>OY757247.1:22804581-25304581 GCA_963583935.1 Diaperis boleti | reverse complement strand
AGAGCCATTCCAAGAAATTTTAATTAACATGATGTAAGTAGGTACTCTGACTTAGTTTCAGCCACAAATTAACATTAATTTTACTCTGAGTACATTTTTAATGCAGAAGAAGACACGAGAATGTAATTTAACACGATGTCGGCGACTGTGAAGGTACGTGATGTATGCACACGTACAATGTACGTAAATGCAGATAAGTTTTCACGTTATTTAAAGGTTGTGATAAAATTACAACGGACGCTTAGAAGTATTTTAATTCCTGCTTCTCAAATATGTGCATGTGAAGGTATGTTAATATTAACTTTGCACAAGTTATAATACTACGAAGTTGACGATTAGGATTGCATGTGAGTAACAGGCATGTAACGCATGCGATGTACAGTAGCAGACAAAAGAATGGAATCATTTTGGTTAGAATCTAAATTTTATCTTTGCTGTATTAATGGTTTCACACTACGAAAAGTTCACAAGAAATGGATC
Organism: Diaperis boleti; assembly: GCA_963583935.1. Lineage (NCBI taxonomy): Eukaryota > Metazoa > Arthropoda > Insecta > Coleoptera > Tenebrionidae > Diaperis > Diaperis boleti. The sequence goes on along the minus strand of OY757247.1, from coordinate 25,304,101 downwards.
TCAGAAATTGTATTTCACACAATTTCATATATTTTCAGAAGGCCCGAATTAAAATTGAGTAATTTACGCTAATATTAACATAACTCGTTAATATAAACTTAATTTAGGATTTTATAAATTTAATGTTTTTATTTAACAGTTGTTTTTAGTTCCCTTATAACAGTTTTTAGTAGAGCTGTAAAGCAAAAAGAAAATAAAGAATTTTGATGAAATTGCTTTATCCATGGAAATTTTGAAGATGCCACGTCACTGTCAGTTCTTGCTAAATAGTATAAAAGAAGTTTGTATGTAATAAATTTGACATTGAAAAGGCCAATTTTGTGAAGACTCAATGTATATTGAAACCTTCCGCAGAAATTAATAAAAATATTAAATTAATCGCATTTTCATGTGCTGTTTTTAGTATTACATCTTTTTTTCTGTTTTATTTTATCATCTTAAACACATGTAGAATGAATAATTATGAATTTAGGTACTACTTTTTATTCAGTATAACTTTTGTCTAAAAAAATGTGTTCAAAGTAATTAGGGGGGCAATATTCTCAGATTTTTATATTTACATTTAAAAACCCTGGCTCAAAATCCATTCTACACCCGGTATATACAGTGTCAGTACAGTCCCAGTACAGTCCCAGTACTCGCGCCCCAGAGAAAACTGGAGAAATCTCGCTGATGCACAGATAAATATTCTTAAAGAAAAAAATTGTTAGCTCAAATGGTATTGAAGAAAAGAACATTTTAATTTGACCAATCAGAGGGTTTTAGGCCATCCAGGTACATTTCTCATCATTTCTGTTGCTAGGTTTTATACTTATACTCAAAGCCTATTTTTTATTTGTTAATGATCCAGTCAACTAAATCTTTTAAAACCGTCAGTGTCAAAATCAAATTTGATTACATCGCTCTGACCCCTCTATCACAGTGCTCTTTAAACATTTATTCTGTCGCTGATTATATGGAAATATTTTACGGGGAATGTGGACGAAATGCTAGACAAGCAGCGAGGATGTTTGCCGAACGCTTTCCTGATAGAAATCATCCGGATCACAAAGCGATACTAAAGGGAATGGCACGAAAAATCAAAACAGGTCAAGTTTTATCAGACAGAAGGGAAGTTGGTGATGCTGACAGGACTGTACGTACTGTTGAAAATGAAGAGGTTATGTTAGATGTTTTTGAAGACGGAACCAGAAGTATCAGAGATGCAGCTCAGGAATTGAATATTTCTAGATCTTCTATTCATCAAGTACTAAAGACTGAACAAAAATATATTTTCCCCTATACGCGTGTGCAGCATTTACAACCAGAAGATTACCCTTCTAGACGACATTTTGTACCTGGCTTCTAAATCAAGAAGAAATGTATCTTAATTTTGTTTTCGGACGAATCGATTTTCACTTCAGCCGAGAAGCTCGAGAAGTTTTAGATCAAGAATTGACTCTTGGATAGGATTTTTTCCTCTGGATTTTTTTCTTTGGGGACACGTAACAGGAACAGCTCAGGGGCCAGGTTCAAGAAGCTCTTGCCACAATTACCCCTCAAATGATTACAAACTCTAAGTTGAGCCTTTTGCGGCGAGCACAGTTATGTTTAGAGATGAACGGTGGGCATTTTGAACACTTGCTCCGATTGCTTTGTTGTCCCTTTTTGACAATATTCTTTTTCTGTTATAATTAGTTTCTATATACCCTTTCCTCTTGTTTTTGTAGTGTACATAAGTTCGTGTACGTTAAATAAAAACAGTTCTTTCAGAACCCCCATTTGTTGTTTTATTAAAAAAAAAACACTAAAAAACATACAATGACAAGGGTGACATGGTGACATGTACTTTAACCTACGTGTTGGCACTTTGGCGTGGATGTCACTCCGACAGTACGACAGCCTAGCAACAGATTTATGTTATACCAACACCTGGACCTTCCCTTTTTGGGATTGGTGAGTTGAAAAAGTGCAACAGCTCTGTTATGTAAGCCAAAAATTTATCTTTGTTTGCATTTTCGGGATCCATATTGTCGTCGGCATTTGTCAGTTTCCTCTGGGGCGCGAGTTTTGGGACACCCTGTATATATTTTTATTTTCCAAACACGACAATCAAATAGTGTATTTATTGTATTTTTTTATCCTAAACTGTTTCCATTTCCATACTTTTATTCATCTCTGTATGCTGCATAACAAGAATGCATACAGCAGAGAAAGATTCTACATTTATCAATGTTTGCATTCTCGGGATCCATATTGTCGTCGGCATTTGTCAGTTTCCTCTGGGGCGCGAGTTTTGGGACACCCTGTATATATTTTTATTTTCCAAACACGACAATCAAATAGTGTATTTATTGTATTTTTTTATCCTAAACTGTTTCCATTTCCATACTTTTATTCATCTCTGTATGCTGCATAACAAGAATGCATACCGCAGAGAAAGATTCTACATTTATCAATGCCGTCTCCTCGTGCGCCTTCACTTGAAAATAAGACCGCACCCCACACAAAATGTTGTTCTGCAAGACTGCTTCCTTTCGTTACCTGCAGCTAAATACATTAAGGTATGATATAAATTACAAAATTGTACATACATATTAAAAATTACATGCTAATATTTTATGTACACACTGCAAAGTGTTGACTATTATTAATAACGACGAAGGTTTCATTGCGTACACTAGACGTATATGAATATACAGGGTGATTCACGAAGTTACGCAAATATTTAAACCTGTTATAGTACTACCTACTATGAGTACACCAGAAAAAGAAAGAAAATAAAAATAAAAGATATATATATATATATGGCTTTAAAGTTTACGCCAAAACCGATTGAGTCCCGCTGGCATGATTGAAAAACTTGTCTCAAAATTCCAGACTCGGCTCCTTCGTCGCCTCGTCTGTAAACATTTCGACTCGTTACTGTAAAAATGAGTTTTCCGGACTTATAACGTAAATTACTATTAAAGAAAAATTTTAAAGTCCTAGTACTTTAAAATTATACGTCAATCATTTCTTACATTGTTCCCGAGATTTTTGTGACATCAAATTGTTCTTCACGTGATCTGCTTCATCTACAATGTCTTGAGGCACCTCAATTTTCTCCATTTTAAACGGAATAATCGAATAAAATATCCAAAACCATTCACCGTGACCCAGTTTTTTCGTTGTCATTTTTGACAAACGTTTATTACTATGCTAATATTAGTTCTCGCATATTTAATTATTACGAATAATTTGTGCGAGATAAACTAACACACAACATTTTTTTTTATTTTGACTTAGTTCATTAAACTTGCAGTATGAAATAAAACGTTGTATTTACCTCGAACGAAGAAGTGTTTTTAAAGGTACTCACAAGTAAACAACTTGCTCGTACTTTAAACTTCACTTCTCGTTCTAGATAAATAATATACTATTATGTCCATAATTATATTATCTCATTATGATTCAGTAGGTATCTGTACCTTAATTTTTACCGTACCACTTAAAAATAAAAATAAAATAATAAATTAATTATAAAATAATTTAATAATGGCAAAATTGCCATTATTAAAATCGAGCAAAAAACACCGAAAGAAACACGTTTCTTGTATGGGAATGATCATTTTAATGTTCTTTAGGCCAAGGTCATCAAAATAAAAGTGCTTGCAAAAAAATCAGTTTTCTCTAATTGGAAATCCTATATCGCCTACAGAGAGCAGTCCGGCCAAATACTAACTTAGGCGCGGGGAAAGGGATCAGCACGCGGCGGCTGGATCAAAGGCAAAATTAAAAATCCTGTTTCGATAGGGTTGCAATTGTTAGATTTTAAAACAAAAAACGTGTAAATTCTTGGCCATAATTGATGGTTTGTAAACAGAGGAAGAACTGGAAGTATTCGCAAGATTCTTGAATCCAGTTGAACCGACTTTGGCAGCAATGGGCACCCATCCGGAACCCACCACTTCATACCCACAAGTAGTTTTGTACACAATAAGAAAATTGATCCACAAAGGTGATTATTGCAATTAATTTATTAAAATCTGTTGAGTGACTGATATGTCTTCTATTTTATTTAAAAAATCGTTTTCATGTTGAGCGTAACCTGTGATACATATTTTAGAAATTAATGTGTGAATTATGTAGATCAACTTAAGTTAATAAAATTGTATAACTTGATACAAGTATTTACTGTTTACATACGTTTAATGTACATGTGAGTCGAGTGTTTACCATTTACTATTTACATACAGTACGAGGGTATCGAAAGACAACCGAAAAACAAACGCTCAATGTCAAAATATAACGGGTGTTTTTTTTAATTTGGCCTCATAGTTGGCGGTGACTGTGAGTTGCTTCTAATGTCAAAATAATTGCTAAATTTGTCAATTTCTTTATTTTTGAATTTAAAATGGTTCGCTTACAAGAACAGAAAAGTTTTGTGGTGGAATCTTATTTTCGTAGCGTCCACCGAGTTTATGATTAATTCAAGGTTGTTTTCAAGAATTCAGTCAAGAATTTCCCGATGCCGACATACAATACTGATATCCTCTGCAAGCAGTACATCAACTCCTTCCTGTTGATTATCCTGTACGTGTCGTTGGTTTATTAACACTTTTAATAGGAACTTGTTATACGTAAGTTTCTTCACGGATGAGGCCTGGTTTAATTCACAAAAAAGGATGTGGAGTTCGGAAAAACCTAATTTTATCGGGCACAGACCGAATGCGCCGATTGATAATTATTTTAATAATGTTATAGTCCTTTTGCGCCGGTGCCTACTCAGATAACTAAAATCCCATGGTCTATTTGCACCAATTGCCTCTACGGGAGGGCACAACGCGTGGTACTGATAAGTACGTACATACCTGGTCTACTCTTTATAATCAACTAAGCAACTTCTGTTCATTTCTGTTCGGAATTAAAGAAGGTTTATTCAATCAGATTTTCTTGGGTTCTTTGCTGCTTGTCACGTCTGGTAGACAAGCGAAGAATGGGTTTATCAAGGGAGTAATTTTTTAGGTTATAGAAAAAAATATGAAAAATTTAGATAATTTTATTATAGTGGTATGATACATATTTTACAAATTCAAATCTTTGGATATGTCCTGCTTTATATAATTCGGCTTTTTCTGATAAAAATTGTAATCTTTGTTTATATAGTTGGTTAGTTATTTTTGTAGGTATACACACACTGTTTATTTTTATATAAATTTTGGTTTGAAATAATAAAATATTCGAAAATATAATGTGATCTTTGGTTTGTCAACTTTATGCGAAATATTGTTGGTTTTATAGAACATACAAAAATTTCAAAATTCTTGACAATCGCATTTTTTGTATGCTTTCATCGGTGTAGAGCTTAGCTGCACAACTTTTATTCGCACATCTCCATTTTAACCCCTGCTTTGTTAAACCACATTAACGAAATTTAAAATTTTCAAATATAATTAACTTTTTTTCTTTATTACTCAACACAGATTCCAACATGTTTTTGTGATGAAAACAGAAATAAGTCAATTCTGATTAGTTTTTCTTGTACAAGTCCTCATTTATAGAAAAGTAAAGGGACGGGTAGTTTCCACCTTATCTGTGTAAAATTGTGTAGATAACGTCATTTAATAACGTCACTTACAACCCGGGGCACCCACACCCCGCTGTGGATCATTAAACCGATAGCCGGCACAAGTGGACGGTCGGATTGATGACCCTTTCCGGGCATCTAGTTTACTACAGGTAGAACTGGCGCTTTTGGTATATGTATACCCATTTTATCGAAGAGGTTCCACTGCATCCCGAAAAAATGGGCGGCTCTTTCAACACGCAGAATAATTATTGGGCCAGTTTGTTGGCGAATGTCAGTAGGTACCGCGAAGTTCTTCAAAGAGTCCGCAAATGCCTTGAAGTCGATGAAGCACATTTTGATTATTTGTTATAAACGTTATTTCCTCATTAAAGTCTATTTTTTTGTTTGTTATAACACTATAGCCGCTTTTAATCGCATTAACGTTTTGAACTGTCGATTAATTAAATTGAAAACGAGGTTCAGATGTCAAATTAATAATTGTCATTATTCAACTATTTAACTATTAACAATTATTTATCAATAAACGTAGATATCGGGAATCAAAGTTAAATGTGGGCAGTGATTTTGAAAGATTGTAATGTTCATAAAAATATTCATGAAGACATGCGATAGTAAATGGTAAATAAGAAAAAATACACTTATAGATGGTTATGGCTGAAATTTGGAAGCAGTGATCCAAAAAACAACTTTTCTTTTTATATAATCACTGTCTGTGTATGCGTATACGTTCCCACAAGCAAATCAGAATGTTTTATTCAAAAATGTACAATAGTATATTGTATACCTAGGCGGTAAAGTGGTTGTTTTCCAGGACGAAAGAAGATACGGACAGGCGAGGCGTAGCCGAGCCTGGCCACTTCTTGAGGCCTGGAAAACCACTTTACTGTCGTGGTTTACACATAATTTTTTATCAGACAAACATTACCGTAATTTTTTTTTCCATAAACAAAAATTACAAACAAAAACTTTATTTCAGAATATGTATTACATATTAGTTTCCAATAAACAAAAATTACAAACAAGAACTTGCATTTTTTCAGAAATTGTAGTACTAACTGAAGATGTTTTTTCTTCACCCATTACTGACGTTTCAACAAGTGAAGTACTACTGCTAGGCTCATCTATATCAGGACCAGAAAACTTCTCTGATCGTGTAGACACAGCTTTCTGCTACGATAGCAGATTCCCATCCGCCGTGTGATTTTAGTGATAGTAGGTCCCGCTCCAGAATTAGCTAGAAGTGTGGCTAACGTCTTAAAATGCAATGCCCCACGTTTCGGGCTGCACATTTTCCAGCATGATATTTTACAAATAACCGTTGAGAAGTAATTTTGCGATTAAGCAAGCGGAAATACTTTTTGCAAATTGATACAATATCAATAAAGTTTTCCTTGTTGGCATTACATACCGTAAATTTTCGTTGCTTAAATGTTTTTGAATCTGGAATATTAATGAATAAAATACCGTCTTTATCAATCAATCATTTGTGGTATTTTTTGTGAGTTCATCTGTTCTGCAAGCACCCGAAACTCCAATAATGATTAATACCACCTGAAACAATACTGTTTAATCTCTTTCGCTATGCCATTTATTTCTGGAGAAGTGTAATACATACTCGATTTCTTCGCAATCTTCATTCATGTCCAAGTGATGCCAAACACTTAAAATCTTCACCTTCGCAAGAACAACCAAGCACAGCACAACAATGCACAATTTTATTAATAAGCAGTATAGTATCCTTCACGATAATTCGTTAGAGCAGTCCATAAAAACAAAACAAAAATAGTCGTAGATTACTTTACATTTATTTTCCATTTCCTAAAAATTATTCTAGCGCCCTCTGGAGGTAAAGTGAGTAAATTATTTTACCGCCTAGCCGGTTTTTTTTGCATTTTGCCGGGCTAGCCGTGGAAATACATGTTTTCTCCTCTCTCTAAAAAGCCGGTAAAATTGGATTTTCTAATAGTGTATGATAAAAATAAATTTACTACTAGGAAGTGTGGAGAAAAACTGTTTCCTAGTAATTTAATTGCTGTTGGCATGATAGTGGGCAATATTTTTTATATTACAGGTGTAGTTTTTTAGGTACTTTATACCATTGTTTTCGGTGACGGAAATCAAATTTTAATCACAAGAGAGATAAAGCTGTCAGTTCTACTCACAAGTGAGTAAATCTGACAGCTGTCAGTTGTAATTAAAAATTGTAATTATTAATTGTAATGTGATTACATGTGATGTAATGTAATTCTCTGCCTTCCACTTCACAAACATTTTTTTTACTTTAGTGAAAATTGTGAAAAATAACGAGACTGTTTATTTCATAACTATAACAATCACAGGTCACTACGAAAACTGATATTAGAACCATGCTAATGTTACAGGCGGATATTTACTTGAATAAATATTTCTTAGATTAATTCACTCGCTAATAATGATTCATTTCTATCACTTATAATATAATGTACTATTATAAATTACAAAGTAAAGCCCAATATAAGTTAATAAGCCTTAAGAACATACGTATTTATAAAATATAAAATACATAATTGCATCAAGTTATAATTAACAATTAACACACAATAAATTACGAGATTAATAAACATATTACTAATTTATGACAAGAAGACTGTTTCAATACAAACTACTAAAACGAGAAAAACGCAGTACCTGATGGGACACGATACTAATAGATATCTAATGTAGTTGTTATTAGGTACAACGACCATTCAGGAACCAGGCAATAATCATGCATTATCCAGAGGTGATTGTATTGATGGCCAATGGGTACAACCTCCTCATTAACGTGTGTACTATATTACTCAGCTCACCACCATACTTGTTAGGTTTGATGTAGTCGCAGCTACAAAGCTAAACTAAAGGATAAGCTGCAGCACTATTAATTAGTACCGTTAAGAAATTAATTGACAATTGAAAATTTCTTATTATATAATTGGAGAACGGTGAAATTAAGATTTTCATATCTACTATTATAAAATCTATTGCTAAACATAGAATAGCATAACAATTTTTTTTTTTTTTTTAATCAATTACGTCCCCGAATGTGGAGCAGTTATAAACTGTGATTACTAGAAAGGTGAAATGTGCAGTAATGATATAATGCTTACGTTTGTTTCTGAAAGGAACACGTATTTTTTCAAATTTCTGATATTAATGTAAGATAATATCTGAGTTTTGTATTTAACTTAATCACACTGTTAAAGAAACGTTATAAACAGTAGGTACCTAGTGCAGTCACTCACTTCATCAGGAACAAGAACTGATAACTATATCTTATTATTTCTCCGCAAGAATCCACGTTTTGTTAAAAATTGTTTTTTCCAAGTGAAGATAGAACTCTTTTTAACACAACGTTATGCCCTAGATTCCTTAAAAGAGAAATTCAATATAATTATTAAACCTCATCAGCACATCAAATACAGAAGGCACAATCCCTTCAAAAGAAGTTAGATGTTTCAGGTTCATGGGCACTCGAAAACTTGGGGGTATAGACGGCTCGTCAGTTATTTCTCGGAAAAATATCGTATCATCGAGGCAGTATAGTAGCCTCAAACTTAAATTGTCACGTATTTTTTGTCGGAATCGAGACATTGCGGGACAAGTAAGTTGTAACCGATACCATATGGATTCTAACCGGTTTTGATTGTCTTGTTGCAACTGGTCGACTCGATTGCAAGACGCGGTTTTCTGGCCGGGCACACGTCCTTGCATCAGAGACGTATTTAATATTTTGTTATGAATTATTACTAGCTAAAGTGAGGAATTTGTTTTTATTTATTTGGTCCAGCATATGTTTTTCTAAGGCTTGCACTTTTAATGTAATCTAAAGTTGAACAGTAAAATATTAATTTGTTACACATACTGAAGGAAGTGATCAACTCAAACTACATTTTTGCAATACGGTCCTGTCACCATTCCTTTACATCTTTGCCGAACAGTCGATCAAGAGTAGAATGTTTATTTCAGAATCAGTTTAGGACGTTCATAGATAAGTTGGCTGTGCATCATTTCCCCTCCCAACCCCGTGACAATTTAAGCTTGAGGCTACTATACCTCGAACAATTTTTTAGACGATTTTCCAAAAAATGGGAAAAATACTGATTTTTTTCTATGGGGGCACTTAAAAAGCAAGGTGTATCAAAACCGAGTCAACAATTTGGATGATCTTGAAGTAAGAATTCGACATGAGTGCAGTTTAATAACTCCCCAAATCATTGAAAACGTATTGGCTGCTTTTTATGATCGTCTTGGATTTTGTCAGATAATGCAGGGTCATCAGTTTGAACATTTGGTGTAATATCTTTAATTTATAACTCTCACATCAATTGTCTTTTTGTTAATTTTGTTAATTTGTTAGTCCTACTTTGAAATTTAGGGTTGTTTTCTTATTTTTTCTCATTGATTGCTTTTGGGAACTTGTTTTGTTTGTATTTTTATGTTTATTTCCTTAAATTCTGATAAAATTAGACAGCTCTGTTAATTTTTTTTAATTTTACTAATTTGAAATTTAGTGCCGTTTTTATTTATTTTTTCCTTATGTAACCTATTGAGTATTTGATAACGTTGAAATCAGAATAAAAAACTGCATGCGAATGTAAAATCAAAAACTTAGGTTGCCATTAAAAAAATATTGATGACGCCATAACTGTCAAAAAAAAGTAATAACAAAAATTAGTATACGTTCGTCGGATGCGCTATAATTAGTCCTACCTACCACATGCTTTTTAAGTTTTATTTCTAGCGCAAATACTAACGGAGGTACTGAATTTATTCCTTACTTAATTTCCACACTGTATATCATGTTAACACAAAGAAAGTAAACAGGTAATAGTAAGTAATTATAATGAAAATATTGTAATATTCAGTTGAAAATTACTGAAAAACGAGTAAATCATAAAATGGCCAAAAGTCTTTACGAATCACTAGTTTTATTTCCTCCAGGTGATCGTACTTCTTTTTCGTTATTTTTGAAGACTTGTGTGGAGTTCAGGGAAACTAGTTAGATTCAATTTGGTGCATTTTGGTGTACGGGGAAGGGGAATGAATTCATCGTTATTAAAATTCAGGTTGTATTTTATCTCACCAGTCCGACAATACTGCAGTGCTCTGATATTTGTAACAACAGGGTCATTCGACCTATTTCCGGTACGTATGGAATTATATTTCATTAAAGACTTTAAGCCGTAATTGACAAAAAAGTCATAGTCCGGTGTTTTGACCATGTACGGATTCTTTAATCGTGCTTCTCTGGTAATTCGTGCATAATCACTGGGCAAGTGAATGTCTTTATTTTTCAATGCAGTCTCAATTATTGTGGCATGCACACTGTCACACTCCATTGACCTTTTATCAGGTACTTCTGATAAATTGTGACATTGTAGGTTTCAAAAAGGAACAGCAAAGCATTGGAAGTAATTTTGTTTTTCCTTTCTAGCACCGTCCTTTTTTCCTGAATGCTTAAGAAAATCGCTTTCCTCTAAATTTCCGTCACACTAATCCTTTCGCGGCCTAACAACACCAATGTTCATCGCTTTAACGATCGTTGATAGCGTCATTATGGAAAGACATTGCTTCTGTTGATTTTGGCTTTGGTTCTTATATACCTTGTACAATAATTTTATTGATTTAGGGATTGAAAGTTTTGCTCTAGCCCCGAAAAGGAAGCCCAAGAGCCCCCCACGAAAAGGGAGCTCGATGGGGCCCCCCGAATCAGGCGGGCCCGAGGGGAGCTCCCGAAACAGGCGGGCCCGAGGGGGCCTCTTCGGTTATCAACATATAGAAGTCGAAAGTTGAATTTGTTTAGTTCTAAAGGATTTAATTTTGCTCGTTTAAATAATATTAGATACACTTTTCTTTGGTCCCAAGACAACTTCTCCCAAAAGTCTTCAAATATTTTTTCTGTCTTTCAGTAACTGATGCGGATTGCCAGATATTATTTTTTATTGTCCACATTGACATCGAGGTCTAAGTTTTCTTTGGTCTCTACTTTGCCCTCTTGGTTTCCTAAATCCAAGGTATTGTTTTCCCTCCATACGTTGCTTCTTAATTATTCAAATTTTCGCCTATTTTACCTTTTTTTCTTCTGCTGTTATTAATCGTGTCGTTTACGACTCTATTTTTGTCCTCGTTGTCATCTGTGTCTGATTAGTTTAAGTTCCTTCTTTTCCTCATCACTATCTTCTTCAATGTTTTTCTTCATCGCTGTAAGAATTTATTTCGTGACTTCGAATATAATCATAATCAGGTCTTATTATTTCTCTTTGTGAATTATTCATATTTTCATTAATTATTATTATTGTTCCAACTCTTCGATTTTCTCCATTTTCAATCCTTTGTAATTCATCTACCGATTCGTCTTTCTGAAAGTTAAATTCATTAAAACAACCCGCTGGTTGATCGGTCATTTCCATATTATTAGGGAATGTGATGATATTTTCTTTCAAGTTGCAAATTGTTTCTCCTTCGAATACAGTATTGTTTTGGGGATTCCCCAGTGAACAGAAAGTAATCCAGAGCGGTTAAATCTGGTGACGAGGACATGGGAATTTTCAATGGACTCCAACGTCTCATATTTTGAGTCAACATAACCTACAAAACAAAGATCTCATAACTGATTCAAATTAACACAAGATCTGTACCTGAGATATGCGACCAAACTTCATCTAAGAAGAATGTTAAAAAAACTTTGGATGTTGTAATAGTACTGAGTGATCAAGATTTAAAATTTGAGTTTGCAACAATACAATTTACATCAAAATTGACAGACAGTTAATAAGTTAATAGTTAATAGTTAATAGTTAATAAGATACGTTGCACTTAAATTAAAGGCAAAAATAAATTACACTTTTATCTGAATATATTGCCAACTGAAACATTAATTATTGATCAGTCTGTATTAATAAACTTCATTGTCTGATCCGCCACAATCAATTTCTTTTAGTATATAATATTTATGTCAAAACAAAATTAGTCCCCATTCAACATTCAGTTTGACAAACAGCTCGCGACGTAAATATCTGTTAGTCTCGTTCCATTCTAATACCAGCATACCGTTCTATTTTTATATAATAAATATCTAGTAGAAGTTAATTATAATAATATAATAAGTAGATACTCTCGTCAACGCTTTTTGACCATTTTGAGGTGAAAATCAGCAATTTTATTTATGTTCACGGCTAGGAAGTGTTGCTGTAAATCATTCATTTTCTTGTCTAATGTGACAAATACTAAATGCATGCGAGGTGCGCTGATGTGAAACCACAATAATTATAGCGAGTGACGTTGCTTCACTTTTTCTTTCCTAAACATGTGTAGTTAAATACCTCTACAAAAAATATTATGATTGAAATCAATTTATTATTATTCATAGACGTAATTCAGACTGATATGGCAAATCTAATACATTAAAAAAAATAAACCTTAACGTAAACCTTAACGTCCCAAAGTATGTCATACGACATCAAATTGTACTTATTTAAAGGTATGAGAATTATTCCGCCTCAAGATTAAGATCAAATTTAAACTGTACTTTCTACATGAACAGCACACAAACATCACTGAAAAATCTGGTAAATAAATCACAAATGAACATTTGACCATCTGATTAATTTCTTTATTGTGCTGTTTTCACGCACACATAACAGTTCATGGAAAAATACCAATGGGTCACGACAGTGGGCCTTTGCTGAGACATAGATTTTTCTCAGGTGTACAGCTATTTCGAAGTGAATGTTTAAAGGTTTCTTCAGCTTTAAAAAATTACTGTACCAAAAATTTTACAAATATGATTGTTACAAGTTTGTTTTGAATTTTTTTCTCGTCTTACTTCTTTGGTTAATAAATTTAAACTTTCTGCGGTTATCTTCACATTTTGTGAAATGATAATGACACCAATTAAACTTTCTTGAGGGTCAGCTTACTTAGTATAATTCCGAGACAAAGTTAATTATAATGAATGCTTTGACCTCCGTCTTCATCTCCACCACTCTACCACATATGTACATACATTCCTCCAAGAGTTGACAAAATTATTAAAACTTCTTATAATTATCTCATCCGACGAAACGCAGAGGAAACTGTGAGAAATATGCGGTAATGAGCATGAGCATTTTTTCATCTAGAAGTTGGATGATTTATTAATTCTCAGTATGAACAGCTAATATTTCACTTACGTAACATAATTACACATTCTTTTAAAGCTGGTTTCTGATGTTTATGTTTATTTACAAGTACATAACTTGGTGTTTCAAATTATTAGAATGAACAATGCAACGTAAAGTCATTGTGGTGTTCTAATTATTACAGTAGACTCCCGATTATCCGAAACGATCGGGACCGAGGGTATATTGGATAACTGAATTTTTCGGATAATAAGGCGGTTAATTTGTTCCAATTAGATTTACGAGGTTTTTAAAAACCCATATTTTACTTAGACTTGTGAACCATTTTGTCATTGGATTTATTTGAAGCCAACATCCAACTGAGGGCTAAAGTTGGAATATCGACCTTAAAATCTCTCTGCGCTGATTGGTTCATTTTAGTTGTTGGGTGAAGCCAAAACGCTACACCACTTTCCTAAATTTTCTCGATTCTTTCTCCATTCTAAGATGCCTACACCGTAATCTGCTGCCTACCTTTTGTAAAACTTCACCATTGTCTAAAAGTGAAGTTTATCAAGTTAGTTAGTTTATCAAGCTTAGTAATCATTTTACGATTTCTCTTTTCACTCATTTTTCTATTTGTTACGGAACACAACTCTATCGAGAGAATCGGGTGTCTACTGTAATAAGAAAAGTAGTACGGATTATGGAATTGACTATTTCACTAAAATCTTCTCACTTGTTAAATAAATAAATAAATGAATGAATGATTCGATCATGAGGAACTGAATTGCTCTTTATAATTTATCTATATCATAAGGATTATTAATTTATGGACCTGGCAATATAATATCAAAAGGGTAATGAGAACGACGCCCTGTGGCGTATGTAATTTCATATTTCACTAAAAATGTCTCAAAAATTATGCAGCTTCGGCGTTTTTAACGAGGTTGTGTATTCATCTACAGGCAGTTTGAAAAATAGACATGATTAACTAGAATTAACAGGAACTCTTTTATAATATACTTAAGCGAAATAATTTTTGTAATGCCTAACAGTCTTTTAGAGATAATAATGGATGCCGTACAGTACATGATCCGAAGAAAAAGAATTTATACAAGGCTAAAAATCATAATATGTACCTACAGCAAGGGCATAAAAATAATTTATCTTACAATAAATTAGTATCTCAATTTCAACATATTTCTGTCCTCCAAACTGTATGGTATTTAGACTTTGCTTTTATCCTCATGATTCAAAAAAGTAAGTAACCTACAAACTTGAACCAACGTACACTGATCGTATCTATGTATTGTTTTACAAATGCTGTGAAATCGAGCATTAACAAATAAATCTTCCATAAACGATGTAAGTTTACACAGCGTGGAAAGGCAAAACGACAAAAACGATTTCCTTTTATATGCCGCGTCAAGTTCCAAACGACAGGTTGTACTAAAATATTACAGGACAACTTCTACAGTATTTTTATTAGATACATAGGCATAGTCATAGACGGATATTAGATTAGTTAACAGACTGACGGTCAATCGAGAAGAACCAATTTATTTAAAAAGTGAGTGGCAGACAAGCTTTATTTATTTTCTACCAAGCTTTTAGTGCTACTTTTGTTAAATCAGTCTATTCGTTTTTGTCGTTTTAATTTATTTTTTGTACCACTATTTTCTAATTTTGACATAAAATATTAAGTACATAATAGTCAAGTAATGCACGTTTATACAAAATGAGTTTTAATTCAACAGATGCCCAAGAATGCATGACGTTGATTAAACTTATACACATGTCAAGTATCGTCAAGCCTCAAATAATCTCTTCGGGCATCTATAACGGCTACGGCGTTCACTTCCCGCGCTAAGCGATCTGTGTACCACTTGTCGTACCATGATACTATAACTATACTGTATACTTATCACTGTACTGCTTATCACCTCGTATGCTCTGTTTTTTCTCCTTTTTTGTTTATCCGTGGTCTTTCTTTGTGTGTCCAGAAAGGTCACCTTAATTGACCCTTAGGTGTGAAGACCAGTGTCCTCGTTTTTCCTACATCCCTAAAATGAGTCCCTGTTTAAACTGCGAAAAAAATATTAAAACTAATGAACACAACTCTGTGCGATGGTTGTCAGAGCAATATTCATTTATAATGTGTCGATCTTACCGACAATGAAATGCGTGTTCCCCGGGGTAAATCCAAATCTGTTAATGTCATTGTAATGCATGTGGTGATAACATGTCTCAACTCAAGGATATCAAATCTCTTGTATCTTCGCTTGAGACAAAATTCACTTCAGCGTTGATTCAATTGCAAAACAACTTTGAAACTCAACTAAACGAGCTGAAAAGCACACTAACAGCCCGATTTCATGTTGACTTGCGACTGGTCGCAAGTGCCGGTTGCTATGGAAACGTCGTAACTGGATACCAGTCAGTAAGGATCAATTTCAAGTGAAATGAAAAATGAAATTGAGCCTTACTGGCGAATCCACTGCACCTAATCGCAAATTACGACCCAGAACATGAAATCGGGCTGTTAGTAAACCACAACAACCTGATCAATCGAGCTCAATGACATCTTCTGAAGATGTTGTTCAAGAAGTAGCGGAACGTCGAAAACGTAAACATAATAATGTAATGCTCTTTAGCGTCGTTCAAAAACCAAATGTTTCTCCTACGCAATGCGAACAAAGCGATTCCACTACAGCCTATGAAAGTTTTGAAACCTACCATCCAACCTCAAACTTTAAAAATACAACGAGTAGGTAGATATGTATCTTCAAATGGCAAGCCCAGGCCGATGAAAGTTACTATATCTCCCGATGTAATCCGCCCCCGGTGCCACCCCCAACCAATGCGCCGCCCCGGCGCCGCCCCTTCTGGAATCTTCTGGAATGGACACCCAATACGGCAACACTGCCGCCCCCGGACCCAGCAACGCCGCCGCCCCCGACGCCGCCCCCGATTCGGACATGGTAACGGAAGATGAGGACGATGACGCCTCTGCCACAGCCCCCACAACCGCCGCCGCCCCCCAGAGGAAGGGAAGGATCCCTCCCATCAACGTGGTTGATTCTAGGCACTGGACTAGAATCGACCAAGAAATGCGGCACAAGGGTATCAACCACCACAGGGTCACAGCGACCGCTGATGGTGGAATTAGAATTCACACCACTACATCCGATGATTTCAGGAAACTCATCGGCCTCCTGAGAAACCTCAACGTGGAGCACAACAGCTACCCGCTGCCCGAAGAAAAGAATGAGACGGTGGTCATCCGGGGAGTCCCCACGGGAGTAGGGAATAAGTGTAGGGAGTAAGGAATAAGGGTGGTCAAGTGCAGCAGAATGCACAGGCGCGAACAACGGCTGCCACTCATGCTGGTGGAAGTCGAACAAGGTCAAAAGGAGACCACCCAGAAAGTCCGACACGTGTGCAACGTGTCGGTGAAAATCGAGGAGCCCAGAAAAAAGAAGAGCATCAACCAGTGCCACCGCTGCCAGAGGTTTCACCACTCGCAGCAGTTCAGCACTGCGGGACATCGCTACGTCAAATGTGGCGCAGCCCACAAAACGAAGGACTGCAGAAAGGATCGCTCCGCCCCCGCCAAGTGTGCCAACTGTGGCGGGTCTCACACGGCCAGCTACAGAGGGTGCCCCAAATTCCCCAAAATCAAGACCAGCTCCGAAAAGACGGGCCCAAAACAGCAGGCAGCCGGGAGTTCCGCCCCCGGCACCGCCACGTGGGCCCAAGTCGTTGGAGGAACGAAAAAATTCGAGGCCAAGGAAAAGGCTGACTTCACCAGCCAAAGGAACAACATTTTAACTTCGATCCTCGCAGCAAAAGACAAGAACGCTCTGGCGAAAGCCCGGAGTTTGTAAGAGAGAAAGGTAATTTGGATTCGTGGGGTGATGTGTATAAAATATGTAGGCCAGAGGGTATATGAGTGAAGTGAGGAAGTCTGATGGAAGTATGACGGTGGGGTGGCAGGAGACTATGAAGGTGATGCTGAATGAATTTTTCCCAAGGGATGAGCAGCTGTTGCTTGAGCGGTTGGAAAAGAGGGATGGTGAGGATAAAGAGTTTGGTTGGGATGAGATTGAAGAGGCGGTGAGAGGGATTAAACCCAGAAAGGCTCCTGGTATGGATGGGTTCAGGGGAGAGTGTGTTAAAAGGGTGTGGAAGATGATGTATGATGCTTGTTTGTGTGGTGGGGTGATTCCGGATGCGTGGAAGAAAGGTAGAGTGGTTGTCCTTTTGAAGGGAATGGATAAGGATAGGACCAATGTGCGGTCCTATCGTCCGATATGTTTGTTGAGTGCGTTTGGGAAAGTGCTTGAATGGTTGCTAGTTATAAGGATGATGGGCAGAATGCGGGATAAGATGAGTGGGTGTCAGTTGGGTTTGTTGAAGGTAGAGGGGCGGATGATGCGCGGATAAAGGTAGACTCATTAGTAGAGGGATCCAACAGTAAGTATGTGTTGGGATTGTTGAGGTGGATAAGGATTTTGGAGAGGTTGCTGGAATGTGGGTGTGAGGAAATACAGGTATGGAGGAGTTATTTTAGAGAGAGGAGGGTCTGTGTAGTCGGTGTGCGTGAGGAACTGGTATGAAAGGAGATATGCAGAGGCTGCCCGCAGGGATCCATCTGCGGACCCTGTGTATGGAACATTTGCATGGATGAGTTATTGTGGGACTCCTACGATTCGCTCTGGGGAGACTTCTGTGAAGTGTGTTGAAAGCGTGAGATATTTGGGTGTTGAGGTTGGTGAAAGAATGAATTTCTATGGGCATTTGGAAAGGATGAGAGGGAAAATTGCTGCTGTTGTTGGTTGTTTGAGTAGGGTGCTTAAGAAGGACTGGGGGTTAGGAAAGAGGGCGGTGAAAGTGTTGTATGGAGGGTTATTGATGGCGTGTGCGTTGTATGGGGTGTGTGCGTGGTGGAAGGTGCTGAGAAAAGGGATTGGAGTGAAGTTATTGGAGAGGTGTGAAAGAGTGGCGTTGTGCGGTTGTTTGAGGGTGTGCAGAACAGTGTCGACAAAAGCTATGAAGGTGCTGATGGATAAACTGCCTTAGACTCACCAGGCACTAATGAGAGTCTCTCTGCTATGATGGAGCAGGGGCAGATACATAGGAGAGATAGGAGTGTTGAGCAGGAGAGAGGTGTGTGGGTTGGAAAGAAATGCCATTAAGGAAAGGTTGAGAATGCAGTTGAGGGGTAGATGGCAGTGGAAAGGGTGTCAGAAGGGGAGAGTGCTATATGAGTTTGTGAAGGATGTGTCGGTGGCAAGGAAATGTGAATGGTTTTGGGTGGATGTATACTGGGTTTTTGATGACGGGCCATGGGAGTTTGAATGGATGGTTATATGAAAGGGGTTTGGTACCGGGACCGAAATGTGAATGTGGAAATTTTATAGAAGACTGGAGACATGTGTTGGTGGAGTGTGTATTGTACGAGGATTTGAGAAACTTGGAGAGGATGGGACTGATGCTGGGACCAGAACGAAGAGTGAATGGACTGGATGGGATTGCTGTGAATAAGGAGAGATTTGGTGAGTTGTGTAAGTATACTAAGGGTATATTTGAAAGGAGAAGGAGATTGAATGAGTAAGTGTGGAGCGAGTGAACGCAGGGAGACACCGCCGGTTCAAAGGCCGTTGCTTGCCCTGTCGTGGGGCCGGCTACGGCCGATTACGGTAGGATCCTCGGAGAGTGACGACTCTGCGTACCTCACCAGTGCCGAGTCGGGCAGTCGACTCAACTGGGAGCATTGACCTCGGTCACTGCGAAGGTCCTACCAGTGATCTTGACTGGTACCGCGGGGGTCGGAAGGAAGGACCGCTGGGAACGGACTCATCCCGACCAGTGGAGTGAGGCGGATTGTTCCCGCTGAGCGTACTGGTAGGCAGGGCTTCACCGGCCGCGCTGATTGGGCGTATCCCAATCCCTTGCCCATGGGGGCCGTGTTTCTTGAGGTCTCGGACCAGATAAGCACGTTAAATCAACATCTGGGATTCTGTTTCTCATGCAGCAAGAAAAGACCCCCACAACCGGTCCCTTTCGGATAGGAGCCAAGGTGAAGGTGGTGGGGTCTCCGGAGATTTACCGGTTCACGACTTAAGCAATGTCCATGGACGCTTGTGGACCAACGACCTCAGGAATGACTTGCTCGACTGCTATGAGATGAGCGAGCCACGGCGAAGGGGTTACATGGCATGGATGCATACTCTGTGGGGTGAGAGACATCCAGAGCATCACTTTTTCACGCCACAGAAACTCCGCGATTATGTAGGTAGCCTACCTTCGTCGAATCAAATATGAGAGAGCACCCGAACAATTGGCGGAGGTACAGCCGGTTGAGCCGGAGATTCGTCAGGCTGTTTGAGTAGATCATCACTTCCACTTCCAACAGAAAGTCTCTCCATAAAATTCCAACGCCCAAAGCCAACGACTTAGTTGCAGCGGACGAGAGGCTATGCGGCTTTCTTCTTCGGTCCAACGTGGTGAGAGCACTGAGGCTGAAAGGAAGTTCAAACGTCGCCTTGAAAAGATAGTCAAAAAGATAGGAACCGCCAGACAGGATATTTCTCGTATTCAGTGTGTGATGGAATTCATCAAGGAGATGAAACCTTTCACTTGCAAAATCCGGCTCATCGCGCGAGACTTTCGCCGGACCCATCATACGGTGAATATAGCGGTGCTTGCTGTGGAGAAGCAGCACTGCATGGACAGAGTCCGCAATCTGGTGACTGCAAGAAAAGCTCTGATAAGGAGCAGACGAAGGATAGTCGAGAACAACATGTTCAAGACGAATCCTTCGGGGCTCTTCCAGCAGCCCAACTCTGTCCCAGAGCAATTGCCGGCGGTGCGGGATGTCGAAACCTTTTGGAGGGGAATATATGAGGAGACGAAACCGTTGCGTGAAGACACTCCAGCCCTTGCACAATTTAAAAACTTCGTAAAAAGATCTCAATTAAGACCAGTGGTGTGCAATCCGATAACCCCGGAAGAAATTGGCGAAACCCTTAAGGGAATCAAAAATTTTGCCGCACCAGGCCTGTACGGAATTAATACCTTTTGGTGGAAGAAATTCCGAAGCACTCATAAGCGTCTGGCCAAGGTATTTAATTCCTGGCGTAATGGTGAGCGGCCCATTCCGGAGTGGGTTGTCGAGGGGCGAACCATTTTACTACCTAAAACGGGTGATTTGTCTCAGAACTACCGGTCAAAAACTTGCCTAAATGCGTGCTATAAGATTTTCACCCGACTCCTGTACTACCGAATATTCCACGCTATTAACCCGGTGTATTCGAAAATTTTCGAACAGCGAGGCTGTAAAAGGGGCGTGGACGGCTGCAAGTAAAACCTGCTGATCGATAGGTGCGTCACGCAGGATGCCGTCCAATATAAGCGCAACCTATCTATGGCTTGGATCGAATATCGTAAGGCATTCGACACAACATCTCACGAGCTGATTATTCACTTGCTCAAATGTGTTGCGGTACCCGATACCATGAGATGCATTAAACAACTGACGTCACTCTGGAAGACTCGGTTCGCGATAATATCCCGACGGGACCGAGTTCAGACAGAGTTCAGACAGAGTTAACATCATTCAGAAGAGGAGTATTCCAGGGAGATTCCTTGAGTCCTCTTCTGTTTTGCATCTCACTGTTGCCGCTGTTCGCTGCCTTGCGCGGTGCAAATGGTTATAGCTGTGGTACACCCGGTAACCGGAAGCATAAGATCACGCACTTGTTTTACGTGGATGATTTGAAAGTGTATGCTTCCGGCAAGCAAAAACTGACGCAGTCATTGCGCACAGTGCAGGAATACACAGATGCTATTGGCATGGAGTTCGGTTGGGACAAATGCGCTCAGGTTCATCTCAAAAGAGGACGATGCGAGTATTTCGATGAAGATGCTCAACTCATTGACGGAAGCGTTCTGAGACATCTGTGTTACAAGTACTTGGGTGTGGAGCAGTGCCACATCCAAGCGTCACACCAGGTAAAAAGGTCTCTCTGCGGCAAGTACAAAAATCTACTCCGACGAATCTGGTTGTCACATCTTTCGGGGAATAACAAGATTTTTGCCACAAATCTGCTTGCCGTTCCGATCCTGCTCTACTTATTTGGAGCAGTAAAATGATTAGTAGATGAGTTGAAGCAGATTGATCGGGATACTGGAAAAATGATGCATCTACAGCGCAGTTTGCATCCAAAATCGTCCGTTCCGAGCTTATATCTTCCATGAAACCAGGAAGGCCGAGGAGTTTGCAGTGTCTTTATAACAGGATAATCTTGGGAATAGCCTGTAAGATCATTCAAAGTTCAGATCCTCTGTTGATTCTTGTCAGTGATCACGAGAGGCGGGGGTAGTGACATTTTTGTTTAGGGCGGCACAAAGAGCAGCAGATGAACTGAGTCTTGACTTTGACGTTGAGCGAGCTTGGCCACACTCTATTACAGAGCTCAATTTGCTCCGTCTTACAGCCCACGTCAGAGTCTCTGAGCAAGAGATGATGCTAATGAGAAGGCATATGGATAAGTCAATGCATAGTGTTTTCTTCAAAGAACATTAAAAACCTTGGCCTATCCAAAAGGCATGCATTTTCCTTTCTGAGATCAAGTGGACTGAAGTCTGAGACTGAGGGATTCATTTGCGCTGCGCAAGATAGTGTAATGGGGTCGTCCCCCTCAATTGAATTTGACGAATTCAACTATAGCATCTATCATATAAAACGTGTTCCGTTTGTTTCATGAAGTTATTTTGTAAGATAACAGAGCGTATCAAAAATCGCAATTTCGGCCAGCAGTTTCAAACGCTGTACATTTACCGCCTCTTGTGACGTCATTTCGGGGGAGCATTCTCATTGGTTCGTGCGCTTCTCATTAGTCGGCACGTCTAGTAACTTGAATTATGTCTGGTGAATTTTGTCCCGTGTTGATGTCACAAAAAGGCGCGCGTTTCAAATAGGGCAAATGTTTCGGATTTTTTTCTACCTAGTAATGGCATGATTTCGAATAAACAAAAAAATAAGGGTATAATATTTTTTCGTCTAGTTTCTAGAAAAGCAGTTTTTGAAAATTGTGGGACGACCCCATTAACACCTTGGTCTATCGCAGCCGCGTGATGGGTATAGAGGTGCCGAATGTAAACTGTAGGGCTTGTCACAGGGCCCCTGAAACAGCAATGCATATATTGGCGGCATGCCCGGTGCATACACCTATATCCATCGCCACAATGCGGCGTTGAGAGTGTTATACTTTCATTTAAGACACCATTATGCGATAGACCAGACACGAGTGCTGCCCTATCTCCCGAACGATATTGAGTCCGTTGTGGAGAACAAAAGGTGCCGAATCTATTGTGAACTTGGGAGGCTGTACTCAAGTTACTCAGTGAAGCTCGTCGTTTTGGTAATTGGGTGCATGGGAGGCATCAAGGACTCGCTCGTCTCCAATCTGAAAATCATTCCTGCCTGCCGTAAACCGGCAGAGACCCTTGCGGCTGGAATGCAGAAAGCGGTCATCTTGGGGCCGTTGCGTCTGCTCAGGGCACATGATTTACGGGATTCATAGCTACTGACCTCATGGTTTTGAGGAGTGGCTATGATGTACGAATAGGACCTGACCACCAAGGAACCCCGTGAAGGTCGGAATCACGGGGAGCTCCTTCTGGTCTATACGCAAAAAAAAATCCCAACAGGTATAACACTCAATTACAGGGAAAAGGGAATGAATACATGTTGCTTACATACAATGCATTTTTCAATACAGAGCAAAGTAAAAATTTTTGTTTAAACACGGATTAAAACAGCAAATTACAAAAAAATGTATAAAATACTCGTTTCATAAGACCTTGAAGCACTCATTCTTTGCAATATATAGCTCGTGGCTACGCCACTCAACTTCAATTCGTGCTTTGACTGGTCTTATGAAACTTGTTGTAGGTACAGCAAGATGTGGGAATAATCCGAACAGAAAGTTTGCAGACCCCGTTCGGATAGCCAAAACTTTCGGATTATAGAATTCATAATAATTGATATCTGTAATCCGACCACATGCGGCTTATAGATATATCTTACTTAATAAAAAAAAACTAACTCCACCACAAGTTCGGCAGGTTTTTGATACACACGCACGTACGAAGGTAAATTAGTGGTAGTTCGGATTACGAAATACAGGGGTTCGGATTGTGGATATCATTTTGCACAATTGGAGCATTACTGTTTTTTGTTTTTGTTAACTGACGAGTTTTCTAGTTTTGACAACTGTAAAATTTAAGAAAATGAATAGAATTTTTTAATTGAGCATTAAAAAAGAATCTTTCAAATACCACACCATAGTAAGAGTAAATGAGAAAACAATTCTAAGTGTCTACAGCTACGTGACAAGTTTTCGAAAAACTATAGCATTATTTTCAATTTATTCTTACTATCTTGTGATTATTAATACTGAAAACTTACCTAAACCAGAAATCTACATAGTCTTGGCCATCTATCCAGCGTTGTTGAATGATTCACTAAATAATAAAATTGACAGGGAGTCAGAAAACGAGAATCGGCTTCCAAACTCCTAAATACTTACGTGTGGGCGCAATATGAGTACAATAATTGCCATGGATGATTGCCTAAAATTAAAACTGCAATTCTCATGGTATCACATGGAGATTGCCCCTACACAATATGACTATACAACCCAACATACTTCAATCAATGTACTAACTTATAGTGTATATGTCGTAGGCATTTGGAATAATCAGGCTTTTTGCATAAAGACCAGGCGTTTTGCAAAACAGCGTCACTTTGAACAACCGCGACAAATTATTGTAATTGACCGCTGATTTTCAGTCATTTTGCAAAATGCCCGAAAGCAGTTAGGCATAACGAAGAGAGCGTGGAAGTGCGTTCAAACAAATAAAATAATACGATTACAGTCGGAATCTTTTCAGATTGCTTGCGCGTCATCAAAATATGAGAACATCAAACACTTACGTTATTGTCAAACTGAAAATATATTCTGTCAAAACATAACACAAATAATATTCTTACATGAAATAAACAAATGTATAAGAATAAAACTGGTAGGTCAAATCTACCTAACTAGACATTTATTTATTTATTTTATTTATTTATGCTGTCATTTGAGTCTAAGGCCAAGGATTTAAAAAATGTCAGTGCAGAGCATCAAAAATCCAATGTAATACAAAAAAATGATGTTGCAAGAAAAGTGGAGTAACTCACGTTGTCACAATAGCAGCACTTGCATGTGAAATATTCCGACTGTAATCGTATTTATTTGTTTGGTATATTCAATCTGTCTAATTATTATCACTAGTCATTTTGAAAAATGCCCAGTCATTACGAACGCACTTCTACGCTCTCTTCGATACGCCCAACTGCTTTCGGGCATTTTGCAAAATGACTGAAAATCACCGGTCAATCACAATAATTTCTCGCGATTGTTCAAAGTGACGCTGTTTTGCAAAACGCCTGGTCTTTATGCAAAAAGCCTGATTATTCCAAATGCCTGCGACATATATAAATAAGACATGAAGAATGAAGCTCTTAACAATAGACAAGTTGCGGAGTGCATTAATACATTTTGTTTTTAATTTCTCTTGTCTGGAGAAGAAGTAACTTGCTTTCAATTGCAATATAAAATCTGGACGTGAGATTAGTACATTATAATATCTATAAGTCTACTACTTGAACAGTAAATAACCTGTGGTAATTTGTTGAAATAATTTTAACGGTAACATTATTACATTGTTACAGGCTTGACATTTATTTTCACAGTAGTGTGAAAGATAAATTCTTTTTCACACAACTACGCTAGAGCGAGGTTTCGAATGGAAATCATAGCTGGAAAGTTTGATTTTTTAATTACCAATAGAAAATAGTATAAATCTGTACCCTTGTGGTAAATCTCATAAACACACGTGATAGTTTATCTGGGACCAAATTTATATAACCGCCTTCCAATTATGGAAGACATATCAACTTTTGCTAACTTGTTCTGTATGTTCTAACTGACATATCAAGTATGAAACCTCTTTTCACAGAAAATACGGACATATCAACATTTGCCATAATGGTACAGAGATTTAATCTATATCCAGTTATATACAGGGTGTTTTTAAAATGCATATCAAAAATAAAATCGGGAATTGGTCATGATGAGAGGAAGTCAATGTGAAAATTTTTTGTAATAAAAGTCCTTTCGATAAAAATCATTAAAAAATTTTATGTTAGACGTCGTGCACCGCCCGCTTTATTGTTTCTTCTCAATTCATTGTCTGTGCACTTCTACCAAATTAAGCAACCGCACTTCTTTAAAAGTGAAGTTGGGAGTTCAGTTTTTAAGTTCTGTAGACATTTTAAGATTGATCCACTTTTGAACGCTTTTCTATGAAATGACAAGTGTTAGTGTTGCGTTATGTGAACTTTTGGTTAATAAACTAATAGTTTCTTGTTAATTCAATATGCGATTTTATTTAACTAATAGCCAGAGTTTACTCATGCTTTGCAAAACCAATGGTTAAGTACGAATTGAAATAGCGACCCTTAAAGCTAAACATCAGTCTCAATGACAATAAAGCAATGACTACAATTTTTTTATATATGTATCCATAAAGTTTGCGCTTTTGTATCCACCACAATGTAGTTTTGACTGATTGCATTTATTGTGAAAGGATTTACTAAATAAATCTAATGTAATAAATTAAAAATAATTATTTTGTGGTTATTAAACTAGCATTTTTAATATAAGCATTTCAATTTTCTAAATGAAACAGTATCCGGGTAATTAAACGCAGTTAACAAAATTTACAAAAGAAAGAGGTCGTAAAAAAGGATACCTACTCGTGTGGTATAATATTCGAAAAATTTAATTTTTGTGCCTCACTTGCGCTATGCTCATAGTGTTTTACAATGCTCATTATCTAACATATATAATTCTGCCTGTCATAATTAGATACTGTAATACTTTTCTCTCTTCTTTCACTATTTTAAGCTACTTTGCATAGGCTGTTCTTATTAGTTGCTAAAGGCTAAAGTAAAGGGGGTTTCGGCACTATACATCAAAATGTCATTAGCCAGCAGGTTAGGTAAAAGTTTTAACGCATCGTTCAGTCGACCTGATCACCTAATAAAGTCATGGCCTCCTCCAAATATATTTTCAGTTGAACATCCTTTATTTAAGGTTTTAACAATCAATAAGAAAGCCTAGACAAAGCAGTCCAGCGTCCATTGTCTTTAATTATGTATTATTGTTTTAATAGTTATATAGGTACAATAGGTAGTGATCACTCGAAATTCAAGTAGTATTTATTGGATTGGTAATCAAATCAATGTGAAATTAAAAAAAAATTAAAAATAGTGTTGAATGAAAACATTACAAAAAAATCGGATAAAAAGGAAATAAAAACGTTTACGAACGTTCTCCAAGGACCGTCAAAACAAACTAAATAAGTTTCTTACTCAGACGACCCATGCATGTTCCAGCTTGGGTAATGGACCGGTGTAAGCCGAAAATAAAATGCAAATAATAATAATCAATGAACCTGTGAAATTTTTAAAAACGAAACGTATATTATCAATGTCTTTCATACAAAAGACAATTACAAAAAAAAAGTGCAATACACAGGGTTTTATTTGTAGACTCAACAACTGAAACTTTTTCATGGTGAACTATATAAATTTGGGATTTTCTGAATTAATTATTTATGTTTATAAATTTAAGTAAGTCAGATTTTCAGTAAAATATCTAAATTGGTTTGAAATCATCGACAACAGACAATAAAATATTTTGTCTTTAAAGTTATTGACGCAAGAGTGGAAAAGTCGAGGAGTAATAGATTACCAGTATTCATTAATTTTCAATGACGTTTTCAGTTACTAGGTAGACTTTTCAAAGAAGGTAGTTTTATTATTAGTTACCTTTACAATAAAAGCAAATATTAAAATAAGTAATATAATGTACTAATTTTTGTAGAAATAATAAATCATGAAAACTCTCAGTATGGTCAAGTTTAGATGTATTGAAGGTTATCTGGTTTGCTAGGATACCTATAAAGATTGTATGAATGATAATAAATTACAAACCTTACTTAGATTTAAAAACAAAATATTCTTGAAAGGAATTGTCTAATAAAATTAAATAAAACGAGTTAAAAATTGTGGGTAGGACGTCACACCACACGTCAATATTTCATATTTATAAAAACTGTATTATAGTATAGTCTTCCTCTGTACAGAAAGAAAATAATAATATTATGATAGATAGTCTCATAATTTCTCATCTAACTGTAAGTAACTAGTACATATTAACTTAACACCACATAATTGTAACACTATCTAATTTACTCCTTAGATTTCAGTATGTAATGATCATAATTCATAAATGGCAGTGTGATAAATGATACAATAATGTGGCAATAAAATACTTCACACCTTCTATACCCGAACAGTGACAACGATCATTTTGTCAAACAACAATTAATTACACACAAATATTTGGACACTTTTAATAGTAAACCTGTTTTTTATTTAATTAACACATAACAAAAAATGTTACAGACATTGGTAAACTTAATTAATAAATAAAAATCCAGAACTTAAGGTTTCAACAAATTAATGTAAAAATTTCCAACCTTACATTATCAATTCACAAGTGTACCTACTTTTATTGATACCCAACACCGAACGGACGCTTCTCTGCGTAGTGGTTGGACTATTCTCATGTCTGATATTTTTGTACACTGTTCTTTATTCCTGTTTAAAACCATTTACACTCGCTTCTGGACGTTCTGATTCTCTTCTGGTAAGTTGGTAATACACGACGAGGCGTCCACATAACATAAATAAAAATACTAATGCAGGTGCAGTCCTTTCGAGTTTGTCAGCAACCATATAATGCGAGTATACAGCCATCAACGTCAGTATAAGCAAACATAAATTTGCTCCATTCTTTACTTTGTCTAAAACAATCAAAACAGGTTTATTTTGGTTTGCAATAGCAGTTCATAATTGCAGAATTAAGAGGCGCAATATTTTATATTTTTGCCACGTACTTATTTTTGGATTAACATTGACAAAATATATAGGTTGCGGTCGAAAATTTGGTAATAACGGACTAAAATAAACACATTGCTCAGAGATCCACAAATAAAATGGAACTTTATAAATATTGTACGGTACGGTTTATTTTCACAAAGATTATTTACACAGTTTTCTTTTTCAGTAAAATATCGTCACCTTTGATTTTTAAATGATTAATCTGTTGTTATATTACTAACAAATGTTTTGTTTTACTTACGGTTAGGAACAAACGCCATCGCTAATCCACAAATTATCTCTAAAGTGCCCACCGTTCTTCTGTACCATTTGGATGGAATTTTAAAATCGAGTGCTTCTGATAATGGAAATACTTTTGCATATTTTACATATTCTTTTCGCTAAAAAGAACTCTGTTGGATTAAAAACATTCAATTGGGAGGGAGTATCCAGTAATAGAAATTCATGAAATGAAAATAAAAACACCAATGAACAGATCCCAGTTTTATGCCACAACATAACTTTTTAATGACCAGTTCATCATTTAAAAAACCGTAAAAATAAAATTAATAAACAGCTGCGACTGCAATTGAAATGTATGCTAAAGTTATGATGTCGCGAAAATATTTGCAACAACCTAGGTAGGCAACGGGCCAACGATTTAAAATATCATTCTATTGTGTAACAATAATTTGCGCGTAAAAATACATTTCTACTTACCAAGTCTTTATGCAGATCTTTTGAGATGTAACTCGATAATTTAATAAACCCCACAAAAATAAAAAACAGTCCTAATAATATGGAAAGGGATTTTAAAACAATTGATCCCATGTCGACGATTTACCTAAATTTTTGATATCACGTAGTTAACAGATTAGTTTTTAAGTTTTATATGTACATTGTTTCGATTTTTTTTACACTTAATACTGTTGGTGTTGATTTTTAGAACACGATCTTTCCATCTTAAACGACGACGACGCTCTAAACAAAATCGATATTGGGCGCCTGGATGTACTAACAGTTCTCAAAATATTATTCAGTAACGTATTAACCGCGTCGAAAACATTTATTCATAAAGTGGAAATAACATGCAAAAACCAAAGGGTAACAAATTGCACTAAAAAAAAATCAAATTAGTTTAATAAAAATTGCATTTACTCTTAATTTAATAATGTATTAATAGTAATTTTAATTTAATCTAATATAATCTTGTATATGCATGTATGTATTTTAATTTTCGCTCATATAAATTTATGATATCAAGATCCCATAAATCATGTCATGAGTTGGTTGTCATGGTGGTCGACAATTTCCCTAGGGAGATTTTCGCCACGCGGGAAATTGTCGCAAAATTCAAATTTGATTGGCCGATTTCAAAAAAACCTAACGTTTAGATTGGTCCGACATATCAGTTTGACAGGTAAGGGTGATTGTCAGCACAATATAGCAAAATAAATAATTTCTTCTTCTTCTATTCGGATTAAATTTGAATGTACAGCAATAGTTACATACCAGAAGAGCAACACAGGGAGAACTTGTCTGGCATCTTAGGTATTTATTGAAACACTACATAGATAATAATAATATAATAAGTAAAGCATGCTCACATAAATCCTCTGAATGTTATATGTTATAATATGTTTAATGTATTACATTATTCAAAATAAAGAGAACTAATTATTCAATTGTTACTTAAGAACAAATGAACTAAAATTTACTTATTTAGGACCGTCAGCTTTTTTATTTACAATTAAGTATGTTTGTGGAAATCGAAAATTAATAGTGTAAATGACGGTCAGATCAACAAAATGAATTTGTCAATATTTACAGATCAACGTAGTTACTCATTTCTTAAGTGAAACTTTTTAGCGTGACACGACTTAAGATTTTTGTTCTCCACTTACACTTTTTCTAAACTCTTTAGTGCAGAATTTTATGAACATAAATCATGTTTGCAATTATGTAATTATAAATTTGACATTTTGATGTATTTGGTTTTAATTTAAAAATATTACAAAAATAGAAGCTAGTAGTTTTAAAGATCATATTAGACATTTTCCGGTTAATACCTATTAGACATTGAATTATTGAAAATACCATAATTTATAATCACTTACTAAGAGCTTCTTTACCCATTATGGCATGATCACAAATTTGATTTCCATTTTTTTCCGCAGTACAATATGAAAATAAATAAATAAAAAGCGACTACGACAAATGAAAACTTTATAAAACGTATTTCAGACAGACTCTTCGTGAGAACAAGGCATTTTGCTTAAATTATTTCTACTATTTATTTGATTTCTCATGTGTCAAATTACTAAAGACCACTTCTGTTGTATTTGAAACAGATTTGAATTAACTCCGTCTTTTAGTACCGGCCAATAAATTGATGCTACTACGATGGAGCCACAATACAGTAATGTTTTTCAGAAGTTTCATGGTTGTTTCCTAGAGGTCGCGACATAGATTATTCACATTCACGTCCTTTATTATTTTTATGTACCCTATTTTACTGTAAAAAAGGATTATATATTTTAACAAAAGTGATTGTATGAACTTATATGCATTTATATACATACAAACAAATATCATTTTATGGTGAATACTAATGCAGCAATCACCGGTTTAAATTAGATAGGCAACCTATTATTAACTCCAGTATATTTGGTTGCATATACGATATAATTTGACGCAACTTACTGTAAAGTTTGGGGAGGAGTTGGGTCTGGATTACAAGGAATTTACAATTTTATATCCCACAGATCCTATATTAAGTAAATTTTAACAATGGTATGGTGACCTCTTCCTTACATTACCGCCACTTTTTGAATATGAAATGAAATGAAATGTTAACAATTGGTGCGTTCGGGTTATCACTCGACGAGTAGAGTGGAGTAGGAGTAGAGTAAAAGCAGATTGTAGTCACGTGACTAAACGAGTAAATCGATTGAAATTTCATACCCGGACGACTAGCAGCAGTACATAACCTTAACTTGTCATTTCTCATTTTAGAAATGCACTGGACAATTTAAATCATTGTTAGGAACAAGACAAGAAATTTATATTAATTTATTGTTATTAACACCATTATAAAATTTCCGCGTCTGTATTATTATGCAAATAAAATATTTTAATTCATAATTTTTTTTATTAAAGTTTTCTTACGCAATAAAATTATTCTAATATACTGAACACAAAAAAGTATATGAAATTTTTATTACACAATCAAGTATTAACTCAATATGGAAGAGGAACAAAAAAAAATTACTAAACTTTTTAAAACAGTGAAGTCTTAATTCTCGATTAAAGGGTAACATGTAGGTACTGTTAGAACTAAAAAAAAAACAAATAACGGTAGTATCAAATAAGGTTTTAAAGTTTTTCTATGAACTGTTAAAATAAATTATTATTATATCAGTCTATCCTCGCCATTTTTTTGTGGAGGGTTTTAGCAGCACTTAATCGAGTTTTGCGATTTTTGAAAACGAAGTCTCGTTAGGACATGGCGTCTGTGAGCAGCTAGCGGCACTTGTAGACGCCTGTGGTAAAGGCTGTAGGAAGACGTATCTGATACTCCTTCCGTAACAACTAAGCCGCCTCTATTGCTGCATGTGGCCACAGGATGAATTTCAGGCTTCTTCCCTATGAAATCACTTGGAAAAAATTCCACCGGCGCGGCGCCTTTCTTTTCCTGATGTATTGTTGTTGTACACTTTTGTGTTTATCTCAGGTGAAACCAAACCTTACTTATTTTCGCGCGGTTGTCAATCTTATGTCAAAGTAAAGGTTTCACGGGTTTCACTCCGTGTACTCCCTCATCCACCGTTGAGTAAATCGAGCAACTCCGTCGACTCGCTCCGTGTAAACCAGAACGACAAACACTCCACTCTTTTTGATCAAAATGACAATACCCGAACGACCACGAGGTAACGAGTGAAAAGAGCGTCAATCGAACGCACCAAATGACGTCACCAAACGTCACATTCAAATTTTTGAAACAAACATCGAATTTAAAAAAACAGGTTGGCCAGTGATAGTGAGACAATGAAAGCAAAAGCAGAACCTTACGTTGTGTTTTTTCAAGACAAAGCACTGGCGGGAGATTCAAACTTACCAAAACAAAACAAACCCTAGGTTCTTTTGGATACATGGCGAAAGCTATCGGAGGTGGAGCGTAAATTGATAACACAAAAATTATGTTAAAATTTAAATATATCTAAGTCGAACTCCACAAACTTTAATAACTGTAAAATTACTAATGGTACATGTTTCGGCAGAACACTTCTGCCATCATCAGCCCTTAAAGAATATAAAAAAATATATATATTTATTTATTTTACTTAGATATATTTAAATTTTAATTTAAATTTACTCCACTTGGATTTAAGAACATTGTTTACAAAAATTATGGTTTTAAATGTTTATTAGTTTTAATCATTTTGTGGATTTGAGTTTTAGTGACTTCGTGTTAGGTTGGCAACAATTTAATTTGACAAATTTAAAACAATTTGATCAATATATTATAACTGACAATTTACAATGATTTCAACAGGTTAACAATTTAGTTTTTCAGAGAAATAGCCAACACTAATACAATTTAACAATTTTGGCGTACATGATGAGTGAGGTCAGTCAGCTAATCTCATTCCATCTATGAGCTTTTGAAGTTTACAGGAATTTATAACAAACAAATGCAGTGAAATATCTACGTAAAGAGTGCATATTTGAACCTGAGAGGGAAAGCAAGAATATTGAAACTGGTGAAGTTATCTGAGCTGAGGTACCTCTGTGACGGAGTTTATGAAAGACTAAAGCGAAGTCAACAAGACAAATGTCTTTAAGTGGGGCAAGATTGTAGAGAGTTTACTATCACGGAAAAAAACTTACACATACAAGTGGACCCGGGAGGAAATTCAAACCACTTTGAAAATGACCCCCGTTTGAGAATGACCCCAGGGTACATGTTATCCAGATTAGGACCGCATAACCTCCCAACAGCAGCTTGCAACACGAAACACGAAATGAATGCTATTTGGTCTATCCGTTGGTTCGATATGGATATGGACAAACATAATAAAATAAAATATACAGAAACAAAATGGAATGGGCGAAGACACGTGTTTTTCAGACCCTATTTCGAGACGAGCGAGACGCAACGAAAAACTAGATACAGAAAATTGATTTCACGATGCCTAAACTAGTTAGATATCGTTTACATACAACGACGGTACCGACGATCGCGGCGGGCGCAACATAGCAAAAAAACAAACACAAACAAAAATTACATAAGTAGGCGCTGTGCCTTTTTTTCTTTTTGTTGTATTAAGTTATTGGTTATTGGTTAAACAAAGGCTAGTGATTAAGCAAGATCTGGCAACCAAAAGACTGCCCACTAGCTTCCCACAATGGCGGCCGTTTTATTTCAGTGACGCTGAAAAGAACAACGGTAAATTTGAAATGGTTTTACCTAAGAATTTCACGTATGCACTGGTAATAATATAATCGTTGGGAAATTAACTACGAAATCCTTACGATGAGCAGTACAAAAAAAAACTAGATAGAATAAAAAGGTCACCTGTTCTTCCTTCTGGCAGCACGACACAATTTTCGCCGGACCTTCTGACAACGTGAATTATTGACAATGCAATTTACACATAGAACACACTCAACTTAAAAGTATGAAAACTCGTAGTGAAATAAAATCAGATATGTAAAAAAAAAACAAAATTTAAATACTAGTTCGTTCAAGGCGTAATAGCCACTACCTGCCCTTTCGAAAGGACGCCAACCCCTTTTCTAGCCCGGTGCCTACGAAGAAAAAATAAAAACTAACATTGTATCAAATTATGAAGTTGTCTAAAAATTATAATTTATTCTTAATGGTGGGTCCCACCACTGATACGATTTAAAACAGTTAAAATAGCTCTTGACGCAGAATATTGCAATGAGCTGTAGGGTTTCTGCGTGCTTCCCGGACCAATAGCCAGTCTTCCCAAACTGCTGTAAGTCTAGGTCGACCATGTCGTTGTCTTTCCTCGACAGTTTCAGTTCCTCGATATCGTTGATAAAGTCTAAAAATGACACTTTGACTCGCTTGAAAGGTTGCAAGGTGAGCACCACCTTCCAGCATTCCACTTGCTCTATATACTGGCATTTTGAGATAATTTCTTTCACTGTCTGTTAACTTTTTAACAGATTTTCCGAAAAAGCCGATATTTACCTATTTTACATAAAAAACTTTGCAAAAAAAATAATAAACAAGAAGAATGTTCTTAAATCCAAGTGGAGTAAATTTAAATTAAAATTTAAATATATCTAAGTCGAACTCGAAAAATTCTAATTTTTTATATTCTTTAAGGGCTGATGATGGCAGAAGTGTTCTGCCGAAACATGTTCCATTAGTAATTTTAAAGTTATTAAATTTTGTGGAGTTCGACTTAGATATATTTAAATTTTAATAAAAAAATAATAGGAGGGTTAATGTCTCATTTACAAAGCCCTAAGTGTGAATTTAAGCAATATCCCAAACTTTTTTCGATGAGTTTATTTAAATACACCCTGAAATAAAGTATTAAGGTTCCCGTCAAAGAGAGAGAAGATCGCCGATCAGTCTATCTCATGTAATTGGTTAAGGAAGTGCTGATACCTATTATCCAATGGGCGAACTAAACAAAACATCTTAAAGTGTACTATAGTTCAAATGGGTCTCAGATAGGTTCCTTTTCAACCTGCGCGATGTTTTGAGAGAAATGTTTTTTATAGAACGAAATGTTGTGAAATATTGTGGACGGAAGAAAAACAAAATAGGCCGCCTAGTCAAAGGACGCCCGAGGCAAATGTGGATCATCGAAATTGATGGTTATTGAAAGAATTTATAATTAAAGAAAACCAATAAATAAATACGTGTATGTAGTAAAGTAAATAAAAACAGTTTCGTTAAATAGAAACCATACACGGTGAAATATGTTTGCAAATAAGTGAAATTTGAGTATGTTTGGCGTTATTTGTAAACAAGTTTTAGTGTTTGCAAAAACATTTGATAAAATTAAAAGTTGTTAATTTTGTATGGGGCTCCTTTTTACGAGCAGAGATTTTGCACGTTTGTGCTGAAAGGGTCAAATCAATTTGCAAACATATATATTTGCAAATAAATCTGATAGTGTATGGTCCGTTTAATAAAATAAATACAGTAGACTCGCGATTATATATACCAATTAAAACCAAGGCTATACACATGCGGTTTATTGAAATTTACCAGTGGAAAATAAATAATTATGGACTGAGTTATTACTTTTTATTCTGTACAAGTTTTATACAAATTGTAGCCAATATTTTCAGATTTTTTATATGTAAAATCCATTCTACCTCCGGTACATACACTATTATTTTTTTAATTCGCTAAAGGGATTCTGTTGTATTTTTCACTCGATGTTAACTTTTGATTGGTACAAGGCCTTGAAACTTGAAATTTTTACAGGACATCGGTGGGTCCTTTCTCTTAATTTCAACAACTCTAGCTCTACAATACAAAACTATTTCCAAAATAAAATAAATATCTTCGCGTTTTTATCGATTTTATTGGAAACGGCGGAGTAAATTCTATCATGATCTAACGTCTACAATAAAATCCAGAAAAATGCGAAGATATGTTGTGATGATATTTTTTAATTTAGGAGAAAAATTGGCTTTTCAATCTAAGGTAATAGTTCTCCTGGAGTACAAAAGAAAACTTAAAAATGATGCTGGCCCAAGACCTTAATTACTACTATTGAAAGAAATTTTCAGTGTAAACAGTGATTTAGTCTAGTCAAGTAGTTGAAAACCTGCGAAAAATAGTTGCAAGGACTCGAAAATATGAGCGATAGCTCATTCGATTCTGGATTTTATTCTGAGAAAAGTTTTTTTTTTGTTTGTTCCGCAAATAAAAATGACAATAATTGTTATTAACAAAAAAACTAAAAAAATAAGGGGTTTAGCTTTTTGGCAATAACACAAAGACTGATGGTTAAAATCGAAAATCGGAAAAAGATTCAAAAACAGGAGGAAATTTCTGATTAAAAACTCCCAACTGCCGGAGTTCTATCTCCATTATTAATAATTTTAATTTAACGCTGAAAATATGGCTCCGCGAAGCCATAACGGATGCACTCGCCGTCTCTGAAGAGAGTAAAAATTTGAATAGATTATGGTGTGTTCTTAACACTTGATGGAATGAGATCTCGTTGGAAAAATCGATTTTACTTCACTTTTCAATAAGTTAGGCAATTGTTAATTTACAGAATTTTATGGGACCTCCGCTTTCAATGAAGACAACAAAACAAAAAAAAATTACCTATAAATTTTTCACTTCTTTTAGCCTTTCTTATACATGGAGATTTTTTTAAAAGGATCCACCCTAAATATGTAGAAAACAAAAACGTTATTTGCAAAATTCTGAAACTGGCCAATTTTGTCTGGTAATTAGTGTAGTTTTAGACCTGCAGGTTTTGGCCGGGGCAGCAGCCCCCTCAAAGATCTTAAATGGAACAGGGGGTTTAAAAGTTTATTTTTCGAAAGGTTCGTTTGACCTCTTTTTGTCGATGTAGTAGTTTTTTATTTGTACTATTAGTTTTTAAGAAAACATCACTTTGGTGACAAAATTTGGAAGTTAAAAAAGATTAATCTTTTTCTGAAAAATCTAGTATTTTCTGAAATAAAAACTGTTTCTTATTCATTGACATTGACAATTATTCAGTTTTAAAGTAAATCTGCATACGTTCGGATGAATAAATGGTCAACTCAGTTGCTGAAAGAGTTGAAATTATTTTTATTTATGGCTCCCAAAACAAATGTGCAAAACATATTTATAAAAGAAATTTCAACAAGATGGAGCTCCACCACATTATGCCTTAAACGTTCGCAATTGGCTTAACAACCGATTGCCGAACCATTGGATTGGCAGACGTGATGCAATTGAGTGGCTAGCCAGATCACCAGACTTGACAAGTTTAGATTTTTTTCTATGGGGCCATTTGAAGTCACACAACGAATTTTTGATTAATGCAGGCGAATTCCGCGAGAAACATTTCAAAGCGGTGCTCATTTCGAGCATCTCTCGTAATAACAATAGGCGCTTAACAACAATGTTGTTCAGGAAAAACATAAACGTGGGATGTGCTACAATTTCTCAAAAACTAATCGTAGAAATAAAAAACTACTACATCGCCAAAATGAGGTTAAATGGACCTTTCAAAATACATAGTACATTATTATACATATACGAGTTTAACAAGATGCTTCATTGTGACATGAGTAGGTTTGGGGCACGACGAGCGCAGCGACAAGTGCCCCAATAGAACTGAGCTGACCAAACGTACTCTTTTTGGGAGTTTTGTACTTATATTTTATGAGCTGTACTCCGGAAGATAGTTGTACTGCAAATGTCCTCCATTTGTATTCGAATGTACTACCTGTACTCCTTTTCCTTTATTTCTTTAATTGTTCGGCAGGCATCATCGGCAGACGCCGAAAAAATCATTTTAGAGATAACTTATCTACAGAAAGAAAGTCACAATGCCTCGTTAAACGAGTGTAATATACTATTTTTTCTACTTTGAAGCTCTTCGTTTTATGAAAATGTTAAAATTTTGCTTTTCAAATATTCTAGGGATTTTTAGAATTAGCTAGTACCTACCGGTGGTTATGTTTTTTATCTGAAAAGTTAACACTTGGCTTCGCTTCGATAGGAGTTCGTTAGAAATGCTCAATACCAACGTAATACGTATTAAATAAGAAAACCAAAAGCAGTTGCATAATAAGTTCCATTGTGCAACTACTTTTAGTGTCACAATGAACACTTTGTGACACCAAAGTAGAAAAAATAAACTTTTTAACCCTGTTTAAACTCTGTTCCATTTAAGATTTTTGAGGGGGCTGCTGCCCCGGCCAAGGGGGTGCACCTGCAGGCTTCACAACGAAAATTGACCAGTTTCGGCATTTTGAAAAAAAATCACTCTGCATATGTACTCAAGAAGTTCATGTGCAAAAAGTTTTTAAAAGTTAATTATTTTAAACAAGAAGAATGTTCTTAAATCCAAGTGGAGTAAATTTAAATTAAAATTTAAATATATCTATGTCGAACTCCACAAACTTTAATAACTGTAATTACTAATGGTAATTACAGTTATTAAAGTTTGTGGAGTTCGACATAGATATATTTAAATTTTAAGTTAATTATTTTGTTTATAATAATTATTGTTTAAAGTTGAAAAAAAAAATTAATAATCCAAAAAATGTTTAACATATTTTTTTCTACTTTGCTTTCGTACTGAGGCTGTTACAATACACTTTTGCGTGTCATAATACACAAAAACGGTGTTATAATAATTCTACTAAAAACAGTATTTTATGTTTTTAATACATATTGGCAAATTGACTAGTTTAATATGTAAAAAATTCCCCAGGAAATAATGATTTTAAAAGAAATTCTTAAAAACTATTTTTATTGTTTGTAATGTTTTTTTTATATGTATTTCTAATGTTTAAATAATTAGAAATAAAAACAAAATGTAGTAGAGATAGAACTCTGGGAGTTGGGAGTTTTTCATCGGAAATTTTCTCCTCTTTTTGAATCTTTTTTTCCGATTTTTCCGATCACTTATAGTTTTTGTTTTATTGCTAAAAAACTAAACCCCTTTTTTTAGTTTTTTGTTAATAACAATAATTGCAATTTTTATTTGCCGAACAAAGAAAAAAAAACTCTTTCTCAGAATAAAATTTAATCCCGAATCGAATGAGTTATCCCTCATATTTTTCAGATCCATGTAACTATTTTTTGCAGGTTTTCAACTTCTTGACTAGACTAAATCACTGTTTACACTTTGCAGGTATATTATTCCGAAAAAAAAAATAACAGTTAGAACTAAAGTGCAAAATACATCGGAAGGTTCAAGAACTTTCCCCTTGTGCGTACGAGTCTAAATGAGTATTTTTGTCCTTATTTATGAGAATCTTTTTTACACTATTTTTTGCTCTGAATGTCCAGAGATTAAATAGTGCCGCCGCCGCCCGCCCGTTGCCGAATTGTGAACTATAGACCGCAAGACACCACCTCGTAACCAAAAGCTGAAACTTTTTATTGCCTTTTTAACTGGGAAACGGACCACAATACATGGCGGCAATCTTGAGCACTGTGGAATGAACGTGTCATTTTCATTCCCGACTCCTGCACAATCTAAGCCATTATTTCAAATGATTTTAGTGGCATACGCATTCAGTGCACTTTCTCCATGGGACTGTATTTTGAACAGTTTTGGTTAGAGCATCGCTGTAATAAATGCGTTTTTCTCAGACTTATTTGTAGCCTTCCAGAAACGAAATATTTAACTTTTTTTTTCTCAGTTACCATTCATACTACACCTGTGCAAACACTTCGTCTAAATCATTGATATCTCTACTTTACAAGGATAATTTTTGTTTTTCTATAATTGCACTGGTTTTTCCGTGAAGCTGGAATGAAATAGACCGTGTTTTTACACAGGCGTTATATCTATATATATCGACTCAAACGGTCCCCTTAATAAATAATGACGGGTATAAGTTTTCCTAGTAAGCTGTATCTCGGAAACTAACAACCATTGAAAAAAATGTTATTTGAAAAAAATTCTCAAATTTACGAGTTGTACCACCCCTTGAATCCTTTTCCATAACAGCCTATATAGACCAAAAAATTTTACGGTCTTCTGATAAGCAACCCGCATTTCTCCTTCTTTGGAGTACAGGCTGCATACCTCAAAGGTGAAAATGAACTTTGTCAAATTCTGGCTCTTACAACCAACGAAGTTGTTCAGTCAATAGTCTCAATATCCTCTTTGAATACTTCTTTCCATGCCACTTGTACTTGGTGTAGAAGTTCTATCAATGTCTATAGAGGACGTGATAAACTTTGGTCTATACTACATAATTCAATATCAGAAGATTTTGGAGGCGAAGGTAGTATATTGTAACGTAGCCTGAGCCGGGCGGGTTCGAGGATTTAAAGAAATATTCTGGCGCACACCGTATTTACAAACTTTTATTAAAAAGACCACTAAGACTAACTTTTCACAATGTACAGGCTTTCACAATATCACGCGCTGATCACTTGTTCACGATGCTTGAAATAGACTGACTTGCTCCGTTGTTTGATCCCTTCTTATACCGCTCCCTTCGTTCTCGAATTCTTCTATTCCCGGAATCATGAGATCATGTTTCCAACGCAAAGAATTATTCCAGAAGAATGAGATCAGTGTCTTGTACGAGCGTGGTATAGCATGAGATCACCGCCACAGTCGAGTCTTCTAGAGCATCCCATGTGAATAATTATTCCCAGACGTTCTCATGTAGACTATTCCAGATTAATTACGTTACCATACGTGGTGAGATCATCATGACATCATCCGCTTCCGGGCCGTCGCGCCGTCGTCTCATTGCCCCCCTTTTAAAGATTGTTCGTCCCGAACAATCTTTTTCAATCCTGTTGATTTGTCCCGGAGTAGGGTGCCAAACGATCCAGGTGAACCACCTTCATCTTGGCTCGGGGATTGCGTTGAATCCGGTACACTACGTCGTTAATCCTCTTTACAACCGTGTACGGGCCTTCCCAACTGGGTTGTAACTTTGGGCAGCGACCTTTCTTTCGCCGAGGGTTGAACAACCATACCAAGTCTCCATCACTGAATCCTGCCGAATTCACCCTCAGATCGTAACGCGTCTTCATCCGGTCGCTCGCCACGCGAATGTGACTGCGCGTTAGTTCATGTATACTGGACATGGCTTCCTGTAGTTCGTCTACGTAGTTTCCCACGTCCTTCCGCTCTTGTCCCGGTGATCCGAAAGCCAGATCGCATGGTAGACGCATTTCCCGTCCAAACAGGATCTTCGCCGGTGTCTGGTGGGTCGTCTCGTGAATTGCCGCTCTGTACGCCAGCAAAAACAAAGGTAGACGCCGATCCCAGTCCCGCTGATGTTGATCGACCACCTTGGACAAGTGCTGCTCCATGGTCTTGTTGAAGCGCTCGACCATTCCATCTGACTGAGGATGCAGGGGTGTCGTCCTTGTCTTCCGCACGCCCAATAGTTCGCAGACGCCCTGGAACACTCCAGATTCAAAGTTCCGCCCTTGGTCCGAGTGCATTTCCAGTGGAAGTCCGTAGCGGCAAATCCAATTTTCTACCAACGCCTTGGCAACCGTTACAGCTTCTTGATTGGGTAGGGCATAGGCTTCCGGCCACTTGCTAAAATAGTCGATGACCACCATGATGTACTTGTTTCCCGAATCAGTGGTAGGAAACGGTCCTGCTACGTCGAAGGCTATTCTCTCGAATGGTGCCCCAACGTTGTACTGCTTCATGGCTCCTCGACTACGCGTCTGTGGACCGTTGCTCGCCGCACAAGTGTCACATTTTCGACACCAGCTCTCGACATCGTTTCGAACGTTCACCCAATAGAAGCGTTCACGGACTTTACCCATGGTCTTATTCACGCCCAGATGTGCGCCGGACACTCCACCGTGGATTTCTTGCAAGACCTCCTTCACGCGACACTTGGGCAAAACCAGTTGCATCGTCACCGACTTCCCGTCTGTACTCTCCCATGCTCGCTTCAGCAGGCCATTTTCCACTTTCAGTGAATCCCATTGGGCCCATAGTGCTTTGAGAGCAGGACTCTTGTCCGAAATGTCTTGCCATTGTGGTCTCTGATTTCCGTTCTCTTTGCTTTCCAAAATTGCACTAATCTCGCTATCTCCAAGTTGTTCTGCCCTCATTTCCGCCGTCGTCCATCCATCTTGAGGTTGCAGAACCAATCTCTTCACGCCCTCGAATTCTTTGGATGCCTCTCTCCGAGTGCAATGTTTGCAGTCACTCCGGGACGGCCTCCTAGAAAGTGCGTCCGCATTCTGGTGTGATCTGCCTGGTCGGTGTTCGATTTCAAAATCATACTGCTGGAGCCTCTCCAACCATCTGGCTGTCTGTCCTTCTGGATCCTTAAGGCTTAACAGCCACCTCAACGCAGCATGATCCGTTCGGATTTTGAAGTGTTGACCGTACAGGTACTTGTGAAAATGTCCTACTGCATTTACGATTGCCAATAACTCCTTCCTCGTAACGCAGTAGTTTCTTTCCGGCTTAGAAAGCACCTTGCTATAGTATTCGATGACTTTTTCTTCGCCTTCCTGTACCTGCGAAAGGACTGCCCCGATACCGTTGTTACTGGCGTCTGTATCCAGGACATACCGCCCCTTTACTCTCGGGTAAGACAGAATAGGACCTGTGCACAGCGAGATCTTCAAAGTTCTAAACGCTGCTTCACTCTCGTTATTCCAGATAAATGGAGTTTTGTCTTCCGTGAGTCTGTGCAGAGGCTTGGCAATGTCAGCAAACCCTTTGACAAATCTGCGATAGTAGGTACAGAGGCCCAAGAAGCTTCTCAGCTGGTGCTTGTCCCTTGGTCGTGGCCACTCGCGGACGGCCGCGATCTTGTCTGGATCTGTTTGTACTCCGCTGGGTGAAACCACATGGCCCAAGAACTTCACTTCTGTCTGGAACAATTGGCATTTCTTGGGGTTGAGCTGAAGGTTGGCATTCCGCAGGCGGCTGAAGATCTCTTCCAAATTTTTCAAATGTTCTTCGAAGGTTCTTCCAACTACCATGACGTCATCGAGATACACCAAGCAGGTTTTCCATGTCAGCCCTCGCAGAACCAGTTCCATCAACCTCTCGAAAGTGGCTGGAGCGTTGCAGAGTCCAAATGGCATGACGTTAAAATGGTAGAGACCGCTTCCAGTCGAGAACGCCGTCTTCTCTTTGTCATCGGGATGGATCTCAACTTGCCAGTAGCCGCTCTTCAAGTCCAGGGTTGAGAACCACTGCGATCCCGACAACATGCTTAGGGTGTCATCGATACGTGGCAACGGATAGCTGTCCTTCTTAG
Organism: Diaperis boleti; assembly: GCA_963583935.1. Lineage (NCBI taxonomy): Eukaryota > Metazoa > Arthropoda > Insecta > Coleoptera > Tenebrionidae > Diaperis > Diaperis boleti. The sequence goes on along the minus strand of OY757247.1, from coordinate 25,260,411 downwards.
TTACATCGTTCAGCCGTCTGTAGTCAACGCAAAAGCGAGTGGAACCATCTTTCTTCGTTACCAATACAACTGGTGACGACCACGGGCTTGAGGAGTCTTCAATTATCCCGTCTGCTTTCATTTTGTCCACCATCTGAGCCACCTCTTGGTGTTTTGCGAACGGAAGTCTTCTTGGCGGTTGTCGGACCGGAGCAACATCTCTTGTGTTGATTCTGTGCTGCACCATGTTGGTTCTGCCGGTGCTTCGGTCTTCTGTAGCAAAGATGTCAGTCTCCTTGCGTATAAATGCCATGGCCTTCTCTAATTGATGGTTCGTAAGGTGTTTCCAGTCTTCTAGGAAAAGCTTCTCTACACTCGTTCGCTGAGCCTCTTTTCTGTTACACCCAACAGGTTGTTCTTCACAACGGACGACCCGTAGTACAGGATGGTATAGTCCAATCGTCTGCCCTTTCTGTAGTGTAACACGACTTTCGCCTAAATTCGCTACACGGATTGGAATTCGTCCATTAGCCTCAACGAGTGTTCTTGCTACCATGATCTGTGTTTTCTGTGTCACGTCCGGGTTGGTGGTCACGTTCGGTTCTATTATTCCAGTCCGGTATCCTCCAGGGTCTTCTTCCAACTCTGCCAGCACGATCTGTTCCGAGTTCTTCTGTACACGGACCGTTTCGGAGACTATCACTTTCACTTCGTCGGCGGATGGTATAGCAGAGTGCAGGGAGATTTCTTCGTTGCCAACTAGCAGCATGCGATTCTTGATGTCCAGCACGAATCCGAACTTCTTCATGATGTCAAGACCCAAGATGAAATCGTCTACTATATCAGCTACAATAACCTTGTGAACGAACTCGAACCTCCCCAACTCGAGTCTTGCCTCAACTTCCCCGAATACTCGTGCTGCTTCTCCCGTTGCTGTTTTTAACACTAGGTCGCTATCTGCCAATTGGAAATCTCCCAGCGGTTTGAAGATGTCTGGTCTTCCGATCGAGACGGTCGCTCCGGTGTCGACGGTCATAGAACAGCCAGCTCCGTTGATTCGACCCTCCAGCAACAGACTGTCGTTCCTTCTTCGTAGCTGCGAGACGGAGATGACCCTAGGGGCTTTTGTAGGGCCAGCTAGCACACGCCCCAAAGCGCTAGCTGGACTTAGTTTTCCGACTGCCTTGAAGTTGAAGGGCCGGACTCCGGATTTCTATGGGTCTGCTCCGGCGATCTCCTTGAACGGCAGTCCCTCCTCAGATGACCCACTCTCCCACAATTAAAGCATCTGGGTCTGCCTGTCATGCTTCCGCGCCGCATTTCCTCAAGCAACGTCTTTATTTCTCGCAGCAGGTCGTTTCCGTCTTTCGGGGCTTCCTCCATAGTTACTGCTCGCAGACGTTGAGCCGCCGGACGACAAGCGTTTTTAGCCGCCTCGAACTCCAGGGCGTGCACGAGGGCATCGGCGCATTTTTGATGTCTACCTAGTCTCAACATTTGCTGCAACTCACCGTCACGGACCCCATCAATAAACGCGCTTGTTCCAAGTTGGTGGTGGAAGTCGCTAGGGGCGCTTGGGTAGGCCAGATGTACGAGTCTCTCAACGTCCGCCGCAAACTCCTGCAGGCTTTCGCCATTCTTCTGAACTCGTGACTTCAGCTGTGACTGGTACACTTGGTTCAAGTGGAGGTCTCCATACCGCAGCTCGAGAGCGTTGACCACGGCGACGTAGTTCTTTTGTTCCCTCTCCGGGACGGTTTGCAGCAGCTGAAGAGCTTGTCCTCGCAAGGATAACACCAGTGCAGTGGCTTTCTCTTCTTCACCCCAGTTGTTCATTTCGGCCGCTGCCTCGAATTGCCTCCTGTACATAAACCACGAGGTCTGACCATCAAAGGTCGGAGGTTTTAGCCTTTGTGATGACGGTTCTGTCACGACCGACTGCCCCGTTGTTATCCTTTTCAGCTTTGTTTCCATTTCCTTGACTTTCTTTTCCAATTCCTCTTTCATTTCCAGAACTTCTTCTTTTACAACTTCTTCAATTTCCAGAACTTTCCTTTCCACAACTTGAACCTCTCTTCCACGTCTTTTTTAAAAGTGTTTTGCAAAATGTCCAGCTGATCGAAAATTCTCTTCTGTTCCTCTTGTCGTCGATTTTCTTGTTCTTCATTTTCGTCTTGTCGTCGCTTCTCTAGTTGTTCTAGAAGTGCCATTTGTTCTTTCCTTTCTTCTTGTCGTCTCTTTTCTTGTTCTTCTTTTTCTTCTTGTCGTCTCTTTTCTTGTTCTTCTTTTTCTTCTTGTCGTCTCTTTTCTTGCTCTTCTTTTTCTTCTTGTCGTCGCTTCTCTAGTTGTTCTAGAAGTGCCATTTGTTCTTTCCTTTCTTCCTGTCGTCTCTTTTCTAATTGTTCCAGAAGAACGGCCATTTGTTCTTGTAGAGCCTCCATGGTTTTACTTCTCGTGACTCTTCCAGAAGGTTGCTTTGACATGCGTCACGTACCGGTTGGTTCGATGTTTCTTCTTTTTTTTACGTCCGCTTCTTTAAATCCCACTTCTGACACCAATGTAACGTAGCCTGAGCCGGGCGGGTTCGAGGATTTAAAGAAATATTCTGGCGCACACCGTATTTACAAACTTTTATTAAAAAGACCACTAAGACTAACTTTTCACAATGTACAGGCTTTCACAATATCACGCGCTGATCACTTGTTCACGATGCTTGAAATAGACTGACTTGCTCCGTTGTTTGATCCCTTCTTATACCGCTCCCTTCGTTCTCGAATTCTTCTATTCCCGGAATCATGAGATCATGTTTCCAACGCAAAGAATTATTCCAGAAGAATGAGATCAGTGTCTTGTACGAGCGTGGTATAGCATGAGATCACCGCCACAGTCGAGTCTTCTAGAGCATCCCATGTGAATAATTATTCCCAGACGTTCTCATGTAGACTATTCCAGATTAATTACGTTACCATACGTGGTGAGATCATCATGACATCATCCGCTTCCGGGCCGTCGCGCCGTCGTCTCAATATCAACTGTCTTGTTGAAAAATGGGCTGTGTTCGACAGGAACAAAAAACAGATCTTGAACTACTGGACAGAAAAAGCTGAATTCTCATCATTTGTTCCTATTATATTTTACATATTATTAAAACTGTATGGGAAGTTTGGTGAAGACATAAGAATTCTTTATCGCTGTCCTTTTAATTTTGTCACTAAAAGAAAGTAGAAGTTTAGTATGCCAGTTGCTTTAGGTCTTTTCTATGCCATTTCCTCTTATTAAGTTTGTTTGAAAAGATGGATCTGATAGTGGGATAGAAAATAATCGGTGGAAAAAGGAATGAAAAGCTGCAAATTTATGCGAAACAGGATGACAAGAGTCAAAAGAACATTGCAGACACATCTATAACAACACGGATCTTCACCCTCCTCCATCAACACCTTCTACGTTTGCCAATCATATATATTAATAACGAAAGTTTTTAACCATTCAATTCCAAATTGATTCACAAATACAATAAAAGCAGGAAATTAGATTTTCTTGAGACTTTGGAAATAAGGAAAGTCTTGAAACTAGAAAACGGATTTGGTTTAAATGAACAGAACAACTTCAATAATACAATTATCAATTCACTATTTTAATTTTCCAATCAATTTTTCCATTCAACATTATTTTAACCTCAAATGTGTTTTTTCACTTATAATTATTTCAGTTAATACTTAGCCCATGTACAAGTAGGTTTAAGCATTGTTTAAGTATAATATATAATATAATATAAGTATAATATACTTAAACAATGGTATAAGCAATGAGAAATGATCCAAGCGGGACGTGCAGATAAATTTTTTAATAAAATCGGGGAACTTTTTTCGGTTGTAAATGTAGTATTTAAAATTAATAGGAGACTATTGATAACTGCCTGACCTTATTTGTCCGCGATCGAAGGTGCAAGTCCGTGTGGGCTGATTACCGCGAATTTAACAAAGTCTGTGGGGCCCTTAATATGTCCATTTACCGTTAAGGGGCGTGTGAATGCTATGAAAAAATTCTTTCGCATGTGTTACGATATAATATGCTCATTGTTTATTTATGTTACCAGGAAAAGACAAATTGAAAACTGAAGGAACTTGAAAATTTGAAGAACCCGAAGTCGTATCAAACCTGAGAATTTTGGCAATTTGGAGATGATAGAGACCGTGAGGCCTTGAGAAACCATGGTTGAGAAATGGAGGAACCTCAGAAATTTGGAAAACTTAAGACTTTAGGAAAATTGAGACCTTGAATGAATGAATGAAAGAAACTGAGAACTTGAGAACCGAAATTTGAGATGCAGTGAAGGAACCAAAGATTTTGGAATATCTAACGATTCTCGAAAGCAGAAAATTTGTACGATTTGAAATCTTGTAAAATTGAAGAACTTGAGTTCTTGAGAAACCATGGTTGAGAATTGGAAACCTTGAGACTTTAGAAAACTTTAGTACCATAAGAACTTGACAACTTGGAGGACCAAATAATTTGAGAAGTAGATTAACTTGAGAAAACTGTTAGAAAACCTGGAAACTAAGCGCATCTTAGACATTGAACAATATTGAGAAGATTGAAAAGTGGAGGCAGTAAATTTGGAGAACTCGAAATTTTAGCAAACTTGAGATCTTGAGTAACTTTAATAACTTGAGACAGTTTGAGAAACCAAACTTCAGACCTAGGGAAACTTAAAATTTTGAGGAACCTCAAGTCTCCGAAAGTCTCAGATTATAGAAAACCTGAAAACTTAAGTAACTTAAGAATTTGTAGAAAACTGAGACCTTGGGAAACCTGAGACTAAAGGGAACTTGAAACCTTGACTAACCAAAGTAACTGAGAATTTGAGAAATCAAGTTTGAGATCAATTGAAGACTCCTGAGATTTGGGAGAACCTAAGGATTTACGGAACCAACCAGAAAACTTGAGAAACTTGAGAACTTGGGGAATTTGAGATATTGGACAACTTGAGATTCTAGGGAACTTGAAACTTTGAGTACTCTAAGAATCCGAAAGCTTTAGAACTGAAAAATCTTCCAATGTTAGAAAATCTAAGAACTAATCCGACCTTAGAATTTGAGGATCCTGAGAATCTAAGAACTTGAGAACACAAATCAAAATCTGAAGGAACTTGAAACTTTAAAGAACCTGAAATTTTACAAAACCTGAGAACTTACGGAACTTGGCAACTTGAGATCTTGGAAGATTTGAGATCTTCTAGAACTTTATACCTTCAGAAACCAGGTTTAGAAGTTAAGTTAAGTCAATTTTGTGAAATACAATAATCTTCACTATGGAGTATTTAATATTGGAATGCCCCTTTTTTAAATAGATTGAAATGGGTCATTTTAGGCTAGAAAGAGACATACTTAGTTAAACGATGTTGTATTTGATAGCGGGGTGAAATTGATCCCCCGCATTTAGCTGGCAGGTATATTAACAATTTTATTATAACTACAGAGGGAAAACAAAGAAAACAAAATAACAGATACACGTATGGGACCTTCGCGATCCCGGTTGACTTGAAAAAATCTTTCTTATCATATGGAAATTAATAAGTTCCGAGGCAAAAAAAAAATAAAATAAAAACCGGGTGGGTGCCGGATTATCGGACTTCTACTGTACCATTAAGAGAATAAATGGTTTCAAATTGATTCCATTAGAATTTTATAATCCATAAACGTGGTAGTTAAAATTAAAAATTAGGCTAATAATTTATAGAACTGTGCTGATTTATCTTTGCCCACAACGATCTATTTCTAAATTTCCTCGTACACCACAGTGCCCTAATGTGTCAACGTTAATGGCTAGAGTGACGAAGTGGGAGAAATGAAAGGAGTCATTTCCGATATTTACATGAAAAGCCTGGCCGGTAATAGCAATGTAACGTGTCTGTAATGTTCCTTTTAGGATTATATTTCAATGACACGTTTCTTAGGGACATTACATAATTATATACAGGGTGTATATTAAACATTGGCCAAAAATGCAAGGGGCGACGTCTTGGGCCTCTGCGAGACTATTCCTTCCCTTGGTGATTTCCGAAAAACCGCCTTGTTTCGAAGATGAATAGGAGGATGAATATTTTTTAACAAAAAAAAATATATAGAATTTTTTAAAGTTATCAATTATTTCGATTAATAAGACCGGATATTTTTTGTATTCACAGCAGGGTAATGCCCACAAAGTCAGATCGTCATGGATTTTATTTATACGTTTTCCGATTTGTCATTGTTTATTGTTTGTGATAGTTAAACTTTTCTTCGTAAATATCTCATGAATCACCATACAAACGCCGAAATGACTGACATGCATTTTATGTATGGAATGGCTAATGGAAATGTGTCAGAGGCTTACTAGGCGGTTGTACATTGAATGATTTCCCAACCGTAATATTCCTGGCAGAAAAAAAAATCTAAGTGAAACAATTTGGTACAGGATACTTACTATATCAACAAGAACAAACAGCTCCATGGTAAACCAGTCTAAAATAATATCTCCATGGCAACAAGTCCAAGGCGATCTGATCTTAATACACGATTTCATCAATTTGGGAAAGTTTTCTACGTTTTTTTGTAAAAATTACCTAAAGTACCAACATTTGCTGAGGCAAACCAAACATTGAAAAAAAGCTTATTAAAAATGCTATTTGGTGGTATAATGGAATATAGGATGTTCCATTTGAAAAAAATAAGTTATTATACATTTTGCGAAACCGTACACCCTATATAGAAATATCAATTTAGATGACTTTCAATCGGTATGTATTAAAGTTTGGATCTACAAAAAATTATTGACAGAAAAGTATTCAGTTATCTCTGTTGGAATAGTCTCTGCATTTTTTTAAAAAGCACTAATTTTGACCTAAGATTCTTCACAACTCAAGAACCATCCATAATAAACCTGTAGTACCTTATATCATTTTACTCAGCATTAACTGCTCTTTCAATTCACCAACTAATATACTAATTATACATTTTAAAAAACATAACTTTGGTATATTACTAATACTAGGACAGTGTGTATATGATTTCTAATAATTTTAAATTGTGAAGGTATTGTGTAGCTATCGTCCTTCGTAAATCCCGTTTTGATATCTTTCAAAATAAGGGCGCAATTGATGGTCCACACACCTCTGGGACACCCGGTATGTACATATACGTAATATACAATGTTCCACCTACGACTGCAATATTATTTTTAGGCGATGATTACGAAAAAAGTGATTTAACGGCTTCTTTTGGAGCCGTAAAGTTTTACTTTTTTGTAGACATCTGTCCAACTCTACTTTGTTGGGACTGATCTGTCAGAATTTGGCAGATGTGTACAAAAAAGTAAAACTTTACGGCTCCAAAAAAGAGGCCATACAAACACCTTTTTGGTAATCATCGCCTAAAAAAAATATGACCAGATTTTTGAATTCTTTTGTGATCATCGAATAAAAAACACCGTGAGCACGTCGGCCAAAAAGATAACTTTTACGGCCTCGGTACCCAAATTACTATTATGGATGAGTATACATAAGATTTAAAATGTAGGTAACGAATAGGTAAAGATTAATAATTACGCTTTTAGTAAACACCTTTTTAGTATACAATATGAATAGTTATTTAAGATAAAAATTGAAAATCAAGAGACAATTTTCAGATAATGGGAGGTTTGCAACAACAAAAGTTTTGTGAACGTTTGGCGTATGCATGATGGGCAGCACCACAGGGAATACGTTACGCTCGTTTATTATTTAAGTATTATTCGTCCTCTTATTTCTCTTATCATAGGCCTTTTGTTTCTGTTTTAGAACCACACACAGTAATTTCAGATGTATTTGAAAATGAAAATAATTTGCAAGATTAGAGCAAATAAGTAAAAATTTAATAATCAAAATCAATTTAAATTGTTGATTTATTTATGAATATCGCATTAGAAGATCCACTGGTTCCTCTACTTTTTAACTTATTTAATATTTCTTGAGCTTTATTTGACATTCATGGACTTTAAAAATAGACAAGAAAATAGTGTTCTTATTCTTATTCTATAGAGATTTGGAGCGGACATACAAAAAATAAAGTCGTAAAAAATCCATTTATGTATTTGGTCTCCTGCATAATATATTTTTGAATGCCGAGTTTCCAAAATATAGAGAAATGAGAACAATATCAGTAGAATGAAAGAACGAAGAAGGCTTTCAGGGCCGGAGTTTATATTAGAAATATTTAGTCCGGGTTTGGACCGTGTCTGTTTTGAGTTTAACAAAAAAACGCTTATAAAACAGACTGGTCTTTTGGCTGTGGAAAATAAATTTACACGCAGTTAGATGGAAAATCTTGATCAAGCTAGCAGTCCACAATAATTATTGTAGATGATTAAAAGAAGTAGGAGCAAAGAAAAAATAATTCAAAGGAGAAAAGGTATAATTATAGAAAAAGGGACAGACGGATTAAAAAAGAGAGAAGAGAATCGGTGTGAAGACCGCAGATCGGACTTCTGAAAAACAAGAGACGAATAAAAAACACTAAAAGACAAAATACTGTGCAAATAAAAATATAAAAAATGTCCAGCTAAATAGGCAAGAGATTGAAAATATCTAGTCTAATCTTTAAAAGAGTATAACAAAATTAGGGAGCTAAAAAAACTGATTTGCCAAAAATGTTTGTACTGTCGTTTTCCATCCTTATTTATTTTGCAAAATTAAGGTTATTTATTAGGGAAAATCAATATAGACAGTGTTAAGTTTTGTTGACATCATATTAATGTGAATTAAATTCAAAATAAAATAATGAATAAATAAGTTGATTTTTTATATAAAAACTACAATAATACTTTAGGTTTTTATTATTATAATGTGCACTTCGTTGTCATGTTATTATTTAATGTGTTGCATACATATAAAGATTCAAATTTTGGAACAAAAACAAAACAGGTATGTGGTTATAAATAAAAAGTAACAAAGTTGAGGCAGAGCAAGATGAGCTAAAAGAACGTCGTAAATCATTGACGTAAAGTACTACACCTTTAAAATCTTACAAGCCGCAAGAAATTGTGAATTAAAATAGAAAGTTTGAATGGAATCCATTTATGCGCAGAAACTTTGCGCAGCCAAAAATTTCAAAGCCTACCTTGTCAAGTTTGTGACGGCGAGTAGTGAGGACGCGGTAGAGGCGTGTAGGTACTGTTTCGTAAAAATAGTTAACATTCTTCACAAAAAAGTTATTTAAAAGTGTCTCCAAGGATAAACAAAGTGCGTGAATACCATGTAATCATTTCGAAGTGCTTAAGACTACTAGTGTAGTGCTTCAACGTCCTTTTGACACCATCGAAGTGGCCTCTGATTAGTAAAATAAATGTTTGTGTTTGTAAGAAGTGTTCCTCCGAAATTTACCGGATAACCTAAAAGAACAGGTAATTACATCGACCTTTTAATCATTCAATTACAGTCACCAAGGAATGTTATTAGTTGTCGAGAAAATGCGTTTCGCGGAAGTTTGAAACTGTTGAGAAGTTGCGGAGAACAGGTAAAAGCCCGGTTCACACCGACGCAGTGGAACGCGGTGCTTTAAATCCACTGTTTAGGTCAAGATCGAGGTTGTCATGTTGGCCGAATTGGCTGGGCGGTGTATTTTCATATCTGACATGTGGATTTTTTCAAATTAATAGGTCTTCTGTCGTTGAATAATGCTAAAGGTTTTAAAGTTCTGTTCGAGAATGTTGACAACCCAGAATACTAATTGGTCTTTTTTATTCTTACAACGTTTATCTAGGATTGAATGGAAATTGTCTTAGCAATGAAACACTCTTTGAATTGAAATCTTGTTACTAATACTTTTTTTTTATAAATACGACAAAGTGCACCACAGTCTCATAAATTAACGCCCAGTTAAGAATAGGTCACATTTTCGAAATGCTATATGGTTTTTGCCACTCCGGTGAACTAGATCAAGTAGGTACTGTAGAATTAAGATCAAGACAGGACACGAAAAACCTACTTCAAGTTGTCATCTAAAAAAATGGTTGCCGTTGCCTTAAAACACGCAACCATGTCTTAGTCACTCGCAGTCTCAGTCACACAGCTTCAAAACTGCAAAGGCGGGGTACATTAACACCGTTGTCAATAATGACGTCATTTGCAATTTCCGAAATTCCTCAGTGTATGTGTTAACAATAAATTTGTATATTAATTGTCATCCGAGAATTTTAGATAAGTAGGTACCCACACACAATTATAGTAATCATGTATTGTGTCGTTTGCGGCAATAATATACAGGATTTTCATAAATGATTCATACATCCAGTAGGCTTTGTACGTCAAGATTTTCCAAGAAACTATATCATGTATGAATAGATATTTATGAAGATACGATATTGGAAAAAGACCAGGAAAAAAATCGTCGGACAATAAATAAGGACCTCTTCCGAAGCTAAATTGTTTTTATTATAATCTTGTTAGAAAACGCAGAAATAATTTTATACTTGCAGCCAAGAGGATTTAATACTACTACTCTCTGCTTGCAGTAAAATAATGGGTCTCGCCAACATTTTTCAAAACCGATGAAATCTTGTAGGCCTTGAAAAAACTTCTAAAAAGTTCGTCGTTTTCGCAAAAAAATTTGAAAACTGATTCATATTATACATCATGTTACCTGTGGAAAACAAAATTTACATAGCATTGACATTGATTTTATACATATCAGAAAAATTAAAATGATTTTTTTCTGAGTACCTATATTAAGGGGGTTCTCTAGGGGCATGCACATTGCTGCCTGTTGAAAGTACATTTTCCACCAATATATATTTTTTAATGACAAATGGCCATTTCGTCTGCCATGGCAGACAAAATACTTTGTCTGTCGCTCATTGTCAGTTGAAATAGCGTGTGCTTTGAAAAGTTTTTATGTCAATATGAGATTGACAATTTATTCACCAGAGCAGCAACTGCCCATGTGAAACATCTATTTTGAATCAACCGAATATTATGTATTTCAATAAAACTAGCAAATAAGTTGCTTAACGCTTCCACGCATAAATCTGGACAGTAGATACAAACTTAAAAAGAAAATATCTACTGGTCTTGAAATATTCTGGAATGACGATGAAGTGAAAGTTGGTCATGTATTTTTTACGTTCTCAACTTTGCTTGATCAAACGGTTTAAAAATAACAACCATTTTCTGACTTAGAATAGAGGTAATCGAAATGAATGGATATTAAATGTATAGAATTTGAGTCAAAACAAACCGTTTCTTGCCCATTGAAGGAACGACGACCCATTAATCAAAAATTATTAAATCAACAATGGGAAATTAGGAATTTTAACATCTTAATTGTTATCTGCGGTGAGTTCTACACATTGACTATTTTCTGACTGACTCAATCAAAGAAGAAATAAGATACACATGTATGTATATGGAGAACTTAGACCACAAATAAACTGTTGCATTGATCTTAATGATGCAAAAAGAAAATGATAATGATATAACCTTTTAAGAAAAAAAAAAAAAAGAAACAGAAAAACAACTATGTATGTATGTATTTCTTCAAGTAAAGCTTTCATTCACCCAGCAGTGCTTAAGTAGGTAGTACCGCCCGGTTGAAATGTAATCACGGGGAGAACACTGAATATATTCTGCGCCATGACTAGGTATTGAGTTCACATTCGCTAGTCAAAGAGGTTCAAGAGACATAAAGCGTTGTGGGGACGGCCCGGACGACCCACGCTTTCTCGCCTGTTTGGTCCACTTAATTGAATAAATTGAGACGAAAGCAAGTAAAAACCAAACTAAATTGGCCATTATAAAAAAATATACATATATAATTTTCATTTTATATAGCTTACATTACGATGGTTTTTTTTTCTCAGAGATAATTTATTCTTGTATTTTTTTATAAAGATATACAACGTGTCCTAGAAATGACTACATTAATTTTAATCAGTAGTAGAACTCATCAGTGTCAACAATTTTTCTTACAAAAATATTGCTCAAAACCCCGTAGTTACCGAGTTAAATAAAATTAGTGGAAGTTTTGACGTTAATTTACTACCCGCCACTGAACGGCTGGGCTGATAATAATAAACAAAAAACTTTAGAAAACATCTGGAAGTAATCTAAATCGCCCGACGTAAATAAATAGAAAAACTTGCCTATTAAACGTCTTTACTTCAACATCCAACGCTATTATTGACGAAAAATAAAAATTGTGGGCCCTAATAGCATGCTAAATTTCGTCGCCCATACGTGCGTATTATTTAAGTTGAAAATACTTTCAATTAAATTATTATTATTAAATACTCAGGTAAAAATTCAGGCTGTAAAAATTAGAGTTTCTGTACATGATAAGGATACAATAATTGTTGCTCTTTCAAAATTCCCCAAATGGTTTAATGCGTTATTCCAAACTGATTTGCTAATCTTCGGTGTTCGCCATTTTGAAAAACACACACAAGGCACAAATTAGGCAAACGGCGATTTGGGAAGTGATGCACATAAAGTCTGTGCTTCGGTGAAACTTCCTTGACCTCTGTAAATTAATACAATGTCCGTGTATTCGCTGTTAGAAAAAACAGGCATCCTTTATGATGAATAACTTTAAAAACAATAACAAATTACCGGCGATCACTCTCGGTGTAAACAACTGATTTCAGGTATAAACCATACGGGACAAAAAATTAGAATGTTGATAAGCAGGCCGAGTTTTTCCGGACAAAAACAATTTATTCTCAGTAGGTCAAAATGATAAAAAGATGTATTTTCTGAAAAGTCCTATATTGTATAATAGAAAAATTGTTGCTTTTGATGAGTTGTGTTACTGGTTAAAATTAATGTCTTAATCTTATATTGCCGCCCTTGATTACAAGTTTATATATATACGTCAAAAAAATCAAAGTCACTTTATCTTAATCTAAAAAGATTATAAAAATATGTAAAGGTGTAACGGGCAGGGGTACCTTCTATTAATTACTGTTGCTAATACATACATATACTTATTTCTTTTAAATAAAATTTAAATATATTCAAGTCAAACTCCACAAACTTTAATAAACCTAAATTACAATAGGAACATGTTTTGGAGAAAACTACTCCCATCTTCAGCCCTAATTTTACAAGAGATTAATGATACACTTCATGAATTACAGTGGGGTTCTTACCTTAAAGAATGTTTAAATCATGACGTCGTTTTGAAAGATTATTAAGGCGACTGGCCCGTTTTTGTTTACTTTACTTTTTTGTTATCTTTTTAAGAACGAGCTGCGGCACACACGAAATATAATACGGTCAGCCGTCGACACGTCTGCCTGCCGCTGAGGGACGGGGCCTGTGTAACCTTGAATCACGCCAACATTGCTTGAAACTAGCGAACTTTGGGGACAATTTGCAAATTTATTTTTCAATATTTACAAAAACACCTTGCATTTACCGAATACTGAGATCAGTAAAAATAAAGCACCAACACGTTTGTTAAAAAAAAATTTTTTTGGCTTCTCATTTTGGCAATATTTTTTTTTTCTGAACAAACAACGTTTTGCCGTGATGAAGGTTTTTTTTTTACTGATTTTGATGCCCAATACGTTAAGATAGCCTAACAATGAAAGCCGTAATTCGGTTCCAAAGTTGAGGCGAATTAAAGTTTTGAAAAGGTTACAAACTAAATTTTTTAAAATTGTAAAAATTAAAAATGGATCGAGGAGAATCTGGTAAGTTTGTGTAAACTATATTTGATTGGTATAAAGGTGATAAATAATTAAATCATTATAAGTGAAACAAGTGACATTTGAGGTTAAAATAATGTTGGATGGAAAAAATTAATTGAAAAATTAAAACATTCTTCCCGTTTATTTCTTTTAAGATTAAAATCACTGTACTTCAATTATTTTGCAGAATTTAACAAAGTGACGATGGCGAGTGGCATAATGTTTATTTCGATTGAATCTTTTAGTGCAAGGTGTTAACTAACATTTATACAAAAAGCTGAAATTTTGTTCACCGAGGTATATCGCAAATTTAACTGATCGTAAAAGATTTTGCTTTTTTTCATAATATGAAATTGATCCCTACTGCCTGGTCTTCAGTTAAGACGTTTACATAGCAATCGGCACTTGCGACCAGTCGCAAATCAACATGAAATCAGGCTGTTCGTCTTTCATTTTAAGCATAATCGAATTTTTTAACCGACTTCAAAAAAGGAGGAGGTTATCAATTCGGTTGTATTTTTTCTATGTTTGTTACCGCAGAACTCCGTCATTTATAAACCGATTTGTAAAATTCTTCTTTTATTTGAAAGAGTATACTTACAGATTGGTCCCATCACCGTTTCAGGATCTGATGAGGGGATCTCATGAAAATCGAGAAAAATCCTCAAATTTTCGCTCCCTTTAATTAACCGACATCATGTATGTTCACCGATTTCTTCGTCAATTGTGGACCGATTTACAAAATCCTTGTTTTATTTGAAAGGGTATCCTCTAAAGATGGTTACATTGTTAAAAAATCAGGATCTGATCATGGAATCCCATAAAAACCGAGAAAAATCCTCAAATTTTCGCTCCCTTTAATTAACCGACTTCATGTATGTTCACCGATTTCTTCGTCAATTGTGAATCAATTTACAAAATTCTTCCTTTATTTGAAAGAGTATACTCTAAAGGTGGTTACGTTGTTAAAAAATCAGGATCTGATCAGGGAATCCCATGGAAATCGAGAAAAATCTTCAAATTTTCGCTCCCTCTTTAACAGACTTATCATGTGTGTTCACCGATTTCTTCGTCAATTGTGGACCGATTTACAAAATTCTTCATTTATTTGAAAGAGTATACTCTCAAGGTGGTTACATTGTTAAAAAATCAGGATCTGATCAGGGAATCCCATGGAAATCGAGAAAAATCCTCAAATTTTCGCTCCCTCTTTAACAGACTTATCATGTATGTTCACCGATTTCTTCGTCAATTGTGGACCGTTTTACAAATTTCTTCTTTTATTTGAAAGGGTATACTCTAAAGATGGTTACATTGTTAAAAAATCAGGATCTGATCAGGGAATCCCATGGAAATCGAGAAAAATCGACAAATTTTCGCTGCCTTTTATTAACAGACTTCATGTATGTACACCGATTTCTTCGTCAATTGTGGACCAATTTACAAAATTCTTCTTTTATTTGAAAGGGGATACTCTAAAAGTGGTTACACTGTTAAAAAATCCAGGATCTGATTAGGGAATCTCATGGAAATCGAGAAAAATCCTCAAATTCTCGCTCCCTTTTTAACCGACTTATCATGTATGTTCACCGATTTCTTTGTCAGTTGTGGACCGATTTACAAAATTCTTCTTTTATTTGAAAGGGTATACTCTTGACGTGGTTCCATTGTCAAAAAATCATTATCTGATCAGGGAATCCCATGGAAATCGAGAAAAATCCCCATATTTTTTCTTCATTTTATGTATATAATTATGTTCATACCGATTTCTTCGTCAACTTTATTGAGGACCTCAATATTGGAGAAGCGTCTTTACTAGGTATCACTAACTTATCACTTAAAATTGTAAAAAAAATTGCTTTAAAAAAAGATAACCGGCTTCAAAAAGTGAAAAATAATTGAATACATGTATTATTACATGTACTACCCAATGATCTGTCTGAAGTCGGTGCTAAGCCAAATAGGTAGTAGATAGATAGGCTGCCTGCTCCAGCCACATCGAAGGTCTCCCGGCGAACGCACCGGAATGCGTAAGCGTGGGTGGGGGGCTCGTGCTGAGCAAAACATCCCAAACGGCAGACTTCGTTGACAGTCGTCTCGAATGATATCGAATTTTGTATGCGTTATAACGTTGTTGATATTTTTGTATAATTACAATATGTTACAAATTTGTAACCTATTTGGCTTGGCACCGACTTCAGACAGATCATTGGGTAGTACATGTAATAATACATGTATTCAATTATTTTTCACTTTTTGAAGTCGGTTCTCTTTTTTTTAAAGCAAATTTTTGAAGTCGGTTCTCTTTTTTTTTAAAAGCTAATTTTTTATTGAGTTGTAAAACTTCCTCAAGGATTGCAGTGAAATATTTGATTTCTTTTTTAGGAGATCGTTGAATAGGTAGAAAATTCTCGGATGATGCTCTTGAGTTGCTAGACGGTCACCATGTATGGAATGTCCGAGTCGGTGACCCAAGCAATATAAACCGTGCCACGATACAGGAAACATATCTAATAAGTAAAAGCAAAGTCACATTATGAAGACCTACTGGTGATGTGTTCGCGACGCAAATACCTAATTTTACAGAATAACATCCAGAACATGAATCATTAAATTTTATGTCAATATTTTGGTCAAATTATCACCTTGAATGTTAAAAGCGCTATCTATAATGAAGTTCTTAATTAGTTAAATTATTTTGGTTGCTTTTTCAAAATCATGTTTTACTCGATGTCTTATTTAATTTGTGTTTAATACTTTTTTAGTAAAAAAGAATGTTTATACTTCTAATTAACCATGCAGCCATATGTGTTTATGACGTCGTGTAATATGTATTTCATATTTATTTCTTTGTAATTCATGGTACCTAAGTGTCTTTTAAAACCAATACAGTATTATTTAAAGTTCATATATTCCATAATATAAGTGTTCTATTGAAAATAAATCTAAAAATTTTATATCAAATTTATTAAACATCACGAAGCCCTTTCCTTTAACCGGACATCTCTCATAAACGGACAAAAAAATGAGGACCGTGAGTGTCCGCTTACGAGAGCTTTTACTGTATTTGTGAGGATCTTGTGATTATTCATGTGAGATTCACAGAATCATATAATATTTATTTACAGTAAACCAACCTGTTGTATTACGTTATCTTACGGAATATGTATAATATTCTAGACGCAAAACCCGAAACTGTTTATGCTTTTATTGTTTCACATTTGATAAGGGCATTTATCTGTATGGGAATAAAATCTAAAGTCTAAACATCAAATGTGGTGAAAACCAGGGCATCATTCTTTTTCCGTACGACTGCATAATAGATTGTTACATTCAGTTATTTTAAAGTTTTTCCTTTTAAGGCAAATGACAAATTAATATATTAAAGTTTAAAATTTTAATGGGTACCAGCCCTTAATCAGCTGAATACTGTAAACCTGAACTGTTAATATTTTTAGGTCTCCGTAAGTACATACACAAATTTTTGCATTAAATACCATTCTATAACTTTGTTTAAATATTTCGGCCATCATAGGGAAATACAATATAAAATATGAATTATTCCTGTTCCTTTTGTTTTGTTTAAAAAAAATTAACAAAGGTGTCTTTTTAAACTTTTTTAACACTGTGTTAAGATAATTAATTCAAATGAAAAGGTCAGAAACATTTTGTTATTAATTAAATAATAAAACTTCCACTGAACCTTGAGTTGACCGTGCACGATAATTTTTCTTAAAAAACCAACAGCGTATGTAAACAAACGTGGTAGTTAGTAGATGTATGCACGCCGATAACACGATCCACATGACAAATTGCAAAAGAATGTAGCGTTACTTTTTATTATTTTGCTACGTTTTTTTAACCCGCTCAGCATTAAAGCATATGTTTAGTTTGGGTTATTAAAATTTCTGATATTGAGGAGCAAGTTAGAGGTGCTTGTTGCAGCTGTATTGCCAACTAGAAGGTCAAGGTAGACATTCTCAAGACAATTTGACGAACTGAAGAGTTCGTTGCCCTTTGTCAATATTGTATTATAAACATACAAATTTCTAATAGCTCCACCTTTTTAATTACCGTTGTTCATTGCCTCTACGTTGAGTTTGCAAATGCACATTTTAGAACGCCAACGTTTGTCTGTATGTTCATACATTATACATATTATTTAAACATCAACAATAACATTTAGAACTGTCGAGTTATTACGTACATATTGTATGGTAAAAGTGCAATAAATGAATTATTAATTAAAGTTTCTTTATGACGTATTATTAATTTAATTAGAGTTTGCCAGATATTATTCAAGTATACTTCTACACATGAAACCTTATCAGAACACAAGAATTAGGTTAAGTTAGATGGACTTTGAGAACAAACTTTTGACCGTTATTACACCATCTAGAGGTGAGGCGCTCTTTAAGATATGAGATTAAACTTTTTAGTCCAATTCAGAAATCGTTGTTTTTGCAGAAGTACGGCCAGGAACCACCCTTGATGACTGGTGTAAATTGACATGGCTCAGTGGTTCATCAGGCCACCTTAGGAGTGGGGTGCCTAAAATGCTAATTAATGAAGATTTCTGTGTCAAATTTAAATGTGGGTACCTATTTCTTTACTTCTTCTTTCTGTTTTATTTTAACACTTAAAACCGGTGGAATATAAATAATGAAATTATGGAATTATGACTCGGGTGTTCATTTAATAATCCGGTAGCATTACCTGGGTAAATCTTTTGTTTTCATCAATGTCTTACGTTTTAGCGGTCGTCGTGACACTAGTAACATTTCATTGGCGGGTGATTCAAACTACGGCATGCATTCACCGAAAGGTAATACGACCAGATTATTAAATGAACACCCGATACAACTTTTTAAAACCTACTATAAAACAAGGCAAAATACATATAAGATAAATAAAAATAAAATAAATGTTTATCTGATTACTTTTGAATCATTAGTATTATGTATTTTTGTTTGAAAAATTTAGCAACATAGTTTTAATCCAAGAGTACTTTGATTATACATAATACCATATCATTTAAATTATAAATTAGAGTAGGTGTTTTTTATGCATTGGCCCAGCCTGCAAATTTTTCTGACAGAGTAAAATTTGAGGTTAGAATAAACATTCTGACGTTTATGTTTCTCATGTTAAATTGCTTCAATTAAATAATTTATTCGCTTTAATTTAAAGTTCCATCTCTTGGGCTCACCTGAGGAGAGGTTTTTTGGGGGACGCTTGAATTATTGAGTTCTTTTTTAGACGCTCCGCTACAACACGAAATCTTGGCACACATTAAATGAATTTTATAAATTTGTTGGACTATTTTTTTTATAATCTGCAGAAAAATGAGGGTAGGCATTTCGAAAAACCTTTAGCATAGCGTTCTAAGCGTTCAGAATACTTCCATTCACCATTCTGTTGCCGTTTTTTGAGTCACTTTGACATTCAAATTCAAATTGTCAAAAGTTAGTAGTGCCTACCTAATTTAAATTTGACAGCCTACTCTAATTTATAATTTAAATAATCTCACGGTATCTTAAATGAGTAAAATATGCACGTCCCTCTTTACTGAGTAATTTTGTTGTTTGTTATTGTTATTGTACTTAAATTAATTTGCAACTTGAATAGATCGCGACTTACTTTTAACTCAAGGTTATGAAGACAAGACAGTTTCACAATGGAAAATGCTGTTCACAAGGACATTATAAGGAATGTAATTTTTCTATATTTCTTAATTAATTTTACGTGCGCTTCTGTATCTGATCATTATCACACGAAATCATGATATTCAAAAATAGAGAAAATCAATGCAAAGCCATGTGAGTGGACGTTAAGGGAGTGTAAAGGTGGTATGTAATATGGATTTCTATAGCTAAATATTACTTTCTTTTGATGCGGATCTACTACAGTGTTGCTGTTACAATATAAAAATTATTTCGCAAAACCTATCCTGTTATTGCATTACATATATCAAAACTGTCAGCTTGACTGAAAACTCATTCAATTTTTGATAATAATTGTTTCAAGCGCAACGCAAACAAAATTATTCTGAACAATTGGGGGTTCTTGTCGGTATTGCCCAGGGTATTATGAAAAGTATTGAACGAACGATATTCGAGCAAATAACAGACGCGATTGATTATAAAATTTCGGCTTCTGCTCGACTTTACAATCAATCTTGTGTTATTTGTCACTTATCGATCTCATGACTAACTATAACATATTATAATACTCGATTTGCAACTGTTTTGTTAGATTCGTTCAATTGGGTGTTACGGTCATAGGACAACAATGAATTGCCACTTACAGTCACCGGAAAACTATACAAAAAATTAGAACAAAATGTATTCATTATTACAATTAAATATAAATTGTTGTCTATGATATAACTGACTTCATTTTACACAACTCGTCTGTCCTGCAAGCGCCTGCAATTCCCATAATCATGATTGCATAAAAAATATTAAATAAAATGTAAAAGTCCTGTATATAAGTTGGTACTTTAATTAATAAATATATATCGTATTGGGCCTCCCGCAAAAATTTGTCAATGGCTTCCCTGTTGAGATTTTTGATGCAAATCCAACAATTTCAGTCGGTAGTTATTTCAACCCAACTTCTTCTTAGTTGAGGTTTTATCTCTTCTAATGTGCTTTGGGGTTTTGTAGTGAACGTCGCATCCTTTGAGCTTGACGTTCTTTCCGTTTCGTGGTAACTCCGCTGTCATCACACTTCTTTCCATTACATTAAGCCATCTTCTCCATATTGGCTGAATGGTAGAAAAGTTTTGTTTTAATATTCATGCCACAACACGCAACAAAATACAGTTCCTTGCATGCCTATAAATTCAACCCTTCAGGAAGGGTTGCGTGTAGATAGCGAGGATTTTTTTTCTTTAGACATCCGATTGGATTAATTCTGGACCAAACTGGTTTCAGAAGAAATAGAAATGTTATGTTAAAAATAAACAATCAGCGTTTTTAAAATTTTAAGAATAAATTACATCTTCTAGGTGTGTTTTTGACCGATAGTCCATCCTATAACAAATAATAATTTTATATACATAATTTAATTGATTAAATTACCTGAAAAGTGTAAAAACTATTGTTGTCTTATTCCCTGGGAGTGTAGCAATCGCAGTATTGTCCGCACTTTTATTAGCATTTAAAAATAATAGTGTACATATTTTTAAATTACATTAAAATGAGTAGGCTTTTTTAAATTAATTTTACGATCTGAAGTGTCACTTTTTTTCACTTACTGAAAAATTAAATTGTAGTTAAAAAACGATGACGTACATTAATTAAAATTGATTTAAAAAAATTAATTAAAAGAAAATAGACAACTCGTGTTAGCTTCTTGTTCACGCGTGTGGATTATTAAACTTAGCTGCGCCTCGTGAAAAAAAGTTGCACTTCTAACACTTGTTGTCTAATATACTATTATCGTTCGACACTGTCAGAATTTTCAAATTTTCGCTTGTGTAAACGCTTTCCGTCATGACATAATGAAAATGACAGTTAAACGTCACACAATTTTTATGGATTTAAAGCAATTTAAAGGCTTTCCGGGGTTGTGTCGAACGATAAAACGTTGTATTACACTCGTTCCTGTGTAGATTGAACGCTTTAGGCCACTCGGGGCTCATAAAAGCAAGCTTTCTTTTCTGAATGATATATACTATTTTTTCTTCAAGAATTTTTAACAAAATCTCAAAGGAGCATTTAGAAAAAATATTTTTATTTACTGTAATATAAAAACTGTTTCACTATTTATAGTACAATTTTCTATGCTGGCAGCGATTATTGCTTTTATATTATGATATTACATTACAGCTTTTATTCTATATTATAAAAGTCAGACCTGGCTAGATTAATAATAATTATTATTTATGGAAGTCTACAGTTTAACACCACTCTCCTGAACATTTGGAAAAATCGAGATAGGCCCTTTCATAAAAACAGTCACGGTATATGTATTTGGTTTTGTGCTTATTTTCAACAATAACAATTTATTGTTTTCAAAAATCCGAAATTAGTTCACTTTTTGACCACGTCGTACGCTGTAATCGATTACGATACCCCCACCAAGCACATGGCACTCTGCCAATCACTATACGGGCTATTAGCTATTGCTGTGACGTAGAACCTTGAGATAGGTCAGTGCATTGAATCTAAACAAACCCGATTTTACATGGGGAAATTCAGTTTTTAATTTTTTTCTCGTCACTAGCGCGCTTTTTAAGTATGAGTGTTCCCGATTGGGTATTCTTATAGGCTCTAGTTTTTGTACTCCGCGTGAGAATATCTGTTTCCTTCGGGTAAATTAAAAAAAATAATAAAAGATTTGTCACTTTCGCGCCAACATTTGAACACACAATAGTCGTTTTTTGGCGACGAATAATATTCAATACAAATATTCAAAGAATTCGTCAGTCATAACTGATGAATTTGTGTGTAACTTGCTGAAATTTGAAGCATTCAAAAACAAATATGTAGGGAGGGATATGGGACGTGGTGGGTGTCAGCAGCTGAATCTGCAAAGAAAAACCCCTAACACCTCTGATAACCAGTATAACAGATTTTATTTACCTTCCGACTCCCACAAAAATAATTCTCCCGTCGTTCCATCGAAGAGTAAAATTTTCTCTTTTATCACCCATTTTTTGCGGATCAAGAGTCAAGAGAAGAGAGGCCTGCACAATGATCTCTACATATGATGATGTTGCCATACATAACCTCGCTTTTTTATTTGATCGCGAAAAATTGACCTTTTAGCATTTCCCCTCCCACAAATACAACATCAAAACCACTCCAGGGACTGGCGTCAAATTTTCACGAAAATTATTCGAAAATTGCCACGTGTGACGCCATAGTTTTGACGATAAAATGCAAGGTTTTAAAATCTGACCAATAAATTTCAAACATATTCGTCGCCAAAAAACGACTAATATTTTACAGATCTCTTACCCTCGAATTTAAACAACATATTATTTTATTTATTTATGGGCTTGTGTCCTTTATTTTTACGTCACAAATTAATGTAAAAAATCCGGACAAAATTCTGATTGCTAGGTTACCCTCTCGTCGTGCACTCAGGGTTCCCTGATAAAAACTGATCTAATAGCCACGATTTTTATTCTTACTCTTAAAACAACAATTTTGACTTGTAAACCGGCGAATGCGTTACCAAATTTGTGTCAACTCTCTACGCATATCCACGGCGCGTACCGTTGCTGCTTCACTTCGAACTTGGAGAGTAAAACGGTGAATACATGATTTATTATTTGTTCTCTTATTATAGGCCTTTTGTTTCTGTTTTAGAATAAAACAGTAATTTCAGATGTCCAGAAATGAAAATATGTAAAATATTAAATATTAGCAAATAATTCTCATGTGTGGTCCACCAAAAACACTTTTTTTTTCTTGGAACCGAAGCGTATTTGTAGTTTTTTCTTATATGCACGAATGATTTATATTTTAGGAAACCGTAATTCTGTGCACCCATACGTTTTAAAATTTTAACAATTTTACATCTTAATGAGCCATATATTTCATGCCTTATCTCTGTTTTTATCAGTGCGGTAAATTGAACAAAGAACTTGGTAAAAAATATTATTGCAACAATGACGTCGATTGAACATATTACCTGTCATTTAGTTGAACTCCTCAAATTGCGATGCAGGATTTTCTTCAGAAATTCGGAAGCATGGTACGGCGTTGGACGATTTATCGAATATCATTACTACCTACTTATCTGTAGTCGGAAATATTTTGTTAAGAGAAATAGGAAAACCGACGTTAGTTGATAAGTTAATACTAAACTATGCAGCCATTAGTATGTTGAAGTAAAAATTCTTTTTTATCAATGGCAACGTTTTCGTCACCTGATTTTGGCAAGGCTCATTTTTCATATCAGCTCTCTTTTTATGTCCTAGTGGGCATATGTCAGGTCAGGTCAAGTTCCTATTAACATACACTACCGTCCATTCATTTCAATACACCAAAGTTTTTTCGAGTTAAATGAAAATTTCACTTATTAAAATAATTAAAAAAATTCTTTCAGTGTATTGAAACTAATGGACGGTAGTGTACATGGGTCGGAAAAAGCTTGCTTTTCGTTTTCATCGCATAAAATTACTTATCCATCAGACGTGTTTATTAATAGTTACTTAGTGATGTCTGTTATTTTTAACATGTTTGTTTATACATTAAACAAAGTTCTTCTCACATACGTCTAACCATTAACGGTTCTAGCATCCCCATTTTCATGCAGGTACCTAACAGTATAAGACAGATAATTAATGAGTACCTTATCTTGACATATTTATATCCTAAACCTTTTTAAAAGCAAGCATATAACATCTACCTCAAGAATGCCAGACGTAAACAAACCCTCGAAGTGTTCTGTTTAACGTTGGTGGCTCATTCTCATATCCTCTAATCTCTAGAGCAGTGGGAATTTATACTGGGAAAAATGTTAGTCAGTCATATCACCAAGTGATTTAGGTAGGAACGTAAAAATTCAGTTGATCGCACTGTATATCCAGAAAATAAAATGTTTTCGTAAAAGTAGGTTAATTAGTTGTCGGTTTGAATATCGTCCTCACGGAGAGCTCTCGGCATTGCTGAGGTACGTAGATGAGTTAATTTATAGAGAGGCCTTAGGGTTACTTGAAATTAACTTGTTTTCAAAAGTAGCATTGTTAAATTCGACATTCAACAGTTGTGGAAGTTGTCGAAACATTTTTTCACGCAAGAGAATATTTTATTATAAATCGGACTAATTCACGAAAGACATGCATACTCTTCACTTGTTAAAACTACAGTGTTGATAAAGTTCCGCACAAAATTCATAATTTTCAATAATTTTTGGACAGATCGAGAAACAAGACGGAAGTAAAAACAAATGTCATTTTATTCTAACTTTGGCTGGAATTGCTCCAAAAGAGTGCATACAATTATTATGATTGATACAGTATTTTCCGATTTTGCGATATGGTATTGGGTTCATACAAAAATCCCTTAGAAAAAAGCACTTTAAGTTTTTTCCGAATTTTCCAACTCTTCCAATGTTTATTTCCGTAAGATCCTGACTTCGCCTATTACGAATATGTATGTAAAAAAAAAAACAAATCGGTCCAGGCGTTCTCCAGTGGTGCGTACAGCATTTCATTTTTATTATATAGATTATGACAGGTTGTGAGAATAGACAAATTATCAAAATAGACTACATAATATTTAAATAAAAATGTCTACCAAATACTGCTTTAATAATAACTGGTTTTATGCACTATTTTTTAATTCCCATTTTCCGCTCTGTAATGCTGCAAACGTTGTGGGACAAATGGCAATATCCCGGAAATGACTAGTGAGCAACACGGTGTTTTGGACCAAAAATCGTCTTGACCTGCATTAATTTATACATAATGAACTTTCTAAGCAATAATCTATGCATGTATGCATTTTGTAACAAACTGTTTACATTATTGAAAGCGAGGGAAATTAGCTTGTTAAAAGGCGAATTTATGTATGTTGGTGAAGTCGCCGATTCGGAATTCAGGTTTTGTGAACTTCAACGGAATAACAATCTTGAGGTGAAAAAAATGTGAAATGCAAATTCCGTTATTTGAAGGGAACCCCTATTGTTGGGCCATTCTTAGGAGAAAATTTTTCACAAAACATCTGGTTGTTTGGGTAACAATGCTACGATAATCTCAATGTAACGAGCTACTAAGGAGAAGAGAATTTCATTTCAGATAGATTGACATATTTTGTTGAGAGTGAAACAACTTGTTTAAAATTTGTAAGGGCCATGCGACTACATTCCCACGGTGCGACAGGCGAAAATGCCGGCTTCCTTGCCGTGTCCTCAAAAGAACGAGGGCGGCAGTCCGAGCGTGACAACCCTTCCGTTTTCACATGTTAATGCAAAATAGACAGACCGGAAGACAACTCGATGTTAAAAAAATCTTCAGGACAAATACATATAGATAATAGAATAGATACAGTTCCATGAGAATGGTCGTCAATGTACTTTTTGACAAAATTTTAAATCAGTAGTGTTCATACTTTGTAATGATTGGTGATTTGACAGGCATGATGGACATTTTAATATTCATATTCTGGAACTGCATTTTGAAACAAGAATAGGATTTTTTAGAATATTAGATAAAGTATTATAGTAAAATTTTATGAGAAAAACTATTGTGTTAAACTTATTTGTATTTTGATCTGATTTCTTCTGTTTTTTTTTTCTTGAGTTGAAAGATTGTTAAATTAGCGAATCTTGTGCATATATCTATAGTATAACTAGTTGTACTACCGATCATTTGAAATCTTTTCATGTCTGTAAACAAAACGTTCTACGATCTAGCTTTACGATTTACAGTGCAACCTATTGCATCAACATCAAGCCCCTTTTCATGTTGAAGAAATTAAACAAACTTTATGATCCTTTTTAAGACACTATAATTTCTTACGGATAATTAGAGGCACACATGCATTTCGGACTGAACTGGTTTGTAATTAAAAAACATAATAATTATGATGATTTCCAAACACTTTTTTTCTTGGGACTTCTGGACATTTATAGTGACAGTTCTTTAAAGTTTGCTTTGTTCAGTTAACGCTTTTGCTATGACCGTGAAATGATCATTGTTCCTCAGGAACAAAACTGTACCAGTAACGGTTTTAAATTATTTAGAAAACCATGTGTTCTCTTAGGAATAATTATTATATTAGATACCAACGTAAACTTAAGTTATCCTTTTGTTTAAAATTTAAAAGTTAAAAAAATCAACAGTACGTTTTTTTAATGCAAAATGCTATTGCTTTAATTTATTTTTTATTTCTATACACATGTTAACCTTTCTCCATCTTTAATTGTTTCGCATAAATTGATTTGTAATACGAAAGTTGATTAGTAACTACGAGTGTCATTTTTTGACGTTTTAATTTCCCGATGCGCAGCAGAGGGAAATTTGTCAAAAAATGTCACGAGTATTCCGTTTTAATCAACTTGAGTTACAACAGATTATTTCAGAAGCACGAAAGTAATTCGGTAGGATTATTTCATGAATAAATGAACAATTTCATATTTTTAATATACTTACATACCATATTTAGCGAACACATTTTTTGGTCCGTCTAAGGGAAAGAGATTTCACTATACTTTGTAATCGGTGAAGCAAAAAACTTCAATTATAGGATTTAACTATTTGAAGTCATTGTTTGGAAAACTGTTAAAAACGCTTCTTGACTTCCTTCTTGTAACGGTTAAACCTAACTTTTAAGGCACACTGCAGAAGATGTCACTAATAACCTTATTTTTTGTGTAACCAAACTTTAAAGTTAAAAAAAAGGACAAATACACCAAGGTTAGTACCACAAACAGCGCCCTAATTTTTAAATTATTGGTACCGCACCAGCAAGTAACTAATTAACAACGAAACGAGGGAAATTAAACAATTGCAACAGGTGTGTCTTAGCAATTACAACTTAAGTTGTCGGCCACTTTACCAATTAGCACTTCTCTTACCATTTTGACATGTGTAACTTCATGTTGTGTTGTTTTGATCTGGAATAACTTTCTTCTCTAGAATTATAATAGCAAGTAGCACTCTGTATACATAATGATGTCTTTTCAACTTAAATTTTAAGCATTTTTTATTTCAGGCGTCGATGCACGGCAACACCAACGACCGCAGAGCCCTCGAAAGAGAGGCTCTGCGAAACGTCATCAACCAATGGAACGCCAATCGACTTGATCTTTTTGAGCTATCCGAGCCAAACGAGGTAATCATAGTTTCTTATTTTTAATTATTCATGCACACAACAGTATACTGCAGAAATCATCAAAGCCCAAACCGTACTAAACCATCAATGACAGTGAATAATTTTATGAATAGCGACGAGATCCGGGGACAACCATTGATTATAATATTACTAATAGAAATCAGTTTTTGTTAACTATCACTATTTGACTGTTTGGGTCAGTTACTCACCGGAAACAAAAAAAAAGTCGTTGTAATGCAAAACTTTCACAGAATTGTTCAATATTTCAGTCATTGATTTTTTTTAAACAATTGACGAAATTTGTCAAAACTGAAAAATACCGTTAAGATACGCAAGAAGTCGTTTTAATGACACAAGAATGTTCAATAAGTTTGGTTATTCAGTATGGTTGGATGAATTTAGACAATGCACCGTGAGTACTTCCTCGGGTTGGGTCCAGCCAACCGACCATATTTCCCGTTTCATACATGGGACCTTTTACGAGGTCTCCTTACTACATTTGACAAATTATGGGGGAATTTTACAAGACTATGTTTCTATCTATTACGGGATCTAAATAAGCTCGATTAAAGTCCTGTATCTCTTTGGTATTTAAAATTATGGAGATATTCAAATAAATGACAGTAGATGGGACAGTTTTGTTAAATAGATCAACTGGATAATTTTCACAACCATATGTATTTTTGTGCGTTCACGGTAACCTAATTGTATGGGCAATTAACTGCCTGTGAGAAACTTCGGAACTAACGTCTGATAAAAACTTCAAGAAAGTGGGTAAGCATTTGATGCATTTAGCTTCGTTGCTTTCACAAGTAATCTACAATTTAAATCTGACATTAAATTTTGATTACAAAAAACTATAATCAATAGCCTTTATTATTTGAACTACTGTACCGAAGAACTCTGAAGTAATTATTTGGGATCTAATCAACCGTTGTAACCTAATTAGTCAATACCACAAGGTTTCAAATTTTTGCAACTTGGGAAAATATTCCTCCCCTCTTAGCAGTATTTGATATTCATCTGAAGAATGTGTGTACACCTGTTTCTGTGGGAAAGGGGCGTGTCTAAAATACTATGATGCGTAGAGTAGTGGGTTACTATATTCTTTAGGCAGGAAGGGACAATGACCTGATTGATTTCTAGGACTAATCGCTTTAATAGATGGGGCGTGTTTCACCATACTTGACAAATTGGTAATATTTGCAAGGTAACATTTGCTGTTCTAAATATAATAATTCTAAGTAGGACAAGCGAACTTTTGAATCTTAAACGGTTTTCGGATCATTGTGAGTAATAAAAAAAAAATATTGTAATTTTTTGGTGACTTCCGTATTGTTTCATAATTAATAAGAACAAAGTAAACACCCATGAAACAGTAAAACAGAAAAAGTAAACACCCTCTAGGCTGAGATATTAATACATAGTTAGTTATCTGAAACTTCGTAATCTCATCGGGAAATCATCCATCTTTAGACGTTTTAACGGCCAGTTAAACCAATTATACATGCATAATAAAATGTTAAATGTTGTTCCTATAATAGCGTCAATATTTGATCCATCGTTTATCCTTTTCTATCTCTTTACAAGTTATGAAATGGTACTGTTTTAGGCACTAGACGTGCAGTGCGGGCTTGTTAGACAACACGTCGCGTGCATAAGATTTATTTCGCACGCGTAGCAAACACGATTTTTTCTACAATCGCAGCAAATTTTAAAGATAAATCTTTTAAGTGACGATTTGTTTTTTTCACTTTGTTTACTTTTCAGTTCCTAAAAGTGACAATCTAATAACATGCCATTTCGAAATTAAAATGACGATCAAAATGTCAACTTTATATATAGCGATTAGATAGAAAAAGTAATTAGTAGGAAAAATTTATTAGTATTTATTTCCTCACAAATTCTACAAATTATGCATAATAAATATTAGCGTTACTGTTTCATGGGAAAATCTACTGTGCGTGTGCTGTAAGATAACAATATTTTTAACTAAACAGTTGTCAGAAACAGATGATATTCTTTACATAACTTAAAACAAAATTAGACTGCATATGACAACCAATAGAATAATCAAAAGAAACGTATGTTCTGGAGCCATGAATGTTTAAGAATAACAATTGGTAGCTCACAAAGAATCCATTGTTTTCTTGAGTTTACTATTTGTCTATCAATTAAGAAAAATGTAGCTTTCGGTATTGTTATTTTTAATCAGTACAATGAACTGAGTGGTAGGTGTATCTGAGAGTGGAAATAAAAAGTTACTGAGTGGACTTAGTTGTTAAAGAACTTAATTTTCTATTTTTAATAAAACTTTTTTTGAAGAGATTTTTCAAGAAAATCAGGGGCTGCCAAATAAATAATATTTAATAAAAAAATAAAGGGGTGGTGACATCAAAGAAAAGTTTGGCCAAAAAACTAAAGTTTGTGTCTCATTGATAAATTTCTCTGTATGAATTAAGAGAAGACAATTTTGTGTTTTTTGTTCTTAGCTCTTAGACAAAGTTATGAACCCCTTATATCATGTTGGGTAAGCCTGAAACAGTGAAGAAAATCAGTAAGCAGTTTGGATCAGAAAATACAGCGTGATCTTGTAGACAGTTCCAAAATTCAGATAAATTCACTAATATGAATCAAGAGTTATTTTGACTAATGCATAGATATTTTTTAAAAGTTACTTTAAACATTTAATTTTTACTCGGATGGCCTGTTGTACAATTCACAATAAATTTATTATTTCTAGGACCTGGAATTTCATGGGGTGATGCGCTTTTATTTCCAAGACAGTGGTCAAAAGGTAGCTACAAAATGCATCAGAGTCGCTTCAGACGCAACCGTAGAGGATGTGATAGGAACGTTGGTAGAAAAATTTCGCCCCGACATGAGAATGTTATCCGTGCCTTCCTATGCTCTCTACGAACTTCACGAAGGCTGTCCCGAAAGGCGGATGCTCCCCGACGAAAAGCCACTTTTAGTCCAACTGAATTGGCACGTTGACGATCGAGAAGGACGGTTTCTTTTAAAAAATATTGACGACACAACGGTAAGAACTTGTTTAAATGTCTTGTTTTAAAAGTTTTTGATACATCGTTTATTTTTAGGCAAACTCTGTTGGATCTCTCGACTCGAATGCTAGTTTTAGAAGAAAATTGTCGAAACGAGAAAAGAAACAACTCAAAAAACAAGAAAAGCTCTCGAGAATGAAGAGCGAAAATGGTGATATTAATGATAAGGAGGACGGGGTTGCAGAAAAGCTTTATACAGGTTTAACATAGTTGATTTGCTGTGTTTAAAATGTAAGGATTATTTTTTAGAATTACCTGAAACGTCATTTACGAGATCGATATCGAATCCTGAAGCTGTGATGCGGAGACGTAGGCAACAAAAGTTAGAAAAGAAACTGCAACAGTTTCGGTCTAAAGATGGAGGGCCTGATACAGGTAATAATAACAATTAATAGGCAGTTATTATTTTGATGCAGAACCCTCATCAACAGACGCCACGTAAAATTAACACCATCAGACAATCAGAAGTCAACATTTTAGTTTATTCATACAGGGTTAATGTAACTTTTAAACATCATATATCGCAAGGGAAATAGGGTGCAGCTGGCTTGTTTTTCGTAAGATAGTTATGGTTTGGGAATGTTTTAAAAGATTTATTCACAAGGTTCCTTGCGTTTTTTAATCCTCTCCTGCTCCCACGGCTCAACGACACTCCAGGATTGTTCCCAAAAAAAATTAGTGAATATTTAATTAAAGAGAATTTCGAGGAGAGCTCAGTGGTAGCAAAGATCTCAGTCCACCTATTTTGAGTCATTCTGAAGCATTTTGTCTTTTATTTCTAAATAACGCTCATACTTTGTAAAAGTCTATTTAGAAGATTCAGTTTTTATATCATAAACAAAGATTTTTTTTTAGTGTAGTTATAGTAAAAAGTTGCTGAAACTCAATAGTACATAATTATGTCTTTGTAATGTTTATTATATGTGGGTGAAATTTGGCAAATCTAATACTGTAGCCTTTAGACAGTGACATAAAAAATTGTTCAATTACCACACAAAATGTGTAAGTGTTAAGATGAGTTTGATAATAAAATTACATCTGTTTATACAAACTGTTTATAACAAGTAAACTCACACTGTTACTGCTCTGGTACAGTGTGTTGTTGTTGGTACATAATCTTGGAATGTATTTCTTCATACAGAAAATACGGGGACAGTTCTAAAATTTTATTTTTCGCCAGTGTGAATCGGACTTGTTAAAACAGTTATCATACCTGTTGTCGTTACATTGTCAAAAGTTCGGTGAATATTAGGTAAAATATTATATTAGGTCTGTAATTCGAATATGAATCTGTCAAATTTACATGTGAAATAACACTAACAGGCTTTCACGATAAATGGAAATTGGGTTGTTTTTTTACTGCTTTCAATTTACGTAGTAATAAAACCCTAAAGATCAGAAGTAAACTGCGTGCACATGTTTTAAGTAAAATCGCTTTCTCAATAGCATGTCAACATAAACTGTGAAGCTAAAGTAAACTAAAAACCTCACTTCCATGTATTTTTGCAGTACTATGTATTTGTAAATTTTGAACCTTTCCTGGTTCTTGTTTGAGTTTGTTATTATTATTTTAATTAGTGTTAGTGTTTGTTATTTGGTTCGATATTTTCAAATGAATTTAAAACAAAGAGTTCAATAAGTAACGGAACCAGAAACTCGAAGTAGAAAAATCGTGGGCTTGCGATTATTATAGAAGACAATACCATCCCTTAAAACTGAAAGAATAACAAAATCCTCAAAATGACTATATTGTTTAAAAATATTCCCACTGTAGTTTTTCAAATGTTAATGGACATTTCTTTTTTTACCTGGGTGCGCACGCAACGGGTGGGTAGACAACGACTGCACAGGTGCGAATTTGACAATTAACATCGACAAGCACGCCACAAATGACAACGACGTATTGACGATTAAAATGAGGTTCTTTAGTTAGCAAACGTACTGATTTAGGCTTCAAAAATGGTGCAGAAATGTTGCATTTGTGGAAATATGGCGAAGAAAAATTTTGGTGTTTCCTTTTTTCTTTATTTAACAGTAAATAATACACGCATACATTCCCAGAACTGAATACTTTGCAACTTTTTAACAATTTCACTTTGAAATGGTTTTCGAAATGTTGATTGCGTTGGACCCTACTGCCGGTTTTTACCTACTTCAAAAAAGGAGGAGGTTCTATATTCGGCTGTATGTACGTTTTTTTTCCTTTCTTTTTTTTTTGTAAGGGTATCCTCCTGAGGTGGTCCCATTGTCACCAAGTCCGGGTCTGATGAAGGGATCCCATATAAATCGAGGGAAATCCTCAAATTTTTCCTTCCTTTTATGTATGTTCACCGATTTCTTCGTCAATTGTGGACCGATTTTGAAAATTCTTTTATTATTTGAAAGGATATACTCTTGAGGTGCTCCCAAGATCCTCAAATTTTATATTACATTTTACATTACTACAACTCTCTCAAATATAGTCGTTTAATAATTATTATTCAGGTTTTTGCGTCTTTTCCTCATTCGAGAAGCGTCCTTACTAGGTCTACCCATCACTTAAAATGATTATTACATGTGCTACCTACCGATCTGTTTAAAGTCGGTGCCAAGGCAAATAAATAGGTAGTAGATAGATAGGCTATTCGCTCCCACCACATCGCAAGTTTCACCGCGCGCGCGCCGGAATGCGTGAGCGTGGGGGTGGGCTCGTGCTGAGCAAAACAACCCAAACGGGCAGACGTCGTTCACGCTCTGATATTGAATTTTTGATGCTCTATGGACGTTGTTCATTTTTATAATTACAATACGGTACAAATTTGTAACCTCTTTGGCTTGGCACGGACTTCAAATAGATCAGTAGGTAGCACATGTAATAATACATGTACTCACTTATTTTTCGCTTTTTTTCTTTAAGCTAATTATCGTTGAGTGCAAGTTTGCTTCTCGGGTAGATCTTCATCACATCTGTATACTAAATCTTGCAAATAGTCCGATAAGGTGATTACAAGATGCAGAATTACTGGAACAATGTAGGTACCTGTATGAGTTACTACCCAAAACATTATTTGTTACATTTACTCAGCTTCACAGCTGCAATAGGCTTCGGTTATTTGCAGCTTATGTCCTTTTTCTTCCTCGAATGTAAAATGTAAATTATCAGAAGGCAATTTTCTTTTCTGGCTTTGCCAACACTGCGCCTTAATGGCTAAATTAAACGTAGAAAGAATGTGAACGTAATCTTCACCGAAAAATTTGTATCCCTTGTATCTTTGTTCACCCATTTTTTTCTAAAAACGTAAACGCTGACGCAAGTTCGGATTTCTCTAATCTTTTTAAAGGCATATCATAATGTTGCGATACTTGGTTTGTTTATCAACAACTTAACCTCAAAACGCACTGACAATGACGGCAGTTTGACTTGACAACTGCTAACAAGCAACATAAGAATATTAAAATGAGTCATAGCTGCCAACTTACAAAACCACCGGTGACGCGCGCATCTATGTTTTGTTTCTTTTTATTGCAACACCTCGTATATACATATAGTTATCTCTTCGTCTTACAAAAGAAACGTCTATTATTGTAGGCGGATGAACATTCTGCAATATCATTACTAGGGAGTGACCAAGATTAAACATTTGAGTTGCCAGCTACCTACATTTAAATTTAGATCAATCAAACATAACATTTTATAATTAACATTTTGTCAATTCTTTTATCTGAATGTATTACCAACTGAAGTTTTAATTCTGAATCAGTCTGCAAAACAAACAGTGAATTGAATTAACATGTGTAAAATGTAAAATGTGTTGTAGGTTTCTTGTCGATTATAAATTATTATTATTATTATCATAGGAGTTGGGTTGTGCGGACCACCTTTGTGAAAAATTATATTACTCTATACCTTCAGGTACATATACACAGTGTTGGTCATAATGGTTTTAGTGCATTAATTGGTCGATGTATATTTTTTTATAATGGTATATTATATTTAATATTGGAATAAAATATTTGTTTTTTCGATTTAATCCCCAGAAGGGTGCAGCTGTTTAAACTATTACTTGGTCATCTGGAATGTCTAAAAAACTAAAAGTCGGAAGTAACATGGTTTCAGGAATAATCAAGCGGTACTTTTCCTGGGGCAACCCAGGAAAGCAATTTCAATTTTGATAATAATTTTTCTCGGTATTACAAAACGATCAGTTTCCGAACGAACCATCAGACGTCGTCTTTTTGAGGGTCTTTGAAGAAACCCCTTGTGAGTAAAAATAATATAAGAGCCGGACTAAAATTCGCAGAGAAGCATATTCATTGAACTTAAAAATGTGTAAACTTTTAGTTTTCAGCGATGAATCTAGGTTTAATTTGTTTAACATTAATGTTCAGTGGGGCTCTAACGCGTCTCGTAAGATCTCCCGATACATAAATCTATTCATTTTCCCTTATTAATACCGTACGATTATTCAATTATTTCTTATTTTTTATTATTTAAAGATAATAAATGTTGGCATAATGAAAAATACAAGATGCAACTTTATAATTTTTTTTATGTTCCATTTTAATTTTCTACATAAAATACCGTTGGCAAAAATTGAATGTTCCAACCATTATGACTGACATTATTCATTAGTATATTCACACTATCGGCGAGAACGTATTTATACAAATGAAAAAATCCACACTGTGGATGTACATATATACCTTCTCTTTGCCCAGGCTAGACTAGAAACAATAATCAGTTCTCCCGATAGTGTATTCGGCGTTTATTTTATTGAAGGTTCTCATGAGCACTGATTTCCATGATTTTTTAAACATATCTATACATAATTTGTAACTGTTTTATTTCTGCTAGTGATCGCCCGTCACTCGAAACTCGAATGGAATAAATATATTATGTAGATAGAAGTCCCGAAATGAGATTAAATATTAAAAGAATAATGCAAATTCAACATTCTAATCCGAACCAATTCCAGTTCGCCAGTTCCTTACTCAAACGACCCACGCTGGTTCAAGTCGTTGACTGTAATGGACTGGTGTGTGCCGACAATAAAAACAAATAATCAATGAACCTCAATTTATAAATTTTTTACATGAAAAGTAATCTACTGGTGTGTTTTATCAGTCTTTTATTAAAAAAAAGAAACAATTATAAAAAACGGTGCAGTACACACAGTACACTCGATTCATGTTCAACGATGAAATATATAGATTATAATATTTTTTTCTTTGTTATGGTACAATGAAGCGCACTTTACTATATCCAAAAATACATAAAATGAAATAATCATTTTTAGTTTTAAATCTTGGTTATTTTTTTATAAAATAGACCGGTTGGTTGATAGTCAAGAACCTGTTTTGCAATAACTTCTCCTTCTTTTCTTAGGTGTGTCCAATGAAACTTCACTTTCTGGTCATTATTACTTTGTTGGTTTCCAATTCGTTCTTCTGCACAATTCCGCATTCGTTATTTTCTTTGACCAATAGATCTTGAATATTCAAGCCAATTAGTAGTGGTCAAGTTTTTGTTCACTAGAATTACGTCGATTATGTTGTTAAAAAATAAGTTTGGTTTAAAGATGTACAGTAAGATTAACGCTCTAAAACAAATGATACTGTTGCCAAGCACAATTTTGTACAACTCGACAACAAATTGCATGTCGTTAATTGAGGCCAACAATTTTATTTTAGATGTTTCACCAATTATCTCTGTGATATTCGTTCTTTTAGTTCTCATTTTCAGTCAGTAGCTTTTGGAATTGGTTATGTTAGTCGCCAAAGGGATATTTTATTGATTCAATAAACCATTTTCACGACATAAAAACCGTTATTAAAAAAAATAGCGAAAGTTGCATTAAACTCGAGAAATTAATGCAATACTCCGAACTGGTTTACTGACTTCTGATTAAACTAGTTTGAGTTTCATATCGATAATTGCGTGTAGATATTGCTTCTAAGAAACATTTTGGGACACCCGGTAAATCAGCATATCTGTGCCAAAGTAGATCGACCTCATTTCAGAAGAATGAAGCTCTTTGAAATCACATTTTATAGACTGTATCGTACGTTTCTAACAAATGTCTACAGCTATTATGTTGTAGCGTGTCTTCAGGTGATTAGTGCATGATCATGACTTTTTACTTTTCTGTGTAGTGATTTTAAGATAATTCATTTTGCATACAAGAAAAAATTATGTTTCTTTGCAGGTGGAACTCTCAAAATATATGGCGAAGCTCTATGTAAAGATGTGCCCTACAAAACGCTGTTATTATCAGTTAGAGACTGTGCCGGTGCTGTGGTTAGAGAAATGTTAGAAAAATACGGTCTGAACAAAACTGATCCAAGCCAATGGTGTCTTGTACAAGTAACTCAACAACCTGGAACTCCCGACACCGAGTACGTGCTGGATGACGATGAGTGTCCTTTATCAATTTTGATGAATTCTCCGAATACTGGTGAGTTGTAGTGATGGAAATGAAATTAATGTTCCTGCAGATAATAATGCAATAAATTGAGGTTGGAGCAAATTGCTCTAGTTTCTTACCGTCAGTGTAGATATGTGTGAAACTGTAAAGAAAATAGAATTCGACTGTCATGTCGGCCATAAAATTCACATTTATTTATTACTAGCTGACCCGGCGAACTTTGTACCGCCTCAGAATCAATAATACGGGGGCCCAGGGGGGGCCCATGCCCCCATATCTATGTTTTAATAGTTAGTCTACTATTCGGGACGGAGACAAATCCAACAAATCAAATATCATGAAACCCCTTCTTGAGTTATAAACCCAAGCGCCCCCATGTTCATATTTTAATAGTTATTCTGCTATTCGGGGCGGAGACAAATCCAACAAATCAAAGACCCTGTATTACATATACCGTACCTTTTGTAGCAATGGACAATAGGGATTGTATATTTATTTTGCGTGGTATAAATTTAAAGTCATGTTAAGGAGATTTTACAAACTATTTAACATTATTACAAAAATCTCTTAAATGCTTGTGTATTAGCATGTTTTAAAAGTTTTTCTAAAGAATATTGTTTTAAAATAAAACGAAAAAGAACTCCTCAAATTTTCATTTATTGACTGACATTTACAAACTAAATAAAATTGCAAACCTATCAGATTATTTAATTATTGTGGGTGTATTTCACAAATTGCCAATTGGTTACAACTAAATCCGGAAATTCGCTTCAAAAAATGGACTAAAATCTTCTGAAATATGCTCTATAAGATATATTTCTAACAACGGTTAGATACACAAATTGACGACATTTATGAAACTGATGTGTATTTTCGGCAAAGTATTTTGCTTATGGTCCTCTTTGCTTTCTTTCGTTTGCTGTTAGAATACAGTCAAAGCTCCTTATTCGCGGGGGTTAGGTTTCGCAAATACAGAAACCGTGAATATTACGCGATGTGAGACGCCTTTTGTCAAAGTTCATGCCGGATTATTATTGCTTCTTTTGCTGCTCCAGTTATTTCGTTACAAATGTACGGGGAGTGTGTATTGCCAGCGAAAGACGATATTATGAGCATTTGTTACAGGCGTAATAATACGTAAGTAATTGCATTATATGGATTTGCCTATTTATTTAAAATAAATACATCCTTAAATAATGTATTAATAGGGCCAAGCGGTGGCTTGCTTCACTAGTTTTTTGTTAAATATTTCGACGAATACTAATACATAATTATGTATAAAGTTGGTTATAGCCAGTGGCGGGTATAAGTTTTCCTAAGCTGTATCTCGAAAACTAACCTTTGAAAAAAATGTTAATTGAAAAAGATGCTCAAATTTACGAGTTTTTTTCACCCCCTAAAATATTTGTATACATTTCCATAACACCTTGTATACAGCGTGTAACAGAAATTTCAAATTTTCAAAATTTTAACCAGTAACAACTTGACAAGAGCATGAATTTTTCTCAATAAATACACTTTTGTCGTAGACGCTATGGTTGTAGGGTTAAAATGTCTCATAATGTAGCACAAAAATCACCGTATGCCACTGCAGGTGGTTCAACCCGTATAAAAAATCGGCACAAGCGAAAGTTTTTCTTCAGCAAAGGTTAATCACCGTAAGGGGATTGAAAACTTTAAGGATAATTTCTTTGATAGATTTAGAGATTTAGGGTGGAATTTATAGTTGCAAAGTCGAACTTAAGTCTGACTTGAGATCGCGTTGTCTTGGTTACTGAAATTACAATAAATAATGTTCAAAATGTCCCCCGTTGTTTTGAAGGCACATTCGCACACGTCTTTCAAATGAATCACCGGTTGTCTTAAGATGTCAATAGTTTCACACGGTGTCGAGTACACTAATTGTATCCAAACATTTAAATCCGGAGATCTGAAAGGCCATGCTATAGGTCCATATCATTCTGCCAATCTACCGACGGTTATGATTTAACCACCTGCGAACACGCCGAGTACTACACGACCCCGTGTGGCCAAGGGAACGTCGTAATCGCCGCGCCGTGGTAAAATTTGCAGACCGTTTTTTCAATATTTCTAATGGGTACTCAACTTGTAGTAAATAAAAATGTGAACCTTTAGAATTAAATGTCATAAAAATAATCGGAACAAAAAAGTACATCTTTTTAACCGACTTCAAAAAAGGAGGAGGTTATCAATTCGGTTGTATGTTTTTTTTTAATGTTTGTTACCGCAGAACTCCGTCATTTATAAACCGATTTGTAAAATTCTTCTTTTATATGAAAGAGTATACTTACAGATTGGTCCCATTGTCACCACTTCAGGAGCTGATGAGGGGATCCCATGGAAATCGAGAAAAATCCTCAAATTTTCGCTCTCTCTTTAACAGACTTATCATGTATCTACACCGATTTCTTCGTCAATTGTGGACCAATTTACAAAATTCTTCTTTTATTTGAAAGAGTATACTTTAAAGGTGGTTACATTGTTAAAAAATCAGGATCTGATCAGGGAATCCCATGGAAATCGAGAAAAATCTCAAATTTTCGCTCCCTCTTTAACAGACTTATCATGTATGTTCACCGATTTCTTTGTCAGTTGTGGACCGATTTACAAAATTCTTCTTTTATTTGAAAGGGTATACTCTTGACGTGGTTCCATTGTCAAAAAATCATTATCTGATCAGGGAATCCCATGGAAATCGAGAAAAATCCCCATATTTTTTCTTCATTTTATGTATATAATTATGTTCATACCGATATCTTCGTCAACTTTATTGAGGACCTCAATATTGGAGAAGCGTCTTTACTAGGCATCACTAACTTATCACTTAAAATTGTAAAAAAATTTGCTTTA
The DNA here is from genome assembly GCA_963583935.1 of Diaperis boleti. Taxonomy (NCBI): domain Eukaryota; kingdom Metazoa; phylum Arthropoda; class Insecta; order Coleoptera; family Tenebrionidae; genus Diaperis; species Diaperis boleti. The sequence goes on along the minus strand of OY757247.1, from coordinate 25,220,595 downwards.
AAAAAAAAGAGAACCGACTTCAAAAAGTGAAAAATAATTGAATACATGTATTATTACATGTACTACCCAATGATCTGTCTGAAGTCGGTGCTAAGCCAAATAGGTAGTAGATAGATAGAATGCGTAATGGGTGGGGGGCTCGTGCTGAGCAAAACATCCCAAACGCAGACTTCGTTGACGGTCGTCTCGAATGATATCGAATTTTGTATGCGTTATAACGTTGTTGATATTTTTGTATAATTACAATATGTTACAAATTTGTAACCTATTTGGCTTGGTACCGACTTCAGACAGATCATTGGGTAGTACATGTAATAATACATGTATTCAATTATTTTTCACTTTTTGAAGTCGGTTCTCTTTTTTTAAAGCAAATTTTCTTATACATAATCCGAGGTAAATAATCGGGCTAATGTATGCAAGCAGGGACGACTTGTCAATGCGAATTTGTGAAAGGACAAAAGTGCTAAAAAAATGTGGGTTTTCGCAAAAATGGTAGATAGAAATTTTGTTGCTCTTGTCAAGTTCTATTACTGGTTACAATTTTGATACTTATTTCTGTTGCATGCTGTATACATAGAAGTATGTTTGAATGCAAAGATATTCTGATTTTTCATACAATATAATATAAATACAGACCGTTAGTTTTGGATCCGCGAATAATGAAATTCTCAGCTGCGGCTACAGAAAGTTGTCACATTTTTTAGTCCGCGAATACTGAAAACACGAATAACGAAACCGTACAAAAGAGCTTCAACTTTATACATACGGGGCGGAATTGAAATATATGTAAAAGAATTTAACTGATGTATCATAAGGTCCAGTACAACATAACTGTGAAAATTTCAGTCAAAAATTTTATTGGGGCATATAAACCAGCCTAGTTTCGGCGTTCATGAAGTCGACATGACAAAAAAAGACGTACGGTCGAGTCCGAGCGATAAGGTTTTTAAATGGGAACTTGACATTGAAGTTCATTTGATTTACCTGTCTCAATAACATTATTTCAAAATGACGTCCCCTATTTGTTTCAAAAATCACCCACGACACGGCACATCAGACGTTGATACGAAACTGTTGTTTTGCACACATTCACGAAAAACACGCTTCGTCCGTCAACAATACAATGTTTAAAAAGTTTCGCACCTCTAGACTTAAGCTGACGGGATAAGAGACTGCACCTTTTGTACAATTTTCGAGAAAAGACGCGTGATACGTCTTCGGTTTCGAGGCTCTTTTAGAACTGAAGTGGATCAAAAACAGTTTTTGTCTATTATTTATGAACTAAAGATATGTCGCAAAAAATTCATTGTTTACATTTCACTGGGTGCAGTGGCGTGCTCCGTTTTTATAGCCAAACTTTAAAGAATTTTATCTCGATACAGGTAGAAAACCTAAACCAAGAGGGTTGCACTCTACTCATCCCAAGGTGTTACCAGATTTTTTTACATACATTTCGATTTCACCCTGCATTTAGGTAAAATTTCTATGAAACTGAAGCTAAGTTCAGACCGATCTTCCAGATTCCAGTAATAGTCACAAAAACTGTACTTATACAGAATGTTTCAAAATATAGCGTAGATCAGATAAGATAAGGAATTAGTACTTATCCAGTTGCATATCTCATTTAGTTTAATTTAATTCTCCATATTCCTAATTTGGCACATGAGGCATACGTGGAAATCGTTTTTTGAAACACTGGTTTTCTTACCGCATATTTGATAGCATATAAAAGAACTTTGTGTGTAGGTATCCTTTTGTACAGGAAAAGAGGTAAAATCATAAAAGTTAGTGTATTCAATCAAAACTGTATTTTGGGCCTAGGTTATTTAGGTATGCGAAAATACTATTTGATGTCTGAAATCAAGTGGTAGGAAGCGAATTAAGAAAGCTCTTATTGAAAATCAGCGATAACTACCGAAGCTCAAAATTGTTGATAACCCTAAATGGTTTCACAATTGATTCTTACAGCTTCAGAGTTTCATCTCAATTAACGAAAGGCCAAAACACAACATATTGTTATCGAGGGCTCAGTATTTATATTGCAATAAATATCATGAATTTAAGTAAATTATGAAGTAAAAAAATGTCTACAAATGTATACTGTGACCAATTAGTGAAATTGGATCGCTTTTTTTGAAAAAAATATGAGTAGAAGCAATATGGTGTTTCCGGTAATTTAAAATTTACTTTAATTACCATGTGATCGAAAAAAGAGCACGTCAGGACAACAATAATTATTTAAAGTGTTAATTAACGATATGTTTGTTTACTTTAATGGCTTGTGTTTACTACCGTATTTGTATATTTACTCTTCAACCCCACTCATTCATCAATAAGCAGTCTTCTTTTCAGTTCTTTTAAAATTATCAATTGCGATTGCCTTTCAATAAAAGGCAGAATATAGAGAAATCTAAGTGACATTGTTAACTGAAACAACAGGTGGCGCACAAATGTAATTTAAAGGACAAGCTGCACAAAACTTGCCGTTTAGCAGCTTAGCATTCGCGTTCATTCATCTATGAAATTGAAACAGAGCGAAAGATAACAAGTATATTTCATTCTTCGCGGTTTCGCCTTTTGAATAAATAGTACATTGTGTCAAAATTTTGAATACAAGTACCATGTGTGTTTCATTAGACTGTTTCCTTTTATTCCGCGTGGGTGAGGGGCTTTGTGAAGTGGCGCATGCTTGGGTGCACGCCGTACCTTCAAACCGTGCGTCATTCTCGGCGAGAACTCGCCTTGGAAACGCGGTTGTGTAGAATCTTCGAGGACCAAAAATGGACAATATCGATATCAATACTTGCAAAAGGGACCAATCCGGCGTGCGTCAGGTCCGGCCGGAAAGTGATTTCGGTGTTTTCCAAGTGATTTTATTGTAAAAGGTCCTGCCAGTCATGGAATATGGTTTTCGTTGAAAGATGATGGACTGGGGCATCAGACGTACGTACCCGTGCTTTGTACTCAATGTTGTTTAGATGCATAAGACTCAACCAGGCAAACTAGTTTTCTTATACGCTGCGTCAGATTTATCGAGTAGAATTTTCAAAAACCTGTTACGCGCGGTGCCTAGTTTTTTGTATCTTACAAATTAAAGTGGTGTGTTTACGTTTGCGAACGCATTTAATTTTTTTTTTTTAAATTGTAACCTTAACCGTTGTTTATTAATAACTTTGTTGGAGTTTTTAACAGATCGTTCTATTTTATTTTATATGTAATTAGAAACGTTTTCTTTACTAATTTCACAAAAGAAAGTACAGCCTGTAGAGTTGTAAATTCGCATAAAGAAATCCCATAATGTTAGTAAAGATAGAGTACCTACCCTTACCCTGTTTAGGAGATTATGCAATGACGAGCATAAAATACCTTGCTAAATTATTAAATTCTATATCGATTCCTCACACCTAACAAAGGAAGCTTTTTCTTCTATTTGTATGTTTGACATTTTGGTATTTCAAAGGTTAGGGTGTATCTGTATATATGAAATTGATAGTTTGTTAATATTAACTTAATTACAACAGTAATGGCAGTCTGCTTCGTTATGTATGCAGTTCTATTTTATATTGCTATTTTAAGCTTCAACAAACATACATCTCGGGAAACTCGGAAGCACTAAGCAGTAAATCATTTGTACTACTTCAAGTTGAATTCTTAATTTAATGCGAAATAAAATTATAATGGACTTCACAAGTTCAAAGAAATACTAAATAATTACATGTAACTTTTTTTTTATTATGGTAACGTTCATTGTATCCATTTCTGGGGAAGAACAATGTTCAACAAAAAAGTTTGTGCAATAGCAATTTGATTTGTTTATTAAGCCGTAGGTAATGCAGGTTCTTTTTCACACCAGGTGACGTTCAGTATCAGATCTGCTAAAATTTGATGTTATTACAATTATGGTAACGAGACTTCTTTCTATTGTTTGAACTTATAGAGACTTTTTTTCACATTGTTAAAATTGATGAAGCTAATGGTACAATTGATTTTTTCCTTTGTCAATTTTCTGCGATTAGATCGTAAATTAAAATACAACACTCCAAAAGTCACCGTAAAAATTAAGGTGGATTTAGACCATTGTGTGATCGCAGCGCACCGAACTTAACATCATTGTTTAAGTATAGTTTGTCGTCTACGACCACCAGGCTGAAATTAATATGTAACAATAATAATTCAGTGTCACGATTTTTAGATGTATTTTGTGATACATGTTGAATGAAATAAATTAAAAAATAAGTCATAGGCTCATTTAAAAAAGTACTATATGCGGTCTGGTGCATCTCAATAACTGAAGAATCGGTATACAAATACCGAAGTTACAGGTTTTTCATTTTTTATTTACATCCTGTTAATCAATGAAGTAATTTGACCATTGATATTGGTACATGGTTAACAATGTCGGTGATATTGATTAATTTGTGTACTACATACAATAAATAAAATCAATGTTATTCATTGTCAAGTCAAAGCAATAAGGGAGACAACATGCATTTTCATCCACCTCGCTCTTATGTACAAGTAATGATTTTCATCGCTTGCTATGTACATGCGTACTATTGTGAGAAATATCTTGTTATTACATGTTTCTAAGTTAAAAACACCAATAAACAATAACAATTTTGTTTTGTAAATCAGTTGTGCAGGTATATACACAGGCATTTCCGCGCCTGTTTTTGTTATGTAAATAAAAGATATGTTTTGGTTTTTAAATAATTAGAAGGCTTGTTTACAAACTTTGTGTCCACAGTGCCGATGAGTATCTATTGATAAGGGGCGGTTACAACCTGTCCGCCGTCACCGCATGTCAAATAGTGTAGTGCTTTCATACTTAATTATTGTCGATAGTGGCAGTATCAGTCGTTCTCGAGTTGTCGGGGGTGGTTCGTCACGCGCCTTTATTGTTGTTGCGCCGTTTTTCTTTATTCGGTTTTGTCCGCATTTGTGCTTTTAGCGTGTATATCGCGATGTCGGTGTTTGTTTACTTTACCGCCTTATTGTCACACCCAATCCCATTTCATGCAAAACATACCGTTCCTGCTTAAGATTGTGTTGTGATAATATTTACCCCATTCGGATTTAGCTTCTTATTAAATTGAAATTATTCAGCGTATAATATTTTTAGAATCCGTGTAATAATAAATCAATGAGAATTATTGTATGACCGATTTAGTTATCGACAGCCTCAGTAAAATTATTTAGAAAAATTGTCTCAAAATGATGGGATTTAGGTCGTTTAAGCGCCTGCGAAATGCCAAATGCGAAATAGTGCTAGGTATGTTTGAATGTTTTCCTCTTTGATTTATATTTATAGGATAACAGAATGTAGCATAATTAATATTTTACTCATAGATCAATAATTGTGTGTTCACTGACCACCTTGTTAATACTATTCTACTCAAATTAATTTTTATATTCAATTCGAATCCATTTAAATTGGGTAGAATCTTTTCTTTACTTGAGAATAACTTAACAGTTTAACCACAGCATTACAGAAAACCTTATATGCTAATTTCAATCAATGATATGCCTTTAGATACAGTTTCTGCCGTTTGAAAGCGTGAAGGACTTAGTTACTCATTATAATTATAAATCAGTCGATGTTTTGGTATGTATTAAAAACAAACTCGCTTTATACTTGAGACATTGAAAATTTGAAACAGTTTACCTTTAAAACCTTTAATAATAATAAACGATAAAGGTTTCTCACTTCTTGTGACTAGGCGTAAATAATACCATCCGATACCCCACTTAATGTAATTTTTTCATTGTGACAAAATAACGATTTAACAAGGGCAATAGTATATTGTGCAACTAGTGTGGCAAGTTGTCGATTGCCCACGAAAGCGAAGTTGAGCGCACGAACGAAGTGACTAGTTGCACAATATACTATTGCCCTTGTTAAATCGTCATTTAATCGTCAATATAAAATTTGAGCCCAGGGACAAATTCAGTTTTCAGTAGTTTGTTTATCTGAATTTGCGTGTGCAAAGAATAATTTGCGTGCGCAAATTATCCAAATTATCAAATGGACAAACAGTTACTTTTCAACCGTAACCTAGGTTGCAAAGATACTATTTGTCTACATGAGCAATAAAAAAGTATGTATGTAATTACAAAACGTATAAATAGCTGTTTTACATCAAAAGCTTTAGGGCATCACTATCGAAAGTCAGTTTGACACAATATGTATTTTTAAAATACATAACACTAAATTAGTGGATCTTCTCTTATTTATAAATCTGTAGAAAGAATGATTTGACACACTGTCAATAAAATTATCTTAATAGTTATGGTAAATTTAGTTACAGATTTTTAACGGGTTAAATGAATTATTCAATTTGACATGACATTGACTGAGTCAGTAACCTTTTGTGTTAACCTATACCCTAAATTACTCACCAAATTAACTATATTAGATCCTTATTGCTTTTTATATAAACATAATAATTTATGTTGCAAATTTAGAATAGTTATTTCGTGACGTCAAGGCCTAAAGAGACTCATTGAACCATCGATAATATGATTTTTTACTCGAAAGCACTGAACCTTTATGCCCTTTCATAATGAAAACGTTTCCGGATGATCGGTCTTTAAAGTAAATAAGTAAGTTCAATTTTTTCAGGTGCTTGATTAAAATCTAATCCATAACTATAACTTTATAATTATGTAAATGCTGTGTATTTGTCCAGTATAACAAGTTTTTTCCGAAATTATTATTACATATATAATAATTATGTATCTACACGCTGATACATACATAATATCAAAATATCTTTTTTCTTCTAATTGTTTTTTCTCTGTCCATAGTGAATTGTGGAAATACAGTATTGATTTATTGGGACCCAAAACAAACACATGATATTGGTTCTATTATGTTGCCACCTCATGCCTCCATATTTTCCTTTACCTCGTTAAATATTTACCGAACGCATAGGCACAAAGATTGTTAGTGCGGAATTTGTATTTCAAAGCTTTCAGTCGTTGCGAATTCTATTTTCTGATCCACACCTGCAGTCTTTTACTTTACGTGTTGTCAGTATTAACGTTATGAATGCTTTTAAAATTGTGCCACGATACGGTCTGTTAAGTATTTTATTCTTTTATTTGCAGTTTTTTCTTTGTGTGACTGATGCTAATTTGCGACAATTACAGGAGAAATTTAATGTTATAGAAATAATTCGTCCTCAGCTACAAGCAGTGTTTTGCAAATGTATAACGTGTTGTTATTCTTATAGGCTCCATCATGTTTCACGTAAGAAGAAGACCGGCCGATTGTGCCCCAAGGAAAAGGAAAAAAAAGCCGGGGGCATTGGGTGGCAATGCAACGAATCCTCGCGATGTCAGAGATGCTGTGCCACTTTTGATGGAATTGGGACCGGACGGATCTGCGCCTCATCCGAGTGATACCACAAGGACTATACGACTTACGAATGATGTCATGGAGGTGAGTCCCTGTGTACAATGAACTGACTATCCGTATAACACAACATTTTAAATAATGTTATACGGTCGACCGGATTTGCTTACCTTTTATAGCAACTGGTAACCGAAAATTAGTGGTAAAAATTGGTACGTATTTAAAAATAATCTAATTATAAAATTCTGGAGCATGTCATTGATAAATAAAAAACAAAATACTTACATCGGTCTTTAAATAAATGTATATTTTTTTAGTTGCAGCATTTACTTTAAGCAATAATTATCTTTTAATGTTTTGAGTTTATCAGTTATGTATATTTTGGTTGGACATTCTCCATTCCTACATATCCATTCCCTTGTATTTCGGATGAAAGTTCTATTTTAACTAGTTTATTACAGGAATTTTCAATACGGTAAATATCTCAAACATGGCTTAGCGAATAGGGGGTTATTTTGAATGTGTCATTCCTTAAAACCTCAAATAATTCATCAAAAATGGTGATTTGCAAACAAAAGCCGCTTAACAAGATAAAAATTATTGAAATTTGACAAAGAAGCTCGTCTGGATCAGGTCTACCAGCGATTTGCCAGTTCTAAACCCATACTGATACTCCACTAGCACTTTTTTCACCCTTGGTTTTATCCGATTCATAATTGACGCAGTTGAGACCTTGTAGTCTTATACGAGGTGCGAGTAAAGAGGATTCACTTCAAAAATCAGATAAGTAGACGATGTAAGTGTAAGTAGGAAATATTCTTTTAACAGCAGTACATTCTGCAAGTGGTTAATCTTGCGTAATACCGTTTCTTCAATTCATTTCTGACAAAAATAGGAAAGTGTGTAGTTTTTCTCCCGTGCCGAGAACAATCACGTTTTAGAGGTTAGCATGTTGCAAAATTATTATGATTATTCGGACAAATTCTAATGGACAGTACTAATAATTATGTCAAAACAACCATTATTGTATAGTGAAAATGTGCGATACTGGGTCTACATTGAAATTCTCTCTTTTGCGATAAATTCTAACAATTTAGTATCCTAACAAATTAATTAAGTAGATCGTCCTAAAACGCATTAAACAAAAAGAACGTAAACAAGCAAATTATTTTTGTAATTAGGTAATTTGTCTCGTACTTGATGGACGATAAGATCTTAAAAAATGATACGTACATCATGTTGCCTGCGGAAAACAGAATTTACATGTATTTAGATGGAGAATTTTGACGTTCAAAGCCTTCTGAATGTATGAATAATCTATGAAGATCTTGTTTTAAATAATAGTATCAATGCTACAAAAACTTTGTTATGTAATAACATAATTGTACCGGGGTTCTCACTGACCTGGAAAACCTGGTAAGTCTGGAATGTTGTTTTCTCCTAAAAAAAAACCTGCAAAAGTCAGGGAAATGGGGTCGTCCCACAATTTTCAAAAACAGGTTTTTTTGACACTAGACGGAAAAATATTATACCTCTATTTTTTTGTTTATTACGCGTTTACTAGGTAAAAAAAATCCGAAACATTTGTCTTGTTTGAAACGCGCGCTTTTCTGTGACGTCATCACGAGACAAAATTCAAAGTCGCGCGAACTAATGAGAAACGCACGAACCAATGAGAATGCTCCCCGAAAATGACGTAACAAGAGGCGGTAAATATACAGCGTTTGAAAATGCTAGCCAAAACTGCCATTTTTTATACGGTTTGTTATCTCACAAAACAACTTTATTAAAAAACAGAACACCTTTTAGGGCTTCATGTTATACAGTGTGGAAATTAAGTAAGTAAATTCAGTAACTCCGTTAGTATTTGCACTAGAAATAAAACTTAAAAAGCATGTGGTAGGGCTAATTATAGCGCATCCGACGAACGTATACTAATTTTTTTTCATCACTTTTTTTGACAGTTATCAATATATTTTTTTAATGGCAACCTCTGTTTTTGATTTTACATTCGCATAGTTTTTTATTCTGATTTCAACGTTATCAAATACTCAATAGGTTACATAAGGAAAAAATAAATAAAAACGGCACTAACTTTCAAATTGGTAAAATTTCAAAAAATTAACAGAGCTGTCTAATTTTATCAGAATTTTTCTTGCGTGCCTAATATAGTACATTCCACACTCGTATAATAAATAACTATTATTCAATTTTGCCATTTTAAAGCGTCAACTAAAGTATTTTTAAATCACTCTTAAAACTTATTACTCTCCGAAATTAAAATATAAACATTATTTATTATTTTTATTAGAAATTGAACTAATTATATTATATCCTCATCTTTTTGCTCCTCCAGTCGCAGAACAGTAAGTCCTTTTAATAGAAGGATTTTGATTTCTGAGGAATTATTTTTCCAACTGCTGCGGTGGCTGCTTCGCTCAAAATGGTATTGGGGACGAAGACGTTGTTTTGATAACTTTCTTTCATCATTTCAGCCAATTTTTTTTTTTTTAATTACAACGTTTTAAGTCAAAAGCCACAACACTGACATTACACTTCCGACTTATTTATTATTATAGGAACAAACGAACACTAGTTAATATTCCAAAATACCAAAACTCGGAGATTCATTCTTCTATTGAGAAATTTCGAAATTCGAAAATTCTATAATTCGTAGATGGGATTGGAAAGTCCAAAATTTTAGGATTCCAGAATTTGACGACTCAAAGATTATGCAGTCCCAAAATTTACAAATCCAGCGATTCTGGAAGTCCCAGAGTTCGATTTCGAGATTTCAAGATATCAACGTTCAAAAATAAGTTTTAAAGTTACAAAGTTGTTAGTTATTTTTTATGTGGAATATGTAATCACAAATAGAATAATAATGAAGGCGGACAGCGTCGTTAGACGTCTTTAATCTTATAGATTCTTCCTTCTGTTAATTCTTTTTTAATGCAGTCGTGATTTTTCTTAAATCTCACTTGTCATTCGTCTTCCGACATTCTAAAGTTTGTTCTCAATTCCTCCTGATTCTTTCTGATTTCTCATAATTCCCTTGCAATCGATCTGATTCAGAACCTCTCAATTTCTGAATTTAATTTCTGATTCTTTCTTAGTCTTTCTTAATCCATCCTTTTTCTGTTGAATCTCCTGTTTTAATGCTTCTTTGTTGTTTCTCTACCACATGTTTTCATTTTTCTATCCTCATTGTTGATTCCTGATTCTTTATTATTGATTCCGATTCGATGCTCCATTGGAAGTACTTAATTCTTGATAATTATATTCGATTTTTATTTTATTTGACTCACAATTTTTTTCTTGATTCTGATTCCTCTGACTCCTTCTGATTGCATTTAAGGCGACTGGCCCGTTTTTGTTTACTTTACTTTTTTGTTATCTTTTTAAGAACGAGCTGCGGCACACACGAAATATAATACGGTCAGCCGTCGACAGGTCTGCCTGCCGCTGAGGGGCGGAGCCTGTGTTACCTTGAATCACGCCAACATTGCTTGAAACTAGCGAACTTTGGGGACAATTTACAAATTTATTTTTTAATATTTATAAAAACACCTTGCATTTACCGAATACAGAGATCAGTAAAAATCAAGCACCAACACGTTTGTTAAAAAAAAAAAAAAATTTGGCTCCTCATTTTGACAATAAATTTTTATTCTGAACAAACAACGTTTTGCCGTGATGAAGGTTTTTTTTTACTAATTTTGATGCCCAATACGTTAAGATAGCCTAACAATGAAAGCCGTAATTGGTTCCAAAGTTGAGGCGACTGAGCGTTTCGTCTTAATTCCTAAAGATTTAGATATTAATAAGGTAAATTTTTTTCACAATTGTCAGCCAAAGATTATAAGATGTATACATATATAGATGATAAAATTCCATGTTAATCGAAATTCTAAGTTTATCAGACCATGAGATTCTAACAATCTACGATTTCAGGATTCGAGAATTTCGGTGTACCAATAGAATCACTAATTTTGATATCTGTGTAGCGCGGCCACCGTCGGTAGACGTCCAAAACCAATTAACTATTTAAAAAAATGGTGGCTTTTTGTTATACATTAACCAGTATTACATTAATTTTTTTTTTTAATATTCATCATAGGTACTTTTTTGAAGTCCTATAGTAATGATTTTTATTATAGTCTGGAAAAGTCAGGAAATTGAATTGTGAAATCGCTGAGAACTCTGTATACAGCAATTATAACACTACTAAGGTGTTTGTCTTAATCGCTTGTCAATGATAATGTCAGTTATAATGGAATCCATAATGTATAATATTAAAATTAATTATAACCAACTGGGAGTATTCGACATTTTCAACTAGTAGATTACGATTCTATTATCTAAATTAACTCATTTGACGATATCGAGGAAAATAGAGATCTGGTATACGTCATGCAGTGTCATGGGCCATATGTGTTGTACCGATACGAAAGTGAGAATATTATAAATACAGGTTGCTTGTTTTAATTATTGAAATGTGAATAATTTTGTCAAACGTATGTAATATTATTTCTGTTAACAGTACTGATTTGAACGTTATCTATAAATAAATGTCGGTAGCATTTTATTGAAATCGCAATTAACAAACCTTTCTATTTTAATTTTCCTCTAATATTTATGTATTGTTCGATCCTCGTTTAGGTCGGTTCGGCAAATGGCATAGCTCTGCAATTGTACGGCCCCCACATCCAGCCGCGACATTGTGTCATCACCAACGCTGATGGAGTAACATCACTAACACCTTGCCATGCAGACGCCCATACCTACGTTAACGGACAACGAATCCATCAGACGACGATTTTGAACCATGGGAGTCTCGTTAAATTTGGTAACAGCAACACGTATCGATTTTTAGATCCAGCAAACGAAGATAGAATAAGGCATCCAAGCGTAATGGATAACGCTAGGATATATGATAGGTGGGTTGATCTTGTTTTTTATGCATGCGCAATGCTTTTTTATTTTTTGTTGCTTCATGTTTTTAAGTTGCTTTATACGATCATTTAGCCGGTCACCGCGTGCACTGAGTCCCACTGAACCATCCAGAGAAAATATAGAGACTACTTTTGATTTAGAAGGGAATGTTGAAACAATTTCCACGGCGAGCGGAGCTAGGGAAGACAACAGATCATTAGGATCTTCATCTGAAAATAGGTCAGTCTTTGTTGTTTGTTTTAACATTGCTTTTCTACTAAACATTTACGTATTTACTTACAATCAAGTAAAAGTTACATACTATAATATCGCAAAAATTAAGAAGGTTTTCACAAACAGTTAATAGTAAGTTCTTCTCCAAGTTTTATGCTTTGCTTTTGCTTCTATTGGACTAAAAGTAAAGTGTGAGAGTCATACACATTGAGAAATAATTATTGCTTAAGCTTAATGAATCTTCATTCGTCATGTCAAATTCTAGCTTATATATTCTGGATTCGACAATAATTTTGTTAGATAAAGATATTTTTTAATGATCTCAGTTTCCAATCATGTGACAGCGAAAATTCTACTTACAAGTTTATACTGAGAATAATTTATAGTATTTTGTTTACTTACGATTTTCTAGTTGTGACAACTGTCAAATTTAAGAGAATGAATATAATTTTTTATTTGAGAATTAAAAAATAATCAGTTTTAATATCACAAGAGCATCGGAAATAATCGATTATACTTCCCAGTCATGGGACGTATTCCGCCGAAACAACACGACAGCACAGTCGCCGTGTTTCGGCACAATACGTCGAATCAGGAGGTTAGTTTAATGGGATTATTTTCGTTTGATCGAGTGGTATTCGTTAGGATTATATACCAAAGCGATAAAAAAATGCGAAATTTTGAAGGAACTTTTATCTGACGTTTATTAACAATCATAAAAAAATTGTTATATTATACTATGACAAAGTTCATTGTTGGACCCAGCCGAAAAACCGAAGTGATTATACCACGTCGTCAACGGTATAATCGCTTATCAATACACCTTCTTATCTCTATCTTAGAGAAAATTTCGGATATGTTTGCTCTTTGTCTAATTAATTTTTTAGATAATCGAAGGTTTAATGAACGGGAAATAATTGGGGCCTTCACAGTTGTTGACAATAAAACAAATTGTATCTGTTGTTGCTTCGTGTGATTTCAATTGTTGCAACTTCTTGTTAATTTGTGCTCACAAGTTTTTCTCGAAAACGGTCGGAGCACTTGTTGCATTATATTTTTTATCACACTTATGTGAATCACTTTCTTAGCGTCGACTTTCTGCTGTAATTTTTCAAAAGGTGTAAATTGATTTCGTGACAAAATTTGGAGGTTATAGTGCTGTCCTTATAGTTGGGCGCCTATCAAAAATCGAAGGCCTCGAATTAGTGATACTAAAATAATAAATTTCATTGTAGTATAAGAGACTATTTGTAAGATAAGATGTTATTTGAAAGGTAAATAAGTAGATAACAGAAGTGGGAATTCATGTCTATTAATCATTGGCCCCCCCACAATATAGTGTATTTGCACAACATTTATTTTGTAAAGTGAACCCTTATTTTCTTCATCGTCGCATTAGTATTAGTCATTTTTGTGGGTAAGTGTGAATCTAATCTAGAGATTTTCTTTCTGTCTCTAATAGACTAAGCGGAATGGATAGATATCCCCGTGGACAAGATCCAATTCTTCCAGCAGTTCTTGAATTTCCGGAAGAACCACAGGAACAATTTTTGGCGCGCGTGATAACCCATTTGGATGTTACAACTCCAACATTTCGATTAGCGCCCGCCTATACATTATATCTTTGTGCCCGATACCGAGCCTCTACTCACTATCGGCCGGAACTAACACCAACAGAACGTGCCCATAAGCTAACGGTTTTGCTTCAGCACGCATCTCTTTTAATAAGACACACAGTGCAGGATAGAAGTACAGAAAGTACATCACAGGCATTTTGGTTGGCAAATGCAAGTGAATTGTTGCACTTCCTCAAATCAGATAGACATGTCAGTGCGTTTTCGATACAAGCGCAAGACACTCTTGCGGACGCAGTACAACTAGCTTTTAAGAATTTAGTCGCTTGTTTAACGGACGAGCTCAATTCGGGTATGACGCATTTAATGTCGGTAAGCGGAGATGATCACCCCAGAGAAGTTATTAATATTTTAAGTGGAGCGATGAACCTCTTGAGAAAATGTCGAGTGAATGCAGCTTTAACGATACAATTATTTTCCCAATTATTCCATTGGATTTCTGCGAAAGCTTTAGCAAATGTGATCAGCAATAGTAATCTGTGTACTAGGACTTTTGGAAATAAGCTTTTCAACCGATTGAGAAACTTACAAGCCTGGGCGGAATCCCAGGGGTTGGAACTGGCCGCAGAATGTCACCTTGCCAAAATCGTTCAGTGTGCGCATTTAATGCAGGCACCTAAATATGCTCCAGAGGAATTAGCGAACCTGTCTTCAGCGTGTTTTAAATTAAATTCGATGCAGTTGGGTGCTTTACTACGACAGTACAAAGGTAATGGATATTCTTGGTTTTGCATGCCAGAATTAACAATGAATTTTGTTTAGCTGAACCGGGTGAAAAGTTGGCTCCTCCTCCTCTTTTGGAACAAGCGGCGAAAGCAGCAGAAAGTGTCGCCGATGAACTTGCGAGAGCGGAAGGTCGGGAAGTTACTTTGTATGAAGATCCAGCACCGCCTCTTCAGCTATTACTTCCGGACGATGGCTTTAGTTGTGATGTTGTGCAAGGCGTTCCCCCGGGACTTGCCGACTTTTTACATCCCTTACAGGCGTCCGGTTTATGTCGCTTGGCAGCACAGCCTACGAGCTCTGGACATTGGACTGTGTATATGTCAGCACCCAGGCCTCCTAGTGCTTTGAGTACGACTCAACCGGAAGTAAGTTGAATTTAATCGTTTGTGGATTGTCAATTTACCTATTAGTATTTCACCTAACCCGTGAAATCAAACACTGTAAACTAAACTTCACTAATCTGATAACTTCTCAAGGTCAAGAAATATCCTTAGAAAACCGTTAGATCAGAAAATATTTCACTAAAATGTTGTTATGACAGGTACGAAATTAATCTTTAAAAAAAGAGGTCACAAAAAGAAAAAATATTATAGAATTACCCGACAAGATATTGTAATACTATTTCCGGACACCTGTATATTACAAAAAACACGAATAGTACATGTTTTCACAAATTAAAATACTAATTCTTAATTTCTTCTGCAGGTGCAAGTAATTCGACTACATAAAGCGGGTGGAGGAATGGGTTTGTCAATTGTGGCCGCAAAAGGAGCAGGTCAAGAACGTTTAGGTATTTACATAAAGTCCGTAGTGCCGGGTGGCGCTGCTGATCGAGACGGTAGATTAGCTGCTGGGGACCAACTACTCTCTGTTGATGGCCAGTCCTTGCTAGGAATCACGCAAGAAAAAGCAGCAGAATTTCTAGTTCGAACAGGAAGCGTCGTTACTTTGGAAGTCGCAAAGGGAGGTGCTGTGTATCATGGGTTAGCAACATTGCTGCAGCAACCAAGTCCTACACCTCATCGGGGTAAGTTATTACATTAAATACTTTTACTGTTAATTAATTTAAAAAAATGGATTCGCGACTGCCCCAAGCTGTTAAAGTGAAACTTAACAGATGGATAGGAAATACCACATGAAAGCAATCAATTTACGATTCCGTACACAGAGCAAACGATGCATGACACCCGATGGTTCCTTTGACGATACTCCTTGAGAACTCAGTTGAAGTTTTCGGCAGTTTAATCGAAATTGACCAAAAAAAGTTGTGACGTCACAACATCTGATTTAACGTATTCCAAATAAAAGTGAAGTTGGCGGTGATTTTCCACGAACACCATACAGGCGGGTGTTTTTACCTTGTTTATTTCGTGATATGAAACATATCGTCAACTTCAACCGTAAAGTAACTTCACTCAAAAAAAAAAAATTATACATTGTGGTCAAAAAACAAAATACTTGTTAGTCTATTCAAAAGTAGACCTGTTGTAGAGCTCAACATAACAAAATAATAATACGGTAAAATGCATACGTTTGTAACGGATTTATTTATATGTTAACTCATCTAGTACATAACATGAAGCACTTTTACGCTGACAAAAAAATCTATTTCATTCTGTCTGTTATCTATACATACACTCAACCGCAAAAATAACCGGACATTTGATTTTGCATTTGACATTTGATGCGCTACTGCACACAACCCAGATCACGCGTCAGTATCTTTATGATGTTGGTATTCAGGTGCTAAGGTGGCCACCCAGGAGCTCTAACTTAAACCTCATAGCATAGAGCATCTATGGCACAATCTAGGTAGAAGCATTAGACAGAACTATGGCGAGTTCCATACAGTAGTTTAGCTGGTAAAGGCGCTACTGAATGAATGGGAGATGATACCCCAGGATGAGATTGCTGCTTTGATACCAAGTATGCCACGACGAATAAGAGCTGTCATTCAAGCTCGAGGAGGAAATATTCGATATTGAGGCTTTTTCTTTTGCAGTTTTCTCAATATTCTTCAATTGAAATTATGTATTTTGATTTAAATTTTTGTTATCGATATTTTTCTGAAAACGAGGTTAATTTTGCGGTTGAGTTTATTAGTACACTAGTTTTTGAAATATTGTCTTCCACTCACTCAGTCCAAACATCTATCTGCTCCCAAAATTTTTACAATTTGACACCAAATCTACTAGCATTTTTCTATATAGAAAATTCTGGCCATTAAGCTAACTCGAAAACAAACGTAAATAGTATATTGTGCAACTAGTGCGGCAAGTTGTCGATTGCCCACGAAAGCGAAGTTGAGCGCACGAACGAAGTGAGACATACTATTTTTTGTTTTTTTTTTGTTTGTTTATCTGAATTTGCGTGTGCAAAGAAAAATTTGCGTGCGACAAGTAAACTTTGCGCACCCAAATTAATAAATGGGCAAACCGTTACTTTGTAACCGTAACCAAGGTTGCAAAGATACTATTTGTCTACATGAGCAATAAAAACTATGTTTTTGTATTCGTTTTGTAAAACACATAATGCGTAATGAAATACATAGCAACATACATAAATTTTGCATCGCATGTATTTAATTTGGCAGCTGTCAACCTAACCCCAAAATCTGATGTAAATTTGTACTTTTTCTCATTTTGCGGGAACGAATACAAAAAGCACTATTCAATACTCGTGCCCTGTCACTTTTCAGGGGCTCGGCGTCATTGCGGCCCTCGGCATTCGCCTCGGGCTGCAAAAATTCGCCCTCGCCTCTGAAAAGTGTAATGACAGCGCACTCGTATGAAATATACTATTATTCACAATCGGTTAGTAATATACTGCGTTCCAACTGCAAAGGAGATTGGAAAGTAACCAATTGCCAACCTCCAATTCCATTACTCACCTGATGTTGCCAGGCAACCCAAATTTAAATTATTATTAAAAGTATGATTGGTAATAAAGGCACTCATACAACTGTTGCTGCAGCCTTGAGGCAACTTGTAAGGAGTTGACAAATACAAAATTACGATTACAAATTACCCTTAGTGTGATTTACTAATTTGTGTAATAGTAGAAATTTCAAAAAATACTTTGACATTTATCTGACAAATAATATCAATTGTTGCAGTGCTTACTAAGTGCAAACATTTGTCTGAAATTAAACGTTGCAACAATAGTTCATGTTAATGAGATTTAATTATTAAATTTCGAATACTTAATTGTGAATAAAATACTATACAAACTTCGGCAAAAGTACCAGAAGAACTAGTTTTCTCGACAGAAATGGAATATTTTCGGCCTCAGTATGTAATATACTATTATTTATGTGAACCATATTTTTTATTAACTCACTGAAATCGTATCATTGTCGATGCTAGATACGTTTCTAATGATCATAAAGATCGAAAAACATGTATAGTGTATATTTATATAAAATAGTGTCTAGACCCTTTGTCCATTAGTGGCTTGTTTATTAGTGGTTTTCAATTTCTGCATGCAGCTGTGGATATCTACAGTGAATCGTACTACGGACTGCAAAGTTCTCAAGAGTCTCTTAACAGTCTCAATAATTGCCGTTTGTTCACACCTCCGGCTACAAGACCAAAACACAATGTATTTTTCAATTCTGACGACCGATTGTACAAAAAAGAATCAAGGAACATTATTATACCTCGAATAGAAGTGAATACCGAACCGATTTTTAGTTTACAAGTTACAGATTTTTCAGACCCGACACCTAAAAATGTTACGTTGAGCTATGATGAGACAGGTACAAATTTTGAAACTAAAAAAGTCGAGGATTTTGATGCGGAGCCTCGTGTTAAGAATAAGACTTGGAAGGATAAGGCAAACAATTTTGTTCAACAAAAAAGTTATTCGATAGATATTCATGAAAACCCAGATATTGATATTGACCATGTGTCAGATACAGATAAGTTTTTAAGTATAAGTGCGAAAAAATCCCGACAACAAAGACTGTGTTCATCTTCGATGCAAGATTTATCGAGTTCTACTTCTAGTATTAATAGTGGTGTACATGAATCCAATTTAGATTTAAGCCATATCGATCCAGACACTCCAATAAAGCATAAAAATTGGAAGTCGCCAGATGAAGTTCGTCATGGTTATGTGGACGATTTGTCTAACACTATTGAAAATAAAGCGTCAAGTTTTCCTAATTTAAATAAAAGTGAGTTATTTAGGAGCAATAATAACAGTGTCAGTGAAGAAAAACTTCCCAACAAATTGACAGAGTATGAAAGGTTGGAAGTACTAAAATTACTTCGCGACTGGAGTTTGAATGGATCAGACTCAAAGAGCGATTTTAACCTTACATTTCCACGATCTGTGGAGCATTTAGAAAAGGAAAATCTTGAAAAATCGGAAAAGTCATTTGTAGGTAGTAACCTCCGATTAGGTAGTGTTAAATTTTGTTCTGAACCAAATTTATCTCCAAAATTATACAGGAAAGATGATGTCATAGTTGTTTCGAAATACAACTCTGATAACGATCTTAGAGATAAGAAAAAAAACCGCGACCGTGACTTTATGCATAAATGTGAATTTCGGAATTGTATTTTTAATGAAAATGTTGTGCAAAGAAATGCGCACAATTCTGTGGAGAATAAAACTATTAAACCAAAAAGTATTCTAAAAAATAGCAGGGAACGTTTACAAGAAACAGAGTGTCTTAATGATGTAAATAATAGACAGGAAACACCAAATTTGGACCAAAATACTAGACGACACAGTGAAATAATTGAACCAAAGTCGTTTAACAATCAGTTAGTTAGATGCGATAGTCTGGAACGGCTAAGTCATGTTCAGAGGAAACCGATTTTGTACAAAAAGTTTCCAGATGCATATATTGTAACCAGACGGGGTAGCTTTATTAGAAATAATCTAAAAAATAAGAACAACTCCCAAACTACTTTCAGCAGATCACCAAAGAAAAATCCAAAAATAATCGTTTTACAGAAGAAGTACTTTCCTAAAACTTGGAAAAGCTGCTCTGATATCAAAAATAAAAGAACTGTACGAAAATGTTGTCGGTACGCAAAACGAAACTGTCCGATATTGAAGAGCTCCTCTGAGGCTTCAAGGAAGACACAGAGTTGCGCAAACATCGAACAGGATTACGCTGCTAGGTTAGCTGCATTAAAGGATTTCCAAGTTGGCGCTTTTGATTGTAAGATAATGGCATTCGATGTTCCGCACGAATTTATTTTCTAGTTTAGCCGCCATTGTGTTACTTTCTTTTTCATGCAATATTTGTTGTTTTTTTATTCAATACACGCCTGATCTTGATGTTATCTCCAAAGATTGACTGCGAAAATTAATCGTATTTTTCTTATCTAGGTCCTCGGCGCATGTCTGAACGAGATTTGCCGTCAAGGGTGGACTCTGAACGCACCATACCTTCATCAAAATCTGTCCCGGCACTTCATCACATATCACCAAACTCAGAACAACCTCGCAATCCACACGACGTTTTTAATCCGGGTTATAGCCGGACTTCCTCAAATAATAGTATCAACACCAACGGCGCCAATACGGCACCATCCAACGGATCTATATCTAACCCAACAAATTTGCGTAGCAGGTCTACGCACAATTTGCATCAACAAGATGGGGGATTTTATCAGAATCTCAGCGTTTATCGAAATAAAATTCCAAGTCCACAACATCTGGGAGATAGGTGAGATGCAATTAATATAAATTTTACCCATGTCCCCCTAGAGCAGTACCTAACATTCTCATTCTAAATTATGTAGTTCCTATGAAATTATATCAGCTAATTTAGACGTAAAGTCGTAGTAACGATTGTAATAACAGCTAGTTGTTTACGACGTCTGTCCGTGAGTAAACAACAGGAAAAAAACTCGATCAATTTTTATTTATATTAATGACAGCACTCAAAAGGCCATAAATTATACGTTAACACTAAGTAATTTTCCTTGCTTTCAGAACTTCAGCTCTTAGGAGCTCCCAGAATTCTCTGCAGTCATCAGTGGCGAACTCACAACGTCCAGCATCAGCATACTATCCACCTCCAATGACCGTCAATCCACCCCGTTCAAATTTACATCAGTCTATTCCAAATTTGAAAAGTCCCCCATCAACACACCGGTTGCATGGTGAAGACAATAGGTCCGGCTCTTACCCTAGTGTTAATCAACAGCATCCTCAAAATTACCCTCCAAACACAAATTACCACCCCAGACCTGAAGATCCAAATAGAACTTACAATTCCCCACCTTATCAACCACAAATCATGAAAGACGGTAATAATACTTATGGTGGTCCATTACACAATACAATGCCAAATTACAACAATATGCAGCATATGCATTTGAATGGACAAAAACCAGATGAAAGTCGCTACAATAATATTGGAGGGCTGTTGAGAGAAGACATGATCAGACAATCACAAAATTCTAGACATGAAGATATAATTAGATATTTAAGTACAAATAATCCAAGAATGAGTGAACAAAGTCGGGTACCAGACGATTTGAACCGGCATGGTGAAATGAGGGTGTCAAAAAGCGACGATATGTTGAAACATCCCTTAAATCATCAAGGCGCTGACATTATGAGGTACGCAAGTAGCGGAAATATTCGGGCCCATGAGAGCAGCAAAGTGGAAATACCATTGTACAGAACAAAGGAAGAAGAAGAAGTGGATATGAGAATGGCTAATAATGTTAGATCTCAAAAAATAGTTGATAGCAATGGTGCCGACGTGATAAATAGGAAAAAACAAAATAGACTAGTGAACCCTGCCTACCAACAGCAGAATCAAACATATCAGCACTCACCAAATAATTCAGGGTATTATGGGCATCAACAATATTACAGCTCTCCTTACTCTCCAAACTATAATATGCAAATGGCTCAAAACACCCAAAGTATGCAAAACCTTCATATGAATCAACAATTTTCACAACAAAGTCATTCAAATTATCATCCACAAAATCAATATTATCCTCCAACCAACCAAGTAGCGCCACCAACTTCTCCCACCTACAAATCACCACCTATCGCACCTAAACCACTCAAGAAAATGGATGAGCCTCCAGAGTTGCCTCCCACTACTACCCATCCTTTGTATTCAGCAAGTAGTCAAGATCCACCAAAAATGGCGTTTTACCCCACATCAGCTGTAACGCAAACAAAAACACCAAGAGATCCTTGGGCTCGAGAAGAGCAAGAAAGACAAGCTGAAGCTAGAAGAGAGGCTTCAAGGCAATGGCAGGAACAACAAATTAGAGAACTCATGTCTTTACCACAACGAACACCACAACAAGAAGAACAACTGAGAGTGTTACAGCTAGAAAGAGAGTTTCAGAGACGGGCTATGGAAGCTGCTGAGCAAGATGACGACGACACTGAAAAAGTATGAAAATAATAATTATAAAATTTTTACATTTTAATATTTTCCTTTGTAGGAAAGTCCAAGTCCCAATATGAATCAGATTACACCTCAAAGTTGTACTCTGGTTACCAAACAGGACATCCCTCCAACATCAATTTTAAAACCTGGAGTGGTGACTACTGTTCACAGCCAACCACCACCACCGGAACCTGTTGCACCCCCTCCACCTGAAAGAGGATCCAGTTTTGCGGTGATGTCAATGAGGGCGAAAGAAAGCACAAAGAGAGTTTCTTTTGATACATCATCAGCTACGCCGCAGCCTCCTCCAACCACTTTACAATTGGAAGAGCCTATCAGAGAAGATCCAAATGTAAGTCAGATAACACTGCTTTACAAAAAAAATAATGTTTACCCAAACAAATTTATACCGAATTTAATTTCGCTCACCCTCTTATCACAAAATTATTTGTGACATAATTATTTTTATCACGCCAAGCTTTTTAAATATACATACAAGAAGTTTTGAAACAATCTTATTCCTTATTGTTGTTAAATAACAATTGGTAAAGATTGTTGGTATGTACTTGTTTTAAAATATCCTCAAAAAAGTGTAAACTAAGTCTAAACAATTTTTGCTGTTTATGGTAAAATTATTCTGACAAAGACGAGGAGACCAATTACAGAAGCAGTAAAACAGGCGTATTTTCAATACTTCCAAATTTCGGTAACGAATATTGATAAAACATGGGTTCTTGCAATTTGGAGTTCCAATGATATGGAGAGAACCAACAAATCACGCTACCGACTGTTAAAATATTATAAATATTTGAAAAACGACGTCCCCATTTTTTTTTTACTTTAATATCCAACTAAGGGTTAATTACATTACCGATATCCATTGGTTTCATCTATGGGTAAAAAACGTTGTAAAGTAATGTAATTATTCTTATTTCACAAAAGAATATGTGGCTGAACTTAAAGAAAGAAACAAATAAACTCTCCTGACAGTTCAAGGCTACATTTGTTAACAAAGAACTTTTTCTGGATGTGAGGTAGAAGTTTCGCGGCTTTTAATTCACACACAAAGGGCAGCGATGGTAAAACAAAATGTTGACAATGTACCTCGTAATTTCAATGGAGATTATTGCACTTGTGATGCCTTTCTAGAATACACCGCGTGTACCAAAATGATTTAACAGTCAATATTTCGTTGAAGAAATACGAAACTCATAATCTAAAATCTAGGTTTTCGTATTTACTATGCCAAAAATCCTCAAAACTGATACTACAAAATTTTTTAATTAGATTAGGCAGGCTAAAAACGTTATAGCCCAACATCAGCCTCTACAAACAAAAAAGCAAAATAATACAATTTCTAATGGGCCCGCGCGATCAGTTGAAGGTTCAAAATTATTGCAAATGAAATGGAAAGTTTATAAACCGAGCCGTAGGCGAGGTTTGTAATTCCCAATATTTGCAAGTACACTTTCATAAAAAGGTTAGAATACTATTTTTTCCATACTGGCACAGTAACTTCGGTGTAAAAAAAACGGTTATATTTCTGATAAACAAAGTAGGCGGCTAAAACGATTTTTTTAAGAATTTAATAGTACCCTGGGTGATTTGTTTTATTAACTTGTCATCGCATTACAGTTGTTCTAATTAAATCTAATCTATTTAAAATGTATTTTTTTTCACTTTCGCACCTTGAGTTTTCGAACCTCACGTGAGGTACCCACAGCCTACATTTCTAACCGGTAGTTAAAAAAACATGTACATAATGTTCCAAATCCCAATTATTGAGTCAGTATTAGCACAAAAAAGCCACTAACACAAAATGAATTTACGAAAAAAAAATTGGGAATGCTGTTTGTCTTTATGGATTAGGTTAATAAACACAAGGTTAATGCCTGAAAATCGGAACTTGAACATTGTAAATCTAATATTCTGAGTGTCTGAGAATCTGAAACCTGGAAACCTCGAATTAGATTACCTGGGAATATTGAAATCTGAAAACCTGAAAATTTAATCTATTAATTGAAATCCTAAACGTCTTATAAACCTAAGAATATGCAAAATATGAGAATATGAAAAAAAAATTGGTATGAAAAAGTTGAAACTTAAAAATCTAAGCTGATACCTGAGAACATGTAAACGTGAAAGGAATTGGAAACTCTAAAACATCCAAGGCAAAACTACAAAAGAAATGGTAACTAAATAAGACATAGTGTTAATGAAATCTGGCAGCCGATATTATTTGAACGGGTGAACCACGAAAGCTTGAACTATTTATTATCACTGTCAACCTAGCTGAAATATTTTTTATTGTGCAACTTGTAATTAGTTACCTTTTAGACTGTTCGTTAAATTTTTAGCAAATACAAATGCAACGCCCATATACTACGAATTATTCCAGAAGAGCAAAGCACGGTCAGCCGTTCGTTCGTTCGTTCATCGCTTCCGTGCAGCTAGTCATGTCTCACGTATGCTTTTCTGAAATAATTCGTAGTATAATAATGTTTCTCAGAGTGTGAAATATCACTTTTACATTATCATTTTGTTTCAGAGCTTTATTCGCCAAGCTGAATTTATGTTGGCTTCTCCTACAACACCAACAGATGCTTCGCCTGGAGTATCAACAGCTACACCAGGAGTGATTGGCGCCCAAGAGGTATATCGAGACCCACGAGCACGACGATTAGCCGAGCAAGCACAACAAAAGAATCAAACAATGCCGGCCGTTCCTGAAAAACTTTCATTTAAGGAAAAAATGAAAATGTTTGCAATGGAAACTGGGGAACAAGAAACTCCGAAAGACAAAAGTAAAATAAGTAGGGCACAAAGAGAAATTGACAATTTGGGATCACCAAGTTCGGGACTAGTTCACTAAGGGAAGCCCCTAAAAACCTTTGTTACTCATATTAGTGAGTTTTCTTTGTTAAATGTGTGATAGATTTTAAAACCATATAAATATATTTTGACCAAAATGACCAAATATACAAGATATTGTTAGTAGATTCTTTAATCTTGTTAATATAAAATGTAATCAATCCCATATTTATATACAAGTCTGCTAATTTATCTTGCATATCTAATTGTACCGTCCAATCTGCATCTAACGTGTCCGTGTACAACGACTAATAATTATTTAAGATCTACTGAATGTATTGTTTTAAACGTAGTGGCTTATAACGTGATTCACTTATTATAAAAAGATGGTTTTTGTTTGATATAGAACTTTATTAAAAATATATATTGTAAAATATTTTATAGATCCTATTTTCGTCATTTTATATATAAATTATTTTCCTAGAATGTAGAATAACAATGATATTGTAAAAGCAATACTTGCACGTAAGGACCAATATTATAAATACACATACATATTTTCAAATTGTCTCTACATTCCTTTATTTTCACTTCTGCAGCTTTTTACATTGCAATTTTGTTAGAAGCAATATGTATGTTCATTTTATTGAAATTTTATGACGTAGTGTATATAGAATATGTAAATTTTCCAGCTGAGGTAGAAAAATAATTCATTGAATTGTCATATATTTAAAATAATATAGTCAAAATTATATTGTTTTATTTCTTTATTTTATGTAATATGAATAAATGATATATGAATATTTACTGTTTTAGTTGTGGTAATAGCATAAGTAACAACCAAATTTGGTAATTTCACTATTATAAGCCTACATTTTAATTTGACAATAATTAATCACATCTGATTTTTGAAAAAATGGCAACTGCCTAGATACAGATCAGATTGACTCACCCTATAACATCTTATAAGGACCTGTATAAAATAAATTTCACTCTAACCAAAACCGGTTGTCTGGTTGAACACTCGTAATCTTGCATATGGGCGTGACTACTTCACCGCAGGCATCCGCCCTCGAGTTAACCTGGTGACTTTGCAACCATCCTCGAGGATTATCGTTTACGTGAAATTGAGTCAAGGGGTGCCTCCCGCCAAAGTTGTCAATACTCTGTGTTCAGAAATATCTTGGTCTAGACCACTGGAAGATTAGCGCAAACCTAGAACTTTCTCAAAGTAGTGTCCGATATATTCAAATCAGAATTTGCTTAAATGAAAAACTGGCTGTTATTTATTTGTTACTTCTGTCAACCAAAATTTTGATAAAAATCTTTGCTTAGACATGTTTTAAGACGGTCCCACTTTTGGCCTCCGTCCTTTTTTCTTAGGGTTTGCGATAACTCATTTGCGCAGGAAAATCGCATTTTGAATGTCTAGGCAATCAAACGCCAATAGTTAGTTTTGTGTTATTAATTATAACTAGTATCTTTGCACAAATATCAATTGTGGTTTGATTCTAACTAATACTAAATGCAGTTTTCTGGCTAAAATTAATAAAACTAGTCTTCTCCCCTAGAATACCCCATTGTGTACGCCATGGTCACGTGATTTTTGTATAGAATAAATGGTAATTTCACCCAATACTAGTCCGTCCACAAAATTTCGTGATTCACACGTTGTAAAATTCTTTGGAAATTCTCGGAATTGCAATCCTGACCCTCCCGTTTAGGATTCCAACATTTTCCACACATTTCCAATACATCATTTTCTAGACTTGAAACAAATAACTATGCATTGAAAATATGCTATAAACAGAACAACCCAGGACTCACTCCCCAGAGAAAACTCGACGATTCCTCATGTGCCTCACCTTTATAAGCACACGACTGAAAGTGAAACTTGTCAAGACGATGGTAGGAATCGAGTTTATTTCATTTTTTTTTTCAGATACAAATGTTACAGTAACTAAAAAAAGGAGGTCCAAGGGGGCCTCTTGGTACCGAGGGAGCCCTATTGACGCAGGGGGTCCCGTCGAAACAGGGGACCCCTTGAAACAGTATCCAAATGTGTAAATATGAACACATTTAAGATTTTGAAAACTTAATAAACAATAAAAAAAAATAACATGAGAATATGTAAATGGCTTTTATAAATAAGTTCTTCACTATATTATTGTTATCATAATAAAATAAAGTTCTTCTGGAACAACCAAAAGTGTTGCATCTTTGAATCCTGTATGTATTAAATTGGGTAGATATTCCTACTTGTGTCATGCTGTTGTCAAATGTAACGTCAGATAGTACAGTTGTCATTATTTATATAGCGTAGCAACCAATCATATTGAACGTCATTACCTAGTGGAGAGTACCTACCTAGTGGTCAACTTCAAGATGATGTAACGAGTGAGCAACAAAATTCGTGATCGTAGGAGCCTCTGAATCGAAAATTTTGAGTCGATTCTTGATCGATACGATTGTGTAAAAAGTCATCGAGTAATGTAAACAGTAAAGTAAAAGAACCGATATACGTTTAGCCAACTGCGATCACGACGAATTTTGTTGCTCACTCGTTATCTTTTATTAGTGGAAAAAAAGAAAATTTTGCGCATTTTCTAATCTGCATCTGCCCCATTTCTATGGGGCGCGAGTTCTAGGACACCTGAATAGTTGAAGACAAAAAATATATTGTACCTGTAATCTGCTTTATTTATGATTTATAATTAACTTAACAATCTAAGCTTGAAAACTAATGGTCTTACATTCTAACGTTTTGATATTTAGAACACAGGCCTGCAGAGTTGTACTAAACTTGGGTATGGTAATTAATGTAACTTGTTGTCCCTCATCCCCTAAAAATAAAAAAAGTTCACATACAAGTAAAATTATAACAGGTGACTATTGCAAATTCATTTCACTGACTATAATAATTGTTTCAAAGTTGATACTATATACCATACAGTACAGTTATTAAGTGACTTGTTGTCACTTGACAATATCATACCTCTGCATTCTTTTGTTGCAAACTCATCTTGATTCCCAGCAAAAAACACATGAGGGCAATCTTCAATGATGAATGGATCAGATTCATAAAAAGGAAAGCAGCCTAAAGTATCTGGAGCTGTTGGAGCTAAGTGATTCCACTTAAGACAGCTTTCTAAAGCCCCTAATGGGTCTGTTATTTCTGAGTATCTCATAATATCCTGAACAGTCTGTCCAGAAGTTCCAACTATTTTCACACCATCAACAGAAAAATAATATGGGTTGGGGACCTGATTTACTGACTTATATACTGAAGCTTCGGGAAACATGCAATAGTGCATTGGTTTTTGTGGTAGAACATGATTTGATGGGTCATTTTCACCAGGCATTACATCAATGTCAATGGTTTGGGCCACTTGGTATAAAAATGTATCTAACAACTTAACAGCTTCATAGTTATCTGTTGACTCAGGTAATCGTGACAGCATTGATATTGAAGGTTTTACTTCTTCAAGATTATTTCTCACAGAATTGCCTGCTATTATTACCCGACTTATTTTTGATGTTGGGAAGCTATCTATATCACCTGCTAGACCAGAGAGCCAATGAATTACAAGCTGCAAGTTAATTGCAAACTTTGCACTATTAATCAAATCTAAACCACTTAGAAACACTAAAAAAGTGGAATCATCCAGAAGAGGTCTTGGAATTTGTTCTCTATAGCCTGCAAATACATAGTCTTCCACCATAAATCTCCCTTTGTCATCACCTGTTCCTAGTACCGCACATGAAATGCCAGTAACTAAATCTTCAATGTGTACAAAATCTGTAATTACTTCTGTGAGTTTTTGGTAATTAGATAGCCCGTTTATTAACATACTTACTAAAAGATACCTCTGCAATTCATCTTCAATGTAAAGTTCATCAGATTTGTCTGTAAAATGAGTGAGTATTGGCTGTGGGATAAGTTGATTCCCCTCAGCTAAATGCTTTAATATTGATGGTTTCAGTTTTTGATTCTTAAATAAAGTGCCCATTACAACACACTTGGGGTGTTTTTCTTCAGACAATTTGTGCAATTTACAAACAGGATACGTTGTGCCCCATTTTTTTTCAATTCTGTCTTCTAGGACTTTAGTCATTTCTTTCAATCTGACTAGGTAAATATTACAATATTGTTTACTATAGTTGCACTCAAAGTGACACCATTTTTGTGATAAATTGTGGTAATCCACTAAAGACCGCTCGCTTTTCTCTGGCATTTTTAACAACAAATAAAAATAAGGTTATGGACTTATGGATTTCCCGCGCAAACTGTATTGACGTGTGCCCATGGATCTGCTCAGAGAGAAGGAATGTACTATACTGGGGAAACAGCCATCCATTGGAAATGTGTGCTTAACTATTATGGGTTGGACCTGCTACGAGTACCTACTACGGGGTGATTATAAATTATGTTCCATCAAGTTGGCTTCGGCAAATATGTCAACAGTATGTCAACGTATTTTTAACCATTTGCCGCTTCATTGAAATGCACAATATTCACTATGCACAATAAATTATCAAGGAGTAATTTTTTGGTTGCCTACTAATTAATTAAAATAAGCTGCAAATGGTCGTTAAAAATACGTTGACATATTTTCCAAAGGCAACTTGATGGAAAATCATTTACCTTGTCACCTTGTAGTGACGTACCATTTTCTTCTGATTCCTTCTGCACTGACATGGTATTTATCTATCTATGACCCTATCGCAGCCCTTCTCCGTATGACTGGTATGACTGTCGGGAATGTAATTTATTTTTTGTGTTTGTTAATTTATTTGTTTCGTAGTGGTTTTTGTTTACTTAGGATTATTGTGGGTTATTAATAATTTTTGAATTATAGGCAATAATTTTTCCAAAATGTGTTGTAATGCCTAAAATGCTCAAGTAAACAATCCGCGCAATCAATTTTTAAAATCTCGCGCCTCTTACGAATTATAGCAATGGTTCGGACAGAGGAGAGAGATAGATTTATATAATGTTGTGTGTCAAACGAGGATAGCTAAATGAAATGCGATAGATAGATATTTTGTCCCAGAGTTAACTGGTCATGGCTGTATCTCCAGTATAATATATCCATGGTCTGACCCTATGGTATAATTCAAATAGATTCAAATTCAGGGAACCGTTCTCGTTTCGTGGGTAAAGGGTTCCCGGTCTACCAGTGGCGTGGGCGAATGCAATGGTATAATATTGTCTGCGAAAAACCGTTCCTGAATTACTATTGTTGCCAGGCTCCAAAGTTTAAAAATTCGAGCTCAATGTAAATTTTATCTGACATAAATAAACACTGAAAATAAAATTTTGTATGCCTCACCTCTATAAGCACACGACTGAAGTGAAATTTGCGAAGACGATGGTAGGCATCCACGCATGCTTGCAAAACTCGAGGAATTAAATAAATAAATTGTTGGCGTAGTTTACTGCAGACCAACAAATTCCAGGTCAAACTCTTACAATTAAGTTTTCGGTGTTAAATAGTTTGTTATAGAATTAGTTTTTTTATTGTGAAGAAATAATTTAAAATAAAAAACCGGTGAACATAATACGTCGGTAAAGCTAGCAGGACCAAAGTCGAAAAAACAAAAATTAACCGCAATAGAATTTAAGGCTATTTAAAGGCTAATTTAATGCCAAAGACTTAATTTTATTGCCCTCATGGTTTTGGTAGAAATTATAATTACCGCACTTACGGCACGCGACTTTGATGTTTTTTTCACTTCATTCATTTACGTGAATTGT
The DNA here is from genome assembly GCA_963583935.1 of Diaperis boleti. NCBI lineage: Eukaryota > Metazoa > Arthropoda > Insecta > Coleoptera > Tenebrionidae > Diaperis > Diaperis boleti. Next base: position 25,189,753 of record OY757247.1, on the reverse strand, counting down.
GTTCGTTAATTGTGAAAATATTACACATACGGAATCGGATTGAGTAGTAGTGATGATGAAGCTGAATCTAAACAAATAATTTTTAATGCAGCTCTGACTTGCAGTCGGCAATCCCGCTTTGTATAGCAGGTGTGAATGTCCGAAATCAAGTTTTTTATAAGAACTTTTTATTTTTTTTTATATAACTTTTCTTTTTCTGGGAATTCCGAGTTTTCTCTGGAAATTCTGACTTTTTTTTGGCAATTCCGATTTTATTCTGGACTGAAGGACGTGTTGCTTGAAATATGATATATTGTCCACATTTCGTGTATAGGGAAATATGACCTTCTTGGAGTATGGATTCGAGCGCGTAGCGCGAGGCACCTATTTCAGTGATGCACAGAAGTTGTTTTTCCGTGGATCATTGAAATTGGTGCCTCGCGTTACGCGCTCGAATCCATAAAGAAACATACTCCAAAAAGGTCATATTTTCCTGTACGTGAAATTCTAAATGTGGACAGTATTTCATATTTTAAGTTTGGGCAACAAAACAGCGCCATCGTAGTACCCTGTCGCAATTGCCAGAAAAAAATCGTAATTGCTAGAAAAAATTCGGGATTGTCATAAAAAAAATCTTTGTCAGTGATTTTTCCATTCATGTCCGTTCAGCCCCTTCGTAGTAAAATGTAATTTAACTTGATAAATATTTTTTAATTATTAAATTTTTCAAAATTATTTAATTACGTTTACCGAATCCATCTTAATAACCCAAAATCCATCTATTTGGGAAAACTTTATTTAAATATTGTCGAACAGAAAGGGTATAGTGAGTTGGTGCTCAATCTTGCTGAAGCCATAATGTGTCCGGCGGAATATCTGGATATAAAGCTGCTAAGGCTGGGACAAATTAGAATACAAAGAAGTAGTAAATTCTGCTTTAATCAAAAAATAATCAGTAAACTTCGACATTTTTTATATTTGTTGTGGTGAAATGTAAAAATCTCAAAATTTCAAGAACTGTTGAAAATAGAGCTAAGTATAAAATTTTCAGTATGTTATATTTGAAAAAAAAATAAAAAATAAAAATCAAGAAGTTCTAGTATTAAAAATTAATGAAAATAAATGTAGCCACCTAAAAGTTTGACGGAAAGTTATCGACGGCATATCCGTTTTTATTTTCAAATTATGTACATATATGTTACCGCTAATATCCGAAAACAGGTAATACGCATAATAACTCAGCATTTTAGGAATTACGCATAATCACTAAAACGGTCAGTTATTATGGATAACAACTGAACACATAAAAATTTAATGAAAAATAATATATGTTTGGGGTGTTCTTGCACCCCCTGCTGCCTGAAATTTTGGTCTGACAATTTGTATGGTTATTTATATACCTTAATTCAAGCGAAATACGAAGTTTCAACCGACTTGCGATAATGAAAATTTCGACTGATACCTTACGACTTTGGGGTGTTCTTGCACCCCTTTCTGCCTATCGCCAAGTCGAAAGGTTTCAAATGGCAACTCAATACCCCTATGGCAACGTTTTGGCAAATTTTTAGCCTACTTCGAGTAATCACGCGAAATGTTCACTAGCTCTCCGACTATTCGGTTGTGAACCAAGGGACGATGCTCTTGTAAAAATGGCGCCTAAGAACTCGCATTGCCCCATCCAAACATTCAATTTTGTTGGCAGGTTATCTCCATAACGAGGTAATTCTATGTTATGCGCTTCTGTACTAAGTTACAAAAAACATTAAACCAGAGTATGACATATTTTATATTGGGCACAAATGTTAGATGTAACCAAACAATTTTTTTAATGTTTTTAATAAACCTTAATTCATTTAAATTTGATGCCAAATATAACAATAAAAAATAGGCCATACCTTAGTTTAAACTCATTACCATGCGTCTCTAAAACAGTTTTACGATTGACTAACAATTGTGAGAGATAACCTGCCCACATTTGCACTCTTTTTGTGTGCGCCCTCTTAAAAAAATTCCAAATTATATACGCTGCCGGCGATTTGACTGGCATCTCGAATTTTTCAAAGCACACGATTGGTAAATTGAGCGGCAGACAGAAGACTTTGTTTGCCTAGGCAGAGAAATGGACATTTGTCTGTTGACGTATACAATGTCACGTTTTTCTGACGTTTGAAGATAAATATTATTGTGTAGGATTTAGCCACATTGTATGGAGAAACATGTTTTACTTAATTTAACCCAGTTTTCTTATATCATTATATCAGTTGTGAGAGAAATACTCCATTATACCTTCCTTTTGCGTGGCAAAAATAGTCATCTAGATGTTAGTCGGGTATAAATTAATTTATATATTTATTTATTTATAAGTAGAATATTGCACATAACATAGTATAAAGTCAAATTTTTTTTAATGATTGATATTATCTGATGTTAGAGCTAGCGACGTTAATGCACTCCGTCTATTTGGACTAACTCCAAGATTTTCCCAATTGATCCAAGATAATCTTGCTGTGAGATCTGAAACAATCGATTAATATTATTTACAGTGATTAACTACCAAAGCTTATACCACTTGTGTTCCAATTAGCTCTGTCTGCTTTTATTTCTCCTCTTAAACATCGCTCCACATAAGTCAATGGATCACAGTCTGCTGTTAAAACCTCTCTCAGTAGAGCTATATAGGCTATAGCTAATCTAAGTGTATCAATTTTGCTTAGTCTTTTCTCATATGGAAAAGTGGGGACATGCATACGCAGCTCGTCGAATGCAGAGTTGATACTGCTGCAAACCGATATTAATTAGGATATAAAACGCTGGATACACATTTTCTAAAAAAAAAAACTGCTCATCTACTGCACAAAAAATAAATTAAACCAAAATCACCTACATAAATGTACAACAAATAGCAAGCAAGTCACATATCAAGACGGGTGTACCCGGTGGGTCCAATAGCAGACCTCAGCATCCGTTTTCGTTCCCTGATGTTGGCGGCATGACGTTGCACTCTATAGGGAGATGTACCGTAGTATTCTGAATTTGATAGGCCACTGCCTCCACATTGGGTGTTATCTGAAATTCGTAGAAAAAGTTAGAATAGCGGAATGGCTCCACGACACTTGATACAAATTAGGCCTTATGCTTGAAAAAGGTCTATACTCCTGATTATATACCTCATAATAAATTGAGCCAATAGCAATTACAGATTTTTCATAGATACGATGTATATAAGTGAGGATACCTTGACGACGGGATATATTCATTTCGGTGTTTCGGCTGGCTCCAACAATGAACTTTGCCATAGGAACGATTGTTAATAAACGTCAGAAAAAAAGTTCCGTCAAAATTTCGCCTTTTTTCGTTATATAATCGTAACAAATACCACTCGAGTATTGAAAATAATCTGATTAAACTATCCTCGTCATTCGACGTATGCCGCGAAATACCACTCCAGCTGCGCTGTCGTGATATTTCGTCGGAATACGTCTCATGACTCGGAAGTTTAATCGATATTTTCTATGGTCTTGTGATATTATTACTGAATATCCAATTAAATCAGTACTACATCAAAGATACTTTATGTATGATGCATACCTACACACTATTATAGCTCTATGAATCGGTATAAATTACGCGACGCTTTCTTTGCAGGAGGTATTACCTACCTATAAAATTGGCGTAATTTTCAGGTGAGTTAATATGTACGTCATTTATACAATTAGTTAATTGTGGTTTTGAACTTTATCATTTAAAATATTTGAATAGATTAAGTGCACACAATTGATAAAAAATCCAAGTGAGTAATAATGAATCAATACATAATACCATAATATAATGTTAATGTTGCTTATTACTTATTCCAAAGTGTGATGTCAGATGTTACACATCATATGGGACTACTGTAAGGCTCTCTCTTTTTTTTTTTTTGATAAAATATTTTCATTTCTTTTAGTTTGTTGCTACAGAGATGTATTATTACAAGTCTGAATATCCATTTCAGTGAACTATTTTATTATTATACATATTGCAAAAAATAAAAGCCTACTGGATGTATGAACCATTTATGAAGACCCTGTACACAGAAACCGTTTACAAAATTAATGTGCCAGCATTCCGAGCAATTTACCATGATCGAAGTACCTAGATATTGACACTGATGGATTGGCTGTTTCAAGCATTATAAGCTGATTAAATTTAATATTTATGATAGCCACGTATACTAAGGTCTTCATAATTTGTATGGATTTGGGTCAATAGGTACCGGATTACCGGTACAGTAAAACGCCTGGGAGTCTTCCGCAGGCGTCACGAACATCATGTTGCACTTTATGTAAGTTACGATGCAGAACTACGTGTATATTATTCAAGAACTTAATAAGGTGTTTGTGGCTCCTAGGCTCAAAATTATTGCTATGCGAGAACACGCCGAGTGCCTTCGGTGTTGGTTGGTTCATGCACACAGTTGACTTGGAATCCTCTTTGAAGTGATGTATACTATAATATACAGAATGCGGTTTTTAAAGTAACCCTATTTTATTTGCTGTTGCTGTCACAGCCTTTTCTAATCGGGTGCCTTGGTATCACTATTTTTATGTAGGTATAAATAGTATACCTTTATATATCTAGGTATAAATATATAATAATATGGACAATTAATTTCAAACATTAACCATAATTGTAAATTTGAAATTTTGGCACATTTTTGTCAACAATGCCAGCAGTATCTGTGTATTAGTGTATCAGTGTATCAGTGGACACTGGCTGGTAGCGAAGCCAAAGTAAGAAGTAAGGTTAGTTGGTCATAAAGTCATTTTAAGACGTTTGAATTTTTTTTCCGCAATAGTACCTACCTATTGACGTAGAAAAGTTTTAATCAAGCAAATTAAATAGGATCACAAACATCCTATTTTTACGGTAAAATTTCAGAAAATATTATAAGTATAGTACCTACGTATACATATTTCTATGTCTGAAAGGCATACAATCTTAACTAACCTGAATTATGATGTAAAGATGATAAATAATGATGCTGTAAATTAGAGTTGGTGGTTTGTCGAGAAGCAAAAGCGCAGCTTGGTAATTCAGATACTTCTTCTTCGGAAAGTTCTCCAGCACTGTATGTCCCAAACTGCATACTAAAATCGCATAAAATATAAAAAATGTATAGAAAAACCACTTGTAACATGTGTAGAAAATAATGAAATAAACTCGACCAAGGGGCCCCTCTGTCCCAAAATCCACTTGTAACATTTGTATCGGAAAATAAAGAAAAATACTTGACCAAGGCCCCCTGCCCCAATGCCCCCCCCCCTGCCTCAAAAACAACTTGTAATATTTGTATAAAAAAAGGAAAATACTCGACCAAGGGGGCCGTCCTGTCCCAAGTGGGCCCCCTTATCCCAAAAGCCACTTGTAACATTCGCAACAAGGGGGCCCCCTTGTTTGTGTTACGATACGGGCTGTTCGCATATTAGTAGTACTTCTCCCCATAGGGAGAGAATGTAGCACTTCTGTCACGATTTTGACACCAGAAAAACTGATTTCTACTCCCGCTTGTGTAAAAAGTATTTTTTATTACAACTTGTACTTTATAATATAGTAGGTAGGTAGGTACACGTATTATACGTACTGTGGTTGTAAATAAAGAGGGGATTGAAAAAATGTGTCCTGTCTTAACGAATTCTAGTATGATTGGTATACAGGCTATAGATAGATAAGATAATGTTTTGATCATTCATTCAGCACCAAACTGTAGGTACCTATAATAAACTACTGTCAAACTCGCGGTTCAGAATTCTATAAAATATTAATTTAATGCCATTGTAACACTCCCCTCATTTGTGTTACAAAATGATTTTCATCTAGTTAACTTTGGAATTTTGTTACTTGTAAATTTTTCTGTTGCATTTGCTAATTCTGTCAATAACGCATTGGTTGTCAAATGATAAACGTCATTTAACTAAATTAATTCAAGGAAGATACCGGACTCATCCGAGGCCCCGTAATCGGAATGAGTACACTTCATTGTCATCATGGTAAACCTGACCAGGCCCGGAAAACACGGCTGCAGAGGATTCTTCGTCGGATTCTTCCTCGTTAAAAGTATGTATAACTATTTTCATAAAGCGGCATTTTTTATTTTACATGGAAAATGCACAGGCGACTAGATGAAAATCATTTTGTAACACCCTGTACATATACTAAACTATTTCTACATGTATCCGATTTATGTATACTCACTTTATGGGTGGTGAAGATGAAGAATCCGGAAGCTGTCCACGATTGCCACTCATTGATGTTGAAAAATTGTCAATCACTATTTTAAAATATTTTCTAATATGGTTTCTCGTATGTAATTGAATTACAGGGACAGACTGAGACTATATCCCTGGGGACTTCCAATTTATAACTTTATTATTAAACCAAAACTCTGATAGTCATAGAAATTGAACCATTAAGAGGTATTGTTATAAAGACCAAACTAGTGTAAAACTCTGTATATACAAAATGTATGTTAAACCATTTTGTATTTTATGGTAATCGTTCATAAAGCTTATTCTTGCATGCTTCAGGTCTGTGGCTGTAGTATTGATTTAAGGGTGCGAAGCTTAGAATTTACCAATCACATGCGCCATGTAAATTATTTCGCTTACTATTGGTGTGATTCTCGGAGGAGGAGGGAAAGAGGTTGGGACGTTTTGGGAATTGTGGAGTGTTTTCTGTTCTTGACATTCCGTTTCATCACTTATTCTCTGAAAAACCTATCATTTGCAGATATAGGCCCTTGCTCCCCATACCATATACGTATGCTGTATTTTATTGAAACGTTAAATAAATAAAAGTGACTAAAACAATTTTATCAATAACATTTTCTATTTTAATATAATCGACAATTATTGTATTTATGCATTTGAATATCTCCTCTGGGGTACAAATTAACATATTTAATTAAGGACCGACTTCACCAATAATCATCTGGTAGGAACAATTATTATTGCTATAGTTTTAACAAACGTGTGCTTCGAAACTATCGATTTGTATTAATACGAAAGTCGATTAGTAACTGCGAGTGTCATGTTTTGACGTCTTAATTTCCCGAAATTTGTCAAAAAATGACACGAGTAGGTATTGCGTTTTCATCAACTTGAGCATTACAACAGATGTTCCCCAAAACGATTCATGTTGAAATTAATTTGACATAAAAGTGAAAAATGTGACACTATAGTATTCAGTGTTGCCCTGGAAATTATAAAACATTTCAAAAAGGGACATAAAGGATTATCGAATTATCAATATAATTTAAAAAATAAAGTCTTACGATTGGTCGAAAACAATGATGAATGAAATAATCAGTTAAATAAGTTAATCGAGGTTGGTGAAACCGGTCCTAAGTAAATTGTAAATATACACGTTAATTTTTTATAAGCAATCATTTTAATCAAGACAATTTTGTATAAAACTCTGATAAGTGATAACACTGATAACTATACCATCCTGGAAACAAAATAAGTACCTAGATATCCACTACATCGATTTTTATATCATAAAAAACTGATCAAAATTTTGTTTTTGGTAGTTATTCACATTGTATGTATTATGAACCTAACATAATATGTAAAGGCCAGGACATACAAGGTGTTTCAGAAATAAGTGCTATAACTGAAACCAGTGGTAGAACTCATCAGAAGCAATAAGTTTTCTATACCTATACGACTTTTTGGAAAACTCAAATTTCTTAGCATTCTTCCTCCCTACAAATTCACGAGCCGCCTATGGATATTTATTTTAATTTGTGCTACAGAGAATCAATTTATTGTTCTTGTCAGCGTACTTTCGATTTTAGTTATTAATCGTAAAATATGCCGGCATTTTCTAATAGCAAATACACGAACATTGTATTAATTCACGGAGGTCAAGGAAATTCCGCCGAAGCACAAAGAATTTTGTGTTAGTGTTTAGGAAAATTTTAAAAGCCGCCCAGGCACCCGTACAGAAATTCTAATTTTTACAGCCTGAGGATTTACTTCGAAGCGCCAGTTTTGTGAAGGGACCCTGGCCAAAATAAACCAGCAGCAAAATTTTCGATCTCTTCTTTCATCAACTGACGAGACGGGTTTCACCAGAGAAGGTGAACTTAAATAATACGCATGTATGGGCAGATGTATGGGCATGCTACAAAGCCACAGAATTTTAATTTTTCATCAATAATATCATTGGCTGTTGAAGTAATGGCGTTTAGTAGATAAATTTTCTATTTTTAGTTTATTTACGGCGGGCGGTTTAGATTATTTTGGAATGTTTTGTTAAAGTTTTTTGTTGTGCGTTATCATCAGTCCAGCCGTTCAGTGGCGGGTAATTAAATTAACGTCAAAACTTCCAAATTTTTAACTCGATAACTACGGGGTTAGGGCGGAATTGTTAACAATTGTAGAACTCATCTATTATTACCGATTAAATTTATTGCACTTATTTCTGAAACACCCTTATGGCCCAGGGCATTTAACAGAAAAACTGTTGTTCTACTTTCTTAGAAAAGGGGAAGAAGAACAAGGGTATTTCCGCAAACTAGGATGGGGATATAATGGCAGAAACATATTATTTATATTGCAAGCTCCAATGAGTTTTTCGTTTGCAAAATATGCAGACCGCAAATTGTTTTGTGATTTGTGTACCTGACACCTTTGGTTGTATAAAAAGTCATGTTGCCCTGCATACGCGCGGTCCACTCCCCCTTAGTCCGGGAGGTAGCGTTGCATTTTTTTCTAGGAATTTTATACCGAATAAATTTCATTTTTACTAGTTGGTTAATGTTCAATAATAATATAATCAGTAAAATGAGCATCAGTTGCCGCACCCGCGATGGAGCTAAAGGTGACAGCATGTGAAAGTTGTTAAAAAAAGTGGTTTGAGTATATTCATACCGTACAAAAATTCATGAGATGGTTTTTCAGATCATTTTCAACCAATATATAATAGTCAGCTGTATAGAAGGGAGGGGATTATACGTCAGTCACGTATATAAACCATATATTGAATTTAAGAAGTCATTTTATACAGCTATTATGGAATTTATACAGCTGAATTTGTATACTGTATTTGTATGTATTAAAAAATTTAAATATATCTAAGTCGAACTCCACAAACTTTAATCAGCGTAAAATTATAAATGGAACATGTTTCGGCAGAACACTTCTGCCATCATCAGCCCTAATTTAACAAGAGATTAATGATACAATTGATGAATTACAAGAGGGGTTCTTACCTTAAAGAATATAAAAAATTATGACATTGACGTAATTTTGAATTAAATTTGACGTTTTCAAAGGGTTACATGATTTTTAAAAGATTTCGTAAAAACAACATTTTATAAAATGTAAAAATTAAAAATGGATCAAAGAGAATCTGGTAAGTTTGTTTGAGTGGTGAAAAATTAAAATAGTGAATTAATAATGGGATTATTGAAGTTATTCTGTTCTCAAGATCTGTTTTCCAGTTTCAAGGCTTTCCTTATTTCCAAAGTCTCAAGAAAATCTAATTTCCGGCCTTTATTGCATTTATGAATCAATTTGGAATTTGATGGTGAAAAACTATGTTTCGTTATTAATATATGATTGGCGAAAGAAGAAGGTGTTGATGGTGGAGGATCAAGATCTGTGTTGTTATAGATGTGCCTGAAATGTTCTTTAATACGGTCTGATATTTTGCGACCTGTCTGACCTATGTAGAATGACTCACAAGAAGAGCAGTTTAATTTGTATACACCTGATGATGATTTGTAATCTAATGGATCTTTATTTTTAATAAAAAATCTGGATAAGTTATCTGTTTTAAATGAAACTTTAAAACCGTTTTTCTTAAGTATTTTAGAACATTTCTCTGAGACGACGCCAAAGTATGTTAATGAATTTGAAAAGGAAATTGTTACTGAAGGATTTTTAACCAAGTAGTGTGATATTTGAATTTGTTATAGTATCTATGGTATAATTTATTTATAGTTTTTAAAGAATATCCATTATTTGAAGCAATTTGTTTAATGTTATTAAGTTCTGTTTGAAAAGATGAATCTGATAGTGGTATAGAAAATAATCGGTGGAAAAAGGAATGAAAAGCTGCAAATTTATGGGAAACAGGGTGACAAGAGTCAAAAGGTATTACGCAATCTGTGATACTAGGTTTTCTATAAATGTCAAATTTAAAAGTATTATTATTTCTAGTGATTAACAAGTCTAAAAAGGGGATTTGGGAATTGATTTCAATTTCCACGGTGAATTTAATGGATTGGTTTAAAGAATTTAAGTTGCTGAGTGCGTTATCAAGTTCAGAATTAGATCCTTTGAATAAAACAATTGCGTAATACCTTTTGACTCTTGTCACCCTGTTTCCCATAAATTTGCAGCTTTTCATTCCTTTTTCCACCGATTATTTTCTATACCACTATCAGATTCATCTTTTCAAACAGAACTTAATAACATTAAACAAATTGCTTCAAATAATGGATATTCTTTAAAAACTATAAATAAATTATACCATAGATACTATAACAAATTCAAATACACACACTACTTGGTTAAAAATCCTTCAGAAACAATTTCACTGCTCTTCTTGTGAGTCATTCTACATAGGTCAGACAGGTCGCAAAATATCAGACCGTATTAAAGAACATTTCAGGCACATCTATAACAACACAGATCTTGATCCTCCACCATCAACACCTTCTTCTTTCGCCAATCATATATTAATAACGAAACATAGTTTTTCACCATCAAATTCCAAATTGATTCATAAATGCAATAAAGGCCGGAAATTAGATTTTCTTGAGACTTTGGAAATAAGGAAAGCCTTGAAACTGGAAAACAGATCTTGTTTAAATGAACAGAATAACTTCAATAATCCCATTATTAATTCACTATTTTAATTTTTCACCACTCAAACAAACTTACCAGATTCTCTTTGATCCATTTTTAATTTTTACATTTTATAAAATGTTGTTTTTACGAAATCTTTTAAAAATCATGTAACCCTTTGAAAACGTCAAATTTAATTCAAAATTACGTCAATGTCATAATTTTTTATATTCTTTAAGGTTAAGAACCCCTCTTGTAATTCATCAATTGTATCATTAATCTCTTGTTAAATTAGGGCTGATGATGGCAGAAGTGTTCTGCCGAAACATGTTCCATTTATAATTTTACGCTGATTAAAGTTTGTGGAGTTCGACTTAGATATATTTAATTTTTTTAATTTAAATTTACTCCACTTGGATTTAAGAACATTCTTCTAGTTTTTAATATGTATAATAAAGAAAAACGTAAGGCGTATTTTTAAAGGGGGTAAGGGCGTCAGTCAGCGTCATAAACATGACGAGCGTTGCATATGGTCACTGGCAAATGAACTGACGATCTTTACACTCACAAACATTCAGCTGACTGTGATTTTAATTTTTGTTAAGAATAAAAATACATATTAATATTAACCATATTAATTAATATTATATTAATTTAACATAAATAATGCTCCTTTATGCTGTGAATTGACAGCTCCGATGACAATAGCGATGAAAATGATCACTATAGAACATACACTACAGAAGGAAACAGAAGAAGAAATCGATTGATTATTTTTGTAAAAATCTGTATCATTGTCTTTTATAAATTAATACTTGTATTAAAATGTATTAAAATTTAAATATATCTAAGTCAAACTCCACAAACTTTAATAAGTGTAAAATTACAAATGGAACATGTTTCGGCAGAACACTACTGCCATCATCAGCCCTTAAAGATTCTTTAAGGGCTGATGTTATAATTTGCGAATTAGACAGAATCATAATGATCTAATTATTTAAAGACTGTTTCTGTGTAAATTGTGGGCTTTCCGGCACTCGGGGTTTAAAAAACCACTCGTTTCACTCTAGCGACGCATAAATTCATCAGCTGGCGGCACTAAAAGTAACCTTGAAATTACTTTTTGCACCGCTAATGGTCAGTTAAATCAAAGAAATTGTCAGATAGCATGTTTTATTCGGAGAAAAGTGGCTTTTCGTGTCGCGTCTGTATTTGCCGGTCAAACTTACAGACTTGCCACGAAAAGCCTCACTGTTGCTCCTCATAAAACAATCTACTATTTTTAAAGCAAGTGTGGACTCTCTGATAACTGTAAACCATGCTAACCGAACAAGCCAGCAAATGATTTTTTGCCCAAAGACGACTTACGAACAATTGTATTCACAAGTTATGTAGTGTAGAATTTGTCCAAACGTGTTAATTGTTTATTTTGATCAGTTACAAAAAAGTTTCTGAACATCATTGGTATAGGTATACAAGTTAGGAATTTTTTAAATTTAATTCGAGAAGTCTTTTGGTTACCATTATAGATTCAAAAACAAAAACACAAACATTTTCATTGAAAAATATGTAGGTACTACTTACCCCATAGTTTTTTATCAATTTAATCAACAGAAAATGCATTATCAACTTTTGGAAACATGGTAAAGGAATCTGTTGGTTGTTATTTTAGGTATTAAATTCTGCAGATGCTTTACAATAATTTTCATTTACCTTTTTAAGTTCATACCTTACCATACGAATAAAATATCGTCCTTATATGAGGATTAAATTGCACAAGGATTTTGACGCCCTTGATGCAGAGCTGTGTGGACATTCCAAAATTTATATATACATACTTACTAGTGATCGCTAGTCACTCGAAATTCGAGTGGTATGTAAATAGTGTTGAATAAAGACTGGTTACCATATTACATATTACAATCGTTAATTTGTTTTGTTTAACTGTGATTTTTAATAAAAGAGGTCTGATAAAAAAAATAAGACGGAATAATTTCTTTATATAAAATATTTTGCGTAAACAGTACTTGTTCATTATTGTGCGGTCTAAAATGCCCCTGATTAAATTGCTCGGCAATATAGAAACAATGTCCGAAGACAGGTTGCGATAACAAAATCCCAACCTTATTTTGCCCTTGCGATTTATTAATGGTCATATAATTATAGCGAATGCTGACATGATTGGAAATTAGGTTAGCTTTAAGGAAAATGGCATGTACCAGAATACGTCATATGAATTCTGGGTCTTAAAATACGTTTCCCAGTTGATCGTCCGGTTCAAATTTCGCAATCAATTGTATCAATTCTTGTACCATTCACTAATGCGTTGCTCGTATTTAAATTTCGTTTTAGCAAAACAATTGCATTTTCCTTCAACACCAATTTATGTGGAGGCAATGCAGTGGGAGATGATGAATTTAAAAACTCAATCGGAAACCGAATCACAACTGCTGTAAACGTGTTCTATACCGGGCATTTCTAGAAGTTTTTTTTTAATAAATGCGAAATTTTCATTTTTGGGAGCCAAGATAACACACCGTAAAATTTCTGAAGACATAATGCCAGTAAAGTTATAAAATTCCGAGCGTCCAGAGGTAAATGCCAAGTCTCTAAACCATTTTCGCAAAGAAACGTTGGGGGAGGGGCCAAGTTGTTAGTTCGCCAGCTTGTTACTTAAACTATTCTCGCTCATTGAAGTTTGTGACTGAAATGGATGGGCATCTGTGGAAAAATTACATGCAAATAATCAATGAACTTGTGAAAGATTTGAAAATCAAAAGTAATCTACCGGTGCATCTTGTCAATGTCTTTTATTTAAAAAAACAATTATAAAAATCGGTGCAGTATACCCACTGTTTTATTTGCTTCAAACGATTCATGTCCAACGATTAAATATATAGATAATTTTAGGACCCTCTTAAGTATTAAGTATAACAGATTATTTTTACTCTGCAGAATCACAAAATGAATACTTCTGGTGAATCCACTCTATTTACTTTAACAAGTTTTTTTTACCGCACTGACCAGAAGGAGCTCCTCGTGATTCCGACTTTCACGAAGTTCGTTGTTGGTCAGGTTCATATCGTACATTATAGCCACTCCTCTATGCATTGATTTATCCATGTGCCGAACTCGCTCAACGTCAAAGTCAAGACCCAGTTCATTTGCTGCTGGTTGTGCTGCCCTAAATAAAAATGCCCCGACTCCCCGCCTTCCGTCATCCCTGATGACAAGAAGCAACAGGGGATCTGAACTTTGGATGATCTTGCAGGCTATATCCAAGATTACCCTGTTATGAAGACACTCCAAACTCGAAGTCCTCGGCCTCCCTGGTTTCGTTGAATATATGAGTCCAAACAATCTGCTTCAACTCATCTACCAAACATTTAACTCGTCCAAATGTGTGGCTGAGAGACGACCAGATTAGTTGGAGTCATGGAACTATAATAAAAGGGGAAACTACATTGTCGTATTTGTTGTGAAGCCATTTAACCAAACAGAGAAATGACCAATATTGCCAGATCGTAATAATGCATACTAAACCATGTATGAATTATTAACTGTATAAAAAAAATACAGTTAATATAAGGATGTCAAAACGTTTACACCCAAATTTTGGTATAATAGACCTACCAAACACTGGGATATATCACAAGCTGGCAACTCTGTAAATGCTTGGGTCAAAACAAAACGTAAGCGATCGCTTCTCGAGTGTGATTTCATGCAGTAGTGTCGATACGTGACCAGGCGGAGTAGTAAAACATAATAACTAAATTACAATTAAAAATTTAATTGAGTACTGGATGAATTGTAAATACGTTTTTCAAGCTTGAAAATGATTTAGATAGAATAAAGATCTGGCTTGAGCTTTTATTTTTAATCTTATATGCCGAAAAAAACTAAAATACAGTTTATTATGCTACGCCACTGTCGGAACGCTTGGAGCAAACACAGCTGTTATCCCCACTATCCGCTCTTATTCAGCTACACAACAAACTGGACTGGTGGTGCCACCGTTTTTCTTCTCTTATATATTATACCTCCATGGTTGGAGTAAATTTTTGTATTTGCCGCAAAGAGACTTTTTGACGTAAAACTTCGTATCTCGCAGTGTAAGAATTTTGTAGGGGTTAAGCGCGCCGCAACCCGACACGAACCCGACACGAAGTTGCAATATGTATAGTAGCCTCAACCTTAAATTGTCACGAATTTTTTGTCCAGTTTTTTGTCGGAATCGAGACATTGCGGGACAAGTAAGTCGTAACCGATACCATATGGATTCTAACCGGTTTTGATTGTCTTGTTGCAACTGGTCGACTCGATTGCAAGACGCGGTTTCCGTCCTGGCACGCGACATTGCATCAGGGGTGTATTTAATATTTTGTTATGAATTATTACTAGCTAAAGTGAGGAGTTTGTTTTTAATATTTGGTCCAGCATATGTTTTTCTAAGGCTTGCACTTTTAATGTATTCTAAAGTTGAACAGTAAAATATTAATTTGTTACACGTACTGAGGGAAGTGTTCAACTCAATCTACATTTTTCGAATACGGTCCTGTCATCATTCCTTTACATCTTCGCCGAAGAGTCGATCAAGAGTAGAATGTTTATTTCAGAACTAGTTTAGGATGTTCATAAATAAGTTGGTCGTGCATCATTTCCCCTCCCAACCCCGTGACAATTTAAGCTTGAGGCTACTATAAGTGGGGTGATATTTTAGACCGGGAGAGGAGCGCAAGCGGGAGCTACTCGTTGGTTGATTTTTATTGATTCGCGTAGCGGCACGCCTTGCCCAATAGGGCTCCTATCCAAGGGGGCCCCAGCCCAATAGGGCTCCTACCCAAGAGGGCCCAAAACCGAGGGGGCTCGTAGCCAAGGGGGCTCCTACCCACGGGGGCCCTGCCAGAGGGGGTCCCCACCCAAGGGAGACAACAGGCAGGCAGGGCACAACTTGTAAATAATAATTTGTGAACTCGTAAACGTAACAATCTATTCCATTAAAAGCCGTGAGCTAAAGATTCAACAATTCAATTCAATTCTGTTCAACAGCGTGCCAAGTGAGAACGCTATATGAAGCATCTATGAGGAAGAGCAGTTGAAACGTATATTGTGGAACGACTTTGTTTTCACCGTCAAGTTTCCGATTGAAAAGGTAAAGCATTTCTTCGGTCGATTATAGGATGCGTGGCCAACACAGAACTCGCATTTCGTTGTTTACTTTTGCGGAAGGAACATGTCTACGTGGAGCGTAGCCCACGGGCTTGACTAGTAGTATATATTTACTGTTAGAAAATTTTTTCTGTTGGTTTAGGGAAATTCAAATTACTATTTTTTTGTTTAAAGAATAACATCTGTCTTGCTTTTGTTTCTTGAGATTTGGAAGAATTAGTATTGGAAAATTGGACAATATTGTTCTGAGAGCAGGTTTTCCGTATACGTATACGGTTTTATTTTTTAAATAGTACAGTACCGGTCCACTTAACTAATTAACCTTCCACTATCGTAACTAATCGGCTACATTTGTTGCCTCTGGAAAACAAAATGTATATGTTCAGTAGATGTAAATTTTGTTTTCCATAGGCAACATGATGTATGAATCATTTATGAAAACCTGTTGTAGTTACGGGGATATACAGAGTGAATCAGATATGTCAAACTTCAACATTTATTTTGATGGTACCAGACAAAAAATTATTAAGTGAACTAATTATATTCAGCTACTATGTTTTTAACAAGGAACAGTTCAAAAGTTAGAATTTTTGTTAGTTACTGAATATATTTATATATTTTTTATATTCTATTTATTTATTTATTTATAGATATTTATCGTTAATGAAAAATTACGTTCAAATTGAAACTACATAATTATATACCTACTACGTTGATATAATACCTATACTCACCTAAAGCAAGTAATATGAGAGATCCTGTCGGATTATTTCTTTCTATTTATTTTTTATCGCTTTAGTCCAATTTATTTTCAGTGTTGTCCTAATCAAGCCTCAGAAATAATAATCCGCGTGATCTAAATCTTAAGAAGCGATGTAATTATTTGCGCCAATAATTTTTAAAATCACAACTACATACATGTTATACAACTGAAGACCGCCATCGATACCTACAAGCTTAATTTTAGTGTTAAAATAACAATAATCCCGTTTTCAGTATGAATCGGAGCGATAGATCCCCACAATCCTGTTTTCGATGACAGTAATCGTTACACTTAAGGACGCAAGCAAACAAATAATCAACAATTGATATAATGATAGCATTTCCGCTAGTTCCCATGCTCTTACAACCCTACTTTAAACTAGGGCTATAATATTTTTTGAACAAGGCCGCGATAACCGCCGGCACAAAGAGGGTAAACATATTGCCAGTACTTATGGGAGTGTGGCTTACCAATTAGGACTGTTTATGAAGGGTCACTTCATCCCTTTAGATATGCGCATCTACGAGGTGAGTTTGATTAGTCATTGAACACAATAGCATCTTTAAACTTAAAACTCGTTTCTTACGCTGTCATACAATGTTGAAAATAAATAAAAGTGATACCTATTAGATCCCCTTGGAATCGGAATGTCTCGTCTATTCCTCCTTCACAATATGTATGATCCAAGAGTATTCCTATTATGTAAATGGTATTATATTATATGATATATATTTTTTACTTTTAGCAACATTAGCATACGTGATATCGTGTTTGAGAGCAAATGTGCATCACTAATTATTATCTGAGTATCATTATATTATTTAGCAAATTATAGTATGTAGTTAAAGGACTTCGAAAAGCATTAGAAATAGATTCAATTTCAAGATTAATGAGTTGTTGATTTTCTTTATTTTAGTAAATCCCTTTGTAGCTAAGAATTGTGATGTAAAACATTTTGGTCCTTCAATGCAAAAGCTTTTTGATTACACCTTGTAGAACGAACACACAAGGGGCGCCCGTCGGATGCAGACCTCTGTGCCCGGGAAATGGGCGGAGATCTCATCGATTGTGGGGAAGTGTCAACAGAAGAGAACGTACGCATAATTTCACGGCTCTTCGAATACATGATTTTGGTGGTGACGGCGATTTGTTAATAGCTGTCACAGTCACGGCTATTTCAATTAATTTATTATATTCAAAAGAAAAAGTAGGTAGTTGCAAATCTGTGCAAGAACTACGATAACGAATTATTTGATACCAGCATCCTCTATTAATTAATTTATTTCATTAAACTTTACAATAAAACGAATAACATTTTAAATACCTATTGTTTCCAACGAAGTAGATCCGTACTGTTTCAGTAGGTTGAGTTGATGAGATTAGAACATAAGTCTTAACAAATTACCGGTGTGATACACCACTTCAAGGAGACTCCAAATAGGGGTACATTATTCCAGTTGAATCCAGAGTAATCAAGTATAAGGAAAGATACTTTCTCGTTATTGCGAATACGAGTTGTTGTAAATAAAACAAGAACATTTTAAAATGACACACTACTCACAGATAAAAAAAATTTATTCTATAAACACTTGAATTAGCTACATCACTTATGGGAGTGTCCATTTCAGTTCAGTTTTTCTTTGTGTGCTTGTGACAAACTATTCTTCAACTCTGTGATTTGTCCGCCACGTGACTCGCTCACGTGCCCTACACGAGAAACCCCACTTACATGTGTCAAACATGGTTTGCTGCCACCCCTGTGTGCGGCGTTACGTTCAATTGTCAGAGACTCAGCCAAATTGTTTGGAAAGATAAGCCAACAAGATTTGTTTTGTGGCCAGCTTCATGAATTTATTTGCTGGTTTGAATTATTTATTTATTGAGGGTGTGTGATCTTAATTTAATTTTAAGCCTGCTTAAGTCTATTGGCGGATAAACCAGGACATACTTCCTTTCATCGTTTTAAATTGAGGGCGGAATAAAACCACTTTGGATATTTTTTGCATGGTATGTTTTTAATACTTGTACCTGCTGGAAATTGCACAAATACAATTAAACTTTATAATAAACAAATGTAAAAGTGACGAATTCACATCATTTTGATTATTTCATTAATTTGTATTAGTAATGAAATGTAAATTAGATTTAATTGGGTACTATATTACAAATTAAGAAAGGATATCAAAAAGTTTACAAATCCGGTAAAAAAGATCGGTCCTAAAATTAAGTATTATACAGGAGATAAAATTATAAATTAAAGGAAAATCATTAAAATTATTTGTACAGGGGGCAGGTTCTAAAAGAACGAAAGAATTTAGTTCGACATACTTTTTACAATTACATAATGTTGGTATAGCTTGCAGTCTTTAGTTTGAATTAATTAACTCAACATACGTTGCTGGAAAAATACCAACATTGCCTCTACACTCTCCTAACCACCACCCATCATCTTGCTGCCGATAAACAGAAAGAAGATCCCCCGGTTGCAAAGCCAATTCATCCGTTAAGTTAGGAGTATAAGCGTATATTGCCTTGCATTGTGCTATAGGTTGTACAGGGTTTTCTTCAGAATTACAAATGTTTCCTGCGCTACTACACTGTGACGAGAATTCATCTGAAAACACCACATTCAACAATTGGCATTCTGATTTTATATCTCAACAAACCAAAGTCAGAATCAGGTTGATTTGAATTTCCGTCGGCAGCTCCCCTATCCGTCCAATCTGGATCAGCGATGTCGTTATTGTGGGGATCCGAATTATCAGATTTGGTGGATTTAACGGATTTTTCACTAACTGGACTCTTTTCCGATTCAACCCATTCTTCTCTTAACCATTGAGGTACCTAATATAGAAAAATTTAGACCGTTTGATAAGGAAATTAAATAGAAGGTAAAATCTTACTTTAAGTATGCTTTGTTGAAGTCCAGATTTATCTCTGGTTATTGTAATGTGAGCTGCTAAAGGATGGCCAGATCTTGGTTTGCTGTCAAGCTCCGCTAATGCATTGTGCAGTTTGTACCTGGCTCCTTCCAGATAAGTTAACATAGACTTCATCTACAACAAATTTCCATTTAAAATTGAATTTCAGAATTATGAGTTCACTTACATGAAATAATTTTTCGCAAACGCTTTGTTGCGAATCTTCAGCGCCAAAATTCGGGGTTTGCTTGATAGCTTTCGATAAGTTTTCCAGGCCATTTTTCGATTTCCTCTCTCTTTCTAAATCTTGACGAATTAAATGCAATAATTTCACCAATGCCTAAAAAAATCACATCACATGTCTATTACCAGCAATTTAGGGAAAATGATTTCAAACCTGTTTCCGCCGCTCCCTATTCATTGCTAATGTAATATGTTCGCAATAAAAGTCTGGTAATAGCTGTTCTGAGACTTGCTGAGAAGACTGTCTCAAATTAACGAATGTACCTAAATCTTTACAGGGCTCCGCTTGAAGGACTGGGCTTTTAAGGGTTTCGGTAGCCTGAAAAACCTATTTAATATCATAGTTTATTATAAGAAAATTACATACTTCTATAAGCCTAGGTCCTAGGTCAGCACTGTGATGAAAGTATGATGTCAAAACAGTTTTTAGGTTATTTAGTCTTTCTTCCTCTAATGATTGAAAGGTATTTACACCACGCAACACCGCTGATTCCCATTCCAGTCTGAAATATTGGAAAATAGGCATCAATAAACGTCATACTTAAAGCAAAAAAAAAAAGAGTATTATGAGAAAACTCATAATGGATCAGCTGCTATTAAAATAAGAACGAGTATATGAGAAATAGAGAGAACAAATGACAACGAAAACTACAATATTAAACAAAATCTTCAAATTAAAGAGCCTTAGAAGAATATACACATAATATTTTAGGCAGAGAGGTTGTGCTTGAACGGATATAAATACAAATGAACCTCGGAGATGAAATTACTGAAGTCAGAAAATTGAGTGCAATAAAAAATTAAAGCAAAGGGAGTAAAATATACACGAATATTAAATTTTTATAAATGAAGATTACTCAAAAGAGATCCAAGAACAACACGGATAACTCGTGAAGCATATTAAAACAGTATGAGAGAAGAGTTATAACGCAGAATTATCATAATAAAAAATTGCTTTTAAAAAAAAGAGAACCGACTTCAAAAAGTACAAAATAATTGAATACATGTATTATTACATGTACTACCCAATGATCTGTCTGAAGTCGGTGGTTTCAAATAAAAGAAGAATTTTGTAAATCGGTCCACAATTGACGAAGACATCGGTGAACATACATGAAGTCGGTTAATAAAAGGGAGCGAAAATTTGACGGTTTTTCTCGATTTCCATGGGATTCCCTGATCAGATCCTGATTTTTTTAACAATGTAACCATCTTTAGAGTATACCCTTTTAAATGAAAGAAGAATTTTGTAAATCGGTCCACAATTGACGAAAAAATCGGTGAACATACATGAAGTCGGTTAATTAAAGCGAGCGAAAATTTGAGGATTTTTCTCGATTTCCATGAGATCCCCTCATCAGATCCTAAAATGGTGACAATGGGACCAATCTGTTAGTGTACTCTTTCAAATAAAAGAAGAATTTTACAAATCGGTTTATAAATGACGGAGTTCTGGGGTAACAAACATTAAAAAAAAAAAAACATACAACCGAATTGATAACCTCCTCCTTTTTTGAAGTCGGTTAAAAAGAATGTTAAATGGATCGTAATTAATAAAATCAACTGAAACGAAATAATTAGCTTAAACAAGAAACCGATTTCAAAAAGCAAAAAATAACTCAGTATAGCGCATCAAAAATTCAATATCAGACCGTCAACAACGTCTGCCCGCATGTTTGCTCAGCACGAGCTCCCCCCAGGCTCACGCATTCCGGGGCGCGCGGGGAGACTTGCGGTGTGGCGGGAGCGGACAGCCTATCTATCTGCTACCTATTTATTTGGGTGGGCACAGACTTCAAACAGACCAGTAGGTCAGTTATTTTACTCTTTTTGAATTAGGTTTCTTTTTTTTTAAGCTAATTATTTTACAATTTTAAGTGATCGGTAGATCTAGCAAGGACGCTTCTCGAATGAGGAAATGACGGCTGGTTGAAAAGGAAGATGAAAGACGGAAACGCCAAAAAAATTGAACCAGAAATATTGAAACAATGATGAATTAATTACTACCTCAAAAATATAAGGCGAGGTACAAGGCAATTGTGCCTTTAATGATGACTCCCAGAGGCAAAGACCTGAATAATTATTATTAAACGACTACATTTGAGAGAGTTCATTATAATTATAAAATTTGAGGATGTTGCTCGATTCTCATGGGATCCCCTCATCAGATCCTGACTCGACTAGATAACAATGGGACCACCTCAAGAGTATATCCTTTCAATAAAAAAAGAATTTTTAAAATCGATCCACAATTGACGAAGAAATCGGTGAACATACATAAAAAACATACATACAGCCGAACAAAGAACCTCCTCCTTTTTTGAAGTCGGTAATAAAAGACAAGAGTTTGAGAAAGGGGAAGAAACAAAGGGAGAGGCAGGATAAGAAAATACACTTAACGCACCAATTCCGAGGATTATAAGATGAGGGATGAAATGGTAAAAATAATAACAAATACAAGATACCACTATGGCGTGATTACAAGATACTCAACATAAAAAAAGATATCAGGATTCTGACAATAAAAATGGGATTGGAACAAGTGAGAACCACTTATTACTATTATGCCGAAGTAAAACCGGACCAAAGGATAAAATGGGTTAGGGTAAAAGGGTAGACCATGCAAGAGATGGACTCAACAAGGGAGAGTAGAGAAAACACAATGGTAAAAATGAATTCTGAGATCGGAATGGATACAAGACTTCAGCTTCGCCGCCCCTTAGGGCAAAAGAAGACTAACAAGCCCAGCACTCACAGCTATACTTTTGCTTCTAATAACATAATTTACTTTCATGGAATAGTAGGACAAACTTTAATATCCACTGGCGATAGTAATTTTTAGGTTTATCTAAGAAAATGTAAAAATTAATTAACAAATTTAGAAAGTAAAAGCTTCGAAGTAATGTGCACTCGCAGACAATTATTTTTTTAATTACAGTAGGACATTAAGATCACAGATTTCCTGGTAGTATTATTACGCTTATCTGATTTTTAGGCTTGCAGCACGTTTCCAGTATTTAGTCGTTACCTTCGTTCTTTTAAAATTTGTGGTATTTGTGCAAAATTTACGATAACGTGCACGTATCGATTCTAAATCTTAAATACACCATATTTTAGATTGTATAGATATTTACCTTGCTCTCTCTGCGCGAACGCATAGCGTATAATATTCGATATCGGCTTTTTTCACAGCATCTTCGGCTTTTCGTTTCTTCCCTTCCAGCTAAAGTACAAAAGGTCAAACTACTATCATGTAACATTATTGATTTTACCTTGGTATTTTCCTTTTCTGTGGTGTTTTTATTGTGCATGTGCGTTAATTGGATTAAGCTCGCGCTCCTGGATAACCTGTAAAATCGTAAACCCTAATTGAAATATTATGTGGACAGTCACTTACGTTAATTTCCCGGAACGAGATGTGTCTAAAATTGCTGCATCTTGTAACTTTTCATTATCCCTGGCACATGTATGGCTTTGTTTCTTGCTTTTGGCCTCCGCAGCCCTCCAGTCCGCCAAAGACTTGGCCGCTTTATCGACTGACCCTTCGCATTGTTTTCGCGTCCTGTGTTGATTTTCCGTTAAATTTCGAAGAGGTTTTGCCGTTTCTTCTAAAAGAGCTTGACCCATCAGTCGATGAACCTCAGATCGTGCTTCTAGTTCAAAAGCTACCGATTTCCACGCTTCATTTAAACCGCCAACGCCTTCACGACAAGCTCTTGATAATTTGGAGCTGAGTTTGGACAAGTTTTTTGCATACTGTGTTTCGGCTTCAGCTCTAAATGAAAAAAAAAAATAAAATAAAAATTAAAAATAATAAACTAACAACAACGTTAAATGTGTTCAAAGATTTACTAATTACTTAATTATTGGTTGTTTAGTTTTCCACGTGTCTTCAATTTTTGTTATCACAGAAGTATTTTTTCCGCGTTCGTCATTCGCTTCCTTTTTTATTTTCTGTGTAGGCAAATTATCGAATAGCGATTACCTATTCTAGACTAGTAAATATTTGGTAGATTCCTACACAAAAAATTTTCAGAATTCATTTAAATACGTTGATTTTAAATGTTAGTAGTAAATAAGTTCGCTTGATAATAAATGGAAAACTTATTTCTTAAACCTTGGAATATCGTGATCTAAACTTGCTTGGTCTACATATTATTTATATTATACGCACTTTCAATAAAAATAAGACAGTTGAAATTAGCTTTTAATCGTTGAGAAAGTATGTGAATATTATAAAGACGCGCAGAAACGTGATACTTAACTACGTAAAAAAGAGTGAAACGGTTATTATCCTACAGAGACACCGATTTGGTCTAAAAAATAAATATGTTAAATTTATAGTAACTTTGTATAACATTTATAACTTGCTCTGTATACTATAACTGTAGCGGAAAAAATCTTTTGCAGTTCGAAATATTTTATGTGTAATTTTAGTAATTTTGGTTCACGTTACATTAATTAGGATATAATGTATTAGTGATATTATGTGAAATGTATAGTGTTTATCAGAAAAAAGTTGACAAGGTTTCCTACAAAATTTTAAATCAAATTTAAATAGCATACTACGGAGGCGCGCTGAACGGACATGAATGGAAAAATAACTGAAAAAGATTTTTTTCTGACAATTCCGACTTTTTTCTGGCAATTCTGACTTTTTTCTGGCAATTCCGACTTTTTTCTGACAATTCCGACTTTTTTCTGACAATTCTGACTTTTTTCTGGCAATTGCGACAGGGGTAGGACGATGGTGCTGTCTTTTTGCCCAAACTTAAAAGATGAAATACTGTCTACATCTCTAGTTTCACGTACAGGGAAATATGACCTTTTTGGAGATGTTTCTTTAAATGGACGTAGCCGAGTTGCGCGCATTACCTGAAAAAAATCCGAGTTGCGCGCGTTTTCCTATACTTGTATTATTCCGAATTGCCCGCATTACCTGCTTATTCTGTATTTTGGATTATGGGACATATTTATATACCTGCTGGTCACTCCGACAGCTATCTCCGATCAATTATTACTTTAAGAACTCTAAAATAAATAAGGTTAGTTTTTTTCCTTTTATACATAGCTATTTTGATATTTGAAAACAATCTGAAATTTTTTTTGTGAATTGGTAGTAATAATTACAAATATTAGGGCTTTAGAAATTTATTTACGTAAGGTACATAATATAATAAAAAAATCTTAAAGTTGGTTTCTGACATATTGCTTAAAGACATTTCTTACAAATGTTAATCGGTCAATTAAACCCTCTTTTTTCTTTTTAAAATTGGTGTCTAAATGACACTGTTTTAAACGCTGCTTCCCGTTTGGCCTGCGGACTATGTTATTGCCATCCTTAAAACTTCGCAAAAAAACATAAATATTTGAATGGCAAGAACCAAAAGAATCATTAAATTTGGCGTGAAAAGAGTCGCAGGCATTTGCCGTAATTCCGATATTTTTGTGTTTAAAGAAACGCCCATATTTTATTGGAAATTGTGCATTTGGATGGATATAATTTTCCAATTTTTTTGCTAAGAGGTCGTCCGTAAAAGCGTTGTTGTTATTATTATATGCTTTTGACAACTGCAAAAATTACAAAAATAATTTTAACCTTAATAATCGAAAATAGAATAAATGAAAGAAGAAACTTTTACCAACCTAAGTTTAGGTAGGTAATGCGCGCAATTCGGAATTCTCATCTCCAAAAAAAGCGCGCAACTCGGAATATTTTCGGCTTAAAATTCAGGTAATGCGCGCAATTCGGACTCTTCCCTTTAAATGGTCGAGCGCTTAGCGCGGGGCATCAATTTCAGTGATCCACGGAAGTTGTCGTCTGTGAAAATTTGATTTTCCGTTTATCGTTCCTAAAATATGAGATACGTAC
Source organism: Diaperis boleti (assembly GCA_963583935.1). NCBI lineage: Eukaryota > Metazoa > Arthropoda > Insecta > Coleoptera > Tenebrionidae > Diaperis > Diaperis boleti. Next base: position 25,163,968 of record OY757247.1, on the reverse strand, counting down.
AGGGGAATATGACCTTGGAGTATGTTTCTTTAAGGTGTCAAGCGTGTAGCACGAAGCACAAATTTCAGTGATCCACGGAAGTTACCGTCTGTAAAAATTTGTTTTTTTGTGGATCATTGAAATTGGTGCCTCGCGCTACGCGCTTGACCACTTAAAGAAACATAGTCCAAGAAGGTCATATTTCCATGTACGTGAAACTCGAAATGTGGACAGTATTTCATATTTTAAGTTTGGGCATCAAAACAGCGCCATCGTCCTCCTACCCCTGTCACAATTTTCAGAAAAAAAAGTCGGAATTGCCAGAAAAAAGTCAGAACTGCCAGAAAAAAGTAGGAGTTGCCAGAAAAAAGTCGGAATTGCCAGAAAAAAAGTAGGAATTGCCAGAAAAAAGTGGGAATTGCATGAAAGAAAATCTTTTTCAGTTATTTTTCCATTCATGCCCGTTCAGCGCCTTCGTAGAGCATACGATGAAATATCTCGAATGTAAATCGTTTCAGTACGTGCAAGTCTAAATAATATAAAGTTTAAATTTAAAAAAAAATAAAAAAATTTGAGTAATTTAATGACGATTTCTTTTCACTTGCTCAGTATTTGTGTGTAAAATTATTCCCACAATTTTCAGGGACAACTTTTCTAGAAACTAAACTAAAAAATATGTACTCCTATTTTTTGTTTCTTTGAAATCACGCGCTTAATAGGTAAAAAAAATCTTAAACATTATTTGTCTTATTTGAAACGCGCGCCCTTCTGTGACGTCAACACGCGACGAAATTCACCATACAAAATTCAAAGTTAATATACAGTGAGCGGCAAAAGGATGGAATAAATTCATTAAAAATTAAACAAAATTTTTTTCAAAGAAATCTTTAGACGGGTTAATTTTAGTTTATAAAAATACATATTTTTATACCCAATGAAATTCCAAGCATTCATTTGTTTTTGAGTGATAAAGATTCTGTTATCTTACATTTAAGGAAAGTTTTGAGAAGAAAAAAAGATGGAAAAAATAAATTTTATAACGAACAAAAAGTCTGCATTTCTAAGTATGTACTTAAAATTATCAAATTAAATGTTCGAATTATGTACTACCCCCCAGCTTGTTGACAATAAGCAAGTCTATAAAGAAATTCCTCTTGGACATTATGAATTACTTCTTCACTTCACTTCACTAATTAATAATTTTTAAATCGTCTCAACGTTTTGTAAGACAATTTACACATACAAATGAAACTGACAGTACCATTTGACTGTTGGATTTATCTACACACCGAAAGAAAAGATTTGTTACGATAACTCACATGTTAGTACTCCCAACAAATTTTGTTTGTGGAAATAGCCTCAACAAAAAAGTTTGTTGTCCTAACAAATTTTATTTGTTATCAAAAATTTGTTGCGTTAACAAACACATTACTAACAGCAACAAACACAGAATTTGTTGTGTTAACAAACCTATTACTATTAACTACAAACACAAAATTTGTTGCGTTAACATACATACTACTCACAGCAACAAACACAGAATTTGTTGCGTCGACAAACATTATTACCAACAGCAACAAACATAGAATTTGTTATATTAACAAACGTATTATTTCCAGCTACAAACACAGAATTTGTAGTATTAATAATTTTTTTAGTTTACAGGATGCTCCGTTATTGAGACACCGTGATCTATGAAATCCTTGAAAAACTGAAACTAAAATTCCTTTAATTTATTTCATACTAAAATTGAACAATAAATAAAAACAAGCAAATAAGAAACTTTACACTGTATATAAAAATTTAAAAGTATCACTCACTTGGTGTTGTCACTTACAATCGTAATTTTAGAAATAGAAAACAAGTTTTGAAAAAATGACTTGTCTTTTTTAAGTTTGAGCTTACTTACCTTAAACAGTGTCTTAATTCTTTTAAATCAGCAACTTTGTTGCAACAATATCAATCATATTTGACATCAGAAATAGATATTAGTATTTTCTTGCATAAATAACTTAAAAGTTTTATACTAGCTTTGAAGATGGATTCACTAGTAAAATATCCTCATTATATTTGCTATTTATTTAAAAAAAAAAAACAAAGATTACAAAAATTCAAATATTGTAATGCAATTAAAAAATGTATATACGTACATAGTACATACCTATAAAAACAAAATAAATCAAAAACAAAATTCTAATAAAAAATCAAAAGAAAAAATACTATAATAAAAAAAACTAATGACTGTTTCTCATTGCAACATAAGAATTTCAATTGAAATAAATAAATAAACTGAAAAAATTAATAAACTTACTAACTAAACTATAACCTAGTTTAGTTTTCAACGCTAGGGATATGTTCATGTAGTCACAAATAGATATATTTATATAGCTTAATCGTTGTTTATATGTGTTTTGGCCATTCTTGTATTACTTCAGTCCATGAGTCTATACAATTCATCTTCTTCTTCTGTCAATAAACTTGTAATATTACCTACACAAGAAAAAAATAATAAAAATAATAACTCGGCATTAAATAATTATTATGTATTATGTACCTGAAGTCGCACAAATTACTCCTTTTTTCCGAAGTGAGGAGAATTTAGGAATAAGTCCATTGGTGTGTAAATTTCTCCGACTGTTATAGTATCTTCGAAATAGTCTTCGATCTTTCTCCACCCATTATTACTTGTCCTTCTCAGGTTTTGTGAAACATACACTTCCTACAATTTCCGCAATTATTATTAATTTTTTTAAATAGATTTAAATACATACCTTGACTTCTGATGGAAACAGCCCAACTACTGCATTTTCCAGTAAAACAAATTTGGCACTCGACAATCTAAAAACAAACAATTTAAGTAGGTACTGTCCCCTTATTTTTTGCGACCTTCAGGGTGAGGTTTTTTTTCCTGAACATTGGGTATAAAAATAGTATGTTCATTTTAGAAAGTTTTGCAAAAACAAAAATTTTAACTTTAAAAAAAAAACAAATAAAATAAAGTTACTTTGTACAAAATCTAAATTCTTGGAAATGTATAATATTCAGGCCAAGTGCCATTGTTCCAAATAAACGGGTAATTATGCTGACTATTGAGTTTTCCTTTTAGTTATTGCATTGAAAAGTAAACATGTCTTCCGAGAAGCAGAACAAGATAATTTCATTCGTCCGAGCATATATGCTTGGGATCGCCTGACAAACCGAACGTGATATATCAACTAATTTCTTAAAACCAGAAATGCAAATTAATTCAAATTTCACATATAATTATTTTCACAAAACTATACTTCCGAAATAATTCTAGGAGCAAATTTAAAAATAAATTTAAATAACAGCGTCATATTCCATCAACTTTTAGGTTAATTATTGCACTATACAATACCTACCTACCCAAGTTATTAAAAAAAAAAACACTGCCCAAAACAAATAACACAACCACCTGATCCGATTTAATACTGACACATGGATGCAATCTGCATACACAACCGAAAAGGAGACAATAGCGGCCCTTTCCATTTTAGTAATTCCAGGAAATCTTCTGCAGCTACGCTTCTGATTGGTGTAGATGACCGGGCAGCAACACCAACATCTTTTTTTGTAATGATAGCAAACTAGAATTTGTTGTCACTACAAACGCTTTATTCGACATAACAAATATTTATGTTACTTGTGGCAACAAACACGTTTTTGATAAGTTTTGTTCTCCTAACAAAGCAATAAAAAGAAAATCATTTCAGATAACAAAGAATAAGTTATGACAACAAATTTTTCTCCTACAAATTAAAATTTGTTGTCACAACAAATTCATTTTTTTCAGTGCAGAGTGAACATAAAGTTCCGCACAAAATTCATAATTTAGTTATGTAATGTTCTTGCAAAAAACGCTCGAACAGGTCGATTTTTGTTTTTAAATTGCCATCTTTTGACATACATTTTTTTTTTGATGTCATCAATTTTTTTAAATGGCAACTCGCAATTTTTTTTTTTGGGTTTTAAATACACTTTTCAATTCTCTATTCAACAGGCGTAAAAAATGGCCACTTTGCATAACTTTTTTTTTAAGTACGTTTTACATCAAAAATAAAAAAAAAATATTTCTTGAAAAATAAGAATAAATTTGGAAAGCAAACAACGAAAAATGAAAAACCATTTAATAAAATTTGACGCAAGTGCTCAAATTGCCACCCGCCAATTACATTGGTAAACACTGTTTTTGTCACACGAACTTGGTGATGATTTTTGTTTATTTTGGTGTACCCTCATTTAAAAAACTACATTGTTTTGTTTCTGTCACATCCAGTTTTTTTTTCTGACAGCTATCTATTCATTTCTGATATAATAATTTACGTATGTTTGTTAGAATAACTTTATTTAGGCGAATGTCTAACTATTGCATTCAATTAACTTATATTTAATTGACGTTTGCTACATTGTAAAAATGCCACGAAAGTGCTATAACTACCCCAACAGTTTTTGTTATGTGTGTGGAGTATTAACTTTTGTATCTCAGCGTCGAAAATTTACAAAAATAAAACAAAAAATTAAAGAAGGAATATTTGTTGGTTTACAAATACGGGAACTAATGAAGGATAGGAACTTTGAAGGGAAACTGAATTATCAGGAAAAACTCGGCTGGAAATGTTTTGTGAATGTTGCCCAAAATTTTCTAGGAAATCATAAAGCGGAAAATTACAAAGACTTAATTAATGAACTTATAATCTCATACAAACCTTTGGGGTGTAATATGTCGTTAAAAATACATATGCTGGACACTCATCTGGATTTCTTTCCCGAAAATTTGGGTGGTGTGGGTGATGAACAATATAGATAATTTCATCAGGACATTTCCTTAATAGAGAAGCGCTATCAAAGGAAATGGAGCCCGGAAATGCTTTGGAGACTTAAAAGGGACCTATCAGAAGCCAAACATTCACGAAAATCATAACTATTCATTGTACATCAAGTCATAAATTTCTAGTGTAGATGACTTGTACTTTTTATGAAAATATATGTTTTAATGTCACAAAGAAACCTGATGTGTCAATTTTTTTTTCCTTGGTATATTATTGTTTGATGGCCATAATACATACATTCAAAATTTGATATAAGTTTTCGTGTGACAAAAAAAAGTTTACGTTTTGTAGATCAGTGTTATTTGACACATTCCCAGACGTGTTTTAACGCTTTGAACACTTCGTTCAATCACTTCGGGATTAATCTGCGCCATTTCACCACGAATTCGTAGTGAAATAGTACTTTTTCAAGGAATAAAAATTTAATTTTTTGAAGTAAAATTTCTAATTAAAAAAAAAAGCTATGCAAGGTAACACTTTTTTACTCTTGTTGAATATAGAATTGAAAAGTGTATCTAAAACCCAAAAAAAAGTTGGGGGTTGCCATTTAAAAAAATTGATGACGGTGTCATAGTTCAAAAACAGATGACGTCATCATCAAAATTTTTATGTCAAAAAATGGCAATTTGAAAACAAAAATCGTCCTGTTCGAGTGTTTTTCGCACAAACATTACATAACTAAATTATGAATTTTGTGCGGAACTTTATGTTCACTCTGTACTTGATTTTTTGACTTGTTTTTGTTTTTCATAAAAAACATACAATTTTTTTTCTCTAAACTTTCATTATGTAAGATAACAAAATTTTTATACTGTCCTTTAGATAATGAATTAATGAATGAATGAATTTATTAACGGCAAACCATATTACAAATAATTATACAAAAAGACAGCTGAATAAAATGAACATGATACAAACTATACATTATCCTACGTCAAACTTTTTAGCTCCGTTTTAAATTTAGATTGATTTATAGATAAATTTAGATAAATTAACATTACTAACAACTCTAGATAATGGCGACCAAATGCCGTAATTAGTTTTATGGAAAGACGCAGATAACATAGGAACATGTCTAAAATAACATTGAGGGACATAAATACTGAACAAGTACAAAATGAGTGGACACTGTATAATATTGTTAATTACCTTGTAGAAGAAGTGTAAATCAAATTTAGTTGATCCTGTCAATAGAATTCTAATAAAATGGGCACCATATTAGTGAATTATATTCCAAGTTTGATCCAACTAATGAATTAAACAATAAAATAAATACCCTTAGATTATCAAAATCTTTACATTGTCTCATCACAAATCCTAACATTTTATTTGCCTTTTCAATTAAAATGGCTATCTGAATCAAGAAAAAAATAAGGGGTTTCTATTTAAAAAAAAATCGATGACGTCATCACTCGAAAACAAATGATTGTTTGAAATTTTGTTTGGGATAAAAATATTCATTTTTATAAACCAAAATTGACCCGTCCAAAGATTTTTTTGAAGAAAAAATTGGTATATTTTTTAATGAATTTATTCCCTACTTTTGCCACTCACTGTAGATTATTATAGACGCATAGACCAATGAGAAACGCACGAACCAATGAGAATGCTCCCCCGAAATGACGTCACAAGAGGCGGTAAATGTTAGGTTTGAAAATGCGGTTTTTAATACGCTCTGTTAACTCACAAAGCGACTTTATTAAACAACAGAACACGTTTTAGGGCTTCATGTTATATAGTCTACGAGATGCCATAGGTAGTTGAATTGGTCAAATTCAATTGAGTGATTTCAGACAATATTATAAGTGGTAAAACTCTTCTTTATTTACTGTCACTGAATAGTAGGTAAATCATCATTTTTATGCACCTAACATGATTATTTCAAATCGGATTTCTATTTATTTGTCACTGTGCAGTTTGCTCTAATTAATTAACTCACTAATGTTTGAATGTGTATGATTCGTACACGTACCTTTCCTGAAGTATAGTTGCTAGTTCCTTGCAAAAATCACCTCCTTGTTTAACATATCTTCTAAGATCCTCAAATCCATTTTGTCCCTGTAACAAAAATGCATAACTATGTAAAATAAATTTATTCAACGTTTTTGTTTAGATCAATAATAAAAACAGAATAATAAAAAACAAACCTACAACGTAAATAACATAACAAATTCGGTAGATTAAGTGCAATCAAGTGTCTTCGGTTAATTACTTCATTGGAGCGATTTTGGTAAGAGTCTATTATCTAAATTAATTAATTCAGATAAAATGTACCTCCAATCATTACTTTCTCGTCAGGTGTACTTGGTTTGAGGGTCTAACTATAATAAATCAACCTTCGTTATTTCTTTTATCTGATGACAAGAAACTGTTTCATTAGATTTCTATTGTGATAAATCATGTAAGTAACTAAACTAACATAAGAAGTATAAGTAATATTTTATTTACAACTGCTCTGTAAAAATCTTATTATATCTTATTATACCACTTATTCCAGTATTAGTGGTGTAATAAAAAATCCCTATATATAACAAATTTGAGCGGTTAAAATATTATAATGAAAAGAAATCCATTCTTGGTTTTCAATTTTGAGCAGTTTGATGAAATTTTGTATCTCATGCGAGAGCTAGAGCGTAGTATGTATATAGTGTAATTCGTGTTATTACAGACTCGATTTAACGACCCCCTCGTCTGCAATATTCACACTCGTAAAATGCTGTAAGAATTCTTCTGTCCCACTAATACTATAAATAACCAACGTGTGTTCATGTGAAAATATATTTGGAGTAGGCCATGATTACATTACTTGCACTTTAGGAAATTTGGTGCACTGAGCGATGCGTTGTACTTTTAGAGTGGGCATGTAATGGGCAACCCACAAAAAATAATAATTACTCTCAATCATTTTTTTTTCTCCGACTGCTATGAAAAGTGTGTAAAAACACACCTTGAAATTTGAACTTGACACTTGAAATTCATTTATTTCACACAATGTAATAAATCCAGAACGCACGCTAAAACCGTGTGAAAAGGTTTCACGCGCTAATGTTGTGTGTTTAGACAACCAAACATACATTCTTGGCGGAACAGACGCCAAAATTTTAAAATAACGCAAGCTGTGCTGCAAAGACGATTCCAAAAAAAATTTTATTCTGTCATTCTGTTTTTAATGTAAACGTGAAGACTGTGCTAAATATGATGAACGAAGATGAAGATGAGTGTACTCCTCTTGAAATATAAGAAAAAACTGCTCAAGTCTCGCTAAACTTATTACCTTCAACTTCAAAGAAGAGATATTTAACTTCGTGCAGAAAAACAAAGAACCTGAACCTGAATCATTATCAGGAAACGTGTTTCTTGTTTATTTTGAAGAATAATCTCAAAGATATAAGTCATCGACAATGCAGTCTCAATATTCAATGTTTAGGAATACGATAAGTGTTAAACACAACATTGATATATCTAAATATCTAAAACTAAGAGCGTTTTTGAAAAGAAAATCAGAAAATTACGTCCCAAAGAAGTAAAAAATTCTAGATTCAGAAGATTTTTACAAATTTTTGAATTCAGCGCCAGATCATCTTCGTCCCACAAATATCCTAGAAAAAAGATTTTAAATCTACCAAGCAGGTTGTGGGTATAAACAAAATAGGAAGTATGGCAAAAAACATAGCTGTCTATTTAAAACTCCCAAACCCAGGACAGTATACCGTTTGCTTTCGCCGGTCATCGGCTACACAACTGGTAAACGCAGGTAGCGATTTGCTAACCCTCAAACGCCATGGAGGTTGGCGTTCCAGTGCTGTTGCCGAAGGATACATAGACGATTCCATCCAAAACAAAATATAAATGTCGAATAAAATAAATTGTTGCATCAGTTGAACCTGCCAATGAAAATTCAACGATCTTGGCAGAAAATGAACTTCCCTTACGTTCCACAAGCTTTTCATTGACAGAAAATATATTAAAAAAAATCGAAACTCCTGGAATTAAATTGGAAAATTGTTCCAATATAACAGTAAATTATAATTTTAAATAAGTAGATATAATCATGCGTTTTTCGTGTTTTTTTGTGTATTTGATGCAGTAGAAAAAGTATAGTGTACACGTGTTGAAAATTCGATTTTGCTTAAGGCGAAACGCTCAGTCGCCTCAACTTTGGAAGCGAATTACGGCTTTCATTGTTAGGCTTAACGTATTGGGCATCAAAATTAGTAAAAAAAAACCTTCATCACGGCAAAACGTTGTTTGTTCAGAAAAAAAAATTATTGCCAAAATGAAAAGCTAAATTTTTTTTTATAACAAACGTGTTAGTGCTTGATTTTTACTGATCTCTGTATTCGGTAAATGCAAGGTGTTTTTATAAATATTGAAAAATAAATTTGCAAATTGTGTCCAAAGTAAAGTAAACAAAAACGGGCCAGTCGCCTTAAGCGACACTTGTTATACAGTATACTATTTCATGACAACGTAGACTTATTTATTCATTACCCATGCAACCAACACAACAATCACACAGCAATGCTCTAACGGTTGAAATGAATTTTGCATCGTTTTTTGGTTGAAAACATAAATAATTAGTTCTTTTAACAGCTCTTTTCTCAGCCTTTTGACATATTTTTGATTATAACCTCAAATTAGTTTAATCAATTTTGGCAAGTTCAAAAAGGAGCCTTTTGATGATTTTTACCAGTATAAAGTTGTTTTATTATTGACTACAGTATTGGCGTATAGCAAGAGGAAAATGCTATTTTCGGAAGAACATAAAATTTTTGTTCGCGATTTATTTACATACAGTATAATTATTGTTCTCTAGTTCCAGGGGCGGTACCGACTTATGTCACATAAGTTATGTGCCTAACCAATGGTGGTGGGAGGCACCCTTACAATAATTAAATGTAAATAAATCGCGAACAATTTTCATGGTCGAATCTTTCTTTGACAATTGAAAGACAATGGCAATATTCCGTAGGTGATTGGTTGGAAGAGTGTCCAGTTGTCCCAATCAAATAACCAAAATTTTGCCAAACCATTGACATAGCCGTTAAGAATTTTCGAGAATCTGGTAATGTCGGAAGAAAGAAAATGTTGGCACAAAGACATACTCAAGAAGTTATGGTATTGCAAAGGCCCAACAAATAATGGATGCTCAATCATAAACCCCTGTTCGTTGATTAGCCCATCACAAACTTGAATTGTAAATAACTATAAAGAATTTGTGCAATAATGTTGGAAATGTATTAATAGTAATTATACACCAAGGTTGAGAAGACATTTTTCTTAGCTTCGCATCTTGGGCAATAATAATGCGAGGCTAAGAAAAGGCTTCTCAACCGTGGTTTATATACTATTTTTTTCACTACTAGCACATTTGTTTAACTTTTCTTCAAATGATAATCATGATAATGTGAAAGGTTGGAACGAATTTAACTAAGATATCCATGTATAGCAGTAGCATATGAAATTAAATCAATACCTGTCATTTCTATTTTTTGTTGCGATGTTACTAGTGTGGTCCAAATGGCAAATTTAACATTTTGCAAGAAATTCCAACTCCCCAGTTCTACATTGACCTATCCAGCTATCATTAATAATGACAGCAAGTCAACAGTAATCATGCCAACACTGTCAATTGTTTTTATTATCTACTAGTAGAGAGAAAAATCGATTATTGGGTAAGGTACAGAAAATCACAATTTCTGAAGCATCAAACACGATATATATAATGATGTTTCCTAGTAGTGAAAAAAGTAAATTAAACATTTTATCCTCTTTTAAATTTGACATTTATTTCACTTATTATAGAACTAGAGCTGTTAATTGTATCACTAAATTTTATGCCTGTATATTTCATTACTGAAAGGCAAATTTGTTATAAAACATTGTGGTTAACTTGCACATAAAAGCAATTCTTTCGGTTTTCCATCATTTTATGCCATACTAACAATAATGTGTGATCGTCCCGAGGCAGGGTCCATAACCTGTGTGTTGTCCTGTCATCTGTGACAGTTCACAAACTGGAAAAATATAAGACAGACCCAACCACTCCAATATTTTTTTAAATATGTAACAAATTTTAATATTAATTAGTTATTAATAATTATTATTTATTTATGCGTTGCCCATTACTGCCCACTCTAAAAGTACAAAACTTCGCAACATCGTTCAGTGTACCTAAATCCCTAAAGTGTATGTTATGAGAAAAGTAATGTACGTCATGGCCTACTCCACGTAAGTATATTTTCATTTAAACACTCGTTATTTACTTAGCTTTACTTATAATTAGCTTGCGTGCTTCATTGTGCTACAAATAATCCAAATTTAAATTACACTGTTACAACACAAATTTAATTGTAAAAATATCTCAAAAAGATAGTTACAAACTCTCTTAGCTGGAGTGAGCAATGCATAACATCTATAGGTAAAGCAAGACAAACTTTGTATTTCCTTAAGCACGTTTTTGTGAATCCATCGGTAGAATTAATTTCCAAAATTTATAAATGTATTATATTGGTCCTCATCTAGAATTTTCCATCTCTGTTTGGCGCCCTCATTTGATTAAAGACATAAATGCATTAGATCGGGTACAACATGAGGTAACTCGATGGACAGTTAATTTAAAGATCTCCGGAATGCACTTTCATCTAACATTGTTTCGGCTGAGTCTGTATATACATTTAAAAAAAATTACATCAACTGTAAAACAGTTTGCATTGAAAAATAAATTTTCTTAATTAGTTTGCGATACGGGGTTTTCCTCCGCAAATAAATCGATTTCATAATACTAATAACAAAGAGCAACCTCGTGAAGGTCGGAATCACGGGGAGCTCCTTCAAAAAAAGAGCAATATTAAGACAAACGTTCATAAAAACAATGCCTTTCAGTTTGTTTGCACTATTTTATCACAAACTGGCATTGACAATAATGAGCTATTTAACGATTCACGTGATTTAAGTTTCATGGTCACCCGGCTTATCACCTTTAACGCGACACGGCGGTGAAAAGTATCAAAATGAAACGGTTTAGGAAGTGTAAATGGTAAATTGCAGATAGTGGACGGCAAATTTGTTTTTGGGCCTGGGAGATAGTTCCGTCGATGTGGTAGAGAAGAGGGCTCTCGTGGAGATGTCGTGGGAGCTGCAGGGCACTCTTCTCCGCTGAGACCGACGTATTCTTTGATATATCATTACCTACTTTGGAAAATCCCAGAGTCGATCTACCTGAGACCAGTACTGACGTGACACCCTCCCTATCTTAATTAATTCCTCTTCTTAAAAACGAAAAACTACGTATTTACGCGGACTGGGACCATGCAACGTGTAGCACTACCATCAAGCAAGAAAATATTAGGTAACACTAAAAATATTTACATAGCAATGATACATAATGCGTGTTAGAAGAACCAATATATGGGTCGAGTGTTACTTAATATAAAGTAATATACCGGTTTATAATAAAACCAACTTTATTTTCGCATATTCGATTAGGTATCCAGATCGTGATACAATAATGAATGCGATTGTAAGGGCGATAATAAACGAAGCAGTTGAAGTACTAAAAAAACACGAATAAATCGAATAATGGCAGAAAGATGAGCCCCAGAACACTGGCTGATTTAGCTCCATTTTTCAAGAAATGAAACAACTAATAAGAGTGAAAAACTTTGCTGGATCCAATTGAAGGACCCAGGACGCAATCTTCATCTAGTGTCTGAAAGAACAACAAAAGAACGACGAAGAATCACATATGATAGATCTAGAAAACTTTCGAGAAGATAAAGGGAAATGATATGAATAAACATTGTAAGCAGTGCCATAAAAGATCAATAAATAGCAGGAGCAGGGGGAGACAAAACACATAGTCGAAAAAAGAATAGCAAAGTTTAAAGATAACAGTCGTAACCAAAAAGAGAAGAGGGGAAGAACCTCAGGAAAAAATCAACTAAGTTCAACACACCTCTGCACTCTTTGATGGGCTCTATGATAAAGTTATGATTCGGTATAGGACATAATATACTGAAAAGTATTCGCATTTATGGAACACCTGTATATCGAAAAATAAAAACAATAGGTACGTCTGAAACAAGTGCATACATCTACATTTAAAGTTCAGCTACCTTGTTTTACACATGTATCTGCTCTAGTCAGTGGTGTCACATAAATTAACATAAATTGTGTTTTTAATGTAAATTTCAGTGTAAAAGCCTGATCTAAAAATTTAAAAAAATTCAAAATAATAGCAACCTCATCGGTCATTTCAAGGTATAGCTATTTACGATGTTAGACATGTAGCAACATTTTTATGGCCGGGCCAAAACTACAGGTCGAGCCGTAGAGCGAGACCTGTATGTTTGTCAAGGCCATAAAAATGCTACCGGTCGTATATTGTATAAGATTTTTTAGAATAATGCAACAAAAATTTTATCCGACACGTCGCGTCGGGGCGGCGTATGAAGTGAAAATACGATAGACAATCTGAAGATTGCGTCGAAGATAGCGAAATAGAGGTTGTGATAAATGAGCCAATCAATATTTATTTATGATATTTTTGAACAAAAGTCAACTTAACATACATATTTCTTTATATTATCGTTATGAATACCCAGAATTTTTAGTGAAATCTAATCTAATCTGCTTTACATTTGATTCAACCTGTTTTTGACTAATTGTAAGATTTTGATTGATTTATATAACATACCTGGAAATGTTACGACGTTTATTACATCCGCAGATGTCAGATTGAAGCCAAGCTCGTAGAGCGAGGATTTTAAGACATCTAAGGCTGTTATGGGTCATATCATTCGTGGTTTGTTCAATAGCTTATCGGTTTCAGATGACCACTTATGTGAATTTAGTGAAAACTTTAGCAATTTTTTCTGTAAGATTAAGATCAGTGGTTTCTGGTACTTCTAGTTCGGCGGTTTCAGCACTTTCAATTGAAATTATTTGCAATGACCATACAAGAGAAATAGTGCAACAAAATACATCTTCACACATGTTGACAAAAGACATTTCGGTAAGGTAATCCCTCATCGACTTTACATACAGGATGCAGTTATGGCTTACCTACCAGCCAATTTTTATACGCTTTACGCCACAAGTGGTTTATTTTGTGAGCCCCGAGTGGCGTAAAGCGTTCAATCTACACAGGAACGAGTGTAATACAACGTTTTATAGTTCGACACAACCCCGGAAAGCCTTTAAATTGCTTAAAATCCATAAAAATAGTGTGACGTTTATCTGACATTTTCATTATTTCATGACAGAGAGTGTTTACACAAGCGAAAATTTGAAAATTCTGACAGTGTCGAACGATAAATTTTATTAACATTCAAAATTTTACTATAATAAATATTATACAATTCTTTTATTGCGCAGTGTAGCATTGTAATTAACGACTTCTACCATAAATATGAAAACTTTTTAAAAGTACATGAAAAGCACTGATTGTGAATCACATCTGTGAATCCTAACGATCGTCGACTATATTGTTCGTCAATAATAAGAAGTCTGCATTCAAAGTGAAATTACTTCCTGTGGTTTGAATGAATAATTTTTCTTACTCCACCGTATTGCAATAAATTTTCAAGAAAGAAGTGCAGCCACGCGCCGGTGCTCGTTATTATTATTGTTATTATGAACAGTACTGTGGTTGATGTGTGAATGACCGGACATATTTTTGATATTTTGAGGACAGTTCCGCTATGCGGAAGTTTCTTTGCATGAAGCCTTTTAAAGGTTGCATTTGTTCTTTGTCGTAGTAAACTGCAAATTCATATAAACCTTTATCTCTATTTATAAAGATATATGCATACCTATGGTGATATTATTCTAGGAGATAATTTGAACCGTAATATCACATCTCATTTTTATATCAGTCGTCATGCGGATAATACCATGTGATCCCCAAAATCTGTCATCAAGGACGTCGATGAATATATTTTTATAGAAGTTATAGCTGTTAATATAACGAGAATATTATGCGATTTATAATAGTCGCGGACGTTGCAAAGTGACGACGCGATAGCCGAGTCTCTTTCGATATTCTAGACGGTTAAATCGCTAATATCGAGTTATATTCAAGTTATCGTGTCGTCCACGATGGGAATGGCGAAATTCATCAAAATTTTGTTCGTCAATGAAAAGCCGAATATAATATAATAATATATAATAATATAATATATCGGGTGTCCCAACTAAAATTTGTACCCCCCAACAATTCCAATTTCGAAAGAGAATTTAATAAGCTTTAAAATGATGTATCACACGACTCCCCATGTCATTTAAATTTTTTAAGGTGGTGGCTCCCCTGGCTAAAGGGGTGAGATCTAAGACTTGAAAGTTTGGTACAATTTTGCTCCCCTTGATAACAAAATTGACCTGTTTGAGTGTTTTCTTCTAAGTGTTTCGAAATTGAAATGGTTGGGGGGTACAAATTTTAGTTGAGTATTTTATGTAGATTTGGAAAATATCGATTTCATGTTTTTTTTTTGTAGAAAGGAATTAATAAATGTAGGTCTGAATAGAAAACTGAATAAGCTTTAAAATAATGTATCACACGACCCCCCATGCTATTTAAATTTTTTAAGGGGGTGGTTCCCCTGGCTAAAGGGGTGAGATCTAAGACTTGAAAGTTTGGTATAATTAGGTCCCCCTTGATAACAAAATTGACCTGTTCGAGCGTCTTTCGAAATTGAAATTGTTGGGGGGTACAAATTTTAGTTGGGACACCCTGTATATTTATATTATGGAATTGACTATTACGATGCACATAATTATCGCCAAATGTGTAACATTATAAGGACATAAGTAGTTGACGATACGATATAGTTATTTATGTATCAAGGGAATAAACATCCATGTTAATCCCGGGAATGTAAGAAATGGCATTTTCATTCGAGGGATTAACGGTGTTTCTTCTAGAGATGCATACAAAACTTTCCTTCCAACCGCCTAAATTAGAGAAGATTTTTTTTTATTGCGCGGTACGGTGACACCTAAATGGAGTTGAATGATGGTTACTATGGAAACGAGTTGGTTTATGTGTGAAAAACGATTGACTAGGGAATAAAATAGCTGTATTCCCTCGGGAATAAAGTACCACATTATTAGCCAAAAATGAGGGAATAAAGTTGCATTTTATTCCCGGTTGGTAGGACAAGTTATTTATTCAATTATTATAAGTCACAAGTGCCAAATTGAGGTACCGAATGAGTAAACCTGACAAAAACCTGACATACACAATAATGATTGTCATTTGGTTTTTATTCTGTTAAAATCATACAATAAATAAAAAAAGATACAGTCCTGTCCGTTTTTTAAACACTCTGTATGATGAAAAACGGCACCCATTTTGAAAATAATTATCTTCTAAGTTGTTGTAGTTGTCCTAGGAAATCCCATGTTAAATTTTTCACCCCATGTTAATTTTCATCTCATCAGGCTTGAAATTCTTGGACATATTTATTTTATGTTGGAAATATTTTTGAACAATTTCTTAATGTTGAATTATATTCACAAACAGAGTAATTTACAGCCTTTTATAAAAATATAATGTGTAATTAAGTGCCTCCGATTATGTGAATATAAACCAAAAACCACATTTACAAAATGAGGTTTGCCTACGCCGATCTTGGCCAAGCTATTGCTCAAGAACTGACCATAAATTTAACCCAAAAATTAAGCTTTACAAGTAAAAATTGATCCAAAGTTACATATATTGTTACACCTATGGTAAGTTGCGCAGAATTATACAGTAGAGCTTTGAAACAGCCCACCCTCGTAAATAAAATAATTTTTTAAATTGACATTTTAATATTTGAAGTTGTATTGAAAACTTACTTGCATTATGTTTAACGTGTTTGTTAACAAAATAATAACAGAAAGTAAACTGTAGAGAAAGTTTTAATATTATTATTAATAATCAGAAAGAAAAGCGATGTTTATGGACTAAAGGCAAACTACGTAAAGCTTGACCGACCACAATAGAAAACATAACCGTACCATAAGATGTTACTACATATTCTCTTGGCTCCCACTGCTAAAGCACAGTTTTCACAAAGCAACTTTTACTTTATTTAGTGAACACTTATTTCTCATAATGTCTCTTAAATTATTATTGTTATTTTGTAATTCTTTGAGAGCATATCAGAGTGGTAAATTATTTGCATATTTCTAACAAATGGAATAATTTTTTGAACATAAAATGTCTACCAAACCGTATATTCCAAATATACATAACAAGCAAATACTCCTTATTATTTATTGCAGTATTTCGAGCAAAATATGATTCAGTAGAAAGAACTAACCTTTTATTTGACCTCTCACATTAAACCCAAGCCGATAATAATTACTGCTCCACTTAATTCAATTTAAAAATTGCTTTGAAGAATGGAGTACAGTTAGAAAAACATTTTTAATTAAAAAGTAGATCTCACCTCCCCAACGAACCTGCTCCTGCGAAATGCGGACTTAATTGCAGCAAAATCAAAGTCGGACTTTTCTTCTGCGCATTTTTCCACACTATTACTACTTGATGCAACAATATGGACTTTATTAACTTTTTGAATATTAAACTTGTATTCAATGTCTTTCGGTGTTATCGGCACTTTGGCAGAAAATACTTCATTCTTCACGACTTGACTTGAGTTTTCACTGTCAAAACTTTCTTGATTTCTTTTGAACAACTTTGTGGTATTTCTAAGCGCGTTTCTACACTTGTCTTTTGAAGATTTGTAGACTTCTTCGAAGTTAATCACAATCTTGTCTTTGTCACTATAAGCGCCCACTCGTTGTTGAGAAGCGTGTTCCACCATTATGTTGTTCAATTTAACTCTAAAGTTGTTCCAGGTGTCTACAGCCCTTTTTGGTTTTCTCAAAAATGCAGGTCTTCGCATTTTTAGGGGTAGTTTGTTCCGCGGTTTGGGGGAATCCATGTTTTCAACAGTTTGTTCGTTTACACTATCAGCCTGATTTTTGTTTTGCACAAGAACTTGACTGCAGGAGACGTGTTCAATGCTTGAATGGTCTGAGGTGTATGGCTGGAATTCTTCTAATTTAAAATCATTCAAGGACTGCGAAAGTCTACAATTTGCAATTTGGCGAGGAATCTTATAAAGACCCTCATCGTCATTTGCACTTTTATCCCTAATTACCAAATTAGGATCGCTTCCACACTTAATTATTCCAACCAAAGGCAAAATTTCGACACTTTCACTTTTAACTGCAGCTAGCTCAACGGTTGATTCCGCCTCGGGGGTGACTAATTGAAACTTTACCTCGCTCTTATGTGTGATAGTGTTAGAATTGTCGTTTTCATACATGTTGTCTTCTTTTTCTTCTTCCAGATCACACTTTTGCGCCTTCGTTTTGGAGAAAAAAGAAAAACTAATTTTAGGTACGTCATATTGGCAAGCAGCATCAGGTGTTATTTTCTGGTCATCTTCTTCCATTTTGTTATTTACAAATACATCAGCGTACAATTCTGCACCCGGAAACTCATCTTCACTTGTGTAAAAATTGTCAACATTACTACTTCGGGCAGACGTTTTAGCGTCCTCAAAATTTTCACTGTCACTGCTGGTGTCACTATTCACATAAACACTGTTTGGTAAGCTTCTACTTTTATCATATTCTTGTTGGGCTTGCTCCAAATCATACGATCCCGAATTTCTACCACTTTTAATATCGTCTGGAAGTTTGATTGGAACTTTTTTTAGCATCGAAGTCTGGATGTTGGGAGTTGTAATTCTCCAGTGTTGGTGTGAAATTTTATTACAGAGTTTTTTCATTTTATGATGTTTTAACACAGTTTTACTCACATTCGTTTTATGCACTGTGGACGAATCGTTGCTTCCCTGACGTTTGTTCGTAAAAAAGTACAAAATACAACACAAACAGTAATTTGTTTGAACATTAACATACGTATACTGCTTCGGTCAGATAAAGATGAAATATGTTGACGTTGTTGAAATTGTTAAGCAGAGGTAATTTATTAGGAAGGTCGCATTATTGTGTTTCGATGTCATATGATGGTGACAATGCAAAGTACCTGGTTCATAGGTCTAATCCGTTAAACAAATTTACCACAATCGCTTTTTAATTTAATTTGCCGCACTTTCATTTTCTTGTATTTTGATTACTTTCAACACTAGATTTGAACTGCCACAGGGCCAACGCAGTGTAAGCTCTCACTATATTAAGTTCGTGGTGCTATATTTATCACATGTGTGTGTAGTAGATCCTATGGCCATCCTCCACTAACAGTAGACAGATACATTGCGCCCATCAACCACGTGCGAACCATTCTTGCATTGAGTAACTACTTGTTGCTTGTTGCACCATTAAATTTAATTGTTCAATTAGATTTTTAATTGTGCGATACTCAAATGTAGCCGTATAATGCAAAAATACCAGTCAAGATTAATATAATGAGACGTACTTTGCTTCAAAGCTTTACGCTTACACCATTTATTAGCGTCGTACTTGAATAATTACCACTAACTATTTCAACAAATGTTTTGATAATGACAAAAATGTGTGAATCAGCAGTCAACAAATTTCGTTACGCAATGAACTAGTTTTAATGAAAACTAAATTTGCAAATGATACAATTACAAATATTGGTTCTATAAATTAATTTGTTATCTTAAATATATGATCAGAGCAGATAGTATGCACACTGTACTCCTGCCTTTAAACACAATAATGATGTGACGGAGAAACCGTTTAAGGTAAGATTTTTTTATACATAAATTGGGAACTTTTATTTCCGACCTAATAAACCATTGTGCAATCGGCCATTAATTCTTCCACTGATCCTAATTTGATATAAAGCTGAATTCTTTTATTAGTATTACCGCCTATTGTTGTATTAATTGTTTTCTTTTTAACTTTTGATGGTTTGATGAAGCGATAAATTAGAAAAAGAAATTCTTGACCAAGCATATGACTAAAATTTGATGAAAACAGTCGTACGTTTATGCTCTCCGAAATGCGCTTCTGTAATTAAGGCTAGTTTTACAAAGGTGAGTTTTTACCGTTTTACAGTGTTCCTCACGTATTTTTATCACTAACTGATTTCTCTATGTGAAATTAATGAGTACTTATATTATACTTAACGCAACACATAAAATTAACGTTATTTTGAATAGTAAGTTATCATTACTTCAGATAATTGAGTTGCCTAACATCCGAGAAATATTATTTGAAACATCAGGCATCCATATACAGGGTGTCCAACATGTATGGGATAATGGTTCTGCAGCCGTAACCGTATATTTTATCGCAAGACAAAAGTTGTTTGACAAAACAATGCGGTGGTTGTCAATTTTGGGATATGACGTCATCGGTAGTTTTTTAAATCGTAATCTTTTTTTTTTCTTTTTTTATTCCTCTTTCAATTGTCAAACAGTATAAAACATTTGATACCTTACGTAAGAAAATTTTTGAGAAATAAATTTATTATACGTTTTTATGTTTTGGCCAGGATTTTAGCTTTCTTGTTGAAGGATTTTCTTTTTTTTTGTGCGGTTGGACGAATATGGCGTGGCAGAACGCTTTCATCTGTCAGTCCTGATTGCTTGCTGGCCCTTTTTCCAGCAGTCAACAAAGAGAAGAATTTTTAATCATTCTGGATGATTTACTTTTAAGTGTGACAATTAGACCATGCTCAATTTCGTCTTCTCTTAATTCATGCTTTTCAATGCTTTTAATCTCGATTCTCCAGTAATTCGCCAATTATAGAAATGTAACATAAATCGTCCTCTTCTTCGGTTTCATCTGGTCTATATGTATGTACCGGGTGTCCCAGAGGTGTGTGGACCATCATTTACGCCCTTATTTTGAAAGATATCAAAACGGGGCTTTCGGGGGACGATAGCCACACGATACCTTCACAATTTAAAATGATTAGAAATCCTATAGAGAGTGTCCTAATATTAGTAATAATATACCAAAGTTATGTTTTTTTTTTATGGAATGTCCTGTATATTAGTTAGTGAATTGAAAGAGCAATTAACGCTAAGCAAAATGATATAAGGTACTACAGGTTTATTATGGATGGTTCTTGAGTTTTAGGAAGAATTTTAGGTCAAAATTAGCACTTGTTAAAAAAATTGAAGAGACCATTCCAACATAGATAGATAACTGAATATTTTTCTGTAAATAACTTTTTCTACTTTGGTGTCATAATTGAGTTTTTGTGAAACTAAAAGTAGTGTCACAAAGGAACTTTTTGTGAAACTGCTTTTGGTTTTTTTATTTGATACGTATTACGTTGGTATTGAGCATTTCTAACCAACTAATGTCGAAGTCAAGCCAAGTGTCAACTTTTCAGATAAAAAACATAACTACAAACACAACCAGTACTACCTAATCCTAAATATCCCTAGAATATTTAAAAAGCATAATTTTAACATTTTCATAAAACGAAGAGCTCCAAAGTAGAAAAAATAGTATATTACACTCGTTTAACGAGGGATTGTGACATTCGTTCTATTGGGACACTTCTCGCTGCGCTCGTCGTGCCCCAAACCCACTCATGTCACAATGAAGCCTCTTGTTAAACTCGTGTAATAATGTACTATTTTATAGACCCAAAACTTTAATACACACTGATTGAAAGTCATCTAAAATGATATTTCTATACAGGGTGTACGGTTTCGCAAAATGTATAATAACTTATTTTTTTCAAATGGAACACTCTATATTCCATTATACCACCAAATAGCATTTTTAATAAGCTTTCTGTCAATATGTATATGGTTTGCCTCGGAAAATATTAGTACTTTAGATAATTTTTACAAAAAACGTAGAAAACTTTCCCAAATTGATGAAATCGTGTATTAAGATCAGATATCGCCTTGGACTTGGATATGTACTCAAATACTTTAGTTACTAAATACATTTAGATTTTTATACCGAGCGTCCAGTAATCTACTGAACACTTCAGAAAGTACTGAACATTCAAATTTTCATACCGAGCGTCCATGATTTTTACAATGCAAATAACATGATATTACACTTGACAGTGTGTTTTTTAAACATAGGGCACGGTTTTTTTTACCGAGCAAGTGAGTAGATAACCATGACTGCTTATTAAATACATAGCGATAATAATACCTACTATGATTCTATTACTAATATTATGCATTAGAATTATATAATTTGCAATATCAAGTTTTACCGAAAAATGTAACCAGGCAGATACTATGTGAATAATTTGTTGCGTTTAAAAAAGCAATAATTTTGACCTAAATTTCTTCATAACTCAAGAACCATCCATAATAAACCTGTAGTACCTGATATCATTTTGCTCAGCATTAATTGCTCCTTCAATTCACCAACTAATATACAGGGTATTCCATTAAAAAAACTTTGGTATATTGCTAATATTAGGACACTCTGTATATGATTTCTAATAATTTTAAATTGTGAAGGTATCTTTTGAAGGTATCGTGTGGCTATCGTCCACCGAAAACCCCGTTTTGATATCTTTCAAAATAAGGGCGTAATTGATGGTCCACACACCTCTGGGACACCCGGTATATACCAAAGCCAGGCTTTTTGTAAAACGCCTAGACTTTTCCAAAATGACTTGGCAAATTGTAAAACAATAATAGCTTTGCAATTAGACTAGAATGATATTTCAGGCGCTTTATAAAACGCCCGCATAACTTTAGGCTTATTGTAGATTTATTAAGACAGGCGTATTATAAAATGGCTACTTGTTGTTTAGGCATATTCTAAAATTCATCGGTCAGCATTCAGTTTAGATGCTATACTCGCCTTATTCGGGCTGAATGTTGGGTGTTTTTATCATACTTGAACAAGCAACAGACAACATAGGGAGAATAAACTACTAGATAAATTACTACATGACCTTTATTAGTTTTGAGGTTAAAAAATCCAAAATAGAACGCAGTATGTCTAGACTCCCGACAGATGGCAATGAATAATGAAGTAATATTTATTTTACAATATAATATCGCTCCAAATAAAATCGGGGTATGGAGTTAAAACAGAGGTTAATTATACCGCTGACAAAAAGCTCGAAACTTCAGACAAGAAATTAAAACAGAACAAGCAGATGTTATTGTTGCAAGGCGCACATAAAGTGCATTAGCAAATGTCATTCCATTGGCCCCTGCAGAAACAAGTAACTATAGGTATTCTAATATTTTGGTCACAATTTTTTTTTCAGTTTAGAGCCTTGTTTACGTTTTTTTTTTTCTATTATGTATACTTATATTTCTGTTATATTTATTTCTTTTGATTAATTTTACATGTTTCTTTGTAAAGAGGCTGGTTTCCATTATTATATTTCGTTTTACCCCTATAATTACTAATATTAATAATAGTATAATATTATAAACTTCCACATTTCCTTTAAATAAGGACTTATTTAAGTTTCTATTTTATTTCTTGTTATAAAACAATAAAACAAATCTAATAATTTAACATAATATACAATATTACTGCCAATACTCAATAATATTATTATATTGAATAAGGCTTGAATGCGACATTTTTAGATATTTGGAATATGCCCAAACAACAAGTAGGCGTTTTCTAATACGCCTGACTTAAGCAAGGCATATTGTAAAATCATTGTGTTTTTACAATAAGACTAAAGTTATGACGGCGTTTTCTAAAACGCCTGAAATATCTAGTCTAATTGCAAAGCTATTGTTCTTTTACAATTTGCCAAGTCATTTTGAAAAAGCCTAGTTTTAGTATACTGCCGTGTTAATTGAATTAAAGTGATTTTGAGATAATGGAAGTTTTATAATTTTTGCTGTGCCATCCAATAATTTTACAGTACGAATTTTATTTGTTACAACTCTATCACTGTTGATACCACATAAGGGGCTGTCCATTATTACGTAAGGTGTTTTTCTGTTAATTTGGACCCCTCCCTCCCCCTTGATGAGATTTGGTGAAATTTGGTCAAACCCCCCTCCCCCCGCTCGAACAGGTCGATTTCTGTTTTCAAATTGCCATCTTTCGACATAAAAATTTTGTTGATGACGTGATCTGTTTTCGAACTATGACACCGTCATCAATTTTTTTAAATGGCAACCCCCAACTTTTTTTTGGGCTTTAGATACACGTTTCAATTCTCTATTCAACAAGAGTGAAAAAGTGATAAATTAAGTTTTTATTCCTTGAAAAAATACTATTTCACTACGAATCCGTCATGAAATGGCGTAGACTAGTCCCGAAGTGATTCAATGAAGTGCTCAAAGCGTTAAAACACGTCTGGGAATGTGTCAAATTGTAATTTGAGCACTTGCGTTAAATTTTATTAAATTGTTTTTAATTTTTCGTCGTTTGCTTTCCAAATTTATTGTTATTTTTCAATTTTTTTCAATTAATAATAAATTTTATTTTTGATGTCATCAACAAAATTTTTATGTCAAAAGATGGCAATTTAAAAACAAAAATCGACTTGTTCGAGCGTTTTTCTCAAAAACAGTACATAACTAAATTATGAATTATGTGCGGAATTTTATGATCATCTGTATTTTGCTAAATACCACTACATATTTGGAAAAATAATAGGGCGTTTAAGGCACACTATAACAATTACCTTCCCTAATTGTTCACTCACTTTATGGGCAAGGGCGTTCTGTAATGTTCGTTGAACAATTTTCAGCGAGGATTTCCATGAAAAGAGTCTGGTAAATAAATTGTGCGACAATTGTCTCAATTCGGGGAATGCCATACATATCAAATATTTAATACTGTCGAGATTGTTATTGTAATAAAAAATAGTTTGCGGACAAAATAGAAAACCTAAAAAAAGTAAAACAATATAAGTTTAATGTTTTTTTTTTATATTCTATGTAATAATAATGTGTATTTTTTTAATTAAAAAGTTGACGTGAGATTTTCAATGACCCCCTGCTCCCTTTAGATGAGATTTTACTAGACACCTCCCCCCCCCCCATTTTGGGCTCACATAATTAATGGACGACCCCTAACGTTCGTACTGTAAAATTATTGGATGGCACAGAAAAAATTATAAAACTTCCCTTATCTCAAAATCACTTTTTTGCAGATATTCAATTAACACGGCAGTATATGCCTACGACATATACAGGGTCTTCCAACTAAAATTTGTACCCCCCAACAATTCCAATTTCGAAAGACTCAGAAGAAAACGCTCGAACAGGTCAATTTTGTTATCAAAGGGGGTCAAATTGTACCTGTTTTTTTTTTGTAGAAAAAAATCGATAAATGTAGGTTTGGATAGAAAAATGAATAAGCTTTAAAATTATGTATAAAACGACCCCTCATGCCATTTAATTTTTTTATGGGGGTGGCTCCCCTAGCTCAAGGGGTGAGATCTAAGACTTGAAAGTTTGGTACAATTACGTCCCCCTTGAAAACAAAATTTACCTGTTCGAGCGTTTTCTTCTGAGTCTTTCGACATTGAAACTGTTGGGGGGTATAAATTTTAGTTGGGACACCCGATATATATGTAGCAGCATGTTGGGATAGCACTTGTCATAATGAAAGAAGTGTAATTCGATTTTATACCATCATGAAAATAGTCAGTTTACTCATCGCCCTGATAATATCAACATTGTTGTCCTAAATGGCTTTGGAAATTTGTTGTTTTACCTAAATCCAATCAACTTATTTTATTTTAATTATTAATTTTATTATGTGTCCATTAATGGAAGAAAAGACTTGACTTTCCCGCTTGTGTGTCCTTCTTTCTTTTCTATGATATTTAGGCGTTGACCACTTTGATATTGATGGAAAGATTGTGGCCACCAGGGAATCATGGGAATCGGGGCCTGCCCCAACGTCATTAAAATTAGTGCCTCCGAATTTGTCTTTTGGATAATTTTGTTACAACATTTTGATAATGTTTATCCTTATTAGTTGAAGAAGTAAGTCATTCAGAAACTTGTGTCAGAAGCGAGTTATAAATCAACAGTTGAGTTGTTGTTATTTTCTGCATATTTTCATTTTGTGAAAATATCTAAGTGTTGATGAATTTTACCAACTGAACCTTCAGAAAACATCCAAAGTGATAAATGTGCCTAAACGCGCCTTTGAATATCCGCGGATTGTTCGTTAAAGATCCAGATATTAAGCAACATTATTTTTTTCTGAGACTGGGCACTTCTTTCAAATTTTGACTGTTCTAAACTTACTCTTTCTGGGTGCTGGATGTTTTAGAAACTCAGTGTAGTTATTTGAAATTATTAGAAAATAAAATCATTGTGAATGTAAGATTGAACAGAGAATTGTACTCATGTTACACAAAATATATTCTACTTCCACCAATAATGATACACTATCTGAAATAATTATAACGTTAAGTTATTCTATCTATGCCATTTATGATAATTAGCACTATTATAAACTCATGCAGGTAACTTTGACATTATCGTTGTCACGTTCGTGCAGAAAAAGGTAAATATTTTCAAAAATTCACAGATTGATGAAACCGAATTTTCGGAGCAAAATTTTTTCTGTTTAGATTTGTGTAATTTTAACCTAATTGCTGCAAAATGCTTAAGAAACTATAATTAAACTCGCTTGGAGCATGCGAGGCAGGATAGAACACGTGCATCCCTCACAATGTACATACGTAATTTTTGTGCTACCGAGGAGAATTATAATTGAAGTCAGTAATTTTTGTTTAATTATTCATTATTGACAATTAACATACTTTATTGGAAAGGTGAGTTTACTTTTTGCTGGCGTGACTATCAATACATAGGTAATGTGTACGAAAGTACAAAGTACCAAAATAAATAAATAGAGGAAAATATCACGATGTAATATATCTTAATCTACCATCATTGAAACATAAATCTGTGGAAAAAAAGTAATAAGGCATTTGGAACAATGCTAACAAATAATGTATTTCGCTATTTCTGAATATATTCACAGTATCTTACGTCAAACTTAAACTAAATTAAAACCATATTATTAAAAATAGTACATGTATTAAAATTTATAACAGAACCACTCTTGACTCATTCATTGGTTCATAGGTATTATTGGATGTTAATTAATTCAAAAAGGTATTACGAACATGTAAACTACAAAATGATTTGTCAATAACATAGCTTTTGCTTTGACGCATCAGTATCAATATTTTATTTGGATAATATTCAGTGTGAAGTTTAACATTATATCGAGTGTTCCAACTAAAATTTGTACCCCCCAACAATTCCAATTTCGAAAGACTCAGAAGAAAACGCTCGAACAGGTCAATTTTGTTATCAAGGGGAACCAAATTCTACCAAACTTTCAAGTCTTAGATCCCACCCCTTGAGCCAGGGGAGCCACCCCCTTAAAAAATTTAAATGGCATGGGCGGTCGTGTGATACATCATTTTAAAGCTTATTCAATTCTCTATCCAAACCTGCATTTATCGATTCCTTTCTACAAAAAAAGCTTGAATTCGATATTTTCCAAATCTGCATAAAATACTCAACTAAAATCTATAATACCCCCCAATAATTCCAATTTACAAAGACTCAGAAGAAAACACTCGAACAGGTCAATTTTGTTATCAAGGGCACCAAATTGTACCCAATTTGCAACTCTTAGATCTCACCCCTTTAGCCAAGGAAGCCACCCCCTTAAAAAATTTAAATGTCATGGGGGGTCGTGTGATACATCATTTTAAAGCTTATTCAATTCTCTATCCAGATACATTTTTATCGATTTGTTTCTACAAAAAAAAGCATGAATTTGTTATTTTCCAAATCAAGAGTATTTTCTGTAGATTTGGAAAATAACAAATTCTTATGCTCTTTTTTGTAGAAACGAATCAATAAAAGTAATGATGTATGACACGACCCCCCATGCCATTTAAGTTATTTAAGGGGATGGCTCCCCTGGCTAAAGGGGCAAGATCTAAGACTTGAAAGATTGGTACAATTTGGCCCCCCTTGATAACAAAATTGACCTGTTTGAGGGTTTTCTTCTCTAAGTGTTTCGAAATTAAAATGGTTGGGGGGTACAAATTTTAGTTGGGACACCCTGTATAAAAAGATCTTAAAACTAATTTATTAACATTTTGTAAACTTTGTCTTCTCTCGCGATATTTATGTCCAGCCTACAGACAGAATTACAGTCTATTTTCTCAGTTCGATGCAATTACAGAACAAAAAACATCCCACCTTAAGGTCTTCACTCTGTATAAAAGTAGAGATACCTGTAATAAACTGAACGCAAAATCGTCCCTACCATGCTAGGAATTTAGTTTTTACTAAATTTGCTTTTGGCGTAATATATTAAAACACTACTTATTGAGGGTTATAGCTTTGTATCAAATGCCTCTAGAATAACGGATATAATCACGTTCTTTATGCAAATAACTATTATCATGATGTAGCATACGAAATAGTACTGCATCTGAATTAATTAAAAGAAAAACTGCATGTGACTACCGTTAGCTGCTTATTTACACATGATAAAGCTTTCGAAAATATCGTGTTTTATACGAAAGATGAGTAACAGGATATGTATCAACCCACGAAAGTATAAAGAAGAATTACTGACGTAAAACATATCGCGTTTCTTTCCTGTTGGGAGTAACTAAAAGTGGGTACATGTGTTAAGTGGTTTTAATCAAGAATAGATTTTAAATAAACTTGCTTGTAATGTTGTTAAAATGATTGTTCCTTTGTAATTTTATAACAATTTTTTTTTCATTTCAGTAAACTTCCGTTTAAAGTGAAATGTCAAATAATTATGTCCCCCTTGGCACCTTTCAGCGTCCTTGCGAACAAGTTTGATGTTGAAAACTTGTACAGCTTAATGTAGGTACTGTAGAAATCGACCAATTTGCTATATGCATTTAATAAATCATACATTAAATTTTCTCAGTCTCTCTAATGGCTGGTATAAACTGCTCTACTTAATTTGTAAAAATTATTTTATACTTTTTCAACCACTTATGAAAACCGTAATTTAGCACGTAATTTGCATTTGGTAAGTAGCTACGTAATTAAACGCAACGGTTTCGTCATTATATTTTATCAAATTCTAAGTGAGCAATAGAAAATTGCGTATTGCTACTCTTCCTACGTTCGCTTGTTGTATTAACCTTTCGGTGCAACCTTCAAGTCGTCTTGTAATTATTATTACAGAATCTGGGCAATTACAGTGAAGTGATACCTCGTTTTATTGTACATCCAACTCCTCACAGGGAACACAAAATCAATCTTGCTATGATTGCGTAACATAAGTAAATAGTCTTTCATGTTTGAAATGAAATTAAAATATTACTTCCTATTGAATAACTTTGCGCCAATAGTTTACAAAAAAAAGCATAAAGAAGTCAATCAAAAATGGCCAAATTTACATTGTCCTCGAATCTATTGTAAATCTTTTTTGATCAATTATAGTGTGTCAATATACCTGTTCAATACTACGCCAAATATTACTTTCATTGCGATTTATTGTTCGCTCACAGAATACTCTTATATCAGGCACCTGTTGCAGTTTCTCAATCTGGTTTTTCAATGTCGACTAAGCAATATCTGACTTAATTAAATGAAAAAAATAGTTTGTCAATATGAGACATTGCTCAAACCAAACGGAACTAATTTTGGTTGGTCATGAATTCACTATTTATCATGCAGCATTTCATTAAAAGATGTGTACGAAAACAATTTGTTCTTACATAATTCTACCACAACCTAAATGTTGATTTAAATATACCTACTTATTATTATGTAAGAATCTTGTTGTGTTGATGGAATAAACGTTGTTACTGTCGACTTGCATAATGATAACAACTCTTTTACTCTAATGATCTTTGGCGTTTGTTTAATCCCAAAAGAATGTACATAGTTTGGAAAAAGTGATAGTACCAAACGGTATCTATGCATTTTTCCACTTTTGACCTCAATTTCACTTTTCTTAAAAACACCGAAGAACTCATGGTTCGCTTTCGTTGGGTAAAATGTGATGTTCTAGTTTTCAATAATCTTGTCATTGTAAATAAGAAATTGTACATTTTTTGCAGTGTCCAAAACCATTACCTATACGACCTTCTAATTGTTTATAGGTTAACTAGTTGTCCACTTTAAATTAAGCTGTGGTTGTTTTTTCTTCTTTTTGACAAAGTATTAGAGTGCGCTTATTATAAAACACAATTAGGTATGTAGTGTATTGATTTATTGATTTCAATGTAGTACTTAAGAGAAAAAACCAATACAATATATTTCCATCGTCAAAACTTTTTTTTTTCAAATAGAACACCCTGTATATTTTTGCACTATTATGTTACTTTTATTCACCTCTTTCTTTTTTATTAAGCATTGCCTATACTTAATAAACCTACAGGATTTTAAGTTATTAAAACTTTTCTTAAAATTCTTTGTAAAATTTGGTATTATCATCATTTACCCATTGATAGTGTGCTGTGAAATCGAAAATCTCAACATAAAAGACAAAGAAGAATATAATAATAATTCAAGCCTCTGTTGTTCGGATGTATTATAACGGTTTAAATAATTTTTAATATTAAATTACAACAAAAATAACAATGATAAAAAAATTAAACAAGATGTTAGTTATCGATCCTGGTTACAAATGGTCGATTAACATTGCTGAGTATGTTAGGACCGACTGACTGAAAAGCTCTTCTTATTCTGATTTCCATGTCGTTCTTCGATGTGGGAGGATTTTGGTATACTAAGTCTTTTACATAACCCCATAAAAAAGTCTAATTTCGTGAGGTCTGGTGATTTTGGTGGCCATCTAATTGCCCCCCCCCCCTGCCAATCCACTGATCACCAAATCTTTCGTACAAATGCCTTACAATTTGGCTATAGTGGGATGGCGCCCCATCATGTTGGAACCACATATTTGCTCGAACATCTAGTGGCACATCCCTTCAAAAAAATATGGTCCAATAATTTTTGTCTCTATTATACCTCCCCATACATTTAAGGACCATCGATGTTGGGGGTCCACATGTCTTATAAAATAATGAAAATTATGTCGGTTCACAAATTCGTTTTTATGAAAGGTTGCTTCGTCTGTAAACAAGCGCTTATTCAGAAAGTTTGGATCTTGATTCAATTGATTTCTAATCCACACCGAAAAATCACTTTTTGAAAATCCTTTTCGTCTAGTTCCTGTAGCTGAATATGGTAAGAATGAAAGTTATTTTTTCGCAAAATTCTTGAAACAGACGTCTGACTTATTCCCAACGTATTACTTAGTTTCCTAGTACTGACATGGGGATTTCGACAACATTTATTAGCACTTGGATTTCATTATCTTCGTTAGTTACAGGCTTTTGTCTTCTCCTGTTCCCTCAAATCTTGCTTTTAATTTTGCAAAAGTCTTTGCTTTCGGGTGTCTACGTTCAGGAAAATTTCAGTAAGAAGTGGATTTCTTTCTCCTTCCCCCAAACAGTAGACCATGTCAATTAATTCTTTCCGTGATTTTAATTACAAATTTTGTAACAAACAAACGACCACTTCTCTTAAATCTTACTTGACACTCATATTCTAGTGTATTCTAGTTGACATTTTAAATTTCACAGCCCGCTATCAATGGGTAATTGATTATAATATCCAATTTTACAACGAATTTTAAGAAAAGTTTTAATAACTTAAAATCCTGTAGGTTTCCTTCTCTTTTACCTACCTACAAAATATTATAATTTTATGATGAATAGCAAAGCCCCATATATTTTTTGTAAATCTGTTTTTAACCATTTTTGAAGGAAAAAAAAAGTTTTTCCTGTATAATTTTATTACATTGCCCAATTTTCTTAAAAATTAATAGTAAAGGCATAATAAGAAACCGATAAAGATTATTTTTTGAATTCAAAAAATGTTGCAACTATAGTCACACGTTAAAAAGTAATAAATAACTTAAATAAGTAATATCAATATGTTTTATTAAATCATTACCGAAACAAACCATCAGAAATGACTAAGTAAGCCATGAATAGTTGTCAGCTATGCAGTTTATTAAAAAAATGCTGTGATTAGAAAACCTGCATTGCTTTTCAAATAATACTAATAATTCCAATAACTAAGTATGAATGCGTGGATTTGTTATTTTGGCACGAAGATACCCCCAACCCAAATATTTTATTGGAAACAACGGAAAAATTGTTTCTAGAAGGCCTAGAGGCAATTTTCCAGCCACAATGGATGTTTTATTATCTCTTTTTGGTTACTGGTTTTTATTTATTTTTTGTTCAAAATATTGTTTTCTTTTTTTTTCTATCTTCATATTTCAAAAAATATTGAACGTGAAAATTAAAGCAGAAATTGATATTTCTAAACCGATTTCATTTGATTTTTCACTCGTTCAAATCGGGTCAAAGATACCTACCGCATCAAAGGTTTTTTATCAATCACCCTGTACTTGGGTACAGGTTAGCCGAAAACAACAGTGTCTTTTGAAAAAGCTCGTTACTTATGAAGTACTTCATTTTAAATGGTAATTAATTACGTAGCTATCATTTTGATGTTAGAATTTGCATTTAATCGTTTAAAAATTGATTTAACATCAATAATAAGCACGAACTTAGCCATATGCTGAAGATTTATGTACTTCTAATGTAACAAAAATGACGAAAAAAAAGTGTACACTCGACTCTCGCTAATCCGGCTATTCCTTGCACAGGAGAGTGATGGATTGTAAAGAGACCACAAGAAATGTATCAAACATAATAAAATTGCAATAAAAACAGGTATACAGTTTAATATTTCAATTTAAATGGTGCCGGATTAGTGAGAGGCCGGATTGCTGAGGGCCGGATTACCGAGAGTTGAGTGTATATTTATAAATAATTAAAGGTTATAATAAAAGATCGTAGTGCGCTTTTAAAGGTGCTATGTCGGGTCAAAATTATTTTTTCCAGATAAATGAAAATTATGATAAGGAGTAAACCAAATTATCATTTGAAACTAAACGTTTCATTCAGCAACTTGATTTTTGAAAAAAACTTAATCCAGTCGGTTAGATGTAAATAATAATTATTTCGATTTTTTTTACATTAAAAATAAAAGTTGACTATTGTTTGACCTTAAAATTCATGTCACAAAATATCTTTTTTATCACAGTTGTGGTCACTAAAAAACCAATGACCATCAACAAAGCACAGGGACTATCACTACAATAATTATTGTGTGTACTAAATTTGGGAAATCCATGCTTCTCACATGGACCATGTACGCACAATTATAGCCAAAGGGCTACATAGAATGTTTTGAAAAAATATCAGAAAAATCAAACCATGTATCAAGTAATTCACTATATCGATTTTTTTTTTTTGCACAAGACGATTTCTTGACGAATTCATATTTAATATATTTAGAACATTAGCTTTTATTCCTGAAAATTCTAGCTTTGTGAATTGAAAGGTCCACAGAGTTGTTTTCTAAGCGACTTGGCCGTCCGCGAGCACTCCACTACAAATACAAACACTTCCTTTCTTTGGGTAAATTGAAAACCACGCCAACGAAGTCGCGGGCAACAGCTTGTCCTAAATAAATTTCCGTTCATATTTGATTTACCCGTGTGAAAAAATTGCAATTACCGAAACTAGATCATGTCAGGATCCGTTGAAATCTGAAACAACTTTTAAGTTAGCAATTTAATTCAACACATTTAAAATAATAATCGATTAGATTAATTAACAAGATAGAAATCGCTATTTTTATTTGACATCAATCTTTAGAAACAAATCAAAGTGGTCCCAAACTGGCGGCAACATTTAGAGGATAGTGGTTTATTTCGACTTCCCGCGTTTTCGAAACTTGATGTACAGTGGCGTAGGCATTACCGTGGGTATCAATGCTTTCAATAACTACGCGTGCCGCAAGTTTTTATTCCGGCTCCGGCATGTGCATAGAAACCAGCTTGCAGCTTTATACCGAAAAAACCTCTACAAAACGGACACAATTTTTATTTTATTTTACACTAGCTGACCCGACAGACGTCCAAATTTCAATAAACTTTGTTTTGACAGATCGCGAAACAACACAAAAGTAAAAACAAATGTATAATTTTATTCTTTTTTAATTTACTCTGAAATGCGTTTTTCCAGATTATTCTCCGAGTTTTATTTTCAACTGAAAACATTCAATTGAGTTACGTATTTCCATCCCAGGAGCCTAACGAATCAACCAAATATTATGTCGTTCCTATCGTCAGTTATGATCGAGAGTGCATGCAAAAAATATGTCTTTTGCAGTTTGTCCAAATTTTCTGACTTTACAAGACCATAACGAACAAAACAAAAAAAGAATTACGCATATCCATAGTTAGAATTATGTATGAGTTACGGTCTTCAGTTCATACAAAAATCATCGGTCCGGCCGTTCTCAAGTGATGAGAGTGCATGAATTATACAGTTTGTCCGAATTTTCCGACTTTCCTTTGTAATTGTCTCGAATTTTATTTTCCGGAAAACTTTTCCAGGACCATAACGAACAAAGCAAAAAATAATTACGCATATCTATCATACGAATCGTGAGTTTATGGTCTTAAGTTCATTCATAAGTTTTTCCAAAATTTTACAATTTTCCGAGCAACTTTCACAATTTTTATTTACGTAAAACCTTATTTGGACTATTACGAATTATATGAAGGAAAAAGAATTAAATTGGTCCAGCCGTTCTCAAGAGATGCGTTTACAAAAGAACAGCATTTCAATACATATTTACCTACGCACGTGCAGTGCACTTTCAGTATTCCCCGTTGGTAAGCGTATCACTTGCGAACGGCTGTACCGATCTGGCTATTTTTTTTTTAGAATAATAGTAATGGTCCAGGTAAGGGTATCGAAGAAGGAAAGTAGTTTTTTCGGAAATTTTCCAATTTTTCGGGAAATTTTTTCAATGTTTCTTTCCGGAAGAACTTGGACCATTAAGAATATTCTAAAAAAAAAAAAAAAATAGCCAAAATGATGCGCTTACCAGCGTATAGCATTTAATTTTTATTATATAGACAATTGTTTGTGTTTTTGTCAACCAATGAGATGTTTCAATTTCAAAATAAACAACCAATACGACAATTTTTCGACAAGCTTTATTCCAGCGGCAATTTTTTTGTAACTAATTGCCATTACAATTTACAAGTTAAATTGTCAAGCCAAATAGGACTCGAGGTTTAAATATTGCCGCCAATTTTTGCTCTTCAGATTGATAGAAAATAATTACTCGTGCAAGGGATCGTCATTGTTTTCATCGCCAACAGAAACTCGTATCTGAATCGCAAAAATTCTTGAATCGTTTGATCAAGCACCTTGAACGTCTGGGGGCTACTTAAGTTTTTTCACAATTCATTTTTCTTCAAAATTCTGTTAACATTTGTACGATAATTTTTATTGAAGATTAATAATAATCAGTTTTAGATTTCAGCATAAGTTTGATTTTCTGCAATTTCATAGGATAAACCTTAGCAACAGCTTGGACAAATCAAAATGATTCAAGATTGTAAAAAAAACATGTAATAATGGCACATTTTTTGCGTGATATTTTACGCCCGCTTCCGTTTTATGCAGGTGATCTTAGTTCAAGGGACTTTTTTTGACAATTTTGTCTTGTTCGCGTTAGGGCTAGTATACAAGTCATCTTTTATTGTAGTGAAATCAGTTGATGTGTAAAGGTCGCAATAAGCTGAAAATAAGATTTTGAAATTTAAACTTAGCTCCATCCCCTCGTGAAAATAAAAGTTTGTGACGTAGTTAGTTTTTTCAATCTGGCAACGCCGCATGATGAATGAATGATGAATTGTTGAGGTTAGGAAGACAAAGTGTGATCACGACGACGAGACGGCTACGATTATCAGTAAATTAGAAACAGAAAGAAAAGGCGAGTGATGAGTCGTAAAAATTGTTATTTCCGCGGTTGTGGAAATTCATCAGAAAATGCCTCAAATAAAATATTCTTAACCGTCCCAAAGGTTTAAGAAACGAGAAAGAAATGGGCAATGTCTAGCCATGGGAAATCGGTTTTCCCAAAGGCTGTTATGTACTGCTGCGATGACCATTGTGATGGGTCTGTTGTAGTTCGCATTTTAATACAAAGAAAAAGCAGAAAATTACGGTCTAAATAACGTAAACACAGTAACGCGTTAAACCGTCAGTTTAGCAGCGTTGCCAGATGGTCAGCTGCTCGATTATTATTATCATTGGTCCCCATTATGCTGATAACTTCGAATTTCAGCGAGTTTTTCTGTGATTAATTTTGTAGAAACTTTATTAGAAAAATTCTTGGTATCGCATATCATTACCATTTATCCTATAGAGTATAGAATCATGTGGAGCAGGTTATTTACCGATTTTCATACATAGTATACTATCCCAAACGGGGCCAACAAAAAAATTCGGCTTACACAGTTTTCTGGAGTTCGTCTTAGGCAGACTTTACTGCATAATTTTTCATATAATTATTTTAATTAGAAATGAGCAAGATTTTCTAATTCTTGCCGCCAATTTATAATGCAATTAACTGATCTTTTTGTAATAGGAGTACTTTATGTAATTAATAATCTAATATGCCCTCAGTGTTTCTGTTCGGTGGAAATAAGTAGAGACCACAGAGAAAACCACGGAGAACATTGACACGGCGAAAGTGACAACCACGACACCGATTTCCACCACGACGAAATTGATCCCCAGCACGACTAATCGCGACGACGAGATTGTAAGACAACCGAAAAACTGTACAAGACGCAAACGGATCTTGTAATAGTAAGAAAATAGATCGAATAAGAAGAAACATAATTTAAAAAAAAAAGTTGTCTGCGAGCCTTTTTCGGGGAGCCAGCCGCATGACATAAGAAATTCTAATAAAATATAAAAACTCTATCGTAAATCATATTATCTACTTTAAACATTTTATGACGCCTCTTGGAGCTACGGATCGGTGCGTTACATGTTTTGTATTCGGAAGTGACGGAGACTGCGATTATCCTAAAAGACTGTAACCGTTTGGCACATTACATTTGCGGAAAAAAAGTATGTTTTACAACAAAGAAACACGAGAAAGGTGTGCCACAGCAATTAAACGGCAATCTGCTTCTAGGCATCTGAAGTCTTCGGATGGGTGAAGTATAATTTGTTGGCTTGGATATGATTTTTAAAAAGACAGTTTAAACCAACCGACACTTCCAACCGAAAAGATGACGAATTTGGAGAAATGAAATGATGAAGCAGTTACATGAACTCTCCATAGCAAAGTTTCACATCATAATGATATTTTACGATTCATTAGGTCTCTGTACTTACATATACATAAAAAAATAATACCAAGAAATACACAATCTCGTTTCTAATAATATATCTAAATAAAAATGAGTAGCAATTTGAAGATGTATGTCTTTTCTGTTCAAGTCATGGCAAATAAAAGCTTGTAAAAGAAACTTAAACAAATGAAGTACAAAAAATAACTATGCGGCCTTCAGAAATTAAACTTGGTACATTAAATCAAATAAAAAACAAATAAACCTAAACTTGACGAAAGTATCTATCTATCTACATGTTATATATATTTCACAAAACGAGAAATTGTGGATAACAAAGTGAAATAATGACACAGCAGACGAAGAAATAAATAACGACAACAAAAAATTGATACAAAAATAAGAAATTAAACTAGAAAAAAGATTGCCAGTAGAGTAAAATAAGGTTTTAGGAGGTATTACTTTAATAGAATGAAAATACCTAGTTAAAAAAAAATACAGAATTTTAAAAGTAGGGGAACAAAGAACAAACTTGAGAGACTAGAAAAAGGAGTATAAATACATTCCTCGTCAATGTTATCGCTGAATTTATAAATTAATTTTATGTTAATATCTTGTTTATTAATTATTATACAATTTTGTCAATAATTGCATTCATGACAAAACAAAATTACAGGAAAGATTGTAAATGTTGCAACAAACGAGGCATATCAACAGGTTAACAGCAGTTTGGTCTCGAGTTTGGCATCTACTTTTTATATTAATCTTCAAAATTTGTTTATTTTTTTTTGTTTGATTAGATTTGATTTAATCTTATTGTTTTTGGCAAGAACAAATTCCATATTCCAAATTATTAATCGAATTTCAAACTATTATTGATGGTAGGGACATGTTGATGTTCATCCCAATTTCAAACTTTTGGTAACTTCCTGATGTGATCTGAGGCAAGTAATGGAGCACTATTTGCACGATGAATTATTAATATAATGTTGCAACGTCGTACATTCATTAGTTTTTGCAATTCAATTGGTAAGAAAACGTTATTACAGACTATAAGAAAACCTTTCTGATTTGGAATTATTACTAAAGATCTGGATATGTCTTGAAGTGTTTTGTTTCCCTAAAGGGCGTTAAAACTCTTCAAATTATTCACTGTTGTGTTGTCTAAGCTTCTTCTTTATTACAGTAACAAAGTCGGTTTCCGAAAAATAACAATTCTTTTATATAGTGCAGGCGCCAAAGGAGTTGGCAAAATATGCAAAATATGAGGACCGCATTCTGTTCATAGTTTTGAAAAAAGCTTGTAGATTATGATTCTGGATGTTGCCAGGAGGTTTGTTGGTCCATTTATTTTTTTATACCCCATCCCCTTAGATATCAAGTAAATCGACTGAACCAATGCTTTGGAACCATTTTAATGATTATTTTAGTGACAATATCCAATTATTCCTTATGATTAAAGATACTTATAGCTTGTCAATTGAAAAAAAAAAGTTACAAATAAAAATATAAATTATTGAATTATTGAATAGAATTACTGATAAAAAAATTATCTAATACGAAAAACCAAATTTTAACATAAATTATCCAAAAAAATACAAATAATCAATCTTTTTTATTTTGACAGCGATTATTAATACATTTGCACGAAATACAATTTATATTTCACTGAATCATTAACCATGTTATTATTATTATTTATTTAAAGTTAAAAGTACAATTTGTAAATGAAGATCTAGTAATTGAACAATTTATCAAATTATACTATGTTTAAATGAAGAAACATTCAGGTTGGAGGCATCAGTTTTATCGAAATTTCTATTTTCGTCGGACGTTCCAGTTTCAGGGGAGCTTCCAACTTCATAGATATAGTCTGAATTCTGTAACTTCAACACACCCATAAACCGGCGCAGAAGTAAGATTAGGGACCGGACGGGTCTAATTTTGAATTTCGCCTCTTGAGAGGGGAGGTCGGCGCTTGGCCAGTGGCTCGCATCCTTCTGCTCGCATGCCTCTGCTGTGTCTATTATTGTGTGGTGCGCCACTGGTACATTTCAAACCGACTCGATCGCGCAGAAAATGGCGGTTAAACATGTTGAAGTTACAGAATTCAGACTATACAAGCCACCGCAAACTAGTGAATTTAGCAAAATCAAATTCAAAATTTTTATATTTTTTAAATGTTCACAAATTCAAATGCAGTGAAATATAAAACGTTGGATGCACCACGGGCATAACTCGATGTTTATAAATCTCGGGCAATTTACAAAATCTCGGGCCGGAGGCCCTCGAATTTGTAACTGTTGCTCTCGAATATAAACATCCTCATTATGCCCTTGGTACATAAATATCTATTACAAGTTGTATTTTTTTGACAATTGGATGTACATTTACAGGGCTGACTCCACAATTCAGGCAATGGTCGCTTCGTCAGTTTTTATATAACCTAATAAAGTATAATCAAAAGGCTGTAGTAGTGTTGAAATTTTGAATTACTGCAAGTACCTTTTTGACGCAGAAGGATTTTACAGGAAATCTCCAAAATCGGAACTCGCTCTTGAAATTAAAAATACTTATGTGGTACACGCGGCAGGAGGTTTTAATTTTATATTGTTGATGGTATAACACTTGTTCATCGAATCCAATTAAAAATCACCTTTGCATATTTTGCTGAGGCATTCTTCAAAAGAACCCATAATCTTTTCTTGCAGGTAAATGTAAAACGAATAAATTTTGTATTTGATGATAAATATGATGATATTTCGATAAAATATTTGGAGTCAACTTTACGGTCAAATGATTAAAAAATGTATAAGCTAGCACGTCTAGGTTGTTTAGGTATATGGTTTGACGGTTCTTATAAGAAGAAATACCTTTCAGGATGTCATTTGGCTGCTCAATCCCTTGGCGAAAACATTTGTCGTATTTTGAAAGCATTATGTTGCGTTTGTGGGTTCCAATTATTTATTTATTTGAACACTATGTACAAATTATTTATACTTCTAATATTGCACTATTTTACATTATTTACACTATTTACAATTTACTACTTCAACGGCACGTCTCGTATTATTTATTTACACATCACGCGGCACTCCGGATAGATAAAAGCAACTGTCCGACTCGATCCACTGATCTTAGATGATACGACTGACCCACTAGACTGTCTGACTGATGCCACGTTTTCGCTGGAACGTCCTCTAATAAATATACCGGCGCCTTAATGCTTCTAGACGCTCCAGATGTTCCATGGCGCTCTATATCTGTACCGGATATTCCAAAAGATGATGTCATACTCGTGTACGTTGTAGTATAAATCCAGCACATTCTAGTAATTGATGAAACAGTGGTTTATTATACGAGTTCGTGTGTAAATTGGACGCTTTATGCCACAAGGGTTTTATAAAAGCACGAGTGCTTTTGTGAACCCTGAGTGGCATAAAGCGTTCAATCTACACAGGAACGCGTGTAATACAACGTTTTATCGTTCGACACAACCCCGGAAAGCCTTTAAATTGCTTAAAATTCATAAAAATAGTTTGACGTTTATCTGTCATTTTCATTATTTCATGACAGAGAGTGTTTACACAAGCGAGAATTTGAAAATTCTGACAGTGTCGAACGATAAAAATGGTTTAAAAACTGCATCGTTGAATTTTGTACAAAAAGCTCTAAGGCATTTAGGAAATCCATATCTAAGTGTCGAACAGTTAACACAATCAGAAACCATTTGCACCTATCGTTTCTCAAAATAATAATAATAATAATAATTAACTGCTGATGAACTTCGGCATAAATTAATTTCTCAAAATATCGGATTCGGCTTAAAATTAAAAGTAATTTGCAGATGCTCTACATTTACATTATTTGTTAAGAGATAAATGCTGATCAAACTACTACTACTACAGCCTATTGATTACACCTTATTAGGTTATGAAAAAAAAGATGGTAAACTGTACACGGCAATTGACGAAGCGAGCATTGCCAGAATTGTTGATTCAGCCCTGTAAATGTACATCAAATTGTCAAACAAAGGCTTGTTCTTGCAAAAAAAATTAAAAAAATCTTATTTTTAACATTTTTGTTTTTGTTTTTGTTTTAATTGACTAGCTATCTTAGCATTTGTTCAATCCATTTACTTGATATCTAAGGGGATGGGGTATAAAAAAAACGGACCAACAAAATCTCCTGGCAACATCCACAATCATAATCAGCAAGCTTTTCTGAGTTCAAAAATATGAACAGAATGCGGTCCTCATATTTTGCACACTCAACTCTATCCAGCTCCCGGTCTAATACCACAGATTAACTTTTTGGTAGTTTTTGACGAAACTGAACAAAATGTAATACGGCACAAAATTAACAACAAACTTTAATGTGAAAAATAAGCCGCAATAAGGTATTGTCCATCAACCTTCAAACGTCGGTGAAATGTTATGTTCAGCGAACTATGTAATTGATTAAAATTTGTAAAATAGTTGCACATAGGATTACATTTAATGAGTAAGTTCATCTAGAAGGCTTTGCTTTTTTCACAACAATGCCTCGTACGGCTAAACAAACTTGAGCATTTGACATTTGGAGATTTTTTGCTACATTGTCTAGCCCATTGTAAGGGCAAAATATAATTGTTGTTCAGATATAAAAACTATTGATTTTTAAATGATTTAAATTTAGAAGAAATAGCGAAAAAGACTAAAAGTAAATGACTTTTGACGGAAGCATGAAATCGCTATCTTCTTCTCTTAATTTTACATATTATGTAACTTGATGACTTTTTCATTTGAACACCCAATATTACATATTAATGCAATCATTGGTATAATCACAGGTATAATCAACGGTTCTCAATGCCTTGTATTTGTTGGACAGTATTATATCGCCCAATTCTTCATTTATTTTAACAAATAACGCTTTATGAAAATCTGATGGACACGTTAGGGTTAAAATCCATAAGGGCAACTGACTGTTAAATCCTGTTTTTATTTTTTATCATAATATAATTATTACCTATATGTTTAACCCCAGATGTAATGATGTGAAGTGGAATATAGATTTAAAAGACTAAATATTATTTCTGCAGATTTGAATGTGAAAACTATAATATAATTTCAAGTTTCTATACTATTGTAAATGTAGTAAGAAATAAGTAGTGTAAATACTTTCCATTTCAACTAAAAAATACTTTAATCTCTAGGAGTAAATCCACAAGTGGGTATAGTCCTCATAATGTTAAATTCGGAAAGGTTACTAATAATAATTGCAATTAATTATATTGCTACAGTAATTTAAAAAACTAGTAAGTTCATAAGTGCATGTAATCTTTCCGAAATAATTACATCATGTCCAACTTGACCTGGAATCTTAACATAATTAGCGTCGAATCTTCAACTTTCATCGATTATGTGGTGCACTCTCCTACGCCGTTATTTTAGGTATTCTGAGTTTACGTAATATCTGGTGGTTACCATCATGGTAATTGGATTTATCGCAGCAGTTGTTTGAAAGAAAATGGCAAGTTGAATGCCATTTACCCATAGCGTTTTATACTTGACAAATAATGGTAATTTATATTGTTATTATACTTACTGTTATGTAGTGAATAGATGTGTAAGATATGGTGTTATAATTAATTTGCGCTGTTCTGTAAAACTATATTTTCCAAATATGTATAAACGGGAAGAATGTCGATGAATTAAAGTTGAGTAAATTTATAAAATTTATTAAATATATTCAAGTCAAACTCCACATTGATAATGGGATTATTGAAATTATTCTGTTCAAGGCTTTCCTTATTTCCAAAGTCTCAAGAAAATCTAATTTCCAGCTTTTATTGCATTTGTGAATCAATTTGGAATTGGATGGTGAAAAAATATGTTTCGATATTTGAGTTTGACTTGAATATATTTAAATTTTAATTTAAATATGTATAAGTTATACTTATTTGTAGATCCACGGATGACGTTACACGCAGCATTGAACATTCATATTCGACTTGCAAGAGCTGTGCTTATTTAATTTCACTAAAATTATGTTATATGGAGAACATCAACGATTGAACCAACTTTGCAAAATTATTTGTCTCTGGTCAAGGGTCGCTTATACCCGATACGCAAAAAGAGTGAACTGGTAATTTTCGCTCTATGATGGTATATCCCTTACGTTTTCTTTTTTATTCATTAATCAACAAAAACATAATTATAATGAAAACAATGTTCAGAGTGAAAATAAATAAAAGACTAGATATATTGCTGAAAAACACCTGTCAAGACTAAAACTAGGCGCTCTGCTCTTATCTCATATGACCGCTACAATAATGCAAATTATAATCTCGGCGACATTCTTGTCTTAACACCCCACATTTCATCTTATTAGACATTGTTGTTGAATAAGTGCAAGAAATTATCATAATGCCAATTTAATCATAATTCACTATACTCAAAACTAAAATATTATAATTCAGTTTTCTTGCTAGAAAGTATAGGTAAGTATTCACCGTACCTCAAATTGATTACAAATTTATGATCGAACAGGATCTTGATCAAAATAATTTTTCTCGAACATTTCTATTTCTGTAGGTACCAAAATTTACGAAAAGCGAGATTTAGTTATGTTTTTAAAATGGCCGATTTATCATTATAATACATTATAATGCTATACATATATATACATTTCGTTATCATCTTGTTCTATTAATGTTACCTACATGATTTTATCAATTATTGCAATACAACTTTACCCACAAAAAAAAAAAGTTAAATTACAACCTACATAGAAAGAAATTGTCAAATGCTGATCCCACTTAGAAAAAATTTGTTAATTGCTTCGACTTTAAGAATGTCAGGGGCATCATGAAAACCTTCACAATTCAAAAAACCTGGAAAACATTTAAATAAAACAGACTATATATAAAATTGTCAAACTGTATTAATCAGTGGTGTTTTTCATTTCAAAATCAATCATCCCTTATTTAAATAAATCTTCGTTACTAAAGCTCATGTGATAAAAACTTATGCATATTAAAAATAATTGATAATAATAAATTCATTTATCCGTGTTTACTCATTTTTCATTATAGATGAATTGCTAACCTTTCCGATATACATAAACATTTTGATATTTATTACTATACAAATAACAAACCGTGAAAGTTAAAAATCACATAGTAGTTACTGCTATAAAAATGCATAGTCTCAATTTTCAAGCAAAGTGAATTTTAAAATTTGTGGGTATAAAATGCATTACAACACTGAAAAAACCGTTTTCGGATGGAAATGCAACTGTTGTGAAATGACAATTTCATCTAATTATGGTGTATTAGAATTCTGTGAAAACTAATATGGAAAATGGGTATCTGATGGTATAAAGCAATGACCGAATCGTCTTTAGAAACCAACCTTTTCAGAATAACATTTATAAATTAAAATAATAATCGATAAGCACAGAGTTAATGCACAGATATTAATTTCCATATTTTCACACACACAGTTATTAGAAAGTGCCATAGCTTTGTTTTAAAAATTAATTGAGTAGAACCAACGAATTGTGAAACACTGTTATTTAGCGAGAACTCTCTAGAACACAGAAGTTAATACACATTATATATAATCAATATTTGAATACCTATTTGAGACTACAAAGCAGTCTAGAGAAAACAAAT
Organism: Diaperis boleti; assembly: GCA_963583935.1. Taxonomy (NCBI): domain Eukaryota; kingdom Metazoa; phylum Arthropoda; class Insecta; order Coleoptera; family Tenebrionidae; genus Diaperis; species Diaperis boleti. The sequence continues at coordinate 25,119,277 of OY757247.1, read as the reverse complement.
GGGAGATCGTGAACAGGGATAAAAAACATTTAAAAACGTTACTTATATTATATTTGTTATTATAACGGCAGTAAATTATTATTAATAAAATCGCTTTCTCTGATAATTATGTTCAAACACGTGCTACGAGCTATGTGACTTAAATTGGCATTCATAAACTAATTCTACATGTATGTAGGTAAAATGGACAACTGTATTTAATTGTTTGGATTTTTTCTCAACACAGGATAATTATATTTTATTAAAATGTAAACAAAATCCGAATGTATAAACATTATTTTTAGAAAAAATCTAACGGCGGTAAAAAGCAAAAAAAGTGTTTTTCAAAAAATTGTGGATCCTTTTTTATTAGTGAAGGATGAGATCGACATTTTTAAAGTTCTTTCTTTAATTAAACTTTTAAATAATATATTCCGTTATTTTAATTTTTACATTATTTATCAGTGTTTTTTATTTATAAATTATTGGCTTTTACAACCATAAATTTAAAACAACGTAGGTAATGGAATTTTATAACTTATGGGGAGTCCTCAGACCAGCTGGGTCTGTCAGTTTAGTGTTGGGAAATTTGTTTTTTATTCTGTCGCTGATTATATGGAAATGTTCATTATTTACGGGGAATGTGGACAAAATGCTAGAAAAGTAGCGAGGATGTTTGCCGAACCCTTTCCTGATAAAGGCCATCACACGAACAATCGACACAGGTCATATTTACACGAATTTCTTGAACCCAGAACTTCCCAATTTGCTGGAAGACATGCCCCTTGTTTTTCGCGCGGCTAGTGGCAGCACGATGGGGCACCACCACACTTCAGCCAAGAAGCTTAAATCAACAATACCCTGACCGTTGGATAGGACGCGGAGGTCTGAGGCACTCTGGATTTTTTTCTTTGGGGCCACATAAAAAATGTTGTTTACAGACGTCTGACACATTAAGACACTGACAAATTAAATTTAAAACTGTAGCTTATACACTGTTTCTTAAAAAACGCCGCAAGTTATAACTATACCTCATTTATTGTCCGATATTAATGAACAAAAAAGCGGAAGATATACATATTTGTTATATTCAATATCTGAAGATGGTCAACAATTTTTTTAAATGGTCTCCTGTTTTTTTATTTAATCTTGGGGGGTCTTTTTTTCTTAATCTAATGATGTAACTGAGGACATAATTTCGTGCATAATTAAAAAAAAAACAACAGAACAGTCCGTTTTCTTTAACCATTGTGGTGCAAATATTAAAAAAAAAACGGACAGTACGTTATTTTATGAAATTTCCAAGAGGGCTTTGGGGAAACAAACAAAAGCACTCAATCTGACAAAGGCCATTCAACCGTCAATGTTGACATTTTAGCCAGTGTTTTTTTTTTACCTTGTTATTGTTATTGCAATGTGTGTGGTCATAGTAATCTTCAGGAATATTTAATAAGAAAAAATAAATAAAATTAACACATAATGTAAGAACAATAATAACAAACAGCCATTGAATAAAACTATGCAAAAAGAATTTAAGTGTATACTAACGTCTAGCCCCTGAAAGTCACTGGCTCATAATGACCGCCACGGTGTTCAAGACAAAGCTGACATTTCCTCGTTACTCCATAAGTCGCATTCCACAGCAAATTCGGAGGTATTTCGGGACAAACATCAACAATTCTCCAAGTTAATTTTCTGGTGGTGTTATGTTGTACAGTCGCGGTCACAGAATTTCGTCAGTCACTTTTATGTCATTTAAAAAAATGATGTATTCTATGCTTTATTGTCATTATGACGTCTCTAAATTTTCGTCGGTCACGTTGAAGTGCTTGTCAAAATGCCAGCAGTATCTAATTTTAATAAATTTAGAATAATACACCTTGCGGAAGATCTTCAACAAACATTGGAACAGAATTAGGCATAATGGTCGTCAGAATATTTTATATGGTGGAAGCCCGAACCACAATAAGGTTAGGAATAATTAAAGACAAATGTCAGATGAGTGACAATTAATGACAAAATTCTGTGATCGCAACTGTACACACGATCTTGAAGATAACCCCACAACCAAAAATCGAGTAGTGTAAGATCTGGTGAACGCGCAGGCCATCGAACTGGAACACCTCGCACCGAATTTGTCATTTAACCAGTTGACATTTCTTCTTGCGTTTTGAGGGCCCGCTCCGTCTTGTTGAAAAAAAACTCGTCTTAGCCCAATTATTCGATCTCCCACCCCTTTACACCAAATCGTCTTTGAAAATTGTTCTGCACAATGACTCGGGGATTTCCTTGGCTCTAATATCTATGAATGGTCCTATGAAAAATGTAAAAGTACATTCATCACTCCAAATAATGTTTCTATAAAAAAATGCAGTCGTGTTGCAGCATGCTTAAATAAAAGTTCTGGCCTCCGACCTATATCATTGTCCTGTAAACTATTTGAGGAATGTATGACTTGAACTTGTGTTTGTTGAATTGCATGTACTGTTCGATTTGATACGCCAATATTCTTAGCAAACTCCCTAGTCGAAATTCGAGGATTCTCTTCTGTATAAGTGTATACCTACTAAGAAAAACATCCAGCTCAACTATTTCATAAAATTGACGCTGTTCTCGCTTAGGCTTTTTAAATGCTATGCTTTTTTTCATACTGTCGTAATTTTTATTGCATTGGACATAAAGCTTCAAACATATCAGTCAACTGATTAGAATCCATCTTCTTTAAAATGAATAGAAACATTGAAATGTCCCAGGAGAAAATTTAAACACGGACATCTGAATGACTTTTGCTGCTTTGTGTGACTTGACTGACTTGACTTGACTTGAAATTTTCATATGATTGTAATAAATATTTCGTTACTTTTCTAATAATTATGCATCGAATAATAATGTGAAATACAACGATGGATAGGGAAAATAAATCTTCATTGTAAAACAAAAAATGTAGGTGACCATTTAAAAAAAATTACTATCGATTGATACTGAAAATAACCTTAAAAAAAATAAAAACTCTGACACTCTAATAATACTTATTCCGTTTGCTTTTTTTTTTGTTCGTGGAAATCGAACAATAAATGAAGGGCGTTTTTTAGGAAACATGCTGTATGCACATTTCGGTAAAAGATAATAATCTCAACTGTACCGTAGAAAATCTGTCATCATTGTCCATAACCACTTACAAATATTGCAACCAATGTAATTTTGTAATGTAAATTTAAAATTGTTATTGAGTCAGTTCCAAAGTACCCAAAAGAAAACTATAAGTATGTCTAACTATAAGTATGTATTTATAGTCCAATCAAATAAGACAGCAAATAAAAATTTTGAGGAAGTACACAAAATTTTGATATAAGTATCTGTGAAGTATTTGAAGAAGATGAGTGAAAGAAATTTTTTTCTCAACCCCCGAGAAATGGTGAAAAAAAATATAATAAAGTTATTTTCTTTAATTATTTAAAATGGGTAAAAGGTAGTAAAAAAAGTTTCAAATAAAGATTATAAAGCATAAAATTCTACACAAAAATGATCTTTTGACTTTTTTGCTATTATTAAAATTAACAAAGTTACGGCGGTTACAAGTTAAGGGATGTTGTGTATAACTTCAAAAAATCATAGCGTTCTGAAAAGTTAATGGATCTTACTTTTTTTTTAATGTACTCAGAAAAATATAAAATTTATTATCGGACAAATGTTTTATTTTTTATTTATAATAAATAAGTTATAACAATTTTAATTTTCGAATGTTCAATTTAAAGGACGTTAGACGATGGAACCATTTTTTTTAAATTTCATTTTAAATTTACTTGTTTAAATTTTTCCTATACCTACGACACTGCTCTTCTGACGTCACGATCACTGACAGAGATGAAATTTTGTCGGCTACTTCTTCGCTGCTTAAAAGACGCGCATGCGTCACATTTATATTTCACTGAAGCATAGAATGATTAATACTCATCTGTATATAAATAAAATTCCGGTGTGCGTGTGTTCCTAATTCTTCTCATCCTAAACAGCTTGACAGATTTGGCTATTTTTTTTTTTTAATATTATAGCACAGATAAGGTTTTTACGGAAAGAAACACTGAAAAGTTGCCCGGAAAATCGGGAAAAAACTTAAAGTGTACGTGGGTAAATGTAATGCCGTTCCTTTGTAAGCGCATCACTTTCTTGAGAACGGCTCTAGCGACTTGGTAATTTTTTTTTAGAATATTTAGAGTATTGTCCAAATAAGGTTTTTCCTACGAAGGCGCTGAACGGACATGAATGAGAAAATAACTGTAAATGATTTTTTTCCGGCAATTCTCACTTTTTTCTGGCAATTCCCACTTTTTTCTGGCAATTTCCACTTTTTCTGACAATTCTGACTTTTTTCTGGCAATTCTGACTTTTTCCGGCAATTCCGACTTTTTGTGACAATTCTGACTTTTTTCTGGCAATTCTGACTTTTTTCCGGCAATTCCGACTTTTTTTTGGCAATTCTGACTTTTTTCTGGCAATTCTGACTTTTTTTTTTGGCAATTCTAACTTTTTTCTGGCAATTGCGACAGGGGTGGGACGATGGCACTGTTTTGTTACCCAAACATAAAATATGAAATACTGTCCACATTTGGTCCACATATTTGGAGTGTTTCTTTAAGGGGTCAGTCGCGCAGCGCGGGGCACCAATTTCAATGATCCACGGAAAAACAAATTTTCACAGACGATAATTTCCGTGGATTACTGAAATTGGTGCCTCGCGCTACGCGCTCGACCACTTAAAGAAACATACTCCAAGAAGGTCATATTTCCCTTTACGTGAAACTCGAAATGTGGGTAGTATCTATTATTTTATGATTTTATGAATGATAAACGGAAAAACAAATTTTCACAGACGGCAACTTCAGTGGATAACTGAAATTGATGCCTCGCGCTACGCGCTTGACCCCTCAAAGAAACATACTCCAAAAAGGTCATATTTCCTTGTACGTGAAACTGGAAATGTGGACAGTATTTCATCTTTTAAGTTTGGGCAACAAAACACTGCCATCGTCCATCGAATTGTCAGAAAAAAGTCGGAATTACCAGAAAAATGTAGAAATTTTCCAATTCGGAGTAATTGCCCAAACTTAAAATATGAAATATTTTTGCACATTTCGAGTTTCACGTACAGGGAAATATGACCTTTTTGGAGTATGTTTCTTTAAGTGGTCGAGCGCGTAGCGCGAGGCACCAATTTCAATGATCCACAAAAAAAACAAATGTTTACAGACGGTAACTTCCGTGGATCACTGAAATTGGTGCTTCGTGCTATGTGCTCGACCACTATAGACATTCTGTCTGTTGGAAATCAACTTCTATTATTATTATTCTATTAATATTATTATTAAAGAAACATACTCCAAGAAGGTCATATTTCCCTGTACGTCATACTCAAAATGTAGACAGTATTTCATCTTTTAAGTTTGGGCAACAAAACAGCACCATTGTCCTACCCCTGTCGCAATTGCCAGAAAAAAGTCAGAATTGACAGAAAAAAGTCAGAATTGACAGAAAAAAGTCGGAATTGCCAGAAAAAAGTCGTAATTGACAGAAAAAAGTCAGAATTGCCAGAAACAAACTCAGAATTGTCAGAACAAAAATCAGAATTGCCAGAAAAAAGTCGGAATTGGTAGGAAAAAAAAAAACGTTGACAGTTATTTTTCCATTCATGTCCGTTCAGCGCCAGAAAAATTGGAAAAATTGACCGGAAAATTGAAAACTTCGGGAAAATCTGAGTGCTTTTTATGGGATATTTGTATGAACTCGAGGCCATAACCCGCCATTCAAATGATGGATATACGTAATTCTTTTTTTTTTGTTTTGTTCGTTATGATCCAGTAATGGAAACGAATTCCAGACTAAATTAAAAAAAAAATTTACATTATTTGTCGTTTCGCGATCTGTCCAAAAACGAATTTATTGAAATTTGGACAGGACAACGTCTGTTCGGGTCAGCTAGTGATGAATAATTTTAATATGTATGTATTTTAGAAATACATATACATTTTATTATTTTTTTTAATTTTAAAGTTTCTCTAAAAATGTTAAAACATATGATAGTCAACTTCCATTATTTCATTAGATGAAACGATGTTTCAACCAATTATTTTCAAGGGTAATATAAAGTGGTGCGCTTATTATGGATTTTTTTTTAAATGCCACGAATATCAGTCCCAACGACGAAAATACAAGCATTAGTTTTCTTAAAACTGGGGCTGGATGAGTTGGGCGCATTTCAAAAAAAATAAATTGGTTCTTAGGCGTACCACGAATTATATTTAGGAAGAGAATATAATGAGACACACATTAATTAACAAAAATCTTGGACTGGGGGCACAACCAGGGCGTAGAAGTTGGCATCGAGGTCCCTTTTAAGCCAGCAAGGGTGCTTTTACAAGTCCTGATTATCTGATTTTTTTTTGTATTTGAAGTAGTCATAGCAATGGGTTTGTAGTATGCGTCTCACAGTGACAATACAACAGTATTGTATTGTCACTTATTAATAACAAATAAAAACAATTATTATATTCTCAATAGATTAATTCGTATCCAAAAATTTCTAACAAAAGAAAAAGTATCTTAATTTGAATTTATATAAATAAAGTCGAGAAAGCAAAACAAAATTTAGTATAAATCTGTGAGTATTAGTAGTAATAAAAATTTCGTTTATTACAAATGAAAAATAGATTTTGAAAGTATTTAGATCATGTAAGCAAAATTCCCCATTTTTAATAAAACTGAAATGTACATAAAACAGAGCGTGTGTAAGACTATAGTTCGCAAATTATGGATAACATTATATTTGTCCAAATTTTGCAAACAATTTTCAGGAGCATTCATTCACTAAATCAAACACTCATGAGATATAGATGCGACGCATGCGCGTCTTTTAAGCAGCCTAGGAATAGCCGACAAAATTTCATCTTTGTGTAGCCGACAAATTTTCATCTCTGTCGATCACATTATCGATTTCTTTTTAGTGATCGTGACGTCAGAAGAACAGTGTCGTAGGTATAGGAAAAACTTAAACAGGTAAATACATTTATCCCTGCCTGAAAAGGAAAGGTAGAAAAAATATTTAAGCAATTGGTTTCACTGTCTAAAGTCCTTTAACCATTAAATTAAAAATTAACAATTAAAATATAAAACAATTTCTCTGATAATAAATTTTATATTTTTCTTAGTAAATTAAAGAAAAATTAAGATCCATTAACTTTTCAAAACGCTATGATTTTGTGAAGTTATACATAACATCCCTTAACTTGTAACCGCCCTAACTTGGTTAATTTTAATAATAGCAAAAAAGTCAAAAGATCATTTTTGTGTAGAATTTCATGCTTTATAATCTTTATTTGAAAGTTTTTTTACTACCTTTTACCCATTTTGAATAATTAAAGAAAATAACTTTATTATATTTTTTTTCACAATTTCTCGGGGGTTGGGAAAAAAATTCTTTCACTCATCTTCTTCAAATACTTCACAGATACTATCAAAATTTTGTGTACTTCCTCAAAATTTTGATTTGCTGACTTATTTGATTGGACTATTATTACAATATAGATAAACATGAATATTATTATGATATTTCCATATCTTTATATCATATTTCCAATATTCCTATAGAAGTAGGTATATACCATATCATACCAACTTCACACAACCTAATTAAATAGACTTAACAATGTATATCCATAAATTTCTAACAAGGTCTTAACGGTATTGTTAAATATCTTTGTGTCGTTTTCGTCACATTAAACACGCCCTTTTTTAAATGAGTACGCATTCAGTTTCCACATAAAATATGTATGTAAGGGAATATAATTCCGATTTAAAAAACACCAACACCGATAAGTTTACATCGTGGTTCAGTAAAAATTAACGGGGTAGTAAACCCACATTATTGAACTTCATTTAATAATTCAGACAGTTGTTTTAGATAAATAGGACAAAACTGTTGTTGTTACTTTATAGTTGCGTTTGTAATTATATCTTCTGGGTCGTTTCTGCCTCTTGCCCGAAGAACCTATATCACGTTCGTTGCCTTACTGTTTATTTGATGTGTTGTATTTATTTGAGAACAAACAGAGGGATCCGCTATTCATCAACTTGGGTATACTGTTGCAATGCGTACGAGTATTGTCTGTGTAATATGTAGAACAGTTAAGTTTTAAGAATTATGTCGCGTAGTGAACATGCTTCTGATTATTATGGCAAAATAAGGTCACCGTTAAAATAAAGTACAACTGTACATTTTCAGATCTATTTCTACGCAGATTTCAATAAAAATTCGTATCTGCTAGAATGGCATTATATTCAGTATTTCCATTGTATTCAAATCCGTTCTGATTTTGAGATATTCTTTTGTGATGAGAGGATGAATAGTACACCAACTGTACAAGTTGTAATTATTATTATAGAAAATTTAACTTTAGTTAAGCAAAAAAAAAAACTGTCAGATTTACAGACCAACTACAGTAAGTAAATAATAAAATTTGAATGCAGAGCGTATAATTGAGCGTTGCTGGTACTGTAAAAACACATATTATAATGAATGCACCAGTAAAAGGTTAAATATAATTTTACATTTAAAAATCAATGCTTTAAATTATGAGAAAATAATTTGTCTAATGCGTATAACCTCCAAGATGTAATTATATACATAATTTAACCCATATGTCATTTCGTACATTCTCATTTCAAAATATTCTGCAATATATGGGACTGCTTACCGCAATTCTCTTCTAAATTACTCAAAATCGTCTTTTGTGTGCAAACACTGTTTTAATAAAGGATTTCGCTGAAATATAGTCTAATCACTTTCTACTCCATGCTATATAAATAAGAGACACCGTGCTCCACGGACTATAGCCGTAGCCTCAGGTCTAAACGTAACTATTGACTCGCCTTCAATAATTTATAAATGTGTACACTTCCAGAGACCTGTTACAAACCTTATGCAACATTTAACAAATCCATAACTACACTACTTCGTTTAGATCCTTTAATTAAAACGTGTACTGAATCTTAACATTGATCAGAGTTACGGTGAATGTTGTACTGGAAGAAATAGTCCATTAGTCATTATTGCATGAAGAGCTGAATTTCACATTAAAGTCTTCTAGGAAGTTCTATTCATTGTTTTGAATTTAAACTAGGTGAAAGAGCATTTCCCTTACACCGTTTTTATTTTAACGGCTCTTTGCTAAGTGACAGTGGCAATGACAATAACGAGCTATGAAAACCTTCTCAACATCTTCAATGTCAAAGACCTTGTTTAGTTAAACATTGCTGCATTATAATGATTATATTACTACTGAAATTTATAATTATGATGTCTATGTTTATGATGCAACAATAATAACTTTCTCCTAGCAGCCTCTGAATGAAGATAAAAATATTTTAATACCAGCAACATAGATAACATCGACAAGATAAATTTAAATAAATTTGTTAACTTTCCTATAAATAAAATTTTGCAGAAATTCTCTTCACTGATTTCCTTTCACGTTATTGCAAATTAAGGCTAGAAATGCACCAAGTTTAGATAGATTCTTATCCGTAGTTACACAATTGGAACCACTTTTAAAATTCAATCAAGTAGTTGAACATTTGTGTTTGCTCTGCTATAATTCGGTTGTGCTTCATTGACTGGAAAAACAAGAAAAGAAAGCGTAAAATGTTCTTCCAAAACTTGTCAGTACAACTGTAATTAAATTTAAATACTCTCCTTGTTTAAAATGTTCGACACATTTCAATAAAAACTGACCAGGAGAAACATTGAAGGTTAGTTTATTTAAAAGGTATTTTAGTATTTGTGATTGTGTGGGTACTTTCACAAATACAAAATGTAAAAAAATGAACTTTTCAAAATTCGCGATTTCGTTGCACAATATGTCGCCTGCTTTGAATATTAAATGCGTGCCATTCAAAATATTCAAAACAGGTAAACTTGTTTTAATATATGGAATAAAAAATCGTAAACCTATACCGTCTAATAAATTAGTTAACGCTTTCTATATATGGTAATGCATTCTGTGTATTTTTGTCACTTTACCGGCACTGTTATAGCTTTAGTGTAATTAAAAATCATTCCAAGGTATATACTGTTGCCAATTAATTTGCAGTATACAGTACAGAGCCAGTTTCATAAATCTTTTTTTTTTATTTTGCAACTAAATTAGTATGTAATTACCACAGTGTTTTTTCAATATTTTTAATTAGTGGTGTTAACAGCTTTTAAATGAACTTACTAGTTACTTGCTCCAGTTTCTACTATGTGACCACAATTTACTAAATACATTAATATAACGTTCGTTCAACAAAAATCGACGGCGAAGCAAGCCTTCACCATACCATACCATGCACCACCAAAAAAAACTCCCCGATCTAATTATCAGACATGTCAAATTTGTCACGCCATTCGTTTTTTAATCCATGGCCCACTTGACGTAGTTTTTTGTTGAACGCACGATAGACGTTATAAGCCTTCGATTTTAAAGTTTTTGTTTTTGTTAGGTATGTGACAAACGGCTTAAAGCTTGCTTTCTAAAATGTATTACCTGCCCAAAATTAGGTATAAAATTTTAGACCATCATCATTTAAGAAGAAACACAACAAATATTAAAATAAAATTTTACTCATTCATGGTAGAGGTAGGTACCGCGCAATCATTTAAATTATAAATTAGAGTAGGCTGTGAAATTTAAATTAGGTTGGCACTACTAACTTTTGACAATTTAATTTAAAATTTGAATGTCAAAGTGACTTCAAAAAAACGACAACATAATGGGGAATGGAGTTAACAGCTGAATTCAAGATGCGGGAGAATACTTTGAACATTTGCTGTAATTCTCAATTATTCTATATTATTTGTTAGTCTTTTATTTTCATGAGAAATATAAACATCACAATGTTTACGATAACCTCAAATTTTACTGTCAGTCTAAGCTGTCAGTCAATTTGTAGGCTGGACCGTTACATAATAAAAAAGCCGCCTACTTTAATTTATAATTTAAATGATCGCACGGTACATGATTCCAAAACAATGATGACAGTATAATAAACAATTTCGGACCATTTAAAATTATGTCGAATCTAACATAGTTACATTTAGGTAATGTAAATTAATCACAACTGCTTTACATACTTACAAATAAGATAAAAGCTGTTCAAGTATAAAACCCTTACTTAATAGATATTATGTTACACAACCAATAATTACCGTAGGTGACACGAACTGTTACACTTATACACTAGGAAGTGTACCTTACAAAATCATTTTCTACCGATTGCAAATGAAAATTAGGATCGAAATTCTTCTGGTATTTGATTAATTAACGTTTAAGTTTAAAAAGCATGTGAGACAATAGATATGTACATTTCCGGTGACAAAAATTTTATAGTTCTGTTTACTGATTTCTGACTGATAGTAATATTCCTGATTCATGTAAGTGTTGTGTCTTTAAAAAAGAAATCTTGTGCAAATATGGCACAAACTGATGGCCTAGTCAAGGTTTTGTAATATTTGCCCGCATTCCAATGTGTTATCTCTTAATATACAAGGTGCATAAAGAAGTTACGATTAAAAAATATCAAAAAATTTTCAAAGTTTCCAGTCATAAAAAGTTTCTAAATATTTTATGTTTTTTTTTTTAATTTACATTTTGCAACATCACCAAGAAAAATTTACGGGTAACAGATATTGATAACTTCCATTACTCGGTGAATCGCATGAGCGATAACATAGCGGAACACACTGCTCAAATTATTTCCCACTTTGCCATTCAAAATTAGGCACGTTACACATAGATAAACCCACATTCTGACACGATTGTGAACAAATAAATCGTTAATTTCTCCATCAACCGGTATGGAATTTAAAAAAATAAAATCATTTTAAAGCCTAACAAACATGTAAAACATAACAAAGCTGCTTTTGTAGGGTTTCACATCAGTATAGTTTTAACCAAGTTGTAACCGAGTGAGTTAGATAGTATTATAACACAATGCATCTTATAATGATGAGTTGTATACAATTATGGTTCTTTATTATACTCAAATTAAGAAATTCCTTCAAGAAAGTAAGGAAAGTAAAAGTACTTGCCAAAGTCTTCTTCAATTTAAATAAAACAATGGTTACTACATTTCTTTCAATTACTACTTTCAATTTCACCGAATATATTTATGATACACGTAAAATTTCTCTAATAAAATTAGTGGTGAAATTTATAGCATTTAAACAAGAAAGTAAATTAAGTGACATTATGGATATCTGCAATTTCAACAATTATTCTGTTTTTTTGCCATCAGAACTGTTTAAGTAATACAAAGAAATGATTATACATTTTCAGGCTCATAGGTTAATATCCAGGAAATTAATTTAAATTCATCACATTCACATTTTCATAAACACACACGGTTGTATTGCATTTACAAGTAGTAAATTTTTTCGATGCCACTTGTATATGTATAAATCTGCTAATTATTTATTCTAATTATCTTATTCTATTTAGAATACCGTTAACTTGTTTATATACAATAATTGTGTTGATATGTAATTATTTTCCTGATATATAATAATTTTTTGAAACAAAACTTTTTAAAATATTGTAATAAACATCTAAACTAAATTTATAAATAGATAAAACAAAATTATATGCCACGGCATGTCATTGTTTACTGTGCTTTCAAAGTCAGAATTACTACTAAATTACTACAACTACTGATGCACAAGCGAGAAACCACCCAAAATTACAACTGTTAATAAATAACTCCATTGATACATTGATACATTTTAGAATGTAAGAGATTAAAGTTTCAACAATGACAATTCTCTAGAAAGTATTATTTCTTTCTGTAATTATGCTAACAGGTGCAGGTACGACCATTTTTTGACGCTTAATATACAATGTTTTTTGTTATTTAAATCTCAGCTATCAGATTATTCCAACGAGCGAATATAATAAAACGGTCCAAGAACTTTGTATGAGAATATTTAAAAAAATGAAATAATTAGCCATATGTATTTTTACCTATTAAAATGACATTTACAAATATTCAAATAAAGATATTCTTGCCGAGAGAAGTGAGAGCATCCACACTCTGAACAAATATACCTGCAATTCCATAGGCTATAGAAGGATAGATCCATCGATTCCAAAACCAACTGTGAATAGGCTGTTCTCGTCGATAGTGTGGGTAGGCCGAATGTTCTTGGCGATAGTGTGGATCCACAGTAAAACTGGTGGTAATTAAATTTACTACTTAAAAGTTAGTGTTTTCTATAATATCCATGATGTTATACAAGAACTACAGAGAATAAGGCCAATGAAGAATAATTTAAAAGTATACATAATATAAGCGAGGGAAATAAAAGCCTTTAAAGAACTAAAAGTGAAAAAAATTAAGCCGTCACGGGACGCCCGGCAGATGTGCGGTTATTGAAAGAATTTATAATTAAAGTAAACCAATAAATAATATTATACACGATAATATAATAAAGACACGACCAGACGCACGCGGCGTAGGCCAAAATCAAGCGTCTCCTGAATTTTGAGACGTTGAGACGTCTTGGTTTTACCCTAGTCTAACGCGCGTATAGATGTTTCACATCAAAAAATAGAAAATATAAAAGTAACACAGGAAACGACAAAAAGAATGAAAGAGAAACATTTAAGTGCAACAAGAAAAAAAACATAATATAGGTTAATAGAATAAACCATAGATGTGTTATAAGAAACAAAAAAATATTGAAGAATAAAAAACTAATAACTTAATTTCTCTTCTGAAGGAGCCAATATTCTATTTCTCTCCCGATTTTGACGTCAGAGAAATAAAACTTCTAGTCCCGCGAGTGCATATATCTACATAATATGTATTCAGGAATTAAATAAATAAAAAAATAGTTAATTATGGTACTATGGAACAGAATAATATAAAACTGCAAAGCCTCTGAAGCATTTTACTATTTAATTCTGCAACCAAAAAAACTAAAAAATAAAAAGCTTGTAAAAATTAAAGACTTTGGAACAGATGACACATTGATGGTCATTTATGTTCGAGGCAGGTGTCATCAAAATGAGTAAGATTTGGATTCCAGTATTTCAAGATTTGAAAAATTCGAGATCACAAAATTAAAAACCCTCATATTTTTGATCATCGCAAATTCAGAGAATATTTCATAAATCTTGCGATGTAAAAATTGTACGTTTTGAAATTTTAAAATTCGGAATGTAAATTCTAGAAATTCGAAGTATTCCCGAAGACTATTAGAAGTATCTCAAACTTCGAAGTCGTATAATTCTGGAATTCCCCGCAGATTGTAAAATTTTAGACAATAAAATGTGCTTTCAGTAATGGAATTATTGAGATTTATAATAATGATTAAATAAACTCCCGAAAATTGAGAAACCAAGACATTAGAGAAAACTGGAGACACCAAATATGAGCCTGAGAAAGTGAGTAACCTAAGAAAACAGAAAAAAAGAAGCTAACAATCAAGAAAAACGAACAAATCTGAACAGCAGAGAAATTGACAAACATTCAAATAATAAAAAAAAAGTGTACAATTAACTTGCAGCGCCGAAAAACTTGGGAAAATCAGTAGTCAAAGAATTAAAATTTTATCTTAAAAATAAAAATTGTGATAAACCTAATACTAAATAATTTTAAAAATAATATTTACAAAAAACTTAGGGCTGAAACAACATAAACAACATTGGTGAACTAAAAAACTATGAAACTATAAAATTTTAAAAATGGATGACCAAAAACTGAAAGACGGTTAAACAGGTTAGTGCTTATTCGGTCTGAAATAGTATACATATGTATTGAAACACTATAGTTTTGTAAAACTTATATTAAGATACGAGTCAGGTTTGCAGCACGACTGTCGCAGAGTGCTGTAAAGAACGAGTGCTCTTAAGTTTTACAAAACATATTTTTCATGTAATTTTTTCTAATTTGCATATTAATTTCATTTTTTTTACAAATAAAATCAATTTTGGTAATTTTGGTAATTTAAAATTTACGACTTTTACTACTGAAATAGTAAATTAAATATTTATTCCACTCGAATTTCGAGTGAAGGGCGATCACTAAAGAAAGTATACACCGTAATATGTAATCTTTTTTTTTCAGATTTGACTTCAATTTTAAACATATTGTTAATTAATACTTGTTAATTCATTACATTTACTTTATAAAACTTCTTATGACTGTTCGATTCAACAAATACATAATTGCTGGGCAAAGGACTAGAAAATATGTATGTGTAGTATGTGATCTGTAGGCTATATAATGATACTGGTCAGATTATTTATCTAAATATCTAAAACAAACAGACAGCTGCGTCGTATGGAATAATGCGTATACAAGAATTACTAATAAATTCAAAACAGATTAAATTTACGCTTATGCAGTACAACCTTTGAGCAATACAAGAATATCAACAACAAACAAAATAGTGGTAATAATCAAGACACAACATACAATGATTTGTAACTGAACAACAATTACAATACAGTTTATTACTCTCAAAATGATGTCAAGTACTACAATTTAAAAAACAACTTGAAAGGACATCCGCCACAAAATTTCATTTTAGTAAGTAATTAAATTAACTATTTTCGTTACATCCTGTTCAGTAAAAACCAAAACAAAAGATAATTATACGTAGCTATATGTACTTTTATTTTAAATATTCATGTTCTTGTTGGACTATATGTATAACGACGCTTTTACAAAAAGGCAAACGTCGTTTAAATTCAGCAAACCGAGAGAGGTTGATGAGTAGGTAATTACATTATTTATATTCTTCAGAATCGGGTATTTGTGTTTTATATTTTTATAAGTTAACAATAGTAGTTTAAGTTAAGAACAATTTAATGCATAATGCATTATTTATATTACAATATTTGATTCAAACAAGTCTGCAGCAACAAGTGAAACATAGCAGCATTGCTAACTTCCTGTTAGCGTTCTATTAACTGCGGATGTGATAAGTGATACAACTCTGTAGGTCATTTTTCAATACCTGTTATGCTCCTACAGACGTATAAATACAGGCGGTGGTCATGCTTGTACCGGACATAATACAAAAGTAAATCATTTAATTTGTTATTAAGAAAGAGAGACTAATTGTTAATTTTAACGTCAAACAAAAGTAATACTAACTAATACACGAAACTAATCATTAGAAAAAAAGTTATTAAAAGAAAAGAGGAAAAAACCCAAAATATGCATTTGTCATGTTTTGTTCCAGTTTGTCGCTTATTTATTAATGTTATCTTAGTTTACCGATAACAGTAATTTTTGAAACAAAGTAATACTGCATTTTCCCTGTAATGTTTACACTTACCCAGCTATTATCCTTAAATACTGACATGTCGATAATTAATTGTTTCACCATAAATAACGGTCCTTAAAGTTCACTAAATCCTGCACACATTATCCATTGTAGAAAACTCACTATTACGATATAAATTAAGAGTATATTCCGCCTCGATTTAATTCACACCAAAAACACAAAATTATTAACGTCTGCTGTAGCACAAAATCTAATCAGAGCAGAATAATAATTGAGCTTGATATGGTCCATTTCTCGCATTATGGTCAATTTATTTTAATCAGAATTCGCCGTTAGCGACCTTTGCCTTGGTAATTGACCTATCTCAAAATTTTCGTTCAGACGCACCTCATAACGACATTGCGAATTAACAACAATCTAACAACAAACATGAAAAAGTACTGCCTCTGCGCTGTTTCGAGCGTTCATACCTACCTGCCGCGAAATAAACACTTTCTAATTGGTGGGAACAGAACACGTGGTAAATGATGCACAACAATTATTTCTTTATGGAGAGAATGTCTTAGTTTTCCATATTTTAAATATTAATTATCATTATGTTATCATTAAGCATTTTTGGTCCGCTGTCTTTCTAACTACTAAAATTCCATCGGTGCGCATTTGTACTTCCCGCCAAAGCGTATCTCAAAAAAGAATCTAGTGACTTTTCATGAATTCAAATGTCAAACAGACAATCGCGCATTCGCAAACTTCACGCAGTTTCCCGGTTAGGAGTCGATAGTTTGGTCGTATTATTTTGTTTAATTTAAATTAATACAACCAAAAATGGCCCAACAAACGTAAGTTACAAATACTATACTAAAGAATGCGAATTGAAAATTTACAGTGCTTGCTCATTTCAATAGTTTTTTAATCCTAAGTTCCTTCTTTACTAACGGCCATGTTGTGTGCATTGTGTATAATCGATTCTAGAACATTCCTAATGGTAGATTTTAAAAAACTTATTCTTTGGGGCGAATAAGCTGCTCTATGGCGTTTTAATAAAATCAAAATGTTGCCCATTAGAGTAAATAAAACCTTTTTTCTCAAACAATAACGTCATTAACCTCACTTTTCAGGTTACCTCCTCCAGTGATGTGGGCCCAAAGAACTGGCATAGTCTTTTTAACTATCAATTTAGAAGATGTTAAAGATCCAGAGATTAAGTGAGTAAAACTAGGGTACAGCTTATCGAACAGCATACACAAAATATTGAGGTTCAACATGCTTTCGAACAGTTTTTTTTTTGAATTTAAACACACTTTGGGGCGTATTCTGTAACTGCTCCTCTAAATTTTAAAGGCCGTTAAATTAAGTTGTTATAGCAATGACCAATCAGGGCTTGAAATTTTGAATTTTAAAGCACGCTAAAATTTTAACGCCCCTCTAAAAATTACAGAATAGGCCCCCTTATGTTATACATTACTAGTACCATTTTAATAAGTAAATTCTTGGTAATCGGTAAATGAAGCAACTTTCATAAATGATAAATCCAGCAGGCTTTGAATGTCAACGTTATTCATCTAACTCCATATAAATTTGGTTGATGAATGAATCATTTATGAAGACAGTCAGTATGATTTTTGGTAGATTTGTTCTGACAACAGTTATTTGATAAATAGTTAAAACAATCTTTCAGTTATGATAATAATACATACTGATAATTTTAATAAATTTTCTTTTTAGTATTGAATTTTATTTATTTTTTTAATTCAAACATGAAAATTTAAACAGCTTCCAAACACATTGCTTTTTTTATAGCGAGATTGTAATGTTAATATATTTTGTTAGAAATAACTAGGCTGTGATGTCCAGAACGATAATGAAATTAAAATCAGCAGTAGCCTTTGTAATGCTTTTATTTTGTAAACTAAGTAACAAAATGGTTATTGATGTAATAAAATTTATGTTGAACCTCCAAATATTGTTCAAAGAGTTGTCTGCGTGGCTGATTTAACTATAATGTTGTTCGGTTTACAGATTTACAAAAGACTCGGTGTATTTTAAAGGGACTGGGGGTGTGGAAAAGAAAGATTATGAAGTAACAATTCCCTTATACAAAGAAATAGACCCCGAAAAAAGCAAAAGTTTTAATAGAGGACGATGTATTGAACTATTATTACTTAAAGCTAATTCAGAAGATTCATATTGGCCTGCACTGACGTCTGACAAAAAGAAACACCATTGGTTAAAATGTGATTTTAATAAATGGCAGGATGAAGACGACTCTGGTGACGAGGGTGTGGGAGGCATGGGTGGTGGAATGGGAGGTGGTATGGGAGGTGGAGACTTTGAAGAGATGATGAGACAAATGGGTGGATTAGGAGCAGGTGGCGACAAACCGTCTTTTGATGATTTGGAAGATGGGGATGGAGCTGACTCAGATGATGAACCCATTCCTGATTTGGAGTAAGAATTACTCGAATTATTTAAAAAAATTCCTTTTGTATCTTTTCATTCTCTGTTAAGTTAACAATAAAATGTTTAGTGGTATGATGTGAATTTTATTTCATTGTTCAGTGTTCAGGTATGATAGGATTACCTTCGATTTTCACCAATGTATCTTCATGTATTTTTAGTTATGCAAATATTAATCAAATAAAAAATCGTATTTACTACATTGTTTCATTTGTTAAGGCGCTTTTTCAAGTGACGCGTTCTTATAATGCAACTGATGGGAGTCTCGTTTCTCCAAAAAATGAATTAATTTTTGTTTTATTTTAAGTGTAAAAAGTATTTCATTGCATTAGCACAAAAGTCTTATTCAGCACTTATAATGTAATAATCAACTAAAGTCTGCCATGAATACATACATGCTTTCATTTTGCCGTAATGCGTTAAATAACAATTTATCTAAAAAATCGTATAGCACTTGATGTGTTGAGTTCTTAGTTTTTTGATATCCTTGAACTGGCTCTGATGTCAAAGTCAAAATTAAAAGTTACAAAGTAGAATAAAATATCAGTACTGCAATATATATTTTTACTTTGATTATTGAGGAGTTCTATAGTCAATTGTTCCAGATTTTTTCCAGTCCAAATAATATTGATTTTTGTGGTGGCGTTTGACAGAGCTCGGGTTAGGCGATGGCTGACGAGACTAGCCCATCAGCATTCTCGAGGACGACCTAGGGTAAACCTAACAGCCTGAGTGCGAGACCACAAGGTTTTAATTAGGAAATGTCCTGAGGAGTAATAAACAGTACTGAACAAATTTGAGAAACTACGAAAGTTTTAAGGAATCCTAACAAACCGGAAAAGCCCTGAAAAGTTTTTGGGAGGTTTAGAAAAGTCTTGAAGACCTCTAAAGAACTGTGAGAAACCCTGAAGACTTTGAAAAACTCCTGAATAAAGATTCTGAGGAAATCTTGAAGCTTTCTGAAAAATCCTGAGAAATTCTCAAGAACTAAAGGTGATTCCTGGTTAATTTAGACGTATCTCGAATAAATCAAAATCTTAAGGATCCTTAAAAGCCCTGAAGAATCCTGAATAGTCTTAAGAAAACCTGTGCAATACACAGGATTCACAAAGAATACAAAAAAGGTCCAATTGACTGATAAATAGTGAACGATTCTGAGTAGTCTTGGGGAATTATGAGGAAACCTGCAAAATCCTGAAGAATTTTTAAACGTTCTGAGATGTTGTAAGGAACCCTTAGCAATCCTGGTGAATCCTAAAGTTCCCTGAAAAGTCCTGACAAATTCTAATGAAACTTCAGAAACCCAGAAAAATCCACAAATGCACTGAAAAGGAGTGCTAATCACAGAAAAAATTTGAGAAACACTAGGGAATTTTTAAGCCTGAAAGAGTCCTGAGCTAAGCAATTCTAACACCTAAACAATTTTGAGGACACTGTGAATTCTAAAGAGCACCGCGAATTCGAAAGGGTCTTGAAGTCTGAATGGTCCTAAGCAGCTCTGAGGGATGTTAAAGGTCTGAAAATTTCTAGCTAAGGAAACCTTAAGAGGGTTCTCCAGCAGCAGTTACATTTCTGCCGCTCAAAGTACATTTTCCCGCAATATATATTTTTTTAATTTACAAATTTCAAAAACTCGCTTTGTACCTGCATCTATATTTTATCATCAACACACCCACAAAAAACAACGAAAAATCTTCAAAAATAAAAAAGTAAAATTCGACGCCGTACATTGCTGTACATATCTGCCCGCCGTTGAATGTAACTTTTTTATTTTTGAAGATTTTTCGTTGAAATTTTGTGGGTCTTGATAAAATATAGATCTTTGCAGCTACAAAACGATTTTTTGAAATTTGTAAATTAAAAAAAAATATATTGCGGGAAAATGTACTTCGAGCGGCAGAAATGTACCGGCAGCATGCAGGCTACTGGACTTTTTTTTTATATACCGTATATAAGTCCCAGAAGTGTGTAGACCATCAATTACGCCCTTATTTTGAAAGATATCAAAACGGGGTTTTCGGGGAACGATAGCCACACAATACCTTCATAATTTAAAATTATTAGAGATCATATACAGAGTGTCCTAGTATTAGTAATATACAAAAGTTGTTTTTTTAAATGGAATGCCCTGTATATTAGTTGGTGAATTGAAAAAGCAGTTAATGCTGAGCAAAATGATATAAGGTACTACAGGTTTATTCTGGATGGTTCTTGAGTTATGAAAAATTTTAGGGCAAAATTAGTGCTTTTTAAAAAAATTGCAGAGACCATTCCAACACAGATAACTGAATAATTTTCTGTCAATAAATTTTTATAGATCCAAACTTTAATACACACTGATTGAAAGTCATCTAAATTGATATTTCTATACAGGGTGTACGGTTTCGCAAAATGTATAACTTATTTTTTTCAAATGGAACACCCTATATTCCACTATACCAACAAATAGCATTTTTAATAAGCTTTCTGTCAATGTATAATTTGCCTCGGCAAATGTTAGTACTTTAGATAATTTTTACAAAAAACGTAGAAAACTTTCCCAAATTGATGAAATCGTGTATTGAGATCATATCAGATCGCCTTGGACTTGTTGCCATGGAGATATCATTTTAGACTGGTTACCATGGATCCGTTTGTTCTTGTTGACAGTTAGTTTTAGAAGTACATAGTTTCACTTTTGTGATTTTTTTACAAAATGAATTTTACGAAAGAAGTAGTGATGAATATGGTACAATGCGTTAGGAGAAGCCGAAAGAAATTCCTTTGTGGCCACAAAAATTCACGTTTTGAAAACACTGGAAACGGGGCCTACAACAAAAAATAATTAATTGGTAGAAGAGTAGGTGAAAACACTGAGCTAGAAGTTTTACTAATCTTAGAAGAAAATCTTCACTCCAGTACAAAAGAAATTGCTGCCCAATCTGATATTTAGAAATATTCAGTAAACCGTGTGATCAAAAAACATCGGTTTCATTCATACCACATTGAACTCCATCAAGAATTGCAAGAAGTTTATTTTGCAAAAAGAATGGAATTCAAGTCAAGAGGCATAACATGCACTATTATGCCACTGAAAATCCCCACTGGATGTGGACGATTGATTATCAGAATCAGTGGTCCTTAATGTGGTTGCAACAGGATGGAGCTCCTGTACATTTCTATAGGAATGTAAGAAGATATTTAAATGACTGGTTGCCGAGCCGTTGGATTGGTAAGGGCGGCCCTGTCAAATGGCCCGCAAGATCATCAGATTTAACTCCTCTAGATTTTTTCGTTTGTGGTTATGTAAAGGATATAGTCTATCGAATTCTTACGTAAACCTAAGCCTGTCTACCTTTCGGTGGCATTTCTGAAGTAATTTAATAAATTAGACAATAAAGGACCATCTCCATGGCAACAAGTCTAAGGCGATCTGATCTTAATAAGCGATTTCGGGAAACCTTCTAGTTTTTTTGTAAAAATTACCTAAAGTAGTAACATTTGACGAGGCAAAACATACATTGAAAAAAAGCTTATTAAAAATTCTATTTGGTGGTATAATGGAATATAGGGTTTTCCATTTGAAAAAAATAAGTTATTATACATTTTGCGAAACCGTACACCCAGTATAGAAATATCAATTTAAATGACTTTCAATCAGTGTGTATTAAACTTTGGATCTATAAAAATTTATTGACAGAAAAATATTCAGTTATCTCTGTTGGAATGGTCTCTACAATTTTTTTAAAAAGCACTAATTTTGACCTAAAATTCTTCATAACTCAAGAACGATCCATAATAAACCTGTAGTACCTTATATCATTTTGCT
Organism: Diaperis boleti; assembly: GCA_963583935.1. Classification (NCBI taxonomy): domain Eukaryota; kingdom Metazoa; phylum Arthropoda; class Insecta; order Coleoptera; family Tenebrionidae; genus Diaperis; species Diaperis boleti. Next base: position 25,096,709 of record OY757247.1, on the reverse strand, counting down.
CAGCATTAACTGCTCTTTCAATTGACCAACTAACATACATACAGGCCATTCCATTTAAAAAAAACATAACTTTGGTATATTACTAATACTAGGATAGTACTACTACTAGGACACTCTTACTTAACTCTTACTTAACATAAGTTTGGTATATTACTAATACTAGAAAACCCCGTTTTGATATCTTTCAAAATAAGGGCGTAATTGATCGTCCACACACCTCTGGGACACCGGGATATATATATATATATATATATATATATATATATATATTATTTATTTTATTGTTTCTCAAATTCCTTAATATCGCAACAGTAAACAGGGTGATAAAGTTGACTGCAGTATTATATAAGGGAAAAAAAATGGCATTGCGGAAAAATTGACATTTGCGGGTTTCTACACCTCTTTCAAGTATTCAGAATGGTCATTTTTGGTCTTCATTTCTTCATTATAACCATTTTATGACAAGTCAGATATTATCTCGTACTTTGCACTCGTTGACTATGCAGCTCGAAATTATATGATATAACAAAATAAATGCAAATTGTATTTCCACTTTATATTAATGGACTGTTTCTGCTTTCTCTGAAAGCCTAGAACAGGATTTTTTTACAATGTAGGTTTCTTCAACAACCTGTATATTCTCAAAAACACTTTTTAGTACACAGATCTTTATTGACAATGGGACTTTATGAACTTAATATATTAACATTTCCGATTAATAGGCAAAATGTGTATCTTTAATGCTTATCATGAATATTATTTCTTCTAGACTCCTTTACTTTCCTGCTGTTCAAATTTTGGATATTTCTTCTCAACATCTAGCCAAGCTTGCTTGCTGTAAGACAAATTATGGACTACCTCGGCAATTTCATCAAGCTAGAAAAAAAAAAAACACATCTGAAATTGCCTGAAAAATGGAGGTAATTCTCTTACTGGAATTCTAACTTGGCTCATGGAATTTCTTTCTCTTAAAGTTACAGAATGTGGCTCCTTTAAAGTGTCAAAGTCAATTGTAATACCATATGGTATGGCGATCTCATCGGTTCGAGCATATCGTCGTCCTATTGACCCGGAACTGTCGTCCACCTTGTGTGATACGTCAACTTTGGTTAAAGAGGCGGCTAAAAAGGAATACTGTTTGTATTTTTAATAGTCAAAATTTAAGAATTTTATATTTAATAGTAAGGTAATGTTAAGTTTGTTCAAAATTTCCTTAAGAATTAACATACATAGCCGCTTCACAAATGGTGTAAATTCAGTGTTGGAACTTAAAGGAAGTACAGAACATTTTAAAGGCGCAATGGCAGCGGGTAAGGATAAGTACGTGCGCTGTTCGTCATTCTCACGCATTTTGAAATTATGTTCGAATATTGCGTACATTATTCGTCCAATACCTACAATTTGAAAATTTTATAGGTTGACTTTAATGTTTTTAATATAAATACCAAAAGAGGGTTCAATGACACTGGGAATAATTTCTTCGACATGAAGAGTCTTCTGATAATGTTTACCACTAACCATATCTTTTGTTAATGTGAATTTTTTCTCATTTATCGTCAGTTCAAATGACCTAAAATAGAAAAATAAATAAAACAGATATTATTCAAGTTTTTAATCTTACCCTTTACTTTCCAGGTCCTTTTCAAGTGCTTCAACTTCAGATGGTACCAAATTTGCCAAAGCATCCGTTATTATTTTGGCATCCTTTTTGAAAGTTTTGCCCAAAACTCCTTTGTTGGGCACTGCTTCAATAACATCCACAGTTTTAGGTTCGGCAAGCTTCTTTTCTGCGACCAATCGTATACCCGTAGCTCGAGTGTGCTGTGTTAAATCATAGGCTGATCTATCAGCGCAACCAACACATTCAATCCAACCCTACAGTAAAGGAATATAATATAACAATGTTGGCTTTTACGTGTAAAACTTACATAACTTGTGAGACATTCGGCATCCCAACAATCTTGTGCATAATGTGCCATTTCATTCGACATATGTTGTCTGAATCTTAATCTCTTTGGATCCACACCACATTTGATTAAAAATTGATGGATGCGAGCAATAAAATATCCCAACGTGGCATTCGCTACCAATCCCTACAACCAAACCATTAAGAAACATTCTTCAGATTAGATGGCACTTACTTTATCTACTGCATTTCCAATAGTTACTTTTTCGGCCGGTTTCCCATCCATTTGATTACAGGCTGAATAAAGAAGTAGTTCTGCATCTCTGATACTATCAAATTTAGGATGACTCTTGTCAGAAGGATCACAAAAATGTTCAATTTCGGCCATCGTAAATTCACGAACTCTAATTAATCCAGATCTTGGAGAGATTTCGTTTCGAAAAGCGTTACCTATGTTTACAATTTTCTATTCGTCTATGGGGGCTCAAGGGTAAATACTCACCAATTTGTGCAGCTGCGAAGGGAAGTCGACCCTGATTGAATTCAAGAAGACGCTTAAAGTTTACAAAGATTCCTTGGGCAGTTTCTGGTCTTAAGAATCTATTAAGAAGACGAAACAACATTAGAAGACGTGTCAGAAGTGAGACTGAAAAAATAGGGGAAACATTTATTTTCCGTTTAATTTTTCTTTTAGAAAATTCCCAAATTGGAGTGAACACAGTGAAGAGAGCCGGTTTTTCTCAAAACCCGTGCGATTTACGACTTTTACCATGGAGACCATTTCTGTTTATAAATGTTTGGCTAATAATTTCTGGATCAGAGGTAATGAGATCTTAACTACAAAAGAAATAAGGCTATTTTGTTCCAAGGATCCCCCAACTGTATCCGCCCTTGAGGATGTTTGAATAATTTTAGCGCAGTAGTTAACAATATTAATTCAAAAGTCACTTTAGGGAGGGTAGTCTGTGAAGAGCCTCAGAGGCCACAAGGACTATATTCCAGCATTAGTTTATAAGAACTTTTCTTCATAATAGTGTAACGGACGTGGACCCGAGATGACTCATCGCTGTAGCGGCGTCATCAACTACTAGAATGTGCTGGATTTATACTACAACGTACTCCAGTATGACATCATCTTTTTGAATATTCGGCACACATCGAGAGCGCGATGGAACTATCTGGAGGCGCCGGTATATTTATTAGAGGACGTTCCAGCGAAAACCAGTTAGTCGTATCATCGAGTCTAGTCAGTCGAAGATCAGTGGGTCGAGTCGGACAGTTGCTTTTATCTATCCGGAGTGCCGTGTGATGTGTAAATAAATAATACGAGAAGTGCCGGTGAAGTAGTAAATTGTAAATAGTGTAATATTAGAAGTATAAATAAATTGTAGATAGTGTTCAAATAAATAAATAAATGGAACCCATAAACGCTACAATAGGTTTGGATGTAGAATCACTCCACGAATATTGGAATGCTGTTTCCAAACACCCTGTATAAACGAGTTAAGACGATTCAATTGACTTTCCCGCTTTACAAATATTGATAAACTGGTAATAGTACTGAGAGGTGGCTAGAACAATACATACATACGCATACATACGCAAGGGATAGATATGGTTACCAGATACGATATCGTTTTTTATGGCGCATGAATAACTAGTTCTCTTTTTGCGACATTTTAAATGAACTGTGTAGTACATCTTCACAAATAATTTATACATCCAGAAGCATGGCAAAACTTTCCATATTTAATATTATCTATAATTTGTACTTCATGGTGTATTACTATCTTCAGAATACATAATTTACATTATTTAACTTGCTTAGCAGGCATTTGTAAAGTGCAGACCACCTTAGACAGTTTTATCTAATACATACAGACAATCTAGAAGTCAAATCCTAACAATATCTCATATAAAAAGAATATATGCAACACAATTAAACCCCAGTATAAACTCACCCCTTAATAAGTCCCGATGGCCCAATTTGGGTACCAAACATCAAGTTAAACTCAATTGGTTCAGTCAAATTATTACCAGTAGAAGGACTTTTCATGTTATATTTTTGCAAAACAGCAGACATTTCATCTTTATTCATACCATCAAGTTTAATTATTATATCTTGGCAATCTGCTTTTACATCTTCTGTTGTTTTCTTATCCAAAGTAACCTTTTCTAGATGAGCTTTGATTAAATGGTCTAATCTAAAGCACTCTCCTGTTGCCACATCTTTTACCATTAGATCAGCAAATCTATCTACATGACCAGATGCTCTACAAAATTACAATCAATTTTCATTCTAATTTCCAATCAAATTAAATACTTTAATACTGGTTCAGGCGTAAGAATTGAACAGTCTACTTCCAACATCTGTTCTTCTAATATAAAAAATTGTCTCCACGCTTGTAACAAATTAGCTTTAAATGCACAGCCCATTGGACCAAAATCAAATTGTCCAGTAATGCCACCATAAATGGCAAAGGATTGGTCATAGAAAAAGCGACGTTTTAGTAAGTCTTCCATTTTTGCTCTATCAAAAGAGACAACATTAGGTGCCAAACTCAGTTCTTTATCTTCAAGTACTTTCTTTCTGGCATTTAACTCAGTTACAGCTTTTTTTACATCTAAGACTGGAGCACCCTCAGCCTTTAGTTTTCGAACTAAATCCCCCTACAAAATAATAAATTACTTATTCTAAAAGTAATGATTGAAGGAGGGTTAATTACCTGCTCCTTAACACTGGCTCTCAATGGAGCCAGAATTTCCTCCATTTGTGGGTCTGCCATTGAGTCAAAATACAATTTTAACTTTACGTCTCTATGCTTTTTATTAGAACCCCAATTATTTTTGTTTAATACACCACTGATGAAATATGTTCTTAAGGTGATGCCACTTTTTACTGAATGAGCGATATTATAACCGATTGCTCGAAGCGTCCACGACAGCAATTTCATTGACTGGGGAGAACTGCCACGAAGCGCAGCCTATAAAGTATGATTCCTTTTCGTGAAAAGATAAAAGAGAAAGGTTTTAAATAGTTAAAATCACAAGGAGGAAATGTCAAAAAACCATGTGGGGGTTAGGAACTTTACGCTAACACCCTAAAGATTGCCTACATTGCTTTTGAAAAGTGACAAATTAAAGGTTATGCACATTTTATTTTTATTTTGTGCTTCGTTTGAGTACGTTTAATGTAAAATAAAACAGAGTTTGATTACATGTTTATCGTCAACATTATGTAAAAATTTGTAAAATTCCTATAACAATATAAACAACAATTCAGTTACTTTCGGTTCGTTACATTGGCTGCATCTGATTTCTGACGTTTATGTAGACCAATCAGAACTGCCTGTTCAAAACCAGTCAAAACTCAAATTTTGCATCTTCTAACCGACACACCAGACGCACGAAAGTTAGAACAAGTTGATTATTGGAATTGAAAATTCCTACAATGGTTGACCTAAAAGATACGGAAGAAGCAGCAAAACAATATTTGCAAAAGTTGAACATCCCTCGTGAATTGAAAAGTCATACAGAAGCCCTAGTCAAGAAAATGATGTCTCATGAGTGCTACGGCAACCCTGAGTATGTAAATAGCGGAGAAGTAACAATTTTTATTCTGCAATTCTAGGTATAAATGGTCATTGAATGATTTTGAATTAGGCCAACGGTTGGGCAGAGGAAAATTTGGCCGTGTGTATATGGCGAGAGAACAAAAGACTGGGTTTATTGTGGCATTGAAGACTGTTCTGAAAAGAGAAGTGGTGAAGGGACATGTAGAACGACAGATTTTACGAGAAATTGAAATTCAGTCACATTTGAAGTAGATTCTTACTTGTTGTCGTAATTGAGTAGTATATGATATGATTTCAGGCATCCAAATATTTTACAGATGTTATGTTGGTTTCATGATGATTTTCGCATTTATTTAGTTGTAGAGTATGCAGGCAAAGGTGAATTGTATAGGCATCTGAAAGCAAGTCCTGGAGGACATTTTTCATCATCCGAGTAAGTTTATTTTTGTCAATCTTAATAATATGTATATTGAAACACTATTTATATGTCTTAGGGCGGCCAGATACACTTATCAAGTAGCTGATGCTGTAAATTATTGTCACCAAAATCAAGTGATCCACAGAGATATAAAGCCAGAAAACTTACTGCTGACTTTTGAGGGTAACATTAAATTAGCTGATTTTGGATGGTCTGTTCATTCTCCCTCATTAAACCGCCATACAATGTGTGGAACATTAGATTATTTACCCCCAGAAATGTTGGAAAGTAAATCATATGGAAAGTATGTGGATCATTGGTGTATAGGAGTACTCTGTTATGAATTTTTGGTGGGTTATCCACCTTTTGAAAGTGAGAACTCAGAAGACACCTATGCAAAAATTAGAACTGCACAGGTGAAATATCCTGAACATGTACCTGATGGTGCTAGAGATCTAATTTCCAGAGTAAGTTTCAAACTTTCATTCTTAGCATGATGCGCTCATGTAAAACCTCAAGAATCAACCTAAAGCAATATTGTGGGTGGTATGAATTTATTTAAACACTGGTTGCGTTGATGTCACACGATTTTAGAGCTGCTTACATTTCCACTACCACTCTTTCATGTAATGCTGGATTAAATAGCTGGAAAGTCTGGGGTTGTTTACTGTTATATTTGATATAACTAATATCGAAGCTTGCGTTACTATTGCGATATTGAGTCAAAATTTTTCACTGCTGATTACAAGATATAAAGTACAATTTAAAATTTATTGTTAAATTAATAAATAAGTTTCTATTTTGAATACATGTATAATATGTACATATTTTTTTAGAGTTTATGGGGTTTATTTCTTGATATTTTTTGTAATTTGCCCTTTTTATTTAAACAAACATTTTTACTTTAGGGATTTTTGTGGCGATTGGTAATGTCAGACTTCCATGTGCTGTCACTCCCTGTTTTTGACACATTTTGTAATGTAAACTGTTAGTGACAATCACGCATTGCCAACCTAAACATTTTCGTATTGTTCCGTGTCTTAGGGATCGTCCATTAATCACGTGAGGCTCGAAAGGGGCGGAGGGGGTTCGGAAAGTTTCTAAACCGAAAAGTTTTATTATTGTAGTAAAACTTCTTTACGGACACTTGACTTAAGCTGGTGAATGCGTGACGAGAGCGTTACGAAAAGTAGTATCGGGCGAAGCAAACGGTTTTACAATAATTAATTCATAGAATTTTTTTTTTCTTTAACGGGATTCCAACCCGCGTCTGTTAGGTTGTGGATCCGCACTGCTCACGACAGCCATTGACGTGTGTCAATTTTGCTTGCAATTGCGCTACTTATCTTAGTCGCGACACATGATGCCGACTTTTCGCTGACTACAAACTGAAACATGCATTATCCAATACTGCAGACGGTATTAATTCAGAATTCTCTAGCTCCATAAATTAAGAGCACTTTCACAATGGCGAACTGAAGTTTTAGTTCAGTCGTGTGGTATAAAGCACACTCGTAATATATTTTTTTACTTGCATTTAAAGATAATATTCTGAAAATTAGATAAGGACATCGCAGATGATGACGTCGCGTTCGTTAATATGACTATTAGAGAATCAAAATGGAGACAAATTACAAAAATATAGTGTTGTATTCGTTTCGTGAAACACAATGCATAATGAAATACATAAAACCACATACATAAATAATATAGCATTATTTATTTAATCGCTGTCAACCTAACCTCAAATTTTGTTGTAAATTCGTTTTTTTTTTTTTTCATTTTGCGTGAACGAATAGAAAAAATACTGTTCAATACTCGTGAACTGTCACGTTTCAGGGGCTCGGGGTCATTTGCAACCCTCGGCCGCGCCTCGTGTCGCAAAAATTCGCCCCCGCCCCTGAAAAGTATCAAGACAGCGCACTCGTATTGTGATTTTTTGTAAAATGTTGACTAAATATTTACTTTATTGTTCTAATTTCAGCTAGTGATTCGTCAATCAGCCCATAGACTTTCTTTAACACAAGTGATGAATCATTCCTGGATTCGTGCTAATAAATAAGTATTTCATATTTATGCTTATTAATAATTTTCGTTCTCTGTAATATAATGTAAAATTAAAATTTGTTGTTATTTTTTATTATTTCACCTAAAGGTGTTTCGTAAGTAAATGGTAATCCTAAGACACTAACTCGTAGAAGCTAAAGAAACGTTATTCTGCAATTTTTTCTGAAAAATTTCAAATTTCATTTTATTTCGTAGAACACAAGACAAATTTTTAATAATATCCATAACTTGGTATATTATTTAGTGCAAATTTATTTTATATCTTTCTGTTGGTCCATTTAAAATAAAACCATTTTTTAAGGAATGCGATTTTTTAATTTAAGGAATGCGATCAGCGTAAGATTAAATAAAGAGAATATAAAAGAATACATATGTAGTTATATTTTGTATTAGAAGATCCACTGAGAAAGCTCTAGTGTGTGTAAAAAGTATCAGCCTGCAGTTCGACAAATCACTACAACCGTGGTTCGACCAAATTGAAGGAAGGGTTTACGTCCTGACAGCACAGCGATGACAATGTCGGAATGTCGTAGGAGATTGGCGATTCGGGTTTTCTGGTCCCAAACTTATAGTACAGGATCCAAAAGGAGGTCGTCCCTCACCCATCTGCTTACCAGATGAAAGTGATTTTTCATCATGTCATATATAGATGAATATGTCGCGAATGTATTGCCTATCAAAATTTGTCCAAGGCTATCCTTAATTAATTAAAAAAACTAATTGAATCGCTTATTATCAAAAGGAACTCAGTCATTTTACCAGGTTTTGAAAAGAACGGAAAAACATTATTATTATAGCTATATGAAAATTAATCAGATTGGCCATTTTAGTAGATAGCAATATGTATAATAAACAATATAATATATATTAATAAGCGATTCAATTAGTTACATTTTTTTCCATGTTTCACTCATTTGCTTACCATATAAATCGAAAGTATGAAGCATAAGGAACATAAAAAATTAATATTTGTAATTGTCTCGAATTTTATTTTCCTGAAAACTTCTCCAGGACCATAACGAACAAAACAACAAAAAGGAGTTATGGCCGAACATACATAAAAGATAATAATAAAAAATATATACAATCGAATAGACAACCTCCTCCTTTTCTTGAAGTCGGATAAAAAAAGAAGAAGAATTACGCATATCCATCGTTCGAATAGTGAGTTTTAGTCTTGCCAATTTTTCTTTCCATAAGAACCTTACTAGGACCATTACGAATATTTAAAAAAGAAAATTGACAATCGGTCCAGCCGTTCTCAAGTTATGAGCTCACCAACGAACATTATTTCATTTTTATTATATTACTAGATGACTCGACCCGTCCCGGCTTCGCAGGGTGATTTTATTTTATTTAATACTTTAATAATTTTGAAAAACCGTTTCTTCGTGAGCGCCTATGTGGTAAAATAAGAAAGTGTGCAAAATTTCATTGCAATTGGTTCAGTTGTATACGGATTCCATCCAAACAGTATGAGAAAATTAATTTTCTTAATTTTTTTTTTTGGGACTTCCGATGTTTTAATAGTTATTCGCTTCCGAAAAAAAAAAATCCTCGAAATCAGTCAATCCCTTCTCGAGATATCAAAGAGTTTGTTTGTGGAGTCCACGCGCGACAAAAGTGATATTTTTAACTTAAGAGTATATTTTCATTTTTAATTTTGGTTTAATTTTGTTATTGTCGTTGCCCTGTACCGATACTGTTTCCGATATTTTAATAGTGTTATTCTGCTATTCGGGGCGGAGACAAATCCAACAAATCAAAGATCATAAAAATCGGTCTAGCCTAGTTAGTTCTAGTTATTCTGCTATTCGGGTACATCAGTCTGAATCACTGGGATGTCGTTACAACGATGCGGTTGGTTGAAATTTCGCAACATTGTGACTACCGACCCAATTTTGAATTGAATATTGTGAGGAGGCAATCCTGGCAAATCTAGCGAGTTCAAAAATTCAGGTTGATAGTTGACGACATCATCTTGATTAGTAGCGGAATCAATTCACCGGCAATTTTATTTTGAATTTTGAAATTTAATTCATTTACATCTATGTTTTTGGCAGCCAATATAACTCGTTCGTTTAACCGAATATGATCTCTGTAATGATTTTGAGTAACGTTTGGGAACACCATTTGAATGAGTTCGGCTTTTGAAGCAGGAAACTGACAAAAACTGCCAGGAAAGGTAATGCAGACAGTTAAAACGTCTATAGGGAATTTGCCATTACCAATGTCAATGAGTTGTTTTGAAAATATTTCTCCGGATTGATCATTCTGCAACTCGATCGACACGCATATTCTTGCTTAAATTTTGTGTTTCCACAAATAATAAAAAAAGTGGGAAAAAGAAAAGGGGTTTTTAGGTTTTTTTGGTCAATTTTTCCAATTTTTCTCTTCATAAATTTTCTTTAAATTGGCCGTTCTCGAGTTTTGCGCGATACATTTAGCGATTCATTTTTATTATATAGATAATAATTATTGCCATTTTGCTATTTACGTGTTATTCGTGAAAAGTATGTGCAAAAGATTTGGAGACACATCAGATGCAGAAATCTATGTGGATATTAGAAGAAACGTGCCGGAAAATACACGGAAGTCACGAGAGTCAGTATGGCATCAGTTTTCTCAGTTTTTGGAAGAAAAATTCTACCATCATCTACCACTGTAGTAAATCCAGTTAACTACATTACTATAGTTATAATAACATAATAATTTAATTTAATTTTGTAAACCTTACTGTCAACACGCATTTGAAATAAAAAATTGGGAATAATCACTGCACTTTTCTTCAAAGCATAAGTCTTCTTTACAACTCAAAACAAATTCTTCCACACCTAATAAGGAAACTGTTCCCTCATTACGATCAGAAACGACAGCTGGATTGACCATATAATTTTCTTAAATAGGAATAATATCTAATAATCAAGTTCGTTTAAAATATTGACTAGTAAAATACTCGCTGGAATACGAAAGTATCTGCTATTTTATTGGTTAATATTTGAAAAATTACAATTTTATTGAATGAATAGTCTAGGATACAATGTATGTAGTTTATTCACAAAAGATATAAAACTTTCCCGATCTCTCACACACTGTTAAATGTTGTCGGCTTGAGGGGTTTTAAATTATTTTAAGGCCTTTTATGGCCAAAGCCGACAACATTTAATAGCCCAGTGTGTGAGCATTTTCCTCAATTTTTGACGAAATCCTATCACAATTTTGTATACGAAGTTGAATAGAGAAGGGAGCTAGTTTTTCATATTTTGGTTAATAATAAAAGAAAAAAAAAATACTACAAGAAAAGCAGTTTTAAAAAATTGAAAAATTAGAATTTGAAAAAGGTATACATTTTGTAGAGCTCCAAAAATAAGTAATGTTTACCTTTTACAAATTGAAAAACCGCCAAGCAAACCCTTTGTAAAACACGAAAACTTTTGGTCTATTTGGCCCGCCATCTATTGATTCATATTAATCATATTAAATGAACCATAATAATCAATAAAAATATATTTTATAAAAGAAAACTTTTATCTAGAAACCGTAACGTTCCATAATTACCTCAAAGGACAAATTTGATAAAGCATACCAGTACTTACATTTCCGCTAAACAATAGAAGCGGGTTACCATAAATCAGTAGTAGACTAGCAACATACTAATCACCGCGATTGATGGTTTCTTGTGTCGGGTTAATGAGATTCTAGACCAGAGTTAACATATCTTTATTATATTTTTTCTACAACTTTCTATAGTTAAAGGACATATTTAAATAGAGGGCAAATCAATATAATGGGTTGTAGGTAGTTATTACTTATTATTATACTTACATAACACTAACATAATATTATGTAAACTCCAAATGGAAACAAATTTAATAGAGTTGACCAACAAAACCATCCAGTATAGAATTTAGAAAAATTCAAAATTTCATGGGCAATAAGTATGTAATATACAGGCTGGACCATTTAAAACTTCCCAGTCCAGATTTCCCCGAATTAATTATTGTGTTTGAAAAATCCTCGAACAGGTCGATTTTATTTGCCAAGGGCACATATTTTCAGGTTCCTTTCAATTTCCGGCATTTCACCCTCTTCGCGATGGAGCTGTTATCCACAAAATCTTAAATGGCACTCAGGGCCCGGTCTAGACCTCATTGAATGGAGGGGTGTTCGTTGATAAAATGCCGAGTTACAACGTGCGTTCAACAAAAATTGACGACGAAGCAAGCGTTGGAATTGTCAAGTCATTTCTGTATTTAGATTACACACATGCAGTTTTGGTTACGGGTAAACAGTGACATGTCAAATGTAATACGCCATACGTTTTTTAATACATGGCCCACTTGACGTCGTTTTTTGTTGAACGCACGATATATTATATGAAGTAATAAAAATTGCCCTTAAAAACGTTTTTCTATAAGTAAGTATAGTAATCTCCAGATACACTGATCCGATTGCAATTAAATTTTGCACACTTACTTTATTTTAGCACGTAGGCGCCCACTAATAAACGGTTTTTCAAAATTCTATTAAAACGACATATGTATTTTGAATGTTTTCAATTGAAAATAAAAATCGGGAAGATCTGTAGAAAAACCTGAAAAAACACATTCTACCCTGTATTAAAATTAAATTAAATTTGTTTTAACTTTTGTATTGTTTCGCGATCTGTACAAAAATTAATTTATTGAAATTTGGACAGGACGTCTGTTGCGTCAGCTATAGTTTCGATATAGATCTTTTAATGAGTGGTGACTTACTGTTAACAACAGTTCAATTCACCGTTGAAGACTCGACGATGATTTTATCACCCATTTAGGTATTGCGAGATTATTTTAATGTTGACTTTGTTATTTTGTTAATTGTTTGTGTACTAGCCTACCAACTAACTATATTTTGTTATAAATGTACGATGTACGGCGATTGTTTCCATTTTTTTGGGAGATATTTTCAAAATTATCCTGATTTAGTTTTCGATTTATTTTGACTCCGAAAGTTTATCGAAATAATTTTGGTGATACTTCGTCGAGTGATACTTCATTTGAAATCTATAATAACTAACAACTTACTTTTCAATCTTTGATAACTGTAGAAAACTTAAATAGTCAAACACTTTAATCAACCTGTTTTAAAATAAGCGGTTTTTTCTTTAATTTTGAAGTCCATAAACTGAACGTAAAATTGCCTAGCAACCTGAACACAGTGGCAGTGACTGCTGATGTTTTCACTATCCCCCTTTTTGACCCATACGCACTTTTGTGCAGCGTTCTATCCTACGTGTTTGGAGTGTCTCGTTTCAAACACTTACGAAAACGTGTGAATGTAAGTGCCATGTGATCACACACGACGAGTCTGTAAGCACATTCAAGGAACGACGGCACTCTTGGCGCGTCGAAAGCCTGCGTGATTGGAACGGGACGCTCCAAACACGTACGATAGAACGTTAGTGTACTGGTACCTAAACACAAGCCGCTTTACTATTTTGACACTTGTACCTCTCAGAACAATGTAGTTGTCCGACGCTTTTCGCGCATGCGTCCCTTGTCTGAAGCCAGTGAAAACATTCCTATTCCAGTAAAATAATTAACAAAACAATTTCAACAACCCATTGCGGCTCAAATGAACCCCAAGAATTTTTTCTTGAAGTTCTTGGATTACGTGTCAATATGATACGTCTCCAAGACCGTAAAACTGAATTTAAAAAATCTTTGCCAAAGACTTAGCATTCCGATTTTTTTGACAACAATGAAGTTTAATAAAGTTTTATGGGTATTTTTTAGGCGTTGCTAGACAGTGTTCGGCTTTGAATACTAGATTGATCAAAAAACTTTTGGACAGACAAAAATTCGATCATATTGAAAGAAAAAAGATCTCAATTAAAACATATTATCAACTAAGATTTGCATTTTTTTTAATCTTTTTTTTTGTAATTTTATAACAAGCAAAAACAGTCAGGACCAAAAATGTTCTTCTCCAAACAACTTACTAGAAAAAATCACCTCATGAGCACCATATCCAGGGACACATTGTACCACTTTGCTGAAATCTGCTATTTTTTTGAAAATTTTTCTAACCCTTTATTTCACCCTCCGCCTATGAGTTCATTTACTTGAACGAATGAGAAAGTTTTTGTGCGATCGGTGTAAACACTTTCTAACTAACTTTTTTTGGGACAAAAAATTGGTCTTAAGCGTTAAGCAAATAAGAACAATTTGTTCTACAATAATTTCCACGAAAATATTTTATTCTATGGTGCAATTGTACTGGGAAGTGTTAGGTAATGCAAACGAGGCCCGCCACTTGTCTGTACATGGAACGTTTTTCAAATCCCGAAATTCCAATGTCAGGTGCTTTTGTGAGAACAGTGCAACATTTGCGTGATTATGGCAAATTTTCTTCTCCAGCTCCAGATTTCGGACGTTCCAGATGTAATCGCGTTTTGGAAATTGAACCTGAAGTTTTGAAGTAGGTTCGAAGATGTGCTTTAAGTGTCGGTGTGTCAACTTTTATTGTTTACCGCACGTTACACGAACATATTATGCATAATAAAATATGGTAGGTTAGTATATGTTTCCATTTAAATAGTTTATTTCGATTCGTTTATAGGGTAACTTTTTGTGCATCCTCGTTTTATCAAAGAACGGAGTCCATAGGCGGGTGTTGGTTTTAGGGCACAAACTATTCTTAATTTTAACTCTGACGGGGAGCGTTGGCAAAAAAATGTTTCTTTTATATGTTTGTTTCTGTATAATAAAAAACAACTATAAAAAAATCTTTTTAAAACAAAATAATAATTCTCTCACTCTTGGTAATTCACTTTATAAACTGTTTAGATCCAAAAATAAATATTACAAAACATCCTAAACTATGAATTAAAAAAAGGAGAAATACTTTTTAGACATAAAACAAATTATCACAGTTTGTATAGCACTCTTGTTGATCACTTTCTAAACTGCTGTTTAGATCCGAAAATGTATCGTCATCGTCGTCGTCTGCTTCTAAATTAATTATTATTTCATCCACTGCAACGTCACTGCCACTGCCCCCTCTTTCGAAATAATGGTCTATAGAAATTAATTGATTGTATATTTTTTTCCAATTTTCAGGATAGTAACTCTAGAAGAAATTGTCACAATATTCCTGAAAATTGAAATCGACATTTCGTGTTGCGACGTATTCTTTCATGGCTGCCCCAAAGTAATTCAATTGGGACCAAACTAATCCGGATAGTATATAGATTTCATATATTTTAAAAGTTGGCTTATGTACTTAATTTAATTATGCTATAATAGATCTAGTTTTAAAGAATTGTCGTGAAAAGAAATATTTCGATCTCTAAGAAATTTCTTCATTTCATCTTTCCACCAAACAGACATGTTTTTTTTTCAGCTTGTTTATTGTGGTATGGCGAATTATCTAATTAAAATTAAAACACTCTGTGCCGGCAAATTTAAAATAAGACTGTCCTCCAGCCAAGTTCCGCGACACCCTGCATATGATGAATTCGCCGTAAAGTTGTTAATCTTTTTTCGGTAATATGATAATTTATTACTGTGCGGCGCAGTACCCTTTGATCCAAATCATCTAACTGTTTAGTGGACGTTTTGTGTCTTCTTCTATTTGGTGTTGAAAACAAATTAAATTGGCCGGTATTTATTTGTTTTCTTTCTTTGGCAATGATAACGAGTGAGCAACAAAATTCGTGATCGCAGTTGGCTAAACGTATATCGGTTCTTTTACTTTACTGCTTACATTAATCGTCAATTCACATTACTCGATGACTTTTTACACAATCGTATCGATCAAGAATCGACTCAAAATTTTGGATTCTTAGGCTCTTACGATAACAAATTTTGTTGCTCACTCGTTGGATAAAAAAAATGTTTATTTTGACGAGTTCTACTTGTGGTTAAATTTTCTGCTAGGACTTCCATGACACCCTGTATATTTTTTATATAGTGTGCAATCTGTAATAATCGTTCTTATTGAATTGTACCGGACATACATACATTTTTTATACTGTGCGTGACACAATTAAATACGTATTAAATGATGCTATATTTTATACCGAGCAAACATTTTTTATACTGTGCATAAAGCAATAAAATACATAGCAGTTATGCTATATTTTACTATGCAAACATATATTTAAATACTGGTGTAACCTACCGTGCAACTGGTTAGTATACTTACAATTACAATTATTTACTGTGTAAAAATGCATTAAAATACCGAACAGTTAATTACATGCCTTAATTTAATAAACACATGCATTCCTAGGAAGTAATAATGTTTGGGAATTGAACAATAATAGAACTGCAATATAGCAATATCTCCCTAAAAACATAGAATAAAAACTCAACAGCAAAAAGTTGAAATCAAGTTCTGGGAGGAAGGGAATGGTAGTGATCGGTTAAAGAGTGGACGCCCGAAGGTCGCAATAAGAAAACTGATTTCTTTCTGTGGTAATAAAACCATTTAATTTTTTATTTTACATAATTATGAATAGTTGATAAATTGATCATCCATTTGACTCCCCTTGCCATTTGAATTTTTTGAGTTGCTCAACTGACTGGGACAGGAAGGTATAATTTATGTTAAGAGATACATATACAAATAAAATTGACCTGTACGAGGAAAATTGTTAACACATAAAAATTAAAATATGTATATTATATTAATGCGAGGACTGAGATTTGGCATAGTTAAAGTTTATATGGAAGAGGAGAGCAGAAAGCTAAAATCTATAATTATATTTTATGTACGTATAATATGTTCTTTTTCATATGTAACCGGGAATCAAGGCAAACAACAAATCGTCGCCTTAAAGTGTTAACCTGCTAAGTCCATTTTAATCAATTTTACAAGAGAGGCAAAAAACGATTGTTTACACGGTAAAAACCAGGCGGTTGGGACTGGTATTCACCTCATGCAATATTCAGTTTTCGGGAAGAAAATGGGACTCAACTATTTAACAAATCAAAAGAGTTTATTAAAATCTATATGAACCTGGAAAAAGCTCATTTTACCTAAACGTGGACTTAGTGGACTTTAAGGCGACGAAATGCGACCTTGTCTAGAAAATTTCCATAATATATAATTTATTGCCAATGGGGTGCGGGTGGTTCGTCGGCGTTGTAAACAATATCCTAAAAATAAAATAAATAAAAAATAGGTACTTTATTTTCTCATTTAGTTTTCAAAATAAACCTATAATTACTAAATGCATTACCAAACGTACGAACCAATGAGAATACTCCCCCGAAATAACGTCACAAGAGGCGGTAAATGTACAGCGTTTGAAAATGCTAGCCAAAATTGCGATTTTTGATACGCTCTGTTATCTCACAAATCAACTTCATGAAACAACATGTTTTAAGGCTTCAAGTTATATATACTAAGTGACATAGAAAAAAGAACACCCAGTAATTATGAATATTTTGGGGCAATTTTTGTTATACATGTGCATTAGGGTTAGCCGAGTAATCGATCAATATTTGAGAAAAATCAAACAGTTAGATCAAGAGAAAACTGAATAATGTGTTGTGCCTCCACGATGTCTTATGCACTCATCAACACGTTTGGGAATACTCTTAATGAGATGATCAATTTTCTCCTGAGATACCTCATCCCAGGCTACCTGTAACTCATGCCAAAGTGCCGCTAAAGATTGTGGAAGATGGGGTAAGCGGACTAATATTCTTCCCATAATATTCTAGACTTGTGTAATGGGTGAAAGCTCGGAAGATCTTGGTGGCCAAGGCAACAAATCGACTTGATTGTCTTCAAAATGATTCAACGTAACTCTGGCTACATGTGGTCGACCATTAGTAGTGAGTGGCTGTCTTTTTGGTTGCTCTCGCTTTGGACCAAACTCGGTGAGTCCGTTCCATATTTTTGATATTATTCTGGAATCATAGTGCTCCCCGATTAAGTGGCTTGCGAAAGGTCGCGTTTGTACCTTTTGTTGCATTTGTTCTGGCCCGTTTTTGGGCGATTTTTGTGGGAGTCACGGTCAATGTTTCCGTGCTCTTTATCTATTTGCGCTTTTCCTAGATAGCTCGGGAAGTTTTTGTGCAAGGAGAAGAACTGCGGCGTTTTTGCCGCTGCCGTCTTCATGGCGGAGTCAACACCCTTTTTCCCAAGGAAAGAACAAGCTTTTGTGCTTGAAGCTTTCGATGATTTGAAACTAACTGAGTATGTTAAAGCTGTAGGTGATATCGTCTTACCCAAGAACCTGATTTTTGCATCCCGTATGTCCAATAAACGTGTATGTATTTACTTGAGGACCCTCGATCTGGTTGATAAGATTGTATCCGAACATCCCATGATCATTATTAACGGCAAGGAAGTTCGAATTCGCCGGTTGTTAAATCCGGCACGGCGTATTATCTTGTCGAATGTGTGCCCCTCTATTCCACACTCAACTTTGGAAAATCTTATACAAACGTTGGGCTTTACTACGGTTTCTTCAATGAATTTCCTTAAGGCGAACATCGAAGGAAATGAATATGGACACGTGCTCAGTTTTCGGCGTCAAATTTACGTTCAGCCAAACGAGTCAATTACCCTTCCTTCGTCAATGGTATTGAAATTTGACGACACTAACTACAGGATCTTCCTGAATTTTGACGACGTCTGCTATAAATGTAGAAGAGCTGGCCACTTTGCCAGTGATTGCTCCACCGATATCTCTACATCGCAAAAAGACACTGACAAAGACAAAACAGTTCCTCCTCTAACTATCCAAAGTAACACTCCCCTAACCGAAGTTTCCAACAAAAGACCATCGGAACCACTTGAGAGTCCGCCTTCTCAAGATGTGCTCTCCATTTCATTGAATAGAGTACGAAACTCCAAAAAAATGCGCACTTCCGACTCAACTGAAAGCCTGACTTCAACTCTAGAGCTGTTACAACCAGCTAAAGAATTGATTAACAACACCGACCAATACCCCCTTACATTTGAGCAAACCGTCGAATTTTTGGAAAAGGCAGTTGGAGAAAAGGACATTCTCAATCTAGTTCGAAACTTCACCGAAGATATCGAGGGAGTGTGCACGTTACTTTTTGACCTGTATCCGCTTGTCACACATGGCAGCATGAAGAATAGATGCAAAAAAATCAAAAGAAAAATTAAAAAAGCCCATGAAGACAGAAGCCCACACCATGACGATGACATCAGTGTACCGATGGATCTGTCCGTCCTTCATTCAAATTAAACATTTTTTTCTGCTTCCCTTTGTTTTGATAATTATTTGTTTCAATTTGAAATGGCTTCGACGCAGTATTTTTCATGTTGTATGGTGTACACTAATATCGCCTCTCTTTCCGCTAAATATGACGAACTTAGTGCTTTGACATCTCTTTGACCTTAATGATTTCGGAGGGGCCGGAGGGCATAGCTGGGAACTATCCAAAGATAAATTTTGTACCACGATCAGGGGGAGCCTCATCACGAACAGAGTGTTCGACGGGTGGAGCTCTCTTCCCGCCGAAGTCATACAGTGCACTTCTACGACAAGTTTTGGAACCAAATATGACGCATACTGTTGTCCAAACTAATTAGACTTGGCGCACTCGGTAGCGCGGGCAAAACAGGCTAGGCCTCTGCCCGATCGCTAATATCATAATAATAATAATTATTATTATCTTGTTGGAAAAGGCGGTTGGGGAGCGTCCAAATGTAGGGTAGAACATGTGGTTCTACCACCCCCTGGATGTAACGCACGGCGGTCATATTGCGTCTGATGAAGATCAAAGGTGACCTACTTCCATAGGCAATAGCTCTCCATGCCACAATTCGAACGGTGTGGTGTACATGCCGTTCCACAGAAAATTGAGGATCTCGTCTTTCACCGCTTAGCCTTTTCACCCTTACACGGCCATCATGCATACCCAAACAGAATCTAGAAATTGTGTAAGGTATGAAAAAAGTACAAAGCTTCTGATCCGGTGATAAACAGTTCGCATCCCAATAGGCCTTCTACGTTCTTCAAACCACTGGTCCGCAATAGCCCTTGTGGAAGTGAAGCGGTCCCGTAGAGCCAAAAGTCTAAGGAGGCGATAATCACGTTGTCTAGTTCTTCTGACACGTCCTGTACCTCTCGCTCTTCGTATACGGCCTTCCTGGTTCCATGCCCGACAACAAACTGCCACCATGTGTAAACTCCTTTGCGTCCTAGTGGCTATTTCTCTAAAGTAGAACCGAGCCACTCTCAAGCTCACTATTCCCCCTCTATCTAACTCGCAAAGATGGCGAAAATTTTCGCGTCTTCTAGCTTTAGGCATAATAAACAAAATAAAGAAGCTCCTCAAAATGTAATGCACAACGCCTAAATGAGAAATTTAGCTAGAAAAGACCATTAGCGTCTATTGGATTTCTTTTGGAAAGATACGATACCACAAAAACCAGTGGATCAATATGGCTGAAAAATTGATCGTTTGTCATCTTAACTTTAACAAACATATTGCTAGAAAATTGCCGCAAGATATTCATTATTACTGGGTGTTCTTTTTTCTATGTCACTTAGTATAGTTTACAAGATGCTATAGTCGAATTCGTCAAATTCAATTGAGGGGGACGACCCCATTATACTTCTCATTGCAAAAAAATATTTAAAAGCACGGAATTGTCCCAGAATTTTTTTTCTTTTTTGCGCCATCATCCTATGTAACAATGCTAACTATCGAAAATGCTGCACATATTATTTTCTCTTGGTTAACTGACATTTTTTACTATTCGCCCACAACACACCATAGATAAAGAAACCGCCAGGACTATACGACGGAAAGATCAAATGTAGTTTGAAAATTGCCAATAGTTGCACACAGGACGCAGCTTTACTTGTACTGAAACGGCGCGCGCATACAATTTTCAGTACGAAAATTTTAAGTACTGAATTCAGTATTGAAATAAGTATAGACTGATTCTTTCTCGTGAAATACGGTAGGTATATTTGATCAGAATTAATTTCTTCTATAAAGTTTAGGGCCAGTTATCAGCCAAAGTTTGGGTGCTTACAAGGTTCCACAACTACATTATAACAGATAATTACTTATTGGGAGAAACAAGTCAAGCAGCGACAAATGATCTAATACATGTTTCCGGTCAATCAACTCACTATCCTCATTTCCATTGTTGTTATTGAAAGAAATTGCTTGGCAACAATTCAACCCTAACATCGATGATTATATTAAATGTTTTTGAACAGGAAAATAGCTTAGTACATTGGTGCTTTAATAGAAGACAGTTTATTGCGGTGTTGAAAAGTTACGAATTAAAATTTTATTCTTGAGTAAATTAATTAATTTTTTTAACCTATTTTGCTATAGAAAGCGATAGAAATTAATAGGTGAAAGAAATTTGTCAGTTTGGTCGATATTTCGATAAAACTGTTGTGTTAGAATACGCACATACTTCAATTTGATATTCTTGTCTGCATAGCTGCACGCGAAGTAGAATTTAGTGCTAAAAGGTGAAACTCAAACAAGATAGGTATAATTTAAGTATAAATAATTTATGTTCTGTGTCACAAGTCTTTTAACTGTTATTTCACTTCCATTGCACCAGTTGCGTCTTGTCTTGAAGCAATTACAACAGAGCAACAACTTATTACACATTTGAGTACTCTGTGACTCATCACCCTCTCTTTTATTACTACCATATAAAAACACTTTTCTTACCTTGAAGTCTAATTTGTCAAAATTCACTGCAACGGAGAAAATTTTGTTACGAGGTACACGCTGTTAACAATTTTTCATATAATACTATTGTATATAATTATTTTTAAGGATGTTTCGTCCTCAAAGTGCAACATCTCGTCAAGAAACAGAAATGGCAGCAAAAAGTCTTCGGGAACTTCAAGCTTTAGGGGGTCAAGCGGATCCTATGCAGCGTTTGCGATTAATGTGTTTGTCAAGAGGTGCTAATGGAATCCTAGGAATGGGACGAATGTTTCGTAGGATGGATGAGGACGGTAGTAAAACCATTAACCAAGATGAGTTTATTCGAGGACTTAAAGAAACTGGCTTGGAGATGACTGATGAAGAAGCAATGGAATTGTTTAAAAAATTTGACGATGACAGCAGTGGAAGTATTAATTTGACGGAATTTTTGGTGCACGTGAGGGTATGTTTTCTGTAGTGTCTATAATAAATTACAAAATATAATTTATGGCAGTAGAATAATTTTAAATTATTCGCATGTTTCTTGTGTCACGAATGTATGTATCTAGTTATGATATTTAACAAGTTTTATAAATAAGAACATTCGCGACAATCAATTGATCACACGGTATAATTCTTATAAGATATTAAAAACATTTGATAATATTTGATAATAAATAATAAAACTCGAGTATTTCGAGAATTTTTAATTGTTCTACGTTTCAGTTGTCGATTTCAAAATTATGGAAAAATTCATAATTTATTAAACGTGCTTATTAAAAATAAGCAACGTACATTCAAAACACGCCATCGCTATAGACAGCACTGTCTGCTTCTGTATTGATTTAAATTAATAAAATAATAAGGTCGGGTAAACTAGATTTGGCATCGTTATTGAATGTTTCAGCCTACGAAAACCACTCGTAATAATTCTATTTGACATTTTCGGAAATATATAGGTAGAGTATCTTTCTTATTTATTGTTTGATTTTAATAACAAAACAAAAACCACATGACACAGTTTTTAGTGGCTACCAACTGTGTTACAAAGATATTTTTTTGAAATATGAATTTCGAGTGGTCAAACGATGGTCAGGCTTTATTTTTTAAATGTAATAATGCCGGGTGTACAATGGATTTTGAGACATAGTACTATTGCATGTAACAAAGATCTGAGAATATTGGCTTCCGGTATGTTTTTTCTAAAGCGTTTTTTTCCCTTCTTAATTCAATGACGTATTTGATGTGTTCCATCTGAAATTTTTTAAGAAAAAGAATGTTGGAATATTTTTTGAAAAGATTAATTAAAACGGTTTTATTATTAACATACAGAACAAATGAATTTAGCATTATTAATATTATTACCGGACATTCTTTACCATATTATGTTAAAAAATAATAACCATTGTACCTATTGATTTTTCCAGTTTTAATTGTCTCATGACATGACTATTGTAGTGTTATTCCACCTCGATACAAAGACACAATGCAAACAAAACATTTACATAGATACCCTACGCGGTTTGCAGACATTTATTGCGTATTTTTGTAAGAGTTTGTGCATGAAAATGCTCTGCTGTAAAAAAAGACATCGGCGAACAATACCAATAAAAATTTTGAGATTGGAGATTTTATTTAAAAAATTACTCTGTCATAGACATGTTCTGATTGAAGTTATTGTAATGACAAATTGGCATATTTTTGTATTTTATCCTAGCAGTTACCCGCGGTTTTGCCCGCGTAAGTTGGGGTAATTTTTTTCGTCAATCACGGGTCCAGTCTTTTTGAAAAGAGAATCTGCATCCCAATTTTCACATATTAGAATGTTACACTGTTTGTTTTGCAGTTTGAGAATTCTCAGGAAAACTACCCTTTCCCATTTACGCCCCTTTTTTGCGGTTCTAGTTATTTTAAAAGCAGAGTCCAAGTGCCAATTTTCATGCCTGTATAATTTGTCAATCTTCAAGTTATAAGAAATTTGAGAAAAATTACTCCCAAATCTACCCTCCCCTTTTTTGCAGTTGCTAATTTTTTTATCTAATTCCGTTATGAAAAGTTCAAATTTTGATAACTCTTTGACGTTATGAAACGTCTCATTTTTCATAACTAGTTACGTAATGAAATCATAACATAACTAGTTATGTAATGAAATCACTAAAAGAAGCATTAACTTTCTTCTGTTTACACTAATCTTGGAATTTCTCGTACGCAAGATCGTAACGCTGTTTAGACTTTTCGTGTATTAAATCCTACACGGCCGAATTGGCACCTTCTTCAATATCTGAAGGTATTTTGGAATCGGAATCAACATTCATTTTTTTGATGACAGATGTTTTTGAAATACTTAGTTACACACTTACTTGATTTTAGATGTTGACAATGTCGAATTATTATTTGTACAGGTATGTAAGTATAATACTCAGTGGAAAGAACGATTTATTTACGGAATTAGATAAAACGTTGTACGTAAACACGTTATGAAAATGCGATATTGTTCAACTCGCGTAAATATTCCGCTTGTTGAACAATATTGCTCTTTTCATAACTGGTTACGTAAATATCTTTTTCCTAATTTACTGTTGTAACAAAGCTATTAACGCCCTCATTTTAAGTGCGTTAATATTCCATTAACGCACCCAAAATCTAGAATTTTTGTGTCCATTGGTTAGACATACTGAACCTTGCACTGAACGAAATGTCAGTGTGATTTTGTGGTTAAGGTTCCATGTCATCTCAAGCATACGTCAGGTACAAAAAATTCAAAATTTAACAAAATTTCCTAAATTACCAAAATTGATTTTTTGTTAAAAAATGAAATTAAAATGCAAATTAGGAAAAATAACATGAAAAACTCGTTTTGTAAAACTTAAGAGCACTCTTTCTTTACAGGCACTCCTGCCTACGGCAGTCGTGCTGCAAACCTGAACTCGTGTCTTAATATAAGTTTTACAAAACTAGTGTTTCAATATACTAATTTTCTAGTTTGCTGTTGTAACAAAGCCATTAACGCATCCATTTTGAGTGCACCCAAAATCTAGAATTTCTTTTTCCATTGGTAACACACTGAACCCTGCACAGAACGAAATCTCTGTGTGATTTTGAGATTATGGTTCCATGTCAAGTCATGTCAAGTATACGTTAGGTACAAAAAAATCTAAATTTAACAAAATTCCCTAATACCAAAATTGATTTTATTTGATTATTGCCTTCATGCAACCAAAAAATTATAATTACTATGGTTTCTGCCCATTTTACAGCGATTATTTGCAATGTATATATGTCAAAATTTTGCCGCGGTTAAAAATGTGTCAAAATTTAATCGCTTCTGAATTTATTAGTCACTGGGCTTACAACATGCGAAAACTAAATGGAGAAAATTACAAAGAAGGGGTGGTCAAGACAATGTGGAATATCACAATAGTATATTACATACTGAGGCGGAAAGTATTCCATTTCTGTCGAGAGAACCATAGTTTACCGAGAGGCGTAGCCTTGAGGTGAACTAGTTCTCGAGACAGAGGAATGGTACTTTTGCCGAAGTTTGTATACTATTTTATTCACAATTAAGTATTCGAAATTTAATAATTAAATCTCATTAACATGAACTATTGTTGCAACGTTTAATTTCAGTCAAATGTTTGCACTTAGTAAGCACTGCAACAATTAATATTATTTGTCAGATAAAT
This sequence comes from Diaperis boleti, assembly GCA_963583935.1. NCBI lineage: Eukaryota > Metazoa > Arthropoda > Insecta > Coleoptera > Tenebrionidae > Diaperis > Diaperis boleti. Next base: position 25,071,393 of record OY757247.1, on the reverse strand, counting down.
GTCAAAGTATTTTTTGAAATTTGTACTATTGCACAAATTAGTTTTTATTGCTCATGTAGACAAATAGTATCTTTGCAACCTTGGTTACGGTTGCAAAGTAACGGTTTGCCCATTTATTAATTTGGGTGCGCAAAGTTTACTTGTCGCACGCAAATTCAGATAAACAAACTACTGAAAACTGAATTTGCCCCTGGAGTCCAATTTTATATTGGGATTTATTCCGCATTCGCAATAAAAAATAGTATGTCCAACTCGTGCGGCAAGTTGTCGATTGCCAACGAAAGCGAAGTTGCTTCGCTTTCGTGGGCAATGGACAACTTGCCGCACTAGTTGCACAATATACTAATATCACACTAACGGTAATTTGTAATCGTAATTTTGTATTTGTCAACTCCTCACAAGTTGTCTCAAGGCTGCAGCAACAGTTGTATGATTGCCTTTATTACCAATCATACTTTTAATAATAATTCAAATTTGGGTTGCCTGGCAACATCAGGTGAGTAATGGAATTGGAGGTCGGCAATTGGTCACTTTCTAACCTCCTTTGCAGTTGGAACGCAGTATATTACTAACCGATTGTGAATAAAATTTATTATTTATTCTGGAAATAATCATGCCGAATATCCCGCGTGCATGAAAATAACCTGATTAAACTTTGACGTTTTTGTCGCAACGTTTTGCTTTAAGAAATATTTAAATATTTCTCGTTAATTTTCCACCCAAAATACCTCATGCTACGCATTCGAGATTTTGTTACGTGGAAAATTTACTCGACATATTTCTAAGCAAAACATTTTGACAATACGTCAAAATGTAATCGGTTCTTTTCATGCACTTGGGATATTACTGTTGAAATAAATTAAAGTAATATGCAAATTATAAAAAATAACATGAAAAACTCGTTTGGAAAACTTAAGAGCACTCGTTCTTTACAGGCACTCCTGTCTACGGCAGTCGTGCTGCAAACCTGAACTCGTGTCTTAATATAAGTTTTACAAAACTAGTGTTTCAATATACTATTTTGCAAAATCGTCACACACGGGTCTAGTTATTTTTAAAGGAGAGTCAGAGTCCAAGTTTCAATTGTCATGCCTGTAACATTGTCGGTCTTCCAGTCATAAAAATTTTGACAAAAATCACTCCCAAATTCACCATCCTTTTATCCACTGTTGGTAATGTTTTTTTTTTTTGGAAGATCCTCAAACACCTACTCCAGTCATTTTTAAATCAAAATCTAGATCCCAATTTTCTCGTATGTAACACCGTTTGTTTTCCAGTTTCTCAGGAATTCTCAGGAAAATTACCCTTGGCATTTACGCCTCTTTTTCGCGGTTTATCAATAATTTTTTGTAAAATCGTCGAACACGGGTCTAGTTATTTCCAAAGCAGAGTCTAAATACAAATTTTCACGTTTTTAGCATGTTGGGTTTTAGAATTATGAAAATTTCGAGAAAAACCGTTTTCCCCTTTCCCCCCCTTTTTCGTCGTTTATGAATAAATTTTTGGAAAATTGTCAAAAACGGGTCGAGTTATTTTCAAAACCGAGTTTGGGTACGAATTTTCACGTCTCTACCATTTTTGGTTTTCAAGTTATGTGAAGTCTAGAGAAACCAATTAACTCCATTTTCACCCCATTAGAAATGGAATTTTCGATAATCCTTATTTGCGCCTATACGCCCTAAAAACAACGTACCTATCAAATTTCATATTTCAAGACTCAGCGGTCTGGGCTGTGCGTGAAATCACTTTCGCATTTATATGATAGATTATTTTATTATGAAGTCATAATAATGCCAATTTTGAATGTATTATAAGGTCTATAAGACACACTGGCTCTTTATAACCTCACAAAGTACACGTTATGCTTTGGATATAGGCGGAATTCTCAGCACAAAAATATTCAGCAGTATTTAAATAATAATTAATCGTCAATTTGGCGCCAAGCATTCGGTAGAACTCTGCTTTGTCGACATAGAACTATAGATATTATGGCGTTGATTGAGGTATTAGATATTATTACGATTATGTATTGTTTCTTCGCAACGATATTGCGACGACGGTCGCGCCGGGAGTCGCAACGAGTCGAGGTCAACTACCTGTCCGAGTGTTTACAGCGGAAGATGTCATCACTCCCGAATGTTTTCTAGACGACGACGACGGTCACAACGGAAGTCGTATTGTGTGGGGACAACTGTTCACACATAGGATGATGTCATTACTCCCGAATGTTCTCTGGATCTAGACAACGGTGGCGACGGAAGAATGAGGTCATCATTCCAGAAACGAAGAAATCGGGAAGACTAGGAGGGCTTTAAAAAGGGGACGAACGACGTAAAGAGGAGTAGTGTACTGGAAGAGCAGTGAACAAGAAGTCAGTCAGCAAAGAAAGTAGAGCCAGATATAGTGACTAACCAGAGTTATTGTGAACAAATAACCGTGCAAATTGCACATAGTTTAAATCGTTAATAAATTAAGCTGCGGTAGTTGCACGTAGTCTTTAAATCCACGAACACGCCCGGCTCAGGCAACGTTACAATATTATACCTATAATAATCATTTTGAGCGAGCTCGGCCACATTCTATTACCGAGCTCGGCTTACTCCGTCTTACAGCCCACATCAGAATCTCTGGGCAAGACATGCTCATGAGAAAGCACATGGATAAGTCCATGCATAGCGTTTTCTTCAAGAACATGGACAACCTTGGGTTATCCAAAAGGCATACATTTGCCTTTCTCAGATCAAGTGGGCTGAAGTCCGAGACTGAGGGATTCATTTGCGCCGCGCAATATGGTGTAATTAACACCTTGGTTTATCGCAGCCGCGTGATGGGTATAGAGGTCTCGCATGTAAGCTGTCGAGCTTGCCAGAGATCTCCAGAAACAACAATGCATATTCTTGCGGCTTGTCCAGTATATGCACCTTCGGCCTATATTCATTGCCACAATGCGGGCGGCACTTTCATTTGAGGCACCATTATGCGATAGACCAGACGCCAGTGTTGCCTTATGTCCCGAACGATATTGAGTCCGTTGTGGAGAATGAAAGGTGCCGAATCTACTGGAACTATTCGTTTTCCACCGTCAGGCAGATATCAGCAAACAAGCCTTACGTGGTTCTACTGGACCACTCCTCCAAGCAGATGTTTGTAATTGGGTTCCGGCCGAGAATAACATCTGCATCAAGGAGGAGGAAAAATGGACGAAATATCAAGACCTGCTGTTCGAACCCCGCAGTCCGCACGCTGTACGCTAGGACAGTCCGCTAGCGAAAAGTCGGCGAAATTCCGCTGCGTAAAAATCTATTCCATGAGTTTCAGTACAACCCGGTTTGTTAGAGGGCGATTTTCGGGCGATTTTTCGTTTACGCCAGCGAACGCCGAAATTATCTGTTGCTGCTAGATATGTCCGCACTTGTTGAACGTAATTCGGCTCCAGCGGATCGAAAATGAAGTTTACGATGGAGCAAGACAAAGTGCTTATTGATTTAGAGCATTCGTATCCTTATTATAGTGTGAAAAGTAAAAGTTATAAATACAATGAAGCCAAAGAAAACGCGTCGAAAATGATCGCGGCCAAAATAATTTGTTTGTCTACAGCTCGGTTTCTTCTCTTATTGGCCCTATAAAGTGTCAACAGTTCTTCCTCCTCTTCTTCTTCCAAAAATAAAAAACAAATATGTACACACATTTCACGATGCAGCTTGTCAGACATCTCGGAAAGTAATGATTTTCGGTAATGTTTTCTAAACGAATTTCGGCCTACACCAACCCAAACCCTATTTTTAACAATCCATGTCCGCGCCGAAAACAATAAAAGTTCGACCGAAATTTCGTCCGCTGACAGCGGCGGACGATCCTAACAAACCGTAGCTGTATTGGGTGCATGGAGGTTCGTTCGTCTCCAATCTCAAGATCATACCCGCTTGCCGAAAATCGGCAGAAGCTCTTGCGGCCGGAATGCAGAAGGCATCTTGGGGTCGTTGAGTTTGTTGACGGCACATGATTCACGGTATTCGTATTATTTACTCACCCCATGGTTTTGGGGAGTGGCTACCATGTGCGATTGAAACACTGACCAGCAAGGAACCTCGTGAAGGTCGGAATCAAGAGGATTTCCTTCTGGTCAATTTAAAAAATATATAATGAAATAAAAAAAAAATTAAAAAAATTCTAGTAGATTGTCATACCGACGTCTTGGAATCACGTTGTTTACAGAATATCCTACTTTATTTATGGAAAGCTCCATAAATAGTATCCATAGTATCGATTACTAAAAAACCTATTTTTTAATGAGACTATTGTTATTAACTTTCCCACGTGATGGTACTTGTTTGGGAATACACATTATTAAATTTCTATGTATCTACTACGTCTCGCCACGTCTCGCGTCGTATTTGTAGGGAAGCCACTTCTTGATCTTTCGGTCGCATGAGTTGGCAATGAAGTCATCACGAGTTTCTCCCAGAACGTATCAATATCCTAGAAATAAATTTGTAGAACAAATTTTCATACTATTGTGTAATTTATAAATTTATTAATGATTAATTGCTGCTATTATTTTAGCCACCAATGAATGAGTCCCGCAAGAAGGTTGTCGAGGAAGCGTTTAAAAAAATGGATAAAACAGGAGACGGGGTTATAACGGTAGAAGACTTGAAAAATGTATACAATGTAAAATCTCACCCGAGATATATATCTGGAGAGGAGAGTGAAGAAATGATTTTGAAGAGGTTGTTAGCCAATTTTGAACAGGAAGCTACAAAAGATGGAATGGTAAAAATTAAAACATATTTTTTTCCTTATTAGTAATACCTTTATTTGTTTACATTTTATATCGATGTACTAAATAATCATTAAATTAATTTGTGCTTAAGCCTAGTTTTGAAATGTTCAACATTTTTAGTTATATTTGACTTTCAATAATATAATAATAATTATTGAAGGTACAGTGGAGGCTTTAAAAATTGATTAATTAGACCTTTTGTTTACCTTAATTGCATTTTGAAAAACATTGGATTTCTGTCCTAAGAACATTTTTTAAAGAATCTACATTTCAAAAACAAGAAAAAAAAAGAAATTCTTTTTATAGAATAACCCAGATCATAGCAGTTTACTAAATTTGGTTTTTCGTTGACCGATTATTATTATTAAGAGCCAATTTAACGTTTTATTGCCTTAACGGGGTTCGAACCCGTATCCTGTAGATATTGAATCCGCGTTTCTCACAACACCCCCATTTGTGTGTTGTATGCAATTGCGCTGCGCTACTTATCTTAGTCGCTACACATGATTGCCGACTTTTCGCTGACAACAAACTGAAACATGCATTATCCAATACTGCAGACGGTAGTAATTCAGGATTTTCTAGATCTATTTATAAACTTACATAAATTAACAGCACTTTCACAATGGCGAACTGTTCTTTGTATGGTGACTTCATTTGTTTTCAGAGACAACTATGCCATAAGTGACAAATTATTTCATGAATTGAAATAATTTTGTCCCAGATTAAGGTTTCGGTCAACGAAAAAATATTGTAATCAACTCGCATGTTAATGGGCTATTAATAATCTCGACAATTAAAGGCCTTTAAACAGCCTCGATGATTAATCGCCTTCATTAACACACTTGTTTATTAAGTAACTATTTCGTAAGACTGTGACATCTTGCATTTTAACACCAGAGATTTATGTAGATGTTTTATTTTGCTACATACAATCATGGGGTATTTTAAATTTTCACATTCTCGTGATGAACAATTCTTTATTAATATTTCCAAATACTTAGTGTTATCTTAAAAATAAACATTTGTTAGCAATTATTAACATGTTTTTGACATTTATTCGCCTTCCGCTTTGATATGCAGAGATAACTGAGAACCCCTTATTAAATTTTCAATATATTCGTTACTTATATAACCATAAAATTATTGGGAACTTTGATAAAAGCCTTATTATGATTTATATTGTAAATTGGTCCATTGTCATATAATATTGATTGTTATAAATTTTACAAAAATACATTATTTTTGTTTTATTTTAAATTGTTTTTCTAATTTTATCATTTTATTTTAGGTCACGCACGAGGAGTTTTTTAACTACTACGCCGCCATAAGCGCATCCATCGACAACGATGGTTACTTTGATTTAATGATGAGACACGCTTACAAACTGTAAGTTACAAATATCACGCATAAATGACACGTTTAATTAAATGATTATTATTACATAATAATATTAATTAAAAAAATCACCAATAAATTGTATATTATATATTTGTGGTTACTAATAGATATATTAGATTAAATACAATGTGATCAATTATATTTTTATACTATATAATGTAGTAGTGCTGTGAACGAGATGCATTGGTAACGCACCTCCCTACTACATATAAAATATCCAATTGATCATACTATAATAATATTTTAGACGATGAAATGTTTGAGATTAAAATTGTAGAACCAAAAGCTATGGCAATAAAAGTTAGGGAATAGTCATATTTGTATTCTCAATATAATAGTTATGCATATTTTATCATTGCGTTTGATAACAAATTTTGTGTCGTCTAAAAGTATAATGTTGACGTGTTTCCTATTCTTGTAAAATACATATTTATTTTAGACTATATATATATTTAACGACTGTACTGTGGAATGTAATAAATTTTGCCTAAACAAATAGATTCTGCAATATCTTTTATAACCTACCACATAGGCTTTCGGCTGTCGCTGAAGAAGCACATTGACATTGCGCCCAATGATTTCTGTGGCACCCCGTAGAATGGCCAAGATCTCCGTCTGGAAGATATTGGTACATTCCCCTAGGGTTGCGCTGTGATTGTAGTTAACTTCGGGAATGTGAATTCCCGCTCCACAGCCTGGTTTTGTTTTTGATCCATCCGTGAAAATTGAAATGTTAAGCCTCTCCTGTATCCGTATGTACTGCATATCGTCGGTGAAATGTGTTAACCTGCTAACTCCATTTGGAAAAATTTTAGAGGAGACTATTAAAACGCTTGTATTTCATAGTTTATGTTAAACCATTTGGAGACAGTGGGTATTATTGAGAAAAAACATAAAACATTTTGTCTGAAAAATACCTACTATCTCCAAATAGTTTAATATAAACTTCGAAATACAAGGGTTTTAAAAGTCTCTTCTAAAATTTCGTCAAATGGAGTTAGCAGGTTAACACATTTCACCGACGATATGTACTTTGTGGAGTCCCTCGCTGAGGATGCGGGCGTGCCCAGAGACCTAGTGAGGGCAGTGACTGCCCTCTCCAGTTCTCCGGCCGTTTTAAAATCATTAGAGATATCGAGCCGACCCCGGACCTTTGACAGGTTTTCTAGAAATAGATCCTAGACTTCGGTAACATCTCTTTTGGTTCTAACGAAAACAATGTTTCCATCTGTGGTCTGACATGGTCACTTGCGATGAGAGTTGAAATCTCTTGTGTCGCGAGAGTGGTGACAAACGTAGGTTCGTTCTCTCGATTGCGTATTTCCGTGTTCGTAAGATACACAGGGTGATTCATGAAGCATGGTAGATATTTAAACCTGAAATTGGCCCCTAAACGTAGTTTTGGCGATATTAAAAAACGCTAAAGTAAAGTTGAAAAATTAATGGCAACCAGCGATGCACTCAAAACAGTTTGATAGCCGCTGAATTTATTTTGAGCAAAAAACTTACTACTTACGATACAAACTATTGTAAACATTTCGGTCTTTATTGATGAACACTTTCCGACAGACAAAAACCACTTTTGCTTTCTATTGAAAAACATAAGACTCACCTAGGCCAACGTACCATTTATAAAAATTGTTCGAAATGACGACGGTGTTAATGGCACAAAGAAGATGTTTCATGTGGCCCCAAACAAAAAAATTACATATTCCGATCCATCTTTCGTGTAAATTTAGTTTTTTTTTAATATTTTTCTAGGTTTCCTCATATTAAGGACTTAAGTCACATATTAGTTAGGTTCAAATAACTACTATACTTCGTGAAACACCCTGTATATTCCCTATACGATGTGGTGTGCATTGGCGTCGTATCCAGCAATAAGTTGTTTTCCTTCCCTTTCACAATACCGAACCAGGTCCGCCAGCTCCCTACCAGTATCCCTGGAGTCGCCGGGGAAGTATACTGAGGCAAAGCCTACCTTTATTACACTCCCTCCAATGTCCAGGTTGGCCTGCATAGCCGTGATATCTCGGTTGCGGTTATTAATATTGTTTTGGTTAATTTTTACTTTACTTTTTTAAATAGATTATTATTAATATTTAAGGGGATAAGCTTTTAAATAGTAGCCCGTCAGTTGGAAGGGGTCTTGATGTTGACCTGAAACATATACATACATAAGTTCTGGGTCTTTCTTTAAGGGAACCCACGGGTCGTAGGTGGTCCCGGAGGGTATGTCGCCCAAGTGACTACTTTGGGTGACCATCGCCTCTCAGCAGCGATGCAGATTTGCTTGAATTAGTGTGGGTAGTTTGCCCATTACGTAGTCGCCAGACCGGGTGTCGACGGTTCTGCTCCACCCGAAGCTCATGGCAGCTCTTGATGTTGCTGCAGAGATGGCGCCTTCACGCCTCTGCACTCTCTTTTTGGGACCGTGCTGTCCCCGGTTGGAGTTGTCTTTATTCTCCATACCGGGATGTTTACTTCATCTGCCAAGCTCCCCACCCACCATGCCCCAATGCTCCCCAAGGGCTCACCCGGTCGGCCCTCCTACGAGACGACCCACCCGTATGATCTCGACCGCCCGTCTAAGGTAAAATTCTGGCCAAAGTGGCGTGTTGCCCTTCCGAGGCCGTAACCAAGATCAGGCTCAACCACCAGGATCCCTCCATCCACCCGCACGGCACAAACATGTTTATGCACCTGCTGTTTATGATGGTACTTCATCCAAGCGGCCAGACATTGAAGCCAAGCCCCGTGCCCACCGCCTGCATTACCCCCCGTGTGAGAGGTCTTCGCACAGGTCAGGGGGTTTACGGTATGTGTTGCGAGCTGGTCCGCGGCGAGAGGCGTTCGCCAGCACAGCGAGGGGTAGCTCAACCAGCAGGCCAATGTCGTCTTACTACGGAGTCTATTTTTTCCTATAACATGCAGGATAATAAAGCTTTATTTACCAAAATGGGTAGTTTTGATGTGCTGTTTCCTATAGAGGGAAGAAATACAAATACAAAAGGAATATGGAAGATATTTACTGGATATTTAAATATAATAATAATTGAGTAGGTAAATCAAAAATACACAATTAGAAATAAATAAATAAATATTTTTCATGAAATAATAGGAGTATATTTTTATAAATATTCACAAATCCAAACGTAATACAAAAAAGTAAATTTTCAACTACAACTATTTGAAAAATAATATTTGTGTAGATAACCACATAAAATATTCACAACCTTTAAATGCACTTCGTGTCAGTATATACAGGGTGACTGATAAAAACCTTTGACGCTGTATCTTGTTTATTATTAACTCGATTTGAACAATGAAATAATTTTTTTTTTAAACACACAAACACAAAATAAGTGTTTTATATTTTATCTTCCTGTCAATTTTTGACGATACTCGACTTTATTTTTTCAAAGTGCACTAAATATATATTTTTGACACGTTGACTATTTGACTATTGACACGTTGAAAAGTAATAAATAAGTAATAAGTAAAAACATATTTTTTAAATCAAATTACCGAAACAAACCATGACCAAGTAAGCCATGAATTCAAGATTCCACCCTTAACACAATTAACTATAAATGCGTGGATTTGATAGAAAGTTTTTTTGGCTCGAGATAAATGTTTTAAATCAGAAAGTGATGAAGTGTTTATTTGATGTATCACTCGTTCAAATCGGGTTGAAGATAAGTAAGATACAGCATCAAAAGTTTTTTATCAGTCACCTTGTATACTTTAAAAAATATTTTTATTATGTATCTAATTTAATGCACCTTAAAAATATAAAAAATAGACAAATAAAACGAATGATAAAAATCTATTACTTATACTACACGTAAAAATGACGACATTTAGTGTTCGATAGAACAGAAAGTAAAGACGTTATCCTTGTTCAAGTATCCCATTAACAAAACCCCATACACGATTCGGAAATCCTCTAGACAAAACTGTACAGATAACAAACACACATCAAGAGTAAATAAGAGCTTATTTTTTATTTTCTAGTTTTCACTTGGTAAAGGCTCGTAAAATTAAGACTCTTTCAGTGGAACACCACACACAAACCTAACGTCCTGCACAGTTCGGACCTGCAGTTTCCAGGAATTAACTGCCTAGTTTTCTATCAAACAGGCTTTGAAAATCCCGAAGGTTAGACTTGCAGTTTTTCCTTAGAGGATCCCTGGTATGACTTTAGAACCACAAAAAACGTGTTTCGATCTGCTCAGTATGAACCAAAAGTCTTTTTACACCTTCATAAAGTTCGTAAGTTTTAAAGCAAATAATTATAAATCACATCAAATCACACAAAATTTTTAGGAATGTGCTGTTTAAAAACTTTGAAAACTATTTTACTTATTACTTACTGGTACTAATACATATTATGTATTAGTGCTAGATGGAAGTACAGTTTAGACCACACTAATTACTTTGATTTCGCAAATCATGCGTCAGTGGAGGTAAGTCTACTTTAGAACATATAACTGAAATTTTTACTAGAATTATACACAATTTGTTTACGATAGACAACATGACATAAATTTATAAAGACCATATACATTAATTATAATTTAATGAAGAATATTTTTTACATTAAATATTCTAAAGAAGTACGGTTTTTGAAAAAGACAGTAATGACGGAAAGATTTGGAAACATTTAACATTGATTTCACCACTAGTGCCTTTATCGTTTTACAAGAACGAGAAGATTAAAAATAAAAGTTGTCCAGAATAAAAAGTAACCTAAATCCAATTATTTATTTTACACGGGATTAAAGTATTAGAATATTAAGGGGGTTGAAAAGAAAATGTAATCCACCATCTTGAATTTAGTGTGATGTCACTAACTTTATCGTTTTCTACTCTTCAAGCTCTTTAATTAATTTGATACCCATATTAATGGGATTGACTAAAATACATCATCCAAGATGCGCCATTTTGAAAGTATTACAATATTGAGTATTGCTTATTGTATTGTCACCAGAACTAAAGGCGTATACAAAATTTCAGCTCAATCAGATGTCAAGGAGTGGTTCTAATTTACCTTGCAAGATTTGACCCACACATACTAACTGGGCAAGTTAAATTCACGAACGAAAATATGTTATTATATAGGCAAATTTTGAGCTGATTAATATGTTCTTTTGACCATTTAGGTCAAGTGACAGCTATTATTTATTAATAACGTGGAGTTTTGACAATCTTATGTGATAACTAATCATAATACCACAATAAGGAACGAATTCCATAAGACGAACTACTGACGCAGATTTTCAAGTTCAGAAAACGCGCCGAAGACGAGTGATTATTTTTGTAGCTGTTACTACAAAAATAGGAACTAGGACAGTCAACAATATTTAATAGTATGTAGATAATACTGCCTAATGATGAGCTGATTTATGGAATTTGATATTACATATTAGCTTAACCTATAATTTTTTTGTACTATTTTCATCCAGTGATTATTTTAATTACTTCCTGGATCTGTTACAAAAATTGGTGAAGTCAAAATTAAAATGTGACCAACATTTAATGTCTGTCTGTAATATTTTGTGCGCAAGTTATATTAAAATCGCCAAAAAAATTAGCATTAAACCTACATTATTGTCTAACATCCACAGTTTTGCAGAAGCAGACAGTGTGGGTGCAATTAAACTATGGTTTTGTGATGGAAAAACTGTAACACATGTTTGGCTGAACACTACGATATATTTTTGTCGATCTTAGTATGTTGAGTATATTTGTTTTATATTATTTAGAGATCATCAGTCTTCCACATTCAGATAAACAAAATTATTTAGGTATTCTAGTGTTACAGTTACCATGTAATATTACTATTGGATGTTTGCATTGAAAATATAAATCAAAGACATCTCTATACCCATGATTTCTCCACCAAACACAAAGTTGTCTATTAAAACCACAATTCAAAGTTTGAATCAAGTGAGGATACTCATATCCAATAAGTGTGTAAAAATCTTGATCACCTAAATGCCCCCTAAATCTATACTTAGTAGCAAGTGATATAACAGTTTCATTTTTCATAACATCAAAATATTCTTTGGATTTACGTATTGCACTTAAATTGATTAAAATAACACCAGAATTATACCCTTGGAAACCTTTAGGATGTGGCATATTCCCACTGATGTTTTGTCTGTGATAATACTCCCCAAAAGTAGTATTGTGTTTAGCTTTATACAATTGTAGAACATGTCGGTATACTGGCGTTAATTCAGGAGCCAAACCAAAGAGAGCAGTGGATTTGAACCTATAAAATTATATTAAAATATGTAGTTTCATAACAACTGAATACCAAACCTGTTAAATTCATCAAACAACAGTTTAATATCTTTCTTAAAATATAAATCACAGTCTAATAGAACAGCTTTCCTCTGAGATCTAGGAGCAATTAGGTCTAATCCTAATGAGAGATAAAATAGTGCATCACTGTAGTAAGTCCCTAAAACATTAAGGTTTTATAGATTAAAGAAAGGTTAATTATCAGATTAGTGTTATTATTCATACCTGGCTTGGAACTAAAATGTGGTGTCATTATTTGAACAATTGGATCAATTAATGCAGCACAGACCTCAACATCATAAAACGTGTATTCAATGATTTTATTTGCATGTGATACCACATCAAATATTTCTCTTCTTGCAAGATTTTCAGAATGGTCATCAACAATAATGTGAAACTGTAATGGCACTGAACTAATGTTTAGAATGTTTTCTATTAAATTACGAAATTTGTATCTGAGTGGAGATTTTTCAGTTACTTTGGTAAAAATGAGCCAAACATTGTAATCTCTTTGTATCTTGGACGGCATAGAACTTGAGGTGGCCAAATGTGATCTTTTGTGCCATTTTTCTCGGGTGTTATAGCTCACAAATATAAAATAAACAACTGTTAACATAGCAAGAAGCAAAAAAACATTTTTAAAACGTGAGTCCCCAAGGCTTTTAACAGGAGTCATTGTTAATCATCTTATGAACACTGTTGTCAACACAAGTCACAAAATGCGAAGTCCAGTGAATCTTGTAAAGCTCCGGTTATTTACTTTCTGGTAGGCATTGTTTTATATTTCATTATTTATGTTATTTTCATTTGACAAAATCGACAGAACTGACAGGTATGTGACAGCTGGTGACAGCACCGTTCCGTGACAGTGTTACCACACGCGAGATGACAACAACAGCGCACCAAGAGCGCACCCCTGGCACCCCACGACCGGAAAGCGCGGTTCAATTTAAAATTCAAATTGGTTGAAAAAGTATAAGATCAACTAGAGGCTTTAAAGCCTGCAGCCTGTACATACTCGGAGGTGTACTGTCAATTCACGCACTAGCGGTACATATTTTTATTTCATACTGTCCGGTTAGGCCAGGCGATAGAGCGAAAAAAAAGCCTGAATAAGGAAATAATTAGTGGAAAGCTGGAAATGGCCTTAATGTCTTTATTTGGACCCACTTATTACTGTCCTAAGTTTTCCCCTTTGAGCGAAGTTGGCGTTGGCCCTTATGGCCTTAAGAAAGAAAGCTTTTCTGCATTTTTCTCGTAAACGGTAACTCCGACGAGAAAATGTTATCTGACTTATGTTCTTCATTAAATTCTGCATAAAATTTGTGTTATGAAGTTGTTTGTCTATCTCCCACCCAACGCTCCTAAATGTCGTTGGAAAATGAGTATAGCCTTAACTGCAAAGGCAACCCTCGTTTTTTGCGGCGATTATCTCGAAAACCATTAGTGGGAGCAAAAAATCTATTGAAACAAAATAGTAAAGCAGTTTTTTCTGCACAAAGTGGGTGTGGACATAAATGGCGGTATATACGTAAATGAGGGATTAGCTCTTTAATTTGTTCATGCGCCGTGTCCTTCATGTTTATCAGTTTTTAATTTGAGTCCACAGAGAAGAGAATAGCTTGTAATCTACTGTAAATCTGTACCATTATGGCAAATGTTGATATGTCCGTATTTTTTGTAAAAAGAGGTTTCATAATTTATATGTCAGTTAGAACATTCAGAACAAGTTAGAAAAAGTTGATATTTATGTATACTGTAAAATTTGGAAATTTGGACATATCAACATTTGCCATAATGGTACAGATATAACAAAACATGACCGGAAACTCTCCATTTCTCTTCGTTTATAAGTCTCGACGTTACTACAGCTAGATATGTGATTGATCAGTTTTGTCCGGATATAGAATTTAAGTTTCCGTGAAATTTATAGAATTTATGCGGGTTAAATTTTGGGTTTCTCAACCCTATATGAAAAGGTATCCAGAGCGTAGAGTTCCAAATTTTTTTTTAAAGGATTCGAAAAACAAACAATAGTATTGTTAGTTCAATACTTATATCGTATGAGAGGTGGAGTTGTTTCGAGGGACATAAAAAACTGGTCTAACTTGTCGAACGCGTGCAGGTGGTTGTTTTATTATAATTTTGATCGGATATGAAGTTTTACATCTACACTTTAAGTTAAGTGTTGGCCAAATTGAGACTTAATAAAACAACGTTCAATAGCACTGCATATACATCGAAAGTATCATTAGCAGAATCGAGCACGTCTTTTACTGAAACCTTAAATTCTGTAAGTACTTCCCTGTCGGCCAATTGGTAGCACGCGTATAAACTGGTGCGGGTTGCCTTTAACAAGTTTTTTATATCCCTCGAAACTCCACCTCCGTACGATATACCGCTTGAGCTTACAATCACCTCATTCGGACGTTAAATATTATTTCTTTTAATTTCTGTCACCATTACGTAAATCTGATGTACCCTCAGGAGTACTTTGGGAAAACTTTATCGAGAGATGTATCTAAATGATTGGCAGTAAGTTGTTCAAGTTGTACTAAACCTATTGCAGTAACGCGGACACAATACACCACCATGACATATAATTAGCTTTTAAAAAAAAAGAAACCGACTTCAAAAAATCCAAAGTAACATAAGTTAACTAAAAAGTAAAAAAGAAAAAAAATTAATTTCAGAGTTATTTGTTGTTCCGCTTAATGTAATTATTTATTTTTCCGTTTAATGAAATTCAGAATTTATTATTAATTATCTAATTATCGGTCCAAGTCGGTTCCAAGTAAAACATACAATTATACATTTTAAAGTTATAATTCCCTGATAATTTCAGACTTCTTAATTCACGATTATGATTACTGAATTAAACTTTTCAGAACTCACGCTATATATTCATAGTACTAATTTTGCATGATTTAGGTTGGATTTACCAAGAGATGAATTATTGTTAGATTTGAGATAAATAAATAAATATTTATTATGTAATTATTAGGAATTGTTTTTATATTTTTTTTCGTAGTAACTAATTTGTTGTTGTAGGAAGGTATATAATTTGTTTTTATGTTTTTATGGCACCAACTTCAAAATTATAAAACAATTAATAATTAGATAATTAAAAATAAATTATGAATTTCATTAAACGGAAAAATAAATAATTACATTAAGCGGAACAACAAATATAACTCTGAAATTAATTTTTTTTATTTTTTACTTTTTAGTTAACTTATGTTACTTTGGGTTTTTTGAAGTCGGTTTCTTTTTTTTTAAAGCTAATTATACTAAGTGACATAGAAAAAAGAACACCCAGTAATAATGAATATTTTGCGGCAATTTTCTAGCAATGTGTTTGTTTAAGTTAAGATGACAAACGATCAATTTTTCAGCCATATTGATCTACTGGTTTTTGTGGTATCGTATCTTTCCAAAAGAAATCCAATAGACGCTAATGGTCTTTCTAGCTACATTTCTCATTTAGGCGTTGTGCAGTACATTTTGAGGAGCTTCTTTATTTTGTTAATTATGCCTAGAGCTAGAAGACGCCAAAATTTTCGCCATCTTTGCGAGTTAGATAGAGGGGGAATAGTGAGCTTGCGAGTGGCTCGGTTCTACTTTAGAGAAATAGCCACTAGGACGCAAAGGAGTTTACACATGGTGGCAGTTTGTTGTCGGGCATGGAACCAGGAAGGCCGTATACGAAGAGCGAGAGGTACAGGACGTGTCAGAAGAACTAGACAACGTGATTATCGCCTCCTTAGACTTTTGGCTCTACGGGACCGCTTCACTTCCGCAAAGGCTATTGCGGACCAGTGGTTTGAAGAACGTAGAAGGCCTATTGAGATGCGAACTGTTTATTACCGGATCAGAAGTTTTGTACTTTTTTCATACCATACTCAATTTTTGTTACCTCTCACTCCCGGACATCGATGTGATAGTCTGGTGTGGTGCAGAGAACGGCTAAATTGGGATCTAGAATGGAATACGGTTGTTTTTAGTGATGAATATAGATTCTGTTTGGGTATGCATGATGGCCGTGTAAGGGTGAAGAGGCTAAGCGGTGAAAGACGAGATCCTAAATTTTCTGTGGAACGGCATGTGCACCACACCGTTCGAATTGTGGCATGGAGAGCTATTGCCTATGGAAGTAGGTCACCTTTGATCTTCATCAGAGGCAATATGACCGCCATGCGTTACATCCCGGGGTGGTAGAACCACATGTTCTACCCTACATTTGGACGCTCCCCAACCGCCTTTTCCAATAAGATAATGGTCGACCACATGTAGCCAGAGTTACGTTGAATCATTTTGAAGACAATCAAGTCCATTTGTTGCCTTGGCCACCAAGATCTCCCGAGCTTTCACCCATTACACAAGTCTGGAATATTATGGGAAGAATATTACTCCGCTTACCTCATCCTCCACAATCTTTAGCGGCACTTTGGCATGAGTTACACGTAGCCTGGGATGAGGTATCTCAGGAGAAAATTGATCATCTCATTAAGAGTATTCCCAAACGTGTTGATGAGTGCATAAGACATCGTGGAGGCACAACACATTATTCAGTTTTCTCTTGATTTAACTGTTTGATTTTTCTCAAATATTGATCGATTACTTAGCTAACCCTAATGCACATGTATACCAAAAATTGCCGCAAAATATTCATTATTACTGGGTGTTCTTTTTTCTATGTCACTTAGTATATTTTACAATTTTAAGTGATGGGTAGATCTAGTAAGGACGCTTCAAATCCACACGAGCGCAAAAATAGATTGTCGAGTATAAGAGCATAAGTGTTAAATAAATTAAGAAGTTAATGTCAAAAAGATCGAGAACATCAATCCAAATTCAAGATTGGATATTCGAGATTCAAGATTCGATATTCGAGTATTTGAGATTCACAAATTCCAGATTTTGCATTCCCGATTCTACAGAATACTATGTCCAATATCATGAAATTAAAATGGGACCATGTTGGAGGTCTAAACAAATCGCAAAAACAATAATATATTATGTACATACATGTATTATAGACATAAATCGATTGGTGCAAAAAGCATCAAAGTACCATATCATGTATGCTAAAATTTGCGACTAATGTGCTTATATGCCAAGGGCATACTAAAATACAATTGTAGATGAATTTGCCATACCTAGTCTTTTCGTTTCCTGAAAAGTTTGCAAAATGTTACTTGGCATGTTTTAACAATAAACGATTCAATTGAAATCGGTTCATAAACAAAGAAATTATGTTTGAAGTCGGTTTCAGAAACACACAATAAATCACGCCCTTGACCACCCAGTTTATTTTTTATTTTCGCCTTGTCACTCTCGGGTTGGGTTCCATAAAACATCCATCTCGAGCAGGTAAGCTCATTCGAACACATTTTCATTTGATTTTGAGGAATTTCCTTCTATAACTTCGAAATCTTACGTCCAATATGAATTAAATTAAAATGGGACCACCTTGGAGCCATACTCAACCCAACGCAAAAAGAATAATTGAAATCGGTTCATAAACAAAGAAGTTATGCCCGAACATACATAAAAAAACATATATACAGTCGAATAGAGAACCTTCTCCTTTTTTGAAGTCGGTTAAAAATAGCAACGAAGGCGTGCTCGATCACAAAATGGTTCAACAAGATGCATTTAAAAAAAATACATAAATTTAGTCATACAACATCTTACTACTAAAATGCGAAATTTTGGATGGATGGATGGATGGATGTTTGTTGCTCAATCAGGCTAGAATGTGTATGGTTCCCGTGGGATTTGTTTTTGTTTTTCATAGAGCAACGGATCGACATGATTTTTTGCATAGTGTATCATAAACATATACCTAGCTATTTGATCGCAAAAGGTCAGACAAAAATTAGATTTGGTGAGCTGGTAAACCTCCACAAACTCGGAAAACATTGCTCTTTCAGAAAAAAAAAAAAATCAGAATTATGTGAAGTCGATCTTCGTTGTAATCCGCGCTGAAAATTTGATTTTTTTGGAATTTGCAAATCAACCCCTAACTTTGGCGCGGGAACATGCAAATAAAAAAATAATTATGTGGCCGAAAAGACAATTAAAAGACCTTTCAAACGACATGTTACTCGACCCTTACTCCAGCTGGAGTTCGTCATCACCTTTTTGGCAGTGCTTTTCAGCCAGTTCCATAAGCTCTTGATGGTCTCCCGTGGATGAGAGACGTTCTTCGGCCATAAAAATGCCCGACGAGAAGCAAGGGAAAGAAAGGTTACCTGTAGCAGAGCCCCGCACGCCACAAAGAAGGCTGGTCGCCTGGTATCCGGAGTTCGCATATTTAGCTACCAAGATCACCCTCTTGGCCATGTAGTCCTCGGCATGCTCTTCCACCTTGACTTAGGGGTTATTTTATAGAGGTTTACTCCTTGCGAAACCAGTTCCTTCGGGGTGTTTGACCGGTTTGACCTTACCTTGAGCGTACCACCACTACGGATTGTGGTGGTTTTTGTTGCAGCCAACCACCTTACGGTTCTGATCAAATAAGCGGTGTAGACTCATCTGTGGCTTGGGCACTTCGGGCTATGGAGACTGAGCCTCCGAGGGCCGTGAACCAATTAATAACCGTGTTCGCGGATGCAGTTCTGAACCAATTCAGAACTATTACGCATGCGCAGTGGAAAAAACGGCGTTCGCGGATGTCCAAATTCTGAATTTGTAATAACAGTTCGGCGTTCGCGGATAATATCGAACGGTTCATTATTGATTCGGAATCGATCCTGGCAGTTCTAGGACTGCGGTAGGGACTAATAATTCGGTTCGGCTGTTCGTGCACAATTTCGATTTAAGTTGTTTTCTATAAACGTCAGTTTACAGTTGTAGGTGCAACGATTTCTAGTAAAGAGGGCCCCCTTTTCCAACTGGGCTCCCTGAGGCTTCCCTGTATTATCGGTGTCCCAAGGGGACCCAAGGAGGCGCCCGACCAAGGGTACCCTTGACCATGGGCGCTGCCGACCAAGGGGGCTAACTGCAAAGGGGCGTTCCGACCATGGGCGCTGCCGACCAACAGGGCTGCCGACCAAGGGGGCTAACTGCAAAGGGGCGTTCCGACCAAGGGGGCTCCCGACCAAGGGGCCTCCGTCAAAGGGGGCTACCGACTAAGGGGGCCCCGACCACGGGGGCTACCGACCAAGGGGGCCCCCAACCAAGGAGAACGCCGGCAACCAAAATTTGTCGCATCGCACATTAAAAATGAAAATTGATTCTTAAGGTTCCCGTCAAAGAGAGAGAAGATCGCCGATCAGTCTATCTCATGTAATTGGTTAAGGAAGTGCTGATACCTATTATCCAATAGGCGAACTAAACAAAACATCTTAAAGTGTACTATAGTTCAAATGGGTCTCAGATAGGTTCCTTTTCAACCTGCGCGATGTTTTGAGAGAAATGTTTTTTATAGAACGAAATGTTGTGAAATATTGTGGACGGAAGAAAAACAAAATAGGCCGCCTAGTCAAAGGACGCCCGAGGCAAATGTGGATCATCAAAATTGATGGTTATTGAAAGAATTTATAATTAAAGAAAACCAATAAATAAATACATGTATGTAGTAAAGTAAATAAAAACAGTTTCGTTAAAAAGAAACCATACACGGTGAAATATATTTGCAAATAAGTGATATTTGAGTATGTTTGGCGTTATTTGTAAACAAGTTTTAGTGTTTGCAAAAACATTTGATAAAATTAAAAGTTGTTAATTTTGTATGGGGCTCCTTTTTACGAGAAGAGATTTTGCACGTTTGTGCTGAAAGGGTCAAATCAATTTGCAAACATATATATTTGCAAATAAATCTGATAGTGTATGGTCCGTTTAATAAAATAAATACAGTAGACTCGCGATTATATATACCAATTAAAACCAAGGCTATACACATGCGGTTTATTGAAATTTACCAGTGGAAAATAAATAATTATGGACTGAGTTATTACTTTTTATTCTGTACAAGTTTTATACAAATTGTAGCCAATATTTTCAGATTTTTTATATGTAAAATCCATTCTACCTCCGGTACATACACTATTATTTTTTTAATTCGCTAAAGGGATTCTGTTGTATTTTTCACTCGATGTTAACTTTTGATTGGTACAAGGCCTTGAAACTTGAAATTTTTACAGGACATCGGTGGGTCCTTTCTCTTAATTTCAACAACTATAGCTCTACAATACAAAACTATTTCCAAAATGAAATAATTATCTTCGCGTTTTTATCGATTTTATTGGAAACGGCGGAGTAAATTCTATCATGATCTAACGTCTACAATAAAATCCAGAAAAATGCGAAGATATGTTGTGATGATATTTTTTAATTTAGGAGAAAAATTGGCTTTTCAATCTAAGGTAATAGTTCTCCTGGAGTACAAAAGAAAACTTAAAAATGATGCTGGGCCAAGACCTTAATTACTACTATTGAAAGAAATTTTCAGTGTAAACAGTGATTTAGTCTAGTCAAGTAGTTGAAAACCTGCGAAAAATAGTTGCAAGGACCCGAAAATATGAGCGATAGCTCATTCGATTCTGGATTTTATTCTGAGAAAAGCTTTTTTTTTGTTTGTTCCGCAAATAAAAATGACAATAATTGTTATTAACAAAAAAACTAAAAAAATAAGGGGTTTAGCTTTTTGGCAATAACACAAAGACTGATGGTTAAAATCGAAAATCGGAAAAAGATTCAAAAACAGGAGAAAATTTCTGATTAAAAACTCCCAACTGCCGGAGTTCTATCTCCATTATTAATAATTTTAATTTAACGCTGAAAATATGGCTCCGCGAAGCCATAACGGATGCACTCGCCGTCTCTGAAGAGAGTAAAAATTTGAATAGATTATGGTGTGTTCTTAACACTTGATGGAATGAGATCTCGTTGGAAAAATCGATTTTACTTCACTTTTCAATAAGTTAGGCAATTGTTAATTTACAGAATTTTATGGGACCTCCGCTTTCAATGAAGACAACAAAATAAAAAAAAAATTGACCTATAAATTTTTCACTTCTTTTAGCCTTTCTTATACATGGTGATTTTTTTAAAAGGATCCACCCTAAATATGTAGAAAACAAAAACGTTATTTGCAAAATTCTGAAACTGGCCAATTTTGTCTGGTAATTAGTGTAGTTTTAGACCTGCAGGTTTTGGCCGGGGCAGCAGCCCCCTCAAAGATCTTAAATGGAACAGGGGGTTTAAAAGTTTATTTTTCGAAAGGTTCGTTTGACCTCTTTTTGGCGATGTAGTAGTTTTTTATTTGTACTATTAGTTTTTAAGAAAACATCACTTTGGTGACAAAATTTGGAAGTTAAAAAGATTAATCTTTTTCTGAAAAATCTAGTATTTTCTGAAATAAAAACTGTTTCTTATTCATTGACATTGACAATTATTCAGTTTTAAAGTAAATCTGCATACGTTCGGATGAATAAATGGTCAACTCAGTTGCTGAAAGAGTTGAAATTATTTTTATTTATGGCTCCCAAAACAAATGTGCAAAACATATTCATAAATTGAGTGGCTAGCAAGATCACCAGACTTGACAAGTTTAGATTTTTTTCTATGGGGCCATTTGAAGTCACACAACGAATTTTTGATTAATGCAGGCGAATTCCGCGAGAAACATTTCAAAGCGGTGCTCATTTCGAGCATCTCTCGTAATAACAATAGGCGCTTAACAACAATGTTGTTCAGGAAAAACATAAACGTGGGATGTGCTACAATTTCTCAAAAACTAATCGTAGAAATAAAAAACTACTACATCGCCAAAAAGAGGTTAAATGGACCTTTCAAAATACATAGTACATTATTATACATATACGAGTTTAACAAGATGCTTCATTGTGACATGAGTATAGGTTTGGGGCACGACGAGCGCAGCGACAAGTGCCCCAATAGAACTGAGCTGACCAAACGTACTCTTTTTGGGAGTTTTGTACTTATATTTTATGAGCTGTACTCCGGAAGATAGTTGTACTGCAAATGTCCTCCATTTGTATTCGAATGTACTACCTGTACTCCTTATCCTTTATTTCTTTAATTGTTCGGCAGGCATCATCGGCAGACGCCGAAAAAATCATTTTAGAGATAACTTATCTACAGAAAGAAAGTCACAATGCCTCGTTAAACGAGTGTAATATACTATTTTTTCTACTTTGAAGCTCTTCGTTTTATGAAAATGTTAAAATTTTGCTTTTCAAATATTCTAGGGATTTTTAGAATTAGCTAGTACCTACCGGTGGTTATGTTTTTTATCTGAAAAGTTAACACTTGGCTTCGCTTCGATAGGAGTTCGTTAGAAATGCTCAATACCAACGTAATACGTATTAAATAAGAAAACCAAAAGCAGTTGCATAATAAGTTCCATTGTGCAACTACTTTTAGTGTCACAATGAACACTTTGTGACACCAAAGTAGAAAAAATAAACTTTTTAACCCTGTTTAAACTCTGTTCCATTTAAGATTTTCGAGGGGGCTGCTGCCCCGGCCAAGGGGGTGCACCTGCAGGCTTCACAACGAAAATTGACCGGTTTCGGCATTTTGAAAAAAAATCACTCTGCATATGTACTCAAGAAGTTCATGTGCAAAAAGTTTTTAAAAGTTAATTATTTTGTTTATAATAATTATTGTTTAAAGTTGAAAAAAAAAAATTAATAATCCAAAAAATGTTTAACATATTTTTTTCTACTTTGCTTTCGTACTGAGGCTGTTACAATACACTTTTGCGTGTCATAATACACAAAAACGGTGTTATAATAATTCTACTAAAAACAGTATTTTATGTTTTTAATACATATTGGCAAATTGACTAGTTTAATATGTAAAAAATTCCCCAGGAAATAATGATTTTAAAAGAAATTCTTAAAAACAATTTTTATTGTTTGTAATTTTTTTTTTATATGTATTTCTAATGTTTAAATAATTAGAAATAAAAACAAAATGTAGTAGAGATAGAACTCTGGGAGTTGGGAGTTTTTCATCGGAAATTTTCTCCTCTTTTTGAATCTTTTTTTCCGATTTTTCCGATCACTTATAGTTTTTGTTTTATTGCTAAAAAACTAAACCCCTTATTTTTTTTTTAGTTTTTTTTTAATAACAATAATTGCAATTTTTATTTGCCGAACAAAGAAAAAAAAGTCTTTCTCAGAATAAAATTTAATCCCGAATCGAATGAGATTTTCAGATCCATGTAACTATTTTTTGCAGGTTTTCAACTTCTTGACTAGACTAAATCACTGTTTACACTTTGCAGGTATATTATTCCTAACAAGTTTACGAAAAAAAAAAAAAACAGTTAGAACTAAAGTGCAAAATACATCGGAAGGTTCAAGAACTTTCCCCTTGTGCGTACGAGTCTAAATGAGTATTTTTGTCCTTATTTATGAGAATCTTTTTTACACTATTTTTTGCTCTGAATGTCCATAGATTAAATAGTGCCGCCGCCGCTTGCCCGTTGCCGAATTGTGAACTATAGACCACAAGACACCACCTCGTAACCAAAAGCTGAAACTTTTTATTGCCTTTTTAACTGGGAAACGGACCACAATACATGGCGGCAATCTTGAGCACTGTGGAATGAACGTGTCATTTTCATTCCCGACTCCTGCACAATCTAAGCCATTATTTCAAATGATTTTAGTGGCATACGCATTCAGTGCACTTTCTTCATGGGACTAGGTATTTT
This sequence comes from Diaperis boleti, assembly GCA_963583935.1. Classification (NCBI taxonomy): domain Eukaryota; kingdom Metazoa; phylum Arthropoda; class Insecta; order Coleoptera; family Tenebrionidae; genus Diaperis; species Diaperis boleti. The sequence goes on along the minus strand of OY757247.1, from coordinate 25,047,202 downwards.
GAACATATTTGGTTAGAGCATCGCTGTAATAAATGCGTTTTTCTCAGACTTATTTGTAGCCTTCCAGAAACGAAATATTTAACTTTTTTTTTCTCAGTTACCATTCATACTACACCTGTGCAAACACTTCGTCTAAATCATTGATATCTCTACTTTACAAGGATAATTTTTGTTTTTCTATAATTGCACTGGTTTTTCCGTGAAGCTGGAATGAAATAGACCGTGTTTTTACACAGGCGTTATATCTATATATATCGACTCAAACGGTCCCCTTAAGGAGTAAACTCCAAAAGTTTCACTTCTGTTGTGCGTGGACTACACACACAATTTATTTTTTTATTTTTAGTGAACCTACCTACCCCCAATATTTTTAGTATAATTCTAAGAAAGTATTTTGGTGGGTCTACTGATGAGTTTCTTCCTCCTCCTCAGTTCAGGTCTTTCTGGAACGATTAAAAATTCGGTTAAGACTTCTAAAATTGGTTGGTTTAAAAACACATCTAATAAACAATCGTTCATTATTTACATCCTTCGAACTCACTCATTTTCTGATAGACAAATCAACAAACAACGCTAGTTTGTTGGTTTATCTAGACTAGCATTTCAGAATTTTTCATGGAACAGTTCAAAATTATCGTTCGCGGTAAAATAAAAACTCGAACCGGTTCATAACCGCGCATGCGCTTTATAGCAATCCGGAATAGTTCTGAACTGGTTCGGAATCGATTCAAATTGGGAACCGCGAACAAAGCTAATAACAACATAACTTTTAATTAACATTCATATTTTTCCGGCTCCCGATAATGTAAGTCAGTGATGTAGTCCCCTCGGTAGTCCCAACAACATTATACGTGTAGGTTGACGATTATACCTATTTGTTTATGTTTTACTCTTGACAACGGAACTTAATAGTGTACTTTTGTTTTCCTAGGAACTTAATAACATATCGAAATACCGACAGAATTTGAAAACAATAACAATAACAACAAATAAAAACAGAATCAACAAATCATAACATTTGCATAATATATACAGGATTTGCAGGGTTTTCATAAATGATTCATGCATCCAGTCGGCTTTGAATGTCAAAATTTTCCAAGCAACATGATGTATGAATGAGTTATGAAGACCCTTTGTAACATCACGGAGATATCGGCCAAGGGAGTTTTTATAGTTATCTAAATGCTAGGTGGAATCTTAGTCCGAGGAGTATCTGTTGGAGTCACCAAGAGGTTCTTCCACTTCTAGAGAATACTGAGACGACGGCGCGACGGCCCGGAAGCGGATGATGTCATGATGATCTCACCACGTATGGTAACGTAATTAATCTGGAATAGTCCACATGAGAACGTCTGGGAATAATTATTCACATGGGATGCTCTAGAAGACTCTGTGGCGGTGATCTTATGCTATACCACGTTCGTACAAGAAACTGATCTCATTCTTCTGGAATAATTCTTTGCGTTGGAAACATGATCTTATGATTCCGGGAATAGAAGAATTCGAGAACGAAGGGAGCGGTATAAGAAGGGATCAAACAACGGGGCAAGTCAGTCTATTGGAAGCATCGTGAACAAGTGATCAGCGCGTGATATTGTGAAAGTCTGTACAATGTGAAAAGTTAGTCTTAGTAGTCTTTTTTTTAATAAAAGTTTGTAAATATGGTGTGCGCCAGAATATTTCTTTAAATCCTCGAACCCGCCCGGCTCAGGCTACGTTACAATACATTGCGGCTTTGATTTACGCTCTCTGAGCCAACCAATGAGAGATCACCCTGTCTTTCGTTTCTAGAGATTATGATTCAACAACTTGAAGAAATGATATACAACTAAAATTTACTACTATCAGTTTTGAGCTACAGTATACACAGAAATAAATTAATGTGCTTACTAAGAGTGTTACTTTCTTAGGCGGATAGTTAGTTATTTATTTAGCGCTTCTTTGAAGCTGGATCCTCCTAGTATGGAATTGTTATAAGCTTCTTCAGTATCTACTATTTGCTTCACTATCAATATTCGTGTAGATCGGTGTCTCTCTCTTTGCTTCTTCTTTTTAATATTGTTCTGTTTAAAATATATCTTCAGATTTTTTTTTCCTTTAATTATTGTATTATTATTTTAACACTCGGTCTTGTGTATATCCTAGTTCATATCGGTTATTCCGGTCACCGTTTTCCCCTGCATTTAATAAAACGCACCTGTCATATAGAAAAAAAAATACTGTGCGTTTTTTTTTTAACCAATGCAAATAAATAATTCACTATTCTCGTTTCCATAACAACGTAATGCTTTTAATATAGGGAGTTAAATTTAGGGTGTTACGATTTGCACCACAATGGTTAAAAAAAAACGGATTGAATGTGTAATTCAAGTTTATTGTCATTTTGATAATACAAATTAAATGTTATGTTATCTATAAAATAAAGAAATAAAGCCCATCTTACAATTTATGACATACGTATTTGACAATTGCCCAGTTTTTTTTATTTAAATGTACCACAGAGAGCAGAAAATACAGGACACAGCAGAAAGAAAAAAAAGTTTTAGTGGGAGCGGGAGAGACGAAGACTATAAAAGAAAAAGAGAAGAAGGACGAGAATCGGAAGAAAGGATTAACCCCTTTAGAAAGAGCAAAAAATTGGAAAGAACGCCGGTTAAAAAGACAATGGATGAGGAAATGAAAGAGATGGTGAAAAAAATTATGGAGGATGTAGGGGAGATAAAGGAAGAGAGCAGGAAAAAGAGTCAGAAAAAAGAACATTGTCCTAACGGGACTGGACGAAGTGGAATGCGAGAACGAGAAGAAACTGTAAAAATGGATGAAGGCTGAATTAGAGGTAGAAGTGAGGGTGAGGGAGATGTATAAAATAAATGTAGGAAAAATGATTGTGGCGGAACTTGGGAGATGGAGGGAAAAGAGGAAAGTGTTAGGAACCGACTTATTTCGAAATATGTATTATTATTAATCTATTTTCTTAATGTTATAGTAGATAAGTGCAGTAATTTATTTGGTCATAGGTCACATATCTTGTCTTATCATTGAGTATTTTAGATTTATAGAAGCCTCGTTAGTTATATTGTAGCGTTTCTGAATTCCATTATTTATTTATTTAAACACTATGTACAATTTATTTATGCTTCTAATATTACACTATTTTACATTATTTACAATTTACTTCTTTACCGGCACGTTTTGTATTATTTATTTACACATCGCGCGGCACTTCGGATAGATAAAAGCAACTGTCCGACCCGACCCACTAATCTTCGACCTCGATGAGACGACTGACTCACTAGACTGACTGATGTGACTAGACTCGATGATACGACTAAACTGGTTTTCGCTGGAACGTCCTTTAATAAATAAACCGGCGCGTAAATGCTTCTAGACGCTCCAGATGTTCCATGGCGCTCTCGATCTGTACCGGATATTCCAAAAGATGATGTCATACTACCTCGAGTACGTTGTAGTAAATTCCAGTAATTATTGATGAGGCCGCTACAACGATGAGTCATCTCGGGTCCACGTCCGTGACAATATCTTTATCTTCCATCATTAACCATTAGATTTATATGTGGAAACCTTATTAATTATAATCTTTATTGAATATGTGTTGATAAATAATAAGTGTCCACGTTTAGAATATTTATAACCAATTCTGTTTTCACCACGCAATCATTCTTATAGATTTATTGCCCAAGCGCTGATAAGGTTTGAACCGTTGAACTTTTCAGCGATATCAACAGTATAAGAAGGGATGTGTGCAAGAATTTGGAGGATTCTCTCATCGTCAGTCAGTGACGTTAGTACATAGTACATTTTCGATCATATTTGTAATCCTTAACTTAATAAATAAGTGTTAGTAAGTGTGAGTTTGTGTCTTCAATACAAAAAGTCTATGTTGTTCGTTGAGGCCACGGTGTAAGATAAATAGGTGATTGCACGCGCCACTCAGCTATATGGGTTCCGTGTCGCCGAACTGCTAACGCGACAGAGACGGAATTGTAAGACAAGGATGTTCGACTCGGGCTTTGTCGTTGGTGCATGTCATGGTGTGCATGTGAATGCGATAATTGCGCCTAAAACTTAATAATTATGTAAGGAATTAATAATCCAGATTGACAGTGACCGTGTGTTCGTCGAAGTTTGTGCGATATTATGCTTACGAAGTAAACAATGGGAAGAAAGTGCTGTGTGCGAAATTGTAAAAGCGGGTAACATAAAAATGAGCAAAAAGTGTCCTTTTTTGATATTCCTAAAAACAATAAACGAATATAACCGTGCAATTCCTCGAAAGGATTGCGTCTTATTGACAGAAAAAGATCATGTGATTAGAAATTGGAATTAGACAGCTCTGTTAATTTTTTTTAAATTTTACTAATTTCCAATTTAGTGCCGTTTTTAAAAACATTTTAAGCCCGTTTGCATAATTCGTGAACTAAAAACAGACTGTTATAATATGTTTCAAAGCTGTTTTTGGTTATTTATACATTATACAGCGCAGCCGGGGTCGGTACTTTCACCTAAATACAAAAAGGATCCGGGACCACACTTTTTCCTAACTGTCCTAAATATACATATATGTATCGAAAAACTTGCCGCAAAAACGTCGCGAAATTGTAAAGCATGATGGTGTACATGTTTGCCAAACATAGAAGACCAAATAATACAGAAGCACGGTCCACGGTGTATAGAAATAACGCCGAAATAAAAGAAGATGGAAATTCAGATACAGATAATAATTAGCTAAAAATATCTGACTTCAATTTATATTTATTGAAAGAAAAACAATTATGTAATGAGTATATTTTCTTTGCCCACAACTAGGAGAAAGAAGTGGTAACATTGATATCGGAAAATCTTCGTTTGACACAATTTGGAGAAATCTTACCATCTAGTTTGTGGGGTATGGATTTAATTCCAAACACTGACAATAATTTAATCGCCTTGACAAAATTAGCACCCTTGAAAAATAATGTTCTTTTAGAAAAGAAAGTTGTCGTCAATAATAATCTTCAAGTCGATTGTTACATATTTGAACGTGTTACGAATTTGACAAAACATATAGAAACAAGCAATATTGAGCGATTAAAAGAATTCTTAATAAAATTTGATTTGCCACGACAGTTTTCTGGAAGTGCCGAATAAGTATAGTAGTTTATTACAAGGATATTTTATTGTCAAAGTTGGAGACATTCTAAATGTGAAACGTAATCAGGAAATTTTGCCTTAACCTATTACAACAATTAGGAGATATTTGACAAGAGTAAATTTAAAATGTGGCTTACTTAGATGATTGATTTTTGAAGCATTTAAACTGAAAATGGAAATTAAAACTGAATTTCAAAGACGTGGTATACTGATTTTTGATTAGATACAGGTGAGGCAGTGCGTTACTTTAAATGTAAAGACTATAAAACGGATGGGGGCCCAAATAAAAAAAAAGAATCTAGATTACAGTTAACCTGAAAATCAGTACATAGTTTGTTGAAATGATATTAATAAGTCATTGTACCGCTTGCTAATATTGCAGTAACCAGTCAGTAGCTCATAAGTTCTCCCTTAATATGTAATTTGCTATTTGTTTGTTACTTTAAATATAGTGTTTCCAACGAACTCGCAGTTTATCCTACAGAGAAAAATCGCGCGCACAAACAGAAGCGCTTATTTTCTGTTTTTCAATACTGCACCTACCCTATTCATCTATCAATGCATGATCACATCGCATTCTATTCTGTAGATATATGTAGTATAAAGACACTTATTTATCATTACTGAAGTAAGTTGATTCAATATAATTGGTTCACAAAATATGTGGATTCAATTATACTTCCATCACAACCTCATTGTCTCCGAAAATCTCGAGCGCCCATGGCCTCAGTCTACCCTCTCTCTCTAACCCACCGCGTTAGCAAATTCGAGACAAGTCGGCTGGCTCGTCGCATCACCTATTTATCTTACACCGTGGTTGAGGCGCACAACAAAAGTTAAAGAAAACTAAGAGAGAAAAAAAGGAAAGAGAGTATACATAAAAGATGATCTGACAAAGAAGGAAACAAATATACACAAGGGCTCAGGTGCGACGAAGAAAAGTGGGAATTAGATACAGCAAATTTTTGAATAAGAGCACAAGAAAAAGACGACAGGACAGAAAAGGGAAAACGAATACGGAGAGGAATAAGAGAAAAAGGAGCAAATAAGAATAGTATTCTTGAACGTAGCGGGAATAAAAAACAAAGAGAATGAGTTTTGGGTGTATTTGGGAGAATTTGACGTAGTGGGAATGGTAGAAACGAGGGTGGAAGAAAAGGGGTGGGAAAAGTTGAAAAAGATAATGCCGAAAGAGTTTAAGTGGAAGTGTCAATACGCAGAGAGGGAAAGCTAAAAGTGGGATAATAATGGAGGTGAAAGAGAGACTGGAAGAAGAAAATGGAACTGAAGCAAAAGATGAAAGAGGGATTATGGAAAGAACGGTGAAAAGTAAACAGAGAAAATGGAGAATTGTAACAGTTTACAGCAGAAGTATGAAGGAAACGAAGAGAATAATAGAAAAGCGAGTAACAGAGCAAGAAGAAGGAACTTTGGCTATTGGGGGGGATTTTAATGCAAGAATTGGGGGGAAAACGAAGACGGATAGAAAAGGAACAAGCAATAATAGAAGGAAGATCAACAAAAGATGGAACAGAAAACGCAACAGGGAGAGTACTGATTAGCTTAGTAGAAGAAAGAGGGTGGGACATACTTAATGGGAACTGTACAGGAGATGAGAAAGGGGAGTACACGTATATATTGGACCAAGAGGGGAGACAGTTATTGATTATGTTATGGTGAATGAAGAAGCATGGGATGAAATAGAGAAATTCAAGGTGGGAGAAAGAATGGAGTCGGACCATATGCCTTTGGGAGTGAAGACAAAAGGAAGAGAAAAAGATAGAGGAAGTGTGAATGAGGTTAGAAGACAAATTGTGAAGAATATTTGGACGGAAGAAGGAAAATAAAATTATAGAGCAAGACTTAGGGAGGCAAAATACGAAGAAGCAGAGATAAAGGAAAAGGTGAGGGAACTGAGCGATAACGTAACAAACGCAACAGAAAAAAAAGAGATAGAGATAAGAGAGAAGACGGGGCTGTGGAAGAACAAGTGGTGGGATAAAGAATGCAGGGAAGGAAAGCAGGAAGCAAGAAGGAAACTAAAAAAGGAAAAAAGAAAAAGCAACTAAGGAAGAGTACAAGAGAGCACGCAAGAGGTACAAATTAGAATGTAAAAAGAAGAAGCAAAAGAAACGGATGGAAGAAGAACTAAAGATGAAGGGTATAGAGACGGAAGAAGAGGTATGGAGATACATAAATAGGCAAAGAAAGAAAAAAAGAGAGAGAGCGAGTAATGAAATTACTATGGAGGAATGGAGACAGTAATTCAGTGAACTGCTGGGGGGTGATGAAAACAGACAAAAAAAGGAAAAGATACAACAAAAAGTGGAAGAAATAGAAGAGATAACAAGAGAAGAACTAGAGCAACAACTAAAAAAACTAAAAAGAAAAAAGACACCGGGGAGGAATGGTATACAGAATGAAGCGTGGATATAATATGGAACTGAAAGGGAAGTTGACAGGTTGTTAGAGATAATGAATGGAATGTGGAAGGGAGAGGGTTTCCCCCAGGAGTAGAAAGAGGGGATAATATCCCCCATATATAAGAAAGGAGAAAAGGCTACAATCAGTAATTATAGGGGGATCATTCTCCTAAATACGGCATATTTTATAAGGTATACGCGATGATTGTGGAAGAGAGACTGATAAAGGAAATGAATGAGCGGGGGGTGTTACTAGACGGGTAGGCGGGATTTAGGAAAGGTAGAAGGACCATGGATAATGAATATACAGGGTGTAATGGAAGTCCTAACAGAAAATTTAACCACAAGTAGAACTCGGCAAAATAATCATTTTTTTTTCGCAAAGGCAGAGTTAAAATTAAGGATAATTTTGACACTGAAAAAAAAAGTGTGGTCTTTAGCATATACGGATGATTTGGTGGTGCTAGCGAAAAAGGAGAAAGGTATGGAAGAAATGTTAGGAAGCATGGACAAATAAGTATATGAGAAGGAAAAAGTTGACGGTGAATGTAGATAAATCCAAGATAATGGTGTTTAGAAAAGGGGTTGGTTGGAGAAAAGTAAATGAGTGGAGATGGCAGAAAGAGAAAATTGAAGAAGTGAAAGAATTCAAATATTTAGGTTATATGATGAATGAAAGAAACACAACAACAGCACATGTGAGAGAGTTAGTGAAAATAGCAAATAAGATAATAGGAGCGGTTTGGGAAATAGGAGAAAGAAAATTTGGACATGATTTTAGAAGGAGAGTAATGATGTTTGATAATTTGGTGAAAAGCGTGATAATGTATGGAGCGGAAATATGGGGATGGAGAGAGCAGTAAGGATTGGAAGGGGTGCAAGGAAAATATATGAAATGGGTGCTAGGGGTAGAGAGAAAGACACCGGGGTATATAGTGATGGAGGAAACAAATTAAGGTGGAATAAGAATAGCAGCAGGAAAGGAAGCAATAAGATTTGAGGAGAGAGTGATCGAGAGAGGAGAGTGCAGAATTTTGCAAGTGTGTTTAAAAGAAAAAAGGAAAGAAATATGAAGGGGGGTATGGAAAGAGAGGGAGGCATATTTCGAAAGAAAGGGGTATGCAGGCGCGGAGATAGAAAGAATGCGAGAGAGAGGCAGAGTAATGACAGATGAATTAGTGCAGAGAGATAGAGATGTGCAAGTGCAGGAAAGAAGAACGAGAATTAGGGAGTCTAGGTACAGTGGGAAGTATGAAAAAATAACAACGGAAGAAATGCCAAAGTACCCAGGAAGAGAAAAGAGAGAGTGAGGACAGAACAGGGATCGAATGGATGAAGAAGGTTGAGTGGAGAAGAGGGACAATATGTGGGAAGGGATAAAAAGCTGCTAGTTATTGTGTTAAATTATTGATTTATTTAGTTTTATTTATTATATTATATTTTATTTTATTGAGTTATAGGAAATGTATTAATCGGATACTTTATAAACCTGTAAAGGTAATAAATATATCGTACATATTACTACTAGGGCAGCTTCATACTGAGACTTTCAAAATTCGCATTGTTTACTAGTGTGTATCAGGAATGTTGCCATACTTGACATGTGTGTTTGACATAATTATGGAACTGTAAATTCTTAGAATATTGTCATAACCCTGAGTTATTCATAAACAATAAAACAATAGCTGTCAAATTTCGCTGTTCCAATATTTTCTGTTCACGGAGGTACTTAATTCATTTGCCTTTTATATTTATTTATATTTTTATTTTTGTGTTGCTTTTATTTTTCTGATTTGGAATAAAATGATAATTTTGTTTCCATATAAATTCTACTACTTTTTAAATCTAATTTAAGAATTTGAAAATAATACAGGTGCTTAACGTATACTTGATAAAAAGTCAGTTTAAGTAAGTCACTACCTTCTAGCAATTTAATTGGGCATTTGTTTTTCAAAAATATTTACTTGACAAATAAATTGTCTCTTAAACTGAAAGCTGTTGATCTTATTATTATTTGAACTTTTTGATTTTTGATAGACTTGTAACAGTTATAACCTTGTCATCAGATTTATAATAAGCCAACATACATAAAAAAAAAATTGGAAAAGGTACACTGTATAAGTACAGTTACGGCCACGGAATTTTGGCCGTCACTTATCATTTATTGTCATAAGATGTAAGGCGACCCTTAGGTATTCGTAACCTAACTTTTTACTATTTCAAAGACTTGTCATTTTGACACTGACTCACTCGCATGAAAACACTAACAGTGACAAATTTTTATATTTCAATTTCAAAAAGTCAATCATAATGACAATAAAGCATGGACTACATCCATTTTCTTTTAATTGACATTAAAGTGACGGCTAAAATTCCATGGCCGTGACTGTACTCTTAATAAACTAAATACAAATCTTAATAAATGATGGATGGATCTATAAATACAGTAGGCTTTGAACGCTTTCCACGGGGAACATGATGTATGAATCATTTATGAAAACCCGATATATATTAAAACAAGTCGAATTAAAACACATTTTCTTTCAAAATTGGTGCCAATGCTGTAATGTAAATTAAATGATGAGACGAAGGAAATGGACATTATACTGCTTTCGTTCGTTCTGCTAATGTGAAATATTGTTAATTTATAACCTGTACAAACTTCGTATTTTCAAATTTTAAGTACATATATAAACTTGGCGCGATAATATTGTTCACTGAAATTATTGAACACTTTGTATCAGCGCGAATATAGCCGTTCGGAAAGTAATTGAAATTTCCAACTGCATTAAGATTTTGAGAAGCGTAATAAAGCAATGCCACTGATAATAATCATCAAAGCGCTGATAAAATAAAGAAAAAAATTCCAAAAATTCTTAAATACGTGTTGTAAATACATGCGAGACATTCGGCCACTTTCTTTGTAACAGTAAATCTATACGCTTATACTAACATCAACACTTTCTACATACATGGTCGATTGTAAAGTGAAGGGAAAACAGAACACAGAATTTATAAATATAGGTTTGGTTGTATTACTGATTCTAGTGAATTGAAACTCTTCAGTGTAAGCGGATCATCCCTTAAACAGAATGAAATCAAAAGTTGTGTAAGTCACTTATTATTTATATTTTATTTTTTAACATGAAACAAACAACATCGGATTTTTCAAACGGCGCAGATAACGACGAATGGTAATGAATTTCGTAATTACCGACATACTGTGCATGCATATAACTTGTTTGCTAGTTAGTCATTACCACGTTAAATTTAGGCTTTAATAAACTTCTGCTAAATATTTTTCATTCCTTCTCGCCTCTAGCTGAATATCTATATACTTACGTAATAATGTGAAATCGATTTTTTCTTATGTTAAAGCTCTAGGTCTTTATTGTTAGTGTAAACTTTTCACTTAAAACCGCATTCCCAGCGAATAGTGCTGACATTGTAACTGTTATATTTATTACATTTCATAAAAAAATCAAAGCAGGTGATTCCTTCAAAAAGTGCTTTAGTATTTGAAGAATTTCCATCATACCAAAAGCTCAGACGTTATAAGAACTATAAATTTCACTTTTAAATCTTTGCATTAAAATCACCAGTTTAGTGATCCAACCGGAACTACAAAAATGTCACGATTCATTGGATTTTACATTAAATTTAATTTAATTAAATATTTGGAACGTGGAGGTCTTTCCATCACTAATTTGACAACAAATACCTTGAAAATAGAGGTCAGCAACAACACGGTAGCTGCAAATGCCGACTTCCTTCTGTTAGCAGGAAACAAGAAAATGCATACGGTGCTGCAAGAAGGTGCGCATCACCTCTATCTCAGAATGTTTCGTTGTGGATTAAATTATGAAACTCTTGTTTGTTACGCAACGTGTCTGCCAATAAATAATTAAAGTCAATTTATTATTAAAAACTTGAGCAATCTCTTTCTTATTTGACATGATAATTTCGTAGGCATCATCTCGTCACGTATTATATTTTATCTAAATTCATATGTGCTGTTAAACTGATCAAACTGTCAATAAAGTAAAATCACCCTTGGGTTTCAATTCAACTTGAAACTGCTTCAAATTAAATTGAAAGAATTGTGAGTAAATCTATTTTCTATTTCGTTTCTTTCCTAACCTTGTTGAAAAAAAGGTGAAAATTTTAAATCCTTGAATATCATATTATGTACCGTTTACTGTGCATTATTGGTATTTAAGGAATTTCAGAAAACTCACGACAAGAATTTCTGACCTTACACCCAATTGGGTAGACACTGGAAAAGTATTATAAATTTTTTTAGTCGTGGAATGTGACGTTACGTCTGGTTTTTGACGTAGAAACTGCCATATTATGTATATGATTATAATTAAGTATAAAAGTAATTTTCTAATAATGCTATTTTTCATACTTGGCGTTATTATGTACAAAACAGAGAGACGGGTGTCAGCACCAAATTTTATATACATATTTGATAAATATATACAATCGCGGGTAGAAAATCTTGGACGTCACTTTTTTATCATTTTGACTATTGTTATGCTTTAGTTTAACGTTTTCGAGGTCAAGAGTCAAAAATTACAAAACTAAAAAGTGTTTTACATATGGTAATACTGAAATGACATAATTTATTTATATTTAATTTTTCATAAATTGCCAAGTAGTTTTTTTTTTCAAATTTTATTTTATTTATTTTTATTTAATTATAAAGTTAGAACAAGTTAATCTTAAGAAAATGGCTTTAGAGTCAACCAATTGTTTTGGCAAAGCTAATAATAGACTTGATTATAAAGCTGCACTAAAAAAAAGTTATTGGCGTCAAAATTTATTCAAACATAAAACAAAATGAGTGGCCAAAAATTTGCTCTAATCCGCAAAAGGACCAAATCCACAGAGTATTGTGGTAAAGTATGATACCATCAAATTTAAATTTTTTAGTATGGAATGTCCTGAACAAACATTTTACATACCTACCTGTAATTATTTTCAACATAATCTGCAACTCCTGACATACAAATCGAAGACTATAAAAAGCGGATGAACTTTCAACATTTGCTGTGGCCTCACAAAAATAAAAATTCTGTTTCCAAATCGCGTCACTAGTGATTTGGTGTGTCAAAAATGACAAAAGAATGTCATTTAAATTCTCGCTTTCTTTTACTGTACTTTCGAGTCTGGTTTCTCCGAAGGCCTAGGCCAGAATTTCTTTGAGGTGTAGGTTGCTATTACATAATGCAGCCTTGGAGCCATCATTACATAAAGCAACGTATTTTTTAATCATTATAATCTATACCAAAGTAAAAAATTACAAGAGGTTCTGTTGATTGCGTCCAAGATAAAGACTAAAAAAATTCAACGGAGTACGTGGCAGAGTTGGCCGTAAATAAATGAATACAGTTTTTAACTAATTTTACTTTTATAATAGGAGCTTTTATTATCATAATTATTATCAAACAATGATAATGTGGTAATCCGCTCTAGCACAATGCTTTATCTTTTATATGTATAAATTTACTTGAATAAGATACTACGAAAGATTTAGTTTCTTCAAATTTCTTCGTAAATAGTTCTATAAAATGACCTTGACCTTCAAACCCAAAAAATCTGGTATTCTATTTATCACTTTCACGAATTCTAGAAAACAATTTAGTTTTTATGAAGATGTACTGTGATATTTTGTGGCTTCAAATTTTTCAATAATGGACAAAAGTCATAATTATATCAGATTTTTTTGGGAAAAATTACATGGTCAATGCTGTTCACGTTGTTAGATTTTCTTCATTGTTACGTGTCTGAAAAGCAATATTTCATAAATTTAACAGTAAGAAAACGTCGAAATTTTCGTTCATTTTACTTTAGTACTTGTCTGATATTTGATTCTATTTCAAAATATTTTAATAGGGTATTAAGTTAACTCGCACTTTAATTTCACTTTTGTCAATGGAACGAAAATGATACATGTTAATTTAATAGGGATTTAATCATTCCAAATAAAGGTCAAGTTTCTGAAAACGTCTTATTCGTTCATTTGATTGATTTCGCGACAAAATTAGTGATTGACTAATGTTTTTAACAGCCTATTTTAGTATTTACAAAACAATAATATTCATAAACAAGAAGAATGTTCTTAAATCCAAGTGGAGTAAATTTAAATTAAAATTTAAATATTAAATATAAATATAAAATTATACGTATTATTATTTTTTTAATTACATGTTCCATTAGTAATTTTACAGTTATTAAAGTTTGTGGAGTTCGACTTAGATATATTTAAATTTTAATAATATTCATTATAAATTAATTAAGTTTTGATATAACTCTTTACTGAAATGCTATTGATATGAAAAAATTGATAAAAACTACATTCTATGATCAAATATTGTACTGAATTAATATTTATATTGATAAAATGTATGCAACAGAATGGAAATTAATCTTACAGTAAATACATAAAAAATATTATTATTATACAGTGTACAGTGTGATCGAGTAATTTTTTTATTTCCCAGCCTCCTAAATAAAAATTTGCTTTAAAAAAAAAAGAGAACCGACTTCAAAAAGTGAAAAATAATTGAATACATGTATTATTACATGTACTACCTAATGACCTGTCTGAAGTCGGTGCCAAGCCAAATAGGTTACAAATTTGTAACATATTGTAATTATACAAAAATATCAACAACGTTATAACGCATACAAAATTCGATATCATTCGAGACGACCGTCAACGACGTTTGCCGTTTGGGGTGTTTTGCTCAGCACGAGCCCCCCACCCACGCTCACGCATTCCGGTGCGTTCGCCGGGAGACCTTCGATGTGGCTGGAGTAGGCAGCCTATCTATCTACTACCTATTTGGCTTAGCACCTGATACCTAGTAAAGACGCTTCTCCAATATTGAGGTCCTCAATAAAGTTGACGAAGAAATCGGTATGAACATAATTATATACATAAAATGAAGAAAAAGTATGGGGATTTTTCTCGATCTCCATGGGATTCCCTGATCAGATCCTGATTTTTTGACAATGGAATCACGTCAAGAGTATACCCTTTCAAATAAAAGAAGAATTTTGTAAATCGGTCCACAACTGACAAAGAAATCGGTGAACATACATGATAAGTCGGTTAAAAAGGGAGCGAGAATTTGAGGATTTTTCTCGATTTCCATGAGATTCCCTAATCAGATCCTGGATTTTTTAACAGTGTAACCATCTTTAGAGTATGCCCTTTCAAATAAAAGAAGAATTTTGTAAATCGGTCCACAATTGACGAAGAAATCGGTGAACATACATGATAAGTCTGTTAAAGAAGGAGCTAAAATTTGAGGATTTTTCTCGATTTCCATGGGATTCCCTGATCAGATCCTGATTTTTTAGCAGTGTAACCACCTTTAGAGTATACTCTTTCAAATAAAAAAAGAATTTTGTAAATTGGTCCACAATTGACGAAGAAATCGGTGAACATACATGAAGTCGGTTAATAAAAGGGAGCGAGAATTTGACGATTTTTCTCGATTTCCATGGAATTCCCTGATCAGATCCTGATTTTTTAACAATGTAACCATCTTTAGAGTATACCCTTTCAAATAAAAGAAGAATTTTCTAAATCGGTCCACAATTGACGAAGAAATCGGTGAACATACATGAAGTCGGTTAATTAAAGGGGGCGAAAATTTGAGGATTTTTCTCGATTTCCATGAGATCCCCTCATCAGATCCTGAAATGGTGACAATGGGACCAATCTGCAAGTATACTCTTTCAAATAAAAGAAGAATTTTACAAATCGGTTTATAACTGACGGAGTTCTGCGGTAACAAACATTAAAAAAAAAAACATACAACCGAATTGATAACCTCCTCCTTTTTTGAAGTCGGTTAAAAAAGTGGATTGTCAGAATAATTTGCAATATATTTCAACAAATTTAATGAGGTGTCTGAAAAATTAGATAAAATAACAAATAAATTTATGTTTCTTCTTTAAGTGTTTATTTCTGTTCGTTTTGTTCTTATCATTGTATTATCAGTACGGTAAATATACCAGAAGAGTCAGAGAAGTCTAATACAGAAACATAAAATGGACTTTCTACAGTTGCGTCATTATTTCACCGGATGAGCCATATGACATAGATTCTGTGTTGTGTTGATGATTCTTAATTCATTTCAAATTGCTGTAACACTAGATTTTGTTAAGATATATTTAGGGAAATATTTTCTACTAGTTTTTGACATTGCTTTTAAAATGAATCCAAAATTGGTAAATATACTAAATAAATTCAAAATTTGTGTTGAAGTAATGGATATCGTACGTCCACTGTATACTCTAGGTCTGGATATTATTCCGGCTGTAGTTTTTTTAGTTTTATATATTTATTAATACGCAAACACATAACACATTGGTACACTTTTAAGCTGTTTTCACTCAACACACCCAAACAATATATACACCGTTGGAAAGGTCTTGACCTGTATAGATATGTTTAAAAAAAAACTACACGGATTGTGTGTGTGAGCTTACCAGTAAAATACAAATATATACCAAATAGGTCATAATATAGTTATTATATAAAGATTTTAAAAATATATTTTATTAGGTTAGGTACTAACATGCGAAACGCAATTCCATACAGCCAACACGACTTTCAGAAAAGTAATATGCGTGATAAGACTATCCAATAAGCAACGACTCTTAAAATCAAAGTGCAGGATGCATATGCTGTGAAAACTCTACGCCAACAATAAAATTTACAATTCACTCTAATCATTTCACAAAGAGCTTTCACTTACTCATCCCAACATTGATTACTAATTACTATCCAAGCGCGATCAAGAAAGTCGTTTCATTTGTGGAAGCACCGCCTAAATATTTTTACAATTTTTTATTGTTACAAACCGGTTAGCCTAACAAATTTGAGTGATGTCATGCGGAATTTCCAAGAAGATATTTTAAGTACTTGGTGAATTGGTATTCTGCAGAATGCGGGTATTTACCATTGACTTTGATAGCAACAAGTGCGGCCAACAGTAACAGCATGTATGCATTGTTAATACTAAATGTCAGTTATTACAAAACACAGGGATCGGTTACCGCAAGGATAATGATGAACAGGTTTGTCGTGATATCGAAAGTGTAAAGGCCCACTAAGAAAAGAGCAGATCCGCCAAGAATTCGATTAAAGACTGACATCATTGGCGGCGAATAAAAAAAGTCGAAAAAATTTATAGTAAACCTGTTTTCCTTGATTGAAATGGTGTTAAAACATTTCCAAAAATTTAAAAAAACAATAGAAATATTGAGAACATCTTTATTACATAAGTTGCAATAAAACATTATTACATCACATACTTTTGAGAGTCTATTCCTCCTATTAAACATTTATTTTTGAATGAACACCACAAAACAATCAAAAGAATAATTAATCAAAGAATCGTTTTACATAATATTATGTCATTCAAAGTAACAAATGTGTTAAATTATAAGATTTAATAATTTGTTCTTACAAGCACATAACTACACATCACTTCAGATGAGTTACAGTTTGAACTTTGACATCTTACTTTCACCACGTGACAAATATTTTTTAATACCTTGTTACCACATACAAACCTAGTCATGTATGTACTGAACCTGCTGAGTGTATTGTAAGACAGATTTTCAATTATGTACATAATTATATAATAATTTTTTGTTATTACAGTATGTATCTATAACGTGGCTACTTCTAGTACTAGTAAAATTATTTCACTAAAGACGCGACAAATTGAGACAAAATTACACCTGAAGGGTTGTTTCGATGTACATTTATAATTAAGTTCTACACACAATTATTGATTATAAAATTGTTTAAAACATGGGGTAATTTTTTACAATAAAAAGTGATACACGGTATTTTTTGTGGGGTATCTTTCATAACCCCCATGGGGAAGCAGTGCACCAATAGCCACCGTACCTTGAAGGTTAAAAACTTTTGCTCTTAGACTCAATTATCTAATAGATTTCATTATTTGGAAGCTTTGGTGATGAAAATCATTTTTTAACAATAAAAACACCAAAATATTCTTATAAGTTTTCTCCTAGGGATACATAATTATGCTTTCATTATTATAACTTTGTGAAAAGCCGAATGGACTTTCAAGAATTCCGTCCTTATTATCTAAAAGTCAATAAAAAAAATTACAATGTATATACATTATATTGATCAAAATTGACCAACACATACTCTGTAAATTCAGGAAACAAAAGTTATTCATAATCTTATTGATACTAATCAATTTCATAATTTTAACGAATTGATTTTAATTCTAGAGTACTTTTTGGTCTGATCTGTTTAGTCGCTCTGAGTTCTGCTAGACCAGCAGAAGAAGATTACGCAGAATATGAAGATGAACCGGCGCCTCCACCAAAAAAAGCCCCCGCCCGAAGTCCTTTGATTGGAAGACGTAATCCACTAACTAACAACAGAAACACTAAGACTTCAACCACAGCAGCACCACCTCCACCAGCAGAGGTAAAGAGGAATAAATTTTTGTTAAAATTGAAACCCTTAATTGATGGTAAATGTTTTTAAAAATATTTTATTTTATTAAAATGTAACATGAAGTCAGTTATTCTTTGATGAGATTAAACGCAAATTACTGTCAATTAATTTCTACGAAGTACTAGAAAATTGAACAGGTTGTTTGACAATAAAAAATCATTTTGTGTGTTAAGAAATATAGACAATCTTAACTATTTATAAAGATTAGGTTAACATTGAAAGTCAGTAAAGCAAAATTATGGAAATGACAGAAAACTGTGTTGATAACATTTAAACTAAATTAAACTAAGTTAAAAATTTGGTAACAATTAAGCTTTTCATTCGTTAATAAATACAAGGTGCCCAAAACTTTCAAGACAAAAGTTGTTTGCCGAAATAATGCGCACATTGTGCATAATATGTCAGAAAAAATATTTTGGTTGTCAATTTTGAGATATAACGTCGTCTTTTTTTTTTAATCGTAACCACTTTTTTTTTCAGTATTTTTATTCCTCTTTCAATTTTCAAAATGACAGTATAAAATTTTTTATACTTTACAGAAGAAATATTTTGAGAAAAAACAGCCCCAATCTGTTAATGGTGAACATTTTGAGTATTTGTTTGAGTTGTTTTTATTGTGCTCTTGTTGGTAATAAAATTTATGATTTCCAACTTTCAATAATTTTTTATACTGTCGTTTTGACAATTAAAAGAGGAATAAAAATCGTGAAAAAAAAAAGTGAGGCTACGATTTAAAAAAAACTCTCGATGACGTCATTTCTCAAAATTGACAAAGAAAAATTTTTTCCTGACATGCACAAGGTGCGCATTATTTCGTCAAATGTTTGTGATAAAATGTACCGTTACGGCTGCAGAATCATTATTCCATACATTTTGGGCACCTTGTTTAATAAAATCCAAATTAGAACATTTCGTTATCGTTAAACTTGAACCAGATAATTTTTTGTTGTTTATAAATTGTGATGAAACATTGACCGGTTTTGATTAGGTTAAGCAGACAGTTTTACCACGTTTATGTGGAAAAATACCCATGATATTTTAAGAGCTAGGACAGTAAACAATAATAAACATAATGGAATGTTAATTCACATTCTTACAATAATTAAGAATCTGCCAATATTGAGAGTTTAATGTTTAATGGAATTTTGTTGGTTGTTTTAGTGAGAATAAAAAAACAGAAATTTTAGATATAACTATTACGTATTGATAAATTTATAATCCATGTATAGTTTTTAATTGTTTGATGTCTGCTTTTTTTCTCTAAAAGTTAAAAAACAAAAATGGTGTCAAATAGTAAGAAAAGAAAAGCCACGAATTTTCATATACATTTATAAATGAATATAAATAGCTGCAATATGTAAATCAAATTTCATGTCACTCTGTTGGCGCCCGAAAGAATTTGTAACTTTCCTTTAGTCTTGTGCAAAATCTGTAACAAGCATGTCCGCATCCGGTTTTGAATACAAGAAGGATAGGACCATCAACCCAAAATAAAAACAACATGGTACGTCATCATCCAAGTGAGAGTTATTGTCAGTTAACAAGTTTACTTTCGACCATTTCAAGAATTCGTACATAAATCAACATTTATATGCAACCGTAAAATACAAGAAGCCCGAATTACAAACCATTTCACTTAACAGTTGAATTGCAACAAATGCTCCAGTTCAGTATTATTGCACAATTCAAACTAGTTTTCATGTAAATAATTAATGAGCTAACAGGCTAATTAAAATAAAATTATTCTGACTTCAGGAGGAAGAAGAGGTCGTAGATGAAGAAGTAGCAGAAGAACAACCAGAACAAACCAGCTCTACAACAGAAACACCAAAAAAGTTTTTGAAAGGAGGCATTGTGCGACCTTTCAGGAGTAACGACGAACTCTTGGCAACCTTGAAACGTAGGAGGGAGCAAGTTGCGCTCAGTAGGTTGCACGTTAACTCAAAGAAACAAATGATTTACTCCCTTTTTAGATAAAAGTTCGAAACCCAGTCATGGAACCGAAGCTGAAGAATCAGCCCCCGTTGCTGTACAAAATGAACCAACATCGAAACCAGCAAGAGCATCTGCAGGAAGGCGAAGATTTAATTCTGGAAAAAATAACGAACCTGCCGCTGAAGAGTCATCAGCTTCCACTGCCGCGCCTGCCAGGACAGGCAGAAGATTTAGTTCTAGAAATTAATTAATTATATATTAACTTGTAAAATTAAAAGATGAATGCCAACTGTACAATAATAATTGTAGGTGAGTGACCATAATTTTACTTATAATTATTTGTTAGAAATGTTATAGAAAACAAATTTTCCAGGTAAAATGCTGTAAATAAATTTTATAAATAAATTTTTATAATTTTCCACCATAAGAACTGTTCTGATGAGAAGCAATTTTATTGGCGTATTTGTAACGATAAAACTTTCATCACGTTTCACTTTTCCTTATTTTATAAAGTGTACAGTAACATTACTATTTACCTTTTAAAGGGCATCTCCACAATAATGCTGCGTGTATTTTTATTACCATTATGCACTACTAAACTGAATAGAATTTAACCAAAACAACGTTGACATAAAAATTTCTATTTAACTTCAGAGGTCTAAAATAAGGTTCAAATTTTTTAATTTTCTTTAATTCAAAATAATGAATGAAAATATCCCTTTTAATGATAAATTTTGTGTGTGTTGCATTATTATAGGAAACAACATTTGAAACAGTAGAATTATTATTAAAAGGAAATAATAGATGAAGTTTTCTTAAAAGCAAAAATGTAAGAGGAGTGTGCTAAACCTATCAAAATAAACATATCTAGAACACTTTTTCTTAAATGCGACCATAAATTATCGAAACTAACAGCTTTTGAAGTTATTTATAAAAACAAAACTGTATTAGTACGTGATTTCTTCGGTATTAAAAAAAACTGTGAATGTGCAAGAAAGTGAACTAATAATTCTTATTATTTAATTAATAATTTATTATTATTTAATTATTATTGATGTACCTAATTTTGTGTGGCGTCCTTTCAGAGGGAATATTAATTTAAATTTGATAATTAAATCAGAACAAAAACAATGTAGTTGATGAGTATACGCATACAAAGAATATACGACGTATATGATTTATTATTGTATTTTTTTTGCAAAGCTGTTTATGTATATTATATTAATCTTATATTGACACAGCAGATTTTCTAAAAGTAATAGTAATTTTTGTACAATTGAGCACAATAGTCGTGACGTCACATCATAGTTTGACCTATGTGAAGTTGTGCAGGGTGAAGATGGCGATGAGGGTTCCGTGTACATCGTGCATATGGGCGGACAACCCAATGTGTTTTTTACCTCGTTTATAAAATCTACCAAGAAGTAATAGTGCTGTTGTGATGTCACACTTATTTTAAATATTGATAATGTACAGAAATGTTTGGAAAGTAAAAATATTAACCTTTAAACTATGCATATTCCTTTCTAAAGTTAAGTTTGAAAAAATATCGATCCAAATTATGTCACAGCGGCACGGTTTCTGATAAAATTCAATTAAACTACTTACTATCTCACATTTACGTTAATGTAGCAAGTAAAATGTTTAAAAATGGAAAAAAAAGTTGTGTTCACTTCAATATGGATAGTGTGTAAAAAAGTAAACATACACTGATTCTCGCAATGGAGAACGGTATTTACAAGAGTGCTTTACAATGTTTCACTTTAGATGTAGATACATCCAGAATGTTAATCTTTTCAGTGAATTCATTCTCATGGGTCATGAATTTTCACTTTGGATAAGCAAAATATGAAATAAAATTGACACTTATCACAGAATATTTTTTTCGAGATGAACGTCCAAATGACAAATGTAAGTAGATCATTTTTAACGATATCGTAAATCTAAAAATCCTAACTATTTTAAAGCTATCAATTATGTACAATGAAATACATAATTATGTATATATGTATATGAAATATGTTATTTTAGCAAACCATTACGTGGTGTAGAAAAGAACTTCTTACACTCGTGAGTTATTATAATATGAGAAAAATATAGACAAAGTTTAAATGTATGTACTTCCTCAATGTAAAAATCCAACATCTGCCACTTTTAAATCTCAACAGCGATTTCAAATCCAGGTTTGTTATCAAAAGTTATCTAATCCACATAAGATTCTTATATCATTTATAAAAATATGTTGTTCAGAATTGTAGTCAGAATTCCTTTAATGGCCTTGAATCATAGTGTCCAATACTGATGATTTTTAGTATCATAAAAGACAAGGTAATAACTATCCTCAATTAGTTTTTAAAATAGTAGTGACTCGTTATATTTGACTTTCAAAAAAATTGCAACACCCACTATGTCATAATTTTTTCCAAACTCTGTGATAATTGTTCTCAAAACTAAACTAAACTAAAGATTTTTTTGATACGTTATGTCTATTGTGTTTTCAGAGCTTAATTTATCATATTTTTAATGTGCCTTTTTAAAATGATTGATGAGGTATTTGCGACCATAGAGAACGTAGCAAAACTAAATACTAGCTAAAACTGCTCACAACCTTATATGTAAAAACGACTAGGATTCTTTAAGTGCCATTCTGTTAATATTCTTCGATAGTTCATTCTTATTTTTATGTTTTTTAGAAAGTCGGTTTTATTTTTTCTTCTCTTATTTTCCCTATATTCTGTACATCTTTAATTTTATACCATATTGTATCCAGCAGAAAGTTCTTGACAATCGATTGTTTGTTTCCGCTTTCCTAGGTTGACATCCAGTAATTGCGTAATGTCCGGTTTAGCATAATATATTACATTTATGAACAATTTTTTTTTTGTTGATGTAATTTCCACTGTTACGATACGCTTGAACAGGCTGCGCAAACAACTGAATGACCATCTTCTGTCCGGTGTTTTGTGTAATTTTTGACGTTAATAAATTTTGTTTTGACGTGTTGGTTAATAAGTTTGACGTTATTAAAATTACAAAAAAGGTCTGACGTAATTAATGGACCGATCCTTATGGATTATTCTATCCTTAAATTTTGTACATATTAGCCATTTTTTATTGATGAGTTTTACGGCTGGGGTTTTGTGTTCTCACTCCTTTTCTTTTTATTGTTATTTCCAATCATGCCGTGTGATATATAATTTTAAAGCTTATTAAATTCTCTATACAAACCTACTTTTATCGATTCGATACTTGTATCGATTTGGAAAATAACAAATTCATGCTTTTTTTGGAGAAACAAATCGTATCACGCGACCCGCCATGCCATTTAAATTTTTTAAGGGGGTGGCTCCCCTGGCTAAAGTGGTTAAATCTAAGAGTTGAAAGTTTGGTACAATTCGGTCCCCCTTGATAACAAAATTGACCTGTTTGAGCGTTTTCTTCTGAGTCTTTCGAAATTGAAATTGTTGAGAGGTACAAATTTTAGTTGGGACACCCGATATTTGTAAAAAGTTTTAAATTAATTTGTATATTCTTTCGTATTTACTATTTTCCTTTGGGCCCTATAAAAGTTCTGCATATTGTCCTTTGTAACTTTTTCCCTTCAACCATATCGAGCAGATTTTTCCAAATAGTGAAAAACATCTGGGTCATGGGTAGAGCCTGTCAAAATCAAATAATCAGTAGAAAAGGTTTTAAATAACGGGAAGGAGAGTCAGCTGGTAGGTGTTATCTTCTCCGTATCTGTCAGGTGGAAGGTCACGCTGAACTCCGAACTTTGACTTTAAGAATAAGCAACACAAAATTACATTGAAGAAAGTACTGATGGATCGAAAAAATGACTGCAAAATCAATTATTTAAAATGGACCTGCATGAACTAAAAGGTAAGCAAGAAATATGAGCGACGGGTCATCGACTTATGATGGCAAAAGGTTAAGCGAAGAAGAGGGAGATGGCAGAAAAGCTTTCAGGAAGGGCGGGAAAGTAAGTAGAACATCACCTGCAAATACAACAAGTTGTAACGAAGTTACGGAAAAATCCGAATTTAAATATCAAATTAAGAGCTGTCAGCGAAGCGACATCCACACCGCGGAGCGCTCCGTCGATTCGCTATTTAAGCAATTGTACCTGAAAATTAAACATATAACATAATTTTTTCATTATCACCACCGGAAAATTAGCGCGCTCCAAACGAGCCTACCCCGGAGTCGTTACTACCACCCCCAACCCACAACTTTGTCACGCCCGACCACGCCCTTTCGTCGAACCGGAAACCGCCGAAAATAATCGTTATCGTACCGGAATGATTTTTACATCATCTTGACCAGCGAGGAAGCGCGTTCCGGACGCCGCCGTTCCGGAGCCGATACGATGCCCGGAACCGATTTCACTCCAGAGGAAAGATAACACGATGATAAGACCCTCACTTCTGCACAAGTCGTGCGCATCAGCCTACGTCATTATCACCCCACCAGTACGTCTATAAAAAGGCTGCGCTCCCTTAGAACGACAGTGAAGAGTCGTGCCCGCTCCGAGACCATCGAGAAGGGAGCCGCCTAGGAAGAAGAAGCTGACTAAGGTGAGGGGCTCCAACAATCCTTCCCACTTCCCACAGGTTGGGTTCACGCGGGGGGATCCCAGGGTTCAACGCTGGCTAAGCTTCCGGACCAACCAGACCCTTTTCTTTCTTTTGCTAGCTTCCCACACCCTTCGACGACTAGCCACCAGCGATTGTAATAAGTTGTCCCGGTTTCTAGTGGTCTCCGGAAGGTTGGGTTCACGCGGGGGGATCCCAGGGTTCAACGCTGGCTAAGCTTCCGGACCAACCAGACCGACTTGTTTTCTGCTGGCTAGCCCGGACCAAACCCGACCTCACCGTCCCGCCCCGCGAATCTTAACTTTTGTCATCGACCGCTCGAGTTCCGAAACTTCTGACAACCGAACCGCCGTATTTAAGGGGGGGCAGCATAACGTGCATCGACGTCTACAGGGGGCAGCATAACTTTTGACATCGACCGCCCAGGTTATGAAACTTCAAATAACCGAACCATCGTATACGGGGGGTGGGTGCATCAAGGTCTACAGGGGGCATCTTAACTTTTATCACTAACCGCTCGGGTGCCGAAACCAAAACAATCAAACCACTGTGTACAGGGGCGACTACATCAACATCAACAGGGTGCATCGTAACTTTCGTCACCGACCGCTCGGGTTCCGAAACTCAACGAACCACCGTGTTCAAGGGGCGGGTACACCGACGTCTACAGGCTGTTCCGTAACTTTTGTGATCGACCATTCACAAACCGAAACCGCCGTATACAGGGTGCGATTCGACAGGGGCAAACAGGGTAAATCTCAAGTAACGTTACCGAGTTACCACCGGCCGAATCGCTAAGCTTTGTAAATACATATATTGTAAGTAGGGGGAACATTAAACTGTAATACCAAATCGACTTTATTTTCCCTCCCGCCAAACTAGACAGTTGACCCCTAGACTTTCGTACTCCGACTTTTAGCTACCCGTGGTTGCGTGGAACATACCACCTAAAAAAAACTGGCGCTCGAGGCAACCGCCGCCGTAAACAAGCGTCACAAAGTAGAAATCCTAACTAGCATACAAAACTAGATCAGTAACAAAAAAGGAATAGAGGGAAGACGTTGAACAACTATTTAGAGAAAATGCAAAACTGAGAAAAGAAAACCCAAGGTATTAAGAAAGAAAATGAAGAGATCAAAGAAGAGTTGAGAGAACAATTTCGTTTTAGATTAGTTTTACTAAGCAACATTTACATTTTGAAGTTCAAGTGAAAAACGTCCACAAAATAGGCCTAAAAACTTGTCTAATAGAACTTGAAAGCCAACAGGACAAGGTAAAGCTCATGTAAAATAAATTAAAGTTAAAGAATCTAAACGAAAAACTCTTCATAAATGATGATATAACGAAGAGAAAATACGTAAAATAATAAGATAGGCGGCGCAAATAGATAAATCGAAAGGAAATGAAATCAAAATAGGGATGAAGAAAATCATAATAAACGGTGTGGAATGGAGATGGGACGAACCCAAAGAGGAATAACAGAAAATGGAGCCAAAAAACTAATAGAAAAGCTGAACTATATACTTACGACGGAGCAGGCAAAGAACAAAAAAATAAATATAGGAAAGAAAGAAAAGGAAATATTAATAAAAAATACATAGCATTTTACATAATTATTTTATATTCTTAGGGCGGTAACGTGGAATATAAGAGAGCTAAATGACAAAGAAGAGGTCAAAAGTAGAGAGGAAAAGTCAATTATTAACTACATTATAGTGGAAAAGAAAAAATAACATAAGAGAAGTAAGAATAAGAAAGGGAGCGGAAGTTTTTAGTGACCACAATTTGTACCACAATAATTAATATTCTCCATATTACCAGTACGCATTGGATAATAACTGATAAAATCCTCAAGCAAGGTTTAGAAGCATTTATGGCTTTTGTGGACTTTTAGGAACTATGCGAAGACGAATGGAATGCAAACTGAGGAATTCACAACAACGCAAGGACTAAGACTGGGCAGAGTTTTAAGTCCAATAAAATAATTAGAAAAACAAGGAAGTTAAAAATACGATACAAAGATCTAAGGCAAGTGGTAATCAGCGAATGTCAATATTTGTAGCTTCAGAAAAGGACCTGGAGAGAAATTTGCAGATTTCGAACACAGCACTAAGTAAGAGAAAAATGAAAATCGATGACAGCAAAACGAAGTTAATGGTAATATCTAATCAAACAAGACATTTGAGTAAAGTACAACTTGATGGAGAAGAATTGAATCAAGTTCAAGACTTCAAGTACTTTGCAGAATAGTAAGCAAAAGAAGATTCGAATTTAAAATAAATGGCAGAATAAAAGCATTTTTATAAACAAAAAGAATGTCTATATTATCCATAAAAATAAAAGTTTTAAACGGACCAATTTTCTTCTTCGGATCGAAATAATAGATAATGACGTGGAAAATGAAAAGAAGAATTCAGGCGATGGAAATGAAGTATTTGAGGGTGAAGAAAATCGCAAGAAGAAAACCGTTAAACAAAACCATCTAGAATGTCTTGGTCATATTTGTAAGATGAGAGACAAATAGACAAATCGAGAAGATATGGGATTCGTATAGAATAGTACCGAAGCGAAACAGAGGAAGGTCAAGAACTACATGAGATGAAGCCATTGCAAAAATCCTACCTGATCGAGGAACTACAGTATACAAAATGCAAAAAAAAGATCTAATACATCCAGACGAGAGTGGTGCAGTTTTGTTTATTATACTTAGAATATAATGTGATACTTAGCCTTACGCTGTATGGTACCGGGTCCAATTGTGAATCTAAATCATCCAGGGAACCACTCAAACACATACAAGAAATTTCATTAAAATTGGTACTGCCGTGTAGGAGTTCAGTGCACACGTACAGAAGAATTATACAGAATGTCCCAGAACTCGCGCCCCAGAGAAGACCGGAGACCGATGCACAGATAAATATTCTTAAAGAAAAAATTGGTTAGCTTAAACGGTATTGAAGAAAATAACATTTTAATTTGACCAATCATATGGTTTTAGGCCATTCAGGTATATTTTTCATCATTTATGTTTATCGTACTTATACTCAAAGCCTATTTCTTATTTGTTAATAATCCATTTAACTGAATCTCTAACACTAAGGTCACTAGATGAAAAATTCTCTTTGTAAAGGTACCGCCAACAGTTATTTTTCATGGGAATTAGAAGATATAGATATACATAGGATGAGTTATAATGTGTTAGAAAAAGATACAAGTATCTAGGTATTTTTATTGATTCGCCAAGGATTTTAATGATATAATCCCCATTAAGATTATGTTTTCAATATTTGCTGATTATATGGATTTATACCAATAGCCACTAATCTAGAAAAATAGTAAGAACACGATAGGTTGAATGTAGGGAAGAAATTATCAAGGCTTCAAAGCTTTCGCCACCAATGGACATGTTTGAACGTGGACACATAATGCAGGCCACTTTTTTCCAAAATAATCAATAACCCGTCAACCGTGTATTTACTAATCTGCAACCTCCGAGTCTTCAACTGGCACACAAAATAACTACATCATAATAATAACAAGTGGTACTTTAATGTTATTTATTCAAATACTAGCTGACCTGACAGACGTTGTCCTGTCCTGTTCAAATGTTAAAAAAATTGGACAGATCGCGAAACAACACAAAAGTAAAAACAAATATATAATTCTCCAGATCTTCCCGATTATTATTTTTATTTTATTTTTTCAATTGGAAACATTCAATTGAGTTATTTCTATTCCGGGACCATAACAAACAAAACAAAAAAAATCACACATATCCATCGTTCGATTCGTTAGTTAAAGGTCTTAAATTCATACAAAAATCCCATAGAAAAAATACGAGTGTGCTTTAGACCACACGACTGAAGTAAAACTTCAGTTCGCCAATGTAAAAGTGCTCTTAATTTATGTAAGTTTATAAATGGAGCTAGAGAATCCTGAATTAATTCCGTCTGCAGTATTGGATAATGCATGTTTCAGTTTGTCGTCAGCGAAAAGTCGGCAATCATGTGTAGCGATTAAGATAAGTAGCGCAATTGCATACAAAACTGACACACTTAAGGCAAACACCCGTTAAGGCAATTTATTTTTCTATGAATTAATTATTGTAAAATCGTGCATTAAAGAAAACTTCCGTTCGTTTCGCCCGATCACACTTTTCTTAAGGCTCTCGTCACGCATTCACCAGCTGACTCCCAAAATCAAGTGTCCGTAAAGAAGTTTTACTTCAAAAAGCACTTTCAGTTTTTCCCAAATTTTCCAATTTTCCGGGCAACTTTTACAATTTTTCGTTCCGTTTTATTTGAGCTATTACGAATATAATTATGAAGAAAAAAAGAATTAGGCAAATAGGTCCACCCGTTCTTAAAGGATGCGCTTACAAAGAAACAGCATTTCAACATTTACGAACGAGCAGTGCACTTTCAGTTCACCCCGTTGGTATCTTTACTATATGTTACGATATAGTAAACGTGCATACAATGTTTTATTGGACTTGGTTTTCTCAAGACTTAAAAAAAAACATATTTTTAGAATGACTAATGAATCATTTTCTTCTCGCCTAAGATTTTTGGAAGGGTAACAAGTGCAACTTTACCATGGTATTTACCTGTGGGACAACTGAAAAGTCTTAACATCTGTACTAGATTTTGCTTTACAGCTTTAAACTCCACTTGACAGTACAGGGCATACACGAATAACAAAAAATATCCACGTCAAATGTTCATGGAAATTAAAAGAGACGGAATGATATATGTCGCAACCGTTGACAAGTTCTACTTGTGGTTACATTTTTTTCTAGGTTTTCCATGACACCCTGCATAATTATAAAGAAAGTTTAAGTTTAAATTTTCGTAAGAACAAAAGTTACGATGTATATCTACAAATTTTAACACAAAATCCCAGCGGTACCTTTAGTAGAAAGAGAATTTTTCATCTACTGACCTTATCTAACACAGTCGTCTTTAAACATGTTTGTATTCTCTCACTGATTATATTGAAATGTTCAAATGCTAGACTAGCAGCGAGGATGTTTGCCGAACGCTTTCCTGATAGAAATTATTTAAAGGCCATCACACGAACAATCAAGACAGGTCGAGTTTTACCAAACAGAAAAGTTGGTGGTCCAGGACTGTACGTACTGTTGAAAACGAAGAGGCTATTTTAGAGATTTTTGAAGACGGTACCAGAAGTATCAGAGATGCAGCTCATGAATTGAATATTTCTAGATCTTCTATCCATCGAGTACTAAAGACTGGACAAAAATATCGCTTCCACTATAAGCGTGTGCATTTACAACCAGAAAATTACCCTTCTAAACGACAATTTTCTTCCTGGCTTTTAAATCAAGAAGAAATGTATTCTAATTTTGTTTCTCGGATTTTATTTTCAGACGAATCGATTTCGTAAGGCAAGGATGTTACAGTGCTCATAATTGTCACATCTGGGCTGATGAAAATCCACACGATCTTTTTGAAAGAGCATTCCAACAATTTTTTTCCTAATGTGCTGTTGTAACAAAGCTATTAACGCACTCATTTTGAGTGCGTTAATATTCCATTAACGCACCCAAAATCTAGAATTTTTGTTTCCATTGGTTAGACACTGAATCTTGCACTGAACGAAATGTCAGTGTGATTTTGTGGTTAAGGTTCCGTGTAAGTCATCTCAAGTATACTTTAGGTACAAAAAAATCAAAATTTAACAAAATTTCCTAAATTACCAAAATTTATTTTATTTGTTAAAAAGTGAAATTAATATGCAAATTAGGAAAAATAACATGAAAAACTCGTTTTGTAAAACTTAAGAGCACTCATTCTTTACAGGCACTCCTGCCTACGGCAGTCGTGCTGCAAACCTGAACTCGTGTCTTAATATAAGTTTTACAAAACTAGTGTTTCAATATACTATTTAATAAATTTGTGGGCAGGTCTATTAGAAAATCGTGTGGTATGTCATCGATTGATCGAGGAATCATCAAATAACTATAACCTTCTCCTTTAGGTAGGACCTTTCAAATTACTGCCCGTTTTACTTATATATTATTCACAAATACAAATTTCTTGAGCACAGAACTTCCCAATTTGCTGGAAGACATGCTTCTCAAATGATTAAAAACTCTATGTTGAGCTTTTTGCGGCGAACACAGTTATGTTTATTTCAACACTTAGGTACTCTGATTGCTTTTGTTGTTCCTTTTGACAATATTCTTTTTCTGTTATGACAAGTTTGTACATACCCTTTCCTCTTGTTTTTG
This sequence comes from Diaperis boleti, assembly GCA_963583935.1. Classification (NCBI taxonomy): domain Eukaryota; kingdom Metazoa; phylum Arthropoda; class Insecta; order Coleoptera; family Tenebrionidae; genus Diaperis; species Diaperis boleti. The sequence goes on along the minus strand of OY757247.1, from coordinate 25,016,314 downwards.
TAGTGGTAGATAAACTCGTGTACGTTAAATAAAAACGGTTCTAAAAATAACACGAAAAATAATGTTAATGATAAAAACATACAATGGCAAATGTGACATCTAAATTGAAATCTACCTTAACTTACATGTTGGCACTTTGGCGTGGATAGCCTAGCAACAGATTTATGTTATATCAACACCTGGACCTCCCTTTCTGGGATTAGTGAGTTTAAAAAGTCCAACAGCGCTGTTATGTCTTTGTATTTTTTCATTTTTCGGGATATATTGTGTGGTATTCTCCATGGGACCGCGGGTTCTCAACGGTTCTCCGACAATGAATCAAAGAGTAGAGTACATCATTTTTACCAACTTTTTGCATGATTTTTAGAAGAATTACTGCTTCAAAGAAACCGGAGGAACGAAAGACAGCCTGTCACCTGTTGTAGCTTGTTTACAACTCGTTAGCATACTTAATGTGGTTTTAACACGGGTACCCTTTTAACACCACTGGTAGAAGACTATTATCAATCGTGAAAAATTAAATTGATGTCCTCTAATCTAAGAAACTGTCCTTGTTAACAAAAGATTATAAACACTAGAGAAGAATAATATGGTCTTAAAATAGACTAGAAGAAGATGCCTATGTTCTTGTCCGATTATACTTCGGTACCATAAAATTAGTTGCAATGCGAAGAAGAAAAAAGTAAAGTGTGCATAATGGATCTCACACTAGAAGTGAAACTTCTTATGCGATATACGTATTCGAATAATAATCCTGTCAAATAAGGCAAAATAAAAGTTAAATCTCGGAATGAAAGCGGGAAAGCTGAAAATTTCCACAGGCCTTTGTTTTGACGTTATAAAAAAGGACTGAAAAGTCTCGTAAAATTTCCGCTACTCAAGATCAACAACAATAATTTTCTGGATCACTGTGGTCGTAAATACCTACGTTTTTCCCTAAAACACATAAAATAATTTTTATCAAAATTACCGATGCCCGTTTCGCCAACAATGTTGGCATCGTCAGGGTGATGACTATACTAACCTTACAAGCATTGCGCTGTTTATCTGAGGTTTTAGGTCATGTGACCCCTTAACCTTTATCTTTTTCTCCGGCAAGCAATGATGTTACTGGTGGCAAAAGTGATAGGCCCTGTAGAGCTAGAGCCCGCTGCAAAAAAACTGGCCGATCGGGTTACAGGGTGGAATGTTTTTTATATGTTAGTACTCACATCAACCTTAAGAAAAACCATGGTGTGTCTGAGCGGAGTCACAAGTTTAGGGAGGCCAAGAACTCAAAGATTGTGACAGTTCAACAACTGACAAGGGAAAAGCTTTGAATATGTAAGTATAGCTTATATACCAGAGATGTTTCGACTATACTTGTTGGCGTAGTAGCCTACCTCATAACGTTTTTGCTTTTCGCCCGGATACTCAGGATTCGATTCCCGCTCATGTACGTATTTTTTTATTATTAAAAAATCTTTTCTTTTTGTAGGACCTGTTTCGCAAAAAGGAATTAATGAGTTGAACCATTTCCAGGGGCACGCCGCACGAGTGGAACTTAAAAACAAGTTCACCGTGCCAGACTGTGTCGAAGGCCTTGGCTACATCGAGAAAACAGCACCGGTCACTTGCTTTCGCTCGATCCCGGTGTGCGGCGTATTCTACGACTCGGAGGAGTTGGTCGGTGGTGGAATGTTTCGGACGGAATCCAAATTGTTTGTCTGTGGGTGGGTGAGTTTCTTCTGTATGATTCTTTCCGCCACTTTTCCCGCTGCGGAGAGCAGGCTGATTGGCCTGTGGTTCTGTGGGAATTTTGGATCCTTCCCGGGCTTCGGAATGAAAATCACCGTCGCGCGTTTCCATCTATCTGGAAAGAATCTGTGTTTGAGAATTGCATTGCAAATACAAACCAGGGCGTCGACGACGCCGTCTGGGAGTTCTTTCAGCGTCTTGACTGCTATTGTTGTCCTGTCCTGGGGCTTCCTTCGGCTTCAGATGTTGGAGGATGTGTCGGATTTCGATTCGATTTGTGAGGGATCTCTGCTTCAGGGACTTCATCGCTGATTTCCCGGACTTGTTCTTCCACTTCTTCAAGATGGTCGAAGTCAGTGTTCTGGAGATTGACTCTGCATTGCAGTTCCAGACTGTCGGCGAAAGTTTCGGCTTTGTCTTCGTCCGTGAAGACGACGCCGTTGCTTCCGTGGATCGGCGGGAGGGGTTTGCGGTCGTTGCGAAGAGCCCTGGCCATCTTCTAGATGGAGTTATCCTCTGTGGATAGTGACTCTCTCTAGCTTCTCTGTCCAACGTTCGTTTCTCAACTCTTGGAGTGCTAGTCTGACTTCCCATTGAAGTCTATTTGCTGCAGTTCTGTCAGATTCACGATTCGATACGGAATCGTGCGCCGTTGGGATGGCATCTGCGTAAGCTCTTCGCTCGCTTCCGCCAGCGCGTTGTTGATCTTGTTCTCGAAAACTTCCATTGCGGCGTCGATTCCTTCGGCATCCAAAGTTTGTGGAAAATCTCCGAAGTTGACTTCACAGTGGGCGGCGAATTCTGTCCAATTCACCCTCCTGGCATATCTCTCAACTAAGTCGTTGGCTTCCGTCCCGATGTGATCCGAGCTGAGTTCTGCGGACACCGAGAGCTCAATCTGGTGGGCGACGTTCTTGACGATTACGATTACAATTACGCTTCTTACGTAAATCGCTGTGCCTCCTCCTCGACCTCCAGGTCGATCATTTCGATGAAGTGTGAAGCCCTGTATTTTGGGATCTCTGGTTTCCGCCTGGAGTTTGGTTTCGTCCACTCCATGGGACGTGATAAATAAATAAAAAAAATAAATTCTTCGAGCTCATTGCGAGTCGCTTGAAGCCCATTGGCGTTCCAGAAGGCAATCTGCAGGAAATGTGTAATAAAGTAAATTAGTGCATTATTTGATTGGCAAGAGCGATCAAGGCTTTCGCCAGATCGCTCTTGTCTTTTGCAGCGAGGATCGATGTCAGGATGTTGTTCTTGTGGCTGGTGAACTCAGCCTTTTCCTTGGCCTCGGTTTTTGTCGTCTTTGTTCCTCCAACGACTTGGGCCCAACTGGCGGTGCCGGGGCGGTTGTTGGGGGTGGAATTCTCCTGGGAGCGGCACCCTGTTGGCTTTGGCCCGTCTTTCCGGGGCTTTCTTTCTTCGGCTTGGGGAAGTTGGGGCACCCTCTGTAGCTGGCCGTGTGAGGCCCTCCACAGTTGGCGCACTTGGCGGGGGCGGAGCGGTCTTTGTTGCACTCCTCCGTTTTGTGTGCTGCGCCACATTTGACACAGCAATGTCCTGGAGTGCAGAATTGCTGCGTGTGTTGGAACCTCTGGCAACGATGGCACTGGTTGACTCCCTTCTTCTTTCGGAGTTCTTCCATTTTAACCGATACGTAGCACACCGTGTCGGACTTTTTGGATGGCTTCCTTCTGGCCTTGTTCCAGTTCTACTAGCATGAGTGGCAGCCGCTGTTCTTACCAACCTTACACGCTAACACACCGTTCTATTTATACCGATTAGGGCGCACCCCCACCCGTACAGTTCAAAAGTGGGAATAGTGTAGAACTGGGGATAGGTCCTCTATCGCTATTGAAAACACAATTTCTATTCTTATACATTTCTAGATTGGGGTTGCCCAAAAGACATTGTAGACTAGGCCCAGAAGTGTAAACTACTTTTAAGTCTAGTCCACTGAAGATTTTTGCCAAGCCCTTGGTAATCTTTAGCCTTGGGTATAAGAAATTGTCACAATTTGTGACTTCTTCTTTCGATCAATTTGACAAGTTGAAGATTTAGTAAAATTTGTTCTATTTATAAGCTTATGGATAATATTACTGTCAAAACCGTTACACCTGGATGCATCTTTGATAATTTTGAGCTCTTTCTTGTACCTATCTGGATTCAGAGGCAAAAAGTCTGTGAACTAAAAAGTTGAGACTTGCCATTTTGTGTTGTGGACAATAATGGGAGTCTGCTGTGATGTAGTGTACTGGTGAACCCTAGTTTCAGATTATTTATGATAACAAGAGTATCTAAAAAAGGTAAACACAAATTGTTCTTTTTTTCACAAGTGAATTTTATGCTTTCAAAGCGGTTGTTAATTGATTGAAGGAAGTCATCAATGTTTAACCAAACCTTGGGGAAATAATCCAGTTCACGTTCCAAAACCTTCTCAAAACGACTCATGAAAAGGTCAGCAAAGAAAGGCGACAAGGAATTACCCATTTCCGTACCTTCTTGCTGCTGAAAAAAATTACCGTTGACTTGAAAAATGTTTTGCTTCATGCAAATCTCTGTTAACACTGGATAAATTCTTTGATGATTTGCTGGTCTAAACCGTTTTGCAGCAGCAATTCATTTAAGTAAATTAAGGTCTGTGAAATGAGAACACTTGGAAATAGAGAACTTACATCAAACAAAACTAATAACTCTCCTTGTTGCAATTGGACGTCTTTAATTTTATTGATAAACTATATTGAGTTTTTAACCGAAAAACTGGGTTGCTTATTAAATTCGTTGGTTCACCATTTTGAAACCTTATAAGTGGGTGCGTTTATTGCTACTCAAGATATCAAATATTAAACGTCAACAAGATCTGTTTTTTGCAAATATCTTGTTTCTTATACCTACCGGAAAGTGTGAAGCGCGCTGTCGTTTATAGTGCAGAGCCAGATGCATAGTACAGCTTACAATGTTCATTAGGTATACCGGCTGTCCCAAAAATAACTACATACATTAATTTTAAGCAGTAGTAGAATTCATCAGTGTCAACAATTTTTCTTAATAAAATTTTGCCCTAAACTCAGTAGTGATTATTACTCTGATGATTATGTACTATTAAATCCTCAGGCTGTAAAAATTGGACTTTCTGTACGTGATGGAGATACAATTGTTGCTCTTTCAAAATTCTTCAAATTCGATTTGCTAACCTTCGGGAAAAGCGGGCATTTTTTACGATAATAACTTTAAAAGCGGAAGTAAAAAACATTAACGCGCCCGGTCGAGTTGCCCCGATAAACTGATCAATTATTGTGTCAAATTTAGAAACGTCGTTGGTTTTTTCCAAAAATTTTTTTAGAGATTTTTTTTAGAGATCCGTTTAGCCGTTCTGGCGTGATTGAGTAACAATCCAAACTTTCGCATTTATAATAGTAGAAAGATTTCCAAAATAAAAAAATATATAAATAGTAATTTGTTTTCTGAGAAAAGAAAAGTGCTTCTTTACGAAACGTGACAAGGAAAGAAAAGACACTTTTCTTTACGAGTAGAACAAGTTATTTTTTCGGATACCCTAGAATTTTATTATGAAATCCATGATGTCACCAAAAATAAATCTGAAAATTTGAATATTAATTTAGTAACCGCCTGAACGACAATCACCGAACACCTCCATAGCAATGAAACTAAATATTTGCTTCATTGATAGAGATTTGAAAATCGTAAATAAAATAAACTTTTTCAGAAATCGTCATTAAAGTAGTTCATTATTCTACAATTTTAAATGGAAATTTAAATCCAATCAATGTTTATGGAAAATATGTATCACTAAAACCTCCACATACTACACATAGGTTGTTTTGACTATAAATTTGTGCTTCAAGGATAGTAATAACCTAAACTCCACAAATAGTTTTCGCACAAATTTTGGCCGAATTTGCGATTTCGGAAAAAATTTAAGATGCATCTCGGCACTAAAGCCATTTTTCATTACTCATGTGTTTTATTTGTCTTGGGTACCGGTAACTAAACACACATTCGTAATGAAAATATAAGACTTTAGTGCCTTAATAATATAACTATAAATAACTATTTCTTTACTAGTAAAAAAATGGTGTACCTTTCTCTATGATTTCTAGTAAAGAAATGTGTCTAATTTCCATTCCGAAAAATTAATTTAAAAAATGAGAATAAAATTGAAATATAGAAAATACAGTTTTTGCTGCTCTACTTTAGAACTTGATAAAAATGCCTTTTGATGATGATACTTTTATTCAACAAACTTTGAGTCAAAAAGATATCTTTACGTAGCTGCTACTGTAAAAAATAATATTCTATTGCAGCCTTAAGATTTTTTTCCAGCAAAACGTTTTTCAAATGCGTCACCAGCAGGTCATTAGGTTTAAGTATGTCATGAAATATTACCTAGAATCTTTTAAAAGTCACGAATTGGATTTTACACTTTTGAAATTTCCAGCTAAAACCAAAGAATGTCCGAAGGCAAGGTCATTTACGATACTTCAAAAGTAACATAGTTTCTACAGTTGAACATGTAAAATGTTTCGAAATTTTATTGTGCGGTGATTTCATAGAATAGGTCATCATGCACGTAATATCAGTTTTTTCTTAAAGTGGATCGATCAAGAGTTGGGAAAAAGAATGGAACGAAAGCCATGAAACATTTAATTCATTCGGTTCTAAGGGGCTTGATTATCAAAGATGAGAGCGAATGTCAAGACGTGGCCTCCACTCCTACATGAGACCAGAGCAACGTTGCACTTAGAAAACACTGACTTTTCATTATTGACTCTTGTTAGTCGATTGTCCAACTGTAGGAATTCACGAAAGTGAAGGGGATCATGTATGCAAATGATAGAAAGTAAAGATCTATACTTCATTGGAGACAATTTTAGGGACACTTTGGCACCTTAAGATATTGAAAAAAATTGTCATATATAAGAACCAATTAACAAGAATTTATCTATTAGTAAAAAATTTTATGCAATGTGCATTATGAGAAATATTCAAATTTAATTGCAAAACAAACCAACTTAACCCCAGTTCAACAAAATGGTTTAGAAAATCAAGGTTCTTCTTGGTAAACTAATTTATAAATTTATTATTATAAAATCAATACATGGTATGACTAGACAAAGAAAAACAAATCAAGGTTGGTATTTAGAGATACTTTCGCACTCTTGTCAAAGTAAGGTCAATTCATTTACTAATTATTGAGTTTAAAGTTATATCATGAAATCGGTTTTACAAAAATTGTTGGAATCCACATTATGTCCAGCCAGTGTGCTCAGGTAAGAATGAAGAATTGAAGAATACCTTGAAAGTTTAACGCCTTATTTATTTTTAGCGACGTCGCATTTTTTCTGCATTTTACAAAGTGAAACTCATATAGACAGATAAATACCTGTTCAGCATGACAGATATTCAACCAATTTGTGATATCTTAATATAAAGGTGTTTTGGCTTTAGTAATAAGTCCATATATTGAACCTGAGTAAGGTTTGCAATAATTAATCGCGAGCTATAATAATGAATTGGATTTGAAAGCTTTACACGAAGTATAGTTCATGTTAGATAATACAAGGCAAACTTCTTTAAAGTAAAAACCAGTTTAAAAATTTGTTTAATTCTTTAATTATTTTAAATTCGTTCCTCTCTATTTGTATGAAGACAGTTTCACTTTTTTTATAAGACACAGAAGACTTAAAAATGTATTGGCATTTTTATGTTCTTGGGTAGTCTCGCCACCAAGGATATCGTGTTCACTTTCTTTATTCTGAACCATTATTACAAAAACTAGTACCTATGTTTAATAAGGGAACTAAAGCGATGTTTATGTGCTGAAATCTCAGTACTACATCTTTATGTCAGATGAAGAATTGTAAACAGTTGTAATATACATTCAGGAAGTAACTTTTCAAGTAAATGCGACTCTGAACTAAACTTATTTGCAATTACAATAACATATCTAGGTGTGACTTCATTCCATTCCTACTCACGTTGATGAAATTCAACTGTTTATAAAAATAAAACAATGCGCTGTCTTCTCTTTGAAGATATTTGTCGACGTCGAAAGATTAAAATCGCAAAGAAAGACCTTTTGTTTAATGACATTGTAATTAGAGGCTCTTGCAAAATACTCTAACACTGAATGTTTATCTTGCATCTTTTTATTTACTTATTAAATGTTATCAAGTTTCTCCCAACACCGTTTGTAATTATGTAATTATGTCTATTGCAGTAAATGCAACTCCAAAATAAATTTTCACAACTATTGTTGTTAAAGAAATATTGGGGCTACATACGTATCAGCGTCAAGTAAAATCGACTTAGCTAAACAGTTTTTATTTGAAAAAATGTAATAAACATTTGTCCAAGTTTACAAAAAGATCAAAGGTTTAATCAAATATCACTCGTCTAATGTGTTTGACCTTATAAAGCAATCAATCATTAAATAGTGTCATTTAAACGAACCTTTTCTGTGCATGTTTTGCTTTCTGAACCATTTTCTTCCGGAAAAGTTGCGCTAATGATTGTTCTGGGAAACTGGCATTATATTCCTTAATAAAGGTTCATTTATCAATTATTGGACCATATTAAACTACTGTTAGTGTTTCATTTATTTTGTTAAAATTACGTACAAAAACGTACCAAAACTTTGTTGGAATGAAATAATAGGTATTATTTTAAATTACTACTAACATTACAATATTGCATAATTACTTTTACTAAAAGCATCAGTTGAGTGTGACAACTCAGATTTATTTCAGTTTCCCAGGGAGTATTCTATTTGATAATATTTTCGTAATTATTGTATTCCAAGGTCCCAACTAGACTGAACAACCTAAAATAATTGCTGTGTTTACAAAAACTTGAAAGAATTCACGCAGTCGCAATATCTGCTAAATATTTGTGAATACGATGGTCCATAAACTGAAGCATTTTTCAAGATTGGTAAATATGTACCAGCTAACGCTAAAACTCTTGGAATTCTATAAATGAACATAAATAACTGGATTATGCTGCATTTAATCCTGTCACATGTTCGCTTTGTAGCACTTCAAGACTGGTAATATAAATGTTTACACTATGCAACAAATTTATATTTTGAATTTGTTCTTATTTGGTTTAAATGATGACGGTTTCTGAATTCAATGTAAACCTATAATGTGATCAAATAATCTCATACTACTGAAAGAAATTTTGTTCTTCTACGCCTATTACCCAAACTGACATTTTCTCCATTGAAGAAATTAAATTTACACATCACCGCAACGGTTGATTAAGTACTGTCGAATACATTTTCTTCATAATGTAGAAAATGTATATAGGCATAAAAAAACAAAAAACACTTGCGTGTAAGAAGAAACTTTCGACACTAGTTACATACTATACTATTCTATGACATCGTAACAAGGATTTCTGTTTATTGTCGAAAAATCATAAGGTATCTAGGTAAAGTCTCAAAAAATTCGAAGGTAACGTTTAAACAAGTTACTTAAATAGACGGACTTACAGAACGGCCTAAAGAAATAACTCATTTTTTATCTAAAGGCCTCATTTGAATGAACCTCATTTGATGCAAAGGTAATAAGCATTTTATGATATATCGGGTTTTTATAAATCATTCATAAATCATGTTGTCTGTGGAAAACAAAATTCACATGTTAGATGGAGAATTTTGACGTTCAAAGCTTACTGGATGTATGAATAATTGTTAAGCTTTTCAGAACTTGTAAATTATATTGTCTGTAGCAATTTTATTTGAAACGACTACCTGTTAAAATAGAAGAAGAATAAAACTTTGTCCACAACACTCCATCTGGGGCTTTTCATTGATGGATTGCTATAAAATCTGCATATGGTCATGAGTTTCTTTCATTGGTCGCCGCATCCAATAAGCGTTGAAAATATAATTTGCTATTGTTTACAAACACAAGTTTAACTTCGAAAAATCAACGAGACGTCATTGTTCAGTTAAGGCATGATGTTTGATGATTTTATAAAATTACTTTCCGAAGCAAACTGTATTGATTTTTGATCATAACTATTTGAATTCTTTTTACGTGGTCATACCTAATCAATGGTCTCATTTCTAATTTCTTTATTTCTCAGTAACTCAATCAGAACTGGCTCATTTAATTTTAGGTATGCCCCGGCGTTTAAATGAATGTATTCGTTTTAGAGGAGATCTCACGCATTATTAATTTTTTTGACATCACCAAAATCTACTTATCACCGTATAATTTCAAGTTCATACTATCATCCCCTCTGAGTGCTCGGCTTCTTTTGGCGGTCAGTATATGTGTAATCCATAACACCATAACAGAGAGTTGCCTTTTCCATGTTTCCTTTAGAAGTTTCTTCATTCGATATTATACCTACCCAGCAGCAAAATATACTGGGTGTAGAATAGATTTTGGGCCTTGGCAAAACTTTTTAGATAAAATGTATAGGATACAAAGTAGTACTTAAATCCATAATTATTTACTTTACAGGCGTTTTTAGTGTTAATATAAAACAGAAAAAATTGAAGAAGTACTAAAAATAAACGTAGGAAAACGTTTTGCTCTAAACTAGGTAGGGGAGCCAATATTCTCAGATTGAATAACTTATTGGCAAACTGGTTTAAAGGATAGAAACAAAGCTTACGACTTTGATGTTTTGATTTCTCGCCTGTAATGTTAAAGTCATTTCCTATTTTCAGGGATTCATATTCGTTTTACATATTATTTTTTTACTCTCCTAAATATACTCTAAGTCGTCTTCAACATTCATAATAACCAGTTGATTATCACAAAGAACAATATTATTACACATCTGATCTTATTCCTAACATTTGTCCAGCAGCCCGATTCCATCTTGAGTGGTGCAAGTATTAAATGCCGGTTTGGCTATGTTTTATTTCACATAAAGTTGGTCCTACTGTCTGGGCTTTAGATAAGTCGTCTGTATAGCAACCGACATTTAATTCCGTTGCAACTCAACATGAACGATGTTTTAATACTTAATACAAAAATATACATTTAAACAGCCTTACAATCCGATGTTTACGGTTTGCAACAAAAATAGCACCCCTGCTTAAGACCCTTACTCGAAAACACTGCCTTGACAAAAGCTTTCTCTGTATGTCTCTATTTATATTCTTTTAAATTTTAAATTTGTTGTATTTCAAATGTGCTGCTGCACTATAGCAGACAGAATATTTTGAACGACTTGTCATTCCTTTGACATACAAATGTAAAACTGGCTTTATGGTCAACTAACCTTATTTTTAATTTTTGTTTTTCTTGTCATGTCACCAGTGACAGATTTAGATGTTTACTTCAAATTGTTAATTTTTAGATTTCATTTATAAGTCTCATAATAACAGTAAAGAACAGCTTACAATGAGATTTTTTAATATCCAAAAATTTTACGTCTGTCATAGTACATGATTGTTCTGTTGAAAATCTCAATGGGGTCGTCCCACAATTTTTCTAGAAACTATGCTAATACCCCTATTTTTTGTTTATTTGAAATCACACGTTTAATAGGTTTACTTGAAACACGCGCCTTTCTGTGACGTCAACACGGGACAAAATTTACGAACCAATGACAATGCTCCCCCGAAATGACGTCACAAGAGGCGGTATATGTCCATCGTTTGAAATTGCTATCCGAAATTGCAATTTTGATACACTCTGTTATCCCACAAAACAACTTTATTAAACAGCAAAACACGTTTTAGGGCTTCACGTTATATAGTCTACGAGATTCTATATACAGAATGTCCCAAAATTACCGCCCCATGGGTGAAGGGCTAGTGAAGTCAAGTGTTCGTAAAGAAGTTTTACTTCAAAAACACTGAACTAATCGAAAAACAATAAAGTACCCGGTCAGGAGATTCTCTATTGAGCCATATAGGGTGTCCCACAATTACCGCCCCATGGATGAAGGGCTAATAGTCTGCGATGGGTTTGAACAAAATCTGCAATAGGGATGTTTTCACTGGTTTCAGACAAGGGACGCATGCGCGAAAAACGTCGGACAAGTACAGAATTATGACAGGTACAAGTGTCAAGGTGGTCAAGCGGCTTGTGTTTAGGTACCATTACACTAGCGTTCTATCGTACGTGTTTAGACCCAAATATTCCACAAATAGCGACAACCTGAAAATCAAAATATTGTTGTCAACATTTTCTGACAAATGTCAACTCACTACAAACCTTCAAAAATAAAAAGGTATAGTCAGGAGCTGCAATAAAAAAATTGTGCAGTTGCTCTTCTGTAAACACCAAAGACTTTTTAGGCTCATGTCCTTTGTTTGTTCCCTTCAAATAAACGCATGTAGTTTATGAAAAGAAGCAATATTCACACCGTGTTTGATTCGCAGCATCGTTTGCAATTTGGAATGAATGCAGCACAGTGTTGACGACTTGTAGCTAGTTGACTGTCATGAAACGTAATTTTACGTTAAAAAATTGCTCTTTAATAAATTAATCGTCACCTACCATTTCGTTCATATAGGCAAGCATTAGTGTTTCATCGACCACATTGTAGTTTTGGCTGGCCATCCATTTGAAAAAATTTTCGTATTAATTGCAATACGGGCTTCTCTAAATTTATTAGGGATTAATCGCTGTTCAGCTTATTCGGCTAACCTTCTAATCTGGGACGGAATATCCTCGTTTTCGTTCATTTTGTAATTCACAAACACAGTCGAAACAAACTTCACAAATCAATAAATTTATAATAAATATACATAACAACGAAACAAAAACAGTTGATAATCGTTTCTACATTAACGATTAATATTGCAGATTACTTCGAAAAAGGAATTCCGCTTTTTGTAATAATTTTCAGATTATAGTCCAGGTATAATAAACAATAGCATATAATATACGTGTATAAGAGCCTTTAAAGCACTGCTCCGTTAAAAGGCACTTGGCTTCGCCTCGTGAAGGCTTACTTATACACTTATATTATAATATACTATTTAAACATTATTTTTCTCTAAGACGACTCTGTGGTAGTTCAGCTTTTATTTTTGTTGTTTTTTCTTTTCAATCATCTTCCTTCAAATTTTTTCTTCATTCCTTTCTTTCTGGGCTATCTGGGCACAGTTGCCGTTGTTTGCACATAACAAACCAATTCATTTTATTTTACTTTGTCTGATTTGCTGAAAAGTATATCTGTGACTAATTGTCAGTTGATCATCTATTTGGTGCTATTCTTTGTACACAATAAAAGAACAAATTTTAATTGTGAATGACTATGAACTAGAACTAGATTTACCTCTTCTATGGCAGCATGTAGGAGTTATCAACTGTAATCGAGAGGTAGTGCACAGTAAAGTACAAGGCACAATAATCTGACAGCTATAAAACCGGGGCCCATTGCCGCAAATTAGATGCACAATGAGAAAGGTTCAGGGTTGTAAATCAACAGGAAGCGGAAGGACTTTGAGTTGCTTGTTTATTGGTAGATGAAACGGACCGGACTTTTATTCTTGCTCCCTAATTCCATGGTGAGTTCAATGCGATAGAGATGGTATGGAGTCAGTCGAAGCTATATTTACGACGCTATAATAATTACCCAAAATTTGGAAATGAGACCATAGACTTCATAAAAAAAGGTGTCGATGAAATATCGGCAGATAATTGGACCAATTATTATATTCGACATGTTGAAAAAATCGAAAATGTATACAGACAAAACTTTGTACAAGAATTAATTATAGAAATAGGAAATGACAACAGTGAGAGCAGTGAAGATGAATTTGTTACAAATTAGTTTTATTTTTTCTTTTTTATACATTATTCTTATTTCAATTTATTTGTTAATTAAATATTTTCAATTTTGGTTTAACTTAATTTGTTATTGATTTTCTCAAAAGTTGACCTGTGCATGTGATTATTATTTTCTCATTTTATAAACTGGATGCGTTACTTTTATTTCACACTGAATATTATAGTTACAATATTATGCTAATTGTACAATAGTAATTTGTAGAACTAGTTTTACTAATAATAAATACATATTTTTGCATTTTAATATCTGCAGCAATAAAAAAAATACATTACTTATTTATGCTAGTTTCGGTGTAAAACGTTTTGAACACAATTTTCAAGTACGGTCGTGGCTTCACGTTTTCAAAAAAGCTCTCGGAGTGAGCCACACTTTAGTCTCGGAAATTTATGGGTGGGTTTAGCGGTTTAGTGCTCCATTGTTAAATAATTGTGGGCAATAGACCCCGTTTTATGGGTGTTACATTATCTTGAACTCTACTATACTTTTGGCATTTCGGGTACGGTCGGATTAAGGACACAAAAAACTACAAGATTTCATCAAGAGACAATCATACCAAAATATTCTACAGATTTTTAAGAAGAGATTGTGGCATTTCCATTGCATTGCTTGTGCCAACGCACTAGACAGTCTTATTTGTATAAAATGAATCACAAGAAACCAAATTTGACGTTGCCAAATAATTTTTAAAAGTCAGGGCCACGTTAAGTTTTGGTTGGTTTTTAATTTTTTCAAGACATGCTTTAGAATTGATACCGTGCTCTCTTTGAATCAGCACTGATTGGTCAACTTTAGACTTCTGTAGTTTCTAAACTATGATAGCCGGAACAATTTTAATTCCAGATTTTGTTCAAACCCATCGTGGACTATTAGCCTTTCACCCATGGGCGGTAATGGTGGGACACCCTATATGGCTCAATAGAGAATCTCCTGAATTAGTTCAGTGTTTTTGAAGTAAAACTTCTTTACGGATCCTTGACTTGGGTGTAAGCTGGTGAATGCGTGACGAGAGCGTTACGAAAAGTGTGATCGGGCGAAGCAAACGGAAGTTTTCTTTAATGCACGATTTTACAATAATCAATTCATAGAATTGATTTTTGTCTTAACGGGATTCGAACCCGCGTGTTATCCGTTGTGAATCCGCACTTCTCACAATACTTATCTTAATCGCTACACATGATTGCCGACTTTTTGCTGACGACAAACTGAAACATGCATTATCCAATACTGCAGACATAAATTAATTAATTACATAAATTAAGAGCACTTCCACAATGGCAAACTGAAGTTTTACTTCAGTCGTGTGGTCTAAAGCACACTCGTATTTTTTTAATCTCTTCCATGGCTATGATTTGAACGAATGAAAAACCAATAAAGAATCGGAATTAACAAAAAGAATTAATGTAGGTATTAAAGAAGGCGCAGAGAATGTTTTAGGTAAAGAATAGTTAAACGAAAAGTCATATTGGTAGGACAAAGAAGTAGAGGAGCCGGGAAGAACAAAAAAGAAATACAAACAGGGGTTCCATGACTGTAAAAACGGAAGATTTGCTTTAAAAAAAAAGAGAACCGACTTCAAAAAGTGAAAAATAATTGAATACATGTATTATTACATGTACTACCCAATGATCTGTCTGAAGTTCAATTATTTTTCACTTTTTGAAGTCGGTTCTCTTTCTTTTTAAAGCAAATTTTTTTACAATTTTAAGTGATAAGTTAGCGATACCTAGTAAAGACGCTTCTCCAATATTGAGGTCCTCAATAAAGTTGACGATGAAATCGGTATGAACATAATTATATACATAAAATGAAGAAAAAATATGGGGATTTTTCTCGATTTCCATGGGATTCCCTGATCATATCCTGATTTTTTGACAATGGAACCACGTCAAGAGTATACCCTTTCAAATAAAAGAAGAATTTTGTAAATCACTCCACAACTGACAAAGAAATCGGTGAACATACATGATAAGTCGGTTAAAAAGGGAGCGAGAATTTGAGGATTTTTCTCGATTTCCATGAGATTCCCTAATCAGATCCTGGATTTTTTAACAGTGTAACCACCTCTACAGTATGCCCTTTCAAATAAAAGAAGAATTTGAAAATCGGTCCACAATTGACGAAGAAATCGGTGAACATACATGATAAGTCTGTTAAAGAGGGAGCGAAAATTTGAGGATTTTTCTCGATTTCCATGAGATTCCCTGATCAGATCCTGATTTTTTAACAATGTAACCACCTTTAGAGTATACTCTTTCAAATAAAAGAAGAGTTTTGTAAATTGGTCCACAATTGACGAAGAAATCGGTGTACATACATGAAGTGGGTTAATAAAAGGGAGCGAAAATTTGACGATTTTTCTCGATTTCCATGGGATTCCCTGATCAGATCCTGATTTTTTAACAATGTAACCATCTTTAGAGTATACCCTTTCAAATAAAAGAAGAATTTTGTAAATTGGTCCACAATTGACGAAGAAATCGGTGTACATACATGAAGTCGGTTAATTAAAGGGAGCGAAAATTTGACGATTTTTCTCGATTTCCATGGGATTCCCTGATCAGATCCTGATTTTTTAACAATGTAACCATCTTTAGAGTATACCCTTTCAAATAAAAGAAGAATTTTGTAAATTGGTCCACAATTGACGAAGAAATCGGTGTACATACATGAAGTCGGTTAATTAAAGGGAGCGAAAATTTGACGATTTTTCTCGATTTCCATGGGATTCCCTGATCAGATCCTGATTTTTTAACAATGTAACCATCTTTAGAGTATACCCTTTCAAATAAAAGAAGAATTTTGTAAATTGGTCCACAATTGACGAAGAAATCGGCGTACATACATGAAGTCGGCTAATTAAAGGGAGCGAAAATTTGAGGATTTTTCTCGATTTCCATGAGATCCCCTCATCAGATCCTGAAATGGTGACAATGGGACCAATCTGTAAGTATACTCTTTCAGATAAAAGAAGAATTTTACAAATCGGTTTATAAATGACGGAGTTCGGCGGTAACAAACATTAAAAAAAAAAAAACATACAACCGAATTGATAACCTCCTCCTTTTTTGAAGTCGGTTAAAAAAAGATTTAATAGTATATTTCATACGAGTGCGCTGTCATTACACTTTTCAGGGGCGAGGGCGAATTGAGCCATGAGGCCGAGCCCCTGAAAAGTGACAGGGCACGAGTATTGAATAGTGTTTTTTGTATTCGTTCCCGCAAAATGAGAAAAAGTACAAATTTACATCAGATTTTGAGGTTAGGTTGACAGCTGCCAAATTAAATACATACGATGCAAAATTTATGTATATATCTTGCTATGTATTTCATTACGCATGTGTTTCACAAAACGAATACAAAAAAGATAAAGATCACTCAGTAAGGACATAAAGAAAGTAGTAGTAAAACATGGAGCATAAAATCTGAGACAATATTATAGCAATAACACCAATAGTAACTACATTTTCTTAGAACTGAAACAGGAAGAAACTGTTTTTCTACTCACCGTTAAAAACAAATCACCAAAAAAATCAAAATTGCCATTCAATGTTAAGAAAGTCGTAACACGCCTGACATTGAGGAATATATTTAAAATTGGTGAAGTAGAGACCTGAATTCGTAATACCTGTCAAATTGTTTTAAACATTTCGCGACCTAAGAACTAGAAGGTTCCAAGTCCCATTGTGACTAAATTTGAGTTGTTTTGGTTTATCAACTTTTTTATGAAACTGAATGAATTGTTAACAATTCCTTAACTTTATTATCAATTAACTTTTTTCCGGTAAATTTGAGTGCCATCATGTACGCCCATTTTTTTTCTGATTGAAACATTATTGAATAATACTGCCTTGGTTACGATATGTCATAACACACTAATATTTCCCAAGGGAACTATGAAACGCTCATATTGTCCCAAGGGAAATATGAAACGTCATATTTCACTATAAAAATGTTATATTTTTTAATTGAAGCAACAAAAATAATACGAAATGTTTTATTTTTTATTTTTATTAAAGCAACAAATGAATTAACAAAGTCTTTGCATTTGTAACACTACTTTTCAGAACCAAAATAAAAATTGCAATTCTCAAACCTTCCGCTAAAGCGATTACAAGCAGCTACAAACGATGAAGAATCTTGTTCGCAATTTGTCGATGAGACTGCCGTTTCCTTACAAAGAGCATTCAGTTCAGTTGCAGTCTTGAACGATTTTCCAAAAACCGTCACCAAAGATTGTGATGGCATCATCAACACACCAGGAACCGTAACAGATGCTGCATATGGCTCTCCCTCCACACCAGCTATCATCTTTGCTACCTTATCTTTCTGCAACATACTGTCAGCCAGATATCCTTCTGCAACAGACGAACTTTTCCAACCACCGTATCTCTTCAGTGTAGTCATTGAGGCTTCCGCATCGGCCACCAAAGTCGCGGATGTTCGTCTTCCACAATGGCCTGTATACGCCTTCGGATTATCCAAACCCAACCATTCAGCAACCTTACTTGGAATCTTTCCGAAGGTTTTTTTTCCGACCGGCTGAAGAGTACACTTCTTATTTCGATAAGCCACGAAGAAACTAAGAACACCTTGCGACCTTGCGGACGCAACGCCGAATATTTTCTCACCAAAAGAGCAGCACCCAGATCTTCTTCATCAATAATTGTAAATTTCCTATTTACATCATTCTTCGTCTTTGAAACGCTGATCACCAACCCACGATCTTCGATATCGGAAGAGAGCATATTTACCAATTCGTTCGTTCTGCAGGCGCCAAAGATTTCCATAATTAAAGCGACTTTCAAAATTAGGGATGTAACAATCTATTCAACAGAGGAAAATCACAATGAAATTTTTACCTTATACATAAAAAAAAATCATTAGTAGCTTCTCGTAAGAATTTTTTGAGCTGTTCTCGGGACAACACCTCCGATTTTTTAGGAACGTATCCTTTATTTTTATTCTTTACAAATGCTTCTACTTCATCGAACATTTTGACATCAATTTTTTCCTTTAAATGTAGCATTGACCTTAGCATCGATAATTTTGGCCACATCGTGTTTGGTGAATATTTCTGCGACTACGGATAAAATAAATTAGTCATACGTCAAAAATAACAAAAATCATAGCAAAATACCAAATCTTCAAAAAACGCTAGCAAAATATTTTCGTCGACACCGTTCACCAAATTTTCTCTTCACCACTCTTGAAAGTCTTCATACACTTTAATGTAAGCAGCTTTGGATTTCGCCGGAACCAAACATTCACGGGGTTTCGCCGCTTGTGTTAACACGTAGTTTGACATTTCATCTATTTTATTTATGACAGAACGCTATTTACAAACACGGCAGTTAGCAAAGTTACCAATCCGATAAATTCAGAAATTATTTTTCCATTTTCACAACAATATTGTTCCAATCAAAAAAACTATTGATTACAACACGGGGAATATGAATACATTTCCCTTGGTTGTCTATACATCCCTCGGGTTTCACCCTCGGGATGTAACTAGCCAACCTCGGGAAATAATTATACTATTCATATTCCCCTAGTTCTAATAATAGCTATAAAGTTAGATATAAGGTTCTATACTATCCATTATGTTTTTATAAATAGCTTTAATAAAAGTAGGCTATTATACAGGGTTAGTCAAAAGTATGGAATAGGCGGTTTATCTCCGTAAATATAAATTTTATTACAAAATGTCTTTAATAAAAGTTGTTTTACTAATTATTCTCTATTTCTTAATTTGCTCGTTGTTTGTATATGTCAACGCATTTCCATGGAAACGTAACTAATTTTTGTTTTTTGAATGGCAACCTAGTAATTTTTTTGCTGATTTTTGTTTCTCTTTTTTTTTATTTGAAATGACCTGGTACTTTTTTTAATATCCTTTCATAACAAAATTTCTGTGTAAAATCATAATTTCTAATAAACGACAAAATTGGTATCAAATCAGATTCTCGAATTTTTAGTGATGCTTTTTATTCATGTGATGATAATTCTACAAAGAATTATAGTGGCCTCTGTTTTTTTAATGGTATTTTTCATGTCATTGTGAAATACCTTTCAATAAGTTAACAAATCAATTGAATAAGGATAGTTTTATTTTAATTTGTAAACATGGTGAAACTTAGTGAAACTGAAAGAATTGAAATGTTCATGATGGTTGGTTATAGAGATCGACAACGTTCACACCAAGATGTTTGTCATTTATTTAACAACGTTCATCCTGTACTCGATATTGTACAATTATTTCCGGATGCAGATCGTCAAGGAATGCCAAACCGAGATATTTGGTTTCAGCAAGACGGCACTCCACCACATTATGGGGTTGATGTTTGCCTATTTCTGGATAACATTTTTCCAGGTCGTTGAATAGGACGTCGGGGGCCTATTGAATGGCCTGCTAGGTCCCCCGATTTAAACCCCTTAGATTTTTTCCTTTGGGGCCATTTAAAAACTAAAGTTTACAAAGAAAAACTCCAAATTTGGAAGATTTAGAAGTCAAAATCAGACATGGAATCGCAGAAATACCACCTATCTGGCTAAAAAATTCGTTACGTAATTTTTATGACAGATTAGGTTACTGTTAACCTGCAGGGGGTCTCTTCAGTTTGAACATTTAATTTAAGTTAAAGATTATTTGATTGAATAAAGTATTATGGCCATTTTCTCTAAAATTTTGTTATGAAACCACACAAAAAAAAATACCAGGTCATTTCAATAAAAAAAGAGAAACAAAAATCTGGAAAAAAATTACTAGGTTGAGAATAATTAGTAAAAAAACTTTTATCAAAAACATTTTGTCATAAAATTTATATTTACGGAGATAAACCGCCCATTCCATACTTTTGACTAACCCTGTAGATGATAATATTGTAGTTATATAAATATATTGCGTTATAGAAGTCCTAGAAAAAAATGTAACCACAAGTAGAACTCGTCAAAATAAACATTTTTTCTATTTACCACTTTGCTGAAATCCGCTATTTTTTTAACATTCTTCTAACCCCTTATTTCACCCTGCGCCTATGAGTTCATGAACTTGAACGAATGAGGAAGTTTTTGTGCGATTGTTGTAAACACCTTCTAACTTTTTTAGGGCAAAAAATTTTATTTATCAGTTGAGTGTCGCGCTTTGTTATGCCTGTGCTCGATTCTTAAGGCGAAACGCTCAGTCGCCTCAACTTTGGAACCAAATTACGGCTTTCATTGTTAGGCTATCTTAACGTATTGGGCATCAAAATTAGTAAAAAAAAAACTTCATCACGGCAAAACGTTGTTTGTTCAGAAAAAAAAATTATTGCCAAAATGAGAAGCCAAATTTTTTTTTTTTTAACAAACGTGTTGGTGCTTGATTTTTACTGATCTCAGTATTCGGTAAATGCAAGGTGTTTTTATAAATATTGAAAAATAAATTTGCAGATTGTCCCCAAAGTTTGCTAGTTTCAAGCAATGTTGGCGTGATTCAAGGTAACACAGGCCCCGCCCCTCAGCGGCAGGCAGACGTGTTGACAGCTGACCGTATTATATTTCCTGTGTGCCGCAGCTCGTTCTTAAAAAGATAACAAAATAGTAAAGTAAACAAAAACGGGCCAGTCGCCTTAAGCAAATACTAATAATTTTTTCATTGCAATTTGCACGAAAATGTTTTCTTTATAGTGTCGTTGTACGGGGAAGTGTTAGGTAATGCAAACGAGGCCCGCCGCTTGTCTGTATACAGGGAACGTTTTTTAAATTCTAACGTCAGGTGCTTTTGTGCAATGTTTGCGTGATTATGGCAAATTTTCTTCTCCAACTCCAGATTTTGGACGTCCCAGATGTAATCACGTTTTGGAAATTGAACTGAAATTTTGGATGCTATTGAGGAAGAGCCAAACTTGAATATTCGAAGATGCGCTTTAAGTGTCGGTGTGTCAACTTTTATTGTTTACCGCACGTTACAATAAATACTTGCAAAAATTGGTGATCAGGTACTTATAAAGTTTTTCGAAATCAAAAACCACCACTTGCTGATTTAAGTTGCTAACAAAAATAAACATTGTTGGTGCTTTCGATATTCTCAGGGTAACACTACGGCTTAAAACTTGGGATTGGCTTTGGAATTTCAATGAACATGAAAGACGAATGTCAAAATCATACAAAACAACAAAAACTTCAAAGGCTGACGGCAATGAGATGTTTGTTAGAGGCTATGACCACTGCTATAACCTATCTTTTTCCAATATTTTAAACGTCAATACGATGTTGCTGGTTGTATTGTGGTAAAATATAGTCTTGGTGGTATTTTGATTTTGAAAAGGACTATGTTACCTCAAAGGGACAGGACGTAACGTAAAATGCTGCCAATATGGTCAGCTCACAATTCTAAAAGAAGAAGTATAAAATATTTGATTTGTTTTAATTTTACAGTTTCATTTGATCTGTTATATTTCCTATACATTTTTTTAAACTTATTAGAAGGTGTAAGTACATTTAATATCTTCGAAAACGTTGCACTTTTTTGACCAAAATTTGAAAGATGATGTTTATAAAGAGTTACCTTACCGACTTTACCTTACCAGACCATTTTTAAATTAAATAATAGCGGATGTTCAAATAAAAATTCACTCTAGAATGTCATGGGATTTTGTTGATGCTTTAATCATATAAATTCAATGATCAGCTTGAATGATTTGTTAAGAAAATGTTCATAGTGTCTTTTTTTCATTTGAATAGTGTGTTAAAATGGTAATTTCGGCAGGTGGCTGAAAAGCCTACCGTCAAGGTCTTTTTACATTACAGCACACGCTTTTATAAAAATTAAATTGAGGAAGTTTCTATCAACGTCAATATTTTAACCTTGATATTTACAAGAATTCGAGAAAAAGTATGTACCATTTATAAAGTATTTTCAGTCTACAGGGTGTCTCGCATAGCTTCCTGAAAATGTGAGATTTATTACTTTAAAGAAACAAAAAATCTAAGTAAGTACCATTTGGGCTAAAATTGAACAATAATAGGAAAAGGACAGTTTTGTAAAATCAAATTTTTAAACCTCTGATATAGTAACAACAATAATTAACCTACTATAGCCAAACTTTCATTTATCATTTATTTAACCCTAAAATGTCAATTTTGGCTATTGTCAAAAGCACAAAAAATGTATTATTAAACAGAAGTTCCCAATAGTCTTACTTCCAGGTGTGTTCGAAATGTCTTCAAAATGCAATTTGCTATAAGGCTTTTTGACCCTTGTATAGGTTCTTCATGTGGAAGGAAGCTAACCTTATGCGAGACACCCTTATAAAATATTTTATTTTATAGTATATGAATATACTTATAATTTTGATTTCATCCTTATATTTCCGGTTGGTATTTCAATTTTTATACTACTAAAAACATCAGCTAATCCAAATAAAAATTGAGAATATCACATCTCAAAAGCTATGTGTGGTATAAAATTAACAAACCATTATTTTCATAAAAAACAATTGGCATCATTCTTTTTGGAAAGTGTTTTATATTTGTAATTTACTCAATGTATTAGTTTCTGCTTGTATTATATTCTTCAAAAATGTGTCTAATAAAGTAGTATAGCGACAGAAAGCGGCACAAAAATTTCATAAGTGGTACTAAAATATGTACAGGGTGATGAAAAAATGGCGTCCGCGGTACCTCAAATCTTGTAAAGGATTTTATAGTCCAAGCAAATTAGACTTTTTAGAAGAAATAATTTATAAAGTTTTGAAATTGTTTTTAACTCCCAGCAGGGACTCAAGAAGATCCGAAGAGTTTACCCCCCCCCCCCCCCCCGGGGGGGAGCTTCATCCCCTTCTGCCCAAAAAACCGCCCCCTCCCCCGCGTCACGTCATGAAGCTGTTCTACATTTTTCTCGTAAACGGTAACTCCTAGGAGAAACTGTTATAGGGCTTATGTTCTCTTCAATTAAATTCTGCATAAAATTGCATGAAGTTTTTGCCTATCTTCCACCCAACGCTCATACATACGTTGGAAAATGAGTATAGTTGTCAGCGCGTAGGCAAAAATTAGTCCACCCCCGTTTTTTGCGGCGATTATTTCGAAAACCATTAGTGAGATCAAAAAATGTATAGAAACAAAATGGTAGAGTGGTTTTTTGTACAAAGACCATATTGAATAAAATTGTCATTGGCAAAAAACAGGGGTGGACTAATTTTTGCCTTCGCGCTGAAAACTATATTAAACTAAATTGCAGTAGATCGTAATAATAAAAGTGATAAAGGCCTAATTGGTATAACTAATATGCCTCAAACAAAAATATGTATTATTGCCCCGATCAAATTTGGTAGGTTTCTTGCAAAACTACATGTTTACTCTGATAACTGATTCTCTGCACGATCGTTTTAATTACATCCTGGATTTCACACAACTAACAAACTAAGATCTACGATAATAAAATGTTTCATTTAACTTTCTTTTAAATTGGTAATTTTTAAGAAACCTGCAATTTGGATTGGAAGCCATTATTTCAGTTTAGGACCTTAAATGTCTTTACGAGTCTCAAGCTTTCTTCTCATAGTAATGCAATAAGGGAAACACATTTTCCGTTAAAATGCTTCCACAACGTTCCGAAAATAACGTGACTGAAATCATGAATTTATGACTCAACATAGATAGGACTTCTTCATGTAAGTAGCTACAGTTATTGCATAAAAAATTACAGTGATTTAATTCGATTTGATTCTTGATAATAAGGAAGTCACAATAAGGTTAATTATCTTAAAAAGTACCGTTGCTTAAAAACATTCAAATAATTAGAATTTAATTTAACTTGGTTTTATTCAATCGTGACTAAATTATAAATAGAACGTCGCTTACATTTCGTTATTTACCAAAATATTGGGTACCTCCTTTACATGTAAAAACCCCTGACAGGACATTATTCCACGTAAAATATCAAGGTTGTTACACGAGATGCTTCAGGCGATATAACATCAGCAATAAGTCTAAATCGGGAAATTGTGAACGATACTCATTTGAACTTTACCTATCCATTTGTTGAAACGACTGAAAAGTTTCAATCAAAACTACAAGGCACTTTCTAATTCGATTATTATTATTCATAATTGAAAAACAAAATAAAGACACATGTTTAACTCATCTGGCATGAGACATCAGAAACACAAATTGTCCATTTATTGATATTAGTATTTTAGTTGACACTTTCTCTAAGAATGGATAGACTGTATACCGTGACAACCAAAAGTATGGGAACACTTGATCAAAGATTTAACCCTTGTGCCATTCATCAAATGAAGAACAACGTCATTTGTCGGTAATTGAAGAAGGGTCTAATAAGGAATAATTTTCGATTGCGCTTTGAAAAATTAAAGTCATTTGATTTAACATTGAAGAAAAACGGATGTTGCCTAACCAGTTCATGAATGATTTAAAGGTTACGCTAATGTTTTGCAGAACTCTGAAACTTAAGCATCACAATTAATTCCTTTTAATATTTAGGTACATTAATTGTTGCTAATTAGGGGTGAACGGATCCTAATGATGGGTAAATTCTTAGTCCATAGAAATCGTATCCAATAACTGGAATAATTTAAAAATAATTATATAATTATAAATAAAAAAATGTTTCAAAAAACATTGCTAATGATATTATAAAGAGTGTCCCTACTTTTGTGCACTACTGTATATACCGAGACTGTATAATTAATAAAAAGTGAAACGTCAAAAACACATCGATTTCAAATTATTTAAACAATCCATTAGAACAGACACTGCAAGTATCAGTCACATTACAATGACCCATTTTGCCATGTTTCAAAATATCCACTTCATGCATTTAAAAATGGCATTTCTGGTATGTTGGTATTCTGAGGTATCGTCGAAATCTCTTAATATTTGTAACTTGAGTCCGGTTTCTTACAAAAAGATGTCCAGAGACGTGTTTTGGATGTTGCAGCTTAAAGAGAGCGGTTATAAAAGGCAGTTTAACAGTAGCTTGCTAGTTACTCGGGGTCTCAATAGCGAAAGTTGCCCTGACGGAGTTGTGTGTGGTGTGTTTGTTGGGCATGTGGCGTAGTGTGTAAAGTGAGATTCCGGGCTCTGTATAGTGACACTGTGTGCCTAGTGCAGCTCGGTGCGGTATTTTGTACAGCCCCTATTGACAGTTTCATCTCAAATTAAAAAAAAAAACATTTTTCCACCAAAATGGCAAAGAGCACGATACTGATGTAAGTGACATTTTCTCTCTTTAAAACTTTATAGTAAATCACAGGCAATGTCATATCTGCTTACAGTACAGAGTAAAGAAAGTCGAAACTTAAGTTTATGTCGTAACAATATGTTCAAACACGTAACTACTAAAATTCATTTGACCACGTTGCCATTTCAGCCTTCGGTCAAATATATAGAACTTTCAAAACGTTTTTTGTAAGTAAGTAGTTAAGAACCTTCTAAGTGAAATTTTGGAATGTACGATATGCATCGCACGAATTTGTGTTAATTAAATTAACGTTAGCATCTGGTGTCAGTTATTCTTTCAATGGGAGCAGATAAGAAAGAAAAAATAAAACCAATTATTAATCTGGGTTAAGTGTTTCATATTCTGCACTATTACAACATACTATTTATTTCTAATTCTGCTTAAGTTACATAAAAATGTACCGAATGCTGTTTACTACAGTTAGATCCATAATCTGATGGGAGTGAGCTTTTGCAATAATTTACATAACAAAGATTTAAATTTATTCCTTTAGTTATTGCATTTCTGGCAATAGCACCACCTAGCAAACTTTATTTTTTCTTTAAGAATGATGATAGGTCAGGCATAAATTCCTCATTATGATAATTACAAGTTAGATATGACAATGAAATATAGATTAAAATTTCCACACTAATGGATCTATAAAACATGCGTTTAATTAGAAACTGTTATTAACATATAACAAGTTATTACAATATAATAAGCGCAATTTATTTAATACAGTATCACTAGACTTGCTCTGCTGAAAGTTAAAACATTTTGTAAAGTGAATAGTAGTAAATGTTCCATAAAATAATGAGTTACCGTTATCTATTAAAATTGCCATGTAAAAAGTGACTTGTAACTTCCGTATACAAAACAACTGCGCCTTTCCAAACTTAGATACTAGCGATATATAGACATAGTTTTTTTCAACTAGCTGTCAGGAGGCTAAAATAAAAAGAAAACCCCAAAGGAATACGGTTAATATTTTTTTTATATCAATTGATTCATTGTCATGCTATCCTTGTTTTTGAAGATTTTAAACGTCGAGAACAGTTATAATTGAAAGATTTATTAAAGAGGTTTCCAAATTATATTGAGTTTCTTTGTGTTGACGTTCGTTTCAATGCAAAATTATTATTCCAATTCGGTTGTTCATCTGAATACGTAAAAATCCTGCAATAAATTACAAGAAGTCTTTTTTGCATTTAACATTTACATAACATTATAATGTTCATGGCATCTTCATTAAAATTTATGATACCTATAGCCCGTTAAATGGTGTATACATTTGAACTTTACTCACTCAAGGTTTTTACTTTTACCGTTTCATAGTAGTATCTACCGTGGTCTTAGACATCTCTCAGCAGGGAAAGTGGTCGGCTGCGGTTATCTTTTTGTAGCTGCAACCACATTATTACATTGTAATATTGGCTATTTTGCAACGTGTTAAAAAATATTGCAATCGTAATACAAATCATGAGAAAAAATTAACAAAGTCAAATTTGATATTGAATTGGGTCAATACTCGCTATATTGAAAAGTAATTCCAACTATTTGAAATATGCCGGAATTTGGATATTTTCACAATATCAGTGTTTGCAAGAAAAAGTTTATTTACTCCACTTACACACTTGATGAAGAGAAACTAACCACACAATACGGACTCATCTCCTCTTATTATCACTAATGCAAATTTAGCGGAAGTCATGCGAAATGTTTGTAACAACTAGAGTGGAAAAATAAACGTAATAAACAACATCACGATATTGGGATAATAAATTTTTAATAAGCATAAATCCCACTTTGGAAGTAACTACTTTACTTATCCACGTAATTCAAGATTATTAAACGTCATAAACATGTTAAAATCATTTTCGACCTGAAACTTTCTTTCTGGCCGGAAGGTCGTGTTCTGACCTTGATCAACAAATTTCTCCATCTTTCACTCTCTTCTGCCCAACCCAATGGGGATTGTGTGTCAATGGCACCAACGCCACTACCTATTGACAATGAAAGTAATTAGATCTTAATTCATTTTTCATAGAAGGGAAGGTCCTTATTTGCAAATTTGCGACTTTTATCTCTGCCGTGTCGTTGAAGGTTTTATGAGTTAACAACAAATCAGTGGTGTCACAAATAAATATATTTATCAACATAATTAGAAAGCTATCGCGTAATGTACGTGTGTATATAAAAATGACATTTAATCATTCTTGTTTTCTTCTTATGCAACTATGGTATTTCTCCTTTGTATTTGCTGAGAGTACGATTTAACAATTTAAATCTATCGTCTAACGATTTATAAAGTGCATTTAATGTCAGACGGAATTAAATAAATTCTGTTTAAGTCTCTGAAAGACGACGACAAGACGAATTACGCATAGAAATGTATCCTGCTTGTATAGATACACCGTACTGTGTAATTTAAGTAGAAGGCAAATCGGAAGTTGATGATTTAATTTATAAAAGATAAAAGTGAATGTCCTTTTTCTTTGACAAAACATGTTAAAACGCATTCAGAAGTGCAGATAATAATAAAAATCACTTTAAACTGTTAAAAGTCAGGAAGTGTCCCAAGTCGTCGAATCAGCACATTTGTAAAATTTAAGAAAATTATGCACAGAGAATACTGCTTCAGAAGGTCATCAGGAACGTTGCTTGGATTTACTGACTAAAAATGCTAGAGGTCGTCAACCGTTGCGTATATGTATATGGAAGCGCACCTTTAATCTATAGAAGTATTTACATATTATGTCTTAAGAAGTATCGTGTATGTAAATACAATAAAATAAAATGTAATATGTCACAGGTTATGTTGTTATATAATTTTATATTAATAATAATGTTTATCATATTTCTTACAATATAATATTGACTGATGACGTAGATATGATTAATAAAGCGCAGTTTAGAGTAAAATTACTTTGGTTTTATATAATATTCGTTTTCACATTTATTAATTTTTATAGTGTTCATAAGAAAAATAGCATTTTAATTTTTATTTTAATTTAACATGTAGAGATCACTAATTTTACAGTTTGTTGTTTAGTTATTTGCAAAAAATATTTTAATATTTAATTATTTTGATTTTGAGGCTTTTTATTCTACTTGAGCCACAAAATTAAAAAAAAAAACTTAGTCTTAGTTACCTAGTAATACATGTTTTGATATTTTGCGATACTTAATGTAAGGAAGCTTTTATAATATTATATATATAATATTTTTTACACCCAGAATAATAAAATCTTTTAATAATATTAATACATAATTACCCATTAAGTTTGAATTAATTTGTAATATTTTCTTTCATCTATTCTTTTTTGCTACTACTTTTAAAATCACATTCTTTTCCTTGTTAAATTATCTTATAATTGAAAAAAAAAACAGGTATAACAAATTGTTAATTATGTAGTTTACATACGTAATTAAATTATGAAACCTACACCAGGACAGGAAGTTTTGCAAATTTAAGTGTAAAACTAATTTCCTACAAAAAAAGTCATATCTACAGTAAGTTGTTACTCAAGGCTCGTAGATCAAGTTGCAAAGAGTTGCAAAGAGATCGAAACAATGACATCTATGGTTACAATTATGTAAATATGAAGTAGTATAATATCATTTAAAGAAACCTTTTGAATTTATATGAATATAGAATTTCCAGCCATTAATTTACATGCATTAAGTTCTTCCATTAATACGTCATCGCACAACAATATTTACATTACAAAATGCGGATACATATTTCGAAAATTAAATATCCATTTCAGAATTAATCGATAAGCTTGTCTTGACAATTTTCTAAATAACCTTGTTCATTAAAAACAACTTAGTACGTTAATTGATGTAAATACTTACCTTCTCACCAAATATCTTCACGAACTTTAATTATGTGCCGTTTAATTAAAAGTATACTTAGCATTAATTGTCAATTGACAGTTTCTTTATAAAATGTATTTAAAGAGGATTTCATATTTAATTCTCAGGTTAGTCTGCGATGTAACTTATTACACGAACAATAAATACCTTTCATCAAGAATAAGAGCGTGAAAGCTTACATAATAGAACGCATAAAATTATTATTCTGATTTAAAAATCATAAAATCAAATCTAGAAACCAAGATTTTGTAATAAATAATAGCCCTTAAAGTTGAACATTATGTACTTAACTAATACAAATACTTAACTTTTAAAAATGTACTAAAAAGACAGATTTTGAATTTTTATAAAATCAGAGTGCTAAAAGTGTAAAAAAATTAAAATAAACTATGCAGAATTTTTTACCATCAACCTTTAAAATAATCTTCTTATTGTGTCTAAAGCATCTTTCTCTTTTTGTTACACAAAAAATATGATCTGCTCTTTACTATAGGTACATTATACAGTTCCATTTGAATTCCCTGCAGAATAAAATGGTCATCAATTTCATTTCAAACTCCATTATTCTTGCTGAAATTTCAAAATTTTATGTTAATTAATTGTGTTAAATTTGATAATAACTACTGAAATTTTAACAATTAACGTTAAACAATAACTTTATGTGAATACTATTACGGACAAAAAAAATCAAACGTCAAGCTTCTGTCATTTGAATTTATTTTATCCACAATGCCAGCAGCATCTGTGTATCAGTGAACACTGACTGGATCTTCAGGATCTAGGAGGTTCTGAGTATCCAGCGGCGAACAAGTAAGAAGTAAGGTTAGTTTTTTATAAAGCCAAATTTACACTTTACTGTCAATATAATGTGAAGTCGTTTAAATTTATTTCTCCTCAGTAGTACATGACCATTTACAAGTTTCTCAAAAAATGATATTGATGACCTTATTACCCCTTATTAAGGCTTTTGATTTAATAATAGTTATTTATCCTAACAATGGGATAGAAGCACCATTACAGCAACGAGTGTGGAAATTGCAGATGACAGGTTGGTAGACCGAGTTCATCGCTAGCCCATGTATGGGATTCAAAATTTTATCTACACCTGCCTAAAACTGAAAAACAAAATCAAATTTGTTTATTTTCTATTGAAAATTAAATCAAGAAACACGGAATTTTTTAAATTGTTATGGTTCTCAAAGTTGTGGATTGTTAATTATTGCACTAGTGGGTGGAGTAATAGGGCTCAATACTCAATAAATTACGTCATATGAGTGGTATAATGAGATCGTTGTACAGCAGTTGAAGATAAAATAAAATATCCTTACAAAACTTTCACCGCAGAAAGCCATGAACAAATCTTATTTTCATAAATATAAGTTTTAGAAAATATTGAAGTTGAGGGACTCGGATGTAAAAAGATCGAAGTACACTTCTTGTAAAATTAATATTAAGTAAAGTAGAACTTCTAAAATAAGATAAACACAACTGTAATATTATTGCATTTCAGACTCTTCAATTTTAAATAAGCATTTTTAAAAACTTTTGGTTTTCAACCTATAGGCTATTTTTTTATTATTTGTCCACCACTTGTAGTATGTTTATTAAAACAAAAAACCCTATATTAATGTAAATAAAAAATTGTGTTGGTAATAACTTGGATGACATTTGTTGTTACAGAGCCATTTACAGAGCGAGTTAAATTTGAATAAATTGAATTATGCCGCGAAAGCAAAAAAAAAATATTGAAAAAACAAATTGAAGACTGCTTTAATAAACTGTTTCAATGAATTTAAAAGCATGGATAATATGCTCAAATAATAATGAATTTTTAAACTTATTATTACTATTTTTGAGTACCTAACCTAATTTTTGTTTACAATGACAGAAAAAACACTAGCCATGCCTCGATCATGTTGTCACTTGTATTTTCGATAGAGGTTGCCACATGAGTGGACAAATAAAAAAAAAAGAAATTATATGTGCCCATATTTTATACAAAAATTGTTTATCTTATACAATAGAGATTTGTTAAAGAAACCTGTCCTAAAGAATTTTAGCAGTCTCAAAAGGTCACCAATAGAAGCAAGAATATTGAAAACTCTTGCCGTTATTAGTGAACTTTAAACCCCTGCAACTTCTCAAGTAAAGACAATATTTAAAAAATAATTTAATATTTGTTGTAACTTATTTTAAATGACGATATGCCAAATAAGTAGTTCACGTAGCAACTTATATACACTACGATGCTAAATAAGAATAATATAAATAATATAAATATACTATGTTTTATTTTTTCAAGATTTGTTGGCATGTCCATTGTGGCCATCACCGCATTTCCCCGCCCAGCAGAAGATATAATCACACAACCTAAACCTGGAGAAGAATATGTTTTTGTCCAGTCGTCAGGGTCAGGTGCTCGTCCCATAGCAAGAAAAGACAAACATTCTGAAGAAGAACGCCCTTTTGAAACCGCACACAAACTGCCTCCATCACTGACCTATGCTCTAAATTTGGACGAATTTGAAGAAAAAGCTCCAGCCAAAAGTAAACCTATCAAACGTGAAGCTAATCCAGCAGAGGCTCCAGCTCCAGCCCCAGCCGGAGCAATTAAACTCGACGTTCAAAAACTATTAGAAAAATATAAAACCGAACTTAAAACTAGCACCACTCAGGCTCCCAAGACCACAACCAAAAGTTCAAGGCGCGGGGGAAATAAGAGGACAAAAAAAGAAGCTAAACAAGAGTTTTTTGAAGTAACTAGTGCTAGTCCGGTTCTGACCACAGGCGCTGCAGCTCCGAAGAATATTGATGATGACATTCCTCTTGTTGCAAGTGGCAGTGAAAAGCAGAGATCTCGTATTCAAATAAAGAAGGCACCCAACGGTCAAGAATACGAATATGAATATGTTTATTATTATTATGATGATGATGATGAAGACGAAAAAAAAACTACAAACGCCCATGATGGTCCGGCACGTGGTCAATTATCCAAGGGATCGAACAAAGGTCGTGGCAGCGTTGAACGAACAAGTGCCACACCAGAGGTCAACGAAGTTTTACCTTCAATGCGCGGCAAACCAAGGGGTCGTCAGCTCGGCGAAGAAGAAGTTGGTGAAGAAAGACTACCGGCAAACACCAGATTCCCGCCAAGAAGTAGAAACCTTAATACTACACCTTTGCCGGAAGAGGAAAATAAAACCACGCGAGGTCGAGGAAGAGGAAGGCCAACTACTGAGGCTGCACCTAGTGCTGTGACAGAAGCTGACAACATTTCAGACGAAACGCAGGTTAGAGATTTTACCTTGAACGGTACTGTACCTTCTACAGCCAAAATGTGACCATAAACAAACAAAATATTAATAGTAAGATTACGATATGAGAGTTAAAAAGAGCATTTTTGAATGCTTAAT
The DNA here is from genome assembly GCA_963583935.1 of Diaperis boleti. Lineage (NCBI taxonomy): Eukaryota > Metazoa > Arthropoda > Insecta > Coleoptera > Tenebrionidae > Diaperis > Diaperis boleti. The sequence continues at coordinate 24,983,263 of OY757247.1, read as the reverse complement.
GTTAGTTAATGATTAATTTGGTCTGAACGCATAGAGCACAAAATATGGACCGTTTAGTCTAAACCTAAATGATACTTAAAATCATGTGATGGACTTACGTTTATCCTTCGGCGAGACCTGGTAGAAAAGAGCAAGTGCTCAAATAACGATTTTTTGTTACTTTATAAATCTAGTGTTAAAGTAGATTACTTTTAGTTCGTGCACCTATAATTTATTACATTTAGTTGATCGGACTACCGTTAAAATGTTTACTTTTAGTAGAGGTAGTAGATAAAATACATTACAAGTACTAAACATTTTTTCCTTGTATGATTTCGTTTTAATTTTATTTTATTCCTAGGGTTCGAGGGGACGTACACGTGCCAATGTAAGAAGACCATCACTCGAATTGGTTGATAACGAATCATTTAATACTCACCCTAGTTCTGAACCCTCTGGTAGCAGTCCTTCTTTCCCTACAGACCTTCCAGCCGGACCGGTACGTTTCTTAGGAGCAACGCCCAATGAAAGCGTGGATCCGCCTGTAATTACTAATTCAATTTTCCTCCTATCTATTTTTATTTGCATCTATAACTCCAAAGTGGGTTTTCAAATGAAAAGTGATTTGTAATTGTAATAATTGTAGTAAAGCCGCTTATTTCTGATTTAGACTTTTCCAAAGTATGTAATACAAAAAATTCATTGTTTAATTAAATTTAGAAAGGATTCTACAAAACTCAAGAATATTATACAGCGTCTTAATAAATAATTCATACATCCAGTAGGCTTTGCACGTCAAAATTGTCTATCTGAATACATGTAAATTTTGTTTTTGCAGAGACAACTTGATGTATGAATCATTTATGAAGACGCGATAATTAATACCTACAGAGAAGCTGAAAACTGAATTAGTCAATTTTGGCCATTTAGAAAAAGCCGTCTGTCGTAGTTTAACAGAATTATTTATAACACGGCCAACTTGACAACTGGCCAACCTGAATGGCCCACTTTGATTAATTTAGTTTTAACTCTCTGTATTTTTTACAAACTTATCGCGTTTCATAACATTTATTATCATTATAGGAATCCATCAGCGCATCCGACAGAACAATAGATATTAAAAAAGACGAAACTTCAACTGAAACTGCAGAAGAAAATGGAACCACAGTCATGTCGCCCATGGATAAAGTAGCGCTGGATCTTTATGCAATTCTTCAAGGTACCCAAAAACTTTCTGGAGAAGATGCAAATCTCAGCAATGAAGAAAGTAGTACCGACAGTGAATCTGAGGTGACAACATTGGAACCAACAACTGAACAAGTTATTGAAACTACTACTCCTACTACGACAACTACCACCACGACCACAACAACACCTGCACCTACTACGACAACCACAACAACCACAACAACAACAACAGAAGCATCATTTCTTGGAAAAGGCAGATATAAGGGACGTGGAAGAAAAACTACACATGCTGTTTCTTCAACCACTGAAGCTGCCCAACAAGAAACCAAGCCAAAAGGCAAATTTAGCAGACCGAGTTTTGGCGGCGGACGGCACAGACCGAATGGAAGAACCACACCAGAACCAGCTGTTGAACAAGATGCAGTTAAAGAGGAAACAAAAACTGCGACTCACTCGCGGGTGACAAATAATAAAAGTTAAATCTTAAAATCTATTTTAACTTTTTCAGCCCACTCTAAGTCGATCTAGATTTGGTACTACTCGTTCAAGAACACGCACAACGGCTGCACCTGCTGAATCTAATGAAGACAACGGTGGTAGCACTTCTGCCCCTGCAGCGAAACCATCTCTGACTAGACCACGATCATCATTTAATTTAAGAACTCGAGGACGTACCACAACGCCAGCTGCTGAAAACGAAGAATCTCAGAATGAAGAAGCGGCTAGTTCTGACGTAAGCAGCACCACAGCTAGAACTCGAAGAATACAAGCCGGATCTGGTGTAAGACCGTTAAGACCGGGACCGCGCATAAACTTGGCTAAAGGTCGACCAGGACAAGCTACAACAACAACAACCACTGAAGAACCTGTCGAAAACCATGTAACTGGAGACGAAGAACAACCCAAAAACGAAAATCCAGAAAACTCTGAGGAAAAGGTTCGAAATTTTTTTTAATTGTGTAATGTCATCAATTTAAAATACTTACTTTCAGGAACCTGAATCGTCTTCAGCACCGGAAGACAAGAGTCCTCTTGGGCGTTTAAGGAATAAACATCGAATTACAGTACAAGCTAAACCTAAAGCAGCAGCTAGTAGTCCTGTGCAAGTCCGAAGAGTTAATCCACTACTTGCACGAAGAAGACCTGGTCAAACAACTGAAGCGTCTTCAAGTGAAGCACCACAAGAATCTGTCAGCACTGAGTCTGACGCAGAGGCGGAAGAAAACGCAGAAACAGAAGCGCCACAAGCTTCTAGCACGACAACTGAAGAACCACGAGGTTTGAATAAATTACTTGCCGGTAGAAGAAGGTTGGCAACCAGACCTGGTGCTCACCATTAAGGCTGATAAATAATTGAAAACCACCAATTTAAAGCAGTTGAGAAGATTTGAAGATGACGACGGTTTTCAGTTATAACATGTAGATTAATTAATCAGAGAGTTTCTGTCTTCTTTGTTTGAGTTAATAATTTTATTTTAAATATTATTTATTTTCTGGAATTTTTATACGCAAAATATTTTTGTAGCTGCCTAGATCTTATACACCACAATTGTAAATACGACAAATATATAATAGATTATTTGCTTAATTAGGTAACCGTACATTGCGCTAAGCAAGACCTTTTTGAAGAAGACAAATGTAAAATCTACATATGTACGTGATCAATTTATTACCTATATTCATAAATAAATTGTGAAAACAAATTGAATAGTTGAATAATGTTATTAACCCTCCAGTAATAACAAATTTTTCTACACGAATGATAACATTGGTCTGACGGATCGCCCAGAAATTTTTCTCAATGGATTTTCTCACCTGCCATAAATTGCCGATTTCCATACCAAGTCTCTTCACCGAATTAGAAAATACCACGTTCATACGAAATAATTTCTTAATTAATAAAAAAATATACAGTGATCCGCAAAAGTATGGAATAAAATCATTAAAAACCGTTGAAGATCGTCGTTTCAATGGACGCTATGTTGTTCAGGTGTTTCAGCAGATCTTTAAGTTGAAGATCTTATTCGATCGTTTTCGAGTCGTGGGCTCTGTTGTTCCAAGTGTTTCAGCAGCTCTTGAAGTTGAAGTTCTGATTCGATCGTTTTCGAGTCGTGCGCTATCTTGTGCAGGTGTTGATCTGAAATCTCTTAACCGCATTTCCTCCAGACGACTTTCACGATGGTCGGGTGTTTCAGCTGCCCTATTCCAATATGAAATTCCACATCCACAATAAATTTTGGCACTTCTCCCTCGACTTCACCACACTATTCCTCCCTTGTGAAATGATATTGACGAAAACTGACATTTTATGTCTAAAACTGTCACTGTGACATATTTATCTTACAGTCACTTTCGCCCGGTTTGAACTATTTTTTTACGAAAAAGAGGTGACACATTGGGGTCGTCAACAATGTTACTCCTCATTGCGACTATTATTCGTGGTCAAAATTTCATATCGATCTGTTCACCAGTTTAAGAGAGCATAACATACGAACAAACAAATAAATTAGTTAAATAAATTTAATCAATATCTTCAATTAGTCTTATTTAACAGTAAATACGTTGACGGCAAGTAATTCAGTTTTACAAGGAATTACATATAATATACTAATTCTAGAAAAATTTAACCAAATAAAAAAAACTGCAATTCATAGAAAAGATTCCTCAATAGAACCAACCACAATATAGAAAAATATTTACCTAAGTTAAATAAAACACATTCTTTCTTTTTCGATTTTTTCCTCTTTTCAACAAATCGCCAAGTGCTGCAAAATAGCGTTGTTTCTGGAAAGATAAAAACTATTTTTCAAACCCAACATGGAAATATTTACCTGATAATCTGAAATATCACTTCTGGAAATAAAGCTTTTGATGGCATTTTCGGGTATCCAGCAAAATCCATTAAAAGGTTCCTTTCGAACCAATGAGAACCAAACATCTAATATATTAAACACGTTCATTTTAGAAGTTACGTCTAAATTTTGTAAACACACCATTTCTAAATAAATACTGGTGCTCATAGTTTGAGTTAAATCGGGCATTCGTTTCAGTAATACTTTTAAACATCGGCAAATATCACTTTGAAATTGAGGATTTAAACTGTAGTCCAACAGGATGTCGTACAGTTCCATAATTTGAGTTACATCTAGACTTATAAGCGAATGTCTGTAGGATATTATGTTGCACAGCAAACATAAACTCCTTTTGATTTTTTCAGATGAACCCGTTATAAATATTTTAACATCTGTTGAAACAGGAGGTTCTAATTTTACTTTATTTCGTTGCTAAAAGTAAAAGATTAAAAAAATAAAAATAAAACTGATGCAGTTACCTGCAAGGCAATTATTAATTTTAAAAGTCTAAAAATCTCGACTTCTGTAGCCTCGTCAATTTTACCCGTTAGGTGAATCAAATGTTGAATATTGCCTATATTTCTACAGAATCCTTTTACTGCGAGCGCATTGTTTTTGTTGCTTGATAACAGTTTACCGCTAAACATACAAGCGCCTTTCAAAACCAAAATGTCAGTAATACCTGAGATTATAGCCCCCATAAAAGTACAAATCATTATTGAATTACTCAAATCGGAAGAGCTTTCCAGCATAGTCATAATCAAATTAGATAAACTAACAGGGTTGTCAATTGTGAAAGGCAAAATGTATGTTATAAAAGAAGAAATATCTTTATTCAGAATTTTAGCCAACAGCTTCGCAGCTCTAAAAATATTATAGAAAATAAGGCACCTCGTGCATTAGAGTTAATACCTTAAACCAACTGTCTCATTTTTAAAATCATTATTTTTCACAATTAGTTGTATTAAAACAATTTCGGCTTTACACGAGGAAATGGTTGAAGTTAATGCATTTTCAAGTAATTCGTTTTCCTCTAAAGCATTCACCCATCGAGACAAAACGATGGACTTCGCACACTTCGGTACACCCTCTAACATCCATTTCAGTTGCCCAGCATTGTAGCTATATAGATAAGGTACTGAACAAACACTGACAAAATAATCCAACATGTCATCACCCAATGTTTTGAAATTTATCGTGAGATTTGTAAAGGAAATTAACATCGGGTAAAGATAATACAAAGATTTCAAGACAAATGGTCTAATATGATGTCGTCTGTTATAGAAACAATGCATAATTGCATTTAGAACAGATTTTGGTTTCCACAATAAGCTAAAAATTCAAAATAAACCTCGAGAGCGAACTTAAAGAAAACTTACTTATTGTTGTCTACACAAATGCAACAAATACAAAAAAATACATCAATATCACATTTCGGCCAATTTTCCACATCGTTCGGCAGATCTTCTACGGCAGTGGAAATTTCATCCCTTTCTTCCGAAGATAAATTTTCGCCATTCAAAAATTTCATTATTATTACTTGCAGTAGTCTTTTGCAAGTATCGTTTAGGTGTGGTTCACACATATGAAGGCATATCGAACTTGTTACTTTATACAAATTATTAAATAATTCATGGATAATTTTCCAAAATTTTAAACGTTGCTCTCTATCCAAGTTATTTGGATTACTCCAATTTCCAATAAAGCTAAGCACACACTTGAGCACTTTTTCCACCAAATTCCTATCCAAAATCTGTAACAAAACAATTATAACAAAGTGAGGTCCTCTTACATTTTAGCAAAATTTAACAGACCGAGGCTGTGAGCCGTAACAAAATATTTCAAATTTGACCAGAGCTAAAATGTTAATGAATGCACCATTCCAAACACTGCCCTAACAATGGAAAAGGGACAACGATCGAGGGTAATCTTTTTTGTCGGAATCGAGACATTGCGGAACAAGTAAGTTGTAACCGATACATATGGATTCTAACCGGTTTTGATTGTCTTGTTGCAACTGGTCGACTCGATTGCAAGACGGGGTTTCGGGACCGGCACGCGTCATCCTTCTCCAGACGCGTATTTAATATTTTGTTATGAATTATTACTAGCTAAAGTGAGGTATTTGTTTTTATTTATTTGGTCCAGCATATTTTTTTCTATGGCTTGCACTTTTAATGTATTCTAAAGTTGAACAGTAATGCTAGAAACCCACCTGTCCCATGCCATGCCACGCCATCCCATCCCACGCGACGCAACGTGGGAAGACGTGGTCCCACGTTGGAGTGACCAGGCACACTTGTCCCATGCCATGCCATGCCACGCGCGACGTGTTGACCGATATAATATACAGGGTGTTTCGTAAGTAAACGGCAATACTTAATACACTAACTCGTAGAAGCTAAAGAAACGTTATTCTGCAGTTTTTTCAGAAAAATTTCAAATTTGATTTTTTTTTTTAAAACACGACAAGACAAATTTGTAACAATAATAGAACGCCACTGAGTAAACGTCACATTTGACAAAGTGCTCGCCATGGTCTACCATCGATAACTTGATATATTATTTAGTGCAAATTCATTTTCTATCTTTCTGTTGGTCCATTTAAAACCATCGGCATTTTTAAACCAGACGTTTTAGAAAATGAAAAAACTTCCCAATACATTTCTCTTATCGTTGATATTCATAATCTCGGAGATTGCCGTTTACTTATAAAACATCCTGTATAGACTGCGTCGATCATAGTGTGGAAATTAAGTAAGGAATAAATTCAGTAACTGTGGTACGGCTAATTATGGCGCATCCGACGAACGTTTACATTCATTTTTTTTTCATCACTTTTTTTACAGTTATGACGTCATCAATATTTTTTTTAATGGCAACCTTTCAATTAGCTGCTCTTCCATTGTTCCTTTAGCGAACTGACGATTTAATTGCAAGATATAATAAAAAAAACAGTCTGGGATTGAAAGGGCATGCGCGCTTTCAATGTCTGGGCTGGTTTCCACGTCGTACCACGTGGGACAGCGTGGCATGGGATGGCGTGGGACAAGTGTGTACGCACTGCATTTGAAAATGTGTTAAATTTGTGCACACACTTTCGTCGCGTGGCGTGGCATGGCATGGTACAGGTGGGTTTCTAGCATAAAATATTAATTTGTTACACGTACTGAGGGAAGTGATCAACTCAATCTACATTTTTGGAATACGGTCCTGTCACCATTCCTTTACATCTTCGCCGAAAAGTCGATCAAGAGTAGAGTGTTTATTTCAGAACCAGTTTAGGACGTTCATAAATAAGTTGGCCGTGCATCATTTCCCCTCCCAACCCCGTGACAATCTAAGCTTGAGACTATTATACATACAGGATACATAGGAGTTGCGTGGAAGAAATGGAAGCAAATATAAATCATTCTCCGATGATTTCTTGAGACTAGTTAAAATCAAGTTTACAAAGAATATAATTAACTTTAAAAAAAAAGGAAACCGACTTCAAAAAACCCAAAGTAACTAAAACTAAAAAGTAAAAAATAAAAATTTCCAATTTCAGAGTTATTTGTTGTTCCGGTTAATGTAATTATTTATTTTTCCGTTTAATGAAATTCAGAAATTATTGTTGATTATCTAATTATTAATTGTTTTATAATTTTTAAGTCGGTGCCAAGTAAAACATAAAATTATACATTTTAAAGTTATAATTCCCTGATAATTTCAGACTTCTTAATTCACGATTATGATTACTGAATTAAAGTTTTCAGAACACATTTGATACATTAGGTAAAAGCTATATATTCGTAGTAATAATTTTGCATGATTTAGGTTGGATTTACCGAGAGATGAATTATTGTTAGATTTGAAATAAATAAAAAATTATTTATTATGTAATTCCTTTGAATTGTTTTTATAATTTTTTTCGTAGTAACTAATTTGTTATTTATTGTAGGAAGGTGTATAATTTGCTTTTATGGCACCAACTTCAAAATTATAAAACAATTAATAATTAGATAATCAACAATAATTTCTGAATTTCATTAAACGGAAAAATAAATAATTACATTAACCGGAACAACAAATAACTCTGAAATTGGAAATTTTTATTTTTTACTTTTTAGTTTTAGTTACTTTGGGTTTTTTGAATTCGGTTTCCTTTTTTTTAAAAGTTAATTATTTTACAATTTTAAGTGATGGGTAGTAAGGACGCTTCAAATCCACGCGAGCGCGAAAATAGATTGTCTTTGTGGTTTCTATGGGATACAGCATGAGAAAATGTGGATTATGTTGAAAATAGAAAATTATTGTTTGTACGGTCAAAGCTGCAAAAAATTGTAGATAGGCCTTCAATACCTTTTAAATGAGGTATCACTCGACCCATAGTGCCATTTAAGATTTTGGGGCTAACAGCCCCCTCGCGAAGAGGGCGAAGCGCCGAAACTTGAAAAGAATATGAAAAGATGTGCCCCAGGCAAATAAAATCGACCTGTTCGAGGATTTTTCAATCAGAGTTATCAATTCGGAGAAATCTGGACTGGGGAGTTTTAAATGAGACAGCCTGTATATTATAGACATAAATCGATTGGTGCAGAAAGCATCCAAGTACCATATCATGTATGCTAAAATTTGCGACTAATTGATAGTGCTTATATGCCAAGGGCATAGTAAAACACAATTGTAGATCAATTTTCCATAGTTTTTTCGTTTCCTGAAAAGTTTGCAAAATGTTACTTGGCTTGTTTTAACAATAAACGATTCAATTGAAATCGGCTCATAAACAAAGAAATTATATTTGAAGTCGGTTTCGGTAAGACACAATAAATCACGTCGTTGACCACTGTGTATTTATTCTCGGCTTGTCAATGGGGTTGGGTTGAGGCCATAAACCATTCACTTCGAGCAGGTAGCGTCATTCGAACACATTTCCATTTGATTTTGAGGAATTTCCTTCTATAACTTCGAAATCTTACGTCCAATACGAATTAAATTAAAATGGGAGCATCCTGAAGGTATAATGAATATAACGCAAGAAGAATAATTGAAATCGGTTCATAAACAAAGAAGTTATGCGCGCACAAGCATATCCAATCACCACATTTCCATCTGATTTTCAAGAGTTTCCTGCTATAACTTCGAAATCTTAGGTTCAATATGAATGAAATTAAAATGGGACCACCTTGGAGCCATACTCAACCCAACGCAAAAAGAATAATTGAAATCGGTTCATAAACAAAGAAGTTATGCCCGAACATACATACAAAAAAAAAAAAAACATATACAGTCGAATAGAGAACCTCCTTTTTTGAAGTCGGTTAAAAAATGAAAGAAATTTCAATAGCGAGTATAATTTTTATTCCCGTCTTGTTATTGTTGTTTTTACCGGCATATCAAAATCATTTGTAAATTCGCCTGTAATTTTAGGTTTAACTGCATTTTTTGCATTTTGTTGCGGAACCCACAAGGCCTTCTCGAACTTGATCGCCATTTTGATTGCCTCATTTAATGAGAATTTTTTTGGAAATACAAGTTTCTTAAATTATTCAATTCAGTTGATCATCAGTTATTGTCCAATTCATTTGTCAACTTAGCAAATCACCTTGCTTTACATTTCTTTAAACTTAATTATTTCGAATATATACTTATCTTGTTGGAAGAACGATATCTTAATTTATCTTATTCTCCAAACGGTTGTCATTGAAGTTGTAAATAAGGTCGTTGTAAATAAGGTCGTAATAAGGTAAGTTTTGGGTCGGCGCATACTTACAAGGGTGGACCTGCACCCATCCCCACTGAGTAGCTCTAGGATCAAAAAGAATCACCCATACCTATGAAGCGGTCCAGTAATTTGAATTAAATTGGACATAAAATTGGCTCGCATTCTATCGACAGTCTTCTCTTCTACAACTCCTTAATTCCTCAAAATGAACCCTCAAAGAAAGCTCGTAACAGAGCTTTATGCCTATCCCAAGATTCACTAAACTTCAACAACATTACCAATGCCAGGACCCAGACAGATGAACGCCAGGCACTCGAGATGGAAGAACTCCACGTACCAAGAAAAGAAGAAAGAAGAACGAAGATATCCACTCCAATCCAGGATGTCCAGACGCCCCCAATAGCTCAGATGAACCCCTAACTACCAAGAACTTTATTGTAGGTGCTTTCTGAACAACTCAAGAAAATTGTCAATAGATTAAGCTTTGAATTGTAATAATTAAGAATAATAAAATATAGAATTAAGTGCTGAAAAGGCCCTAAGTATCAGCAGCACACCTTATACAAAAATTGTTAGACCTAAGAACTAAAAAAATGTAACACAGATCAAGCAAATAAGAGTTGAGGATACCAAACAAACAATTCCGTTATTCCGAGTTTTACGACTTTGTATAAACAAATTGCACATCTAATTTATAAAAATCTCGTGTCACGGTGTTTGTGGTCGAACTCCTCAGAAACAGCTCGACCGATTTTTATGTTTTTTTTTTTTTGTATATGTGGTAGGTATGAGAATAGGTGGTAAACTATTTTTTACATGTTCATGGGAGCCCAGGAGCCCCCCTTGTGCTAGACAGATTTTACGGGTTGACCGATTTTTATTATTATTATTTTTTTATTTTTTTTTTGGTATATTTTGTAGGTATGAGAATAAGTCGTAAAGTATTTTTCACATGGACATGGGGGTCCACGGGGCCCCCTTGGGCTGGACCGATTTTTTAGCTCGACCGATTTTTATGATCTTTGATTTGTTGGATTCGTCTCCGCCCCGAACAGCAGAATAACTATTAAAACATGACCAAGGGGGCTTAGGGGGCCCCCTTGGCTTTTTAACTCAAGAAAAGCTGGACCGATTTTTATGATCTTTGTTTTGTTGGATTTGTCTCCGCCCCGAATAGCAAAATAACTATTAAAGACATTACGATACAAATATCGTACAACGTTTTATCTACTGTCACCATTAGTATGAATATTTTTGTGTTTGTAATTAAATTATAGCGTTAATGAAAAAATATCAAGACAACTAGTCTAATAACGTAAGTGTATACAATAAAACCATGGTTAACTAAAATCTAAAAAAAAAAAAAATTAAGTATCTATTGCTGGTAACTCAATAAAAGAACTATTTTGGTATCATTATAATGAAAACAAAATTCAAAAGGAATTAAGATGACTAAAATATTATTTCTTAAAGTATGGTCTAACTGGCTTTAATAAATCCTTGTGTTACAATAAGGCCACGATAAAAACACGTTAAATGTGTATACACTATTCGCACCAAGGGCATAAAATTTACACTTATGATCATCCTTAGTGAACATAAATCTTGCATTTTATGCACATCGGACTTGTTTTTTTTTATGTTTTATTGACCCTGCTATTTGTTTTGATATTACAAAGATCTTTCGTAAGTTCTTGTGCTCTGTTGTTTAATGCTTTACGTTCCGGTTTTTATTTTCCTGCTTTTTGATTTTTTGAAATTAACCATTTATTCCGGCATGGCTTTATTAAAACCACATGCAAACCTAACGTAGGCGTAGGCATCGAGTTTGTGGCATGGGAGGCAAATCGTCCTAGACCACTTACGTGACTTCCCTCAAAGAAGACCCAGAACTTGTGTATATGTTTCAGGTCAACAAGACGCCTTTCAACTGACGGGCTACTGTAACCGAGATGTCACGGCGGTGCAGGTCAACCTGGACATTGGAAGGAACGTAATAAAGGTAGTCTTTGCCTCAGTATACCTCCCCGAGAACACCAGGGAGCTGGCGGATTTGGCGGACCTGGTTGAGCATTGTCGAAGGGAAGGAAAACAACTCATTGCTGGATGCGACGCCAACGCACACCACATCGTATGGGGGAGCGGTGACTGCAACAGCACTGTTCGAATATCTTACGAGCACAAAGTTAGAAATACTCAATCGAGGGAACGAACCTTAACACATAAGAGACTGCCAAGTATTAACGCAAGTGGCCATGTCAGACCACAGATGGATATAATGTTTTCGTTAGAAGCAAAAGAGATGTTACCGAAGCCGTACAGAAACTCAAAACAAACTGACAGGGATCTATTTATAGAAAACCTGTCAAATGTCATGGGTCGGCTCAATATCTCTAATGATCTTAAGACGGCCGGACAACTGGAGATGGCCAGTCACTGACCTCACTAGGTCTCTGATGACGTCCTATGAGCAAGCTTGTCCGCTGAGATCGGGCACCCACCAGGGCCACAACACCACATCGTGGTGTAAAGAATTGGAAAGAGGAAGAGGCTGTCTGCACAAGCTATTCAATAAAGCCAAGATGACCGAAAATCCAGCCGACTGGGACGAATTTAAAGAATACCAGCGGCAATACAAAGAAGACGTTCGATCTAAGCAGAGGTCATCATGGAGAAAATTCTGTGGGGACCTCGAATGTACCACCATCGCTGCCCGGCTGATGAAAATCCTGTCAAAAGATCCGGGACAGCAAATAGGTATAGTAGCCTCAAGCTTAAATTGTCACGGGGTTGGGAGGGGAAATTATGCAGGGCCAACTTATTTATGAACGTCCTAAACTGGTTCTGAAATAAACATTCTACTCTTGATCGACTTTTCGGCGAAGATGTAAAGGAATGGTGACAGGATCGTATTGCCAAAAATGTAAATTGAGTTGATCACTTCCCTCAGTACGTGTAACAAATTCATATTTTACTGTTTAACTTTAGAATACATTAAAAGTGCAAGCCTTAGAAAACATATTCTGGACCAAATAAATAAAAACAAATACCTCACTTTAGCTAGTAATAATTCATAACAAAATATTAAATACGTGTCTGAAGAACGACGCGTGCCGCCGTACAGAAACCCCGTCTTGCAATCGAGTCGACCAGTTGCAACAAGACAATCAAAACCGGTTAGAGTCCATATGGTATCGGTTACGACTTACTTGTTCCGCAATGTCTCGATTCCGATAAAAAATTCGATAAAAAATTCGTGACAATTTAAGGTTGAGGCTACTATAGTTTGAAGAAAGAGGGCGGCACATAATACGGACTCTGCCGACGAAACAGCCATGATACTGATCCGATTCAAAGCTGGCCGAAAATCCCCTCCCTGGAATACTGGGCTGAGGCTGCGCGGATTGTGAACAACACTAGCGTAGAATATATGTATAAGAACTTTCAAACCCTTCAAGTCACCGGGGGTGGACGGATTCTTCCCAGCCCTGTTACAGTAGGGACTGTTGGAGATTCTGGACAACCTCGTAACAATTTTTCGGGCATGTATTGCACTCGCATACGTACCGGAAATGTGGAGGGAGGTGATAGTTGTCATTATTCCCAAACCAGGGCGAGGAGATTATTCTCTCGCGAAATATTTCCGTCCCATAAGTCTCACATTGTTTTTGCTAAAAACCTTGAAGAGACTGTGCGACTACCAAATAAGGGATGGGGCGTTAAGGGCCAACATGCATATGTTCCGGGGAAATCGACCGAGTTCGCTCTACACGAGGTGGTGGGGCGGATTGAGGGAGCCCTTGAGCACAAACTATACTCCTTAGGAATATTCCTCGACAACGAGGGGGCATTCGAGAAGGTCACCTTCCATAGTGTCGGGCGAGCACTTCAGAACTACTCAAGGGGTGGTTAAGAAGGGCTGTCCTCAGGAGGGAGTTCTCTCCCCATTGCTATGGGACATAGTAGTGGACGACCTTCTATGCACACTCAACAAGGCGGGATTCTATACGATCGGATACGCAGATCAGTTCCCCATAGGAAAACTTTCCATAGCAATGATCCCTGGTGAGAATTCCCTTCTCTCGAACTCGAAAATAGGGGTCCTGGTCATACTGCTTACTGGTAAGTACGAAAATGTACTATGCGACCTTATGCAGACAACACTCTGTCTGGTACAAAAATGGTGTAAGAAGGAGGCTCTGGCTGTGAATCCACAAAAGATAGAGCTGCTCCTCTTCACGAACAGAAGGAAGATGGGACAACTAAAGCTGCCCTCCTTTAACGGCGTCAAGCTGAAACTCTCGCAGGATGTAAAGTACCTGGGCGTTATGTTGGATCATAAGCTGTCTTGTAAAAAGCACCTAGAGAGCAAAATAGACAAAGCTAGCATCGCTCTGTGGTAATGTAGGAAAGCGATGGGAAGGTCCTGGGGTGTAACACCCAGGATTACCCTCTGGCTCTACACGGCCGCCATCAGACCGATGTTGAGCTACGGAGCAATTGTCTGGTGGGAAAGAGTCACACAAAAAACAATGATGGTACGCCTCGGACGCATCCAACGGATGGCATGTCTCGCAGTGATGGGTGCCATGAGAACCACCCCGACCGCAGCTCTGGAGACTATCCTGTGTCTGCCTCCCATCGATCTCTTCGTGGCTGCGGGAAGGTAACCTTTGGAAAGCTGTTAAATTTATGCTTGTAAGAGAAAAGAATTTACAATGAAACATAAAAAAAAAATCATATATTATGCTACTTCGCAAATGTGGCGAAAAATCATGTTGGGTAGTGTAATTTTTAATACTTATTTTCAATCGACAAAAATGGACCCTCATCGTTGTCCTCAGGCTTCCAAAACTGTACTATTCAATAATAATTATATCATGTAGCAATGAATACCTAAAACTAACGTGAACCTACCTGTGTCAACATTACTGGACATTTGATTAACCACTGCCATACGTTTTCAAAAGAGAGGGACGAAAGTTTTGAATTGCTAAAAGAATATTAGTATTACTTTGGTATATGTCATAGTCAACGTTTCGAAAACTATCCACAATATCAATATGAAACTCAAGAATGCATAATAGAAATAAAATGTTTAAAAAGCGTGTGTCAACCACTATACCTATACAAGATGTTTCATAAGTAAACGGCAATCTCCGAGAATATGAATATCAACCATAAGAGAAATGTATTGGGAAGTTTTTCTATTTTCTAAAACGTCTGGTTTAAAAATTACGATAATTTTAAATGGACCAACAGAAAATAAATTTGCACTAAAAAATATATGAAGTTATGGATGTTAGACCATGGCGAGAAATTTGTCAAATGTGACGTTCACTCAGTGGCGTTTTATTATTATTATAAATTTGTCTTGTCGTGTTTTACGAAAAAATTGCAAAAAATTTAAATTTGAAAATTTTCAGATAAAACTGCAGAATAACGTTTCTTTAGCTTCTACGAGTTAGCGTATTAAGTATTGCCGTTTACTTACGAAACACCCTGTATAATATGATCGTAAGGTTATCAGATTTTTTAGGTTTTGTTAGGTGAACATGCATTGAAATATCACATTTGATACTTGTGGATCATTATTTAATATTAAAATTGAAGATGAAACTTTAAAGCAAATAATAATAATAATCAGTCCCAAGCATGATACGACAAATAAATTAATATTAAAAAAAATAAGGATCCAAAGTTTTAACATTGGTTTATAAATTCTATTAGTAACCCAAACAAGAAATAAATTTACCTTTGAAGAATATACTCGCATATATCTAATTGTTCTGCCACCATATTGTATTCCATAAACTTTTCAAATAAGTCCGAAACAAGATTATTTAACGAATCTTCAAAACCAGAATTCAGAAGAATATTCAAAATAGTAGCATAATCCAAAAACTTTGATTCTTGTATCGATTTGAAGTTGGACAATTTTAACATTGTTTCCAATATTTTTTCTTGACAACCCAAATTTGTTAATTCCGTTAATTCAGGATTTCTAAAAATATGTCACAAAAAATAAAGTAGAACTTTATATGAAAATACAATCAATAATTAAATATCATAAAAAATGCACATGTAGAAATTGTGTTTACTTCTACAAAGCCAAAATTTGTAACAACATTATAAATAAAAACAAAAGTGGTATTTATAATGGACGTCCACATCCATAAAATAGTTATTTTGTCGGAGGAAATAAGTATTAATCCCGAAACTGTAAGTGACCCCTCAGTCGCTCAACGCCGGAAGTCATGAGTTAGTTATTTATTGTCCGATATTAAAGAACAAAAAAGCGTCAGAAATTATTTTACAAATACTACAAAATAATTTATTCAGTTATAATATAATAAGAGTTGAGATTTCGTCGGAAAAATTTACCGATTGTTACGAGAGTTTGTCTAGCAATTTTGCGAATGACATTGACATAAAAATCACGAAACGCAGTTGAGTGATTTTTGATCAATGTCATGAGCAAAATTGAAGAACTCGAGTCCACAATTGGTAAATTTTTCCAGCGAAATCTCAACTCGAATTATATTCGGCAGACTATTTCACGAAAACGTACGTTGTGTAATAGCAACTGTTCATTGGTCCGTAACCCCCGATAAAATTTTGACAAGTTGATTTTTTCAATTTAAATTTTGTTTCCATTGTTGAATGATCACATATGATTGGTTAAAATATATATGAGTGAAAAAGTCATATATAATATTCAACATCTGACGATTTATTAAAAAAAAAACTGTTTTTTTAAATCATGAAGGGCCTTTTTTTTTCACAACCAAAAATCGAGAGGTGTAAGATCTGGTGAACGCGCAGGCTATCGAATTGGGCCATCCGTCCCCATCTACCTCGCACCGAAATTGTCATTTAACCAATTGACATTTCTTCTTGCGTTATGAGGGGCCGCTCCGTCTTGTTGTAAAAAAAACTTGTCCTAATTTTACAAAGAAATGTGCAATGGTTTCAGACAGGAACTGATACTATTAATCTTGATTAAGGGTGCCATTTATAAAAAATGGCCCAACTAATCGGTCTTCCAAAAGAACACACCACACATTTACAACAAATCTTCTTTGAAAATTGTTCTGCACAATGACTCGAGGATTGACTTGGCTCCAATATCTACGAATTCCTATTAAAAAGGTTAATGGTAAAAGTACATTAATCACTCTAAATAATGTTTCTATAAAAGAATGCGATCGTGTTGATAACAACTCAACTGCTTCGGAAAATTAACGTTGTTCTCGCTTAGGCTTTTTAAATGCTACATACTGTCCTAAATTTTGTTCCAGTCTTCGAAATTTACAAGTATTTGGAATGTGAAATACATCAATGGATTAAGAAAATAAATCTTCATCATTGTAAAACAAAAAAATGGAGGTTGCCATTAAAAAAAGTTGACTATCGATTGATATTGAAGAAGACATTAAAAAAAATCAAAACTCTGACACTCTAATGGTAGGTACTCATATAGCCATTCCGTTTGCTTTTTTATTCGTTGAAATGGAATAATAATTAAAGGTCGAGTTATACAGTGGGGCGTTTTTAGAAAACAGCCCATATAAGAATTGTCTCCAGATTTCTTGGTAAAAATATTTAAATTGGTAGGTGATTGACATCAGTTGTGTTGTATCCAGTCTAATCAAGAGAAACGAAAATGTTTCTGTCAAACAAATCGAAGCAATTTTATTTTGGTGTGTGAACAGTTTTAATAAGCCCTGTAGAAGAACGAGCTTTCACTAATAGATGCAATATTTTAAATTGAGTTTTTGCAGAAACACAGGTTTAAAAAATTGGCGTCAGCGTTTTTTCGTCTCCTGTAAAATTAAGTTTTTGACACAGGTATGCCGATTGATTCTATATTGGTCACTTTTGAGGGAAATTAATTTATTTTCTAAGAAATTTTTGTTCAAAAATAGGCTTAGTTTATACTAAAAACGATTTTTTTTATCTATTAGCTACATTTAAGAAAAAAGGTTTCATACTCTATGTGTGGAAATTTGGCCAATCAACGAATGTGTGACGCAACAGCCCTATTATAAAAAATGTTCAACACACTGTGTATTAAACACTTATAGGAAGTGAAGAATTTTGACATTCACAAGTAAACTGATATCAAAACACGAATGAATGTTATTTCTTACGTACAACTGTATAATTTTAACCAGCAGTTGAAACAAGGGAAGTACTTCTTCGCAGTCCTTTGTGATTATATTTAAATTTATTAAAACAAACTCTAAACCACGACTCAAATGCGAAGTGTGGTGGGAAAATTCCTCATAGTTAGTAAAGAAATCCAGAATTTGGACGCATAACCTAAAACAAGGATTAAAATTATTCGTAATTAAATTAATTGTAAAATTATCATACCGTATAGTGGGAGGATCCGTTGTGTTGAAATTAAAAATATGGTCGAATGGAAAGTGACTAAAAAACATACTACATTTGTGCTCATCGTCCAATTTAGTTTTTAAAAAACTTAAATGCCCGATAAATTTTCTAAGAGTTGTGGGCGAAAGCTTCAGAGAATCCCAGCTACTCATTTTTCTTTGGATCTTATCGTTTACAGAGGTACAAGAGTTGTGTCACCTGCTGCTTACAACAAATACAAAAATGACATTCACAGTTACTGATGTCACTAGATCTTATTTTCTTAACGCCTTTTATTAGCACAAGTCCTACTTAGATTATTATTATTGTTCGGTATAAAAACTGAATTTATATTAATTATATACTAATTTATATTATTTATTTTATTGAATATCAATAATTGGTTCCAAACTATGAAAACAAATAATTATCCTGCAGAGAACATTAAAAATTAAGGAACATCACAAATTGTCAAAACAACTTTTTTAATCAGTTTTTCCCCTAAAACACCAAAAATAATTTTTATTACCAACGCACGTTTCGCCAACAATGTTGGCATTATCAGGGTGATGACCATACTAACATAAGATAAATTAGATTTAAAGATATATTTTCCCAAAATATTAGAGCAGGGGCCTGTTTCATATTACACAACTAGTAAAAAAAACTATGAAACAGATCACATGTTACTAATCATTTATTACTTGACTAGTAAAACATTTGTCGTGCAAGTTCTACTACTTTAATGAAACAGGCCTCAACTGCTGTATTTTAATCATATAACTAATCACTCAATAGTTTTATGCCCCAGAGATCACTGTAATCATCGTCCGAAGCACTACAAATAGATGATTTATCATCTGAATCCCCTGTATTTTATCTTCATGTCAATTCCGGATGGTAGGATGGCAATCGCAATACGCAATGTCCGTGTTCGTGCAGCAGTGTATCTAATTTATACTTTGCTATGTTATGTTGTTTTATTATGGCGTATAATTCTGGTTTAGTGTGCGTTCTATCATGGAGTATATTTCGTGCCATCAGCGAATCAATCATCCCGTTTTTTTGTTTTTTTTTTTGTTATATTAGAATTAGGAGGATTTTTACAATCAGTTCTTGATCGATATATAATTCAACTCTTCGGATCTTTGTTTGAATTTCTGTTGGAGTTCATAACCAAAATTTCAAAACTTATTTCTTCTATTTATTAGAGGAATTATTAGCGGACGTTCGTCTGAACATAAGACAACAAATGTGGTTCTCACAAGACAGAGCTCCTCCCCATAGTGTACGCATAGTGTCATAGATAATAATTCACACGAAAGGTGGATCGGAAGAAATCGCCAGGTATGGTGGCCTCTACGTTTTCCAGATTCAAATCCATGTAATTTTTTCGTGTGGGGCTACACGAAACAGCTTGTTTATGTTACTCCCAACAACACCGTGCAACAATCAGCGCAAACCATCCGCGAAGTGCCCCACGTGTTCAACAGAGTCGGTGGTCGTCATTTTGAACAATTTTTCTAAATGGTACATTGGCCTAGGTGATGAGTCTATCTTTTCCAATTTAAAGCAAGGGTAAAGACCCCCAACACCCTAGGGATAAATGGGTTGCCTACCGTGGCCTCCACGAGAGAAGTTGGACACCATAGGGTGTTGAGAGACAAGGGGTTCTATTTATGCTGGTTTTAGTCTTTGTTCTGTTCAGACATGTTATTATTTAAGTTGCATCAACATAGTTTCACACGCAGTTTTGTTAATAACTGTTATTTCGTGTTAGTGTAGTTATTACAATTTTAGTTAGTCGCGTGCCAGATTTGGATCAGAAAACAGAGGTAAAACTTTAAATTACATTATTTATACCACCCGATGAGGGACTTCACCGGTTTTTTCACCTGTCACATTCTACAAAATTTGTATTATAGCGGTCATTTTGAGCCAGATTACGGTAGAATAAAGAGGGGAAAACGAGTGGGGACGCGAAGCTTTATAACGGTTTTCTTTGTTCTGGGGAGTTTCGGATAAATAAAATGGGGGTTGCCGGATGCCATCTAAATTTCGCTTTCTTTTATGGTTTGAATGTCTTTCCTATTTTTTTTATTAGATTTAAAATCAGTAAGACTAATATTCACATCACTTCAAAAATAAACTGCCTTTCTGATTTATTGTTAGACGATCAGAAATAAGTATTGGCAAAACTAGCAAAAATAAGCCGCAAGCAAGGTGAAATAAAATGGGAGTCTATTGATGTAACGGCGCAGGTAGTAGGCTATGTTCTCCCGGGCTATTGAAAACTTCTATATAACATATATCTATATTTTTCCACCCGATGAAATTTAATTTACTAGTTAAAGTTTTGGTGAACCAAAATGGAAAATCCTAAATATATTTATTATCTGTATATTAATCAATGTGTGTAGTTGTTTATTTTTCTTTTGATGTGAAACACAGCACCACATTGCGAAGTTGGGTTGCGCGCCCCATGCCCGGCAAACCAGGATGTGGAGCGAGGAGTGTGCAGTGGTGCACTTTAAAAATCTGTCTTTGTTTGGTTTTGGGTTGTGCATGACGAGTTCCACACTAACCCCTCGTGCAACTGGGTTGCGTGCCCCATGCCTGGGCGGGAACCGGTTGCTCAACTCAAATATCAAATTTATTGATAATCTGGAAGGACGTTCAAACTGTAAATTCATGTACAAAATTTTAAAGAGGTCCATTTATCGTAGATTTCGGTTTGTTAATGAAACTGAATTTGTCGAAAGAAAAGGAAACACTCAACGCTTTGATTAATATAACTTTTACTGATGGATTTGTTTAAAATGCGTATGGGATGTTGCAACAACTTCACTTTTCTACACTTGCAATTTCAAATAAATACAACAATAGTTCAAATAAACTTTTGTCATGAATGCCTTCAAATCTTGTATTCACTTAAACTAATTCTTATTTTATGAATTAAGCAAATTATTGTTAAGAGTTGTGAAATCTGCTAAAATCGTTCAATGAGTTAAATTATCCAAATTGTTACCAGATAAATGTTCAAAAAGTCAATTATTAATTCAAAAGTTCGACCATAAAACTTCGAAAGCAAACTCATTGATAAATCCTAATTTGTGTTGTTACTCTACGCTCCGCCTCCAACACTGCGTTCCTTGCATTCAAAGAACCTGGTTCTGGGTAGGTTTGGTTTGAATTTCCCGCCACTGTTGTCCTGTCAAAAAAAAAGAACACAACCTAGGTCCGTTCTTCTGTCTTTTTTTCTAGACGATCACGATTAACTGGCTAACCTTTTGATTTCGCGGTTTGTTTCAAATTTTCAAATTTTACGTTTGGTGACGTTATTGACATTTCATTTGACGTTAAATTTGAAATCGTTGACGGGAAGAGCTTAGGCTTCGTGGTTTTTGTCAGTCGGAAAAGGTTAGTCAATAAAAACCGAGATGTTCGTATCGTAAGTACTTGCCCAAAATAAATACAGCGGCTATCAAAATGTTTTTAGTGCATCGCTGGTTGACATTAGTTTTTCAACCTTACATTAAGCGTTTTTTATAGCGTCAAAACTACGTTTAGGGGTTATATAATTTGAGGTTTAAATATTCGCCACATTTCGTGAATCACCCTGTATATGTAGTCCTGTAAAAATGTATTGTCTTGGTTATTTTGCTTATTAACATTAAGAATATTAATTTTGATAGTGAATATTTTCCTGATATAAAGTAGGTATTTATTTCAGGGAATGCCAGATAACTGGCATATATTATAGTCATGGGCGCCAGAACATATAGTCATATTATAGTCATGGGCGCCAGAACATATAGTCATATTATAGTCATGGGCGCCAGAATTTGAATTTTGTCAATAAAACAAATTTTATAAAACAATAATTTTATAGTACTTGTGATAATAAACAATTTACAGTATAAAAATTGATACAATATGTACATTTTCACAATTTAACTACATATAACTCAAAATGCTGGAATGTTAAGAGTACTCCCTTACTGCAAATATACACAATGACCAATAATTAAAAATAAATTAGAATAAATAATTAAATACAATAAATAAATAATGTAATTCTTTAATTTATTTTCCAAAACTTAAAAAAAAACTTGGAAAACTGAGAATTGTAATTTTAACAATAATTTTGTTCAAAATATGTACATTTTTTTAAATTGCACGAACTTTCCTCTGTATTAAATTAACAGAACTCAACCTATCATCATACTCTTGAGCTTTGATGTACATAAATACCCCAGCTATCACAGTTATGGTGCCCACAGCACTGAGTAATGTCACTTGATTTCCAAACATTATCACTGATAACCATATTAAGAATGCCCTCTTAGCTGTATTTGCAACACTGTAAAAAAATTAATTTTAAGAATGTTAGCCAAAGATTAATTTTTACCTATGAGTGACTGGACTTATATAATCCATCAACACATATGCTGTGATGCTCTGGAAGTGAAAAAATATGCCATTCAACATAAAATAATATACTATGTGAAAATCAACAGGTTTGTTCTGATCAAGATCTACTAAAAATAATGTGGCTGGAACTTGAATTATCACACTTGCAATACTAGTATAAAACTGCAGTTCAGCAGGCCTAAAATGATAAATTTATTAAATATACCTGCAAATACTTTTTGAATTGTACGTGTATTTAAATTTATCTCCAGATATTAACATTTTTGAATAAACATTCTGGATGCATTCTGTTAAATTTGTTGCCATTGCTGCAAGAAATCCTTTTATCTCAAAACTAATTTCATTTATAGAACACAATGCTAAACCAGACATCACAGGTAATAGACTTAGGTTCACATAGAGACCTGTTTGTTCACCTACAAAGAAAAATTCATTATACTCTCACATTAGAGCAAAATCTTACCTAATAAGAAACGAGAAATTAACACAGTAAACAAAGGTGCTGAACTTTTGATGGTTTCTGTAAAACTGACAGCTACATAATTTAATGCCACCAGCCCCAAAACTACTGTAAGAAATCTAAAAATAAAAATAATTAAATTAGTGTTGTTTATCAGGAATTTAGAACCTTGTGCATCCCACTAATACCATATGTCTATAGAAACCAGGAGGCTTGCTCAACCTTTGTGAAGGTTTATACATTCCACAGGGAAAATATAATTGTATAAATCCACATGTGGCAGTCATTAACATCTGACAAGCACCTATTAATTAAGATTGCACTTAAGACATGTAAACAGTAGAACAAAAACTTTACCTAACACAGTAGGATTTCCATTTAGGTAGGTTAAGATGTATTTATTTAAAAACAAAGTACATCCACTAAAAAAATACCACAGCAAAAGAAAAGTTATAGCCCTTACATTTGCCAAACCGGCTCTATGGTTATCAGTGTCAGTCACTCTTTCCTTTTTACTAATAACATTATTTTCTTGTTTAACATCATTAGAATTCAAATTAACTTGATCTTCATCCATATTTTAAATTCATTAACAAATTGTGATATCTGAATATCATACCAAACGAGTAACTGAGCTTCGTGTTACTTAGTATTAAATTGGTACACGTAAAACCCTGGATTAGTAGCAGTTGTAAATCAATTTTAGTTTTTAAAAATAACAATTAATTTACACGTCAGAACCAGGACAGAAGGTTAGAGAAAGGCATAGACATTAGACATCTAACCTCAAATAATAACAGCACAGTGCGGTGCAGAAGTGCCGTGACGGGAACTAAAATCCCTAAAAACACTAAAAATTTAATTCTGCAGAAATGTGGCAGAAATCTAGAAAGGTACCTCGTATCACCTGTCCATATTTCGATATTGGTTTACGGACAGTCAATATCAATATCAATATTGAAAATATTAAACATAAACAAACCCCAGTTTCAATTTAAAGCTGCACGTGCTCTTGGGGTGTAAGCACAAAGTTTACGCAAGGATGTAAATTAATTTGTTAGGACTGGCCAAACTGTAAAATTGTAGAGACGAGACGTAGTCAAGGCAAAACAACGCGAAGACTAAAGGCGAAACTGAATAGAATTTCAAATTCATAAATTAAAATTAGAAGACACCCAAGACCAAGCCGCAATAATAAAAATTATAATTAAAATTGCATAAATATATATGCTGCAATTATACTGCACCGACTGTGGTTACTGTGCTCGGCTCCTCTGTACCATGGTTTAGTATACTAAACCATGCTCTTTACCACTCTAAGCGAAAAAAGATGTCGAGAACTAAATTTTAATGAAAGATAAAAGAATCAATCACTTATTTGCATTTGTACCGTTGCGATTTTTGAACCACGACGCACATAATAATTTCTTACGCTTATGGTTACGGTATTGAGGAGGATCTAAAGATGTAAACATAGCTTTACGTTGATTATTTGTAACATAACCTCAATTTCTTACTGTAAATTCTAACCTTTTTACGACTGTTGGAAAATGTAATTTCAAATGGTATGTATAAATTAACGAAAAAAATAATTTGTTCACATTCAAATTAATTCAAATTAATTAATTTTTATTCGAAAAAATGTAAGAATGCTCTGCAACACTGTAGATTGTTGTCATATCTGACAAGTCTTGATTTTTTCTTGAATTCCTATCATGTTTGAAAGTATTGAGCCATTTTTGGATGCTTCTTTTGAATCAACTACAACATTTTGAATCATAATAGGAGAAGTATTGATTATTGCTTAGAAGCATCACAGGGAGTGTTATGGCAGGGAAACAGGTGCGCGGTCATCAACCTTCGTCGTATAAACATTGATCTATATGAAAACTCCATAAGAGGCTAAAAAAATGGCCTGTATCAGTCAATCCCTTTTAAAACTCAATATGTGACGTCCGCCCATCAGCCCTATTTTGCACAAAATGCAGAAGAAAGAAGAAAGTTTTGAGCAGAAGAGAATTGAACTTGAAACATGGCTTCAAAGGATGGAATCCCGCCTGGCATGCATGGCAGCTGTGGGGCACACGGCCGATGTTTTGGAGGTTCAACTTCGAGAGCAAAAAGGACTCCATGCCGAACTTCACCAGTTCAAAGCACAAATTGAATCATTTCAGCAACTTACTCAAAGACTGATCACAGCACACCAACATGAAGACACTAGTCGCTACAAAAAGGTAGAATCTATATGTGTCTTGAAAATAATTAAAATAACGTATTTTAGCCTGCAGAATATATCAATCAACACTACTACCGCTTAGATGCATGTGTCATTAATAGGGGAAAATTACTTCATTCTGCTTTAAGTTCATTACAGAATCTTGATCGCTCCTTAGATAAATTTCTAGCTTGGCTCAGTGAGGCAGAATCTGTAGTAGAAACACTAGAAGGAGATGCAGAATCTCGTAGAGCTGCCCATCAATTAAAAGAATTACAAGCTGATATTGAAAGACAAGCACCTGCACATGCTGCTCTTAGGTCTTCAAATTTGGCTCTTTTGGGTTCTATGGCCCCAGAAGATGCTTTAATGTTGCAATTAAAAGGAGATGAAATGGAAAGAAGATGGCAGGCTCTAAAAACTAGAACTTCAGATTTGAGAAATCGATTAGAACACAACACTGATTATTGGAATGCTCTTTTACTCTCATTGAGAGAGTTAACTGAATGGGTTATTAGAAAGGATACAGAATTAGGACTGGCTGCAAGACAGGATGATCATAGAGCTTTTCGGCAGCAACTAGAAGATAAACGTCCCCTGGTTGAAGCAAGTTTGAGAAGTGCAAGACAGTTTGTTGCAGGGGATCCATCTGGAGAGCTGGCGCGAAATTTGAGGCGAGAACTTGTTAAGCTCTCGGATAAGTGGAATGCATTAATTGATAAATCAGATCAGTTGGCAGCAAGATTTGAACAAAATACAATGGTATGTTTAGTTCATATATTTTTATTAAACATGTCTAATGTAAATATTTATTTTGATGTGAGAATTAAGTTGAATTAAAAACCCCCTTGAATTCAAAGTGAAAGTTTCATAATGTAACAGATTTTAGTGAGGCCTTTAACTGATAAATAACTGCATAGATACGTTTGTTAAAACTATAGACCCCTTTGGCTAACATCGCCAAATGTAATTTTCGTAATTATTAAAAAACAATAATTTTCTAACTATTTTAGTATGGCTGAAATTTTAACACGATACTGAATCCAGTAGGCTTTGAATCTCCAAACCCAGTATGTCCTTTTATTTACATTTGTTTATAAATTGTAGAAACTAAAGCAGTTAACACTAAATCTTGAAGAAGCTTCAGCAGCTGTCTCGCGATTGGAAAGAGCCACATTAAGTTGGAGTGGGCCTAGAAGTTCAGCTGAAGCAAGAGAACTTTTGGCGTCTCTAAGAAATTTAGAAACACAACTTCCACAATTACAACGGTCACTTGAAGAAGCGCGTATTCAAGCGGCGTCTCTAGGGAATGCCTTACCGAATAATTTAGCTACACAACTGGAAGATTGTAGCGCCAGATGCAGGGCCCTACAGGCTGCTATAAGAGAACGAAGAGAACAATTGACTAGCACAACACAAGGTTTGTACCGTGCGTTTTTTTTTAATATATTAATTATTCTGTATTCCAAAATGTCTATCAAAGTTTATTTTTAACTACTTCTTTGGGTATTTAGTGTATGTAATTGTACATAATACAGACTGATCAACAATTAATTGGCACAGTGAAAGGTCATGGTGGGAAAATCGAAATCGATCACATCGTACGATGTAGTCACAAAGTGAACTAAGGTCCGGCCTTTAGACAACTGTCCCGTTTAAAACGCCAAAAGACAATGTAAATTCTGATCGTTTATAACGAACCTCGGTTATAACGAACTGCGTCACGTGTTCGCTGCTCAGATTTCTTGGAATAATTAACACGATTTAAACTTCATCTTTCTTGAACAAAATTGGTTTTAAGAGAACAATCGAACGAAATGAAAACATTAGTATTTCAAACCCGAAGAATGTTCTTAAATCCAGATGGAGTAAATTTAAATTAAAATTTAAATATTTATCTAAGTCGAACTCCACAAACTTTAATGAGCGTAAAATTACAAATGGAACATGTTTCGGCAGAACACTACTGCCATCATCAGCCCTAATTTAACAAGAGATTAATGATATAATTGATGAATTACAAGAGGGGTTCTTACCTTAAAGAAAATTTTAAAGCAGTATTATAAGTTTTAGGGCTGCAATGTCCTGCAGGTATCTCCCGGATTCCTATAACGGTTTTTGACAGAAGCATGTTATATTCACCAATATTAATTTAAGAAGATTTTTGTGCGTTAATTGGTAAAAAAATTAAGGTAAAAGTAAAGTGCATTCAGACCTTTGGGTGTGATTGATGTTAATTGAGTTTATATTTTTAAATATGGGACACTTTATGATTTCTTCCAAAGGATATGACCAACTGACAGTCTCTGACCAAATTTCTACAAATGTTTATTGAGAATTTTACAATAGGGATTTTTGTAGAGTGCTTTTTTTCTGATCCCATTAAAAACAGCTTGCAAAAAATCTTCAGTTTCATATTTTTGTTGCATCGGCTATGGGTGCTTTGTACATGAAATTTTTAATATGTGACCAAAGGAAGAAATCACAAGAACTAGGGAACCCATTGTCAAAAGTATGTAAAAATCACAAACAGAAGTACGTAAATCCTTTTTTGATGTCGTCACAGGCTCCAACAGAGAGGCCAGTCTGTTTTCGGTACATAGAAAAATGTGATTAGCATACAAAAAATATTTTAAATAATTTTTAATAATTTAATCATTTATAATTTACCTGTACGACGTGTCTTGCTCATTGGGTTTATAATAGGTATGTATTTACAACAAGTGTTGAAAGCGTTCTCCATGTTCTTGTACACAAAGTTGTGCTCTTTGTCTGACCCCATTAAAAACATTCTACAAAAGTTTCATTCCGCACATCTCTAGAAAACAACATAACCTCAATTTTATATAAACAACGTAGCTGAGGGGGTGATCATTGACTATGTTCTGACTGTTTTCTCATTTAACCGTTGCATAATATATGGAAATATTGACAATGTGGTTTGTGTAGATTTACACTGATATCTTGAGGTTTCAGTTTGGCAGGGTGTTGGTGATCCAGCTGTTAATTCAGGGAGTAGTTTCCTCTCTTCTAGGTTAATATCCATAGGTTCACTGAATAACGTGCCATCTACAGATGTTGACACTCAAGTTTCACTTGTTACTTTGCCATATTTCACTTGTTCTCTTAAATGTGCAAATCTGAAAAGTACGGTTAGGTAGAAGTTTTTAAATCTTGCGTTTCAGAAGCAAAAAACAAACCTTTTATTTTGCAGCTGTTATTGGATCAGGATGCGCCTCACTAGGTCGATTTTCATTAAGAAAATATAGAGAGCATAATATGTAAGTGTCTTTAGTGATATCTTCTATGCTTCGGAAATTCTTTCTTTGATGACACCGTTTCACCCACCGGTCTTAAATTCATGTTTTCGTACCATTTCATACTTGCAAACAAGGTCCAGGAAACGGCAAAAAGTAAAACGTATTTTCCCTGCTGTAGCGACTGTCACTGCAACATCCATAATAGCAGTGTTTTGATCACTTGCCATCTTGCTAGTTGCAATACGAATTTAGTGCTGGTTATCTAAACTGAATTAAATAACAAGTTAGTTTTTGTAACAATTGCAATGTACACTGTTATAAAAATTCCCAGCCTCCTCTAACCAGGTTTATTTTTGATTTTCGTTATAATCATTGTATTATATATATTTTTTAATTTTGTTCTATTACGTCAGCTGCGAGCGTGTACAAATACATTAACATGTGTTGTTTGCCCTAAATCCCTGCAATACCTATGAAAAAGGAACATTTGAAATCACAAAATTCACAGCTCGAAACTCATTCAATGCCCTGTGCGACTGTTTGACCACAGACTATTTACTATTTAATGTATTTGTAACACATATTACATTACATAGATTTTAGGTTTCTGCTTTCCTTCTACATATAAACTTTAACTATGCTAAATCTCACTCCTCCGTGCGCGCAATATTGTTAAAAAGGGATACAAAAGTTTCTGTTCATGTATTAATATACAAAGTATGGAATAAAATTCATTATATGTTTATTCTTATGTGTTAACAATTTTCCTCGGACAGGTCAATTTTTATTTGTAACTCTTATCTTTTCACATAAATTACAGTTTCCTTCTTATTCTTAAGGGGCGCGGTTTTTTTCCCGCTGCACTGAAGCTTAAGCTTATTGTGACCCCGCTTAGTTGCTTTACTCCATAAGGCCTGTGTTGTTAAGGAACTTCAGCACAAGTTCTATAGGCATATGTTTTATATCGTAGGGTTCAGCATACTTCATCCCGAAATGTCGAACTCTCCCCGTCTCAAAGCACTGGACACCACGCATTATATGTAGTGGAGTTTCGTCCTCCTCACGACACATCCTGCAATCAGGGGGCCTTCCATGAACATTCCTTCCGCGACTCTATTGTATTCTGCCAGTTTCACCAGCGATTCGAGACTTCCTTGCACCACTCTGGGCGTCTCCCTCTCTACTTCGACACTTTCCAGAGCTTTTAGCTTTGCCTGACTATTGGTCCTAATGTGTATTCATCCGCCTGTTTGCACAGCACATCCTCACTATTTCCCTGGAACAAAAATGTCAATTGCAGTAATTTCTGTCTATAACACGGTTCCCAGGAACCCAGGTTAATAGTCCTGTCATCTCCTGGTGTTTCTCCAGCCACCTCTGATGGATTTATTGTTACTCCTCAGTTTCCCTGTTCAGTTTCTTCCCTTCCTGGCATGATTACCTCGAAGGGTTTACGAAAGTGATATTCGGTCCTAAGTTCTGACGTGGGTCTTACCATATTCGGCAATTATAAGACGGTATGCCCTTCATTGCCTCCGATTTCACCACCAGATGTAGCCAAGACAAGTTAAGTAGCACTTCCATGGTTGCAGTAGGCGTTGTGTTCATTGCTCCCGTTATTTCAAGACAGGCAAGTCTTTGCACCTTCCCTAATAGCAGTGTAGCGTGTTTTCCAGACGCCTTATGCCACTAAACTAACGAAGAGTATGTTACCGTGGGATTTATGACCTTAGTGTAGAGTCAGTGAACCATTTCTGGTTTTAACCCCCACTTCTTTTCCACCATGCCCCTACAGGCCCATAGGGCCCGAGTATCTAAATAACATTAGTCTCAATACTTGACTTCTTTCAATATCCGCACTTCTTTTTCTTACAATGGTTTGATTACCACAGAAAAAAAAAACAGTTTTATTATTGTGACCTTCGGGCGTCAAGCGTGACCTTCGGGCTCTTAAACCGATCCCTAACATTCCGTTGTTCCCAGAACTTGATTTCAATTTTGCTGACTGCTGTAGAATTTTTCTTCTCTGTTTTCAGGGAGATATTGCTGTATTGCAGTTTTATTACAGTGTTGAATTCCCGAACATTGCTTCGTGAGGAAGAATTTTCTAGTGATGACCCCCTTCTTCCAGTGACCCTTATGCATTGGAAACTATTGCATTGATTTCACAAATTGTAATAAATACCAACAAACATCAGAGATTACTGGTCTCGCAATTCGATTCGCCTTCCGTGGCTGTATTTAAAGATGACGGTTTACATTGAGCATCCCTTTGTGCGGGTAGGCCGGGCGAGAACGTTCAAATTTCGTCGCGGCGGTGGTGCTCGGAGTACTATTTTATTACCATAATATAAATATTAATTTAATGTATTTGTAACGCATATTTTAGCTTTGTGCACTTCTCCATATAAACTTTAACTATACCAAATCTCACAGTCCTCCGTGCGCGCAATATGCTTAAAAAGGAATACGTTTTCTCTTCACGTATTAATATATAACTGTATATTTTAAAGCTACAAAATAAGCATACAGTTTTTTATTTATAGGAATTATACAATTAAGTACATCATAGTTTTGCAAAAATGGGTATAGGTATTGTAATCAAGGCGTGTTAACATGTTGAACGCTCGTAACTAAAAACCTAACCCTGACTTATCAGTTCTAAAGTTTAACGGAATATTTTACTGGTGGTGGCGGAATTGACGTCAGCCTTCTATGACGAGACCAAAATAGAGAAAAATTTAGGTCAGGTGGTTCAGGTCTATGTTTGTACTTAGTAACACTCATCATCACTCATCCATAAGAAATCTGCACCTTCAGCTCTTAGACTATTTTTATTTCTGTGTAATTGAATTACTTTTGGTTGTTCTAATTACGGTCTTACAGTTATTTTACTTTATTCTTAACCTTTTTGGTCCTACACATCGAGCCATATAACTGTGATCGAAAGCACGGTACTACTATCCTAATCCGTCTATATTGGCTATACAACGTATATGTATATTTTTTCTATTATTCTTTTATGTTATTTGTCACAGATAGCAGAGATCCCCCACACTGGGTGCCAATTTTGCTATTTTGGATTTTTCTATTTTGGTTCTTTGAATTGCTTGTGTGACTGGCCACGTTGTTATTTTCACATCTTCCTCTCTTTTTGTTATAATTTTTTTACTACTGTCTCAATAATTGTATCTTTTTTTTTTTTTAATTTGGCGTCGAAGTTGGCCGTGAATGTTTAAGTGTGAACCTCATACTCCTATATTTTTGGGAGTGCAGTGGAACCTTTTCGATAAGATTACCTAGGTTTTTCTGAACTCCATCACGTCCGCATGTTTTTTGAATTCACATAAGCGCTTAGATTAAACCAGGCAAAAAATGGCCTGTTCACATAAACTCATAGCCAGCGCCAACAACAATAATATGTATAGTGGGTTTCTGTTCTCTTAATTTTCTTTGATTTCTGTATAAAACTAACTTTGAGATATTTCTTGAGTTTTTTTTCCATTTGTTCAACAAATTCTTCCCAGCATTTGGTTTTTGCCTCTTTATCTTTTACCTCTTGCGTCCTCGTTGATGTTCAGTAATTTTTTCCACAGTATTTTGCTCCTTTCCACTTCTTCCTTTATAGTTTTCATGCCACCATCCGTTTGCCTTCTTCTGTTATCTCTCTAGCTGAGGTTTTCGCATGGTTTTGAGTTTGCTTCAGTTGCGTTAATTAACTTCTGTTGCGTACTTCCATACAGCTACTTCAGATGTTTTTTGTTTTATATTAATTTCTTGCTGTAATAAATCTCGTGGTTTATTATCAGTTTGTTTATCTATAAGTACTTTTATACCCTCCTTTCTGACCTGTGGAGAATTTCAAAGAAAATAATCAAAAATCCAAGGTTTATGACACAGAAATTGTTGCCATTATTAAAAATTAAAATAACATCTCCTGAGTTTTTGATTCTGTGTTAAGGCGCTTCTCTCACTCCATGTTTGCAGTGTACATTTATAAAAAACGCTGTATTGTTAATTACTAATCAATAATCTTCAAATTTTGAATAGTTGTGGAAAAATGATTGCTTTAGAACCTACGCATATTTTTTTTTCAAAACTTTTGCTAAATATGCAAAAATGTCGAACTGAACATACGTAACTTTTGCCACCATTTTATTGACACTTATGAATTTAAAACCTACCAAGAAACATGCGTATAGTTTTTTCTTATTGTTTGCTACATTTTTGAAGATGGAAGCGCAAATACAACTACGTAATAATGTTTTAAATAAAACCCTGTTCTGTTGATTTCTACGTCAAGAAAGTAGCTCCACCTATACAGCCATGCTACAAATTCGCCGTGTACAGTCCGAGTAAAATCTTAGACCTGTACATACTAAACAAAATTATGTGGGACGGAGAGCCCATGTTATCTTAGAACTTCGCGGCCGTAAAAGTTAGCTTTTTGGACGCATCTGCTGTTTGTGGCTGAGGCGTGAGTCGCGGACACAATGCAGATAAGGCCAAAAAAGTACTTTTGGCCGAGGTACACACGACGTTTTTTAGGTGATGGTCACAAAATACACTCAATATACGAATTTGGACAGTGTCCGAATAAAATGCTCAAAACTAGAAGTGAGCATTGAAAATGTCCGAAACCCTATTTTTTATAGTCTAATTTTGAATATGAAAAATAAATGCAGCAGAACCTTTCTATCGTCTGTAAATTTATTGGGGAGAATTTCATATAATAAAAAGGAAGAATATTTTTTCCTATTGCACAGGAAAATTCGCTAAAAACTATATCGCGGGACTGAAAAGAAAACACGAGTATATTAAAACTCGCAGTTATTTCTACGAATTAAAAAAAGAAAGACTGCTGCTCCACCCGATGAAAATTACGGTCTGACAGAAATTGATCAATATTGATCAAGATCATATTGTGGAAATAAAATGCCCTTGGTCCATTCGAGACTTAAATCCCCAACAAGCGGTCAATGAAGAAAAAATTAATTACTTAAAAATATACCAAAATGGGGACGTTAAACTAAAGCAAAAAGATAATTATTACTTTCAGGTTCAGGGGCAATTGGCAATTGGTGCTAACAATTATTGCTACTTTGTGGATTGGACTGTGGATTGGACTTCTAGTGGAATTGTTGTCGACAAGTACAAACAATTTATTCCATAGCAATTTTATTTTGTATGTTCTTTTGCAGATTGAAAAAGATAATTATGTCCTTTTGGGACAACATTGTGCCAAAATTAAAAATATATATATATTTAAATGTAATGGCCCATGAAATACTAAAAAATAGTTGAACTGTTTCTCCCATTTTACGATGCCACGTTCTCATTCGACTGTCAGAAGCAAAGTACGACCAGACTTATAGTAATTTTATGGACCCCGGTCAATAATACTTTTATAATCCCGAATGTCGGCTCGGGTGGTGGTTGAATTTAGAATATTGTATTTGTATTGTGCTAGCATTTGGGTCGTTAGACAGGTAGAGGTTTATGACCCTTTGGGTTTCCCAACTGGCCGCTGCAAATATTTCTGAACAGAAAGCATTGTTTCACAGAATGTACTTTTTCTGTGTCTCGCGTGGATTTTTGTTAACGTCTTACTACTTATGTCACACACTTCAAACTTTTTGATCACTCTCACCCAGTAGTTGTTTGTCCTTGCGAAATACCCCTTAAGACTTTCAGTTGACACCCGGTACCTTATCTCTATATATAAATGCGAAACTGATTTCTCACTGATCACCGCACAGCCCAGACCGTTGAGTCTTGAAATGTGAAATTTGGTAGGTACGTAGTTTTTAGGGCGTATAGGCGCACTAAGAAAGGATTTTAAAAAAATCCGTTTCTAAGGGGATGAAAATGGGGTTAATTGGTGTCTCTAGACTCCAACTAAGTTGAAAACGAAAAACGGTAGAGTGAAGTGAAAATTCGTACCCGAACTCGCTTTTGAAAATAACTCGACCCCTTTTTGATTTTCCAAAAAATTATTCACAGACGCCGAAAAAGGGGGGGAAAGGGGAAAACGGTTTTTATAAAAAATTTCATAACTCGACAACTCGGCATGCTCAAAACGTGAAAATTGGGATTTAGACTCAGCTTTGAAAATAACTAGACCCATGTTTGACGTTTGCAAAAATTTCTTTACCGACCGAGAAAAAATTAGGGGTGGTTTACCCAAAATTCCTATAACTTGAAAACTGACAGTATTGTTGTCGTGAAAATTGGGATCTAGATTCTCCTTTAAAAAATACCGGACCCGTGTTTGACGATTTTCCAAAAAAGAATTTACCAACGCGAGAAAAGGAGAGGGTGGATTTGGGGGTTAATTTTTCTCAAAATGCTTATAACTTGAAGGTCGAGAATGTTACAAGCATGAGAATTGGCACTCGGACTCTCCTTTAAAATTAACTAGACAAGTATTTTACAATTTTCCAAAAAAGTATTTACCAACCCCGAAAAAGAGGCGTAAATGGGGAGGGTAGTTTTCCTGAGAATTCTCATAACAGGAAAACAAATAGTGTTACATAAGTGAAAATTGTTAACTAGATTCTCCTTTAAAAAAGCCCGGACCCGTATTTGACGATTTTGGAAAAAAAATTACCAACGGCGAGAAAAGGAAAGGGTGCATTTGGGGGTTGATTTTTCTCAAAATGCTTATAACTTGAAGCTCGAGAATGTTACAAGCATGAGAATTGGCACTCGGACTCTCATCTTAAAATAACTAAACCCATGTTTAACGAATTTCCAAAAAATAAAAAATATTAACTGCGAAAAAAGGGGAGGGTGAATTTGGGAGTAATTTTTCTCAAAATTCCCATAACTTGAAGATCGAGAATGCTACAGCCATGAGAATTGGCACTTGGACTCTCCTTTAAAAATAACTAGAAAATATTTAGAAACCGCAAAAAAGGGGCGTAAATAGGGAGGGTAGTTTTTCCCAGAATTATCCTAACTGCAAAACAAACAGTATAGCATTAAAATATGTAAAAATTTTGATGTAGATTCTCCTTTTAAAAAGACTAGGCCCGTGATTGTCAAAAAAAAAAAAAACTTTTTGTTATTTTTTTATTAAAAACTGCTTTAAGCCGTTGTACCAATTCCAAATATAAGCACCAGTAAAGCCGACCCCAACTTACGCGAGCAAAGCCGCGGGTAACTGCTAGTGGTAATATAAATTCTATGTATAATACACCCCGATTCATGTAAAATGCCGCGCCTGAATCCGCAACCATCTGGTACACATACATAATGTATGTTGGGTTGTCCTAATGTTTTAAATCGCATGTTTGACTATTTTTGCTTTGAGATTTTCCACTTAATTTTTTTATAAGTTAATTTTAGGTGATACATCTCTTGAAATACACTTTGAATTCTCTTCAAAGCTCTTTCAAACTTAAACTTAAAAAAATATCACATGAGTTACATTAAAAGAATTATTTATTGTTTGACCTTGAACCTTTGAATAATACATGATGATATAGCTTGATACTTTTTTTGCGAGATATCCTGTATAATTGAAAATAGGGCATTAAAAATGCCTGTCGTATAAGATATACGTTTACACACCACTGATAAGACATATGCGCACTACGGGAGAAAATCTAAATATGAAAATCTAAAGTGTTACATCCCACATAGATGTAAATTAAAAATGTTGTTGACCTTAAATGAGTATTTACTTGACTAACTTTCACAGATTCTCAGTTAACGAAGACTATTTTGTTTATGAGTACAAATCTATCAAGTGCTTCAACAAGTGCGGTTAATTAAAATAGGATTACTAAACGCTCGCATACACTAAACACGCAAACAAGTAGTTAAAAGTTAATATGATTTACAAGTGTAAAGGAATTACGGAGACTTAATAAACAGCTTACATAATTCATTCGAAAAGAAAAACACATGTTTGACTAGTTAAGTGGAGCTATCTGAGTGCTATTATCACGAGTTTATCACGAGTGGCAATAGAGATTTTGGATTTAGGAAGAATGTTCAAGAGAAGATATTTCAGTGTGTGTCTTAGCACTTTTAGGTTTGGTAGTAATAAGCAAATAAACATTTTTAAGAAGAAAATAATGACAATGAAGCACCGCGAAATTTTTGTATGTTGCCTTGGTGTAAAGTTAAATTTAAGTCCCATTTTTGCTTCTATACTAACTTATTCAGGAGATCAAAGCCATAGCTTACTAAAATAGATAACAAAATGAGTACAATAATATCGAATAAAATTGATCAATATCATTTGTAATTAAGGTTGGATGTTCTAGTTCTAACCTAGAAAACCCTGAGAAGCAAAAAGTAACAAAAAACTGAGTATTTTCAATATTTCATCACTAAGCGTTCTTGACTTCCAGTTTGCTATAATTTTATCAACTGATCTCCAAGGGTTCAAGCACTAAGCAGAAAGTAAAGAGATACAGTAAAATATATTAAAGACAAGTTTAGTATTTTGATTTTTAGAAAAAAAAAAAAAAACGATAAAATTGTTTTTATTTTTTAAAGCCCCTCTAAAAATTACAGAATAAGCCCCTATGTACATTAAAAAACAATATCGGATGTCTATAAATGACTTGTGTGGATAATAAAATTGATGCAACATCTTGATACATCCAGTAGGCTTGAACGTCAAAATTTTCCATCTAACAGCAGGTAAACTTTGTTCTTTACAGGCAAGATGATGTATGAACTATTTATGAAGACTGGATATATAGTAAAACGCAAAATTATGATGTTGCAGGCATACTAATTTATCAATAATTTATAAAGGGTGTATATTGTTTCACTTAAAAAATAACAAAAAAAAAGAAAAATTTGAGGTCACTAGATTTTTTTACAGGAGAAATTTCGCCTGGACCATCTAGCGTCCAACCTCCTTGGGAGCGTTCTACAACTCCAAATAAAGTTCCCTATTACATCAACCACAGCACCGAAACTACGCACTGGGATCATCCGCAAATGTTGGAACTTGCAACTTCTCTTCTTCAACTGAATGAAGTGAGATTCTCAGCATATCGAACTGCACTGAAATTACGAACAATACAGAAAAAAATATGTTTAGATTTAGTAGGAATTAAATCAGCTTCAGAAGCATTCGACTTGCATGGTTTAAGAGGGCAAAATGACAAACTGTTGGATGTTGCCGATATGGTTTTAGTGTTACGGGCAATTTTTGCAGCTGCCGCAGGGCAACAACCTGCTTTGATTGATGTTCCATTATGTGTTGATTTGACACTGAATTGGTTGTTGAATGTTTATGATAGTCAACGTACTGGCCAATTAAGGGTTCTTAGTTTTAAGGTATATTACTAATTATTGTTTTAACTGTCATTAATTATAGCTTTTCAGGTTGGACTCACACTTTTAAGTAAAGGACACTTGGAAGATAAATACCGATATTTATTCCGTCTGATAGCTGATCCCCAACAAAAAGCCGACCAAAGAAAACTCGGTCTTTTATTGCATGATGTGTTACAAGTTCCTCGGCAACTTGGAGAGGTTGCTGCATTTGGGGGATCCAATATTGAGCCCAGTGTCCGCAGTTGTCTGGGAGAGTGCGAGGAGTTAGAAGCAACCCATTTCTTAGGGTGGTTAAAACAAGAACCTCAGTCACTGGTTTGGTTACCAGTACTTCATAGATTAGCTGCTGCAGAAACCGCAAAACATCAAGCTAAATGCAACAGTTGCAAACAGTATCCAATTGTGGGTTTACGATACCGTTGTCTCAAATGTTTTAATTTCGATATGTGTCAGACATGTTTTTTCGCGGGTCGTTTAACAAAAGGACATAAATTATCACATCCAATGCACGAATATTGTGCAACAACCACATCTGTGGAAGATATGAGAGATTTTACTAAAGCTTTAAAAAATAAATTTAAAAGCAAAAAATACTTTTTAAAGCACCCTAGGGTGGGATACTTACCAGTACGATCAGTATTGGAAGGAGACGAATTGGAAAGCCCAGTGGCCTCACCCCAGCACAATGATATGCATTCTAGACTTGAAATCTATGCGAGCCGTTTAGCGGAAGTGGAGTTGCGAGCAGCATCACCTGAAGATGAACACCGTCTTATAGCTGATTACTGCCAATCATTAGAAGGTGGCCCAGCAAGTCCTGGCCAACTTATGCTCGTTATTGACGAGGAACAGAGGGCGGAACTTCAAGAAATGATACGAGAGTTGGAAGTAGAAAATGCTGCTTTATGTCAAGAATATGAACAGTTGCAAAGAGGTGCAACGCCTCACCCACCACAACCTCAACATGACGTGTTAGCAGAAGCACGCCTACTGCGGCAGCACAAAGGACGATTAGAAGCTAGAATGCAAATTTTAGAAGACCATAACAGACAGTTAGAGGCACAATTACAAAGACTGAGACAACTGCTTGATGAACCTCCTACATCAACGCTCCAAACAAGAAGCGTCACAGCGTCACAACTGAATCAAGATACTCCAGGGAGAGTAAGTCAGCCACCACCACCTGCCGATCATCGTTAATCATATCATATTATCATATCATTTACTTGTAATTGCTTGTCTACCATGTTGTGCATACTAACCATATCATATTACACATTGATGTGTTCGTTATAGTGTTTGTTTTGGTGGCTAACTAGATTTCTATTTTGTTAAAAATTGTTAATTTTTGGTAGATTTTAGGGTCTTATCGAAAATTAATAAATTATTAAATATTTCATGTAGTTGCATTCTATTTACAAACATTTTACTGCTGGAATATTTATTGTTATTGAGGTCACAAAGATATATATTTGCATACTCTGGACAACCAGTCCTTCTTTCAATTTATTTTAACCTGACATCATTGAGGAATAATTAATTTGAAAATGCACTCTTATTGTTATAGTATTTATATAAAAAAAAGGACTGTGTGAAGGTTTTCAAAAATAATTTAAAAACTTCATAACAAAATTAATTTAAATTATTATTTATTTTCTCCGGATTACTGTTCAAGTCTGAGTCTGCGTTTAGAGGTTTCACTTTAATAAGATAGAGTACAACAAAAATCAGAAATAAATGCAAGACGAAGAAAAAAGTCGATAGAAACGTCTCCAGAAAATAAATTAATGACATTTCGTCCAGGCACATCTCAGCCAAACGAACAGGATTCTACCTCTGAAACGATGAAGAACGTTCCATTATAACTAATCATTAACTGTCAGTATTACCTTCACTTTTCCGTCTTTATGCGTCTGCGAAAAAAGTACAGTGAGTCCAACAAAAAACAACGTCAAGTGGGCCATGGATTAATAAACGTTGGCGTAAATGGTGATAAATTTGTCACCTGACATTTGACATGTCATTCGATTGGGGAGGTTTTTATGGTAGTGCCTCATCCACGCGACCAGACACGGAAGCCAAGCCCCCGTGTCCCCCCTAGTCAGAGCTTGTGAAGGCTCCTGTCGTTCTTCTATCCACATTTAATAAATCTAAATGCAGACATAGCTTGAAAATTCCAAGGCTTACTTCGTGGTCGATTTTTGTTGAACGTACGTTACATGGTATTCGAGTAAAAGACGATTTCATCTAAATAACTACACCCAACTTTTAACTCTTATTTCATGATATACTATTTTTATTTTTTAATCTTAAAGACTTGCTGTCAAGGAGGGATTTTTTTGTTTAGAAAGAAAATGTGTAATTTTTTGACTTTTTTCCCAACTTGCTCCTCAGTGGGATGGAAGCATTTTTCGACATTATTATTAACTTTTCTTCACAATTTTGGGTGTAGAAGTTCCGGACAGTTTAAATAATCTTGCATGTTTCTCACCTGTATACAATCCAAAGTACAAGTCCTAGCAAAAAATTTAACCACAGGTCGAACTCGTCAAAATAAAAAAAATCTCTACCACTTTGCTGAAATCCGCTATTTTTACTTTTTTCATTTTTCTGACCCCTTATTTCACCCTCCGCCTATGAGTACATGAACTTGTTCGAATAAGAAGGTTTTTATGCGATCGAGGTAAACTCCTAATAACTTTTTTGGGACAAAAAAAATGTCGTTTACAGTAAATTTTAGTTATCAGTTGAGTGTCGCGCTGTGTTATGCCTCTGCTCGATTCTTAACCATGTGATATAATTTGTTCATTCAATTTCCAAGAAAATGAAAACCTCGAAATTTCTCAAATTCACGTGCTTTTGTGAGAACAATAGAAGACGCTTTACGTGTCGGCGTTTTATTGTTTACCGCACATTAACAAGGACTGCGTTGGAAACCCCGCTCGAAGGGTTGCCTTTTGCCAATGATAATGTATTCAATAAATTGATGAGGTACCAAATTTTTTGACGAAGCGGACTTCACACGAGATGGTGTGTTTAAGATCTCAAAAAAATAATTTCAAATTTCAATCAATGTGTTCAAGAATAATCGGAGATCATTTAGTTGGGCCTCACATTTTACCCCCGCGTTTGACTGGTGCAGCGTATTCAATTTTTGCTGTGATTAGAGAAGGTAAGCTAGAGAATTTATTATTAGTGACCTACTTCGACATATGCATATTATAGTAGGTTAGTACATGTTTCCATTTAAACAGTTTTTATTTGCGTTTATCGGGTAACGTTTTTGTGCATCCTCACAATCAATGAATGTGGAGTCCATAGGCGGGTGTTGGTTTTAGGGGTCAAACTATTCCTTTCTTTTGACGAGTTTTTCTTGTGGTTAAATTTTTGTGTTAGGACTTCCATAGCACCCTGTATAGCTCCTACCAGGTAAAGCGACGTCTGCGGCCTGGCAGACCGTTAGGACAGGAAAGGGAAGCTGATAATTTATTATAGAAAATGAGCCGTTAAAATTAGGTGAAAATTTTGGAAATATCCCCAAAATAGACCATCTAATGCACCAGGGAACTTCGACTTGCCTACCCGACTCTGAAGTTAGCAACCTCCTGCAGTGGTTGGCAACGCGCTGAAGCTGGCGTGGCTAAAAAAAAAGGGTTTGCGTCCCTGTTGGTGGGAGGAAGAAGAACGACCTGCGGCCATTACATTCATTCAGACCTTAACGTTAGATGTAACCAACGCTTGTAACTAACGCTTAATTTTTGTTTTTATCTGATTTTTCATTGTCCAAATTTCACGTTACCAGAAGGATCGGTTGAATTTAAATTAAAACATTTGCGTATGTGGTGCTGACCGAAGTATTTACAGGTCACCTTTTTATTCTATCGTATTTTTTTTGTGTTCTCCTCAACATAATGAGATGGCCCTGAAATTGACCGGCGTTTGTTCCTCGTGCATACTAGAAACTCTTAGATAAAATATTTTCAATTTTACCGTTGTCAGCGTCACTAATAAAATGGCCGCCATGGTGGAAAGCTATTAGTCACTCCTTTGTTTGTTAGATCGTTTAAATAATATCCACTACTGTTATTCAAACCTGGATAAATCATTGAATAACTACTTGTCGTTCGGTATGAGGCCGACAGCAGCTTGCGGTCAGTTCAAAGCTATTTTGTCTCTGTTGACTTGAATTAACCAACACTGAAGAAGAACTGAATACAGAAGTGGCAAATAGAGTCAAAGCGCCAAGCCTAATGTTGTGGTTCTGAAAAGTGTCTTATCTTTAATGTCATGTTGCAGCCCCTTGCGATTTCCGATTCCGCCGTTTGTATGTAACCGATATCTAGCTAGTTTTAGCCACCGGGAAGCCAAATTTCAGTATCTAGTGTTTTTGCTTTGTTTGTCGGTTCGTTGCGTTTGCGCCCGCTAGATGTCGTCCTGCCGCGATCGTTTCAAAATGACTTCCAAAGAAAACGTTGCGTTACGGTACATTTCATTGTGTTTGTCCATATATGTTTCGAAGCAACAGATAGACCAAATAGCATTCAGTTCAGGGTTTGCGTTGCCGGCTTCTGATTGGGGAGTTATGTGGCCCTACTTCGGCTAACCTGTACCTGAAAGGTGGGAACAAAGTCGTTTCAACTTTGAGTTGTCTCTTGGGCTGCAGTGGTACCGAGAAAGGGAGTTGCTGGTAACTTCTGAGCCTACTAGGTTGAAGTTTGCAGTATTGTTTTCGGGCTACTAATAAATTCGCAAATACTCAAAATACTTAACAACCAAAAGAATAGTCCCCGAGATAGGTTCTGCTGACTTGGACTTGGTTTGGACAAGCCTTAAAGAAAGACAGGAAACTAAGCATGGCTAGGACAATTCAGTAACAAACTCATTTCTCCTAGTCCGTTTGGATGTGTAAGCTTTTTCCATGATAGTAAACTCTCTACAATCTTGCCGCACTTACAGACAGTTGTCTTGTTCACTTCGCTTTAGTCTTTCCATCTGATCTACATTTGGTCCATCAATCTCCGACTCAGATGTACCCCAACTTAAATAATTCCAATCGTTTCAATATTCTTGCTTTTCCCTCTCAGTTGCGAATATGTACACTTTGGGCGCAGATATCTCAATGTACCTGTTTGTTGTAAATTCCTGTAAACTTCAAAAGCTCAAGGTGGAATTA
This sequence comes from Diaperis boleti, assembly GCA_963583935.1. Lineage (NCBI taxonomy): Eukaryota > Metazoa > Arthropoda > Insecta > Coleoptera > Tenebrionidae > Diaperis > Diaperis boleti. The sequence goes on along the minus strand of OY757247.1, from coordinate 24,940,310 downwards.
AATTAGCTGACTTAACCTCACTCATCATGTACACCAGAATTGTTAAATTGTATTGTTTTTCTGAAGAACTAAATTGTTAAATTGTTGAAATCATTAGAAATTGTCAGTTGTAATTTATTACTCGAATCATTATTGTTAAAATCATCAAATTGCATTGTTACCAACTTAATACTAAGCCACTAAAACATTTTTGTGTTATCAATTTACGCTCGACTCCCTAGCTCTTGCCATGTATCCAAAGAATCTAGGGTTTGTTTTGTTTGAATGTCCCGCCATTACTTTGTCTTGTCAAAAAAATAACACAACGTAGGGTTCCCCTTTTTCTTTCATTGTCTGACGATCACTGGCCAACCTTTTAAAGTGCGCGGCTTGTTTCAAATTTTCAAGTTTGATGTTTGGTGACGTCATTGACATTTCATTTCATGTCGAAATTCAAAAAGTGGCGGAAATGTAAAGGGGGGGTTATCACAATAGCAAAAAAATTAATCACAAAATAAACATTTTTTCTATTCACCACTTTGCTGAAATCTGCCATTTTTTTAACCCCTTATTTCACCCTCCGCCTATGAGTTCATGAACTTGAACGAAAGAGAAAGTTTTTGTGCGATCGATATAAACACCTACTTTTTTGTGAAAAAAATCTCGTTTCGATAGTAAATTTTAGTTATCAGTTGAGTGTCACGCTTTGTTATGCATGGGAATGCCGAATTGACCTATGTATATGGTATACGGTGAAACGTTAGGTCATGCAAACGAGGCCCGCCGCTTGTCTTCTCCATTTTTCTTTTTCCAACTCGATTTCGGACAATAGCGTTTTGGAAATTGAGCCTGAAATTTTTGATTCTATTGAGAAAGAGCCAAACTTTAGAATTCGAACACGTGCTTTAAGTGTCGGTGTGTCGTCAACTTTTTATTGTTTATCGCACGTTACACGAACAAGGATTATTATTACTAACCTACTTCAACATATTCATATTATAGTAGGGTAGTATTTAAACAGTTTTTATTTCGATTCGTTTATCGGCTAACTTTTTTGTACATCTTTTTTATCAAAGCACATGGAGTCCATATGCGGGTATTGGTTTTAGGGGTCAAACTATTATTAATTTTAATTCTGACGGGGAGCGTTTGCGAAAAAAAATTATAGATAAAAAATATTTCTTTTGACAAGTTCTACTTGTGGTTACATTTTTTTCTAGGTCTTCCATGACACCCTGCATAATTATAAAGAAAGTTTAAGTTTAAATTTTCGTAAGAACAAAAGTTACGATGTATATCTACAAATTTTAACACAAAATCCCATTCCAAATCACGCAAGATAACGCTATCAGGAATAAATAAAAACGTTTCTGGATGATGTTTCTATTATAAGAAGTCATAATATGTGTTTGCCTTAACACTCAAGTAGGATGTTTGTTTCAGTGGAATTCGAAGGACGGTGTATTTTTTACGGAGCGTTATAAAAAGGTGTTAAATAAAAAGAAATTAATTGTAATAAAAACTTAATAAACGACTAATAATAATTTACATCTGTACAACAAAACAACAATGACTGACTCAGCATGTAGTAATAGCCACTACTTGTGTGCGTCTATGCAAAATCGGCGTTTCTCCAAGATTTGGCCGAACAGACTCCTGGTCCTCTCCACCAATCATTCACATCTTCGTAATGTCTATGTACTTTAGGAGCATGCAACATAGCACACAGTCTGCACCAAAAATACGTATTGATAAACTCTCCCGTTCCTTTCCACTTAAAATAGGAATTGTATAAAGTGTTGTCCTTATCCAGTCTATCTAAGTAAGTAGCTAATTCCGCAGGACTAGCGAATTCATCTACATGAATGTAAGAACCTTCGGGAGCACTTCGTTGGTAGTCCTCTGGGCGAGCACCCATGACGATAGGTAAGACGTTTTGTCCTAAACCATTTACATAAAATTTTTCTGTAATATAATCACGACAGTTGGAGTTTTCAAAAGCCAAGTAAAATTTGTATTCCCGATCCAGTATTTCAAAACATTTTTTATCGGAACGGGGGCATTTTAGCGGTCCACAGCTGCCGTAGATGTCTACTGAGATGTGTTTAGAAAGCTCGCGTGCATAGGCTAATCTTCCATTGCGCGCTCCACAGTTCGATACGAACCAAGCTACTTTTTTTGTTTTATTCGCGCTGTAGTCGCGATTCTGTACTTTTTGACGAACCTAAAACAAAAAAGAGACTGAGAAAATAAAAGAGCTATTTAAGCCACAAGGAACGTAAGGAGGTCTTACATTCTAGATTTACCACACCGATGCGGTGAGCCGAAGTCCTGTTAACTTCCGTGAATGTAAGACGTTCGGTACGTTCCATGTGGTTTATAAAATTTTTCGCAATACCAAACAAAAATGACTAAAATTTTTCTTCAAGTTTGAAACAATTTTGCACGTAGGTATGTCAGCAAACATTTCCAACCTTACCTACAAACTAAAGGAACACCCTACCCTACTCTAACAAAAACCTATCTCTTTAATTATATGAAGCGCCACTACAAAACTGAATGTAGTTTTGAGATACAGAGTGATCGAAAACTAACTTAGCCAAAGGTGGTCATGCACGAAAAGTCGCTTTTTTTCGTGATTCCGACCTTCACGAGGTTCCTTGCTGGTCAGGTCCATTTCGTACATCATAGCCACTCCTCAAAACCATGAGGTTAGTAACTATGAATCCAGCAAATCAGGTGCCCTAAGTAGACGCAACGACCCCAAGATGACCGCTTTCTGCATTCCAGCCGCAAGGGTCTCTGCCGGTTTACGGCAACGTGGAATGATTTTCAGATTGGAGACGAGCGAGTCCTTGATGCCTTCCATGGACCCAATTACCAAAACGCCGAGCTTTATTAAATAACTTGAGTACAGTCTCCTGTTCAAACAGCAGGTCTTGATATTTTGTCCGCTTTTCCTCCTTCTTGACGCAAATGTTTTCAGCAGCAGCCGAAAATTCATAACAAACATCTGCTTATTATTATTGCTATTATTAAATTTGACCTTTGACTAATTTAGCTTTCGATCTCCGTATTTGCTTCTGAAAGTTTCGTGTCGTTTAGTTTTAGTCGCTTTTAATTTTTTAGTTAATGACTGAATGGAATGCTTACATTAGTTGAATTTTGATATACGAGGGGAGATTTTTATATTATCTACCTAGTTGAAGGAAAATAGTTGAGAGAAAAGTAATATTTTATTTTTCAACATAATATGATCCATTAACGGTCACACATTTATGCCAACGTTTTTCCAATAACGCTATGCCTTCCAAAAAAAAAATTCTTTGGATAAGTTCTCAAAAAACTTCACGGCTTCTTTCAGTTGTTCATCCGCAGAAAAACGGTGTCCCCTCAATTTGGGAAATAGATAGTAGTCACTCGGTGCCAAGTCTGGGCTGTAGGGTGGATGTTCCATCTCTACAAAACTCCATTCGTCGATTACATCACGGACTTGGCGAGCTTTGTGAACTCTGCAGTTGTAATGAAGCAGCATAATCTTTTGATTGTTTTTGTTGTATGGCAGTTTTCAACATTTTGATTGTGTCTCTAAAAACTTCTGTTAAAGTAGAACCTTTTTCATATATTCAATCAGTAAAATTCCTTCCATATCCCAAAACACCGTCGCCATCAGCTTTCCGGATGAATTCTGCGTTCTTGCCTGTTTCGGCGGTGAAGATCAGTTGTGGACTCACTGCATGGATTCCTGTTTTGTCGGTGGATCCCAGTGATAAAACTTCGTCTTCACCCAAAGCTCTCAAGTTTTCTTCGCAAATTTGTTGCCGACACAGTTTTTGTTCGGGAGTTAGCAATTTCGGGATCCAACGTGCTGAGACTTTATTCATTCCTAAATCTTCATGCAAAATTTTTAATACTGTAGCTTCCGATATCCCTATTTCAGTAGCAAGCATTGAAACTCTTATTCTTCGATCTGATAAAACCAAAACCTCAACTTTCTTGATGTTTTTGTTGGTTCTTGCTTCAACAGGACTTCCGCATCTTGGGTCATCTTGAAGTGATGGCCTACCCCATCAAAATTGTTTGGACCAAAATTTTATCGTAAAATAAGACCTTCCCCATATACTTTAATCATCCTTTCATCATGATTTCATCGTAAATTCGTACGATCGAGAATATTCTGGAGTTCTGCAGTTTTCGGCGAATCGAGAAAGCGGCTTCCCGCTTTAAATAGGACGCGAGAACGATCGCCTAGCAGTGGAACTCTCAATAAGCTACTGAGCGACATAATCCTTGTGACTCGTGCGAACTGTTAAAATAAATAATTGTGCCGTTATAACTGTGATCTGTACATAGTCTAGTGTTTAAATAAATAATTGTAAATAGTAATAGTTTTGTGAACCCGTAAACGCTACAATATCCTTGGGGCCATTTCCTTCCTTTGTCAAGAATTTAGTTACGCTTCTATGTTACGCTGAATTTCACTCATTTTTACTCGATTAAGACAACAAAACTTTTTGGAAGTGAATCAAAATTGGTCGGTAACCATCAAAATGTCACAGCAAAAATTTGCGATCGTCACTTGTTTCTGTCATGGCTAGGTAGATAATATAAAAATCTCCCCTCGTATTTTTGACATTTAGCGTTATTGCAGTGCACCCTTCATAATTATGTGAATTGTCTTACCTGCGGATCAAAGTACGTCCATCTTTCGTACGGAGCGACTAAATCACTGTCTCTTCTATACGTGGCTGTCCAATTAATGACATCAGGAAACTTAATACTTTGGGTATGATAAGGGCATTCTAAAAAGTACATTATCCATATTTGATTTATAGGTCTGGGCACGGAGGGAGGAATAAAGTGATCTTTAAATAATATCGCATCTGCATCAGCGGCTCTACCTCGATCATCTGTCAAACTACATCGACTTACAGGGCATCCATGAAAACTCCCAGGCCCCGATTTTTGACCCCATGTGCCCAGGCCGTTGTAGGCGAGTATTACTTTTTCTGGAGTGTCGAAACCTGGAACAAGGTGTAATACTTGTTAATATAATATAATACTTAATAATAGTGTTAATACTGTAAGAAATATATAAATGTAATTTAATTTATAGCAGCCCTCAAAGAATTTTTCCATTATGTAATTTCAAGCTAACTGTGCTTGTACTACATCGTGGAACAGGCTAACAAAAAGTATAATATGGTTTGGTCCTCAATTTAGTATTGAAAAAACATCAAACTTGTAGATCTTCTAAAATAGTTTCATCTGAAAAAGATCGACAGAGTTGATATATATAGGGTCTTCATAACTTCACAACTAACATTTATGAAAATCCGATATAAAAAAGATATGAGCTATGTAAACAATAAGGGAATCCAATAGTAATACATATATAATATGTATTGTAACGGACGTGGACCCGACATAACTCATCGCTGTTGAGGCGTCGTCAATTACTAGAATTTATACTACAACGTACTCGAGTATGACATAATCTTTTGGAATATTCGGCACACATCGAGAGCGCGATGGAACTATCTGGAGGCACATAGAAGCATTTAGGCGCCGGTATATTTATTAGAGGACGTACCAGCGCAAACCGGTCAGTCGTATCATGATGCCGCGTGATGTGTAAATAAATAATACGAGACGTGCCGGTGAAGTAGTAAATTGTAAATAGTGTAAATAATGTAAAATAGTGTAATATTAGAAGTATAAATAATTTGTACATAGTGTTCAAATAAATAAATAAATAAAACAAAGAAACGCTACAGTATTAAAGATACTATGATACTTCATATCTTCATAAATATTGTAACGTTGCATGAGCCGGGCGGGTTCGTGAATTTAAAGAACGCGTTCACAATGACTCAATTTTATTAAAATTAATTAATTGACTAGGGATAATTTGTACTGCTGGTTATTCACAATAACCCTGGTTAGTCACTATCTGGCTCCGTTTTCTTCGCTGACTGACTTCTCCTTCACTACTATTTCTGTACACCACTACCTCTTTACGTCGTTCGGCCCCTTTTTATATCCTTCCAAGTGTTGTCGATTCCTTCTGTCTGAAAACGTCCTGGAATGATGTCCTCATCTTTCCGTTGCGACCGTTGTCTAGCGAACATTCTAATAATATCTGCCTCTTTTCTTATCAACCGACGAGGCGGGTTTCACCCGAGAAGGTATTTTCAACTTAAATAATACACACGGATGGGCAGACGAGAATCCGCATGCTATTAGGCCCCACAATTTTCATTTTTCATCAATAATAGCATTGAATGTTAAAGTAAAGACGTTTAGTAGATATTTTTTTTATTTTTAGATTATTTACTGCGGTTTAGATTGTTTCCAAATGTTTTCTAAAGTTTTTTGTTGTGATTATTATCATCATCCCACCCGTTCAGTGGGGGTAACTAAATTAACGTCAAAACTTCCACTAAGTTTAGGGTAAAAATTTATTAAGAAAATTTAAATTTAAATTTCTTTCTTAATCTTCTCTAGATGTTAATACCTATTTCTGTTACGCCCTGTATATGTTTATCTGTCTGTCTGTATGTTCCACAAAGGCTCCTACACCGGTCAATCGATCGTTATGAAATTTTGACCACAAATAATATTCGCAATGGGAAGTAGCCAATGTACAGTGACGATCAAAATGTGTCACCTCTTTTTCGTAAAAAGAGTTAAATTAAGTTCAAACCGGGCGAAATTGAGTACTCTGTCCCACCCATCGTGTTCGTTGGACTGGTCAAATCGGATGAGCTAGTTTTAATAAATTATAAATATTATTCAGTGCACCTAATGACCTAAAAATAAATGTGCATCGTGATCTACCCTCCAAATATATTTTCAGTTGAACACCCTTTAGTATAAAGAAATAAATGGGCACAATCAGTAGGGAAGACGTGATTAGCATAAAAATTAAATTAAAGAAAAAACATGGAAAAGTATAATAGACGGAATACTTTTTGACTATATTTTCAGGAATGCCAAAAAAATATTATAACTGTGTACGGATCAAACAAAGAACCACCAAAGAAAGAAATGAAGGATTTTGGGAAAATTTTCAAGAACAGAAAGGCATATAATTATGTATTATTCTGGGAAGAAACAATATAAACGTTCTGAGAACAAACTAAAAATGGCAAGGGACTGTTAGCTCTGTATTCTTAATAACCTACCAAAATGAAAGATCAGTTACAAACTATGCTATAAATTAGAAAGGCATCTAATTCTAGAAACTACCACAACAATAAAAAATATATTGAAGAAATATAACAGTGATTTTCAATTTAAAATATTAGTCAAAAGAATATGTAATTTCAGATGGATTAAGGTAGTAAAAGTAGGTAAGTTGTTATATAGGGTGATTCACGAAGTATAGTAGTTATTTAAACCTGTAACAGTCCCTAAGTCCCAAGAAGGAGATGGCGGAATGACATAGAAGAGGCCATGCAAAAAAGAAACCTAGAGGAGGAAGACTGGAGAAACAGGAAAAGATGGATGTTAGGATGCGGAACACGGTTATAAACTGTAAAAACCCGCAATAATATATAACAGTCCCTAATATGAGGAGACCTAGAACAAAATCTAAATGTAAAAAACAAGATATATGGTTTTAAAATTTCCGCGAAAACCGATTGAGAACCGCTGGCATGATTGAAGAACTATTAGTAAATAAACCCTAATCTCTTGGCCTGAACAAAAAAGGAGTTTTTGCTGGAATGAGTGCAGTGAACGACTGCTAATTAATTAATTTCAGTTTTATTTTGACTCTTGAAGGTGCACTAAATACTGACATGAAAGGTTGATCGGAATAAGTAATTTGATGAAAGGGCGGTCGTCATTTTGTACAATTTTTATAAATGGTACGTTTACCTAGGTGAGTCTTTATCTTTTTCAATTAAAAGCAAGAGTGATTTTTGTCAGTCGGAAAAGGTTAGTCCGAGATGCTTACAATAGTTCGTATCGTTAGTAGAAAGTCTTTTGCTCACAATAAATCCAGCGACTATCAAAATGTTTTGAGTGCATCGCTGGTTGCCATTAATTTTACAACTTTACATTAAGCGTTTTTATATCATAAATATCATCAAATACCATCAAAACTACGTTTAGTGGCCATATAATTTGAGGTTTAAAGATCTCATACAATTCGTGAATCACCCTGTATATTTTGGTGTTGTGACTATTTTTAACAAATACGAAAATAAAAAATCTAACAAACTTTAGTATGAAGCACTGATGAATAACGGATGAAATCAAATAAGAAGGAAATGAATAAAGTATAAGGGTATAGTAAAGGCTGGTTTTCACTTGTACTACCGCGCTCATGTCGTGCTCGTGTCGTGTTCTTGTCACCAGAATCGCTTATGCGCAGTTTTACATAAGATTACATTAGAAAACCGCATTATCGTTTTCACCAGACCTATCGTGTTCCTACCGTGCCGCTACCGTGTCATAAACGTCAGTCAACCGCGACAGACAACCTGAGCACGACACGAGCATGGTAGCAACACGGTATGTCTAATGAAAACGACAGTCAGGGCTCTCACAAGGCGCTTTACGACCGCCGATGGACGGTCCCACGAGGTTCGGCTGTCACCGCTCGCTGACAAAAGCAGCCGAAGAATGAACACATGTGTGAAAAATCGTTACCCTTCCCACCGTGAGATTTTTTAAGCTTACGGTATGAGCACGGTATGAACACAATCGTATAGTGGAAATGTATATTGATTCCACATTGAATTCTGGTTCAATAAATTTTGTCCTTAGATTTAAGTGAATTTTTGAATTTGAATTTGTATGACGCGTGTCCCATATACCTTGAGATTACTGTAACAACTAGTTTATTATATTATCAAAGTCATAACCAAATAATTATTACAGTTGCAAATTAAATTTAAAATGTCTTTCAGTACCATTTATATATGTAGTTTAAATGGCAAGAAAAATTTGAAATTTGATTCTCATTCTCGATATTTTAAAAACGGGAAGAATGTCGATGAATCAAATAAGTGGAGTAAATTTAAATTAAAATTTAAATATATCTAAGTCGAACTCCGCAAACTTTAATAAACGTAAATTACAACAAGAACATGTTTTGATATTCTCTGATATAACCTGATACATTACAATAAAATAGAGTAATAATATGCATAAAAAAGTAAAAAAAAATCAAATAATTTTTAATAAAAAAGTAACAGAACGGAATCACCCACATAACTATGGTCCTGATGGGTTATAGCACTCCTATGTATACTATGTATTATGTATCCCTAACTTTTTGTGCGCAGTGTAGTTCGAGGAGCGGCAAGACATTAATTATTGAATTTGTGATAACCTGCGGAATACGCCAGGGTAACATACGAAGCTGATTAATGTTCATTATGGTAATGGACAAAATTAAAAAGAAAATCAGAAATAGGTGGCGCACACTTGGAATCTATAAATCTGAACAGAATGAGGAAACATGGCTTTGTATAATTATGACCTATTTTCTTTGCAGTTATTAAGAACAGCTAAAAAGCAAAGATGAAGAGATGGAAACACCTTGAAAAATACATTCTAAATATGTATGTACATGAAAAAGACGGAGATTCTGAAGACACCAAAGGAATCCCGACGGCGGGAAACGGCGGGAACATAAGAGACTATTAGTAGATAAAGTAGCTGGTAGAAGTAGTTGAGGGAACGGAAAACCTAGAGAGTCTTATTGGTCTGTATAAAACACTGAATAACTTAATTGTCGAAAAAAAAATCGATTACGACCAGACACAGTATTATTTTTCAAATTGTTATCGAAGTTGTTTTCTATTTAAAACAAATCGTGTATTTACCTGCGTAATCTTCTGGAACGTACATAAGCTGATCGACGACTCTATCCCCATCACTTTGATCAGGGAATAATGTGGGAAGTCCTTTTGTGGGGCTCGGGAAAATAGTACCTTCTTGAAAGAACCACTGTTTTTCAATGTTTTTTTCAGGTTGCGCGGTGGCTTGTTCCTCAACTAAATGTACGGGAAGTGACGTTGTAGGAAGCAATACTTCGTTGTCTTCTTCCAACGCGGGAATCCTGGACTTTGATGCTGGCCATGTCAAACGATGATGTAAAGTTACCAAAAGCGTCACGCCTCCGAAAAAGAAGATTACTAGGCATAGCCGGCGCGCAGACAGTCGCGGGGGCATCTTCATGGACACTCCATTATTATCTAATAAAAAAATGTTTTTGAAACATCAACAAACCACAAATTTCAGAGGCGTATGTAAAACGATATCAGTAGTTACAGCTGTTACTAGCAGGAGACAAAACATCAATAATGTGCAATGTCAATATTAACCAGAAACTGTATAGGATACCAACCTTTGCGTTTTCAATTTGCATAGCGGTTATTAACATATAAACAAGGGGTGTACAAAACAAATTCATCTATTTTTGAGCTTGCAGAATCATACAAATATTTTTTTGCTAAATTGAGCTAGGTGTACCTATGCGCGTTTCTGTAATTTGGTAAAAACTTTATGCTCTGAATTTGAGTTGAGTAAGGTCATTACTTCATTAGTGGAATGATACAAAATCCCCATAATAATTATGAGTGGTTACAATAACAATGCAAAAAATTTCTTATTGTTAACGTGAATAAAAAAAGTTAAATCGACTTTTTTTTCAGTTTGAAAGTAAATTGTAGATAAAGTGTTGAATCTCATACGTGGTCTGTCTACCGACCTCGTCATCCGCAATCGTAATGCTGTGATTGTGCTTCTATTCCAATAATAAAATAAGTAACTACATGTTATTCCATACGGGTTGTCAAATTTAAATATGTATTACTTTCATGTTTTCTCTGAATAAAATTAATAAAGAAAGTTCATTAAAAGAGATATATGCATATATACAGAGTGTTTTAAAATTACCGCACCAACACAATCGTACGTTATTTATAACCATTTGGTAAGTCAGAGAAAAATATTTAAAACAATCTTGGTGTTTTTTTCTGTGTATGTGGGTTTCTTTTAGGAATCTTCCAATGTTGATTACAGCAAATATCAAACATAGCAATGGATATTTTATGCAACAATGGGATTGTGTGCACAGTAACTAATTTTTCAGATTTATTTTTAAAAAAGTCACACTGACATTGTGGGATGACGTCCCTCTAAGACTTATCTTAAGGGATATGTGAATTCAACTGGATCGAGCACCAGTTCATCACGCCGGCGCCGGTCCGGATGGATGGCCCATGAGCGATGAATTGGGCAGGATGGCCAAAGGCGTTGGCCCCCCGTTCGCCCGACCTTAATCGTTTAGATTTTTTTCATTGCGGTCATTTCAAATCGTTGGTTTACGTAACACCACCTGAGAGTCACGAAGATCTCGCAAGATTTTTTGGAGCCACTGAAACTCCAACCAAACAAATACTCGAACCAATATTGAGAGACGGACAAACGCTTGTCTTACTGCCAATGGTCGACAATTTGAACATTTGCTGTGAATTGTATTTTAATGTTCTGTTAAATAATAAATTGTTCCTTCAATTATTTAAAAATGACAAACTTATAATATAAAAATAATTGACAGTTCTCAACAATTATTGTTACAATTTAATTCCAGTACCTGAGAAAAACATTGCGTTGGTTACTTAACATGCAAGTACTTTAATTGTCCATTGCAATTTCCTCAGTTGCCAGAATTACCATAAAAGAAACCTTCAGCCAGATGCGAATCTAACACCATTTTTTTTTTATATTTTTCTATTTGATACTGTTTGCTTCTCATCACTGTACCATCATTCAGTACCGCCATCATTAATTTGGTGCGGCAATTTTTAAACAGCCTGTATGTACACAGTGTGGACAGTAAGTAACGCATTATTATTAATTATTGACTTTTGTACTCTATTCCGTTTCCAACCATATAAAATTTTCAGTGTTATATTTGAAAAAAATCGAGAAAAAAGAGTCTTAAAGTTCAAGTATTAAAAATTCATTAAATTGGGAAAATCAATGTCGCCACCTAAGTTTGATGGAAAGTTATTGACGGCAAATTCGTTTTTATTTTGAAATTATATAAATAATTATATAACTAGAACTTTATTATCTGCTCAATTCAAAGTTAGCTACATTTATTTTCCCGATTTAATGAATTTTTAATACTTGAACTTTAAGACTGTTTTTCTCGATTTCTTTCAATAACATATTGAAAATTTTATATGATTGGAAACAAAATAAAAAATACTACCAAAATCAACGTTACTTAGTTTCCACACTGTATAAATTTGATTTCCATAGTGGTACACAGATTGCTAAACAACACAGTTGTATAAAAAATTTAGACGTTATGAAATGAACGGATGTGAATAACAAAGCTCCTTGAAATATTTCATGTTACAAAGTTCTGGAAGATAAGAGACTGAAGTGGATTATATAAAATATCAACTGGTATGTCATTAATTTTGAGAAACGATTTATTTTACCTACCTACTTAATTGATAAAAATTACAATCCACCTTCGTTTTTAAACTGTCTAAAAATACAAATTTCGGAAGTAATTTCACATCTGGAACAATATAAACTGGTTGTGCAATAAAGGAAACATAAAATATAGTAATATTCTTAGGATGTTTAAAAAACGTGTAACCTTGGATAAAAAGATTTTAGGACAAGTTATGAATTGGAACTTTAGGTATTTGATAAAATTAAAAGTGTCTAAGATTAAAATTGAATAGAAATGGAACGCACTAATCATCGTTGTTTGCCCTACACTTAAAAAATATTATAGTCACACGTTTTTATACTCATTAGGGAATATACCTACAAATTTTATTACAATTTTTAGAATTTAGTATTTATCTGCGTGATGAAAATCTGACCTGACCTAACATAACCTTGATTCTAATTTTAAAGAGACCAACAATATCGTTTATGCAATTAAATGAATTTTCTTGACAAGACACTTACCACATATTGCGTATTAACCAAATTTGATTCGGACACAACTAACCAGGCACAAGAATATACTGAATAAGAGTTAGATAACAGAATTATAAATTTTGAAAAGCTGTTTTCGAGTTTCCAATCATCGCCACATTGCAGATATATCCACAATCGAAAAAGATAATAAACTATATTTTGTTTACAGCGTTGGAAAATAGATGTTATTAAAATCATCAGAAAATCTGTATAATCTCATAATTTTAAACAGTAGAGATAAGTTTTCTCTAAGCGTATAATATTTTATTTACGGATTAATCCTAGTATGTAATATAAAGTACTTACTTTCTTGTCGAATAAACAAACACGTTACAATCGTTTACATTTACAGATACCTACCTACATGGCGCAAAAACTGTTTTTTTTTAATTTGTAATAGTTAAAAAGATAAGTGTAAAAATTGCCGACACACTAACTGTAGCCAATAGGAAATAAACTGCAAATTATTCAGAAATGATAAGATAGGCTGTGATAAGATTAGTTTTTGTATTATTGACATGGTATATTATACACATCACTATTTTCCAATAAGTACGATCTTGTATATCTGTCAATATACCTATAGCGATAGTAATATACAGAGTGTTGATAAAGTTTCCCACAAAGTTCATAATTCCAACGTTTTATTAAAAAATCCTCGGACAGTTCAATTTTAGTAATTTTGACATTTTTTGTAACCAATGACACAATGAATTTGTCGTAAACAGCCGCTTTTGCGCAGTGACGTCATCAATGTTTTTTTAAATGGCAACGCCAACTTTTTCTTTCGGCAGATCTTTTGGTTGAAAGTTGGTAACACTATAATATTAAGAATTTTTGTTCACATACTTAATTTATTATTGGTGTTAAACAATTACATATGTAATTTTCGCAATTTAGTGGCTTCTCTTGATAGCTTAATATTTTGGTGTATATTATTACATATTTCTATACCCCTCTTCAGTATAAATGAAAACCCAAAGACTAACTGTTGAGTACTAATAACTGAATGATGATTACATTAGGTATAGTGAGAATATTTATTACTGGATATTAGTACATTACAATATATTTTCTGTGGTTACTAAGTAACAAATACATATATTGAAAATTTAATACAAAGTGGGTTCTCATCAGAAAATTTAATTTATGTATAGGTAGTTCAAAAATTATGAGGCCCAAAAAAAGTAAAAGTGAATTTGATGTGCGGGAAACTCAAGAAAACTAGGTGCCGAGGACTAACTGTGTACGTTTTAATACACCATGTATATTGTAAAATAAAATAATAAAAAAAGCTACTAGGATAAAGCTACCAGTTCAACCCGACTTTATAATATTCAGTATAAAATATAGAGTTCATAATTATTTAGATATTTATTTACTTCTTTGAACTTGTTTATGGTCTATGATGGTGTGTAGTCGTCTCTGACTATTTTTACATTTGTTAATAATTTGTTCCTTTATTTCAAAACTGCAATGCTGCTATTCAAACGTACCAAAAAGATTACGGCATTATTAAACTTGTTTTCCATTAAATGACTAATATTATTATGCATTAATAAACTATTATTACCAGTATATTCTATTGGACTGAAGTTTAAAAATATTTTAAGTTATTACAAAATATAAGTATAAGCGAATTTTACGATCGATAAAACATAATAATTGTAGAATTCTAGTTATAATACCCACTTGCTGTAATATAAAGTTTATGTTTTTTTCTCCACTCATCACAGCCACTAAACACTGAACAATTTATTACAAAAATTGAAACACTCATTGCTTATGAAATTCTTTAAATTCATCAACAAAATATATCCTTCTAAAGACATCATCCAGCACTTAAATTAGTAATGACGATTTTTTGAGGTACTGTTATCAAGTCTTACAAGTCTGCTAATCAAATACTGTGTATTTACAAATAAACTTTCCAGTTAGCAAGATAAGTTCAATGTTATATTAAGGATGCTCTAAATTCAATATTTTTTTAGTTTGAATTTTAAATGTGAATGAACCTGCGAAAAAATATATATCAATATTTTTGTATTTTTATATTTAAATATATACATAATTTTACTTTACATTTTCTGTACCTTCCGTTTGGTATTAGTAAATTAGTTCGTTAGATTTCATATAGACCCTGATGTATTGATTTTGTGTGTATTTGGGGATGTTACTTAATAAAATAAAGTGCGAAACTCGAACTGTTTTAAAGGTCGATTTATAGTTCCATATAGATATACATATGACATAACGTTTCAATTTAAAATACATTTGATTTCCGCGTTTACATGAGTTGCTCAATTTCAATTTTTATGTTCCGAAAAACACATTATTTATCACGCTAGCTTGTTATTAGGAAATTTTAAATATAAAACAGATAATACTTCCCAAATTGCCTCACACATTTCTTTTATTATACAATGTACTATTTCGGACAAAGATTTTAAAAGGTTAACGTTATGTCATTTTAAAAACCATCATTGTAAATCACCCCTTATTGTCATTTTGACTGACGTATGTAAATAAAATTAAAATTTTGACACAATGAATTTATTTTGTCAACAATGCCAGCAGTATCAGTGGATACTGACTGGATCCGGCATCCAAGATCTGGAAGGCACCAAATATCTTGCGGTGAACAAGACGAAGCTAAAGTAAGAAGTAATTAATAAAGCCAAATTTACACTTTAATGTCAATATACACAACCCTTGATCGTTCTACGTTGATTTATCAATCTCGTTTTCGTAACGCGTTTCTTTCTTAATGTATAATTTTTGTTTTTCCTAATTCGTATAAAACGACAGAACAAGCAGCAATTTCCAAAATTTCATCTTCGTCGTCATAAAACATTTTTGAAAACTAATTTGTCAGACCGATCTACAGTCATAACCCATGACATAATCTAATCTAATTTAATCTAATATAATATAAAAATCTCGTGTCACGGTGTTTGTGGTCGAACTTTTTTTTGCATATTTGGTGTGTATGAGAATAGGTGAGAAATTATTTTTCACATGGACATGGGGGCCCAGGGGTCCCCATTGAGCTGGACCGATTTTTCGACCTGACAGATTTTTATGATTTCTTTTTGTATATTTGGTAGGTATTAGAATAAGTCGTAAAGTATATTTCACATGGACATGGGGCCCAGGGATCCCCCTTGAGCTGGACCTATAATAATCTATAAATTAAATTACGGAACTAAGTATAAATCGGAATTTACGGTAGGTCACAACATTGTATGTGCCAACACTTGCAGTCCTAGAGTAGCACCCAACTTTTATAAATTACCGCCGATACAAAAACATCTGCATGTAACATAAATCGATAAATAATAATGCAAACATGCCTGATTTGTCAAAGCAATGTGAACTCATCGAGAATAAAAATGGTTAGAAATATTTACATAGTGACTCATTTTAAATGAATAGGATATACCGGGTGTAATAAAATGGAAATGGACTTTGCGGCAGGAATTACACATATAAAAATAAAAATCTGAGAATATTGGCTCCCCTAACTATATCACATATTACATTATTACATTATTTTACATGAAAACTTTTAAAATGAAGTTGTATAGACTGTAAATAATAAGTACTATACCTAAATCAATAATTATTTTATTCTATACTGTTTCAAGTGTTAAAATAAAAGAGAAAAAAAAGAAGTGAATAAATACTAAAAATAGCATTGACTGAAAATAACAAATAATTATGATTAAAATTTAAATATATCTATGTCGAACTCCACAAACTTTAATAACTGAAGGATTACTAATGGTACATGTTTCGGCAGAATGCTTCTGCCATCATCAGCCCTTAAAGAATATAAAAAATTATATCTTTAAGGGCTGATGATGGCAGAAGCATTCTGCCGAAACATGTACCATTAGTAATCCTTCAGTTATTAAAGTTTGTGGAGTTCGACATAGATATATTTAAATTTTAATTTAAATTTACTCCACTTGGATTTAAGGACATTCTTCTTGTTTTTAATAATTATGATTAAAATTTTTTTTTTTGTCGAAGGGTTCAACATTCGGCATTTGTCGTGTGAAGTTGTGGCTTCACAAATGAGGGCACGACTAAAATTCATTCTTGTAAAGAGTGCCGAATAAAGGAAACTGAGTACAAGCACAGTTGTTTCTTATTACTTCAACCGCGCGATAATTCAGAAGTGGGGTTAATTAAAGTGAGTGGTAGAAAGTGACGGTAAAGTTAGTGGCGCCTTCCGTCAAGACAGAAAAAGTAAACGTCGTAACCCTAAACCAAAAGCAGAAAATGCTTCTAATGAGCGAGACTCGTCAGAATCATCAGAATCAGGCGGAGAGCAGAGCGAAATAGTGAGGAAAAGAAGACGAATCGCTGAAATCATCGCCAAAAGGGTCAAGAAAGCACTACAAAAATTACAACCGACCACATCAGGCAAGTTTAACATAAAACACGCCGAAATCATCCCTTTATTTGATCCTGAAATGAGTGAAGTAACCGCTAGTGACTGGCTGAGCAAAATAGACCAATTGGAGATGATTCACGAGTGTAGGGACGAGTAAAAACAGTCGTTGTCAGAAGCGTTTACCTCTCACGAGTATTTTGTGGATAATTAATAAATTATGATGGAGCGCAAAAAAAACTGCCCGATGAAACCATGATGAATTATTATTCAAAGTCCTGTTTGGTTAATAAATGCGAGATATCAGATAGCAACGCCGTATCTTGCGTTATTGCCGGCCTTCTACCAGAATATCAAAGTACAGTCAAGTCTGGAAATTTATCATCACCGGAGGAGTTATACAAAGCATTCTTGTGTAGCATAGAAATGGTGAACAATAAATCCGGGAACAACAAGTGTGAAGTCTGCAAGAAAACTAACCAGCTTACCTACTTCTAGGCCTCAAGTGAGGGCCTCGAAAAGCCAAGTGAAGCTGGGAAGAATAATCCGAAATGGAGAGGAGCTGACATGGGTAGACCAAAGAAGCAGTTCACCTATTGCGGCATCCCAACCCGGCCAAAGTTCGTCTCCTTCAAAGGCAAGTCAATGATACTGCGATACTGGTGAAAAAGAAAAATAGAGAATACCGACTATTGGTGGATTACAGAAAGTTAAACTCGATGACTGTGAAAGATCGATACCCTTTACCACATATAGAAGATCAGATAGCCGGTTGCAAGGAAAAAAATTATTCTGCAGTTTAGATATGATGCAGTGATACTACCAAATTCCTGTCTTCGGATTCGATTAAAAAACGGATTTCGTTACCTAAGATGGGCAGTACGAATTTCCTCGAATACCTTTTGATTTGTCCAATGCTGCCGCAATGGTTCAAAGGGCGTTGAACCATTTGTTTTCCAGCACCATAAAAGATGGGTTAACGACGCTTAAACTTTGAAATTCTCGATGCAGCAAATCTAAAACTAAATATTGAGAAATGATTCTTTTTCGAGACTAGTATTGAATATTTGGAATACGAAATCAGCGAACAGGGAATTCAACCGGGAAAACTAAAGATAACTGCAATAATTGTAAACTTCCCGACACCAAAAACCATTTACCAATTAAGGCAATTTCTTTTACTGACCTCGCACTTTATAAAAGGTCATGTGTTAATAGTTGAACCCTTGAATAGGTTATTAAGAAAGAATTAAATTGTGTGTGCAGTCCACGCGCGACAGAAGTGAAACTTTTTATTGAAAACTATATCTATAACTAAACCTATATCACTTACCAGGATCCCATTGGTACACCATCCATGTATTCAACCCCCATTAAATTAATCCATCTGTCATTTACATTATGGATCACAATCACAATCAATTTCAATGTAACAAAAGTCCGAGTCTACTTTGCGAAAATGCCCTGAGTGGACATGACATACTTATGTATTTACGTGTCGAACGCGAATTAGCCTTACACCGTGCCAAAAGCAACCAGCAGTTACTAATTTGGATATAGGACGCAGCTGCCACCGGAGGGAAGAGGTATAATATAAAATATCCCCCCACGCATTTTCGTGTCGGACGCGAATTAGGTTTACCCCGTGCGAAAAGAAGTTTCACTTCAAAACTACCCCATGGAAGTGGTCTGCCGAACAGGAACTAGTTTTCCAAAATTAAAGAACTTTACTATAAATTTACGACACATCGCGAAACTGAATTCCATACAGACGCGAGTAGTAAGGGAATAGCTGAAATACTACTGCAAAAAATTAATGAAGAGTTTAAAGCTGTCATGTACTACGGCCGATGCACGTCCAGGGAAGAGTCTAATTTTTATTCATACGAACTAGAAACTCTAGCTGTCGTAGAGTCGATTAAATGCTTTAAAATCTATTTAACAGGTATTAACTATACAGTAGTCACGGATTGCGCCGCAGTCAGGCCCACATTCACTAAATAAAAATACACGAATTGCGCGTTGGTGGTTAGTGTCGAAGACTATGATTTTGTGGTTACACATCGAGCTGGTGAAAAAATGAAACCATTCAGCTACAGGACCCAGATATCAAGCTAATCATAAACAACCTTAAATCCGCTGACTAATAGAGGTAATAGAGGTATAAAGAACTACAAATTAAGTAACAACAGACTACATTGGATAACTGCCGATAGCAAAGCAAAAATTGTAATACCGAAACAAGCTCATTTTAATATTGTAAAGAAAAACTCAATCATAAAGAATAGGTACTGTTACAACCTGCAATACTGTTGCCCGGAACAGGCTGCATACCTTCTGGAACTTCGGTTGGGAGGGTGAAATTTAAGGAAAGCTCCCTTTACACTAACAACTATTTAATGCACAAAGTTAGATTATTGATATGTTACAGTAACAATGTTGGGAGAATTACTAATACAACCTGACAATGAATATTGAATTACTATACGACCTGGCAACGATTATATTATTATTGAGTACTATACAACCTGGCAATGATTTTTCAAACTACTAATACGACCTGACTGTGGTTTTACGAGAGTTATCCTTCCTTGCTCGCTGGAAATCGCGGGAGTGTTTTCCTCGCCCTTGCCTCGCGACCTTGAAGTACTAACACGTAGAGTTCTTGTCTGGGGGCCCGATCTCCTAGGAGACTTACAGTCCGTCAACTAATTGAATCTCCTGGTCTCACCTGATACCCAAAACCTTCTTTATCTGCTTTCGCACTACCGAACTGCCTCCAATTACAGTTCAACCCCTACCGTGATAATCTAATTGGCCAAATTGCCCTGAGTTTATAACTACTAACTCTTACTCAAATTTAGGGACACGGTTTTGGACTGGTGTTAACGATCAGGCGCGTGATCTCAAAAGAAAGATCTCTACCAGTTTTTTTTTTGCATTCCCACAATATCTTTCGTGCTCCCGCATGCCCTTGGCGTTCTCCCGCTTGACCTTCGACATACAGGCTTGACTTACATATAGTTTGTCCGCATCAATTTGTATTCTTTTATTATTCATTAATTATTGTAACAGTACCTCAAAATATCCTGACAAATAAGGTTGACACAAAGTAATTTTTTCTGTGATATTACAGAAAAAGCAACAGAACTAGAAGTGACGACGGAAAGGGACGAGGACGTCAATGAAACAGGATGGCCGAGTGTAACGCCTCAATTTAGTAGTTTATTGGTTAATTATATATTTTATTTAATTATTGTTATCGCCTTTGTCCTGATGGGTTTATCAGTATTGTCATGTAAACGGGATGAATCAGGAAGTCTGATCGTTTACACCTACAGGGTGATTATAAATGATTTTCCATCAAGTTAACTATGAAGCGGCAAATGGTCGTTAAAAATACGTTGACCAAAGCCAACTTGATGGAAAATCATTTAAAATCACCTGTATTTTTGTCTAAAATACATTCTTGTAAAGAGTGCCGAATAAAGCGGACTGAGTGCAAGTTGTACAGTTCTTTCTTATTTCTTCAACCCCGCGATACAAAGAAAAACTTGTCAAATTAGTAAGTAAATTCAAGTTAGATAGTGGTTTTTCAGCAAAATGCTTCGTTTTCTTATTGTTTTACTGCTGTACAAAAATCTAAAGGACCTAAAAATATATTTAGGTAGTATTTTTTAGACTCTAGAACTTCCGTATTTAACGTTTTGCTTTAAAGTAATGAGGGGAGACAATATTTTCAGATTTTTGTTTTTACATGTAAAAGTCTCAAAATCCATTCTATACCCTGTATGATACTAAGGACTGATACTTATGACCGGATGATTAATTTCTGATGTTCCAAAACGTTCCGTGTTTTAGAAGAAAAACGGAAAATATAATGCAGAAGGGCGATTTCTTTAAAGAAGTGATTTAAAAGTAATTTTTCGAATATTGTTGAACACTGTTGAAACATTTTAAATTACTAGATTCTTTGAATTATTCGACTGTTCGATATTTTTGACGTTCTTATATAGGTTCTACAAATTGGTCGGATGCTTATTAGATTATCTAGATTTTTCAGATATCTTAAATTGATGGGAAAAAAATCTGCTTCGTTATTCTATCTAAATTTCTTTGATTTCTTTTATTATGATTCTGTTTTTTTTTCCCAAATTCTCTAAATACCAAATTATCCAAAAAGGCTAATAGTTTTATTTAGGGAAAAAAACAAGATAAATTTTCAAATAACTTTCATTATCAGGCCCAAGAACGTAAATCATTGGATTTGGAAGGGACATTTTGAAAGTATTTATTCCACAAATTTTTAAAATATTTAGTCCTATGAATCTGATATTTTTTCTAGAGACGTTACCTTTCAACAAGTAGAGGATGTTAACGTATAACCAAATTTGTAATTCCAACATGATGGTGCTTCGAGTTATTATCATCGAGACGTACGTTGATTCCTTGATGATGTAGGGCCACAGATGCCCTTCCAGCTTGAAATTTTTTTTTCTGGAGGGATTTCTTGCACGGGTTTATAAGATATAGGAACTTTGGTTATTTTATTCTCTTCACATTAACCTTTTTACAGATAAACGTCAAAATCAACAATTTGTCAACCTGATAAGTTACTATGTTTTAATTATTTATTATTCCATTTAGTATCTATAAAAATGTATTGTAGGTTGCGTTAGAATTAATAATTAAAAAAAAACTATGTATTAAAAAACGGGAAAATGCTGACGTAATGGTAAAGAGACATCACACTACCAATATAAATAAAAGGGGAGACAAGAAACTGCAAATTACAGACGAATAACCCTTTCAAGTGTCCCTGAAAAAGTATTCGCAAGAATAATAGCGAAAAGACTAAGAAATAAAATAGAGACAACTTTGGAAGATGTGCAATTCAAGAAAAACAGAAACACACAAGACCTTAAATTCATGTTTAGGTAAATAAAACTAGTCAACAAGAACAAAGAGTCTTCAATTAAAAAGTTCATCTAGATAGAATGCTTTGACATTTTCACAACAAAATTTTACGTATGTCTACATCAAACTCAAGCATTTGACATTCGACAACGAAGCACCAATTCAGAACTTTAACACCGTAGACTTTCCCCAGCATTTTAATAACAGTAGTTAAACTTTTAAGATTTATAATAATAAGATATATTTCCTTGCCTTTCGGCTTTGAAAAGGATTCCTATTCCCATACAATGCTAAATAACTAAATACTGATTAAATAAAACTATAAAACATAAACATCCTTGACATAACATAAACATAAATTAATTTTATTTTCCTTCCATCTCTTCCCCCCTTTTCTCAATATTCTTCTGTCTAAAACTCCTTTCATCCAGCCTAGTCCTTTCCCTTCTTCTCCTATCAGTACTTTCCAATCTTCTCTCTCTTCTCTCAGCTCCTCACATTCTTTCATCATGTGCTCTATTGTTTCTGCTCCTTCTTTGCACAGTCTATATATAGGTATAGGTAACTTTTAAGATTTATTCACTATTTAACAAAATATTGCAAAATTCACACTTTTTCAAAAATTGCTTTTTAAGGTTAATATTTTGTGTCTCCCCCCCTGCTGCGGATAACAGCTTCACACCGACGTGGCAGAGTCTCTTTTAATCTTGTTGTCTCCCCTTAATCTGTTCCATTCCACATTTCTAGTATTCGTTCTTGTACCTCACCAAGGGTAGCTGGAGGTAGCATAAAAGCTTTGACTCGCTTTCCAATATTGTCCCACAAATGTTCTATGGGGTTCAAGTCTGGACTTCTTGGTGCTCAGTCCATGACCTGAATACCAACTTCATCAAAATTTTCTCTAACTATTCTAGCAATGTGTGGTTTAGCATTAGCTTGATTAGGATAAATTCATCGCCAATGTAGGGGCCAAACGGCACGACATGTTGTTCTACGATTTCGGTGATGTATCGATGGGTATTCAATGAACCTCCATTTATCACCTGCAAGTTTGTGTGGCCCGTTGAAGAGATGCCACCCCACACCATTATTGATCCGCCACTAAAAGCTTGGACTGGTCTTGTTACATTGGGCATACCGTTCGTTTCTTCGTCGAAATACTCTCACACGTCTATCATTGTTAACCAGACAAAGTCTGGACTCGTCTGTGAACAAGACACGGGCCCATTCGGCGTTGGTTCAATTGACGTCAACTCTAGCAAATTGTAATCTTATTCGGCAGTTAATACTGGATCCGTGGCTGGGATTCTGGGGTGCAAGTCGTCTGCAGCAAGACGCCTTCTAACCGTTTCTATACTAACTTGCAGATTTTATGTGTGGTTTTGCAAACTTCTTGAGATTGTAAATCTCTCACGTAAAGCACAGAGCCGCAAAAAACTATCTTCTCGGGCAGTTGTTTTGCGAGGCCTGTCCTGGCCTTCTTTGGTTCGTATCTGTTTCCCGGAAACTTTGGACGACACGAGATATTGTTGAATGGCAAACGACAGGTCTTTCGGCACTGTTATTGCCTTGACACACTCATCTCGACTTAAATTGCGCGAAACACAGTTGATCGTTTGATAACAATGTTGTTTAATTCAAAATGCCAAGACACACCTCAAACAGTCAGTTAGACAAAACTCTGGTTGGATGGATAAACAAAAATGCCCATTTTATCTCGTTTATACATTATCTTGTTTTTTTCTTGATACTGGCTGCAAAAATGATCTAAAGAAAAAGGTAGTAGCATTTATCACATCCTAACATGATATGCTAACTTCCAGACATGTGAAAGTTTCAAAATATTTACACATGTACATGATTTTTGATAAAACAGTGGTGCGTTAATTTTGTGGAGAAGTGTATAATAATCATCGCAACTCAGTTGAAAGCAATTCGAACTTTTAGGGAATTCCCCTAAATTCTTTCTGTTGCTTGTGTGTTAGTGTCGTGTTGCGAACTTTACTTATAGAAAAGTTTATTATATTATTTTCAATTTTTTCATCTATCTATATAAAACAAAGTCGGGTTAGTTACACCATTTATAACTCGAGAACGGTTGGACCGATTTTTATGATCTCTGATTTGTTGGATTCGTCTCCGCCCCGAATAGCAGAATAACTATTAAAACATCGGAAAAATTAAGGGGGGAGAAGGAAAAACCCCTTGAACGCCGGCAACCAAAATTTAAAAATGAAAATCGATTATTAAGCTATAAACTCCAAGAGTTCACACACAAATTTTTGATGATGTCGAGAACGAATTGACTGATTTCGATGTTTTTTTTTTTCGAGGGCGAATAAAGAAAATTCATTTTATCATACATTTTGTATGGAATCAGTATACAGCGGGATCTCTGATACATGACAGAAACAAAAATGAACATGGCGTTGTATGCTGGTTCCGGTAATGCCAGTAGAGGGTGTTGTGTGCATTATCCTTTGATAAGAAACTGAATTTAATTCACCACATTTATTGATTCTGAGGCGGTACAAAGTTCGCCGGATCAGCTAGTATTTCTATAAACTTGAAAAAAAAACTTCCAGTTCCATTAAAAATCTTACCATACATATTATTATCTTACTGAGGTATATAAATAGTTTGTATAAACAACATTGAAGAATCAAAACAGTTACAGAAAATAAAATCTATTTTCACAAAAAAAAGTTTGATGTTAAGTCCTATCCACCAGACTTTTTTGGATTCAGTTTCGTTTTTATAGTAGTCCATACTTGTTTAATTATGTTTTTTTTTATTGGTAATTCAAGTTAATATGATGTTGCTCGGAATTCTTCGATTTCACGGTCACTTGTATTTTTATCTTTAGGAAAACGGCTGAAATACTGTACAAACAAGCCGCGGACATACGTTTCGATTGCTATCTTCTTCTCATAGTTTACATTTATGTAACCTCATGACTATTTCATTTGCACACCCAATATGTATTATAGATGGTGGAAGAAAGGAGTGAATAAAAACACTATAGAAGTAATAAAAGACATAAGCAATTACGCAATTTGAAAAAAAGACAGAGTATCAAACAAAGATGTGTTATAAGTGCACTCTTGTTTACAACGATGTTGGATGAGATATTAAAGAAAGCCAAAAAAAAAGAATGTAGAAACTCACACTGGGATATTGGAAAATCAGATCAATAACCCAAAAAGGTACAGATATTTGAAGAAAACGAGAAAATTGGTAGCAAAATACGTAATAGAAAGACATAAAAAATAAGGCTGTGAAAAAAGTGGTTAAACCCACAACTATCAAGTCTTCGTAATTGCTCTACCATCAAAACCTCCATCTTGTACAATGAGGAGTGTTGGAAAAACAATTGGATGTAATCCTGGCCTACAGTGTTCGACTTCAAAACACTGTATGAAGTGGTCATAAATGACCGCCACGTAGTTCGAAACCAGATAGCATAATTAGGTCAAAACTCCTTCATCTGGTATACAGATTGATCAAAAACAAAGCAGGGGACTGCAGTATACATATACAGGGTGTTATGGAAGTCCTAGCAGAAAATTTAACATGTAGAACTCGTCAAAATAAACATATTTTGCATTTACCATTGCTGAAATACGCAACTTCCACGTAAATGTTTTTTTTTCTATGGTTGTAATGTTAGTGTTATGTAAAATCCCGTGAAGTGTGAGAACACAGTACAGCGTTGATTATGTCAAATTTTCTTCTCCAACTGCAGATTTCGGACGTCCCAAATGTAATCGCGTTTTGGAAATTGAACCGTAGAGTATTCGAAGATGTGCTTCGAAGTGTATAGGAAGTGTCGGTATGTCAACATGTATCGTTTACCGCAGGTACACCAACAAGAATTATCCCTATTGTAAATTAGAGAGTTTATTATTACATACGAACCTAATTCAATATTATGCACATTATGGTAGGTTAGTACATGTTTCCATTTAAACAGTTTTTATTTCGATTTGTTTATCGGATTTTGTGCATTCCTCACAATCAATGAACGTGGGTCCATTATTGGTTTTAGAGGTCAAACTATTCTTAATTTTAACTCCGTAGAGGAGTGTTTGCAACAAAAATTATAAATAAAAAAAGCTTATTTTGACGGGTTCTACTTGTGCTTAAATTTTCTACTAGAGCTTCCATAACATCCTGTATACAGGGTGTATCAGAAATACGTGTGTTAATTTGAACCAGTAAAAGAACTTGCCAAGATGAACATTTTTGCTCTATGGCATTTTGCGAGAATTCAATAAAAAATTCATAATTTTTTTACCCCTAATTTTGACCAAGCGAGTCGTTAGTGTTTGATACTAGACTTTTTTTTCGAAAAACCATGACAACTTTAAGATTAGTTGTCATTTTTAAAAATGCCCAATTTTTCAAATCAAGAATTAACAGATATTGTCTTGGTGTACGGCGAAGCTCACGAGAATGCTGCAGAAGCACGAAGACTGTACGCGGCTCGTTTCCCCAATCGTGTTTTACCCAATAGACATACATTTCAAGCAACTGTCCAACATCTCCGTGATCATGGCACATTTAAACCATAAACCCAAGATCGTGGCAGAGCTCGTCCTCGTCGTGTGCTGAATGTTGAAGAGAATATTTTGGATGCTGTTGCAGCTCGACCAGGAACCAGTAGGTACTCGTAGACTTGCACTTCAGTATGGAGTATCACATCAAACAGTTTGGCGAATTTTAAAAATTCAACAGTTATATCCTTACCATGTGCAACGCGTCCAATTTTTGCAGCCTGGTGATCATGCTTGTAGACGCTCGTTTTGTCAATGGATGGTTGAAAAAATTAATAGACAACCGAATTTTTTAAATTATGTTCTGACAACTGACGAAGCAGGATTTACTAGAGAAGGGATATTTAATGCTCATAACACTCATGTATGGGCTGATGAAAATCCGCATGCCGTAAGAATACATAATTTTCAACAAGAATTTTCCGTAAACGTGTGGGCTGGTATCTTAAATGGAGAACTGATTATGTTCTATTGTTTACCACCTCGTCTCAATGGTGAACAATATTTGCAGTTTTTAAGGGATGTTCTTTTCAATTTGCTACAAGACGTGCCTTTAGAAATTAGAGCAATGCTCTGATGGTCAGAGATTGGCTAAACACTAACTTTCAAGAACGGTGGATTGGAACTTATGGTCCAACTTTGTGGCCCGCCAGATCGCCCGACCTTAATCCTTGTGATTTTTTTCTTTGGGGACATATGAAACAACTAGTTTATGCTGTTCCAGTTGAAACTATCGAACAACTGAGGAATCTTATTGCAGATGCTGCTATAGTTATAAGAAATGATCGGCCAATGCTTGGACGAGTTAAAGTTAGTCTTTTAATAGACGTCTTGCGTGTTGTTTAATAACTAGTAATGGTGACCATTTTGAACATTTATTGTGATAAACTTATTTTACATATTGATAATCTTATGGTTCTATTTCAACTAAATAAATTATATATTTTTTATTTTCTTTGAGATGCTTAACAACCTAATTGTGAGATCTTGAAGGTTTCAAAATGCTTGTAGTGGTATTGGTAAATCCGCACCATGTTGATTGAATACAAGTTCCTGCGAAGTACCATTTCAAAACTAAATCCTCTTGACATTATTAATGACAACCACCATGACAGCATTGTGACAGTTTCAAAAGTTACCGTTGCTAATCAACCAAAATTACATATGCTTTTGTCCTGCTCTCAGTAGCGTACTGACAATTTTGATAAAAACTTTAACTATATTTATTTTGAAAACAGAAAAACTTTTGTACGATTTTTTTTTACCATTATCTTATATTCATCGTCACCAATTACCAGTTTTTTTTAAAACACGTATTTCCGTTACACCCTGTATAGCCCGAACCACAGGGCTTTAATAACCTTGGGTACTACCCCCACAATCATACAGGCTGAAATACTTGCTGTACACCTGTATCCCCAGGCATGAACAGGCACTCAAAGCTCCATGCAGCGAGTCCTTATCGATCTAATCTAATCTCACCCATAACTTGCAAGAGCAGAAGTAAAGGCTTCTTTCATAGTACCCGAACCGTTCTGTGGACTTACCAAGACACCTAGAAGGGCGGAGGTCCAAAGGTGGGAAACAAAAATCAGGACAATACCCAGGAGAAAGACAGGCGAAGCATTTGCCAGGGAGGGCTAAGAAGCTTCTTCTTTTGCCAAAGAACGAAATAAGGCTCATTTCGTGCCTGTTCACCGGACAATGTCCAGTAAGGTATCACATAAACAATGTGAGCTTGGTAAAAAGTGATTTGTTCAGGATGTGTGAATCAAACGTCGAAACCGCTGAGCACATACTCTGCAAGTGTGACGCTCTGGCGCGACTAACGCTAAACCACTTGGAAAATACGCGACTAACGCCTGACGAAGTGAACAGAGAGCTTCTCAGAAACATTCTTGACTTTTGCAAAAGGGCTGGAATTTCTGAGAAACTAATTACGTAGGGTTTTGGAACAAAATATCCATGGTCGCAGTTCGGTAAGGCTGGAAAAGCCAATCCACCCCAAAGTAAAGTAAGGGTCTATTGGCGAATGTACAAGCTAGAAGCTTGCGAATTTAGCAGTCGCGACTAAACTCTTTATGTATAATCACAAACTTTACACTCAAGGGTTTATTATACAGGGCGAATTTTCAAGCTAAGAAGTGAGCAGATTTAGTAGCCGCAATGAAACTCACTCAGTGTAATTAAAAACTCGCCGCAAGTTTGTAATTGCATCAGGTAGCTTTACACCAGCGTACTGTTAGTTCAATACTTATATACTATGAGAGGTGGAGCTTCGACGAAAAAAAGCTGGTCTGACTTGTCTAACGCGTGCAGGTGAGACATGGTGCGACAGGCCTGTCTTAAATTTATTGTTTTATTAGATTCATATTGCCGCGTAGTTCAAGATAGTGCAGTTTGGGGTAAGGTAAGTATAAGTGTCATAAGAGTCATAAGAAAGTGTAATATATTGAAGTGTAATATAGGGAATACAACGTTCAATAGCACTGCATAAATAGAAAGTGTTATTAGCAGAATTGAGGATGTCTTTTACTGAAACCTTAAATTCTGTAAATACGTCCCTGTCCTCCAAGTGCTGGCACGCGTACAAACCGGTGCGGCTTGTCTTTGACAAGTTTTCTATATGCTTCGAAACTCCACCTCCGTACGATATATCTCTTGAGTTTACAATACATGTTTGGAGCGTCCCGTTCTAATCACGCAGGTCTTTTGACGCGCCAAAAGGGCGTCGCTATTGGAATGTGCTTACGCACTCGTCTGAAAACTGTGTGATCACATGGAATTTACATTCATACGCTTTCGCGCGTGTTTGGAACGCTCCAAACATATACGAAAGAACACTAGTGTAGAGGTACCTATTGAGCGAGTCTTGCACGGTTACTAAATTCGCACGCTTCTTAGCTTGTAAATTAGCCCAATGTAACAAACCCTGTACATCTACAGGTAGAATAGGTCTAAGTCTCTGTTCAAGAAATAGCTTAAAAACATTACAATTAAAGTCTTCTACAAGCACCTTCCTACAAGCGCTATTAGTATGCACCCCAATCTTGTTTTCAATGAAACCGTGCAGAATATTTCAAGGGGTGAAATAATTAAGTAAATAATGAATTGCAGAACGACATGGCCTATGTGTACCATAATTAATGTTTTTATAATTATTTTATTGCGTATTTCCTTTACAGTGTGACCAAATAGATTTTTTTATCTCCATATCGTTGATAAAATCGTTTGATGATTGACATGATTGTGTGTCTAAATGTGGAAAATCAAAGATACGTATTTGCTGATTATAAAGCGTTAGTTGTACATTGTTTCATGGAACATTTTCTTTCCTAGTAGTTAATGACCATTTCATTATTGACTAGTAGTTAATAATGAGGAGATAGTGGTTGATAATAATTTCATTACTGATTAGTAGTTAATAATGAAGAGACCGGATTTAATCCAAAATGCACATCTAATAAATGTGGTAATACCTAAGGTATGAATCTCTTTCTTAGAATTTCGCAGAATATTCGCGAAATTGTTTATGTAATTATAAATACAAGAATGGACAGAAAAATATGGTTTATAAGATTTAAGCTGCTAGTAGTGAAAAAAATAATATATAAACCACGGTATAGAAGCCTTTTCTCAGCTTCGCAACTCGATGCTTCGCATCTCGGGAATTAATACTGCTCAGCTGAGAAAAACAACTTCTCTACCTTGGGATATAATATACTATTATGTACTAAATGGAGAGTTTGAGGCACTTTTTGACACTACACCATAATAATAATAATTGAGCGATTATAAAAACACTGCATTTTTAGAAAACACATTTAGTAAACGTAAAACCGTACTATTTTTAATTGTTGACTAGTATATTTAAAAATTATCACAACATAGTAGATAATACAAAATTTAATTTTAGATTAATAAAATAAACTTAATAATTATTGACTCATGGATATGATTAGAAAATAGAAAATTACAATTGTGCCGTGTTAGAATTGCTTAATTTTATTTTTATATTGAGTTTAAATTTCAATTAAGAATTTTCAAATTTATTATCATTAAAAAAATAACAATTAATGTAGTGTCACTTTAGCATTGTCAATGAAAAATGTTGTGTTTTTTTTTTTAATTTCGTGTATAAACACCACACAAGCAAATTAAATTTAAAGAAGGGTTTAAAAAGAAACACATCAGTACTTACCCAAATTCTGTAAATTAAGGTGTGTACCAAGTATTTCAGTAGCATTCAGAATATTGTTTCATTAAACAAACAACACCAGTTTAACTGATAATAATCGTACTGAACATTAATTTATATTAAGAAATAAAACCACTAACGCCGATATGAAAACCACATAAAAATGCAAACACTGCATATACGTGAAATGATGACTCACCATTTTAGAAGAGCGAAATTGCCGGCATGATCAGGACCTTCGGCCATGCTTTGCCAGCATCCACTGGCAGCAAGGAAAATCCATACTAAGGGATGACGCAAGCGCTCACAGGACCTGCCGGAAAACGCAGGTAGCAGCAGACAAGTGTTCTTTCAGCATAACAATAATTTCGACATAATACAGGCTTTCATTATCTTTTTCAATTGTCGGACGGTCCTTGACAACTAAAATAGATTAGGGCACATTAATTAGATGTTTTAATAAATAATGTGATGTTCACATTTTCGGTAAATGTTTTACCTGGCACCTCCACCATTTTTACTATACTATTGCACATTTAAACAACGAAATTTATACGAGGAGTGTGGATAAAAACTTTAAATTTATGAATAAATATAATATAGGTCCTTAATATAACAAAATACATTGTACATTCACCATTGTAAAAAAAAATATGATATTTCGAAATTAAATTATGTAATGCACAAAATGAGTTTCCAGATACCGGCAAATGATTTCAAAAACATGCAAATCAGAGTACATGAGAGTTTATCTGGAAATGTAATTCTGAATACAATTAAAACAGTACTTTGCTCTGGACACAAAGGATGCAAATAAACGAAATTGTTGATTTTATAGCCAGAAAGTGTCCTAAATGACCGTGGAACTAAATACGGCTGCCTCTAACACCCTTTATAAAACAACACTCAGCCAGTTAAAACAGAAATGACGTAAACTTATTAAAACTTGCACAAATGAAGTTCTTACATTAAATTGCAGAAAGCATGCTCATGGGCTTTAGAGAGCTCAAGTAAGCACTAGCTGTTGCTTTTTACGATTTCTAAATAGATTAAATGGTTGTCTACTAATGTTATAGAATTTTTATAGTGTATATAGTGTATATCACATTACAAAAGTAGAATACGCAAATAGAATGCCCTGTATATTAGTTGGTGAATTGAAAGAGCAGTTAATGCTGAGCAAAATGATATAAGGTACTACAGGTTTATTATGGATGGTTCTTGAGTTATGAAGAATTTTAGGTCAAAATTAGTGCTTTTTTAAAAAATTGCAGAGACCATTCCAACAGAGATAACTGAATACTTTTCTGTCAATAATTTTTTATGGATCCAAACTTTAATATATACCGATTGAAAGTCATCTAAATTTATATTTCTATACAGGGTGTACGGTTTCGCAAAATGTATAATAACTAATTTTTTTCAAATGGAACACCCTATATTTCATTATACCACCAAATAGCATTTTAATAAGCTATTTTTCAATGTATGGTTTGCCTCGGCAAATGTTAGTACTTTAGGTAATTTTACAAAAAACCTAGAAAATTTCCCGAAATTGCTAAAATCGCATATTAAGATCAGATCGCCTTGGACTTGTTGCCATGGAAATAGTCGTTTATTGTCTAATTTATTAAATTACTTCAGAAATGACACCGAGAGGTAGACAGGCTTAGGTTCACGTAAGAATTCGATAGACTATATCCTTTACATAACCACAAATGAAAAAATCTAGAAGAGTTAAATCTGGTGATCTTGCGTGCCATTTGACAGGGCCGCCCTTGCCAATCCAACGTCTCGGCAACCAGTCATTTAAATATCTTCTTACATTCCTATAGAAATGTACAGGAGCTCCATCCTGTTGCAACCACATTAAGGACCATACTGATTCTAATAATCAGTCGTCCGCATCCAGTGGGGATTTTCAGTGGCATAATAGTGCATGTTATGCCTCTTGACATGCCCATTACTCTTAAAGGTCGCCTCATCGGTGAACAAAATTGTGTTTTTCTTTCTAGAAGATTGTCCATTATTTCGTAAAATTCCACTCTTTTTGCAAAATAAGCTTCTTGCAATTCTTGATGGAGTTCAATGTGGTATGGATGAAACCGATATTTTTTGATCACAGTTTACTGCATATTTCGAAATATCAGATTGGGCAGCAATTTCTTTTGTACTGGAGTGAAGATTTTCTTCTAACATTAGTAAAACTTCTAACTCAGTGTTTTCACCTACTCTTCTACCAATTAATTGTTTTTTGTTGTAGGCCACGTTTCCAGTGTCTTCAAAACGTTTTAAATTTTTGTGGCCAAAAAGGAGTTTCTTTCGGCTTCTCCTAAGGCATTGTATAATATTCATCATTACTTCTTTCGTAAAATTCATTTTGTAAAAAAATCACAAAAGTGAAACTATTTGTTACAGGATAACTTACTGTCAACAAGAACAAACGGCTCCATGATAACCAGTCTAAAATGATAACTCCATGGCAACAAGTCCAAGGCGATCTGATCTTAATACACAATTTCATCAATTTGGGAAAATTTTCTACGTTTTTTGTAAAAATTATCTAAAGTACTAACATTTGCCGAGGCAAACTATATATTGACAGAAAGCTTATTAAAAATGCTATTTGGTGGTATAATGGAATATACGGTATTCCATTTGAAAAAAAAAAAGTTATTATAGTTAGACTTTAAATCAATGTGTATTAAAGTTTGGGTCTATAAAAAATTATTGACAGAAAAGTATTCAGTTATCTCTGTTGGAATGGTCTCTGCAATTTTTTAAAAAAGCACTAATTTTGACCTAAAATTCTTCATAACTCAAGAACCATCTATAATAAACCTGTAGTACCTTATATGATTTTGCTCAGCATTAACTGCTCTTTCAATTCACCAACTAATATACAGGGCATTCCATTAAAAAAAACAACTTTGGTATATGACTAATACTAGGACACTCAGTATATGATTTCTAATCATTTTAAATTGTGAAGGTATCGTGTGGCTATCGTCCCCCGAAAACCCAGTTTTGATATCTTTCAAAATAATGGCGTAATTGATGGTCCACACACCTCTGGGACACCCGGTATGTAATTATATAAGTAGGGTATACTCCGGTAGTTATAATAAGAGATCAAAATCAATGAAGTGTTACGAAAATGAAGAAATCTCCGATTAAAAATAAAGAATTGGAATTCAATCGAAAGAAATAAAAAAGGAAAAGTGGGAAACTGATATTGAAGAAGAAATGAAACAGAGTCCTATAAATAGTATATTATGTTACTAGGAGTAGAAAGCAAATGTTACGGTAACTAAACCAAGGAGGCCTCCAAAGGGGTCCTTGAGAGAGGGGGATCCGAGTTGCCCGCAAGCGACAGGCGGGCCGAGGGGGGGGGGCATGATACAGGAGGGCTGAGGGAGGCCCTGAGACAGGGGCACGGGTGCCCTTGAGGCCGTGGGCGTAGTCCCCAAGGGGGGTCCTTGATGCAGGGAGGCGTAGCTACCATCGCTGTTCATAACTCAATCAGAATGCTTTGTAAATTGCACTGTTTGTATTACAATAATTTTTTATGTTAGCAGCGATTATTTCTGTCATATTATTTTACTAGTAAAATAATGAAGTTCATTATTGTACTAGTAACACAATGATGTCGTTCTAAGTAGTGCGTTAAATACCAAAATATAAACATTTTGATACGCTTGAAGAAAAAAATTATTTAAAGTATTATTTATTTATTTATTACTTATTTAAGTTGAAAATACCTTCTTTGGTGAAACCCGCCTCGTCAGTTGATAGAAGAAGAGATAGAAAATTTGACTGCTGGTTTATTTTGGCCAGAGCCCAATTCACAAAACTGGCGTCTTCAAGATAAATCCTCAGGCTGTAAATATTGGACTTTTTGTACGTGACAGGGATACAATAGTTGCTCTTTCAAAATTCTGCAAATGGTGCAATGCGATAGTCCAAACTGACCTTCGGGTACTGGCGGTTTTTCAACATTTTGCAAAACACAAACACAAGAAGAGAGAGAAACTGATTTCAATAATAATTATGTGAGTTTTATCAGCAGGTAACTGTGATTAAAACGGGACTGTGCAAAAAATGTAGAAAGTTGGTGACTGTTCCAGACAAAAACAATTGATTCTCAGTAGCTCAAATTAAAATAAATATCCACATGCGGCTCGTGAATTTGTAAGGGGGAAAAATGCCAAAAAAAAAAGAGTTTTTGAAAGAGTTGTATATAAAAAGGTTGCTGCTTTTGATGAGTTCTACCACTGGTTTGAATTATGGTACTTATTTCTGAAACACTCTGTACGTCAAAACATGCTTCATGTGGGCTGTAGCGCTCTTCAAACATGATACCCCAAATTGTTTTTTTTTAAATAATTTTGTAAGAAACATTTTTCGACATAAGTTGCCCGGCAGACCGTCCGTATGCCTACTAGGACATAAAAAGGAAGCTGATATTAGAAAATGGAGCTTTGGCTAAAATCACGTGTTTTCTGATATTGCAAGCTCTATTATTATGATGACTACTTTGATTCATTTTACAGTTCTGTTCAAATAAATCTGGGACAACTCTTGTAACGTAACTATCGATTCCACTTGTTCAAATAAATCTGGGACAACTTTTTAGTTGTGTTGTATTTGTGGCTTTTAGCATGTTAGTAGTTAATAGGGGCCCCAGCCCGGGGGTGTTCCTACCCACGGGGGCTTTTACCCACGGGGGCCCCAGCCCGAGGGGTTTCTATCCACGTGGGCCCCAGCCCGAGGGGGCTCCTATCCACGGGGGCCCCAAGCCAGGGGTACTCCTACCCAAGTGGCTTTTACCCATGGGGGCCCCAGCCTGAGGGGGATTCTATATACGGGGGCCCCAGCCCGAGAGGGCTGCTACCAAGGGGGCTCCTACCCACGGGGGCCCCATACCGACGTGGCAACCACCGGGGCTCCAGCCCGAGGGGGCTCTTATGCAAAATGTAATTAGACTTTTGCACTTTGACAAGAAACTCTCATCTTTGCTGACAGTATGAAAACCATGGGAACATTGTTCAATTTATCATCCACATTTACATTAGAAAATTAAAATTGTCCCAGATTTATTTGAACAGAACTGTACAGTCAGTTCGAATCTCTTTTAAGCGAAGATTTTATAAACGTATCAGTAAAAATGGGAAAGCCAGTTATAAAAACAGAGTGTGCTTGGTGGATCGATATACATAATGTTTAATGTCTAAAGTTTTAATTTTATAGGTTTTCATAAATAACTCAACA
This sequence comes from Diaperis boleti, assembly GCA_963583935.1. Taxonomy (NCBI): domain Eukaryota; kingdom Metazoa; phylum Arthropoda; class Insecta; order Coleoptera; family Tenebrionidae; genus Diaperis; species Diaperis boleti. The sequence goes on along the minus strand of OY757247.1, from coordinate 24,904,018 downwards.
TTTTAGATTGATTTTCTTTATGAAGTATTTATTTGTTAATTTCATTTTCAGACACATCTGAAATTGCCATGTTTGGTTCTAAAACATAAACAAAAGACAGATGATGAAAAAAATAAAATAATGAATAATCTTATATATAAAAATATTTAATATGTAAATAGTAATTACTCTTCAAGCGTATATCGAAGGCGCTTCAAATTTCGTAACGCATTCACGGGTTTACTTACTGTACTCGTTTTTGACCGCTTATAGAAGTTTCACTTCAAAATAAAAGAATAAAAAGGTAAGAGGATGATGCAAAACAGATATGGTCAAAAACGACACGAATAAACTTACGAATTATTGCGAACCTAGATGCCTAAAAAACAAACTAACGCTGAAAGAATGGAAAGCAAGTTAATACACAAAAAACGGAAAACACTGCTTTTCGTGCCAAAACATCGTGCACGTATAATATATTTATGTATTATGGGTAAAATAAATAAATTATTAAAAGAATTTACAGTGTATCGAAAACCAACATCAATGAGACGACTTTTACAAGAACCATACGTTACGTATCAATAACACAGACAACCTTGTGAAGTGGAAATAGTGCGCTTTAGTGAAACAACGTATGTTAATTTAGATGCATTAGTAATTTTTCCACAAAACTGTATTTTAAAGCTTCTAGAATGAATATTGTATTCAAGGTTGCTGACAGAGCTTTTGTACTAATTGTAGAATAGAATATTTAGAGAGCAGTTGTATTAAGACTCTCAAAGTAACAAGCCATAAAATAAATTGTGTTATTTTACCATCTTCTGATGTGTAACATCTATAGCCACGATATGGGAGTAAAACCGAATCGAATGTCGTCACGTAAAACGGCGTCAGGCCCCCTCGCCGCCCGCGCTCTTTTCTCCCATGTGTGTGCGAGGAGCTCGTGTCTAGTAACTTCCGAAACTTTTACTTATCCGAATATTTTACTTATACTTTCTATTTAAAATGTATTTTTTATTCACTTTCGCACTTGAATTTTCGTAATGAGGTTAATATAACCGGTAATGAAAAAATATGTTTATTTGTCTTATATTACTAAGTGAGGCATTTCGTGGCAAGTCTGTAGGTTTGATAAATACAGACGAGCCAGGAAAAGCCACTTTTCTCCGAATAAAACATGCTATTTCTTTTTGAAACGCCGAAAATCTGACAATTTCTTTGATTTGATACAATTTGACTGACCACGAGCCAATTTACCAGTAGTTTCAAGGTTACTTTATGCGCCGCTAGACGACTTTGTCTGCCATGGCAGAGAAATGGCCATTTGTCATAACCCACTGACGTATACAATGTCACGTTTTTCTGACGTTTATTTTATTAACGAAACTATGTTTATTTTACTCCATATTTATATATTGGTTTACTTTAATTATAAATTCTTTCATTAACCATCAATTTCCACGTTTCACATCTACCGGGCGTCCCGTGACAGCTTAATCTTCTTTTTTAAACAAACCTCGCACTATAAACGTAAAACATATTTCAATAGTTATTTACGTATAGAGGGCCGAAAGAAAGAGTTTACGTCAGAAGACGATTTTAAGTCGTCCGAGGGCATAAGCGTTCTTTCGGCCAGAGGTACGTACAACGTTTTACCCACAATTAATAGTTATAATTATCATAAATAAATGTTCATATCTTTTATGATAATTTTGCGGGCTTTTTCTTTACGGGCTTTTTCTTTAAAGGCCTTTTCTTAAATAATTGACTGTACTTTGTCCCTAAAATTAGTGCAACAGTAAATTTCGTCAATATTTTAGAGAATGTGATTCTACCATCTGTACAGCAAATCTATACCCAAAACAACTTTATTTTCCAACATGATTACAGTTCTGTTCGTACTGCGAATATTTTAAGCAATGGTTTCAGCAAAATAACGTAGAACAACTGCAATGGGTTCCTATTAAAGTCCCGATTTAAACCCCATAGAAAACGTATGGGGTGAAATGATTAAAAGCATTTTACGATCTACAAACAGACAGCAGCTCTCTGAAAATTTTGAAATTTTGGTACACAAAGAAAATTATGTTAAAAATATATTGTGGTTCGTGGTATACCTAATTCTACCGCAATGTTTGTTGAAGACACGTCATCTTCCGCAAGGTGTATTATTCTAAATTTAATAAAATACTGTTAAGATACTGTTGGCATTTTGACAAGCACTTCAACATGACAGACGAAAAGGTAGATACGTCATAATCACAATAAAGCATAGAATAGATCCGTTTTTTTAAATGACATAAAAGTGACTGAAGAAATTCTGTGACCGCAACTGTACAGTTACGGCCACGGAATTTTGGCCGTCACTTATCATTTATTGTCATAAGATGTAAGGCGACCCTTAGGTATTCGTAACCTAACTTTCTACTCTTTTAAAGACTTGTCATTTTGACACTGACTCACTCGCATGAAAACACTAACAATCACAATTTTTTTATATTTCAATTTCAAAAAGTCAATCATAATGACAATAAAGCATGGACTACATTCATTTTTTTTAATTGACATTAAAGTGACGGCTAAAATTCCATGGCCGTGACTGTACAACAAACATTATTGGAAAAATTTGACGTGATGTCAAAATGAAGTTGTACGAGATTTATGTGGCCAAAACTGTACATGTATACTTCAGAATTAAGCTATCGTCTTAAACTGAAGCAGTCTTAAGCTTTTCGTCTGAAACTGTAGAAGATCATCTAGAGATGAAATATAAATATTGGTAGACCTTCTGGTAAACTTTCTTCCATAATTGCTTGCAATGTTGTTATTTTTAATTCTTAGATGTTATTCTTCCACCATACGAAACTGCTATAATATGACGCAATAATTATCGATGCTGCCTGTTTCATGCATCGAAAAGAAAATCATACAGAGCCGGTTACATGCCATACACTAGTAAATACTGCATCTCCATTCTTATTGCTGCTCCCACTGCTGTTGTCTTGATGCTCCCATGAGTATAGCCCATATTCTATGGGTAGATTTCCAAGGACTGACAGCGTGACTATTGGAAGTTTTTTGTGAATGCGGACGGCAACTATGGACTACATGTAAACAAACAAGACAGTGGCAAGAGATGTGGCTGCTTGTATAATCCTCGTTGCGTTTGCGCTTTAGTCCTCTGAGTATCAATCGCATGAATAATACTTCTCGATTCAATATCATTCAATTTACTCGGTAGGTACGTGTGGGATGCCAAACAAAAAGTCTTGTGAACTACCGAAGATCTTGTATGTTGCAATCGGTTAGAAGAATCTCTGTTTTAGTAAAAGATATAACCCCTGAACGGAAGCTGTAATCATTCACATTTACCAATCCTTTAACATGGCCACGTAAATACAAAATTGAAACGGCAAGCATATTTCTGACAATTTTATTCTTCCCTGACACCTCTACAGACCAGACCCGCCGGAGTAGATTTTTGTATACTCGTCGTGTTGACTATATTCGTCGAAGTACAGATCCGCATAGTCCTCTTTTGAGACTTCCGCACACCATACTAGGCGTTATAACTGCATCAGTTCTTGTTTTCCGAAATCACACACCTCCAAATCGCCCTTACGGAACAAATGGTTACCAAGTCGTCACCCTAGTATGTATTACAAAGTTGTCTGTTACCTGTTAAATAAAAAAGGGGTGGGCTGTTTCTCTACGGACAAATTAGTACCAGAAATTCCCAAATCGTGTAAAGCTTGATTCATACTATCGGTTCGGTGACGCTCCGGTCACGCTCCAGTCACAGTCCAGTAAATTGGTGTACCATTTCACACTGTACGATCTACCAACGGTCTTGTTTCGGTCAAGTGGCATACATTTTAATCTCAAAACTATTTATCATCAGTAGCAACACAGACAGTTACTAATATATTTTTGAGTTCTTCGATTCGCGTCATTGTAGAAGTAGAGTTTTTATTTAACAAATAGCTAATCCGAGAGACCTTGTCCTGTCCAAATTTCATTAAATTTGTTTTTGGATAAATCGCGAAACAAAAGTAAAAACAAATGTACTTTTATTTTAATTTAGGCTGGAATGCATTTTTTCAAATGATTCTCCAGATCTTTCCCATTTTTTTTTTCAGGTGGGAACGTTCAATTGAGTTATTTCTAACTCGTGCAAGCACTCATCATTATTTTCGTCGCCACAGAAACTCGTATCTCAATCGCAAAAATTATGGTGGGCAATATTTTGACCTCTCGTTCTATTACTATTGAAAACTTTTCAATAATCACAATGAATAAAACAAAACAAAAATAATTACGCATATCCATTTAGTTCATACAAAAATCCCATAGAAAATGCATGGCATAGCATAAAAGGACCAATAATATAGCTAAACGGATCGAAAACTGACTGCGCCCTGTTCAGACTAGCATGGTTACATCGGGACGGTGCGCTCACGGTTCGCTCTCGCTCCGGTAAAGTATTGTCACAGCATAAATACTAACCAGCACGATATCTCTCAATCGCGCATCGATATGCGCAATGTTCTGTTTTGGAATAAAACCTGTCAATTTCTGGCATAACTCGGCCAGAGCCGGACTCGGCGGAATGCTCAGCAGAACTGGTTTAGCGATCGATGCTCGCGTGGAATAGTTTGTAGCGACCAATAACGAAGACTAAATTTTGTTTCTTTTTATATAAAAAAATGAAATGTATTATAAAAAATCTGTTCACAGGAGTTTATTGCACACGATTTTTTAAATACTTAGTTTTTCGGGGAATGTTTAGATAAAAATGTTGTTTAGATAAAATGATGGACCGTTTGAACGATATGTTTGATAACGTGTTATTAACATTTACAACACTCCACTAAACTAAGCGTACATTTTTATTTAAACTGAAGAATTAAGAGAATAATTGATGTTTTTTGTAATAAATTTCAATAATTTTTGTTCAACATTATTTTTTCAAAACACAAAACACTAAATGTTGGGTCTCATTTTCCACCAAAAAAAAAAGATATAACTACCAACCAGCATTATTACAGAAATGATTAACCATGTTAGAGTACTAATTATATTCTGCAAACTCGACTACTTCCGTTTATCGTCCCCTGTCGATATTATTCGTAGAAATGCCGCTTTTGACAATGTTGCGCTCATTTCTACAAACTCAGCTACTTCCAGACTATATCGTTTTCTTTGACTTTCTAAAAATACCGCCCTTTGCATACTTTGATAAGAGATGAGTCCCGTTCTTGTCTCGACTTAGAGAATTTTTTTTATAATTAAATCATGGGTAGTAAACCAAAAGGTGGAATGATTTGTTTTTACAAATATTTTCAAATACTACCCTGTCTTCTATTCCAAACTGGCGTCCTCAAGGTTAAATTTTCATTTTCAAGACATCAAAGGCGCCGCCCGAGAGATATCGTGCTGGTTAGTATTTATGCTGTGGTATTGTGGTCTGTATGGTCTAATACAAAATACATTGAACAATATTTTACTGGACCGTGACTGGGGCGTGACCGGAGCGTCACATCGGCTTTAAGTATATCGAACCGCAATAAACAGAAGGTATGTACCATCGCATATATTTGTTTCATTATTTCGAAAAAAAGAGAGCATTGTTGAAAGCTAGATATCATAACCTAATTACCGACTTCAAAAATGGAGGAGGTTCTATGTTCGGCTGTATGTATGTTTTTTTTTCCTTTTATGTATGTTCACCGATATCTCCGTTAATTGTGGACCGATTTTGAAAATTATTCTTTTATTTGAAAGGGTATACTCCGGAGGTAGTCCCATTGTCAGCAAGGGCGGATCTGATGAGAGAATCCCATGGAAATCGAGAGAAATTCTCAAATTTTTCCTTTTATGTATATTCACCGATTTCTTCGTCAATAATTGTGGATTGATATCGAAAATTCATATTTTATTTGAAAGGGTATACTCCGGACGTAGTCCCATTGTCAGCAAGTCCGGACCTGATGAGGGGATCGCATGGAAATCGGGCAAAATCCTCACATTTTATAATGATTATGAACTCTCAAATGTAGTCGTTTAATAATAATTATGCAGGTCTTTGCGTCTGGGAGTCATCCTTGCCTTAGATTTTTCAGGTAGTAATATTAATTTATCATTGTTTCAGTATTTCTGGATCTATTTTTTAGCGTTTGCGTCTTTCATCCTCATTTTCTACCAACCGTCGTTTCCTCATTCGAGCAGCGTCCTTACTAGGTCTACCCATCACTTAAAATTGTAAAATAATTAGCTTTTTTAAAAAAAGAAACCGACTTCAAAAAGCGAAAATAATTAGTTTTTTTTTTAAATACATATATATCAAAAAACGAAAAATAACTGTGTACATGTATTGTTACATGTGTTACCTACTGATCTGTTTAAAGTCGGTGCCAAGCCAAAAAAATTGGTAGTAGATAGATAGGCTGTCCGCTCCCGCCACATCGTAAGTCCGCACGTGCGCCGGAATGCGTGGGCGTGGGTGGGGGGCTCGCGCTGAGCAAAACATCCCAAACGGGCAGACACATGCTGGGCAGACGTCGTTGACGGCCTGATATTGAATTTTGGATGCGCTATAACGTTGTTGATATATTTGTATAATGACAATAGGTTACAAATTTGTTAACCTCTTTGGCTTGGCACCGATTTCAAACAGATCAGTAGGTAGCACATGTAATAATACATGTACTGACTTATTTCTCGCTTTTTGAAGTCGGTTTCTCTTTTTTAAAAAGCTAATTATTTTGTTCTTATCAGACAAACAAACCAAAATTAAAAGTGTTAAATTACGTTTTGATGATTTGATTTTAAATGTAAATTTGATTTATAAAAATAAAGTGGAAGCTTTGATTTAGATTTCGCAAGATTTGTTTGTTTTATTGTTACTAAAATGCAGTGTGAACAGCAGAATTTTATTGCGTCACCATGGTTTATTTAATTAATTAATTATACTGTACATAGATTTGTTGTAGAATGTTTTTCTTTTTATTTCATTGCCAATGTATTGTTAATTGGTATAAAATTGAGTGCACACATTTAACGATAAAAAAATTTACTCCTACATATTCCGAAATTAATTATTATATTCCAATTACTAAACTATCAATATTGAGTTATATCTGAGTTATATCCTTTTCTGGGAAATATTTATACAGTTAACAAACAGTAAAACAATACGTGTTAAATTTATTGAAAACGGTGCAATCTTTGGGTTATCTAGTCCAAACTGACCCATAGCAAGGAAACATGATAACAGCTTACATGTGGACATAATGCGTAGGCGGATTTGCAGGAATGAATTGATGACCAAACTTCCTGTAAATATTATTTAAATATTGGAAATATTTATTTTAAAGGTGGGATGTCTAATTCATACAGTCGTAAGTATTTATACTGAGATTCATTACTTAGCGCCCACGCTCTAGTGTAATTTTTTAAAATTTCGTACGTGTGAGTAAGGACTTATCAATGACAGATTTAATTTTATTGCTCTTACTGTTTTAATGTAAACGATTTAATTAGCCTTTAAATAGCCTTAAAATCCTATGTGGTAATTTTTTTTATTTATACCAAATTTGAAGTCATGGTCCTGCTAGCTTGACGTCAAGCCAGCAGAGCCATAATTTCTACGAAAACTATGAGCAATAAAATTAAGTACTTGGCATTAAATTAGCCCTTAAATAGCCTTAAATTCCCATGGTGTTTTTTTTTTTCATATTTTAAAGTCATGGTAGCTTTAGCTTGACGTCATAAGTTAGCAAAGCCATCGTTTCCATAAAAACCGTAAGAGCGATAAAATTAAATCTTTGGCATTTAATTAGCCTTTAAATAGCCTTAAAATCCTATGTGGTTATTTTTTTATTTTTACCAAATATTAAGTCATGGTACTGCTAGCTTGATGTCAAGCCAGCAAAGCCATAATTTCTACGAAAACTATGAGCAATAAAATTAAGTCTTTGGCATAAAATTAGCCTTTAAATAGCCTTAAATTCCCATGGGGCTAATTTTTGATTTTTTTTTTCATATTTTAAACTCATGGTCCTGCTAGCTCCACGTCAAGCTAGCAGAGCCATCGTTTCCATGAAAACCGTAAGAGCAACAAAATTAAATCTTTGTCATTAAATTAGCCTTTAAATACCCTTAAAATCGTATGTGGTAATTTTTCAATTTTTACCAAATTCTAAGTCGTGGTCCTGCTAGCTTGACGTCAAGCCATCAGAGCCCTAATTTTTACGTAAACTATGAGAGCAATAAAATCAAGTCTTTGGCATTAAATTATCCTTTAAATAGCCTTAAATTTTTGGGCTTATTTTTTGTTTTTTCGACTTTGGTCCTGCTAGCTTCACCGCCGTCTAGATTGCCAGAAATTTTCTGGAGTCTTTTTTCTTCATTTTGTATTTAATTTTGCCTTTGGTTCCCAATCTATCTTGCTGTTTTCTGCCTTTCTTCTAATTGTGCCATTTTGTAGTTGTCGTATTAGTCTGGTCACGAGATGACTTCTCAAATCGCATAAACCCTTCGGTTTTAAACATAACGAACCGCGAGAAAACAGGGGGTTAACAGGAGGCTGCCAGCGCCGGTATAAATGTGTTCGACCTATAATATTGTACATTTAAATTTACCTGCTCATACTTAATAAGTAATTGCCGCGAACATGCATCGTGAGCTCATGTTGAATCGGAAGGTATATGGAATAATTTACTACTAACTTAAATAATTTACTACTAACTTATCAAGAAGAAAACTGTGTGATAGTAGGGAACTGTAAGGTTTCCGGTCTTGGGGACCCTCAGACCCATACAAGAAAATTTCGTATTCCTATAATGTGTTGTGAATCATAAAAAAAACATCCCATTATTCAATTGCTGTTTACAGACCCCAAATCAAACAAAACTTTTACTGACCTCAAATGTTGAACCGCTCTGCCTCTGGAGTGACCTCTTCTGAGCTTTACTTAATAATAGAAACCTTATTTGTCGGATTTTTTTAATATAAAATATTAGTCCACCAACATCCCGTTTAAAATCTCTAAATGCAAGATGTGTTCCAGAAACCTTTATTAGAAGAATGCTTGAAATTTATAAATATGTTTTTGATGCTAAATTGTAGCGTTAGATGTCGTATTGTGCATGTAAAATGTAGTTTTTATTTTTACCAAACTGTTAAAAATAACGCGCGATTTAATCAATCTTCAAAAATTATTATTAAGTAAAAATTCATTTTAAATGACATTAAACCTGATGGTAAAATTCATTTATATTACTCTTACCACTCACTCAACTATTCAAACCACGTTCCATAAAATCCCTAAAACAAAAATTTTTACTTTGTTTTAACTACACGCCATTGTAAATTTATAAATATAATCGTTCATTTCGGACACACCTATGAGTGCAAGTTCTCCCGTCATTACTTAATCTAGGAGTTTGGCGACCACAAAACATTTATGTAACAAAGGATTTGGAATGAATTCAACCAAATATTTTTAGACACAAACATAAAACTGAAATACAGTAAAATTTAAACTGGGAATGTTTTCCCACTAGATAAATTCATTTTCTGCTATAATTTTAATTAAACAGGCTGTGTCAAAAATAGGTACGGCAGTCCATGAATAAACAAGTTTCCTGCTTGTTACAGAAGTCGAACAGGTGAAGTTACTATGATTTTGCCAAAACCAAAATTGTATAATAAGAGGACTACAGGACGGTCCGGAAGTACGGAATTATGTATCAACATATTATTTGTAACACACAAAAATAATCGAACTATGTTATTTGACTTGTACTCATTGACCTATTCCGGATACCGTACAAATGAATGAATGAATGAATGAATGAAGAATGACTATTCTTACCTCACGAATTTTTTACTAAACATAGAAATTACCATGACTAGCAACATTCCAAATGACTTTCTAAAGACAATGAAAGTATAAAAATTTGAACAACGTTCGAACTATAACATTCACACCCCATTTTACAAGCTGTTTGTTTATAAATGATTCATATATCAAGTAGGTTTTGAAAGCAATAATTCTCGTCAAAATACCTACCTAATAAGAAATTTGGATGAAACATCCGATATAAACCGTCTTTTCCAAGAGTTCAAAGGACAAATTTTTTGGCAATGATGGACCTTCTTGCTTGTAGATAATAAGGGGTCAAAAGTAAATCGTCCACCCCATTTGAACATCGGCAGCTCATTTCCGAGTATTCTGGTACTAATGTAAGGCTTAGGTTTTTTCCTTCAAACGGAAAAGAAATTACTTTACATACTCTATCAAAATCGGAGAAATCTATAAAACAAGCTTTTCCAAAAGTTACAAATTGTTATCCAGTATTACTTTTGAGGGAATATTATTATTGTTGAATTGTGATCTGATAAATAAATACATCTAATTTAAAGTAAATAAATGTTTTTATTAAAAACTTTTAATATATTAACAAAAATAAAACACACGATAATTTGATTTATTTTTATTTAATAAGAGGCAGTCACTCTGAGCGACAGCGGGAATGTTCTGTTGGGGTTGAAATAAAAATCCCCTGAATTTATGCTGACGGACGACCTGCGTCCGGCGAACAACCTGGGTGATATCCAATCGGTGATGTCACCATATTGTGAGTCTGATGTTGCATCGAAAGACTCGCCATAGCATTTATGGTGTCTTTATCATCTTTCTCGTTGCGCGCTGCATCGTTGAAAGAACATCCAGCCGATTTAGCGACCTCCTGCAGACACGGCCAATGAGCACTCTGTATGCCTATCACTTTCTGAAGAGCAAGAATGGCGTTACCGCAAGGTGCTCTCGACAATTCCGAGGAAGAGATCGGAGAAGGACTATCCCCGAGAAGAACTCTTACGCATTCCTCTGCTGAATCACAAATGGACGGCAGATCATAGCCCCCTTCCAGAGCTAGCACCAATCTCCCTCTCGCCAGCTGCATTAGTTGACGCGTCATGTAGCCGAAACACGCCGACGATACTTTGTACCCTCCCAGAGGGGGATGATGACCGTCGGTCGCATCAAATCCAGCTGATACTAAAATAATATCGGGATTGAACTCACGCGCGATCGGCATTAGTACGGTACGAAAAGCAGCCAAGTATTCTGCGTCTCCTAAAGGCGGATTCAGACCGCCGGACCAAGCAATGTTGACGTTAAAACCGAGACCGGCGCCGGCGCCGCATTCTCCCGGACTTCCGGTTCCTGAAAAGAAAATGTTTTTGAGGTGTTCTTTAGGTAAAATTGTCAACATATTTTTTAGAAAAGCAATATTTTACGTCCTGTAAAAATAAAATTTTAATAAGAAAGAAGTTCCGAGTACTAATTCCTTATAATGTGACCTCAAAGATTTTTTGCAACCTGAACTTATCCAATATTTTAAGCAAAAATCAATGCTACCTACTGAAAACATGCTAATGGGCCTAAAACAACGATTTTTTCAATTTTCTGTTTGTCTGTGCGGTTTTCACCCATGTGTTGAGATAATCTTGAGCTAACATTTTAGTGTTTGTTTCATTCCATAACTTCGGTGCAGGTCCTTGTCTCAGTGGGCCCCTCTTGTAAGCCGTCTCCAATGAATTCATAAATAAAAAAGATATACAAATTCATGATTAATGACAAAAATTACAAAATTAGCCAAACCCGTGGGCTACGCTCCACATATACATGTTCCCTCGAGTTCTGTGTTGGCCACGCATCCTATAATCGACAGAAGAAATGGTTTACTTTCTCAGTCGGCAACTTGACGGTGAAAACAAAGTTGTTCCACAATATACGTTTCAACTGCTCTCACTCATAGATGCTTCATATAGCGCTCTCACTTGGCACGCTATTGAACTGAATTGAATTGAATTGTTGAATCTGGAGCGCACTGCTTTTAATAATAGAATAGATAAAACTCAGACGGTAAGAAACAATTTAGATTTTATTTACTGAGAAAAATAATAACAAAATTTTGCGACGGATGAAACTCGCGCGCCGATGACATATGCCACTGTTAATGTCAATCTGCAGCGATATCTGACGTTTTTTTTTTTTGACCTGGCATAATCAGTTCGTTCAGTACAGCGAATAATAAGCAGTAATATGTAAGTAATGAATAAGTACAGTGAAGTCATAAAAATTTATAAACTTTTGTACTTTGTCGCACCGACTCTTTAATGCGATGCAACTACATGTAAATTTTTGTTTCCACGTGCAACATCATGTATGAATTATTTATGAAGATCCAAAATAAAAAAACAAATACAAACAAAAATAAGGGCAGAACAACATCTGCTGATCAGCTAGTACATAATAGGAATTTTGGTTTGTAGAAGTGCCTTTTTAGCACTTTTTTTTTTAAATTTAATTATACGTACGTATATAACTGACTATTCTTTTGAGTGCTGTATCTTCTAAAGAAAAATAGTTTCATAATTAATTTGCTATCAGGAACCAGTAGCTACATATCGAGGTTACTACAGCAGCATATTCTGGTCTTTACCAATAATTCATAATGTTAGAGTACATTATAATGTACTATGCATACATATATTTTTTGCAGCTAATTTTAAATTTTTCTATACAAAAAAAAATAAAAAATACAAGTGTGCTTTAGACCACACGACTGAAGTAAAACTTCAGTTCGCCATTGTGAAAGTGCTCTTAATTTATGTAAGTTTATAAATGGAGCTAGAGAATCCTGAATTAATACCGTCTGCAGTATTGGATAATGCATGTTTCAATTTGTCGTCAGTGAAAAGTCGGCAATCATGTGTAGCGATTAAGATAAGTAGCACAATTGCATACAAAACTGACACACGCAAATAGGTGTATTGTGAGAAGTGCGGATTCACAACGGATAAGAAGCGATATGAATTAATTATTGTAAAATAGTGCATTAAAGAAAACTTCCGTTCGCTTCGCCCGATCACGCTTTTCGTAACGCTCTCGTCACGCATTCACCAGCTTACTCCCCAAGTCAAGTGTCCGTAAAGAAGTTTTACTTCAAAAATGTCTGTCGTACGCCATTCAGGCTGAAACTATTAGAAAATACGATTTTTATGAAATTTGGTATGGTTTAAGTTTATGCAGCCATGTACAGAACATACAGCGTGTCAGAAATAAGTGCAATAACTGAAACTAGTGGAAAAAGCAACAACTTTTCTATATACGACTTTTCCGAAAATCTAAATGTTTTTTTAGCATTTCACGAACTCGCTACTGAGTATCAATAATAATTGTTTTCGTCCCGAAAATTCAACGTGTTTATCAACTTTCTAAATTTTTTTGCCCACCTCCGTGCGGTTACTTGCTGATAAACAATAATAATTGTTGCAATCAGTACTTTATGTGCAACGCCCAAATGTTAGTGTTTTGCAAAGAATTGAAATCGCCCAGTACCCGAAAGTTAGCACCATTTGAAGATTTTTGGAAGAGCAAAAATTTATGGTATCACTATCACGTACAGAAAGTCCAATTTTTACAGAAGTGTTAAAAAAGTGGCTTTAAATTTGTTAGGCGGTTCATTTCTGTTGTGTTTGACTTTATTGACAGAAATTGCACAGAGCGGGGGATAAAACAGTTTCTAGGATTTTAAATAATAGTAATTTTTGTTATTTTTGGCGAGGCCTCGATTATTTCGGCATATTTTGCTAAAGTTTTTTGTTGTGCGTTATCATCAGTCCAGTCGTTCAACGCGTGTAACTAAATTAACGTCAAAACTTTCACTAATTTTCTACGGGATTTAGGACAAAAATTTATAAAGAAATATTGTTGACAATGATGAGTTCTATTATCAATTAAATTTATTGCAAATTTATTTCTGTATGGGATAACAAAATGTAACTTTTTCGAACAGATGCTATATTGTTGAAGCTTGACAAATAAGTGATAGCACGCCAATGGATTGCAAAAAAATAATACGACCGCACTTTTTGTTGCAAAAAGTTTGTGTTCTAAAAACATAAAGGTAAAGGCCCGCATGTTCAGTATTGTTCACATTTCGAATCGTTATGGCCGCGATTTCATACGGTGCTAATGTACGGATTTGCTGGTGGTGATGCATCTCGTGCGAAGGTTTTCCCGGTGCGAACTACCGTTCCCCGATCTTTCCGCGAATTGTGCAAGATTTTCGGCGATTTTGCAAAATCCAGTGTAGTCAGCGAGAAGATCGGATTTTATAAGCAGAAGACGAAATATTAGACAGAATGGAAAATAATCCACACGCCAAACTGCAGTCTAGTTACATGTTTCTCAATTTGTTGTGTGAACAAGTACTGCATCCATACCACGTTCAGCGATTTCATGCACTGCAACTTGCAGATCTACCTCAATTTACAATTTACAAATTTTTACAACAAAATAATGCAGATTCTAACTTCACACGTTCTCTATTGACAACCCAGGTGAGCATTTTGAACAGTTACTATGATTTTCATCATCAGCTAAAAATCGTTTTTTAGAACCACCAAATTCAAATATTCACATTCGTAGCACAATCCAAGTTAAACGTCGATGTAATTAATATTGAATCGGTTATTTTCCGAATTACAACAGAATATCTCGGCGCCAGCGGTATTCAGAAATTTTGTTTGTTTTTTCCTTAGAATTTAACTGAACTAATTTGTTTTCAATACTATATATTTATTTTAACTATATTCGTAATTCTTCGTAGTGATCGCTATACAATAGTCGTGGACACTACGTGGCTTAAAGGAATGACACATGTTCAAAGTCACTCTGTATACTTACATATTAATATAATCTACGCTTCTGAAGATGTGATAAAAAATTTCTGTTGTTAGTTTTGAATTCCACGTAAATCTAAATCTAAAGATAATGAGTGATCAAGATTAAAAATTTAAATTGGCGACACTTTTATCGTCAGCCGATGACAAATGGTTGACAGCTACATTTAAATTTGCACCAATCAAACAACCTTACATTTTACAAATGACAGTTCGCCAACTTAAAGGCGCAAATACATCCATCCTTTTATCTGAATCTATTACCAACTGAAACATTAATTGTTGATCGGTCCGTAGTACTTGCTGCTGGAATTTCGGAAATTAGAATTGGTCCTAAAACAGTTCAGAGGAAGTTAAATAGTTAAGAGAAAGTTGTTTAATAACTCTAATTGCCTTATACATCTAAAAGCAAATTGATTGCAGGTTAAGATGCTTCTTGCTGACTGTCCAGTTGATTATAGATCACTGCAAAATAAAATGGCGCAAAAAAAAAACATTAAAAAAACTTAAGAAATGACATGATATACTGTATGTTGTAAAATAAAATTTCTAAAATGTTTATCTTGAAAATTTTTCAAAAGTGCTCTCATGTCAGCAGCGATTACTCATTAAGTAGGAGCAGTACGTGAAATCTAAATTTTCGATACTATAGGTCGAGCTTTCGCAGTTTTGCCTCACGCAAAAGATTTTAGTTCCAAAGTCATCAGGCAGCGCTGACGCCTATTATTTCGTATACTTAAAACCGACGTAGCGACCGAACGGGTTATCCGATTTGAGAATTTCTGGGTTCTAAAAATCAAAATCACACAGACGAGATGGCAGTTGCGTTATTATCTCATGCCTCATTATAGGACACGACTAATACAACAACTAAAGAAAATTTCAACAAAAAGCAGCATAACTAAATACAAAACAGATAAAGAAGTCTCAGAAAATAATATTAATGCCAGATATATCACACCCCGATAGTGTAGCTGTATCATTTTCTTTTGTTTCACCACCTAGACACTTAGAGGCGTTCTTACGTAGATATAATTACGGCTGTGTAAATGTTTTCTTGTTTTTAACCACAGGACTATTTTTCATTCTGTAATCAATTATAAGGATAAACTGATTCAATTGGAGGCAAAATGTTACTCAAAGTAATTTGTTGTCATAAATTTCTCTTTCACAATGAATACTAGCAGCAAACATTACTTTTTGATACCCTTCTGAAAGTGGTCACACCTGTTTATTCTATTAATTAACCTATAAAATTTGGAGACCATTTTTCACTAATAATAATTAATTTTTAGTTATTTTACATTTTACACTTTTGCATTTTCCTGGCAAACTTTCAAAATTATGTAGGTAAACATGTATTTACTTATATTCAAATTTACCATTTTGATGTGAAGTCAATCTTAGTCAATATACAGGGTGTATCAAAATCAGCTGCCCGAATTTTAACGTGTGCGACAGAACCCCAGTACATTTTCAAGTAAGCTACATGGCATTTAATATTATTTCTATTATAGTTACATATTTTAATATTGTGGACATCATCAACATCGCTCTTATTTCTGTAACAACTGGAAACATTTTGAAGAAAATCTTTATATAAAAATAGCTAATTAGTTTTTTGAGTATTTTTCTCATAAATAGAAAAATTAAATCAAGATCTCTTTAACCCATTTTTAACATTTTAGTCAACTCTTTCGTATGTCCTTATAATACACTTATAATATTGTGAACCAGAACATTATGAGTATACAGCAAGAAGAAATTTGTAGAAATTGCAAATGTACCAATGGGTTGTTCAATAAAAACGGACTGAGCTGCCTTTTTTATTGTTTAATTTTAATGAAATAAAAACATTCAAACTATTTTTTTATAACGGCTTACTGTTTTACGTTCGTCATTATTGTTTGTTAACAGGTTAAAATTAATTTTTGAACCGCTGAATAACAGCTACAAAATTTTAAATTGGACTTTGAAAAAGCTGCTGAAGTGGATTGATTATTTACTCTTAAAAATATTATTAGACATATAAGACACTTTTAATACTTTTAATACATATACATTTATAAAACAAAGGTTAAATTGTAATGAAAAAAACTGGGCAGTTGTAAAATATGAATGTCGTAAGTTGTAAAATGTTCCTTATTTACTTAATTTATAGATAACGTTACTTTTAATTTTGCTTGAAATACTTGATAATTTGCCAAGTGACAATAAAGTTTGAATTATACATAATCCAAGCAAATTAGACTTCAAGAGACAGACAGAATTTAATGGAGAAAATAACAAGTTTTATAACATTTTCTCGTCGGGTCGGTGTTACCGTTTACGAGAAAAATTCAGAAAAGATTCATGACGTCACACTCGGGGGCGGTTCTTTGCGCAAAAGGGGGTGAAGCTAAAATAACCAAAATTTCAAAATTTTATAAATTACTAGATGGCTTCGCCCGGTGATTTAATTTTATTATTTTATTTAATCCTTCACACGGTATGTTTATTTTATTATTTTATTTAATAAGAAATGGAAAACCGTTGAGTAAGTGTTCAAAATTTGATTGCAATTGGTTCAGTGGATCCGTGATGAGTGAGTCAGTTAGTGAGTGGTATTTGGATTTTATATGCAGGGTGGACATTAAGTAAGGAATAAATTCAGTAACTCCGTCAGTTTTTGCACTAAAAATAAAACTTAAAAAGCATGTGGTAGGGTTAATTATAGCGCATCCGAGGAACGTACGCTTTTTTTATTCGTTTTTTTTTGACAGTTATGACGTAATCAATATTTTTTTTAAATGGCAACCTATATTTTTTATTTTCATTCGCACAGAGTTTTTTATTCTGATTTCAACGTTATCAAATATTTAACAGGTTACATAAAGAAAAAATGAATAAAAACGGCGCTAAAATTCAAATGAGTAAAATTTCAATAAACTTACAGGGCTGTCTAATGTTATCGGAATTGAAGAAAAAACCATAGAGATACCAATAAAAAGTTGACAAGTTCAGAATAGGTACGTATTCTGTAACTCCTCCTCTAAATTTTAAAGGCCGTTAAATTAAGTTGTCATGGCAATGACCAATCAGGGCTTGAAATTTTCAATTTTAAAGGACGCTAAAATTTTAACGCCCCTCTAAAAATTACAGAATAGGCCCCAAATTCCGTAAAAATTTTACTAATTTTGAATTTTAGGGCCGTTTTTGTTAATTTTTTGCTTATGTAACCTATTAAGTTTTTGATCACATTGAAATCAGAATAAAAAACTCTACGCGAACTGTCAAAAAAAAATTAAAAAATCGCATACGTTCCTCGGATGATTTTTAAGTTTTATCAAATACTAACGGAGTCACTGAATTTATTCCTTACTTAATTTCCACACTGTATATAGATTTCTTCTATTCGTCGTTTTTTCGTCTAATTTGCTTGGACTAACATACTTTTTTCGATATGAGTCATTTGGTGCCGTTTTTTTTTAATTTAGTTGTATCAACATTTGAAATTCATACGGAAAAATATAGTCGCCTATGTATGTTCATAGTGATTAAAATCGCTTAGTTTGATCCCATCGAAATTAAACAAAATAAAAAATACAGCTGTCCGTTCTTAAATGCTTTAGATCGGCTAAATGTGTGCGAAATATATTATATTTCAGTGAACAGTACCTTCATTTTGATTAAAAAAAACTATCAAGTGACAGGTGTTTATAATTGCGTAATATTTTTAGAATATTTTGATAACGAGCGCTTGATTTCACTTGCCAAAGGTAAAATATTGCTTTTCTAAAAGAAACCTTTCGCCCTTTATTTTTGATCGGAGCCTCATACCTGGAAAAAAATTGCCGTCGTCATGGCGATGCATCGAAATAACGAGAACGCGCGGGTCGTCATAGAAAATGTCCTGAGTGCCGTTGCCGTGGTGCACACCCCAGTCGAAAATGAGTATCTTGTGAACCCGATGTTCCCGTTGCAACACTCTCGCCGCAATTGCCACTGAATTGAAGAAACAAAATCCCATCGCCTGCTGTGGCTCCGCGTGATGACCTGGTGGTCTGACCACTGCAAAACCGTTCCTAATATCCCCCGTCCAAGTTCTTACTGCTAGGTCCACAGTGCACCCCACAGCCATCCTGGCAGCTGGTGCCGTGTAAATTTCGTTCCAGGTTGTGTCCGTATCCACCCCAATGCCTCCACAAGGAAGTCGCACGAATGCCGTTACCGGAAGAGAGCTCAATTTGCTCATGTCCATCTTATGACGGTTCATAGAGCTGGTACCATACAATAGAGCATGAGCCTCCGAATGACACGTTTGAAGTTCTTGGGTTGAAGCTTTTCTTGGTCTTAACCTGTCACATCGAGAAACTAAGCCTGTTTCAAGAAGTCGGGACCAAATGCTTTGAAGTCTTCCAGCGTGTTCTGGATGAAGTGCGTTGTTGCCACATATACAAGCGTGCTTTAACATTTGACTGTCGTATGCTAATCCTGTGGTGGGAGTGGAAGACGCTCGACGTCTCGAGAGCGTTGGACCATCAGGAGCGCCAAGATGGACCACAGGACTACTCAGAGCTCGAGATAGTGGACGAATGCTGCAAAAGTACATATCATTGGAGTTTTGATAGGTATACTAAAAAAATCAAAAGTGATCAATTGAATTTTTTATCTAGCAGTCATCATGCATCATGAATTCATATCGTTGATACCCTATCATTTGTATACAAATCATTTGATGTTTGACACGGGAGTTTAAGTTTCACTTATCAGCAATATACCTTCACGGCAGAACAACCTACTAGATTTAAAAATCAACTTATCTTATTTTTAGTGTGTATTAGAATACTATTAGAATATCTAGTTGCCTGGTGAAAGCTGATACGAAAAAAAATCATGTTTAAATTTGACTCATCAACGACATCTCTTCAAGAAGTACTAACCTGCTACATAAAAAAAATTGAACTGATCACACTGTTCGAATACCATGAAGAGAACGTGTTTACCTATTTTTTTATAGAAAGATTTTTCGAAAAGTTATAGGTGTTGGCATAGACATTGGTGTAATTGGTGTATGTCTAGACGAAAAAATTGGCAGCGTAGGTTTTTTGTAAGCCAGTCCTGAAAAACTAAGACGAAACCAAGAAAATATGTATATAAAATGTTGCGATTTACACATTAGACACCTGGCAAAGCTAAGTTAGAAAAAAATCAATATTCCAACACCTCATTATTTCTCGATAGCAGAAAGCTAAAAATATTATTAATCTTTTTTTTTCAGTTTCTTCTATTGCACTGCATCCTGTCGTTTCTAAAGAATTCTTTTTTTTAGCTAAAAACACCGTGAAATTTTTAAGGTCAAATCAACGGCAGGACTTTTGTTAAGGGAAATTAATATATAATCACAAACGTAAAGTTCGGTCAAAACCAAGCATGATGTAAGTGCACAGGATCCGGTTTAACACAACTCGCTAGAGTGGAAAAGTAACTATCGCTAATCATATTGAAACACCCATTTTGGACTTAAATTTCATCTTTAGTTATGAAAAATATTTTTTGAACATAAAACTACAAAAATGGAATGCTAGTCGCAAATAAAAGAGAAAAAATAAGCCAATATAATTTTAGTATTCTTAATCAAAAATAAAAACTATTCCTTTTCGTAATTCAGTCGCATTATCATAAAAGAAATCCGAACCGCGAGAATTAAAACAATCCAAAACAACAAAGATATTGAAATGTGAACACACAACGAAATAATTGATAATATTCTATTTACGTACTTTTAAATCGCTTGCAAACCACTTTCTGTGCTAATATAAAACAAACGTAGGAAGATCTAACCGATAAATAAAGTTAATACATTAAAAATTAAACATAATAAAACCCCATGAATAGTGTTCTAAAAGTATATAGAAAATTACAAATAGGACACAAGAAAAGATTACAATGGCGGCAGTCCGTGATGAGAAAAGAAAAACCCAATAATTACAGATACTATTTATATCACAGAACGACCTGTAACAGTAATTAATACACTCGTAACTTCACGCTCGTCAATATCTGAACCAAGTAGTTTACGGTTGCTTTATGTCGCACGCATCGTGTCTAAATTTAGTTCCATAATGAGGAAACCATTCGATAGCAAGATAAAAATTAATCAAAGCACCATATAACACAGGAGAATCTAGTCGTGTGCCATGAACCACTAAAATACGCCTGTAGACCCGTCAACAATAGATTAACACTGTCTTCTAAGCGATATTCTAATTAGAAGATACTCCTAATCAAACAAATTCAATTTACACCAAACGAATCGACTTAAATAATATTTAATGCAGCGCGTATATAAACTGATCGATAGTATTTCATTCACAACACCACCTGCGAAACGGTAGTCTGCTACTTACGAGTATCACATTCATTGGTACAAAAATAAAAATCATTCCACCCTCAATCGAAACTGATTACAGATTAACTGTCACCGAAGTTGGGAAAATGTGAAAGCACATATTCAGTGTACTGAAAGATTCAATATTGAGTGGGACAAAAAAGCAGTTCAAAGCTCAATTTCTAAATAATTCACGATTAGAAATTTTAATTGACGTTTCGAAATTGAATCGATATGAAATAAAATTCTCATTGACAACGACCAAAATAAACCACGAAGTTTTTTGTATCTGTTTTTCGTGCTGAAAGTGGGAGATCATTGTTTAGTAAAATTTTCAATCAAATTAGACGAAAGAAAAACTTTAAATTGTGATATTTATTAGCAAAAAAGGCCGTGGGATCCCCAACCATTTTTGTCGTAAAACAATGTGAAATATTTTTATTAGAGCTTCATTCCTTTCTGGGATTAATAAAAATTTAGTCATCACTCTTCTGCTTTATAGTAAAAAGTTCCAATCTAATCAACCTAGTGTGTGTCCTGATTTACCCAATTCTTTATACATGCCTCTACATAGTTAAACTCAATTAACATCGCCAAAATTCCATCCAGTTGATTGAATAATAATGATTGATTGTCTGTCTAGAGTCCGAATTAAAATTTTATCAATATCTTTTCTACTGTGAGACGCTTGAGGCACAATTAAAAAATGCAGATGTATATTGATTTGAGGAAAAAATGATTGTCCAATTTGGCTTACTTTCTGTTTTTTTTTTTTTCGTTTAAATAAGAAATGATTTGAACAAACATCTCTGGTTCTTTTTCCTTATGTTAGTAAATGCAAACGCGTTTTTACTAAAACAAGATAAAAATTTTCTTAGTTTTCTCGCTACATTGCCAAAGAGAACTTTAATAAAAATTTCTACAGTACGTCAGCATCCTCATTTTGGCAATATCTCAATTTGAAAGAGATTGGCATGTGAGAGGATGAACTTTCGTTTCGAGAAATTGCCAATCTGGTCAGCTATAATGCAAGTACTGTGTTACGATGTTAGAGGGCATGATCTGAAGAAGATCGTCATCAACGTCAAGGAGGACGGAGGAGTAGGACAGGTAGAGAAGAACGTCACTTGATAGTTTTGACCATGACAGACCGGTTGTCTATGACAAGGGTTATTGGAAACGGTTGGAGGCAAGCTTTAGGTCACAAGCTATCAATCGCATCCGTATATAACCGGACTTCGGAGTTACCGTCCAATTTAGCATTTGCTGTAGAACGTCACTCCCGGGGAAGTGGTTTGGGGTGGCATTACTTATGGAAGTAAGTCACCTCTAGTTTTTGAATGCCCTTACAGTTATATCGCTAACGTACTGCAGCCAGTTCTTCTGCCTTACCTACAGCAATGGAAAAACCCTATCATCCAGCAAGATAATGCGCGTCCTCACACGGCAACGATAACTACAGACTTCCTTGAAGAAGCTAACGTGGAGATTTTTCCTTAGCCCTCACGGTCTCCGGATTTGTCGCGCACCGAACATGTATGGAGCATGATCGGATTAAGACTGAATAATTTACCTCATCCTCCAAACAGTTTAAATGACCTCCGAATTCGTATTCAAGAAGCTTGGGATGAGATACCACAGCCGGCCATAGACCATATATCTCATTGAAGGTGTTGCGTCACGGCTTCCTTCCCGCTAATACACCGCGACCGCGAAATTGTGCACTGTATACAGGGTGTATAATTTAATAAAAAAAAAGTGGTAATACCTTATGATGATTAGATGATTATAATCCCGTTGGATTTAAAGTCCAATGTGCCGCCGTTTCAAGAAAACAATGTTTAAATTTTGGATCAAAACACAATGCACGCCACTGTATTTGTTTTTGTGGAATGGTTTATTCAACTTGTAGGTACCTGAAAAACCTTATCGAACGTTTAGGCCGGCTTTAGGTTTTGCACCGGAATAATGTCAGTATGTATTATCCTATTAATCGAACCGGATCCAAAGCTAATTTAAGATTGGTGATTATTCAACTTTACAACGTACGGATATGATGCTCTTTTATGGAGAAACAGGCGGTCGAGTTCCAAGTACATCTACGTTTGTGTCCACCGTTCAACATTTTAGGTGAAAATCCCATAAAATTCTTCGTAGAAAAATTAAAATGTTTTAAAAACAACTACAACAGACGTTGCGAATTATTATTATTTGCCAACGCAAGTCATTTTCAACGTTTGGGATAGTAAAATCTTCTTAAAATATTTTCGTATGTCCGTTGTGTAAATTATTGTCAGTGTTAATAACAAAATTTGCAGAAGTGGGCAATTTTTTAAATCCGGTATTGTTTACGGACTAAGTAAGCGGGGTTTACTAGATTTTGTGGAAATCATTAACCATAGTGGTAAGTAAACAAACAAATTTCAATGAAACGTTTTTTTTGCGGACTGTGTTGTTGTGCATGTTATTGTGAACTGTTTTTATACGATTGATACAAAACTGTTTTCTTTCTATTCATAAACGTCATATGAGGTTGGTCCAAAGGGGTTGGTGCCCTAGTCATATTTTTAGCTAAAATATCAAAAATTGCGTTATGTTTGATCTCAGGATGTCACAGTTTAAATATATCAAAGTATTTCAATTTCACCTGTATACGTAGACTATCAGAATGCTGGTCATAAAGAGGTACCAGTCTGGCGGCATTACGCCGTGTAATTTCATGAATTTAATTGTAAAAGGAACAGCTCTGACTAGAATGTACCTGCAACTGGTAGGTTCTGTAGGGAAAAGAGCGATTTCCGCAACGGAAATAGACAGTTAAAGCCCCTGAAAGCATTTGATTTTCAACCACACTCTTTAACTAGAGGCCCCATCGCCCTGCAGCCCCAGCCTCTTCTGGGGCCCCGGCGACAACGCCCCCTTGCGTCAACGGCATGCCCAACAGAGTAAACGATTAAATATTTCCTTCGATATTGCACTAAAGGGAAACTACAGTCTCAACAACATTTTTTTATCTATCCTCTTTTTCGCAAAAGCTCCTAGTCAGTTAGAATTAAGAATTTTTTGACCCCTAAAACTAATACCAGCCTAGGGACTACATGTGCTGTTATAAAGAGAATGCACAAAAAAGTTACCCGATAAACAAATCGATATAAAAACTGTTTAAATGGAAACATGTACTAACCTACCATAATATGCATATGTTGAAGTAGGTCAGTAATAATAAACTCTTTAACTTACATAGGGACGCAATGCTTGTTCGTGTAATGTACGGTAAACAATAACAGTTGACACACCGACACTACACAAAACACATCTTCGAATACTCAAGTTTGGCTCTTCCTCAGTAGCATCCAAAGTTTCTGGTTCAATTTCCAAAACGCGATTACATCTGGGACATCCGAAATCTGATGGAGTTGGAGAAGAAAAATTGTCATAATCACGCAAACGTTTCACTATTCTTGCAAAGGCACCTGACGTTGGAATTTCGCGATTTGAAAAATGTTCCATGTACAGATAAGTGGCGGGCCTGGTTTGCATTACCTGACACTACTTCGTACAACTGCATAACGAACAAAGCGCGACACTCAACTGATTGAAACGACAAATTTTTTGTCCCAAAAAAGTTAGAAGGTGTTTACCTCGATTGCACAAAAACTTTCTCATTAGAAAAAGTGGTAAATAGATTTTTTTATTTTGACGAGTTCTACTTGTGGTTAAAGTGTTTGCTATATACATTTACTCAATGAATTTCTCCATAAAAGGTGAAAACGCGATACCATTTCCATGTAACGTCTCAATTTGAGAAAAACCGGAATTTTCATCTTCTAATATACAGGGTGAAATTGAAATATGTACTTTTATATATTATTTAAACTGTGACATTCTGAAATCAAACATAACGCAATTTTTGATTTTTCAGCTAAAAATACAAGTAGGGTATCCCAGTACGACGAAGCACTGGGCTAGAAAGAAAACAGTTTTGTATCAATCGCTTAAAAACAGTTCACAATAACATGCACAAAAAAAAGCGCTTCATTGAAATTTGTTTGTTTACTTACCACTAAGGTTAATGATTTCTACAAAATCTAGTAAATTCGTCTAGTGCTTATTTCGGGACGTGCTTCCACTTGTAAGATTAGTACTTCAGCATCAAATACTCGAGCGGTACGACCCCTGTCTTGTGTTTGTTGTCGAAAAGTACCGTGATCCCTAAGATACGAAAATATTTTAAGAACACTTTACTACCCCAAACGTTGTAAATTACTTGCATTGGCAAATAATTTGCAACGTTTGGTGTAGTGGGTTAATTATTCTTTAAACATTTTTCTTTCCACCAAGAATTTTCTGTGATTTTCACCTAACATGCCAAATGGTGGACAAAAATGTAGATGCACTTGAAACTCGACGGTCTATAAATCGTTCTATCAACAAATCCCGAGCAAGACGTGCATTACCGCCGGTTTCTCCATAAAGGGGCACCATATCCCTACGTTCTAAATTTGAATAATCACCCATCTTAAATTAGGAATCGCATTCGATCCGGTTCGGTTAATAGGATAATACTGAAGAGAATTGATTATTATTGTTCCGATGCAAACGTCTCGATAAGATTTTTCAGGTACGAGTTTTGTGAATAAACCCAACAAAAATAAATCCAGTGGCGTGCATAGGTTTTTAATCCGCACTTTAAAAATTATTTTCTCGTAACGGGGGACACATTGGACTTTAAATCCAACGGGATATTTAATCATCATAAGGTATTTCAATTTCACCCTGTATAGAAGATAGTATTATTTCCGTTAAGTTGGAATTGTATTGAAAATAGGATCCAATATATCGCGGCGTTTTATGCTACACCCAAAATTATAGAGAAGTTCCTATTAACTTTTGGAATGCTACTCCCGGAAACAGTATACTCAAATTAGCTCAATAAACTTGTACTGATTACAAAAATTGTGTTTGGTTTTTGCTAATTAAGTAAAAATTAACTAAAATATAAAAAACAACTTATTATAAATGAAAAATATAGACTATAAAGTTATAGTTATCTACATCTATATCTATAAAGATAAAGTTCGCTCAAGCAATGTAAATAAAAAGCTATTGAAAACAGCTTTTACAATGTAGCGATAAATTAAAAAACGATTTCCGTAAAAATAAATTCTCAAGGTCATTGAAAATTTTGATGGATAATAATCGTAGTCACCAAATTGAGTCTAAAAATTATAATAATTATTAGAGAACGTAGGGTAAACTCGAAATAAGAAAGTTTAATTTTTTTGTGTACTAAAAATTTAATTCCGCCACATTTTGATTAGAGGTCGTCCATTAATCACGTGAGGTCCGACTAGGGGGGAGGGAGTGTGGTTACAAAAATGACCTCGTGTGATTAATGGACGACACTGAACTTATATGCTTTAAAGCTTTGTCACAGTAGTTTGAGACTTGACCTCGGTTATTTATGAGTGATCACTCTGTATAGGCGGTTTAATCAGTATGAAAGCAGTCGACAATGTTTAAAAAAAATGAATTCACATTACATTATTTACCTTCGCGACTCATTGGCTCTTAGTTCCAAGTCCCTTTGTTCTTGTTCTTCAGGTGGAGGTTGTGGTGGTTGGGGTATCGGCGGAGGTGGTCCTTCTAAAAGGGGGTGGCCTAAAGGAAGAGGCGAAGATTGCGTCCTACCCAGCGGTCGGATCACCCCCCTTGACTGCTGAGGTTCCTGTAATTCACTAATTGTGTCCAGGGGGGTTTCTTCGTGTTCGCTCTCAATGGCCGGCAATGAAGGATAGAACGGTAAAGTTCCTGGCAACATCTGCCCCGTCAACGGCATTCCCAACCTCGCAGTGCACGCTGCTCGAACGGCGGCCTCGGAAAGATCGGGCGAAAGGACGTGATGGGCGGCTAAAGATATATTGGGCATTGATGGACTGCTAAAAAGTGCGTGACGCTGATATTCTTCAGTTTCACAAGGGGGACTCAGTTCTTTGGGAGGCTCCTGAGGTGGTGACTCGCTCGGGGGTAGGCACGAACTCAAAAGCTTTTTCTTGAGCGAAGGAGGAAGATGTCTTTTACTCATAGGGCTACAACGTCGCTCCATCACCCGCTGCTTTAACCTCACTTTCAACAAATTAGGCTCGGATGCTAAAAACAAAACAAAAAACGAAATTTAGAAAACTATTAAAGTGTAAATTATTTGTATGTAATAATATGTGTTATGGAAGTTCTAGTAAAAAAATTCACAAGTATAGAACTCGTCAATATATGTAATTATTTTTTCTATTTACAACTTTGCTGAAACCCGCTATTTTTTGAACATTTTTCTAACTCCCTATTTCACCCTCTGCCTATGAGTCCATGAACTTGAACGAATGAGAAAGTTTTTGTGCGATCGATGTAAACACCTAACTTTTTTGAGACAAATAGTTTTTATTATAATTATAATTTTTAATTTTCTTTAAGGGCTGATGATGGCAGTAGTGTTCTGCCGAAACATTCTATTTGTAATTTTACACTTATTAAAGTTTGTGGGGTTCGACTTAGATGTATTTAAATTTTAATTTAAATTTACTCCACTTGGATTTATCAACATTCTTCTGGTTTATAAATATATTTAAATTTTAATTTTAAATAATTTCTCGTTTCTCGTTGGTACATGGAACTTTTTTCAAATCCAGAAATTCCAGCGTCAGGTACTTTTGTGAGTGCAACGTTTGCGTGATCATATTTTCTTCTCCAACTCCAGATTTCGGACGTCCCAGATGTAATCGCGTACATATTCAAAGATGTACTTTAAGTGTCGGTGTGTCAACTTTTATTGTTTACCGCAGGTTACACGAACAAGGATTGTATCCCTATGTAAATTAAAGAGTTTATTATTATTAACCTACTTCAACATATGCATACTATGGTAGGTTAGGACAGGTGTTCATTTAAACAGTTTTTATTTCGATTCGTTTATCGGTTATTAAATGACGGGTTTGCGAAAAAAATAATAGATAAAAAAATGTTTGTTTTGACAAGTTCTACTTGTGGTTAAATTTTTTTCTAGGACTTTCATAACACCTTGTATTCGTGTCCCTCGAGCAAATTGTTATGGTGACAATTTAGGATGCTTCTAAGATTTGTTTCTAAAATTAGAAAGAAAACAGTATTGTGTAATAGAAAGGCAGTGAAGACTTCGCTATTTTACATTCATAATTCATACACATGTACTATACTTTTTCCATGACCGTCAACAGAAATTACAATATACCGTGATTTGTGTTTTAACATATTTAGAGAAATAAAAAGACTAATTTAGAGGGTTAACTTGACGCTTTCTTGACACAAATCATTTCCACAATATTGCTTTTTCTGGGTGTTTGAATATAGACATAGAGAACGCAATAATGTATAGAACGTCGGATGGTGAGGAGCACTTAGTCGATGTTAATCTAAAAAATTACGATATTTACTCTTTTAGCATAAATTGAAAGTCATGTGAAGTCAAGCTGTCCTCTTGGCAATAGAAGTTGAACGTTCAAAAGTCTTATTTGCACCATTCTTGTTGCAAAGAGTCACGTTCGACCGGCTCTTATATGTAAAAACGATCACTTACTCAGGTCATGGGTATTTTTGGCACTTTTAGTCCCAGCAAATTAGACCTTTAGACCTTTTAGAAGAAATAATTTATAAAGTTTTGAAATTTTGGTTATGAACTCCCAGCAGGGACCCAAATAAACATCCGATCGCGCTGAAAACTATACTCATTTTTCATTTATGAGCATTGGGTGAGAGATAGGGAAAAGCTTCATGACACCAATTTTATGCAGAATTTAATGGAGAACAGAATAGGTCCTATAACATTTTCTCGTCGGAGTTATAGTTTACGAGAAAAATGCAGAAAAGCTTCAAAAGCGGCTTTTGGGTAAAAAGGGATGAAGGGTCCCTGTTGGGAGTTCATAACCAAAATTTCAAAACTTTATAAATTATTTCTTCTATTCGTTGTTTTTTCGTCTAATTTGCTTGGACTACATACCGTTAATATGAGGAACTAACTATGATAATATCATATAGAAATATGCTCACAATAAGTTTATTGATTCGACATCTATATTTATGAGAACAGTGTTTTTAAATGGCTACATCAATAAAATTATTCTCAATATGGTGAGATAAAATACAGTAAATATACATATATTAATTTTAAAACTAAACTTATAAATTCCTAATGTTTTGTTTTCAATTTGCTGATGTTTTAGAACCATTTACTAAATTTTTTACTAATTTATGCGACAGGAAAAATCCTGTAAATGCAAAATATTTGTTTTGATTTTGGGAAGACATCCTTTTTGCACCAATGTTATTTACTTATCACTGTCGTTATAATACAGAGTTCATTGTAGACTTTGAACGTCAAAATTCTCCATCTAACTACATGATTTTTTTTCCAGAGGTAACATGATGTATGAATCATTTATGAAGGTACTTAAGGAGAGTCTTCTAGGAGAGATGTGATAGATGTATAGCATACTACAACGTTTTATTTGTCACTGTTGTACAATATCGAAATAACATCTCACATGATCTTCATAAATCGTGAGAGGACCGGGAGATAACTAAAGCAATAGGAACTCCACAACACAATTTTAAATAATTCTTTGCGAAACGTTTACGATAGTCTAATATAAATAAATCGCTCAACAAATTAGAATTTATATCTAAAGCTTCTACCAAAACTGCTCCATTCAAATTGTGATAAAAAAAGAATCAACGAAATTTTGCAATCGAAGCACATATCATGCGCAAAAATGTAGTTACTTACTATAGAAATCACTAATTATTATGTAAAACATTCCGCAAAGTAACATTAACTTCTAAAGCGGTAATAAATTATTATTCATTATACACGGTGATTCAAACTCTATTACTTTACTGAGTAGTTTTGCACGTAGTGTTGATTATGATCTATGAACATGGCGTCAATTCTCGAAAATCACAGTTATAAAACTTAAATTGTAAGTTTTATTAAAACCACCTTCTGCTAAATCGGGTTATACCGGTTGATTCAGAGTAACTTGAATCAAGTGTGTATTGCAAATTTTGACGTCGCACGTAGATCATTTCCATATTTATAAATTAATAACGAAACATAGTTTTTCACCATCAAATTCCAAATTGATCCATAAATGCAATAAAGGCCGGAAATTAGATTTTCTTGAGACTTTGGAAATCAGGAAAGCCTTGAAACTGGAAGACAGATCTTGTTTAAATGAACAGAATAACTTCAATAATCCCATTATTAATTCACTATTTTAATTTTTCACCACTCAAACAAACTTACCAGATTCTCTTTGATCCATTTTTAATTTTTACATTTTATAAAATGTTGTTTTTACGAAATCTTTTAAAAATCATGTAACCTTTTGAAAACGTCAAATATAATTCAAAATTACGTCAACGTCATAATTTTTTATATTCTTTAAGGTTAAGAAGCCCTCTTGTAATTCATCA
This sequence comes from Diaperis boleti, assembly GCA_963583935.1. NCBI lineage: Eukaryota > Metazoa > Arthropoda > Insecta > Coleoptera > Tenebrionidae > Diaperis > Diaperis boleti. The sequence continues at coordinate 24,873,405 of OY757247.1, read as the reverse complement.
ATTGTATCATTAATCTCTTGTTAAATTAGGGCTGATGATGGCAGAAGTGTTCTGCCGAAACATGTTCCATTTGTAATTTTACGCTCATTAAAGTTTGTGGAGTTCGACTTAGATATATTTAAATTTTTTAATATATTTTTTTTTAATTTCCATATTTATTTCAGACTAAAGGAGGGTAGGCATTACTATCGGTATCAACACTTTGTAACTACGGGTGAAGCATCAATTTGAAGCTTAAAAGCTGTTGAAGAAAACTGTGTGCTCCAGTTGAAACGTAGCGTAGTAATCAATTAAGGATCTGAGTCTCTATTACTCATAATCTTCTTACCTACAAGTTTGTGAAACGTTCTTGAGGTTGTTTTTTTAGAAAAACGGTGTTAGGGCTTAGAATAAATAACATTATTAGATCTGTGCTTTAGATCTGGTAAATGATGGATAGAATCAACGTTATGTTTTGGTTATACCCATTAAGAATAAACAGGACAGTATGGATCAAATCTCGAAAGATCATACCGGGAAGGTTCTGTTGAAAGTCCCCTTCTAACTAAAAAACATAGCAAAGCTCGTTTAGCGTTTGATAGAAATTCATACAGGGTGTAACAGAAATAGGTATTAAAATTTTAAAGCAGTGAGTAGGTGCAATCCTGAGTGCACCCAATTTTCATTTTTGCGTCAAATGCACATAATATAATTATAAGTCGTTATGTTTTGACAGAAATAAATGCTTCGAAGATTAAATACAATTCTACGAAATTGCCTTGTAAGCACATTTTATACATCAGAAGATATTTGAGTGAGCCTCTATTTGATGCAACATTGTGCCATGAAAGGTGGACCGAGGCATATAACACAATATAGAAGGGAATACTCCTTGGCTAATCTGGCCAGTTGGTCTTGTAACAGTTTCTTTGTGTACAAAATGAACATACTAAGCGTTAGGAGGTGTCGACAAAGTTGAAAGAGGAAATATTGAAAGCTTACAAGAAAACCACCAAACACATGTCGAAAATCTCCAATCCACCGTACATATTGATAATGATAATGGCTTTGACAATAACGAGGACGATGGGGATCGAAATAAAGAAAACTGAGAAATCCACTCACATGTCGCCGAGGATCAGCTACCGGCCATATGTTCCGGTAATAAAACTAGTACCTATTAAAAACTCAAGAATATATCGTACGGAGGTGGAGTTTCGAAAACTTGTTAAAGGCAAGCCGCACCGGTTTATTCGCGTGCCATGAGTTGGCGGACAGGGAAGTATTCACAGATTTAAAGTTTAAGTAAAAGACGTGTTCGATTCTGCTAATAACACTTTCGATTAATGCAGTGCTATTGAACGTTGTTTTATTAAGTCTCAATTTGGGCGACACTTAACTTAAAGTGCAGATGTAAAACTGCATATCCGATCAAAATTATAATAAAACAATTTATCAAATACGGGCCTGCACGCGTTTGAAAAGACAGACCAGTATTTTTATGTCCCTCGAAACTCCACCTCTCATACGATATAAGTATTGAACTAACAATATTAATATTTGCTTACTCTCCTCAGGTATACTACTTCGGGACATCAAAATGCCTATTGTAATAAAAACAAAAGGACGACCGAAGGGAGCAGATGTAAGGGGCCGTCCATTAATTACGTGAGATGTTTTTCTGTTAATTTGGACCCCCCCCCTCCCCCATGATGAGGTTCGGTGAGATTTGGTAAAACCCCCCCTCCCCTTCACGTGAGATTTATTCGTTACAATTTTTGAATAATTAATTTTCATGTATGTTCATGTATTTATTGCTAAATACCACTAAATACCTAAGCGTTAATACTGATGGAGTATAAAGGGGAAAAATAATGCGCGTTTAAGGGACACCAAACAAATTTATTTAAATTACATAACAATAAAAATATTCTACCTTCCCTAATTGTTCACTCAGCCCATGGGCATGGGCGTTCTGTGTTGTTCGTTGAACGATTTTTTAACCCGGCGGGAATTTCCACGAAAAAAGTCTGGTAAATAAATTGTGCGGCAATTCTATCAATTCGGGGAATCCCATATATAAATAATAAGTTTAATGTCTTTTTTATTTTATAATATAATAATAATGTGTATTTTTTGAATTAAAAAGTTGACGTGAGATTTTCAATGACCCCCTGCTCCCTTTAGATGAGATTTGATGACATTTTACTGGACCCCCCCCCCCCATTTTGATCTCACGTAATTAATGGACGACCCCTAACCGAAATCGGTTTAAGGAACAACAAGAGGGGGAAGTTACTTCAAATTAATGTTTTAGTAATTTTTTAAATGCCACGAAAATCAGTGGCATTTGAAAAAAAACGATTCTTAAACGTACTACGAATTATATTTAGGAAAAGAATATAATGAGACCGGTGCCCAATGAGACACACATTAATTAATAAAGATCTTAGACACAACCAGGGCATGGAAGGGGAAATCGAGGTCCCTTTTAATCCAGAAAGGGTTACTTTACAGGTACTGATTATCTGATATTTTTTGTATTTGAAGTAGTCATAGCAAAAGGTATGCTGTGCGTCCCATAGTGACAATACCTCAATACCACAGTCGTTGTATTGTCACTTATTAATAGCAAACAACAAAAATTAATTTACATTGTTGATTTTTGTTGAAATTATATTCTTAATAAAATGAAATAATGTATTTGTAACCTTTTTTTTATTTTTTGATAAAGAATAATGAAATGAAGTCCATTTTGTGATTTATAAATTAATTAAAAACGCAGTTCCATTCAATTGGATTACTAGATAAGATAATGCACGCAATGTTTCTTATGTGGGGGGGGGGGGCACACTTAAAATGATACCAGATGCAGTTTTCGGAAAAATGGTAGATAGAAATTTTGTTGCTCCTGTCAAGTTCTTAGAATTTTATTATTATGTACCCATTGTAAAATTTTACAGTTATCAAATTGTGAAACAGAACATAAAAAATTAGAATCTAGGAAATTGTAAAATTAGAAACTGAATACATATATTATACGAAAATGAGACATTGAGAACTTGACAATTCATTAAACTTTGAAAATTGTGATACAGTGAGGTTGGCGATTTTAAAAGATTTTGAAAGCTTGATATTTTGAAATTGTGAAACTGACAATCTGGAGAACTGAGAAACTAAACTTGAGCAATTGAGGAACTGCAAAACCTAGGGACTTAACAACTTGAGTATCTGAGAACCTAAATAGAATTTGAGGATCTAGAACTCTGTGAAATTAAGAAATTGTGAGATCGTAAGATTTCCAAGATTCTGAGAAAAAATTCTGCAATTATATCATGAAATTGTAAAGCACAAGAAAATTTGAGTCTAGCAAAATTCAAACTAAAAACTTGAAAAACTGAGTATGGGTCAGATCTTGAGAACTTGACAATTTGAGAAGCTGTAAAATTGTGATACTGTGAGGTTGGGGATTTTGAGAGATTTAGATTTTGAAATCTTGATGTTTTGAGATTTTAAAATTGTGAAACTGACAACCTACAGAACTGAGAATCTAAAAAACTGGAACCTGAAACTTACTAAGAACCTAAGGAACTAAGAACTGGAGAATCTGAGAACCAGAGATTGGAAATCTGAGAACCTGAAAAATTGTTATATTGTGGTATTTTATTTTTAATTTCGGGCTTATTGTTAAATTCTTCGGAGTTTTGAGATTTTGGAGATTTGATGTTCTAAAATTGTATAATTAAATTGTAAAACTGAAACTGAAACTAAAAAATTAAGAAGCTGGGAAATTAATAAAAAACTTCTCGTACTGTGTTATATTTTGAATCTATTTGAGTTTTTAAAAGATTTACATTAGAAATTTTTATGGATTTTCAGATTTTTTGGACAACTGAATGATTTAGATTATGAGATTTTAAAATTATGGAACTGAGAACCTGATCGGTTGAAATTTCTCGGTATGAAAATCTTGCAATCTCCTAGTTTTGAATTGGAATTTCAGAATTTTCGGAACTTGAATGTTTAAAAAATCATAATGTTGACAGTTTAAATATTATTTTCTAAATTGTCTTAATTTTCAATGGTTTAGTCAGTTTAGTGTTGACATGAATCAACATCCATGTGTGCAACCATCTTCAAGGTCACTAAAATTGGGGTAGGTATGTAATTTTAAGAAGTCTGAGTCAGAAAACGTTATTATGCACTGTTTGTTGGTTATGTTAATTTCTTTCACAATATTTTTAGGAATGCATTTCATGTATCTATTTGTTATATTTTTTGGTCGTAATATTTTGTATTTTGTTACATAATTTTTATTTTTCTCTGTAATTGGGTGTTTACTGTTGGGAATATATTATATATTTTTAATTGATCAGAAGGAAATCCTCGTGATTCCTTGCTGGTCAGATGTTTTAATCGCACATCGTAGCCACTCCCCAAAACCAAGGGGTGAGTAATAATAGTAATTATACGCCAAGGTTGAGAAGCCATTTTTCTTAGCCGAGATGCGAAGCATCGAGGTAAATAATAGTGCGAGGCTAAGAAAAGGCTTCGCAACCGTGGTTTATATACTATTTTTTTCACTAATAGCACATTTGTTTAACTTTTCTTCAAATGATAATCTTGATAATGCCAAAAGTCGGAACGAATTTGAGGTTATCTATTTTTTGAGACTGACATTTCTGTCAGAGACCGGATTTTCATGCAAAATTACACAATGCATTTTGTAATAGTTTAACACTTCGTTGTTTGTTTTTTTACATGAATTGCAGTAATTAATGCTAAATATTTACAACAGGTGCAATTTGTAAAAATTGAAGGGCGCTGTTGTTAAGTTGGTAGATAAAATACACGATATGGATTTTGCATCAAATCCGGTCTCTTCAATTAATAACTACTAGTCAATAATGAAATGATTATTAACTACTAGGAAAGAAAAACAATTTCACACATCTCCTACAAACTATATAAGCGTTCATTCTACAGCTAGTAGTAAAAAAATATTATTATTATTATTATTATTTTTAACGTCTAATAAAGATTTATTATGTTCTCCCCGTATACAAGACGTTATAGCTCTCGTTTTCTTTTCTTTTTATTTCCATTTAAAAAACTTAGTTACCAACAAGAAATGTCCGTTCAATTACTACTTTATCCCCAATTACATCAATTAATCTACAAGTCCATACCGGTCAAACATGAATATTGCGTTAATTTTTGTGAGATGTGTATGACATTATAAGTACTGTAAACAAAAATGTATTGTACGCAATTACATTGAAACATTGAAAAGTTAATATATTAGCACAACTATTGTATTCGTGTGTGAAGGGTGAAATACTACAACCGCGCAGTATGCGAACCTAGGTATAAATAAGTTTCTAGTTTTTTTCTCGGCCTTGAGCAAGAAATTTGTGTTCAATCAATACATACAGAGGGCGTCAAAATGTTGCGACCATGTATCAAAACAAAGGTCGCAAAACAGTATAACGCTGATATATTGATTGGGTCAATTATTATTGTTCATACAAAAATAAATATAATATTTCTGATACGAATTGTAACTAAACTACTGTTCTCATTTTAAAACTAACAAAGTGATTGCTTAAAACAGAACTTGTTAATAAATTTGCTGCTTATAAAATTTTCAAACAGGATGACGATTTATAAAGAAAATTCAAAATAACAACTTGACTGACAAATTATTATCAGTAAATCATCAAATAATTCATTGATATTGAGCGCTGAAACGCCACTTTCGATGTCCCAAATGTTTTTAACTATTCTACATAGATACAAATAACCTACATCACAAAACATACCTGTTTTCCGTAAAGGAAAATCGTTGTTGGTTGTCGAATCAGACCCAGTATCCATTCCTTCTGACCTAAAAAAATAATAATAATTTTACCACATAACGTTAATACAAACATTCACAATGCAGGGTCAAAGGTATAAAACTTTACTTGTTTGGATAGAATTTTGATAACTCTATATTAATTAAGTAATTAAATATTATTTGTTTCAACTGCCGATCTCTACTTGATATTTCTTGGTACGCATATAGAAATCTGAGAATTATTATTTTGTTTTCAATAATACTTATTATATATTTTTAATTTAATTCCTGTTTATCTTTTCATTTATAAATCGTTATTATTATTATTAAGAATTCAGGTTATTTCCTGAAAAATTATCGGATTGTCTAAAAGAAACACACTTTCGTGATCTTAAATTTGACCAATCAATAACAACGCTAAGAGAATCTTCTGTGGGCCTTCCTTTACGGCACAATCTGGGATGAATGTTCGATTTTACATTGGTCTGTTAATAAATATGTAGTTTGTTTCTTTGCCAATAATGTTTCCATTTTTTCCGATCCTTGCATTATGTTCTTCAGTCCTTGCTGTTTTATAAGTTTCTTTATTTTTCAATTTTTTGCCACCATCTTCTTATAAATCTTCCCCTTATTTTCGGTTGCAGTGGCATCCAATGTGTTATTCTTTTGCTGTTGGTGCTTTTGTCATAATGTGTCCATCAGTCCATTCTAATTTTACTGCTTTTATCTGTCTTATCTTATTTTATCTGTTTCTATAACCGTTTGTTTTTCGTGTATGGCTCCTTCTTCTTTTTTTTTGAGTTTCCATGGCGTACGTGACCAGTGACTGGACTTACCAGGTTTCTGAAGATACTCATTCCCTTTGTATGTCTTGATATCAACGTCTTGCTTTCTCACGAGTTTAGTGTCTGTTTCTATTGTATACATACTTCATTTCCTTTTAGTACTCTTTCTACAACTTTTTTCTTTTCTGTTTTTCCAATAATAGTCACTCTAGTACATCTATGTTGTTACAGTAGGGTGCCTTTGATTGCTTCCTTTGTTTGGTAATTGTACTCTGTTTTACTTTAGTTTATCTCAAGCCTCAACTTTTAGCTTCAATATCTATCTAATCATTCTATTGCTTTTATTAGTGTTGATTTGTGGTTGCCACCACCGCTATGTCTACGCTATCACTTGTATTTGTTTTTAAATGTTTCATGTGCATTGTTTCACTCCTCTATTTGTTCAAGGAATCTGACTTTCGATTTGTTTTTTTTTGAGGTTGGAGGTTAGTTCCTTTAGCTTCTTCTATTTTAAAGAAAGACCATCTCCACCTAACCTAATAGAAAAACACAAATAAGCTTCCTTATCCTGTCACCTGGACATCGTTATCACTGGCCACCGGAGAGAGCGCCGCACCGCGAAGCTAGCCGCCCCCGTGCCGCCTATTCTCCGCCACTTCCATGGCCGTCATTTCGTAACACTTTGCGCCTTTTCCCTTTTGCTTATCCAAAAAAACACTCTCTTTGGACTTCAAATTACTTTTATTTTGCATGAATTCTAACAATCGTGATCGTACCGAGTTTCTATAAATTATTCTTACATCTATACCTATAACTTTTGTTATACACGGACAATTTGATGTAATAATAGTAATCATTTGTACATATAGTATAATAACAATTTCAACAAAATGATAAATGTATTTATAACAGACAATACCGGCAGCGATAAAAATATCCAATTTTTGTCCGTACGAGCAACTGGTTACCGTGAGTTAAAAATACTTGCATTCTCTAGTAAAAAATCTACTTAATGTCAGATTAAAATGTTCACATTGAAGATTTAAGTGATTTTTTAATGATATAACAGTTATGTATTAAAATTTAAATATATCTAAGTCGAACTCCACAAACTTTAATGAGCGTAAAATTACAAATGGAACATGTTTCGGCAGAACACTACTGCCATCATCAGCTATGTATTATGTATTAAACATTAAAAAACTAAAATATTGACAATAATTAAAGGACACTAAACTCCTCGATGAAGCTCGACGAAACGTATTACATTATTCGGAAAAACCGCCGTGTAATGTACATTTCAGTTTTGGCTCAGTTTCAACAAATAGTTTTATGAATCAAACCAAAATCACCATTTCATGTTATAATTATTCTAACACACTTCATATAAATAAACGGCGGAAATAAACTTAAACACAGGTACGATGCCGGTAATAATTTTGTAGTATGTACTTACATATTTCAAACAGTTAATTCGCTAGTGGCTATATATTTTACGAAAATAATCTAGATTTTACGTCATAAAAACTTGCTGGGAAGCAATTTTTCAAAATTTTATTATGGCTATGCTGTACTTTAAAGCCTATAACGGATTACCAATTCATGTAAGGAACAAAATATACTAAAAAACAATTAGAAGCTGCGATGTTATTTCAAAACAAAATACTAAACCCAACAGACAAATTTTAACCGTTGCTAAAATATATCAAGAACTCGTCACTCCACTTTATTTATGTCAATTCTATTTTTGCCATAGATAAATTCACTTTGTTTTATTTTCGGTGCACTTCCTTTCATTATCGTATAATTTTTGCGAGACAGTTTTAACGGCCAAAAGTATTCAATGACGAGAAAAATGTTAAATGAAATGTGGTGTTTTAGCATAAACAGATATTTTAAAATTTTTATAACATTTATATAACTGTCTACGACGATAATTTCTTACGAACGGTAGTTAAATAAAGGGAATACTTATTACGTAAATTGGCTTCCGGGATATTTTATTATAAAAATGATGAATAATCAAGACTTCAGACTAAAGTTTTGTAAGGTGTGCGTAAAACAGATTCTGAGAATTTTCTTCCAAAGCTATGGAAATCCCTCTAATAATGTAATTACTTTATTAAAAACAAAGTAATTAAATATTTCAAGTCATGTCAAGCACAGTTTATATGTGTTAAGAATAGCGATGTATTCAAAGAAAAGAGGATACATGATTTTCAGCTGCGAAGCAGCGAATTTTGCCAAGACTGAATTCATTCATATTTTCTTGTTGTGTTTACTAAATATTATATTCATGCTAAATGGACAATAGAAGATCAAATTCATGTAGTCCATTATATAGGTTACCAAAGAGCATAGGTAATCTATTATTATTCACATCAAAGCTTTAGTTACATTATTATTATTAACATCTTATGCGCCTAATAAAAAAGATTCACACAACGACTTAACTTAACTAACCTGTTAGAAGTGACTGTCTTGATATTCATATGGTTATTTATAGAACGCTTTTACAATTCACCTTCAACCATTGCTATTTTTAAACAACAACATTTAATTGTAACCAAAATGAAGAGCTTATATTGAAATGAGTAGTAAATTTGACAGACGGAGGAGCAGTTACTTTTTGATTTTTATAAATTTCAGATAATTTACACTAGTTGTAAATTTTATTTGGTAATAAATTTCTAATGGTTAAAATTAACTCCAAGTACTATTGAATTTACGAAATTTTCCTGCAACAGGCACTGTTTAATTTGTGTGTGGCCAACAACTTCCCTCTTGTTATTGATGACGCAAAAGACATCATCCTTCATGAATTCAATAGTATACATAAATTCATATAGGATACATACTTTAAAAGTTTGAATTGATTACTTTATTTGTACAAACATTAGTACAAACGTTAGCATTAATTGCATTTGTAATTTGTTCCCTGGCATATTTAGGTTTTATGGAAATTTTATATTTATGTCGAGTACAGTAGGTGAAAAAAGAACGTAAAACAATTTATAGAGTTCCCCCCCCCCCCCCCCAGGCACTTTTTTGATATCTGAGGATGTAATAAAAATAATAAAACGTAATATAACACAACCATAACTTTTGCACATTAAAAAACTAACGTTACATTTACAATGTTCTAATTTTCATTCTTCCTTCTTTGTTCCTTTCTCAAACTCGAATTCTCAAGTTTCCATGTTCTCAGGTTATTTGGATTTCAGACGTTTTCGGGCTGCCAGGTTTTCAAGTTCTGTCTTTCAGACTTTCAGCTTCTTGAATTCTAAGGTCTCCCCTCTTCAAGTTTTTATAGTCTTTCAGGCTTTTTGATAATGTTAATGTTTTGAGATCTCAACGAACCTGAAAACTTGAAAAACTTTGAGAATTGGAGGAATCCGAAATTTTCGAAAATCTGAGAACTGAAGAAACCTGAGGAGTTCAGGAATGTGAGTGATAACGAAAACCGAAAATAAATATGTAATGGTAGAAAAAATAATGCAGCAAGAAATAAATATCCCGATCAAAAAAGAACCCTGAAAAGGTACAACATTGATACTTCCAAAAACTGTAACTGTTCATTGTTTTCTTTTTGTAATGTTTCGTAATCTTCTTTTTCTTCTGTAGAGGCATGCACATGTGGGGAGGTCTCGGCAAATATCACGGTTTTTTTCCGCAAGAAACAGTGTACAATTGCAAGAAAACTGGGTTAAATTAATATGGCTAAATCATTGTTCTTCAAACGTCAGAAAAACGACGTTTATAAAGCTAGCATAGTCAAATGGCCAGAATCACTGAAATTCTTGCTTAAAATTTAGTGCTCATTTAGTGACAAAATCAAAAATTTGGTGCTCTACAAGATTTGCAAAAAATGAGAAAACTGCTACCTTTTGATTAAGCTAGCAGCTACAAATATGCTATTCAAATAAATACAGCACGGAGGTCAACTGTATACTATTTAGCGCTCGATTTGTGTCAATATATGGAGAAATACATGTCAAAAAAAAATTTTCTATACTCAACACTGCTTCCATTTCGACGGCCGAATAGCCTTTTTTTATTTCACTTTTTTCTGATAAATCAAAGAAGGGTGGATTTCATAAAAATATCAGCTGTTAGTCAACTTTCTACATTAGAAGCTGTAGATTTCAGACCTTCTCAAAAACAGATAAAATTTCAGTAAAACAGTGACTTAGTTGGAAGTTCACCTACCGCCAAGTTGAATTTGAGTTTGAACTAAAAACTTATTTTTTGCTCGAAAATAAAGAGTTAACAGCAGTAAATCTCGACTCAATCGAATCTCTTAAGTTAATTTAAATCTAACAGACAAATTTTTAAAAATGACTGTCAAATCGGCTTTTTTTAAATTAAAAATTTTCTGTAGCCGGTAATTTTTATTGTATCAAGCTTCAATTTTCAGGATCAACTTTTTTTTTTCATATATCGACAGCACTAATCGAGCACTAAATTTCTGTGCTCTGTAGGTACACGATTTCTACCGCCAATGTCATTATTCCACCCCTTAACTTGCCATGGCTGTCATGCTAGCAGTGTTATATACATATAAAAAAATATGTTTATATTATAAAAAAAATGTTGTTTTTTTTTTCATATATCGACAGCACTAATCGAGCACTAAATAATATACAGTTGGCCTCCGTGCTGTATTTATTTGAATAGCATATTTGAAGGAGTATACTGCTAGCTTAATCACAAAGTAGCAGTTTTCTCATTATTTGCAAATCTTTTAGAGCACCAGATTTCAGATTTTGGCACTAAATGAGCACTAAATTTTGAGCAAAAATTTAAGTGATTCTGTCTATTTGACTAGCTTTATAGACGTAGAAAAACGTGACATTGTATACACCAATAGGCAATGACAAATATTCATTTCTCTGCCTAGGCACACAAAGTATTTTCTCTGCAGCTCAATTTACCAATCGTGTGCTTTGAAAAATTCCTGTCAAATCGGCAGCGTATACAGGATGTTATGGAAGTCCTAGCAGAAAATTTAACCACCAGTAGAACTCAAAATAATTTTTTTATCTATAATTTTTTTCGCAAATGCTCCCTTACGGAGCTAAAATTAAGAATAGTTTGACCCCTAAAACCAACACCCGACTATGGATTCATTATTAAAGTAGGTTAGCATGTAACAATAAACTCTCTAACTTTGATCAGGGATAATCATTGTTAATGTACGTGTGATAAACGATATACGTTGACACTCCGACAGATCGAATACACTTCGAAGCACATCTTGGAATATTTAAAAATTTCAGGTTCAATTTCCAAAACGCGATTACATCTGGGACGTCCGAAATCATTATAAAATAATCAGCGAGCACAAGAATCGAGCACACATAACAATACATAGCGGCGCGACACTCAACTGATATAACTAAAATTTACTATCAACGACAAATTCTTTGTCCCAAAAAACTTAGAAGGTGTTTACCTCGTTCGGCAAAAACGTTCTGCTGCGTTTAAGTTCATGTCGGCATAGGCGGAGGGTGAAGTAAGGGTCAGAAAAATGTTCAAAAAAATGGTGGATTTCAGCAAAGTGGTAAATAGAAAAAATATTTATTTTGACGAGTTCTACTTGTGGTGTAATTTGGATTTTTTTTTAAATTTAAATTATTTCATTCTTTTAAGGATTTAGCGCTGAAGTACATACATTACATATTTTGAAGAAGATGAAATTTCATGAAACTTCTCTATGACGTCATAGAAAATAATCGGCAAGTTAGTGAAATGTTCTCTTTTAGACAGAGGTACATTGAGGTTAATAAATAAGTGTCAGATTTGTATTTCGTGGGCGATTTTCGGCGTTTGAAGAAAAAATAGCATGTTCTATTCGGAGAAAAGTGACTTTTCGCGGCTCGTCTGTAGTTGCCGGCCTCGCGCCCTTGGCCGTCAAACCAACAGACTTGCCATGAAAAGTCCCACTTTTAACCATAATAAAACAAATTAAGAATTTTAGTAGTTTTAGTAGTTCGATTTTCTGACTACGTTCTTAGTAGTAGTCTTAAATACTAGTCTCAAATAAAAATTATAATTAAGCAAATTATGCTTTTTCAATAAATCCAACGCAATGAAGCACAGTGTATTTACACTAAAAATACGCATTTTGAAAAATCTCACATGATTAGAGGAGGAGGGAGGTGGTGGAGCCAAATCTCATGACATCTCGCCGAGAGGGGAGGGGAATCAAAAAATCAAAAAATTACTATCACTACCAAAAAATAGTATCTTCAAATTCTTTTATACTATGTATCGAGCGATCAAGATCATTTGTAATCGAGTCATCCATGAATTCGAATCCGTGTGTCTTTCGCGATTGATATGCTTAATTGTGGCATCTAAAGTTACGTCATTCAAGAAGATTAAAAAATAATTTTGAGGTTTCAAACAGATGCGAAAAAAATGTTGCCTCCACAACCTACTTTTTTTTTTGTTAATTTCAATTTTTCGCCAGATCTTGTGTATATGTAAATGAAAACCCAGTTCGGTGTAACCTAAACCATGTCAAATGAATTTGAAGAATTAACTTAACCTCAAATCTCAGTATCTTGCCGCTTGCGTTGTTGATGTTGGTTGTTGTTATTTTTGTCTAGTGAAACAGACTGTACTCTATAAAATCAGTTCAAACTTCAAACAAAAACAAACTTCATTTGTTCATTGCTTAAAAATGGCTGGTTCATTAGAACAAAAAGCGTCTATGGTTGAGTCGTATTTTCGAAATGGGCAGAAAGTAAACGGCGTGTGGCAATATTCTGTTCAATATCCATGGACAGAATTTCGTGACCAGTTTCCCGATAATATCGTCGATTATGCTCATTTCTCCAATACGTTAAAGCGTTGTGTTAGTTTCGAGAAACATCCACTTGAGAAAGAAAACCAGGAAGTGGTCGATCAAAGGATAAAAGAACACCAGAAAACGTTAAGGTTGTCTAACACGTAATGGAAGAAACCCCTAGAACAATACTTAAAAAAGATTTAGTTTTATATCCATATCGATTAACATGTGTACAAGAACTGCATCAAGATGATTTTCCATTAAGGGCTGCATATTGTCAATGGTTCTTGAACACGTTTGACGATTATTATTTGTTGGAGAAAACGTTCTTTTCAGATGAAGCATGATTTCATCTAAGTGGATACGTTAATGCACAAAATATGAGAATTTGGAGCAGTGAAAAGCCTCATGTTTATATAGAGGCCGCATTAATTACATCTACAAAAAATTGGTGTTTGGGCAGCAATTAGCCGACGACGTATAATAGGACTAATATTTTTTGAAGGTAAATCATTCATCATTAGTTATTTAAACCTAACAAAAATTTTAATCCTCCTTCAGGGAAGCTAACTGCACTTGCATATCAACAAGTGATTCTGGAAATTTTTAATAACGAACTTCATGATGACGAAATGGTACTTGGGTATTTTCAACAAGATGGGGGTACAACACATTCAGCAAGGACCATGTTACGAGAGTTCTTAACAGCCTTATTAGTCGGAATACAGAAAATATCTGGCCTCCGAGATCTTGTGACGCCTCTTCATAATTTACAAGAATTAAGGCTCAGAATCACCGAAAAAAAATGAAATAAATAATAATCCAGATATGTTACGAAATTTTATTCAAGGTATTAGACGAAGGGCTCGTTTTTGCTTAGACCAAAATGGAGAACATTTTCAGCATTTATTATAACAGTTGAATGAAATAAATGTATTTTCCTTAAAATTTAACGTATTTTTGACAACAAAATCCTGTTTGAGAATTTCCACCATTTTATCTTTCAATTGACACATTATTTGACATTTATAAGTGCAGTTTAAGTGCACGACATACGTTTTCGGATTCATGGATGACTCGATTACAAATTATCTTGATCGCTCGATGCAATTGTACATATGTATATCCTTTTTTCTTGTATATCTTCAAATTCGCTTGTATTCACATAAAGGTTTTTAAATTTAACCCATATTTGTCGGTACTTTGCGTATTCAGAAAAAAAAATTGTCTCAAACTGCAAAAATAAAGTGTGATGACAGTTTAGTGATAAAACTTCTAATAAGATTTTGATGCAGTTAACAATAGTACGGATTGATAGTGTGCTAAATGCAGGCTTACGAAAAGTGCACATTTTGAGGCAGCCTCAGTCTTAATTTTCTGATAAATCAGATTATTATAAATATGAAGCCCACATACAACCAATTTATATTATGAATGAAATTTCAATATACTCCTCCCACTCATTGCAGTTATTTTAAAATAAAATTTGAAGTTTAAATTAAATAAATAAACAGTGAAAAACACGACTTTGTAGAACACTTGGCACTGCGATTAAATGTTTGGTAAATAAGTTATAACCACGTAAATAACCAATTATTATGTATTATTAATGTTACTATACTACAAAATTTCTAAAAAAAAAATGGCAATTAAGTATTAAATAAATATAGACTCACAGCCAGACAGAATAAATTTCGTTACAATGTGCATATGTAAAACACCAGAAAAGGTCATGGTAATAAAGATATTCATTTTGGTACAAACTGGGTTCGATACAAAAACTATATTGATATAGAAAAAAGCTTATAACACTAACGGGTGTTTACTACTTAATAAAATATTAATACAATACAATAATTAAAATACAATATACCGGTTATAACGTATGGCAGAATTATGTAGTTTTCATTTGATTCAATTTGTCTATTTGTCAAGGGATCTTAGAATATTTCATGAGTGACATCTAACATTATAAATTAAATTAATAGAGAAGAGAAATTGTATCTTCATAGCGTTATTCACGACAATTAATTGTGTTTCATAACTGGACAGTTGCAAAATGATCTTTTAGAGCCACGAATCAAACAATAGGACCATCTTCGGGTCCTATAATTTGAGGACGAAGGCTTATCCCTCTATTTTACTGTTTCGTTGTTTTTTTGTTTTTTTTTTCCGGTTGGTTAAGAAATCATCATCATATTAACGTTTCTGTTCAATCTGTGGACGCTTCCCAAAAATGACATTTACGTCTCCTTCTAAGTTCATTTCATTATTAAAAATTATGTTAGGGTATCTTGCAGAAGTCAATGTACGCACAATGCAATGGCCAGCCAGAAGTCCCGATCTTAACCCAATTGAATACTTTTGGGACAACATAGGGAGGCAGCTTAAAACACTTCATCGTCCTCCTGTTAACCAACAAGAGCTTTGTCAAAGACTTCAAGAAATTTGGGATGGTATAGACCAGGCTGAAATTAGAACCTTAATTTCCAGTATGGGTCCTCGCTGCGAAGCAGTAATTCGTGCAAGAGGTGAAAATACTAAATAGTAAGTTTTTTAACACCATCTTAAGTTTCGTTCTACTGGGTTTGATTTTTTTTCGTTTGCAGTGTTATTGATTTTTGTTTTTTACTTTTCTTTAGGTGATAAATGTTCAGTTACACCTAGAACGTATCAAATGTTTGGTCCAAATAACAAAATACTTTTTACTTTACTTTTTAAAAGTGATGCGTTAATTTCTTTCGACAGTGTAGTTATACAAGATTTGGATAAAATATTCTGGGTGTTCTTTTCCCCAACCCCCTGTATATTTTGAGGCAAAAGCACAGGTACCGAAAGTAAATCAGTCCTAGTTGGATAATAAAAGAACATGTAACTAAAATTATATATCAAATTGTGTAACAACATTCACAGAGAGAAGCGTTGCCAAAATAACCCTCTATTACTCACAGGCCGGCCAGCAGTACTTAACGTCTTATTCCGGGTTCCACAAGCTCTTATCAGTTAATTGTGGATGATTCGACAATCATAATTTACTTTACTATATTTAATAAATTTTCAATTTATTTCATTGTCACGATTACGGCACAGAAAAAAAGAAAAGAACTGTCTTAACTCTCTCTGAAATACCAACATTGAACAACATTAAAGCGGTTGTAGAAAAGTCTATCAAAAATTAATCAACCGTTATTTGTGACTTCTCAATTGGTAACTGTCCGTTAAATGACTGTTAATTTTTAATTCATGTTTTTGAGAACCGTCTATAGTTTCGCCCTTTTACGCTTGATTTGGAACACTGGATATCGGGTGTTTATAAATGATTCATACATCAAGTTGCCTGTGGAAACAAAATTTCTGTGTTGATAGATGGACAATAATTGTGTCCTACAAAGATGTATTAATCATTTATAAATACCTTGTATAATACACGACTTTTTAAACTATTTATTTATGTTTATTTATTATTTATTTCATGTTTAAATTTATCACTGCCTTATTTAGTTTTACAATTTTATATTTATGATAAAAGCAGTTTTCTTGTGTTATAAATGATTTCGTTTCAAAAGTGGGACAGTCCTTATTGGCTTCCGTTACCTTAATTTACTCCCCATCGAACGAACTTAATTTATACCTACGTTGAATATTGACAATAGATCAATATGTTCTCTTAATTGTTCACTAAAATTGACAATACAAATCATTTGAGAGTTCTCTGAATTTTATGTTTATTTTTTTGCATGTTGCGAATCGGCAAAAATCGATTATTGCCTTTTAAAAGAGATGTTTGTTATGAAACCAATAATACAATGTGGGCAGGAAATCAATACATACCGTCTTATTAAATGTTGATGTAATATTAGCGGAATCTAATAACTGCATTTCACGAAGTGTAAGTATTATCAAATTAATAACAACAGGCAATTAACAGATTTTTTCAAATAATCTAATCGCGATCATAAGTAGTACGAGCTCATTGTTTACAAACAGCTTTAAGGTTGGCAGGAATGCAGGAGTCAGCTGTTGCACTACTCACCAGCAAGAATTCTCGGTCCTGGACGTCTTGGAACATCCCGACGCTCTCTGCCTGAGAAAAGCCTGAAGTTTATGTTTGACTTCCGTGGAGGCAACCGCGCTCTCTTCATGTTTTTCTTTCTTCCGCAGCGCTTCCAGTTGCTCCCGTTGTCTCAATTCCTGCAACTGCTTCTGCCTCTCCCAGAACTCCTTGAGGTGTTGTCTCAACTGTTGCTCATGCTGCTCGGCAAGGTGCTGCTGCTGCTGCTGGAAGTGCTGCAGCAGGATCTGGTGTTGGAGCTGGTGCTGCTTCTTAATCTGGAGGATTTGCTGCTCGAGCTCGCGCTCAGGCGCCTCTCGTTGCTGCTCGGCCATCCTGCTGAGCACCTCCTAAGCACGGTCCATGACACCGTCACCACAACACAAACACTCACCAGTGGCACAACGGCACAACCAAATAAACAACTGTCAGAATTAATTCGTCAATTATGTGTGAGGTCATTTCGGTCGCAGTTGTAACGCTGAATATAGGAACACACCGCAAGCAGCGCGGCAGGAAGCGCTGTTGTCGGATTGACGATTATTGATAAGACGGCCGCGCCGCCGGCGATACCGTCAAACCGAACGCGAGGCCCCCACGCGGTAAATCCGCGAAATACGAGACTTATCTGTGCCGACGTTAGCACCTTCCTTTTCCAACACACGCTTGCCCGCGTCTGTGTTTACCTTTCTTTTCCTGCAACAATAGTTACCACCTCCTGCAACCTTTTACAATGAGCAGTGTCGTCTCATCGATGCAGTCAAGTCGAAGGCATTTCAGCAGGAATTTCATATTGCAGTACCAATTACTCATATTATCGCACAATTATGTTCAAAGTACAGGTTCCGGGCAACTTCAACAACCAGAAATATATCAACTTGTTTATAAAATTCTTAAATATTACACCGGTCAACACCAATTTTTCGCCTGGGTTCTCCATATCTTATCTTTATTCCTTTCACATTACTAATTATTGATTTGATTGATTTTGGGAAAATTCTCCTATTCTCGGAATTTTATTGCATGTAAACATAAAACAAATGTTTGTTATTAATTTGAATGACTTATTTACAAAAAACAATTTAACACAAACAACTATGTAAGCGTTACCCCGAATGTCGAGCTCCAAGCGACAATTTTTTTTTTAAGATTAGAAACCATGTTACGGGGAAATTGGCCTGATTTTAAAAGAGCAAGGACTAGAACCGCCACTTGTCCCGAAAATGAAGTTGCAGTTATCGAAGCTTTAACTGAAAATCCTCATATCGGCCAAATATAGTTATCAAGGCAAGTTGGAATAAGTCAGTCGTCAGTTTGCAGGATTATTTGAAAGAGAATAAATTTCATCCGTACCATATCCAACTTGTCCAGGAGTTAAAGCCAACAGATTACCCTAAAAGGCTTCGGTTTTGCAATTTTGTTCACATTAATTTAAACCCAGATTTTTTAAATCTTATTTTGTTCAGCGATGGGGTAAAATTTAGTAATAACGGGTCAGTGAACAGACTGTTATTATATTCTCTATTTTGTCGTTAGCGAACATCATGTTCATAAATTATAACGATATATTCTCTATCCACGTATGTTTACTTTCGAAGTAATGAAATTTCCCAACGATGATCCTTATAAAATTAATTATTTATCATTACATCTACCAATTATGCAAACATCTACTAACACTAGGTGGGAACATTGTGTTGTGTTTATCTTTTGCAATTGATTTTTGGTAACTGCCAAAAGCGAAAAAGTGTAAAGCAGAGAAGAATTTAATTACTGATGGAATAGCTGTTCGCCTTTTAGGAATTTGCATGTAGGACTCAATCTGTCCCTATCAACCTCCCTAGTTAGGATCCCTGAAATCTTTCAAAAGGTTCACTGAAAGGAAAGGATCTCAAAAGGTTTACTGACCTCGTGGAGATGTAGCCTCAGAGCCCGATTTGATGTTCTGGGTCGTAATTTGCGATTAGGTGCAATGGATTACGCAGTAAGGCTCAATTTCATGTTTCATTTCACTTGAAATTGATCCTTACTGACTGGTATTTAGTTACGACGTTTCCATAGCAACCGCCACTTGCGAGCAGTCGCAAGTCAACATGAAATCGGGTTGTTAGATCATTATCTCTATTTCTAAAAAGTGGCAAAACTAAAAACATACATTAGCAAAACTGAATCAAGTTCAGGTTTCAATGAAATGACAGTTTCAGGTGTCGGATGTAAAATGCAAAAAGAAATCAGGTTTTCTAACTAATTTCTAAACTGATCCCAAAATAATCGGTTTCTTATTGGTTTAGAAATTGATCCACAAATCCAATTTATTTATTTCGGGTTTTCCGTTTGGCCCGTAAAATTGTCCGAATATATTTAATAATAAACCAGAAGAATGTCGATGAATCCAAGTGGAGTAAATTTAATTTAAAATTTAAATATATTTAAGTCGAACTCTACAAACTTTAATAAGAAGAATATTCTTTAAGGGCTGATGATGGCAGTAGTGTTCTGCCGAAACATGTTTCCATTGTAATTTTGCGCTTATTAAAGTTTGTGGAGTTCGACTTAAATATATTTAAATTTTAATATTTAATAATGTCTTATAAAATCGACTTACCTTCTTTCAAGTTCTTCTAAAATTTTAAAAGTTAAAGACCTCTCCATGATTCCTCATTACTTATGTAAAATGTGCAGATAATAATGATGACAGAAACTCAAACGACTAGTATTAACCATCCGTTCAGCAACATCAAATTTCAAACGACTTTTCTGTTTATGAACATCAGATTTTAGTTACAGAATAAGCCACTTATCTCATTAGTGCGAATCTTGCAACCATTTTAAGCATAACGACACATTCAACGACTGCTGTTTGGCAGTACATAGTTAGAGATAACAAACAACAAATGTCGTTAAGGAACATTTTTCGTTTACGAACATGTCAGAGATACCATAAGAACATTTAAATTATAAATTAGAGTAGGCTGTGAAATTTAAATTAGGTTGGCACTACTAGGTTTTAATTTCGTTTAAAATTTGGATGTGAAAGTGACTTCAAAAAAAACAGCGACAGAATGGTGAATGGAAGTATTCTATACAACGCTGTGTTAAAAGTTTTTCAAAATGCCTGTTCTAATTTTCCTGCAGATTATTAAGAATTGTGGCAAGATTTCGTAATGTTAGTGTGGTGTAGCGGAGCGAATGTTAGTTTTCTTATGATCGTGTCATCAATTTCCGCCTCGAAGTCCGGACTTGACAATTCTAGATGATTTCATTTTCCCGTATCCCAAAAACACCGCATTTAAAAATAACTCGCACAATCTTGAAGAACTGCAAAAGGCAATTTTTAATGCATGCAACGCTATAACCTTTCAGACGTTGGAAAATGCATTCGAAAATATGAAACGGAGAGTTAAGAACTGCATTGAAGCTGTGGGAGAACACTTTGAACATTTGCTGTAATTATCAATAAACCTACATTATTTGTTAGTTTTTTTTTGTTTAAATTAAAATAATTTAACCATAAAAAACCGCCAACTCTAATTTATAATTTAAATGATCTCATGGCCGCTTAATGGATCAGAATGGCACATTTTCTGTGTATTCTGTGAATGTTTGGTGAGGGATATTGATGGGAGATCGGATAATTGGGCCATACTTTTATCTGGAAAATTTAAATGGACAAAATTATTTTAATTTTCTTCGAATTGAGTTGCCGGTTTTATTAGATGTCGAATTAAATATGATTGTGGTTATTAGGCGGACGGCGCACCTGCACATTATTATAGTGATAGTTCGGGCAAATGCGAATTATAATTTCCGAAATAGGTAGATTGGTAGAGGTTCTGAACATGCTTGGCCTGTAGTCCTGACATGACTTCTTTGGATTTCTTTCTTTGGGTAAAGGAATGAGTCTACCAGATCCCAATTTTAAATATACCTAGAGAATCGAATCAGGGAATCCTGCAGAGCTGTATCTGTAGTGCAATCGTCAGAGTCTATGGTACCTGTTCTTTGAAGTAAAACTTCTATACGAGCGCTCTGAACTTAGAGGGTAAACCTGCGAATGCGTTAGGAAATTTGTCGCCGAGAATACTCATCCTAGTTGAACATCAAGCCCGTCGCTAGACCTATAAAGCTGTAAGGCTCGGAGTCCACCCACGCAGTATCGGTATTCGGTATGGAATATTTCTTCCTCAGCAGAGATAATGGAGATGTGCAAGACACTGCGTTATCGCTTCCCTCAATGCAGTTTATATTCGTATAACGAAATGGAATGGTCAGAAGAAAAAAATATTTATAAATAAAAATAATATAATAAAAATTATTTATTAGCGGGTTTGCTTTTAAGTCCATGCAATTTTTACTGGATAACGATAAACCCAAGGAAAGACGAACTACAGTAAGTAAATATATCGGGTGTCCCAACTAAAATTTGTACCCCCAACAATTCCAATTTCGAAAGACTCAGAAGAAAACGCTCGAACAGGTCAATTTTGTTATCAAGGGGGACCCAATTGTACCAAACTTTCAACTATTAGATCTCACCCCTTTAACCAGGAGAGCCACCCCCTTAAAAAATTTAAATGGCATGAGGGGTCGCGTGATACATCATTTTAAAGCTTATTCAATTCTCTATCCAAACCTACTTTTATCTATTTGTTTTTGCAAAAAAGAGCATAAGAATTTGTTATTTTCCAAAGTTACATAAAATACTCTTGATTTGGAAAATAACAAATTCATGTTTTTTTTTTTAGAAACAAATCGATAAAAGTAGATCTGGATAGAGAATTGAATAAGCTTTAAAATGATGTATCACGCGACCCCTCATGCCATTTAAATTTTTTAAGGTGGTGCCTCCCCTGACTAAAGGGGTGAGATCTAAGACTTGAAAGTTTGAGACAATTTGGCCCCCCTTGATAACAAAATTGACCTGTTCGAGTGTTTTCTTCTAAGTGTTTCAAAATTGAAATTTTAGTTGAGTATTTTATGTAGATTTGGAAAATATCGATTTCATGGTTTTCTTTTGTAGAAAGGAATCGATAAATGTAGATCTGAATAGAAAATTGAATAAGCTTTAAAATGATGTATCACACGACCCCCCGTGCCATTTAAATTTTTTAAGTGGGTGGCTCCCCTGGCTCAAGGGGTGGGATCTAAGACTTAAAAGTTAGCTAGATTTTGGTCCCCCTTGATAACAAAATTGACCTGTTCAAACGTTTTCTTCTGAGTCCTTCGAAATTGGAATTGTTGGGGGGTACAAATTTTAGTTGGGACACCATGTATAGTACATTATCACACAACTTTAATAAGAGGGTTTACTGTGAGTGCTCCAATAGAACGAATGTCACAATGCCTCGTTAAACTAGTGTAATATATCTACTTTTTTTTACTGTGGAACTCTTCGTTTTATGAAAAATTTAAAATTTTGCTTTTTAAATATTCTAGGGATTTTTAGAATTAGGTAGTACTGGTTGTTTTTGTGGTTATGTGTTTTATCTGAAAAGTTGACGGTTGGCTTGATCTTGACAGGAGTTGCCCAGAAATGCCAGACGTCGCCGTCGGCTCGTCAATACCAACGTAATACATATCAAATAAAAAACCAAAAACATTTTCACAATAAGTTCCATTGTGACCAAAGTAGAAAAAAATTATTATATTCTACAAAGAAATCGAAAACTAAATTAGCATAAAAAGCCGCTTGTCGTAGTTTAACAGAATTATTTATGAAACATTTTTTTAGAAAATAAATGATTATTTTAATTAATTCAATATCTCATGATGCGATTTGCAGATTATGGAAACAAAAAATTAGAACCAATTTGTTGACCCGAAGTTGCGATTTTTTGTACCAATATTACGTAAAACTTATTGAGGAATATATACTACTTATCATAAAAATCCGAACACCAGGAAAAAGTAATTTTTTTTAACAATTTTTTAGAAAAATGTCACAGTTATTAAAAGCAACATTTAGTTTATGTTTTGTTTTTATTAAAGTTAAATAACTTCAGATATAATTTATTTTTATTAATAATGGGTAGCTCTTCCTTGGAGCCGCACACACTCAGGCAAAACGTCGTGGCATACTGCGAACCAGCCCATTAATGTCTTCTTGGGGCAGACGATCCCAGGCAAGTTGAAGTTCATGTCTTAATGCCTCCAGTGTCTGCGGTGGTTGAGGCAAATTATTGAGCATTCGCCCGATTGTATCCCACACATGTTCAATTGGCGAGAGGCCTGGGGAATGTGGCGGCCAAGGCAGTATAGTGATGTCAGCTTCTTCTGATCATTTCAAGGACACATGTCCGATATGTGGTCGAGCGTTGTACTGTTGAAACATGGCGTTGGGAATACCTCGAACGTAAGGAATTACAACGGGCTCTAGGATTTCATCTACATATCGCCTTGCTGTCATGGATCCTCGAACGAAAACTAGGGGAGATCTGCTTCCATAACATATCGCCCCCCAAATCATAACCCCCACAGTTTGAGCCACGTGACATTCAACATCAAATTGAGGATTTCGTCTTTCACCTCTTAGTGTTCTCATCCAATGGCGACCATCATGCATTCTGAAACAAAAGCGCGATTCGTCAGAAAAGACAATAGTGTCCCATTCCTCATCCCAGTTTGCTCTTTCACGGCACCATTCAAAGCGTTGACGGCGATGTGCTGTCGTCAAAGGAAGTACCCAATGCGGACGGTAACTGTACAGCCCCCAGGACCTCATTCTGCGGTAAACAGTCGGCATTTCAATGAGTCGACCCTCTACATTGTACCAAGCTGTTGCCACTGCCCTTGTAGAGATGCGCCGATCTCGAAGTGCCAAAAGTCTTAGTTTATTAACCAAAAAAGGAAAAACAAAAACCGACTAATGCGATAAGTTAGTGAAAAGCAAAACCTTATCTGTGAACCGATTTGCTTCAAATTGAAACCAAATGATACCCATGCTAATAGAACCTTATACCCAAAATTTCGTTGAAAAAAAATATTTCTTTCTTGGTGTTCGGATTTTTATGATAAGTAGTATACTTATCCAACTATTATTCATTATAAACAAATTAATAAATTTGACTGTTCTTCTTTATTATTTCTAAAAACAAAAAAATACAATACATCTTGAAATGATACACGTCCTTCATTTTCGTAATAGTTTGTTCATCTCTTTTGCCTGCCTGGATGATTTTCTTGCAATGTTTGTGGAAGCAGTAATTGTAAATTATTATTATCGGGCGTTTTCTAACATCCTGATATTAAATTTCCTTCGACATCTTGATTGTATCGGGTGGTATATAATATAAAGGTTAGCAGATGTAGTGCTATTTCTAAGATAATTGTGCACATGAGCTATTGTCATCACAACCAGCTCGGCTTTGTGGGCTCACGTAACATAGATCGTCGCAGTATTCGAAATGTAGCTGAAGCTGATACAATTCTAAAGACATTCTCAACCACCCTTCGTGCTTTACAATTCAATGCAAATGCATCATCCCCAGTAAAAAATAAGAAATAGTCTTTTGCCTTTATTATTTATTTCTTTCTAATTTTTTATTTAACTTGCATTCTTTAAACATGCCGCCATCGCCATCGGAAATTCTGCCCTGACATATACTGCAACCACGAATAAGAAATTGTACTTTAAGTTACCCACGGCGAAGGGCACAATACTAAAGGTAGATTTATACACTCCCCACAAAAATTATAGCATTACCAGTAACCGACTTCGAAAAACATTATTTTATTATTCCACCGTTGTATAAATTGTAATAGTAGTCGAAATAAAATGCAATAATTTTTTTTTTTTGAAAAATGTTAAGGACGAAATTAAATTAATTTTTAACACAACAAAAATTAACACTCAAATTAATATGATGCATTTCCACCCCAGCCACGAATAACAGCTTCTAGCAAACCTTGGTAAAGATGGTCCCATACATGCTCAATGGGATTTAGGTCGGCGCTTGTCGCAGGCCACTGCAATAGCCTAAAATTATCCCCGATAAAAGGTCCATATGGTTCCACGTGAGTCTCTAAAATGTCCTCAATATATCGTCTCTCATTAATACGACCACCTCGTAACGATACCAATTCTGTGTGACCCCCTCCTGAGATTCCTCCCCAAACCATTATTGAACTTCCCCCAAATGGAACATGAGGTCGAAAATTGCACTGAAAGTAAGGCTCTCCAGGACGTCTGTACACTGGAATTCGCTTATCAGATGCTTATAAAGAAAAACGAGACTCATGTGAAAACACTACGTTTTGCCATCATCGATATTCCAATGGGCATGTTCTCGAGCAAACTGTAACCGAGAAGCTCGGTGTACCCTGTCGAGAAGAGGCCAAAGTACAGACACCCGAGCCCTCAGATCATCTTCTCGTAGATGATTCCTAACTGTCTGTTTCGAAATTTACAAATTTCTGGCTGCTAAAAGTTCATTTTGCAGCATTCGTGCCGTACAATGTCTAATAGGTAGAGCTGTTAACCGCAAAAAATGATCGTCTCTTAGGATAGTTACCTCATTTCTTCCTTGTCCCGGCCTTCTACCATATTCTCCAGTTACCCTAAAACGTGCTGCACTCCTGCTGATAGTGGAAGGATGCACTCCTAGAGTACGTGCCACATAACGTATACTGCGACTATCTTCTAATCGCATGATGGTCCGTACAGCTTCTTGGTAGGAAAGGTGCAAGGAAGCTCGTTGGTTAACATTCGTATTGATGTTTTTTTCTGTTTATCTCAACATTAATCAAACAAGAACCCGAAAACAAGTTATAACTTACAGTTTTAAAACAGTGGAGTTTACCGCTATATTCAAAAATCAAAAAAAGAACTATCATAACTTGAAGTATGTGCTTGTCTTATGCAGGTAAGATTTAAAAAATGTAGAAACGATATTACCAGTAAAAATCATTGACGTGGGATGTCATTTATTGAAATAAAAGAAGAGAAATTAGGTGATGCGATAATTTTTGTGGGGTGTGTATAAAGAATTTGTTTTTTTTTTGTCATGTAAAGTGACCTGATGAAACCAAAAAGCACAATTATTAGACATTTTTCTATGAACAGGTTTTTACATTTCTAAAATAAACTTAAATTAAAAAATTAACTCAAGCAAGCTCTCGTGGGTAAACATTTCTTTCGTGACTTATTTGCCTTATATGGCACTTGAATAATAGTTATTTATTATACGAGTGTGGAATGTACTATATTAGACACGCAAGAAAAAGTTTAGTAATTTTCTTAAGTGTATAATATAGTTTTCCTAATTTGCTGTTGTAACAAAGCTATTAACGCACCCAAAATCTAGAATTTTTGTTTCCATTGGTTAGGCACACTGAACCTTGCACTGAACGAAATGTCAGTGTGATTTTGTGGTTAAGGTTCCATGTAAGTCATCTGAAGTATACGTCAGGGACAGAAAAATCAAAATTTAACAAAATTTCCTAAATTAACAAAATTGATTTTATTTGTTAAAAAATTAAATTAATATGCAATTTAGGAAAAATAACATGAAAAACTCGTTTTGTAAAACTTAGAGCACTCGTTCTTTACAGGCACTCCTGCCTGCGGCAGTCGTGCTGCAAACCAAACTCGTGTCTTAATATAAGTTTTACAAAACTAGTGTTTCAATATAATAATTCCACACGAGTGTAATATTAAGTTTTATTCAAAATCATTCCTAATAATTAAATCCTTTGTGTTTTTTATCCATTTCCCATTAAAAGCAGAGACCTATGCATTTGGTTGATTTGACTGTTCCGTGAGTCCGAGTTTTTCTTTCACTAGTGTGAAATGATCAACATTACACCCTCAAATTAGCATAGTAATTCGCTTATTACACACGATTTTGGATAAATAGCTATAACTATTCCATTCACCTGCCATTTGTAAAAAATTGATCAAAAAAGTCAAACCTACAGACTTGTTGTTTTTTGTGTTGTGTTTGTAGTAGTTGATGTAACTGCATAGTGTTAAACATCACTAGTGTCTTTTTTGCAGATACTTGACAACAGGGACGAAGAAAACATAACGCCCGTATCCACCAATAACCACTTACCCAATAATTCAAGAAATTTACTTCCTACCTATTCTAATACTGTGAACCGAAAAAGAAAATTCAACGACGAGATGGTAAAGCTTTCAATTTGCTACAAACCTGTTGCAACAAAATTAAAAAATATTCACTTATAACTTGTATATCGGTACAACAAAGTATAACAAATATTTTATTTTTTTCACTACTAGCTTCTGAAAACATCATTATATATCGTGTTTGATGCTTCAGAAATTGATTTTCTGTACCTTACCTAATAATGGATTTTTCTCTCCTACTAGTGGATAATAAAAACAATATTGACAATGTTGGCATGGTTACTGCCGTACTTGATGTTTTGACTTGACATTTGCTGTCATTATTAATGATAGGTAACAGCTCAACAATCTAGAACTGGGGAGTTGGAATTTCTTGCGAAATGTTAAATTTGCCAGCTGTACCACACTAGCAACATCGCAACAAAAATAGAAATGACAGGTATTGATTAAATTTCATATGCTACTTGCTTTTCATGGATACCTTTCATGGAACCTTTCGCATTATCATAATTATAATTTGAAGAAAAGTTAAACAAATGTGCTGGTAGTGAAAAAAATAGTATATAAACCACGGTTGAGAAGCCTTTTCTTAGCCTCGCATTTATTATTGCCCTCGATGATTCGCATCTTGGGCAATAAAATAAGGGTTGGTCATAAGAACGGTTGCTACGCATTATGGACTCGATAAATGCACTGTTCTACGCGTAAAGAACCAAAAGGGTTGGTGACTAGAAGACCATAATCGGGAAGACAAAAAGTTTCAAACGCGGTGCATGACGGAGCCCTTTTGGATAATTTCAGGTAAAGCCCTTTAAATACGGCCAAACAAACAGTTTTTGAGACTAACTTTCTAGGATCGTAGGTAACAGCTTGCCGTCGTAACCTCACAGAAAATGTTTGGGGTTTAATTGTCGAGAAAATTTATAAAAGGAACTTTAGAATTTCAAATGCTGAAGAATTGTGGGAACTAATTCAAAATGCGTGGGAAGAGTTGAGCGAGACCAAAATGATTGGCGAAACCTTATAGAATCTATGCCCAGAAGATTGAATGCGGTGCTAAAGGCTAATGGGGCCAAGACAAAATATTAAAACTTTTTTTAATATATTTGTATTTATTTTTATGTTCGTTTTAATTAAAATTATGTTACATTCTTTCTCTTTACCAGATACAGCTACAATAAATCTTCCTTGCCTTCTATAACAAACACTGATTACTGCCGAATTATTAGTCTTGTAAACGTCGTTGGTTTTTATCGAGGGGCTGTTAACTTGGAAAAAAATTGTACAACTAATTCCACATGGAATTAATTCAAGGTAATCACGGATAATTCCGGCAATTCCGATTCGAGGAATTAATTCACATGTAATCGTGGTAATCGCAGTAATTCCTAGGTAATTCCAATAATCAGGAAGTAACTCCCACAAAAAGTAACTAATTCCAGTAATCAAAAGGTAATTCCGGTAATTCCAACAAAAGATGAAGCACTTAATTCAATTACTATTTTGGAATTACGACAAGTATTAAAAACGAAAACTATTTAATTCATTGCATTTATCTTCGTTTACATTATTCAGGTACGGTTTTTGAATAAAAAAAAGCATAAATAATAAAAGTCGTAATAAAATAACAAATTAGGTTGGCACTACCAACTTTTGACAATTTGATTTAAAATTTGAATGTCAAAGTGACTTAAAAAAAAACGGCGATAATTGTCCAGCAGATTATCAAAAAGTAGTCCAACAAATTTATAAATGCGTTATGTTGGGACTCTTGGTCAAAAAGCGGGTAGCGGAGCGCCCCAAAAAAAAAGAACTCCTGAGGTTGTGGCAGATGTTGCAGCAGTAATGGAAGCGTCTCCCAAGAAACCTCTTCTCAGGTTAGCACAAGCGATGGACCTTTCATATGGAACTTGTCAAAAAATATTAAAACAAGATTTAAATCTTCATCCCTATAAAATTACCGTCGCGCAAGAGTTCTTTCCACGAGATTTTAATGCACGAATAGTATACTGTAAATAAACAAAATAGCGAATTTGGTCCGCAATTAATCCCCATGAATTCGTCCAAACGCCCCTCTATCCGCTGAAAATTGGTGTTTGGCTGGCGGTCTCTCGAAGACGTATAATTGGACCTGTTTTTTTTTTTGAAGGAACGGTAAATGCCGAGAGATATCGCAATAATTTAATCGAACCTTTTTCCAAAACCTTCATGATGGCGAACCTCTACAGGGGTACTTCCAGCAGGATAATACGAGTTTTATGATGATCGAGTCATTCAATTTCAGCCTCGAAGTCTGGACCTGACAGTTCTAGATTATTTCATATTCCTGTATTTCAAAAACACCATATTGTATATAGTTGTACTATCAGATGTTGGAAAATGCATTTGAAAATATGAAACCGAGAGTTAACAGCTGCATTGAAGCTGGGGGAGAACACTTTGAACATTTGCTGCAATTGACTGCGCAAGTGTGAGATCGCGGCGAAAGCTGGGTCATAGTGCTTGAATTATTATTTTATATGAGTAGCTTAACCATAAGTAGAAATAAACATTCATTGCTTTTATTTTAAGAAAACATGATCCAAAGTTTAGACCTCGAGTCCTATGTATTTTGGTAAGGGGGCTCCTATATATTTTTTATTAATTTTCTTCTTACTTCTGGGATGATGCGCTACAACGTTCCGAACTCGGAATACGCTAATTTTGCGACACCGTGTATAATGTAATATGTGTTACAAATACATTAAATAATAAATAGTCGGTGGTCAAACAGTCGCACAGATCACTGAGAGAGTTTCGAGTTGTGAATTTTGTGTGATTTCAAATGTTCCTTTTTCATATGTATTGCAGGGAATTAGGGCAAGCAACACACGTTAATGACGTATTTGGACACGCTCATAGCTGACGTAATAAAACAAAATTTAAAAATAGATATTTATGTACCAAGGGCATAATGAGGATGTTTATATTCGAGGGCAACAGTTTACAAATTCGAGGGCCTCCGGCCCGAGATTTATAAACATCGAGTTATGCCCGTGGTGCATACAACGTTTTATATTTCACTACATTTGAATTTGTGAACATTTAACAAAATATACATTTTGAATTTGATTTTGCTAAATTCCCTCGTTTGTGGTGGCTTGTATCTATGAAGTTGGAAGCTCCCGTGAAACTGGAACGTCCGGCGAAAATAGAATTTTCGGTAAAACTGATGCCTCCAACTTGAATATTTCTTCATTTAAACATAGTATAGATTTAATAAATTGTTCAATTAGTGGATCTTCATTTACAAATTGTACTTTTAACTTTAAATAAATAATAATACTAACATTTTAAATTTTTGAGGGCATAATATGCGGGCATTATGATTTATAGGCCCTAGGGCATTATAGCCTGCGTAATATATCTCGTTGTCAAGGTATAAAACACAAATAATGATTCAGTGAAATATAAAATATATATGCAATGATTATAGATGAAGAAACCCAATAACGTTCAGGCTTACAAATTTAATTAATTACGATCGAATTTTGACCACTGGGCGACCACTAGTAGTAATAAAACCTGGATGTAATTCAAGTAATTCCAGAATAATTCCATATTATTTGAAGGTAATTCCAGTAATTCCAGGGTAATTCCGGTAATTCCAGTAATTCATGAGTACTTCCTGTAATCACAAGTACTTCCATCATTTTGAGTACTGGAAATAATTCCATGTAATTCTAAACTAATTCCGGTAATTCCGATAGTACTCGGAATTAATTCTCGCAAGATGTACAACTAATTCCATAGTTAACAGCCCCTCGGTTTTTATCTCCAATCATTATGTATAAACTTATATAATGTATCGGTCCCTCAGAACACAAATTCCTAATTACATGTATTTTTTTATAATATGCAGAAGACAGTCTGTCAGTGTCATCATAACCTAAATTCAAAATGTGGCATTCGCACAACTAAATATTGCTAAAACCTTTGTTACTTGATTTTGAAGGTGTACGCGAAAGTTTTGAAAGCAAGTGTACTAACAAGGAGGCGCCCCATGCACCCGAGGCCGGAATTACTTGCGGACCTTTAATAGTATATTATTATACGAGTTCCTGTTTAAATTGGACGTTTTCCGGCACTAGGGGTTTAAAAAAGCACGAGTGAAACGAGTGCTTTTTAAGCCCCGACTGCAGAAAAGCATCGAATTTACACAGGAACAAGTGTAATACAACGTTTTATAGTACGACACAACCAAGTCTTAATTTAATTTAATTGCTTAAAATCCATAAAAATAGTGTCTTTTATCTGACATTTTCTTATTGCATGACAGATAGTGTTACACAAGGAAAAAATTGAAAATTCTGACAGTGTCGAACTATAAAAATATTTTTCGTTCGAGGTAAATACAAAGTTTTATTTCATACTGCAACAAAATTAAAATAAAAAGAAATTTTGAGTTTTTACCTTGCACGAATTATTCATAACTACGCTCCACGTTTAACAACAAAGTGAAACAGAAATTAAATGTATGACCAACGCAACAAAATAATTTTCAAACAAATTATAGTCACCTGTTATTAGACACAACTTACACTGTTCACATTGTTCAGAATACCAGTTGTTTACTTACAGTACTAGGACTTTAAAATTACTTACAGTACGGGGAGCGATATAGAGTCTGAATAAAGTATAATTAACCTTCAACCAAAAAGAAAACTCGTTTTTGTTCTAGAATTAATAGTATATTACATTAAAAGTGTGGTAGGTTCAATTTTACATCACGAAGTTTTAATATTGAAACAGGACGCAAAGTGGAGATGCCCAAGAGGATCCGGGAGTTGTAGGAATGCATAAGAGCACATAGGGCGCAATTCCTAAAAATATGAGAGGGGTTATGTTTTTGGAGTATTTTGTCAAGGCTAAAAACAGTATTTTCAGATATATTCGAAAATGAAAATAATATGGAATCGCAAAACTTTGTAATCAAATCAAACTAGAATTTTGAGTTATTTATGAAAACCTATAGAACATAAAAAAATAAAGGCTGTTCAACCGAAAATATATTTGGAGGAGGCCATGATGCACATTCATTTTTTATATAACTGCACTTTAGGTCATTAATTAAATTTTCAATAATATTCTGCACGTATGGCAAAATATATTATTTTTGTATATCGCATAAAAAGTTCCACTTTTGGTGTGTGGTCCAACAAGCACATTCCGCAAATTGTTTCCACGGAAGGATAGAGAAACTATAAAAAAAGGGAGGAAAATGAGATATGAGCGCCTGTCAGTGTACTGTTTTTCTGCAATCAACTGTATAACGAAATAGGGTATGTTAAATAAAATATGTTAATCTGGTAAAATATTGCGGTCAAAAAATAAAATCCAACCCGTACCATAAACGAACGTTGTCCGCGAGTTTTAAAATATTTCAAAATTTATAGTTATCGTTCGGAACAAGAAACGAAACAAATAAAAATAGTGTGACGTTCTGGAAGAAACAAGAAACGCGGCGTGATGATCTCATCGCCAAGTGATATGAACGAGATTGTTCTGGAGTTCTCGACGGATCGAGAAGCGGCTTCGCTCTTCAAATACGATGCGAGAGCGGCCGTCTAGTCAGTCTGAAGAGAAAACTACTGAGCGACATAATGTGTGACTCGTGCGAACTGTTGAAATAAATAACTGTGCAGTTATAACTAAAATAATTAAAATCTATACATAGACAAGTGTTTAAATAAATTGTAAATACTTCGTTTAAATAAACAGTTTTGTGAACCCGTAAACGCTACAATAGCGTATCAACCACATCGAATTCAAGCTGCAATAAGAACAAAGAAGCAATCACAAATAAAATGCAGCATTTTTTTAGCAGTTATGATGCCAAAGGGTAACGTAGTAAAAATAATGAAAGTTTAATCCGGTTCTACACAGGCGTAGTCATCCTACATTAATTTAGAAAAAATTGTCAGACATCACCTACCATAAAGGAAAATTCAATTTAATTCATCGAACTTCTGCAAAAATGAAAGATTCAGGTGTACCTGTGAAGATTCTGTAAAAAGCCAAATAAATTTGCTGCCTAATGCCTTCAAAATCTCGTGAAATATACGATTTTGCTTATCAACACTTTATGAATGGTGTAAAGAAAAATATCATCCCGGATTATTCCGACAGTGTACTTATAATGTATTTTTTCAAATTTATCAACCAAAATGAGCGCGTTAACTTTTTTTTCCAACACCTGTTAATTATGAAGTCATAATAATGGCGATTTTGCATGTATTATGAGATCTATAAGACACTAGTGGACTTATGAACTCATAATTCTATAACCCTTACCTGAAAAGTTTCCTATGCCCTATGCAGAACTTTATAGATAGACGCTTTACTAATCTGGCATGTTTCTCCCAATATCTATGTCGCGTATGAAGGGAACTGATCACCTTTTTCACAGTCGCGTATGAAGGGAACTGATCACCTTTTTCACAGTCGCGTATGAAGGGAACTGATCACCAAGTGTTTCAAGCATATTTTCGTAAATATCCTTACCCCGTAACCTCTTCAAATACAGGTACTCCAATGGGGGCCGACATGCTTTCTCTCAAATTTTACTGTTCAGCAATGCTTCAACTTTTTGAAGTGAAATTTTACAATGACATTTCTAATAAGTCATTATTTGTTGCCATGGTAAAACGATTTTGTTTTGTTCAAAGGAAACGGCCAAGGCTAACTAGATATCAATACCCCTCGTATTACACACGTGTCTTAACAGCAAATAAGTCACTTTGCGCCTTGCTATGGAAATTTATTTAAAAAACTAGAGAAAGTGCTTCATTCTACAGACTAGGACTTTGTATTATAGCTCCAGTTATTTCAATTCTAAGATGCTACTCAAAAAGCGATGACTGTTCGGTTTTGGCGGTATCATCGTGAATGGCAGACAGAATGATATATGATTGTAATGAAGTGCCAAGAACTCCAATAGAGCACATCTGAGAAATCTTTATCCCATACTAAGAAGTGACTCTAGCAAGCTCTCGTGGCTAAACAGATCTTGTAAATTTTTAAATTAGTAGCTTTCCTCCTCCTTTACTTTGCATTGGAGTAGAGGCAAAAAATATATATTGGTGTACTCAAAGTGCGATAGACTTTTGCGGTATCATCGTGAATGGCAGACAGAATGATATGATTGTAATGAAGTGCCAGGAACTCCAATAGAGGACATCTGCTGCCGTTTCAATAGCGTTTACATTTTTTTTATTTACCAAACTAAAACATACAGTTATTTCAAGTTACCCAATCGTTCTGTATGATTTATAAATAGCCCCAACTAAAACCATGTACTAAGTAACTAATAATAATGCAAACGAAGTTTCGTTTAGCAAATAAGTGAAATTTATAATACAAACTCTACAAAAATTAAAGCCCTGTTTGACCGAGATGTACAAAATTATAATTTGTAATGTAATTGTACTATTGGGAATAAAGTAAAAATTAAATACATAGAAGGAAAAAGTTATGTTGATGAAGACACGGATTTCTTGATTCTTACATCAATATAATATAATTTTTTACTCTACTCCAACCCAAAGTAAATTGAACTACCCAGGAGGAGTAAAGCTACTAATTAAAAAATTTACAAGATCTATCTATTAGTATGAGATAAAGATTTCCCAGATGTGCTCTATTGGAGTTCCTGGCACTTCATTACAATCATAATTATTATATCATTCTGTCTGCCATTCACGATGATACCGCCAAAACCGAACAGTCTATCGCTTTTTGAGTAGCATCTTAGAATTGAAATAACTGGAGCTATAATACAAAGTCGTAGGCTGTAGAATTAAGCACTTTCTCTAGTTTTTTAAATAAATTTCCATAGCAAGGCGCAAAGTGACTTGCAGTTTCGGTAGTAGGTACTAGTTTGTTTTCCTCTATCTATATTTTTATATGTACATATATTTATTCTAGAAGTTGAATAATAATTATTACATATTTGCATCCGTTGTTGCTATATGTTTTTATCCTCACGAACATAAACCACTACATAAGATTGCTTCGCACGTTTATAGTAGATTTTAATGAAATATTGACGAGATTAAATATCACTTAATTTATAATAAATACCATCAGTATTGTATAGGTAAAGGTAAAAGCTTAATTAATATTTTTAAGGCATAACCCAACGCAACATAACCTGTGTGAAATATGTAACTCCAAAAATATCACTACCGCTAAAATAATTACCATTCATACAACAAATTTTCCCACTTCATTTGAATGCTAATTCCATTGATACGCCCCTGCTCTCTGATTATGAGTTGGCAACATTTGTACGCAATCGCAAAACGTATCTACACACAATTGAAAAATTTGAGTAAAGAGCTATTTTTGTGGAATTAGCGATTAAGGAAAACCGGTAAATGAAGATGCGTAGATAAAATATCCCCCCTCAAAAGAAAAACTGGGGGTGAAGGTAAATGAATCACGTGTAACCTGCCACATGCAACAGTTTATACTGTTATTATTGAGTTTGCCCGCACACGTGGCAACATGGTACGGAATGTAAAACACCAAGGTTGAGATAAAAATAGAAAATCTTTATTATAAATAAATCCATTTTTTCATAGCGATTCACAAATAGAGTTGGAACAGCAACGCACATGTGCTCTGAATAGTGTTGCGTAGCATTTTCGTAGGTTTTAGAGATTCAAATAGAATCTTCGGATTTATTATTAACCTACGAAACTGCTGATATGTTTAAAAATAAATGTTACTCTGCGGACTAAAATTAAAAATGTCTGCCTCTATCGTGCAATTAAGGTCTGAAAACACCAGTGAAAAAATATTATGATTACTAAGAATGTAAGTTTTTACGCAACAATTTTGAAATGTGAGCGAATTTGTAAAAGGTTGTAATACCTACGTAGGTTTTTGATTATGAAATGAAACGTTTTAAGAATATGATCGAAGGTATCAAAATTAACATTATCCATTAAAAACAAAATGTTTGTTATTGCCAATGCTTTTCACGATTCGTTAATGAATGTCAATTAAAACAGGAGCGATATTGTTGTTGAATGAATACATGAATGGAACTATGGAACATCGTTACAAAGGTTTCATTTTATCACTTTCATATGAATTAGTTTTTTTGTCCTCAACAATAATTAATATACTCTCCTCAAAGAAGTTTTTTAATACGTTACACATATTCTAAGATCCCAAATGTAATATGCTTGTTCTTTCTTTGGGAGCCCAAACAGATATGATAGTAGAATATCAGTTTATTTATTTATTGGTGTTGATATTCAAAGGTAACGAGTGAGCAACAAAATTCGTGATCGTAGGAGCCTCTGAATCCAAAATTTTGAGTCGATTCTTGATCGATACGATTGTGTAAAAAGTCATCGAGTAATGTGAATTGACGATTAATGTAAACAGTAAAGTAAAAGAACCGATATACGTTTAGCCAACTACGATCACGAATTTTGTTGCTCACTCGTTAGAAGTGACAAATAAATACATACTCTGGATGAGATGACAATTTCCATCCCAATAATCGATGAGATGACAATTTCCATCCAAATAATCGATGAGATGACCATTTCCATCCCAATAATCGATAAGATTCAGGATTTAGCGAGCCTATTGAAATAGCAGACCATTAAGTTGTGCTGTAGCCGATAACATTTTAGAAAAATAATAATAAAACCAATAAAACTATCATCGATATGCTAAATTATACAGATCGAAAACTAAATAAGCCATGTGCGAAAATGCGCTTGTCGTGATTTGATAGAAATATTTATGAAATCAAATTTAATAATGTCAACCTTTGACTTATTTAGTTTTCGATCTTTGTGTCTTATACAGGGTGTGTCGAAAGTCTCGGACAGGCACAAAACCCTAAGTTGCTGACTACATTCGAATTATAAATATGAAGAAAGAAAATCTTTTTGAAGCTTATTTTCTGAAATAATTGAGTTTACACATTTTTAAATCTGGCAACATTGCTTTGGTTGAACAACTATCAATCAGAAGACTTTCTTAATTGTAGTCTTATATCCATAGCAATTTTCTAATAAAAAAAAACAATTTGTGACATGTGTCAAAATTTTTATAACCAAGAAACTATTTACAAAACCTTTAACTACAGTAAATGTTCAAACCTAAGTCTTGGCTAATGCAGGTTCATACACAATATTTTTCATGTGACCCCACAAGGATTTAAATCGGGACTTCTGGCCGTCCAAGAAACAGGACCCTCGCGTCCGATCCATCTTTGTGGATAGTTTTCGTTGAGCCATCTTCGGACTGGTCGAGCATAATGTCGTCCAGCTCCATCCATTTGTATCCACATGTCTCTTCAAATTGCCAATAGAACATCATCCAACAATTGATGGAAATTGTTCCTCAAAAACTCCAAAAAGTCATCTCATCTTAGCCGATTTGGCAGAACATGAGGGCCGATTAAATTATATCCATATTATTCCACACCAAATATTAACCTGGAATCTGTATTGATATGCTCTCTCGAAAACCACGTGTGGATTTTTTCTGGCGTAAATATGGTAATTGTGGCGATTAAAAATACCATCTCTTGTGAAAGCTTCGTCGCTCCACAATATCTGGCGAAGAAAATTCTCATCGCGATTAAGTATCCACCTGGAAAATCTCATCCGTGGATTTATTTGACGTACACTCATTTCAGGATTATTTTCCACCATTTCAAGGACGGCTTCTTCTAATGCTGGGGTTCTGGTGGTTCCGGGTTTTCCTGGAACACACTTTTTGGCTCGGTAGTAGTGGTCTGTTCTCCCTTTGTCTTTGATCTACTGATCTACTCGCCGAAGGGTGTTAATGCTGGGAAGTCGTCGTCCTCGGAACCTTTCTGCATAAATTGGAGCAGCAATGGCTGTATTATTTCTTGCTTCACCAAGAACTAAATGCATATCACAGTATTCCCTAGCTGTGAAATTCATTTTGGCACCAAGACACAACGAGAACAAAAAATATGCCAATTTTTTGACAAACTGTCAATCGTTGAAACAAATTAAGTTACTATAACAACAGCCAAATGTTGCCAGTTTTCTTCTTGTTTTCTTTTTTGTAATTTAACACTAAAAAAAGTACTGATTTTAGCTATTACATTGATTTAGAAAAGTAAAATTCTGAAAATACTATTTTATAAGTTGCGTTATCCCTTTTTTTTTGCATAATTACCGATAAATCTAATATCTTAACCATGTTACTTTTGCATCATTGGAACGCGATAGCATCAAGAGGAAGGCTAAGAGAAAAAAATAAATTGGGTTTTTGAACTCTCAACATGTTATAGAATGACCACCTAAGAGCCTGTCCGATACTTTCGACACACCCTGTACAGAATGTTCGAAAATAGCTTTCCAATATCTTGGTGGGGACTATGAAGAACTATGAAGAAAAGTCCCTATTAACATGTGGCCTCTAGGCCTCTTCAAAGACTGTAAAATGGTGCTATTTACGACTTCTTGTTAAGAGTACATACTTCGTTGTGTAAAATTATTCGGCCCATTATAATGAAGAAATAATTAGCTATAATCATTAGGTAGCACATGTAATAATACATGTACTGACTTATTTCTCGCTTTTTGAAGTCGGTTTCTTTTTTTTTTAAAAGCTAATTATTTTACAATTTTAAGTGATGGGTAGACCTAGTGAGGACGCTGCTCGAATGAGGAAACCACGGCTGGTTGAAAATGAAGATGAAAGACGCAAACGATAAAAAAATAGAACCAGAAATACTGAAACAATGATGAATTAATATTACTACCTGAAAAATCTAAGGCAATAATGACTCCCAGACGCAAAGACCTGCATAATTATTAAACGACTATATTTGAGAGAGTTCATAATAATTATAAAATATGAGGATTTCGCCCGATTCCCATGCCCATGCGATCCCCTCATCAGGTCCGGACTTGCTGACAATGGGACTACCTCCGAAGTATACCCTTTCAAATAGAAGAAGAATTTTTAAAATCGATCCACAATTGACGAAGAAATCGGTTAACATACATAAAAGGAAAAATTTGAGAATTTCCCTCGATTTCCATGGGATCCCCTCATCAGATCCGGACTTGCTGACAATGGGACTACCTCCGGAGTATACCCTTTCAAATAAAAGAAGAATTTTCGAAATCTATCCACAATTGACAAAGAAATCGGTGAACATACATAAAAGGAAAAATTTGAGAATTTCCCTCGATTTCCATGGGAGCCCTTTATCAGATCCGGAATTGGTGACAATGGGACCACCTCTGGAGTAGTCACTTTCAAATAAAAGAAGAATTTTCAAAATCGGTTCACAATTAATGGAGATGTCGGTGAACATACATAAAAGGGGAAAAAAAACACATACAGCCGAACATAGAACCTCCTCCTTTTTTGAATCGGTAATGAGAAACCTTGAACGACAACTGAAGTGCGGCTTGTATTAGAACTTTTCTACATAGCTTTAAATTATTGGCATGTTATGTTATATTTGCTTGCTTCTCCATTTGTTACTTTTACATTAACCCTTGGCAAAACAGTCAAATAATTCTGTGGTACCTGACAGATACCGTACGACTAAAGGAGGCATCACGTTACGGTGCATCATGTGAGCTCACGTGAGCTCACATGAGTCTCATAAAGTGTGATATAGTAATTTTACATTCTTTTAAATACGTCTGTGTACGTAGGAAACACGCTAGCATTATGTTACGTGAGCTCACGTGAGCTCACGTCGGTTACAACTCACGGTCGTGAGATGTGTGAAAATCCACACATTTCTACCTCAAGTGATATTACATAAATACAATCTGCCACTGCGAAATACTGTTTACCAACTGATTTTAAAGTAGTGGAAGTTAATTTGAAGGCGCTGCTCCTACTCTAGTTTCTTTTTACACAGGCCAACGATGAAAAACTTTTTTCAATAATTTACCTAATTGCTGTGTTGTTTGGTGTGCTGATTCTGGAAATAATAAAAAAAAGTCGTATCACCCACCAATTTCTCACAATTTAATATTTAAAAAATAAGTTTTGACTAAGTTTTTGGGCAATATGAAAGCTCCTAACTATGAACTTATCGTAGCTAATATGATAGAAGTTCAAAACTCTTGGTTGTCTGATGAGCCTTAAAGTCCACTTCTTGCACAACCATCTTGACTTTTTTCTTAAAAACTTGGGTGATTTGAGTGAAGAGCAAGGGGAACGGTTTCATCAGGTCATAAAAGAGATGGAGAAATGAAACCATAGACGGTGCAATATCAATATGATGAGTGATTACTGTTGGTCACTTCACAGAGAGCAACATCGAAGAAAAAGCTATTTAAGAAACTTTACAGAAAAAGGGAAAGGAAATAAAAAAAAAGCACCTAAAAAATTCACATTTTAGTAATTTAATATTATCGTAAGTAAAAATTGTAACCCAATAAAAAACATGATTTTTTAATTTTTATTTATCAAATTTTCTGTATTTTGAGATATTTAATCGATGTCATATTGTGAAAGAACTGTGGGTGTTAAAAAAACTGATACCAAATACGGTTTCAGCACCCAAAAATACATAAGCTTTGAACCGATATGAATTTGAACACATAAAGCAGGCACATCAGTGTTCCTAAGGTCATTTTGTGAGCTCATGTACGCTCACGTGAGCTCACATGATGTATCGTAACGTGAGGCGTGTGTGTTTCCTCTTTTATTATTGTGTGTGCCCAATGGGAGGGAGTTCACCGCAGGAATCAAGAAATAAAAGGATAGTGTATTTTGGGTGGCCTGACTGTCGATTATCTGTATAATGCTTTTCACATAACAATTTTTATTCGGGGGTAAATACACAAGAGCTTGATTTTTAATCGGATAATTTTATTTTTACACAAAAGTTTTGTTGCTATGAAAAAAACTCGAGATTAAAACCGTGATAAAATTGCGACAGCTTTAGCTGGAGCGATTTTGTCTAATGGTTTTAATCGAGAGTTTTTTTTCTGTGAGCAAGACAAACTTGAGTGAAATGAAAATAAAATTATCCCCAGTAATAATTAATAATAATTAATACATGACAAATTCCACAAAATTCATTAAAAAAAATTCTTGCAACATTTTTGCTGTAATGTTGAAGGACATTTTCACAACACTTTCTTTATAAATCTCTCTGAGAGTCTCTGGAGTCTGCGAAGAGATTTGTATTTACGAATGGTGAAGTCTGAGAGATAGTTATAATTAGCTTTAAAAAAAAAGAAACCGATTTCAAAAAGCGAAAAATAACTGAGTACATGTATTATTACATGTGCTACCTACTGATCTGTTTGAACTCGGTGCCAAGCCAAAGAGGTAAACAAATTTGCAACCTATTGTCATTATACAAATATATCAACAACGTTATAAATTCAATATCAGGCCGTCAACGACGTCTGCCCCGCACGTGTCTGCCCGTTTGGATTGTTTTGCTCAGCGCGAGCCACGCTCACGCATTCCGGCGATCGCGCGGTAGGCTTGCGATGTGTTGGGAGCGGAGAGCCTATCTATCTACTACCAATTTATTTGGCTTGGCTTTATATATTTTAAAACCTAATTATTTTACAATTTTTAGTGATGGGTAGATTTCACGTGATTTCAGGAGATTTCATAGTGATATAACAGAGATTTCACAAGATTTCAGGGCAATTGAATCGAATTCATAGATTTCATAGAGTGAAGTTTTTAACTTTAATCTAATCAATGCTTAAAATAAAGAAAGATTATTACCATATAATATATTTATAATGAATTGTAATACAGAACATAAACTTCGACATGAACAACAAACATAATAATACATTAAAAGAAATAAAAAAGACATTTTGAATGTAAGGGCGGTACTAGCCGAAACTAGTCGCTTTACAATAAATAATTATTTGAGAAGGAAGTGACTTATACAGGTGTCCCAAATAAAAGACTGAGAAGAAATCGCTGGAACAGGTCAGTCATTTTGTTATCAAGGGGGACGAAAATCTACCAAACTTAAGAGTCTTAGATCTCACCCTTTTAACGAGGGAATTCACTCCCTTAGAAAATTCAAATGGCACGAGGGGTCTTGAGAAACACATTTTAATAAAGCTTATTCAATTCTTTATCCAGACCTATACTTTTATCGATTCGATTATCGTTTCTACAAAAAAAGGATGAATTTGTTATTTTCCAAATCTACATAAAATACTCTTAACTGAGCCGCAAATTTCGATAATACACCTTGGATTTCAAGTGGCCCCACAAAAAAAATTCATTGGCGTTAAATCGGGTGATCTGACTTGCCAATCGATTGCACCTCGGCGACCTATCCAGCGGTCTGGAAAACGTTCATTGAGAAAACCTCGGTCATCTGCAGCAAAATGAGGAGGAGCTTCATCCTGTTGAAAAAAATTGGTCTTCTTGATTTTTCGTCTACTTCAACTGCTTATTGGTAACTAACATTCTTGTTTGCATGACGTTTATTGAAAACAGTAGCCATTGTTGCATTATTATGATTTTGGTAGTAAATTTTTACTAACTCAATCCTCTCTGTTGTAACCATTTTCATTTTCACTAACGCTAACTTTCTGATGTGAAAAAGAATTCAAAGAAGCATAGATGCCTTTTGTTTTCAAGAAGAACCCAAGAACTTGCTCTACATAAAAGATAAAAGCAGAGAACAATTTTTTTGCTGGCAGAAAAATTCGCATTTCGATTGTATTATTGTAGAGAGCTGGAAGGGTGGTTATTTTTTGGGCAATCCATTCGCTGAAATTTTCGCTAAAAGGGTGAGATCTAAGACTTGAAAGTTTGGTAGAGTTTGGTCTTCCTTAATAACAAAATTGACTTGTTCTAGCGTTTTCTTCTGAGTGTTTCAAAATTGGAATTTATAGGGGGTACAAATTTTAGTTGGAGCACCCTGTATATAACCTTATTAATTTTAATGTGTTGCATTATTTTTAAAACTATGAATGTATTTAGTTTAATTTAACACATTTTTGTTTACTTGTAAGCCAGTGATCGTCGCAGTCGGGTTGGTAATGGTCAATTTATAGGGTTAGATGTTTATATAACCATGGGTGTTTAGAGGTACTCGGGAAATATGTCCATCATCAGCCCATACGTACCAACTACATAGGACACCTATTTCACTTTTATTAACGACTACAAAAAGGAGGAGGTTTTATGTTCGGCTGTATATGTATGTTTTTTTTTTTCCTTTTATGTATGTTCACCGATTTCTTCGTCAATTGTGGACCTATTTTAAAAATTCTTTTTTTATTTGAAAGGTTATACTCCAAAGGTGGTCCCATTGTCACCAAGTCCGGATCTGATGAGGGAAACCCATGGAAATGGAGGGAAATCCTCAAATTTTTCCTTCCTTACCGACTTCTTTTATGTATGTTCACCGATTTCTTCGTCAATTGTGGACCGATTTTGAAAATTCTTTTTATATTTGAAATGGTATACTCCTGAGGTTGTCCCATTGTCACCAAGTCCGGATCTGATGAGGGGATCCCATGGAAATCGGAGGAAATTCTCAAATTTTATAATTATTATGAACTCTCAAATGTAGCCGTTTAATAATAATTATTCAGGTCTTTGCGTCTGGGAGTCATCATTAAAAGTACAATTGCCTTGTACTTTACCTTAGATTTTTCATGTAGTAATTAATTCATCATTGTTTCAGTATTTCTGGTTTGCGTCTTTCATCTTCCTTTTCAACCAGCCGTCGTTTCCTCATTCGAGAAGCGTCCTTACTAGGTCTACCCATCACTTAAAATTGTAAAATAATTAGGTTTTAAAATATATATATATATTTAAAATATATATATATTTAAAATATATATATATTTTCAAAATAGGTCCACAATTGACGAAGAAATCGGTGAACATACATAAAAGGAAAAAAAAACATACATATACAGCCGAACATAAAACCTCCTCCTTTTTTGTAGTCGTTAATAAAAGTGAAATAGGTGTCCTATGTAGTTGGTACGTATGGGCTGATGATGGACATATTTCCCGAGTACCTCTAAACACCCATGGTTATATAAACATCTAACCCTATAAATTGACCATTACCAACCCGACTGCGACGATCACTGGCTTACAAGTAAACAAAAATGTGTTAAATTAAACTAAATACATTCATAGTTTTAAAAATAATGCAACACAT
This sequence comes from Diaperis boleti, assembly GCA_963583935.1. Classification (NCBI taxonomy): domain Eukaryota; kingdom Metazoa; phylum Arthropoda; class Insecta; order Coleoptera; family Tenebrionidae; genus Diaperis; species Diaperis boleti. The sequence goes on along the minus strand of OY757247.1, from coordinate 24,828,677 downwards.
TAAAATTAATAAGGTTATATACAGGGTGCTCCAACTAAAATTTGTACCCCCTATAAATTCCAATTTTGAAACACTCAGAAGAAAACGCTAGAACAAGTCAATTTTGTTATTAAGGGGGACCAAACTCTACCAAACTTTCAAGTCTTAGATCTCACCCTTTTAGCGAAAATTTCAGCGAATGGATTGCCCAAAAAATAACCACGCTTCCAGCTCTCTACAATAATACAATCGAAATGCGAATTTTTCTGCCAGCAAAAAAATTGTTCTCTGCTTTTATCTTTTATGTAGGGCAAGTTCTTGGGTTCTTCTTGAAAACAAAAGGCATCTATGCTTCTTTGAATTCTTTTTCACATCAGAAAGTTAGCGTGCAAGTTAGTGAAAATGAAAATGGTTACAACAGAGAGGATTGAGTTAGTAAAAATTTACTACCAAAATCATAATAATGCAACAATGGCTACTGTTTTCAATAAACGTCATGCAAACAAGAATGTTAGTTACCAATAAGCAGTTGAAGTAGACGAAAAATCAAGAAGACCAATTTTTTTCAACAGGATGAAGCTCCTCCTCATTTTGCTGCAGATGACCGAGGTTTTCTCAATGAACGTTTTCCAGACCGCTGGATAGGTCGCCGAGGTGCAATCGATTAGCAAGTCAGGTCACCCGATTTAACGCCAATGAATTTTTTTTTGTGGGGCCACTTGAAATCCAAGGTGTATTATCGAAATTTGCGGCTCAGTTAAGAGTATTTTATGTAGATTTGGAAAATAACAAATTCATCCTTTTTTTGTAGAAACGATAATCGAATCGATAAAAGTAGGTCTGGATAAAGAATTGAATAAGCTTTATAGATATTAAAATGTGTTTCTCAAGACCCCCCGTGCTATTTGAATTTTCTAAGGGGGTGAATCCCTTCGTTAAAAGGGTGAGATCTAAGACTCTTAAGTTTAATAGAATTTGGACCCCCTTGATAACAAAATGATTGACCTGTTCCAGCGATTTCTTCTCAGTCTTTCGAAATTGGAGTTGTTGGGACACCTTCTCAAATAATTATTTATTGTAAAGCGACTAGTTTCGGCTAGTACCGCCCTTACATTCAAAATGTCTTTTTTATTTCTTTTAATGTATTATTATGTTTGTTGTTCATGTCGAAGTTATTTTCTTGTGTTACGTTTATTGTTCATGTCGAAGTTTATGTTCTGTATTACAATTCATTATAAATATATTATATGGTAATAATCTTTCTTTATTTTAAGCATTGATTAGATTAAATTTAAAAACTTCACTCTATGAAATCTATGAATTCGATTCAATTGCCCTGAAATCTTGTGAAATCTCTGTTATATCACTATGAAATCTCCTGAAATCATGTGAAATCTTGTGAAAATTGTGTAATCTCATGAATCACATGAAATCACATGAAATCCGAACGAAATCTTATGAAATCCAAACGAAATCCCATGAAATCCAATAACATATGAAATCTGTTGGACAGTCGTTTTTTCAGTGGTTACCCCCTCGCTTCAAAGTGGCGGCTAGAATGCTATAATTGCGCTCTGCTATAATCTTACAATACTGAAATTGTTTCCACACTGATTTCTTGGTGTTCGTATGGTGCTCTTTGGGACAAATTTATTCACTGCCCCCTCTATTTCAAAGTGAACAGTTTCCAAACCGGTTTGAAGTCATTTTGCGACAAAAATTAATTTGACAGATAATGGCAGAAACAGTTCTCAAAGCATACTGTTTACATGAATTGTTTAGAGCTAGACGCATTTTATTCACTGATAAAAAGCTACGCAGCTTTTAATCAGTTATAAAACCTACCTAGTTTTTAATGACTTAGCAACTTATGTCATTGGTCAAAATTCGAAAATATCATCGCGATGATTGGTCGAGTATTCATGGAGTGTATTAATCGCAGTAAATACTCTATTCAGCATTTATCTATGTTTACTGTCAACTCGACTTCACTGAAATCACCTAATCTGAGGTAACTGAGCTCTGCTGAATCTATAAACGTCAACAGATCTATTCTAGCACGTCTAGATTCAGAGTTAGAAACTGTGGGGTCGTGAAGGTGCAGTGTCGAATTGTTTGCAGTCTTGCGGGTTTTTTATTTTAGTAACAATATTATACACTATATACAGGTTCAGCCTCGTCACAGAAAAAGAGATATATATTCGTATTCTTTTTCCGCGAGGGTAGCACTCCTGGATTGGGGGGATCGCGCCTGCGCCGTCGCGGTTTTGTCGCGTTAGAAGATGTCTGTGTTACCGGCGATTACAGGTCGCTACAGTACCCCCTCTCCAGTGAGCTGCGAACGAAATGAAAATATGTAATGGGTATATATACAACACAATATACAAACATTGCACCTAGATATCATATTAGAAAGTTAATAATAAACGGTTTTCACTAGGTCTGCGTATCTCGATGGAAATCTTACACTTCTCCCCGAACGAGTTGTGATTGGGATGTCGTGATTTTGTGGTGATTTTGGTGGTGCGGTTGGCACCGGGGTTGGCAACACATTTTCTACCGTTCGGTGTGGTGGGTCTGGCGTTGACTGTTGTGACCTTGGCTCGTCTTCCGATATTTCTAGGTGGGCAGTTTTCAGGCGGTCGATTGATACGTTTTCTTTGCGCCCTTTGTACAAAATGGTGAAGTATTTGTCTCCGGCTTGCAGCACCTTGAAGGGGCCTTCGTACGGGTTCTGCAGTGGTTTTCTGACATGGTCGACTCGGACGAATACAAATTTGCTCTCTTGTAGATTCCTTGGAACGTACACGGTTGGTTTTGAGTGGGGTTGCGTTTTTGAGTAGTAAATGCGCCGCATCTTCTCTTTAATTCTGCTTGCGAATTCTGATGTCGCCTTGGGTGAGGGGAAAGGTTCTTCAGGCTGAGTGACCAGATCGGCGGGGAGTCTAAGTGTAGTTCCAAACACTAGTTCTGCTGGGGATACTTCGATGTCAGATTTGATGTCTGTCCGTAGGCCAAGGAGCACCAGGGGTAATGCTTGTGTCCAGGAGTTGTCCAGGCATCGTAGGGCTTCTTTGAGTCGACGGTGGAACCTTTCAACCAATCCATTGCTTTGTGGGTGGTAGGATGTGGTCCGTATTCTGGTTACTCCCAATAGCTGTCGAAGTTGCGAGAATAGTGCCGATTGGAACTGTGTACCCCGGTCCGTGGTGATGACTTCTGGGACCCCAAATCTAGAGATCCAATGGTCACAAAAGCTTTGAGCACAAGTTTCTGCAGTGATGTCAGACAGTGGTATTGCTTCTGGCCATCTAGAAAACCGGTCGATTATTGTAAGGAGGTATTGTTTACCTTCTGAGTAGGTTAAGGGTCCCACAATATCCATGTGTATATGTTGGAAACGAGCGTCGGGTTCTAGGAATGTCCCGATTGGAGCATGTGTGTGTCGATGGACCTTTGATCGTTGGCATGCCAAGCAGGTTCGAACCCAAGTTGCGGTGTCTTTTCTCATGCTTGGCCAAAAATACTTCCTGGATACTTGTTTGACAGTGTTTTTTACGCCTGGATGTGCTAGATTGTGGAGCGTCTTCACGACCTTTTGACGAAAAGCTGGTGGTATGTAAAGGCGGTTTCCATGGGACGATTCGTACCATAAGGGTGTACCTTCTGTCGCTGTTGGAAGTTCGATGAACCGAAATTTTCCCATGGTCTTCAACCTTTTTAGATCTTCGTCTTCCTGCTGTGCTTTGGCGACGTCTTCTAGGGACACGTCGCTTTTTTCAACGGCCTGTATTCTCGACAAGATGTCCGCAGTAGTGTTTTGTGCCCCTTCAACATATTGGATATCGGTCGAGAATTGCGAGATGAGGTCTAGGTGGCGGCTTTGGCGTGGGCTACACTTGTCCACTTTTTTCTTAAAAACGAAGATCAACGGTTTGTGGTCTGTGTAGATGGTGAACTCTCGCCCTTCTAGGAAGTGTTTAAAGTGAAGGATACTCTTATAGATGGCGAGCAACTCTCTGTCATAGGTGCTGTATTTCCTTTCCGCAGATGACAGTTTTGTGGAAAAGAATGCCATTGGTTTCGGAGCATTTTCCTCCCATTGGTGTAAGACTGCACCCACTGCGGTATCCGAGGCGTCGGTTGACAGAGTTAACTTGCATCGTGGGTTTGGGTACGTTAGCGTTGTTGCGTTTGTGAGGTCTTGTTTGGTTTTCTGGAATGCTTCCAACGCTTCTTCTGTGGGTGTGATTTTTACGTTTCTTCTTGCACATCCGTTGAGCAGTGCGTTTAAGGGACTTTGAGTGTGGGCTGCTTGAGGTAGCCAGCGACGGTAGTAGTTTACCATTCCTAAAAAACGTTGTAATTCCTTCGACGTTTGAGGGAACTGGACTTTGTTGATAGCCTCTGCCTTGCTGGGTAATGGTTGGATGCCGTCAGTGGTGATTTTCACTCCCAGGAATTCCAATTCTTGGACACCGAAGGTGCATTTTCTTGGGTTAATGATTATCCCGTGCTGGCTCAATCGGCTAAAGACTGTGTCGACGTGCTGCAGATGTTCTTCTAGCGTCGTGGAAGCGATCAAAATGTCGTCGATGTAGGCGTAAACGCAGTCTAATCCTTGGAGGATTTGATCTAAGAACCTCTGAAATGTCTGGGCTGCGTTTCGAAGACCGTACGGCATCCTGATAAATTCAAAGAGACCAAAAGGTGTGGTGATGGCCGTCTTTGGTTGGTCAGCGCGGCTGACGGGTATCTGCAGGTAAGCTTTGATTAGATCAAGGCGTGTGAAAATTGTCTTACCGCGTAGGTTATTCGCGAAGTCCTGTATATGTGGAATCGGATACCTATCCGGTGTTGTGATTGCGTTGAGACTGCGATAATCTCCGCATGGCCTCCAAGTCCCGTCGTTTTTCTTCACCATGTGGAGCGGACTGGCCCAAGGTGATGACGATGGTCGTACTATGCCATCTTTTTGCATTTGCGTGAATTCGGCTTTGGCGTCTTTTAGTTTATCGGGCGCGAGGCGTCTTGGCTTTGAATGAACCGGGGGGCCTCTTGTTTCGATGTGGTGCTCGATGTCGGTTTTGGGTTTTGCCGGAACTGTCGTTGGTCGAAGAACGTCGGGATATTTGCGCAGGAGCTGTTGGAAGGGTTCGTCGGCGTTCTCGAAGATGGCGCGAATTCCGAACTGGTCAGTCTTTTTACACCTCGCGCGTGCCGTTTGCGTCTTGTTGCCTACGAATATTTTTTTCGCCCTCAAGTCTACGACTAGCCCGAAGTTGCCGATAAAGTCCGCGCCTAAAATTGGGTCCGTCACATTAGCCACTAAAAATGTCCATTCGAAGATTTGTCCTAACCCAAGGTCAATTTTTAAGATACGCTGTCCGTACACTTTAATATCACTTCCGTTGGCAGAACGTAGGTGGAATCGCGTACCGAAATTGTCTGTGGCACAACGTTTATTGTCTTTGAATTTGGCGGGGACGATACTTAAGTCGGCGCCGGTATCGACCAAAAAATGTATTTTCGACCGAACGTCTGGTACAAAAAGACGGCGCGACCAAGTGTTGGGAACAGAATTTGCCCCTATTTCTGCTCCGCATCCCCGTTTTTTGTGCCACTGAAGTTGCACGGTCTGACGCACTTCTTTGCTTCTGCGCCGAATTTATGGTGATACCAGCAATGTTCAAATTCCTTTTTTCTATGTTGCGCGCTTTTGCTTCTGTCGCGCTTAACAAAGCTTCTGTGGGGGTTATGCTTACCCTGATTGTCCAGCCGTCTGATCAGCGCGCTTATTTGTTCGGTCAGACTGTTGATGGCGTCGTTTGTTGTGTCCCTTGAGGTACTTGCCGAGGGCTCATCTTTTCTTGAGGGGCTGCGCCCGCGGCCGTGTACTGCGGAAATAGTTACGGTTGGCGTCGTCTCCAAGATTTTGTCCGCGATGTCTGCAAGCGCTGTTAGCTGTACTGTTTCTCCCACCGATACAAGCACTGGCTGGATATTGGCTGGCATTTGCTGCAGGAACAGTTCCTTGAGGGTGTTCTCGTTAACCGGCTTGGAGTCTCCTTCTCCCACGAGGGATTTCATGTGACGTAGTAATTGTGACGGCTTCCTACTCCCTAATTCCAGTCCCGACAGGAGTTGTCTTACTTTTTGTGTCTCTGATAAGGACAAACGTCTGATGATTGCCTCCTTCAACCTCGTGTAAGGGGTTGTGTCCTCCGGTTTTGTGGATACGATCACGTCCGCAATCTCGTGGGCTACCTCTGGGGATAGGACTGCAAGCACATGGTTGAATTTTGTTCTTTCCACTGTTACTCCTGCGAGGGAAAATTTGGCCTCCACTAACGAGAACCACAGCTCGGGTTTGGAAGTCCAAAACGGCGGCAAAGTACCAACGGACGCGGAGATTTGTCCCTCTTTGGTTTGTTGTTTCTCTGTTTCTGGTGGTGGTTGTTGTTCTCCTGTGGGTGGTTGCTTTTCTCCCGCTTCTGTCATGGTGGCGGGTACTTGGCGCTTGTTGTACACTCTTGTTCACGACGACCACGTGCTGCTTCTTCTTTTTAACGTCGGGGTCACCAATTGTGGGGTCGTGAAGGTGCAGTGTCGAATTGTTTGCAGTCTTGCGGGTTTTTTATTTTAGTAACAATATTATACACTATATACAGGTTCAGCCTCGTCACAGAAAAAGAGATATATATTCGTATTCTTTTTCCGCGAGGGTAGCACTCCTGGATTGGGGGGATCGCGCCTGCGCCGTCGCGGTTTTGTCGCGTTAGAAGATGTCTGTGTTACCGGCGATTACAGGTCGCTACAAAACAATATGTTACAACCAATTTAACTTAAAAAAAAAACTTAAAAACCAATAATAATTATATTCTATTGAAAAATTTCTGTGTTAAATACAAAATAATTTTAACACAGAAAAGATGACTGAAGAAGAAAAGTACTAGTACAGTTCAATACAGTTCAAAACACAGTATTTAGTAATGACAATAGTTTATGAAATTAATGTTAAAGTGGTACAGTTACGGCCACGGAATTTTGGCCGTCACTTATCATTTATTGTCATAAGATGTAAGGCGACCCTTAGGTATTCGTAACCTAACTTTCTACTATTTCAAAGACTTGTCATTTTGACACTGACTCACTCGCATGAAAACACTAACAGTGACAAATTTTTAGATTTCAACAATAAAGCATGGACTACATCCATTTTCTTTTAATTGACATTATAGTGACGGCTAAAATTCCATGGCCGTGACTGTAACAATTATATTTATGCAATATAAGTATGTAATATATTTTTATATAACATGATGTATGTATAATATTTTAGTGAATCTATATAAATAAATATGAATAAAAGTATATACATGGTTTCAGTATTATTGGCGAAAATCGGCAAAGTGGCTGACATCTGGTGTTAGATTTTATAAGCTTCGAATGAAGGAAATCATTGTGAAATATTGTAGTAAAACCATTTGGTTTAAGTTTTGTTGTGGAGTTTATACATAGTTTTCGCTCATAGTTTGCAGTAATAAGTGAATAAACATTAGAAACAAATAATGAAAAATGGCACATAAGATTTGTTTTCCTTTATTTGACCTGTCAACTACTGCCAACTGTCATTTTGAAGCGCCCTCTGACGATCGTGATTTTTGCCAATAAGAGATCCGTTTATTAACCCCCTTTGCCTATTCAAAGACAATGGCACTTAAAGAGTAAACTCCAGTCGCGCGTCGGAGCTGACACGCACAATTAAATTTTTTTTTTATAGATTTTGTCACTTAAAGTCGACAGACATAACAAAACTTAAAAATTTAAATAGGATTCCTGTATTACCGAGCTGAAGCTAAACACGTGGTAGAGAGGTTACGTAGCGAAAAATAGAGAAATAGAAGGTGATATAAAGAAAAAATTACAGAAGATATTGAGAAAAGCGAGAAGAGGTATTAGAGAAAGGTAGGAAGAAAGAATTGGGCAGGGAAGAGGAGATATAGTCAGGAAAAAGAATAAATCGGCGAAGCCGGAAGATAACGACATCTAGGAAGCGCCACAGGAAGCGGATGAACAAAGACGATAGAAACCGCTCGCTCAGTCAGGGAAGCCTGGACTCTTACCTGGAGGAAAGGAAAAGAAAGAGAAAAGGGGAGGGTAGAACAGAAAAACAAGAAGAGGAGGAAGAGATTTTTTTTCAAAAAAGTAAAAAGACGGCGAGGTCTTCTGAAGTAAAGAAAACATAGAAGACATCAGAGAAAGAGAAGGAAACGGACACAGAGATTGAGAAAAAATATTGAAGCTGTTGCAAGAGATGAAGGAGGAGATGAAAGAAATAAGACGAGAAAACAAGGAACTCAAGAGAGAGATAGAGAGGCAGAGAGAAGAATTTAAAGAGAAGGAGAAGAGATGGGAAGGAGAGAGAGACTGGTGGAAGGAGAGAGTCGAAAAGCTGGAAGAGAGAATGGAAATCGAAGAGAGAAGAAAGAGGAAGAACAACATCGTGATAACAGGATGGGACGGGGAAAGAAAAAGTCATGTAAAAAAAGAGGATGTAGAGAAGTTTTTGAAGGAAAATGTAGAGGATAGTAAAGTAAAAGATTGTTACAGGGAGAAGAGGTAAACAAGGGGGATATACATAGACAACGACCTCACAAAGAAAGAAAGAGATTTCCAGAAGAAACTAAGAAGTATGGCGAAGGAAAAAAGGGAAGAAGGGAAAGAAGTAAGAGTGGGATACAGGAAATTAATAGTGGACGGGGAGCAATGGAGATGGAATGAAAAGAGAAAGAGACTAGAGGTTTTCCAATAAGAAGAAGAAGGGGAGGAGGGAAAAAGGGGGACAACGGCAAAGTAAAAAGGACAATGAAACGGGAAAAAAGAAACAAAGAAGGAAGTAAGAGGGAAACTAAGGAGGGAAGGGGGAAATCAAAGAAGGTAACGAGAAAAACAGGGGTGAGGGCACTATTTTGGAATGTAGCGGGACTAGGGAAAAAAGAAGAAGATTTTTGGGACTATGTGAAGGAGTTCGATATTGTTGGGTTAACAGAAACATGGTCAGAAAGCTGGGAAAAAATAGAAAAACTGTTACCAAAGGAGTTCAAGTGGGAATGGCAAGGGGCGAGAAGGGGAAAGAAAAAAGGAAGAGCAGCAGGGGGAATAATAACAGGGGTAAAAAAAGGAATAAAAGAGAATACTAAAAAGAAGGGTGAAGAGGAAGGTCACATGGTGAGAAACGTTAAAATAGACAGTAAATGGTGGAAAATAGTGACAGTGTACAGCAAAGAGATGAAAGAAACAATAAGCAAGATAGAAGAAACATTAAAAGACAACAGGGAAGAATGTCTGCTTCTGGGAGGGGATTTTAACGGGAGAATTGGGGAAAGAGGAGCCAGGGATTGGGAAGAAGAGAGAGGAGAGGGAAAAAGAAAATCCAAAGACAAGAAAGAAAACGCGGAAGGGAAGAAGCTAATGGAATGGATAGAAGAAAAAATAAAAAAAATAAACAAGGGGACGAAGAAGGAGAATGGACCTACATAGGCGGTAGAGGAGAGACTACGTAATAGTAAACGAAGAAGCATGGGAAGAAGTCGAAGAATTCAGAATAGGGGAAAGAGTAGAGTCAGACCATCTGCCTATAGAGATAAGTATAGGAAGGGGGAGAGAGAAGAGAGGAGGAGAAAAAAAATAGAGGAAATGCGGAAGGTGATAATTAAAGTATGGGACGAGCAAGGGGTGGAAGAGTATAAGAGAAGACTGGAAAAAGCAAGATTCAAAGAACAAGAAGTAGTGAAAATGGAGAAAGAATTGGTAGAAATATTGGAAAAAGCAGCGACAAAAAGAGAAATAACAGTAAGAGGTGGAGGAACAAAAAGAAAGAATAAATGGTGGGACAAAGAATGTAAGCAACATAAAAAGGAAGCAATAAAAGAACTAAGAAAGTGGAGAAAGACTAAAGGGAACAGAAGTGGCTTTTTAGAAGCGAAAAGAAGGTACAGAGAGACATGCAGGGAGAAGAAGAGGCAGAAGAAGGAGAGAGAGGAGGAAGAGATAAAAGCAATAAGAACAGAGAAGGAGGTATGGAACTATATTAATAGAGAGAGAAAGAAAAAACTAAATGGGAGCGAAGAGATAACGATGATTGAGTGGGAGGAATACTTCATGAGGCTGCTGGAGGGAGAAAAGGAAAAAAAGAAAACGGAAATAGAGACGAAGAGAAACCGAGTAGAACCTGAAGGAGAAGAAATTACAATGGAAGAGGTGGAGAGGCATGTGAAGAAACTGAAGAAAGGGAAGGCACCAGGGAGGGATAGAATACAGAATGAGTCGTGGATGTATGGGACGAGAAGAGTGCTAGAGAGGCTGGTGGAGGTAATGAATGGGGTGTGGAAAGGAGAAGGATTCCCGGTAGGGTGGTAATTTACCCCATTTACAAAAAAGGGGAGAAAAATAAAGTAGAAAATTACCGAGGGATAACTCTCCTAAACACAGGGTACAAGTTGTATGCATCAATTCTGAATGAAAGGATGAGCAGAGAGATAGAGGAAAAGGGAGCATTACCAGACAGCCAAGCAGGATTTAGAGAGGGGAGGGGAACTATGGATAATGTATACATCCTGGACCATTTGACGAAGAGTGAGTTAAAGAAGAAAGGGGGGAGGGTGTATGCATTATTCGTAGACTTCAAGGCGGCTTTTGACAAGGTGGACAGAGAGAGGATGTTTGAGTGCCTGAGGGAGAAAGGGGTAAATGAATGGCTGGTAAGAAAGGTGGAGGAGAAATATGAGAAGACAAAAAGTAAAGTGAAGGTAGGGGAGAGGGAAAGTGAATGGTTTGTGACAACAAAGGGAGTGAGGCAAGGGTGCCCGCTCAGCCCCTTGTTGTTCACGATGTATGTGGCAGATATGGACGGAATGTTAGAGAGAGCACAAGCGGGGGGGTGTGTGGTAGGTAGAAAAAAAGTGTGGAGTCTGGCGTTTGCGGATGATGTGGTAATGGTGGCAAAGAGTGAAAGAGAAATGAAGGAAATGATAAAGAGTTTAGGAAAATATGTGAAGAAGAAAAGACTAGAAGTGAATGTAGAGAAAACAAAAATGCTGGTGTTCAATAAGAGAAAGAGGAAGAACGAAGAGAGTGATTGGAGGTGGCAGGGAGAAGTAATAGAACAAATAAAAGAATTCAAATACTTGGGGTATGTGTTCAATGAAAGAGCCACAGATAAGGCACATATTAGAGAACTGGCAAGAAAAGCGAACAAGGTGATAGGAGGTGTATGGGGAATAGGAGAGAGAAGGTGGGGAGGCGATTTTAAGAGGAGAATGATGATGTTTAAAAGTCTTATTGAAAGCGTGTTGTTGTACGGAGCAGAGGTCTGGGGATGGAAAGAACAAGAGGTGATAGAGAGGGTGCAAGAGAAATATCTAAGGTGGGTGCTAGGGGTGGAGAGAGAAACGCCAGGGTACATAGTGAGAGAAGAATGCAAGAGGAATAGGTTGAGAGTGAAAGCGGGAAAAAGAGCGGTCAAGTTCGAAGACAGGATGGAAGGGAGGAAAGAATGTAGGATATTAAAGGAGTGCTGGAGAGAAAAAAATAAGAATTCAGAGAAGAATGATAGGGAGAATTACTACAGGAGGAATGGGTATGCAAGCAAAGAAATAGAGAGACTGAGAGAAAGAGGCATGTGGATGAATGTAGAACTAAGTGAAAGAGATAAGGATACGGATAGACAAGAGAGGAGAGAAAGAATTAGAGAATCCAGATACAACGGGAAGTACGGAAGATGCATGATCGAGGAAGTACCGAAGTATTTGGGGAGGGAGAGCGAGAAAGAAAGAAAGATGATGGCGAAGTTTAGGTGCGGAAATGAAGAGAGGGAAAATAGGTATTGGGCAGAAGATGGAGGAAGAATGTATAGAATGTGCTATGAGGAAAGAGAGACGATTGAGATATGTGGAACGAGTGCAGTGAGATGAAACAAAGAGAGAGGAAAGAAAGAGAGGAAATACTGAATGTAGATGGAAGGGAAATTAAATGGATGAAAGAGGTATGGAAGAGGAGGGAGAAGGGAGAAGAGGAAAGGGGAGGGGCGAAGAAATAGAGAATTTTATTTAGTTTTTTATTTATTATTATAATTGTTAAGTGTATATGTATAGGAATCAGAAAGCCCGTAGGGCAAATAAAGATTTATTATACTTAAAAATTTAAATATATCTAAGTCAAACTCCATAAACTTTAATGAGCGTAAAATTACAAATGGAACATGGCAGAACACTTCTATATATATGATTATGGCAGAAGTGTTCTGCCGAAACATGTTCCATTTGTAATTTTACGCTCATTAAAGTTTGTGGAGTTTGACTTAGATATATTTAAATTTACTCCACCTGGATTTAAGAACATTCTTCTGGTTTATAACAAAACTTGTTGATCATCATCAAACTGAAGCGAATCTTAAATACTGAATGACATATGCCAAACAACTTCATCTGAGTGACATAAGCCTACTTAATTTTGCACCTTCTAGTGCACTCTTTATGCTTGTAAGAGAAAAGAATTTACAATTAATATTATTATATATAAAAAATCTGGTCTTCATAAATGATTCATATCTACATGTTGCATGTGGAAAACAAAATTTATATCTAGTTAATAACTCGATTTCAGTTATTAACATTGGATAAAGACATTGGTTTTGTTATAGTAACTTGTTTTCGATTGACATCTTTGGCTTTTTGTCTGCAGGGTGTGTCACTATGATTAGCTTCCGGCAACATATGAAGGATCTATACAGTATAAGGGAAAACCTTATAGCTAACTGCATTTTGAAGACCCCTATCATAAATTTTTGTTAAAAATTTTAAATATATCTAAGTCGAACTCCACAAACTTTGTGGAATTCGACTTAGATATATTTAAATTTTGTAACAAAAATTTACTCCACCTGGATTTAAGAACATTCTTCTAGTTTATAAATTTTTGTGTTTTTGACAACAGCCAAAATTGACACTTAGGGTAACTAATGTATCTATATTACATCATATGTCATGAAAGTTATCTATTGCGACGGGTCGTACCTCCTTTTTTCTTCTCAAATCGCATTTCTCTTTACATGGAGTAAATATTCCTATATTCTTCTCATTTATAATTTAATTTCGGTGAAGCTGTTTATTATACAGGTTATATGCATCAGTTATAGATCCACAAAGTTAAAAATTCACGCTGTAAGTCGAACTAGTGATCGCCCGTCACTCGAAATTCGAGTGGTATGTATTGAATTGGTAATCAAATGAATGTAAAAAAAGTGAATACTTACGTAAATAGTTTTGAATAAAGACTGGTTACCATATTACTTATTACAATTTTTAATTTGCCTTGTCTGAATAATTAAAAAAAAAAGACGGAATAATTTCTTTATATACAATGTTTTACGTAAACACTTGTTTATTGTGCGGTGAAAGATGCCCCTGATTGAATTGTTCGCTAATGTAGAAACGGAGGCCATCGAATGTACGAAACAGAAGACATTACTACCAGTACTGTGTTGAAAAACCGATTAAACAATAAATCTTCCGCTTCTCGATTGATTTGTTGAGAAAGTCGCAGGTCATAAAATATTGGTCCTCTATTTCACACTCTTCACACTCCGCACCCAAATATCCATCCAGATGTATAAGCTTCCCTAGCCAACTTGCTAACAAAACCTCAGGGGCGGGACTAAGATACCTATATTTAGCTACAGTTGTCCAACTTCTCACTTAAAACGATTCACGCTCATTTAAATCGATGACTGTAATGGACCGCTTTTTCCTTAAAATAATTTGCAAATAATTAATGATCCTGTGAAATTTTTGAAAATTTAATGTAATCTACACATAGAACTTGTCAATGTCTTTCATTTAAAAAAAAAAACAATTATCAAAATCGGTGCAGTACAGACTGTTTCGTTTGGTTGAAATTGATTCATGTTCAACGATTAAATCTGGGTGGTCTATTTTTCACCACCATGCATTGATATGCTATTATTCCAGACTGACTTTGAGTAGCCCAATTTTTCACTGACCATTCTTTTACATACCATTCTACTGAAATACATAATCTTGCAAACAGGAAGTGAACGATTTTCATTCCAAAGATTATACTTTAATGTATTTAGTCGCTTTTACTGCGCCTGTGTCAGCTACAAACGTTTTTGTTTGGTCCCAATTATTTATTCCCATAGACCTCTAAAAATCAGTGTCTCTAACATTTTCTGGAAATTCCTTACATTTGTATGATTTTGTCAAACATGTACATCTTGCACCCATTTTGCGTTCATTCCTCTGCGAGTTGTGAAGAATGTTTCTTCTCATTTTATTAATATTTCTTTTTTTTGTTTTCAGAACGTACATCATTAGATAATAATTATTAGCTATTTATTATACTAGTGTCTTATAAGGCAAATAAGTCACGAAAGAAATGTTTAGCCACGAGAGCTTGCTCGAATGCTTCATAGTCAGCGAGTGAGATCCTTGAATCACGAGTGCGATAGCATGAGTAATACACATCTCAGGAGCTTACAATGTCATTTCGGTCACGTGTAAGATATGACGTTTTATGCCCGACGTGTAATTTCTTGTAAAAGTTAAAAATCAAAAAATTATTCATGTCTTACCATTGTGACCATAGTAATTCACCCCTTTTTATCATTATATCACTTGTGAGAGAAATACCTTCCTTTTGCGTGGCAAAAATAGTCATCTAGATGTTAGTCGGGTATAAAATAATTTATTTGCTCAGCACGAGCCCCCCACCCACGCTCACGCATTCCGGTGCGTTCGCCGGGAGACCTTCGATGTGGCTGGAGTACGCAGCCTATCTATCTACTACCTATTTGGCTTAGCACCGACTTCAGACAGATCATTGGGTAGTACATGTAATAATACATGTATTCAATTATTTTTCACTTTTTGAAGTCGGTTCTCTTTTTTTTTAAAAGCTAATTTTTTTACAATTTTAAGTGATAAGTTAGTGATACCTAGTAAAGACGCTTCTCCAATATTGAGGTCCTCAATAAAGTTGACGAAGAAATCGGTATGAACATAATTATATACATAAAATGAAGAAAAAATATGGGGATTTTTCTCGATTTCCATGGGATTCCCTGATCAGATCCTGATTTTTTGACAATGGAATCACGTCAAGAGTATACCCTTTCAAATAAAAGAAGAATTTTGTAAATCGGTCCACAACTGACAAAGAAATCGGTGAACATACCTACATGATAAGTCGGTTAAAAAGGGAGCGAGAATTTGAGGATTTTTCTAGATTTCCATGCGATTCCCTAATCAGATCCTGAATTTTTTAACAGTGTAACCACCTTTAGAGTATGCCCTTTCAAATAAAAGAAGAATTTTGTAAATCGGTCCACAATTGACGAAGAAATCGGTGAACATACATGATAAGTCTGTTAAAGAGGGAGCGAAAATTTGAGGATTTTTCTCGATTTCCATGGGATTCCCTGATCAGATCCTGATTTTTTAACAATGTAACCACCTTTAGAGTATACTCTTTCAAATAAAAGAAGAATTTTGTAAATGGGTCCACAATTGACGAAGAAATCGGTGTACATACATGAAGTCGGTTAATAAAAGGGAGCGAAAATTTGACGATTTTTCTCGATTTCCATGGGATTTCCTGATCAGATCCTGATTTTTTAACAATGTAACCATCTTTAGAGTATACCCTTTCAAATAAAAGAAGAATTTTGTAAATCGGTCCACAATTGACGAAGAAATCGGTGAACATACATGAAGTCGGTTAATTAAAGGGAGCGAAAATTTGAGGATTTTTCTCGATTTCCATGAGATCCCCTCATCAGATCCTGAAATGGTGACAATGGGACCAATCTGCAAGTATACTCTTTCAAATAAAAGAAGAATTTTACAAATCGGTTGATAAATGACGGAGTTCTGCGGTAACAAACATTAAAAAAAAAAAAAAAAACATACAACCGAATTGATAACCTCCTCCTTTTTTGAAGTCGGTTAAAAATAGAATACATTCGTCACTAAAAATTCACGAATTTTTGTCTCTGATTTCTTATCGTTTGTGAAATGTTTAATAGATTTTGGAAGATGATTATAAATCTTAATTCCCATGTATATGTGACTTTTTTCAAAGATAGTGAGGTTGTGTGAAGATGTTTCCTCGAAATTGGCAATAGCCTCATTTTCTCAGTGTCAGCAAGTGTCTTGTAACTACTCCTGTCTTGGTCAATGTATTCATCTTTATTAGATGAATGGTCGTCTTTTTCAATTTTAACACATTATCAATCTGTTTTAATACAACTATATTTCGGAAACTGTTGTTTGGAACGGTTATCAAGTATGAATTACCAGAGAAATTTGGGAAAAAGTCTGTTACCCTAATTTTTATGTCGTCTTCATTCTCTAGAATTATTACTTTCATTTTTTTATTTCTTCTACACATTCTTCTCTACTTATTTCTGACGCTTTCTTTATACAATCAACATTGTTCTAGAAGACATTCTGTAAAAAAACGTCCTATTTAATGATTGCGTAATGATTTCCATTAAAAACCATGTAATATGCAACATAATTCATTATTAATTAATAGAATAATTAATCTATTATGAGAACTACCATTTCATAACATTAATTTAATAAAACGAATGTCATTAAAAAAGTTAATTTATCTACTTACCTCAAGCACACAATATATCTTGAATATATCAATAATTTTATAATTATTGCTATTATCATACGTACAGAACAGTAAGAATTGCACGTACCACAGAATAATAATTATGACATACGAGTTACTGCCTTCTTGATTTCGCGCCTAAAATTTACGTGACCCTGTGTTTCTATAATATCGGCATAAATTATTCGATTTACCGAGTTTAAAGTTCTGCCGACAAATGGAGAGGACAATTATTGACAGGAATCTGAAAAACTCAAATTTCCATAAAAATGGAACTCACGAGGTCCTGCGTTGAGGCCGTCGATATGAGTATTATTGAAGTAAAGGGGGTACTGATGGTTGTTGGAATATTCAATATGATGACAATAGTCCAAGAGCCCGCTGCAAAAAAACCGGGCCGATCAGCTTACAAGATGGAATGTTTTTTAAATGTTAGTACTCACATCAACCCTAAGAAAAACCATCATGGTGTGCCTGGGCAGAGTCTGTTCACAAGTTTAAGGGGACCAAGAACTCAAACATTGTGACAGTTCAGCAACTGACAAGGGAAGAGCTTTGAATATGTAAGTGCAGCTTATATACCAGTGATGTTTCGATTACACTCGTCGGCGTGATAGCCTACCTCAACAAGTTTTTGCTTTTCGGCGGGATACTCGGGATTCGATGCCCACTCATGTAAAAACATTCCACCCTGTAACCCGATCGGCCAGGTTTTTGCAGCGGGCTGTCGCGGCTCTACAATTATTATATTTGAAAGTGAAAGAGACAGTTTTTGTAACTAACAACAACCTGTAAACAGTTAATCAAAGCTAAATGAAAATATTCGAACGGCGAATTTCAACGTTTTAACATTAACAAGTATACTGCTTAATATTTTTTTTATACACCATTTCTTCAACCAAGTCTATATTTTGTATTTCTTCTGGATAAGGGAGAAAAGTCTTTAATAATGTATGCAAGTTCCACCAATTAAATACATTTTCAGAAGTACCTAAAAAGACGAGTGGTTGCTCTATACAGGGCTTCTCAATCAAGAACGTTGTAGTTGTAATGGTTTAGTGTCAATATCAATAATTTATTATCGAAGTAATATCAAAGGAGAGCGATTGGATCCAAAAAAGCAGTGCCGGACCTATGGTTTATTTTTTCAACCACCACCGGAATTGTGGAATTTAATTCCGGGTTGTCATAGTCAGTCAAAAAAGGGCGCTCCCTGATTAACCCTATCCACGTAGTCGGATAAATTTACGGCACTTCGTAAGTTATCCAGCTCAATATCCTCCTCAATATCTTTACGCCGTAGCAGCGATATAGACAAAACGGAATAACATCAGAGAAGAAGGAACAGTAAAACTCCACAAACTACACACAAGCTTGAAGAGAAGACAGAATGCCAATCATATGGAGCGTGGTGGTATTTATTTTATTGTACGTTTTACCAAGCGTCATTTTTAGGTTTATGATCTTCGGTTCTACTCTTAGCTTATGTTTTGCTTCGTATAATCGAGTCGTATGCTATTTGAAATATGTTTTGTATTATCTTTGCCAGCAAGACAGGGAGACCCTCTCTCTCTCTCTCTCTTTACACTAGTATTCAACCTGTGTCTAGAAAATATCATAAGAGAAAACGGAATAAAAAGAAATGAACCTACAAGGTCCAAAGTGTGGCAGGCGCACGAAAACAGCTAGAAAAATTATTACAAAATCTAGACAGAGTAGCCAGGGACCACAGATTAGTAATAAACGAAAACAAGACGAATTCTATGGAAATGGATGCAGTAATTACAGAAGAAAATGGTAGTATTAATTTTAAAGCACAAGATGGGAAAGAATATGAATTCGAAAGAGTAACGCAAGTGGACTCCTTGGGAGTAACATTTACGAACAAGTGCCGTGAAGACGAAGAAATAAACAAAAGAATAGCAAAAAGAATAGGGCAGTAGGAAGCTTTGGATGAGTAGAGTGCAACCCCCTTGGTTTGGGTTTTCTGTATCGATAAAAAAATTTAAAGTTTGGCTATAAAATCTGAGCACGCCACTGCATCCAGTGCAATGTAAACAAGAAAATTTTGGCGACATTTAGTTCATAAATAATAGACAAAAACTGTCATCCTTCTTTTGATCTAACTGACCTCAGTTCTGAAAGAGCATCGAAGAGCCGAAGATGTATCACGCGTATTTTCCCGAAAATTATACAAAAGGTGTAGATTCTTATCCCGCCGCGTCGAGAGGTGCGAAACATTTTAAACATTGTTGACGGACGAAGCGTGTTTTACGTGAACGTGTGCAAAACAACAATTCCGTATCAACGTCTGATGTGCCGTGTCGTTGTTGATTCTCTCGGACTCGACCGTATGCCTTTTTTCATCACGTCGATTTCATGAACGCCGAAACTAGAATGGTTTATGCCCCATTAAAATTTTTGACTCAAATTTTCAGTTATGTTGTACTGGACCTTATGATGCACCAGTTAAAATGTTTACCTATATTTCAATTTCACCCCGTTGTCAAACATGGATATTCAACAAAGAGACAGAAACCAAACTAGACATCTGGGAAAAATCTGTGAATGATATTTTGGGGGATCAAAATAGAAGAGAACGTATGGAGAAGACGAACAAATGAACTGCACAAGAAACTGTACAAGAAACCAAAGATCTCGCAAAAAAAATCAGTCTCGCCTGCACTTACTCTCGCCGTAAGCTTTGTTCGAAAAGAGTGCCAGTGACGGGAGAAAGGACGGAAAGTCCCGACTCCTCGTCGAATCCTTTGGAATGAAAACAAAACGAACCAAGTGGAAAGTAGCCGGAAAAAAAAAATTAAAAAACCGCCCCTCCAGAATAGTCTCAACTAAAATTTCCGCCCCCTGGGAACCACAACCAGATCCAAGACGACAGCATCGACAAGAAAACCAGAACGGAACATCCAACCACCGACAACCACTGAAAACATCTCCGGAGTAGACGACGGGATAGGTGTATCAAACAGCGTAAAAGCGATTTTTTGAAATTCGTAAATTTGAAAAAAAAAAATAATTGCGGGAAAATGTAATTTCTAAAAAATCGCTCTCTAGCTGCAAACATCTATATTTTATCAACACGCCCACAAAATTTGAACGAAAAATCTTCAAAAATAACATAATTATGTACATACAACGCCCGGCAGTCATCACAAAGCCCGCTCACCAGCTCGGCAAGCCAAAGGTCATCGCCTCAGCGACCATCCACGGCCCAGACAACCCAGCTCAGAAGCTGCAGCAGCTCAAGCTCCAGCCCTACATCGAGCGCATCAAACAATAATAATAATAAAATCGTTTATTGTCCAATTACACGCAAAGAAAAAATACATAATACATTATGTACATAAAAAAATTACAAAAAATAAAACCATAAAACTAGTTAATTGGACAAAAGGTTGTTCAGCCTTTGGCTGGTCTGTTTGGGGATGCTTGCTAGGTGTTTATTTCTGTAATTTACATCGTGAACATCAGATCTTAATTTGATTAGTAAATATAAATATTAACTCGCGTTCCTCCAGCTCCCTCTTCAGCTCTTTCAACGTAACTTTCTTCGTTGCCATCTACGTATTTATTTAACCCCACACCTTACACCAAGGTGGCGTTTACGGGTTCACAAAACTATTTCTTTAAACGAAGTATTTACAATTTATTTAAACAACTCTTGCCTATGTACAGATTTCACTTATAACGGTAAAGTTATTTATTTAAACAGTTCGCACGAATCACACGGACTGTGTCGCCCAGTAGTTTCACTTCAGACTAACTAAACGGCCGTTCTCGCGTCGTATTTGAAGAGGGAAGCCGCTCGTCGATCCGTCAAAAACTGGGTCGTATGAGTTGGCAATGACAGCATCACGCGTTTCTTCCAGAACGTAACAGTATTACGGCGGTTCAGGCGGTCCCAAGGGAGCACCAAACGCCAACATTCGGGTTCAGAGGAGATTATTTTCTGCAGAGAATTTTTATCGAGGTTTCAGAATCACTTGATATTTACACACGGTAGACAGACGAGTATTTGTATCACATTTTACTTACCATAAGCCAGTTGTAACATTTGTATCAGAAAATAATGAAATAAAATCGATTCCTACCATTGTCTTAGCAAGTTTCACTTCAGTAGTGTGCTTATAAAGGTGAGGCACATAACATTTTTTTTATTGTTGTTGCATAATATTTATTGTTATATTCACGGTGCAGAAGCGATTTTGAGACAGAAATTGTACATGTAAAAACAAAAATCTGAGAATATTAGCTACCCTTACTCTAGTTTAGAGCAAAACGTTAGTATAAAAAACGAATTCTGCCTGGAATCCACGCGCGACAGAAGTGTAACTTTTTATTGAACAAGAAATAATTGAGTAATAATGACTGACCACTCTCAACGGAGAGAAGAGGTACAATATAAAATATATCCCCTACTTATATTATTTGAACGTTACTTATTTTCGTGTCGGACACGAGTTATAGGCTTACACCGTGCGAAAAGAAGTTTGACTTCAAAAAATCGAATATAAAATTTGGTAGAGGAGTAAAACAAGAAGAAAATTTAAAAAATATTAAATAACATTTTGACCGTGAATTTTTATACAAGTAAAGAAAAAGTTGACGATATTCTTTCAATTAATAATAATAATGTAATTAGAACAGTAAAGTTTTACAAAAAATATTTGAAGGATTATTATTAACTATTTAAATGACAATAAATTTTAGAATCATCAGTTTTGAAGCCAGATAACATCTTTATATGGACATTTGCTAATAGAATGATAATGTATCATGGCCTGGACATTAATTTAGTGGATAATTTCCTATAACACAATACAGTGGCGAGCATTAAAATCTTGCGGTTAGTTAGTCATTTTGAAATTTCATGCTATTCTTACAAATACATTATAAATATGTATAAATTGCTCGCTAATGTGTCAAAGAATGATATTGACGACCAATCTTTATTGCTCACGACTGTATATATGTAACTAAAGGAGATTGTGGGTTGTTATTGCCAGTCTTATTACACCATTCACCACACATTCTTCCTTCAGACCGTTTGGGAGCCATCTTGCGCAATAACACAATTCAAGACAGGCAGAACAACGAAGGTATAAACTATGTCTGCATTATTAAAGAAACCCTCATGTTGTTTAAATGCTCAGGGATGTTAAAAGATAATTTATACATCATGGTTGCCTTTGGAAAACAAAATCTACAAGCTATAAATACATACTGTATAATTACATTACTGGAAAATTGTTTAGCAAATGATCTTCCGTTCACTTTACCGAAAGAAGCAAAAACTATTTATTAAAAAAATCCTCTTTTAAACAATATCACTTTTAACATCTAATTTGTAAGCACCCGGGCCTACAAAAAATATATTTTTTAGTTTATATCATTTAACAAATTAAAAATAACGAATAAAAAGGTCCATTGTTACAGAATTAGAATTACGGGAGGTCTTTTAATCAGTGCTTTGACTGGATTTTTTTGTTTTTTTTTTTAAGTGTAATTTGGCGTTAATTTAGTGTAGTATGTTTTTTAGTTAACAAATGTAGTTTTAGGTACATATATACAACATGGCAGGTATGGACTGAATGTACCATAAAGGGAGCGCCGGCGAGACAAAATTTTATGGTCCGTGAGTCGCGCACCGCGAAATTTTTCACGGTACTTGCTGTGGTCAATGTCATGGGACATGTGTGATCAGCATGTAATGTTTGAAATTAAAATTACTGTAAGCAGAGGAACAAGCTGAGAATAAAACTTTGGCAAGCCTTCTCAACCAGTGACGTCAGAGGGTAAATCGTGGAGTTCCCACCATTACAATATTACGAACGGTCTGACGGAGTGGAAACTGGGGACAGTTGGGTCGAAACTGGCAAAGAAGGAGGGACTTGCAAGTTGTGGTAAGCTGGTGAATTGGTATAGAAAAAGACAGTTCTGAATTTCCATTCGGGTTGAAATTCCTGGCAGCCTCCTCGGTCCTTTATCTACGCCACAGGGCCCCCAAGAAGATCCGCCGCCAGCTTCCCATCCCTCCACCTGGTGACTAGAACTCCGTCGATGCCCCGCAGCTCTCGGCCCTTGTATCAACATAAATGAGATAACTGTTCTCATGGAGTATATTTAAGATCAGGAGAAGTCAATAGTACAACGAATCTTATAGATATATAAAAATCAATTGCCGTGCGGTAGTCTCTCGCAAGAACTCAAGAATGGCTTGACCCAGTTTGATGAAATTTTGAGTGGACCATGATTTTAGTAGGTTCAGGTTTAGATTCACAATTATTGGAGCCGATAGGTGGCACTACAATCGGGTTCTGGGAATATTTTTTTTGTCTTAAGTTTTTTCACATATTTTAACATAATATAACCTCATAACTTCACCACCCCCAATATTTTTTGAAATGAAAAAATTAGAGGGCAAGCCAACGACTAGACCTTAAGAGGGTTCTCCAGTGGCAGGTAGATTTCTGCCGGTCGAAGCACATTTTCTCGCAATATCTTTTTTTTAATTTACAAATTTCAAAAAATCGCTCTGTAGCTGCAAAGATCTATATTTTATCAACACGCCCACAAAATTTCAACGAAAAATCTTCAAAAATAAAAGAGTTATATTCAACGGCGCGCAAAAATGTACAGCAATGTGCGGCATTGAATATAACTTTTTTATTTGCGAAGATTTTTCATTGAAATTTTGTGGGCGTGTTGATAAAATATAGATCTTTGCAGCTACAGAGCGATTTTTTGAAATTTGTAAATTAAAAAAAAGATATTGCGGGAAAATGTACATCGACCGGCAGAAATGTACCTGCCACTGGACAACCCTCTTAAAAGATTAAAACTTTTTGTATCTTGCTTTAAAATCAAATAGTAATTTCAGATATGTCTGAAAATGAAATTAGCAAATAAGCACGAGGAGCTTGTGTTCCCGTTTTTATATGGATTGCCATTTACACGAGGAAAAAAAAACGACAGAACTTGTGCTTGTACCTCTTTCACATTTTATTCATAAAAAGGTATCAATATAATGGGGATTATAATAAAATGGGGTGATACTGACAACAGAATTTTTTTTTGGGAATCATTAAACCAAAAAAGGATGAATTTGTACGTATGAGATATTTACAGAGACTAGAGCTTATTGGCCTTAATCTGAAGGATGTGTTTTCACAATTGCTTTAATGAAAAATAAATTGTGCGCAACGTAACTAATCAAAAACGAAATTTACAACATAAACCAAACAAGAAACTTCAATAACTACATGCAAAAACACATCCCAAGGTTTACACAAATAATAATCATGTTAAAACAGATCTTTGAAAAAACTGTACATTCTAGAGAGCTATCTATAGAGAGATTATCGTCGATATGTCATGCAGACCTACAAAATCTGCTTAAAAAAGAAGAGTATCAAAATATAACTAACTAAAGAATAATACATTAAACACGAGGGAAATTAGTTTCCATTGCACTTATACCAAAAATAACTTATGGAGTACCTAATGATAATTACAAACAAATTCTTAAGTTATAAAACTTACGTGATATTTGCATAATATAAATCCTACCAGTCAATTTTATAAGTTAAAACTTACACGCTACAAGACACAATGCGTCTTTTGTATTGAGTCTCCACAATTTTTACAGCGACTTCCACTATTGCCATCTTTTTTGAGAAACTGGCAATGACCAAAACAACACCTCTTGAGGGGCGATACTGGAAGTCTAAACTACTACTATTAGCAGTGACTAACAGGTATATGATAACTTTACATCCTTGTTATTAATAATTTCTCTTAGGAACATATATAGTTTATGTTTTCTATTTTACAGTTTCTGTTCATTCTCCCATGTGCTGTTATTTATAATGCAATTTTAAAATTCGTACCCCTTTTTAAGTAGTAGTTTATCTGTATTAATTTTAAAGTTACATTGCTACTCATTAACTACAAAATAGATGTCAAGAGTATGAAACTTGCTTTCTCTATTCAAAATTCTAATTAACGATAATAAAATTACATTAGAGACGCATTTGTTCACAGAACATTACATAGTTTAAAAATACAATTGTGATATAATAGTCCCAATACTTGCTTTTCAGACCTAGTTATATTTGATCGAGATCTGCAAATAGTGTAAATAAAATATAAACGTCAACTTATTGCTTACTCACATAATAAAAGTGATATTAAATTAAAGTGTTAATTTTAGCTTCGTAAATAAACGGCGGTATAAATAGTTTACGGTCATGGTGCTTGAGGAATCACAGTGAGATTCTCGTTATGTCGATTGAATTAACAAAATAAAGAGTATGAAACACTACACGTTTTGCGATAGACAAACTATTCCTGATAAATATGCGCGTTTATCATAAATCAACCGACTGCCGAATGGTTCAGTTTAAAGTCAGTTTTTAAGGATTGCCGTATAAGTGAATGGAAACGAGCTTACGTAACTAATCCTTAACTAAGTTAGAGAGCTGGGTTAGATGGGCTATCACAAGGGCTTACGTTAGTGAGTTACAGCTCTTTGGCTCTTTCTTTTTGTGCTGTTTTGTGCTACGTACACAAGACAAATAACAATAGTTGAGTATTTTTTCGTAGGCCTAACGGAGCTGCAGATATGTTCAGTAGGGTGTAAACCGGTTGTAACCGCTACGATATACGGCAGCCTGCAAAAAAAATTAGTATCATGTATTATACAACTATTTCGTGTTAAAATAAGCACCTTGAATATACAAAACATGCTTTTTTATATAAACTGGCTGAGATTGACAAATTTGAAAAAAAATGTATCCGATAACGTGTCACATACCCCATATCCAGCCATAGGCCCTATTCCATGTCCCAGATAAGGATCTGTGTAATCCCGTCCGTATCCAGCAACAGCAGCGTATCCAGCAACGGGTTGGGCAGCGCCATAACGTGCTGCAACAGCAGTATAGGTGGCAGCAGCGGCGTAACTTGCCTGTTGGGCAGTCGATAGAGGTGTTTTTAATAGAGGTGTTGCGGCCGCAGCAGCCTAGAACAAACAGCCATGCACAGCCATGCACATCTAAAGCCACTAGATGCATACACATCAAGGCTGTGCTATGTACAACACATCACTTGTTCAAAAACTACATATCTTTTTAGGAATTTGTAGATTTTGAACAATATGTTCATTGATCGTGAAAACAGTTAAGACAGGCTGTCCCAGACTAAGTATTCACATATTTCAGAAATTAAAAATATATTTCCTAAAACGTTTTTTGAAAACCAAGTAGTGTTCACAATTTTTTATAAAGGCAAGATGAATAAAATTATATAAATTTTCAGTGGTTATCACCATTAATTCTGGTGACTATTGTAATTTTAGTAGGGGAGTGTGTATCAGGAAAATTTTCATATAACACAAGGAAGGCAGTTAGATTTTAAGCTAGCTTCTGGAAGAGGAAAACAACATACAAAGTAAGAAAATGGAATACAGAAGCACAAGTGAAAAAATTAAAATCTAAAATCTGTAAAATGGGAACAATGCGAGTCGTATTGTTGCCTATAAAACGTCAGCAAGATTGAAATAATTGTAGAAATGGAGACAGATAAAATTAAGACACGGGTGTCTCTTCTAAAATATAGAGTTTTAGTTATAAGTTTTCAGATCACTTTAAAATGTTATCTCAATAAATTTACGTCACTCCTACACCAAGAAGAAGTAAAGAAAAAATAATATTCGCCGATTATAGACGAATAGAAACCATATAACGGATGGACAAGCAAAGAAAGAGCAGTAAATATCGTAACCTTGGCCAAGAAAGCATCTTGCAGGCATGTAACCGCTCTGGGTGGTAGAAGCTATCTAAGAAAGAATGAATGATTGTTGTTCCGCTTAAATGTGCAGTGCTTAATTGGCACCACCTTCATTGGAAATTAAAACATTGAATGATTGCGATAAAGAACACCGCATGAATCAAAAGTAATCAGAAAAAGAACCGCTATGAAATAACAAAATGTTACATAATGTACTTCGTATTATAAGTTCAACGATTAGCTGTCAATGTTAAACAGCTAAGCGTCGACGGAAGGTATGAAAGGTTTACTATTCAGAACTTTGTCATTGTTAATATAGTTCATTCAGACATAAAATGGAGTTCCAATATTATATTAGTGTCAAAAAACCTATTTCTAAAAGTAACAACAAAGTAAATTCTAACAGTTAATTTACGAAATGGACCGTGTGTTTAATTAATTTGATAGACGGTATTCCACATAATCATAACAAATAATTAGTATACAAATTAGAAAAATATAGTATGTATTCAATTGCTTTTTTCATTTATTTGGGTGTCATCGAACTGTGATGGCGAGTATATTGAATTACAAAACGTGTATTATTTTCAGTAACAGAAGTACGTATGCATGCAATAATATTGTTACAGTAATTTGGAAACATATATTTTTTAATAAATAGATAGCGATTATAAATCTTTAGAATTACAAGAAGATATATTAAATTTGGAAATGTAAATATGTGTGTCGTATTAATGTTCTTTTTTATCACTGCTGTATCTCCAACATCAAAATTACATTAATTAACTGACAGTTTACATAACATTTTCAAAAGATTAATCAAGTTTGGGGTACTAAAATGTTCATTAATTCTTCACCACATTCAGTTCTGATGGCTTATCCAATCTCCAAATATTGGCGGAAGATAATCATTTTGATGTCTTTCCTCGATAACTGTTAGTCTGCAAACACAGTGTGCCATGTAGCCTGAACGAACCAGCAAAATAATTGCAATAAATTTTCAGTACATTGTCTCTATTTATGTTTGCCTTATTACTTCGTCTTAGACCTGCTAGTCAACAGTAACAGCACAACAACGAGTACCAATAATGTATTAGTTTTATATTAGCAAAACTATTAGTCTAGTATAGAGTTATTAAACAAACTTTGTAAAAAAAATATGTTGGTTAACATGAAAAATAAAGAATTGACTGAATTAATTAATTTATTAAAGTTCCATAAAGTGCAAAAAACGTGGAATTATATAATTATGAAACTTAAACCATTATTAAATTTTAATTTGCACTCAAACTGTTCAAAATTAAGAACAAATTAGATTGGTACCGAGCGGCCGAAAACCAAATTAGTCAACGTTGGCCATGGACGTAAAGTCGCTTGTCAGCGACTTGTGCATTACCACCAATGACTAATTTTGTTCTCAATCTACCTATATCTATCCATCTCGAGGGCTTAATGTCAAAACACGCTAACAATTTTTTTTTATTTTGCTCTAATTTGGTACACACTAAAAGTAGTGTCACAATGGAACTTTTTTGAAACTGTCTTTTTTTATTATTATTTGACACGTATTAATGGTATTACGTTGGTGTTGAGCCAACTCCTGTCAAGGTCAAGCCAAGTGTTAATTTTTCAGATAAAAAACATAACCATAAATACAACCAGTACTACCTACCTAATCCTAAAAATCCCTAGAATTTATGCTATATAAATTCTTTTGATCTTTTCGGGCTTTACCGGCTCTAAACATAACATCTAGCAAGGAAATCTGCTACAATTAGCCTAAATTTTAGTAACATGTTATATAACTTTGTTATATAGCAGTGTTATATAGCAAGCCTGGACCTGGCTTTAAGTGTAAATATTCGATCTAGCTGTTACGACCGACTTTACTCGCGCTTATAGTTGTTGGAATTGGTACAATCGCGTAAAGCAGTTTTTAATAAAAAAAAAATATATAGCAAAATCGTCAAAAAAACGTCAAACACGGGTTATTTTTAAAGAAGAGTCCAAGTGCCAATTCTCATGCCTGTAACATTGTCGTTCTTCAAGTTATAAGTATTCAGAAAAAAATCACTCCAAAATCCACCCTCCCTTTTTTTCGCAGTTCGTAAAATTATTTTTGCAAAATCGTCAAACACAGGTCCAGTCTTTTTTAAAAGAGAATCTAAATTTCAATTTTCACGTATGTAACACTGTTTTCGAGTTATGAGAATTCCGAGGAAAACTACCCTCTCCATTATTTTTTCGTGGTTAGAAAACATATTTTTTTGCAAAATCGTCAAACACGAGTCTAGTTATTTTTAACGGAGAATCTAGATCCCAATTTTCACGACTCTAATACTGGCAGTTTTCAAGTTATAGGAATTTTCCACCACCAATTTTTTCTCGGTCGGTAAAGAAATTTTTGCAAAATTGTCAAACACGGGTCAATCTCAGTCAATCACTATCTTCAAATGTATGTTGGCGCGAATCTCAGCAAGACATTTAGATTTTTTTTAAATCTTTCCCGAAGGAATGGGCAATTTTAAAGCGAAGTACAAAAACTAGAGTCTATAACAATACTAAATAGCGAACATTTACACTTAATAACGGCACTATTGATGAGAACAAAAATGAATTTCCCCATGCTTTCTGGCCATTAATTGGCTTCAATGCCTAACCTACCTCAACCAACTACGTCATCACTAATAGCAATATCAAATTGATTTTCCAGTTAATAATCTATGGTGGAATAGAGAATGCTATAAAATATGATAGATCACTGTTGTACGAGTAAGATAGTGATATAATATAAAAATGTTTTTTTTTTGTAGTTAGCGTCTTTTGAAATTAAGCCCTTGGAAGTGTTGTCATTCTTATGCCCTTAGATAGTGTTATGTTGTAAAATTAACTTTTTGATCGAATATCGTTCCTTTTATTTCACAACAAGACAAGTAAAGGTGAAGAAACCTATGACAATAAATGTGTAATCAAAAATAAATTGTCACTTTGACAAATCCAAAATTTTTTTTTAATTACAACCCAGTATAAATAACAATATTCACCAGATCAAGGTATTAATTTAAAATTTTAGGTTGTCTGAGGTCTGATGACTTTGTATTAGTTATTCATTTGGTTAGAAATCACCTTTTATTTTGGAAAAATCGACCTTTGCAATATCATTTTATACTGTATTTTTTTCTTAATGTTTACCAACCCTGTATAATTTCACTTACTGTTCCTGAATTTTTTTTTGTACAATTCGACATAATTTGTCCCAGTTGTATATAAAATAAATCACTACTAGCTTCAGAAAACATCATTATGCATCGTGTTTTATGCTTGAGAAATTGATTTTCTGCACCTTACCCAATAATCGATTTTTCTCTCCTACTAGTAGATAATACAAACAATTGACAATGTTGGCATGGTTAATCTAGACTGCCCTAGTTGATGTGTTGACTTGACATTTGCTGTCTTTTTTACACATTATTAATGATAGCTGATAGCTCAACAATGTATAACAGGCAAGCTGGAATTTCTTGCGAAATGTTAAATTTGCCGCCTGGACCACAGTCGCAACACCGCAACAAAAAATCGAAATTACGGGTATTGGTTTAATTCAATAATTATGCTACTTACTATACTACTTTTTATGGATAACTATCTCATCATTTTTTATCATTTGAAGAAAAGTTAAACAAATGTGCTAGTAGTGAAAAAAATCGTATACAAGAACCACGGTTGAGAAGACATTTTTCAATAAAATAGCTTGGCTAAGAAAAATGTCTTCTCAACCTTGGTGTATAAGTACTATATTAAAACTATTTATGCCTACTTAATGGCTTGTTTAAACTACCACATGAATGATTATAATCGAAAATTATTGATGTTATTTGATCTCGGCTGTGCTAAAAGTTATGTGTAAAAGATTAATCCTATAAACCATTTCTTTGAATTGGAAGAATGATGGTAATTAAATGCAGTAGTAACATGCTCTTGCAAAGGTCAAAAAGCTCATTCCTAAAGTTTAATTTGTAAGTAAAGTATGATTAAAATTTAAATTGGGTTATAGATTGCTCTGAAAAACAAGAGTAGGGTCTTTTCTTAATTAATACAAATTCATACAATTTCCATTAAACCCAGTAAATTCGTACTGAACAAAAATGATCAGAATCATGTCCACAAAATATCACACAATTTTTTTTCATGAAATGTCAAAAGTGATAAAACACAAGAACATACTACTTATAAAATGAGGACAGACCCTGTTTTTATTTTTCACAACATTATCATACCACAAACTGGTCTCTTGAATATAAATGTACCACAATCATCAGTGAACATTCTTTCACCATTTTCATAGTTTTTAGGGTGAATTATTTGAAGATTAACTGAATTATAAAATTGAGACGGTTAAAACACCAGGTACCTTTTTTAACCTCTACTTACTTGTAGTCTATAATTTGGATCAGCTGCATGTGCGGCCAGAAAGGGATCGTAATAAACGCTACCATCTACTGGTAATGTGTTAAGAACAGGCGTATAACCGTGTAAGGCCCCTGCTAGAGGAGTCGGGTGTCTTGCAAATGCCGCGGCAGCGGCTGCTGCAGCCGCTGGATACGCTGCTCGGGCTCTTCCTCTCTGAATGGCAGCCACTCCTGCGCGAAGCGTTGCATCGGACCATTGTATCACGGGGACTAAAACAAAACTGTTAATGCACTACCAACTTTGTAATACATCATACCTGTTGGAAGTGTTGGTGGTTTTTTGGTTTGTACTCTTGCGGTCGCATTGTTAACCTATTAGTGGAAAGAATAAAGCAATAAATATCAGACCTTCAAAAGATCTAATATAACCACTTATTTATATCTGACATTGATAACATCTCATAAACAAGTGGTTACATTAGATTCGGTAAGGATATGTCAAGTGTTGTGGACCACACTACACATTCCTTACAATGCCTAACAGTTCACAAAAGTATAATTTCTTAACTTAAAAAGTCATATTACAATAAGTTAAAATTCCTCAGTCTATATTGTTTGGAATGGAAAAATTGTTATAATTTATGTAGTTACCAATTTGCTTAATTTCATCCTACACCATTATTGCACTGAAAGCTGATACAAATAAGTTTTTTTTTTTTACAATTGAAAGTTAAAAACTGATGATAAGTAAATACAGTGTAATATAACTTTTTTACAAAATTGTTACTTACAATATTAAAAGATTTCTTACAAAACGTGATGTGAAGCATCAACAGACATTAATCTTGTAATATGAAAAATTGGCTAACGAAAATAGACTAAATTTATTTTTAATACTTGATTAGCTGCCAAAACATAGACTATCAAACAGGTAAGAATGGAAAATTTTACATCAAGTTTGACTTTAATAATGAATAAAATTAGGAATAAAATTTTGTTTATCATGTTTTTGTAGACAATTATACAAGATCCAAGTAACTTAACACTAAAACATCCGGTTAACTTAGTTTCCAATACAGTTTAATAATTCAAGTTTGAAGTATAAAAGGTTTCAATGTAGACGTTATCTACGATGACCAAACTGTAATTGTTGGAATTTGACAATCTGGAGTTGGATAAACTTGTTTGTATTATTATTGCAGCACGTCTCCGTAGCACCAGTTGTGACTCTTTCAATATGTACTGCCATTCACAGATCGAAGGCGATGATATTTTTGTGTCATTATCTTTTAAGATATTGCAGTGCGCCCAACTAAAGAACAATTCCTACAACGGTTGCATTTTGCATTTCGCGATGCACCATCTAGAGCAACTGTGATGTCCATCATGGAGAACATATTTCTTAATGTTGCGCGTTATGACATTTCTAGAGATGGAAGTAGCAAAGAAGCAGTGTGAAGCGTTCGAGAATTGGTGGACAAATGAAGAAACATGTATCCCATCTTGGGTGTGCACCAATTATGTAGTCACTAATACCGACACATCAGGAAAGTAAAGTAGGGGTGTTTCAAAGCGCCAGGAGTAGTGAAAACGCAACGGACCATAAGACAAATAATGTTTCCTTCAGAAGAACAGGACTTGTAAAAGCACTTAAGCTATTGGCACCGTGCAAAGTCATGGTGGGTAAATCGAGCACAGCGCACTACGTGGTCAAAAAGTGTACTAAGGTGCCCGGCGAGTTTTTTGCCACCCCAGCGAATATGGACAGAAAAACGACCACTACTGCCTAGCCAATCTTAGTTGTGTGAACAGAAA
The DNA here is from genome assembly GCA_963583935.1 of Diaperis boleti. Taxonomy (NCBI): domain Eukaryota; kingdom Metazoa; phylum Arthropoda; class Insecta; order Coleoptera; family Tenebrionidae; genus Diaperis; species Diaperis boleti. The sequence continues at coordinate 24,795,963 of OY757247.1, read as the reverse complement.
GACTGGTACACCTAACATTGCCCCTCTCGGGGGGTCACGGAAGCATTAATGGTTTAAATAATCTACTATGATCCATAAAGAAAAACTAGACAGGCTTTCAGAACATGAATGGTAGGTATGGTAGCCTCCAAAACAAAAGAAGACTTCTTTGAACATGTATAGAGGTTTGTTTCTCAACCATGTCTTGTTTTGTATCCAGTATGTAATATCAACAATGACGACTCGCTTTTGTTACAGTAAAATTACAGAAGTTGTGATATTCTCAAATTGAGCTTATCAGAAATATACCTGATGAAAGATCAACAATCCCTTAAATTTACTTCAATCCCTCATTTTCGGCTAATTCATTTCTCCTCCTTCCTCAACCAACATTGGAAATTAATTCCTACAATATTCATAGTTCAATCCAGCTTCTTCAAATATTCAAGTTGATAATTTTCTTATTAACGTTTTGGTGGATGTAATAGTCGCTCCTGAGTTAATTGAATCTTGTAGTGTTGTCAGATTACTTAAATTAACTTAGCCTACATTAATAACTAAGTGTCTTAAGCCTAGGATACGTGTGGTACTCGTGGCTGGAGCGACACCAAGGCCACCCACCCGAATTGGGGGCCATGACGTCGCTCCGCTGGCCTTATCCACTTACCTCCTCGGCGGCCCGTGAACGGGAGGGAGGGGGATCGGAACTACAACTGTCGCGTCATCATCGCAAGTTCGCAAGCCAATTAATTGGCCGACACGGTCTAGAGACAACGTACACACATTGGAGAACCGACAGCTGAGAGTGACTTACAGAACTGATACTGATAACTGAGAGTGTGTGCGGCAAAAGAACGTCAAAACAACACGTGTGAAGCGGGGAGGTGCTACCGGTTAGTCACTAAAGCCAGCAAGCCAGCCACACGGGGGTTTTGACCTTGTTTTACCGGGGAGGGACGGGACAGGCCAGTGCTACACGTAGAGCTATATCATGCACACCTCTATTTTTCTTCCCTCAACCACGGTGCCGTGTAGTCGGTCTCGTGCGCGCTCCGCATCAGCACTATTTGCGAATGTTACAAAACCGAACCCCTGCATGCAGAGACAGACAAGACATGCATTATAAACAGCTCTTCAAACTCGTGCAATGACATGATGACGTTAGACATTAGACATGCTTCTGTCTAGAAGCCTCATTCCACACTCGCTCACTAGTCTTGGCTCTCGGGTTAGACTACTTTACACTGTTAAGCCTCAAGTCGGCGGCGGCATTCTCTCCACGCATCAACGTGACGGGAGTGCGCCAGTGCGCCTAGCTATTTACACTACCACTCGCCGCCCGCCTCTCTGCTCATATCCATCTACTCAAACCGTTACGCACCGCCCCCGACCCAATTAATGTGGACCAGGGACAAGTGGACGGCGTCTCTTTCGCTCGCGCTCTACGATGATCCCCGATCTGTGTGTTTCAAATTTCATTCATGACCCATCACCTTCGTACCGCTTCACCAAACTGAGAATGATACTGAATGTCGATTGCTAACCCAAACTCATTTTCTTTATCTGTTGAAAACGTAATTCTGACATTTCCTCCAAAAACTGTATACCGGCGGTTCAATTGTTTTATTATGTACCCACAGTACAGAGATATCGATTTGTCTAAATAACCCTGTATATCTGTTGCAACACACAAGATGTTAAACCTTAAACACTAGAATAAGACCACAAAGTTTTGCTTTACAGATTGCATTTTTTTGCAATTTACATAAGATTGGAACAAAAACCGAAAATTATTAAAGAAATACATAAATCGCGTGCTAGAAAAAGAGAAAAATGATATCCTATCTGAGGCGCGGGTAGAATACTATAAGCAGTGCGTCTTATCCCTCGCGTTACTGCGCATACACAAGCGTTTAATTTCTCTTTCACCAGGTATATTACAGAGACATTAATTTCTCTTTCTAGCCGACGACACATAAATATTTCGACAGATATAAAGCGGTTCGGTTTCACCAAGAATATTATAGATATATGCAGTATCAAAAATGTAAAGCTTAAAATTAATCTGAGATCTGGTACATAAAACAAAATTTACAATAACTATAAAAAGCGATATCACAGGAAAAATCTTTGTGGACAAAATATAGGCTATTCAGAAACGATCGTACATAAAGCTGACTGTAAACGTTAAATATTCAAGGTAGTTGATTATTTATAAACATCCGGTATAGCAACTCATAATCACAATATTATTAATAACTAGTTAAGTGTAGGATAAAATGTCTAATTTTAAGTTTGTTTATTCTCAAGTAAACAGCTAAAATGAGAATTCTGTTACAAACATTTTCGATTTTGCCTGGAGAAACTTTGTAGGAAACTTGAACCTGTTACACATAGAAAATTCTTTTATTATTTTTTAGTTGATTAATTTTTCGTGTGATACAACGCTTGTTAAATTTTACAAATTATTCTGAAAGTTCTATATAAACTTTTTACATTCAAATTATGCTACACTTTGATGAACTTTTGTACTGTGGGTATATTCTTTAAAACCTACAACGTATAAACTTCGGCCGTCGGTATACAATCGGGGAGAAAATACAGCACAATTCCTCATCTTCAACACTGTCATTCCTCCACAACATTTTTGCCGATGTTTATTCCTCGTACGTCACCTGAGCGAACTAAAGTTAAAACATTGTAATGCAATCTTCAATCATAATTAAAATTATTGTTAGACACAGAAGGATGCAAGGATGGATTTAATGTTATCACCAACTATCTACTTTTCAATTATGACCAAATGCAAATCCTTCAGACCCCTTTAGATTGAAACATTTCTCAGTGAGTGTAAGTACGAAGGTTTCAAAGCCTGAACAACTAGAACACACAACTCAAGCCACCGTTTAAAACCAACACAGAACAGAATACAAACAGTATGGGAAATTGACAAGGCAGAAGGAACTAACAGATTCGAGCCTGCACTGGGGCACTCTGTACTTCTTCAGGTGATGTACTGCAAAATTTTTTGTAATAAGATATTGTCTGTAAATAAGATTAATTCTGCAGTAATCCTCCTGAAGTTAGACTTTAATAAGTAAATGGATATGAAGATCGGACAGATCATGTCAAATCAAAGACGAACTCAAGTAGCTGCTACAGCACAATCATTATATGAAAAAAACCAAATCTCACTACGCCATCATATGTCATATGTTTAGTAAAAGTCATCAAATTGCACTTGAACGATATTTGTATATAAGAATACGTATGTATTTGTAGTAAACACATGCATCATATAATAATTACACTGCGATGTAAAATATATTGTGTGAAAGAGCCTACTCAGCTTTGCTGCTATCAAATCTAATGTGATGTTATTTACCAGGGTGTTAATCACTGAAAAGCCCATAGACAAGTGCAATATGCCCATTCAACAGTCCAAATTTAATGGTGCCAACCAGAAAACATTAAATCACAGTCATAAAATATTTTTATATATCGAGCACTCACTTTTTCAAATACTCATGCATGTAAGCATCTGCTACTGCTGATCAACATCTTTGTTTATAATTTGTCGCTTTTCTATGAATTAGATTGAATTTATACCACGCATATGTGGTCATATGTTACCTTCAAGATTGTTACTGCTTCTATAATACTCCTCTCAAATTTTAAGAAGCAAAGTATTTTGCAGTTTAGTGTCATGTTAAATCACGAGACAGTAGCATAGTCGCGATTTTAAAGTTGCAAAGTGTCTAACATGTAAGACTGAATTTTTTACTTCTTACAAATTCAAAATCGTGGTTTTGCAACTTCTACTTTAGAAAGTATTGCAATATGTGAAGCATATTGCGTAATATGTACAACATGCGAAGCCATATTGTTAGACACAAAAAATGGACAAAACTCACTTGTTAAAAGCACTAACTATAGTTACGCTTCGCTGCACTACTTCAAAACTACCATTGTAACACAGAAAGCAACTATAAATAATAATCTTCGATTTCTAAAAAATATGCATGTAATAACGGCTTAATAAAGAACGCAATCGAACATGCAAACACTTGAGTTGCAACAGTTCATGTGTGAGGCTTATTATTACCTGATCTAATTTTTCAAACAAAATTGTAGTTTCTATTGTTATATAAATGTCAATCTATAACATATGTATAAGTCTAAATCTTCAGACGCAACAAAATGGTACAGGGCTAGAAGCAAAAGAACTGTATTACATTGTTTCTATCTTCATATTATAACTATAATTTTAGTTTTGATAGCAGCTTATTAAAAATGCAAAAATTCCTCATATTCATAAACAAAACAAAAACCATAACCATGCTACATAATTGAAAAAGAAAAAACGAAATGAAGAATTGTAACTTTAGAAAGCAAAACCGCTAGTTTGTTGAATATGTACAATGTTATAAAAATGAAAAATTAAAAAGAAAATTAAACACAACACAGGATGGCAGAAGAACCAAAACGGCAGTTTTACATGATTATCTAGTTAAGTGATAATGCACAGTCTACAGGCTTCAAAAAGTGACTAAAATCCCCAATAAACTTATTTAACAATCTTACATAAATTGTTAGCTACCAATTTCCTGAAAAAAACATGAACAATAAATGTAAATAAAGAGCAAAACAAACTCATAAACAATAGTTATAATAATGCAAGATTAGTTCAAGAATAGAATTCAGACAAGTAATACATATAAAAGTTATTGCAGCAAGAGAGATAATTCAGTGTGTGATCAACAAAAGCAGGTTAATTCGGTTGGGAACTAAAAACTATAAAGTGGTACGAAACAGTAGCAATGACTCGTCGAGATGTTAATAATGTGTGATGCAAAACAACTAACACATCAAAAATAAAATTGAAATTCTGTTATTTATTTAAAAATATTCCAAAGAGGTAACTTTGGAGTATTTTTAATTGAAGGAGTTTCTGCAATAACCTATAGTAAGTTTAATAGCAACATAGCTGGCTCAAGATAGTACTGTATTTTTTGTAGAAATTTACATCTTAACATACCTTTGATCCTCTTTCGTTGAAAATGATTTCTACGTCAAGTATTGGGCCAAATTGCTGAAAAATACAACGATCATTTAAATACTTTTAGTGAACGAAACAACAAAATATTTACATAGAAAATAACCAAAAGTACGAATTTTATTGTATGGTGGTAATAGAGACAGTTTTATTACTTTTATTTGTAGAGAATCAAGGTTAGTAATTTTTATATCAGTAATAAAAGAGTACTCCGATGTAATTAAACATTTGAAGCGAGGATCTGGATTATATCCAATTCTAAAAATATGCACAACAATGACACGATATAAATTTATCCTGCTTAAGTAGTTCAATACACGAGCTAAAAAATGAGAAATATTTTATGTGCATACAGAAAAGACTGTGTCTATTCCAGATCAATCACAATTTTTTTTATGTAATTTCTAGCTAACGTATGAAGACATAATTGCCCATAATATGTAATAATTATACACGAACATTAAAGATTTTGAATAATTAAGGCAAATGCTTCTTATAAACCACAGTTAAAACTAATAATTGATTTCCGAACCGTTCTTTAATTAACGAATGTTTAGAAGCTTAATTTTTGATGGACGCTTTTACCAACTAAAGGAAGAAACATATTTATCAAATAGCCAATAAAGCTTATTGGTATTATAAATTGTATGGAATGCTAGTACAGTTACGGCCACGGAATTTTGGCCGTCACTTATCATTGATTGTCATAAGATGTAAGGCGACCCTTAGGTATTCGTAACCTAACTTTCTGCTATTTCAAAGACTTGTCATTTTGACAGTGACTCATTCGCATGAAAACACTAACGGTGACAAATTTTTAGATGTCAATTCCAAAAAGTCAATCATAATGACAATAAAGCATGGACTACATCCGTTTTCTTTTAATTGACATTAAAGTGACGGCTAAAATTCCATGTCCGTAACTGTAAGAAATCTTAGAGCTGTTTGACACAATACTTTTATAATACTGAATACAGTACTTAAGTAAAATTGTATGCGCGCGCCGTTTCAGTATAAGAATCAGAATTGTTTTCTCAAATGCGACCTGTCGAGGAAATTCCTAAATTTTATAATCTACTATCCATTTTTTTTTATAAACAATTGTCAATGTCAAAATGCAATTAAAGACCAGGCTGTATCATCTAAAAATATGCCCTTCCGGACCAAGCTTTATAGTAGACACTACTGAGGTTATGTTCATAGATGTCAAAGTGATTGACGACTTATCATGAAATTGCATCGTGCATGTCACCACGACGGAATAAATGTCAGAATTTGACATTCAATGTGACCAACCAAAAATTACTGTTGCTTATACCAACATGACCACATTTTGACAATTGTTTATAAAAAAAAAAAATGGATTATAATTCATTGCCAATGGGGTGCGGATGGCTCGTCTTCGTCGTAAACAATATCGTAAAAATAAAATAAATAAAAAATAGTTAATTTATTTTCTCATTTAGTTTTCAAAATAAACCTATAATTACCAAATGGGGTACATGGTTAGACACAGAATTTTTTTTATGCCGATAATTTTATTAAATATATAGTTCTCAAAATCAGCCATTCCAGCACCGCTTTAGAAAATTGCAAAAAAATAGTACAGAATTGCCCCAGCATTTTTTTTTTTTTCTTCTTTGTAACATCATTATAAGAATGGTAACTATCGAAAATGCTGCACATATTTTTTTCTATTGATAATTGACATTTTTTACTATTCGCCCACAAAACATCGTAAATAAAAAAATGTGATAAAGATTTAAGAATAATCAACAGGACTACACGACGGAAAGGTCAAATATGATTTCACAGCTGAACGTGAGCGTATGTGCATATACTAAAAAATGTATTGAAAATTGCCAATATGTAGTGGCAAACAGGCACGCACTTGTACTTAAATGGCGCGCGCATACAATTTTCAGTACGAAAATTTTAAGTACTGAATTCAGTATTGAAGTAAGAATAGTGTCAAACGGCTCTTATGCGTTGATTTATGGGTGGAAATTTTACGTCTACATTATAAATAGCATCTTCTTGCTTGCAATAAGACAAAAATGCTTTAATTTCATATTTTGAAATGAAGGAAAACAACTCCATAAGCAATGAAAATTTTAGATTGTAAAACGTCCCACTGTCATGCTGATACCATTGGGGACACCTAACTTTGGACATAATTTTTTGACATTCCTTCAAAAAATCATTGTAATCGATTCTTTATTGTCAACTGTATTGTCATGCTGATGCTGATGACGTTACGTGTCATTTAAGATTTTTTAAGAAGATTTCTGAGCTATCCGAAATACTCAAAGAAATTCTAATCGATGCTTGCGTGTGCCTTAACAAATACATAGTCAATCGATGGATAAAATGTCTGTTATGTAAAGGTTATTAATGAGAACAAAACTTGCAGTTACCCATCTTAAAGCAACACTGCAATTTTGTCACATAAGATACATGCCAAATAAAAGTGATAAGTATCCCATAAAATAGAATAGAAATAGTAGAATATTAGAACAACACATTTTGCGAAACTAGTCAAAAACACACATACCCCAAACATTGCCCGAAGATCCGGGTCTCTAAATCGGAAAGGAATGTTTGAAACATGTAACCTCTTGGGTTGATTTTTTGCGGGATCAATCGCTGCAGGCGTTCCTGACGTGCTAGTGTCTGATGCTTCCGATGTTGGTGGCGGTACCGTGCCGTTCGTTTCCGTTTCTTGAGGTTGTGATTCGCATTTGTATGGTTGTTGGTTCTGTGATAACGCTGGACTATTTACTATACTGACTGTCGGTTGCTCGCCGGTGGAGGTCGACTGAGGCGGCGGCGGACTAAATGGCGGACCCGTTCCCGTCGCTGTGGTGCCGGCCGGTGGCGGCAACAAAGGTACTTGGGCTTTTTCATCGGCAGGTTTCACTTCGCCGTTCTGTGCCGGAAAACCTGTCGGTGTCGCCGCTCCAAACGGCGCTGACATACCCGTCTGAACCATGTGCTGGAAAAAAGAGGGAGATTAATAACGGTGCAATATGAATCGGTGGGTTGGTTTAAGGTTTAAGGTGAAACTTCTTTATCGCACGATGTAAGGTTTTTGCAGGGCGTAAGCCTGTGAATTGCAACCCGACACGAAAATGCAATATATAAATGGGGGGATATTTTTAAAATGCATCATGCCGAATCCTTCGCTTGGAAGCGGTGAACGGTGTAAGGGGACCCACATCCCATCGGGACCCTGTCCCAAGGGGGGGCTGTTCCAAGAGGGGTACTGCAATACAAGGGGGCCCACTTGTTTAACGAAAACAACAAGAACGGCCTAATAGCCTTATATACTATTCATCTCCGCTCAAATAACTATACCAAAAAAATCTGTAAACTTTTATCGGACAATTTTTGGATTAATGATATCAGCTCTAAACACATTTTGTGTTGATGGCGACGGGTATTTTCGCAAAGTAAACTCGCACTTTTCTTCCTTATAAATTGATTGTAATCAGGTATAGATAGATTCAGACTGTAAATGACAGATAGATCAATTTAATGGATGTTGAGTGCATGGATGGTGTGCCAATGGGATCCTGGTACGTGATTTTATATTTTTCAATAAAAAGTTACACTTCTATCGCGCGTTGACTCCACGCACAATAGTGGAGCCAAACTGGCAAAAAAAAAATTATAGTTCGACACTGTCAGAATTTTCAAATTTTCGCTTGTGTAAACACTCTCCTGCCAGGCAATAAGAAAATGTCAGATAAACGTCACACAATTTTTATGGATTTAAGCAATTTAAAGACTTGCCGCGGTTATGTCGAACTATAAAACGTTGTATTACACTCGTTCCTGTGTAAATTTGGGTGCTTTCGGGCACTCGAGGCTTAAAAAAGCCCTCGTTTCACTCGTTTATTAAGCCTTCGTGCCCGAAATGACTCAATTTACACAGGAACTCGTATAATAAATAACTATTTTTTAAATCTCCTGTATCTTTAATCGATGACCCGATAGGAAAGTTTCATTCGTAAACCAAAAATCTACGACTTTATTTTCAGGTGACGCACCGTGACAGAAAACTGTCATTTTCAATTATGTATTAGCAAAATTGAAGTTATTTCGTAACTTTGGTTTCATTCGCTCATGGATAAAATGCAGGCAAGATATATGTACCACTTTTCGACACGAAATAAATAAACAATAAATGTATATTTTGTGGGGTTTGTATATATTTTCATAGTAATTCTTTTTTTAGTAATATTATGGATGTACATTGTAGTAGTAATATACTGTTGTAAATAAAGTTCAGTTTATAAGCTTAAAATTGCTTTTTTTCAAAAATTCAAACCTAATGCGCCACCTTAAGACTGGTTTAGATAGCTGAAATTTTGCATGAACACGTCTAATACTATAGATCATCTATTGATAATACAGGAACCTTAAAATAATTTTTTTTAAATTCACTCCACCCTAACGCACGATTCTTTTTTTTTGCTATAGGGGTGGGGTTTAGTTTGGTTTGGTTTACTGCTTCAGCTATCTCTTCATTAGGTTTGAGCGAAACATGCAAGTCCACTTTGCTATCAAACAACTCATAAAACATTTTCCAAATGGTGAATCTGTTGGTTAAAGTTAAGGGTTTTCTTGCATAAGAATTCCCGTACATACAAAGTGATTATTACAGGTGAGTGATCAGATGACAGATCAAAGCAGGACTTTGTGTCTAGTAAATTGGCTGATATGCAAAAGTCGACCAAGTTTGACATTCTGTTTGTCTGTTGGCCAACACGTGGGTTCTCCCTTGAAATTCTCGACTATCACAATAATATGAAGTTGACCATCTATTTTTATCGTCCCCAGCAATAGACCATTTTGTTCTCTTTTAGATTGTAATCCTTTACGGTAGTATTTTGAAAATAATGGTGTTTACTCGTTTTATACAGAGAACTGATAACTTGAATACATATCTGAAAATGAATTTGACAACCGAAAAAGCTGAGAATTCAAAGAGCTGAAAACATCAGAACCCGAAATTCTAGGACCTGAAAATCTAAGCTTTGAGAATCCAAAAACTGAGATTCTGAGAACCTACGAATTCGACAATTTGAAAACATCAGAACCTGGAAATCTAGTGTTAGTTTTATAATGATCGTGTCTTTCAATTTCCGCCTCGAAGTCCGGACCTGACAATTCTAGATTATTTAATTTTCCCGTATCACAAAAACCCCGGCCCTATTTAAAAATAACCCGCACAATCTTGAAGAAATGCAAGAGACAATTTTTTAATGCATGCAACGCTATAACCTTTCAGATGTTGGAAAATACATTTGACAATATGAAACGGAGAGTTAAGACCTGCATTGAAGTTGGGGGAGAACACTTTGAACATTTGCTGTAATTCTCCATAAACCTACATTATTTGTTAATGTTTTATTTTCTTTAAATTAAAACAATTTAACATGAGAAACATAAACGTGACAATGTTTACCATAACCTCAAATTTTACTGTCAGTCAATTTGTAGGCTGAGCCATTGCATAAAAAAAACGCCTATTCTAATTTATAATTTAAATGATCTCATGGTAGATACCTCACGTCACTGCATCCCTTTATCGTCTTCCAACAACTAGATTACACAGCCAAAATTTATGATATTTAACACACAACAAAAATGTATCTAAAAGGACCACTAATTGCAAAATAAAATATTTCCTTGAAATAAAGGAATAAATAAAGAAGATACAGCTCTGTCTACACAGGCAAAGACTAATTATGACTCATTATTTCTAAAACCTTGTTTAACCTTGAAGGCATAAATTACCCTATGTCGTTGAACCGCATTGTTTATAAATCATGCCTTGGGTACAATCTCTAAATACAATAATTATTTAGTGAGAAAATTGTACAAGATTTTAATGCATTTGGTTGATATGTATTTAGGAAACACGTGCAAAAACATCCATCGAGCTTACCTTATCACGGCAAATTTAATTTAAATATTCTCCGGAAATGCCATCGATTATCTGTAGGATGAATGTTAAATTGGGTATATTTCAGGACAATTTGCCAATTTTAGCACAGTTAAAACTCCAAAGAGATCATGAAATATTAACCGTGCCAGGAATGTATTTCAACGGCAGCAAGTGAAAATTTGCCAATTTTGTCGGTGTCGCCCTTAATAAATTACATATCCCCAACGGAGTGTGATGCTTTAAACAACTTCTTTTATTACTATAAACTGTATTTATTTCACACAACACAAGGTAGGTGTTGTATATTATATTAACGCGACTTAATTAAGGCGAATTACGTAGATGGAATGATAACACACACGAAATCTATTTAACTTTACATTCTTGAAACAAATCACTGTCGTGGATATAAAAGAAAATTAAGTAATCGAATGACAATACTTTAATATGCATATGCCCGACATCTCCAGAAACCATAAATAATATAGGAACGTAGATGGGGAAGAAATTATGTATTATGTAAATATTTCACCCAATTTGATATGTTCCATATAACAAGTGACTATTTAATCTTGATAGATTGGCACTACTGAATAATTGGAAGCCCTTCCTGTCGACACTTTGATAGATCTTCAGTTTTTTAAGTTATGGTCGAATGATGATTGATCCAATAAATAAAATATTAAAATATTATAAAATAATATTTTCTGCGAGGATACGGTGCTAATTCATAGACTTCAGAAATCTTTAACAAGACAAAAAATAACATCAAGTACCTACGAAAATGAAGAAGTTAGTATCAGTCTTTGAAATTTTTTTACTACAAACATAGCAAAGGAAAAAACATTACGGAGATGACAAAAAGAGAATTACATATATACGAACGATAATAACACACGTTTGAGATATCAAAGAACTGAATGTAGGTATAGTTTAGAAAAATTTAAATTTCAGATGTTGGAAAAGAAATTTCGTATAAATTCGTGGTGGTTTCCTTTAAGCAAAAACTGTATTTTTTACGATTACACTAACGCGCAAATTCCGCGGTCTTTTAATGAGACGTCTCTGGGAAAATTTGCAGCTATGGTGATGTCATTGTTAACCCTGGGAGCTTGAAACGGTAGAGTCCAATAAATCCAACCGATGTCAATAATAAACAATCAACAGGATTAAGAAGATTAATACAAAAACGAAATGTTTACAACACAACTCAAACACTATAGTGCGCACAATTCACGCACCAACTGTTTGCTGGGTATTATTTACGGAGAATTATAATTAGGTATTAGCAATCAACAAAAATATGCAATAAGCCTTTAGATTTTTTTCGGACCTATTGGCAGCTTTTCGAAGCGTAAAGCAGTCACCGCAGAGAATATCAATCAGTGGCAATAAATTCTTGGTATTTATAGCACCTAAAAAGGCTAGCAGAAGTCGACACCATAGAAAAGAAAATGTCGACTTCTGCTACATCACAGAGAATAAAAATGTCTCGTAAATATACAAAACACGACCGCGAACCAACGTGCCAACTATTAATATTTTCTAGGTGTACATCCGGCGGATATGGAGGCCATTCTAACGTCGAATTTTTCACCCACAAATATAGATATTAGTGGAATGAAGTTTCATTACGCTGAAAATAGGAGGACAACAAAATATGTGTATGTGTTTCAACAGAATGGAAATAACTTTTTGATAAATGACTTATCTAGATGAATTAGTTATTAGTTACACGAGACTGAATGGCCTCCGTTACATGCATCGAAGAGAGAACTCTACATTTAACTACTGGATTGTAATTATTATGAATAGCAGGTTAAACTGAAATGCAACAATAAAAAATAAAACTGCACTAAAATAAAATTACAATCACGGCAATAATGTATACTGCGTGATTATATCCAATTCACATTATATCCACAGCTGCTGTATAGTAATTCAAATAATCGTTGCAGTTTATTTTTTAACATTTTGCGGAAATCTTGAACCTTGTTTATTGGGTTGGTGAAAAAATATTTTTGGGTACATACATATGTAGTTTAGCACACACTATTGTTGAAGAGCAATCAAATAAATTCCATAAATAAAATAGTAGGCAACGTACTTCGTAACTTTCGTTGGCGCTTAGCTGTTATGCTCAAGTAATGTTAAGATTAAGAATTTGACTCAAACTGTGAAGTGGTCTAGGATTTAGTTTTTCCATGGTCGCCCTTCACCGGATTTTTTTTAATCATACGGTACGGATACTATTGATTTACACTACACTTTCCTGCAGGTACTTTTTCGAATGAATAATAATTTAAAAACAAAACAAAGCATAACTGAATATTTATATGGAATTTTCGAGTGTTACGTTTAAACAAAGCTTAAATACTGAAGTAAGTCGCATGTTTCGCAATGTCTTATAAAAAGGCACAACGACTCATTAATATTTGATTCACGATCCTGTTTCGAACTTTGTGTCGGAGCAACATGGATACTAAAGTCACTAAATCAATGGATTCATTCGTTATTCTGTGCCCGTCTGCACTGAAAAAGTAAGTATAGAAGAATGGTGAATGCTTCTGGGATCAAATAAAAAAATCAATTCAACACGTTTCTAGAAAATGTGATCAAATTTTGCCAGCAACAAAACACGTACATCATACATACTGTAGCCATGGAACTTCATAATTCTGCATCTAACTACAAGTAAATTTTGTTTTCCAGAGACAACATGATGTATGAAGAGCCGATATAAAGCTTCTTGCTTACCAAAGACCAGGGAAGGGGCTACCACTGACATCGGTGCATTTCGAAATCGGTGAGTTTGTATAGTTGGTTGTCCACATTACCGAACGTATATTGTAAATAAACTTGGTCTAAAGGGCCTAAATCGTAAATGGTCTAAATTAGAAGGTCTTTCAAATAACAACTAAGTCTCCCGCACTGATAACAACAAGATCAAGCTGGCATAACACTCGCAAAAGTGACGTCATTTTAATGACATTTCTCAGCTGTGACAAATCACCTGCAAATTGCAAATGCAAGATTTACACAATGCCAAAAAAGATGAAAATTAAGGCGCCTTTGAGACAAGCCGGGAATCCGTTTAATGTTTAATTTGGTTGTGTCGCTTGTCGAACCTTAAGATTTTACAATGAGTATGGAGTACCCAGCATTGTACATTTTATTTCAGTCCCTTTGATTCTCCGTCGTTTTATTTTTGATTCTTCAACGCAGATATCTTGCTATGTGTATGTATATAGATTTAAGAAATAAAATGTTGATATTAAGCCTAAGTTATTGTAAAACAACCTTTCTCCAGTTTCCACTATTTCTGTGGTCCAATTACACTATTTAATTAATAATAATTAACAAATAAGGTCTGCCACACCTCCAGTAATAGTACTTTTACAAAATGGATGACAAAATGCACGCGATGTCACTGGTAGGCCCCCAGGTGCTGGAGACTTCGTTGTTCCTTGAAAGGCGTTCGAGTTTAGACCCTTTAGACTAATTTTGTTTACAATATATGTACATAAGGTCGGTAATATAGACAACCAGATATACAAAGTCACCAATTTCAAAACTCATCGATGTCAGTGGTGCGCCCCCAGGTCTTTAATTGCTTTTGTTAAATTCCCGACGTATATATTATACCGTAGGATTACATTTACATACGATCGAGCTTATTTCTCTATCTATAGTCCACGTAGGTTTAATATTCCCAATATTGAAAGCATAATGATAACTTTCTAATATGCACAATGCAGCTATTTGGTGGAAAAGCATCAGAAATCTAAAAGAATTGCCTTGAATAAGAAATCCGTAATAAACACCAAGTTTTTTGGAGTTTGTTAAGGGTTTCTTTATTAAACCATGGTGGAAATCTATGAACGCATGCGTATTAATAATTACGAGAGAGAGAAGTTTGGATAAAAGAAGACGAACAAAAAAGCATGTGCTTCATAATATTGACAACCAAGTTGCGTTGGTGTTTAACCGTGTTTATATTTTCTAAGGGTGGCTGGAATTTAGTGCGCCGTATTCAAGTTTGCGTTATTGATGCTGCATTTCACCATCTTGAATCCACTGAATAAGTAACACCAATCAATATTGCTGAAGTTGTTCGATTTTTAATTTTACTGAAACTTCCGTGAGGATTTAGAACAATATAAAACTGGACCTCCTTTCTCTTTACAATTTCCATCCTAAGATGAATTCGTAATTGTTGATGCATATCGTTTCCGTCTACATTTCCGGTGGGGTGCATCTCCTTGTTATACCTACTACCTTTTTGTATGCATATGAGATCCTGAATTCTAGCACGGTATAGTCCCGCATTAAAATTATCCAGCGTGCAAAGGTCATACGCCCGGTTGGTTAATAGACTGATTGAGGAAGGCATGAAATGTAATTTACTTCCGGTTCTCTTTGTTTTACCTTCCATCACCATTTCCGCTAGTTTTATTATTTCAATTGCTGGACACATTGTTCAACAGCTATTTTTATTTGCAGCACCACTTGGTGTACCGAATATGCCACTAATTAATTTCTTTCATTATGTATTCAATTTTGTGAAAAGATGAATTAAAGGATACGTTTTAATTAAATTACAAAATCTCTTTGAAGTTGCAGTCTCGTACCGCAATTTTAGAGACAACTACAATGTTTATACAAGTGGTACTTCAGTGGCGATAACTGCTTCATAAACACTGTGATAATCAAAATCCCCTGCGTTGCGACCCGATTATATCTAAGTTGTTGATTATCTCAGATTAACTTTGCAAACCGGTACACATAGTAATTTTGAGTGCTAGAGATTTTATCTTCGACTTACTCACTGGATGTAAATAAATCAATTCGTTAAAAAGAGAATTGTGTTTTTGATGTCAAAAAATAATGATAATAATAATTTTTTATATTCTTTAAGGGCTGATGATGGCAGGAGTGTTCTGCCGAAACATGTACCATTTATAATTTTACGATGATTAAAGTTTGTGGAGTTCGACTTAGATATATTTAAATTTTTTAATTTAAATTTACTCCACTTGGATTTAAGAACATTCTTCTTGTTTATAAAAAATAATGTGGTCAAAAAATCCATTTGGTTACTGAAATGTTAGCAGAATATTGTTATAGCATTTAAACATAGTTCCTGCCGTAATTACTAATTAATGAGTTAAGAATAGGTACTAAGAAAGAGTATTAATCAGTATTTCTAGTATTACTGCACATTTTTAATAATCCTTCACCATTTTCACACAAATGTGGAGTATTGTAATGAAAGGAATGGGATATTGTGAAAAGAGAAATTCAACCACAAAATAGGAATAGCTATAATGTAAACCACTTTAGAAGTGAATATAATGACCTATGTATTACCTCTGTATGGGTTAGATATTAGTAAACTTTAACTCTAGTCATGTGTGGCACTCTATACATAAATTATGGATATACCACAATAAAATGCAGCAACAATTTAATCCACTGATGTGTTTATAATTTCACCAAAATAATCGGTAGAAATTTCCTGAGTTACAAGGTAACTTTACTTATATTATACATTTATTTTTATTATTGCCCCTAAAGGTTTTTGAACTTTGATTAAAACAGAAAACAAGAGAAAGCGATTTTGAAGACACATTCTTTTAAATCTATATTTAAATTCACTTTCAGATGTTAATGCATAAATTATTATATTTACACAAAGAATATCAATATCATTTTATAAGAAAATGTCATCGACAACATAACAGCGCCAGCGAGTATTCACGATATTACAAATAACGGTAAAATTTTCAGTTCCATCTACATTAATTAATTTTCAGCCCCAGGACTACAAAATGGGAACTCGCCATACGACAGACAATACGGAAGAAATCTTTCACGTTTATTCACCACCCCAATGAAGTTTGTACAATATGTTAATTAAATTTTTAATGCAAACTCTGAGATTCAAACAACAGTTAGTTTTTGGTGTGGTTGGCCCCGTAGACAGCATTTCCACCCAGAATAGATGTTGAAGGATTAGGTCAAACCAATGACGTCCGAAATGCTCAAAACCCATTTCCTCCACGGCAGCCGCCTACACCCTTTTGAGCGATGAGGGGTGGCGTACCCGGGAGCTGCAAATTGCAATAGCTACTTTCAGCTACGACCCAGGAGCACCCTTTCTGCTATGATTTTATACATTCATTTAATGAGCTATTAATACGGAATACTTCTTATTGGTTCATTTCCATTTGATGGTAAGGACCTCATTTATCTTAGATATTCTCAACATGAACTTTTTAACCTAAGTAATAAACAAACTTTATCGACGGTGATAAGATGACGTTAATTTGTTTCAAGTAACTACAAATTGTACCACACATTTTTAAATTGATGAAGGAAATAGAACATGTGGAATAACATGCATGTATGTACTTAAGTTTTCAGCAATGCAATTATACACACACAATTTATTAAACAATCTAAACCATAAAGATCACGCCCTGACTTCGAATGTGAACAAACACGTTTTATTTATTTGTTGATCGTTTGTCGGACAATACACAATGTCTTCTGTATACAAAAGAACAAACGTACAAACTTGGCGTTTAACGAATTTCAAACAAGAACGGTAGCAGAGAAGGAAAAATAAACGAAGCGTTGTTGCTCAAATACATACGACGTCCATAAATGTACGACAACTTCTTGAAACAAAAACGGTCACATCTGGGACCCGCATGTCTACAAGATTAAAGTCTGTACATCATATCATATCCATCATCCAACGCCATGAAGACGAAATTTATAATCCGTTCACTTATTTGCAGAAAACTTCGGTTAGAGTTCCGATACGTTTCTAATTAGTGCTGCCATATACCTTCTATATATAAAACATATGAGCTCTTTAAAATACCTGATGTCTTGCCCAGTATCTACCAAATTAAATTTGTATTTAGTATATAAAAACCAATAAAATCCTGTAATCTACCACTATAAATATGCTTCCAGGCGCGGTTATTAATTGGCAATTTGAATAATCCTACTGGATTATGTGGCACACAAAATTAAAATGTTAAACGATAAATGATTAAACTGAATTTTTCGCTTGTTATAATGGACTATCAAAATGAAAATCCTCTCTGCACCGATAAATACACATGTATGTGGATGCTGTTTTTATTCCAAACAATACAATACAACTTTTAACAGTGAGTTTGTACCTCTATTAAATGAATTATACCGATGAACTTATAGCAAACCAAATAACAAAATGCAAACTGATTATTATCGTAGCACAAAGTCGATACTTGCAACATAAACTTACTTATTTAAATTAAATAGAAATTCTAACATCATATCATAAAATATAAGAGGCAAAATTAATTAATACTTCATCTAATATCGTGATTGCACATAGATTTGGAATGTATTTTTAGAATAAACTGTGTCAAAAATTCCACGATTTAACGAAGCTGCGATGACACGAAACTGTTGGCTGCTGGCATGATGGTTATTGAAGTCCAGGGCCACCACATGTGTTTTAAATTCCGCTCCAATCAAGGCAATTTAACAATTACAAAAGCGACGAAGAACACTGACGAAGCAGACCGCGTTCACCATGGTCAAATTTAATAAATTTTTACATGAAGGTGAAAGTGCACATTGAAAATGCAAACTGAATATGCATTTGTAAGAACATTTACATAGTGATCCTTTGTTGCCGGAGATTTTTCGAAGAAATATGGACCATTTCTTATTTCAAGAGAAAATTATTTTTCAAAAAGCAGTGATTTTAAGTTTGATCACCAAAAATATAACTGCCTGTAATAAAGTTATTTTTAACATGGCAAGGTGAAATATGAGCTCAAACGATATTCTGTATCTACAAGACCATAACCTTGTTTCTAACATTCCACCCTTTCTGATTACTATCAGAAATCAAAAAGGTATTCATGGAACATACGTGACAGAAGATATGGAGCAATAATTTGATAATATCAAATGGAACCGAAGAACTGGAATTTGCAAGTTTTCCCAAAAGATAAGAGGGTTGTGTTCAAGGACTCCTCTGTGGGACATGGGGCAGATCTTTGTCTCAAGAGTGACAATGGGAAAGAAAATTGTGAGAAAACAGGTGTTCAAATGCCATCATATTATATGTGATGGGTCCATTATGTGATACAGTTACTCACCAGGCCATGTGAGGACAACATTATTTGAGTTCCACAATTACAATTCCTTGTTATAATCAGCTGCATCATATAAACCACTGCGGGAAAAGCATCATCAAATTTAATTAAGAAATATGCAAAAATTACACAAAACGACATTAATATGCTGAGTTCAGAATACATAATTGAACTCTACAAAATAAATAACTTGGGGACATAACTGTAGTAAGTACATAAATTTATCCTTTTGGAAAACCTAATGTTGAACTAAAAAAATTGGGGTATTATACCCCATGACCAACTTCACAACTTGTTTGCAATCAAAATGAAAAAAAAAATGCTTTTATACATCCGAACAATTTTTCAAAATATTGGACAAGCACCTCGATACATTTCTTTCCAATCTCCCTGTGTGTCACCACAAAGATACAAGTCGGTTGGTGCACTATTAAATATTTTGATCTCTTGAACCAATGTTATTGCCAATGTTTTAAAATGTATTAAATGAATTTATAAAGTTTGTATAATTATGTACTCTATTACACGAATGTTGTTGACCTAAGTGACGATAATATCATTCATGTGAAAGACACGGGTAATGACAAGCAGCAATTTTTAGAACCACAAGAAGAATAAGAAATTATAAAAATATATTTTTTAATGAAACGCGATAAATGTACACACAGATCCTACGTTTATGCTTTACATAAATACACAATCTGAAATGCGCATTGGCTAGTAAGTTTCAGATGGGGATAGTGTGTGCCGGGGACTGGTAACCCAGATAAAAAGTCACCCATGTGAAACTAGGCTTAGGGCCAATGCGAATTACAGAATGCGCATTTAAAGAAAGCGGGAACTTTTGGGTCTTCCACAATGAAAATCAAGTTGTAAGAAAATAATTTTCCTGGCAGATGTGTATATTCTTCACTTCAAAAAAGAATTAACACAATTTTCGTGCCAAACAACGCCGCGAGCCGACGTTACCATTCGTATAAACTGGAGGGTTAATTGCATGTTTTTTATTTATATAGTTTTACATCTACACTCAAGACTTGATGATTGTCGAAATAGCATCAGTTTCGAATTACATGTTATAATAACTTTGTTCGCATGTATCACACTAAAAAATCAAAAACATTTGATATGTTTTTCTGAATAGTTTTTTATTAAACACTGAATCAAATATGGAATTAGTGTGTACTGTTTTCATGTAAAAGCTAGAAGAAATATTTAATCTTGACACGATATGCACTGAAATTATCATCTAGGTCTAGATGCCTACTCTTTGTCTCGGGAACAAAATACCTACGCCAATCCGAGAGTAAGCAGGGCTCCCCAGAAACGTTCTCGGCGAGCGTGTGGAGCCACAAAACCTTCAAAATTTATTTATTATTATCCATTTTAAAAGTGTTTGCAATAATGCGACCAGTACAAAAATACAATGGGTGTTTAATTGTTTACTGAGACGATACAATATGCGTGTCTTTCACCTCCACTTTCACCGCCGTAAATTCCATGGATACGTTTTTTTTTTTTCTGGACGATTATTTGAAGTGACTTGCATGCCTCAAAGTGATACTTTGTAACAGCATTTCTGCTTTCAAAAAAATAATTTAATAAAAGCCAGGGAACCAACAAAAAAAAACTACGACTATTCTATTAGCTAAGCACCAGAATGGGATTGGCCAGTAATAATTATTATCAAGGGTTTTGTAAAAAAAAATACTAGGTTGTATTAATACATGCTCTGAGGTATTCGTTCGAATGTTATATTTTTACTGGTCAATCCAATGAACTTTGAAACAGACAAAACGCACAAAAACGTATTATACATACCATTCGACCGAAGCGGCTATTAAAATTTCTAGAATTTATTTATATAATAATCGCACTTAAATTGTTTACTTCAATTTTAATTTTTTCAGTTTGACTACGGACTGGTTAGCGATTAAAATACAATTACCGCTCACCTTAAATCTTAAATTCATTACACATAGCTGGAAATGGTAAGAATAGGTCGATATTTTGGGATGTTCTCGAATACTTTCAAGTTCAATGATTGAGATGAATGCCCGAAAATCCTTAGTGAATTTCCGTGAATCACATTTGGTTCTAATTTTAAGTGAATACTACAATCGGACAACATTCTAAACATAGAGGTAGTGCACATCTTCGCCTTGCAGGAGTCCGACTGCATTTTTCAGAGCGGCGTTTCTGGAAATAAACAACACTTGAAATCTGCGTAAACCCGATGCAAACACCGGAGCCCGTCTGAAAGACTTCGGAGAGCGCTGCGTTATTTGGAAACAGATGCAAAGAACGAAGACGGGAAGTCGCAATAACATTAATAATGCGAGTTCAACACGGAGGGGACGAAGCTCTTTCTTCTGCAGCAAGAGAGACGATGCAAACCGGGGAAACGGGCGTCCAAAAGCAATGCTATTCTGGGCCATGTGTGGCGCGGTTACTTACCGGGTAGTACATTCCCTGAGGAGGAAGAAAAAATGCTCCGGCACCCCACAGTTTGACTGCTTGTTATAGTCGGATGCACATAAAATCACTGCACGAAGCAAAGCGCAATTGGCACACTGTGTTTGTTTGCAGTCTGTCCGCTGCAAAATACCCTTTACGCTCAGTTTGGGCTGATGAACAAACTCTCTCAAATTCCAACAACGCCCGTTCAGGGTGCCGTGGCTCAACTACCCCGGCTGCCGTGGGGCCGTGGCGGAGGGGCACATGCTGGATCCAAGGTGGGGACGATCAATGAACGAGACGAGACGCGCGCGCACTCCCATCTTCTCAACGCATCCTCTAGGGTGATGACAACTGGTGGGAGCGAGATGGGTAGATATTGGGCCGCCTCTGAGAGGTCTCGCCAACATAACCTTTCGAAAACTCAATTTAATTTTGGAAAATCGAAGACGCCCCACCTATACACCCTTTCCACCTAATTCAATCTTAGCGTTTTTGTGAAGTTCTTTGGGAAGCGTTGTCAAAAATTGACCATGAATGACAAAGAATATAATTCAATTTCCAACCAATACAACATATGTATCTACTTCATCGTAAGGAGTATGGTTGGTTGATTAATAATGTTAATAAAACACGCCTCTTTACTGTTCATCCATATGCACCATTGTTGCTTTTTAATTCTAATCCTAGAAAAGTAAAACAGCAGAACGAGTTGTTTCGAAATTGTAATGATCTTCACCAGATAGTAATTGCCAATTAAGTGCTAATTAATAGTTTAATTGCCATGAGCATTTCGACCACAAATGTCGGACACAGTCCGAAATTGGAAAATTTATATCATGAAGTTACAGATTCAGAACTCCATAAAATCAATAAAATCATATTTTTGTATTAATTACAGCTCTACAGACATCCACTACATTTAATCAACTTAACAATTTGAGCAAAATAACGATTGTACATAAATTTTCCGCCCTTTATCAGAGAACAACTGCGCCTGATCTACCTGCTGCGCCTGTTTCCCGGAAGCTTATAGAAGCATGTACATCTGCCTCAATCGGCGCAAATACCTCGCAAATTCTTAATAGCCCTGCATTCAAAGCGCAAATAATCTGATTAAGGTAAAATGCTCAGTCTTGTTATATTAAACATGGTGCCACTTCTCTGGTAAGTCAAAAGAGTAACATTCTGATATGGCAAAGATGAGAAAGTGAAATAAAATATACCAGGAACACATTACAGCTTTGCGTAATGGTGCGTACACAACGCCACCGGGTCAATGAAGACCAACGAATGAGATTTGCCGATGGATACCGAATGTTCGTTGGCCTTCGAAGAAACGTACAATTGGGGACACCCAACATTTGACATTCCTTCAAAAATTATTGTAATCCATACTTTATTGTCAACTGCTGCTGATGACGTTACGTGTCATTTAACATTTTTGTGACTGACATTGACAATAATAGCTAAAAATAAGGTTGTGATATAAAGACTGCTTTACATGCACAAATGATGTCCAATGTTGAGTGTCCCAAACTGTACATATTCAATTCGCTGTCTGGAGCAAACGCCCGTTCGACGTGAAACGGCGGTTTCTCTATATAAGTCTATCAATAAGAACAATTCGTCGTTTGAGCACCTTTTTTTTTTAATTTGCCATGTTTAAAATAAAATCAAAATATTAAATCAAAACAAAAACACGTAAATTCATTTCATTCGTTCGATCGTGGCTGGTACCGTCCACACTGCATTCGTCGATTGCCTCCACTTCTTTGGATGTTACCGACACTCTACGGATGGCAAGCGAACGCCAACAAACCTTCGTTGGCCTTCGCTAAACCGTCCAAACTAGAACAAAAATCTGCGAACAAACCCTTTCCTTGGTCTTCGTTGGCCCGGTGTGTACGCACCACAAAGGGAGCTACCATTAAAGTAATTTGGTGTCCAGCGTATACCGCGTGAAAACCTATTTCATTATAACCAAGCCCCTTCATTCTCACGACGAACAATCCAATTAAGGTAAAAAGTAAAAAAAAAAAGCATTGAGTTGACAGTACTTTGAAATTTTGGTATCATTTTAGTTCAGCCAACTAAGCAATTGGTTAAAATTGGTTAATGGTTTTACCATTGTTCAGAAATATTCGCAGCGGCTGTCGGCCAGTTGGGAAAACCCAAAGGGTCGTAAACCCTTACCTGCCTGGCGACACTCATGCCTGCAGATCCGAAATTTATTCTATAATCGCAATCCACGGTTCTTCGAGCTATGACTTTACCTCCACGGCCCTCTCAAAGTAAATCTTACAACCCGTCACAGCCATATTGCAGATATTTTTTCAAAAAGTATTCGATTTCTAGATCAAGTAAAGTGAAACAAGAAGTGCTAAAGCAGGAAACAAACAAAGGACGTATTATAAAAAGAAATTGAACGTAAAGAAAAATAACAAACTACGAGCCTGACGAAAATTTCGATGCAACCAACATTGCTTTTGGACAAGTTACATGGATTCAAAAAACAATTTCTTCAAAAAATATTAAATTATTATTAAAATTATTGTGCACACTTATATGACATTAGATATTGTCAGTGTAAAAATTTTTAATTTTCAAACAGTTTTAAAATTGTTCTATTCTTGTGAATTGGCCCCTACACATTAAACATGGATAACTGCAAACATGAACAAACGCTGAACAACAAGAACCCAATCAGTTTACTAACGGTAAACAAGAAATAAAAAATAAAATTTAAAAATTAATTGAAAACGTGTTCGAAGTGCCGACCTTCAATTCTCTCGCAGACTTCAATTCTTGATTAAAAAGATCTGCTTACCCGAGTAAGATTAGCCGGAGTTACTAGTGTAACTCAAATTTTCTTTAGAAAGGATAGGAGTTGCATAAACGCGATCCTTCACCATTCCCCACAAAAATAGTCTAGAGGAGTCATGTCAGGACTCCGAGGGGGCCAAAGGCTTAGGGAACCCCTTCCTATTCACTTATTTTCAAATTCCACATCTAAATATGCCCGTACATCTCTGTGGTAATATGGAGGCGCCCCATCCAGTTGAAACCCCATGTTTCTTCGCACATCAAGGTTTGCCTCTTCCAACAATCCAACAAAAGCATAATAATGACAATTATGCTTATTTACATCCCCGTTATTGCTAAAAGTAGCTTCATCGCTAAGCAAGACATTTTGCAAAAAGTTTTCATTAAATTGGTTTGTTTCCCTGAAGAAACGACACAACTCTAATCTTTTGGGAAAATCAGTCACTTTTAATTCTTGAACCAAGGTGATGTGGTAAGGATGGTACTTATTGGCCCTCAAAATTCTGCATACTGATGTCTGGCTTATCCCAACCATTCGTGTTCCTTCCTATGGGGTTCTTCTGTTACGATCTCCAAAACGGCTAGTTCATTATGTTCCCCAGTTGCGGTCCATTCCCTAGGGCTAGTAACTGGAGCCAATTCAGTATCAAGTGTGCCTCTAATTTTTTAAAAATTTTATCCGTTGGTCCTCCCCTTTCAGGGTAACGCTCTGCATAAACCCTAGCAGCAAGAGATGCGTTTTTTCTACATTCGCCATAAATGTCGTTTTTTTTTATCATTAGTATACATTATTATTCGCAAAACACCAAAACTGGTCGCTCTCGTCGGTTTCTTTGATCTGACCGTTGCGTTTTCGTTGACCTTGGTCGAGTTGTTCCTTTAACTGGGGGTTAAAAACTGAGGAACATGCCCGTTTGAAAGTAAGAAGCAAGATGGTCAAAACAACCAACCGACACGTGTTCACAACATTTGGACCTTTAAATAGGGAAAGTCGCTATCTTTGTCAGAAATGAATTTCCTTGTCTGAGTGACCATTCTTCTTACATCTTTACACTTTGCCGATATGGTGGAGTCGCAGTATTAACCACATTTGACGAGATCTACAAGTTAATATCAGAGAAGAAGCTAGGTGATTAAAGACCAATGTGATTTTATTGTTAGACCCGACAAGGGAACAACATATTTTCGAGAAAGTCGACTGTAAATTTAAAAATGCTAGCACTTCTACAGCAAGAAACCATGAGGTCACTATAGTTGAAAATTCGGCGAAAAAAATTGTCTTAGCAGAAAAAATTATTTTATGTAGTCATTCGTGGTAAAAGTGTAATAAAAAAGTAACTTCTTCCGAAAATATATTTTTAAAAACTGCGCGCTTAACCAAAATTTTGAATCAATGTCCAAACTAAATATTTTTCTACATCTCCTGGTGATGGTCGTAACGAAATTCGAAATTAAATGGGTTAATTTGTTTTTAGCTAAGGTTAATAAAACGACTTAATCTCCTTTTTAACCGACTTCAAAAAATTTGCTTTAAAAAAAAAAGAGAACCGACTTCAAAAAGTGAAAAATAATTGAATACATGTATTATTACATGTACTACCCAATGATCTGCCTGAAGTCGGTGCGAAGCCAAATAGGTTACAAATTTGTAACATATTGTAATTATACAAAAATATCAACAACGTTATAACTCATACAAAATTCAATATCATTCGAGACGACCATCAACGACGTCTGCCGTTTGGATGTTTTGCTCAGCACGAGCCCCCCACCCACGCTCACGCATTCCGGTGCGTTCGCCGGCAGACCTTCGATGTGGCTGGAGCAGGCAGCCTATCTATCTACTACCTATTTGGCTTAGCACCGACTTCAGAGAGATCATTGGGTAGTACAATGTAATAATACATGTATTCAATTATTTTTCACTTTTTGAAGTCGGTTCTCTTTTTTTTAAAAGCATTTTTTTACAATTTTAAGTGATAAGTTAGTAATACCTAGTAAAGACGCTTCTCCAATAATGAGGTCCTCAATAAAGTTGACGAAGAAATCGGTGAACATATATACATAAAATGAAGAAAAAATTTGAGGATTTTTCTCGATTTCCATGGGATTCCCTGATCAGATTCTGATTTTTTGAGAATGGAACCACCTCAAGAGTATACCCTTTCAAACAAAAGAAGAATTTTGTAAATCGGTCCACAATTGACGAAGAAATCGGTGAACATACATGAAGTCGGTTAATTAAAGGGAGCGAAAATTTGAGGATTTTTCTCGATTTCCATGAGATCTCCTCCCCTCATCAGATCCTGAAATGGTGACAATGGGACCAATCTGTAAATATACTCTTTCAAATAAAAGAAGAATTTTACAAATTGGTTTATAAATGACGTAGTTCTGCGGTAACAAACATTAAAAAAAAAAACATACAACCGAATTGATAACCTCCTCCTTTTTTGAAGTCGGTTAAAAAGAAGGAGGTTATCAATTCGCTTGTATGTTTTTTTTATAAACCGTCATTTATAAACCGATTTGTAAAATTCTTCTTTTATTTGAAAGAGTATACTTACAGATTGGTCCCATTGTCACCATTTCAGGATCTGAATCTGATCTGATGAGGGGATCTCATGGAAATCGAGAAAAATCCTCAAATTTTCGCTCCCTTTAATTAACCGACTTCATGTATGTTCACCGATTTCTTCGTCAATTGTGGACCGATTTACAAAATTCTTCTTTTGTTTGAAAGGGTATACTCTTGAGGTGGTTCCATTGTCAAAAAATTAGGATCTAATCAGGGAATCCCATGGCAATCGAGAAAAATCCTCAAATTTTCGCTCCCTTTTTAACCGACTTATCATGTATGTATCAGATTGGTAAGCGAATCAATGTAAAAAAAAAAAAGTGAATACTTACTTACGTAAATAGTGTTGAATACAACATATTAACATATTACAATTTTTAATTTGTTTTGTTTAACTGTGATGTTGAATTAAAAAGGTCTGACTAATAAAAAAAAAGACGGAAACCAAAATACGTCATATGAATTCTGGGTATTAATAGTAGTTTATTATACGAGTTCCTGTGTAAATTGGACGTTTTATGCCACAAGGGGTTTATAAAATCGCGAGTGAAACGAGTGCTTTTGTGAACCCCGAGTGGCGTAAACCGTTCAATCTACACATGAACGAGTGTAATACAACGTTTTATCGTTCGACACAACCCCGGAAAGCTTTTAAAATGCTTAAAATCGAAAAAAAAATTGTGTGACATTTATCTGTCATTTTCATTATTTCATGACAGAGTGTTTACACAAGCGAAAATTTGAAAATTCTGACAGTGTCGAACGATAAAATACGTTTCCCAGTTGATCGTCCATTTAAAAAAAAATATATATAAAAATCAGTGCAGTACACACTGTTTTATTTGCTCCCCAAACGAATAATGTTCAAAGATTAAATATACAGGGTGAAATCGAAATACATTCATCAAAAAAAAATCCGGTCATACTTTGAGGTGAATACAGTACAACCCCCTTGGTTTGCGTGTTCAACTTGGCCCCTGTATCGAGATATAATTATTTAAAGTTCTGCTATAAAATCGAGGTACGCCCATGGAAATGAACATAATTCGGTGCAATGAGTTTTCGCGACTTTTCTTTGAATTGATAAATAGACAAAAAAAAAAACAATAGTTTTTGAAACTATCGACCTCAGTTTTGATCGTGAAATCATCATCAAATGCGTTATTAGTGGTAGTGAAAATGGCAGATGCAAAACCACCCGAATCGGCGTGTCCAAGAGCAAATTGTAGAGTGCGTAAAACAAAATCCGGGGATTAGTACTTCGTGCACGTGTGGACAACGCTGCCCGAACAATTCGACATAGACCAGGTGTTTTTGAGGGAATTCGGCAGAACATGCTCCGCAGAGCTCAAACATGTATCGACACCGAGGGGCGTAATTTTGAACATATCTTGTAATGTAAGGTAGAGATGTAAACATTTTTTGTGTGTTTATTTGAGTAGGTCACTTGCTTCATGGACTTCAGGGACAAGTTCATGTTTTTCTTCAGTTCTTGTGCGCGCAGATTTTTTACCTTTTACCTGCATTTTAAATTCAGAACTGGGATAATTTAAGGAGCTTGTGCCCCAATCTCATAACCGGCTAAAAATTTCGATTTCACTCTGTATAGATAAAACCCAAATACCACTGACTTGACTGACTCACTCATCACGAAATCTCCGGATTCACTGAACCGATTGCAATGAAATTTTGCATACGTACTTATTTTACCACGTAGGCGCTCACTAAGGAACGATTATTCAAAATTCCATTCCCTATTAAATAAATAATATAATAAAATCACCGTGCGAAGTATTAAATAAAACAATAAAATAAAATAAAATCACCGTGCGAAGCCGGGACGGGCCATCTAGCATACTACATATCGTCGCCCTAATTAGAAAACCTCGTAACTCCAAATTTTGTCAAAATGCGATTTCAATGCCATCTGGTAGAGCGAAGCGTAGCCCACAAATCCTGAAATCCTCGTAACTCCAAAAAAATCCTAAGTATATGAAAAACACATTTTTGTAAATAAATCTTTTTGTAATTCCAATGTCATTTATTTAAAACCATGTAACTCCATTGTTATATTTCATACAATATGTGATTCACTTTTAACTATACCAGCTGAGTTAAGAACCTAATAATAAGTTATAAAAACAATTTGATTTAGAAGATATGTAGTTGCTTTTTAATTCCGCCCAGGAAACGTTTTTCCTCCCTCCTGTAAAATTTACATTTTCGGAGTTACGAGGTTTTCTAATTAGGGCGACGATATATAAAAAAATACAGCAATAAATAATAATTATGTGCTAAATATATATTTCTTCCGCTGAAAATTATATTGAAGGCAATTTTTATCCAAATATTGTACTTTCTGTTCCGAGAATATAATAATGGGGTTAGTATACAAGTGATTTTTAACTACTGCATATTGATGTAGGCGATATATTGTATAATTTAGTGAAATCAGTTGGTGTGTAACTTGACTACACCAAACATATATACAAATATACTACCCCAATATGTAGACGCTAATTGTGTCATTTACAATAAAAATTGTTGTGGAATTCTATGGTAGAAACAAATACTTTAATTATTTATTTAAACGAGGTGTTTTTGTAGAATTATTATTATTGTACAAAGTTCAGTTAATGGCATTTCTAGCAAATGGATAACATGATTCTCAGACGACGATTTATAAAGCTGGCCATTACTATGAGATACGTATGTACATACATACAATAAAATAAAAGAATTTCAAGTACATAAAATGCTTCGTGTAAAAAGCTATGGGTACATTAAAAGCATTTCAATTCGTAATACTTAATATTCAGGGATATTTATTCAAGGCAACAGCAAAATAGATCATTAACGGATTCTTCATGCTTCCCATTTAAAGTACATATGTTTGTTTTATTGTAGCACTTGCAAAACGCCTCACGTGCAACATTTATTTTCTGTACATACATTCAGATAAATCAATAATAAGCCATTTTCAAAACATGTTATTTTTTTTTCCTGGAGGGACGCATCCACGTCCGCGCTCGATAATGATACGGAGACGATTATTTATTTTGTTTGTCTATCACTTATAGGTTCCTCAACTCCTCAGGTTCCACAAATTCTCAAGTTTCTCAAATTCTCATATTATCTCAGTTCACAAAACAGATTTCTCAAATTTTCAAATTTGCTGGGTTCTCAGTTACCTCAGATACCCATGATTTTGAGATTCCTCAAGTTCTCAGGTTTGTAAGATTCACCAACTTCCTAGACTGAAAAGTGCTGGGTTACTTAGATTCTTAAATTTTCAAGTTCTTAAATTCATCAATTTCTGACTTCTAAAATTTTTCTTAGTTCTCAAATTCTTCAGTTTACCCAACTTCAGTTACTTTAACTTGCTCCATACCAAATTCACAGATTCCTTAACTTCGCAGGTTCTTCCAATTCTTTAAATGCCTAAGCTCTCCGTTCTCCAGGTTCCTCATTATCTAATTTTTTTCAAATCCTCAGGTTCCTTAAATCCACAGGTCCCTTAAGTCCACAGGTTCTCCCAGTTCCCGCATTTCTCTAGTTTTTAAGTCTTCGGGTTCTTAGGCTCCTCATGTTCTCAGGATCGCGTCTCTTCAAAGACGGTACCACAATAGTATTTAACGTTACCAGTCCGGTATGTTACTTGTAACAAGTTAGATATTATGGACGGGGCCACGTTAGGAGCCGAGTCTAGATAGTCCGGTCAATTTAGACATTCGAAGGTGCATAAAATCCCAACAAGCTGAAAATCAGTAAAATTGTTCAAAACATAATTATAAATAAAATTTAAAAGTTCTCCATCATTCCCGTGTATGGAAAAATTTTTATTCGAGGTCAAAGGATAGAAAAAATAGTTTTTCGCGATTTTCAGCAAAACGGTAAGTTTCATCATAAAAGTACCTCAGACAAAAATTGTAGATCATAAAATTATCTATAAAAAATGTATCAATACTTTTTTTCCTACGAGCCACCGTTTCTGAGATATAACGATTCAAAAAGTTGTAAAAGTTGTTATCGTCATAATATGCACACGTTTCCACGCCACCTATGAGGTAGTGTACTTACAACTTTTTGAATCGTTATATTTCAGAAACGGTGGCTCGTAGGAAAAAAAGTATTGATACATTTTTTATAGATAATTTTATGATCTACAATTTTTGTCTGGGGTACTTTTATGATAAAACTTACAGTCGAGAAGAACAATTTTTTTTTACCTTTGACCTCGAATAACATTTTTTCCATACACGGGAATGATGGGGAACTTTTAAAATTTTGTTTATAATTATGTTTTGAACAATTTTACTGATTTTCAGCTTGTTGGGATTTTATGCACCTTCACTCTCATTTTTTGGTCTAGATTGACCGGACTAAGAATGTCTAAACGAGTTACAAATAACTACCGGACGTGTATCGTAATGCATTTTATTTCATACTGTAAGCCTGTTCTTCATTATTTTATTTCAAAAATTCAAAACATCACATTTTGTGAAAATCGCATCACCTTTGTTTTTTTTCATATTGGGGGGCCCCTTGGGCTGGACCGATTTTTCGGCTCGACCAATTATTATGAACTTTTTTTGTATATTTGGTAGGTATGAGAATAGGTCGTAAAGGTTTCGCAAAATAGAAAAGATGCAAACATACACAACCTTAGATTTACAGATGCCATTCCGCCAACTTAAATGCAAAAATAAATCTATACTTTTATCTGAATCTATTACCAAGTGAAACATTAATAATTGTTGATCAGTCTGTACATCAAAATATACAGTATTCTTATGTTCAATTTAACAATCCATGCTTACATAATGTTATTTTTTAATTTCATCAGTTTTGCTGTATTAAATTCAAAATTATTTCTAACGGAGGCATTTTTGCAAAAGTACATACATCATATTGCCCGTGGAAAACAAATTTTACACCAGAATCATTTATGAAAACACTGTTTATAGTTCGACAATGTCAGAATTTTCAAATTTTCGCTTCAATTTTCGTCATGCAATAATAAAATGTCAAATAAACGTCACACTATTTTTATGCATTTTAAGCAATTTAAAGATTTGCCGGGTTTGTGTCGAACTATAAAACGTTGTATTACACTCGTTCCTGCGTACATTGGGGGCTGTGCCGGAAAGCACCCAATTTACACAGGAACCCGTATAATAAATAACTATTTTGTGATCTTTTTGACTTTTGTAATTCATTTTTGACACCAGCTTTTTGTCAATACAATATAATAATTTTTTATATTCTTTAAGGGCTGATGATGGCAGAAGTATTCTGCCGAAACATGTACCATTAGTAATCTTACAGTTATTAAAGTTTGTGGAGTTCGACATAGATATATTTAAATTTTAATTTAAATTTACTCCACTTGGATTTAAGAACATTCTTCTTGTTTAATACAATATATAACTATAACAACCTACACAGCAGTTGCAGCGATGCCAGATTGGAAGGCATCATTACATTTATAAAAAAACAACGTATTTTATAGCATTGTTAAAAAAAAGTTGTTAAAAAACGCGTTATTATGAATATTGCTAAACGTTTCTAATTGCGTGATAATACAGGCCAGAATTCTTTTAATTTACGTCACAAAAATGTTTTAATTTTAAACAAAAAAAATAATGTTTATGGATATTATGTATTCCTGAATTCAACAGCCTCAGATATTGATATAATTAAGAGAATAGAGATCAAGTCTCAACTTTGATCCAGTCATGATAAGAAAGAGTAAAATTTAACATGTGCATCCACGTGGGCGCTTTACAAAAATGCACTGTACCTATAACAATCATCAGTGCTGAAGTAAAATTCGCAATAGTTTGAAAATATTGCAAGTAAATCTAATTATTCACATATAATACGATCAGATGTTTCAGAAGGACGTTGTTATACACAACAGACATTCTGAGAAAATACTAAATTATGAAACCATACCCAAATACAATAATTTAAGAACTCCCATTCGGCATTAATTTCTTTTCTCAAGTTTTCTACATAATCTCGATAAGGTCTTCCTACAAATTCATCAAAACGCATGGTCACTCTAAGAACTTGAGCAACAAAGAAGCAATAATTATTAACAAAAGAATGCCCAAAAAACTTGATGGACATTGCTGTCAATCGAAATCAAGTCGCCGTTTCTTTACAATAATGACATCTAATTAGACATGTCAAGTTAAAATAAGTGGTAAATATAAAACCAAAATGTGTACATCAAAAGGACGCTTTTGCTCCGACGAACACGCAGGTAAACATTGAAGGTCCAAGAATACAGTTTTATTCATTCGGTATCCCAATGCTACAGGTGCGCCTAGAGAAAAGAACTGGAAAGCCAGCTCGCTCATAACCGGTTTTTATGGGCGGAATAACGCCAAAACCTTAGAAATATATCCCAAATTGTGTTTTAATTTGGATTTTAGTTATAGTAATACATGCTTTTAAAAATGAAGCATGTCTAAAACCACCAAATGAATGTTTTGACAGACAGTAAGCAACCGTCACTAAGCACGCTTTGTTTAGAAACTAATGAAACGTTTTGTCACTTACCTTGATAACGCCGAGTGAAGATTTATTAAAAGGATTTAACCGGAATTTAATACAATTAAAATCACAATATTTACAACCGCATCACTCGAATCAGCAAGTGGTTGCCGCGATGAACTACACAAATAATTGATCAAAAGCGATGGAGAATTTGTTGTTAGAAAGAAATGAAAACCGCTATACGCACTATACGGCAGTTTAGAGAGAGATAGAGGCAAAAATATAGTGCGCGCGCAATGTTACCCCTTGCATTAAAAACTTGTATTGATTTATTTACAGCAATGACCATATAAAAAGTCAGTGAAAATGATCATAACAATCATTGCAACCATTCTGATTGGGTTGACATACGAAGAGAAAATTGCGTACACATTTCCAGAGTTCCCATACAAAGAAACAAATAAAAATGTAACATTTCTCACTGAAGGTACTATTTTTTTTTCATTTGGTTGCAGGAGGTGATGTTCAGAGAAGTAGAAACTGCGTGTGAAAGAGGATGTTTCGGAAAGAATAGTGTGTCGAAAATCTTGTGTGTAAGGCAATGTGTCTCTCCCTCTTGCTATCGAGATCTGTATCAAACAGACCAAGTAAGTCCAGGATAAAGTTGGAACAATAAATTTTAAAATTATTTTTTAGTTGGAAGAAGGAGAAGTAGATGTAAGACTAAATTCCTTTAAAGGTTGTTTTATTCAACGATACAATAGATCTCGCCCATGATCTGGCTAACATCAATCATAACTATAACATTTATATTTCAAATTGAACATATATACAAGTGCTTCTAACCAAAAACACCACTAAACTGAGTGTGACTCATTCAGGATAAGTTATAGTTGTTAATATTCCTGTTGCACAATATAATTTGACTGATTAAAATAAACTTAAATGGTGCACCAGTATTGTGATCTCTTTAATATCTTTATAACAAGTTGACAATTAAATCTTATTTTAAAAAGCTTTAGATTTCAAAATGTCATGTAGGTAAAAACAAAGAAATAGATTAAATTTTTTAAATACAGCTGTTAGCAGATTGGATTGGTCATCTTTGTGACGCTTAAATGTCATGGTATTGTCAATAATAATATCTGTGTCAAAACATGATTAACTCCCATCAATATATTATGACACTTTCCAAGGTAGTTTTGCATCAGAAATATTCCCATCATGTGGCTGTTTGTAGTTGTTTTATGTTTTATAAATGATATACTACATCAAGTTGCCTGTGCATCATTTTAATGTTCAAAACCAACTTGATGTAAGAATCATTTATAATGATCCTGTACTTTATTTAGCGTCTTGTGTTCTCCCTGACCTGAAAAAAGTCATTTATGAATTAATTGGAGTTGCATCAAAATTTTTAGTCACGCCCTTTCTCTCATTTTCATGTTGATTTATAAATATAAAATTTTAGTACATATATATTCAATTTTAATCATATCACAAATATAGTGAGAGGAACTATATGTAAGAGAAAAAATACCAAACCAGCCATATTAGTTTAAATAAACTAAATAACTACCACTGAACTAGATTTGTTTCTAACTGGCATCAGTCTAATATTTTATTGCTAAAAAATGTATGTGCCACAATTATATTATTCCATATACCTCGTTCGCCACCACTATGCACAAGTACAGAGAAATCTAAAACAAAATTAGTCAACCTTGGCCATGCACGAAAAGTCGCTTGTCGTAGTTTAATAGAATTATTTATTAAGCTACACGCGGCTTGTGTTTCGCCACTTATGACTAATATTGTTTCAGATCTCTCTATATCTTAAAATCATAAAATATCTACAGATTATACAAATCATCTACAAGGAAACATGTAATTAATTCAAGAACTGCTGCTGCTTATAGAATAATTTTTTAACAAAGTATGATATTAATAAATTCAAAACCATTAAATCGTAATTTTTACTTTTGTTATAATATTTTGTCATCCCAGCTGAATTATTCTGTCTATAATATAGTTTTCATTATTTAAATACATATGAGTACATGCTTCAAGACTACATTATTACAAGGTAATTTTTCTTGTTATTTATTGTATGTGCACTTTAAAAAATTGAAAAAGATTTAGCGGTTGTACTTCAAAAGTACAAAGTATCAATAAATGATTCATATAGTTATTATCGCAAAACCTCCGAAAAACAAAGAATTTTTGCCGCTTCTCTAAAAATTATATTGTCACTAACAATAGTGACAGCTTTACCATATTGCTAGCTTTTAGGTTCCTTCGTTTTTTATGCTGCCCCATTACTTTCTGCTCTTGATGGTACAAGGTGTTATAAATTATTCATACATCAAGTAGGTTGTGAATCTAAAAATTCTCGGTATACACATTTTTTTATCCACAAGCAACCTGATATATCCATCTATAATATAAACATTGATATAACCCTAAGTCAAAAAAAAACGCCGAACATAAAAACTCCTGTTTTACCTTGAACTTACTTTTCAGTTTTTTCAATTAAATAGTGATAACCTATTAATGTAGTTCAGGTAAAAATACATTTTACACGATAACCTTTGACTTTTATTAATACTACCTTTAAAATTTCTGTGCGGTGACACCTTAACACAACCCGTTATAAAAATGATTAAAATACATGCATACATAATCTTTTGGCCACTAATCCCTCTAGGTGTCGATGGGTGTGCTCACAGAGCCTTAGTTAGGGATTCATAGATATTTCAAGTTGTGTTCTAGGTAGGACTTCAGTATTCGCACAACCACTACGCTAGTTTTCTTTGCTCAGTACGTACCCGCCAACTAATCCTGCAACCTCTAAAAATCTTTTTAGCTATAACTGGCTTTTAACCCGAAACCTTTAATGCTTGATAGCATTGCGCTGACAGGCCGGCTATGATTCAAATAATGGAATAAAAGTTGCTTGTAATATTTTATAATTTTGAAATATGAAATTTTGGAGGTAAGAACTAATTTAAAACTCAACGCAAATTACACAAAAAATAATTAAAATTGCAGCATTTCTGCGCTAAATAACACAATTATAGGCAGGCTGCTTCATAAAAAAGACAAATCTATAAATACTTTGGATGATTTCAACTTTTTTTTTTTCAAAAAGCCAACAAGATTCACATGCACTTCCCATTTAATCTACTTGTTTTATATGGGGTCTATATAAATATGCAACTCATACATCATCTTGTCTGTGAAAAACAAAATTTACATAAATTTATATAAAGAGTTTTGATGTTCAAAACACACTGGATGTAAGAAGCATTTATGAAGACCCTGTAGTATTTTACAGTTAAGTGTTTTGCATTTTTTATGAAACAAGTTAAGTTAAAATTTCATATCAGCCTATAAGTGAAAATTGAATATAATAGAATCCACTTTTTGTATTCAATAAAAAAAATCCATAAGAGAACTACCTCACCCCATTTTTGAGCATCTGCCACAAATTGCTACATTAAAAAAATAATATTTTAAGATCTCAATGTGACAAGAATGAAAAATGACCTGGTCTTTGTCACAAAACAAACAATATTGTTATCAAAATAATTTTTTTAACAGTTAATAGGACCTAGTGCTACAGGACATCTATTTTAACTTCACTGTATACCATTTTAGAAAAAATAAATTATTTAAATATTCTAAATCAGCCATGTTTTCCTTATTTAAACAGCACTAACATGCACTGTTTGAGTGAAATCAATTGCTAAATCTATTCCTGGTTCTCCAGTAGAATTTTGCGTCATTTCCACTTGTTGATCTTGACCTTGAACATTCTTTGTTTTATGTTTTTTTCCCAAACCAGGAAGCTTAGGCAAGTGTTTCAATGCACTTACAGAACCTCTTGATTTGCTTTTATCAGTCTCTTCCTGTTCTTCTGTTATAGAATCTAAAGGTGCTTCTGTCTGAAGTTCATCCTGGATTGGAATATCATCTGCACACATAATCAGCATTGCAATAATCCACAAATTTAATTCATCAGACGTTGAAAACTCATCCAACCATATACATACCAGGTAATTTCTTTGTTCGAAATGATGCATTTGTAATCATGGACTTGGTTATGCTACGACTTTGAGATGGTCGTGGAGTCACAGATATTGAGGAAGAGTGCTGAATTAGATTCTTAATTGCATTTGCCGCCAAGAGAACATCTGTAAGGTGAATCTAAATTAAGATGGCAACATCTAATTTAAACATACCTGCATATATTTCGTAATTTGCGCGTTGTATAATATCATGGAGTGCCTGGATAGCCCCGTTAGCACTTTTTTCTGCCCCATGGTATACTGTATGGAGTAATTCCAAAAGTAATGTACTGGATACAGGAACACGACATGCAACGCCTTGAATATAACTACAATCACTATTTATTGAACTTCTTGCACTACCAGTTGAAGAAAATCCTTGTGAAACTAATCTACAATAAAAACGTTTAGATGTTCCACTTAATTTGTTAGATAAATTAGTACTTAGATATTCCCCTACAAGTATGTTCTATACCCTGGGTAATAACGCTAGCTAATTGTTGATTATACAAGAACACAAGTGCGGTGATAACACGTTGACGATTCTGAGCATTTAAACTTTCCACTTGTGGCAAAGGTCCCCAACTCACTAGTTTACTATTGCACTCTTCCCACCTTCGTAAAGAATTTTCAGCTATAAATGACGGTTCCAAATTGCTAGAATCATGGTATATTGATGACTGAGCTATGCTTGGAACTCTGAATGATAATGTTTTTGGCTGAGTCTTTGAATCTGTCACCTAAACAAATGTTCCGGTTACACAAGATATAGAAGCATAAAACACGAATGCTAACCTCCAGATTATACAACCCAACTAAAAGGGTTCGGACACTCTGATGTGATTTATCAGTTAAATGCAGGAACACCAATGTGGGTATATACTGAAGTGTAAACTTTTTCAAGTGCTCCTCCCCTGATATATAAAAGGCCCACAACTGACCACAAATTCTATCAAGCAGCTGCAATAGACATATACAATATATAAAATCTAAAAACCATATTATAAAAGAGAAATCGTACATTTTGTGTTTGATATCTGTATGGTTCTGTCAGAATATCGTAAATTGCTACCATTACTTCATGATTATTTTCTTGTTCCGATGAATATGTGTGTATTTCACTTTCAGTTAAAGCCTCATACTCTTCTATCCAATCCAAAACGAGAATATCTGCCATTATTGTCTCCTGAATAATATAGGTTTGACTTAATTACGGGGATTCTAATTTGAGGTTATCTTTTTCAAAACGTAAAAAAAAGCACAATTAAACTTTATCACTTTGTTTAAAAATAAACATATTAACTAATTGTTAGTTTCAAGTCGATCTTATCACTACTTGGCCCGGCAATATGAAAAAAATAACATTCAAAACAGTCTAGTTGAAAACAAATCAGTGGAACTGTCAAACAATTCGGCGAAATTTGGAATAAGTGTGACCTTGACCACTTCATTAATTGCCAACCTTGGAACTTGGAATTGTAAAATTACCTATTCACAAACTATATAAAAAAAAAAAACGAATAAGCCGTACCATTGTCTGAAACATTTTCTTTAAATTGTTCACTATATTCAAAAGAGCACTGACTTTCTGTACATGCACTACTGCTCGATCATCAGATATTTTATTATTTATAAAACACATCATCAGATGCTATAAATAGACAATTTCATCTGATTCTTTGAAATATTAATTAAGATAAGGTTTGTGTTTGTGGATAAAGATATAAAACGTCTTGTTAAAAAAAAACTATACTTATTTGCCAAAAGAAGAATACAAAATAAAGTTCTAAAGTTACATTCATAAATAGTACAGACATATAAGAACCTAAAATGATTGTTTAAAGTAATATCCTAATCATTACTGAAACAACTTTTGATTTACCATAGAAATAACTGTTATTACAATGGTTCAGTGACTAGCTAAAGCTAAAGTTTACAGTTTATCATCAACATTATAAAAAATAATCAACACAATAACACCAATTTAAAGTTATAAAGGTTCAGAATAACTAACTGATTTTACTTCAATGTAGTGACTCAAAATGATTTAACATGCCCTTTCTGTTTACAAGTTTTCAGTTCAATGCTATATTAACTTTGGGACTAAAAAATGCTCGCTTTTGTAATCCTAAAGCCCAATACACACAGAAATACGTTCAAGAAATGTGTTACAGCTAGAAAGAAGCAGTTGCATACCCAAAATATTAAGTTATAAAGTTACCATGTGGGTCAACAACTGTTTATTAAAATGGCTTGAGACATATTTCTTAAAGTAAATAAAATTAGTCAAGTAATATTCACCTAGAATTTAAGAATTTAAAATACAGGGTCTTCATAAATGATTGATACATCCAGCAGGTTTTGAACGCCAAAACTCTCTGTCTAACTATCATTTATGAAGACCCAATACAATTATTCATTGCTGTGAATCATTTTTTATAATTTTGGTTAACAGTAAACAATATAGATTATCATTTAATGAACTTAAGACTTCCATTTTAACAAAATGGGACAAACTTACTTTAAACAGCTCAATAAAGTATGCAAATACATAATAATGAACAAAATTAACTTTACATTTATTAACTTTCAACAATATGCAAAACAAGAATTAGGTTGGCTACCCTCAACCATCCTTTTAATTGCATTAAAGATACCACTGACAATGAGGACGCGGTCGATGCTAACCACCATAATTGTTGTTTTGAATCAAAGTGCTGGTGCAGGTGTTCCTCATGTCTGATGTCCTTGATGTACCTAAACGTCCGCCCGATACTGATCACTAAATTGCTAATTTGAAAATTAGTATAATACATAAAAAATTTAAAGACATATTTAACATATTTAGACATATTTGCAAATTTATTCTTAAAAATCCACCAAGTACCCCAAACTTAACTGTATAAATTTGCTGGAAATTCTTGATCAGATAAAACTTCATCTTGTTCCTGTTCATGGTCCGATTCTGGGTCTTTCCGTTTTCTGCCA
The DNA here is from genome assembly GCA_963583935.1 of Diaperis boleti. Lineage (NCBI taxonomy): Eukaryota > Metazoa > Arthropoda > Insecta > Coleoptera > Tenebrionidae > Diaperis > Diaperis boleti. Next base: position 24,755,378 of record OY757247.1, on the reverse strand, counting down.
TAGGCCCTCTTGCTGGTAACAGGAAGGGCATCAGACTCTCCATGCAGTAATGAATTCCGGTATAGCAATAAAGGCTGCCAATCTTCACCTCTGCTACTTGGCATCCCTTAAAGAAATAGCGATTAAACAAACAAAACCGATTATACTTTCTTAACTACCTGTTGCTATCCTTCTATCTAAGAAGGTCAATACAAGCCTTTTGTCTTGTTTTAATAATTTATTTGTGAACTCCGTCAAGATTTCCAAGAATGGCAGATAGGGTGGAGGGCCTGTGGGATCCTCAGGTGGCTCAGCTCCATTGACAGCAAATAGAATACCTGCTCTATGGAGCGCTGTAATGGCTTCTCGATTTTTCACAGCATCCAAACCAAATGAAAGTGCAAACCTCTTAGCTAATTCCTACAAAAAATATTTTTGGCAAAGTCCAGAAGTGGCCTTTAACTTTATTAACACTTCTGTACAACCGAAGTTTCAGACATTCTTAAGCATGTAATGCCCCATTTACACATTCCTGCTCGTACCCCGCATATTTTAGCGAGACGACCAATCGTTCACACATTCGCCGAACGTTCACATTATAAAATCTCTGTACGTTTACTGAGTTTGTATAATAATTTTATTAGCCTTTAACTCATTAATATTTATTATTAGGTTGGACTAAACAATATTCGTGCCTAAATTTCAAAACTGCAGTCATACTCCATTCTGATATTACAAATTAAGAAAACCACGTTTATAATGTAAATGAGGTCTGGGACGATAATAGAGAAAATGTTGCATGCAACAATTGTAAATAGTGATACGGCTTTTAATGTGTTGTCCAAAACCGCCTTTGGATTCGTAGTCAGTCACTTTTTACACTTGTAAATAACTATTTTTAAATTGTTACGAATTAAAAAATCATAACAGTAACAACAAAAACTTCTTACCTTTAGGGCAAAAAATTCTTCATTCTGTCTTGTATTCTTCCCTGCTGATGACAGCTTTTGCACCTCATGGAAGATCATGTTTAGGCTCAAGCACATTGTTAAGGCACAATTTACTTTATTAATTTCTCGTGCTTTACTCAATGTCGCTTTAATAATGTCCCCATATTCATTATAATACTTTACATAATGCTTAAATATGTCAGCAGCCGCTTTTGTTGGCATAATGTTGTAAACAATAAGTTTACAATAAGCAGCTAGGAAATTTCTCCTTTTGTGTAATTCTTCAATCCTGTGCTCATCATGTTCAGCATTTTGTTCTGGTACAAACACATATGACTGTACAAATTCATTCAGTAATGATTGGAGATTTCTATCAGGCTGGCAAGTTAATTCTGTCAATGCCGTTGCTGTGCTTGACAACTGTTCACTGAAAACAATGAGAAGATCACATAAACACACATATGCTTCTTCTTTTATGCTATTGTGGGGAGAGCATCTAATTAACATCTGTGATGCTTCAATAAATTGATCTAGTCGTTGGCGCATTTCTTGAATTCCAGGTCCTGTTAAACCACCTCCTTCATGTTGGGCCTCCAGCTCTCTTAAACCCCACAAGAGACAATAAAAACAAGCACTTAAACTGTACTTTAAAGCATCAGGCGGTAACATACTTTCTGTATCCTGTAATTCTTATTTGAAGACAAAATTGTGTAATAAATTAATACAAATTTACTTTAACATCTTGGAAAAGAGTGGTCCATAGATTCCACTGGTTCAAATTGTGGCAGGCATAAAACGTTGAAACTTTCTTTAGAGAACTGACAACGTTGAAAATTTCATCCGCGTTCGGCGTTTCTTCACCCAACAGTAAATTACGCCAGTCATCAATAGCCTCTTTGTAAGATACCACAATCATGTCTACAATTGTGGACCTGGCCACATCACACCTTGTGTATATTGAATGGTTTTCAGTGCAAAGAATTTCAAGAGTTTTAGCCAGAGTTTCTAAAACCTAAAAAATATTCTTTTTTCTACTACCCCCATTTAAAGTAAACATTTGAATGAACCTGTATCATTCATCCAATAAACAAATACATGCACAAAAAATCGAATACCTTACCTCTGGTTCATGATGGACCTGTGCAATATGCTTCAATTTGGCCAATAACGCTTGAAGTGATCCTTCTTGTCGTCCACTTGTATACAAATCAAGATCAAAGTATTGAGGAATGCTAAGTAAATTTGCCAACTTCTCTGGATCTGCTGCATACTTATCCAACAACATGGGCAAAGTCACAATGAAGTGTTCAGTCAGTTTTTGTTTATCCTCTCCAGCTTGCTTCATCTCCCTCAATGAAGACACTCTTCTTGTGGGTCCTCTCCCCACAGGAGCTTCGCCGGTCGCTGCCTGTTTAATGCAACACACCATTATTTCTATCAAACTTGTCTCTTGACGGTTATCTAATGGTTCCTCCTGTGGTCCCGGTTCTTCAATCAATAAATCTGTCATGCATTCCCAGTCTTTCATCATGGTGTTAGACTCTATTAGAGAATCCACCAAGTATGCAGCATGTTCATGTAGTTCAGATTCGATAAAGAATTGAACCAAATCCCTAATAAAGGGAGTGTTTGGTAAGCGACGTTTTCCTCTTTTAGTTTTTCCGACATCCACATCAACAGGTTGAAAAAGACGTTCATTTAAAAATTCACCAGCAGCTTGTGCGACAGCTCTATGAGATGAATATACCAATTCATATACATGTTCACAGTCTTTATCTGTTAAAATGTCTTGATGATGTTTTAGAATCGAAATTACAAGTTTCACTGCCTGGACAGCCACATCATATTCTTTATCTAATGTCATAGCCACAATTCTATCCTTAAATTTATTTGTAAAAAGTTCAAGTTTGCCTTTAAGCTCTTCACTCGCATATAGAGGTTGTAAGGCCTGGAGACATCTTAACCGCACCTCGCCAACTTTATCATGAAGGGTCCAGCCTATATATTTCAAATAAGAATCATCCAAAAAGTTTGCATGAAACTTATGCATCCACACGCCAATCTCTGTCATTGCTATGGCCCTTATTTCTGGTAAGGTATCGCGGTAACGATGCACAAAAACTGATTTGAACATGTACGTTAACATATTTTTTATTTCATCCATGTTTTCTTCCAGTTCTTGCCGTTTCCCAAGGAGAGCCTCTAAACGATCACTAGCGCGCTTTTCTCTAGTCTTTTGTCTTTCAGCCTCATATTGACGTTGCGTATTATCTAAATTTACAGACACTGTTAAAGCGACATCTACCAGTGCTGTCATTAACTTCATAGCGCCAAGGGTTGCGGTGTGCCTAAATGCACGGACCTATAAGTAAATACATAAATACATACAAGACATGTTAAAGATTTGTTTTAGTAAAGACTAGATGGTACCCGGCGCGCGTTGCTATACCCCAAAAATAAAAACACATCTCATCCGATTTGACTGGGTCACTCTGACATCTTTATCTGACAGAGTAGGTTTGAACTTTTTCTTTTTTTTTTTCAGGTACATTTCAAAATTGTAATTTTTTCATAATACCTACCTGTTATTACATTATATCAAAACTGTCAGCTTGAGTGAAAACTCACTCATAACAGTCACGGCTGTTATATAAATTAACAGTACAGGAGGAAGTTTTTGATCATTGTTTCTATAGCAACACTTTCAAAATTGATTTATGAATTGTCTAAAAATTATGCTAAACAATTCGTTTTTTTGCGGGTATTGCCGACGGTGTTATGAAAAGTACTGAACGATATTTCGCCGATACGCAAATAAGATAAAATAATTAATTATTATTTTATACTAACTGGTACCCGGTGCGCGTTGCTACGCCCCAAAAATAAATTTAAAAAAATCTCTTAACCGCATTTCCTCCAGACGACTTTCACGTAGTATGTATTTTTTTAGTGAACAGCAAATTAGCGTTGTAAATTGTTTAGCACTCATCCACAATAAATTTTGGTACTCTTCCCTCGACTTCACCACACCATTCCTCCCTTGTGTCTAAAACCGTCACTGTGTCATTTTTATCTGACAGAGTACTCAATTTGGCCGATTTGAACTTTTTTTTAAGAAAAAAGGGTGACACATTGGGGTCGTCAACCCCCCTATGTTACTCCCCATTGTGAATATTATTTGTGGTCAAAATTTCACAACGATCTGTTCACCGGTTTAGGAGGGCATAACATACGAACAAACGAACATTGATTTTTATATATTATATAAGATAAAATAAGATGTTTCATAGTTACAAATTTAAATGTTTTCTAAATATGTAACTAAATTATTTAAACAAGAAAAACTGTTTTTTCTTTTTTTGCCCTTAGGCATTATGAGGCTGTTAATAGCTACCGTTGCCAATGGTGCAAAATAAATATTCTTTTTACGAAAAAGGGGTGACACATTGGGGCGTCAACCCTCCTATGTTACTCCCCATTGCGAATATTATTTGTGGTCAAAATGTCGGTTGACCGGTGTAGGAGTGCATAAAATAACAAATATTGATTTTTATATATGTATTAGATGTATGTATTAGTAAACGACAAACGTTTTTTAAACATTCGATTTCCATAGCTAATTTATTGAACAATTTTAAATTGTAGGAGAACAGCCGAAAATTGTAGTTTTTTTTTATCTATGTATTGCGACGACGGCCGGACCAGAAGTCGCATTGTGTGCGAACAAATGATCACATACGATGGTGTCATCACTCGCGAATATTCCGTAGACTGTGAGAAGTCGTATTGTGTCGGGGCGAATGTTCACAGGGAGGATGGTAATTTTTTTATTAATTCAAAGGTTGTAGAAAAAAAAAATTGTGCCTTACAAAAGCATTTTGTTGGGGGAAATGTAATGAAAGATGGAAAACCAAAAATTCTATTTTCATTAGAAACGGAAGCAGGATTCCAAACTATTGAAGCCAAACGTACCGTGCGATCATTTAAATTATAAATTAGAGTAGGCTGTGAAATTTAAATTAGGTTGGCACTAAGTTTTGACAATCTGATTTAAAATTTGAATGTCAAAGTGACAAGTAAATCAGATCAGAAGGAACGATCAGATTGTCAAAAGTTAGTATGTAGTGCCAACCCAATTTAAATTTCACAGCCTACTCTAATTTATAATTTAAATTATCGCACGGTATTTACGTTGCAACAACACAAAAAGAATTTTCTTTGAATCCGTAACACATTGTCACTTATCATTGTGCATTTAACTGACCGCGAAAGAATCGAAATTTAAATGATAGTTGGGTACCGTGAAAGAGTAAAAAGTCATGGGGAAGCCTGTGCTTTATTTAATCAACAACATCTGAATAGTAGCAAAATTTTGGTAAACAGCTTTTTTTGAAAATCAGAGATGTATTGCTACACAAAAATTGCAGAAATGGCTATTTTTCTCTATAACCCCCTAAATTTCGTGCAGGTGCAAAGATCAAAAATTTAATTAGTCCAAGGTGGCCATGCACGAAAAGCCGTTTGTCGTTATTTAATAGAATTACATGCATATTATTATGTAATGTCAAGTTGGCAGTGTTAAATTTGACATTACATATAACGGCTGTTTTTTTTTAATTTGGCGTCGAAGTTGGCCATGAATGTTTAACTGTGAACCTGCCATTAACTGGTAGATTGAACTGACAATTATTAATTTGACATCTGAATCTACATCTAACCTCACTTTTAATTTAATTAAGCGACAGTTCAACACGCTCATACTCCTACCATGATATATATAATAACTTCTCCAGGTATGATACTCAGCGAACGTAAACTAAACGCTTCGCGCATGACGTCACGCTGAGACTAAAGCAGGACGCCCACTGAATCCGCTCCGTCCGGTCCGCTCGGTCGTCAAATTTTGATACACACGTAACCTTATGGAATCGCGCCCACTGCATCTGGTCCGTCCGTTCCGTTCGGTCCGCTCGGCTCGGCTGCGGACGTGGATTCTCCAAGAGGCAAAAATTGCCGATCGTACGGATACAGCCAGATGTGACCAAATGCAGTTCACAGTTTTTACCACGTTTCCATCACGTTTTTTTTTAAGATCTAGTAGTTTGACAAGTTCATAAGGTTTTAACTGGACATTCGAAAATATTTTTAAAAATTTTCATCATCACCAAGTAAATCGGGAAATAAATGATAAAATTCTCCACAAGTTTCTCTTTTGAGGGTGATATCGTGCACCCAAAATCTACGTTTCTCCATCTACATCCAAGCTAGGGCTACCATAACATCTTCATCAGAATCAGACTCTGACAAAGAACTCATTTTCTTTGGCGTTTATAATTTAAACAATCTTGAAGTCGTCTTTCGCCGATACGATACCACGGAACTGACTGATGCAATGGGCGGCTGATCTTGCCGTACCCGACCGAACGGATCGTAGCCTACCGATCGGACCGGACGGAGCGGATTCAGTGGGCGTTCTGCTTAATACGAATCGGGATACGTGTCTTTCAATAAGACTGTTCATTGTTTCGGTAATAGAAGCATTGTAAACCCTTGAATAAAGATCGAAATTGTAAATAAGGGCAAGTTTTGTGTTCCACTCGGGCTAATTAATACGTTTTGGAAATGCATTCGAAAAAAATTCCGGAAATAATCAATGCACTTGGGATATTATAAGTGAAAATTTTTCATAAATATTATCACAACAGATTGAGAAATAAATTGAAAATAATTCCAGAGATTTCTCGAAAACTTGTTGCCAGGCAATAGACATGAGAGCCCGTAGGGTATAATTTATTGTTTTCTAATTTATCGAAATCACGAGTGGTATTCGGAACATTATTTTTTGATGAAGACAACATTACAAATTGACTTTCATATCTATTTTTGACAGTAGATATTGAGCGTATGTCAAACTTAAAAAAAAACAAATTACTAGAACTTATTCCCTCTTTAATAATGTACCTACCCTATTCCCACTATAATATGTAATAATTATCTAAATGGACAACTTGCATAAAATTTGGTCATAATCTTGAAAAATAGAGAAAAAAAAAATACAATTTCAACGGTGTTTCATTTATGATGATTGGTTGCCAAATAACTTCCAAATTAAAGTTTAAAACACGGCGGTGAAAAGCGTCCGGCAAACGGTGATAACAGAGTGCAGTGAGAAGGTGACGTCACGTAACAGTAACTGCCGCGCGTAGAAGAAGTACTCGTTTGGTTTGTGTGTGTTTTGTGTTTAAATTAATACGCTATGGCTGAAGCCAACAATAAATAATATTAAGTATGGAGTAATTTGGGCTCTAATGAAACATTATTTTTGTATATTTGTAGGTAGTAATGATAATATTGGGAGTCTCGGGCCCTTGTAGATGAGAGGAATTATATAATATTAAAATATGAGTGACAGAATAAGAACGTGAAGGAATGTTTATAGTAAATGTTCCAAATACAAAATCGAATATTCAGCGAACCTTCACAGTTATTGATAGAGAAAATAAAGCAGTTCATTATTTGAAAATTCTGCAAAAATACATAAGACTTCGATCAAGCAACGCAAGGTCAGATTATTTATTTCTGAACTACCGAAATGGCAAATGCACTGCCCAAGTCGTAGGAAAAGGCGCAATTGGAGGCTGGCCCTCAAAAATTGCAAAGTATTTAAAGTTGCAAGCAGCTGAAGCTTTTACTGGCCACTGGTCTGGACGCACATCGGCTACGTTTTTAGTCAATAAAGGAGTTAAAAACAAGAAGAATGTTCTTAAATCCAAGTGGAGTAAATTTAAATTAAAAAATTTAAATATATCTAAGTCGAACTCCACAAACTTTAATCAGCGTAAAATTATAAATGGTACATGTTTCGGCAGAACACTTCTGCCATCATCAGCCCTTAAAGAATATAAAAAATTAATTTTTATATTCTTTAAGGGCTGATGATGGCAGAAGTGTTCTGCCGAAACATGTACCATTTATAATTTTACGCTGATTAAAGTTTGTGGAGTTCGACTTAGATATATTTAAATTTTTTAATAAAGGAGTTGATGTGCTGAGCTAAAAAGACATGACGGGTGGCGTTCGTCGACGGTGGCAGAAAGTTATGTGGAAGATTCCCTCCATCACTTCAGCGGAATACTTACCGGTGATTTCATTTTTAGAATTTATACATTTACTTATTGCTTTTACAGATGCAGGACATTTTATTTCAAGATCTGCCCCATCCGAAATACCATCGGGTGAAGCAAGAATGAATGGATAATGCCAACTTAATAGTAAACCACAATTTCTACATGTTTCCAATTTCCTCTATACCTCGCTTGTAACTTGAGATTCGAGGACAATGCCCCTTTGCGTTGCTTCTGAAACTTCAAATTTGGAAGCTCCATAAGCTCGTATTTTTTATCAATGTTCCAGTAAAGGTTTGACAATGTGCAGCATCATAAGCTTTTTATGCAGTAATTCGGGCATAATGTAGTTCATACCACAATGAGTTTTTAGACTGCATCATCGTATGTTTTTCTACCTCCATGCAAGCTTCTTCAGACATTTGTAACCTGCAGAAATTTAAAATCAGACGCATACACGTCAGAACTACATTGTGCAGCTCGCACGGCGGAGCGCTCTTACCGTTGCGTGACGTCACACTGTGTTTTAGGTAGCGTAGGAAAGCGCTGACTTGCAACGAAAGTATTTTATTTATTATTCGATTACAGATGAACATTGAACAAAAATAAATTAATTACGGCTCTCTGTTACCGGATAGCTTTATTTGGAGAAAGTTTCGAGGTAAAAAAAAAATCATGCAAGTTCCTCATTGCCAAAATTAAACACGTGTCCAAGAATAGAACTAAATGATTGGAAAATTAAAACATCAAAAAAAAGTCGAGTATAATTTTTTTCTTAAACTTTAAAATATGCATTATCTCTTTACCTTTCTTCTGCATATAATTAAGTAACTCATATTTTAAATTCCTTTCATAAGCATCGTCCGCAAAATGTTTTGAGAAATACTCTGGCGGTATTGTATATTTATTTTGTCGGCGCGACAACAGGAAATTATCCACAATTCTCTAGCTGTGGGGTCTTTCGGGAATCCGAAAAACTTAATTTCTCCAGAAAAATCTTTGGGTTGGTTGCAGGAATTACAACCAAACACTGCACAGCGCATCTTTTTAAAATTATTAATAAAAAATTCAATTGTGAACAACACAGGAGAACACGCAATTATTGTTAATAATAATTTCCCTCACAATCGGAAGTACAGTGCATCAGTGTCTTTAATCTCAGCTCTCGTCTCAGCGTGACGTCAGCGCTGACGTAGACCTGCGCAATATCTTACCTTCTAGTTATTGTATCATGTAATCCTACCTTGTCAGCGTGCAGTGGAACCTCTTCGATAAAATTAGGTTTTTCGGAACTCCATCACATCCGCATGTTTTGTGAATTCACATAACCGCCTAAATGAAACCAGGCAAAAAATGGCCTGTTCGCATAAACTCATAGTCAGCGCCAACTATGACGCCAAATTAATAAAAAAAAAACTTATAATTACACAGTAATATTAAACTAAAAGCAGTTTTTCATGCAGGGCCACCTTTGACTAATTTAGTTTTCAATCTCTCTGTATATCCTTGACACCCTTAATGGTGACATTTTCATTTAGCATTAAAATTTTTGCAACTTTAGTGGAAATGTGCTTTTAAATTATCACCTTTAAAAAAGACAATCTATCTTTTGTTTTCAAGACCATCTGTAACCCCTTTAATTTTTAACATACTTACTTGTGAATCTGAAAGTCCAGTTAATAAGGAGATGACATTATCCATCAAGAACTGATCATAAATGATAGAATACTGGCACTGTTTGACCAAAGTCTGTACAAAATCACAAAAATTTTGTCTGAATTTTTTCCAAGTTTGGCCTGCCATGATCAGGGGATACTCTCCAGACTCTTCATCAAATTCTTCAGTCATTCTTCTGATTATAGCTGCATGCTCCATGGTAGCTTGCATGTGTTGGGTAATACGCCCCTTGCACCCAGCAGCATTTATAAAAAACTGCATTAAAGCAATAAGAGCTGACTCTCGATTCACCTAAAATATTAAATGTATTCACATAACATTAGAGGACACAATAATAATACCTTGTAACTTTCGATCCATTCATCCACAATATTCGTCAAAGACACCTTACTATTTTTAATGTAATTATACAAAGATGTTTCATCCTCACTAGAACCTTCAACATGATTTTTTCGGCCTGGTGGTCGGCCTCTACCTCGTGACTTTGTAGGAGGCACCCCAGAATTAGTTGGGGAATAAGATGCAGGTGTTGGTGGCGGTAAATTTGTCTGACCCCTTGCTTTAGATCTTGTAATTCTTCTCATTCCAGGGGTCGGAGGTGATTCAAACATACCATCTGAGGATGAAGTTCCTGCTTGCTCTGCATACGGCTCTGTTGCATACAAGTTTGCCTGCTGAGCGTAAGCCCCATAGTTATCAGCGTCCACTTGAGGGGTCATAGGATTCTCGTATTCAGGAGGCGGCTCGTCCATCCTAATGCGTTTACCCCCCCTTCGCTGCATTGTTAAGGTGATGTTCAAATGTCTTTCTCAACAATTGCAAAACAAACACTCATACTTTTCGACTTATTTAAATTAAAGCAACAGTTGCTTAGGACGAAGCGACCGTAAACAAAACAACGCACTAGTTGACAACTTAGGGATTTTCACGGAACACTCAATACCAACATCTACCAACAAAAAAATTCTTGGGATACCAACATGAAAAAACAAGAGTAACTAAATTTTGCTAGTTGGGTACCAGGTGACTATTTAATATTGAAACCATTAAAGTAAGTTGGTACTTCTTCGCCGAGCCCCTTGACAACTCTATTCGGATATCTTTTTATATTATTATAAAATATTAATTATTTTGATTTCCGTTTCATTTTTTCGTACTCACACCTCGATTAAGAAATTTCAGCTCAATATTTTATAGACATGCTTTCAGTATTATAATAGGTGCATTTATTTACCCCTTTTGTTTATTGTATATTCAAAGACAATCGTACTTAAAGAGTAAACTCGTCGCTCGTCGGAGCTGACTCGCACATTATTTTTTTTTTTTTAACGCGTTAACTGTTAACGATCGATTTTACTCCCCATTTATTTTGCCGTACCGGGCTTTAAAAATCGATTCTTAATGTAGCCCCTAGACGGTTAATCATTTTGATCAAAAGCTGGAGTCAATCGATTGAATCAAGCATGGTTTTACCGTCTATGAACCTTCAAACGATCAATCATGCTTGATTCAATCAGCTTTTGGTCATCTAGGGGCTACAAAGGTCAAATGCTGGGACGCGTGAGACCAATGTGGTCCTCAAAAATTAAACGCCATTTTTGATTGTGCAAAAACTTTGGAAACATCAAAAACAAAGTTTTTGTACTCATTGCTTATAGATACCTATTTTCCGTTTATCGCCGATGCGCCGAAACAAGAATTTCCCGCACTGGGGTGTTTTTTACTTTCCACGTCGAGGAGGGACATGTGCTTCATAGGGTGGGTGTTGGTCAGTGCAACGAATGCAGGAAGTGACAGTAAGGCAAGATTCACGAAATGGCTTGTCACATTCAACGAACTTTTAAATGTGCAAAATTCAAAATTATTTTAAATTATTTATTTTTGATTTCTTTTCGGGCTTGATTCGTTACAAAAAATATTGTACCTAACTTATTTGGAAGGGAAATTTCCCGCATTCGCACTAAATGCAGCACTCCCTTCAAACAAAGTGCTCATTCACTTTCCAAACACGTTAGGTAAATAACTATTTCATCAATAGAACCCAACCTGTTAAAACCGGTAGACCACGGTAGACTCGCACAAATTTAATTACTTAATCGCTAAAAATTGACCAAATCTGTCAACAAATTTGACATTTTTCATTCTGACAGTCTAACATTATTATAACCTCAAAAAGTAAGTACTCAGTCGAATAATACAAAATAAACAAGGTTTCAATATTTAAAGTACCTTTAATTATTTCATTCTATCGATAAATTTCCGAAATGTATTTTCAGATAATTAACACTGGTGTAAAAGCACACTGGTACTTCTTGGGCCTTCATTTCAGAAAACTTCAATACAGAAAGCATGGACTTGGTTGAATCTCAATTACACATTCGATTGCTGACGAAACAGGAACAGTATGTACAAAATTCTTAATCTCATGCACATTTATTTCTTTGTTACATTGTAATAATTTGATATAAAAAATTGAATTTTTAAAAAAATTGTTCTTAACTTTTAATATGATTACATTTTTAGGTTTGCTGTGCCAGATGTTCCATTAGCTGTTCCTTCTTCCATTGAACAGCATTCTTTAAATGAGCTTGTCAACCAGTTAATAAAGGAAAACAAATCAGACTATTTAAAACCCAAAGAGTTTGATTTTTTGGTTTTAAATGAATTATTAAGAGTTCCACTTGATGAATACTTAAAGGAACACAACATTTCAACAGAGGTAACAATAGATATTGAATATGTGGAAAGAACTCCTGCACCAAAACCTCAAGATTCACTTCTACATGATGACTGGGTATCTGGTATCCATTGCACAGATAAATGGTAAATGATGGTTTTTAAGTTAAAATTGTATACTTTTGAGACACATTTTTTTAAAGAATTAAGTGCTTCTGCAATTTAAAAACAGGTTACCTTTAAAAACTATGTATATGCAGGGTGATTTTGAACAAGTGACACTTTAGAATGTCAAATAGCTCATAAGAATTTGAAGGGGAACCCCATTCCAAAATGTAACACTGACAAAAGTCTCTTTGTATTGAAGAAATAAATGAAAAATGTTTTAGCCTCTGCAGCAATGAATGAATGAAATTGTATAGAAACACATACTTTACTTTTCCATCTTTTCATTCCACCCTTCTCTACTTATGAGACTGAATGAACACGATGATCTCAAAATGACCGAACACTATAACCACTAACTTCTCTATCTAAAGGATAGATTTGTTTATTGTAACTCATTCTAAAATTTGGTTTTTGCAGGATTTTAACTGGTTCCTATGACTATTCTGTTAATTTGTGGACCACACATGGAAAATTAATCACATCTCAAAAGCAACACAGTAATATTGTGAAAAAAGTTGCTTGGTTACAACCAGATGATCCTTCTAAAGGTTTTGTCAGTGTTTCCCATGATCTTACTGGATTACTCTGGGAGTGGGAATCTGGAACAGATAATGTTAGACCTCGAATTGCCTTAAGAGGACATGAAAAAGGAATTGACAGTGTGGGAGTAAGTCCTAATTCTCTAAAATTGGCAACAGGTGGTTGGGATACTAATTTAAAAATTTGGTCAACATCACTAGAAACTGATCAAGATGAACCAGCCAGCAAAAAAATTAAAGGACCTAAAAACATAATAACAAGAACACCTTTACACACTCTAAAAGGACATAAAGAAAGTATCACATCAATCAACTGGGTAGACAATGGCATGATTTGCACTGTCTCAATGGATCACACAATAAAATTTTGGGATGCTGACTTATGTGGTGTTAAAAATGAAATTGTTGGACAGAAGGCATTTTTAGATGCATCCTGGTCCCCATTAAACAACACCTTACTAGCATGTTCAGCTGACAGAAATATTCGTTTATACGATCCAAGGACGTCAGAAGGTTCAGTTGTTAAAACCACTTTTACTTCACATGTATTATGGGTTAGCTCAGTGCATTGGTCAAAGTATAATGAACATCTTTTTGTATCTGGAGGCTATGATGCAGCTGTAAAACTTTGGGACTCCAGATCACCAAAAGCGCCTCTCTATAACTTAGAAGGACATCAAGGACAAGTTTTAGCTGTTGATTGGTCTAATAACAAATATTTGGTTTCTGGAGGGAGTGACAATAGTGTGCACATATTTAGAAATACATGTATTTAAATGTATGATTAGTGTTAACAATAAAAGTAAGTTATTGTTAAATTAAATGTGGTTTATTTTTCACAAAATTAGGGTACTGTTGATGATAGAAAGAGTTTACCGCCAGCTTGAAAACGAGGAGTTCCTGGAACAAAAATAAACTGCCTAAGGAAGACATATTTGAAAAATAAAATGTATTATACAGGTGTCCCAAAAAGTTCACATTAATTGTTCAACATTAGTTATGAACTGTGGTGACTTAGGAGCAGAGCCCGTCGATGCCTTAAAATCATGTCGTCTCGTTCTTTCGCATATTTCGAGTATTTCATAAACCTTTCATGTAACGCGGTCGGGAAGGCCGACTTTCGGCCAGGAGATGAAGATAAAAAGAAAAATACTTATTATAATAAATGTACTATTTAGTTGTCAATTAATGTTGATTAACTTTCCGAAAACTAAAATCGATCACTCATAAAGCGGTTGATTCAGCAGGCCATGGTTTAGACAAACTGAGTTCAGTCATAAGATTACTCGTCATCTAGTAATTATAAATTACCTTAAGTAGTCTATATTCATAACGGCATTTCATTGACTTATTGTTAGTTTCATTACATTTTTTTAACCAGTTTCGGTGTTGGCATAGAGTAGTTAGATGTGCATACTCTCGTCGGATTCTTTAATATTTCGTCCCCTTGATCTGTGGTAACCACCAGTTGAAACATGAGCAGCAAAGAAACAATGATACATTCAAATTTGTAGGAATACATGTGTCAGTTTTTTTGCGTTTTACGGTTTGACAGAAGGATATTACTTTGCGACCACAACGGCAAACGTGTTTTCATAAGAAGACATTTAAATCGAGGTACCATAACTATCTTTGTCAGAAATGAGTATTCTTTTCTGAGTGGCGCTTCCTTATACTCTGTATTCTTTGGTAACGAGTGAGCAACAAAATTCGTGATCACAGTTGGCTAAACGTATATCGGTTCTTTTACTTTACTGTTTACTTTACAACCTACTTTCTTTGACTGTCAAAAATTTGAATTTCTGCGTCAAAACTGTTGTCCCTTTCAAGCCCCGTTTCCACTGAAGAAACATTGAGGAACTTTGTGTTGACAACTCGATGACTTTTTACACAATCGTATCGATCAAGAATCGACTCAAAATTTTGGATTCAGAGGCTCCTACGATCACGAATTTTGTTGCTCACTCATTATGAACCGCGTTAATTGATTTTGAGGAGTTGAGCGTAACTTTTAGGACAACCTGTAAATTTGCTAAATTGCGAAATGTGAAAAAAAAAAACAAGAACAATGTCATTTCTGTTTCCTAACTAACTAGCTGATAACTGATAGCAGGTGTTCATACATCAAGTAGGTTTTGAACGTTAAAATTTTTCAATATACACACATTTTTAACGCACAGAGAACTTGATGTACGAAACATTTGTAAACTAGTTATATATAGTTAAACATACCCTGAAAATGCCGGGTTGGCTGAGGCATTTCCAGCTTGTTGCGCCAAATTGCCAAATCCCATAGTTGGTTGATTTGCTATTGTTCCAAATCCAGAATTTGAAGTCGAACCAAAGCCACTGTTTGGTGCACCAAATACTTTCGAGGTTTCTCCAAATGAAGGCGAACCTCCAAACGCAGGTGTACTTCCAAAACTTGGAGCGCTCCCAAATGCAGGTGAACCACCAAAAACAGGTGAACTTCCGAATGCGCCAGGTTTTTGAAAATTGGAAGTGGTTCCAAAACCGGCTTGTCCAACGCCTCCAGATGATGCGCTACTGCTGAACGGTCCAGAAGGTGCTTGTCCAAAACTTGCGAAAGAACTCTGACCAAAAGATGATTGATTGCCAAAACCACTTCCAAAAGTTTGTGATGGGGAAGCAAATGGTGACCTAGTAGTGGCACCGAATGTTGTATTGCTTGATGCGGCTGGAGGATTACCAAAAATACTTTTGCCGTCACCACCGAAAGGATTAGCGCTGGCACCGGAGCCAAAAACGGAGCTCGAAGTTGTCGCCGCCGGGGTACCAACGCTAAGACTTCCAAAACCAAATGAACCTCCAGTATTAGCATTTGCAGTAAATGAACTCGGTTGTGTGGTGGATTGGAAGATATTTCCTGTAGCAAATGGGGATTGGGTGCTTGACGTGGGTGTTCCAAAAACATTTCCACTAGGGGGAAAAGTACTTCCTGTTGTAACTGTTGCACCACCAAAAACACTGCCAGCGGTGGTTGATTGGGGGTTACCAAAGATCGACCCACCAGACTGTCCAAATGTTGTCCCCGTTGCGGTTCCAAAAGCACTTGGACTCCCAAATGTAGACGGACCAAAAGCAGATTGCCCAAACGTATTAGTGGTTTGATTTTGACCAAAACCAGAAGAGGTTGTGTTTGGAGCATTACCAAAAACAGTCGACTGGTTGCTATTTGCAAATATTGATGACTGATTTGCAGTGGTTGTGGGGGTACCAAACATAGAACTTTTTTGTGAAGCATCGCCAAATAATCCAAACGGTGAGGATTGTGAAGTGGTTGATGATGCTGCAGTACCAAAGATTGACGACTGATTTTGACTACCAGAGCTAAAAATCGCTGGAGCTGTTGAGGAAGTTGGAACCGATCCAAATAAGGAACTGGTGGGCGTGGCACCAAATAAAGAACTAGAGGTCGTGGAAGATGGTGTACCAAATATAGACTGAGTGGTAGTTTTTGCTACGTTCCCAAAATCGCTTGAAACTGCAGGAGACGTACCAAAAACTGACGATTGTGTGGTTGACGTAAATGAATTTCCGAAACCAGTTGAACCAAATATTGATGTCTGTGTGGTCGTCGGTGCAGTTCCAAAACCAGATGTGGTTGAAGGAACACTACCAAACAAAGATGGTTGAGGAGAAGCTGTTTTTGTTCCAAGAACATTGGTAGATATTCCTGGTGCAAAAATGGATGATTGTGTTGTAGATGTAGTTGTTGATGTAGGCGTGACAGCAAAGATCGACGATGGCGTACTCGCTATTCCAAAAGTGGTTGTGGATGGTTGAGGAGAAGTTGTTTTTGTTCCAAGAACATTGGTAGATATTCCTGATGCAAAAATGGATGACTGTGTTGTAGATGTGGTTGTTGTTGTAGGTGTGACAGCAAAGATGGACGATGGCGTACTCGATACTCCAAAAGTAGTTGTAGATGTAGTAGGGACATTTCCAAAAATTGACGAACTACTCACTTCAGCAGTTGCTGATTTATTTGTTGTGGTTGCCAAACTTGATAAGATGCTGCTTGAGGTGGTTTTTGCAGGATCAAACATACTAGGCTTAGATGTAGTTAACGGTAAGCCGAAGAAACTATTAGAATTTGTAGCAGAAACTGAAGTTGTAGTAACAGTAGCCGTGTTTGTCGGAATACTACTAGTTGTTGCAACAGCTGGTAAACTAGCTGTTGGAGGAGTGGTAGAAATGGACAACCGTGGTTTTACGCCAGACACAGGCACCTGTAGTGACGTCGTTGATGAGACACCGGATACTGGTCGCTGTGTATTACTTATTGAAGTTAAAGATCCTAATAAAGATGAAGTTGTAGTTTGTGTTGGCATAAAAGAAGATGATGGTGAAGAAACAGAGGGAATCGTTAATATAACACTGGATGGAGGGACTCCAAAACCAGAGAAAATTGATTGCTGAGGAATTACTGTAGCTGCGGTGGTGGTTGTTGTGCTTAAATTTATAGGTTGGCTTGCTGTTATATTGCTACCTAACTTTGAAATCAACTGATTTGAGTCTGATGCTGTAGTTGTTTGCTGAGCAAATGAGAATGGTTTGCTTGTTGACAAGGAAGCAGAAGCCTCTGACAGATTTTGAGTGGCTGATGCAAAAATATTCGAAGATGCACTGGACCCAAAAGAGAAAGGAGAATTTGGTGCAGTTGTTTGTGCAGTCCCAAAAATACCGCTTGTTGTAGAATTTTTAGTTGTTAAATTAGTACCAGCAATGGGTGCGCTGAAACTAGGTGTTACTAAAGAAGTTGGTTTAAAGACAGAAACTGTAGTTTTAACATCTGCTGCTTTGGTATCTCCAGCTGTTGCTGCAGTTTCATTGCCAAAACTGCTCATTGACTTGGGAGTGGACAGAGGTGATACAGTTTCACTCATCACCTTAGTGGTGGACGGACCTAGATTAGTATTTGCCTTTAAAATATTACTGGCACTTTCTTGATTCTGAAATAAATTTAAGGACCCAGCGAATGAAAATGGTTTGGATGAATTATTTGTAGAAATAGTGATCACCGGCTGATCTTGTGAAGAAACCGTTTTTCCAGAAATGGACGTTGCTTTTGTCACTACACCTGAAGGCGCAACAAAGGATGACTTTGGTGTTGAAGAAACAGTATTGGAAGTGGATGTACTGCCCCCAAACGTAATAGACACAAATGCCGAATTTGGCGAACTCGCAATAACACTTTTTAAAGGAGCAAAACTTTTCTCAGGGATGTTTGAAAAATGTTTTGTCTCAAATTTAGAAGCAAAATTTTGCAATCCCTCAATTGGGGTGCTATAATGCATCCCAGAACTGACTGCTTCAAATTTGGGAGTTGACTGGACAAAGTCAAGTTTTTTTGCTATTTGTTCCGGGCGTGTTTTTAGTGACGACAAACTCAACTGTTTTAGTCTTGACACTGGCGATGCGTGAATGACTGAAGTGGTCAATTGAGGCCTAATTACTGGCACATGAGAATATTCCCTTTTTCTCAAAAAAGATCGTAGATTTTCTACTTTGTTCTTTGTGAAATTTTTTCTTCTGTTTCTAACATGTTCATATTGAATTTGGCAGATGTCTTCTGCATTCATTTTCAGCTGTTTCAATTCCTCAGGTAAATCATTTAGGTCATTGACACTTAGTAACAAAGGTGGCCCTAATGATGGACGTTTGCTATTCTTTAATCTGCTGGCGATGTCTTTTAAAATATAACTCTAGGGAAATGTGGTTACAAAACTAAATAATCGCCAAACTAAACTTACTTGTTTCCTTAAAATAGCATTCTGTTTAACCATTGTTTGAAATATCATCTCCATTGTTGGTATTTGAATTTTATGAGTTTTCTTGCAGTAGTCTTGAAAATTTTCCCACTGTTCATCAAGTGCAACATGTGCTTGAGATATTTGTGATTCCAAATAATAGTTGGTATGTTTAATGTCTGCAAGCTGCTTTTCTGAGGCTGAATCTAAAGGCTGAGCTCTCAATAGTACCATCATAGACGGATCTTCAGAAGCCAGATAACGAGATTTTGCTTCCTCATACCAAGCCCAAGATTGAAGAAGATTTTGCTTCAGAATATGAACCTAGAAAAAAATTATAGAGAAGTTGCAATCAATAGTTATTTAGAATGTTACTTCAGAACCTTGTGTCAAACAACTCTCCACAAGCTCAGAGAAAAACTTATCCAATGATTTTGTAGTTTCCACTATTTTCACTTTATCCTCATCTGAACCCAAATTTAATTTTAAATTTCTTCCTTGGTGAAGTACAGCCTTTAATTCAGCTTCCAAAAAAACACATTCTTCTCTGACCATCTGAGAAAAGATTTCTTCAGCCTCTTCTTCAGCTTGTAAGTCAATAGTTGATACTTCTGTTTTAAGCAAATCAACTTTAGGTTCAAGATTACTTAATTTAATGCCACTTGATAAATCTGATGCAGTAGTTGGAACTCCTTTAGAGATTGCTGATGAACAGATATTAGAAGTTGATGTAGCAACTGGCACAGTAGGCACTATGGGAACAGGCTTAGGTTCTTGAACTGCAGAAAACAGTGAAGAATATTGTGGCAAACTTGCAAGTTGTGGAACAGTTTTACTTTTTGGGGCAACAATAGGTGTTAAAGTAGCCTGACCACCAAAAATATTTATTGATTGTGGTTTTGAATCAGTCATAGCTTGATTGTTTATGAATGGTTGAGATAGAGATGGTAGGCTACTAGTAATATTTAGACCACTGGTAACTGTTGTGACTTTCGGGATTTCCACATTTGACAACTGCAACATAAAGTAATTTAATAAAGATATCAATGAATAATGTGATGCTTATACTTTAGGTGTTGCAGGTGTTGCTAAATTATGTTCCTTGGGCAGATTAACTTCATTACTTTTTTGCTGCAATTTCTCAATGGTAAAGTGTTGTAAACCAGACACATCATTTATATTGTCTGGTGGAGAACACACAGTTGGAATATTTGGTTTCAAATTAATAACATTAAAACAACACAAAGTGCCATGATGTGAAAATAACAAGAGCATGGGGGCGGGCGGTAACACAGATTCGCCCCAAGGTAAAGACAGTGTACTTCCAATATCTAAAGCAAGCCCAATTGGTAAGGTTTCTTGGTGATTAGAACTCAAAGGTAGTTCAGCACGAGCAGAATCGCCCATAATCCACTGTGTCCAAGACTCACCACCTAGCCCAAGAATACCAACTTCCATACTGTTTGAACATGCTGCCATTAAAATATTCCTGGAAAAATAACTTTCAATATCTGTTTATTTTTTGTAAATTTAGACTTACCAGCTTGGAATTAAAATCATATAAAACTGCATTGGCCTTGTATTGCCATTACTGTAACAAATGTCATCATAATTTACGTAGGTAGGTTCTCCAGTTTTTGGAGCATCAATCACTATAAAAGATGATGGTGCATCAGAATTAACTGGTTGAAAAACACCAATAAATTGATAATTTGAAATCCATTGTAAAGACTGAAGACTATGAGGTCCTTTCAGAGGTGGAGCATTGATTACTTTTACTGCTTTTAAATCTGGTTTTAACTGAGTAATTTTTCCATCATGTGATCCCACAGCTATTTGTTTGCCCTTTGGGCTCCAACAAAAACAAGTTACACCAGCTGCAGCTGGTAACTCATTGAATTCAATTCCTGAATTTTTTAGTTCATAAACTCCTATAACAAAAACACTAATTTTTAAAAATTCTACAAGTGCATATATCTAGTCACCTAAAGTTCCATCACTTTTACATGCAGTAAATACAGAAGCTAATGCGGGATTCCAACCAACTTCCACCACTTGCACTGAAGGAGTAGGTGATAAACGTATTTCACCAACTTTCACAATCTCTTGTTGCCAAAAAGATTTAACATCATAAAACAATGCACATGGGCAATTATCTTTCTCAATCACAATTGCTAAAATGCTGTGTTCACAGTTCACAGATAAATGTGTGGGACATGCTGTCAGCTGTAGTGTTCTTCTTGAATACTCAACTTTATCACCTTCACTCTTGTCAAATTTTTCAACATCTTTCAACTGAATTGCTAAAAACTGGATATAAAAAAAATGCAAGAAAAGAAGTCCAGATACCTTGAATATTTGTAGTATTTGTTCCAACAAAAATTAAACCAAATCGGCTAGCTGCAGCTACTAAATTGCAATGTTTCGGAAAATTATTCTCTGTATTTTCAAAAACTTTTATTCGACACCATAGTTTAAATTGTAGATCCTAAAAATCATATTTTTTATGGGTAATCACTAAAGAACAGAAAAGCATTACCTGGACATCTACAGGATCTGGGGCTGTCTTCAGCATAGTGGTATATTTGTAATTTAACGTTGGTCTTCAATTGCACTTTTTTCAAATTCGTCCTAATACATTTTTTGACAAAATTAAAATTCACTCAAGTTAAAATATAAAATGTGAGTAACAAGGTAATGCTAATTATAAACAAACCGAAAGTTAGTTTTGTGCAAACCGACAAAGTACTTTTACCGCCGTAAATATAAGGTTATGTTTTGGACATTTTGGACAAAACGTCAAGTATATTCTTTATACAGGTTCGTCCCGACTTGTCAGTGCCCGTGACGTCATCCATAGCCGGTTACGTAAGGCCTCTTTTGTATTTCAAGTGTTTTTTAGGTTGGTCTTGAAAACCAACGAAGAAAACACCTAAATTGCAACTGTTGGACAAATATCTCTACAAGATTTTTTGTTGTTGAAAAAATACAACTATACAAAACGTCG
The DNA here is from genome assembly GCA_963583935.1 of Diaperis boleti. Taxonomy (NCBI): domain Eukaryota; kingdom Metazoa; phylum Arthropoda; class Insecta; order Coleoptera; family Tenebrionidae; genus Diaperis; species Diaperis boleti. The sequence goes on along the minus strand of OY757247.1, from coordinate 24,733,484 downwards.
TATTATATCACACGTGACCAAAATGCCATTGACAATGAAGCATTTCTGTCACTTGTAATATAATGTACTATTATTTTGTTCTAACAGTAAACTAGTGTTTTTTTACTTGAATATAATTTTATATTACTTACATAACATGTTTGTTCTGTTAAATCCAGTCGCGGACACAATCTTGGACGTAATATTTACACAAAGAATAAGTATGTAAGAATAACAGCCACTGCCACTTACTTGAAAAAAAGATCTAAGTAAGAAAAGTTCCCGGAAAGAACGACGCACCGTCGCAGCTAGGACGTGGCTACAAACGCGTTTGCAAATCTATTTCGATATAATTTGCGCGCGGTTGATTCATCCATTGTCGGTTTTTGTGTAAACATCAAAAGGAACGCGCGCGAAAGTCCGGAGTCTCCTCCACTCCTTCCCATGACACTCATGCGTTTTGTTGAGCTTTCACTATTCTTTCTTGAGGAGTCTTCAATATAATTATGTCCAGACTTAGTTAATTATTCGTGGTAACTATGAATCGACATTTCACTGCTTTTCGAATATCATTCAAGAAGTACTCAATGGGATTTAAATCAGGGATGTTGGCTGGCCAATTCATAATAAGAATATCTACAGCAAGACATCCAATCTTCATGGTGAGTGGTGTTTTTCTGATCTTGTGTTATTCAGTTTGGACAGTCTCCAATTTGAGACCAGCACAGTTAATTAATACCCTTATTAGATCCGTGATTGATTTTTTGCTCTAATAGGTACACTCCACTTCAGACAATTTAAAGTTTATTTGGCAACATCCATAATATAATTAAAACAACATTGTACTTTAATTTCGTTTGAGAGTTTATACAGGTCACTAAATAAATTCTGTTCTCATATATGAAATACATATAATTACAAAATTTCTTTTTACAATCTACAATAAATACAAACACTTAAATTGGTAGAATTAAATACAACTGTCAATCCTTAATAAATATTTACATGATTTTATTTAAGACTAATGCAACTTTTACAAGAAGCATAAGAACCACCTGCAATTTTCAATGCAAACACACCTGTTGCAACAACTATAAAATACATTGGTATTAGTGTTGCAGATGCAACCTGAAATTGATTAAACAATGTAATTGAAGATGCCAGAAGATGGGAAGCCACTACAATCCCTACATGTAGTTTATTATTGTTGTCTAGGGCATTGAAAAATATAATACCCCAAAATGTGTGCAACAATATAAAACAAAGTGCTGTAGCTGAACTAGTCAAAAAGAACATTTCATTTCCAGACTTCAGACCCATAGTCCCAGGCCCTATTGAATCAGCCAAAACATTGACAAGTGAAAAAGCTCCACTGATGATACCAAATCCTAATCCACTTACATAAGCTAAAATATGTTTATTTTCAATGATTTGGGTGCTATCATCAGTTATTTTTTTAAGTCCATTTTCTGCCTTACGTAAAATTCTATATATTATATATCTGAATATTTCTTGATACAGAACAGAGAATACAACACCAAAAGCCAAGTCTTTGCGAAGTGGTATTACAATGTACCACCACAGTGATGATATCAGTAGTGATACTAACCAGAAGAACGCTGCAGCTATCAGTATAATAATCCTAACCGGATCATGAGCAATGGTAAATAAGAACATTGAAAACGCAGGTCCAAATGCTAGCAGCGCGCAGCCAAAAAATTCCACCAAAGTCATGATGAATAATTCGGTCTTGTATAGGCACAATCCTGGTCTTTATTATTTCGGTGTTACGAGCCTTGGTTTTTGTTTCTTGTTCAAACTGCAAATGTTAGTAAAAACAAAAGTCAATGTAAAAAACACAAGGAATAGCAATTCTAACGTATAATACACTCACTCATTTATTTGAGATTAAATTTATACATAATTCAGCAAAAATGTAAAAAAATTCTGTTTTTAATGTGACGTTTCTGACAAAAATGACATTTGACAGTTGTTTGACAGGTGTGGTCTAACGGTAACCTTAAAATCAAAATTGACTGTCAGAGTAAACGAATAATTAGCTAGCAAGTCGATCAAATATTCGCATACATTTTATTGCGATTTTGCGCGGTTCTTCATCGCCCTTCAACAGTTTTTGTTTAGTGAAGAATAATTGCCCTTCTGTATGAACCACAAATTTGAATAATCACAAACATGGCGTTCAACTTCCCTGCATTATCTTACATTATCGCCCTAATAGTCGATGCTTTTCTAATATTCTTCTCACTATTTCATGTTATTGCGTTTGATGAATTAAAAACCGACTACAAAAATCCGATTGATCAATGCAACAGTTTAAATCCCGTAAGTACCAATTCCTTACAATAATATAACCACTTCTTGCTAGTCAGCATGCTTAAAACTAAGCCTGATGTATATATAATTAACCTATTTATTTTTATTTTTTTAATTCAAGTAACCTTCTATATTTCAGTTGGTGGTTCCAGAATATGTACTTCACATCTTTTTCAACATTCTTTTTGCTGCAGCGGGCGAATGGTTTTCACTACTTTTGAACATACCACTTATTATTTATCACGTAAATAGGTACAGAACGCGTCCAGTCATGTCAGGATTGGGAATTTATGATCCAACAAGTATTATGAACGCTGATGTGCTGACTAGATGCCAGAGAGAAGGATGGATTAAACTTGCTTTCTATTTGTTATCCTTCTTTTATTACCTGTATGGGTACGTAATAGCATTAGAAAATGCTCATGATCACACATGATAGTTTTTTTCATTTTTATTTTAAGAGACATCTTCTAGTCTATAATAGACACTAAATTTGTATTATACGATTTTTTCAATAAACTGGTAGCCTAACATTTTTCATATTAATGTTTTAAGTACTGAAGAAGCTTTGCTTGATTTGACGAAATAATCAAAATGGCTGTGTATTTTTTGGAAGATAAATTTTGTTTTAATGTGATCATGTGCAACATGATTAGAATAAGAACCGAAATCCTTAATGAGTATGTTTGTTGCAGAATGATTTACTGTTTAATCTCGGCGTGAGTACTTTCCCCTACCAAAGAATTGTGAAGATAAAAAAATCAGAAATTAGTTGAATTTTGGTGGAAGTGAAATTTAGAGAGGATTTCGGTTCTTATTATTATGTTTTTCATAATGATTTATATGACGTACTAACATAGTAAAAAGAACCGATTTTCTTAGTTGTAATTTATTTCCTTAAATCCGTTTTATAATTTTGTTATGGAAACTTTTCCATTGTAACATTTAATATGTATATTAGCAAAGATTTACAATACTATTGATACATTTGTTACTCCTACTATGTTCATAAAAATTTAATAAAAAATTATCATACAGTTCTTATCCCATTATTTTAATACAAAAGTATAAACTTGTAATATAAAATGCAACATTTACCATATAACAAAATAAAAGCACATAGCTCAACTTTAATATAATTTTGAATTTTTTTGGTGTTACTTTGGAATGTGGTCAGAGATAATTTAAAGTTCTGTACTCTAACATTGTACTAAAAAATTAAATTTGATGCCTATGCTGTTTAACCAATTGTAAGAAATTAACTTTTAGAAAATCAGTTACCCAATTTTTCTAATAACCATTCTTCTGTTAAATCTTCCAGTTCTCGTATCTCAAACGCTCTGAGAACATCTGCTTCTCTCTGGAGAGAAATTTTTGATCCAGCATACATCATTTGCAGTTCAGCATGGCTATCTCTTGGTGTGAAAAAAATAAAACATAAGGGATACGAAATTCTTCCATCTTTGTGTTCTTGGCGGTATGACAGGATTATGTACCGGGGTTGGTGACTTTGTAAGTTCTCCTGAAGTTCTTCAATTGTGATGTTTTCAAGTTGGTCATCAATGATAATTTGTTGCTTTTCACGTTCAACTTTTACTAAAACAAAGTATAAATAGATGTTATGTCAACGGTGTTCCTTACATACAAATAAGAGCAGCTGTATTTTGAGCTTTACGGAATCGAAAATCTTTTAAAGCCTGTTTAACATTGTCAGTAACAGCGCAAATATTTACGTTTCCAGACTGAAATTAAAGAAGTTTTAAACATGCATGTATTTTTATATAATATTTGACATACCATTTGATGTTCCTAATTCTTTCCTTGGATTACAGTGAATGAAAATATGCAACAAATATCAACTTCCTGTAAGGTTTTAGTATTATTTGTTTATACTAACTTAATTAATAAAGTATAATGAAAATGTGTTGGCTAAATTAAATATTATAACATACCCTAGTTTATGTGCACAATTAACTGAAGAATGAAGACCAAATGAAAATTACGAAAGAAACAGTGCTGGGCGGAAAAACTAGGAAATGCAATTAAAAAATCTGGCTCAAACGTCAAAAACATCTGTCAACTGTCAGCAGGGCTGGCGAAACTGTCAAATTCAAATGTATTTGGGTAAAATTTTATCCTAATGGATTGCATATGGTATGTTTTGTAGTTATAGCTAAATATGAATTTTATATGAATCAATAGATGGATGCTACCAGAGATAACTTATCCTTGGATGCAACATTCGACTTATTGCTCAAGTGTATTACTGGTTGACTAGGTGATTTTGAATTTACAGGGTGACTATATTCATTCATTCACAGATAGCTGTCACTCATGTTCGTTGTGCTAATGTTGTTTTAAGTTGTACCTCGAATTAGTAACTAAGTACATGGTTCTCAATATCTCTAATTGGTTTATAATTATGGTTTCCTGAATTTTTGTAATTTGTCTACGTTTGTATTTCATATTTTGTTGGGTGGAGTTCATAGACTGTTTAAAGGTTAAAGAGAGCAACGCAAGTTTAGTCAATGTTACAACCTCTCTAACTTCCATTTAGGGCCTTACTTACCTTAGCTCACCAAATTTTTTCTACCATAACTCTCGTAGCATTCCTATATAGCTGACAACCTCTTATAGTGACTCGATAATAGTACGGGTTAAGCAATAAATGGACAAAAAAGTGTAAACAACTAGATAAATCCATAAATAAATGCACAAACAGATAACAGAGCTTATACTTTCCTTTCAGTTTTTAAATTTCAGATTTATTCCCTATTTTCGAGTTTCAACAATTATAAATGGGAACATTATAACATTAATAATAATTAATTACAAGTAGTTTATGTTCGTTCGCATAGACTAACGAATTTTAGGCCATTAAATTCTCGGAAGCTAACATTTTTGCTTTATTTGTTACTGTCGCTCTACTAGGCCCAATTACATAGTTTTTAACAAGACTCCTTGAGCCCACCTAAAGTTGTAAGTGAATGTCGATTAAACAATCGAAACCATTGTTCAAACTCCATTCTCAACATCGTTAATGGAGGTACGTCATTTGAAAAAAGAAAAAAAAATTGGACCTATAGGAATACAACGTGTTCGTGGTTAATAAGTATTTTAAGAGTACTTTGTTAAAATTAAAGGCTAAAAGTTATTAGAATGTCTTGTTACATTACAATGAATGATCTAAATTTTATTTAATTCTATACTCGCAATTAAGTACATACATAATAGTTCAATTAAAGTAATACAAAATTTCTGCGGTACAGTGCAACGAATGCAAGGGCATTTTCTATATAGTCCAGTAGATCTAGTTTTTTCCCAGAAAAAAATCCGGAAGTTTTATTCTCAACGGTTCTATATGTTTTTTGGTCGCTGAATCCGAATTTGAGGTTTCTCCCCTCGCCAGAGGTGAGCTAACTTCAGGAAATGCAAGAAACTTCAAAAATTTCAGACTATTTCCAGTTTTTTGCTTATAACTCGAAAACGAAGCTTTTTTGCGAAAAGACCATTGAATACAAAATTTCCTACAAGACTATGGTAGTTTGTTTCTATCGTTAAAGGGACGACCGCTAGAGCGCTCTTAATATAGACCAGTTTTTCGCTCTTTGTGGAAAATATGGAAAACAGGATTACGTTTTTTTTGCTGGCTTTTTCAATTGTGTGGTTCTGTAATCTGGGGGAACTTCCTCACCACACAAAAATCAATGCGTTCTGAATGAGAACTGAATGGTATTTGAACCTAAAAAGGCGCTGTACCATCCTCTTTACTCCTCTTAATATAAGCAGCAATCGACTTTTCTTTGGTGTACTGCTTTCTACATTTTTCGTGGACCTCAAGTTCTGTGCTCCGTTTGAATAAAACTTGGTTTCCATCGTTACCTCTTTTACCTACCTCTATGAAAGACTGCAACGCCTTTTGTTTAATACAGTCGTCTCTGATCCATCTAACAAGGATCCTTCACAAATGAAGCATTCCCCAGACATGTTACACACATATGGTTCGTATGAATAAAAATGAGCAAATCTGTATGAATAAAAAAAAACTTTTCGCAAACGCTCATGCTTCGTTCCATAGTGAGCAAATACTCACAAAAGTTGAGTCATAAATAAAAATAAGCGTTGAAGGATTCATTGCTTTTTCTTCTTCAGATTTGCACGGTCTCATCGAAAAATGCCAAAACATCTTTCAATAATCACAAGTTGCCTGAACATTATTTATGGCTGGAAACCCCTTTTCTGCAAATGTACTCATCTCCACCAATCGCGGCTGGAAAGTTGTAATACCTCTGCCATTCTGCATTTGCCTCTTGTACATCTTGATCAGTTTTTGGAAACCTTATACAAAAATGTGAATACTCTTCGACTCTATGCATTACTTGGCAGATAACTTTTCAAACTGTCGACTGAAACCCGGAATCAGAAATATGTACCTCAGAAAGATTTGAAATTTAATTTTTGGAAATAAAGTTCCTCCTCGGGTTTCTCCATTTTCACTCAAGAAATATATACCCAACTATTGCACATTTTCTGCTTCAAAACGGTTCAGTGATTTATCGTTTTGGGGAAAAGCATTTCCTCTAGGCTTATATACTTTCTGGTTCATTATTCTTAAAAACTGACAATGGGCTGTATGAATAAAAATAAGCATTTGCTCTTGAGCAAAAGCATGAAGAAAAAGCATTTGCTTTCCGAGTTTATGGTCTGAGCATAAGCAAATACTCAAATTTGTATGAATAAAAAAAACTTTTTGCAAATTAATGCTCTTGCTTCATTCCATAGTGAGCAAATCCTACAACACTTTAATATGATTCAAAATCAATAGATGGCGGGCCAAACAGGCCAAAAGTTTTTCCAGTTTTTAAACGAAGTTATAGAATTTTTTGAACATCCGACGGCGGATTTGTGTTAAGAAGTACAAATTACAGGGAGCTAGTTTTTGCTTTTTCAATTTATAAAAAGAATTAACATTTTTTCCTTTTTCTTTTGGTGATGGTTTGAGGAATTCGAAAATCTAAGGTATACGTTTATTATTTAACCAACACTTTTTTTAGATCTAAAATCCGACGACAAACGGCGTCCGAAAACGTGTTTGAAAAAACGTCCTTGACGCATCGTAACAACAATGACATCCTTTGATAGGGATGGAATAAGGTGACATCATAAATCCAGTCGGCGATAGAGTTTTCACCAAAATCAGATCTTATTGTACATTCAAAATATAATAATTGCTTTTTTTATATAATTATTGTTCTGCCTTTCAGAAAAGAAAAATCCACGATTTCAAACAGCGGTTGTATGAATAATGTTACAATTAAAATAAACAGATTTTGAACTGCTTTTATCATGTATGATGCAGCGTCTGACAACATAAGTAAAATAAGTATAATATTCAGAAGAGAGCAACTCTTACTATTAGACACGCTGTTGCGACAGTACCAGCAGGCAATGGTTGATAATAGTATATTAAAGTATGAGTGGATAACAAGGTCTTTAAAACACGCGCGAGTTTTCGAGCACGACGGCGTAGTAAGTGTTTTAAAGACCAGTTATCCACAAATACTTTATGCTATTTTTTATTATACCAGCAATACTGGAAACGAATTAAGCACTAAAAATTTTTTTGTCGTGATAAATCGAAATGGCGTAATAATATTGTCATTAGTTACGACAATTATTGTTTACGTTTTTCTCGCGTCCACGTCTGTCATTGCATTTAGTCGTCTCAGCAAAAATCGAGGAAAAATGAGTTAAAACGATATTTCACCCGATATAGAAGCATTGGCCCAACAAGCGGAATCCAAAATACTACCATCGAAGTCAAAAGACCCATACCTGAAGGAATATGAAAAGTTTTCAAATTTGATGAAGTTATAATGATACCTATATTTCCTTGACAACCTTTAAAGCTCGCCGTGCTTTAATCGCCTGTATTCGCACGCTCAGGCGTGCTTTAAACGGCGATTCTGATGCAGGTATAATAAAAAAATTATTTTGAAAACCAAATGAGAAAATAAAGTACCCTATTTTTATTTATCTTATTTTTACGATATTATATACGATTATTATTTACTAGGAACCACCCGCGTCCCATTGGCAATGAATAAGATAATAAGATTTGGAAATTTCTGCATTTGGGAAAGCAGATGGAGCAGATCTGTGACTGTAGCAAATAATTTTGTGGTTGTTCGGTATGTTTTTCCAGAGATAAAAAACAATATAAGAAAAAAATTATATGACTTAAATCTGCAATAATATGCAACTTTTGATGAAATATGCATGCGTATAGCCAAATGTGCAATCACTAATTAGTGTTAATTAACTCTAATCAATGTAATTCGTTCACATAATTGAGTATACTTATAGACGCTGTCTCAACGAAAATTGTCCACTTTAAGTTACTCCACTTACAAATATTTTCTTCAATTATTTTCCCCTGACTCAAAACCTACGTGTGAAAAAAAAATGGCATCATCATTGGAAGCGTTTGTGCCTAAAAAAATGCCATTTATCCCGTAAATTTGAGCAAAATTGATATTCCGAATATATCTTCAAGGAAAAATATTTTCTATCCCACAAGAAGCGAAAAATACATCACTCAATATGTAGAGAATCAAAAAATCTTTTCAATGATATGTCGCATGCCCCACTTTCCCTATTTAAAATTTAAGGGTGGGAGTCAGTGCGGAGGAGGTACTTTAGTTAGTTTGAAATGTACCTCAAAGTAGTCCCCCTACAGATAACAATTTTTTTGCTAAAATTTTTGTTACTCAGGCGAATTCAAGTGGAGAATTTTCGCTGACAGCCTGCAGAAAATATGCAAGAAATAAAATATTTGCGCTTTACATATAATCTGCCCTTTATTTATTGTTTCAATACAGATGGCTCACGTAAGGAATATTTCTACAAACGCGAGCATCTATAATTTAAGGAAGTAAAACATTTAATAAAAAAAAATTGACAGCTAAACCTCCATTTTATCTTTCCAAACATTTTCTTGGAATGCGTTCAATATGAAAATCTTTTTTCGTCCACAGAACGAATATGAATATGGATATGAACGTTCAGTGATACTAAGCTGGCCTTGAATTTGAAAAAAAAACTACGAACGAGCTGAAAGTAGCCATCACTGCTTTTCAAACAGGACCTGCGATGGTGTTCCAATGTTCGCAATTCCTTCAGAAAATGACGGCTATAATATATCTACCTGTGATCGTCTGAATGTAAGGATGATTTCCTGGATTAGGTATATCTTTTTCAATTACCAATTCTTCGTCACTACAAAATAAATATACTGGGAAGTGAAATCCGAACACACGAAAAACTTATTTTATTAAAATGAAATTTTGGTTAAATATTGGGGGCATCGTCCATAACAAACGATTAAAGTATCATATGATTCGGACAATGTTGCATTTTTTTTTAAGAATTACGTTTTCAACAGTTGAAACAGAAATTGAGAAACTGATAGCCATTATTACTGCAAATGAACCCCATTTGAAAGGGGTCGTAGGGGGGGACCGTGGTGCTTTGTACCGTGCAATCGCTGCAACAATGGGGCGCAGTGTGGCTACCGTGATGGCAGCATGGCAAGTGTGGTCTGATGGAGGGCGAACACAGCGAGCTAGAAGCACACGAGCTTCCAGAAGAACTACCCAATGGCAAGATCGTTTTCTTCAATTAATGGCCCTAAGAGAAAGACGCAGGTCTACTCGGTCAGTTGCTGACGCTTGGTTTGCAGCAATAGGAAGGCTCATTCGGATTCGCACCGTTTACCACAGAATACGTTCAATTGGGCCTAACTTCTTACCGTCGGCGTCTCGGCCGCCCCATAACGCCTCAACACCGTCGTCAGCGTCTGGACTGGAGCAATGAACGCAGAAACTGGGCATCACATTCGCCTTTTCTGACGAATCTGCATTCTGTTTGGGGGTCAGGATGGTAGAGGGCGAGTCAGGGGACGACGAGGAGAACGGCGTCATGCCGAGTTTGCTGTTGAGCATCACGTCCACCGTACCATCGAACTTATGATTTGGGGAGCTATTGCTTTTCCTTATGCGTAAGGGGGGATTGAAGATGGTGTTTTCCAGCAAGATAACGCCCGCCTTCATATTGCGCGAACCTCTATGAGGTTTTTAAAAGAGGAGCTTGGCCACCTGGGTCGCCAGATTTATCGCCCATCGAAAAAGTGTGGGATTGGATGGGTATCCATATTCAGAATTTTCCGCAGCCCCCGACGCGTTTCTTATAAATTCTAAATATAAGAATTTTTTCAAATAGAATCCGAACACAGCATTAACAAAGTGACATTTTTAAAACAAAAATTAGGAATATGAGTATAGTTTTCAGCGCGAAGACAACTCACCATTTTTGCGGCGATATTATTTCGAAAACTATTGGTGCGACCAAAAATGTATAGAAACAAAATTGTAGAAAAGTTTTTTCTGTACAAGGTCCATATTGAATAAAACATTTGCAATAAGTTGCTATTGATCAAAAAACGGGGGTAGACTAATTTTTGCCTTCGCGCTGAAAACTATAAACATTTTCCAACGTCATTTATGAGCGTTGGGGAGGAGATAGATAATAACTTCATGCAGAATTGAATGCAGAACATAAATCCGAAAACATTTTCTCGTCGGAGTTACCGTTTGTACAATGTACAATGTCGTTGAGCTAAGATGGGTTCGAGGGCATAACGGTAATGAGGGGAATGAGAGGGCCGACGAGCTGGCTCGACAGGGTGCAACGGGAACACCGGATGGAAATGAACCGCCCATCCGACCGGCCAACCGCTACCTCTCAAACCTGATCAAAACCGACACCCATTCTAGACACTGTGCTAGATGGGAAACGACAACAGGCTGCAGACAAAGCAAGATTTTTATCAAAAATCCTTGCTTTAAAAAAGCCAAGTCTTGACTGCGTTTGTCAAGGGACAGATTCCGCCTTTTGGTGGGCATCTGGACCGGTCACTGCAGGCTAAATAAACACCTCCACGTGATGGGGGTGGTCAACGACCCAACGTGTAGGGGGTGTTTAGAGGAGGAAGAGACTGTCGAACATATCCTACGCGAATGTCCGGCTCTCGCCTCGACCAGAAAGTCCATACTGAGAGAGACATGGCCCAGCTGGGCCAGCTTGAGGTGTACCACCCCTGGAACCATCCTAGCTTTTTTCGATAATGTCGGATGGCTGGATGAGAGACAGGAATGAGGGACGCGAGGTGGTGAAACAATGGGCCCGCGGTGTGGTCTAAGTGTCGGTGAGGGGAGCAAATTCCCTCACACCCCTTAACACCTAATCTAAATCTACCGTTTACCAGAAAAATGCATACAAGCTTCATGAGGTCACGCTCGGGGGCGGTTTTTGGGCAAACGGGAATGAAGCTCCCCGGGGGAGTGGAAACTCTTCGGATCTTTATTTGGGTCCCGGTTGGGAGTTCATAACCAAAATTTCAATATTTTATAAATTAGTTATTCTATTCGCCGTTTTTTCGTCTAATTTGATTGGACTATTATTTTACAATTATTGAGGAGCGATTGAGCAAAAACGGGATAACTTTTATTAATTCGGTAATCCACAAAATCTTGCCACTGAAAGGCCGTTTGACATAAAAAAAAAACACGTATTGCATATTATAACGGATATTGGGCACTTGGCATTTTTTAGATCCGTGGGTTGCAGTTTCAAGAAAAAATAATACATATTTTCAGTTATAGTCAAAAAAGCATTGAATTTAACTCATTTTGGCACGTTTGGGTCAAACGGTATATGGATTTAACCCGGTTTGTTGCTTATTTTCTTTACATTTTGGTGTGTGGATGTAGTTGTAGTAGTAGTACTTGATAGGAACTGCCAAATTTTAGAATAGCATAATCTAGAACCATACGCATATACGAGTAAAAGTGTTTAGATATGAAGGCCACAATCAGCGTCTAAACAATTACATTGTTCAGCAATGTCATCAACTGCTTCATCATCTTCCTCTTGAATCTGCTCGAGATTATATGGATCTGGAAAAGATATTTTTGGACCAAGGCAGATTATCGCCTTCGACTCAGATGTTTCCAAATTATTCTTGTTGTAAAAGTAATCAGGAATAGAATGCCTCAGTTCCACTTCCTTTACAAAACCATTATTGTCTGTTTTGCCTCTCTTCAGAATGCTCTTCGGTACCTTAAATTCACTTTCGTATCTAGATTTTTCAAAACACTTCTCTTTGCCAGTAGTTACCTGTTTTCTTGCTGTAGGTATACTTGGATAGGTTAATTCTCTTGTATATGTTGATGTAGTCTTCCTTATTTGTAATGGTTTCCTTTCGCACATTTTTCCAGACGGCCGAAAATTCTATCAGCCGGGAGGAAACTGTGTTCAATTACAGGAAATGTAATCCAGATTGTTTTATTTTTTATTTTAAATAATGAAGTGGGTAAGACAACACAAAAGTAAAAACCAGTGTAAATTAAGCTGGGATGCGCCTTTCCAGATTTTTCTCTAGAATTTCCCGTTTTTTTTTTTTTCAATTGAAAACATTCAATCGATTTATTTTCATGCCGGGAACAAAACAAAAAAGAATCAACCAAAACTATGGCAGTTATAATCGGGTGACGCTGTTTTAAAAAAAAATCACATGTAGGTAATCGTGTTTTAGAAGGGTTTCCCTTGTCGGTTTTTCAATTTATAAAAGGTAGAAAATTGTAATAGGATTAGCCATTTCCTCAAAAATTAAGGAAAACTTTTCCGATATTTTGTCTCTCTCGCACACTGGGCTATTAAATGTTGTCGGCTTTGGCCTTAAGTAGGCCAAAGCCCATTCTCAACTCTGTCAGTCTAAAACATCACAAATAAAACGTTAAAAATGTCTGATCCCGAAAATGATGAATATGATAATGAGAACTTCTTTCGAAAAGCCAGTTACCAAAAATAAAGGCTAAAAAAGCCAACGTATTGGAAGAATTAAGAAAAATATATGAAACTAACAGTGGGAAAAGTCTTGAAGGTGTCAAATTAATGAAAATAATTAACAACATGAAAACCCGGCTCAAGAAGAAAACAGATAAAAACCAAACTGGTAATAAGACAACGCATTTAAAACCCCACGAATTTTTTTTTTATTTGAATTAATGAATGGGCAAGACAATCCAAGCGTTGCCAAAATACCTGCTTATAAAGAAGTTGGTTTCCCACAAGAGAAAAATATCGAATCAGAAGCGGCACCTGCCGCACCTCCGCCGCCAAAAAAAATCTCGACCACTTTTTCAACTGGCGAAAATGAGACTACAGAAACCTCAAAATTATCTTTAACAGAACTCCAGCGCTTAGTTCTGTTAGAACAATTGAAAACGTTAAGAACACAACAGGCTTATTATGAAAATAAAATGAAAGGTATCTTAAACTTCAATTATTAAAATTATTAAGTGTACTTACAATTAGTTAATTACAATAAAAGTTTTTTGAACCACTAAAGTTTATTGTAAATTATGTCTATGAATAATAGCAGCTAATTCAAGTCTTTTTTCTCGTGCTCTGTCAGCATATTGTCCTTCACGAACAGCTTCTGCTTCGTTGGGCTCCTCTTCTGCTTCATCCTGTTCATCCGAAGGAAAGTCATCGTCGTTTAAATATTTTGCAATATTGTGCAAAACAAAGCAACTTATTACAATGGAAGATATTTTTTCAACCTTTAAACGACATATTTAATTATTGGAAAACGCCGTTTTATTTAATTGACCAAAACATCTTTCAATAATCACCCGTTCTTTTTTGAGCAACTTGTTGTAAGTAGTTTCGGCATTTGTATTGCAGTGTCGGAAAGGTGTTATTAACCATGGTTCTAAACCATAACCTGAGTAACCCAGAAGAACACTTCCACTTTGTTCTAAACGTTGCATACTAGCTCTAACGTTTGAGTTTTCCCAACCTCTATTATCATGAACAGAACCAGGCCAACTTGCGTTAACACTAGTAAAAATTGCTACAATAATTATAAGTAAAAGTTTTTTTTTTTTGTTCATAAGGTAAATTCACAATTGAGCATAATGGATGTGGAAGTTGAGGGTATGTCAAGAAAAATAGCAACTGTAATTCAATCATGGGGAGGCAACACACGTTAGTGAAATTGAGTTTAGAATGTTTTTACAAAAAATAATAATAATAATAATAAGTTGCTACTTAAATTTTGAAAGCGAAATTGCACTTTATTTTGTTTTTGGGACAATAAAATTTGTTATCGTTTAATTTGCTTAAGGTCCAATAAAGCTTTTGGTTTGGATCGAACTTTGTGCCGCTGAGTGTATATTCATAATAACATAGAGGTTTATATTAGATAGTCTTCATTTATTACAACATAATTTCATTTTCTACTTACCTCAGTTTTCCCAGACCAATTCTGCTAACAAAATTCGGGCCTTGTTAACGTTAGCTTGGACATAACGCAACTTGTCTGGACAAAACGCGAACTTCTGTGATCGAATTTTGTCTAAAGTCAGCGGACATTTTGAGATTTGTCCATGTAGACCAAGTACAAGGGATGCGTTGGATTGGGCGGGCTGGCCTCCGTGCTCCCCGGATTTAAATCCTCTCGATTTCTTTTTGTGGGGACATTTAAAAACCGAAGTGTACCATACCGAAGTAAACAATATCGTTGAGTTACGTAAACGCATCATGACGGCTGCCGATAATCTGCGATAAACAGCAGAAAGGAGGAACTTTTCAGTTAGTGCGACAAAATTGAATTAAAAGGCGTTCTTGCAAGTCAATGGACAAAACTTTATGCAGATTTTGTAATAATAAAATAATGTTAAATATTTTGTAATACATAATTTAAAATTGATCTCGTTTTCTGTTTATTAGATTTTTTAAAGAAATCCACTTCTTATTTAAAAGTGCACATATACTGTAAGGCCTTGTGTGCCTATGCTTAAATCCATCACACTGGTTCTCTTCTCAGATCTGTTAGCATATTTGAGGGGTCTAGATGCGAAACCAGCCATCTCCAATTTTGTCATCTTTAGATTCTAAAGAATTAGAGCAAGCTCCCGTGAACGCCAGGCCTACGTCATTTTATAAAATCTGAAAAGCACACAACTACAGGTAACAACGATTGACTACTTTGAAGAGTAGGTCGCGGTGGGTTTGACAGGTAACAGGTAGCAAAAGTGTGCAGAATTGGTGCTCAAATACGTCATACTATAAAGCGTCATTTTTTGATATTGTTTACGAGATAGGTACTATAATAATTATAGTAGCCTCAACCTTAAATTGTCACGAATTTTTTATCGAATTTTTTATCGGAATCGAGATATTGCGGAACAAGTAAGTCGTAACCGATACCATATGGACTCTAACCGGTTTTGATTGTCTTGTTGCAACTGGTCGACTCGATTGCAAGACGGGGTTTCTGTACGGCCACGCGCCGTTCTTCAGACACGTATTTAATATTTTGTTATGAATTATTACTAGCTAAAGTGAGGTATTTGTTTTTATTTATTTGGTCCAGAATATGTTTTCTAAGGCTTGCACTTTTAATGTATTCTAAAGTTGAACAGTAAAATATGAATTTGTTACACGTACTGAGGGAAGTGATCAACTCAATTTACATTTTTGGCAATACGGTCCTGTCACCATTCCTTTACATCTTCGCCGAAAAGTCGATCAAGAGTAGAATGTTTATTTCAGAACCAGTTTAGGACGTTCATAAATAAGTTGGCCCTGCATAATTTCCCCTCCCAACCCCGTGACAATTTAAGCTTGAGGCTACTATAACGTCCTCCACTGCCGGACACTTTGTATGGTGAAAACCCCCCGCCAGATACCCTTGAAGTATAAAAAATTGTAAGTGAACTTACGTTATTTTATAAAATCTGAGTTTAATATATGTCACTTGGATAACTCTTCTAAGGTGTTTCCCAAGCTGCCAGACACTTTCGAAGGTTCCAACCCCTGCCAGACATAGTTGAAGGTCAGCTGTATATAAAAAATGTATATAAAAAAGGAAAGGCAGATGTATATAAAAACGAGTACGAATGCGATAGTGAGCTTTAACGGATAATAGATAATAATTCATTTATGTAGAAATTATTTATAGATTAAAGATAGATTTTGGAATAATTTCTTCAGCAGATTTTTTTTTTTTGTTTTCTTGGCAAAAATTTATTGAAATTTGGACAGGACAGGGTCTCGAAAAAACTCGAAAAACTTTTTGAGTGTGTTTGAGTGGGTCCCTGGATGGTTTAGATGCACAATTGGACCCGGTAGGTGGCGCTGCGATCGGGCTCTAGGATGTTTTAATTTTTGTTTTGTTTTATTTTTTCTTTTTAAAATGAAAAATTTGCGGGCAAGCCAACGTTCGGACAGAACAACCAACATCTATCTAGTCCGCAGGTAATAATATAATAATAAAAGATGGTTTGATAATAAAAAAGTTAATGGACAAATTGTGTATTTTTTTTTTTTTTTTGTATGTATGTTCGGGCATAACTTCTTTGTTTATGAACCGATTTCAATTATTCTTTTTGCGTTGTATTCAGTATATCTTCAAGATGCTCCAATTTTAATTTAATTCATATTGGACGTAAGAATTCGAAGTTATAGCAGGAAATTCTTCAAAATCAAATGGAAATGTGTTCAAATGAGGGTATACCTGCTCGAGATGAATGGTTTATGGCCGCAACCCCACCCGAGAGTGACAAGCCGAGAATAAATAAACTGGTCAAGGACGTGATTTATTGTGTCTTACCGAAACCGACTTCAAATATAATTTCTTTGTTTATGAACCGATTTCAATTGAATCGTTTATTGTTAAAACAAGCCAAATAACATTTTGCAAACTTTTCAGGAAACGAAAAGACTATGGCAAATTCATCTATAATTCTGTTTTACTATGCCCTTGGCATATAAGCACTATTAGTCGCAAATTTTAGCGTACATGATATGGTACTTGGATGCTTTCTGCACCAATCGATTTATGTCTATAATATACAGGCTGTCCCATTTAAAACTCCACATGATTGAAAAATCCTCGAACAGGTCGATTTTATTTGCCAGGGGCACATCTTTTCAGATTCTTTTCAAGCTTCGGCGCTTCGCCTTCTTCGCGAGGGGGCTGTTAGCCCCAAAATCTTAAATGGCATTTGAAAGGTATTGAAGGGGTTGAAGGCCTCTCTGCAACTAACCGCTTACTTTTCAATTTTTTGCAGTCTTGACCGTACAAACAATAATTTTCTATTTTCAACATAATCCACATTTTCTCATGTTGTATCCCATAGAAACCACAAAGACAATCTATTTTCGCGCTTGCGTGGATTTGAAGCGTCCTTACTAGGTCTACCCATCACTTAAAATTGTAAAATAATTAACTTTAAAAAAAAAAGAAACCGACTTCAAAAAACCCAAAGTAACATAAGTGAACTAAAAAGTAAAAAATAAAAATTTTCAATTTCAGAGTTATTGTTGTTCCGCTTAAGGGTGTCGTCTAGTAAGGTGGCGTAAGAACCGAAAACACGCTCGCGTATTTTGGATAAGAAATGAAAACTATTGATTCAATTCATACAAAAGTGACATAGTTAGATTCAGGAAACTTCATTCGAGTTCGTAGAGGGTATTTAAGATCTGGGAACAGCTGGTATTAGGAAAAACAAGGAGTTTAAAACACTGTATTTTGTGTTCAACTTTTATAATTTTTTACGCAAGTTTGAGAAAATTCATTGCTATTTGAGACCCCCGACGAACTCAAGAAACTAATAACCATTCTTGAAAAAAAAAAAACATCAAAAACCAAGGCATATTTTTGACGTCTTATCCAAAATAAATGAACTGTGTAGATGCAATGTCTATTTGTGTTAGTCCAGGCACGAACCGACATTTTACCAAGTTCTGACATGGTTCTGACTCATTCTAGAGTGCCACACAAGCCAATCTAGTGTAGCTTCTTTACGTGAGGTGGCGCAATTATTCATGGTATGATAAACTATACGGCACACGTTATATGGACTGAATTCACATGGCAAAAACAGGGCAAAAATATTTCAGTCGGGTGATCGAACAAAAAGACAAAGAAAATCGTTGAAGTTGCCGACGCGGTATTTCTTACATCTTAAATGGTCCATCTTACAAAATTGGTTGAAATTAAGTTTTTAATAGATTTGCTATCATCGCCAAATCAAGGGAGCCTCCGACCGAACCAAGGGGGCTCCGCCCTACCAAGGGGGCCCAAGGGGGCCACCGCCCAAACAAGGGGACCAAGTGGGCCACCGCCCAAACATGGGGGCCCAGGGGGACCACCGCCCAAACAAGGGTGCCCCTGCCGAACAGAGAGGGCCCCCACCCAAGCAGGGGGTCCCCGCTCAAACAAGGGTCCCCGCCGAAACAAGATTGCCCAAGGGAGCCCCGCCGAATCAAAGAGGCCTCCGACCGAACCAAGGGGGCCCAAGTGGGTCACCGTCCAAACAAGGGGGCCCAAGGGGGCCACCGCCCAAACAAGGGGGCCCAAGTAAGCCCCCATCGAATCATGGGGGCCCAAGTGAGCCCCCATCGAATCATGGGGACCCAAGGGGGCCCCGCCGAATCAAGGGTGCTCATGGGGACACCGTCCAACTATAACTACCAAAATAATTCGTAACGATTCGTACAATTTTTGGATTAATAGAGTCACTGAAAATAACAGATGGCCTAATTTAATGGGTGTTGATCCATTTATGGTGAACCAATGGGCTACCATCGCCGAATCAAGGGATCCTCCGACCGAACCAAGGGGGCTCCGCCCTACCAAGGGGGCCACCGCCCAAAACAGGCTGACTAAAATGTTTGACTGTTTTAGTTTTCTACAGTTGTAAGATGGGCACCCCATCCAGGGACACAGTGTATAATTTCTACTTTAGAACTAAACAAATTCAACTTTCGATTTCTGGATGTCGATAACCGAAGGGGCCCTCTTGGAGCCCCATGTTTCAAGTGGGCCCCCATGTTTCAAGTGATCCCTCTCGGGCCCCCCAGTTTTTAGAAGGTCCCCTCGGCCCCCCATGTTTCAAGTGGGCCCCCATGTTTTGACGGGGGGCCCGCGGGCCCCCATTCTTTGACGGGGGCACCTCGAGCTTTATGTTCCGACGGGAGCTCCTCGGGCCCTATGTTTCGACGGGGGCTCCTCGGGCCCCCTTATTTCAAGAAAACCACCTCGGTTCCCCACAATTTTTGACACTTTAACATTGACATTAGCTACGACGTGCCGAATGTGAACCGCATTGGTTTCATAGCAATCTTGACCACATTTTTATTTAGACACCCGATATCATTATTATCTTCAATTGTGCATTCGATAATATTGATTGTACTCTGAATTTAGCACAAAATGCTGATCCAATGCCGATCTGACACATTCCAACTGGATATTTTAATGTCGTTATTGTAGAAAAATCTTCCCTTTTGAGAAACACTACTCAAGTTTCCGCTACTGGCCGCTAGATGGGGCCACTTCCCGGCAATTAAATTTGCGCCGCTCACCCCGCTTCGTCCCTACCATCAAACGCAGGAAAATTCGCCAACCTTAATGTAATTATTTCTTTTTCTGTTTAATAAAATTCTGAAATTATTGTTGATTATCTAATTATTAATTGTTTTATAATTTTGAAGTTGGTGCCATAAAAACATAAAAACAAATTATATACCTTCCTACAATAACAAATTAGTTACTACGAAAAAAATTATTAAAACAGTTTATAGTAATTACATAATAAATAATTTTTTATTTATTTCATATCTAACAATAATTCATCTCTCAGTAAATCCAACCTAAATCATGCAAAATTATTACTACGAATATATAGCTTTTACCTAATGTATCAAATGAGTTTACTGAAAAGTTTAATTCAGTAATCATAATCGTGAATTAAGAAGTCTGAAATTATCAGGGAATTATAACTTTAAAATGTATAATTTTATGTTTTACTTGGCACCGACTTCAAAATTATAAAACAATTAATAATTAGATAATCAACAATAATTTCTGAATTTCATTAAACGGAAAAAGAAATAATTACATTAAGCGGAACAACAAATAACTCTGAAATTGAAAATTTTTATTTTTTACTTTTTAGTTCACTTGTGTTACTTTGGGTTTTTTGAAGTCGGTTTCTTTTTTTTTAAAAGTTAATTATTAGTAATAATGGTTTATCGAAATTCAAAATACAGTTTTATAGAAATTAATATCGATTGATTAATATAAATATTCAATGTATTTATTTATTGTGATCGTTGTCGAAATCTTCAATTTCTTCATCACGGCCACTCCATTCCGTGCTTTCATTATTTTGGACATCGTCTTCTTGATCAGTTTCTGTAAAGATTTAAACAAATGTAGCTGATCCCCATCGAACCACTTGAATTTGAACATATTGTCTTCCTGTTCCCAACCATTATTTTCTGGCTGGTCGATACTAGGATTTTTCAAATGAGCATTATTCCAAATACTGGATATTGTAACGAGTTTATTGTGACATACAAAATACTGAGACGACGGCGCGACGGCCTGGAAGCGGATGATGTCATGATGATCTCACCACGTATGGTAACGTAATTAATCTGGAATAGTCCACATGAGAACGTCTGGGAATAATTGTTTACATGGGATGCTCTAGAAGACTCTGTGGCGGTGATCTCATGCTATACCACGCTCGTACAAGAGACTGATCTCATTCTTCTGGAATAATTCTTTGATCTCATGATTCCGGGAATAGAAGAATTCGAGAACGAAGGGAGCGGTATAAGAAGGGATCAAACAACGGAGCAAGTCAGTCTATTGGAAGCACCGTGAACAAGTGATCAGCGCGTGATATTGTGAAAGTCTGTACATTGTGAAAAGTTAGTCTTAGTAGTCTTTTTAATAAAAGTTTGTAAATACGGTGTGCGTCAGAATATTTCTTTAAATCCTCGAACCCGCCCGGCTCAGGCTACGTTACAATACACAACAGAGTTACATGAATTATAGATATATATGTACAAAAATAGGCCAAACAGCGTCGAAGAAGATACAATTTCTAGTCAGACTACTACTTGAGAAGACCCAGTGATAAGGACCGGCAACCAGTGCGCTTATCGGGGGTGCAACTGTAGGTAGAAGAGTGAGAGTAAGTCAGTGGCTCTTTTTTTTGCCTGTCGCTCCCACAAGACCCAGTTATAATGACCGTTAACCAGTGCTTTTATCGGGGGTGCTGTTGGGGCTGAGAGACTGTGTCTTCTACCATTCCGAGGTGGGAACAGTCCTTTTATACAGAGGGTTGGTTTTCGGCGCAGGTCCGACTCTCGTAGAGGGTAGTGGTGGTAGTTGACGGTGGGTGGTAGGGTGAGCCAACCAGGCGACGGTGGCTCTAGCGGAGCGTAAATGTACTAATAAGTGGGACTGTTACAATATCCCCCTTCAGAACGGTAAGGCGTCTCGACAGGTGATTTCTTCGGTGCCGGGCTCGTATCGTCGCAGGGCGGAGGTATGGTAGGTGCCTAGGGGACGTTCAGGGGCATCTTGGGCTGCAACTTCATAGGAGCAGGGCCCCTTGGCGGTTAGTATAACATAGGGTCCGTCTCGTTTGGGGTCAAATTTAGAAGTGCGACCCTTTTCGGCTTGGCTGAGAGAATGGGTGTTGACGAGGACGAGATCCCCAGGGCTGTATAGGGGGGTCTCTCTGCGGGCTTGGTCCCAGTACTTTTTCTGCCGGTCTTGGGACTTCTCGTGTAGTTCTCGCGCTTTCTCAAGGTGGTTTACCATTTGGAGTAGTTTCGGGGTGATCTCTGGGACGAAGTTCTCATTTTGGATGATCTGGCGAATATCATGCTGAACATCGGCGGGAGTGCGGAGGGGTCTCCCAAAGGTGAGGTAGGCCGCTGAGAACCCGGTGTTTTGATTTCGGGCCGTGTTGAGAGCAAACCGGATGGCTGGTAACTTGGAAGGCTAGTCGGTATGATTAGTTCCTACTAGAATAGCCATTAGGGTCTTCATGTCCCTCTTTTTTCTTTCCACCATATTGGCTGCTGGGTGGTATACGGGGGTGAACTTTTGCTCGATATCTAAGCGGAAGCACAGCTGTAGCATCACTCCACTAATGAACTGGGTTCCGTTATCGGATATGATTCGGCGGGGAAACCCGTATCTTAGAAATACTTCGTTGATCAGGACCTCCGCGCAATTTTGGGCGGTGGCATTCTTCAGGGGGTGGATTTCGATCAACCGGGAGCTACAATCCTCTATAATGATGATCCAAGTTTCGTCATTGGCAGTCCTAGGAAGGGGGCCAAATAAATCGATCGAAATAACCTCAAAGCGCTGGTGCATCACGGGTGTCTGTAACAACCCTGCGGGCTTCTTGTTATCATTTTTGTAACGTTGGCAAGCGGGGCATCTTCTGACGTAGTCTTTTATGGTTTGCCTCATCCCTGGCCAATAAAATCCTTGAGACAATCTATAAAAAGTTTTTTCTGTCCCAAACTGGCCTGCCTCGGGAGAATCGTGGAAATCCTTCAGGAGTTTTTCTCGATTTTGGATCGGAACGACCAGCTGGGGTTCTTCGTTGTCGTCTTCGGACGAATATCTGTATAGCACACCTTGGGACAAAATGTATCCCCGGGCGGTCCAGCGGTAAGCTTCCTCAGGGTCGGGAGCTTCAAAAGCGGTGATGATTTTGTGCAACTCTGGATCGGTGAGTTGTTCTTTTCGCAATTGTTCGGGGCCTTTCTGCGGTAGTTCTACCGTTATGAGGGAGACTGGGCACTCCTCGGGCTTGTCTGATACAGGGAGTCTTGATAGAGTGTCGGTTACTACGTTGGCTTTTCCCGGCGCATACTCTATTCCTAGATTGTATGGCTGGAGCTGTAGTGATTATCGGGCCAAGCGTCCACTGGGACTTTTCAGGGTCATTAGCCATCTAAGTGGTTGATGATCGGTGAGTATGATCGTGGAAGATTCTTCTAAATATCCTCTGAACTTCTGCACGGCCCATACTATGGCGAGTGCCTCGCGTTCGGTGGTACTATAGTTTCTTTCTGCCGGTTTCAGGAGGCGGTTGGCGTACTCAATAGGTTTCTCTTCTGGCCCCTCCCCCTGGAGCAGAGCCGCACCAATGGCGTATGAGCTAGCATCGGTGCGCAGCTGATAGGGTTTTGTCGGGTCGGACTGTCGGAGAATGGGGGCTGTTGTTAGAGCCGTTTTCAGGGCGTCATAAGCCTTTTCTTGTGGTTCGCCCCAAGTCCACGGAGCGTCCTTTTTCGTCAGATTGGTTAGTGGTCTAGTTACTTCGGCGAACTTCGGAATGAAGCGGCGGTACCAGTTGCAAGTCTGGAGAAACGTCAGCAACTGTTTCACGTTTATTGGTGGCGACATTTGGGTGATGGCGGTGACCTTTTCGGGATTGGTACTAATACCTGCTGGAGTAATCAGGTGTCCGAGGTACTTAACTTGCTGGCAACCAATGTGGCACTTCGGGCGATTCATTCTTAATTTCGTGGCGCGCATCCGCGCGAAACATTTTGATAAGTCCTCGATGTGTTGCTCGAATGTCGGTGATAAGACGATAATGTCATCGAGGTATACCAGTAAGTTGACATCAGGTACGGCGACCCTAAAACGGTCCATCATCCTCTGGAATGTTGCCGGAGCGTTACGTAACCCAAATGGCATTCTTTTGAACCTGTATATTCCGAAAGGGACAATAAAGGCGGTCTTATCCCGGTCCCCGGGGTACATCTGGATTTGGTAGTACCCGCTACGTAGGTCTAACGTGGTTAGGTATTTAGCATTTCCCGTTGCGTGTAGTAATTCTTCTAACCTTGGGATGGGGTAAAGATCAGGCTGTGTAACAGAGTTGATTTTTCTATAATCTACGCAGAGGCGTAGATGACCGTCAGGCTTCGGGACAAGCACTATAGGAGACGCCCACGCGCTTTCGCAAGCTTCAATAATGTCGTCCTGCAGGAGGGCGTTGATTTCCTTTCGGAGGTACTTTTGTTTTGTCGATGTTAACCGATACGGCGGGCTGGAAATTGGTGCGTGATCTCCGGTATCGATGTGGTGTACGGCCAGTGGCGTGGGAGGCCCTGCTTCGTTAAATAGATCCTGATTGTTGTCCAATAGAGTGTTTAATTGTTCTCGTTCGTGGGCGGTGAGGGCCTCTGCTTCGTCGTTTGGCCGAAGTCTTACTTCCAAGGTGGCTAGTTCCATAGCCGGAAACAGAATATTTTCTTCCTTTGACCGTGTGTGATTGGCCTGGTACCATTCCATGTGTAGTGCCGCGTTCTCGTAGTTGTATGCAGTACGGCTTACGGTTTCTGGAAGCTCGCTGGGCGAAGGTGCGAACATTGGCAACGGTGCTAGACCATATCCGCTGGTGAGCTCGGAGATAATGTCACAGTAGCCCGGAGTGCGAATTGGGGTTACCATAGGTGGTAAACAGAAGTCGGCGAAGATGTCGTCTAATGTATTGTTGGTTGCCTGCGGGTTGGTCGGGTCAGGCGCCTCGGCAAGAGGTTTCTCAATGTCGTCATCGAGTGGTAGTAACGTTGCCCGCGGTGTGTCCAGGCTTGAGGCGTGTACTGGAGTTGGCGTTGGTCGACTTTTCCTTGTCTGAGCGGTGAAAGCCCCGTCCTTCGGGACGAACCCGTAAACCTGGTGACGTTGGCCGTCAAAATGCCACTTCTGGTGGGCGTGGTTTATAACCAAACCCGCCTTACACAAGAAATCAATCCCTAGTAGGGTCTGTGCTTCGGGAGCATCGGTAATGGCAAAGAAGGTGGTCTCGATGGTACGATTCTTGAGTTGAACCGGGAGCGTGGCTACTTCGACAACCTTGGTGGTGGAGCGTCCGTCGGCTTGCACTAGTTGTACCGTCGTCGGTACGAAGGCATGTCCCTTTTCCACCAACGCCCTGTGCAGTTGGGAACTAGCGAGGCTCGTCTTCGCGCCACTATCGATGAAAGCGGTGCCTTGAAGGTCGTGGATTCGAATGTCGACCGCGGGACGATGAACTTGGCGTAGGTCCATAAAGCAGAAACTTACTGGGTCAGCGGCGGGCGTGCAGGTAGGACAATTTCTCCGAATGACTCCCGGTCGGCCGCATCCATAGCACTGTACCGTGGCCGGTGCGACGTGGTTTTGGTGCTGCGTTGGTCTGGTGCTGAGTGGTTCTGCCGGCGCGGTCGTCTTGTTTGTGTCGGCCCTGGCTTTCTTGCGGCACTCTCGGGCTTCGTGTCCGTAGAGCTTACAGAAATCGCAGCGAATGCGACTTCTAGACGTGTCTCGACCGGTTTTCCTGGCCTCTTGGCCGTCTTTTTCATTGGCTTCGATGAGCCTGGCCTTGGCGAGAAGCTCCGCGAATGTTGCGAAGTCCGTTCGCGAGACTCGGTCGCGGATCGTTTGTCTCAACAAACCATAAATTAGGTCCAGTTGCCACTCTTCATCGAGCGGGCGAAAAAGTTGAGAGAAACGCTCTCTCTGGGTGGTAACATATTGGTCAGTTGACATGGTTGCTGATTGCTTGCTAGCGTATATTTCGCCAAATATACGGAAATTTGGCCGTTGTGGAGCGAATGCGTCGCGAATTGCCTGTACTGCGGCTTGGAACGTGGCGTACTGGTTTTTTACGCCGTTCCACCAGCGGTTTGCTTCGCCGGTTAATATGAGTGGAAAGCCGTTGAGTGGCTGTGAGGAATTCTTCCGTTGCCGCCGTGGAACGAGTCCCGTCGAAGCGGGCGGTGCACTGGGTGAACTGCCGTCCTGGCCTCTGTGGGTTTGCAATTCGGTTTAGCAGCTCCTGGAACTGTTCCGCTGTCATCTGGACCGCCATCGTCTGAGGATGGAGTCTTGGGCTTTTCCGCCGGCTGGGAATGATACCGCGAATACCCTACGCGGTTTACACTAAACTTATTTCAATTCGCTTCTGATACGCGACCATACTACGCGGTTTACACAAAACTTTCTTCTAATCCGGGCGTGTTTTCGGCCTGAAGTTGGGCGCCACTTGTAACGAGTTTATTGTGACATACAAAACTGTAACTGGGTGCAACTGTAGGTAGAAGAGTGAGAGTAAGTCAGTGGCTCTTTTTTTTGCCTGTCGCTCCCGCAAGACCCAGTGATAATGACCGGTAACCAGTGCTTTTATCGGGGGTGCTGTTGGGGCTGAGAGACTGTGTCTTCTACCATTCCGAGGTGGGAACAGTCCTTTTATACAGAGGGTTGGTTTTCGGCGCAGGTCCGACTCTCGTAGAAGGTAGTGGTGGTAGTTGACGGTGGGTGGTAGGGCGAGCCAACCAGGCGACTGTACTAATAAGTGGGACTGTTACAACTTCTTATTTAAAAGTGCATATCATCGCCTAAGAAGCAACACCGCATATCAACCATTTTCGAAAATCAGGTTTGTACTTATTCTTCTTCGAATTCTCAAGCCGCATAGGCTGCTTAGCATAAATTGTTCTAACTAATGTATAAAAGACATGTTAATTATGAACTAATGACAACAATTTTATGCTAACCACCCAATGCGGCTTGAGAATTTGAAGAAGAATAAGGACAAACAAAATTTTCGAAAATGGTTGATATGCGGTGTTGCTTCTTAGGCGACGATATATACTGCAAGACCTTGTGTGCCTATGCTTAAATCCATCACACTGGTTCTCTTCTCAGATCTGTTAGCATATTTGAGGGGTCTAGATGCGAAACCAGCCATCTCCAATTTTGTCATCTTTAGATTCTAAAGAATTAGAGCAAGATCCCGTGAACGCCAGGCCTACGTCATTTTATAAAATCTGAAAAGCACACAACTACAGGTAACAACGATTGACTACTTTGAAGAGTCGGTCGCGGTGGGTTTGACAGGTAACAGGTAGCAAGTGTGCAGAATTGGTGCTCAAATACGTCATACTATAAAGCGTCATTTTTTGATATTGTTTACGAGATAGGTACTATAATAATTAACGTCCTCCACTGCCGGACACTTTGTATGGTGAAAACCCCCCGCCAGATACCCTTGAAGTATAAAAAATTGTAAGTGAACTTACGTTATTTTATAAAATCTGAGTTTAATATATGTCACTTGGATAACTCTTCTAAGGTGTTTCCCAAGCTGCCAGACACTTTCGAAGGTTCCAACCCCCTGCCAGACATAGTTGAAGGTCAGCTGTAGGTACGAGCGCAAAGGAAAGGCAAATGTATATAAAAACGAGTACGAATGCGATAGTGAGCTTTAACGGATAATAATTCATTTATGTAGAAATTATTTATAGATTAAAGATAGATTTTGGAATAATTTCTTCAGCAGATTTTTTTTGTTTTCTTGGCAAAAATTTATTGAAATTTGGACAGGACAGGGTCTCGAAAAAACTCGAAAAACTTTTTGTGTGTGTTTGAGTGGGTCCCTGGATGGTTTAGATGCACAATTGGACCCGGTAGGTGGCGCTGCAATCGGGCTCTAGGATGTTTTAATTTTTGTTTTGTTTTATTTTTTCTTTTTAAAATGAAAAATTTGCGGGCAAGCCAACGTTCGTACAGAACAACCAACATCTATCTAGTCCGCAGGTAATAATATAATAATAAAAGGTGGTTTGATAATAAAAAAGTTAATGGACAAATTGTGTATTTATATTTTTAGTAATAATGGTTTATCGAAATTCATAATACAGTTTTATAGAAATTAATATCGATTGATTAATATAAATATTCAATGTATTTATTTATTGTGATCGTTGTCGAAATCTTCAATTTCTTCATCACGGCCACTCCATTTCGTGCTTTCATTATTTTGGACATCGTCTTCTTGATCAGTTTCTGTAAAGATTTAAACAAATGTAGCTGATCCCCATCGAACCACTTGAATTTGAACATATTGTCTTCCTGTTCCCAACCATTATTTTCTGGCTGGTCGATACTAGGATTTTTCAAATGAGCATTATTCCAAATACTGGATATATAATTTGATCGCAGAAAGTGCCGTAACAACTCGGTTTTACAAGGTGGTAGATTGCTAGCATCGAAACTCCGTATTTTTTTTAGGTCAAAAGCTTCGTTGACATCTGAGGTTGTATGTAGGTATGTATTAATCAACATTTGGATCCGGGCAGCATCAACATCAATTATCCCATTAACAATTATATATGTTACGGTAAAAGACGTGAAGCCGGAAAATAACGTTATTTACTGGGTAATAACGTTATTAATTAGCCTATTGCGATGGATATTGACGTTACTACCCGGTACTTAAGAGGCCTCCAAGACCTTTCAAATGAGGTATCACTCGATCTATAGTACCATTAAAGATTTTGGAGCTAACAGCCCCCTCGCGAAGAGGGCGAAGCGCCGGAACTTGAAAAGAATCGGAAAAGATGTGCCCCTGGCAAATAAAATCGACCTGTTCGACGATTTTTCAATCAGACTAATCAATTCGGAGAAATCTGGACTGGGACTTAAATGGGACAGTCTGTAAATGAATTATTATCCGTTAAACCTCACTGTCGCATTCGTACTCGTTTTTATATACATTTGCCTTTAGTTTGCGCTCGCACCTACAGCTGACTTTCAACTATGTCTGTCAGGGGGTTGGAACCGTCGAAAGTGTCTGGCAGGGGGTTGGAACCTCCGAAAGTGTCTGGCAGCTTTAGGCCAGGCGACAGAGCGAAAAAATAGCCTCAATAAGGAAATAATTAGTGGAAAGCTGGAAATGGCCTTAATCTCTTTATTTGGACCCACTTATTACTGTCCTAAGTTTTCCCCCTCGAGCGAAGTCGGCGTTGGCCCTAAGAAGGTACAATTTCTCAGTTTTTTGCAAATATCTCTTAAAGTATCAACTTTATCAACAAAATACTTATTAGCAAAAATAATCTAGAGTAAATTTGCAACAAAAACGTTCTTTACCGTTTATTTCTAAAGTTAACCGTTACGATGCTACGGCCATTCAAAGTTGAGCCTCTTTTTGGTCCTTTCGGAAAAGTTATAAAAATCACATGTTATATCACAGTTTCTACATGATATAAATAATTCGGAATGTACCACGTATACATGCTGTTAACTCGTTACAATTTTAACTGCGATATAAGACAAACAAATTATAGTCCGAACAAATTAGACCGAAAAACGACGAATAGAAGAAATAATAATTTATAAAGTTTTGAAATTTTGGTTATGAACTCCCAGTAGGGAGCTTCATCCCATTTGGTGCAAAAAACCGCTCCCTAGCGTGACCTCGTTAAGCTTTTCTGTATTTTTCTCGTAAACAGTAACTCCGACGCGAAAATGTTATCTGACTTATGGGAGATGGACAAAAACTTCATGAGACCAATTTTATGCAGAATTTAATGAAGAATATAGGTCATAGTATAGGTGACTATTTCCCTCACAAAATTTAAGCCAATCAAATCGCTTCCATAGACTGGAGAAGTCGTGACGTCAGTGAGAGTGAAGACTTTTCCAAATAAACGCACGTGCTAGTGATGTGTCAACACTTGGCTCGAAATAGTGAGGTTACTGTCATTCACTGTAATCTTTGTTCTCATTTACTTTACATTTCATCCAAGTGTAGTTAGCTTTAACCTCCCTGGTTTGACCCACGTTTATCCATGACTTCAAAAGGTGTTCTTAAACTCAGAAAATGAACGTTGATTTAAACCACTTGTACATAACCTCAAATGCTCAAAGCATGGAATGGAAAGGACGAGTCATTGTTTGGAAAGGTTTTGGTTCCCCCACAGTGCATTTACGTCACACTATTTGCCTTTCAAAAATCATCCAATTAGCGTCGAATTACGCGGAATTTTTGCTCTAAGGGTATTATCACTAAATGGTCTAGACTCTTTTGCGATAATTAATTTAAACAGTTTTAACACTGCAGTTAAAATTTTCTTCGAGAAATAGTCAGCTAAAAGAACCCTCTACTATGTCAAATTGCCTCTGATAATTTTTTCAAATTCCCCTAGTTCGCTACGCAAACTCGGGTAATTTATAAAAAATTATCGGCAATTTGACATAGTCTCGGGATCTGACTATTGAAAATTCTCCATCTAACTACATACTGTTGGGTAGTTCCCCGAACCCGGACGACTTTTCCATGCGGAGTGTTAGTTCCAATACGTAGGAGAACCAGCCCTGTTCAGTTATTTTAATAAACTTTGTAACCGTTCAATCATAGGAGTAGTTAAAATTCACCCCTTTCACCTAACAATACCTACATGTAAATTTTGTTTTCCAGAGGTAACATAATTTATGAAGACCCAATATAACCCCTATGACCGTTGATTGATCAATCAATGCTATAACTGCTATAATTTTGTTTTCTACGTCATCTGCTTCTAGAACTGTTATGGAATCTAATGATAATATAATATTATAGTCAGATTTTTAGCCAATGGAAACTTTACATTACCTATTATTAAAAGTCTTCAAGTACAAAAGGGGTAAAAGGTTGCTCTGTATAAACCGGGTGAGGGGACGGCTGTAGGACAGGAATAGAATTTTATTGATTGGGGACTGCTACATTCTTCCATCATTGCTCAGAAACCGAGTAGAAAGCTTTCCGGCCTAAACAAACTTCTCTGTTGTCTACCCGTCAAATGTTTTGTGACTTATGAGCTTCAATAGTGAGGTTACCTATTACCTATATAGAGCGTATTCACTTTTAGTGATTGAACCTGAAATAGAATAAACAATAAAATTGTTCTTTCTTCACTATTTTCAGTTTCACCTATTTCCTTATTTTCTTGTTCTTATTACTCAACATTAATTTTTCCATTTTTTTAGAGGTGTACGATTTTTTTCTCTAATAAGTACACATACATCTTAGGTACAATTTTATCTCCCTTTGTCTCCTTAAAGGAAAATTTACGAATGCTTCAATCGTTACGAAAGGCAGTAAAAAATGAGATTCGACTCCAGTTTCTAATAGAATAATGATTTGTGCGTACCAGCCAATTTGCTGCATATTTGCTGGTGAACCCGCAGGGAGTCACGTTACTAAACACACGAACACCAGAGGAAACATAAATCCCGCGCTGTTAGCTTTTTTTTAAATGACATCGTAAATTTCAAATTGGTTTTAAAACAACAACAAACCGGACTCAGGTCTGAATGGCTAATATACATGTCGCAGAACACGCGTCTGATCCTTTGACCTGACAAGTCCAAACCACTGTAGAGTTTCTATTGTGTTCGTTTGTCCGGATTTACAATATCCTAGGATTAATTAATGCATTTTTGAGAGAGGAAAAAATGGCAAGTATTCAGATCCGTTACTAAAATTAATTAGAAGTAAAAACTTAACTGAGCTGTTTTCTTACATACATATTTGTACCTTATATGTTTTTTTAAGTAGATCTTATAAAACCATGGTTTACGCGGGGTTATTTTACTCGGATTTGATTATTATACACGGTCTGATATTTGACACCATATTTTATTTTACATCATCTCGGGCTCGACGCTTTATGTGCCAGGTTTCCAGAATTTCGTTAATAGTGGCTGGAAGATATTCTAAAGTAAAAGAACTGTTACAATTATATTAACTTTTATTAAATTTGAAGAAATTAAAAAACTACATACATACTTTCAATTTAAAATAGTCTAGTTTTTCAGGAAATGAAATCGTTTTAGACCATTTTTTTCAGTTTTCTTAGTTTTTTTTTTGTAACTGTAAATCCAGTGTCATATTTTGTTGTTCACATTTGTTGATTAATGAATTTTTTGACTGGACGTAAGTTAATCTATGCAATCATCATGAATAACTTACTGCTGATGGAAGAAGTATTATATTAAGTATGTATAAAAATAAAAAAAGAATAAAGAGATCGAATGTGGTAGGTATGTCAAGGTTTGATGTGAGTCATGTATGGTCATGTCAGCAAAACTGATATAAAATTGCAGAAACACTCACGCGTTATAACACTTATCCGACGTTCAAAAGTTACAAAAGTAATAAAGATGAAATATAACATAAAGCCGAGTTTTCTCTGACAATGCACTAAACGAAAATTTTGTTATTTAGTAGACGTGGACCCTGGATAATGAAATGTAAAATTAGTGTGTACCTAAAATGGTCCCAAATACAGTAATGCCCCGACTTAATCCAATGTAATTTTTGTACAATGTTTTGTACAAAATCGATCAATGCCCAAACTTAAATTTACTGACCTATAATGAGAGATACCTACTGTTACAATGGGGTCGTCCCCCTCAATTGAATTTGACGAATTCAACTATAGCATCCCATAGACTATGTAACATGAAGCCCTAAAACGTGTTCTGTTGTTTCATACAGTTATTTTGTAAGATAACAGAGCGAAAATCGCAATTTCGGCCAGCAGTTTCAAACGCTGTACATTTACCGCCTCTTGTGACGTCATTCCAGGGGAGCATTCTCATTGGTTCTCACGTCTAGTAACTTGAATGATGTCTGGTGAATTTTATCCCGTGTTGACGTCACAAAAAGGCGCGCGTTTCAAATAAGGCAAATGTTTTGGATTTTTTTCTACCTAGTAAAGGCGTGATTTCGAATAAACAAAAAAATAAAGGTATAATATTTTTTTGTCTAGTTTCTAGAAAAGCTGTTTTTGAAAATTGTGGGACGATCCCATTTGATTTTGCCGCGCATTCACCACCGAAGATTCAGGAACAAATCAGCGTTTAGAGATAACTGGCACCTACAAAAAAACACGAAAAGTTCTTGCATACCACGCGACGAACCTGCGGCTTTCTTTTTCGATCGACATCTGAACGAAGAACATCTCCGTCGTATTTCTGTCCTGGTTAAAGAGTAAGGTCTAGGAAATTGCGTCAAGTACGGATAATACGATTGGGGTGTTCAGTTAATTATTTAACTAAATCGCATTAGCGGATAATATATCGATTAGGCGTTGATTCGTAGGAAAAAGAGGTAAGAAAACTTCATTGTGTGCAGACCATGACTATTCTCTTTCAATCAAGTAGGCAGATTCACCAGCATTCACCATAGGATTGTTTCTTGTATCACCTTTCGTTTGGAACATGTGCTGAGTATTTCCACTCGTGATTTTTTCCTGGACTGACGTAATCCACACGTGGACTCCGTAAGGTTGATTCTCAGGATCGCAGAAAAGTATTTGTAAGGACACGTCAACTCCAACGTCAGCAGAAAACCGTTGAACGGCTCAGAAGATAAGTAGTAGAGCAATGTATTATTATTTTTTGTATTAACAATTCATCTAGTTCTTTAGCGCGTCAGTTAAAAATTGTAAATCTTCAATAATCATTTCATTGTAATTTAACCTTTTAAGAGTGTTGCAATAGTCATAATTTAACTTGTTACATTTTTATTTCAACATTCATATAAATCTTCACAACGTTATTTTAATATTGTTTCTGTAAGTTTCTGTATTTATTTATTTGTTCATTACATGACTTTTGGGGACATAACTGTATTTTTTATGTCACCACCCATACCTCACAATTTTGTCAGGACATTACAACATTTTAGGTTGTAATAGTACCCAATATAACTTTTCGTCATTTTCAGTTTGAATAATAAATATAAAATCATGTTATTCTCATGCAGGGTATTGTATAGTTGCCCCAAACGGTATAGTGCACTGAAGCTATCTAGACGACCAGCGAAGTTGTAAGCTTTGTTTCTATGCTTTAAACCGTTTGGGACGGATTAAGGTAATATTTTAACAGATATTCTTGATTTAAACTTTTTATAGTTCATTTGTTATTATCAGTTGGTAATCAAATTTTGTAAGCTTAACTTTTTTTTAACAAAACCACGTAGTAATGTGCAGATGCATAAAAGCCAAAGGGAAAATATACCTAAGCAAAATGTGAAAATAAAAAAACACACTTTAGCAAGAACCACGTGGAGGTATGGGGATGTCTTGCCAAAAATTTAAATATTTAAGCAAACCAAATATAAAACATGCCTCCAACAAATAAATATGCTCAAGCATAAAAAAATATTAATTCTCAAAATGTTTACAAGCAAAAATGGTAGAAATTTTTATTACTTCCCTTTCAAAATAAAATTTAATTTTAAAAATAAATTACTTAATTTTCCTCCTTTTACTCGTTTTGATCTTCAAATTCACCTTCACTCGAATGTGGACACTAAGACACAATGAAAAAAATTCAAACACTAAGACGCACTGAAAATAATAAAACTTTAAAATAGTATATTAAAGTATGAGTGGATAACAAGGTCTTTAAAACACGTGCGAGTTTTCGAGCACGACGGCGTAGCCGGGAGTGCTCGAAATAGAGCAAGTGTTTTAAAGACCAGTTATCCACGAATACTTTACGCTATTTTTTATTATACCAGCAATACTGGAAACAAATTAAGCACTAAAAACTTAGAAATATTTTTTGTCGTGATAAATCGAAATGGCGTAATAATATTGTCATTAGTTACGTCAATTATTGTTTACGTTTTTCTCGCGTCCACGTCTGTCATTGCATTTAGTCGTGTGAGCAAAAATCGAGGAAAAATGAGTTAAAACGAGATTTCACCCGATATAGAAGCATTGGCCGAACAAGCGGAATCCAAAATACTACCATCGAAGTCGAAAGACCCATACCTGAAAGAATATGAAGTTTTCAAATTTGATGAAGTTATAATGATACCTATATTTCCTTGACAACCTTTAAAACTCGCCGTGCTTTAATCGCCTGTGTTCGCACGCTCAGGCGTGCTTTAAACGGCGATTCTGATGCAGGTATAATAAAAAACAATGTATCCACTTCTTCGGCCCGATTGCAAATGAATCTGAAATTATTGAGTTCATCTTTGTGTCACCGGTGGTTAGAAGTGCCTCAATGAAGACACACAGGTTTTTTGCGACGCAAAACCAGTTTCGTATTCAGATGTTTTTCCATTCTCAGGCGTTCACAAATGAACTGGTCTACTTTGTTGAACACCTGTGGCACGCTCCGAGCGGTCTTTAAAAAAGAAAACAAAACATTATAGAAGCGCGCCTTAGAGATCCTACCTATACTATACATCCTTATCTTGCATAAAGATATAATATTTCAGAAAAGCTAAATTAAAGTGTAAAAACACACGTTGTAGCATGAAATAAGTTTTCCACATTTTTTTGAAGCCTAATCAAAAAAGTAACTGATATTAAATACGACACTCGGGTTAAAAATGGTGTCAGTTCGTAAAAGCGGCGAAATTAGAACAAAGCAAAATCGCAATAAATGGACAATGCAATGGAATGGTGCAATGGACATGCGGAACTATGCAATTGCACCATTCCGACATATCCGACATATATTTTCAAAGTGTTGATTAAGCCACTGAGTCTCACAGTATCTTCGAGAGCTAAAAATGTCATAAATAAGTAGGAATAATATCTATATTGTTGAAGCTTTTGCTCTAG
Source organism: Diaperis boleti (assembly GCA_963583935.1). Classification (NCBI taxonomy): domain Eukaryota; kingdom Metazoa; phylum Arthropoda; class Insecta; order Coleoptera; family Tenebrionidae; genus Diaperis; species Diaperis boleti. Next base: position 24,697,808 of record OY757247.1, on the reverse strand, counting down.
TTTCACTTTTCGAAATAATTACCTGGTGATGTAGTCGTCTAAGTCACAGGTTTAAAAACGTGTTATTTCTTGCTACTGCGAGTTAATAAGATAGCTTATAGGATTCGTAATCACCTCTAGAAAAATGTGCAAAAGTTTCAAACTTGCACATATGTAAACAATTGCAAAAGTTATTAACAATTAAAAAATGGGGTCTATGTTTTTGCAGATAACTCGAAATCTATTGATGTTAAAAAAAATAAAAAATAATTCATAGTAAATTTATAATTTATTTAAACAACAAAAAAAAAAATGAAAATTGTAAAAATTGTTCATTAACAATAGGCTCATTTTATGAAAAATCTGAATTTTTTAACTGCGGAACTTTTTTCCTTCAAGTGTCCAAATAGTACCATATTTCTTTTCAGAAATTTCCTCCTATTTGAGAATCCTTTTTTAGAATGTATCTACCAATAATAGTTTTCGAATTATTTGCGAAAAAAGGACCCCCTTTTTGGGATTCTTTAATTGTTAATAACTTTTGCAATTGTTTATGTACGATTTTGAAACTTTTGCATGTTTTTCTAGAGGTGATTACGAATCTAATGAGCTATACCACATCACGTAATATCTTAACTCCCAGTAGCAAGAATTAACAGCTTTTTCAACTTGTGAACCAGTGTGAACTAGGTCATCCAGACGAATTTCTTTCTGTTTCTTTGAATTTTGTGGTTCGGGTTACGTCACTTTCGGAAGCATCGGAGCGAGGGCTGACCCTGGACAGCTAAAAGTAGAAAAGCAATTGTAACTGATCTTGTTCTTGTTTATTCTTATTATTTTGTACATGTATTGCAATATATAGGTACTAATAATAATTTGATCTGTTTTCTTCTCCGGTGCTTATTATGCTCTTGATGATTTTCAGTAACTTTCTGTTGTGGGTAAGGAAAGGCAGAATTTAACGTCACTCTTCGGCGCACTGGACCATCCCTGACACGAAGATGCTACTGTCCATCCAGATGAAATATACTGATTAGTATAATAAATTATTGTGCGAAAGTCGCCTATCCAAATATTTTTTAAATGCATTATCTCTGAAGCAGGAATGCAAGGTTCCATTCCACGCCTCCCGGCAAAACCATCAAAATTATTCAGACGCTTCACTTCTCTCTGCCAAGATCTGTCCAACTTGCAGCGAATAATGCCTCAGAAAATGGGACTATTCCCGGTGGTTCGTAGCACAGAGGGTTGAGGTCCAGAGTAGAAAACCTAAGCCGCTTGGGTGGTATAAAAGGGTGTTATACCGAGTGTCCCAGAGGTGTGTGGACCATCATTTACGCCCTTATTTTGAAAGATATCAAAACGGGGTTTTTGGGGGACGGTAGCCACACGATACCTTCACAATTTAAAGTTATTAGAAATCATATACAGAGTGTCCTAATATTAGTAATATACCAAAGTTATGTTTTTTTTTTTAATGGAATGCCCTATATATTAGTGGGTGAATTAAAAGAGTAATTATAATGCTGAGCAAAATGATGTAAGGTACTACAGCTTTATTATGGATGGTTTATGAGTTATGATGAATTTTAGGTCAAAAAAAGATAACCGAATATTTTTCTGTAAATAATTTTTTATAGACCCAAACTTTAATACACACTGATTGAAAGTCATCTAAATGGATATTTCTATACAGGTTGTACGATTTCGCAAAATGTATAATAACTTTTTTTTTCAAGTGGAACACCCTATATTCCATTATACCACCAAATGGCATTTTGAATAAGCTTTCTGTCAATATATAGTTTGCCTCAGCAAATATTAGAACTTTAGATAATTTTTACAAAAAACGTAGAAAACTTTCCTAAATTGATGAAATCGTGTATTGAGATCATATCATCTTAGACTGGTTACCATGGAGCCGTTTGTTCTTGCTGACAGTTATCCTGTAACAAATACATAGTTTGACTTTTGTGATTTTTTTACTAAATAAATTTTACGAAAGAAGAAAACGTGGCCTACAACAAAAAGACAATTAATTGGTAGAAGAGTAGGTGAAAATACTGAGCTGGAAGTTTTACTAATGTTAGAAGAAAATCTTCACTCCAGTATACAAAAGAAATTGTACGATTGATTATTATCAGAATCAGTGGTCCTTAATGTGGTTGTAACAGGATGGAGCTCCTGTACATTTCCATAGGAATATGAGAAGATATTTAAATCATTGGTTGCCGAGACGTTGGATTGGTAGGGGCGCTCCTGTCAAATGACCAGCAAGATCACCCGATTTAACGCCTCTAGATTTTTTCGTTTGGGGTTATGTAAAGGATAGTCTATAGAATTGTTACGTAAACCTAAACCTGTCTACCTCTCGGTGTCATTTCTGAAGTAATTTAATAAATTATACAATAAACGACTATCTTCATGGCAACAAGTCCAAGGTGATCTGATCTTAATACGCGATTTCATCAATTTGGAAGAGTTTTCTACGTTTTTGTAAAAATTATGTAAAGTACTAACATTTACCGAGGCAAACCATATATTGACAGAAAGTTTATTAAAAATAGTATTTTTGATGGTATGTATAATGGAATTGATGGTATAGGATGTTCCATTTGAAAAAAAAAAGTTATACATTTTGTGAAACCGTACACCCTTTCAATCAGTGTGTATATTAAAGTTTGGGTCTATAAAAAATTATTTACAGAAAAATATTCAGTTTTCTTTGTTGGAATGGTGTCTGCAATTTTTTAAAAAAAGACTAATTTTGACCTAAAATTCTTCATAAGTCAAGAACCATCGATAGTAAATCTGTGGTACCTTATATCATTTTGCTCAGCATTAATTGCTCTTTTAATTCACCAACTAATATACAGGGCATTCCATTAAAAAAACATAACTTTGGTATATTACTAATATTAGGACACTCTGTATATGATTTCTAATAATTTTAAATTATGAAGCTATCGTGTGGATATCGTCCCCCGGAAAGTCCGTTTTGATATTAATTCAATGTACGCAGTTACTTCACCCAAATTCTATTGAACCGATGCAGCCCGGTAGCTATCACGAATATTATGACTGTACTGAACGGCGTAATAAAATAAAAACGAATTGTCAATAAAAATGCAGATTTGTGTAAAAAAATATAAATTGCGCTCGGTCGCAATACGCCTAAATTAGCAGTTCGAAAATATTTTGAGTAATTAAACAATTGGGCACTTATTAAAAACGACATTTTTAAACAGCTGTTTGAGGATAATATGGAAAGGTATTTATATAAAAATTGGTCACAATTCTGAAAGAAAAAGAAGAAATTTCTCAATGCCCGTTAATGAAAGAGAAGGAGGAACACTGTTTTTGGTCCTTGAGTGACAATTCGCTAAGTTGTAAATGATCACAAAAAATAAATACATAATCACAAACTACTATACTTTAGGTAATACGCCTTTCGGTACCTACTTTTACTTTTTAGTCTTCGATATTTAGTTTTCGATCTCTGTATGATCATATCCTATAGTCTATATTTCTCCCGTTATTTTATAGTTATTAAGGTCATGAGGCCGATAAGTGGCAAATAACAGACAAGATTGATTGTAAAGTCGAGGCGGAGCCGAGACTTTATAATCAATCGCGTCTGTTATTTGCGTATCGGCCCAATATCGTTCAGTACTTTTACTAATACCGTCGGCAATACCGACAAAAAAAAACGAATTGTTTAGCATAATTTTTAGACAATTCATAAATCAATTTTGAAAGTGTTGCTATAGAAACATAAATCAAAAACTTCCTCCTGTACTGTTAATTTATCTAACAGCCGTGACTGTTATGAGTGAGTTTTCGCTCAAGCTGACAGTTTTGATATAATGAAATAACAGGTAGGTATTATGAAAATTCTTAAACGCATAAAATGCAACAAATATCTAATCGGAAGTACATATCGGATGTATGAGAGGAAGACAGGAATTTTACATGTAAAAATAAAAATCGGAGCATAAAGTCAGCTGGCGACACTAAAAGTAACCGTGAAATTTCTTTTTGCGCCGCTGATGGTGAATCAAATCAAAGAAATTGTCAGATCTTCGGCGTTTCGCAGGCTCGGCCGTCAAACCTATAGACTTGCCAGGAAAAGCCTCACTTTTGCTCTTCATAAAACAATCTGCTATTACACTTATTTCAAGTGTTAAAATAAAAAAAATAAAAAAAGTTTAGACATTAAAAATAGCACGCTATAAAAATGTGATTAATTTAATGATTTATATTCTGCAAAAAGTTTCAACAGCCCGAATTTATAGACCGACATTGACTCTTCACAAATTTTTTTCTTCAAGTATAATTGACAGTGACGTGTATAATAATAGCACGAGAGGTCAACATGTTGCCGACAATAATTTTTGCGTTTCAGTAATGACGAGTGCTTGCACGAGCAATCTGAAGAGCAAAACTTTGCGGCAATATTTACACCTAGAGTCCTATTTGGTCTTACTAAATTTGGTCTGAATTTATTAATTATATCTACAAAGATCTACACCAATATCTAAATTTGACATCTACATCATTGTCAAATATGCAGCTACAAAAAAAAATTGTCGCTGGAATCAAGCTTCTCGAAAAATTGAAACTAAAATAATTGTCCTATTGGCTGTTTATTTTGAAATTGAAACATCTTATTGGTTGACAAAAACACAATTTAAATTGTCTTCAAAATTTATCAAAATTTTATAACTGCTCTACCAAAAGGAAGTAAAAATGGATTTAGGTAGTATTTTGAGTTTAGTACAATTCGCAGATCTTGGTTTTTAAATGTATGTATTGTAAAAGTCCTATATGCATCAACATTCTACACCTGATGGTAATATACAGGGTGATTCCTAATTGTCGCATGGGAATAGAAACGCAGGGTTGCTTGTAAATAAATAATGCCAAAAACACTGTTCGTTTATTTATATATTTTTTTCTCTCAAAGTTATTAGCGGTTTTCTAAAAAGGAAAATGGCAACACTGATTGACTCGTAGATAGTAGAACAAACATTATTTTCAGATCATTATTGTAAGTCGTTTCTATGGTTACATGTAGTAAAAGTAAACTTGGATGGGATCAAGAGTTATTGGTGTAAGCAATTTTTATTTTTTTCATTTACCAGTTGTAAAAATCCTCATAAGTTAACAGTATAATAACAAAATAATAGTAGTAGCAAAATAATAAGAAAATGTAGTTAAAAAACAATTAAACACAACCAAAACAATTAAATCACTATTTAAACGATTTGAGTGAATGTTCAAAATGTCCTCCATTCATATTTGCACACAATTCTATGTAGAATGTTCCTTTGAAATCTTTGTCTATCGTGGCTACCGCTTCATCAATTCGTCGTCGAGATTCAGCAACATCTTCGACGGGAGTTGTATATAAATAAGAGCTTTTAAATAACACCAGAGAAAAACATCCCAGCACCCTCTCTACTGATCCATTGGTTTGGGTAGGTTTGCACTGGTGTCTTGCACTACTTGAGCAAAGTGAGCAGAGGCTCCATCCATTTGCAACCACATTGTTCTTTGTACCCCATCAAGTTAATTGCACAAGTCTACTTGTAAAAAGTGCAAAAAATGATCCGCAGAGAATCTATTTGATAAAATAAAATAAAAAAATATTGGATCCCTCAATTCCAGCCCGCCTTTGATGAGCATGGGGTCTTCTCAAAGTTGGATTCTTTATAGCCCAAACATGATTATTTTTAAAATTTAAATATATCTAAGTCGAACTCCACAAACTTTAATAACTGTAAAATTACTAATGGAACATGTTTGGGCAGAACACTTCTGCCATCATCAGCCCTTAAAGAATATAAAAAAAATATATCAATTTAATTATAATTTTTTATATTCTTTAAGGGCTGATGATGGCAGAAGTGTTCTGCCGAAACATGTTCCATTAGTAATTTTACAGTTATTAAAGTTTGTGGAGTTCGACTTAGATATATTTAAATTTTAATTTAAATTTACTCCACCTGGATTTAAGAACATTCTTCTGGTTTATGATTATTTTTTGTATTGAAAATGCCATCGCGAGTAAAAATAGATTCATCCGTCTACAAAACACTTTCAGCAAAGTTGGGGTTAGCGTTCTGCATTTGCATCAACCATTGGCAATATTGTTTTCTGGCTGGAAAATCCTGAGGCAATAGTGCTTGTATTTTGACCTAGCGGTAAGGATGTACTCGTTCTTCGTGCAGTATTCGGTGAATTCTGCTAGAACTAACGTCAAATTTGCGTGCAAGCCCTATAATACTTCGTCTAGGAGCTTCTTTGATTGCCACAAGAACGTTTTCGTCAAATTCTGGTGTTCGGACGTACCGAGGAGGCCCACCGTTAAGAGGGTTCTCCAGTGGCAGGTAGATTTCTGCCGGTCGAAGTACATTTTCCCGCAATATCTTTTTTTAATTTACACTTTTCAAAAAAGTCGCTCTGTAGCTGCAAAGATCTAGATTTTATCAACAGAAAAGTTTCAACAAAAAATCTTGAAAAATAGAAAAGTTATATTCAACGGCGCGCAAAAATGTACAAAAATGTGCGGCATTGAATGTAACTTTTTTATTTTTGAAGATTTTTTGTTGAAATTTTGTAGGCGTGTTGATAAAATATAGATCTTTGCAGCTACAAAGCGATTTTTTGAAATTTTTAGATTAAAAAAGAACCTCTTAAGAGGGTTCTCCAGTGGCAGGTACATTTCTGCCGGTCGAAGTACATTTTTCCGCAAAATCTCTTTTTTAATCTAAAAATTTCAAAAAATCGCTTTGTAGCTGCAAAGATCTATATTTTATCAACACGCCTACAAAATTTCAACGAAAAATCTTCAAAAATAAAAAAATTACATTCAATGCCGCACATTTTTGTAATTTTTGCGCGCCGTTGAATATAACTTTTCTATTTTTGAAGATTTTTTGTTGAAATTTTGTGGGCGTGTTGATAAAATATAGATCTTTGCAGCTACAGAGCGACTTTTTAAAAATTGTAAATTAAAAAAAGATATTGCGGGAAAATGTACTTCGACCGGCAGAAATCTACCTGCCACTGGAGAACCCTCTTAATGTTAATTGGCATCAATTGGCCGGTTTGTGACGCGGCCGGTTTCGGGAAATCGCTGTTCTACTTTTCGGATGACATTTCCAACTGGGTGTCGACGCTGCGGAAATCGCCTTACATTTATAGTCTTGCAGCTTCAGCCGCCACACCATTAGTTGCACCCCAAGACACAACAACATACATTTTTAAGTATTCCTCAAATTCGTATTCCATTTGTTGACTTTTGCAATTTATTTTTGACACCAGCTTTTTGTCAATACATAACTATAACAACCTACACAGCAGTAGCAGTGGTGCCAGATTGGAAGGCATTATTAGATTTACAAAATGTATTATTTAAAAACGGATTTAAATCGCATTGTTAAAAAAAAACTTGGACGCGTTGTTATTTATATTGCTAAACGTTTCTAATTACTTGATAATACAGGCCAGAATTCTTTTAATTTACGTCTAAAAAATGTTTTTCATTTAAACAAAAAAAAAATCATATCTCCGGAATAAAATTGCATATTTCATTTTGGTTTTGAATTTCCCATTCTTTCCAGCGTCAACTACAACCATATGCGCCATTTAGGAATCAGCCTGTATATTAAAAAAATGAAAGAAAAAAGGCTGAAGAAGAAAACGAAGTAAAAAAGTTAGGAAAGGCCACAAAAAATACAAAAGATAAATTAATATATTCCTACTTTGCACCAAACTACAAGAAACACGGGGGGAAATTTCTAAACGTTTAGAAACAAATAGCACAAGAAGCAGATTAAAAATAAGAGCAATAACAGAGAAATATCCAAAATAAAAAGTTCAGAAGAAACAAAGTAAATCGGAACAACAATATTAATTAATAAGTGTAAGAAAAATTAAAAAGTACACAGGGTATAATAGACTTAAATCTAACAATTAATGACGACCAAAGAGACATAAATCGTAATACATTATAGTCAATACATACGTGCAATAAGAATCTATTGTAAAATATGTCTTTTAAATAAAAATAAAATCTCGTGTCAACACCACTGTTAGATAGGACTCGCCATAATAAATAAAGAATAAACCAAGAGCATATATCATACATATTTTGAAAATACATAAACCCCTGTTAGATACTCGCCTCAAAACCAAGAACACAGATATTTTGAAAATATTTAACAAACTCAACACAAACTGTTTACTACGTCGCTCTATATCCATCCAATAAAAGAAAATTATAATTAGCCATAAGGTGCAGACGGTATATGATTGCACATTCATATACCTACTGGTAAATTTCATCACAAACATGTGCGTGGTTAGGTAACAAAATTGTTGAAATACATCGGAATTTCATACTCAAACAAGATTTACCTTACCTTATTTTTTTGATGAACGTGTACCTAACAAGGCGTGTCTGGATGAAATAATGAAACACGCCCGTCAACGCCAATGGCAGTGATGCACGCCCTCATTGGTGGTTACAATAGGGCTTATCCTTCTAGTTTTTAATTCTATAGAGGCAAATAACTAATAAGCTTATAGCAGAAGAATTAGGGAAGTTATAATTGTCAAGATACTGCATTTTTGATTCTGCAGTAGGTACTTTTTTAAGTATGTGTAACCAGTTTCATGGATCGATGAAATACGTATTAAATGGATATCATACATAATGTTACGTAAGTATGTGCATTCATTCATATTGTTGGCAGGGCATCTCAGATAAGTTAGGAGATCTGGTTTGTGGCTACAAAATTCGACCTACAAGATTGTTTGATTATTTTTAAGTCAATTTAATTACATAATTGATAAGATCTAATGATTCTTTTTATTTATGATTGTCAGATATTTTTTAACCGTTGGTCCTAAGAGTTGCTTATTGTGCCAACAAGGGCGTGAACACACTGGAAAACATGACTGAAATTTATTTATGTGCAGTTTTACATTTAGGTATGGCTATATATGTATGTAAATAATACATGAATATACATAGATGTGAATTTACTTAGTTTACAACGTTCTTACATAGCGAATGGAACAGAAAATACGGCGATATCAAATTTACTTCATTGAACAAACAATGATAAACAAAATTTTTATTACTTAGTCATTCATTCATGACCATTCAAAATTAATTGGGTGATCAGTTATTTTATCTTCTACAAAAATATGAACATAGCGTCGCTTTAAAATAAATTAGTAGGTCAACATTTTTCTGTTGTTTCAGCATTCAGCATTATAGACAACACACACAGAATGGCGTACTTTTCCATTACACCAGAAGTCATGATAGTCTTCATTTTCATTGTCGCAGATCTTTTTCGGGGTCTCTTAAGTCCTTTGAGATTACATAGGTTCCAATCAAACAATATAAACAAAACTTTTAAATTTGCCCAAACAATTTGTGATTCAGTTCCGTATTCTGCCCTGCCATTGAGACACAGATAATACCAACTATAGTGATGGTGTGATAACATTAGAGATTTTCTCTCACTTTTTAGTGAAAAATAGGCCACCATCAATTGCATAAAAAAATTCAAAGAAAACTATAGGTTAAAAAGGTTGAAGTAAATGATGAGATAAAAACAAACAGGAATATGTATTACAAATTTGATGATGAGATAATGGATGTAGTTCGAGCAAAACACTTATTACATATTACAAAATAAAAAAATTATAAACCAGAAGAATGTTCTTAAATCCAGGTGGAGTAAATTTAAATATATCTAAGTCGAACTCCACAAACTTTAATGAGCGTAAAATTACAAATGGAACATGTTTCGGCAGAACACCTTCAGCCCTTAACGAATATAAAAAAATATGACGTTGACGTAATTTTGAATTAAATTTTAATTTGAAATTTAATTCAAAATTACGTCAACGTCATAATTTTTTATATTCTTTAAGGGCTGCTGATGGCAGAAGTGTTCTGCCGAAACGAAACGTCATATTTTTTTATATTCTTTAAGGGCTGAAGGTGTTCTGCCGAAACATGTTCCATTTGTAATTTTACGCTCATTAAAGTTTGTGGAGTTCGACTTAGATATATTTAAATTAAAAAAATAATAATAATAAGTAAAAAACATTTTTAAGTTAAACGCTTTCATTGTAAAGAAACGTAATAATGATGCAGATATTGTACTAAATAAAGTTAAATAAAATTGGGTAGGTCAATTCATTAATCTAGAACATTGATCAGACTAAAACAAAATCGTGGGGGAGTCGAATTTCTATTATCTACAGTCAACCGCTCATATCATTATAGGTATGCTTTGGATGCATCTTCTCAATAGAAAATGTATGCAAAATGTGTGTAAAAGTAAATCCGTCACTCATCGTGCGACATCGCAGAACGATCATTTACATAAATTTACTCAGGTTACGCTACGCCCCACGATTTTAATAGTCACAGATTTATTTTGGGCAAAAAAACTTACTACTTACGATACAAACTATTGTCAAAGTATTAAAACTATTAAATATTATTACAAACTATTAAACATCTCGGTTTTTATTGATTAACCTTTTCCGACTGACAAAAACCACTCTTGCTTTCAATTGAAAAGGTGATCATATTAATTGAAACATCTATCAATTATCTCTTAATTGCATGATTGACAATTCAAATATATGCCGCTGATTTCTCTAAAAAACGTAATTTATAATGATTACGGATGGGACATAAATACGCCAGAGTAAAAGTTACTTGTAAAATAACTATTTTTTTTTAGAAAACAAAGTATTGTGGATTGCGTGTATACTATATCAGTCTTAAGGATAATAAAAAGGTTATGATTTATTCTTCCGTGAAAATATATAACTTCAGCAGAAATTTTTGATGAAAATTCAAAATAGGATGATTACGGATGGGACAACTCAAGTTTAAATTCATGTATTGCAAAGATATAACGGTTTTATCGATGAAAATAACGCAAGAAAATCTCCACATGATCGTTTACTTATGGAAGAATTTAACTAACATTAACCTGCCACTGGCGCGAATATACGGTGCGTTTGACATCACATAAGGTTTTACGAAACTTTCGGAAAAAGTTGCACTTTCCGTGGAATGGCTATATAATGCTAGAAGGAGGTAGATATAAAAATTGCATATTAATTTCTGATCCTCCTGAAAATTACACACTACAGTAGAAACTCGATTATCCGGAACCCGCTTATCCGGAACTCCGCTTTATCCCCAACAGATGCATTTTCTAATTTTGCCGGTTTATCCGGAACTGTTGGTTTTTGCCCTCCGTTTTATCCGGAACATTCCAGTTGAGACGGAAATATGACTCCTCGCAATAATAAAACATTAATCGAAATAATAAAGCTGTTGTTTTTATTGTAAACTAATCGTCTATGCCTTAGGAGAATAAAATTCGTCAGTTCAGATATTGGATTTCTGTTGTATACATCAAGTGTATATCATACTTTGCGTACAAAATACATAACTAGATCGCAATGAACATTGCACAGCAGAAGAGACAACGTAAGAAAACAGTAATTTTTTAGAGAAAAAATTGAAAGCTGTAAAGCGATTAGATAAAGGAGAATTCATACAACATAGATATTTTTTGAAACCCTTCGGATTATCCGGAATTTCGACTAACCGGAATGGGTTTGTCCCCCATTATTCCGCATAATCGAGTTTCTACTATACTTTGAACTTGGAAGGGCTGATCCGCTACTAAATTTGCACACAAAAACAAAGCTTAAATTAAAGAAAGCACATTTGAAGAAACTAAAACTTAATAATAACTAAATGAAGGTTATTATCTAGTGCATTTTAAGGAAGTAATTAAATATTTTCCTTTAAACCTCACATAAAAATCACAACACCCACTAAAATGTACAAATTAATGTTTTGCAGCCTACAGGACTTATTTACGATTGGGATATTATACAACCTTTCACTGGAACGTCCAAAAAACGACGAAGTATTTATTGTATAGCAATAAGGTTTTAGTCCCGTTGTCCATTTCTGTCTATTCAGTGATGTATTTATGAAAATAAAAGTCAAAGCTGAAGGAATACGGGTAAATATGAAACTGAATAGGTATGTATTTATTTGAGTTTCTACAAAAGTATCTGAAAATAACTGGGATGATAAAGAATAATAATAATAATTGATAAATGGAAAAGACGGTTTGATTAGATAACTACCTACATATTATGTAGGAGTATGAATCTATCTACGCTCAGTTAAAAAAATGCACCACCCAGAAACTTAGGAACTACTCATCTGCTTTTACTGGCTCGGTGTCCAGCTAGTCCTCTTACTTGAAAAGTTTAGTACACAAGATAGTGACATCGCTCTTTCCGTTAGGTGTTTATTTGTTGTAAAAGTTGCTGTTCTGCTTTCTGCTGTCCTTTTAGCTTCGGCCCACGTGATTTTTCTTACCTATTATACGTCTCAAATCTATGTGTATACAACTAACTTGGTAATTTATTGTTGTTACGTTTGTACAACGTGTTTTTTTTAAATCTAGTTACTTTTGATTTCCTTTAATAATATTGGCAATGCACTAGACAAAAATTTGAATTGTCAAATTTGTGACAATCTAAAATTTTGATAAAAATGCCGCGGCGTGTTTTAAAACTTGCAGAAAAACAATCTGTTTTTAAGTGTTTCACAAAATTTGTCGAAAACAGCGGACGCACATTAACAAAAACTCAGATTGCGGAAACAGTGGCAGAAATATTTTCGGTGATTATTATTTCCAATTATCTAAGTAAATTATTTGAATAAGTATCGTTTTACCCAACACCAGGTCTCAAGAAGCGAAGTATTTAAAATTTTTAAAACTGGATAAAAAAAATTGGAATTGAGGATGATTGGACCAAATGCATGGGTTCAATTTCTTTTGAAGATATACCACCTATTATAATATCCCTGGGAGAATCAGAATCTGAAACAGAAGACGAAGATGATATTGACTTTTTACAATTTGATGATACTGTAACTGATCAGAATGATGAACAAACAGACCACAGTGCAGATGATCCCAGTACAATGTCTTCTTCATAGTGTTTGATGTCAATAATTGTAAAATTGATCAGTCAAAATTAATCTTCTTTATTTTTAACATATTTTATGTAATTGTATAATTTGTTTTGTTGTTACGTTAGCTATTTCATATATGTACAGATGTTAATGTGTAAATGTTTTTGAAAGATTTCTAATTTCTAAATTATCAATAACTAACTGCAGCAGTTTTGAGGTAAATACATATGTCCAGCACATTCACTGTCCAGTTCAACTTCCTATTTTTTCTCACAACTCCTCAAGTTTATTGGTTATGTAGAGTCCTGAAAAAATCTACTACAATGCCTTTCCTTTCCTGGCTTGTTTACCGAATTTTTTCTTAATGTTTCTCAGCAAATTCTGGGGCCTCGTCATTATCCAATGTCGATGTTTTGAATTATCATAAAATAAATAAATAAAACCTATATTGTATAAGATACGGTAGATGTACTTACGGCAGAAACAAGACAAAATTCAAATTTGAAGTGTTTACACACATTTGAAGTGTTTGGTTTTGACCACGTTTTGACATAATCAAACTTAACCTAACTTTGTGTAACTCGTTTTACACTGTAACGGTGTTTGAAACAGAAAAAAAATTGTAACTAAGAGTTGTCGTTACACACATAAACATGGCTTACTTGATAATGATGCTTGTGCACGTTGATTTGAGACGCATAATACAGCAGGTTGCTTACTGCTGTGTTCCATGTATTGTCCTGGCCTTAGAAATTCAAATTATTAAAATTTTAACGAACAAATTGTTCTGCCGTACACATTGCAGAAATTAAAACACCTACTTAATTCTTATTATTTTCGTGTACTTATTACTGTTGCTTTTGTGGGGTCCAATTATTTATTTAAACACTATGTACAACTTATTTGCACTTCTTATATGCAACATTTACATTATTTACAATATGTACAAATTACTAATTCACCGGCCATCTCGTATTAATACCCACTGATCTTCAACTGTGACGAACTGCGATGCGACACTCGACTGGTTGGCTGACCGGTTGATGCGACTAGACGGGCACCCGACTAGACTAGACTCTCGCTGGAACGTCCTCCAATAAATATACCGGCGCCTCCAGATAGTTCCATTGATGACATCATCGCGCCCTCGATGTGGACCGGATATTCCAAAAGATGATGTCATACTATCTCGAGTACGTTGTAGTAGTAAATCCAGAACGTTCTAGTAATTGATGACGTGATAATCTCAAGCCGCTACAGCTATGAGTTATTTCGGGCCCACGTCCGTTACATTACATCACCATGCTACTTGTAGACAAATTTTTGGCTTTTCTATGGTACGAATTTCGAATGGATGCCCAAAAGAAAAGCTATCTATTAGTAATAAAATAGTATATTATGAGACTAGTCGCACTCGCGACTTCATTCGCGTGGATGTTATGGATGGATTAGTTGAGGCTGATTGTTTAAAAATAAAACTTATATATTAGGGAGCCATAGAAATAGTTTTTAATTTTAACCATATCAGCAAAAAGTGTTTTTTTTATTCGCTTTGGATAAAACCCCATAAAACCACTCAATGTTGAATGAAATTCATTGCGTAAGGGAAGAATGCAAACATACGCATAAAAACGCGGTAAAACGTCGATTTATATGGCGAAATGTAAAAAAAATAAAGTACTTAACATGCTATTTCGCACACAATTAAAAACGTTGATAAATATGCTAATGCTATTGCACCATTTCAACCGATCTGTTTTCTAAATTTTGATTAGTTACTTTTGCGGTATCTCCGTCGGGTAGGTAGGTATATCTATTATACAGCGTGATCATAAAGTTCCAAAAAACGCTTTTGATATAAAAAAATTGTTGATGACGTCATCTGTTTTTGAATTATGACACCGTCATAAATTTTTTTAAATGGCAACCCCCAACTTTTTTTTTGGTTTTAGACACACTTTTCAATTCTCTATTCAACAAGAGTAAAAAAGTGATACATTGTATAACTTTTTTTTTTAAATTACATGTTTTACTTCAAAAATAAAAAAAATATTCTTTGAAAGTAGGTATATCATAGCATTCTATTCACTAACATGATGACATAATATATTGGGACAGTTTTCAAGGTTGGTTGTCAACGCGTATACAGCAACAGTTTGAACTACATAATCTCTGAATCGTTGGAGATATCATGATGAAACAAAGACTAGGTTGGTGCGAAGATTACTATACCTTATAATCTTGGCAAATTTCGTGTTGATAGTTTGACTAGTTTTCGAGTTAAATCATGAAAGACGAACATATACGGCGAAGTATATGACAGATACAGACGTTTCAATTTCATTTATCTGTATTGTTGATTATAATATTTATAAAGAGTTAGCGAGAAGGATGTTTGTTAACAAGACGTACCTATAAGTAAGTTAATGTTTTAAAGCAGGTAGTAATGAAGTGTTTCTGCAAAATACAGTATCAAAGGTTTTTTATCAGTCACCCTGTATATATGTAGCTATGTAAATTGTCGAGTACTATAATGCCAAAAATAATCCCGCATACCTTCTTCCTTCTCTTTATCATACACGTTTTAGGTCTAAGGCCCTCCTTTTTTGCGAAGTATAATAAAACTATTTCAAATTTCCTTCCAATAAGTACTTTAGATCTCAATGTAAATTTATTACTATAACAGAGATACACTTGTATAGAAGATTAGCTGGAACCAATGTAAAGCGACAGTGATGGCAGCAAAACTACAGAGAGATAAAAACCTATAAATTAGTCAAAGTTGGCTATAATGGAATAATCTCTCTGTATTATACTGAACGATCAAGATTAAAAATTTGAGTTGGCAACAATGCAATTGATGACAGATAACAGATAGTGGAACGCTACATTTAAATTTAGAACAAACATAACCTTGCATTTACAAATGCTATTCCGCCAATTCTGAATCTATTATCAACTGAAACATTATAGGTTGATCATAGTCTGTACTACTTATATGGTCGCTGGGATTTTCTTGAACTCAGGAAAGTTAAGGATTTTATTTATAAAATTTTGTTTTATTATAACTTTTCAGTAGTAGTCAAAGCCGTGAAGCTATTAGTTAAACTACCAAGTTTAGTAGAAAATAAATGTATAAGATTTTTCAAAATAAAAAAACCATCACCACCTGTTACTTAAAAAAATAACGCTGTTGGTGATTTTGATATTCTCAGGGTGTCACGACGGTTTATAAGTTTATGGCTTTGGAATTTCAAGAAACAGATGTGAAAATGTAAAAACGTTTTGAAACGACAAAACTTACTACATATTTTCAAGATATAATGCAAGATTATTAGTTTTTTTGATTTTGAGCGAACATCAAAGAAGAAGAAAATGTGTCTAAATGAAGGAACATAATACATAATTACTTTTGATTTTGCATTTTGGTTCTGGAAATACAAATTACCAAACTAAATATGTATGATGTAGTAATTTGCATTTCAACTTTTTTTGTTTTTGACAGTTTTTCTCGTTAAATGCCCAATTCGTGTCAAACTTGTTACTTACTTAACTGAAAATTTTATCCAATAACTAGCGAGATCTGGAATTAGTTGATTATTTTGAGGAAGTCGGTATTTCCATAAGGAACTGCATTTCACTTCTTTGTTTGTATTTTTTCAAATTGATTTAAATTTACCTTACCTTCAGATTTTTAAAAAGTATTTTCAGTCATGTTTACCGAAGTAGTAGAGGTATAAAATCACTGAAACAGTTCACAACTTGGGTCGTCTTTCCAGCCATTGGCCATTTATATTTTCTCTTCGCACCTCTCAGGTAGAAACCGAACACATAGGAAAGGCCATCAAGATCTTCAAATCACCAATAATGTGCCTCTTTCTACGGTTCAATTGGGGAGATCCACGCCAATATTCCAGGCAGAACCAAGGCGGTGCTTGTGATCTAGGAGTGGGGATTTGTCAAGCCCCCCTGAATAAAGCAGGTTATCCCTACTCCAGTTTAGTGTGGTGTGAAACTTATGTGTGTGTAAGCAACATCCGGCGGTTATCGTTTCAACGCAAGTGGTACATATCAACAAATTAAATCTTTATTGATTTGATTCAAACTAGAAACTAAACTGTTGAAATTAGTCGGTGGTGTAAAGGCAAACGTGTCGTTGTTGTGGTTTCTCTGGTTTAAATGAACCGGATTTATTTTAGTCATAAGCTCGTTTTGTGGTGTTTGTTTAAAATACTAGTCGTAAATAAATAAACATTTATAGTGATTATGTTTGTGTTGTGTTCCTGAACTGCTGTTATCCGACGTTTCATTCTTCCGCCATGAATGAATTACCAGAAATTCTGAATTTTGCGGGGAGGTCAACAATGCATTCTGCACACATTATGTCCACTGTGCCGGTGAGTTTGCTTTTCAAAATTTGAGTTAGAAACATTTTGGAGGATTGTGAAGAAGGGCCTTAAAACATTTTGGAGGATTGTAAAGAAGGGCCTTAAATTAATTGTGATCAGTTCGGTTTTGGTGATGGTGGGGTAACACCGATAATTGGTAAAAGACCCGTTACCCAGTTCGTGATTTAGAAAGTGGACTCAAGAATATATATATATTTTTTTAATTTGATTCGACCATTCGAATCGGTCCCGGAACCACCCGCTCGCAATAATAATAATCATTAAAACTTCCATAAAAGGCGTGTAATTCTTAAACATTTAGTTAGTGTCTTTTCAATTTTTTGAACTTGAAGAACTTCATGGAAAATTTCAAAAATCAAATCCGAATCTGTAAAACTTTCCGTCGGAGGTTGCTCGGAAATTTTAATGTAGTGTTTTATGAATAGCCATAACTATTTAAAAATGCATTGAAGTATATGCTAAAAAGTAGAGAGGTCCAACGGTAAATGTAAATTCGTGACCTTTATGGGATGGAATAACCTACATTTTTGGGGCTTTTCAAAATGACGCAACGAAACTTATAAATGTTGGTACCCTGTTGCGTAAAAGGTTATTACAACATCTGCGAATTAATCCATAGGTACAGTTGACGATCTTAATGTTAATCGATTTTTCTCGCACCGTTAATACATGACGTCGGCCTAATTGGCAAATCACATAAGTCCAAAAACATAATTTTTCAGTAGGCGCTAAAAACTGTTTTTATTTTTACTTTTTAAAATTGCGACTATATTATTACAATTATTATATTATTGCTTGAACTTACATCCTTTGATTTAGCACAATTTCAATAGTTTATAATGATTGTAAACGTTTTAATAACAGATAAACTCTTGAAAGTCTTATTCCAGCGCCCAGCAGAGTTACGTGAAATTACAGCCCGGAAGATTATATTTTCTACTAAGTAATGGTGCAAAAATCTCAATTTGACTAAATGTGGACTTATGTGATTTATGAATTAGGCCGACGATTGGTACCTTTCTAACTTGCAAGTACTAGGTATGACTTTTTAGTCGCTATTATTCTACTTTCCATTACGAGAATAAATATCAAAGTCATGAAATGAACCATCTATGACATCAAAATTTGTGTTTGGTTAGAATTTTTCTCTTTCAACCACCAAACACCCGTTATAACTTGAACGATGAATTTAAGCACATTTAATAATGTACCACCTGATCTATAGCATTGATTTATTTTCACGTGTCAATGTGGAGCTTTTCATGGAAATCTTCATAAATAAGGAGTATCTGAGACAAGCATGTTGTAAAAGAAAACATCAGAATTAGATCTTCCACATTCGGTGATGTGATTGATGTTTAGTAAGACTTATTTTGCCCCGGAATTTTGAATGTCTCTACTGTTAAAAAAATTGAGAAAAGGAAAATTTCCCACGAATTGATTAAACGGAAAAAATTATTACAATGTTTTACAGCAACAATTTGAAATTTTTTCAACTGTGTAATTTTTCCTTATTTGACAGTGCGGACAAAAGAAAACCTCTTCGCTCCTCCTTACATGCATCCAATAGATAAATAGTAAATCCGTCGCTATGGCTAGAAATTAACGGCATCGTATCTCAGTAGAGCATGAGCTATATACTTCGTATGTGCCTCATCCTCCTCTTATATTTTGCGTTGCTGCATGTAGGTACGGTTGATTTGTTAAGTTCACTGGACTGTTTTAATCCTATTATGACTTTCAGATCCGTAAGAAAGTTTTAGAAATATTTTCTGTGGACATTTAGAAGCTTTACTTATTTATCAACGTGACCTTTATTGTACACACATTTTGAAATTTAGTATCCACACGTTTGCGCACCTAATTCGAGTATTTGTTTTTTGAAACTCATATTTTAATAGCTTTTTTATTGTTCTCACAATTTTCACTGGACCAATTCTAACTTATCAGTAAATAAAATAGTGGCGGCTTAATTATGTTTTGAGCAGTAAAAAGTAATTAGTGAACGCCTATATTATTACGTTGTAGGTTAAAACAAAACAACTTGTTTATGAGTTATTATCAGTTATTGGTAGAAGAATGATTTAATGATTTAATTAGTTACTCTGGAAATGTTGCAAAAATCTGTTACACAATTCGATCGTAAGACTGCATTTTGATTGTTTTTATTTATACTGATATTGCAGCATCGTTTTACGTCATTTCTTTGTAAGTACTTTTTCGTATCGCTTGTTATTGTTCATGTTCATTTCCTGATTAATTTTTATACCTATATCTTGGGATCTTTTCTTGACTTGCGAGTGTTTTCATTATTCCCCAAGATAAAGAATCGTAAAATATAAAAATTAAAAGATCTAACTTTTTGTGCTAGTGAAATGAAAGATGCATAGAAACACAATAATATGTACCACTTTTCTGTTGAAATTTAAAAAGGGTGGTATTTTTTAGCCCTTCAAAATTAGTACAATTCACGACAAAATTAGTGTTCTTCACGGCAGAAAAATATGGTGCCCGACAAAGATTATAGGTAACGACAAAAAATGTAAATTCACGACAATATAAGTATTATAACGACAATAAATGTAAATTCACGACAAATATTCTCCCCGACGCGGACAAGGCAGATTGCGTGAAAATTTATTTTTCCATGGATCATTGAAATTACTGGTTCGCGCTTCGCGCTCAACCCCTATTTTCATGTACGTGAAACTCGAAATTTGGACAGGGCAGATTAAGTGACCGTTTAGGGGTTCATAGTTATACCTCATGCAACATTTCGTCGTGCAATATTTGTCTTTTGATATACCAATTTTGTCCTTAAATATCCCATTTTTGTCGTGCAATATTTGTCGTTTGATATACCAATTTTGTGGTTAATTATCCCATTTTCGTCGTGCAATATTTGGCGTTTGATATACCAATTTTGGCGTGCAATTATATATTCCCCAAATTTAAATAGTGTTTTGTGCATTTATGTTTTTACGTTTTAATTTTGATTATTTTTCCTTAAAATTATTTCCAGAATATATTTTCTATAATTATTGTATCGTTTGTCTTGGATGTTCTGTTTTTTTACCTCAATGTTCAAGTATGTACCTGGAAAGTGATTCTTAAATGCAAACTAGGTTAACAGTTACCAGGAAGAAAAAACAATGTACACATAATTCCGATGTGTAATGTAATAACTCTTAGATTTCGAAATTGATCACTGCAGAACCTTCTTCTCTTTTAACTTTGTCATAGTGGATATTCGACACAACTGCGGTTTTTCTGTGCTCTAATTCGATGCTTTATGAAATAGAAGCGGTACAAAATTCAATTGTTCAAAGTCCCAAATTTGAGACGATGATGATGATCTTAAAACTACCCACACCCTCTCATAAACAAAAATGGTACGGACTGTTATCGAGTATTACTTGGTCAAAAAAACACAACTTATTACTTATACTATTGTAGAGTTCACAGTCAAATTAGTATAGTTTTTTCAAAATCAAAAAACCACCAACACTGCATTCTGGCAACTGGCAACGTCGTATTGACCAATATTGACGTTTTACATGGAGCAAAAAGATAGGTTATAGCAGTGGTCATAGCCCCTAACCGATATCCCTAGCTTTTGAAGTTTTGTAAACATTTTTACTTTTTTTTTACCAAAGCCTCAAGCTGAAATTGTCACGGGGATGCGAGGGGAAATTATGCACGGCCAACTTATCTATGAACGTCCTGAACTGGTTCTGAAATATTCTACTCACTGTTGATCGACTGGTCGGCAAAGATGTAAAGAAATTGTAACAGGACCGTATTCCAAAAATGTAGATTGATCAACTCAATCAGACACTGAACAAATAATGATACTGATATCAACAAAATCACTGTCCACAGTAAAACTAAAATTAACAAGAACACCAATATAACACACCACAACACTAACTTGTCACCTGTAAGAGTGTTAAAGTTTTGGTTTAAATACGACCCTGCAAATTCAGACGCGCATGCCCGACAAAAAAACGGTCTTGCATTCGATTTGCCAGAGTCGACCAGTTACAACAGGCAAATGAAACCGTTAGAATCCATATGGTATCGTTTACAACTTACTTATCCCGCAATGTCTCGATTCCTACAAAAAATATAGCCTCCGGGAAGTCAATTTTCGTTTATGTACTCGGAATATCAAAATCACCAACACTGTTTTTATTATTTTTTTATTATTTTGAACAAGCTTATACATATTTATAGTTGCCCCAAACGATACTGTGTATTGAAGCTATCTAGACGACTAGCGAAGTAGTAAGCTTTGTTTCTATGCTAATTCAATCACTGAGTGATTTCTCCTCGCCGGTGTCGACAAGCAGGGTCGGGTTTATTGTTTTTGGTATTATTTTAACATATATCATTGATTAGTTCATTTCTTGTTATTATCATTATTATTATTCTTTATGTGTAATAACTAGTTGGATGAATAAAATAAATAGAATAGCAATATCATTTCAATAAATACTCGAATGTAGACACTTAACAGGTGCGTCAAGTTGGCCCCCCTTTTTAAGCGATTGTTTTAAAAATTATATTTTTGAATTGTGCTCGATTTGTGCCCTACTGTGCTGATGCTCGTAATTTTGTGCTAGCAATAAACAAAAAGTTATAGCCAAATTTTTTTGGGGGGGCTATCTTGACGCTCAGCCCCCCCTATATTTTGGAAATTTGAGGATTTTTTGACGCCAATCAATTGTGCTCGATTTGTGCCGGATTGTGCCGGTGTTTATTCACATTGTGCGGGTCATAAAATATGAAATATTTAAGAGAACATTACTCGGTCGCACGCTATCTGCTCAGTGGCTCATACATTTTGGAAATTTGAGGATTTTTTGACGCCAATCAATTGTGCTCGATTTGTGCCGGATTGTGCCGGTGTTTATTCACATTGTGCGGGTCATAAAATATGAAATATTTAAGAAAACGTTACTGGGTCGCACACCATCTGCTCAGCGGCTCATACATTTTGGAAATTTGAGGATATTTTTACGCCAATCAATTGTGCTCGATTTGTGCTCAAATGTGCCGATGTTCGTAATTTTGTGCTATCAATAAACAAAAAGTTATAGACAAATCTTGTTAGGGGGGCTATCTTGACGCTCAGCTCCCCCTATATTTTGGAAATTTGAGGATTTTTTGACGCCAATCAATTGTGCTCGATTTGTGCCGGATTGTGCCGCTGTTTATTCACATTGTGCTGGTCATAAAATATGAAATATTTAAGAGAACATTACTCGGTCGCACGCTATCTGCTCAGTGGCTCATACATTTTGGAAATTTGAGGATTTTTTGACGCCAATCAATTGTGCTCGATTTGTGCCGGATTGTGCCGGTGTTTATTCACATTGTGCTGGTCATAAAATATGAAATATTTAAGAGAACATTACTCGGTCGCACGCTATCTGCTCAGTGGCTCATACATTTTGGAAATTTTAGGATTTTTTTACGCCAATCAATTGTGCTCGTTTTGTGCCCAATTGTGCCGCTGTTTGTTTCAATTGTGCTCCTCTCTAAATAACAAAAAAACGCGAAACAAATCCGGGGGCCAAGTTGACCGTCAGCCCCCGGTTTTTTTACGTTTTTTAAAAAATATTAGGCTTATTCAATTGTGCTCGTTTTGTGCTCAATTGTGCCGCTATTTGTTTCAATTGTGCTACTTTGTAAATAACAAAAAAACGCAAAACAAATCCGGGGATCATGTTTTTTTTTTAAATGTTAGACTTATTCAATTGTGCTCGTTTTGTGCTCAATTGTGCCGCTGTTTGTTTCAATTGTGCTTCTTTGTAAATAACAAGAAAACGCAAAACAAATCCGGGGATCAGTTTTTTTTTAATATTAGGCTTATTCAATTGTGCTCGTTTTGTGCTCAATTGTGCCGCTATTTTTTTTCAATTGTGCTCCTGTGCAAATAACAAAAAGAAACGCAAAACAAATCCGGGGGCCAAGTTGACCGTCAGCCCCCAGTTTTTTTTTTTTTTTTCATTCAAAACAACAATTTAAAACACGTTTCCAGGACAATAGTTTTTTAATATTATATAGATTTTAATTAGGAGAAAAATGATTGGGTCTTTTATGTTGTCCCTCCTAAAACCGAATTTTTATTTTTTTAACCTGTGCATCAAATTGTGTTATGATTGTGCCGAATTTTTCTGCAAATTTCATAAATTGTGCTGTTTTGAGGTATGCGATCTTAAAGGATGAGCAATTGTCCCCAATTGCCGTTTAAACGATAAATTTCGCTATTTTAATTAAAAAGTTGTAGCAAAAAACCTTGGGGTAGATTAAGACAACATTCACCCCTCATTAACTTATTACTTTATTTAATAAATAATTGCATAGATACGTTTGTTAAAATTACAGTAACAATTGTTTCTAGGATATGATTAAGTTTAACGGAGGTTGGTGATTTCGGATCTAAGAAAAAGTTACGAGAGAAAGAACAAAGAGGGGTAAATTTTATCAATACACCTTTTTTTTTGCTGTAACTTTGTTACTGAAATAGCATCCTTCAAGTTGTACAATTTACCACAATTGCAAGGATTTTCAATGAAACATTAAATTTTTTATTTATCAGTTTATCGTTCACACGGCATAACTCAGCACAATTGCTCTCCTTATTTACTATACAAAGCTTGTTTATATCAAGTGTGAAGAGATTGTTGTCAAGTGTTGAATGTAAAGTGATGCTGTCGGTGTCTGATTTCATTTGTTTTTTGTCGTCCCCAAATTTGCTTACTTTACATTCTTTAAATATGGGAAACTGATGTAGGGGAGAGTGGGATAACTTTGAATATTCGTTTTTTAAATTTCACCTCATAACAAAGAAATTTATCTATCTGTATCATAATCTTCTGGCTTAATAGTGCTTAAACAGCAAGCTGTTTGGGTAAATTTCTTATTTTTAGGAATGGAAGTTAAATGGTCAACTGTCCTACAGTTGAGGCAGTTTTGAACATACATACAATATAAGTAAATATTGCCAATAGGAACAATTAAATATCATTTTGCTGACAATCTGGTTTACAACAATGTTATGGTCATAAAATAGACAAGAAATTGAAAGGTTGTTACCGCTTTAACTAGAATGGTTACGAATGAAAAACCGTTTTATCTGAAATTTAATAGAAACCATAAAGTCCTTAAAAGAAGTGGTCCCTAGCACCTTTTGTGCATGCTTATAAAGGTACTTAAGTGGTTGATTTTTTTTTTATAAAAGAACTGTTATGTATTTCAAAAGATGACAAGATAAAACGCAAAAAACGAGCACAATTGAATAAGCCTAATATTAAAGAAAAAAACGTAAAAAAACCGGAGGCTGACGGTCAACTTGGCCCCCGGATGTTTTGCGTTTTTTTGTTATTTACAGAGGAGCACAATTGAAACAAACAGCGGCACAATTGAGCACAAAACGCGCACAATTGAATAAGCCTAATATTAAAGAAACAAACGTAAAAAAACCGGAGGCTGATGGTCAACTTGGCCCCCGGATTTGTTTTGCGTTTTTTTTTTGTTATTTACACAGGAGCACAATTGAAATAAACAGCGGCACAATTGAGCACAAAACGAGCACAAATGAATAAGCCTAATATTTAAGAAAAAAACGTAAAAAACCGGGGGCTGACGGTCAATTTCGCCCCCGGATTTGTTTTGCGTTCTTTTTTTGTTATTTACAAAAGAGCACAATTGAAACAAACAGTGGCACAATTGAGCACAAAACGAGCACAATTGAATAAGCCTAATATTAAAGAAACAAACGTAAAAAAACCGGAGGCTGATGGTCAACTTGGCCCCCGGATTTGTTTTGCGTTTTTTTTTTTGTTATTTACACAGGAGCACAATTGAAATAAACAGCGGCACAATTGAGCACAAAACGAGCACAAATGAATAAGCCTAATATTTAAGAAAAAAACGTAAAAAACCGGGGGCTGACGGTCAATTTCGCCCCCGGATTTGTTTTGCGTTCTTTTTTTGTTATTTACAAAAGAGCACAATTGAAACAAACAGTGGCACAATTGAGCACAAAACGAGCACAATTGAATAAGCCTAATATTAAAGAAAAAAAACGTAAAAAAACCGGAGGCTGACGGTCAACTTGGCCCCCGGATTTGTTTCGCGTTTTTTTGTTATTTAGAGAGGAGCACAATTGAAACAAACAGCGGCACAATTGGGCACAAAACGACCACAATTGATTACAATAATAAAATATTCAAAAATTAAAAGTCGGGGGCCAAGTTGACCGACCTGCACAATCCGGCACAAATCGAGCACAATTGATTGGCGTCAAAAAATCCTCAAATTTCCAAAATATAGG
This sequence comes from Diaperis boleti, assembly GCA_963583935.1. NCBI lineage: Eukaryota > Metazoa > Arthropoda > Insecta > Coleoptera > Tenebrionidae > Diaperis > Diaperis boleti. The sequence continues at coordinate 24,672,019 of OY757247.1, read as the reverse complement.
GGGGGCTGAGCGTCAAGATAGCCCCCCTAACAAGATTTGGCTATAACTTCTTGTTTATTAATAGCACAAAATTACTAACATCAGCACATTTGAGCACAAATTGAGCACAATTGATTGGCGTAAAAAAATCCTCAAATTTCCAAAATGTATGAGTCACTGAGCAGATAGTGTGCGACCCAGTAACGTTTTCTAAAATATTTCAAATTTTATGACCAGTACAATGTGAATAAACACCGGCACAATCCGGCACAAATCGAGCACAATTGATTGGCGTCAAGAAATCCTCAAATTTACAAAATATAGGGGGGGCTGAGCGTCAAGATAGCCCCCCTAACAAGATTTGGCTATAACTTCTTGTTTATTAATAGCACAAAATTACTAACATCAGCACATTTGAGCACAAATTGAGCACAATTGATTGGCGTAAAAAAATCCTCAAATTTCCAAAATGTATGAGTCACTGAGCAGATAGTGTGCGACCCAGTAACGTTTTCTAAAATATTTCAAATTTTATGACCAGTACAATGTGAATAAACACCGGCACAATCCGGCACAAATCGAGCACAATTGATTGGCGTCAAGAAATCCTCAAATTTACAAAATATAGAGGGGGCTGAGCGTCAAGATAGCCCCCCTAACAAGATTTGGCTATAACTTCTTGTTTATTGATAGCACAAAATTACGAACATCAGCACATTTGAGCACAAATCGAGCACAATTGATTGGCGTAAAAAAATCCTCAAATTTCCAAAATGTATGAGTCACTGAGCAGATAGTGTGCGACCCAGTAACGTTTTCTAAAATATTTCAAATTTTATGACCAGTACAATGTGAATAAACACCGGCACAATCCGGCACAAATCGAGCACAATTGATTGGCGTCAAAAAATCCTCAAATTTCCAAAATATAGGGGGGGCTGAGCGTCAAGATAGCCCCCCCAAAAAGATTTGGCTATAACTTTTTGTTTATTGCTAGCACAAAATTACGAGCATCAGCACAGTAGGGCACAAATCGAGCACAATTCAAAAATATAATTTTTAAAACAATCGCTTAAAAAGGGGGGCCAACTTGACGCACCTACACTTAACACGCAAGAAAAACACTAAAAGACACCATGAAAAAATCTGACACTAAGACGCACTGAAAAGAAAATAAAATAATGTATCCACTTGTTCGGCCCGCTTGCAAATGAATTTATTTCGTCCCTGCATCATATTATGCAGGTGCACCTGCTTGAATGAAGACAAACAGGTTTTTTACGACGCAAAACCAGTTTCGTATTCAGATGTTTCTCAATTCTGAGGCCATTACAAATTAACTGGTCTACTTCGTTGAACGTGTGGCACAAAGGAAAACAAAAACATTATAGCCTCAGGCGTGCCTTAGAGATCTTACCCATACTATACCCGAACCAAATCTGTCTGATTTCGACTTACTGCTCAGGTCTAAATCGTACATCATAGCCACTCCTCAAAACGTTAGTATTTACTATGAATCCCGTAAATCATGTGTTCTGAGTAGACGCATGGATTTTAAGATGACAGCTTAAAGGACCTCTGCCTGCTTACGTCAGGCGGGAGTGATCTTCAGATTGGAAACGAGTGAATCGTTGATGACTCTCATGCACCCAATTATCCAAATAACCAGTTTCACTGAAAAAGGTATATACATATGTAGTACACTCTCCGAAGTTGAAACAGTAGGTTTTGATATTTCGTCCACTATTCCTCCTCCTTGACAGATGCTATTTTCTGCAGGAGTCGAAAATTAAATAAAAAATATCTGCTTGGAGGAGTGGTCCAATAGAACCACGTCATACTTATATCTGGCTGACGGTGGAGAACGAATGGTTCCAATAGATTCGGCACTTTTTGTTCTATAATATAATTATCATTGGAGATATACGGCATCACTGTCGTGTGGTCTATGTATTTTTCTTGAGTATTGATGCCCGATCGTCTACGTATATCCGGTCCATGGCGTTGACTGTGGTCCTTTGCACACATTCTTTTCTCCATCCTTTCCTATATGTACGGACAATAATTCCATCGGTTACACTTTGGCCGCTTCACAGTCTGAGACGAACCATCCATCCTTTGCTTTTTTTCTGCTTTGTTCTTTTGTCTATTGTATCTTCTGCTACCACAGAGATCTTTGCTTTTTATTTTCTTCCTTTGATTTCCAATTTTTTACTTAACGCGTTTAGATTTACGTATTTGGGGATAAGAGATATGGACCCAAATTTAACTAATTGTGAACGCCTCGTTAGTTCGATTTACTTTGAATAAAATGGCTGCATTTAATTTTTAATCACTTCATTTTCCGTCGTTTATTAAAAAAATTGTGTGGGTTATCAATCAACATCTGAAATTTTGATTGACTTGCATTCATAAAAAGAGGGAATATATAGATTTGTAGTGTACCTACATATGTATATATTTTTTTGAACGGTTGATAGAATTATTTATGATTATGGCATTAGAAAGATTGTTCATAAACTCTGACAACTGGTTGACCCACCTGATTTAAAAAAAATATATATTTATTCTTAAATTACTGGATTTATTGTTGCTTGCGTTTCTTAAGATGACAACGCTGTCATTGTCCCCTATCGCATATATTTTCTGCGCAAACTACCCCAAAAAAATTTCAATGATATTTAGAGAATTGCTCGGCCAGTCCAAACATTTGTCATTAAGTTTCCGTTTTACTGTTGTCAGTAATTGTTGGTATTTCTGGGCATTTTGTCTTTAAATTAAGATAATTAACATTCCATATATATAAGATTTAAATTTGTGGTCAATCAATTGTTCCTTGTTTTAAAGGACCTGGGTTGTAAAATTTAATGCGCAGTGGCACGATTGTGAGGAAAAATGTCCTTGTTTTCTAATCTTCTCGACGACAATAGTATACTCAGTGACATTAGAAGTGTTACACCCACAAGGAATAATTTTTTGGACGTGATTTTTTGGCAATGTGACATCAAGAATGAAACAATAAGATTTGCAAGAAATTTTAATAATATACATACATATGTAATTCGAAAAAAATCAATAATTTGTTTGGCGACACTTGAACTTCGTGGATTAAGTCTGTGGAGGATGGTGCAAAGTGGACAGTCGTCTCTTCATTATCTTCTATGGGGTTTAAATCCGATGAACGGCCCACGGCAAAACATTAACGCCAACTTCCATGGTTCGACGAGCAATCTGTGGACGTGCGTTGTTTTGTTGAAAAAGCACGTGTGGACGATCATCTAGATAATACAATAAAGTGATTCATAGGACACAACAGGTGATCGGCTTCCATCGGCAATATCCCCCGAACCATTACTAGAACCCTCCTGTACACATTCCTCTCAACAATAAATCCAAAATGTAAAAGTCGAAAAGTCAAAATGTGTCGATATAATGTTCGCATACTAACAAGTCGACTTTCTTCTACAAACCATTGGTCACAGAGTTGGCGCATAGTAACAAAACTGTCACACAGAGCTAGTTGTCTGAAGTGCCTATCTGTGTGGTACACCTCGGTTGACCTGTCGGTCTGTTTCGTGTTCCTCTACCTTCTTCTCACACGCATTACCGTCATTGAGTGCAATCAACACGACGGGAAATTTTGCGATAGGACAAACCAACTTCTCGAAAGACAAAAATCACAGATGGTGATATTGTTGATGCCTTCGGACTCGAGGTATTTTGTTATGCTTAACACAAGTAGGCGTAGACACAACAACTGAAAATACCTGATGTACTATGATCTCTGATAACCGTTTTCTTCACACAAAACTGAGATTAAGAACGTTGCAATGGTTATCATAACAAGCTTTAAATATAATTTTAATCTGTTGTCAAAAAGACCATTCCAGGAAATTATTCTTTCTGGGTGTAACACATCTAATGTCACTGAGTATATTACTTTCTTGTGATTTATGCAATCTGAGGTCTTGTTTTAAACATCGGTGGTCTATTTTCAGGGTATAGATTCGTTTCTTGCTCAGAAACTATAATGAAGTTTTATGTTCTGCACGTGAAGATTGGCGATTACTCGGAAACTAAAATAAAGCACGCACCACTAGTTATTAAATTCTCGTTTTGGTTGTCTGATCTGATTATTTTTATTTGATGAAGTCGCTACTAAAATAAGTGTGTGAACCAAATTTAAAATAGCACAGTATCTATCACAAAACGAAATAAAACTTGTCAAATGCAAGCAGCGCGAGTCACACTACATGTATTTCAACACGAGATTCTCGCAGTTTTAAATTTCATCGGATTCAGCAGTATTCGCAAGTTCTTTTTTCTTGTTATCGGTGATATGTTTATCTATATTTTTGTAATACGTTCTAGAATACAAGTATATATTAATGGTGTGAAATTATTTGGAACCTGATCTTGTTTATTTATGTTCTAGGCGCAAAGAATTGTTGATTAAAAGCTGTGACTCAGTTGCTAGTAATTCCTTTATCAAGCTTGAAAAGTATTTTTACAAATCGTGATTTTATTATTTTCACCGACTATGAAGGCGACCCTAATCATTAACGTTAACCTGGCGTCTCACGGCACGGGTGGGTTCAGAATAACACGAGCCAACTGGTCAGGCGTGTCAGGAAGAAATTATTTATTGGCATAATATTTAATTGGGTAAATTGTTATTTATAAACTATAAGTAGTACATATTGCTTATAAAACTGACTAAAAACCCAAGTCGGAAGTAATTTATTGTTGACCAATTATTTATGAATTTAGAAAATTTTATTCATTTTTTACATTGTTTTAATTTTTTTTTATGAAAATAAAAGTTTGTGATGATTGACCGTCTAGGAACCCCTTGACGTTTGAGCCAAGCGTTGACGGTGATTGATAGAAAGTTGGAATGGGGCAAGCGGTTGACGAGCGTGCTGGACCGTCTAGGTCAATTTTGATCAAGCCTCTCTCTTTGATCACTCGCATTTTAAACACCAGAAACACTTCACGACAGATTTAAACAGACAGACTCAACTGAGAATGAGTTTTAACCAAAAGATTGAAGGGTTGTTGAAGCTTGATTGAAGCGCCCGTCAATCAATTGACTGAACCGTTTGAACAAGCAGCTTGATCGACTTGATCCCCTGGACTTTACTTTAGAGATTATAAATAAATGGTTGATTACAAAAAGCTATTTTATTTCATACTTGTATCTAAAGTGACAGTTTTTGGATTATTTATAATAACGCCCTAGTACTTTAAAGAAAAATTTTAAAGTCCTAGTACTTTAAAATTATACGTCAATCAATTCTTATATTGTTCCCGAGATTTCTTTGGCATCAAATTGTTCTTCACGCGATCTGCTTCATCTAGAATATCTTGAGGCACTTCAATTTTATCCCATTTTAAGCGGACCAATCAAATAAAATATCCAAAACAATTCAACGTGACCCAGTTTTTTCGTTGTCATTTTTGACAAACGTTTGTTACTATGGGAATGTTAGTTCCCGCATATTTAATTATTACGAATAATTTTTGCAAGATAAACACTCAAAATTTCTTTTTATTTTAACCTAGTTCATTAAACTTGCAATATGAAATAAAACGTATTTACCTCGAACGAAGAAGTGTTTTTAAAGGTACTCAGAAGTAAAAACAACTTGCTCGTACTTCAACCTTCACTTTTCGTTCTAGATAAATAATATACTATTATTTCATACGGGTATATAAAGTGACATTTTTTTGACATCCAAAAATAAAACGTGACCCAGATTTTTTGTTGTCATTTTTGATAAACGTTTGTTACCATGGGAATGTTAGTTTCCGCATATTACGAAGATAAAAACTAAAAATTGGTACTCGAAACTTGCTGGTACTTTAACCTTCACTTTTCGCTCTAGATAATTAATATTAAATAAAATTAGATGTTTAGCAAACATTCACGTCATCACATATCTTAATTTTCTAATTGCTACCTATAAGGTATAGCATGTCTGATCTTTTTTCACTTAAAGGACTAGCTCTTCATATCATGTACTTCGTAGTGATGTATGAGTGCTTTTAGTTCCTGATCCTATGATTTGAAACTACCAGTCTTCGTATAAAATGTCTGAATGAATTGAGACAATGAACTTGTCGGCAGTAAATCGCGTTAACATATTATCTCTTTCAAGAAAAGGACTGATGGACTTAAGACAATAAAACGTTAAAACTGGTGGGAACATATTGCAAGACGCCTTCAAAGATAATTGGTTTTATAACATTGACAATCAACCCATAGTGAGTTTTTAATTTGACAGAATACATGATACTCATCGACTTCCGTTCCAAAACACCCATTGTTTTTCATAAACAAAGCGATCGAAAATATAACACAAAAGACCATTCTTTAGAGGGCGATAATTTGATATTAAAATATTTATGTTGGGGGCTGTTTAGAGATCCTATACCTGCCTACAAACATTCTATTCTGGACCACAATAAAAAATCGCCCTATATGGAGGCTCTCTGTATTATGTACAGGGTGTTATGGAAGTCCTAGCAGAAAATTTAACCACAAGTAGAACTCGTCAAAATAAACATTTTTTTCGCAAACGCTTCCTTACGGAATTAAAATTAAGAATAGTTTAATCCCTAAAACCAATACACGCCTATGGTCCCACGTTCATTGATTGTGAGGAATGCACAAAAACTTTACCCGATAAACGAATCGAAATAAAAAATAATAAACTCTAACTTACATCAGGGATAATCCTTGTTGGTGTACGTGCTGTAAACGATAAATTTAATGTTGGCACACCGACACCACACATCTTGGAATAGTTAAAAATTTCAGGTTCCATTTCCAAAACGCGATTACATCTGGGACGTCCGAGACACATACAAGCAGCGGACCTCATTTGGATTACCATAGAACACCATAGAAACTGCACCACAGTGGAAATTACAATGGATAAATTCTTAGTATTTGATTAAGAATCGAGCACAGTTCATAACATAGCGGCCGGCGCGACACAACTGATAACTTAAAATTTACTATCAACGATAAATTTTTTGTCCCAAAAAAGTTAGAAGGTGTTTACCTCGTTCGGCAAAAACTCTCTGATGCGTTCAAGTTTCGTTAGTCATAGGCGGAGGGTGAAATAAGGGGTCAGAAAAAAAAATCCCCTCTGTGTGAGTGGGCTCCTTAAGAGGGTTCTCTAGCGGCATGTAGATTTCTGCCGGTCGAAGTACATTTTTCCGCAATATATATTTTTTTTAATTACAAATTTCAAAAAATCGCTCTCTAGCTGCAAAGATAAGAAAGTTGCATTCAACGCCGCACATTGCTGCCCGGGAGTGTAAGTAACTTTTTTATTTTTGAAGATTTTTCGTTGAAATTTTGTGGGCGTGTTGATAAATTATAGCGTTAATGACACATAAAATGTTTTATTTATACATATATTTATTTCCAAACTTAAGTCGCATTCCTCAGCAAATTCGGAGGTATCTCCCAACAAACCTCAACAATTCTCTGCCTTAAGCCACGTTTATTTTCGGGTGGTGTTAATGTACACACAATCTTGATAACCCCACAAACAAAAATCGAGTGGTGTAAGACCTGGTGTACGCGCAGGCCATCGAACTGGACCATCTCCCCCCTCCTCCCCGCACCGAAATTGCCATTTAACCAGTTGACATTTCTTTTTGCGTTATGAGGACCCGCTCCGTCTTGTTGGAAAAAAACTCGCACTTCCTCTAAGAAATGTTCAATGTTTTCAGACAGTAACCGATAATATTAAATATTTATCTTGATTAAGGGTGCCATTTGTAAAAAATGGTCCAATAAGTCGATCTCGCAAAGGATTACACCACACATTTACACCAAATCTTCTTTAAAAATTGTTCTGCACAATGACTCGAGGATTTAATTGACTCCAATATCTGTTCTGAACCAAAAGAACTAAAAAGATACTTCGCTAAATGAGTATTAATGGATTTTCTCCATCAATGTAAAGAATTACTTCAAATATTTTACTTGCCTCGCCGCCATAATTAATAATGTTAACACATTAGATTTTGAGTCACAGAGGCATGTGTGTTTCTAGTTATTAATCTAACTTTACACTTTGAAAATGATAGCCATTAGGTGATGGCAGCATCGTATTAGTCATAAATGTATAGTAAGAATTGCGATGGATGCCTGGTATGTTTCACAAACACGAACGAAAATGAACATGCCCTTTGCTTTAGATGCACAGGGTGTTCCAAAACCGTCAAAAGGTCATTAGAAAGTATAAAAAATACATACTGTGTCTACAGATTTTTTTATAAGCTTCAATATTAAGTTTTAATTGCTGATCTTATTGTTAACTGTATTGGTAGCCTGTAGTCTTGGTGGTGAACGCGAAATCGATCACAGCGTACGACGTGGTCATTTTGGCTAATATTGGTCATAAATGTCAAGTCCGTTCAATGTTTCGATGCCGAAACAAAACAACAAAATTAGTGTTTTCTTAGGATTTTTTTGCAAAGGTTTGACAGCTTAACTTATTATGGTGCCCGTAATAAAGTTATCTAGCAATTAGAAAATGTCCTTAACTTTCTTCGAGTTTAGTGGATGTAATATACAGTGTGATCAATCTGACGGTATTTTCTAACACAAGAAAGTTTGACCGGTTATCACAGTATTTGATGAGCGAATAGACGTTTTCACGTCAAAATGTTCGGTTCGTTCTGAAGAAGACTTACAACAAATTTTTTATTTATTCTTCGCTGAATATAAGCAACTATCCTTATGACTTTCAAAATATGACCGATTTTTAGTTCGCCTCGTGGGAGTGCGCTTAAAAAAATGCTATTAATCGCAGTGTTAAACATCAAACCCATAGAATTAATTCCTCTCTTTTTACTCTATATTGCTGCTTGTATTTTTTGCAAAAAAATGTTCTGTAATCATATGGTGAGCAACGAATCGGATAGAGCGAGGTGGTTTTTCGCTCGGTTTTTCGTCGCAGTCGCCTCTTCCGTAACTTCTCCCAATACTAGAGGTATTCCTAGAGGAGTGCCGGCTTTATATGAATCTAATTTGTGAAACTCTTGTGCGTGGAGTCCACGCGCGGCAGAAGTGAAACTAGTTGCTTATTAAGTATAGATAAAAATAAACAATTATTAGTATGTAATTCAATTATTAGCATCACTGCTGCGTCATTTCTATTTCTCCCCTGCCGTCTCTGTTTCCGGCCTTTGCATGCTACGCCACGTACCTACACCCCGTATTAAAATGTTTACCACAGTAACAGTAAACAAACAGAAAATAGTGGGGCAAAGCGAACTAGATATGTCTGTGGCTAAAGTTTTTTTTTATCTATTGGGAGAGAAAAGTTTGCGGAACCGTGTAAAAATAAAATTGTGTACTGTATTTTTTTTTATTTTTTAAGGTGGGGACACATTCGTCGACGAAGATTGCGGTTGCGGGTGAAGAATTGTAGGTCTTTTGAAAACAATATTTTTCCCCACCACAACAAAAACAAGCAACTTGAACTATCCAACGAACAAATCCCGGAATTTTAAACTAAATAATTACCGTACCATCGATCCCCATCTCCATTACCGCGCACTTACAACATAGATAATAGCCTACTTTACTGTACCAGTAGGCGAAATTATGAATGGAATTAATGAACGAATCCAATCTAGATATGTAATAAAATTAAGAAGTAAAAGACCGCGTATGCATGCGTTGGAGTGGCGTCACCTCTGCCGGTTCCCCCCCCCCACCACATACCTAACTATTCTCGATAGACCCTCAGCAAAGAAGTTTCACTTCAAAAAATAAGTTATCTGGAAAATTATTCTTTGGGATCTTACTTCTCTCTTAGTTTTACGGTTTTACGTAACCCGGAATAGTTGATTGACGTTAGTGTTAATGAATTGATCAACCAACAGTGTTGTTCATATAGCATCTATGGGTTGTTTGTAATAGGCTTTGAAGGCGTACATAAACCCACGATAACCGTAAAATAAAACTGGTGGATGCAATAGTGAGAATGAATGAAAGAAATCATTAAAAAATGTAATCTTCAACATGCCTGAGTGCAATAATTTAGAGTAGCATATTGTATCTACATAAAATATGTATTCAAACTGCACTTAATCTTTAATGCAATCATGAGTTTAGTTCTCCTGATAAAAGTCTCAGACATTTTGCAGTAAACTTTATTTGATAAAAATTGTCCCACTCGGGTGATAATTGATTTCTTTGGAAGGAAATATTTTTATAAATGTTTATTTTAGAAATTGTGTAAATGGTAAATATATTTCACATGAGATCATTAATATCCATATGGTGATCATTAATTTTGAACAGTTTTCATGAATGTTTTACAGATTTTTTTTTTTAATTTGTAAAGGCAACAATTTTGTATGATAAACTGAAAATCCAAGTGAATACTTGTAATATCTAGAGTGAGATTTTAGGACCTTGAGATTCGTTTAGATTTTAGTGTCAATCCAGCGACCTACATTTTTTTTGCCACTAGGTTATCATTTTCCGGTAATGCGACAATTTCAAAAAGCGTAACATGCTTTATAATTACATATATTTCTACAGAGTCTTAAACTGAAAATTTATTGCTACGGATTATTTTTTACGCAACATAACAGGGGAATCACCATTGATAAGTAACATCCAGGTTGAGATTTGAACTTTTTGTATCTGTTATTGGGATACTAACTGTTTTGTTAGTTTTAGATTTAGAATTTCCTGAAGTAGTAATCTTCTTCAAAAATCGACGTGCCTGACTTGTCACTTCATATCTTACTCCAAATATATTTTACTTGAATACATTTAAAGTTTCACGTGCAGCTTTGCCAATTTCAAAATTTGTACTTAAATTTATAGAGCGTAAAGTAATATTTAATGTTATTTATTTATGAGGAAACTTACAAGAATACGTATCAAATGAATGATAAAGAAGTTCAAAAGTTTATCTTACTTTTATTTGAGCGGAGATAAATTTTTGCTAGATTTCTGTAGTCATCTGCAATGGTGTCGTACCAAATATTATTGACCTAAAATTAGAAACAGATTTTTTTAGAGCAATGGTGGAAATAGATATTCTTTTGATTGACCATTATTTACTGAATAGGCAGACAAAGTATTTGTCTGCCGCTCAATTTACCAATCGTGTGCTTTGAAAAATTCGAGAGGCCATCAGTGAAATTGGCATCGAAATTTTTTAAATTAAATTATTTCATTCTTTTGGGGATTTAGCGCTGAAGTTTACATTATTTTGAAGAAAATGGAATTTCATAGAACTTGGGTATGACGTCTTAAAATATAATTGGGAAGTTAGTGTGATGTTCACTTTTAGACAGAAATTCATGTGGACATTGATTTTAGAAAACTGTCAGAATTGTATTTCGTTTGCGATTTTCCGCATTTGAGGAAAAAAATAGCATGTTCTATTCGGATAAAAGTGACTTTTTGTGGCTCGTCTGTAGTTGCTGGCCTCGCGCGCTCGGCCGTCAAACCTATAGACTTGAAAGCTTCACTTTTACTCCTACAATCTACTATTGTCGCGGTTATGCGAACGCCACAAAGTAACAATTTTAGTAGTTCCTACTTACGTGTTCGATTTTCTCACTAATTCTAGACTTTCGAAAAATTGTCAAAATCGCCTCATCTAATTAATGGACGCCACCTTATCGTATTCTTCATAATCATATTAGAGAAAAATATCATTAAATCGTAACAAATTTTGTAATAAGTGTCTCTTATCTGTTTTTGATTCAGCAGTGTTTTTACATTACCATAAAAATCAACTGGAATGACTTTCCTTATCAGGAAGGTTTGTTTTTAAGTGAGGAATTATGATCATACAAAATAGAATTAAGTTGAGGTCAGTGCGTTCAGCCCAAAAAGATTTATAATTTTAGAAGTTTTATCGGAACAAGAATTTTTATAGAGCCTAGATTTAATAATAAATAATCGACAAAAGTACCAATTCAAAACAAAAACAAAAAAATACACTGATTTGGCGAAAGTATATACAGGTGTCCTAACTAAAATTTGTGCCCCCCAACAATTCCAATTTCGAAAGAAGAAAATGTTGGAAGAGGTCAATTTTGTTATCAAGGGGGACCAAATAAATTGTATCAAACTTTCAAGTATTAAATCTTTTTTTCACTACTAGCTTCAGAAAACATCATTATATATCATGTTTGAAGCTTCAGAAATTGATTTTCTGTACCTTACTTAATAATTGATTTTTCTCTCCTACTAGTAGATAATAAAAACAATATTGACAATGTTGGCATGGTTACTGCCGTACTTGATGTTTTGACTTGACATTTGCTGTCATTATTAATGATAGGTGACAGCTCAACAATGTAGAACTGGGGAGTTGGAATTTCTTGCGAAATGTTAAATTTGCCAGTTGGACCACACTAGCACATCGCAACAAAAAAGAGAAATTACAGGTATTGATTAAATTTCATATGCTACTTGCTTTTTATGGATATCTTTCATGGAACCTTTCGCATTATCATGATTATAATTGGAAGAAAAGTTAAACAAATGTGCTAGTAGGGAAAAAAATAGTATATAAACCACGGTTGCGAAGCTTTTTCTTAGCCTTGCACTATTATTTACCTCGATGCTTCATTCTCGGTAAATAAAAAAGCTCGGCTAAGAAAAATGGCTTCTCAACCTTGGTGTATAATTACTATTAGCGATTCAATTCTCTATTCAGATTTTAGACCTACTTTTATCGATTCGTTTGTTATTTTCCAAATCTACATAAAATACAGGTTTAATCGGAAAAAATGGGAAAATTAATTGAAAGACATTTCAGCGAAAGTATTGTCCAAAAAATGACCACCCCTCCAGCTCTCCACAACAATACAATCGAAATGCGAATTTTACTCTTTGGTTTGCGTTAGAATTTATTACTGCCAGCAAACAAAAATGTATACTTTTTCCAACCATTCTGCTCGTATCTTTTACGTAGCGGAAGTTTTTGGCTTCTTCTTGAAAACAAAAAGTATCTCTGCTTCTTTGTACTCCTTTTCACGTCAGAAAGTTAGCGTGCCAGTTAGTGAAAACAGTGACGAAAAACGAGTTATGACAGTTGAGCCACGAGCGTTGCGAGTTTAAAATGCCGGTTAAAAATTACATAAGTATACCAAAAAAAGCACATCATCAGATTTTTATTTCGTTAAAATCAAATACAGCATGACCCTAATCCGAGCTAAAAATTGCACTGGTTGATCGGGATTTTCGAAATGTTCTTCTGCCTTTTTTTGTTCCGATTTAGCATTTTCTACAGCCCATTTGAAACACGTTCACGTGATTCATCTTGAACATGCTCCAAACATGCACGTTTTCCAATATTTTGGCTAATCCAATTAAAATGTCTTTTGGATTAACTTTTTTCAGTTTTCTGCAGAAAATATCTGCACCTTCAGAGGCAACAGTTCGTTTGAAGAGACCTTTCCTATAATGCAACTTGTCCGCTGGAATAATGTATTGATCCATAGGTTGGACTAAAGGGATTACATTTTTTATCATCGGAACATAAGTCTTCTGGCGTCCTAGAGCCTTGTCTAAAATTAAAAGTGTCTTGGTCTCTAAATTCAGCTGTGTTGCATTCTTTTTCTAACTGCCGAAACAGAATCCAAATAGCACCAGTTATTAAAAATTCTCTGGTAACCCAGGCTGTTTTCTGTCCTTGGTACCTCACCGGCAGCAATTCATTTCGGAAGGCTCGTGGCTTTTGAGATTTGCTCAACACTATCTCATTTTATGCGTCTCAGAACAAGGCATAAAGGTAACTCGCTCCTTGCTCATTTTTCTACCTGGAGGGTTATTTGAGGAAGATTTGGTCACGACATACCTGCGTTTCCTTGATTTGATGTATTTCGAAGCAATTCTGCTTCAACCAGCTGCCTCATCACTTGATAATTTTTCTCCTGTGATGGACAGTTGTCGAATTCCGTCTCTTTTCCGATTTGTCAAGCCATCCCAAACTAGCTTTGAAGTTATCATCGTTGTGAGCCTAGTCATAGAAAAATTGTGCTTTTCCACGCAAAATCTCGTCTAAATTTAATTTTGTGTTAAAAAATGAAATATACACAGGCAATCAACATCTTATAACTCTGGATCTTTCCTATAGAAACCATGCATCACTTGTGCTATTGACTGGTCTTAATCCTTCTTTGCAAATTGTTACACATGATTTACAGAATTGGAAGGGAAGGCGTCGAAGACCATCTTCGTTTTCTGCTTTTAAAACAATATTTTATGTAATATTTGCCCTTTTCGCAACCTTTTTTATTGGTGTTTCATGTCGTTAGGTTATGTGTTTTAAAAATGGGATTGGTAACACTACATAATTTAAAATGAGACTTTACAAAATCGTTTCTTTGTGTGGCATGCATGTATGTAATTGTATTTAATTTGCTCTGGGTGTTAAGTTTTATGTACTATGTAAAGTGTATTGTTCTAAGACTGTGTTATATTACACTTTTTCTAAGAATTTTTTTCAGGTGACAGATGTAGACATTGTAATTTTATTAATTTGTTAATGTGGCTTTCGAGGAATATGCGTACTACAAAGTTTTGCTAATTGTTGAAAGAATCCAATGAACTTTTTAACAGGTGCTATTCTAGGTACGGTACATATTGCACAAAGTTCAACGAAGACTGAAAAATGCGTGTTTTGATAAATGTGCATGTACCGTTGCGGACAGAGAAAATTTAAATTACAGCCAAAACTTTAGAGGTTTTCTTTGCTACATCGCCCTCTCAGAAAATAGTATATTGTGATGCGAGTTTTATGAGAAGCAATTTTGTCCTTATTTTGTTATTTTTTTTAGTAAAGCTTGATTCATACTATCGGTTCGGCGACGCTCCGGTCACGCTCCAGTAAAATATTGTTTAATGTATTTTGTATTAGACCATACGCTCCAGCAACGGTTCGGTAAATTGACCGCGGTGATTCTTCGCCACAATACTTTACCGGACCAAGATCAAACCGTGAGCGGATCGTCCCGATGTAACACCGCTAGTCTGAACACAATTTTTGTATATCATGTAGTATTTTTTTCTACTTTGCCACTTTTTATAAAAAATGATCAAATTTCACTATCTAGGGAATTTCGCGGGGGTTGGCCACGTTTGCGAGGTGCATTAACGGCGGCTATGAAAAAGAATTAATTTGAAACGTCAATACTCGTACTTTTGTCCTTCCAAAAATGAGTTCTGAAGTTCTTCGATGTACGCCCCCAGAAATACGGGTTTGGCGAAATTACATGGGCAATTTGCACAACCCCCACAGACCTGTTCTTTTTCTTTGTGATCCACGATGTGCGACCGTCAGCTTGCATCAGCCCCCCCCCCCCCCCCTTCCTCTCCAATGCGCTACCATTGTTACCAGCTTGGCCACCCCCAGACATAATGCCTCATAAAAATCGCGTGCCCCAAACAAGTGTCAACAATAGTAATGCCAATTCACATTGACAGCTGCTAAGAGCCACTTGGACTTGACAGCGAAGTATAGGTTAGGATTTCCAAGATCTGCCAAGATTCCCAATCTTAAAAAAAATAATTGTCCTATTTTTAGTTCAATAATATAATTTTTCTACTTTGCGTTCGTACTGAGGCTATTACGATACGGTTTTGAGTGTCATAATAGACAAAAACGGTGTTATAATAATTACACTAAAAACAGTATAATTATTTTTTTAATATTGGAATCTTGGCAATCCTAACATGATCCCGCATGATCCTAACCTTACTTCGCTGTGTCAAGTCCAAGTCGATTTCAACGGCTGGCAATAAATTGTGAATTGGGATTTTAGCGGTTTGAGCCATGCAAACAAAAGCACTGATAACGCTTGAAGAAGTCAGAAAATGCTTGAGGGTGTCTCCGGTGATCACGCGGATAAGGGGGTTCCACTTGTTTGTGCGGCGGAATTTGATTCTAGACGTTTTGTGGATGGGGAGATTGAGAGTTTCCAGGGCCAGGAAATCGTGTTCGTTCTTGTCAATGTCCACACCGTGGACCACAAAGAAAAAGAATGAGCCTGTGCGAGTTGTTTGTGGTATGGGGGCGTTTGTTACGGAGGTTATTGTGAGTTTAAGGACTTCAGTTACAGCTGAGTCCGACGTTTTTGGAGGTCGTTCGGGATGGGTTAAAATTCACTACCACGTTTTTGATGCATGTGAAAGGATAAACAAAAATACGAGTCACATACGAGTATTGACGTTTCAAATTAATTCTTTTTCATAGCCGCCGTTAATGCACCAAAGGTAGCCAACCGCCGCGGAATTCCCTAGATTGTAAAATTTGATTATTTTGTATAAAAAGTGGCAAAGTAGAAAAAATACTGTATGATAACTCGTTTATAAGGCATTTTGTCGCACTTACTCATTTAGGACACTCATCGCTACGCTCGTCGTGCCCTAAACCCGTGCGTGCGACAAAATGCTTCTTATAAAACTCGTATCATAATATACTATAATATAACACCGCTTTTGTTTATTATGACACGACACGGCTTTGGGGAGTGGCTACGATGTGCGATTGAAACATATGACCAGCAAGGAACCTCTTCTGGTCAATTAAAAAATAATAATACTTACTATAGCTTCGGTCAGAAGATATCAGAACATAAGGTGTTATTTGATTTACATTTGGGATGAAGATATGTAGGCCACACGTAAATTGCATCTTTTACTGTTTACAACTAGTCATCAGTTTTAGTTGTTTGGTAATTATTATTTTGTAACGATTGTATTGTCTTGCTCAATGAACAGCAATTAAATAGGACGAATGCGTGCAGTGTGGCGAACGTACTATTTGTTTATTTTGTTGTTATAAACATGGTATAAGATTAACACTATCTTAAAACATTCTCAGTATACGATCAATAATGTATCTACTTTTTAAATAGTATAATTATGCAATAATAATTAACTTCTAGAAATTCCATAAAATTAGAAAATTCCTAAAATAAAATATTTTCTGTTGCTATGGTAGTACTTATTTTGAAAAGGCTATTTTTGATTACCTTTGACTACACACTACATAGAATGTAGATTCTGGCGGACCTTGAATGGAAAGAAAATGCCATTGTAATTTAGTTTGTTGTTTTTACATGAATGATGTGTTTTTTAACCCTGGAACATCACACTTATTTTTTGAGACATGAACTTCACATTCGGGTCTCAGAAATCCAAAGGTATATTTTTGTAAAAAAAGAAAACGGGAAATCTTAATGTTTTATGGGTTTTGGAGAATATCTAATCTATGCAATGCATAAAAGGAAATTTAATTATGGTGCTTTATTTCACAAAGAGATATAATTGTTGAAAGTAATAAATAACCATTTTTGTTAGGTCTAACATTCGTTGATGCTATCCAGATTTTAACCCAAATAAACGAAACAGCTTATTAACATGATATTGACATACATATTTAAAGACTTTAGGCAATCTTTCGATAAAATCAACAAAGCAAAAAATTTTTGATGACTTAAAAGGATATAACCACATCAACAAAGTTATTAATATTAATACACATAACCATGAAACGGAACAGACATATATGTAGACATGGTATATAAAACTATATATTATTAGTACATATATTCAACAGGAATAGAAGTAACCGAATGAGTCAGACAGGGTGACGTTCTTATCAGCACTACTATTCATTTTTAACCGACTTCAAAAAAGGAGGAGGTTATCAATTCGGTTGAATTTTTTTTAAGGTTTGTTACCTCAGAACAACGTAATTTATAAACCGATTTGTAAAATTCCTTTTTTATTTGAAAGAGTATACTTACAGATTGGTCCCATTGTCACCAGGTCAGGATCTGATGAGGGGATCCCATGGAAATCGAGAAAAATCCTCAAATTTTCGCTCCCTTTTATTAGCAGACTTGGGGCCCTATTCTTGAACATGTGAGTGAGTGAGTGAGTTGTGACGTCACGTCGAGGAGTCGAGTACTTCATTTAAAGTAAGCGCAGTTCACAATCACTCCAGATTCGAGCGGTATGAGACGAGCGCTTGCTTTAAATCAAATACTCGACTACTCGACTTGACGTCACAACTCACTCACTCACGCACTCACATGTTCAAGAATAGGGCCCTTGATGTATCTTCACCGATTTCTTCGTCAATTGTAGACCGATTTTGAAATTATTATTTTTTTATTTGAAAGGGTATAATATGTACTCTTGAGGTGGTACCATTGTCACCAAGTTAGGATCTGATGAGGGGATCCTATGGAAATCGAGGGAAATCCTCAAATTTTTAATTTCCGTCGTTTCCTCATTATTCGAGAAGCGTCGTTACTAGGTCCTCATCACTTAAAATTGTAAAAAAAAGAGAACCGACTTCAAAAAGTGAAAAATAATTGAATACATGACTGTATTACATATTACAATCCTGTGCTACCTAATGATCTGTTTGAAGTCGGTGCCAAGCCAAATTGGTAGTTACTAGATCACAACCACATCGCAAGTCTCCCGGCACGCGCACCGGAATGCGTGAGCGTTGGTGGGGGGCTCGTGCTGAGCAAAACAAACTAAACGGCAGACGTCGTTGACGGTCGTCTCGAATGATATCGAATTTTTTATGCGTTATAACGTTGTTGATATATTTGTATGATTACAATATGTTACAAATTTGTAACCTATGAATTTGGCTTGGCACTGACTTCAAACAGATCATTAGGTAGCAGATGTAATAATACATGAGTATTCAATTATTTTTCACTTTTTGAAGTGGTTACTCTTTTTTTTTAAAGCAAATTTTGTAATAGTCAAAACTAGTTTGTCATAAAATAAATGCAAGGCTTTCAGGACAAACTAGTAGATCCTAGTCTAAACTAGTACTAGTATGGCTCTCAATCACACGTGACTGTATGACATCTAAGACGAGGAAGGCTTTTAGGAAACTTCTTCAAAATGAACACATAGATGAAGTCGAAACATCGGAAAGCATTTGACAATTTTATTTCTGAGGTAAACTAAAAATTTCGAAAAACAAGCCAAGAGAATGAAAACAGCTTCTGACAAATCAGATCCGCCAGCCAACATTGGAGATTAATGATGACGAATGTGACAAATGTCTACAAAAATATGTGCTGTGTAATTCAAAATGCCACCACAGTTTGCCTTGTCATAATAAGTTAATAAATGTTGTGACTGCATAACTAATTTTGATTGAATTTAACTTCATATCATGGAATTCATTGGTTGAAACAAATTTAAACTGCTACAGATATATTCTGATTAGTCCAGCTTAGTTTAAACGACAGAGTAAAGTGCCGATTGCGAGCAATACTATAGTTTATCCTGAGAGCCTTGCATTAATATTAGGACAATCTGGTTTTGACTAGGAAAAACTAATTATTCCTGCCGCACTTCGGATAAACTAGTCTGGCCTAGTCAAAACTAGTTTGTCCAGAAATCGGGTTTGGCCTGTATTAGCATAATACATCCAAAGTGAAATAGCTTATTTCTGCTTAGATTTCACTCCAGTTGAAGATTACATATTTATTTTATTACATACTAGATGACCCGACCGACGTCCTGTCCAAATTTCAATAAATTTGTAAAGTACAAACAAATCTAATTTTATTTTAATCTAGACTGGAATGCATTTGTTTGCACCGTCAACTTCGACAAAGTTCTATAAAATCTTCTAAAAATTTTCTATTCTTCTAGCGCAGATCCGTCATAGTTAAATCCTTGTCATCAACTACGCCAGCTTTGCTCGCGACCAAGAAGAAGAACTACACCTTTGTCGCCACACACCTCGGTTTTGTTCGAACTGACTTGTTGGTCGAACAAATCAGTAGAACATCAGAGCAATGTGTGGCGCCCTTAAAAGTCGATTTGATGACTGGGGGCTTGGGGTGGTCCGTCTCCATGGAGGCGTTGATGGAATGCTCCGGTTCAATACGGACGTTGTTATGAGATCTGCGTAAGAGGGACGCAGATTTCAGAGCTGCTTTATTTGTAAATCATAGGGGTAAACTTCCCTAATACAGAGTGTCCACCTGTAAGTACAATTTTTTTCAAAATTGTGTTGAAGCAAACAACCACGGCTCCTGAATTAAACGACTCATGGCGGAGAATGAATTGTTTATATCAAAAATGCGAAATTTGAAACTATGGACACATTGTTATGAACAAAATTGACGTAACGTTCCTGTCAGGGTTGGAGTGGGATCAAGGGTACAATAAAATACACTTTATCCCTCAAAGCCCTATAATGTCGATTTAATAATGGGAAAATTAAATTGAACGATGAATGATGAATGACAACATCAGGATTAAATTGAACTATTCATTATAACAGGTGTTCATTTAAATTTGTTATCAAGTTGTTTATGATTTTTTGAGTGACGAAGACGAGTTGAAAAACGCATGTGTTTTGGTAGTCTTTTACGAAAACCTGGCAGTGGGGTCTAAAAAAAACGTACAGCAGAGGTTATTGCCCAAGCCGAACAAATAATCGAAAATAATCCAAAAAATCTATTCGACGACTACATCAACAAGTGAATTTTTCCATTGGAACAACACAAAATGTTACACAAAGATTTAGAATTGTATCCATATCGTGTTTCAATGGTACAGGAATACCATTACTGGACTTGTATCCCATTTCCTGCGAGGGATCATCAGCAGAATAGGCCTTTCTGTAATATTGTTTACCAATAATGTTAGGTATCACAATAAGTTGATCACACTGATGCATTCTTTATTTTGTTAAACACTCGAGTTGTTTAATGTTTTTTATTTCCCTATTACTCTATTACTTCTGTTACTGCAACCATAAACTACACAAATCATTTACCTGCAATGGAATAGGTTTAGCTAAATCTTGCTAAACAAATGCGTTCTTGGTTGTTACCAGTGCAGTGCTTTACAACAAATCTACGTATATTCACAACACAATATCCCCTTCGATTAGAATTACATATATTCACATAATAAAGATGTTCTATAACAATATCAGCTGTTTGGGATGGACTGTTTGGGGTTTCAGTCTCAACTCTTAATTTTTTTTCAATTCATCTAATTTGAACCATCTGAAAACGCGTGTAGAAACGCAGAAAACCAATTGATGAAGACGGCAGAAAAAGAGTTGTAGGCTTAACACGATCGATCTGCAACTGCGTGGGATTGTCTTCGCACATCTACCATCAGGTAGTCAACTGGGGTAACTGAGTAAAAGATAAAATCTTAAGTCAAATTCATAGGCGACTTAATGACAAATTGTAACGTGATGATTGAACAATATAAGATGACAAAAGTTAAGGTGATAAATTGAATCAAATTATTAGATGTAAGAATGACAAAATTTAGTTGTTGATTAAACTATTAAACTATTTGTTTATCTTAATTTTATGCTGTTTGCTATGCTCTCGCTGTCTGGATGGAGCTGTGTGTTTCTCAAACGAGCAAACCATCAAACCACCTTGGCCGCCCCCTTTACTCTACAAACAACAGGAACACTTCTGCTGATGGTATCGGCGAGTTGAAGTCAAGATCTCAACTGAAGAGGGAGGAAAGCGAAGAGAAAGCAACCACTATTATGAGCTGGTGGATGCTGCTGCCTGAATTGATTGGGGAACACTCAAAATCTGTACAGTACAAGAAATCTGGTCTTTGTTTCTTTGTTTCCGAGTTTCAACCACGCCACACAATTCGATTACCGATTACAATTTATCACAAACTGCAATATCTGCAGCCTACGATTTGCTTCTGCTTCTTTCTTTCTGAAGAAATCGAACCCCGTTCGCCTATTTTTGTGGATATCGCCTGACCACCTTTTTCTCGTATACGCAGTGGCGCGTGAATTTTAAAATGTAACTACCCATTACAAACTTTTGAATCAACCATCGAGTCACTTCAATCCTTCTTTTGTACAGTTTTGATAATAATTAATTTGTTTATTTTTATGTAAATGATTTTGCTATTAACTTAAAGTTGTTTTAACACCAGAACGCTGACTGTATTAGCAGCTTACTAAAGTTACCATTTATTTTTTTATTCTATTGTTAATTTAGTGCCATCATATATTTAGTATAAGGTGGATATAGGTATCTACTTATTAAAAAAAGTTCCAATAAAAAATTTATGTTTATATACAATACAATTTACATATTTATTTCCATATGCCTAACAACGGTTCCGTCATATACTATTTAACTAGTCATTTAGCAATTAATAATAAAAAAGGCAAAAGCCTTTTGCCCGGGCAGTTGGTATTTGCCTAGGCAAAAGCTATTTTCCTAAAATGACTATTTGCCTGCGACATATACATAAAGGGGGATGCCTCCCATGCATCCAATTACGAAAACGACGAGCTTCACTGAGTAACTTGAGTACAGCTTCCTAAGCTCAAAGAGCAGGTCTTGATATTTTGTCCGCTTTTCCCCCTCCTTGACGCAGATGTTATTTTCAGCAGGAGCCGAAAATTCAATAACAAACATCTGCTTGGAGGAGTGGTCCAATAGAAGCACGTCAGGCTTGTTCGCTGTTATCTGCCTGACGGTGGAGAACGAGAAGTTTCAATAGATTCGGCACCTTTCGTTCTTCTTCTTCTCTTTCACTGTAATTATATTCACTGAAGCTCTAAACAACTGTAAAGACAGTATATTTATATATAATTATATGATAAGATAAGTTAAATAACCTCAGCTACGCGGACGATGTTGTTCTGGAAGCAAGCAGCGCAGAAGAGCTACAAAGATTTAATATGATATTGATTAATAAAATGATTCGAATAGGAAGGATTTTCGAAAATTACGGCATGTGGTTAAACAAAAATTATTTATCATGAGTAAAAATAAACATATTAATGCTAATTTTCAAGAGAACAATATTAACAATGGGCAACAATACAGTTTATAACAATAATAGTGAAAATAGTTAAGGGGCATTTCGCAAAGATGAGCAACTACTGGGTGAGAGTGATCAAAAAGTTCGAAGTGTGACATAAGTAGTAGTACGTAAACAAAAATCCACGCGAGACAGAAAAAGTACATTCTGTGAAACAATGCTTTCTGTTCAGAAATATTTGTAGCGGTCAGTTGAGAAACCCTAAGGGTCATAAACCTCTACCTATCTAACGCCCGACCCAAATGCTAGCACAATACAAACACAATTTTCTAAATTCAACCACCACCCGAGACGACATTCGTGATTATAAAAGTATTATTGACCTGAGTCCATAAAATTACTATAAGTCTGGTCGTACTTTGCTTCTGATGAAACAGTCGAATGAGAACGTGACATCGTAATGGGAGAAACAGTTCAACTATTTTTTAGTATTTCACGGGCCATTACATTTAAATATACATATATTTTTTTAAATTTTGGCACAATGTTGTCCCAAAAGGACATACATAATTATCTTTCTCAATTTGCAAAAGAAAATACAAAATAAAATTGCTATGGAATAAATTTTTTGTAGTTGTCGACGACAATTATTCCACTAGATCCATACAACAAAGTAGCAATAATTGTTAGCACCAGTAATTGCCAATTGTCTCTGAACCTGAAAGTAATAATTATCTTTTTGCTTTAGTTTAACGTCCCCATTTTGGTCTATTTGTAAGTAACTAATTTTTTCTTCATTGACCGGTTGTTGGGGATTTAAGTCTCGAATGGACCAAGGGCATTTTATTTTCACAATATGATCTTGATCAATAATTCCATCCGGACTGGCACCGAGAAAACAATTTTCCTTGTTAATAAACAGTCCGCACTCACTCACAAGTACCCAATAGTCTTTTTAACCGACTTCAAAAAAGGAGGAGGTTATCAATTCGGTCGTATGTTTTTTTTTTTTAATGTTTGTTACCGCAGAACTCCGTCATTTATAAACCGATTTGTAAAATTCTTCTTTTATTTGAAAGAGTATACTTGCAGATTGGTCCCATTGTCACCATTTCAGGATCTGATGAGGGGATCTCATGGAAATCGAGAAAAATCCTCAAATTTTCGCTCCCTTTAATTAACCGACTTCATGTATGCTCACCGATTTCTTCGTCAATTGTGGACCGATTTACAAAATTCTTCTTTTATTTGAAAGGGTATACTCTAAAGATGGTTACATTGTTAAAAAATCAGGATCTGATCAGGAAATCCCATGGAAAACGAGAAAAATCGTCAAATTTTCGCTCCCTTTTATTAACCGACTTCATGTATGTTCACCGATTTCTTCGTCAATTGTGGACCGATTTACAAAATTTTTCTTTTATTTGAAAGGGTATACTCTAAAGATGGTTACATTGTTAAAAAATCAGGATCTGATCAGGAAATTCCATGGAAATCGAGAAAAATCGTCAAATTTTCGCTCCCTTTTATTAACCGACTTCATGTATGTACACCGATTTCTTCGTCAATTGTGGACCAATTTACAAAATTCTTCTTTTATTTGAAAGAGTATACTCTTGACGTGATTCCATTGTCAAAAAATCAGGATCTGATCAGGGAATCCCATGGAAATCGAGAAAAATCCCCATATTTTTTCTTCATTTTATGTATATAATTATGTTCATACCGATTTCTTCGTCAACTTTATTGAGGACCTCAATATTCGAGAAGCGTCTTTACTAGGTATCACTAACTTATCACTTAAAACTGTAAAAAAATTTGCTTTTAAAAAAAAGAGAACCGACTTTAAAAAGTGAAAAATAATTGAATACATGTATTATTACATGTACTACCCAATGATCTGTCTGAAGTCGGTGCTAAGCCAAATAGGTAGTAGATAGATAGGCTGCCTACTCCAGCCATATCGAAGGTCTCTTGGCGAACGCACCGGAATGCGTGAGCGTGGGTGGGGGGCTCGTGCTGAGCAAAACACACCAAACGGCAGACGTCGTTGACGGTCGTCTCGAATGATATCGAATTTTGTATGCGTTATAACGTTGTTGATATTTTTGTATAATTACAATATGTTACAAATTTGTAACCTATTTGGCTTGGCACCGACTTCAGACAGATCATTGGGTAGTACATGTAATAATACATGTATTCAATTATTTTTCACTTTTTGAAGTCGGTTCTCTTTTTTTTTAAAGCAAATTTTTTTAAAGTGCCACTTCGTAATTGCTTTATGCTCTCTTCCCCATATCATTATAGCTGCGCTCTGTCGAAATTCAGAACAGACAATATTTCGAGCTAGCTTTGACGTATTTCTAATAAATTCGTTTTCATCTAGATGAATTTCTGTCAGACCGTAATTTTCATCGCGTGGAGCAGTAGTCTTTCTTTTTTTAATTCGTAGAAATAACTGCGAGTTTTTAACCGACTTCAAAAAAGGAGGAGGTTATCAATTCGGTTGTATGTTTTTTTTTTTAATGTTTGTTACCGCAGAACTCCGTCATTTATAAACCGATTTGTAAAATTCTTTTTTTATTTGAAAGAGTATACTTGCAGATTGGTCCCATTGTCACCATTTCAGGATCTGATGAGGGGATCTCATGGAAATCGAGAAAAATCCTCAAATTTTCGCTCCCTTTAATTAACCGACTTCATGTATGTTCACCGATTTCTTCGTCAATTGTGGACCGATTTACAAAATTCTTCTTTTATTTGAAAGGGTATACTCTTGACGTGATTCCATTGTCAAAAAATCAGGATCTGATCAGGGAATCCCATGGAAATCGAGAAAAATCCCCATATTTTTTATTCATTTTATGTGTATAATTATGTTCATACCGATTTCTTCGTCAACTTTATTGAGGACCCCAATATTGGAGAAGCGTCTTTACTAGGTATCACTTAAAATTGTAAAAAAAAATTGCTTTAAAAAAAAAAGAGAACCGACTTCAAAAAGTGAAAAATAATTGAATACATGTATTATTACATGTACTACCCAATGATCTGTCTGAAGTCGGTGCTAAGCCAAATAGGTAGTAGATAGATAGGCTGCCCACTCCAGCCACATCGAAGGTCTCCCGGCGAACGCACCGGAATGCGTGAGCGTGGGGCTCGTGCTGAGCAAAACACCCCAAACGGCAGACGTCGTTGACGGTCGTCTCGAATGATATAGAATTTTGTATGCGTTATAACGTTGTTGATATTTTTGTATAATTACAATATGTTACAAATTTGTAACCTATTTGGCTTGGCACCGACTTCAGACAGATCATTGGGTAGTACATGTAATAATACATGTATTCAATTATTTTTCACTTTTTGAAGTCGGTTCTCTTTTTTTTTTAAAGAAAATTTTATTATACTCGCGTTTTCTTTTCAGTCCCGCGATATACTTTTTAGCGATTTTTTTTGGACTACAAAATTTTCCTGTGCAATAGGACTAAATATTCTTCCGTTTTATCATATGAAATTGCCCCCTATAAATTTACAGACGATAGAATTATAAGTTTCTGCTGCATTATTTTTCATATTCAAAATTAGACTATGCACATTTTGAACAAGTCTTTTTCCACACGACTCAATGTCGTCAAAAAGGCCAGACTCGATCATGTCTGGAACTGTGTTGATTTCGCCTTTCTTGCTTCCTTGAGAAAAATAGCCTCTCAATTTACTACAGTAGTTACGTAGTAAATGGTTTACGCACTCTATCTTTATTATAGGGAATTTATGGTCGTATAGGGCTTCGCAATGCAAAGTTATTTTTAACACTGCTGCTTCTTTTGCCAGCGAAGTTTTGATACTCTGTTATTAGTGATGTAATTATCTATGTTAATTAAACCGAAAACAATAGACTCCTCACATTGTAAAATTTTATAAAAATATCAATCAACGAATCAAGTAAGATACCAACCGATCTGTTAAAAAAATAGGTGTAATTGAAAGCGTAATACTAGGTAGGAATGAATATTTCGGCTTTGGGACACTTTGGAGCACTTTATTCAGACACTGTCCAAATTCGTATATTGAGTGTATCTTGTGATCATCGTCTAAAAAACGTCGTGTGTACCTCGGCCAAAAGTACTTTTTTGGCCTTATCTGCATTGTGTTCTCGACTCACGCCTCGGCCACAAACAGCAAATGCGTCCAAAAAGCTTACTTTTACGGCCTAGGTACACAAATTACAATTTTAAATCTCCTGTAAATCGACGACCTGATAGGAAAGTTAGTTGTATGTGCAAAATTGAAATCATTTCGTAACTTTGGTTTCATTCATTGAGGAATCTGGATTCCAAATGAATGGAATACTGAAAGAAAATAAAATTTCGGTGTGCCGGTACATCAAAAGGTTGATTTACGGCGGACGGCGAAGTTCTAAGATAACAGGACCTCTCCATCTCACATAGTTTTGTCTAGTATAGGTCTAAGATTTTACTCGGACTGTACACGGCGAATTTGTAGCATGGCTGTATAGGTGGAGCTACTTTCTTGACCTAGAAATCAACACAACAGGGTTTTATTTAAAACATTATTACATAGTTGTATTTGCGCTTCCATCTTCAATAATGTAGCATACAATAAGAAAAAACTATAGGCAAGGCGATACGCATGTTTATTGGTGGGTTTTAAATTCGTAAGTGTCAATAAAATGGTGACAAAAGTTATGTATGTTCAGTTCGACATTTTTGCATATTTAGCAAAACAATTTTGAAAAAAAAAAAATATGCGTAGGTTCTAAAGCAATCCTTTTTCTACAACAATTCAAAACTTGAAGATTATTGATCAGTAATTAACAATACAGCGAATTTTATAAATGTACACTGCAAACATGGGGTGAGAGAAGCGCCATAAGCATATTTCGATACAAGTGCGCTGTCATTTTTCAGGGTGACACAGTACCCCGAACCCTCGAAAAGTTACAGCGAACGAATTAAAACGAATTAACATCAAATTTTCAGGTTAGGTTTGAAGCTGTCAAATTAAATACGTATGCGGCAATATTTATATATTTAGTTATTTTTCTCCATTATGTATTGCACATAACGTAAGTAAATGAAACTGGCCAAGGAAAATCCTTTATTAAATTTTTATGAAAAGGTCTTGAGATCTGAGATCTTTCCAAGGCACAAAAACGAATTTGGAGGAATAATAATATAATTTGGGCTACTTAAATCGAATGACAGTGACAGTCGGTGACAGTAGACAACTTACCATGAGATCATTTAGATTATAAATTAGAGTAGGCGAGTTATTTTTTATGCAGCCTGCAAATTGACTGACAGTAAAATTTGAGGTTATGGTCTAAACATTATGACGTTTATGTTTCTCATGTTAAATTGTTTTAATTTTAAGAAAATAAAACACCCACAACGAATGTAAAAATTGCCTTTTGCAGTTCTTCAAGATTCTGCGTGTTATTTTTAAATTCGGTGTTTTTGAGAACCGGGAAAATGAAATAATCTAGAATTGTCAGGTCCCGATTTCGAAGCGGAAATTGAATGACACATCATCATAAAACTAACACTCGCTCCGCTAAAACACTAATCTGCAGGAAAATTAGGGTAGGTATTTCGAAAAAATACAAATTCTGTTGCCGTTTTTTAAAGTCTTTGACGTTCAAATATTAAACCAAGTCGTCAACAGTTAGTAGTGCCAACCTAATTTAAATTTCACAGCCTACTCTAATTTATAATTTAAATGATCGCACGGTACATATTTACATTCTTGCTTCTCGTAAAATCTGTAGCATTGGTTCTATGTACTTCATGAGTGCTGGTTGCAGCCCCTAGGGAATATGCAATGCGGCCTCCCATGAAAGAAGCGGTTATTCAACAAGTATCCAGAAATTATATAAGAAGGAACACTCGTGTAAGGATTAATTTCGAACGCCTTTTGTAATTTATTCAGTTTTTGTATGCCTAAATAAGGTATTAAAACTACATGCTAGTGTTTTCAAATCTAAACGCTGTTCTATGCTCATGGAAAACTACAACAAAACGCACAATTTTTCTGGTCTTTGCCTTGGTGTCAATTTTAAAATGTCAAATTTTGATAAGCGAGGAAGTATTTTATCAATGGGAAGAAGCACAATCTATTTTATTACGCAATTATCGAAGACATCAAAATTGTCCCAACCAAAGGGACAATTTGCAAAGTTGTTTATTCTTTGGACCAAATCTGTGTCAGTTGGCAAGTTACTATTTTTTATTGTAAGGTGTATCTTCTTCGTTTAAAACTTTTGATTGGCATTGAGTGTTTGGGGAGTTTTAAATGGGACATCCTGTATAATATTGATTGAAATTAAAATATGGTGTATTTTTATGGTTAACAAAAATAAAACACCATCAGCTGATTGTTTGTGGATATAAAGATCGTCAGTTCATTTGCCAAAGTGTCTATGCAACGTTCAGATGCTCTGACCGCACTGCATTATTTATGCCGCTGACTGACGCTCTTATAGCACCGTTAAAAATACGACTGACGATTTTCTTTATTATATTAAAGGTATAAAAATCCAGCTGCATAAATTTAATAAGGTATAAAATGACTTTATACTTTAAAAAAATTAACATGGTTCATATACGTGACCCTGACTGACGTATAATGTCCCCTCTTCAAAACAGCTGACTATTATTTTTTAGTTAAAGATGATCTGAAAAACCATCTCATGAATTGTTATGCGGTACCTATCAATATACTAAAACCAAATTATTTTTTTTTATAGATACAATATACTAAAACCAATTTTTTTTTTACAACTTTCACATGCTGTCACTTATAGTTGCACCGCTACTGGAGTAGCTGACGTTTATAGTTATTAAATATTAGGGGGGAAAACTATAATTGTTATCATTTTCAGTCGGTATCAAATGACTTTTTCGAATGCAACGCTACCTCCCGGACCACAATGGATGACGAACTGAAGAATTAACAGTAACAAGTATGAACTAATAATAATTAATGACCTGACTAATGACTCGAGAGCTATAATGTGTCCTTACTTGCTCGCTTGTTTTTGGCTCGCGACATTGAACTAACTCGTGGAATTACTTGATTTTAGGCTCGATCTTGAAGGATCTACAATCCTTGAACTATTTGAATCCCTGGTCGAATCAGTCCGAATCCTGCTAATTTTAACACGGGGAAGAACTTGTTACTACGTCGGCCATGATGTTAACACGTTTTTCTCACTTGATAACCAAAACCTTTCTTATCGGCTTTCGCAACTGCAAAACTGCCTAGGTACTTGCAATAATTCCAACCACTACCGTGATAAATTAATTGCCTTGAATATACTATTATTACCTTACTCAACTTTATCAACGAGGGACAAATCATGGTGGTGGAAAGCGAAATCGATCACAGAGTACGACGTGATCACAAAGTGAATTAAGGTCCGCCGTGTTCAAAACTGTTGTTAAAAGTAATTATGTATATAAAAATTTGTTTACTTCTATTACCCTAATTAATCTCAAACTACATGCAACTAGTATAAATGTTTGTTATTTTGACATAATAATTTTTTTTTTTCTCTCATAAATGCCAAAATTACGATTGCACCATCTCATTGTGCACCCAGACTCGGTACGGTGAACATAAAAAACATGGGTTGTTCGTATTATCGATTCATTCACGTTACCGAAGGTTATCTAATCTATCTATAGTAATAATTATAACCTTGCTTGATTAAAATAACCCCAATAATAATAATTGTTGAAAAATCGCTAAAAAGAAATCTCGGTGGGATATAATTTTGTGCTCTAATGATACTCTTTTTTTTAAGTTTTAAATTAGTATTTGATGGTATAAAAATATGTTGCATATGTATTATATACCGACTGTTACGGAAATCGAAGTGGTGGTAGAACTCAATTTGAGTACATTTAAGTATATAAAAAAAAATAATAATAATCTTTCAAAATCTCAATTTAAACATTCTTTAAGATGGTAGTAGTTTTCTCCCGACACATGTTCCTTTTGTAATTTACGTTTATTAAAGTTTGTGGAGTTTGACTCTAATATATTTAAATTTTAAATTTATAAAAGTTATAAATAAAACAAATGTTAATTGAAATTGTCTCGAGTGCTTCAGAGTAACTTCAATCAAGTGTATGATACAAATTTGTACTGGTATCCCATTAATCTGAAATACAAATGAGGCGCCATTGCTTGTGCTCCATTCTCACGTATATCAAATACCAAATTTAATAAACGTTGGAAGGAACAGTTATTTCCAGGACTCTTTGTTTAAACAGATATTGTAGATGTCGGCATAAAGAGTGTTCAGAAATTTATAAAAATTAGTGCAATCAAAGTCATAATTAAAATGGTAGTGGGGCTTAAAATAAATTATCTTTTCGTTATTTTTGCTTTTTTTGCACAACTTTTTCTTCGAAAGGGGAATTGAAAATGTGACCTTTACCCTTTTTACACCTGTTTATTATGAATGAATGCCGATTTTGAATGTAATATGTAAATCTATACGACACTAGTGACTTATAAACCCTTAATTCAACGGTTTTCTAATTTGTCATAGCAACCAATTCATAACCCAACAGTTTTGAACGTCATTTTTTTTGGGTTTTGATCAATGTTACAGAACTGTTACAGAAGGAGGTGTTGGATAAAACTATGTACATATTACACACGTGTGTTAACAGCAAATAAGTCACTCAAGAAAAATTAGCCACTAAAAACAATTCTTTCGTGACTTATTTGCCTTATAAAACACTAGCATAATAAATAGCTATGATTAAATAATGGTTGCATATTAAGTTTTTGTTCTTTTACCATCCATTTAAGACAAAAGTTGGTGTCACCCATTAATGATACAAAATTGAGGGATGGGGGTGTACAAAAATGAACTAAAAAACCTCGCGTGATTAATGGACAACAAAATTACAAATACAACAAAATAAATGAACCAAACACTGTAAAAAATCGGTATTTTTAGATTTAGTTTACTCAGTAACCACCAACCAGAGCGGATCAAGTTAATTTCAATACCGGTAGCGATATGCTATTATTATCTTTACAATAATAAATTGTATAACGCAAATTAAAAAATAATTGTTTTGTAAAGTTAAGATTATTATATTTATAAGTGTGTCGTAAAAATCGTTTTTATTTTTGCTTCATTTATTATCCACAAAAGGTGTATTAAAATATAATCGTAAATATCTACTAATATAATTATTCAAAATCCTGAAACCCAAAAGACTGTTTTCTTTGTGCTCTTCGACTTAATTTAAACTGTAATGCTTGAGGTTCTGCTCATTGAATTTATAGGGCCGCATATCTAAGGAGTCCCGCCTGCTTGGTCTCTAGACCACCCCGTAAGTAATCAAGAAGCACTATACCGTGTAACGCAACTGAAATGATCGCCGATCCGATATAATAGCCAATATCACAGTACTCATATACCAGTCAAGATACGGACGATTCTCTTCCGTAAACTTCGGAAATATAGACGTCGGGGTACACTGTTAATTGCCATACTTTTATGCCGTTTTTCCATGAGTAACTGTTATGAGAAGTGTTATTTTGTAGTAAATCATTGGTTTGAATTCTTTTTTCAATAACATATTATACAGTGTGGAAATTAAGTAAGGAATAAATTCAGTAACTCCGTTAGTATTTGCGCTAGAAATAAAACTTAAAAAGCATGTGGTAGGGCTAATTATAGCGCATCCGACGAACGTATACAATTTTTTTTGCATTACTTTTTTTTGACAGTTATGACATCATGAATATTTTT
Organism: Diaperis boleti; assembly: GCA_963583935.1. Taxonomy (NCBI): domain Eukaryota; kingdom Metazoa; phylum Arthropoda; class Insecta; order Coleoptera; family Tenebrionidae; genus Diaperis; species Diaperis boleti. The sequence goes on along the minus strand of OY757247.1, from coordinate 24,639,401 downwards.
TTCTAATGGCAATCTATATTTTTGATTTTACATTCGCATAGAGTTTTTTATTCTGATTTCAACGTTATCAAATGCTCAATAGGTTACATAAGGAAAAAATAAATAAAAACGGCACTAAGGTTCAAATTAGTAACATTTCAAAAAAATAACAGAGCTGTATAATTTTATCAGAATTCAAGGAAAAATCATAGAAACCTAAACAAAACAAAGTTTCCAAAAGCAATCAATGAGAAAAAATAAGAAAACAATCCTAAATTTCAAAATAGGGCTGACAAATTATAAATATTACACCAAATGCTCAAACTGATGACCCTACATCATCTGATAAAATCCAAGACGATTATAAAAAGCAGCCAATACGTTTTGAATGGTTTGGGGAGTTAATAAACTGCACTCATGTCGAATTCTTCCAATTTGTTGGGTCGGTTTTGATACACCTTGCCTTTTAAGTGCCCCCATAGAAAAAAATCTAATGGGGTTCAATCTGGGGACCTAGCCTGCCATTCTATTGTACCTCTTCTTCCATCTTCTTAGAACACAAACGCCGCACCGGGCTTAGTGTGTTGGAGCACCATCCTGTTGCAACCAGATATTATTATTTAGAAGTTTATTTATTATTTAATAGAGAAAAACAGTTGAGAAACAATTATTTTGTACCAATTCAGAGCTTGTCAACATTGTATTGGTATCTATGGTTTTTTCTTAAATTCCGATAACATTAGACAGTTCTGTTGATTTTTTTAAATTTTACTAATTTGAACTTTAGCGCCGTTTGACAACGTTGAAAACACAATAAAAAACTTTATTCAAATGTAAAATAAAAAAACATAGGTTGCCATTAAAAAAAAAATTGAGGACGTCATAACTGTCAAAAAAACTGATGAAAAAAAAATTAGTATCCGTTCCTCGGATGCGCTATAATTAGCCCTATTACATGCTTTTTAAGCTCTATTTCTAGTGCAAATACTAACGGAGTTACTGAATTTATTCCTTACTTAATTTCCACACTGTATAGACGACCATAAAACTCCCATTTTTAATAATAATTACTACTGTGTAATAAGAGGGTCTATCCAAATAATGAGAGAAAAAATAGTGCTCTGGCAACCATGTGGCCGTCTGCATCTCATATTATATCGTCGGTGATCTGACAATACCTGCTAACTATTTTGATCAGTTTTTACAAGGGGCACAAGTTTCATTTAAAAATAAATACTCTTTTAAAAAATGTTTTTGTATCCTGTTATCTAATTGTCATTCAAGTAGGCAGACATTGTTTATAGCGGTATAGGTACTGTAAATTTTTTTTTACTAAACCAACAAATCAATATTGCGATATTACACTTTTTAAACCTTGGAAGATGTTTCCATTTTTTCTGAGTAATTGGCAAGCGGTCTTTGTAGAGTCTAGGCAAATTCAAATCTGGAGGAACATTTTTTGGTCTGTTTGGAAGATCTTGAAAGTCTTGATTAAAATCAAGTTTTACTTGCTTTTTACCAGAGGGTCCATGTAGGTAATGTAATACAGTGTAAACTCTATATAGCGAACTCCTATATAACGAAAACTCCTTAAAACGTAGAAAGGTCTGTTTGGTTTATATTGTTATTATATCGTGTTCTTTTGCTCTCTGTATATAACGAAAACTCTATAACGTAAAAAATGCCCGGTCCCTTCAATTTCGCTATATGTATGAGTTTACACTGTATGTACATACTTTATTTCTACCACAAGCTGATTTCTGCCAGGCCTAATTGATAAACAACGCTGCCATTTTACTTGAGTGTAATCTTAAAAAAAAAGTCTAAATTTCATTTGATAACTTCATATGCACATTCCATTTGGCTAATGGCCTTGGAGATACTTTTGTACTAATAGAGACTGTGTGCTTCATTGCAAAATTCAGGAGTGCGCTGGTCATAAGATTATTCCTATTTTGGAACGTGCACCCATCCAAGTAAATGATAACTGGAAGATTGGTTTCTAGGCAATGCCTTTCCAAATAATCAATCGCAAAGGAGACAAATGTGGAAGACGATAATAATCTATAATCGACTTCTGTGAACCAGTAACACGTGGCTTGATGAGTAGGAGTATCGTAGATCGTGAAATTATGACATCTAATTTCGTCTACAAATATATTTTTGTTGCCGATAAATCCATACATTGCAAAATTCACTCTTTCCTTAATGCATTAGCAGATGTTTCCTTTCTGGTACCATCTTTGTGTTCAATTTTTTTTCCATACATTTTCGTCAAGATTCTTGTTCTCATACTCAATACATAAGTCGCATCGGTAAAAACTTCTTAACTTCTTCCGTCCAAGACATGGTTTGTTCCGTTTTACACAAAGATCTTTGTAAAATGTATGCAGTTGTTTTATTGTTTTGAAATGCTGTTCTAGGTAAAATTTAGTTGTCTTTCCGTAATGCGAAGGGTGTTTGGGGTAAATCATCAAAAGACCTTCGTTGAAGGCATTAATCCTATATTTTTTTAAGTTTAGGAACGCTGTTTATATTCTTCGCATTTTGCATCGTTCATCCCAAATGTAGTCTTTTTCACCCAACTTTATACTGGAAGCGTGCCAATCCTATAGTACTTAAAAACATTTTCCTACAAACTTGGACTAAATTGGTACCATTATGATGAAATTTATAAATAATAGGTCCTTTTTCTTCTACTCTACTGTCATTTTCTGTCTTTTTTATAGACGCAGTTTGAAGACTAACATCTCCAGACCCAAAAGCTTAGCACATGCTTTTCCAAAATTAACTAAATAATTTTTATTTGATGTCCTCATTGATGGAATCACAAAACGTCTTCCTAGATGTCAAACACATTGATAAAACACAGTTCTCCAATTTTTATTTTTACCTGTCATAAAACACTGAATTAAATTTTTTGTAAATAAATAAATTTAAAAGTATGTATACTTGAATCCCGGCATGTTTAATTTGAGGACTATATAAATAACGATGTTCGAAGAAGATTGGAATCAAATAAAAATTTTCCATGTCAACATTCAGTCGGTTCTCCTTTCAAAATAGAAATGGGGTTCCATAAATATACATCAGTGGTGCCGACACAAGTGTACTCAAAAGTTGCTGCAGTCCTCGTATTTTGAGAAAAATATCTTTTTTGCCTTGAGATGAATTATTATTCTAGGAATCTCTGTTCTCAAGCCGACCACCGCATCTGACTGCAATTTAATGTGTTTTCACATTAAAAATTTAGATTTATTATAGCCAACAAAAGATACTGGAACACTTCAAAATCCACACTTTTTTCTAGTTTTGTGATTCAGGCTTGACCGAAGGTGTGACCTTGTTGTCCAAAGCTGTTCTTATTCATCAACAGTAGATGTCAGTTTTAGTAGTTCATAATCATAAATTGTCAAAGAAACAAATTAAACAGCCCAATTTTTTGTCTCAGTATTATTTGCACCTCCAAGAAATTCTAACCCAGTCTTTAGCTAGCAAGAGCACTCGAAGTCGGCAAATAGAAATTGGCAATTTAATTTAGAGGTTTAGAGGTTTGAAATTTTAGCGAGAAAAACATTCGTTCCATCATATAATAATTTAAGTCTGAATTAAGTCATCCTCAGAAAATCTCAGAGCCGTTTTTCATCTTATAATATGTAGATTTGATTTTTGGATAATTTTGTTTTTTGTTATAGGATTTGCTCACCAATGTACCAAAAATCAAAGCGGAACCAGATGGCGGAAGTTACTCATTACCATCTCTCACATCAGCAATTCCGCTTCATACTCATAATAGTAAGTACATATATACGTATTTTCTCCACTGTAATTAGGCATAAATAATTTAGTAAAGTGCGTATAAACAGCAACATAGTTTTTTAAAGATCATAAATATTACAACAAGTGATGTGATTATTGTCGAGTGAAACCGAGCTGTAGATTCAACGAGTGCATTCACATACAATATCTCCAAATTCGATATTTTCTAATTTCGGAAGCAACAGAGCATAATAAGGTGAAAAAAAACAGTATAATTAATATGTATGTTGTATATCTAATTATCTATATGTATAAGAAAAATGAAATACTGTTCTTTGGTAAGCGCATAACTTGAGAACGGCAGGACCGATTTGGCTATTTTTTTTTAAACATTCGCAATAGTCCAAACAAGGTTCTTACGGGAAGAAAGATTGGAAAAGTTGCCCGGAAAATAGTTTTTTCCTACGAACTACGTGTAAAATATGTACCAAAAATCGCGCTAATCTTTGCTATCGAAAACTACAAATTGCGCATAGCAACGCGGTGCGTGAAATAAGTGACAGATCAGTGAAATAAGGAAAAGATAAAGTCACGACAGCTAACGTCAAAGAACAACTTCTTGTAGTGATTGTTAAAACTGGTGATAATGGTAAATATAAAGGAAAGAAGCTTAATTTTAATTTCTTAGTCATTGTAATTACGAACGTACCAGCGGAGCTGCCCCACACCCCACACCGTTGAATATTGTGGGATCGGCTGCGATGGTTACAGACTCACTTACAGAATAGAATAATTAAAATGAATTGTACCGAACACTTTAACATTGCAATTATTAAGTAGGTTTTTATCAAATGATTCAACAAAGGTGATTTTTGAGATATTAGAATGCGTTATCAGTACAATAAAATAGAGTTAGTTGCATGTACTTTTTCTTCTTTCTTTTGAGTGGTGGTCGAAGGAAAAGCATAGTGTACAACACGTGCTGAAGGATATTTCAAACTCGTATGACTAAGCCTGTCACAACTCGTTCGAAATATCCGGTTTTCACACTTGCACAATATTATACTATTCCGGAATTTTCCAATATTCTCATGCAATACCCGCCTGTGGTATGTTTGGGGCGTTCCATAGATATCCTCCACATTTAATTTCCTTAGCTCCTGCCCCATACAGACCGAAAATTAACGCCACTTTAATCAGCAGAAAGGTATCGTCAAGCGCTTCTGTCAAAAATTTTGACACATCATCCTGCGATAGAATTTTAGATTTTTGCCTCATATCCCTCAGTATGGAGCTTTAAATATAACTGTAACTTTATACATAATTCGATATAAGATCGACATTTTATTTCACTTTCAACGTACTTTTCAACATGGAATATGTTGACCACAGCAAACATAAAGACAAAACCTGAAAATTTATAAATGTTGTATTCCGGAGAACTAACCTTTTCATTAAAAAAAGTAAGCACAGCCTTTTCGTCGATATCCCGTGCATTCTTGAAATACTCCAAGAATTGAAAATATTGTAGATCTTTTCATATTATTTTATCTCGTGATTTCTGGAGTAATAAACTAGCAACAGCTTCAAGCGCTAATGATGCCGATATTTCAGGATTATTTCCATTATTTATTTCCATTTTCACAAAATTACACGCGACAATAATAATTGACAAAATTTTTGTTTACTTATTTTTGTCTCGTATACCTGCAATGATGGAAACCGCAATTGGATTAACGCGCTTGTCATGTAGGTATTTTTAAAATAATTTCTTAATAAAAATAAAATTTACAGTAGGGGACACTCAACATTGGCATCATTTGTGACATTGACATTTAAAATGTAAAGCGGTCTTTATATGGAATCTTGATTCTGATCTGATCTTATTTTTAGCTATAGTCAGTGTGTCAGTCACAAATGTAAATGACACGTAACGTCATCAGCATCAGTAGTTAACAATAATTGTCAAAAATCACGATCGTCAGGGGGCGCTTCAAAATGACAGTTGACAGTAGTTGACAGGTCGAATAAAGGAAAACAAATCTAATGTGCCATTTTTCATTATTTGTTTCTAATGTTTATTCACTTATTACTGCAAACTGTGAGCGAAAACTATGTATAAACTCCACAACAAAACTTAAACCAAATGGTTTTACTACAATACATATTTCACAATGATTTCCTTCATTCGAAGCTTATAAAATCTAACACCAGAGGTCAGCCGCTTTGCTGATTTTCGCCAATAAACTATCAATTACAATGATTTTTTGAAGGAATGTCAAAAAATGATGTCCATTGTTGGGTCCCCAATGGTAATCTATTTCCATAGTTTTCAAAAAAAAAAAATGTATTATTCTTAAAGAAAAGTAAGTTCTTCTTTACTCATCGTCATCACGTTTCTAATATCGGCTGCGGCTCGATTAGAAAGATCGCGATTCGTAAAGAAAAACAATACTTTTCTTTACTTAAGGCTGTTCATACGTAGTGCTCCAGATGGTTTATGCAACATAAAATTCGTATTTTTCATCAAATTGAACTGATTTTTTTTCTAGATGCGCCTGAATTATTTGTCATTGTAAAAGTTGTCATTGTATTTTTTTGAAATCTATTTTCGTTTTTGCAGAAAAAAAAAATGAAAGTGTAAAAAAAATATTAGTATTAAAGTTTAACAAAATTAATATGAAAGCACTTGAGAAAACTTAATTTTAACATATAAAACAGTTTTTCTTTTTTTAATCGCAGCAAAAATAACGAAATTATTTTGCATACAAATCTACAAAATTGTGCGTTGAGGGTGTCAACTGATCCCGTTTGGTCGGGCGGAGTTTATAAGCTCATAAATTATCATCCGAGGTGCCGACGCCGGCAGAAATTCAAAGAAAGAAACTTTTCTTTACGAGTAGAACATGTTATTTTTCGGATACCCTACAATTTTATTCTAAAATCCACGATAAGTCCCACCAAAAATAAATCTTTGAAAATTTGAATATTAATTTAGTAAGCGCGTGGACGACAATCAACGAACGCCTCCATAGCAATGAAATAGCATGTGGTAAATGTTTGCCTGCTTGTAATATGGAAATTTGGATATCGTAAAAAAAACATTTCTTTACTAGTAAGGAAAAGTGTATCCGAAAATAGTTATTTTCTTTCCTATTGGCGTTTTCTAATTTTGGATTCACCTCGATTAGAAAATTTCTCGATTCGTAAATGAAAGAAGTACTTTTCTTACCTCGTAAATCGAATTACTATTTTCTATTAATTGTATTCTAGGTATTGCAATTTATGTCACTATAGATATTTGTGAATGTCTGAATCTGTAATGTGTGCATGAAAATCGAATGCTCCAAGTCTATACCGCGGCAAACCGCGGAAAGAACTCCAAACTTCTCTCAGAATGAATGTCCGGCATTTTGGCAATACATATTATAATTTACGCACAACTGCATCTTTTATACTTGTTTACATCTTGGTAAAATACTTTGTCTGCCATGGCAGAGAAATGGTCATTTGTCATTGACGATTAACGTATACAATGTCACGTTTTTCTGACGTTTGAAGAAAATAGATATTTATTCAACATTAAGTACAATGATCAGCAGAAAAAACTTATTTGGCGTGAGAACAACTTGTAATATTAATTTACTAATTACAACGCAATTAATATTCCCAGAAACGACACACCCTCCAACAAACTCTTCTTTCCCTCTCTTCTCAGTGTTAATACTGTTGTTAGTACGTTTACTTTCTTTGGTTTGTAGCGTTCAGGCAATTGAAAACTTTTCCACACTGACAAAAAAAAAAGCATAATTTAAAGTCGACATGAAATTAGTTGTAGTATATTGTGCGTTGGCATTTTTGTCCACAAACAAATAGCACAGTGAAAAATCCTCATCTTCCATAACCCTTTGATGTTTTTACTGTCACACTATAGTCGTGGTACTCCTTTCCATGTCGCGTGGTGTTTTTTCCGGCGGTAAATTAACTCACCTTAGCTTCGCGTATATCTTGCGTTCACGTCATCATCTTGAATTTTTTCCATTATTAATGAAATTATATTAAGGTAAGAACCCCTCTTGTAATTCATCAATTGTATCATTAATCTCTTGTTAAATTAGGGCTGATGATGGCAGAAGCATTCTGCCGAAACATGTACCATTAGTAATCCTTCAGTTATTAAAGTTTGTGGAGTTCGACATAGATATATTTAAATTTTAATTAATGAAATTGTTCAACGCACGATCAATGTTAATTTGTTTTTTCAAAATCAAAATTTGTTTATGTACACGTTACTAATACTGTAACAAATCTCGTGTGGCTGTGATTACTAGTTATTATCTTTATTTTTATTTTTGATTAAAATTATCGTTTGAAATGAATGAGACATTTCTCTGTAACAGTCAGATAATTTGTACCTACGCCTCGACCTGATCGGCCGCGGCGTCAAACTGATCCTCATCTGTTATAATTTATATATAATTTATAAATCGGTCTCATGTCGTTAATAACTATTTGTTCCTGATTTTAACATCGTTTTGCAATTATCAGTAATTGAACATATTCAATGGAAACATTGTATGTGTATGTGTTCTTACATAAATGGTTCTATACTATACCTACGTAAATAAAAAGCATCGTCACATTTTAAAATCGTCATGTACTTTCAGTTTTTAATATTTCAACCTGAGTGGAGTTAAATCGAACCATTTCAATATTGACAATTATGTTTGTATGTCTGTAACTTGTTTGGGAAAATGATTTTGAAGTGCCTCAAACCTATTCTCGATCAAAGAAAATTGATACCATTCGACCTTTGACCGAGTGCTTTGAATTATGTACTGATGTCATCAAAAAAACCTTAGAAAATAAAGAAGATGTGTGCTCTGCCGTCTTTTTTGATGTCGCACAAGCTTTTGATCGAACATGGCATGAAGACCACTCCATATATTAAGAAAAGATCATTCCTTCCTGTTGATTTCTATCAACTTCTAAAATTGTATTTGTCGAACCGGAACTTTTGTGTAAAACATGAAGACTCGTACTCGGAACTGAAACTGATTGGGGCTGGAGTACCACAAGGTGTTTTGGGGCCAGTCTTATATCTGATTTACATTAATGATGTTCCAACAAAATTCTGCAGCACAACGGCCACTTTTGCTGACGATACGGCAATCATGACAGTGGAAAGCTCCAACATTCAGGTCATCCAACGTTTCAGAACAAAGTGCTAAAGTGTATAGTGAATGCGCCTTGGTATAGTGAACACCACATATATAACGATCCAAAGCAAATAAAAAACCTGCCTATCGAGAATAATGCGTCGGCATTCCCTGTGTCGCAGTCGGGAACTTTTGTATGGGGCACGTGTCCATGTCGGAGACCAGGTTTTTATTTGCTCTGTGGCGTTTACTATACGTGCGAAATAGTGATCTAGAGCGATCTAGAGAGTGCCAACTCTCATCCAAAGAGACTCCAAACTCACATCAACACCGAAGCGTCCAGACTTCTCAACGTGCGGAATATTACTAGACGACTCAAACGGATAATACCATTTGAACTTGTTAAATTACAACACTGAGTGATTCAGTGGAAAATACCTTAGTCGCAATTATTTTATTACTCTTTAGTATATTACATCACATTCAAATTAATCGTTGGTTTTGTTTAGTATTACTTACACTAGGTTCTTGGGCCTTAAATAAAAAAAAGTTTGAATTTATTCTCAAAATAAACATTTTAGTCTTACCTACCACAAAACGCGCTGGAAATTAAAGATCATCTTCGTATTGCTACGTGAAGTATTTATTAAAGCACACAAAAAATGGATTGGTTTATCAAGTTCGTATTTGTAAATAAGGTTACGGTTTACGCATTCCACATCTAAATATTTACTTATTTATGGTCATGGATAATATATCTGTGTTTTTCAAATATACTGCTAATGTAACCTGTGTTTGAGTAAAGTTAAACCTGATCCGTTATTACATAAATGCTTTTCGTTTGGTTACCCGTTTTCTATTTGATGCTTTGACAATACTAATAATAATAAATAATGTAGATTTTATTTCGTGTCAGGCACCATATATTTAAGGTCACTCATCGATCAACGTAAACTTCGAATGCATTTGTCTCCAAACCACACGAGAAAGTAATTATTTTTATCGACAACAAATGCCATATAAAGAAACTTTGATATGCATCAGGTACGCTATTAAGCTGTTTGCAGACTGTCCTTCAGGTCAAAATTATTGGGCTTTAGGATTTAATTACACATTCTTATTGGAATTTAAAGATTGTGACGTGACGTTTTCTGTATCATCACGTCATGGGCCTTGCCTTTTGTCCTGGTGACCTATGATAAGCTTCGGCAAGAGGTCATTTCATACCAGCATCGTAACAAAAATTGAATAACATTCATGACGATGAAAAATAATTTTACTCAATACGATAAATAAGTTTATTTTAAATTGTCGAAACAATAAAATCTGCGTCGCTCCCGCGAAATGTAAAACAAAAATACATTGTTATTTAGTTCGCTGTACGAATACTCCAACCGCACGCTCGAAACGAACGTATTCGCATGTTATTGTTTTAGCAATCAAATTGTAGGAAGAGCATGTTCGTTCTTTTATGTTTTTTTTTCTGTACATTATTTTACTGTATGGTGATAAGCCGTCTATTTTTATTTTTATTGCTTATGGTGAGCTACTCCTCGCTTCCGATGTAGATTTCATATGGGGAGCTTATGAATACTACATACTTTACGTATTACAAGCTGACAAGTTTTTCATTTGATTTATGGGCCAATATTTGTTTACTTTGATATGTTATACGGTCAATCATTTTGATCAAAAACTGGACTCAATCGATCGAATCAAGCATAATTGACCGGCTAGGAACTCGTTGGCGCTTGAGCCAAGCGTTGACGTTGATTGATAGAAAGATTGAATGGCTCAAGCGGTTAGGCCATGGAGGTATTCGCGATTCAAGCCGCCAAAGGCGGATGGTAACATAATTTTACTTTTTGGTTACATCTTAAGTTTACGTTTATAGTAGCTAAACCTTCTGATTTCTGTATTATTAACCAATTTAATAAGAAATAAACAATAAAGTGACAAATGGAAGCCGAGGCCAATAACGATTGGTTCTGTGAAGGAATATGCACATCAACTTGCACTCCTACATCTTTCGTCGACCTCTTGAGCTTGAGTTTGTTCTGTATTAAGCTGAAACTTGTTCATGGACATCTTCTTCAGCTATTTCCAACACTGCCACATCATCCACCTGTTCTGGTACATGGCATCGGGGTGATTTATCCGTATTCGTCTTGGATTCCGCCGTTTCCGCGCAGAACAAATTGTTTCATGGCTTGTACTTGGCAAATTTAATGACGGTACTGCGATCTTTTTCAACGCACTTCGTTTTCGCTCCACATCTAATAAAAATTAGTCATTCACATGGGTTAATTTAAAAATTGGGAAACTTACTATCTGGAAGATCTGGGAAAAAATCCTCTGCTTTGAAATGCAGGGAGCAGACTCTCATGTATTGTGTGATTTTTTTATTTGATTTGATGGCTTTTTCCCAAGCTCTTCGTCTGTCGATGAACTCTTGACTCCCGAATTTGTTGACGATCATCACTTTTATTTCGTTTGGCAGAGGATAACTGGAAAGTAAGGTCCCTTTTCTTACCGGCTTTTCAAAAGCAATTGATTTTGATGGAGGCATATTTAACACGATAGATATCAACAATTAAACTCACCGCAACCGTTTAACTCAATGCACACAATCCAGCACTATCCGCCTTTGACCGTTTACAAACTCGCCACCAGAGGGCTGTCCGCCCTTAGCTGGAAATGGAGGAACTCTAAGCTGGAATCGCGAATAATATATAAGAGGAGAAAAGACGGCGGCACCACCAGTACAGTTTGTTGTGAAGCTGAATAAGAGCGGATAGTGGGGATAACAGCAGTGTTTGCCCCAAGCGTTCCGACAGTGGCGTAGCATAATAAACTGTACTTTAGTTTTTTCGGCATATAAGATTAAAAATAAAAGCTCAAGCGAGATCTTTATTCTATCTAAATCATTTGCAAGCCTGAAAAACGTATTTACAATTCATCCAGTACTCAATTAAATTTTTAATTGTAATTTAGTTATTATGTTTTACACCTCCGCCAAGTCACGTATCGACGCTACTGCATGAAATCACACTCGAGACGCGATCGCTTACGTTTTGTTTTGACTCAAGCATTTACAGAGTTGCCAGCTGGTGATGTATCGCAGTGTTTGGTAGGTCTATTATACTAAAATTTAGGTGTAAACGTTTTGATATCCTTATATACAGTTAATAATTCATACATGGTTTAGTGTGCATTATTTAAAAAGGATTTTCAAAACCCTGATGAGGCAATTTCAATAAATTACTTTTACGATCTGGCAATATTGGTCATTTCTCCGTTTGGTTAAATGTCTTCACAACAAATACGTCAATGTAGTTTCCCCTTTTATTATAGTTCCATGGGTTAGGCCAATTTTGATCAAGCATTGCGTCGGTCACTCGCATTTTAAACAGAGCCAACTGAGAATGAGTTTGACCAATAGATTGAAGAATTGACTGAACCGTTTGATCAAGCAGCTTGGTGGTCTAGGGGCTACTTTACATATTATATACCAGGAAGTTCTAGAAATTGTACTACAAATTCGCAACTTTATAGGATATTACAATGACATTTCTCAATATAAGCCCCATTAAACTTAACACAGTTCTACCATCGAATTACCAACTTTTTAAGGCCTTCTTTAAACAAGATTTGCGGTGTCCCTTTTGTTTATTTGTTTACTAGCTGGTACCCAGCGCACATTGCTACGCGCAAAAAATAAAGTAAAAAGCGGTGCAACGAACAGGTAAACCACGATGGGTAAACACTGAACTGATCCGGGTGGCATTACGCTCATGTTACACACTCCTCTTGACGAATATTATTTGATTTGCGGTAAAAATTTCATATCGATCCGTTGACCGGTGTAGGAACTTATTCGGAACAGAGAAACAGCCAAACGTACAAATAATAAAACACATTCTTTTTAGTAATTATTATTCTAGAGCAGTCGGGTAAACAATATTTTTGGTTTTCCCATTTGGCGAATAGATAAATAAGTTTTTCGGTGTTCCCTCTCTGTAGCAGGCAACATATAATTGGCCATGCGAGAAACATGGACTTCCCAAATTGAGCCCAGCAACACTCGGTGCCTGTCCTTGGGCTTTGTTGATGGTAATTGCGAAAGCAAGGCGTACTGCAAATTAAAGCCGATTAAAGATTTAGGCGTGCATAACATACGAACAAACAAACAAACAAAACAAATATTGATTTTTATATATTAGACTAGCAGAATGCCCGGAGTTTCCCGGATTAGACCACCGATAATTGCTGCAAATCTTATACAATACCAGCATTTAGATTTGGGTAATTATTAGGTACATCTTAATGTCGTCTCCTCGTCATTGTATTCTATGAAATAGAGTTGTAGAAAATTTGGATCGCCAAATTCGGGAAGAAGTGAACCAGGTAAATGATAGACTTGAACTTGGACTTTAAATGTTGGTATCTAGTCAGCCTCAGATACAATTTTGGTTGCCCCAAATGATATCATTTGAAAAGCATTGTGATTTCTAACTGATGAAAGAAACATATTTGATCTAATATCTGTGCCGAGGAGAAGACCTCTGAGTAGTTCTGGTGGATCCCTCATAATAGGTTCCAGCTTTACTTTGCCATTATTGCAGCACATGCCCGGGCCTTCTGTTTTTTTCATGAAAAGGATTTACAATAACAACAAATTTTAGACATAGACCCAATAATTACGTCAGAATAGCGTTATAAATTGCACGGTACTTGCCGATTACACGTCCTATCCTAGAAGAATTTAAAGTTGCGTCCACATCGAAAGCAATCCTGGACACATCCACAATAGATTTTAGTACTTCTCCCTCGACTTCACCGCACTGTTCCCCTCTGATTTTGACGAAAACTGACGAGTGACATTTTATGTCTAAAACTGTCACTGTGACAATTTTATCTGACAGTTTTCAATTTCTCCTGGTTTGAACTTATTTTTTACCAAAAAGTGGTGACACATTGGGGTCGTGAATCCCCCTATGTTACTCCCCATTGCGAATATTATTTGTGGTCAAAATTTTATGACGATCTGTTCACCGGTTTAGGCGCCCATAACATACGAACAAACAAACAAACAAACATATGTTGATTTTTATATATTAAGATGACACGTTTAATATCATTTACATTTTATTTTTTTCCCACGCAGTGAGAATAGAGGTAGTAATCACTTGATGCCAAATCAGGAACATATGTTGCATGTGGAAATTTCCAGCGCAAATCACTTTACTTTCTTTGCTTTTGCGGGTTCTGTGACGAATCGAATTCTCCCGTAAAAAATAATTTACGAAAACTATCCAGAAATCGCAGAAAATCCTAATCATTACTAACTGACGGAAGTGCACGGTGTCCTTCAGGTCTGTGTTATTGTTTAAGTAAGACTATTTTTTTGTTTCTGGGTTGAAGTGCGGAATTCAGGTTTCATTGGTTGTTATTCGTTGCCAAAACTTCAGATTTCGCTAATAGGTCAGGTTCTGGTAAATATTCAATTTTTGTTCCGGTCCTATCAACATCAGAGGCACTCACCGAACTGAACCCCCTTGCTCACTCCCAAATAATTGTGTCAAATTTCATGAACTTGTGGCAGACCAATGCTAAAGTTTATCTCACGAATGATTATTATTATTCGCTTATCTTCCATTTCCAACTTCCCCCCAGCAACGACATTTTAATCGTTTACAGCACTGCTTAACCGTATATAAAGAAAACTAATATGTATAATATTGTATATAATATAATACGTCAATTTTTCATATTAAATTGAGTCCCATTAGGCATAATACATACATCATTAATTTATAATATGTACGTATTTGAAAAAGTATAATTGAATTCAAAGTAGCACACATCATTAATTTATAATAAAACTAGCTGGTACCCGGCGCGCGTTGCTACGCCGAAAAAATCAAGTAAAAGACATCTCAGTCCATTTGACCGGTGCAACGAACAGGTAAACCACGATGGATAAACACTGAACCGATCCGCATATTATTTGATTTCTGGTAAAAATTTCATATCGAACCGTTGACCGATGGAGGAGCCTATTCGGAACATAGAAACAGCCAAACGTACAAATAATCAAACACATTCTTTTTTAGTGAACACTATTTTGGAATATGTATTTAATTTATTTTTTTCCTTATTATTCTAAAGCAGTCGGATAAACTATATTTTTGGTTTTCCCATTTGGCGAATACATAAATAAGTTTTTCGTTGTCCCCTCTTTGACCATGTGAGAAACATGGACTTCCCAAATTGAGCCCAGGAACACTTAATGACTGTCCTTGGGCTTTGTTGATGGTAATTGCGAAAGCAAGGCGTACTGGAAATTGAAGCCGTTTGAAACCGAAAGGCAAATCGAATAATTGGTATGCATAGGATGAGCATTATATTTGGATGGTCGTTTTAATGGGCACTATGTTGTTGAAGTGTTTCAGCAGCTTTTGATCTGAAATCTCTTAACCGCATTTCGTCTACATGACTTTCACGTTGGTCGGGTGTCTCACCTGTCCTATTGCCTTTCATTTGCCTAGATTTTTTGGTTGATTTTCCAACAGATGGTTTTCCTTTTTTACCGACTTCAAAAAAGGAGGAGGTTCTATGTTCGGCTCTATGTATGTTTTTTTTTTCCTTTTATGTATGTTCACCGATTTCTTCGTCAATTGTGGATCGATTTTGAAAATTCTTCTTTTATTTGAAACTCCGGATCTGATGAGGGGATCGCATGGGAATCGGGCGAAATCCTCACATTTTATAATTATTATGAACTCTCTCAAATGTAATCACTTAAAATTGTAAAATAATTAGCTTTTTGAAAAAAAAAAGAAACCCGAGAAATAAGTCAGTATGTTGTATGGAGTGAATTCGCGACCGGATTCTCGTTAGTGTAGTGTTTAATTTTAATTTTTAGCATTAGTTAAATAAGTTTAGATTTAAACACCACGCTTTCTGTTGCGGCATAGCATGAGGTTGCAACAGGGAGCGAGCGTGCGATAGTAGCGGAAGTCGAGCGGTAAATGGCGCCAGCCGCTGAAGGTTTACCTTTATACTGTCTACCGCTTGGCCCTCCCACTTCCGCGCTCTCGCGATAAAGCGTTTTTTACGCTTTGAGTCGCGAGTGGTTAGTTATAAGTAATGTAATAGTATAGTTTAGCGCTCGCGCTATAGTTTAATGTTAGTTTTAAGTAGATTTAAGTTCGTTTAATGTTAGTTTTAAGCAAGAATAGACTGCAGCCAATCAGAAAGCAGGACGCCACCTGCGATCGGGTTTTACCCCGTCGCAGGTATAAAGGCAGGCCACTTTCTGGTTGGAAGGAAGTTCTATTCAGCCCTCGAAAGAGGTGTTTGAATAAAGTGCAAGTAAAAACCGCAAACTGATGTCTTCTTGACAAGTCGTCGACCCCAAAACCCTACTGGTCCGGTGGACCACTACGTCGAGGCGCACAGCACCAGGTCGAGCATCCGCTCTAACCGACAACCTCCTTCGACGTCGGTCGATGTCTCCGGCAACGTTTTCGCCACCGAGGAGTCGCGGACCCCATCCGTGACCTGGTGGAAACCTTGTTCCTGCGACAAGTACATGTATTATTACATGTGCTACCTACTGATCTGTTTGAAGTCGGTGCCGGGCCAAAAAAATAGGTAGTAGCCAAGAGGATTTAATAGAATAGAGGAACCATCAGCCACCTTTAAGCGTGTAATGTAAAAGTCGTTCAGCACATGCTGCTCTCTGTGAGTGAGAAACATAAGCGATGATTTAGATTGAGCAGTTATACAGCGTTCTGTAATCCTTTTTTCCGATTACTAACCTATCGCAATTTGTAATACAATACAGAGATACAATACAATTGATTACGTGGTCTACGCAAAGAAAGTAATCTGATATGCATTTCGATAACTTTTAATGTTGTCAGTTGTAGCCGAAAAATGTGTACCTATTTCTCAATTACTGCTTAATTCCAAAATGTATCTTGATTTTATTACGTTGTTATTATTAAATTTTTTTTTGTTAACACATTAAGCCCTGGGTTGCATCAACGCGATGCCACGGTTTTCGAGCAGTGTAGGACGGCGAGTACACGATTTATATTATGCCATTGCTTTCATGTTATTTCAATGGAGAACGGAAGGTAGCCGTCCGGGGGACTAACATAAATATGCTCGTGGTACGATAATTTTTTGTACAGTCTAATTTTTACAGCAGTTTTAATAACAAATAAAGCTGACCACACGTACTCCTTTTAGAAGTTTTGTACTTTTATTTTATGACCTGTACTCCGGAGGAAATGTACTGCAAATGTACTTCCCTTTTATTTGAATGTACTACCTGTACTCCTTTTTCTTTGGGTCTTTAATTTTTCGGCAGGCATCTTCGATCTGTTTCGTTTCTACTAGCAAGGATCAAACGCATATAGGCATGGCCGTACCTAATTTGAGACGCTCATTCATTTCTCGGAACGCAGAGTGCTAAGTAATCATAAATTTTGTTTTGTGTGTTTAGTTGAGCTCTCTCATTTTCGCCAGTTTCGCATTTATGTTCGATACAAGAGTTCAACAACAGTTCCTTGAAAATTTATCCGCCACTTTATTTAATTACATAAAAAGTTACTTCACTTAGTTTCATATTAGTCCAGGCAATGGGGGGTTTTTGTGTTTTTGATCGCAAAAGGTCGGACAGAAATAAAATTTGGTGGGATGGTGGGTGGGAGGCAAAAACTTCATGAGACCAATTTTATGCAGAATTTAATGTAGAACATAAGTCCTATAACATTTTCTAATCGGAGTTACCGTTTACGAGAAAAACGCAGAAAGGCTTCATGACGTCACGTTCGGTAGCGGTTTTTTGGGCAAAAGTGGATGAACCTCCCCCGCTGGAGTGGGAACTCTTCGGATTTTTATTTGGATGCCTACTGGGAGTTCACAAACAAATTTTCTAAACTTTATAAATTATCTCTTCTAAAAAGTTTAATTTGCTTGGACTAGATTTTCATCGGCACATATCTCGAGAACGATTCAACCCAGTACTTTTTAAGGGGTTATTTTAGGAAATTTTATCAGCTTTAATTTTTTACGGAGGACACATAGTTTTATAGTAATAAACGAAGAACCGATAAAAGTTAGAATTTTTCGACTTTGAACCTATTTTGGAGTAGGGAGAGGCACACTTAAAAAAATATTTCTTTTGTAATATGCAACGAAAGTTGAAGTTGATCTTCCTTGTAATCCGCACTGAAAATAATTCAATAAAGTTCATTAATTTATAATTATTAATAATAAATTATTGTTGTTAATAATTAATATTGAACACGCCGCTAATGAATCAAAATGAAATCTGCAACGACTTGCCTGCACACACAGTAAATTATCCCCGCGCGGTTTTACTTGCACACGCCAAAAACCAATTTAGTTTTGATTGCGGACTTGACTTTTATTGAATTTCACCGGTTTAGTTTTGATGAAATAAACAATAAAAACATATTTGAAAAAGGAACATTGAGGATTATCGAATTATCACTATAATCCAAAAATTTAAAAGTCCCAGATGGGTTGTAAACGATGACGAATGAAATAATCTATAATACAATTCAATCAATTTTGCTAAAAATTCACAGGACATATTCCTCAAATCAGACATAATTGTTAATTATGAATTTGTTAATTATTAATAATTGTTGTTATTATTGTTAATAATGTTAATATTGAACACGTCGCTAATGAATCGGAATGAAATCTGCAACGACTTGTCTCCACACACAGTGAATTATCCCCACGCTGTTTTAATTGCACATGTCAAAAATCAGAACAATTTTGATTCCAGTGGACGAGAAGTTTTAATTAACTGTACCCCGTTCTCCGTGCAGTCAATGCAATACATTTTTCCGCAATATTTTTTTCAAATTTACAAATTTCAAAAAATCGCTCTCTAGCGGCAAAGATCTATCAAAATTTCAAGCGACAATGTTCAGAAACAAAAAAGACCGACAGGAATGTACATGCCGCAAGAGAACCTTCTGTCAGAGACCTATGAGTAAATCACGAGGGGGACCCCTTTATTGTAAAGAAATATGGACACATCAATATTCATTTTTAAATTTTCCAAATAACATGGGTTGTTCGTTTGTCCCCAAAAGCAAAAGGACACTCTAATACCACAAACCAAATCCGACCCAGACATTTTAGTTCTTCTATTCTGAACGAGGCTGCAGCATCTCGCAGCCAACATTCAAGATTTGATCTCACTTAAACGTAGGAAGAAATTTGTCTCTCACTAAATGACAATCTTAAAAAAAGAATTTCTTTTTTTGATACTTCCACATAAATACGACTAATCTACAGTAAAATGTACAATTTGCCCGAGCAAAATTTTCATTGGCCATTAGTGGGAGATCAAACAAATACATTCAATGGAAAAATACAATCTTAATTAATTTTGTTATTATAAAACTCTTTTGAATATCCAATGGAACGAATTTTTGTTCCTCATACCGGGGCTCAAAGTGTTAAGTTGACGGTATTATTTCCTCTAAAAATAATTTATTGTTTTGCTTTTCTTCTATGGGTTTTTCGTATGAGCTTAAGACCATAAAACTCACGATTCGAACGATGGATTTACGTAACTCGTTTTCTGTTTTGTTCATTACGGTCCTGGAAAAGTTCTTAGTTAGAAAAAATAAAATTCGAGGCAATTACCATGGAAAGTCGGAAAATTAGGACAAACTGCGAAAATCATAATACATATTTGCATGCATTTTTGATCATAATTGGCGATATTAACGACATGCCATACATATTTGGTTGTTTTTTTGTCTTGTTCGTTATGCTCCGGGGATGGATGTAGGTATGCTGCCGTACTAAGCGAAAACATACGTATCTACATGTGGATTACAAATGAGAAAATTGCAATTTTGCATTTCCACTTCTGCCAACCATTTTCAATTTTAATTTGTTAAATATAAATTTACCAAGTTTTAAAGAAAACGTTTTAATATAATATTTATATAATATAATATAATTTACATAGATCGTTTTACTGTATTTTTTGCCTTTATTGACTAAAAAGCAGATACGCTTTTTTAAATAATCAATTATAATTTTATTCCGGTAATAATGCTACCACGATGCGACATGTTTAAAAAGATTATTTTTACCCCACGAATAATTGGTTTTATCGAGTCCTTTGTTTCTGTTTGTAAAAATTTAAAAAAATATATCATGCGTGTGGAACGAAGCTGTAAGTGGACCAAAGATGGACGATATAACTTCTACATTTTATGTATTTTTGAGAACTTCTGAAATTCGCGACACTCAAAACATTACGTCTTGGCTTAATAATTGCGCGGCGCAAAACAAAAATTGGGGTTTCTTTTCATTTCTGATATACAGTGTGATCAAAAAGTTCCGCACAAAATTCATAATTTAGTTATGGAATGTTTTTGCGAAAAACGCTCGAACAGGTCGATTTTTGTTTTCAAATTGCCATTTTTTGACATAAAAAATTTGATGATGACGTCATCTGTTTCTGAACTATGACACCGTCATTAATTTTTTTAAATATCAACAACCCCCAACTTTTTTGTTGGGTTTTAGATGCACTTTTCAATTGTTTATTCAACAAGAGTAAAAAAGTGCTACCTTGCATAACTTTTTTTTTTAATTACAAGTTTTACTTGAAAAAATTATTTTTTTATTCGTTGAAAAAAACTATTTCAATACGAATCCGTGGTGAAATGGCGCAGATTAGTCCAGAAGTGATTGAACGAAGTGTTCAAAGCGTTAAAACATGTCTGGGAATGTGTCAATAGTTGGCTGGTGGCATTTTAAACACTTGCGTTAAATTTTATTAAATGGTTTTTCATTTTTCTTTCCAAATTTATTGTTATTTTTCAATTTTTTTCAAGGAATACAAATTCTATTTTTGATGTAAAATAATTTTTTCAACAAAAAAAGTTATGCAAACCATCAATTTTTTGCTCTTGTTGAATAGAGAATTGAAAAGTGCATCCAAAACCCAAAAAAAGTTGGGGGTTGCCATTTAAAAAAATTGATGACGGTGTCATAGTTCAAAAATTAATGACGTCATCAACCAAATTTTTATGTCAGAAGATGGCAATTTAAAAACAAAAATCGACCTGTTCAAGTTTTTCAATTTAAAGTTTTGAATTTTTTAATGGCCAAATAACATGAAGAAAGTACAAATCTGCCGGAACCCCAACCAAAAATGTTTTCAAGAGGTATTGATCCGGAAGGAAAAAAAAAAAATTTTTGTCGCCGACCCGTCTTACATTTATCTGTTAATTCTAGTGGAATTGATACTTTAGATGATACAATAGATTATGAATTTTAACTTGCGTTATTCATTTTTTATTTTTTATTTATAAAGAGCAATGTAGATACGTTATTTCTGCTTAGTATAATGAAGAGAAATGTAGATACGTTAAATTTTATTATTATTTTTTAAATGGTTTGCTTTTTGTAGCTGTACTTAAATACATAAAATATTATCATTTATCATGTCTGCAAGCGAATAGTACTGTTTTTTCACTTTTTGTAAAAAATTTAGTTACGTTATTTTCGCTTAGTACGGCAGTATGTTTTCAATGGGGTCGTCTCACAATTTTCAAAAAAAGCATTTCTAGAAACTAAACGAAAAAATATTATACGCCCATTTTTTTGTTTCTACGAAATCACGCATTTACAAGGTAAAAAAAATCATTTGTCTTATTTGAAACTCGCGCCTTTTTGGACCGTCAACACGGGACAAAATTCACCAGACAAAAATCAAGTTACTATGTAGACGTGCCGACTAATGAGAAGCGCATGAATCAATGTGAATGCACCCCGAAATGACGTCACAAGAGGCGGTAAATGTACAGCGTTTGAAACTGCTATCCCAAATTGCGATTTTTGATACGCTCTGTTATCTTACCAAACAACTTTATGAAACAACAGAACACGTTTTAGGGCTTCATGTTACATAGTCTATGAGGTGCTATATAGTTGAATTAGTCAAATTTAATTGAGGGGGACGACCCCATTGAAAAAAATTCGGTAAGATCTGCAGAAAAATCTGGAAAGTCGTATTCTAGCCTAATTAAAATAAAATTACATATTTGTGTTTACTTTTGTATTGTTTTGCGCTTTGCCCAAAAACAAATTTATTAAAATTTGGAAAGGGCAACGTGTCGGGTCAGCTAGTTACAAAATATTACTCGATGACTATTTTATCGTAGTGTTTGTACTTAATACATTATGAATATACATACCGGGTGAGTTTTACCACCGAAGCCGAATTTGGAGTTTTCAATTGAATCGCTTATTATTAAAAAGGACTAAGTCACATTTTTGACATTTTGAGTTACATATTGCTATCTACTAAAATGGTGATAAAATGAACTAAATGCCTACCGCAATAATATTTTATAATGTTGGATGGAATGTAACATTTATTTTTAAAAAGATCTAAGTCGCTCGACCTGGTTCCTTTTTGAATTACCGATCTTGGATGTACATATTTAAATTTACCGTAAAAACTTTTATACGAGTTTGAGATCTAAAGGTGAGCAAGATTAGTCGCGTCAATAAATACATAAAACAGGCAATCTTCGGAAGTCCTCAAAAACAGCTTCGACGATTTTAATGATTTTTTTTGTGAATGTTTGTTTTTATATATTATTCAAAATCAGAAACCTTTTGAAGTGGGGAAGTAATTATTTATATTGTTTAAACACTATTTATTATATTTATATAAAAAAATTAGTTTTTCAATATTTATTCTACAAATAATATACGAAGTAAATTATAAAATTATTATGAATTGTGGATTATTTATTTTAGACATTTATAAATAAATTAATTAAAAATTGTTCATCAATACTTGTAGGAAGGAAAAATTTGAGAATTTTCCTCGATTTCCATGGGAGTCCCTGATCAGATCCTGACTTTTTGACAATGGAACCACCTCAAGAGTATACCCTTTCAAATAAAAGAAGATTTTTGTAAATTGGTCCACAATTGACGAAGAAATCGGTGAACCTACATGAAGTCGGTTAATAAAAGGGAGCGAAAATTTGAGGATCTTTCTCGATTTCCAAGGGATTCCCTGATCAGATCTTGACTTCTTGACAAAGGAACTTCCGCAAGAGTATACCCTTTCAATAAAAAGAAGAATTTTGTAAATCGGTACACAATTGACGAAGAAATTGATGGACAAAATTTGAGTATTTTTCTCGATTTCCATGGGATTCCCGGGTCCGATCCTGATTTTTTGATAATGGAATCACCTTAAGAGTATACCCTTTCAAATAAAAGAAGAATTTTGTAAATCGGTCCACAATTGACCAAGAAATCGGTGAACATAAATGAAATATAAATATATAAATGTTCTGAGGTAACAAGCATTAAAAAAAAAACACAACCGAATTGATAACTTCCTCCCTTTTTGAAGTCTGTTAAAAAAAAACGCAAAACTATTTTTTTTAGATAAATATCATACATATTGTTTAAATAATATTAATAGTTATGTCCCCGCTCCAAAAGGTTTCTGATTATAAATAATAAAAAAAAAACAAAATCGGAGCTGTTTCTGAGGACTTCCGAGAAAAAGACTTCATTGACGCGACTAGATATATACATATTTACAATCCCTTATTGTTGATACCAACGTTTCTAAGCGAAGAAAACGTTTAAAACGGGACAAAAATTAAAAGTTTGCATGGCGTGACTCTTAAACGTGTTAAAATATTAAAAGCATTATTAATTACTAATTATGGCACAAATGTCCTGGCCCGAATAGAGTGACGACAATACAGTTTCTTAAAAGTATCGTTTTCTACTTTGGTGTCATAATTGAGTTTTTGTGAAACTAAAAGTAGTGTCACAAAGAAACTTTTTGTGAAACTGTTTTTGGTGTTTTTCTTTATACGTATTTATTATACTATTATTTATACTAGTTGCACATACTATTTTTTATTACGAATGCGGAATAAATCCCAGTATAAAATGGGGTCCAGGGGTGAAGCGTCGGTAGGGTCCAGGTGCAAATTCAGTTTTAATATTTCGATAGTTTTTTGTTTAATTTCAACAACGTATTTGTTTTTTATTACTCAGGCGGAAAAATAGTATCTGTGCAACCTTTGTTACGGTTGAAAAGTAACTGTTTGCCCATTTGACACCAAACGGTTGTTTGGGTGCGACAAGTTTACTTCTTGCACACGCAGATTCAGATAAACAAACTGCTGAAATTAAATAAGAAATAACGTTGAAAGAAATTAGACAAAAAAAAACACAATCGAAATATTAAAACTGAATTTGCCCATGGACCCTAACGGGTCTTCGCTCCTGAACCCCAATTTTATACTGGCATTTATTCCGCATTCACAATAAAAATAGTATGTGCAACTCGTGCGGCGTTGTCGATTGTAGTTGCACAATATACTATATTTAATTTCAGCAGTTTGTTTATCTGAATTTGTTATAAAATGGACAAACAGTTACTTTTTGTACGCAATCCAGATCCTGGAAAGCTTGGTCAGCAGTACGCCCACGGGTCGACTCGTTCCGCTGCTGCAGGAGCAGTATATACGACACTGACGCCCAACGGAGCATTTCGATTGATATTTGATTTGTCGGGTCACGTTGTACTATTAATTATACTTATTGTTTTTAATATAATCTAACAATTTATTTGTACATTTTCAACCGGAATAAAGGTTGCAAAGATACTATTTTTCTGCCTGAGCAATAAAAAAGGAATAAACGCTCGACAAAAAAATAAACGTTCGGTAAAAGTAGTAAATGTTCAATAATACATAATATATTTCGATACTAGTGCGCTGAAACTGAACGGAAAACTGAACTGACCGTCTAAAAGTACCTTAAAAAATGCAGCTCCAAGTGTTTTAAAAGTTCAGTTGCTTAGTTGTGGTCGTATAATTTTTGTTATTGTTTATATCTGGACCTGCAGCGCAACGTAATTCTAGAAAGCCATTCGTTCTTTTGTGGTAACAATCGTTTTGTTATCGGAACTCTTGTGTTTACATATATCTGAACACAAACATTATAACCGCTAAGCTTATGTTTCCGACCACCAGAAGGCGCTGAGTAAAAAACAGTTATAATTGTGATTAACAGATGGCAGGAGGCGACAAAATCGGATAAAATTCGTTACGCCATCTGGGAGTGAAAATCATTTTCGTGACACGACTTTCATCATTGTATGGTTCCTCTATTGTTTACCTACTCTCTGGTAGTAGATAGATAGACTGTCCGCTCCCGCCAAATCGCAAGTCTCACCGCGCGCGCGCCGGAATGCGTGAACGTGGGTGGGGGGCTCGTGCTGAGCAAAACATCCGAAATGGGCAGACACGTGCGGGGCAGACCTCGTTGACGGCCTGATATTCAATTTTTGATGCGCTATAACGTTGTTGATATATTTGTACAATGACAATAGGTTACAAATTTGTGAACCTCTTTGGCTTGGCACCGACTTCAAACAGATCAGTAGGTAGCACATGTAATAATATAGTTTGTGTTTTTTTTAAAGATCCACCAACATCGCATTTTCTGTTGTAATAATAGGCGGCAACACGGCTAGGTTTTTTTTTACGACAGGCGCAGTAGAACGAGGTTATGATAGTAAACGTCTGGTTGACAATGTTGATATCGAAATCAGAATCGAAGTTTTTTAAGTTCAAGCAGAAAAATGGTTTATTAATAATAATTAGTATGATTAGTGCATAAGTTAGGTATGTCAGAAAGAGAAACGCACAGAAAATTAAAACATGGTGGACATTGAAGTACAGGAAGTGCTAGGAGGAATGCTTTCAGCTTTCATCATACATGGAAGACCGTTGGGATCGGGACCATCATCTGAAAGATCAGACTGCAGTTCTTGGCCATTATTGGCAACATGTAAAACACGGCGAACAGTACATGTGGATACCTCAAATAATTAACTATCATTGAAGACTTTAAAGTTAAAGTTTGACCAAAAAATTACTGATTTTTTTTCTCTTACTGACGATTGTTCAAGGGTGCTGCTAGGTTCTTCAGTTCGAGGGAACATTGGAAAAGTGCTTTTTTCAACTTTTTATCAAGTAAATTCCTTTCTTTACGCGGCCTAATTGAAATTAGAATTTTGGTTTGAATGTTTGAAAGCTGACACTGACAGCAAAAATGACGCGCGTCCCTGTAGTGCGGGTATATGTGTACCGCATGAAAGTAACTATGAAATAGCGATTTTTATATTAGCCAACATAAAGCAACAGGTGGTGGATCTTTAAAAAGTACACAAACTACATGTACTGAGTTATTTCTCGCTTTTTGAAGTCGGTTTCTTTTTTTTAAAGCTATTTATTTGGCATTTTAAAGTATTTTCTGATGTAGTAAGCAAACGTAAGACATCCAAAATACCCGCCGGAAGTGGCTGCACCCCAAAAATGAAGTAAAACCATGTTTTAGTGAACAGCAAATTAGTGTTATAAAATTACTTGGTTAGCGTTACCTGCCGATTGCACGTCCTTTTCAAGAAGGACTTAAAGTTGCGCTCACTTCAAAAGCAATCCTGGACACATCCACAATCAATTTTGGCACTTTTCCCTCGATTTCACCACACCGTTCCTCCCTGCTTTTGAAGAAAACTGATGAGTCACATTTTATGTCTAAAACTGTCACTGTGACATTTTTATCTGAGAGTTTTCAATTTCGCCTGGTTTGAACTTTAAATATATTTTTTTTTTACCAAAAAGGGGTACACATTGGGGTCGTGACCCCCCCTCCCTATTTTACTCCCTATTGCGAATATTATTTGTGGTCAAAATTTCATGAGGATCTGTTTACCGGTTTAGGCGCCTATAACATACGAACAAACAAACAAACAAACATTGATTTTTATACAGGCCGTTTCAATCGAAACGAGCCACCCTCAATAACTTTTTAGGAAAAGAGATTTAAGAGAAATCTAAAAACAGATCAATTTTTAGGCTTGGTGCAACCCGATACCCCTGACAGGAGCAACCTCGAATTTTTAAATAGGGAATAGGGGTCGAGTAACATGTCGTTTGAAAGGTCTTTTCAGCCACATAAGTATTTTTATTTCCATAGTCTATAAGTTAGTAATTAAAATAAAACAATTTTTTAACGGATTTGTTTTGTATTTAGACATGCTTGCAATTATTAACAATAAAAAGCTTACAATCAACAATGTTTGACAATCTGTGTTTTTGTACAATTATTTGCGTATTTATTATGTTATCAGTTTTTGACTAGAGCTTGAGAACGCAATGGTCTTTCAACAGGATGGAGCACCACCTCATTATACTGCGCCAGTGCGGCAGTTCCTGGACAATAACTTCCCCGACCGCAGGATTGGTAGACAAGGTCCTGTGAAATGGCCAGTTAGATCGTCCGATTTGACTCCCCTAGATTTTTATTTGTGGGAACACCTCAAGTTCAAAATTTATGCGACAGAACCAGCTTCTCTGGAAGATTTGCGACAAAAGATTATCCTGGAGTCTCGACAAATAACACCGGAAACATTCCATAACTTAAAAAGCGTATTTCATAATCGTCTGTATGAGTGCATGGAAGTCGATGGGAATCATTTTGAACATTTGATATGAAATCAAATTTAGTGTTCAATGCTACAGTTGCTTTATCGCTCAGGAAATTAAACACGACTATTTTGTTTTCAGTTTATTTATTTACTTATTGTTTTAAGGATTGGTATAAATGAGTATGGATGACGACAAATTTGATTACAGCGTTATTCAGATCAATAATAAATTGTCTAATAATGTTTATTCAGGCATTCCTAAATACAAAACAAATTCGTAAAAAAATGTTTTATTTTTAATTACTAACTTATAGACTATGCAAATAAAAAAATAATTATGTGGCCGGAAAGACTATTAAAAGACCTTTAAAACGACATGTTAATCGACCCTTATTCCCTAGTTAAAAAATCGAGGTTGCTCCTGTCAGGGGTATGGGGTTGCACCAAGCCTACTTACTATTGCATCAAAACATGTCCCCCTCGAGATAAAAATTGACCTGTTTTTAGATTTTTCTTAAATAGCTTTTCCTAAAAAGTTATTGAGGGTGGCTCGTTTCGATTGAAACGGTCTGTATATTAGAGGATATGTATTTGAAAAAATATAATTGAATTCAATAAGTTAAGAAATAATTAAATACTTTGCAATTTTCTTTGTATTTTTCATTTTTAAAATTTACACGTGAACAAAAACTGCCTACGTAATTGGTTATAAGTGATGCAAGAAAGAAAAGCTCTAAAGTAGCCGTATCACGTTTCACCTGCAAACAAGCAAATAATTAGTAAAAACGTTCTAATTGGATAACTGCAAAGTTAACCCCCGCATTGTATAAAGTTACAGGATGAATGACAGCTATAATGGTGCACCTCTCAGCCCTGGAGCCACTCATTAGGCTCCATTATTCCCCAGAGCATGTTATTGATACATCCTGTTTACAAACGACCCTTGTTTTAATGGTAGTCCATTTTATTGTACCTACATTGGCGAAATATTTGTATAATAGTACACATAAATGGATGATGTAAAATAGGGATGGTGTTCAGAAATGTTTTTGCTGGTTTATATTCTATTATGTAATTTGCAAGAGGGTTACAGAATAACACAATCAAGGAGTTTTGAGTGATGAAATATTAGGCTTTTTCTGCCTTTATAATAGGGACCATTCAATAAATTAATCTTTTACTTATAATGGGATTCACATACATAGTTATAAATAGTTTAAACCTTTCTTTTTTTCAAATTCACTGTACTGTCTATGTAAAGTCCGTTTTTTTTATTAAAAAACCACCAACGTCGCACTCATTTTGAAAAATCACCTTGGCAACACAGCTAGGGTGTTTTTTGTAGTGACAAATGAAACATTCTCGACATTAGGAACAGATAATCCACATTATCGCGCCTCTGCTGTCTTCAGATTGAAACTATGATGTGTTCTTCTCCAAAATTAAATCCTAAAATGCCCTAGCAATAGAGTTTTTTTTATATCATCGCTGAAGTCTTTCTTATTTATGTATTATTATTTAAGAAGCGGCTTACCTAAAGTTTAGGTAAAGAATTAAGAGTAGTTTCGGCCAGAAGTACATCCTTCCACAAAGTAGCTCCCAAGAGGATTCTTTCATGCCAATAAATGTTCGACCACTTAAAGCATTACAATTTTTTACCAACTGCTGAAATAAAGATTTTGATGTAAAAATTAACT
The DNA here is from genome assembly GCA_963583935.1 of Diaperis boleti. NCBI lineage: Eukaryota > Metazoa > Arthropoda > Insecta > Coleoptera > Tenebrionidae > Diaperis > Diaperis boleti. The sequence continues at coordinate 24,610,239 of OY757247.1, read as the reverse complement.
CTAATATCATATAATGGCTACTGGCATCTCTGACAGCTGCACATTTTCGGGACATACTCATAATACAATTATAGATGTGTTCTTATGACACTCTTCTACAACACAAGTGTTGCACGTTAACTGGGGGTGGATTATCTATATCTATCTATACAGTGCGAACGTAAAGTATGGACCCAATTCGATAAAAAAATTGAGGCAACTTTCAGCAAGAATTCCTTGAACAGGTCAACTTTGGTTTTTAAATTGCCACTTTTTCCAATAATTTTCATTTTTAGATGGTGTTTTGTTTTTGGGCTATGACGTCATGCACACTTTTTTTAAATGGCAACCCATATTTTTTTATGGAATTAGATACAGTATATCATTCTGAACACTGGGATATAAGCATCTTTAAACTTAAAATGAATAATTGCCGAAATAATTGGTGCAAAACAAAAAAAATAAAATAAAAAATAAAAAAACTGCAATTTTTCATTTTATTCTCGATTTTATTCATTATTTTGAAGAACATAGACACCAAAATGCCCTTCAATTAAGGGCAGCTACTATGCAAACAATTTAGATAGCCAATATTTTTTAAGAAGTCACAATAAATGTTCGAAGTGTCCTCCAATCATTTCTTGGCAATAGCCTAGCCGCCACTGAAACTCCTGGAGGACCTTACGGATGTCTTCAATTGTAGCCGGTCTATTGAAGTAAATCCTGCTTTTCAAATAACCCCACAAGAGGTATTCCAAAGGAGTGAGATCTGGAGATCTAGCCGGCCATTCAATAAATCCCCTGCAGCCTATCCACTGGTTAGCAAATACTTCGTTTAAATAATTTCTAACTATAATTGCATAATCGGTTGGCGTCAGAAAAAACGATGTTATTTAGAAAATCAATGTCAGTATCCAGTCGCTGCATCATGTTTTCGAAAAATTGTACGCTGCGGTCCGGATCATCTTCGTTCAATTCTATCTATATCTAATGCCATTTGTATGTTTTCAGATATTTCACGACGGAAGTTTGAGAATTTTCAGTTGTTTGCTGCCACTTGGCGGGTGGATAAATGGACATATTCTTAAACTTCTAATAGAACATTGAACTGAGTTTCTTCTTTGACTCTTGATGGGCGTCCACTTTTAGGCACTTCTAAACATTTTCGCTCTATCGTACTCACAGTTGATCTGCATAACCAATCATAATTTAAATTTCTATTCTTTCTTTTTCTGACAATTGACGGACCATTGTTATTAGTTTAGGTTTAAAAACGATTAACAACAATACTCGTAGTTATGACAAAATGGATAATTCTGTTAAGATCGTCTTTTATTTCCAACGCTTCCGTGATATTTTACATAAAACATGAACTCGTTCGTCGCCTACTATTCAAAATTTCCTACAAAAATGCTAAAATGCAGGTTCAATTCAATATTTTCTTTTTTTGTTTGGAACCAATTATCTCGAGATCTATTAATTTTAATTTTAGAGATGCTTATATTCCCGTGTTCAGAACGATATACTGTATCTAACTCAATTAAAAAAAATATGGATTTCCATTTAAAAAAAAAAACGTCGATGACGTCATAGCTCAAAAACAAAACACTATCTAAAAATGAAAATTATTGGAAAAAAGTGACAATTTAAAAACCAACGTTGACCTGTTCGAGGAAATTTTGCTGAAAGTTGCCTGAAATTTTTTTATCGAATTGGTCCATACTTTACGTTCGCACTGTATATTTAATCGTTGCACATGAATCAATTTGAACCAAATAAAACAGGCTGTACTGCACCGATTTTGATAATTGTTTTTTTTAAATGAATGACATTGACAAGTTCTTTGTGAACATTACTTTCCATTTTCAAAAATTTCACAGGTTCATTAATTATTTGCAAATCATTTTAGGGGAAAAGCGGTCCATTACAGTCATCGATTTAAATGAGCGTGAATCGTAACAAGCTGATTAACTGGAGCTAAATATAGAACTTGGGCCAGTTTTGTTGCGCATCTTGATGTGCAGTAAATTATGTTCAGAGTAGGGATAGAGCTCACTTTGAAAAATATTCTCGATTTGTACACATTGGTGCAACATGTCGGGATGTTGACAGGATTTAGTCTTAATTCAAAGAAAAAATATCAAGGGGTACCTACGGGTACCTACTGCTTCGCACAGTAATAAAAAAGATTTATAACTTTACCGTCATTAACCCAACATGAACTACTAGCTATCTGGAGGCATATTTATTTTTTAGTTTCTTTTTACGGGTCTTAGAGAACGTTAGTGTGTAGAGATAATACATTTATTTTTCCGAATGCATTGCAACGATTATGTGTGTAAGTAAAAAGCTGATTGCAATTTTTAATTTTAGTTTATTATTCAATTCAATTACATTTCTACTAAACAAAATGCTTCCTTAAAGGGAGAAAACCTGAACTAACAGCAGACCTCCTAAGTCACGACCGTAGGACAGTGAGAATAATAGTTGGATTGCTCACAGGGCGCTGCCGACTCAATAGGCATTTGAGCCAGCTAGGCTTGGCAGAAGAAGACCTGTGCAGATTTTGCCAGGAAGAAGAGGAAACAGCCCAACATGTGTTCTGTCACTGTGAGGGCCTGTCTAGGGTAAGGTTTCAAATAATTGGCGAGGAAAACCCAAGTGCAGAGGAATACATGCGGGGATCGCTGTCCAGGCTCTGGAGTCTGACAAAAAGATCAAACTTGACGGCGATAGACCTCAATGGTCGCGGTGGAGACAGGCCCAGAAGACCGCCTCCTAAACCCAATCTAATCTAAATCCCGGACGGAGAAAAACACAAGAAGTGCGTGGTAGAAATAGGCGCCGTGCCAGACAAATAATTGAAATTTCTAAAAATGTTGAAGCGGTTTTCGGTACGAACGCTTACTGCAACAGAAACAGTTGACACTGTCCCAAACAACTACTACGATAGTTGATTCATTTAAATCAGTCTTGAATAGCAATCAACAAGTAACAAATTAGGAAATAACATCCAGAAATGCCTCGGCATTTACTTTGTTTTCACAAAGGAAAAGTTCATTTACCACCTTTTACAACATCTCCGGTTCTACAATCACTCATCGAAGGTATAACATCTACAGATTACAGTTATTATAAACAAAAATGCAAAAATTTCGTCGAGAACATAAGGTCATATAATTCAGCTTTTACTATCGCAACTTCTGAAGCTGATTTGGATCAATCGGTGGTTAATGGGGTGTATCATTTCAAAATTCACAATGTTATGTATCATCGCGTTGGTGGATTAGTTTCGACGTTTGGGATGAATCCCCGTTATGCACACATTGACTTATTATTATTATCCAGACCGTTTTTTATCCAAATTACTGTTAAACAAAACAAATTAAAAATTGTAATGTGGAACATGGTAACCAGTCTTTATTCAACATTATTTATGTAAGTATTCACATTTTTATTTTTACATTGATTCGATTACCAATCCAATACATACCACTCGAGTTTCGAGTGACGGGCGATCACTAGTGTTCATTAAGCTGTTCTTGCAGTCTGTCCCAAGTGTGCTCAATTGGATTTAAATCGGGAGACTGTGGTGGTAAAGGTAAATGGTTAATACGGAGGTCATTTATTGATTGCATTAAAATTTGAGAACGATGAATGAGGTCTTGCATTATCATCAATAAAAACTATGTTTTCATCCACAGCCTCTCGGAAGTCGACCACATATTGCTGAACAATGTCATCTCTGTAGGTATGTCCGTTGACATTGTTTTCAAAACGGTGGAGGTTTGTACGTCCTTTCAAACTAATGCCCGCCCATAGCATGATACCACCGCCGCCAAAAGGCGTAACAGATTTTGTAAATTCGGGTCTATAACAATCTTCTCGGGTTCTCCAGACCCTTACTCTACGAATATCACTAAACAAGCAAAATCTGGATCCGTCAGTGTATAATCCATGCGTCCACTGAAAATTTTCTGCTAATCGTTGGTTAACCCAAGCTATTCTAGCCATTCTATTGGCATTAGTTAATTTTGGGCGTCTCACAGGCCTGCAGTTATGAAGATACGTTTCCCTCAGACGGTTTCTGATATTCTGGTCCGAAACTTCAACTCCAGAGGCGGCACGTAGCTGTGTTTGCAACCATACAGCACTCCTAAATGGATTCGTATATAGCGGGTCTTGCAGATCCTGTATGCGGGAATATTATTAGAATAGTATTAAAGCCCTACTAAGAACACTTGGAGACACGTTAAACATGGCGGCATTTTTTGCTGAAGATTGCCCTCTTTGAAGTAATAACGCAATTAAATCAACAGATTATCTATTCAAATAACGTCTTGGCATGGTGAAAATGTGAAATGATTTTTTAAATGAATAAAATCTGTCAAAGAATGCGTTTTTTATCATTAAATAAAAACATTATCATTATCACCATAAAACACAATTTTCAAATTTTTACCACTCAGAACAAGCGTTTATAAAATGATGTGTCCACAAACGACTGTGGATCTTTTAATTTATTTATAGTGTGAGAAAATAAGTTGAATTCAATCAAATTAATTAGATCTGTTAAAAAAAAAACGAATTCCCCATTCATTTTTGGGTAGTTTATTCAGGGTGTCCCAACTAAAATTTGTACCCCCCAACAATTCCAATTTCGAAAGACTCAGAAGAAAACAAATTGTACCAAACTTTCAACTCTTAGATCTCTCACCCCGTTAGCCAGCGGAGCCACCACCTTAAAAAATTTAAATGGCATGGGGGGTCGTGTGATACATCATTTTAAAGCTTATTCAGTACTCTATTCAAATCTACTTTTATCAATTTGTTTCTACAAAAAAAGCATGAATTTGTTATTTTCCAAATCAAGAGTATTCTATGTAGATTTGGACAATAACAAATTCTTATGCTCTTTTTTGTAAAAACGAATCGATAAAAGTAGGTTTGGATAGAGAATTCAATAAGCTTTAAAATGATGTACCACATGATGACCCCCCATGCCATTTAAATTTTTTAAGGGGGTGGCTCCTCTGGCTAAAGGGGCGAGATCTAAGACTTGAAAGTTTGGTACAATTTAGTTCCCCTTGATAACAAAATTGACCTGTTCGAGCGTTTTCTTTTGAGTCTTTCGAAATTGGAGTTGTTGGGGGGTATAAATTTTAGTTGGGACACCCGATATACATAAATTCATAATATATGTGGGTGTCCAATACAGGTAGCATATGTAGTGTAAACGGTCACCGAAAGAATGGCCTCAATTGTAATTTTTCTATAGCTTACGATATATGAAGAAAATGGGAATGTTCTGAAAAAAAATCACTTCAAACAATTGAAAAGTTGGGATCGATTATTGTTATTATAGTAGTACGCATATAATGTGACGGTTAAAGTATAATATTAAACTCAGTTAGTTTGAACTAACTAATATACCTACAGCTGTATCGCATGTAGGTTAGGTTCCTTCAACAGCATAAAATCGGAGCATTAAAAAAAATGAATTGTGTCTTGCGATTTTGCGATTTTATAAAAATGACGAATCTATTACCTTTTTGGAGGCTGGTTATCTGCCATCTTTACATTTTTTATCAGTCGTTTAAAGATTTAATGTGAGCTTTCTACTCTTCCAAGAGTCTTCAACGTTATCAAGAGACAGCGAAATCGCACATTAACGGCAGTTGACATTCGGAATCATCTCCATGAAGTGAGGAATATCAATATTAGCGTTCGAAGAAGGTACCAGGGCTACAGGACCGCCGCACACTCGTGTCCATCGTGTTGCAAGATTGAATTCCCTTATGGTTTGGGCTGGAATCTCTTTGGAGGGACGCACAGAGTTAGCCTTTGTGGCAAATGGGGCATTAAATGCACACAGAAGATGCATTGAAGAAATTCTACAAGATCTTGTAGTGTCGTATATGAAACTTCTAGGAGATGAAGCGGTATTTATGCAAGATAATACCAGGCCTTACATAGCAAGAATTGTTCTGAATACCTTAAGGCGAAACGCTCAGTCGCCTCAACTTTGGAACCGAATTACGGCTTTCATTGTTAGGCTATCTTAACGTATTGGGCATCAAAATTAGTAAAAAACCTTCATCACGGCAAAACGTTGTTTGTTCAGAAAAAAAAATTATTGCTAAAATGAGAAGCCAATTTTTTTTTTTTTTTTTTTAACAAACGTGTTGGTGCTTGATTTTTACTGATCTCTGTATTCGGTAAATGCAAGGTGTTTTTATAAATATTGAAAAATAAATTTGTAAATTGTCCCCAAAGTTCGCTAGCTTCAAGCAATGTTGGCGTGGTTTAAGGTAACACAGGCTCCGCCCCTCAGCGGCAGGCAGACGTGTCGACGGCTGACCGTATTATATTTCGTGTGTGCCGCAGCTCGTTCTTAAAAAGATAACAAAAAAGTAAAGTAAACAAAAACGGGCCAGTCGCCTTAAGAGGGTTCTCCAGTGGCAGGTACATTTCTGCCGGTCGAAGTACATTTTTCCGCAATATCTTTTTTTTAATCTAAAAATTTCAAAAAATCGCTCTGTAGCTGCAAAGATCTATATTTTATCAACACGCCTACAAAATTTCAACAAAAAATCTTCAAAAATAGAAAAGTTATACAGTATGATCCAAAAGGACCGCACCATCACTCGGGTGGTATTTGAAACCATTTAGTTGCTCCCAAAAATGCAAATCAAAAGTTTCTATAAGCTACTTTTACGCAGATAATGGTCCCTGAAGAATACGATTTTGATGTCCATTTTTTCTTAATTACATAAAGTAATTGTATGTTTTAATTAAGTGAGATGTAAAATACTCGTATTAAAAAGATTTCTTAGTTAATAAACATTACAATTATTAAGTAATAAAGCAGGAAAAAGCTTTGGAAAGATTAACATTTTCTGAAGAAATAGGGTCGGCAACAGGGCACCAAAAATTTGTTGGCACTAGGTTACCGTATAATCTGTCATAATAAAATAAAATTTGTCACATTTTGATTTTGAATGTCAAGTTTTTCGTGGTACTCAAAATGTTTATTGTAAACGAATACTGTGATCCTATGTATTTTGCTCTGCGAGAGTGCAGGAGAAACTTTCGACACGCTGCACCGGCTTATTGCTGAACGTTATCATGAACGTAGACATCCTGATAAAAATGTTTTTCAAAGACATGATCAGCGGATGAGAGAACGGGTCGAGCTGATACTATCCATGAAACAGTAGGTAGGCCACGCACATCAGCTAGAACGCCCCAAGTTGAAGAAGCCGTTGAAGATAACCCTAACGTCAGTATTCGAGCAACTGGACGAAATTTAAATAATATGTAACCTACAGCCTCATTCAACGTGTTTTAAAATTAGAAGCTTATCACCCTTTCCATTACACAAAAGTACAAGCTCTATGTGAAGACGATTTCCCTCTGCGAGTCAACTTTTGCCGTTGGATGCTGGATGCCATCAAATTGAATCCAAATTTTCAAAATCAAATTTTGTGGACAGTTGAATCTACCTTCGCTCGTGATAGAATATTTAATATGCATAATCATCGTTATTGGGCAATAGAAAACCCCCATGTAATACGTCGACGAGGGTTCCAACATTGATTTTCCGTCAATGTCTGGGTTGGCATCATCGGCGACAAGTTGATTGGCTCATACTTTTTACCAAATCGTCTCAATGGTCATAATTTTTTGAATTTCTTATTTAGAGGAGATTTTCAAGAGCTGCAAGATAATCTTCCCTTGATGGTTTTAGTTAACTCGGTATGGCTACAATTAGATGGGGTCCCTGCGCATTTTTTTAGACCTGTGAGACAGTGGCTAAATGTCAACTATCCAAGAGGGTGGATCGAACGCCGAGGTTACATTGCCTGGCCTCCTCGGTCTTGCGATAATAATCCTCTCGATTTTTTCTTGCAGGGACATTAAAACAATTGTTTATCGCACTATCCCCAACAATGCACAAAAACTTTGTCAAAGAATTATTGATGCTGCACAAACAGTAACGCGCCAAATGCTACAAAATATTCAAGGAAGTACTGGAAGACGGCTTCACAAATATATTCAGGCAAGCGGTTTAATTTTTAATTGTTTCATTGTTTGATTTAAATTTTGTTTTTGAGTTAATTTAAAAATTTTATGTACCTACTTTATTAAAGTATTACATTTTAAAACGAGTGTTTCCTATTCTTTAAATTCTTTGAAAGTTTACCCCGTTTTTGTAAAAATTTGTCAATTTTGAATTTGACAATGCATTTGTCAACAAAAAAGCGGGTATGGAAGGTATCTACCTATTGTCTGTGGCTTCACTATGGTTTCAAATTATTAGTAAGTGGAACTGTAAAGTGCAAGGGCAGGGCGCAAGTACAGCGTTGCCTATTTGGGCCAACTTTAAGCACTTATATCTTGAAAACCATGGATCGTAGAAAAAAACTTTATACATAATTTGAGCTTCTCTTAATGTTCTCTATCACCACCCGAACGGTGGTGCGACCCTTTTGAATCACCCTGTATTCAACGGCGCGCAAAAATTACAAAAATGTGCGGCATTGAATGTAACTTTTTTATTTTTGAAGATTTTTCGTTGAAATTTTGTAGGCGTGTTGATAAAATATAGATCTTTGCAGCTACAAAGCGATTTTTTGAAATTTTTAGATTAAAAAAAAGATATTGCGGAAAAATTTACTTCGACCGGCAGAAATCTACCTGCCACTGGAGAACCCTCTTAATGAGGTCCAAATTGAGAGATTGGACTGGCCAGCTCGGAGTCCCGATCTCAATCCAATAGAAAACATATGGGACGAGATGGGACTCAGGGTACGGCGCCATATACCAGCTCCACGTAATGCCCAATACCTTCGAAACCTACTGCTTCACGTTTGGGACGATATCTCTCAAAATATCATCGTAAACCTGAAAGCAAGCATGCCTCGACGCATGAGGAGAACCTCACTTATTGCATGAAACGACCAAAAACGTGTGACGTCACAATATTGAAACTTGACCTTTACCGATTTCAAATAAACGTGACGTTGAACATACTCATTTGTCTCCGCTTCTTTGGTGACGTAAATATTACCGTCATTTCACTGTGGTGCAACTTCTCGATTATTGAAACTATTCAGTTTACCTGTCAAACTGTGACATTCGACTAATAACAGCCGTAGAATTTCAAAATTTTTGACAATTAAAATCAATTGCGGCGACATATGGACTAGTACAAATTGCTGCCGACAACCGGACTAGTACTTTTAAGTGACAATTTTAAGTAAATGAAAATATTTATTCACACTATTTTTTTACCAAATTAAAAGTACAATAAATTGGAAAATGTTATCTGCTTAGAATTAGACAAAAATCCTGTGCTGGTCGACGGCTCATCTTCAATTCTTCAGTTCAGAATGTTCTTCTTTATTAGCGATCTCAGTAGTGATGTTGGTCCTCATTTGTTCAACAATTTTTTGCTGGTGCTCACCTCCAAGCTGTAGGTACGATTTAATCGAGTTAATGTTGCGGTGACCTGTAATTTATTTTGCTAGTGTCGATACAGCAGTAGATCTAACAGAATGATTCGATGTTTTTTTGTACAATTCAAGGTCTTTGAGGTCAACATTCTTATTTGGTGTAACCCATTTCCTCTCTGCCAATTTCTGTTTGAATTCCTTCATTATTTTTTTCTTCCTGAAAGAAGTACGTTCATAAGACGCAATCATAAAAAAAATCTTTTGAAGGCACACAGGTAGAGTATTTTCATCGAATAGATATCACTATCACTATTTTTAAATATTTTTTTTCCGTTAAAGCTGCAGAATTTACAGTTCTTTTTTTCTGGGATTCTTTCTGGTAGCATCTCTTGCTTGGCGTGACGTTGCAAAAAGAGTGTCATAAAATGGGTTAATTTCAATATTTCAATTTTTGTACATTTCTTGTACCTTATTTCCTCATGTGGTTTACAACCTTTTCTTTGAAGTTGGTTCCATCTTGTTTTTCCATATTGGAGGCCCATCAGCATTTTAAAATATCGTTCAAATCTGAAGTAGATCGTTCTAATTTTAGCTGCTTTTTCTTCAGAAAACTCGAGAATTGACGCCAAACAGATTCACGTGATCTTTTGGTGTTTGCCGGGACATTATTTGAAATGTCCTTGTCGATTTCTTCAGTTGACTTATTAAGACCATCTTTTAGGCTGCTTTCAACTACATAGTTTCAAGACACATGACAAGCTTTTTCTTGAAATTTGACAAAACTCTCGTTTTGTTTTGCAGTTGCCAATGATAGTGGAGTGCTCGCGGACCCATTCGCTTAAAAACGATTCTGTGGACCTTTCAATTATTCATAAAGCTTTTCACAAATGAAAGCTAATGCCCTAAATAAATTAATATTTTCGATAATTTTATGAATGACAATATTTATTGTTGACGAGAAAGGAGTAGGTATCGCGCGCTGTTTACAATCAACTGCATTTAAAGTTTTATAACAACAAAATTAATTAACATTGTATTTTTCGAACGAGTCGATTTTAATGTTTTTTTTTAATGTTTGTTTTATATATTATTTAAAATCAGAAACCTTTTGAATGGGGAAATAATTATGTATTTATATTGTTTAAACACTATTTATTATATTTATATAAAAAAATCAGTTTTTTAATACTTATTCTACAAATAATATACGAAAGTAAATTATAAAATTATTATGAATTGTGGATTATTTATTAGACATTGTTTATAAACAAATAATTAAAAATTGTTCATCAATACTTGTAGTAAGGAAAAATTTGAGAATTTCCCTCGATTTCCATGTGATTCCCTGATCAGATCTTGACTTTTTGACAATGGAACCACCTCAAGAGTATACCCTTTCAAATAAAAGAAGAATTTTGTAAATCGGTCCACAATTGACGAAGAAATTGGTGAACATACATGAAGTCGGTTTATAAAAGGGAGCGAAAATTTGAGTATTTTTCTCTATTTCCATGGGATTCCCTGGTCAGATCCTAATTTTTTGATAATGGAACCACTTTAAGAGTATACCCTTTCAAATAAAAGAAGAAATTTGTAAATCGGTCCACAATTGACGAAGATATTGGTGAACATACATGAAGTCGGTTAATAAAAGGGAGCGAAAATTTGAGTATTTATTTCGATTTCCATGGGATTCCCTGGTCAGATCCTGATTTTTTGATAATGGAACAACCTTAAGAGTATACCCTTTACATAGTTTTATCACCTCATTCTGTAACAGTTCTTAAATAGTATATTATGATACGAGTTTTATAAGAAGCATTTTGTCGCACGCACGGGTTTGAGTAAGTGCTACAAAATGCCTTATAAACAAGTTATCATACAGTATTTTTTCTACTTTGCCACTTTTTATACAATATAATCAAATTTTACAATCTAGGGAATTCCGCGGCGGTTGGCTACCTTTGGTGCATTAACGGCGGCTATGAAACAGAATTAATTTGAAACGTCAATACTCGTATGTGACTCGTATTTTTGTTTATCCTTTCACATGTATCAAGAACGTGGTAGTGAATTTTAACCCATCCCGAACGACCTCCAAAAACGTCGGACTCGGCTGTAACTAAAGCCCTTAACCTCACAATAATCTCCGTAACAAACGCACCCATACCACAAACAACTTGCACAGGCTCATTCTTTTTCTTTGTGATCCACGGTGTGGACATTGACAAGGACGAACACGATTTCCTGGCCCTGGAAACTCTCAATCTCCCCATCCACAGAACGTCTAGAATCAAATTCCGCCGCACAAACAAGTGGAACCCCCTTATCCGCGTGATCACCGGAGACACCCTCAAGCATTTTCTGACTTCTTCAAGCGCCGTCAGTGCTTTTGTTTGAATGGCTCAAACCGCTAAAATCCCAATTCACAATTTATTGACAGCCGTTGAAATCGACTTGGATTTGACACAGCGAAGTAAGGTTAGGATCATGCGGGATCATGTTAGGATTGCCAAGATTCCAATATTAAAAAAATAAATTATACTGTTTTTAGTGTAATTATTATAACACCGTTTTTGTCTATTATGACACTAGAAACCGTATCGTAATAGCCTCAGTACGAACGCAAAGTAGAAAATTAGTATATTATGATACGAGTTTTACAAGAAGCATTTTGTCGCACGCACGGGTTTAGGGCACAACGAGCATAGCGAGAAGTGCCCTAAAAGAGTAAATGCGACAAAATGCCTTATAAACGAGTTATCATACAGTATTTTTTCTACTTTGCCACTTTTTATACAAAATAATCAAATTTCACAATCTAGGGAATTTCGCGGCGGTTGGCACGCTGGCGAGCTGCATTAACGGCGCCTATGAAAAAGAATTAATTTGAAACGTCAACACTCGTATTTTTGTCCTTCTCAAAATGAGTTCTGAAGTTCTTCAATGTACGCCCCCAGAAATACGGGCTTTGGCGAAAATGCGATAGGCAATTTGCTACCTTCAAAGTCACGCGAGGTATATGGAAAAACATACGCCCAATTTGAACATTGGCAGAAGGAGAACACGTTTTCTACGATCTCCAAAAACATTTTCCTACCGTATGTATTTTGAGCTGCAACGCCACAATGTTGTCTTATACTATTAAAAACCTTCCTGACGGCGTCTATACACAGTCAAGGCGAGCCATCCAGGACATGTAAAACCTACAGACGCCGTCCTACACCAATGCGCCAAGAAGGCGACAAGTGTTACCAGCTTGTTGGACACCTCCCCCAACAAAATCGCTTGCCCTAAATGCACGTGAAGTTCCAATACAAGTGGCAAAAATAGTAATGCCAATTCACATTCATACATCATTGACAGCGAAGTATAGGTTACGATTGCCAAGATCAGACAGAGATTACCAATATTAAAAAAATAAATTATACTATTTTTAGTATAATTATTATAACACCGCTTTTGTCTATTATGACACGCAAAAGCGTATCGTAATAGCCTCAGTACGAACGCAAAGTAGAAAAACATCATTATGGTTGCTGACAAATTAGAAAACAGTTTAATTATGGGTTCACAAGTCCACTAATGTTTTATAGACATCATAATATTCAAAATCGGCATTATTATGACTTCATAATAAACAGGTGTTGGATAAAATACACTGTCAGAATTTTCAAATTTTCGATTGTGTAAACACTTTCCTGTCAGGCAATAAGAAAATGTGAGATAAACGTCACACAATTTTTATGGATTTTAAGCAATTTATTTTGCACCTGTCCATTATTGCTTTATAATACCTTGGCAACGGTAGCTATTTTATTAACAGCCTCATAATTCCCGAGGGCATTATGGATTATAATGCCCGCTAATTAAGGCGACTGGCCCGTTTTTGTTTACTTTACTTTTTTGTTATCTTTTTAAGAACGAGCTGCGGTACACACGAAATATCATACGCTCAGCCGTCGACACGTCTGCCTGCCGCTGAGGGGGCGGGGCTTGTGTTACCTTGAACTACGCCAACATTACTTGAAACTAGCGAACTTTGGGGACAATTTGCAAATTTATTTTTCAATATTTATAAAAACACCTTGCATTTACCGAATACTAAGATCAGTGAAAATCAAGCACCAACACGTTTGTTAAAAAAAAAATTTTGGCTTCTCATGTTGGCAATAATTTTTTTCTGAACAAACAACGTTTTGCCGTGATGAAGGTTTTTTTTTACTAATTTTGATGCCCAATACGTTAAGATAGCCTAACAATGAAAGCCGTAATTCGGTTCCAAAGTTGAGGCGACTGAGCGTTTCGTTACATACAAATTAATTAATTCTTTTCTCTTCAGTCAAAATCACAATTTTGTTATGAGCCTGAAAAAGATGAGATAATAATTCACAAAAAAAATTATACTTAATATTGTATTAATTTATTTATCAATGTTTCATGACAGTACTTTACCAATTGTGGACTCTCGAGTTCTACAGTTTTGCTCATGACATTGATCAAAAATCACTCTCAACTGCGTTTCGTGATTTTTATGTCAATGTCATTCGCAAAATTGCTAGGCGAACTTTCGTAACAATCGGTAAATTTTTCCGACGAAATCTCAACTCTTATTATATTATAACTCAAAAGATGCTCTTTGACAAAATTTTATTAAAGTAATTTTTTACGAAGAAATGTTTTTCTCCTGGGTTTGTTTTCAAGTCTATTAGTCGAAGGGCTTCTATATTCATGGGTAGCCGTGGGAGGATTTGTCGTCTAGCTCATACATTCTGGTTTTAATGGAATTAACATTTGATATGTCCCAAGTTATTATCAAAAGCAGATTTTTTTCAGTTCTTTATGTAATAACTTCGCAGGTCTCTCGCAAATATCTTCTGCTGCTTTTCTTTCCACGCTATTTGACACAATTTGTAGGGTTAGTCTGACTTACACAATGATTATGCATGTCCTCTGGCTACACTGTCCAGTCAGTAAGGATCAATTTAATGTGAAATGAAACATGAAATTGAGCCTTACTGTCTGGGCTTTAGTTAAGACGTTTCCATAGCAACCGGCACTTGCGACAAGTCGCAAATCAAATAGGGTTGTTATAGTATTTTTTTATGTCTGTTCTCGGACTACACACATCAGAATCAACTTAACCTCACAACAAAATTAAATTTACTAATTTCGGCGAATTATGGGACATAGGTACGAAGCACCCATATTTGGTGTTGAAGCTCATAAAGGTCATGGGATAACAAGGAACGAATCGTTTACAGTATGGGTGAAGGTACCACAGTCTCTAGTTTAAATTAGACCTAAAACAAACAACAATAAGCAGGTTTTATTATGAATGAATATCCGCGACCCAAAATAAACATATCAGCTGATTTACTTTGACAGAAAGTTTCTCTTGAACGTAAGTGTATTTTTGATTCATACTGTCAGAAACCAGCACATGTTGGCCCTGTTGGCTTTGAATTTTCAACATACTTATACTACGAATTATTTCAGAAGATCATGTCGCTTTAACACGCCCCTGTGCGCAGAAGAGAAAAACACGATCAGCCGGTTCTACCGTTCATTGGTTCGTTCATCTTTTCCGCGCAGCTAGTCATGACTCACGTATGCTCTCCTGAAATAATTCGTAGTATACATAAAAACGACTGTCAGAGTGATATGAAAATGTAAAAACGTTGAAATGACAAACCTCAATTGTTGGTCAGATATTGGTTATGGGCTATAACCACTGTTGTAACGTATTTCCCATTCTAAAAGGTTGGTGGCTTTTGATTTTGAGAGATACAAAGTATATTTAAAATGCATTTTTATGTGATCAAATGAGATGGTAAATTAAAAATATGTACTATCAGGTACACCCACTTTTTTTTTGACAAGATTTTAGTGTAATACATACTCAATTATGTTTTTGTCATTTATTGTTGGTTATGTTCCATAAAACTTTTTTCAAGAATTACTCTACGCAGTCTAGGCGAATCTAAACTAATCAAAGTGTCAATGGGTCTTATCGGCGAGGTGTCAATAATTATTCAATGCTGGCAGCCCACTTTAATTCCGTCAATTTTCAATTGGCACCTCGTATCTTATCATGTACCTACACTCAATTTTTAAATACCTATTTTCTGTGAATTTTAGTCACAAGTTCTAAACTTCAGTATTTGACTTTTAATATATGACTGCTAAGGGCGGAGCATTATCTTTTTCGTCTCAGGTGAGGTGAAGGTGGGAGGAAGTCTTTAAACTAAAATGGTCGTCCATCGGAACTTAAACTGCATTTAAATTAATGTTCCATCACTAATAATTTATTACCAACCATAAAAACATAATTGTGTGAGATTGGAAAAACAAAACTGGAGACCTGCGTAGTGCCTACAGACATTTATGGAGTAGTAGGTAGCTTGGAAGATGCAATAAGTCGTGTCCAATGAAACGTGTGGTCGTGGAATTTTTGAGCCGGCACGTCATTGGTGATTTTAAAAAGTGACCACTGCAGTAGCCGATTTAATTTCCTGTCCGAGCCCATTTTCTGGTTATTTTAGGTTTTATGGACCTCAGACACATATAGACGGTAATTTTAACGTATAAATGTGAACCTTCTGCGGTAAGCATGTCAGTGACGGAGGGTCGAGGTAATGGCCCGAGCAGGACACGTTCAGCAGCTGTACGTGGGCGGCTAACTCTGCACTTTTCACTACGTTCACTGCTCTTTAGTTGTGTTCGAACACCGTAGCACATGTCCATAATCTCGAGTCGATTGCACTTGCTAAATACCGTCGTTGGCTCGTTTGTTTGCTAAAACGTGCTTCTTGCTAAGAAAATCACGGCCCACCCTTGCTTCGTACGCTTTTATTTTGATGTACAAGGCACTTCACGTTTATTATATGCCATGTGTCGCGTAATAAACTCTCATTACGTGCAGATCCCAGCACGAGCTCTTAATCAACATCCAAAAGCGACACTCGATTTTACTGTACCAAAAAAAAAGTGTGCGGCCGGGGGAACCCCGCCAGCAACGAACCTCCTTGCGCGTTTTAGAGAGATTTAGATTGTTTATATTTGTATATTTTGGCATTGAGCGTTTGTTTTTGGTGCTCTTTCGATATTCTTTTTGACGCTAAGCATATGATTTCACAATTGTTTCTCTGTAATCTATGTATGTAAATAGTAAATAGTAGACACTCGAATCACATTCATTAACAGTATGTAAACAGTAAATACTTCTATCAAGTTATACAATTTTATAAACTTAATTTGATCTACATATTTCACACACTAATGTACAACATGAAAACGAATTTTTAAATAAAATAGAACACATATCAGTCACTGAACAGATTTTATTAAATTAATTGCAGTAATTGTTTTTGAATCTAAATATTTTCCACTTTTATTTTTCGTGCAATAAAATCGCCTTTGTGGATCAATTTTCTTGTTGTGGGCAAAATTGCTTGTGGGTATGAATCTTTCAAATGCTGCACGGCGTAGGTGTGTACGCCGCAGACACACACACTCACATTTTCGTTACGTGACGATTTCTGGCAAGAAACACACCCGCCGCAACCGCATAAGCCGAGATAAGGAACTTCCTTAAAAAAAAAGTAGTATAGAATTTTTGTAGCATTCAATTAGCGTAGTTGAACGAGGATAAATCAAAGTCCTTCAGAACCCGTGAATGCATTTCAACATGTTATGTAAATACCGGGTCTTCATAAATATTTATATCATGTTGCCTCTGGAAATAGAGGTATAATTATGTTTGTGTGAATCATTATTGTGAAGACCCGATATAAGATTAAATAGATTAAAACTTGATAAAATTTCGGAAAGTTGTATTACAAAAATAAAAATAGTTTAGTACACAACATGATTTATTTTTGAACCCTTAACAAAAGTTTCTATTTCTTTTTGTTGTCGCTCTGTGATTAAAACATACTCATAAAACTAATTAAAACTCACACTCTACGAAATGTATACTTTTTAAAACCCCACTGAACGAGGCGCCATTGCTTGTCCTATATGCCTGACGTCTCTAAAGTTACCATATTTGAGGACGCTTGAAGAAAATAAAATAAAACATAAAGGCACTAAACCAGCTTATTATTGTATTATGTATAAAAGTACTTTCTAAAATATTGTCTTTGTTTGGTAGTTGTGCAACAGAAATAAAGAACAAACCTAATATAATATATGAACATATGTTCGAGAATTAAAATCGATCACAATAAACGGACAATTTCCAAGAAATTTCGTTAAATTAAATTTGTCTAAGCACTGAGATATTCAAAGACATGAATGTTGAATGGAGGGCAATCACAATTTAAAAATTATTAATGGGGTTAAAAATTACGTGACACATGTCTAAAATCATCCTTTCTCTGTAGGTACTTACTATACAATCGGGTCCCATAATAATTGGATTGTTACGGGGAGATTTATTTTTCTGTTTTAAGAACACATTTTATTTTTTAATTACTCTACATTACATTGTAAATTAAATTTATTAATTTTTCTCATATTCTCAAGTAGTATTGAATTTATTGCTTTATTTGTTAAAGTATGTTTGTGTGGGAGATGAACAATGTAAATACGCCCATGGAAAATCACTTTTTGTATTATTACTACAACAAAGTGTGTCTGATGTGCTACTTTTTAATAGTGCTGAGTATAGTGCATAAAAATGGAACATGTATCGTTGACTGCGAAATTCGTTACAGTGCAATTTGGAATAGAAAATTGTGCAACGAAAATTAGAATTTCTACAGCTGGTACTGTTAAAATACGTGTATAAATCCATGCAAGCTATTACCAGGACTGAAAAGTTATTTAGAATTTAAAACTGTTATTGCGCATTCGGTTGCTACGAAAAGTGAAAAGTTAAAGAAGGTTAAGAGTAACTTTTAATCTGGGAAAATAATAATGTTGAACTGTTTTTTCCTGAATAATACATACATTTATATAACCACCCAGTGTGTGAATAGAAAATATTTT
This sequence comes from Diaperis boleti, assembly GCA_963583935.1. Classification (NCBI taxonomy): domain Eukaryota; kingdom Metazoa; phylum Arthropoda; class Insecta; order Coleoptera; family Tenebrionidae; genus Diaperis; species Diaperis boleti. The sequence continues at coordinate 24,591,808 of OY757247.1, read as the reverse complement.
GTAATTTAACGGTAGATTCATGACGGTATGTGGGCGAAACGTTTCAATAATTGTATGAATATAAAACTGATAAGAACCTCTTGGGAATAAGGTACAATTTTATTTAAACTTGTTGTGTTATACGGAAGGACTCTTATGAATTGAATACATGAAAAAAGGTTACACAATGACAGAAGTCTATAAGGTGACAATCAGAAAGTTGAAAACTGCCATACATGAAAAAAGGCCACAGAAGTGTGAGTTAAAGATTATGCTGCTTCATGACAATAATTGCCGAGTCCATAAAGCTCACCAATTCCGAGTACTAATCAAGTCAAGTCAAGTCAAAATACATTTATTTGTCTTTGAGTTGATTACATGTGATTTTTTCTTAGGTGCTAACAGATTGAAATATGGTGCTGCTGAGGCTTAGGGCCTTTTCAGCACTTGAGTCTATACAATACTAAGTCTTAATCTACTGTATTTACATGGGTTGGGTCTTAATTCTAACAATATTGAATGAAAACAAGAAGGAGAGAAGAAAGATAGTGTGGTTGTCCTGGCGTCCTGGGGTTGTCATCTTCTGTTCTTGTCCTGGGTTTGGTTCTGGGTTGTCTTCGTCCTGTTGGGTCCTGGGGGTGCTGTGGAAGAAAAACGGGGGTTGGTGGTCGTCGACGTCTTCGTCCGGTTGGGTCTTCGGGGTCCTGTGGGGTGCTGTAAGAGATGGGGGCTCGGGCTGGGGGATGAAGCTTTTCCTCGATGGAGTAGTTATCTCATTGATAGAGGTGTGCTTTCGACCAGTTCCTGAAGTGCTGGAGGAATGTTCGGGTAGATGATGCCTAGAAGAAAAGATGGTAGATGCTTGCGTTTTGTTTTAGGTTTTCTTGGGATGCGGTTTAGGAGTCTGTTTTTTGATTGGACTTTGAATGAAGTGTGGAGATTTTGGGTGGCTATGGTGTTATTGCTGGCCAACACTCGGTTGACGTAGCGTTCCTGGAGATTGGTGAATCTAGTTAGGATTGGGATGCTGTTTGTTGTTGTGTGGATTTTTTCAGAGGGATAACGGGGGTCAAGGTTGTAAATTTTTCTTAGGAGCTGTCTCTCGAAGGCGGCAATGTGAAATAGATTGCGTTTAGAAAGATGAGGGTAGATGAGTGCTCGGTATTCAAAAATAGGTCTGATGAAGGAGTTGTACGTGTGATGGAGTGTCTTAGGGTTACAGCCACGAATGTGGCCGCGGAGGAGGTAGAGTAGGTTGGCTCTGTTGCGGGCTTTTTTAAGAGTTTCTTTGAGGTCTGGGATTAGGGAACCGTTCGACGAGAAAGTGACTCCCAGATAATTTACTGTGTTAGTTTTAGGAATGTGTTGTTTATTTAATGTTAGTGGGATACGTGTGAAGTCTTTGGGTTGTTTGCATTTGGAGTCATGGGTGAAGATAATAGATTTGCACTTAGCTGGATTTGGTCGCACTCTCCATCTGTTGGTCCACTTCTCAATCTTGGTGAGCTCCTTTTGGATGGATTGGGAGGCGTGTTCGGCACTTTTATGACTGGACCAGATGGTGGTGTCGTCCGCGAACAGTCTGGTTTTGGTCCTGTGATGGTCTGAAATTGGAAAGTCTGCGCAGTAAATGATGTACAGAAGGGGTGAAAGCACGGAGCCCTGGGGGACTCCAGCTTTTAGGTTAACTGGGTTTGAGAGGGTGTCGTTTATTTTTACTTTGCAGGTTCTGTTTGATAAGAAGGAGTGGATTAATTTTATGGTGTTTGGGTTCGTGCCGAAGTCGAGGAGTTTTTGGATTAGGCCTTGGTGCCAGACTTTGTCGAATGCTCTTTCGATGTCGAGGAAGACACCTACGGAGCACTCGTCTAGGTTGGCGGATCTGTTAATGTCAGTTTGGAGTTCTAGTGTTAGGTTGTTAGTGGATCTTTGGGATCGGAAGCCGAATTGGGCTTGGGGTAGGATGTTGTTGGCTTCTAGGGTTTGTGAGAGGCGGCTGGCTAGGATGCGTTCAAAGATTTTGCCAGTCGTGTTTAGAAGAGAGATGGGGCGATAGTTTTTTGGGTCTTTGGGGCATTTTCCTGGTTTGGGGATCATGATGGTATGTGCTTCTTTCCATGCTTGGGGGAAGTAGTTGGAGGTTAGGCAGTTATTGAAGATTGTTGTGAGTGATTGTATTCCTTTGTCAGAAAGATTTTTAAGAAGAATTGGTTTTATGTTGTCGGGGCCGGGGGCTTTGTTATTTTTTATTCTGCGGATTAGGTATGAAATTTCTATGTCAGTAGTTGGGTCAGTCATGTGTTCGTCTTGAAGCTGGTTTTGGGGGTGTTCGTCAATGGGTTTAGTTAGGAATTTGTTTACGTTACGGGTGACCTTTTGATAAAAGGTTTTGTTAAAGTTGGGGTCGTTGGGTATTTGGTGGATTTCATTTAATAGGGAGGCAAAGCAGTTGGATTTTTCTTGGGATGTGTGGTAGTAGTTGGGTCCGACTGTGAGTGGGTGGTTAGTTTTGGATTTTTGACCAGTAATTATTTTAAACTTGTCCCAGTATTTTTTCCCTTGTCTGTAGTCGAGATTTTCGCATGTTTTGTCCCAAGTGTCTTCGCGGAATCTGTTTATTTCTAGTCGGATTTTAGCATTTAATTGGTTAAAAATGGTTTTTAAAAAGGGGTCTCTATGTTTAATTATTTCACGGTAGACTTTGCGTTTTTCCTTGATGAGGTTAATTATGCGTGCTGGAAGAGGTCTACGATTTTTGGGTATTGTTTTTGTTTTAATGGCCGAAATTTTCGCGGAGTTTATTGTGTCAGTTAGGTGAGCAATTTGTTGGTCAATTTCGTTGGGGTCGTTGGTTGGATTGATTGGTTGTAGGAGTGCGTCTAGTGTGGTTTTGAATTTTGTCCAGTCTGCGTTTTTATAGTCGAAGATTTGTACGGGTTCAAAGGTTTTGCGGGGGTTTGGTAAAAGAAGTTTGCAAGTTAGTGGAAGATGATCAGATGTTACTGTAGTTCCTATTGAAGCTTGTGAGTGAATTATTGGTGTGAGAGATTCAGAGATGATTATGTGGTCGATTATTGTGGCGCCTAAGTGTCCGATGAATGTAGGTGAGCGATTTAGTAAGCGATAGATAGGAAGGTCAGTTAGTAATTTTGAGAGTGAGGTGCCGTTTGGGGTGGTTCTAATGTCTCCAAAGTCTATATGTCTAGCATTGAAATCGCCTAATAGGATGAAGTGGTTTAGTGTGCATGCATACTGGAAGAGTTCTACAAGAGATGTTTGCGTTCGGAGGGTTGTAGTATGAGAAGATTGTTATTCTAGTGTTATTGATTATGGTGTCTACTGCTGTTAGTTCGAGGTGGTTTAGGTGTGCGGGTACTTTGTGTGGGTTGCAGGGAATGTGGGTTGCTACGATTATTGCTGTTCCACGGCGGTCAGCCATGGTTGGGGAGGGTGTGTGAAAGCAAGAGAAGTTTCTGAATTTAATAGAAGCAGGGCTGAAAGTCTCTGTTAGTGCAAGAATTTGAATGTTGTCGGTTTGGAGAAAGTTGTTAATTGCGAGTTTTTTGCGTTTCATGCCGGAGATGTTAACTGTGGAGATGTTTACTACTGAAGCGTTTACTGAAGCGGGTGCGGGGGGGGCCCTGATGGGGGCCGGGGGGGGGTGTTGCCTGAGAAGCCATTGGAAAGGGATGCTAGGATGGGGACAGGGGGGTCTGGGAGACAGGGTATAATCACTCGAAAGTGAAAAATATCCCGTTCCCGATGTGGCTGATTTTTGTGTGCAGCCTGAGAAGTTTTTTAGCCGTTCTTTCCACGGCCTCGTGAATTTGGGGGCGTTGAAGAGGGAGCAGGTCATACAGGATTTTTGTTGTGAAAGCGATGGCCTGTTTTGTGGTGATTTTTGGTTCTTCTTCGACGTCTTCTTCATCGTTTTCTTCCTCGGAGGGTTCGGGGTCGGCGAACTCCGCGGGGGGGTTGATGATGTGGACAGGGGCGATTGGGGTTTCGTCGGTTATGGGGGCTGTCTGAATTTTGGGACAGGACCTGGACCATGCTGGGTGGGTGCCCTTGCAAAGGAGGCATGTGATTTCCGTGGATGTGCATTTGTTTGGGGGGTGATTGCCCGGGCATTTGGGACATGCAATCTTGTTGGGGCACTGAGTTTGGGGGTGGCCAAGCTGGTAGCACTTGGCACATTGAAGCGGGGTGGGGGCTGGGGGTTTTGAGGGCTCACACTGATGGTGTTTGCCAAAAATGTTGATCCCGTGGGTTAGCATTTGATTGAGGGTATTAGTGTCCGTGGTGGTTACACGGAAAAGCGGGGTCCATTTACCGGTCTTGCGGGATCTGATTCTCCAACATCTTTCGAAGGGAAGGTTGAGTTTTTGAAAGGCAAGCATTATGTCACGTTCGTCGGTGTCAGTTTCAACGTCTTTTATCACGAATGAAAAAAGCGGGCCGGTTTTGGTTATGGGGGTTTTAGGTGAGAGAGTTAGTGCCGTTATTGTGAGCTCTGGCGCATTTGCCATTGCCGAAAGCCTTTTTTGGAGGTCGCTTGGGATTGCCTTGGTTGTTATCAGGAGGGCCGTTCGGTTGAAGTTAACCACCAGTGTTTTTATATGGTTGAGGAGGATGTAGGTTGTCAGTACCGTGTAGAGCGTCTTTTGAGTATTAATTCCGTCAGGCAGGTTACGAATGGTGTAGCGGTAGGTCGTGGGGGCTGTGGGAGACGGGGATCTGGGGCTGTTTCCGGACGACGATTGGGAGACGTCATCCGGTGAGGGGGAGCGATTCTTCGCGGTTTTTGTCATTGCTGACTTACCGGATTTGTTTTGGTTGCTGGTTTGACTTGATGTTGATGCCACGCTCTTGCTTCTGGTCATTCGCTGGCTCATCGGGCGGCGCACGATTAACAGCACAGGTCACGAGAACAGAACAAGGACACGAAGCGGAACGATGTTTACTCAACGGAGTCAACACTCGGAATTCCGAGTACTAATCAATGAGTGCAACTTTATAGAACATCCACCTTACAGTCCGGACTTGGCACCGTGTGACTGAAAGAAAGAAGGGGTGGGGTGGAGGCGTTTTTTGAAGACCTCCCGAAAGATTTTTTTGGAAGGTACAGCGTTACCGTTAGGGGATCTTATATCCAAAAATTAAATGTTAGGACTTTGATTTTTCCTTAATAGCTAGGTATATACAGGGTGGAAAGTTTAACTGGAATAAATTCAGTATCTTCATTGCAATTGATTTTGCGAAAAATTCCTGAAACACGTCGATTTTTGTTTTTGAATTGCCACTTTTTAGCCTGATCAGCTTTCTTTTGTTTTTACTCAGAGGGCTGTAACCACCCTTAAGTTTTTTTTTTCAAATGGGAAGATATGTCAACCGACACATCATTGGAAAGGTCATAAAAAAGGGTTTTGTTTCATGTAGTTCTATCTCATCTGAGAATAAGACCCTAAAAACTGTTTTTAGGATCATAGGACCAATGTTCTTTCCTGATAATCTTAATGCAGAAAGATATCTACCGTTTCTTCAAGAAACGCTTCGCCCAGCTCTGGCGGACCAATTTAGAGATAAATTATGTAGATCCAAAACTTCCACATGAGAGAATATGGTATCAACAGGATGGAGCTCCACCGCAATATGCTGCATCCGCTCGGCGTTATTTGGACGACATTTTTCATAATAGGTAGATCGGAAAAAGAGGGGCAATAGAATGGCCAGCAAGACCACTCCTCTTGAATTTTTTTTTGTGGGGGTATTTTAAAAGTAAAGTCTACACCACAAAATCCGATAATCTTGAAGCTTTTCAACAACGTATTACCTATGAAATTCAGCGAATCACTTCAGAAATGTTGTAAAATGTAAGAAATGGGTTTTATTATTGTCTTGCATTTTGTCAAGAAAGACTTGGTGAACATATTGAACATCTGTTACATTAAAAAAACATTATACTTACCTAAAATGAGATTTTTTTAATTCAAGTGCTACAATTTTCAACCAGTAAACATATCAAGAAAGAAATAGACTAAAGTTGTTTTTATTTATTTCTTCTTACATTATTAGCTGGAAAAGTAAAAAAAAAATATCGTTGTACTCCTTTTTTTATAAGATTTCCAATGATGTGTCGGTTGACATATCTTCCCATTTGAAAAAAAAAACTTAAGAGTTGTTACAGCCCCCTGAGTAAAAAAAAAAAAAAGCTTATCAGGCTAAAAAGTGGCGATTTAAAAACAAAAATCGACGTGTTTCAAGAATTTTTCTCAAAATCAATTGCAGTGAAGATACTGAATTTATTCCAGTTAAACTTTCCACCCTGTATATACATACACGATGTTGCATATAAAATAAAAAATATATTTAGTTGTAGAATTTTGACATTGAAAGTCTACTGGATGTATGAATCCGTATAAAAGAAACGTTTCAGTGATAGTAAATAAAAATGATCGTTTACATTTAAATTAAATAAATTAATTTGATAAAGTTGCACTCATCGCCGTTGAGTAACGACACTTCTGTTTAAATCCTCCCCCCCCCTCCAGTCACTATGAAGTTGCGATGCTTGTAACGAGACGGAGGTTTCAAGATGCAAGTTTGCCAGTGATGTTTCTGTGAAATACAATCCGTTTCAGAGTCGCAAGCCGAGCGGAACATCGAGACTGCAACTGATGCAAATTGTTGTATCGAGACAATTTCATCAGTGTTTTCTTCGAAAATTATGGATTACTTTTACACCCAAAAGGATCGAGATATTGTGTGATTTTAGAATACAATCTGATCGAAATATATTCCATAACAAATAGGAACAAACGCACGAACCACGTCGGTAAAGCTAGCAGGACCAAAGTCGAAAAAACAAACCCCATGAGAATTTAAAGCTATTTAAAAGCTAATTTAATGCCAAAGACTTGATTTTATTGCTCTCATAGTTTTCATAGAAATTATGGCTCTGCTGGCTTGACGTCAAGCTAGCAGGACCATTACTTAAAATTTGGTAAAAATTGAAAAATAACCACATAGGATTTTAAGGCTATTTAAAGGCTAATTTAATGCCAAAGACTTAATTTTATTGCTCTTATAGATTTTGTATAAATTATAACTTCTCCTAGGTTCTATAAAGCCAATATTTTTCCAAAATGCGCCAAACAAAAAAGGTAAAACTTGTCTTGTCTTCACAGATACCCTAGAAGGAACTCGTGTCACAAAACCAAAATTGAATATGAAGTTAAATGTCGCCAAAATTGAGAGTATTATTAGCAGAATCGAGCATGTCTTTTACTGAAACCTTAAATTCTGTGAATACTTCCCTGTCCGCCAACTGATGGCACGCAAATAAACCAGCTTGCCTTTAACAAGTTTTTTATATTTCTCGAAACCCCACCTCCCTACGATATATCTAGTTTACAACACCATAGAATTCTACCGTAAATTTTGGTACATTCTATACATTCGGTGTAAAGCAATATTGATACTGAATAGTAATAACAATATCGCGTGGAAAAGTGTAGTGTGTGTGAAAAAGGCCTAAAATGTCTATTTCGGTGTATAATGGGGTTTCCTAGGGAATAAAAAATGTAACTTTAATTATTATCGCTACAAATATTTAATCAAAAATACGTTAACAATCACACAACAAAGCAACCGAAAACTGCATTGCACACAAAAAACGTTTTCTTCGTAAGCAGTTTGTTATCTTAATCATAAATTGGTTCTTAAAAGTAGGCCTTAAAATCATTAAAATTAAAATTAAGAATTTGCCATTAAACTATGCTACAAATAACCTTCCCGGTTAATTATTGCTTTGTATAATATTCTAAAGCCATGATCCTGCTAGCTTGACGTGAAGCCATAATGAAGAACTTCGAGAGAAACCTCGGTTTTATTATCTTTGGCATTAAATTAGCCTTCAAATAGCCTTAAAATGCTGTGGTTATTTTTTTAATTTTTATCTAATACTAGCTGGTACCAGGCGCGCGTTGCTACGCCCAAAAAATCAAGTAAAACACATCTCAGTCGATTTGACCGTTGCAACGAACAGGTGAGCAACGATGGATAAACACTGAACCGATCCGAATATTATTTGATTTGTGGTAAAAATTTCATATCAAACCATTGACCGATGTAGGAGCCTATTCGCAACATAGAAACAGCCAAACGTACAAATAATAAAACACATTCTTTTTTATTGAACAGTATTTTGGAATATGTATTTAATTTAATTTTTTTCCTTGTTATTCTAAAGCAGTCGGTAAACTATATTTTTGGTTTTCCCATTTGGCGAATACATAAATAAGTTTTTCGGTATTCCCTCTTTGACCATGTGAGAAACATGGACTTCCCAAATTGAGCCCAGGAACACTCAGTGACTGTCCTTGGGCTTTGTTGATGGTAATTGCGAAAGTAAGACGGTACTGGAAATTGAAGCCGTTTGAAACCGAAAGGCAAATTGAATAATTGGTATGCATAGGATGAACATTATATTTGGATGGTCGTTTTAATGGGCACTATGTTGTTGAAGTGTTTCAGCAGCTTTTGATCTGAAATCTCTTAACCGCATTTCCTCTACATGACTTTCACGTTGGTCGGTTGTCTCACCTGTCCTATTGCCTTTCATTTGATTAGATTTTTTGGTTGATTTTCCAACAGATGGTTTTCCTTTTTTGGCATTTTAAAGTATGTTCCGTAGTAGAAGTAGTAAGCAAACGTAAGACATCCAAAATACCCGGCGCAAGTGGCTGCACCCCAAAAATGAAGTAAAACTGTTTTGTTTTAAATGTTTTTAGTGAACAGCAAATTAGTATTATAAAATTATTTGGCAAGCGTTACCTGCCCATTGCACGTCGTTTTCAAGAAGGACTTAAAATTGCGCCCACTTCGAAAACAATCCTGGACACATTCACAATCAATTTTTCCCTCAATTTCACCACACTGTTCCTCCCTGCTTTTGAAGAAAACTGATGATCTAAAACTGTCACTGTGACTTTTTTATCTGACAGTTTTCAATTTCGCCTGGTTTGAACTTTAAATATTGTTTTTACCAAAAAGGGGTGACACATTGAGGTCGTGACCCTCCCCTATTTTACTCCCCATTGCGAATATTATTTGTGGTCAAAATTTCATGAGGATCTGTTTACCGGTTTAGGCGCCTATAACATACGAACAAACAAATAAACATTGATTTTTATATATTAGATTAGGGAGCTTGATGTCAAGCTAGTAGAGCCATCGCTTCCATGAAAACCGTAAGATTAAATCTTTGGCATAAATAGCCTTAAAATCGTGCGGTTATTTTTAATTTGTACCAAATTTTAAGTCATGGTCCTGATTGCTTGACGACAAGCCAGCAGAGCCATAATTTCTAAGAAAACTATGAGAGCAATAAAATCAAGTCTTTGGCATTAAGTTAGCCTTTAAATAGCCTTAAATTCTCATGGAGTTAATTTTTGTTTTTTCGACTTCGGTCCTGCTAGCTTTACCGACGTGCACAAACCAATGAGAATGCTACCCCAAAATGACGTTTTCGGAAAAGTAGTCAGTTTTCTTTTCTCATGCTTTTAATACTTTTCATTTGTGGATTTGTGCCGCAGCAGGTTCTCGCTTATATTATTTGCAGTATTATTGTATAAATTAATATATTATAAAATTCCATTACATATCTGATTCACTCGATTTTTCACTCATTTTTTTATTTAATTTAAAACTTGTCTCAAAACAACTAGGTCGCCGCATTTACATCTGACACTGACAGTTTTCAAACCCATGTCAAACTATGTATTTCGTTGAGCATAATTATTATTATAAAATATTCATTCTGTCTCTAGTTACAGAATAGAAATGCGTACAAAACATATAAGAAACAAGTATTTCAGAATGAACATTCTATCTCAATCGTGAGAATTTTTACTTTCTATTATTAAAAGTGATTTTCGGAATTATATATCTATCGCAGCCAACTAGCTTAATTAGGCGCTCAATTAACAGCCTAGCCTTTTTACTAAACGGCGCCGTTCAACTAGCGGCCTGAATGATATATATTCAGCCGTAGCGTCTAATACAACATTTAATAACTGGCTGGCTGATGCTTAAGCCATTCATACAATAGGGTGACCATGTGACAAAAAAGATGAAATATCTGACATTAGTGACAGATGAATTTAACAGGTGACATCTTCATAACAGAATTTAATTTAATTTAATAGCGCGGGGCACCAATTTCAATGATCCACGGAAGTTGCCGTCTGTGAAAATTTGTTTTTTCCGTGGATCATTGAAATTGGTTCCACGCGCTTCGCGCTCGACCCCTTAAAGAAACATACTCTAAGAAGGTCATCTTTCCATGTACGTGAAACTCGAAATGTGGACTTCCAAAAGTTATACAAAATAGGGCTAGGCAAGACGTTATCGATCCAAGTCATTTGCCTAGCTGTTTGATAGGTTGAATATCATTCAGGCCGCTAGTTGAACGGCGCCGTTTAGTAAAAATACTAGGTTGTTAATTGAACGGTTCATTAAGCTAGTTGGTTGCAACATTTGTATTACATTCACTAATGGTGGTGGAGAAACAACTATTAAACTATTAGGCACTATATCTATATGTATATAGACTTTATATAAGGTACTCGAGGCAATTAACGCCCACTTAACTTAATTTCTTCCATAAATACTATAGGTATGTATAAATGGAACGACCGATAGGATAAATATATCAAACATAATTTTCTGAATTGAAAGACGCTAGTTGTGCGGTGTAACTACCTATATACCCGGTGTCCCAACTAAAATTTGTACCCACCAACAATTCCCATTTCGAAAGACTCGGAAGAAAACGCTCGAACAGGTCAATTTTGTTATCAAGGTAGGGAACGTCTAGTGCAAATGCATGCCTTAGAAAAGATGGGAAAGTTCTTCACTTCACTTCACTTCAACCAATCACATCTTGATCACCGCAGATATTAAAAAAATGTATCAGGATATTTTCTTAGTTTTAAGAAAAGACTGATATATTCCCACCTTGTTTCTTCTTTGATTGAGTGGATGCATATTATATTGCCGATTGCTAGCTAGTAGTAGGCGCAGTGCTGCATTATTAAAATTTCGTCTTCACTGTCTGAAAACATCTCAACAATGTTTTCAATGGTTTGGGCGTTATTTAACACATGATATTAATTGCCATACCGACCTTATTTGACCATGACGCGTAGAGAACATTAACAAATGTCAACATGTTCTGAATGAGTTTGGAAAAAAAAACTATTTCTATAATCTATTCTATTAAAGGCGCAGGCCTTCAGTTTCAACAATTAAATAATTAAATTCAATTCAATAACGTGTCAAGTGAGAGCGCTATATGAAGCATGTATGAGGAAGAGCAGTTGAAACGTATATTGTGGAACAATTTTGTTTTCACCGTCAAGTTGGCGATTGAGAAAGTAAAGTATTTGTTCGGTCGATTATAGGCTGCGCAGCCAACACAGAAATCCCATTTCGTTGTTTAACTTTGCGATGGGAGCATGTCTTGGACCTCGGATTTTCTGCTCGCATGCTTGATAAAATCTATTCGACCTCGGATGCTTACATTACATTTCTTAATAAAAGCTGCGTTAGGCGACGCCGACGGTACGATAATTCCCCCAACGAAAAACACATCCGATGGTGAAAATAGGTTGTCTAAAAAAAAAAAAATATTGGGAATCGATTGAGGTACCGGCGAATGCCGTATGGGCCGTCACCCTGCGTTATTTACCAGTTGAGTGATCTGGGATTGTTGCAATTTTGTATACATATATTGATCTTCTATCTATTCTATTAAACGTGAACGATATGAAGCATCTATGAGGAAGAGCAGTTTGAAGCATCCACTCTGCACTGAGTAACAGTGTCTACCTGCTACTACCTACCCACCCTAAACCTAACGACCACGTGCTAAGTGCTAAGTGGTTGTGTCTAATATCGGGTGACTATAATTATTTTAAAATTATTTTGTTGCATTGGTCATAGATTTAATTTCCGTTTCACTCTGTTGTTGAACGTGGAGCGTAGCCCCCGGGTTTGGCTAGTATGTAATAAATACTACATATTGGAAAACAGAAGTGAAACTGTATGATTTGTAAAAATGAAACTGGGAGCTCACAAATGGTCACAATGTCATGAATATGTTTACGTCTGCGGAGAAAGTTATGAAAACAAAAGGCATTCCTTGCAAATGTTACTTTCAAAAAATTACTTTAATATCCACCATTTCCAGAACTTGATATTGAATCTAATACGTATTACAGTTGACGTGCCTAATGTTGACATAGGACGTGGCTCCCCCAGAATTATTTTGGCTGTTGTGATGGGAATAAATTAAACAGAAATTTTAAAATTAAATAAATGAACTTTATGCTTGTAATGAATTTATTTAATTATTGAGATCAACTTTATTAAGCAATAAAAAGAAAAAAAAATGCAAAATTGATCGAAATTGTATATTGTGTCTCATCTATCAAAAGTTCCACAACGCGTTGTGGTCGTTTTTTTTTTTGAGTGAGCGTTTTCGGATTTTTAACATACATAATTATACATGTAATAGGTACAACATTACAAAGTTTTGTAATTTTTAAATTTTGTAATTTAAAACTTTTTATAATGTAGGTATTTATGGTCATAATATATTATGATCTTCTGTACTGTCCATCCGATAGTAACAGTTCAAAACTCGTAATGGGTCGAATGTGACACAAAATCGCAAGAAAAAACCAAAGGTGACTTGGGACAGCAGAAATCCATGAAATCCAGATATAATTATACAGGGTGACTCACGAAGTATAGTAGATATTTAAACCTCAAATTATATGGCCCCTAAACGTAGTTTTGACGGTATTAAAAAACGCTTAATGTAAAGTGGCCCCACACGAAAAAATCACTTATTCCGATCCAACTTTCGTGTAAATTTCGTGCATTTGTTACCTTATGTTCCGAACGTCCGCATTACATACTCATAGAGTTCCCACAGGTTTCACATAATATGATAATAGACATAATCATATCGGTCACTATTTGAAAATAAAGGCATTTTAAAATATTTAGTGTGCAACGTCAACATCAGTCAAAGTGATACTGAAAGTAATTAATTGGCAGCCGTTCATAGCACTCGTTGCAGCAAAAAAGTCCTTTTTTGTTTAGGCCAAGAGATAAGAGTTTATTTACTAATGGTTCTTCAATCATGCTAGCGGTTCTCAATCGGTTTTCGCGTAAATTTTAAAACCATATATCTTGGAGTTTTTTACAGTGAGATTTTTTTTATATTTTTCTAGGTCTCCCCATATTAGGGACTGTCACAGGTTTACATAACTACTATACTTCGTGAATCACCCTGTATACATAAGTCTCCGAATATAGAAAGTAAACAAACAGAAATTCATTTTTAGCTTTTCGGAGAGCAGTAAAGGTCAGTTTTGTGGAGACTCAATGTTGTACAACAAACGCCTGTTGAAGTAGCATATTTTTAATACAAACATCAGTCGCACTTAGTAAATGCTATTTTTAATATTTTTCACTTTTTTTTTGCTTTTGAACAGTTGAAACCCATGTAAAATGAATAATTATTATGGATTTAGGTACTATGTCCATACATACAACTATTATCGAAAGTAATTATGGTAGCTAGGTAGTATTCTCAGTTTTTTTTTTATTTTTACATGTAAAATTCCTGTTTCAAAATCTGTTATACACGCGGTATATTAGAAATGGAATCTAATCAATCTAAATTGCACAATGTGACGAAATATATTAGAGCACATACGTAAACACTAGAAAAACTAAAGGACTGCAATCAAATTGTGTTTTTAATATTGCTTTTTATTCACTGCAAAAATTAGCAACTTCGTTAAATGTTCAATGTTCAATATAATTTAAATATCAAGATCGGTGAAAATACTTTAACATCATATGCAGTGCAATCAAAGGAGGTTTTCATCTAGGAATTGATTGTTCTCAGTCGAATTAATCGCCAGTTCAAATGAGTTCCTTTACCGGAGCAGCACCGAGAAGTAATCGGGCGTGTTATTGCTACCACCGGGTGTGGATGAATTTGCGTTATTTCTGTTTCTTTCGGCGATCGTTATTGCCGCAAATAAAGCACAACATGCATAAGCAACGCACGTGAAAAAGGGAGCGCGACTTAATTCTCACTGTTTTGAAAGATTATTAGCAACTACCTCGAAGACAGGCGTCGTTTGATCTCGAAATGTTTATTTATGAAATTTAAGTGTCTCGCTGAAGGAGGTACGACCATCTTGATTATAAATAGTTATGTTATCTATCATTCATGACCTGTTACTGAGTAATGTCAAATCTTGTAGTAAACAGAATGATAATAGTATCCAGAAATGCCTATTATGTATTGGATTTTAACACTCTTTTCTTTACTTACAGCTGGAGCACCGACAAATTTTAGTTCCGTAAATGGAGGAAATCCACCTGGTACAACGTTCACTAGTAATGGTAATAGTAATGCCTCCGCCGATTCTACGGAAGAACCTGTTCGAACGATTAGCACTAGTTCCAATCGTTCTCCCCAACCTCAACCAACGTCTGCTAGCACAAACGCATCCAGCACCAACAGCAGTAACAGCCAAAGCAAACCCCCTTATTCATATGTAGCTCTAATTGCGATGGCAATTCAGTCTTCTCCTTTGAAACGCGCTACGTTATCAGAAATCTACGCATACATCACTGCAAAGTTTCCTTTTTTTGAGCGAAACAAAAAAGGGTGGCAGAATTCAATAAGACACAATTTAAGCTTAAACGAATGTTTTATCAAAGTACCAAGAGAAGGCGGTGGTGAAAGAAAAGGAAATTATTGGACTTTAGACCCTCAATACGAAGACATGTTCGAAAATGGAAACTATCGGCGGCGAAGGCGGATGAAACGCCCATACCGTGCCCAAGCATACCCAAAGGCTTTTTTTGGAGAAGCTCTAGGACAACACGGCTTACCTTTAGCTCGCAACATTTTCACTCCTCCGTCTTACCCACCTCCTTACTCTCGTTATGACACCGCCACGTGGCTCGGGCAGTCACAGTTAGCGTCATACACTGGTTGCAACAGTGCTGGAGGATACGCGCAACAAGGGTATCCAAGTCCTGCTGCTTTTAGTCCTTGTGGTGTGAGGCAAGAACCTGCAGCAAGATATCCACCTTACTGGCCTCCCGATTGTGAGTACCCCCCCGGCCCCCACAGTTCGCCCCCTGCTGACCCACAGCTACTGTTACAGTGGTGACTTCAGTGAAGGAAGAGCCTAGCAGCCCTACCTACCCAAAGTGCTTCATATAAGAAAAAAGAGTCAATTACCGATTTTGTTCATGGCATCAGAAGAACACATTCAAGGTTTTTCAACATAAGAACTTCATTGCTTCAGTAATTTTGTTGTCTCTAAATTTATCAAAAGCAGAAGCACTACTAAATACATTAATTTTGTTTATTTATATTCCGTCCTATTCAAGCAATGAGATCTTTTGCAATCAAGATCCTTGTTTATATGTATTTATGTATGTAATTTAATTATATGTTTAACAAATTATGATTTATTTGTCCATTACGATTGTTTTTCTTTGTTAATTTTCTTTACACTTTACTAATGTAATAGTGAAAAATTTTAAATAAAATTTCTCAATAATTTATAAATTTTTGTTCCCAATTAGAATGTCTTAATTCAACTGAAACGTTTAATGTAGAAGTATCCTAGAATCACGTAAGTTGTCCGCTGGTTTATAGCAAAATGCAGATAATACAAGCATTTTGAAGAGGCCGACTAAGAAAGAACTATCACCCAGACGAAAATTGAACGACTATTAACTTCTTTTTAACCCAACAGAAACAAACATCAAAGAAGGTGACATTTTTTTTCAATTGTGTAAGCTTTTATACCGAATGATTCAGAGTAACTTATGATATATGTATACATAATGGACTAAATGTGAACTCCCATTTAACTTAAGGAGATTGGCTACAAGAATCTAGACTTGTAGATATACTTAGTTTTGATAATACAGGCTCTTCATAAATGATCGAGTAGGCTTTGGACGTAAAATATCTCCATCTCACTAGATGTGAATCTTGTTTTCCACGCGTAACATAATCAGTAAGATTCGATAATATATAGTATAATCTACAAACTTTTTTTAGTTTCGTAACAACATTAATTACCAAAAGTTTCCAATTTTGTACGTAATCAGTTAGAATTTTGTTGTGCTAGATACGGGGGTACCTAATAGCTGCGTACAGGGTCTTGGTATGCAGGCAAGCAGAACACTTTCTATAATGTTGTTTGTTCTATAACTGAGTAGCAATATTCAGTTAAAAAATTGATTCGTGGTCGCTACTGTATTTTCGTATGAAACCAAATGCGTAGTTTCTAAAGGGCTAGGCGGTGCCGTGCACCGGGGCGGTCAAGCTCAGGGGGGCCCTCGGACACTGACCACCAAACCAAACTTGCGATAATTTCTACCACCTTCTCTTAAATTCTTTCTGTTATTTGTATAGTGTTGCCAACTTTACTTATTGAAAAGTTTATAATATTTTAAATTTTTTCATTGTTCTATAAACCGTTACTTGAAAAAAAGCTTCCAGTTCCATGAAAAATCTTACCATACTTATTGGAGTACTACTACTATGGTATTTAAATTTAAATATGTAGTTTGTATAAACAACATTGAAGAATCAAAACAAGGTTTTTAATTAATTTAATTTTTGAACATAATTATAGAATAGGCATACTACTGCTACCTTTCGATTATCTTGAACGAAAATCGATATTTATTTATAAAATGCTAGCCGGGGATTCCTCCACGACGTTTTGTAGCGTAGCATTGCGTTTCTTCTTCCTTTTAACGTCAGCAAGTACCCGAGCACACACGAATTGTATTCCATAAATTAGAAAACTAAAATTATGGATAAAAAAAGAAACAAAAAAGATAGTAAACAAAAATTGGCCAAAATTGGCAAATTTCTTATACAGCCTTCTACGAGTACTTCTGGTCCAAATATTTCTACTAATAGTGACTTAGATAATGTGGTTACTACAGTGTTGCTTGAAAAAAATTCGACAGTTGTCTACATTTTTCGAAAATGTGAAAGATAAATCTTTTTTTTACTTTGCGTTCGTACTGAGGCTATTACTTTTCAAAAAACCGGCAACAGAATGGTGAATAGAGGTGAACACCATTCAGCTGTTACTGAAGGTGCAGGAGAAAACTTTGAACATTTGCTGTAATTCTCAATTATTCTACATTATTTGTTAGTCTTTTATTTTCATGAGAAACAAACGTCACAATGTTTACGATAACCTTAAATTTTACTGTGAGTCTAATCTGTCAGTCAATTTGCAGGCTGGGCCATTGCATAATAAAAAAGCCGCCTACTCTAATTTATAATTTAAATGATCGCACGGTATACTATTTATGACTTGGGTGACTTCACGAATTGGATATTAAGTGATAATGAAAAACGTCAAATTCTTGATATGGGGCCTTTAGAGCGTCCAGGGCCTTTCCTAAAAGACATCCACCAGAACAACAGGTGTTTTTCAAAATCGTACTACTTTTCAACTTCTAAATATGGACTAGTTAATCGTTTTTGGCTGTGTTATTCCAAAATAGTGGATGCTGCCTAAAGCTCCTTACTAAATAGTATGTAGTTTTGCTTTTCTGTGTTCTATAGACCACGCTAAAGAGCTGATGATAAAGTAGCTTTGCAATTTTAAAATATTCATGTTTTAATTTTTTTACTTGATAGAACCTAATCAGTTTAGATAGGGCTCTCAATTTTTTTTTCACCGTTGGGAGAGGCAAATCAAGAAGGTGTGCAATTAAAAAATTTAGACTCCTAACCAATTTCTGTCCAAATTAATTGAGCATTATGTAATTAGATTATTAAAATATCATTTAAGCATAACCATTCAATTATGAAACCATATTATCTTGTACACTGTTCATAGGTGTAGTTTAATTATGTCTTATAATTTATGAGACATTCACTTCAAAACATTCAGTATAAGAATAATTTTATTAGAGTATTATTATTTATAAATATTAATATTAACAGCTTTATTCACTTCAACACTTTCATCTCTCGCAGTGGCGAGATCTACACTGCACAGTATACATACAGCATGCAACATTTTGATATCTATTCCTCTTGCCTAAGTGCTCGACGGTAGCTAAAGACGTTATTCCTCCATTCGCATCCCATATGTTATGTGTGTGACAAACATTACGTGTAAAACGTAATGTATTTTTTTCACTACTAGCTTCAGAAAACATCATTATATAATATCGTGTTTGATGCTTCAGAAATTGTTTTTCTGTACCTTACCTAATAATGAATTTTTCTCTCCTACTAGTAGATAATAAAAACAATATTGACAATGTTGGCATGGTTACTGCCGTACTTGATGTTTTGACTTGACATTTGCTGTCATTATTAATGATGGGTGACAGCTCAACAATGTAGAACTGGGGAGTTGGAATTTCTTGCGAAATGTTAAATTTGCCAGCTAGACCACACTAGCAACATCGCAACAAAAATAGAAATGACAAGTATTGATTAGATTTCACATGCTACTTGCTTTTCATGGATATCTTTCATGGAACCTTTCGCACTATCATGATTATAATTTGACGAAAAGTTAAACAAATGTTCTAGTAGTGAAAAAAAAAAGTATATAAACCACGGTTGAGAAGCCTGCTTGGCATCTTTGGCAATAAAATAAGCTCGACTAAGAAAAATTGCTTCTCAACCTTGGTGTATAATTACTATTTGCTGCAGGATTAGACAGCATTAACGGAAATAATCTTATATACAAGGTGCTACAAAATGATTTTCATCTAGTTAATTTTGGATTTTTACGTGTAAGTTTTTCTTTTTGCATTTGCTAATTCTGTCTATTCTGTCAATAATGCATTGGTTGTCAAATGATAAACGTCAATTCATTAAAATTTAAAGAAGACTCATCCGAGGCTCCGTAATCGGAACGAGTACACTCTAAACCCTTTAACAGGGATGAATTAGAGGATAAGTATGGTGCCAGCAGCCGCGGTAAGTGTCTTTATTTTTAAGATTACATATATAAAAACTACACAGAGAAAAAGGATTACTTGACCGGAATAAAATTTATTTGAACCGAACAAATTTGTTTTGGTATAATATGGCGAAGTAAATCTTTATTTGTTTTCTATTACCAACTTTGAAAGGCTTATAAAATATTTCTAAGTATAAAATTATTTCTTATTATTTATTGTAGAGGAAATTAAATAGAAACATACGAACAAGTAAACATTTATTTGAGATAGTTTGGTGAAAGTGAAAGTTTGGCGAAGTGAAAGTTTTGGAGTTAACTCCTTAAGAATCGATTTTGTACCCCGGGCCGCTTTTCCCCAAAGGGGCCATCCTTTAACAATCCCCCTTGGGACATGGTCCCCCTTGGGCTGGGCCCCTTGGGCAGGAGCCTCCTTGGACTGAGGACCCCTTGAGTTGTGGCCCAATTGGGTAGGAGTCCCCTTCGGCTGGATTTAAGCGGGCATGTGTCGTTTTGCTATAGTCGCGAATTAAGCTTATAGTCCGGGACGTAGCGTTTCATTTGAACAAGTCATTTGATACCGACTAATATTTAAGAACGTCAGCTGCTCCAGTAGCGGTGCAGCTAGAAGTGACAGCATGTGAAAGTAGTTAAAACAAAATTTGGTCTTAGTATATTGATACCGCACAAAAATTCATGAGTTTGATTTTTATACTTTTAATATAATAAAGAAAATCGCCAGTCGTATTTTTAACGAGGGTCAGTCAGCGTCATAAATAATGCTGCGCGCTCAGTGCATATGAGCGTTGCATAGTCGCTTTGGCAAATGAAATGATTTTTACACCCACAAGCAGTCAGATGATGGTGATTTTTATTTTAGGTAATATAACTGGACGGACGAAACAAGAAGAACGAGTACACCATTCTCAACAACATATCTTTCTTTACGAATATACATAATACGAATGCATTTTCGTTTATAATACTAACGTTCACTATCAATAAATGATTCAGATTTTTTAGTACTTGTCTGGTTATACACTCACCCCCTTGTCTCCATGAGTTCTAAGATCAGCTTACATTGTCGATATGGTCGTATAATACATGATACCAAGAGATCATTTAAATTATAAATTAGAGTAGGCGGGTTATTTTTTATGCAATGGCCCAGCCTGCAAATTGACTGACAGTAAAATTTGAGGTTATGGTCTAAACATTGTGACGTTTATGTGTCTCATGTTAAATTGTTTTAATTTAAAGAAAATAAAACACTAATAAAGAATGTAGGTTTATTGAGAATTACAGCAAAGGTTCAAAGTGTGCTCCCCCAGCTTCAATGCAGTTCTTAACTTTCCGTTTCATATTTTCAAATGCATTTTCCAACATCACAAATGGTATATATAGCGTTGCATGCATTAAAAATTGCCTCTTGCAGTTCTTCAAGATTGTGCGGGTTATTTTTAAATACAGTGTTTTTGAGATACGGGAAAATGAAATATGTAATCTAGAATTATCCGGTCAGGTTAGGTCCGGATTTCGAGGCGGAAATTGAATGACACGATCATCATAAGGGCGGCCGCACATTTCCTACTTTCAGATCCCATTGTCTGAAACGATTTAGAATCGGACGACTACCGCACACTACCGACAAAATACTTCCGATTGTATGAATTTCATTTGACTCAGCGGCATTCTACACGTTGCACATCTCCATAGAAAACGGACACAAAGAATCGTATGTTTGCGGTACAGACATACAAAACCATTGCACAGCGCGCCTCTCGGTAGTCGGATCAGACTTTTTGTCGTTCCGACCGGTCGGACGCACTGCGCTTGCATGCGACTCGGACGTCCGATCCGATATCGGATCTTAGGTGTGCGACAGTACCATATAAACTCACAGTGAAATGTGCGGTCGACAATCGTATCTGAAAGTAGGAAATGTGCGGTCGCCCTAAAACCATAAAACTAACACTCGCTCCACTACAACACACTAACTTCACGAAATCTTGTCACAGATTTATAAATTTGTTGGACTAATTTTTGATAATCTGCAGGAACATTAGGAACCAAATTGTCAACAGTTAGTAGTGCCAACCTAATTTAAATTTCACAGCCTACTCTAATTTATAATTTAAATGACCGCACGGTACTTATGAAGTATACTACTTATCATAAAAATCCGAACACCAAGAAAAACTTTTTTTTTCAACGAAATTTTGGGTAAAATGGTTCTATTAGCATGGATATCGTTTGGTTTCAATTTGAAGCAAATCGGTTCACAGATAAGGTTTTTCTTTTCATTAACTTATCGCATTAGTCGGTTTTTGTTTTTCCTTTATGGTTTGTTCGGTATCAGTTGTCGTTTGTAAGTGTAGGAGATAAGAAAGATGCCCCCTTTAAGAAGACGTGGTGGTTTTCGGCAATTAAGTTCATTTGAACGAGGACGCATTCGAGATCGGTGCATCTCTACAAAACAGCTTGGTACAATGTAGAGGGTTTACTCATTGCAATGCCGACTATTTACTGCAGAATGAGGTCCTGGGGGCTGCGCAGTTACCGTCCGCATTGGATACTTCCTTTGACGGCAGTACATCGTCGTCAACGCCTTGAATGGTGCCGTGAAAGAGCAAACTGGGATGAGGGACACTATTCTCTTTTCTGACAAATCGCGCTTTTGTCTCGGAATGCATGATGGTCGCCAGAGGGTGAATGTTTTGAAAATATGGTGGCGCTGCAATGGGGTTCTAAGAATTTTTTTCTTTATTTTTGCCAATTATTTTATAATTTTTCTCTAAAAATTTTCGCGTATCAGAACATGTAAACCCAAAATTTCACCACCCACCACCCCCTAATATTTTTTAAAATGGAAGAATTAGCGGGCAAGCCAGCGTTCGGGCAGGACAACGTCTCTCGGATCAACTAGTTTTCAAGAAATAATACCAAACCTATTGGACATAAACATGCAGTTCCAAAACTCACTCCCTAGATAGTACATAGTCATTTGGCGCTCAAAAAGAATTGTATTGAACTGGTGGTGTAGATTTGTTCGAGAGAGGCCTGAAGTCTAGTCGTTTTGGAAGTAGAATTGTGTTGCTCGAAGGACCGTTAATTTGAATTTGTAGTGAAACACTCGCGATTTAAAGAACTTACGTATTAACGAATATTTGATGAGTGATAGTGAAGGTTTCTTCTCCCGGTTTAGTTTTGTATTGAATTTGAATAAAGGAACCGTGTAACAAGTGCCGTAAAGTCTATTCCAACAAGTATATTCCAAGAAGGTCATATTCAGTGGCGGCTCGTGGTTCATTTTACAGGAGGGTTTCGAATTTTAGCTGTATATATTTATAAGGATGCGTGAAAAAAAAATAATGCGTTTGAAAAATAAAAATCTAAGAGTATTATTTTACTTAAAACATATCGACTTTTTGTTACCTTTTCGTTGAAATCTGTTATGGATTTTCTATACGCACCGTCCAATTCTGATCGAATATCAACACTTCCTATTATTGTAGCATAATTCATGGAACTCTTCATGTGCTTTGCCGATAATGAGTGTTTTCAATTTTTGTTAATGTTTCAAGTCTGACACCGTTCTTACATAAAAGGCATTTGTCACTTCACATCCACAAATCCAATACTACAAATCAAACATGGCCTTACGACAATTACGGTGAACTTCTTTATTTTTGTGCTTGCTTGTCTGTCTAATTTGCATTTCTGGGAGTGGACGACCATTCGTTTTAAGTTCCAACCGTTTCTCAAAACTTAAATCATGATTACTATTATTTTGAAGTTCTTTTATTGTTTGAAGTACCGACATGATGAAATTTGAAAGACTAGTAGCTAGACAGCTCACAGCAGTGAACTAAAGAGGAACACAATATATCGTACCTCCTACCAGTATCAATCTGTTAGTCGGACGTCCGACTTTCTATCTTTATCTTAAGCATGCATTACGTCGATTACATGATTCGATTTTACAATGAGACGACACTCGTGGGCTGTTGACCGTTAGAGCGGAGATGGAGCGGAGCGTCTTGTTTCCTTGTTTAGTACAATGTAGAAATGCAATAGCATTGTTTTTGCCGTACTCGTTACAATTGGCTAGCAGCAGTTGCTCAACGAGGGCATGAGTACTTGACCCGGGCGAAATCGACAATCTCCGCGCTCGACGGTGGATAAAATTCTTTGGGACAACCACAGAGCTAAACTCAATAGATAACTTATGCGAAAATTCAAACATCATAATTTAATTGCAATACTTATATTATTATATTCCACAAAACAAAGAGTCTTGATACTGCCTTTTTCACTGTTTTCTTTTGGGAGGTCATTGACCGAATGACCCCATGAACGAGCCGCCACTGGTCATATTTCCCTGTATGCAAGTGAAACTCGAAATGTGGATTTATAAGTTTGGGCAACAAAACAGCGCCATCGTCCATCGAATTGTCAGAAAAAAGTCGAATTGCCAGAAAAAAGTCGGAATTGAGAGAAAAAAATTGTTGTCAATTATTTTTCCATTCATGTTCGTTCAACGCCTTCGTACCTTTAAATTTTTTTTAAATGTTTTTTTTTATAAATTTCTGCATGTTTATGTGTATTTTATTGGCAACACCATAGGATGTTTCACGGCCATTTTGTTTCTTTTTCACGCCATCGCGTCTTGTTTAGGACTTTAGTAATACTTTAATACTCTTAATACTTTTGAATTTTCAAGAAATATCAAACAATATTATTCAGCAATTTTTTTTTTAATAAAGTGGTTCAATTTAACCCAGTTTCCCTATTAAATTTTCTACAAAATTTAAGTTTAAATATTTAAGTTTACTACAGTCTATACCAAATGATAAAACAAGGGAAATTAAAGTGATTTTGTCCAATAATGTATGTACACAGGGTGTTTCAGAAATCAGTGCGCTCGCCGGGAGACTTGTGATGTGGCGGAAGCGGACAGCCTATCTATCTACTACCTATTTGGCACCGACTTCAAACAGATCATTACATAGCACATGTAATAATACATGTATTCAATTATTATTTTTCACTTTTTGAAGTCGTTTCTTTTTTTTTAAAACCTAATTTTTTACTATTTTAAGTGATAAGTATAGACCTAGTAACGTAGGAAATACGCTTCTCCAATAATGAGGTCCACAATAAAATTAATGAAGAAATCGGTGAACATATACATAAAAGGAAGGAAATTTTTTTAAAATTTCCCTCGATTTCCATGGGATTCCCTGATCAGATCCTGACTTTTTTACAATGGAACCACTTCAAAAGTACACCCTTTCAAATAAAAGACGAATTTTGAAAATAATGACATGAAGTCGGTTAATAAAAGGGAGAGAATCTGAGGATTTTTCTCGATGTACATGAGATCCTCCCATCAGATAAAAGAAAAATAAAAGAAGAATTTTACTAATCGGTTTATAAATGACGGAGCTCTGAGGTAACAAACATAAAAAAAAAACATACAACCGAATTGATAACCTCATCCTTTTTTGAAGTCGGTTAAAAATAGAAAACTCACCTACTAAACGTCATTACTTCAAGATCCAATGCTATTATTGATGAGAAATGAACACATAAATGCGTATTATTTAAGGTGACTATTTCACTCATCATATATATATTTTAACCAATCATATGTGATCATTCAACGATGGAATCAAAATTTAAATTGACTATTTCATTCACAAAAATTTCATCGAATCAGAGTCCATCATCTTAAACAAAAAATTGTTTCGCATCGACAAAATTTCCAATTTAAAATTTTGCTGGGGTTGTTCAACCAATAGGAAGCGGGAATGAAGCAACCAAGCTGTTTTTCAGCGGCAAATTTTCTTTTGTTTTCTCGCTAACATAGTAACCGATTTTTCAATAATTTTTGCAAACGTCAGTTGTAAAAGATGACAGAATAACTGCAAGTAATAACTGCACAGTAATTGAAAACATTAAAAAGCATTTCTAACATTGTACCTCCAAATACGATTAAAACTAAAGCGTCAGTGTGACAACAGTTTACCGAATTTTGCGAGCAGCGGCATTATAATTCGCTTTCAACAACAACACCTGAAGAAATTGCAAAAATATTACAAGATTGGGCATTCAACATGAAAAAGAAGAACGGAGAAAACTACAAAGAAACTAGTGTCAAATCAATGTGGAACACAACAGCATTAATGGTCCAGGAAAAATATTTCAAGGGTTATAATATCAAAATCAATCTTTTTTCCGATATCTGTTTTAAGGAAGCTAAAAATATTCGTAATGCCAAAAAAAACTTCTTCAGGAAAATTCTGATACACGGAAATTGAGTGCCGAAGCTCTTCAATTGCCATGGCAAACAGCTGTAATGAAGAAAATGCGGAAGGGTTACAAAGAAAATTTTTTCATGTTTGTTCATTCGAGCTTGCCTGGAGAGGCAATGAAGCTGTAAACTGTAAAATGCACTTTTTCCAAGATGGAGTAGATAATGAACGCGAATTTACTGGTCGCATTGCATCCAATTCTTTTAAAAACTACTCAAGGTTGGTCTAAAGCTTTGGCTTCCAGTAAATGGCTTATAAAAAAATAGAGAAAACGTTAGTCTCTGCCCTGTCAGATCACTTAAATTTTTTTAGAAAATCGAGGTTCAAAATTAACAAGCGATACGATGTTCCTGACTGTTAATTCTGCCTGAACGAAAGGTTTGTGGTTTAAGAACTCAATAGGCATAAACACCCTTTACAAAAGAATCTGCGAATCTGCACTTAATATTGGATTTGACGACAAGAAGTTAAAAATAAAAAATCATTCTCATAGATCTTCTGCAATATCTGCTTTGGGCAGAAATTGGCTTGGAGAGCAGCTAGTAATTAAAACCCTATATTTTTAGCTTGACGCAGTTCATCATGACAATTTAGTTCAAAATTTGAGAGGGAGCAGTAATGACTCGTCCAAACAAACCTCTAAGGATGTAGAATGCAAAGAATTTAAAAGAAAATGTTTATTATTATAATTATTGTTCGTTTCACATAGGCAAGAAATAAGAAATAGTTTGGAATTGTTAAAATTTGCATCTAATTTAATAATAAAATTGTGTTTCTTATTTAAATTTTTATTCATGAAATAGTCATGTCGAATACAATTCGTAATATAATTTTGCCTGACAAAATTAAAAGATTATTCTACTCAAGTTTGGTGCTTTGGGCAATTTCGCTCGTGACATTGACAAAAAATAACTCGCCTAACGGCTCGTTATTTTTATATGTCAATCTCACTCGCGAAATTGCCAAGCAACAAACTTTCTTAATAATCATTAATTTTTTTCGGCAAAATCACTTATATATGAAAAAATCAACTTGTCAAAATTTGATCGGGGGTTACGGACCAATGAACAGTCGCTATTACACAACGTACCTCATTTTTCAGCGAAAAAATAACAATTGCTGCAGTCATTGTGGCAGCATACTGCATGTAAAATACCTCAATTACCTGTCACCTTCCACCACATTATCAATAATTTGGGCGTTTTCGTGAAATAGTCTGCCGAATATAATTCGAGTTGAGATTTCGCTGGAAAAATTTACCACTTGTGGACTCAACTGCGTTTCGTGATTTTTATGACAATGTCATTCGCAAAATTGCTAGGCGAACTCTCGTAACAATCGATAAATTTTTCCGACGAAATCTCAACTCTTATCATATTATAACTGAAAATATCATCTCTGGTGAAACAAAACTGGCGCCTTCGTGGTAAATCCTCAGGCTGTAAAAATTGAACTTTCTGTACGTGATAGGGATACAATTTTTGCTCTTTCACAATTCTCCAAATCGTGCAAAGCGATACTCCAACCATTGGGTTGCGCACAACATTAATGGAAATTGGACACACTGCAATTTGGAAAGCGTCTTTGTACTTTGGCTAAATTTCCTTGACCTTCTCCCTGAATTAGTACAATCTCCGTGTATTCGCTGTTAGAAAAAGCCGGCATCTCTTATTATTAATAACCTTAAAAACAAAAGTAAAAAACAATAATAACAAATTACCGCGCCGCAGAAAATGATTTCAATAATAATAATTATTTGAGTTTTATCAGCAGGTAACTGTGATAAAAACGGGACTGTGTAAAAAATTTAGAAAGATGATAAACACGCTGACTTTTCTGGACAAAAACAATTATTGAAAAAACAAATATCCATATATTTTATGTACGGCTCGTGAGTTTGTGTAGGGGGGGAACATGCTAAAGAAAAAATGTGTTTTCAGAAAAATTGAAACCACTGCTACGTCGTTTCAATTATTGCACTTTCTGAAACACCCTACATACATTATGTATTTATACAGAATTTCTTTCTTTATACTTAGGTATTAAAATTTCCTAAATACAGTTATAAATGTATCGTTTGGTATTTCTGATCACATAATTGATAGATCAAGTGACTTACCTGTAAGGAAAGTTGATCGAAATTATATGAGTATTGCCGTTCGAAGAATTACAATGACAACTTGTAGTCGCAGTTTCTTGCGCTCCACCACGAATGTTTAACATAAAATCCACTTATCGCCTATACCCAACACGTTGCTCTCGTCTGGCACGTATTATTCTCATTGCGAATTTGAGGGTAGTTCTAGAGCGTTAAGGACCCCACGGGAGGGAGATGTTTGGGGGGGATTGTAATTCTTCGAACGGCAATACTCATATAAGGGGCAAATTTAAAGCATTTACTAATTCTTTGGGGAGAGGCTGGAGAAATCAGTTTCCTGTAGGTTAATATTAAGACGTGTATAGTTCTGGGTTCGCAAGGCCTGAGCCCTAGATATGGATGATTCAATGAATGATACGAGGCATAAATGTGGTTTTTCAGGGAAAACAAAATAATTAATACTGATTAAGAGTTCTTAACCGAAGAGGTTTTAATTCTATCGGGTATGGTTATCTCTAGGCTTTATCATCACACCTTATGATATTGTGCAGTCTAACCTTGGACAGAGTCTGTGGTCGATGTGCTAATATTAAAGGTAATAAAGTCCTAATTTGATTATGAGATTATAGAGATTGAGACTGTCTCTAAAGGATAGAACTCTGATAAATAGGAGAGAACTGATGAGGTATCCCAGATTGTTTGGTATTTGGGTTTTGATGGTCTAAGATTTCGAAACCTTTTAAGAAAATTCTGATGTTCTTCAGAAATTGCAAAAATGAAGGAAAGTGCTGACTGCGCTGAATTCACAGTTGAATACAATGCGTCAGGTGTAAATTGATTATGGAAAGATGGAAACTGTGTCTATGCAATTTGAATACGAGTTACAGTGTAGATCTTTAGAAAATATTCATCATTTGTGAAGGTATAGACTGTATTGGTTCATTGTCTGTGCGGAGACTGACAATTTTATGGCGGTTAAGCCTGATTTTGCATGTTCCTTTTCAATAATTGAGGTCCTGATAAAATTCGAACCTTTAGGATTATCTTTCTCCATAGGGGGTGACTGTTCCTAAAAGGAATTAAAAGTGGATTCTTAGTTGGTTGAAGAAGGGGTTGCTGAGTAATAGCTTTCGATAAACCGGGTACAAGGGTTGTGTAACCCAAGTTGGTAGGACTAGTATGGCGGTCGTCCTTTAATCTATTATATTCCTCAAACAATTTTAAATTAAGGAAAATGGTGGGAAGGCAAAAAAAAATGTTTTCAAAAGATGTATCTAAATGCGTTTGCGATAGACTCTGGGTCCGGTTCTCACAAAGATCATTAAACGCATTTGGCGTTTAATTTGGTTGCAAACAGTTCAATCGAAGTGGTATCAAAATGTCTACAAATTTTTTGAAACGCAGAATTACATAATTCATGTTTTTTTTTTTTTTTAACGGGATTCTTTGTCTGTTTGAACATTATGTTTCGTATATACATATATACGAAGCAGTAAGGAAAATGTTGCATTATTCGCACCACTGCCAAAATATATCCCTGGCAACCGTGTTGAACCTGGGGAATCTGACACTGCCTATGTGTTGTATGTATGTTAAAACTAAGAAGAATATGACAGTTGGACCTTCCTTTGGCAAAGGAGTTTAAGGCATTAAAAGCGGCCATTAATTCGAGAACATTGATAACGGCGCCCCAACCAGATTTTGGAGCGTCTTAATAGATTTCTAGGGCAAAATTATTACATAGGTTCGTTGCCTGACTGTGTGAGAGTGACTCACTCCACCAGTCTAAATCGTGTTTTGCTGATGCTGATATGATCATTATTGGATAATAGTTTTGAAAATATATTCGATCGCTTGAGCGACTTAAATCGTAAAAGAGGGGCTCCTTGAGTCGATTCGTGTGAAGACACATTGTTTATAAATTATCTAACCGGAGATCCAGCTTAAATGAGTTACTCAGAAAGTTACTTAAGCCTCCTGCAATTGGTATCGCCTCCCCTCCTCCTTCTTCATCCGAATATTTATTTGGTCCGGAAGGTAAAACCCGGTCGGTTGAGTGCAGATGGACCGGGAGTTTGGGACCGGTGTAGCCGAAGTCCTGTCTTGAAAGTAGGTAACGTCCGAAGAGGAATTTCTGAAGAAGCTAGGTGGCTTCTTTGTTTCTTGTGCGGCGTTGAAGTGCTCAGGAAAAGCTTGTCCAAAAAAAAGGAAAGTGCCAAGTGGCAATCGCCACTAATTTGTTTCACAGCAGGGTCCAATAATGGGACTGAAATTGAAATCTTCCCCGTTAAAGACCAACGGGACTAAGGCGATGTAGTTGGCTAAGGGTGGGTGACCGGTGATAAGATTGGATGAAGACATGATGATAGTGTCGTGACTTCTATGGGCACTTCTAGCCCTTTTGACCCAGCTGAATTAGTGCCCAGCAGCGATTCTAGATGGGGAGTTATGAAGTATTCTGGACAACAACAGAGATTGTAAGAATCCAACTCCGGATGGGGCTGGTAGGTATGGATAACAATAGAGATTGTAATAATCCAAGCACGCCCTGAACTATAGCGGTCTGAGAATAATCGGAGAATAACTAGGTTCAGGTAATCCAACTCCGGATGGGGCTGTTATGGACAAAAACAGAGATTGTAATATCTAAGCACGCCCTGAACAATAGCCATCAGAGAATATAACTATGTTCATGTAATCCAACCTGTTGACTCCTACGAAGGGTTGACTCCGAACCAGAGAGCTGTTTTTGTGTGTGTGTGTTTTTGTATACAAATGAGCTTTGTTGAGCAGCTCAGTCTAAACTGAAGATTTAAACTACAAACTTCAAAAAGGTTCTGATGTAAGTCGAGTCCATTTAAGGGAAAGTCGACACAAAATACCCAAGTGCATTTCAGAAAACGGATTGACACATGTGAGCAGAGAAAAGTCCAGAAACCGAGGGACAAAGTATAGCACGTCACAACTCCTGAGGGGACTAGTATGGACAACAACAGAGATTGTAATAATCCAAGCACGGCATGAACTATAGCGATCAGAGAATCGACTTACTATGTTCATGGAGTCCAACTGCTGATGGGGCTGTTATGGTTCATGGAATCCAACTCCTGATGGGGCGGCTGTTATGGACAACCACAGAGATTGTATATGCAAGTACGCCCTGAGTTCTGAACTATAGGACTAAAGAGTACAACTATGTTCATGGAATCCAACTGCTGATGGGGCTGGTATGGTTCATGGAATCCAACTCCTGATGGGGGCGGCTGTTATGGACGACAACAGAGATTGTAATATCCAAGCCGCCCCACTCCTGAACTATAGGACTAAAGAGTACAACTATGTTCAAGGAGTCCAACTGGTCCACTGGATTGACTGGTCGACTGGAAGTACTTGGACCCAGCTGACGGGACGTGCCGGGCTATTCGATGCATGGGTTCGAAGCAGATAGCGACGCTAGGAGAGGCGGACTCAATAATTGTAGAAATACCCGATACTTGGATTAATTACTGGCTGTTTACATTATGTTATATAGTATCATTTAACACAACGTTCTTTCTGTTTTGCAATAATTAGGTCGAATCGAAGATAAACCCAAAACCAAGCCTGCGATGGTTGTAAGCACTTTTCTCAAATGTAATATAATCCAAAAGTTTAATGCGTCAATACATTTTCGAATGTTTTATAATGATTTGGACTAATGATTAAAATGTCGTCTAAATAGGCGACTCAGGTGACACCCTGGGTTCTCAAGTGACCGAGAAGTGGTCTGAATCTTTGTAAAAATAAGGGCGCGATGCAAAGTCCGAAAGGTAAACAATTATGTTCATGTTCAAGTAACTCACAAGGAGGAATGTTGTCGCACCGCCATTGGGTCGCAGGGCAGTGACGACGGAATAGATAGATTCAGTGGGTACTTACTTAAGGTTTCCGGGATTTCCTTAAAAAAAAAACCGCTTGAATTTTGCTTTTCGGTTGGAAGGGTTAGCCCTGGGAACTTTCACTTTGTCCATTTTCGGAGCACTTAAAATACGTCCGTGGTGAAGCACGAAAAATTTGCAATGAGAATAATACGTGCCAGACGAGAGCAACGTGTTGGGTATAGGCGATAAGTGGATTTTATTTTAAACATTCGTGGTGGAGCGCAAGAAACTGCGACTACAAGT
The DNA here is from genome assembly GCA_963583935.1 of Diaperis boleti. Taxonomy (NCBI): domain Eukaryota; kingdom Metazoa; phylum Arthropoda; class Insecta; order Coleoptera; family Tenebrionidae; genus Diaperis; species Diaperis boleti. Next base: position 24,560,184 of record OY757247.1, on the reverse strand, counting down.
TGTCATTGTAATTCGAGAACGGCAATACGAAATATAATTTTATAGATTTCCTATGTAGCGTATTATTTTTCTTGGATCTTTGCTTTAGATCTTTGTGCAAACACAGTTAAAAGTTTCGTAGAACATTCCGAAATTTTGGCAGCCCATGTAATCTTTAAACGTATGCTATTGTAACGAGTGAGCAACAAAATTCGAGATCGTAGGTGCCTCTGAATCCAAAATTTTGAGTCGATTCTTGATCGATACAATTGTGTAAAAAGTCATGGAGTAATGTGAATTGACGATTAGTAAAGTAAAAGAACCGATATACGTTTAGCCAACTGCGATCACGAATTTTGTTGCTCACTCGTTATTATGGACTAATACAGATTGCCATTAGATTTAAGTAATTTAGCCAGTTATTATCACAAACAATATTCAGAACCTTTCAATTCAGATATCTGGGACAGTTTGTAGAGGTCATTAACTTATTAAATTATCCGACAGGCCGCTATCAGAATGAGTTCGCATGAAAATCAAATTTCTGAGACAGGAAGCACACAGTCAAACATACCTAACAGCTGAGGGAAAAAATAAATGCCGGATATACTCCATATATCGTTGACATCCACCCCATGTAACACTTGCGCAACACTTCACCGAATCAACCCTCACCGTTAGCTGCTAAAGACTATTTACAAAACAAGATATTTCACTCAAACATTTGCCGACAACAAACCAGATCTATAAATCATGGAAGAGTCTTTACAAGTATACCGCCTTTATATGTATATTAAAAAAAATTGTAATTCACCCCAAAAAATACAGGACTTGATATTCAATGTGTTCAGTGGTAATTAAATTATCAAGTTGTATGGTGTGGGTGGGATAGGACAGTCGACACGAAAATACCTCCCGAGGAAGACTTAAAATAAGTCCAATAAATAACCATTAAGCACGCCACGAAAAATAACTCGAGCATCGTACTCTGACTAGCCAAAATTCAAGACAGGGGTACACAATAAAATTTAATGGATAGAATAAACCTGTCAAGTAAAAAATCTCTTAACGCCTCGTGTAACTAACTAAAGTTGAAATTTTGAGGAAATGGAGTGATTGACTTGCACCAAGCGGATTATGAGAAGTTAAATAGTTGTTCACCCGTACTCAAAACAAACAAGTCGTGAAATCTTTAGTACGTATTTTGAAAACTGTCATTTGGGATCTTTATGTTTACTAAACGAAACCGAACGTTTTAACAAACACTCATCTCTGTATCACAAACATATCGTTGTATAGTAAATATCAATTTTTTAACGAGGAGTGTTCAGATTTATGTCTATTATTTTTTAACAATCAACAAACTAAATTTCCTCAAAACAAATGACTCTATTTGTGGTTGGAAGGTGGTTTCAGCGAAAAAAAAAAATACTGAATACTGCCATCTGACCAGGATATTCTGCCTGGTCAGTAATTAATTATTCTATTAAAATACTTTGCTGCTTCTAACTAAACTGAAAAAATAAAGCAAGAAATTAAGTGTTAAGTGATGCGGCACATGTTGACATTGTGACATAGTGCTGCGTTGGTGAAACAACCAACAGGTGCATTTTACATTATCACACCTCAAATAATTTATTTCAATCATTGTACAGGCTAGGGCCATTTTCATTCCTAAACTAAGATTAATATCTAAGAGCAACTGGTTTATTGTCTTGTTCTCACTTTGTTTTACATCAGAAATATCCAAATCAAAATAATTACATATTATAGTAATTAACCATAATTTGCATGACTCGAAATCACAGAAAAAATTACCTAATACTGATAAATCAGCAAAACAATCATTAATTTGCGACAGTGAGTTTTTGCAATTTTATCCTGTCAAGCTTTTAGAAACCGTTGTGTTTTCAATCTGTATTCATTTAGATTATATTAATCGCAAAATACACAGAGCTTCAAAACTCTTGGGGGGTCCATTTTTAGAAAGGAATAAAACATGTTTCAATTACTTTCATTACATTCATTATTGATGTTTTACATACATTTTGTTTCTTTGTTTACGTGTAATAATGGAAGACATAATAATAAAAAGAAAATTGGGACCAAAAATGGTATGTAAATTTCCAAAATAATGCATTTGAAGGAAAACAGCAAATTTAATACTCAGTATGACTTTCTCTGTTCTGGAGAAGTGATTTGAACTACAGGGGCATTAGAAGAATTAATTTTTTTCTTGTGGAAATTGTGATTTGTAAGTAGTGTAAATAATGTAAATATTGAAATATAATAAGTTGAAAAAAAAATTTATAATTTGTTTAAAGACATAAAGTAACCCAACAGTATATATTAAATCCATCTTTTCCGCAATTTTTTATTTTTGTAATTGTATTTGTACATATATTACCTTGTCCGTAACACTACTTCTATAAGTTTATTCAAATTTTAGTATCTTAATATCGCATCAGAATTGCGAAATTTTAGTATCTCAGGTTTTCAGCTTCTTAGTAGGTATCTTAGTTTTCCAGTTTCCATCAAGGGTCTCGCTTTATTAGGTCTAACGTTCCTGTACAGTCCTACAAGGGGCGTCTGTACCTGAGTAAGGGTTTCTCCCTCCCCACCAGTCGTTTTCAAATTCATACCATTTTAGTTAGTTTTTAAGTAAGTCTGTAAATAGCTTCCGTTGGACATAGTTGTCCTCCGTGTGACTCAATAAATATTATTAATATGTTTAAAGAGTGACTTATTCGAACATACGACCCACGGGTCTAACATTGGTCCTTCGAACCGGATCTAGTGCGAACAAGTATAACAAATCGCGAGTTCAGTAACAAGCATCATCGGCAGCAGTGGTCGGAAACCCCTACAAAGAGTGCGCCACCCCGAAGATCGAAACCCAAGACTCGAGAAAACGCAGTCCGAGACAACGTCCAAGGCAGGTCCTCCAACATCTCCGAGGTCCATAACGTCGTCAGGTCAGTGTCTCTCTTTATTCCTAAATCATTCATAATTCCTATTCACTGAATACAAGACAGCTTCGATTCGCACTAAGAGCCACAATTCAAACTCATTCAAGTCAATTCATGCATACATCTCAAAATAATACATTTAAGCAATTGCATTTACCCGTGTAAAACAATTACTCAATAAATCAACATTCACGGCTAATTAGTCTCAAAACATTCTCAAAATGACCAAACTTGACGATGCAAAAATCAAAATTAACACTGTTAACGAGAAATTAAAAAGAGTAGAGGAATTCGTAAAAGCTTTTGATATAACTAAAACTAGTATTAGCCGCTTAAAGGTGCGCCAACAAATCCTTGTAGATATTAGAAAAGAATTTGATGAAACACAATACGAGTATGAAACGTTAGATTCAAAAACGCAGGAAATGAAAGAAACTCATCGTGCTTCACGAATTGCCTTTGAAGACAAATACTGTGACATCATGGCTGACATGATAGACACTATCGATAAAACCGAAAATTCGTCTCAAAAACACGTATGTCAACCCTCTACTTCTCAGAATAAATCGGTCCCGAGTTCATATAGCGATATTAACGACGTAAGTTTAAAGTTGCCTGTAATAAATTTAAGCACTTTTTCGGGTGATTTTAAAACTTGGACTAATTTTGAAAACTGTTTTAAATCCGTTATTGATGAAAACAAATGTCTCAACGACAAACAAAAGCTGCAGTACCTAAAATCCTGTCTTCGGGAGGAAGCGCTGCGCGCGGTCGAATCATTAGCTATAGAGGATGAAAATTATACCGCGGCATGGAAAATTTTGGAAGATCGCTTCAAAAACACCCGATTAATAGTACAAGATCATGTGATGTCAATTTTGAATGCCGCCACCATAAGTAAACAGTCTCACGTCGCCTTACGCGAATTATTAGATAACATAACGATGAACATAGCGGCACTAAAAACACTAAAAATACCGGTCGACTCATGGGACGCGCTTATAATCCCAATAATTGCAGAAAAATTAGATTATAATAACAAAAAAGAGTGGCAAACCTCCCTTGATACGTCAGTACCTACCTACGACCAATTCAAGAAATTCTTAGAAAAACGTTGCACGGTCTTAGAATCGTTAAATAACATGTCAAATAAGCCGTCAAATCAAATATCATCATCAAATAATTCATTTCAAAAAACAAATCATCAGTCTCATAGACGTACGTTAGCCTTAGCTGCTACGAATCAAAGGCCAAGCTCTTTCTGTTGTGTTTATTGTAAGGCTTCTAAACATTCAATCAATCAATGCACCGAATTTATAAACCTATCAGTTCAAAGTCGAAATGAAAAGTCTAGATTGATGAAGCTTTGCTTGAATTGTCTTCGAAACAATCATATCACGTCAGCATGTCGTAGTACTACAAATTGCCGTTATTGCAATAAAAGACACCATTCATTATTACATTTAAACAACAATGAACAAGCAACCCAAAACCAGGTGGATGGAAACGCGGCAATAACATTATCTAATCACTCACTTTCCAAATTCGCAAATAATACCGTAGTCTTAGCCACAGCCATTGTCCTAGCAAAAAACTCAAAAAATCAATTCAAGCCATGTCGACTATTTCTTGATCCGGGTTCAATGTCAAATTGTATCACAAGGGAAATGTCTAAGAAATTAGGTCTTAAACCGCATAACGAGAACTTTGAAATTAAGGGTGTAAATGGCACTGCTAGTACTGCCACGCAATCTGTTTTAATTGATTTAAAATCTAATCATAATGCGTACACTGTGAATAAACTTAAATGCATCGTGGTAGACAAAATAACCGAGCAAATACCATTGGTGTCAATAAACCCGGGTGCATTGGAAATTCCCTCGAATATTAAATTAGCCGATCCAAAATTCTATGAAAGCGGCAAAATCGACCTTCTGTTGGGCGGCGAGCTCTTTTGGTCCCTTTTATGCATTGGGCAAATTACTCTACCATCGGGACTAATTTTACAGAAAACCCAGTTCGGTTTTATTGCCGGCGGTCCCTACAATAATTCAAATGGCCAAAACAAGCTACCAATAAACACGACCGCCTGCAATTTGTCGGTAACAACAAGCATCCGCAATAATACATTAGAAGAACTAAACAATAAAGTCTCTAAATTCTGGCAAATTGAAGAGGCAGGTATAAGTTCATGCGAAAAACAAATCTTATCTACGGAAGAAATTCAATGCGAAGAACATTTCAAGGCTAACACAACTAGGGATATAAACGGTCGTTTCGTAATCAAATTACCAATTAAGAACAATAAATTCAACATCGGCGATTCAAAAACCTTAGCGTTAAAGCGCTTTTACAACACCGAAAGAAGGTTCCTAAGAGACCCAGATTTAAAGTTAGAATATTCCAAATTCATCAGCGAGTACATTCAACTGAATCACATGCATTTAATAACAGAGATTCCTCATAAACCCACCGTTTATCTACCACACCACGGGGTTGTGAAGGAATCGAGTACGACAACGCGACTTAGGGTAGTGTTTGACGGTTCCGCAAAGTCTTCAGATGGTCACAGTTTAAACGACAATTTAATGTGTGGACCTACAATTCAACGCGATCTATTTTCCATAGTTTTAGAATTCAGAACATTCAAATACGCATTAAATGCTGATATCACCAAAATGTACAGGCAGATTCTAGTTCACCCTGAGGATAGAAATTATCAACAAATTTTTTGGCGTGATAACTCAACTGAACAGGTCCGCACATATGCGTTGTCAACTCTAACTTACGGAACGAAGCCCGCGAGCTTTTTAGCAACGCGCTGCCTAAAGGAATTAGCCGATATCAATTCAGACAAATTTCCTAAAACTTGCGAAATCATAAAAAACAATTTTTACATGGACGATCTGCTAACAGGATCCGACTCAATAGCAGACCTAATAAAGCTTAGAAATGATATTGTTCAAATTCTTAAGCAGGGTCAATTCGAATTGCGCAAGTTTCAATCAAACGATACCAGAGTTTTACCCATAACATGCGAAAACAATGAGCCAAGATTGATTGTCCAATTAAACAAAAACGAGCAAACAAAAATTCTAGGTTTAATTTGGAACCCTAATTCGGACACATTAAATTATAATGTAAACGTAAACGATATTCCGCAAAAGGTCACAAAACGCATAATATTATCAGTAACGTCGCAAATTTTCGATCCACTCGGACTTATTGGTCCGGTAATAATGAAAGCCAAGGTCCTATTACAACAATTATGGGCATTAAAATTGGGATGGGACGAATCGGTTCCTATGTCCGTTCACTCAGCGTGGACCGAAATGATAAATGAACTACAACGATTAAAAAACATAAAAATTCCACGCAGGATAATTTCTAATTCAAGAAAGCAGAATCATGGAGTTGCACGCCTTCTGCGATGCATCGCAATTAGGTTACGGTGCCGCGATTTATTTGAGAACCTTAAATGAATCGAACCAGTACGATACGAGACTTATTTGTTCAAAATCCCGCGTTTCGCCGATGAAAACCCTAACTCTCCCGCGGCTCGAGTTGTGTGGGGCCCTACTACTCGCGCGTTTAGTAACAAAAATTAAAAACAATATATCAATTAATATCACGCAACAATATTTCTGGACTGATTCCAGCATTGTCTTAGCCTGGATCAACACTCCGCCAAATTCCTTAAAAACCTTTGTTGGAAATCGCATCTCGGAAATAACATCATTAACCGCCCCGCAAAATTGGCGACACGTTCGGTCGGAACATAATGCAGCCGATGTTTTAAGTCGAGGAGCATATCCTTCTAATATAATTGAAAACAAGGCTTGGTTTAACGGACCATCCTTTTTAAAGGACGAAGAACACCAGTGGCCACAATCAAACATCAATATTGGCCAAGTCCGAATCACCGAAACGCGCGCTCCCGAGGTAATATGTAATTTAAACATAGAAACAGCAGTCTTTCAAAGATTTTCAGAATTTAAAAAACTACAAAGAATCACGGCTTGGATAATGAGGTTCATAAAAAACTGCAAGGGCACGGACAAAATTTTAACACCAAACTTATCAAGCGACGAATTAAAAAAATCCACACTGACGATTGTACGGGCTGTTCAAGGAGCGGTCTTTCAAAAGGAATTTTATTTATTAAATAACAAAAAACCGTTAAACGAAAATTCAAAATTGCTACCGTTGAACCCATTTCTTGATAACCAAAACATCATACGAGTCGGTGGCAGGTTAAAAAACGCAAACATTAATTCTGATGTAAAATATCCGATATTGTTACCAAAAGGCCACTTTGTAACAAAATTAATCATAAAGTACACACACGAACAGCAACTTCATGCTGGCCCCCAGGGCACGTTGGCAACACTTCGCCGACAATATTGGATCATGTCGTCACGCAGTGCCATACGACAGGTGTTACATCACTGTCACAAATGTTTTAGGGCAAGGCCCGTAGTATCAAAATTTAAAATGGGCAACTTGCCCGCTCACAGGGTTCAACCCGCTCGCCCATTTACAACGACAGGTATAGACTACGCCGGGCCCTTTTATATCCGAGAAACTAGAGGGCGCGGTAAAAAATTGAATAAGGCATATGTAGCCCTCTTTATATGTTTTGTCACAAAGGCAGTTCACATTGAACTTGTAACGGACCTCACAACCCAAGAATTTCTTGGCGCCCTAAAGCGATTCATAAGCAGACGCGGTCACCCGCGTAATTTGTACAGTGACAACGGAACTAATTTTGTGGGTGCGAAGAATGAATTGAACGAGTTATTCAATTTCTTAAGGCTTCAGCAAACTCAAAATAAAATTTATAATGACCTAACCAACATAGGTATAAACTGGCATTTCATACCTGCCAAATCACCTCATATGGCTGGTTTATGGGAGGCCAACATAAAGACTGTGAAAACGCATCTAAAAAGAGTGCTTGGGAATACAAATCTAACGCACAATGAAATGTATACACTCTTAGTGCGGATTGAGGCTTGTTTAAATTCTAGGCCTTTAACACCCTTAACATCAGATCCCAACGACCTCGAAGTCCTAACTCCCTTTCACTTCCTCATTGGGGAGACGCTGACGACCTTTCCAGATTATGACTGGAGCGAAGTACCGAGTAATCGGCTATCGAGGTGGCAGCTAATGGAGAAGGTTCGAGCCCACTTTTGGAAGAGATGGAGCAGGGAATATTTGACGTCATTACAAGCACGCGGAAAATGGCACAAGGGGACACCTTCATCAGAAGGCAAACTAGAAGGGGCAATGGTCATCCTTATGGAGGACAACGTGCAACCTCTCGCCTGGAAAATTGGCAGGATCGTCCAGACCCACCCAGGAAACGACGGCCACGTGAGAGTCGTGACGGTCAAGACCAGTCAGGGATTCTTCAAGCGGTCACTGGCCAAGATATGTCCGTTACCCATAGAGGAGGACGCAACACAGTGAAGTGGTGATTCAAAGAGCAATTCAGTGCACCAGTGAAGTCAACGAAAACACTAAAGTGACAATTATTATTGCTCGCATGTTATGCTCTTGTCGCGTTCATGTATGTGATCCAAGGCTTATTAATTTGCTATTAATTGTAAATAAATTTTATTATATCTTTAGGTTTTAAGTAGTATGTATGTAGTGTAGAATATTTTGAAGTTCGATACTCGATACGTTCAAGGGGGGGAATATGTACAGTCCTACAAGGGGCGTCTGTACCTGAGTAAGGGTTTCTCCCTCCCCACCAGTCGTTTTCAAATTCATACCATTTTAGTTAGTTTTTAAGTAAGTCTGTAAATAGCTTCCGTTGGACATAGTTGTCCTCCGTGTGACTCAATAAATATTATTAATATGTTTAAAGAGTGACTTATTCGAACATACGACCCACGGGTCTAACAGTTCCATTTTCAGTTCTCCGTTCTCAGTTTCAAATTATTACAGTTTCTTAAATTTACAGATTCTGAATTTCCACTTTGTTCTATCAATCTCATTTTCCCAGAATCCTCCTTTTAGTTTCTCAGAATCTTAGTTTCGCGGTTTCCCAGGTTTTTATTTTGGCAAATTCTCGGTTAATTCTCAAGTTCTAGGTTTCATAAGTTCTCAGTTTTTTAGTTTCTCGATCAAGTTTTCAATCCAGAGTTCTGAAAAATTCTGCGGACTTCTGATGAATTCTAAAGTAGGTACTTTATAGAATTTTGAAGAGCCCTAAGAAATCCTGAAGAATAAGAAAAAACTTTAAGACTAATTTGAGTACTAGCTGAATTTGAGAGGTACTTGACAAAACTAAGAACTTGAGAAACCCAATTTGAGAACTGCGGATTTCCGGTAACCACAGGAACCTAACGAACTAGAACAGCCGAATAAGCTAGGAATCTGATTGGACCTAAAAAGTCGTGAAGTATCCTGAAATTATTACTAAGCTTCCTTTACATTCTGAAGAACCGAACCTCCTGATAAATCTTGATTTACCGAAAAGACTTACTTACTCCTGAAGGACTATGAAGAGTTCTGAAACATTCTAAAGCATCAAAGATTTCTGAATACTCCTCAAAAAATTTAAACAAATAAAAGGGTTCTAAAAAAATATAGAAATACTAGCTTACCCGGCGAACTTTGTACCGCCTCAGAGTCAATAAAAGTTGTGTCAATTTATTAGCTGAATTAAATTCAGTTTTTTTACCAAAGGATAATGCACACAGTTCCATCTACAGGCATTACCGGAATCAGCATACAACGCCATGTTCATTTTTGTTTCTGTCATGTATCATTATATACGGATTCCATACAAAATGTATGAGAAAATTTTTTTCGTTAATTTTTCCGATGTTTTAATAGTTATTCACCCCCGAAACAAAATTGTCAATCCGTTCTCGAGATATCATCAAAAAATTTGTGTGTGGAGTCTACGCCCAACAAAAGTGAAACTTTGTAGTTGACTCCTTCGAATTTAATTTAGAATCGATTTTAATTTTTAAAGCTAGGTACGACAAATTTTGGTGGCCGGCGGTATTTAAAGTGTTGACTGGACAACGTTGTAACCAGCAAAACTCACTGTTACAGGAGAGCAAGAAAATATTTATTTTAATTCGAAAAAGGAAATTTCGATTCCATTACAGGGCAAGTTTGTGAAGACCTACATCCATCTGTATATGAAATTTTGAACTAAGTAATAGAACACTGCATGTATTAGTTGATAAACAACTATTACAGGGAAACCTCGAAATTCATGAATTGTCGGTTTCAACGTTATTCCAGTCAGCTCTTCATTTGTTATTGTCGTTGGCCTGTACCAAGCTCCCCGCCTCCTGTAATTTTTTCGATGTTTTAATATTTATTCTGCTATTCGGGACGGAGACAAATGCAACAAATCAAATATCATAAAAATCGGTCGAGCCGTTCTTGAGTTATAAACCGAAAGGTCCCCCCTGGGCCCCCATGTTCATGTTTTAATAGTTATTCTGCTATTTGGGGCGGAGAAAAATCCAACGAATCAAAGATCATAAAAATCGGTCCAGAAATTCTTGAGGAATAAATCCAACAGGCCCCCGAGCCCCCTATCTATGTTTTACTTCATAAGAACCTTCATTAAACTTCAAGGAATATTAAAAAAAAAAATTTGCTAAATTGGTCCAGCCGTTCTCAAGTGATGGCGTGACCGAGGAAAATAGGGATTCATTTTTATAATTATACGTGGACATTAAGGAATAAATTCAGTAACTCCGTTAGTATTTGCGCTAGAAATAAAACTTAAAAAGCATGTTTTAGGGCTAATTCTAGCGCATCCGACGAACGTATACTATTTTTTTTTCATCATTGTTTTTTGACAGTTATGACGTCATCAATATGTTTTTTTAATGACAACTTATGTTTTTGGTTTTACATTTGCATAGAGTTTTTTATTCTGATTTCAACGTTATCAAATACTCAATTGTTACATAAGGAAAAAATAAATAAAAACGGCACTAAATTTCAAATTAGTAAAATTTCAAAAAATTAACATAACTGTCTAATTTTATCAGAATTTAAAGAAAAAGCCATAGAAATCCAAACAAAACAAAGTTCCCAATGAGAAAAAATAAGAAAACAACCCTAAATTTCAAAGTAGGGCTAACAAATTAACAAAGAGACTATTGATGTGAGAGTTATAAATTAAAGATATTACACCAAATGTTCAAACTAATGACCCTGCATCATCTGACAAAATCCAAGACGATCATAAAAAGCAGCCAATACGTTTTGAATGGTTTGGGGAGTTATTAAACTGTACTCATGTTGAATTCTTCCTTCAAGATCATCCAAATTGTTGGCTCGGTTTTGATACACCTTGCTTATTAAGTGCCCCCATAGAAAAAAATCTAATGGGGTTCGATCTGGGGATCTAGCCTGCCATTGTATTGGACCTCTTCTTCCATCTTCTTGGGAACACTTCGTCCAAATAACGCCGCCGCGGGCTTGGTGTGTTGGAGCACCATCCTGTTGCAACCAGATATTATTATTTAAAATTTCACTACAATATTGGACACAGTAGAAACAAAAAGTCTACGGTGGTACGGACATGTCAGTCGTATGGACTGACAGATGTGTCACAGATGGCCAAAGAAAATGATGCGATGGGAGCCTTTGGAAAGAAGACGTAGGGGTAGACCAAGAAGAACGTGGAAGAAGAACGTAGAGCAGGCAATGTGAGAAAGAAAGCTGCAGGAAGAAGATGTAACGAATCGATCTAGATGGAGACTAGGATGCGGTAGACGACAGTAGTTGTAAACACCCGCGATTATATATATATCATTTATTTTGTACCAATTCAGAACTTTTCAACATTGTATTGGGATCTCTATGTTTTTTTTTTAAACTCCGATAACCTTAGACGGTTCTGTTAATTTTTCGAAATTTTACTAATTTGAACTTTAGCGCCGTTTTAATTCATTTTTTCCTTATCTAACCTATTAAGTATTTGACAACGTTGAAAACAGAATAAAAAACTATTCAAATGTAAAATAAAAAACATAGGTTGTCACTAAAAAAAAATATTTATGACGTCATAGCTGTCAAAAAAACGAATGAAAAAAGTAGTATACGTTCCACGGATGCGCTATAATTAGCCCTATCACATGCTTTTAAGTTCTATTTCTAGTGCAAATACTAAAGGAGTTACTAAATTTATTCCTTACTTAGTGTCCACACTGTATATAGATTAAACAATTATGAAGTGTCCTGAAATATCCTGTAGCCTCTTGAAGAACCGTGAAAATTCCTGAAGGCTTCTAACGATTTTTGAGAAATTCTGTGAAATTGTCAAAAACCCTGAAACATCCCAAAGATTTCTGAAAAGTGTTGAAGTTCCTTGAAAGGTTTTCATATTCTCCTATTCTGAGAATCCTAATGAACTCCTGGGGAGTACTGAAGAATTCCAGAGGGCCGTGTGAACTTCTAAAGAAGTAAGAAGAGTCCTGAAGAATCTTAAAAAGTCCCAAAGAATAATGAAAAAATTCTTATAAAAGGTTTTAAACAACGCTGAGAAATTTTGAACAATCCTGAAGACTTCCGAAATGTCTCGAAAAGTTTTGAAAAATTCTGAAAAGACCCCAAGTGTGGGCTGTAAAAAAGTAGAAGAAGTGAATGCGATATACGTATAACTATAATATTTTTAGTTTTATAGATTTCCATAAGTAACTCAACATTTTATATTCCAAGTTATTTTCATTTTTCAGACATCTCAAATGGCCCTGTTTGATTCTAAAATAGATACAAAAGGCTTATGATAAAATAAATAAGAGAAAATAAATCATGAAATATTCTAGCAAATCTTGAAGATTGTCTAACATTTCTGAAAGATCCTAAGGAATTTCCATGAATACATCCTGATGAGCCCTGAACAGTCATGGGTACACTGAGAAAAAAGTATCGTAAGTAATACCAGAAAATGAGTTTTATTTACCAGTTGTCGTGGTTGCATATGCCTCAAACTCTACATGTGGTTGAAGTTACCACGACAATAATAGTATTATGGGATTATTATTGTACACTATGGATGACGTGGTAAATATTACACTAACGTGTCGTGGTAAATTATTCTATTACTGTCGGGTGGATAAAAACGTATCCAACATCGTCGTTGTTGCTAATTCATTGAGTAAATTATTACTAGTGATTCCTGGTCAATTATTCTACTAATGTCGAGTAGATAAAATCCTTTGACTTTGTTCTTATTGCTAACTTATTAGGTTATAGTCACTTGAACATCATATTACATGATAATAACAATATATATTAAAAATATTTATTACTTGGTACTAACAACGATAAAATGTTAATAATCATTACTATTCAGTAATAAATGTTACTTTGCCATCGAGTACCTATTCGTTGCTATAGCAGTATCGGGTAATAAACAACACGTTATTCACAACTCACAATTTATTATTATAAACATTAAAAAAAGATACAAAAAACATTTAAATTAAAACCTTAAATAAAAAAATAAAATTAAACATTAAAACCTCCTTAACTTATAAGCTATTTTTAAATTATGGAGTCTTCTGTTGGAACTGCTTGTTGTAACACAACTTCAGATGACTAAAAATAATGTATCAAGCATAAAATATATACCTTACACAGTCCTTAACTACAAGGAATATAAATAATGAAATGAAACCGAATGAAAATAAAGCGACGAAGTCGTAGGTTTTAAATGAATCACCCTGTATGAAGATTTTATTTCTATTTACCTGGATCACTGAAAGCTCTCGACACTTTGCCTTAAGTTTTGTCCTGAGGCCCATAGAATTAGGCACGAGGGTTACGAAATCCAACTCGGTTAGAAGCAGAAACGCCTCAAGATCGATATCGTGGTCTATAAAAAATTAAATAGTAAGGTGTTTCCGGTAAACAGACTAGCTGAGTTTCCGTTTTGTTATTGTTTTCTTTTTGTTTTGGAAAAGAGAAACAAGTGAACAAATCCAAAACACTATTGCCACCAAACGAACACAGTTTTCAGATTTGTTTTTATTTTCAGTCCATTTCAATTGATTTAGTCAAAGTGAAAACTTAAAATGTTTCAAAAAGATTTTTTTTCTTTTTGCATGCGGTTGGTTTCATATTGAGCCCGATATTGAGATAGAAAACTGCACAAGACGAATCGACGGGTCATTCCCCCTACAACTTTCTCCTTTTTTATTTGTTTATGACTGTTTTGTACCTCCCGAGGAATTCACACCCGACGACCCTCTTATCTTTTTCAAAACAAAAATAAAACGAACAAAACAGAAACTCAGCTAGTCTGTTTACTGGAAATCCGGCATAAAGTCCACCCCCTATTTGATACCTAATTTTTAACATTAAAAATTAAAATTTGAAGCATAAATGCATCTATAAATTAATGAAAAAACATTAACCGCGAACGCTCCTATTGAATATAAAAATAACAAAATTAATTAGACCACCAAGCCAAGCTACAAGGATCTGATCGTCACTGATGAAAATATAAACAATATAAAGGAGACGCCGCTGTAGTTAGGGCATGCTTATTATTGCTCAGCCACAGCCAATCCGATTCATTCGCGCGCTTTATGGGGCAACCGCAGCCTACAATAATAATTACCTATCTACGCCAATATTATAGATTTTTGGAAAAAAGTAAAGAATGCCATAATATGTGATAGATCTTCCATCGCTTAGATAAAAATTGAAAAATTATGCTCGGAACTACGCAAAACACGCTTCAGCCGGAACTATGTACTACTTGACTTGTACTTACCATTGAATGTCTGGATTAAACAGTCCATACCCCATGCAGTTAAATATTCCTCCATCTATTTTAAACCAATCACCGTCTCATCTCCAATTAACTATCTTATAATACTTACATTTAATCCCTTAGAAAATTCCAACGACACTAGAATTAACAAAACACTCGACAGTCGACACCGCACAGAAAAGGACATAAAAGTAAGGAAAGGAAGCATAGAATGAACCATGAACACTGTAAAAAAAGAGGCTGAAACGATCTTTTACAACCATGAACGGAATTGTACGAATCACATGGCGACAGCCCTTATTTTTCAAAAATAAACTACTTGTCGTGGTAAAAACAACCCACCAGCACCAGTATTTATTAATGTAAGAGTTGACAAATATTCTACTATCTCGATTTGCGTAGATCTTAACATCACTATGGTGTATTTTACCACGACGATCAGTATAAAGAACCACTTAGCATATTACTGTTTTGTAGTGGTATTATTTATAATTTGTGTGAGTATTTATTAGGGCATTATCAGAGTATCAATAACTAAATACTTATTACTACTACGAATAGTAAATTACATATTCAAAATTTCTCTCAGTGTAATCCTTTTGTTTGAACTAGGAAAGATTCGGCATGTTGAGAGATATTGAAAAAAATATATATTGAAAATTTTTGAAATCAATTGAAGCATCCTGTAGAATTATGCAGTCCTGTTTAATTTATTTTATTCTGAAAATATAACAAACAGTCCAAAAAATGTTTGGATCCGGAGCAATCCTAGAGTACTTAAGTGTCGTAATCAATTCTGAATAATATAAAAAGTCCTGTACTGTCCTGCAAAATCTAGGACTTCTGGGCAATCCTAGAGCATCTTGAAGTCTTCTAAAGAGTCGTAACGAATCTTGTAATTCAAATATTAAACACTTTTGAAGAAATTTAAAGAATTCTATAGATTAAAAGAGGTTTCTGAGAAAGTCTTTGGAATCTTGACGAGTCATGTCAGATTCTCTTTTCCAGTTTCTTAGGTCTTGGTTTAGCAGGTGTCTAGTTTCACAGTTTTCCACTGTCTCCGGGTGTTGTTTTTAGTTTCTCAGTTTGTCAGATTGTGAAATTCTCAGTGTGTCCAAGGTCCCAGTTTTACCTATTCTCAGTTTCTCAGATTTCCAGTGTCTCGGTTCTTCATTTCACCGTTATTAAATTTGTCGAATTTATTGTTTCTCAGATTCTCAGTTTCTTTATTTCTTGGGTTCTCAAGTTGTTTGTTTCTCAGCTTCTGATCTTACTTTGTTTGGTTCTCAATTTGTAAGGTTCCCAGTTTCCTACTTCCGGAATTCCTCAGCATCGTAGATTTCCAGTTCGCAGTTTATTATGAATTTTCCAGTTTCTCAGGTTTTCAATGTCCCATTTGTGCAGTTTCCTAGATTCTCGGTGTCTGGGGATTTCAGTTTACAGATTAATTTGCCATTTTCTCTGGTATTCATTTTGTCGGGTTTTCAGTTTTCAAAGGTCTCATCAGTTTCTCAATTTCCTAGTTTTTTAACTTCACAGTTTGTCACAATTTCAGTTTCTTATACCAAATTCTCAGGTCTTCCATTTCCAGGTTTTTTAGTTTTATAGGTACTTAATTTCCTAGTTTTTCTAGTTCCGCAGGCTCCCAGATTGTTAATTTCTCAATTATTTTGTTTATGAAGGTCCTATTTTCTCAAGTTCTCTAGTTCTGTTACAAAATTTCCAGTTTATCGGTTTCTCAATTTCATGCATTGTTAATAGTTTATTAATTTCCCAGTTTCTTAGGTTCTCATTTACCCAATTGCTTATTTGGACAACTTTCTTATTTAGCATTGATACACACATCGTGAAAACTCTTGGACCCTTCACGTTTTCTGAAATGAAGGAGTAAAACATTCTTCTATTAATTTAATGAAATTCGTTACATTTTTTTGTAATGATTTTCACATACATATTTTGTTTGTTTGTTTAAGACTGATAACGTAAGAAATGGGAGTAATAATTAAGAGAAAATTATGACCTAAAAGATAGTGTATTAAAATTGTAGATCATCAAAATAAAGCAGTTTTAAGAAAAACATATCAATTTTAATACTCAGTATGGCCACCTCTGTTGAGTCAACTTATTACTAGCCTATCCAGTCTTTGTAAAATTGCTTCTTCTTACGCGCACGTTTTCGACAGTTATTGTACGATCTGCTATAGAATATTATCGTCCATAAAAATAAAAAAAAATTCGAAGTTCGTGTCCCATGGGCTGAGTAATTGGTCTGATGACATCTTGGAGATGATATGAATAGGTCAAGTCAAGTTAACATTGTATATTATTTTGTCATCTTCTGTATTTTGGTCAGTATTTTTGTTGTTTCTAGATTCATTTTTAGACCAAATTTCCTTAATTTTTTTCTAGTTTTACTAGGGTGCTCTTTAAGTCATACTAATTTTAACTCTCTATAACCTGACTGGTATACATGAACAAGAGAAAACAAAACCGCAAAAAAAAGGTCCAAAACCAATATTAGACTTCTTGACAATAGTGTCATGTACTATATAGAGTTTGAAAGTTATAGATAGGGTTTTAGATTATTGTGGTCATCTTTCATTTCATTCATTGCAATTTTAGTTTATAAATTACAAAATTACTAAAACTGCTCGACCTCTTTTTATGATCAATACATTATTTTTATTATCCAATTAATAATAACTATTTATTTTGATATATATGTACTATTTACAAATATCTGGACCAACTTTATGAATGAAGGAACAGGTTGATACATTCTGTCATTAATTTTTTTTATTTATGTGTTCCCATTTTTATTACTAGGAAACTGTATAAAAATAAAACCTAATATGTTTATGAATTTAAACACCTCTTTGTTGTGAATATTTACTTAGAAAAGTAGATACGTTTTTTTTTAACTGAATATTTATTTCCAAGATCTGACTTTTTTCATTAAAGTGTTTGCGACGATTTAAAATGTTCCAATACTTTTAACGCCTAAAATACAAAAAGCTTCTCCTCTTTGGTATCAGCTGTTGGCAGTACGTCTTGCGACCTACGCTGTCAGTAAGTAGTCGCTGCTATTTTAAAAGAATCTCGCACTAAGTCACATTCTCGGCTAATCCCACAGGACCCCAGGTCTCATAAAGATATATAGAGGAAACAGTTCTATAGCACACATATTGTGACTTAATGATTAATAGGATAATATAAATAACAGATGATTATTCTGACATAACTCTTTGATGCTAGATATGAGAAACAATCCAAAATTTAAAATTTTGTTTTATTTTCTATTTTTTTGTTCATTTCTTTATTGCCGTGGATATTTACTATAAACATCGTGAAGACAAAATAACCGTGTTACTACGCTAAACCATAGATAACTATGTCATTACGTAACAGTGTGATAAAAATAAAGCACTTTTCAACCCTCGCTTTCTGGGTTATTTTCCCGACAGAAGAAACAAGTTCATTATAAAGTCACTCTGCATGTAACTTGGTACAACATAATTGTGCAACTTGAAATTAAGTCCTTTTAAATAAATCAATTAATAATATGAACACTATAAAAAATATAGTTAATTTAATTATTAATGAATAGATAAGTATTTTTATCGTTCGACACTGTCAGAATTTTCAAATTTTCGCTTGTGTAAACACTCTCTGTCATGAAATAATGAAAATGACAGATAAACGTCACACAATTTTTAGGGATTTTAAGCAATTTAAAGGCATTCCCGGTGGTGTCGAACGATAAAACGTTGTATTACACTCGTCCCTGTGTAGATTGAACGCTTTATCCCACTCGGGGCTCACAAAAGCACTCGTTTCACTCGTGCTTTTATAAACCCCTTGTGGGATAAAGCGTCCAATTTACACAGGAACTCGTATAATAAACTACTATGATCTGACTGTTCATGGATTATTCAATTTTCTTGACAAATATTCAAATATTTACATAATTATAAACTCAGTATTTAAAAATTTAGCATTAAGTGCATGCATGTAAAGCATCAATAAAATGTTAGTAAAATTAATTTCTCACAAGTCTTGGCCTCATTTTTCTTGAAAGAGGACATCTGTCACCAGAAGAATTTAATGATGTAGACTTTGGAATTGGCAACAACTTTGTGATAGTGATAAAACATTTAAATGTATCATCGAAAAAAGAACACACGTAGGCCATTTCAGTGAATGAAAATGATGAGGTGGTAATTTTCGAAATCGTGTGAAAATTATTCAAGCATATCGTAAAAATAAATGTTCATGTTTGTGCAGTTCACACATTTGTTGACCAATTTACCCAGTGTAAGCCTCAAAAATCCAAACAAATAAAAGTGTCACCATCACGGATTTATTCGGGAATACGAAATTAGCTTGAATCTGTATTAGTCCGGTGATAAATGTTCCTCATTTGCCGCCTCGACAATTTGTAGACGTTTAGGAAAGCTGCTTTTTTTCTGCCATAAATCTTGCTTTTAATAGTCCGGAATGTTAACGTGTGTATGTGTGTGTGTCATTAGCTCTATCCACACGTTCTTTTGTGTTTGTACATTTTTTGTTTTGTTCGTGTTGAGCAAAAGGGGAACTTAATTAAGATGTCTAAAATTTTATGCCCACAATCTAATAACTTGAAATATAGATTTTGACGGAAAACAATAAACTAGATGTAAGGCAATACGTATGCATATACTAGCCTGGTTTGTTTAAATCAAATTAGAGATGACATTTAATACTCCATAAAGAACGACAACAATTTGTTAAACTAGACG
Organism: Diaperis boleti; assembly: GCA_963583935.1. Taxonomy (NCBI): domain Eukaryota; kingdom Metazoa; phylum Arthropoda; class Insecta; order Coleoptera; family Tenebrionidae; genus Diaperis; species Diaperis boleti. Next base: position 24,540,685 of record OY757247.1, on the reverse strand, counting down.
GTACATGCTTTTTTGCATTTCATTCCATTTAATCCATTAATCTGTACTGACCAATATCGAGTGTGGCATTTTACAATATTAGTTATGTTGTTTAGAAATGTCTTCAAACAGTAGGTTCTATTATGTATTAAACTGCCCATTGCCATAATATTTTTATTTTGCTGTTCAACTGCTAACCAAGTAATATTATTGTTCTGTGAAATTAGAGTCAATATAAAATACTCCCAATGACAGTTTTTTCGGCTATAATATGATAAGGACATTGAAGTTTGGATTTTTTGAGCTACTATTGCCCTTGTTTATATGCAGTACGATTCAAGATTTCAAGGCTAAAATTTTTTGTGTACTTGCTTTTCTTTCGTAACTTCATTGGAATAAATGGAATTAAAAAATATTAATATCGGGTTTTCATAAATGATTCATACAATGGCTTTGAACGTAAACATTCTCCAACCAACCACATGTAAATTTTGTTTTTCACAGGGAACATGATGTACGAATCAAATGTAGACCTTATATTATATTGAAAGTAATACATAATTGGAAAATCAAAGTTATATATTTATATTGCTTTTCTATAGAAAATTACACTTGTTTAGAATCATGAGATCATCATGAGAAGTAATCAAGATTATAGTTTAAACGGTTTTTCCAAAATATTTGATTGTTTTTTTTAACCTATAACCTCTTAAAAGTGCAGACAGTATGAAAACAAACCAATAAATTAAAATAATGAAACTGCGATAAACTGCATTTCTGATTGAATATTGAAGTAAACATAATGGTAATGTGTGTGTGTATTTAGGGGTGTAACATATGGCGTTTTTTGCACGGCAAATATGTACCTTAAATTGTATGATTTTTAACGTCGTCGGTCGTCCGTTGTCAGCTGCAAAATGTATACCTGGGATTTTTGAAATAAAATTAGAAAATTCAAAAAGTTGAAAACAAGCGTGAATTCTACGTATCTTTTGAGTACAAAACCATTTTCAGAATTGAAATTGGCCTTTTCGTTTCATTTTTATTGCCGGGATACTTTTCACTGGTTTCACAGCCATCTAGCGGATTTGCTTCTCACTATTTTATTGTCACCTTTCGCCTTATAACGGGAGTCTTTTTAGGCCATTTTTTAGCCCCGGTGATACGTGGTGAACTACACCAAAAAATCCATTTACTGAAAGTTTGAGAATTTGGTGATTGATACAAAAGTAGTTTGTTTAAGAGGAGCAAAAGACGCGCCACGAAAAGCCACTTTTCTCGGAATAAAACATTTTTTTCTTTAAACGCCGAAAATCTGACAATTTCTTTGATTTGACTGACCATCAGCGGCACAAAAAGTAATTTCAAGGTTAATTTTAGCTAGCTGACTTTATGCGCCGCTAAACGATTTTGTCTATTGGCGTACCTATTATGTCTACCTATTGGCGCATACAATGTCACGTTTTTCTGACGTTTGAAGAAAAAACATTTTATTTGAAGCACTGAGCTTTTAAATCGGATTTACCAGACAAATTTCGTAAAGAAAGGACGTAAGATCTTTAAATTGGCCAAAATTGGTCCTTCATATTATGGTTTTTATTCAACATTAAATAGTGAAGATGATAATAATGTATGTAGGTACAGATTTTTTTAAACTAACAATAAGTTATCGCAGAAATGAGCAAGTGGGATATAAATCTTTGTCAATTAAAAAATATCTTTTGGTGAGAATCTCATGACGTTTATATGAACCAATGGACACAATGGGATTTGAAGAGGTTTCCGTGGTAACCACAAAATTATTCCGGTATTTTATTCTCCTTACCCAACCTAACTGAAATTAGTAAGTGGTAATTTTTTGCAACAATTAAAATCTACATTTGTTGTGTAGGCTGGTTCGATGAAATAAGAACTACTCTTAACTTAGGACTGTATATTGAACGAAATTGGTTTAAGTTAAGTCGTCTCCGCGGAGAGCTACTGTAATTCTTATATCTAGATAGTTGTCTCAGTTTGAGAGCTAAACGTTACTTAGTTAGATCGTCTCGAATTGAGAGCTAAAACATGACTTAGTTAGATCGTCTCATACTGAGAGCTAAAACTACACTGATAGGTTGTCTCGACTTGAGAGCTAAAAGTTCACTGATAGGTTGTCTCGACTTGAGAGCTAAAAATTCGATAAAATATCTTTGGGTCCACTTCATTCTTTTGTTTTTAGATTACTGGTAAATATGTGGGCTTTATTATTTTAATATTTGACCCAGAAGATATTTTTTATATATTCGATAAATTGTGTTCAAAATGAACATTATCATTCTAAATATGTATATCACTTTATATCCTGATGCTATTAAATTCTTATACGTCCGTTCCTTTTTCTGATAAAAAAATCCCAAAGCTTTGGTGAAAAAATCCTTTACCTTATGTCAACATTTCTAAATTCTGATTCAGACTAGTGAATTATGTCGATTTTGGAAGTATGACGCCGTCCCAGTATTTTTTTCTCTCTACCCTTATACTTTACTTGAACTAGACAAGCACCGGACAATCTCCTGGATGGATCCATCCTTTCGGATCCTCCTCCCAGGGTCCAAGGGAGGGAAAATTAAGGTTGGTCGCTATGCGGCGCAGCAAGGGTTTTAAACCTCGGTCCTCCCTACTAACCCCCCACCAGCCAGAGCCCTTGAAGGCTCCGATCGTTCTCCTTTCCGCCACCTGAAGACGCGCCTGGTAGATAACTCAACCCGACAGGAATTATTATTATTAACGGGTGGTGCAAAAGTAACTGTTCATTTTTTAACATCGAATTTTTTATCGGAATCGAGACATTGCGGAACAAGTAAGTCGTAACCGATACCATATGGACTCTAACCGGTTTTGATTGTCTTGTTGCAACTGGTCGACTCGATTGCAAGACGGGGTTTCTGTACGGCGGCACGCGTCGTTCTTCAGACACGTATTTAATATTTTGTTATGAATTATTACTAGCGAAAGTGAGGTATTTGTTTTTATTTATTTGGTCCAGAATATGTTTTCTAAGGCTTGCACTTTTAATGTATTCTAAAGTTAAACAGTAAAATATGAATTTGTTACACGTACTGAGGGAAGTGATCAACTCAATTTACATTTTTGGCAATACGGTCCTGTCACCATTCCTTTACATCTTCGCCGAAAAGTCGATCAAGAGTAGAATGTTTATTTCAGAACCAGTTTAGGACGTTCATAAATAAGTTGGCCCTGCATAATTTCCCCTCCCAACCCCGTGACAATTTAAGCTTGAGGCTACTATACTGGTATTGTTAACTCAAGAGATATATCGTACGAAGGTGGAGTTTCGAGGTACGTAAAAAAGTTGCTCAAAGGTAGCCGCACCGGTTTCGTCGCGTGTCAGAATTGGGTCGACAGAGACGAACTACAGAATTTAAGGTTTCGGTAAAAGACATGCTCGATTCTACTAATAACACTTTCGATTTATGCAGTGCGATTGAACGTTGTTTTATTAAGTCTTAATTTGGGCGATACTTAACTTTAAGTGTAGGTGTAAAACTGCATATTTGATCAAAATTGTAATAACACAAAAAATCGAAGACGGGCCTGTACATCATCTTACACCTGCATACGTTCGACAAGTTTTTTATGTCCCTCGAAACTCCACCTCCGTACGATATATCTCTTGAGCCTACAATATATCTTTGATTAAGTAATCCACTTTACTATTAGGACTCATCGGCACATTCTTCTTTATCTTTTCTATCTTTTCCTTTCTTCTTAATTTTTTATTCAATGCCTCAATTTTACGTCTCATTTCTGCTATTGTGTCTTGTTGCTTTTTTAATGTTCTGTATGCTTTTGTCCGGTCTTTTTTTACATGTTTTCTTCCGCGTTGTCTTCGCATTAAATTGCGAGGAGATGGTAATGATCTATCTAACTCGGTATCTGAAGGCAGGGGGGTATTGCTGACTGCATTTACTAATATCTTTTTCTTGTCGCTATACTTCTTTGATGCTTGTTTCCATTGTTTTATTTGCTTACGTTTTTCCCGTTCTGTCATATCTGCTACTTTCTTTACCTTGTTTTCCGCTTTCTTTTCTGGTAGTACTCCCTATCTTTAGCTCGTTTAATTTCTCTTTGTTCCTCTGTCATTTTATCTAGGAACTTCCTCTTTCTTGCATTGGCTTTTTCTCTCTGGTGTAAATAAGCTGAACTATTTTTTTTTAAGTATTTTTGTAGTTTTCTTCTTCTTCTCATCTTCATTTGGTTCCATGTTTGCTGAAAGCAAAGAAATATTTCCACAAAATATTTATCAAATATTAATTCAGCAATAGCGTCATATCGGGAACAACAAAGCTATTTCAGGAAACTGTCATCATGTCCGGGAAAGTTCCCGTAATGACCGTTCTCGAAATGACGTTTTTGAAATTTCGCGCCTTTTATTCTGATGCCCGACATCTTAGATGTATTATTTAGAGGTTATTGTGAAGTAAACAATGATAGTTATAAGGAATACTCATTAAATAACTGTAATCTTAATTTTTCTAACAATTACACTCATTCCCGTAATGACGTATAATTAAGGTACGGTAAAGAAAAAATGAATATGATAGTACTTACCACTTAAATTGTTATTTATTCGCGAACAAAACAAATTACGCCGGCCACACAAAATAATTGCTCACTATACTGAAGCACACTAACGCCAAAAGTCGCGTTCAAGAAAAAAGTTTTGTCTACTTAATGCTGCGTTGACGAATATGACGTATATTTTCTTGGACAAACTTTTAACAAATGCTGCGTTCAAAATTAATTTATTTTGTCAATGTTGGCTTACAATACTTACTTTTTAGGAAACAAACAAATTATAATGAAGATTGAAAACAATTAAAGTTTAATTTTACTATATGTTTACATAAGTTGAAGTTAGAAGTTGTTGTTTAGGACGCGTTCCCGAAATGACTTTTTACCCATATTTTCTGTTACATTAATTAGAATTACTTATTTTTGAAATCATAAATTTTAGGCATAGATACATCAAACTAATCTCAATAGTATGAGATACTTATTTACTGTTATTCTTTCGGATATATTATTTTATGAGTTGCCAAAGCGAATTCGCCACCTTCGTGGTTTTGAGCCTCATAATTTAGTTATGTTGTTTCTGCGAAAAAACGCTAGAACAGGTCAATTTTTGTTTTTAAATAGCTATCTTTCGACATAAAATTTTGTTCATGACGTCATCTGTTTTTGAACTATGACACCGCGATCAATTTTTTAAATGGCAACCCCCAACTTTTTTTGGGTTTAAGTGTACTTTTCAATTCTCTATTGAACAAGGGTAAAAAAATGATACCTTGCATTACTTTTTTTTGTAAATTACAAGTTTTACTTCAAAAAATTAAATTTTCATTCCTTGAAAAAATACTATTTCACGAATCCGAGGTGAAATGGCGCAGATTAGTCCCGAAGTGATTGAACGAATTGTTCAAAGCGTTAAAACACGTCTGGGAATGTGTCAAATAGTTGGCGGGTGTCAGTTTGAGCACTTGCGTTAAATTTTATTAAATGGTTTTTCATTTTGCGTTGTTTGTTTTTCAAATTTATTGTTATTTTTCAATTTTTTCAAGGAATAAAAATTTTATTTTCGATGTAAAACATAATTTTTTGAACAAAAAAAAGTTATGCAAAGTATTTTTTTCTTACTCTTGTTGGATAGAGAATTGAAAACTATTTAATATCCAAAAAAGTTGGGGGTTGCCATTTAAAAAAATTGATGACGGTGTCATAGTTCAAAAACAGATGACGTCATCAACAAAATTTTTTTGTCAAAAGATGGGATTTTAAAAACAAAAATCGATCTGTTCGAGCGTTTTTCACAAAAATAGTACATAACTAAATTATGAATTTTGTGCAGAACTTTATGATCACTCTGTATAAAAATCTCGTGTCACGGTGTTTGTGGTCGAACTCCTCCGAAACGGCTCGACCGATTTTTATAATTTTTTTTTGTATGTTAATGTAATGTTAACTATTTTTCACATGGACTTGGGCTGCACCGATTTTTATGAAATTTGTTTTGTATGTTTGGTAGGTATGAGAATATGTCGTAAAGTATTTTTCACATGGACATGGGGGCCAGTGGGGCCCTTTGGACTGGACCCTGGACCGGTTTTTATGATCTTGGATTTGTTAAATTTTTTCCGCCCCGAATAGCAGAATAACTATTAAAACATGGACATGGGGCCAGGGGGCCCCCTTGGGTTTATAACTCAAGAACGGCTTTTATGATATTTGATTTGTTGGATTTGTCTCCGTCCCAAATAGCAGAATAACTATTAAAACATGGATATGGGGGCCAGGGGGCCCCTGTGTTATTGATTCTGAGGCGGTACAAAGTTTGCCGGGTTAGCTAGTAAATATATATGATTTTTTCTATGCGAATAATATTTTACTCAGAAAATACTTTACATTTAGATTTTCATACCGAGCGTCTATGTGTTTATTAAATACATAGCGATAATAATAGCAACTACGATTCTGTTACTAATATTATGCATTAGAATTATATAATTTGCAATTTCAAGTTTTACCGAAAAATGTAACCAGGCAAAACGAATTAAATACCATGTGAATAATTTGTTGCCATTAGGCAATCATTAATATTATTATAGTCTGTATTAATTAAATTAATATTATATTAGGAGTATAATTTATTTTGTACCAGATTTATGTGGCCAAAACTGTATATTATACAGACTGACAATAAAGTGCAATACATACATCGAAATTGATCGCCTAATTGATTTAATGCCTAGACGCATAAATTATTAATGAGAGTTTCCAAAACTGGAGCGGTCAATTGCATTATTAAATCTAGCGTCTTGCATTATTATTGTTCTTTCAGCTTGATTTCAGCATCATTTATTTATTAGATATTAATCAAACATAAAATTATCATATTAAAATTTATCAAAATAAATAGATTATCCCTCTTAGGTGTTACATTTTCAATGTCATTCAGTATGTACAACCTATCCCGAAAATAACTACATTAATTCTAACCAGTCCAGTCGTAGAACTCATCAGTGTCAAAAAAATTTCTTAATAAAATTTTGCACTAAACCTTTAGTTACCCGCCAATGAACCCCTAGACGATGATGATAACACACGACAAAAAACTTTTAAAAACACTGGGAATTGAAAAATGAAAATTGTGGGACCTAATAGCATGTGCATTTTCGTCTGCCCATACGTGCCTATTATTTAAGTTAAAAATACCTTCTCTGGTGATTATTATTAAATACTCAGGCTGTAAAAATTGGATTTTCTATACACAATTCTTGCTCTTTAAAAACTCTCCAAATTCGATTTACTAACTTTTGAGTACTGGCGTTCTTTTGCAAAACACACTGCATTAATTAATTAAACATTAATCGAAATTAGGCACACGAGAAAAAGGCGGCATCTTTTACGATAATAACTTTAAAAGCGAAAGTAAAATACAATAAACGCCCGGTTGAGTTGTCTCGAGAAACTGATTAATTATTGTGTTTCTCAACAGGTGTGTGCAAAAAATTTAGAAACTTGATAAGGGCACTGGCTTTACCGGACAAAAACAATTTGATTCTCACTAGGTCAAGTTAAAATAATTATAGTTTTTTTAGCTCCTCCGCTCCTAAGTATTGAGATAGGGTTTCCCTTTACGTCACACGTTGGTGGATTATTACTTGAATAATAATTAGATGTAGATATTGTAGATACAGAAATGTCAAATTGTGACAATTATATTGAGCTTGAACCATTTTTTAAAAGAGAGTAACCAAAACGAGTGGGGTGCTCGCCCAACCCTGAGCGTTTTACATTTTTATTAATTTGGCATTTTAAGCTTATCCTAATGAGGGTAAAAAAAATACTTCAAAAACCTTAAACAACCCAAAAATCCCACGTTTAGACATCTTCTTATAACATTTCACTTTTCGATCAAAAATGCACAAAAAACGTTAAAATTTTGTTAAACTTTCTAATTTGACAACCCAAAAAAATTGTTTTCAAATTTATAAATCAAAAATGATCAAGTCAAAAAATTATAACATACAGAAACCTAAAATCCGACTAAAGCCCTATAGTCCTCTAATTAGTACAACTCATTAAAACGAACAAATTATATAATATTTTTTTTACAAGACGTAGGTTTCTAAAATGTTTTTGTTTTTTGTACTTATTTCATACGCCTGATGGCACATTGTCTAATTTAACAAATAACGCCTTGCAAGGCATTGTCTATGTTTTTGTGTTCCGCGTTCTATTACAAATTTAATTCATTAATTAATTCAACAAAAACAAGTTTGTTAAAACAATATCTTTTCAATAGATGCGGTTCTCATTCGTTATTTAACAATAACAATATAATGTTGACAGCTTGACAATCTTTTGTTTTTATTTTTGATTTAGTGTTACATTCTAGTTAACAAGAATTGGGGACGGTTTAAAAAAATGATTGTAATCGATACTTTATTGTCAACTGATGCTGATGACGTTACGACGTTACGTGTCATTTGGACGTCTTTTTGTTAACATTTCATTAATTTCATTAATAAGATTATGAATCGATATTCCATATATAAAGACTGCTTTACATCTTAAATGCCAATGTCACAAATTTAATGATGTCCAATGTTGAGTGTCCCCAACCGTACATTCATTGTTGTTATTTTAATTATTATTATTATTTTAATTCTTGTTATTTTCCTCAAATTTTTCATAATATTATCATTGTTTATAACTTAAATATTATAGTAATTATAATTAATATTACATACTTAAACAATGATTTAAAGATAAAAAAAATAAATTTTAAATAGCAAGGCAGTCTGAATCAAAAAGCTACGCTTTTTAGCTAGCGTAGCTTTTTGATTCAGATGGCCTTGTAAATAGTTACCGCTAGTGCCATCTAGAAGAGGCGAATCGTGTCATGAGTGGTATGGCTACAGTTCCCGTTTTTTTGAAATATGAAAGGTTTTAGAACACCTTATTCACTTAGGTGAATAACTTTTTTCTAATAGGTAGTTCCAGTTGAGTAGATTACTTTTCGTGATTTTAAATAATCAAATACTATAAATCTAAGCAAGATTAACAGAAAAATACTAGTTGTTGTAATTTGAAATTCGTATTAAGGGGCATTTCGCAAGGACGTGTGACATAAGTAGGTAGTAGGACGTAAACAAAAATCCACGCGAGACACAGAAAAAGTACATTCTGTGAAACAATGCTTTCTGTTCAGAAATATTTGCAGCGGCCAGTTGTGAAACCCAAAGCACAGCCAAGGGGTCATAACCCTCTATCTGTCTAACGCCCGACCCAAATGCAGCACAATACAAATACAATATTCTAAATTCAACCACCACCCGAGACGACATTCGGGATTATAAAAGTGTTATTGAGCGGAGTCCATAAAATTACTATAAGTCTGGTCGTACTTTGCCTTTGATGAAACCGTCGAATGAGAACGTGACATCGTAATGGGAGAAACAGTTCAACTATTTTTTAGTATTTCACGGGCCATTACATTTAAATATATATATATATTTTTAAATTTTGGCACAATGTTGTCCCACAAGGACATAATTATCTTTTTCAATCTGCAAAAGAACATACAAAATAAAATTGCTATGGAATAAATTTTTTGTACCTGTCGACAACAATTCCAATAGATACAATCCATACAACAAAGTAGCAATAATTGTTAGCACCAGTAATTGCCAATTGCCCCTGAACCTGAAAGTAATAATTATCTTTTTGCTTAAGTTTAACGTCCCCATTTTGGTCTATTTTTACATAATTAATTTTTTCTTCATTGACCGCTTGTTGGGGATTTAAGTCTCGAATGGACCAAGGGCATTTTATTTCTACAATATGATCTTGAACAATAATTCCATCCGGACTGGCACCGAGAAAACAATTTTCCTTGTCAATAAACAGTCCGCACCCACGCACAAGTAGTTTTTCAAAGTGCTTTTGCTTCATGTTCTGCGCTCTTTCGAAATTCAGAACAGACAATATTTCGAGCTAGCTTTGACGTATTCCTAATAAATTCGTTTTCATCTAGATGAATTTCTGTCAGACCGTAATTTTCATCGGGTGGAGCAGCAGTCTTTCTTTTTTTAATTCGTAGAAATAACTCTGCGAGTTTTATTATACTCGCGTTTTCTTTTCAGTCCCGCGATATAGTTTTTAGCGAATTTTCCTGGACTACAAAATTTTCCTGTACAATAGGACAAAATATTCTTCCTTTTTATTAAATGAAATTGTCCCCTATAAATTTACAGACGATAGAATTATAAGTTTCTGCTGCATTATTTTTCATATTCAAAATTAGACTATGTATGCACATTTTGAAAAAAGTCTTTTTCCAAACGACTCAATGTCGTCAAAAAGGCCAGACTCGATCATGTCTGGAACTGTGTGATTTCGCCTTCCTTGCTTCCTTAACAAAAATAGCCTCTCAATTTACTACAGTAGTTACGTAGTAAATGGTTTACGCACTCTATCTTTATTATAGGGAATTTATAGTCGTAGGGCTTCGCGATGCAGTTTTTTTTAACACACTGCTGCTTCTTTTGCCAGCGAAGTTTTGTTGCTCTGTTATTAGTGATGTAATTATCTATGTTAATTAAATCGAAAAGAATAGACTCCTCACATTGCAAAATATTATAAAAATATCAATCAACGAATCAAGTAAGATACCAACCGATCTGTTAAAAATTTGCTTTTAAAAAAAAGAGAACCGACTTCAAAAAGTGAAAAATAATTGAATACATGTATTATTACATGTACTACCCAATGATCTGTCTGAAGTCGGTGCCAAGCCAAATAGGTTACAAATTTGTAAAATATTGTAATTATACAAAAATATCAACAACGTTATAACGCATACAAAATTCGATATCATTCGAGACGACCGTCAACGACGTCTGCCGTTTGGATGTTTTGCTCAGCACGAGCCCCCCACCCACGCTTACGCATTCCGGTGCGTTCGCCGGGAGACCTTCGATGTGGCTGGAGCAGGCAGCCTATCTATCTACTACCTATTTGGCTTAGCACCGACTTCAGACAGATCATTGGGTAGTACATGTAATAATACATGTATTCAATTATTTTTCACTTTTTGAAGTCGTTTTTTTTTTAAAAGCAAATTTTTTTACAATTTTAAGTGGTAAGTTAGTGATACCTAGTAAAGACGCTTCTCCAACGATGAGGTCCTCAATAAAGTTGACGAAGAAATCGGTGAACATAATTATATATATAATATGAAGAAAAAATTTGAGGATTTTTCTCGATTTCCATGGGATTCCCTCATCAGATCCAGATTTTTTAACAATGTAACCATCTTTAGCGTATACCCTTTCAAATAAAAGAAGAATTTTGTAAATCGGTCCACAATTGACGAAGAAATCGGTGAACATACATAAAGTCGGTTAATTAAAGGGAGCGAAAATTTGACGATTTTTCTCGATTTCCATGAGATCCCCTCATCAGATCCTGAAATGGTGACAATGGGACCAATCTGTAAGTATACTCTTTCAAATAAAAGAAGAATTTTACAAATCGCTTTATAAATGACGGAGTTCTGCGGTAACAAACATTAAAAAAAAAAAAAACAAAAAAAAACATACAACCGAATTGATAACCTCCTCCTTTTTTGAAGTCGGTTAAAAAAATAGGTGTAATTGAAAGCGTAATACTAGGTAGGAATGAATATTTCGGGTTTGGGACATTTTCAATGCTCATTTCTAGTTATGAGCATTTTATCGGACATTGTCCAAATTCGTATATTGAGTGTATGTATTTTGTGATCATCGCCTAAAAAACGTCGTATGCACCTCGGCCAAAAGTACTTTTTTGGCCTTATCTACATTGTATCCTCGACTCACGCCTCGGCCACAAACAGCAAATGCGTCCAAAAAAGCTAACTTTTACGGCCTAGGCACACAAATTACTATTTTAAATCTTCTGTAAATCGATGACCTGATAGGAAAGTTTCATTCGTACAAAAAAAAAAATCTACGACTTTATGTTTAGGTGGCGCACCGTGAATATATTTAAAGAAAACTGTCATTTTCAATTATTAGTTGTATGTGCAAAATTGAAATAATTTCGTAACTTTGGTTCCATTCATTGAGGAATCTGGATTCCAAATGAATGGAATACTCAAAGAAAATAAAATTTCGGTGTGCCGGTACTGTTGAATCGTGGATGTTTGTTGTTCAATTAAAACACAACACTGTTGAGTTAACTGTTTGTATTATTGGTATTATACAATAACATTGCGGAGAACTGTTCAACGCGACGGACCATCTTATTCTCCCTGCATCTGCAGGTCCTTTTTTGTTAAGTTAGGGGTGCGCAACCGCAATACGCTGAACAGGTACATCAAAAGGTTGATTTGACGGCGGCGAAGTTCTAAGATAACAGGAGCTTTCTATCCCGCATAATTTTGTTTAGTATAGGCGGTGTGCGCATTATAAATTCCGCGCGTTTTACAGCGCCTCCAACGGCCTTTCTGGCATTTTTAGTGGTAAAACAAATAAACGTCATATTTGTCAGATATTTGCATCCCTTTGCATCCAATTTCCATCATATTTGTGCGTCATACCGTTCTCAGGAAAACGTCGACAATTATTTCAACTTAGTTTGAATCATCTAAGGTTCGAAGGGTTTGAATTAGAATTATTAATAAGAAATATGCAACGCAAAGTTTTTTTGGATTCCTACATGTTTGTTATTCGCACAAAACTGCGGGTAACGAGAGTAAAGGTAAAAATCACAAGCAAAGTGGTCATGTTTTCAATTTGGTGGAACGTAACGGTGTATTATTTTTTTTCTCATACGATTTGTTCGGAAATGTGTAAAATTTCACAGACAATGAACTGTTATAGTATTTATTAGGACAGCGAACAACACAACAACCGATTCTCGATGAAGCATTTTCTCGCACTTCAGACATTTTTGTCGAATTGAAGAAATCACTAATCTGTCAATTCGGTTCCGTCAGATTCTGATCAGATTCCGATCAGATTCCGTACCACTAAAAATGCCAGAGATGGCGCGTGGTGGCGCTGGGGTAAAATACGCACACCGCGTATAGGTCTAAGATTTTACTCGGACTGTACATGGCGAATTTGCAGCATGGCTGTATAGGTGGAGCTACTTTCTTGCCATAGAAATCAACAGAATAGGGTTTTATTTCAAACATTATTACATAGTTGTATTTGCACTTCCATTTTCAATAATGTAGCAAACAATAAGAAAAAACTATAGTCAAGGCGATACGCATGTTTCTTGGTAGGTTTTAAATTCGTAAGTGTCAATAAAATGGTGACAAAAGTTACGTATGTTCAGTTGGAAATTTTTGCATATTTAGCAAAACAGTTTTGAAAAAAAATATGCGTAGGTTCTAAAGCAATCCTTTTTCTACAACTATTCAAAATTTGAAGATTATTGATCAGTAATTAACAATACAGCGATTTTTATAAATGTACACTGCAAACATGGGGTGAGAGAAGCGCCTTAAGCTTAGGTCGTCATTAGGTACAAAGTATAAAAAATTGTATTTTTTTATTAATTCGGCTTACATAATTTATATAAATAAAAAAAATAATACGAGTGTGCTTTAGACCACACGACTGAAGTAAAACTTCAGTTCGCCATTGTGAAAGTGCTCTTAATTAGTTTATAAATGGAGCTAGAGAATCCTGAATTAATACCGTCTGCAGTATTGGATAATGCATGTTTCAGTTTGTCGTCAGCGAAAAGTCGGCAATCATGTGTAGCGATTAAGATAAGTAGCGCAACTGCATACAAAATTGACACACGCAAATAGGTGTATTGAGAGAAGTGCGGATTCACAACGGATAAGACGCGGGTTCGAATCCCATTAAGGCAAAGAAAATTCTATGAATTAATTATTGTAAAATCGTGCATTAAGCAAAACTTCCGTTCGCTTCGCCCGATCACACTTTTCGTAACGCTCTCGTCACGCATTCACCAGCTTACTCCCCAAGTCAACTGTCCGTAAAGAAGTTTTACTTCAAAAAGTACACGTAAATTTAATTTAAATCGTAAACTGTCTACTAGAATTTGTTTAAATATTGGCTAAATAAGTGTGTAAATCCAGTAATTTATTAAAATTTGAGAAATGGCTCCGTTTGTCAATCCACATTCACTAGTATGTAATGTTAAAACAGAGAATATTATTTTATGTTATCTAATAACATCAAGTTGTCGGAGGCGATCTGACAAAAGGCCTACTACACATTGATCTCGACTATAAAAGGTCTAGATGCTGACAAAACAGATTGCTACATTTTGGTCGTAAGATTTCGAAGTTGATACACGATTTACTACACTTTGTTTTTGGTTATAAGATCAAGCCAGAAAGGCTGCTCAAACTATCATCTTAGGGGACGAGAGATATAGGAATTGTTGTGACACATTCACATAGAACACCTGACTTGTTAAATTGTATTAATGCATGGAGAACTAAATTGTCAACCTGATAATTTTTTTGCAAATTGTATATGGGATTAATTGACTACAAATTGTTATTAAATTTCCAACCGAATGTACAAAGTCACTATATATACAGAACTTGTTCATATACAACAAGGTACACGTCGCTCGTTTTAGGTAGGCGAGAGCTCTGCATGCGTGGTGTAGTGTAGTCTCCGAGATTCTTTCGAAACGATCGGAGGAGACCGCGATGCGACCGAGACGAGCTCGCGAACGTCTAGTGCAAATACATGCGTTAGAAAACAAAGGAAAGATCTTCACTGAGCGAGGTCGAGGCGGAGATGTAACGCATTATTAATGTTTTTATCAATAAATCTTGTTGCTTTTTTCTCAAAATCTAATCATTTGTTTCCCTTTATGTACTAAGTATTTACACCAAAGTTCTACGTCTACTCCTTCAGGGTGGTTCATTTTTTTGTTGAAACGGAGTGTCTATAAAATTAAAGTAGACAAAATTTCCTACAAGAATATAATATTAGGTTTGTTTCTCTCTTTAATGGGAAGGCCGCTAGAGCGTTTTGAATATAGACCACTTTTTCGTTTTGTCAGTTAGTCGGCGAAAGGAAACCTTCCTTCAGTTGAATATTTACGTGAATGTTTAAGTTATTATGTGCGTAACATGTCTCGGGAATGCTTCATTTGTGAAGGATCCTTATTAGATGGATCAGAGATGACTGTATTAAACAAAAGGCGTTGCAGTCTTTCATAGAGGCAAGGAAAAAAGGTAACGATGGAAACCAAGTTTTACTCAAACGGAGCACAGCACTTGAGGTCCTCGAAAAATGTAGAAAGCAGTACACCAAAAAAAAGACGATTGCTGAAAATATTATTAAGAGGAGTAAAGAGGATGGCACTGCGCCTTTATTACGTTCAAATATACCATTCAGTTCTCATTTAGAACGCATTGCTTCTTGTCTAGTGAGGAAGTTCCCCAGATCACGGAACCAAACAATTGAAAAAGCCAGCAAAGAAACGTAATACTGTTTTCCACATTTTCCACAAAAGCGAAAAAGTGGTCTATATTCAGTGCGCTCTAGCGGCCGTCCCATTAGCGATAGAAACAAACCTAATACCACATTCTTGTGCGAAATTTTGTCTAGTTTAATTTTTTATATGTATAGTGGTCTTTTGGTAAAAACGCTTCGTTTTCGAGTTATAAGCAAAAAACTGGAAATAGTCTGAAATTTTCGAAGTTAGCTCACCTCTGGCGAGAGGGGGCAAACCTCAAATTCGGATTCAGCTACCCAAAAAACATATAGAACCGTTGAGAAAAAAACTTCCGGAATTTTTTCCTGGGAAAAAACTAGATTTACTGGACTATAAGTAAGCGCAAACCAAACCATTGTGAGTTAGGACAACTCTCGCGAAATTAACATGTAAATACATAGTTAGATGGAGAATTCTGACGTTCAAAGATTACTGGATGTATGAATAATTTATGAAGATCCTGTGTGTCGAATTGCCAAATTAATTTGATCAATAATATAAACTAATATTAAATAGATACGAGCTTAATCCTCCTCCTCCCTCTCTCACCCCGTGTTTGCCATAAATTCTTTTAAGTGTATGTACTCGTTTCCCAAAGAATCATTTTGTGTACACGTTTCTCGAACATAATTTCCTAAATTCTATCAGTCTACAAATTTCACAAGTTCCTTAAACTTTTACAATCCTGGGCGAAAAACAAATCCGACGAATTTCCACAGGAAACTTTCCACTAACTATCCCATAGGAAACGTCCCAAAAGTTTCTCCTCACTCACACAGTTCACGGCCACATTTTCGCACACATCTATTATAGCTACCACTGACTATTATGTAAAAAGCTAAAGTTGCTCTAGACGAGTTGTGTTACAAACAATCTTTTGGAGAAGACAACCAAAATCTCCACAAAATGGGGTAAAATAAAAGTCAAGCACGTCAAACTAAAATATTAACTAGATTTTGAACTAAAGTATCAATTATGTGTATAATGTTAGACTCATGTAATCTTAATTATAACTGTGGAGTGTTTTTTAAAATTTAGACCAGCAGACCGAAGAAGGCCTTAGAAAGCCGAAACTAGTCTCTGCAAATAAAGACAAATCTGATTTCGGAGTAGCGTTATAGTTTATTTGGATTAATTGCCCGAAATTGGTTAAAAAGACAAGTTAAATTATTTCATTCTTTTAGGGATTTAGCGCTGAAGTTACATTATTTTGAAGAAAATTGAATTTCATAAAACTTGTGTATGACGTGTTAGAAACTAATCGGGAAGTTAGTAAAATGTTTACTTTTAGACAGAAATTCATGTGTTCATTGAAGTTAGTAAACTGTCAGATTTGTATTTCGGGGGCGATTTTCGGCGTTTGGAGAAAAAATAGCATGTTCTATTCGGAGAAAAGTGACTTGAAGCAATTTGAAAGCACTTAAAATGTCTTGAAGCGAATTGAAGAAACTTGAATCGGCTTCGAAAAGACTTTAAATGTATTGAAGCGAATTGAAGAAACTTAAAGAGAATTGAAGAAACTTCGACTTCAAAGGACTTTGAAGCGACTTGAAATGTCTTGAAGAGTCTTGAAGCGACCTGAGAAGATTTGCAATATCTTGAAGGAATTTGAAGCATTTGAAGCCACTTGAAAAGACTTGAATAGCAACCTGGGAAGACTTCAAATATCTTGAAGGGACTGGAAGCGACTTGAAAAAACTTAAAATGTTCTGAAGCAACTTGAGGAAACTTGAAACGAAAGGAAGGAACTTGGAATATTTTGAAACTATTTGAAAGACTTGAAGCGACTTGAAACGACATGAAATGTTTTGAAGGGACTTCAGACGACTTGAAATGTTTAAAGAAATACTTAAAGAGTCTTGGAGCGATCTGGGAAGCTTTCAAATAATATCTTGAAGGGACTGGAATCCACTTGAAAAGACTTGAAGTACATACCTTGAAGCGACTTGAAAGGATTTGAAATGTCTTGAAACGATTTGAAATGTTTTGAAGTAAATTGAAGCGACTTGAAAAGTCTTGAAATGTCTTAAAGAGTCTTGAAACGACTTGAAGAGAGATGAAGCGACTTTGAGAAACTTGAAACGACTGGAAAGGACTTGAAATGTTTTGAAACGACTTGAAGCGAATTGAAAAGACTTGAAATATTTTGAAGGGACTTGAGGCGATATGAAATATTTTGAAAGGTCTTGAAGCGACTTGAAGAAACTTATTGAAGCGATTTAAAAAGACTTGAAATTTCTTGAATCGACGCGAAATATGTTAAAAGGATTTGAAGCGACTTGAAAAGATTTATAGCGAATAAAACGACATGAAATGTTTTGAAGAGACTTGGGGCGACTTGAAAAGTTTTGAAAGGAATTGAAGAGACTTGAACTGTCTTGAAGAATCTTAAACCGACCTGGGAAGACTTCAAATATTTTGAAGGGACTGGAAGCGATTTAAAAAGATTTAGAGCGAATTGAAACGACATGAAATGAGACTTGGGGCGACTTGAAAAGTTTTGAAAGGAATTGAAGAGACTTGAAATGTCTTGAAGAATCTTAAACCGACCTGGGAAAACTTCAAATATTTTGAAGGGACTGGAAGAGACTTGAAATGTCTTGAAGAATCTTAAACCGACCTGGGAAGACTTCAAATATTTTGACGGGACTGGAAGCGACTTGAAAAGATTTGAAGAGTCTTGAAGCAACCTGGGAAGATTTGAAATGTTTTGAATGGAATTGAAACGACTTGAAATACCTCACAGACAACCAGCCTTACAGTCTCCACCAAAATCACCAAAACTCAAATTTCATTATATATATATATATATATATATATATATATATATATATATATATATATATATATATATATATATATATATATATATATATATATATATATATATATATATATATATATATATATATATATATTGTTAAACTATGTAAATGCAATGTATCCTTGATCCCTTCACCTATGAAGGGTATGAAGCAAGGCATCTTAACTTAATAGGTATGCTAGACTCGTGCGATGCGACTGCGCAGGTCACACGCTGGCTGCTCGTTACGTCACTGGTGGAACGTAAACAGATTCTTGCCTTGCGTTAGTTCGTAGTTTAAATGTAATTTCGCTCAATTCATGAAAATAAAAATATTTGAAAGATTTTTTATTGTTCAATTAATACAACATTACATTGTAATTTTTTTAAATTTATTACTTATTTGACGGTCAGCGCGTTTTCGTTTACCATAATTAATTTTATGTTGCTGCAGCTGGACATTTAAAAAATTGATTTTTATGAAAATACGCTGCCTAACAAAAGTTTTTATAATGATGTGGTCAATATTAATTTTTTTACATATTTTTTTTACTAATTTTGTGTTGATTTGTTGAACGCCTTTAAAATAATTATCCGCAGTATATTTAGAAAATAATTTTTCCAACAACTTGACCTGCTCCATGAACTCTTCTGACGGTTGAATCAATCCACCAAATGATAAATGGCGAATCCAGCTAGGCGAATTTTTAGGTAAACAATAAGAATGTTCATTTTTATTCTCTCTCTCCTTGTACGTATAGAAGCCTAATTCCGGGTGTGTAGATTTTAATTTCCTAGCAATCCAACCTGCCAAATATTCCAAACCATCTGTTTCGACTTGCAGAATTTTATTTTGTGTGGTTCTACCAGTAACTGCTAAATGGTCAGATGACCTGGAAGATACTGAACTAGAATCTCCATCAGTTTCTTGAGTTTCGGAGGGAACTGTTACTTTAATACCACTTCGTCTTAAAACCTGACCAACAATGTAATTTTCGTCATTAGTACGGTCGACAGTGTTTGTATTGTTCTGGACAATATCTGTTTTCCCTAAGATTATTATCCGTAATCGATTTAGTGCATCAAGAGGGGTAGGATGGTCATTTAATCCTCCTCGAGACCTAATCTGTGAAAATAAATTTTCTAACGCGTCCTGATTTAACTTATGTGTTAAAATATAACTTAAGTTAAAATCAGTTTGCAAATCAATAAACATTTGTTGCAAGGATTTTATAGATAGAAGAATTCCATCTTGAAATTTGAGAAAACTATTTGGTTTATTGATCCGTCTCATGTGAAAAACCGTATCAAAGGCTTTATCAAGACATTCATCTTGAAGTTGTTTTATGTCTGATCTACCATATCCACATTTTGTGGGTAAAGGAGCAGAAGGTAAATACGAATTCATACAATCAAACCAGTTGTTAATAGTTTCTATGAATTCCGACAAAGCACTATATTCATTATCATTATCACTCCTATAAAAAGTCAAAGCAGATGAAACTCCATGTGACAATAACTGTGCGGCAAGGGAAACTTTTTGCCTTAGAGGACCTTGACAATCTAAATGTTCTTTTGTTAATTTATAAATACTACTCACTTCGGTCTTATTTCTTGATATTAGATCAATCAGAGGTTTTTTAGTTATCTGTGTTCCGTTTTTTAGCACGAAACCAGTATCTAACAGCCAGTTTCGTACTAATTTCAACATATGAGGTGCATCCGCAAAGAAAAAAATTTTGCTATTCATACATGGATGTTTAATCCATGGCTTCTTCCATGAAATACCTAATTTTGTCCAAAGGCCTGTATTTGTTGAACCGCAATCGCTGACGCATGCAACTACACGAAAGCCAATGTCACATAATTTCGTACATAAATTGTACAAAATTTCTTTAGAAATTTTCTGATCAAAATCTGCAAAAATGGGTTGCTTCCATTTGCCACACAGACTTCTTGCATTCACTATTTGTAAATATTTATGGGGGCCTAGAATTGCATCATTTGCTTGATCATATTCATATTTTTCCGCTACTTTTACTTCGTCATATTGTAAAACCACAAGTTTTTCAAATGGGGACATAACAGTACCAGCTACTTGTAACAAATTTAAAACTCCATCAAGGACGCCCCTTGTCATATGTACTTTGGAAGCCCAAGATCTTAAAGTAGACAAACCTGTAAAAAATTGAGAAGGTGATAATCGTTATTTAATTTGCATAAAAAAATTACCTGGTAATGGGTAATGAAGTTTGTCTCTTAGAAAAATGTAACAACGTTTGCTGTAGTATCTTATTGTGAATGCTAATGAAATATCTTTTTCACTCCATCTCACTCGTTTTTGGTTTCCTAGCAATAATTTAATTTGATCTTGCGTAAAAATTCCAGATAACACTTTTTTGACTTCTGCGTGCACAAGATGTTTTTGAGCCTTCAAGTCTTTACTCTTCAAATGTCGTAATTTTCTGTACAGTGTTACCATATCTTTTCTAGTTTCATCGTATTTATGTTTCAATTCTTGCAATGCTATATCTTTATACTTATTTTCTGCTTTTAAAAGATCTATTTCTTTTTGCAATTCAGAAATTCTTTTTTGCAAATTTTCACTTGCTGGATTAATAGCGTTCGAACTATATTCCACATGGGGATTTTCGCATTCAAAAGAAGTAGAAACTTGATCCTGATTTTCTAAATATTTATTCGAGACAGTTTCAGAATCTGATGGATGTGATTCTAAAAGATGATCAACTTCTAATTTAATATGTTTTTTTTCTTGACGAATTGTTCTTTCTGATACTCTAGGAGATGTTTTGGTAGATTTTGGAGCAACAGATACTTTTAAATTTAGTTTGGGTACCGCGTCTTTTTTTAAAATTAATCTTTTACCACCCATCAATTTGAATTCCATGAGATTATCAAAATCAGCTTCCTCGAAATGTTCTGAGCAAACTCTGCTCGTTTCTACATTAAATTTGTCACTTCTGTAACATTGTTTAACCCATTTTTTTTTTCAAAAAAACATCTTTAGGAAAACGAAAAAAATGAACATTTCCATCCTTTCTGTAAATATTAGAGCACAGTCCTACAGCACAACTTGTTGGCATTTTTTCTACAATAGATTTAAATCAGTCCCCAAACTTTTAACTTCTTTTTATAAACTACTTACACTGCGATTATAAAATAAAACACTAGCGAACTTAATGTATTGTACATATAAAGAATAATAAGCGATTTGGAACGTTTCTTGGCGGTGGATGAATTTAAAGCTGCTTTCTTGCTGACACCAGACCTTCTGCCGATTTCGACTGGGCAGTTAGTGTGATCTTATTGTGAAATATTTTTTATATCTTTTAAGTATAAAACCTGGAAGTGATTGGTCCGTTTTATTATGACACATCGTGTCAAGTCCACGTGAAGTCAAATTATGTCGTTTTTTACGGCAGCTTGGGTTTCAGATTACAATGAGCGGCAATATACAAAGCCACATCGTATAGTGTCGGTAAGATCTCTAAGACGCCCCTGAGGCTATAATGTTTTGTTTTATTTTTTGTGCCACGCGTTCATCAAAGTAGACCGGTTAATTTGTGATGTCCTAAGAATTGAAAAAAAATCTTAATACGAAGCTGGTTTTGCATCGCAAAAAACTTGTCTGCCATGATAGAGGCAGGTGCGTCTGCTTATAATATAGTGCAGGCGCCAAAGGAAGTTGGAAGTTGGATTTATGTTTTATAGCCCATCCGCTTAGATATCAAGTAAATGAACTGAACAAATGCTTTGGAACCATTTTAATGTTTGTTTTAGTGACAATATCCATTTTTTTCTATGATTAAAGATACTTAAGCTAGTCAACTGAAAAAAAAAAGTTCAAAATAAAAACAACAATAATAATTGTTGATAAAAAACTATTTAATACGAAAAAGCAAATTTTAACATGTCTTCCAAAACAATTGCGCAATATAATTTGTTATTAAAAATAGCCTTGCCAGGATATAGGGCGGCAACCCTATCAAATTATCTTCGTCTGTACATTATCTTACATAAAATATACATTTGATCAGAAAAAAGGATGAGGGAAGATGGACATAGGCTGGATCTTGTATTAGTATAGGCGCGAGCGCGACGGAGCCTTTCCACCAGTGACGTAAGCAGGGACCGCGCGAACCGCATTCCCCTCTCTCCCATGTGCTGCGTTATGCGAGTCTGGCATACCTATTAAGTTAAGATGCCTTGGTATGAAGTTTACCAATTTGTTGA
Organism: Diaperis boleti; assembly: GCA_963583935.1. Taxonomy (NCBI): domain Eukaryota; kingdom Metazoa; phylum Arthropoda; class Insecta; order Coleoptera; family Tenebrionidae; genus Diaperis; species Diaperis boleti. The sequence goes on along the minus strand of OY757247.1, from coordinate 24,518,100 downwards.
CAACGTGACATAACCTTATTCTACTAACTTTAGTGATGGTTCGTTGTTTTAAACCAACATTTGAATCTCTTTTTATAGTGCTTCTTTTTTAATTTTCCGTCTTGAAAATTGTATTTTGTTAAAGATGCTTTATTGCAAACATAATATATTATTTCTGCCCAGAACATTACATCGTGTTGTAAACTTTTCAAGATCAGCACTCCATCAACAGCTAATTCTAGGCATTGAAACTTCTTGTGATGACACGGGTGCTGCTGTCGTCAATACTGAAGGAGACATTGTAGGAGAAGCTTTAAATTCACAGCATTTGATTCATTTAGCGTAAGTTATCTTTCCATTCTCTTCTTTTGCATAGTTGAAACTTTAGGAATGGAGGTATTATACCCCCTATTGCTCAAGATCTGCATAGAAGCAATATAGAAGACGTCGTTAAAACTGCAATACAAAGAGCCAATATAACATTTCAAGACTTGAGTGCTATTGCAGTTACTGTGAAACCAGGTAAATATGTTCTGAGGATTAGCATATTCTATGTCTGTAGTTTAGGTCTTCCTTTATCACTGACAATTGGAATGAAATATGGAAAACATTTATGTCATCTATACAAAAAACCATTTATACCTATCCATCACATGGAGGCCCATGCATTGACTGCTAGGATGAGTAATAAAAATATCCAGTTCCCTTTTCTTGTGCTATTAATCAGTGGTGGTCATTGTCTACTAGCTGTAGCTCAAGATGTAGATAAATTTCTTCTATTAGGTACAACATTGGATGATGCTCCTGGGGAAGCTTTTGATAAAGTGTCTAGAAGAATGAAATTAAGGAATGTGTTTGAGTATTCAAAGCTTTCAGGAGGACAAGCAATTGAACTTGCTGCTTCAAAGGCAGATAATCCATTACAGTTTAACTTTGGTATACCATTATTGCAATACAAAGACTGTAATTTTAGTATGGCAGGTTTAAAAACACAACTTCAAAGGCACCTATTTGCTGAAGAAAAGAAACATGGTACATGGTAGATTTTCTTTAGGTTTTGTTTATTTCTTGTAAAACATTTTCTTCAGATGTTCCAGCTGATGGTTTAATCCCTGATGTAAATAATTTGTGTGCTGGTTTCCAATTGGCGTTAACACGTCATTTGTGTCAAAGAGTTCAAAGAGGAATGACTTTTGTTCAGAGACAAGAAATTATTCCAAGGGACAGACAAACTCTGGTAATTAATTTCATGCTGTGTTTATACAGGGTCTTCATAAACAATTCATACATCCAATAAGCTCTGCACATGAAGTATGAATCATTTATGAAGATTCAATATTTTTTTGTAGGTTGTGTCTGGTGGAGTTGCCTGTAATAACTTCATCTCAAAAGCATTACAAATTGTTTGTGATGAAATGGAGTATACACTTTGTAGGCCCCCACATAAGCTTTGTACTGATAATGGCATTATGATTGCTTGGAATGGGGTTGAAAGGTGGAGAAAAAATTTTGGTGTCCTACACAATTTTTCAAATGTTGAAATTGAGAAATCTTGCCCTTTAGGTGTGAGCTTAATAGATGATGTGATTAGAGAAAAAATAAGTTGTAAGTGGGTTAAATTAAAGGAATTAGTTTCTCAATTATAAAATTTTAAATATAAGAATAAACAGTCAACAGCAGAATCAGAATTATTATTATACCAATTTGGGCCCTTTTTCCCTGACATTTTCCTTAATTTCACTGTACACTCCAGATGTAGGGTCTTCTTCATTTTCTAATTGGGCAAATACATCTAGTAAAGTTCGAAGCCTTTGTTTAACCAAGTCTACATCATTTGGGTTTTCTTTTGCAGAAATTGCCAGTATTTCACTAAATTTTAGAGGCGTTTCTGGTTGTATGTCTTTTGGATAGGTTTTTGAAGTTTCTACAAATTAATTGGTCAACCAGCTTGAAGATAAGCAATTCTTGTTACCTGTGAGATTATGTAATTGTTCTTTAATACTACTATACTTTTGATCACTATTTGCTGTATCCATTTTATTTACAACAAGCATAGCAGGCTTAAGTAGTAAGTCTTTATTATAAAGCTCCAACTCCTGCAACATAAATTTTAATTTCAGTTTACAATATACCTTGTCATACCTTATTTAATAATAAAATTGTTTCTATACAACTTCTATGAGGATACTGTGGACTTAGTTGAAATCCATTGATATCAACAATAAGTAATAACAGTTTTGTCCTTTCTACATGTTTTAAAAACTTATGTCCCATTCCTTTATTTGCATAAGCTCCTTCTATAAGTCCAGGTAAATCAGCTATGGAAATTTCTCGAAAATCTTTAAAACTGGCAATGCCAATATTAGGTCTGACTGTTGTGACTACACAAATATACAAAAATTCAGACAAAGTATTACTTTGAAATACAAACTTACATGGGTAACTGGCGATTTTTGGTTTAGCATTGGATATGGCTTTTAATAATGTGCTTTTACCCGCATTTGGAAAACCAACTAATCCTACATCTGCAATTAGTTTCAAATCAAATATTACTGGATATGCTTGTCCTTTGGTTCCTAAAAAGCCATTCTTAGGATTACCGCCTGTGCCCCCTCTTGCAAGCAATAGTTCCTCTCCTTCAGAATTTATTTCACCTAAACAAAACAGTATTACACTAATTAATTAATTTTATTACATACTACCAAGTTTTTTGCCTAACTGTGTAATAGCTGTTACGCCTACTGGTACTTCAAATTTTAAATTTTCACCAGCAGGTCCTAAGATGAAATTATGTGAACTGTGTTTTCCAGACTTTGCTACATATTTTTTTAATCTATTTTGTTTATATACATCCTCTAAAGAAATGTTTTCTTTGCCAACGGCAATTACGCTACCTCCTTGGCCCCCTACACCACCAAATCTAAAAATTGAACTTGATACAAGAAAAAAAACAGGTTTAGTATTAATACTTTGGTAAACCATTTCCCCCTGTGCCACCAGCAACTAAAACTTTCAAAGAATCCCTAAAGCCTTCTTTTAAGTACTTTCTTGAGACCTTTGCAAAAATATGTTTTGATATAAAAACCATTTCTTTAGCTGTATACCTATGCAAATACAATCTCTTCCTGGTGTGCACAATATAAACATAACCCAACTTTTTTTTAATAATATAATTATAACCAATTTTTGTTTCCAATTAATTAGAACTGCAAAATTGTGATACTTGTTCAGATTTTGGTACTTTGCACAGAATATGCCATTAAAAAATGGTTTACTGAGTAGGGAAAGGTGGACTAAGATTGCACACTTTTAACCTGTGTGTGTCAAAATCATGGAGGTATAATCATAGATTATAGACTTATACATTTTGTATAATTTGGGTATAATAATATATAATTTATTTTAGTTCCATGGTCAAAATCAAAAATAATTCAATAATTAGGGTGGTAATTACGTACTGCAAATTTGTGATTGTGTGATAAAGAATTTTCTATACAATTTATTAAAAAATTACCGAGTAGGGAACCGTGGACTAGTATTGTGTACTTTCTAACGCAAATATTTTTATTAACGTGGAACACGTGGACCTCATTCCGCCCTTTTACTCCATAGAAAAATTGATCAAATGACTAATCCATAAAACTAGAATTTTGTGCATTTTAATGATTTTAATTTTTATTCCCTTCTCTTTCTAGTGCATTCCACATGATTTGTCAAGATGTGAGGGGTACATTAAGACAATGATGATAACTTAATTATTTTTTGATCACTTCTTGATATTGCATTTACAATTATGGAATAAATAAATAATCTATTTACAAAGTTTACCAATCCCATGTAAAAATTTACTATTCACGCAAACACATACTGGCATGCATACAAAAAATATTAAAACTAATAGCATATACTCCATTATTAAGCAGAATGTTCTTGTTAATTTTCTAGTTCTTTAAACAAGGCAATATGGTTCTCATTACAATCTAACAGTTCAATAAAAATCTTCAAAGCATGACAGTTGTAGTAAACTATAATAATAAATCTTTAAATTGTAACAATTAATTATTGGCATAGCTGCACTAACTGGTACTATGTGAAATTATTAAGTACAGACACTTGAAATCTATTGATCATGATAAAATTTTTCAAAATAAATAAAAAATGAACAATAAAAAATGACTAAAATAACAAAGTAAAATTGAAACACATTAGAAACTATTTTTGGTACCACATAAAATTAGAGTTAATTTATAAAATCTAGCTAACCTATATACAATTTGATCAGTAGATTCCAAAGGAGCTAATGGGATTATGTAAGTAGTCTAATTCTAGTCATTTTCAGTCAGTTATTGATATCTGCGCGAATCCTATTAATGCTTTATCATCAGGAGTTTCATTATTATGCAGTCCTGAATTCTAAAAAAAAAAAACATATAAATTATGTACATGTATTTAAAACAACTTACCAATGGAAAAGTTACAACTTTGATCAAGTCCCTAGAGTCAATAAGTTTTTGAAGATTTTGGGTAATAACGTCAATGTCTTTACCATCCACCAGTCCAGCTCCTACTAACTCACTAGCAATGCCATCAGCTGAATCTTTGCCAACAGCAAATTCAAATCTAATGTCGTTCAGTTCCCGTTTCGCATTCCTTGAAAGCCATTTACTAATTTTTTTAAATGAAAATTATTTTGCAATAAGTACCTCATGCGTAATACTAAATTAACTGGAGGTGGATCTCCTTCACTGCTTTCATGATCTGATCCCGATGATCCAGCGGATGCTAATGTATTCATCGGTTTTGAATCGGTATCGCTTTCGCTTGACGCTCCTTCGTCGCCTTCATCCTCGCTGGACCACACCCATTCTCCTGTCTCCTTTCTGTGAAGGCGTCCAGACGCTCCAGGCTGTCTTTTGGAAGCCTATAATAGAAATATAATACACATGATGAGCTTTTCTTGGATAATTTTACTAATATTCAATGTTCAGTAACGTATATATCGCAGGCAATTGGTGCAATGAAATTTTGAATGAACAGACTAGTAAATGACAGTAAAACCGGCAAACCCTGTAACGAACTAATTTTTTTTACTGAAACTTTCCGTCGTTACTTTACAGTGGAAGTTGGTTTACGTAACCGGCTTCAGCATTTAAAATTACAATAATTGACGAACGCGCAGCTTAGGCGTTTGTTTGAACGTCCCGATATCTTTACCAAGAACTAAATAAAATAGACATAACATAAAATATGTGTTCAAGACATAACGATCCAAGACATAAGCATATGAGTTAGGAAGATAGTGCTTTTGTATTTGTAGTGTAGTTTTCAATCATAATATTATACTAGTAGACCCCACAGACGTTGTCCTTTCCGAACTTTAGCTTTCCCGCATATTTTTTCATTTTAAAAAATATTGAGGGTGGTTGGGCGGTCAAATTTTGGGGTTATAATTATGTTCTGATATACGAAAAATCTTAAAAAAAAATCTTAGAACACGATTGCAGCGCCACCTACCGGGTTCAATAATTGTGAATCTAAACCATTCAGGGACCAACTTAAACCAAAAAAAAAATTCATTAAAATCAGTCCAGCCGATTAGGAGATCAGTGAGATACACACGTACAGAAGAATTAAATTTTTAAAAAATATTGTGGGGTGGTGGGTGGTGAAATCTTAAGGTTATATGTTCTGCTATGCGAAAAATCTTTTTTGAAAAACTTAAAAAATAGTCAAAAAATAAAATAAATCCTAGAACCCCAATTGGGACACCTACCGGCTCCAATTGTGAAACTAAACCATCCCTGGATCCACTCAAACACACAAAAAATTTCATCAAAATCTGTCGAGCCATTCTCGATTTTTTGTGACACTAACGCAAGGCAATTGATTTTTATATACAGAGTGCCGTAACCGTATATGTTATCAAAAAACTTTCAAGACAAAAGTTGTTTGGCGAAATAATGCGCATATTGTGCACATGCCAGAAAAAATAATTTGGTTGTCAATTTTGAGATATGACGTCATTGGCAGTTTTTTTTAATCGTAACCTCATCTTTTTTTATGATTTTTATTCCGCTTTCAATCGTCTAATGACATTATAAAAAATTCATACCTTACATAAGAAAATTTTTGAGGGAAACAAACTGATTGGGACATTGCGGCGCTGCTAATGGTGAACATTTTGAGCATTTGTTGCGTTCAAAACGCAATATTGTTGTTAGAAATTTCTATTTTAGTTACCTACTTGATTTGAGTTGTGTTTTTGATGGTAAAAAAAATTGTGTTCCAACTTTCAATAATCTTTTTCTAAAAAAATTTCTTGTTTTTTATACTGTCATTTCACAATTGAAAGAGGGATAAAAGCAGCGAAAAAAAATTTGGTGACATTTTAAAAAAACTGCCAATGACGTCATATCTCCAAATTGACAACCAAAATAGTTTTTCTGATATATTGTGCGCATTATTTCGTCAAATAACTTTTGTCTTGAAAGTTTTGTGATAAAATGTACGGTGGTTATGGCTACACCATTATTCCATAAATTTTGGGCACCCTGCATAAGATTAGTTGTTGAAGGTAATATTTTAATTTTAATTATTTATTTTATTCTAATCGACGACTCTCTTACCTTATTAATAATAAACCTTCACAACATATTCATAGCCTACTAAATAATAAAATATTTGTTAGAATTTTGGAAAAAATGTGAAATTTCATATACATTTTTATACGCTTTCTATATTTAATTTTTAGATGGTTTCAAAATACAGAAAATGTCGAAATGAAACATTTGAAACATCGTAACCTCAACCTTGATTTCATTACGATGCCACGATTTTTAGGCTTCTATATTTTCTGCAAAACATTCGTTGAAATGTTGGTAATATAGGGTTTCAGAAATAAGTGCTATAACTGAAACCAGTGCTAGAACTCGTCAAAAGTATCGCATATGAATATTAAATTTAATTTTGAGCTACCGAGAATGAATTGTTTTTGTCTGGAAGTCAGTGTGCTTATCCACTTTTTTTGCACACTCCAGTGCAATTACTTGCTGATAAACTCAAATAATTATTATTGAAATCAGTTTCTCGACACAATTCAATTGGGCGGCGATAATTTGTTGTTAGTATATTAGTTAAAGTTATTAATCATAAAAGATGTCGGCTTTTTTTTAACAGCGAATACAGGACATTGTATTAATTTACGGAGGAGGTCAAGGAAATTCCGCCGAAGCACAAAGACTGTGCTTTCCAAATCGCCGTGTGCCTAACCAGAAGCATTACCTGCGTTGCCAATTTCAGGCGAATTTTTAGTAAATTGTAAGGTTTCATGTGCGTCTCAGTCAATTTTGGATACCTACCCAACTTATTTGGTAACTTTTTGTCTAAACGGAAGAGTTTGATAATTTATCCATCTAAAGACTGCAGAAAACAAACATACGTTGCGTATGTATTCGTAAATTAATCTTTTTTTTTAGAAAAATTGATTCTTTAAACATTTGGTAAGATGTGAATTGTCTTGTCCGCTAAATTATTTATAGAAATGTATCATTTTACCCATTAAATACTAACCTTCTGAACACGAGTTTCTAAGCTTGGTCCAATGGCGACGAGAGTTTGTTGTAAGTACTTTTTGTCTTTTGCTTTCTTAAAAAATGGATGTTTTAAAAGCTCTGCGGCAGTTGGTCTTTTCGACGCCTCTTTCTGCAAGCAGTCTGTTATCATCTTGCGGAACGTTTTCCCGTAGGCCTTGTACTGATCTTTTTCTTCCGCCCCAGTATCCAAGTTTGGAGGATCATTTTGCAACGTGAGCATAAGTACTTTCATGGGAGGGTATTTATGGTATGGAGCCGTCCCTGTTGCCATTTCAATTGCAGTGATGCCAAAAGACCATATGTCGGCCTTAAAGTCGTATCCATGATCCTAAAACAATATAGAATGTTTAAAGCTTTGAACCTTTGAGGAATTCAATTGTGCCAATCCAAAAAAAAAAAAAATAAAAAAAAATTAAGCCATCATCATTGACGTAATTTTAATGTCATAATTTTCTATATTCTTTAAGGGCTGATGATGACAGTAGTGTTCTGCCGAAACATGTTCCATTTATAATTTTACACTTATTAAAGTTTGTGGAGTTTGACTTAATATATGGATATATTTAAGTTTTAATTTAAATTTACTCCACTTGGATTTATCGACATTCTTCAGGTTTTTCAAAATAAAAATGTCATATAGTAAACATCGTTTATAACGACGACCCCGGGACCAATCATATATATAATCTGCATATAATGAGGTCTTACATCTAGAATCTATATTATTTATTTTGTAAATAAGCAATAATCAAGACAACTGAAATCTTATTAAAAATCGCCTTTCTTCTCTTTTCTTGGCGATACAAAAGAAAAATAGCCCATTATTTGGAATTTTCGTATATAAAACAATTATTTGTTATCCGATGTCGTTATAAATGATATTTACTAGATAATAATTTTAACCTGTTCCATAACTTCAGGAGCCATCCAACATGGCGTTCCTACAAAAGTATGTCTGACTTTTTGTCGTGAAAGATCTCTTCCTGTTGCTAGCCAGGCAGAAACACCAAAATCTGCAATTTGAACGGTCCCATCCTCACCCAGTAAGATATTCCCAGCTTTAATATCTCTAAAAATTTCAATTATAAAATTTGTCTTCAACATTTCTAAGGAAGTTACCTGTGAATTTGACCGTTACTATGGAAGTATTCAAGTCCCTTCAGCACTTCCCTTAAGACAGTAGCAATTGTTGATTCATCAAAAACGCCATGCTTGCAATTTGACGCCCTCATTTTGTGCTTTATTATGTCCAATAAACTTCCGCCTGTTGAAATTAAAAAACAACGTATGTAGAACTCTGACTGGGGATTAATTATCTGTATTTAGTACAAAGTTTAAATTTTTAGATAAAATATATTTATATGCTATAGTCCAAGCAAATTAGATGAAAAAACGCCGAATAGAAGACCTAATTTATAAAGTTTATAAACTCCCAACAGGGACCCAAATAAAGATCCGAAGAGTCCCAGCGTGACCTCATGAAGTTTTTCCCCATTTTTCTCCTAAACGGTAACTCCGACGAGAAAATGTTATAGGGCTTATGTTCTTCATTAAATTGGTCTCATGAAGTTTTTGCATATCTCCCACCCAACGTAAACTATACTAATTTTCCAACGTCATTTATGAACGTTGGGCAGGAGATAGGCAAAAACTTCATGAGACAAATTTTATACAGAATTTAATGGAGCACATAATAACTCCTGTAACATTTTCTCGTCGGAGTTACCGTTTACGAGAAAAATGCAGAATAGCTTCATGACGTGACGCTCGGGGGGTGGAAACTCTTCGGATCTTTATTTGGGTCCCTGCTGGAAGTTCATAACCAAAATTTCAAAAATATATCTTATTTCTTTTAAAAAGTCTAATTTGCTTGGACTACTATCCCTTCGAAAGTCGGCGTTTCCAGCCTCTACTCTTGATGGGATATTATAAATCTTGGATTTAAACTTTGTACTTACTGTGGCTCTACATTCTTACCGAGAAGTCTTGGAGAGAACCTCCAATAGAAAGAAAAATCTCTTTGATTTGGGATTGCAGAACAGACGAGAACGTCAAGAAACGTGGTCACACTCTCGTTCTCGGCTGTTCTCTGCGAGAATGTGGAGGCTCATTTAAGAATAACCAAGAGAAAGAAAGAATCGTTTTTTCATAACAAATTCAAGAACCTGTATTACACTTGAAAGTAATTACTCTCTTACTCTCTTGTGGTGGCATACTTTCATGTTGTAATTAATCTACTTGTAACAAACCATAATGGGAAAAACAAGAAGTTATTATTGGCAGCTGCTGTTGCCATTAGAGGATTTTTGAGAGTGTCCCTCAATGTTAAATCTTTAAACAATTGCAAGTGTGCTCTAGACTGAATTAATCCTCTTTTGTATCAAATTTTAATGAAAAAATGAATAAACAGTTCTCTAATCAGTGGTAGTTTTCACTTGCTTAATCAAACAGAAATAAAAAAAATCCAGCAGCATACTTCTAGGTATAAATAAAAAGGAAGGAACTACATACCTTCCAGTAATCTCAGAACAAGCCACAATTCTTCCCTTACCACAAAACTAGTGTAATAGGTAACCACATTCTCATGATTGCAACTTGACATTGCTTGAATTTCTTTGAGCAACTCATCCATGGAAGTATTCCATTTTTCCAGGTTGATTCTTTTGATGGCACATTTCTCATTTCTAGGCTTGCAAAATGCCCCATGGACAACTGCTGTGGCACCAACACCTAGGAGAAAACAATGGATAATTTAATGATAGTACACTTTTCCTTTAACAACTAAACACTTAACCTAATCAAAATAAGGTCAAATGAAATTAATTCCAAGTCGCAAATCGTTGGTCACCAATTATATTGCAGACAATACTCAATCAATTTAAGATTCTACAACTTTCTTAGAACATAATTACTTTCAACAAAAAATAACAGTTTGTATTACTGGGAATTAGACTGACTTTCATATAAACTGCACCGCACGTTGACTCGTTCTTGCAGAAAAATGAAAAACGTAAAACTTGAACCGGAATTAAAACACCAAAAAAGTACATAACCTCCAAACTTGCGAATATAGTGTTTATTCACTTGAGTTCACTGTTAAACCTCTGTTGTAATATATCAAATTAAAACACTTTTTTTTCTTAAGTAAAATCTATGTGAATACTAACCGATTACTTTCCCTAATTCGTAATCATCCTTAGAATTTGGCCAAGGAACTGACGGTTGAGATGTTGAAGCCGCCATCTTTCTCGATAGAATGTTTCCTATATTACCGATCGACTGTCGTGCTGCTCGTGCATATCCGCTCAAGGACAAATTATTTTCAAATGTTGCTGGTTTTTGACGAAAGATGCCGTGAGTTCCGATTGGCATGTCATCAGATATTTTTCTAAAAAATAAAATTAAAATTAGTTGGTTCTTATACATGCATTTCAAAGTAAATACAATCTATTATATACAATAATATTTTCAACAACCACTTTTGCTTTTAACGTTTAATATTAATTTAATTGGGACAGACACAGAAATAAGCTTTATCCTGAACAATAATAATTGTAGTAATTAAAATAATTTCAATTATAGTGTACCATATTTTTATTAAAGTTTTAAAAATGCATATACACAGAGGAGAGGAAATAAAGACAATTATAACAAATTAGTACTGCGAAAATCTAGCGGGCTCGTTGGTTTACTGATCTATATTTTCCTATTGTTATCGGTATGCTAGATTGAGACGTTCTGTGAATACTATGTTCCATACATCTAGGCTTTTGGGGTTTAGTTATTGCTACTGGATAGATAACATATGTTTCAAACTGTTTTGTATGTTCTTTATCCATTTGATTTTTTTTCTTTTTTCTACCCAATATAATAAAATTTATTGATCTTGTGTAGTAGTACTCGCTCCACGGAACCCAAAAAATTCATCAAGATCTGTCAAAGTGTCAATTATTCAATAGTACCAATCCATTTTACTTGCTTCAATTTAACGTAATTGGAATGGTAGAAACGTGGGTAGATGAAAAGGAGTGGAAGAAGATGGAAGAGAGAATGTCGAGAGACTATGTATGGAGATCTCAAGCAGCAGAAAGGAAAAACAAGAAAGGACGAGCGAAAAGAGGCATCATTACAGGAGTAAGGAAAGAAATTGAGGACGAAATAAAAACAAAACAAGAACTGGAATAACAGAAAGAAATCTAAAACTAGGAACAAAAAAAGTTAAAATAATCACAGTATACAGTAAAGAGATGAGTAAAACCAAACAAATGTTAGAAGAGACCATAAGTGAGACAGAAAAAAGAATTGTAATAATTGGGGGCGACTTCAATGCGAGAATTGGGACAAGATTAGGAAGACGGAATAATGAGACAGAAGATGCGAGAAGAACATCGAAGGACAAGACAGAAAATAAAGAAGGAAGAAACATGATCGAATTTATAGAAGAGAGAGGATACGAGGTACTGAACGGGAACTGGGAAGAGGATACAGGGGAATTTACGTACGTGGGGCCGAGAGGAGAATCAGTGATTGATTACGCAATAGTCAATCAACATGCATGGGATGAAGTAAGAAGATTCGAAGTGTAAAAGTAAACGAAAGTGCACTCGTTGGCATACGCCGATGATATGGTGCTAATAGCGAGGGAGTCCAAAGAAATGAAGGGAATGATAAGATGCCTAGAAAGATACCTGAAAAGAAAGAAGCTAGAATTAAACGTGGAGAAAACAAAAATGATGATTTTTCAGAAAGGAGGTAGAAGAAAGAAAGAGGAATGGAAGTGGGAAGGAAAAGAACTAGAAAAAGTAAAAGAATTTAAATACTTGGGCTACACCTTTAACGAGACTAACAACGAGAAAATTCATATAAAGGAACTAGAAAGAAAAGCGAACGGGGTGGAAGGTCAAGTATGGGGAATAAGCGAGAGAAAATTCGGACGAGATATAAGAAGGAGAGGACTGATGTACGAAAGGCTAGTACAGAGTGTCATGATGTACGGAGCAGAAATACGGGAATGGAAGAAGCAGGAAAAGCTGGAAGCAATCCAAGCTAAGTACTGGAGGTGGGTACTAGGATTGGACATGAAAACGTCAGCATATATCGTACTGGAAGAATTAAAGAGAGACAAGATAAGAGTGGAAGCAGGAAAAAGAGCAGTAAAATTTGAAGAGAGAATAAGAGAAAGAACGGAAGGAAAGAGATAAAGAATGGGAACATGGAAAAAGCAGGAAAAGAGAGAAGAAAATACTACGAGAGAAACGGGTGGAGGAGGTAGAGAGGCGAAGAAACAATGGAGTAAATATACTAAGAAAGATAGTTGAGGTGGACCGAGAAGTACAGAAGCAGGAAAGGAGAACGAGGATAAATGAGTCAAGGTATAATGGAAAGTATAGGTCACTAATCACGGAGGAAGTGCCGGCATACCTGAGAAGGGAAAGCGAGAAGAGTGATAAGAAAGTAATAGCACGGTTTATATGTGGGAACGAGGAAAGAGAAAACAAATACTGGAAAGAGAGAGACGAGAGAGTGTGCAGACTGTGCAGAGAAGGAGCAGAAACAATAGAGCACATGATGAAAGAATGTGAGGAGCTGAGAGAGGAGAGAGAAGATTGGAAAGTACCGATAGGAGAAGAAGGGAAAGCACTAGGCTGGACGAAAGGAGTATTAGACAGAAGAAAGAATGTAGAAAAAAGGAGGGAAGAGATGGAAGGAAAATAAAATTAATTTAGCTATTGTTTTTGTTTATGTTTTATAGTTTTATTTACTCATTATTTATTTATCTAGTACTATTATTATTTTACTTGCTTCAAGGTTATAAATAGTCGCCTGTTAGTATAGATGTACAAAAATATCGTGCGTTCAACAAAAAACGACGTCAAGTGGACCATAAGTCGAACTCATATTGTATTAGCCTCTAGCCGTCCTTAATCATTTGGTATAAAGAGAAAATTGCTTTCTTTTTATTTCCTGTTGGCCATTTGATCAGACATTTACATAGTTAGATTAGACTACACAACACAATGTAAAAAAAAGACAAAAGAAAGAGAAACAAATTATGAAAATCAAAAATTTCGAGTATTGAAGCACTTGAAGACATGTGTATTAATATTGATTGATTGCTGTAACTTATTAAATCTCGAATTTCGTTGTAACATGTAATCGATGGTGGACGATTACAATTTATAATTTTAGACACAAAAAGTCGGAAATAGAGGGTCATAGAGTGCTGTACAAATTCATTTCACGCCTTTATCTCTTAATTGAATTTTATCTAAAACATACAGATTATTCATTTCACTGTACTCTAAATAAAGGGAAGTGTAATTAGGTGTATTTTGGTGTTGTCTAGATAACTGACAATAAATCTTAATATTCAATGTGTGAATTATAGGATTATTTACTTAACGTTAGTTCAAATACTCCCACATTTATATATAAAAGTTGGTATTACTGTAACATTGCGTTAGTATGTATAGAATTTTGTATTTCAGCAACAATGTTGACTACTTTGGTGAGTGAAAATATATATAACTATAGTGTTTTTATATTTTATAATACGGGTATATCGGGTGTTAAATTATACATACATCCTGTTGCTTGTGTATAAGAAAGTTTCCACGTAGAATTTTTGACGTCCAACGCTTCATGTATAAATCATTTATACACTTTGTACTACATATTTCAATTCTCAGATTTTTTTTTGGATTTTCCCCAGACAAGATTCACATTAATTTAATAAAAAAATGATTTTATAAAAACCATAGCAACTGTTCTCGGTTTTATTCTCATATATGACAACCAGAAAATTTCGTGTTTACAATATAACATAAAACGCCTAGGCTTTTTCAAAATAACTTGGCAAATTGCAAAACAATAATAACTTTGCAATTAGACTAGATATTTCAGGCGTTTTATAAAACACCGTCATAACTTTAGGCTTATTGTAAAAACACAATGATTTTACAATATGCCCAGCTTAAGTCAGAGAGATGGGTGGGAGATAAGCAAAAACTTCATGAGAACAATTTTATGCAAAATTTAATGGAGAACATAAATAAACAGTCCTATAACATTTTCTCGTCGGAGTTACCGTTTACGAGAAAAATGCAGAAAAGCTTCATGAGGTGTGGCACTCTTTTAAACCACGAAGATGTACGTTTACAAGTTCATTAAAACGGAATTTAGACACGATTCCTGGATAAATAAAAGTAAATCAAAATGTTACCTTACACATTAATAATGCTGTTACATTACCTTTTTCCTAAAGAAAGTGTGCTAAAGAAACGATGATTTTGAAAAATTATACTTTCTGTGGAACGATCCATTTTGTATGCTGATTGCTTTCGTCTTCGAGAGATGCAGCTGAAAAATTTAAATAAATTAAATTAATACAATCATAAAATCATGGAAAAATTTATCTATAAAAATAATGAATAATTTTATAATCTTTAACGTTATTACTAGTGATTTTCCTTCAAAATTATGATAAATAATCTAAATTTTATTAGACCTTTAAAATGAACAAATCACGGCTGTACAGAATATTCTGCTCTCTATAAGATATTGATATCGTTTTGTTAAAACATTTGTAAAAAAAGTAACGCATAATTTTTAATTTATTTTTTCCTTTGGTTCCGGTATTAAATTTTAACTTGCACAATAATAATGAAGATAATTCGAATTTTTGTATTACTGTAGTCCCTCCGCAATTGTTGTCATTTGACATTTTTAAAGTATTTTCGGTGATGTTTTTAATGTTAGGTGTACTTGGAGACTTGGAGATGCTTCAACCTGTTATGGCAACGCGGATAAACATATTTTTAAATGCAAGTACACCTGACCGTGACAACCCTTTGGGCACACGTAAACGGTATACCCATGAATTTGCAATTAGTATTTTACTTGAATTTGATTTTTAAATACGTTGTCAGCTTGAGTAAAATCATATCGAAACGCTTAATTTTATCATGTATTATCATCAGAATATGTAAATCATAATAGCCTCCAAGAGGTATACTGGATAAAATCACATCTGAAAATCTGTCACTACCTCCCGGTCTGTTTGGCAACTTTAGGATTATACTTTTTGCTGAAAAAGACAAAACAGGATAAGTCAGAAGACAAGAAAATTTTCCAAGCTCCGTATAATGGGTAATGAACAAAAAACCTGTTATTTAACTTATTATGTATCTATCTGACGCAATTTTCTTTGCAATTTCCACTAAAAAAATTATTTATTTATTCAAACGTATGAAATACAAAAAACTATTTCAGAATTATTGAACTGGTTCTTGTATAACATTCGCGTTTTGAATCGTTAAAAATAGTTCTAAGCCTTGTACAACTTCCAGTCCAGCATTGTGTTGCTTCTAATCAATTGTCTATTGGAATGTGGTTCTTTTTTGATACATTTTGAACTTGTTACTTTATATTGCCGAAACAAGTGTCAACCTCTGGATTTATTTTTAAATAGCATACAATAAGCATAGGTTACAATCATATGCATATCTGCATTTAAAGTATGTTATACTTCTAAAATTATTGTGATTAAAATCTAAATGAATTTGAAATCGAAAAGCACTGTTTTTTTATTTCAAACCATCAAGCACTACTAGATTTAACAATTTGGGTTTAGTCCATATGCTAATGTACTAGTAAGGTCAAATTAATATCAGATCTATTTATGTCTTCTCTTCGAGCAGTATAAATAGTTTTATGTTGCTATATTGAACGTCTGAAAATTAGTATCATTAGACTCCGCTTGACACGATAACACATTTTATTTTTATTTTTTATAATATAACCATCCTGTAATTTACCGCAGACCAATTTCAATCACCCTGTCTAAGTGATCTATTTAAAAAAAAAAATACATTATTTTTTAATAAAGTCAATTATTTTTTATTGCTCATGCAGAAAAATAGTATCTTTGCAACCTTTGTTACGGTTGAAAAGTAACTGTTTGTCCATTTTATACCAAACGGTTATTTGGGTGTGACAAGTTTACTTGTCGCACGCAAATTATTCTTTGCACACGCAAATTCAGATAAACAAACTGCTGAAATTAAATAAAAAAATAACGTTGAAATTAAACAAAAAAAAAACACAATCGAAATATTAAAACTGAATTTGCCTGGGGGCTTCGCACCTGGACCCCGATTTTATACTGGGATTTATTCCGCATTCGCAATAAAAAATAGTATGTGCAACTCGTGCGACAACTTGCCGCACTAGTTGCATAATATACTATCCCATTCTAGCATAATAAAACTCCCACAATGTCTAAAAATTCTCCAATGTTGTTGAATCTCCTGGAGAAAAGGTTTGCTCACATTTATGAGGTGTTTTATTAAAATATGTTCAAGGCTATCGTTAATTAATTAATTCATTAAGAAAATTGTAATTACATTTTTTCCATGTTTCATTTGTTTGCTTTCCAAACGAATTCAATATAAGTAAATCGACAGTATGAAGGAATATAAAAAATTAATATTGTGCAACTAGTGCGGCAAGTTAGCATAGGACGGTAGTGACATTCACATAAAAATAAATTATGTAAGTATATACAGTGATATGTACTCAAGTTCCGCACAAAAGTCATAATTCCGTTAATTGACGTTTTCTTGAAAAATCCTCTGACATGTCAATTTTAGTTTTTAAAATGGCACTTTTTGACCGTTTTTTATAACAATATATTTTTTAAGCTATGATTACCAAAAAGGTGATTTTACGGCGTCTTTTGGAACCCTAAAGTTTTACTTTTTTGTACGCATCTGTCAAACTCTACTTTTTGGGACTTATCTGTCAAATTCCACTTTTTTGGGACTTTTTTGAATTCTTTTGTGATCATCGTCTAAAAAACGTCGTGTGCACCTCGGCCAAAAGCTAACTTTTACGGCCTAGGTACACAAATTACTATTTTGTAAGCAGCCTTTTTTGCACAGTGACGTCATCAACCATTTTTTTAAATGGCAACGCCAACTTTTTCTTTCGAATACTGGTAGACCTTTTTATTAGTTAGATGGTCCTAGAAAAAAGTTGGTACACAGTTTATCCTGTACATTTGACAACTAATAAAGAACTACAATATGTGTAGAAGTTTAGACGTACGGTCAGGGACAAATAAAAAGGGGCAACTCTTTTTCTATTGTAAATAGTATTAAAAATTAAAACGAAAGTATTGACAAATGAGGATTGATTTTTTGATTTCAAAAATTTGACGTTTCTGTCAGCGCCGTAATGCTGCAAAGGCGTGGTAAAATCCCGATTTTCCATAATTCATGCAAAAATCATTAACTGTCAAATCACTGCCTGACTTTATTACTTCTGAACAATACATTTGATATCTTGAAGGCAGTTTTGCAACTGTTTGAAACTTTTTAGTGTGCTGTGACTCGTGATGTTAAACACGTTTTAGTTTAGACAGAGAAATCTGATCGACTGAGTAATGACCTCATAGTGGAGAAAATATCCTTTATTGCATAAAAATCAAACAAAATAATTCAATAAGGGGATTTTAAGATGACTTTGACATTTTACAGCCATTTGGTTCTTCTGCCACACCCTATGCATTCTTTATCCCTAAACCCATAACAATAATTCCTTGACAAACCATAATGTATGTTATTTATTGTCAAAAAGTTGGTTTTTATAAATGAACCACGCAATTATATTTCCAAATAAAGACAATGATATGGGATACGTCATATTAAAAAAAATCTCCTGGGGAATTTAATATCTTCCAAATTGGGCTATAAACATTGTTGTGAACACTATAATGCACAAACGTCTCATACTGAACTAATCTTACCTATTTTCACTTTTAATGCTG
This sequence comes from Diaperis boleti, assembly GCA_963583935.1. Lineage (NCBI taxonomy): Eukaryota > Metazoa > Arthropoda > Insecta > Coleoptera > Tenebrionidae > Diaperis > Diaperis boleti. The sequence goes on along the minus strand of OY757247.1, from coordinate 24,499,701 downwards.
ATGTTTTTGTCGTCTGTGGAAGTAATCATGATCATTAGTCTCCTAAACGCATAGTTAATCACAATGTTTTAAATAACACAGTTAAATCAACATTTAACACACCACCGATAAATTTATTGCACTATATCAAATTCATTTTTCTGTCAGTTGTAAAACATTTTTTACCAACAACTTTTGCGATAAAGACCGGACACTGGCGAACACCTGCACTAGGTTCAACAAGTTTTAAAACATAACAATTTAAGCTTGAAATCGTAATCCTCTCCATTTAATCGAACTTAATGCTTCAACACAAGACCTTAGGGGCCATAGAAGAAAATGGTCTAATTTATCCATTAAAATCAATTAGTACGTGTATACGTAGGTGACATACGATGTGAATCGTCACTCTGTTGCAATCTTAAACTACTGCGGGTGGAAGGCGGAAAGTTTTGTAAATTAAAACTTCAACAACAGACAAGACATTTTCAATAAGGTACTAAACAATCTAATTATGTCTAGCACTAATAAATTTTAAATTGTTTTTGTTTTTGTTTTTGTTTAATAATTATGTGTTAATATTTTTTCTAAATGTTTTGGTTCTTTCTTAGTAGATATGGTAATTATCTTTGTTCTGGAGCTTAAATTTTAAATCATGTGACGTTTAAACAAATGAAAAGCACTTACACTTTGTTCTTCATTGGAACAAAAAAAAAATCATGTTTATATTTGCACTTATTAACAATTTATAATACCTAATACGATGTAATCGTTTTCTAATTCGTTAAAACCATTTATTTTTCTGATTTTCTGCTATAATCAATGGTAGAAAACAGACACATTGGTGGACGCGTGCTCTGATGCTGCTGATGCTATCTTTCTCCACAATTGTCGACATTCGTATACCAAAACTTACCAAAACCTAACTTGGAAATATTAATTCTTCGTAGAGTACAGGTACATCATATCTGAGTCGCGGACGAGATACGATTCATACATATTAACAAGTGTAACATCGGTCCACTACACTTACTGTTCAGTTTACCCATTTTGTTATTCGTGTGAGTATTATGTCAAATGTATTTAACAAGATATCTAAAAACAACTTTTTGGACAAACGGGTCTTTTAAGGGTGTAGTGACATTCTTTTTAACCCTAGGGGCAAGAAGTAGTCATTTTAGCCCTAGAATTTTGCGCGGCCAATTAATAAAAAAAGTAAAGGGGGTAAATAAACGCATCTCATAATACTGAAAGCGTGTACTACTCGACCATCGAAGGATGGCAGCTGGCCGCGCAGAGAAGGAAAAAGTATCGTCGCTGGTAAACAGAGACGAAGAATGCTATGCTGCTGTGAAAGTACAATCGGTGGAAAAATTTTCAGTAAGCTAAGCACGAAGCGTCCGTCGATTTCGAGTACAAATCACATCGGTTTGTAATGACTCGTACTACACCATTTTTATTTATATAAATCAACTAAGTTCGCCCCTCTCTCCAAATCAGGATTAGTGAAGAAACGTAAGTAAATGAGCTCCGCACCAAGGGAGTGGCTTCGACCAATACGCACCAACTCGCTCCATGCCATGCTAGGATGGCCGAGTAGTATATACTTTTGTTCATATTTATTTATATTGATTCGCTAAATATTAGATTATATATAAATACATTGTTAGAAAGATTGATTTCCTTCACTATTGATATCATCTTGAACATTATTTTGATCAAAACTGTAGTCATTATTAAATACTGTTACGTCTGCATTCAAACAGCTTTCAAATTGATCTGCTTTATTCATAACATCTACAACAAGTTCTGTGGTTGAATCACTTGAACTGCTTTCTCCTATATCTTCTTATCTTTTATATAAATATAATAATATAAATAAAAGAAAGGGGTTGAGGAGTGGAGAAATATACGGAGGAAGAAACCATAACGACAATAACAAAGAACGCCGGCAAACAACAATACATGGCACAGTGTAGAGGGTTAAACGCTTTTTGTTAACGCTCGATTTGACTACCCATCAATTTGTCGTACCGGGCTTTAAAAATCGATTCTTAAGGAGTAAACTCCAAAAATTATGTTAACTAATTTTTATTAATATGTGAAGTAATGTTACAATTCATACAATTTTCTATTCTTATACCTTCCAGTGGAAAGCATGTTTGTCATACTGGAGACCCCACCAACCAAAACTTTCTTGGCAATTTCAATTCTATTGGTTTCCGAATCATCAACATAAGACTCCGCGACCTTGGAAGATTTCTACCATCTCAAACGCTTGAGGGAAAGAGTGTTTCCACCTTTAACTACAAGTAATGTTGCACTCCGTCCGTCTAAAGCAGTAACTGTACGATTCCGCTTTAGTCCAGTAAATCTAGATTTTTCCCAGAAAAATTTTTTCGCTCTGTGGAAAATGTTGAAAACCCCGATCTACTTATTTACTGTTCTACTTTGCCATTGAATTGTAATATGCCTGTAAATAAAAGAATACCTTATGTATCTAGGTAACTATTGTTGGTTGTTGAAGTAAATAATAAAATAAGAAAGCAAATAATTAAAATAAAAGTTAAATATATCTAAGTCGAACTCCACAAACTTTAATAAGTGTAAAATTACAAATGGAACATGTTTCGGCAGAACACTACTGCCATCATCAGCCCTAATTTAACAAGAGATTAATGATACAATTGAATTACAGGGGTTCTTACCTTAAAGAATATAAAAAATTATGAAGTTGACGTAATTGCATTTTCCATTCTTTGGCTTTCAACTTTTAAAAGCAGATTAAAAATGAGAATGGATTCTAATTAAAATGAAAAATACTCAATAAATGGTTTTCATTTCTCAACCAGTGGGCCAGTCGATGAGTATAGCGGACATGGGTGTCATTCCAATACCATTAGTCAATCAGTCAGTTGTAGATGCGGCGGCCCACCCGCCCACCGCATTCACATGTGTTACCATGAACCATATGGTTTTTAGTCACAAAGAAGAACTGTGCAATACAAGAAACGGAATGTGGATGCAATAGGAAAATGGTTGTCATTCAGAACTAGTTTGTCAACCATTCAGTCAAAAATGTAAATTTGAGTATATGTTTTGGTGTAAATCTCAATTTGGATTGATTTTCTTTGTTGGTATAAGGTCTCTTTGGGACTAAAAATTGTATGGTTCTGGCATTGTCTGTGAGTGCGGTGGGCGGTTGAGCGACTGAACAAGTGGTTGAGAAATGACAACCATTTGTTGACTATTTTTTTCATTTTAATGAAGATCCATTCTCATTTTTTATCTGCTTTTAAAAGTTGAAAGTCAAAAAATGGTTGTCATTTCAATAGCATTAGTCAATCAGTCAGTTGAAGATGTGGTGGGCCATCCGACCACCGCATTCACATGTCGCTATACTCATCGACTGAACCAGTGGTTAAGAAATGACAACCATTTATTGACTATTTTTTTCATTTTGATTAGAATCCAATCTCATTTTTTATCCGCTTTTAAAAGTTGAAAGTCAAAGAATGGTTGTTAATGGTTACTTCCGGTAGGTTTAAAAATGAAGCTATTTTTGAAGGAAAGCACCAAGCGATTTTTTTCCAACGGCTTGGGTCGAACATTTTCTACAATGATTCGGACGTAAACTTGCTCGTTTTTCAAATATTTTTACAAAATTTAGTGAATTGTCTTCATCATTTATAACTATAAATTTTCTTGCAACCTTTGTTTTAGATTCTCGTATTCTTATAATTAAAGCCGATCCTACGTCACTTATATCATCAGTTAGAGGTATTCCAAAACCTCATGGGCTATGTCCTTGAAACTATCTGCGCGATGAGTGGATAGTGGAGTAGGAAGAAGCTATTATACCTCAGTGAAAACTGAAAACATGCTCTCACTACATTATTTTACACATTTCCACATTTATTGTTGTAATTCAGAATTTCTGACTGTTTCACAATTAAAACAACTCAACTTAGCATTTTAGTTTAATTCTGCGGCAAACTCCATATAATAAAATTTAACACGAAGGAACGAAACGAAAGAAATCACGAGACAACAGCAACAACCGAGAGCGACGAAATCAATGACAATATCTTTAAGTCCGATAGTAATCGTCACTCCGAACGTAAATCAGATTATCGCGCAGGATGACTCATAGCCCATGAGATTTTAAAAGACCTCTAACAGCATACATAATTCTTCCATGCTTCTCCCACCTCAATTATCAACGTTACGTATTAAAGTGAAAACGATTAGCGGATTTATTTTATTAGAAAGCAATTTTTATCTAATCATTAGATAGTCTTCGTCAGGAGCTTCTCTAATAAATTTTATGAAAGAACTTTGAATTTCTTTGACCTATAACAGTCAGAAGGTCTTTAAGTTTCGGAAATGTATTTATGTTAATATTTTTGTTCTTATCGCCGAATAATGTGACCACAGAGTGGAAGGTTTGTAGGTCCTCGAGTTTTCACCAAAATAAGCTATAAGCAATAACCGTGATTTCTGTGGCAGCAAACTTCGTGCTGCATTTTCCGCCGCTATCTCAATGTCTCCTGGGAGATCATTTTCATCACAATTATTTTCACTGAAATTCATAAATTTTTGATTAGCAAATCGACTACTGGGATTTTTGAACTTCTTTTTACTTTTAATTAAGGTGGTGAAATACCGCTACTCCGGTTGTTCATTGTATGTATGTATTGTGGGCGAAATATTTTTTGGCTCTTGGCGCATTGTAGCCCTCCGCTGAAGACTCGGGCTTCAATCTTGCACCTCGGGCGAAAAACTACATTATTTCGCCTTTAATACATAAATAGCTATTATGTATTGTTAATACCATATCTTGTCACTGAAGCGTCAAAATGAATAAAGTTTTTGTTGTTTTAGGTGTTGGGTGTTATTTCTGTTTTTTTCCAAATTATAACAGCCCAATTTCCACAGGATCAATTTGCACTTGATTCAGGCGAAAATGAATTTGATACGGATCGTTTACCGGATGATAACGTGTGGGTGGAACTAGAATATAAAGTTCAACAATTGTTGAACTCTCAACAGTATCAGAATATCGATGAAGATTATGATCGAGATTACGATGAAAAGTCTGAAAGTGCTCGTGGTATCCCAATAGTTAAGGTATTTATTATATAGTTAAGGTATGAAAATAATGTAATAAAATTGTAACAAGAATGTTATCGAATAAGTATGTAGTTTGAATGTTTATTTCTCTGTCAATTTTGTTTGTCCTTTAAAGCATGTTTTCACAAACTTTTATAATGAAATCCTCCCAGATTTAACAAATTAAATTAATTTTTCTTTTAACTTTTATTAACCTATGTAATCATAATTTATCTATGTTCTCAGAATCAATTAAAAAAGTGCTATGAATCTTTAGAAGATCAACATTCTTCAACAATTCCTCAACATTCATTCGTTTATCCCTCACACGTACCGAACATAACGTGTAGCACTGAACCACCTGAACACACAAGTGGGCCCCATAAAATAGTCTGGGTAAGTTTTATTTCTATTGTTGACGCTTTTGAAAAATCAAACAAAACAGTTTATTTAGTAATGTAAATAAAGAATTACTGAACTACTATACATTTTGAAACTATAAACTCAAGCTGCAACTATTGCATACTAGAAATAATTTTTTTGGAAAATACTGTTAGCAGATAATAGTACATTATTTAATGAGCATATAATGGTGGCTATTATACACGAGAATGGAAATTAAAATACGAACCGCAGGCGAGGATTTTAACCATTCGAGTGTATACTAGCCACCATTATATGCGAGTGAAATACGACGTTTTATCTACAACTGCACTTTTAGAATCAAAATTAGAAATTAAACCTTGTTAAAAACTTGACGTTGAGAAAAAATGTCAATATTCATTATTTCATGGCCAGTTAATAATAATTCTTAAAAACCTAGCCTGACTGTCTGTGTTCAATAGACCTAGTCAAGTATTCATAGGTTACATGTATAATACGTAAATTAAATCAGTTCTAGATAAAGAAATAAAGAAAGAATAAAACAAACCTTGTGAAAAACTGGACGTTGAGAAGAAATTTCAACAGTTGTCAAATATTCATTATTTCATGGCTAGTTAATAATAATTCTTAAAAACCGGACCTGGCTGTCTGTGTTTAATAGACCTAGTTAAGTATTCATAGTTACAAGTATAATACGTCAATTATTAATCAGTTGTTGATAAAATAAAATAAAGGTTGGGCACACCAGCTTTCAGAAAATTATTTCACAATGTCTCATGTTTACCAGAAGGAATGAAATAAGAGAACTCAATTTTGTTGATAACGCTCCAGAAAAAAACATGGAAAAGCTAATACAAGTTCTTCAAAGTTCAAACTTATCTTTCTTGAAACTGCGTTATATATGGACCAACCTGTGAGTATGTAAACCAAAATTCACGGTGTTATGGAAGTAGTTACAATATAATTTTAACCACACCAGCAAGAAAAATGAAAAAAAAAAAACGTAATCCGGTTGGAGAAACACTCAACAACCGGGACTACTGAATGCACGTAAAAACTAGGTAAAAACTGTGTGTAGGTTTGAACGGGGAAATTAAAGTTAAAAACATTGGTAAACGTGCTGGGTCTAACGATCTAACTGTTTTCAAAATTTTGATTAACCCACTTCCGTGGTATTTTCGCCAGCTATATTTTTATTGCAACGGCCATGAAAAAACTGACTGGTATGGGGCCCAAAAACATGAGACAAATAAAGAAATTCGGTCGTACAATCTGGTTGCTGTGTCCACACACAAGCGATAAATAAAGCAATCCGGTCGACCAACTAGATTGCTATGACGGTAGATTCTTTTTGCTGTATACATGTTTCTCACCACAACGCGGCAATCTGATTTCAGAGCAGCGGCATGTGAAGTAAACAGGGTAAGTATTTTTCTCCAAATTGGAGAATTTAAATTCATTGTAAATAAGCTGACCATTTATTGTTGAAGAGAAAGGAGTACATAGTAGGTATCGCGCGGGGAGGGGGGGGGGTTATTTACCAAAATCAACTGTTTTTAAAGTTTTATAACAACCAAATTAATTAACATTGTATTTTTCCATTGAATATAACATTGTACTATGTATAAGAGGAAATTCTTTCTGTAGCTAAGAAAGAGCTCAACAAAACATAATATGATTACTCAGTACTCCCAGAAACAAATGATTGTCTCATATTACCTACCGTCTATGTATAGAAACTCGCTCATAGAAACGAGACAAATCGATGATGTCTGCCGAAAAATTAAAGAAACAAAGGAAAAGGAGTACAGGTAGTACATTCGAATAAAAAGGGAGTACATTTGCAGTACAACTATCCTCCGGAGTACAGCTCGTAAAATATAAGTACAAAACTCGGTACAAAACTCCCAAAAGGAGTACGTTTGGTCAGCTTATTGTAAAGTACATATATCCATGACACCTTCTATGTAGCGAGCTTGCCGTTGAACAAGAAAATGAAAACAGATGTAGACTGTATAGAATTTTTACCTTCGTACTTGCAGTTGCAGCCACTGCAGACGCATTTGGTGAAAATTTGTGTCAAGCGAAACCACCAAGCGCACACCACAGGTTATCAATCTGCGATTTATATCAATTTAGAGTATTTAAACTGTGAAATTAGCTCAATATCCTTTTACAGTTTGCAATGTATTTGATAATTTGTTAATTTATTTTTTACCGTATTATTTAATTTGTGGTATTTCTTTTTTTAGCGCTCCGTAACATGTGGTTCGGGCATGAATCGATGTGATACCGCCTATAAAGCAGTTCAAACTTTCCGTAAAAACGAGCACAATAATTGTTGGAAACACGAAAAGGAGATTTACGTAGCAGTTGGATGCAAATGTGCAAATGACTTAGTATCAAAATACTAATGACCTTCACTGTACATATTTGTTAGCAAAGTATGTATTAATTTATCCTAAAAATGTTTTAACACAGGAAATAAAATCAAATGCAACAGATAAAACTGTGTTTTGTACGACTTCTTTTTACAATATTGGCTTCTAAACTGTAGTTTCGGCAACTAAAAGTAGCCAATTATAGCTGTATGAACTAAAATTAGGTATATAAAATACTATACTTTCGACCTAGATTTAAGAAGTTACTTTAGGCAATAACTGACAAAACTTCTAGATTCTGGTAATTTGAGCATTTCATCCTTCGGCAAAAGGTCTTGGCGATGGGTAAATGTAAGTCCGTCACATGATTTTAACTATCATTTAGACAGCAGATATGGCATACCCTTCTTTCTGAGTCTGCAGTAACATGTTTATTAAAAACGGAACCTATATGAGATTCGAATAAAATCGACTGGTGTTTTGTTTGCAACATTTTCAAAATAAACTACCACTACCGCAACACATAGTTGTTTTGTACTTACTCCCTTGCCTTTGATGCAATTAAATTCCGTATGGAAATTGGTATAGATTAAAAAAAAAACGTTACACTGACACTTAAACCACCCTGCAGGTCCCTCATTCCTGTCTCGCATCCAGCCATCGGACATATCGATAAAAGCTAGAATGGTTCCACGCGAGGCACTCCTCAAACTCATCTGGGCCATGTCACCTCCATTATGGACTTTTGGTCGAGTCCAGAGCCGGACATTCCCGTAGAACATGTTTCCTCTAAACACCCCATCACATGGAGGTGCTTCTTTTGATTAGTTTTGAGAGGTAGCGGTTGGCCGGTCGGATGGACTGTTCTCTACTAACCGGTGTGCCCGTCGCACCCTGTCGAGCCAGCTCGTCGCCCTCTCGTTCCTCTCATTACCGTTATGTCGAACCCAGCTTAGCTCAACGACATTGTTTAGTGCTATTCTCGACACTGCCAGATGGTAAGCATGTACCACTTGAGAAGTAATCCTGCTACTGGCCAGAGCCCGCAGAGCTGCTTGGCTGTCGCTGAAGAAGCACATTGTTTTATATCGCGCTGAGTAGCAGTTCAGTTCGGGAATGTGAATTTCCGCTCTTGTTTTTGAATCAGTAAGGATTGAAATGTCAACCTTCGCCGGATGCTCTCCTGTATCCGTATACAACGTGTTCAAGTTCATGTACTCATTGAGGTTGTTATTAACCACAAATAATATTCGCAATGGAACATAGGGAGGTTGGCGGCCCCAATGTGTCACCCCTTTTTCGTAAAAAAAAATTTTAAGTTCAATCCGGGCGAAATTAAGTACTCTACTTTACTTTATTTTTGTATCAACGCGCGCTGGGTACAAGCTGGTTTTTAATAAAAACTGTAGCATCATAGTTCTCCACGCCCACACCACCGCCCTTGTTGTTGATCCCACACGGATCTGCTCCCCCACTCGGTACTCTCACCCATTGCGCGCACCCTCATCCCTTACGGACTAGCTGGACACCAGATAAAAAGACCCTTCAAGATCAAAACGAGAGCTCCTCTCAACTCTAGCTTCTGCATCCTCTAGGTGAGGACCGTTAGCCGGAAGAAACCAATCTCTAAAAGTCTGCGTTTTAAACCTCTCTACATATTTTGTGAATATAATTTGTTACTTCGTCCAAGTGTTTTGATCGGCGCCCTAAACACCAGCCCTACGACTGGCTGCCCAACGTGCGGGTCCCGGAAAAACCACGCCGGAAGAAATTTGCAAACCTACAGGCAAATAAGAAGTCGGACGAGAATGGTAATCTCCGCGGAACAACTGGAAGCGCTAATTACGAGGATCCCGTTTGTTGCGGTGAGTACCTTTTCACAATTACTCGTGCAAGCTCGTGAAATCACAATTCGGAAAACTATAATACCGGTGACATTAAAAGGGCGAAGGTTTTCGACATCGATTGTCTGTAGATAGGTCACACTGCTAGGGGTGGACCTCGCCAAAATTGGGAGATTAGTAGGGGATTACCGCAACGGACTGCAAGGGAGCCGCCACGAGATGTACCGATTCATAAGCAAAGAGCGTAACGCCCCGTTGCTTATGGGGTCAACCAATATCGAACAAATGAGTTCGGAGGCACCAGTACACGTTATCGAACCGAACGCCCCATCACCGACGAACATCCAGTTCGACGAAATCATGAAGAGTGACGGATGGTCCAATTTGACCATGAACTATCTTCTTAACTCCATCTTAACTCCACTGCCACGCACTCTTCCACGCGTCCGGCAACCGCCAATACATATAAACCGACCACCACACGGGCCATCAAAAGGAGACATTCTTTCACGAAACGTTTATTACGTTTATTATTAAATAAATATACCTCTATGTGCTTTTTAATAATTATTTAGATTTATTTTGTAGCAAATCTTTACCTACTTACTCTGTGCTTCCATATACAGGCTCCCATTTAAAACTCACCAGTCCAGATTTCTCCGAATTGATTACTGTGATTAAAAAATCCTCGAACAGGTCGATTTTATTTGCCAGGGGCATATCTTTTCAGATGCTTTTCAAGTTCCGGCGCTTCGCCCCCTTCGCGAGGGGGCTGTTAGCCCCAAAATCTTAAATGGCACTAGGGGTCGAGTGATACCTCATTTGAAAGGTATTGAAGGCCTCTCTACAACTAACCGCTTACCTTTCAATTTTTTGCAGTTTTGACCGTAAAAATGATAATTTTCTATTTTCAACCTAATCCACATTTTCTCATGCTGGATCCCGTAGAAACCACAAAGACAAACATGTAATTGCTGAAATTATTCCGATTTTGCCAATCATTTTATCAGAAATTTTTCTTGGGTGGACTCCTAGTTGAAGCTAACCCATCTGACGCTGGGGCACCGGCCCGTGGTACCGTGGTAGATATTCGGTGCTGTTCGTGCGAATTATGGATGCAGGACGTTGTCGCAATAACTCCCTTCTATTGCATCGGTTAAATATAGACGGAAAATACAACCGACTGTTACAAAGTTTGTAGAGCGTTGCGGGTTAGATACAGACGTAAGAGAGGAAAATATTCAGCTCGCACTAGACCACGTGACAGATCTAGCTATACTATAATTAACAAAAATAACATAAGCAAAGCTACCATGGGGGGCCCCTTGAGGAAGGGGGGCGGAGCTACCATTGTGGCCCCCCTTGGGGCCGGGGGCAAAGCTACCATCGGGGGCCCCCTTGGGGCGGGGAGCAAAGCTACCATCGGGGTCCCTCTTGAGGCCGGGGGCGACGCTACCATTGGGGGTCCCTTTAGGGCGGGGGGCGTAGCTACCAGCGGCCCCCCTTGAGACAAGGGGCGTGGCTACCATTAGGGCCCCCTGTCTGGGGGCGTAGCTACTATAAATCATGAATCTTTTGGTGTAAGGTTAGGTTGTTGAACATTGGAAACTAAAATTTTATAAAAAATATATATAATTATAAAATGGCGACGTTGGCCATGGTTGGCCAGACTCTTATTCATGTTTTAGTTTGAAGTTTCAAGTCTCTAGTTTTGGCCTACGCCGTCTGCGCCTGCCGCTGTGCGCACGAAACCTCAATCTCGATGTTTCACATCTGCCGGGTGTCCCGTGACGGCTTAATCTTTTTTTTCAAATTCCGTTTAATGAAATTAAGGAATTATTGTTTATTATCTAATTATTAAAAATTATTGTTTTACAATTTTGAAGTCGGTGCCAAGTAAAACATAAAATTTCAGACTTGATTATAATTATTGAATTAAACTTTTCAGAACTTTGTATGGTTTAGGTTGGATTTACCGACAGATAAATTACATATTGTTATATTTGAAATAAATAAATTATTATGAATTGTTTTTATAATTTTTTCGTAGTACATTTATATATTTTGTTATTGTAGAAAGGTATATAATTTGTTTTTATGTTTTTATGGCACCAACTTCAAAATTATAATTTTTTAAGTCGATTTCTTTTTTTTTAAACAATTATTTTACAATTTTAAGTGATGGATAGACCTAGGAAGGACGTTTCTCGAATGATGAAATGACAGCTGGTTTAAAAGGAAAATGAAAGACGGAAACGCTAAAAAAATAGAACCAGAAATATTAAAACAATTATTATTAATGAAAGTCCACAGGAGCGCGAAAATAGATTGTCGGGTATCAGAGCATTAGTGTTAAATAAATTAAAAAATTAATGTCAAATGATAGAGACCATCAATGCAAATTCAATATTAGATATTTGATATTCAAGATTCGATATTCGTGATTCGAGATTCAACATTCGAGATTATATTCACAAATTCCAGATTTTCCATTCCCGATTCTACAGGATATTATGTCCAATAATAATGAAATTAAAATAGCACCATCTTGGAGCTTTACTGAACATAACGCAAAAAGAATCATTGAAATCTGTTCATAAACAAAGAAATTATGTTTGAAGTCGGTTTCAGTTCACACACAATAAATCAATTATTCACCGAACTTATGATGTTATCGCCAGCTAATCACATCCTTGACCACAGTTTGGTACCTACTTTATTCTGGGGTTGTTATAAAACTAACAATGCAGCTTCCGTTTGGAGTATTAATTAGATTCCCCATTCATTTTTGTGTTGTTTATATACAATCGAATAGAGAACCTCCTCCTTTTTTGAAGTCGGTTAAAAATGGTTTGAAAATTATTATTTTTTCAGTTACTAAAATTATATCTAACAACGACAAAATTGTCTGGCAACTAGAAATTTATATTGCTAGAAACTATCTTGCAAGCCTACCGCTGGGTGATTTTAGGGATAATAGCCATCTTAGCGGTTGATGATCAGTTACAATGATGATCGGAGCATCTACTGGCTATGCTCTAAATTTTTGCACGGCCCAGACAATAGCCAAAGCTTCTCGCTCGATCGTGGAGTAACTTTTTTCTGCAGCTGTCAGTAATCGGCTGGCGTATTCCGCGGGACGTTCATCGGGAGGAGAGCTGCACCAGGTGCATAGGAACTGGCGTCGGTCCTGAGTATGTATCCTATATTCCAATCAGCCTGTCTCAATATCGGAGCTGTCGTGAGCGCGTCTTTCAACTTCTTGTCTGCATTTTCTTGGAGCTGTTTCCATTCGAAGACGGTGTTTTTCTTTGTAAGATTACTCAGGGGCCTGGCTATCTCCGAGAATCCAGGTATGAACTTTCTGTACCAACTACATGTTTGCAGAAAGGTCTGAACATGCTTGATACTTCTAGGAGCGGGCATGTCTTGGATTGCTCGTACTTTCTCGGAGTCGGTTTGGATTCCTCGCGGCGAAATTAGGTGGCCCAAGTATTTCACTTGGCTGCACGCAAATCGACACTTTGCCTGATTCTACGAACTGGAACTGCATCAATCTAGAAAACGTTACTTCCAGATCGCTAAGGTGTTTTTCGAATGATAGCGATAAGATGATGAGATCATCTAGATATGCCAAGATGGTCACGTGATTTAGTCCCAACTTAAATCGATCAATCAGGCGTTGAAATGTAGCTGGCGCGTGTCGGAGTCCGAAAGGAAACCTCTTGAAGTTATATACTCCGAAAGGGGTGATAAACGCGGTTTTATCTTGGTGTTCAATGGCCACTTGGATCTGGTAGTATCCTGCCTTCAGATCAGTGGTTTAGATGTAAGTGGAGTCGCAGGAGATCTTCTAAGCGCGGCAGAGGGTACACATCTGGCTTGGTAATTGCGTTGAGTTTCCTGTAGTCGACGCAAAACCTTGTTTGTCCCCCCGGTTTTGGCACTAATACTACCGGCGATGCCTAGACGCTCTCGCATTCTTCGATTATTCCTAGTTTGAGGAGTTGTTTCACCTCGGTTTTTAAGGTCTCTTGGCGTGAGGAGGAGATCCGGTACGACGAGCTGGAGACAGGAGCACTGTCTCCGGTCTCTATTCTGATGTATTCGGCGTGTGGTGTCCGCGGACCGTGCTCTGCGAACAATTTCTCGTTGTGCCTAGTAATTCATCTAGTCTGTGTCGCTGAACTTCGTTCATGTGGCGACCTTCATGTGTGGGATTAATCTCTATGGAGCCTAGTTCAATAGTGTGAAAGAAGTCGTATTCCGGAGCGACATCTTGGGCATAATCTCAGCGATGGCAAATTCGGCGTTCTGCCACTAAAATTCGTTTCGGTAAAGTAAATAAGAATGATTTAATGAAAGATTTACGATCAGTCGAAAATTTATTTAAAAATTGTATGTTTAATAACAGATTCATGTTAATTGAAGGCTCTAACATTAAAAATGGGTTTTGAAAACAATTTTTTTACAATTTTCAATTATTTTTTGACAATTGGACTTTTTAACGAGGCAGTAGAATTACAAATTTGTTCACCTCTTTGTCTTGGCACCGACTTCAAACAGATCAGTTGGTAGCACATGTAATAATGTACTCAGTTATTTTTCGGTTTTTGAAGTCGGTTTCTTTTCTTTAAAAAGCTAATTATTTTACAATTTTAAGTGATGGCTAGGGGAGGCGGAAATATTATCGAATTACAAAATATCGAATACAATTTGTCGAAAAACAAATTATCGAAAGGACAAAATGTCACAGGTAAAAATTTCAGAAATTTGTTTTTTCGTCTCGCGCTTTGCGCTCTACCCCTTAAAGAAGCATACTCCAAAAAGGTTATATTTCCCTGTACGTGAAACTCGAAATGTGGACAGTGTAGATTGAGTGAACATTTGTTTTTCCGTAGATCATTGAAATTGTGGATGTATTTCGATATTTTATTGTTCAATATTTTGTAGTTTTGAAGATTTGTTTTTCGATATTTTGTATTAGATAATCTTTCCGCCTGCCTTGGTCCACAATTGACGAAGAAATCCGTGAACATACATAATAGGAAAAATTTGAGAATTTCCCTCGATTTGCATGAGATCCCCTCATCAGATCCCGACTTGGTGACAATGGGACTATCTGAGGAGTATTCCCTTTGAAATAAAAAAAGAATTTTCAAAATCGGTCCACAATTGACGAAGAAATCGTTGAACATACATAAAAGAAGTCGGTAATGAAGGAAAAATTTGAGGATTTTCCTCGATTTCCATGGGATCCCCTCATCAGATCAGGCAGTGGCGGCTCATCATGTAGAGCCAAGGAGCCATGGCACTACCTGCAGTTTCGACTTATAAAATAAAAATCTAAAATTTTAAACATTTTAAGTTTTTTAATTATTTTATATGTTGAACAAT
Source organism: Diaperis boleti (assembly GCA_963583935.1). Classification (NCBI taxonomy): domain Eukaryota; kingdom Metazoa; phylum Arthropoda; class Insecta; order Coleoptera; family Tenebrionidae; genus Diaperis; species Diaperis boleti. The sequence continues at coordinate 24,484,604 of OY757247.1, read as the reverse complement.
ACCTAATACCTGCATTGCATAAGTTTAGTGAGTTGAGGAAAATCGCAGCGCATTTGGTTGCTGCAACCTCGCGCTGCTCCGCGAACGGGGCCAATTCATTTCTGGCACCGAATTTCCTTAGAGCCGTTTGACACTATACTTATTTCAGTACTGAATTCAGTACTCAAAATTCTCGTACTGAAAATTGTATGCGCGCACAGTGGCAGTGACGGATGATACCATTTTTTTTCAAATTTGTTTACAATTTTTTTTAACCCATTGCGGCTCAAATGAACCCCAGAAAATTGTCATTGAAATTCTTGGATTATGTGTCTATGTGATACGTCGCTAAGACCGTAACACTGAATAAAAAAAAATTCTTGGCTGAAGACTTAGCATTCCGATTTTTTTTTTGACAACAATGAAGTTTAATAAAGTATTATTGGTGTTTTTGAGGTGTTGCTAGGTAGTGTTCGGCTTTGAATACTAGATTGATCAAAAATATTATTGGACTTAGACAAAAATTCGATCCTATTCAAAGAAAAAAGCCCCCAATTAAAACATATCAACAAAAATTTGCAATTTTTTATCTTTTTTTGTAATTTTATAACAAGCAAAACCAGTCAAGACCAAAAATATTCTTCTCCAAACAACTTACTAGAAAAAATTACAGTATATAAGGTACATTCAGGGTTGCTAAAAATTTCTCTGATGCAGAATATGGAATGCAGAATGGCTCATAGGACAACAGTGTCATTTATGTTAGATTTGTTCTTCTCATCAGTTTCTTCATTAAAATATACTATTTGTTCAATGCAGCACATTCTCCATTTTAAAACAAAAGTTGACTGCAATCAAATTCATTTTTCTTTATTAACCGACATGTCAGAAATTGTACAATCGTATATGTTTCGCCATACTGACAATTTGACAAAGTAGGTAGCCTGGATCAACGAAACATCCTCCTTGAAGAATAATTTCGTCAGGAATAGACTTTTTACATTTTTGCTTTAGGGTAAAAAGCACTTCATTATATATCGATGCATTTTTCCTCTACAACCTGCACTGCACATTCGTTATTTATCGAGTCATTTAATAGTCAAGTCTCTTTCCGAGGCATTACAAAAATCATTTTTGATTTTGAAGGAATTACCTTTCTGAAAAAAGAGTACATTTTCATCGCTCTAGTTAGACAATATAAAGGGCGATTAACATAATTTGATATCGCGTCATCCTAAGACCCTAACTAATTAAATTTTTAGAATCAAGTAGTAATTTACCGGTGCTGAGAAAGAGCCATATTTCGGCGACTTTTTCGTTTTGTTGAAATAATAAAACCATTTTCATTTTTTTCTCTCCTTGTATAACCGCCCATGATGACATTCAACAGGAAACTACATAGTTGAATTTCCAGAATGGAAATCCCAATCGACTGGTTCAAAGCGAAAAGGCGGGTAGGTATTGAGTACTTGTGTACTACTTGTGCCCGCTTTATTTTTTAGGACTGTTTATTTGTTTATAAAGTTTAGGTAAATAATTAGGAATAAAATTGGTTCTACATGTCGAAGCAAAGCAGTGTTCTGAAAGTATTTTTAGGTGTATAATTATTTCTAAGTATGTATATTATACAATGTGGAAATTAAGTAAGGAATAAATTCAGTAACTCCGTTAGTATTTGCGCTAGAAATAAAACTTAAAAAGCATGTGGTAGGGCTAATTATAGCGCATCCGACGAACGTATACAAATTTTTTTGCATTATTTTTTTTTTGACAGTTATGACGTCATCTATTTTTTTTAATGGCAACCTATGTTTTTGATTTTACATTCGCATAGAGTTTTTTATTCTGGTTTCAACGTTATCAAATACTCAATAGGTTACATAAGGAAAAAATAAATAAAAGCGGCACTAAAGTTCAAATTAGTAACATTTCAAAAAATTAACAGAGCTGTTTAATTTTATCAGAATTCAAGGAAAAACCATAGAAATCCAAACAAAACAAAGTTCCAAAAAGCAATCAATGAGAGAAAATAAGAAAACAACCCTAAATTTCAAAGTAGGGCTGACAAATTAACAAAATTAACAAAAAGACTATTGATGTGAGAGTTATGAATTAAAGATATTACACCAAATGTTCAAACTGATGACCCTGCATCATCTGATAAAATCCAAGACGATCATAAAAAGCAGCCAATACGTTTTGAATGGTTTGGGGAGTTATTAAACTGCACCCATGTCGAATTCTTCCTTCAAGATCATCCAATTTGTTGGGTCGGTTTTGATACACCTTGCTTTTTAAGTGCCCCCATCGAAAAAAATCTAATGGGGTTCGATCTGGGGACCTAGCCCGCCAGTCTATTGGACCTCTTCCTCCATCTTCTTGGTAACACTTTGTCCAAATAACGCCGCACCGGGCTTAGTGTGTTATAGCACCATCCTGTTGCAACCAGATATTATTATTTAGAAGTTCATTTATTATTTAATAGAGAAAAACAGTTGAGACACAATTATTTTGTACCAATTCAGAACTTGTCAACATTGTATTGGTATCTCTATCGTTCTTTCTTAAATTCCGATAACATTAGACAGTTCTGTTAATTTTTTGAAATTTTACTAATTTGAACTTTGGCGCCGTTTTAATTTATTTTTTCCTTATCTAACCTATTAAGTATTTGACAACGTTGAAAACAGAATAAAAAACTCTATTCAAATGTAAAATAAAAAACATAGGTTGCCATAAAAAAAAATATTGATGACGTCATAACTGTCAAAAAAACTGATGAAAAAAAATTAGTATACGTTCCTCGGATGCGCTATAATTAGCGCTATCGCATGCTTTTTTAAGTTGTATTTCTAGTGCAAATACTAACGGAGTTACTGAATTTATTCCTTACTTAATTTCCACACTGTATATGTTACCGTAAAAACCCGATCTTCCTAGGAAAAACCAGTTTTAACTTTACTCTTTAGACAATTCTAGTTTTACCTAGTTAAAACTAGAATTGTCTGATAATTTTAGTTAAAACTAGTTTTAGTTGATTCTAGTTTTGACTACATAATATTTTAGTTAAAAAGAGTTTTTTAGTAAATCCTAGCTTACAATTAAAACACAAAACAGGGGACAATACATGGTAAAACAACTAGTATAAATAATACGTATACCTACTTGAGCACAAAAGAGGAACTAAGAAATATCACTATATAAAAATAAAAACATAATGTGTTCTATCAAACTGGCAAACAGAAGTCAAACGTTAATAAAGAAATTATTTGTTCCTGCAGGACTGGCTGTCGTGTCATTGAGAGTTACACAGCTTTCCCTGCTTCTTCTTACAGAAGCATCTATTAGTGTTGCAAGTCTTCTTGCATACGCAACGTGCAAATCCTTGATCGTCCTCTAAGGCAGCACGTCTAGCAGCAGTTCTTAAGAGGGTTCTCCAGTGGCAGGTACATTTCTGCGGGTCGAAGCACATTTTCTCGCAATATCTTTCTTTAAATTTACAAATTTCAAAAAATCGCTCTGTAGCTGCAAAGATCTATATTTTATCAACACGCCCACAAAATTTCAACGAAAGATCTTCAAAAATAAAAAAGTTATATTCAACGGCGCGCAAAAATGTACAGAAATGTGCCTGCCACTGGAGAACCCTCTTAAGGAAATATTTTCTTCTGGCTGCTTCTTCAGACGTCAAAAAGCTTTCTTTAGATACGTCAAATTCTGATCTGAAAAAACATAGGTACGGATAAGCATGTGGAAGTACACTTAAGCAGGACGCCCACTGAATCCGCCCCGTCCGCTCCGCTCGGTCGTCAAATTTTGATACACACGTAACCTTATAGAATCGCGCTCACTGCATCCGGTCCGTCCGTTCCGTTCGGTCCGCTCGGCATTTTTGCAGAGGCAAAAATTGCGGATCCTACGGATACAGACAGATGTGGCCAGATGCAGTTTACAGTTGGGTTTTGGGATTTTACCACGTGCTAATTAACATGTGTTAAATTAACAAGTAAATCGGGAAATAAATGATAAAATTCTCCATAAGTTTTTTTTTTTGAGATTGATATCGTGCACCCAAAATTTACGTTTCTCCATCTCCATCCAAGCTAGGGCTACCATAACATCTTCATCAGAATCAGACTCTCACGAAGAACTCATTTTCTTTGGCGTTTATAATTTAAACAATCTTGAAGTCGTCTCTCGCCGATATGATACCACGGAACTGACTGATGCAATGGGCGGCTGATCTTGCCGTACCCGACCGAACGGATCGTAGCCTACCGATCGGACCGGACGGAGCGGATTCAGTGGGCGTCCTGCTTTAGAGTACCACCATTGGGTTCTCGGAAACGGTAAGATAATTATACGAAGTTGGTTAAACGGGGGCAAAACAGTGTTTTTTTTTTGGGAATTCGGGACGCATCAGATTTGTAATAGGCTGTACACTCGTATCTACGTAATTGCAGTACAGCTTTTCCATTATACCACATTTTGTTCCAATTTTGTGCAGGCCCTCTTGACTTTTTTCAAGCACGACTCCGATGATATTTTGCAGATCAGCTTTTGCCCTGTCAACATCGGGAATCGGTAGAATTACGTTATCGCCTTTTTGCACTGGAGTATGGAGAGTATGGAGTATGGAGTATGGAGATGCTTCCTTTCTAGCTACCAAAATGTTTTCCACTCGAACCGGCCCCTTCAACAACAGAACTCATAGATTCCCTGTTTTCTGAATTGAACTCCTGAACAACTCTTTGAAGGTCATCTTCATCAGTCAATTTTTCAATCACTTCTGATGGCAAACTTGAAGTTGAAAGCTCTACTCTAGGCTCAATACCAAACATAGCCCCTCGATATGGTGACTGTTTCATGCCAGAATGATGGGCTCTATTTTTCATAAATTGCACAAACGCAAGACGTTTTGACGACTTTGTTGTGTTATTGTCTTGCATCCAGGCTGTCAACATTTTCTCGATGTTTTAGTTAGCTCGCTCTACTGAATCTTGGCTTTGGCTATGCCTAGGTTTTCCATGGACCAATTTTACGTCAGGCCAGTACGACAGTACTACGTTTATCACTGTATTAACAAACTCTCGGTCACTATCTGAATGCAAAATGCATGGCACCGACTTTAACAATTCTAAATCTTTTCAGTCTTTTATTCTGTACCGGTGTTTACTGGGTAGCCAGTTGTGCATTCTGTACTTCTGCCATTAATTGATTATACATGCCTCCTGTCACAACATTGTAGTGATTTTCTTTCTTCTCGGTCTCTTCTTTTTGTAAAATCTTCTGCAAAAAACGTTGTTTTCATGTTCTTCCATCTCTGCTTTCAAATTGATTTTCGTCTAGATCAGTCATAGTCACCGTTAAATAGTAGTGTGATACACTAAAAATGCAACGAATTTGCTATTGCTGTCCAAAATCGCAGTAAAAAATTCACTTTCAAAAAGAAATAATAAGAACGATGCGAAAAATTAACAGTTACGCATTAAGAAATCGCTTCTTGTCTTCTTGCAAGGGTTGTAACTAATCAACTCCAGTAAAAACTAGTTTGAACTAGTAGAAACTGCTTTCAATGAAATTCGTTGTGCATTTTTAGTTTTAACTAAAATTATCAGACAATTCTAGTTTTGACTAGGTAAAACTAGTATTGTCTAAAGGGTATAGTGAAAACTAGTTTTTCCTAGGAAAATCGGGTTTTAACTGAAATCGGGTTCTTACGGTAACATATATATGTATATAGCGGGTGTCCCAGAGGTGTGTGGACCATCAATTACGCCCTTATTTTGAAAGATATCAAAACGGGGTTTTCGGGGGACGATAGCCACACGATACCTTCACAATTTAAAATTATTAGAAATCATATACAGAGTGTCCTAGTATTAGTAATATACCAAAGTTATGTTTTTTTAAATGGAATGCCCTATATATTAGTTGGTGAGTTGAAGGAGCAGTTGATGGTGAGCAAAATGATATAAGGTACTACAGGTTTATTATGGATGGTTCTTGAGTTATGAAGACTTTTATGTCAAAATTAGCGCTTTTTTAAAAAAAATTGCAGAGACCATTCCAGCAAAGATAACTGAATTTTTTATAGATCCAAACTTTAATACATACTGATTGAAAGTCATTTAAATTGATATTTCTATACAGGGTGTATGGTTTCGCAAAATGTATAATAACTTATTTTTTTCAAATGGAACACCCTATATTCCATTATACCACCAGATAGCATTTTTAATAAGTTTTTTTTCAATGTATGGTTTGCCTTGGCGAATGTTAGTACTTTAGGTAATTTTTACAAAAAACCTAGAAAGTTTCCCGAAATTGCTAAAATCGCTTATTAAGATCAGATCACCTTGGACTTGTTGCAATGGAGATAGTCGTTTATTGTCTAATTTATTAAATTAATTCAGAAATGACACCGAGAGGTAGACAGGCTTAGGTTTACGTAAGAATTCGATAGACTATATCCATTACATAACCACAAACGAAAAAATCTAGAGCAGTTAAATCTGGTGATCTTGCGGGCCATTTGACAGGGCCACCCTTACCAATTCAACGTCTCGGCAACCAGTCATTTAAATATCTTCTTACATTCCTATATAAATGTACAGGAGCTCCATCCTGTTGGACCACTGATTCTGATAATCAATCGTCTGCATCCAGTGGGGATTTTCAGTGGCATAATAGTGCATGTTAAGCCTCTTGACATGCCCATTACTCTTAAAGGTCGCCACATCAGTGAACAAAATTCTGATTAAAATATTTCTATTCCTTTCTAGAAGATTGTCGATTATTTCGTAGAATTCCACTCTTTTTGCAAAATAACCTTCTTGCAATTCTTGATGGAGTTCAATGTAGTGTGGATGAAACCGATGTTTTTTGATCACACGGTTTACTAAAGATTTTGAAATATCAGATTGGGCAGCAATTTGTTTTGTACTGAAGTGAAGATTTTCTTCTAACATTAGTAAGACTTCTCAGTCTCAGTTTTTTTCTAAGCTCAGTGCTTTCACCTACTCTTCTACCAATTAATTGTTTTTTGTTGTAGGCCACGTTTCCAGTTTTTTCAAAACGTAAATTTTTGTGGCCAAAAAGGAGTTTCTTTCGGCTTCTCCTAACGCATTGTACCATATTCATCATTACTTCTTTCGTAAAATTCATTTTGTAAAAAAATCACAAAAGTGAAACTATTTGTTACAGGATAACTTACTGTCAACAAGAACAAACGTCTCCATGGTAACCGGTCTAAAATGATATCTCCATGGCAACAAGTCCAAGGCGGTCTGATCTTAATACACGATTTCATCAATTTGGGAAAGTTTTCAACGTTTTTTGTAAAAATTATCTAAATTATTAACATTTGCCCAGACAAACTATATATTGACAGAAAGCTTATTAAAAATGCTATTTGGTGATATAATGGAATATAGGGTGTTCCATTTAAAAAAAAAAGTTATTATACATTTTGCGAAATCGTACACCCTGTATAGAAATATCAATTTAAAATTATATATATATAATATAAAAAATTATTGACCGAAAAGTATTCAGTTATCTCTGTTGGAATGGTCTCTGCAATTTTTTAAAAAAGCACTAATTTTGACCTAAAATTCTTCATAACTCAAGAACCATCCATAATAAACCTGTGGTACCTTATATCATTTTGCTCAGCATTAACTGCTCTTTCAATTCGCCAGCTAATATATAGGGCATTCCATTTAAAAACACAACTTTGGTATATTAGTAATACTAGGACGCTCTGTATATGATTTCTAATAATTTTAAATTGTGGCTATCGTCCACCGAAAATCCCGTTTTGATATCTTTCAAAATAAGGGCGTAATTGATGGTCCACACACCTCTGGGACACCCGGTATCTATTAAATTGTTTGGAGTGTTAAATTTGTCACTATTGGAGGATCCTCAATTTTACTTCGTATTTACATAGTTAGAAGTTGCAACGGAATATACTCATACCTTTCTAAAACTATTTTTGGAATTCGTGCAAATTTATTAATTTAGGTAGTTAATTTTTATTTTAAAAAACCATTGCGGTGCAAGTAATGGGGTCGTCCCCCTCAATTGATTGAATTTGACGAATTCAACTATAGCATCTCATAGACTATGTAACATGAAGCCCTAAAACGTGTTCTGTTGTTTCATAAAATTGTTTTGTAAGAGAACAGTGCGTATCAAAAATCGCAATTTTGGCTAGCAGTTTCAAACGCTGTACATTTACCGCCTCTTGTGACGTCGTTTCGGGGTATCATTCTCATTGGTTCGTGCGCTTCTCATTAGTCTACTAACTTGAATTTTGTCTGTTTTTTTTTTTTAGTTAGTAAACGCGTGATTTAGAATAAACAAAAAAAATATGGGTATAATATTTTTTCGTCTAGTTTCTAGAAAAGCTGTTTTTGAAAATTGTGGGACGACCCCCTTCAAACTCTATTCTGCTTTCCATAACAACGTAATGCTTTTAATATACGGAACTAGCTGACCCGGCGAACTTTATACCGCCTCAGAATCAATAACACAGGGACCCAGGGGGGGCCCATATCCATGTTTTAATAGTTATTCTGCTATTCGGCGCGGACACAAATCAAACAAATCAAAGATCGTAAAAGCCGTTTTTGAGTTATAAACCCACGGGGGGCCCCTGGCCTTATGTCCAAGTTTTAATAGTTTTTCTGCTATTCGAGGCGGGGACAAATCCAACAAATCAAACAACATGAAACCCCCTGGGCCCCCATGTCCATGTGAAAAATAGTTAATGTCTGAGTTAGAGAAGTAGGACAACTAATTCTTTGGTTGCGTGAAAGAGATTGTTGTGCCAGCTACATTAGAGATAGCTGCGGCAAAGGGAAGGATACCTACCTAACTTCGATAAGAAAGAACCAGCCGACCCAAAATTCTTTCTCGACAACGTTGCTAGCTCTGGTAATACTAGTTACAATAAAATTAATCGTGCCGGGTGATGTGACAAAAACTTTATTGGTGACCCAATATTTTTACCCATAACTGTTGGAACACACAAAAAATGACTATAAAGTTTAACGATCTGGGAATGTATTTTTAAATTGTTGGTGAACACTGTTTTATATTGGATATTCAGAACCCAGTCGTTCTGCTTATAGCATACAGCAAGTGCCCTGTGAACAATTATGTAAGACATGTTTTTCTCAGTTCTGGTGTGGTTATTAAGATTTTTAAAGAAGACATTAATTTGTAGGAGATACCTAGTTAAAGAAGACAATTTGTTGTTTAGTTAAACATTTTACTTACGGAAAGTCTACATTTAGACTGAATTGTGAATTTGTAAGCATATTCTCTATAACATATAGAAGTAAAGATCTGCTTCCCAAAATTTTGTTCTTCAAAGCCATTTCTACCTTTCATTCATTATTCAAAAATTAAAACCTTTTGATTCTACAGTACATTTCCTTCCTCTAGTAGGCTTAACATCATGCACTTGGAACTTGGTTGAAGATGGCTCTCACAGGCTCTGACGAGGACGTCACAAAGTCATGGAGGTGTGCAAGCAGTTCCATGAAGTTGTAAACAGTCATTTATCGAAGCTGAGTGAGGAATTGGATTATTTTACTTAGATCGGTTGGAAGTATTACAGTCAGTTGTGTTTGTTGATTAATTTTGTTATTGTCATATTTTTATTATGCTGTTAGCGATATTCACCAATTAAATGTGGCGCGCTTGGAGAGAGGGGAGCCTCAACCTGCTTTATGTTATCTAATTATTGTTTATGTTAATTTTTGAAATGTGTAGTACATCTATAGAATAAAATATACTTGTTCATGTTTTATGTTATAGCTGTGGTTTAATTAAAAAAATAAATAAATTTAAGGAAAACTTAAAAACTAAAAAAGGAGTAACATATGCAACCTACAGCACAGACTACAAAAAAACGACAACAGAATGGTGAATGGGAAGTATTCTATAGAACGCTGTGTTAAAGATTTTTCGAAATGCCTATCCTGATTTTCCTGTAGAGTATCAAAAATTAGTCCAACAAATTTATAAATGTGTGCCAAGATGTTAGTGTGGTGTAGCGGAGCGAGTGTGAGTTTTACGACGATCGTGTCATTCAATTTCCGCCTTGAAGTCCAGATCTGACAATTCTAGATTATTTCATTTTCCCGTGTCTCAAAAACACCGTATTTAAAAATTACCCGCACAATCTTGAAGAACTGCAAAAGCCAATTTTTAATGCATGCAACGTTTATAACCTTTCGGATGCTGGAAAATTCATTTGAAAATATGAAACGGAGAGTTAAGAGCTGCATTGAAGCTGGGGGAGAACACTTTGAACATTTGCTGTCATTCTCCATAAACCTACATTATTTGTTAGTAGCGTTTTATTTTCTTTAAATTAAAACAATTTAACATGAGAAACATAAACGTGACAATGTTTACCATAACCTCAGATTTTACTCTGCTAGTAAATTTCCCGGCTGGGTCATTGTATAAAAAAAACCGCCTACTCTAATTTATAATTTAAATGATCTCATGGTATGTAGTTATCGACGACATGGCTTTAGGATGCATCGGCCTGTCAGATAAAAAAATCAAATGATTACCATGGATAACTTGAATATATTCCACTTTTTTTGATCGCACGGTACTTTATTTATGTAAAAGCTTGTTGACTTTGTCGTATGTCCTCAACACGAATATAGAGTTCCTCTATAATATTTAGATAAATAAATATTATATAGGAACTTTACACGAATATAGAGCGGTAGCTTTTTGATTCAGACGGCCTTGCACGAATAAAACATGGGGCGCCATCTTTTGGACGTTTAACAAAACGAAGAAATGGCGCCGTTAAAAAGTACAGTAGCAAACCAATGTCGTCATTGTAACACGGCAAATCAAGCAAATGCTAAAATTAATCAAATTACATGTGTATGGTGTTCAAGTGCGCTCATTTATGTAGGTGTTTATGTGCAAGATTATAATTATTCTCCCACAATTTTATCTTCAAGTTTAATGTGATAGTTTGGGACTACACTTAAATTATAAATTTTAGCATGTCTTTATCGAAGGTAAGTTCAATTAGAATAGTTGCAAATTTGCTAAATCACAACTAAGCTGGGCAGGTCAAGTATTGTAGGTTAGGAATGATTCAATTATGTATTACGAGTCAATTATAAAATGTTATCTTTGAGTAAAATTATCTATAAAGAGGGTTCCTTGAAACGAAAGATCCAATAGGATTATTTGTTGCTTATAATTCTATGACCTTTGTCAATATACAGTTTGTGTCTACAGCAATAGAATGACAATCTGTGCTTTATAAATTGGTTACGTTTGAGGTTACTTTTTGCTTCACAGACTTAAGCCAACAATAGGGCCAAGTTACTCTGCCGCTTGTTGAACAGATTAGAATTACCTAACAATCACTTCGATACAATTATTATTGTGAATCAACCTTGACTTCTAGTTCTCTTTAATAAAAATTGTGGGTGGGTAAATTAATAAAGTGAACAGAATAATATCTATAAAAAACGTGTTTGTTCGGTAATAATGATAAATATTACAAAATCGTACAATTCATTACATCATATCAAGCTGTAGGAACAGATAACTTTGCTTTGATTTTTAGTATACACATCTAAAAGTTTTAGCATCCACCCACACTAATCTACACTATTTAGTACTAAAAATATTCCAACAATAAAAAAAAAGTTCCAACTATGCAAAATGTTAAAAATTTGACGCATACAGGGATCAAAAACTAAACTAGCCGAAATTGGCCATGTACGGAAAGTCTCTTGTCTGTGACAATGTTTTTTTTCTGGTTTGGGACTATACAGGCTGGTTCAGTTATGTCTTCTTTATACATTATAATACAAGCTCTAAAGTACTATTTTAGACCTATTTTATATATGATGTTTATTTTGTTTATTATTACATCAAGTAGACTGCAGACAATGTAAATTTAATTAGCAATGATGTTTTATTTATCAAAATACAGTATTAATCAAGAAAGTTTATGTTTACAACTTACTGACTGACTTGGCCTTTCTTTGGAGTATAACGCTCATTTTTTCGTTTAGGAAATGCAATTATCTTTTGAAATGTACAAATGTCACATTTTTAGTAATGTTAAATATCGAGCGATCAAGATAATTTGTAATCGAGTTATCCATGAATCCGAAAACGTATGTCGTGCACTTAAACTGCACTTATAAATGTTAAATAATGTGTCAATTGAAAGATAAAATGGTGGAAATTCTCAAACAGGATTTTATTGTCAAAAATACCTGAAATTTTAAGGAAAATACATTTATTTCATCCAACTGTTATAATAAAATGCTGATAATGTTGTCCATTTTGGTCTTAGCACAAATGAGCCCTTCGTCTAACACCTTGAATAACATTTCGTAACATCTGGATTATTATTTATTTCATTAATTTTTTCGGTGATTCCGAGCCTTAATTCTTGTAAACTATGAAGAGGCGTTCGGTAAGTGGAATTTTTTAAATAAGGTCACAAAAAAATCAAAGTCATAAAAAGTATAAGATCACAAGATCTCGGAGGCCAGATATTTTCTGTGTTCCGACTAATAAGTCTGTTATCAAAGAACTCTCGTAACATAGCTATGGTGGTCCTTGCTGAATGTGCTGTAGCCCCATCTTGTTGAAAATAGCCAAGTACCAATTCGTCATCATGAAGTTCGTTAATAAAAGTCACTTGTTGATATGCAAGTGCAGTTAGGTTACCTGAAGGAGGATTAAAAAAATCTGGTTTAAATAACTAATAATGAATGATTTACCTTAAAAAAATATTGGTCCTATTATACGTCGTCGGCTAATTGCTGCCCAAACACCAACTTTTTTTTTTGCTGTAATGGGGCCTAATATCCATAAACATGAGGCTTTTCACTGCTCCAAATTCTCATATTTTGTGCATCAACGTATCCACTTAGATGAAACCATGCTTCATCTGAAAAGAACGTTTTCTCCAACAAATCATCGTCAAACGTGTTCAAGAACCATTGACAATATGCAGCCCTTAATGGAAAATCATCTTGATGCAGTTCTTGTACACAAGTTTAGTCGATATGGATATAAAACTAAATCTTTTTTTAAGTATTGCTTGACATGTGCCATATGATAAGTCCACTTGCTGTGCCAATTGCCGAATGGATGTTCTAGGGGCTTGTTCCATTACGTGTTGGACAATCTCAACGTTTTCTGGTGTTCTTTTATCCTTTGATCGACCACTTCCTGGTTTTCTTTCTAAAGTGGATGTTTCTCGAAACTGGGTAACACAACGCTTTAATGTATTGGAGAAATTAGCATAATCGACGATATTATCGGGAAACTGCTCACAAAATTCTGTCCGTGCATCTTGAACACAATATTGCCACACGCCGTCTACTTTCTGCCCATTTCGAAAATACGACACAACCATAAACGCTTTGTGTTCTAATGAAAATGCCATTTTTAAGCAATGAACAAATGATTTTATAGAGTAGAGAGACTGTTTCACTAGACAAAAATAACACAACAACCAACATGAACAACGCAAGCGGCAAGATACTGAGATTTGAGGTTAAGTTCATTCTTCAAATTCATTTGACATTTGAGGGTAGTGGTTCAGGTTACACCGAACTGGGATTTTATTTATACACAAGATCTGGCGAAAAATTGAAATTAACAATAAAAATACATAGGTTGTGGAGGCTACATTTTTTCGCATCTGTTTAAAAATTTTTTGAAACCTCAAAATTATTTTTTAAACTTCTTGAATGACGTAACTTTAGATGCCACAATTAAGCATATCAATCGCGAAAGACACACGGATTCGAATTCATGGATGACTCGATTACAAAATAATTATCTTGATCGCTCGATACTATTTTTTATTAGTAACTAGAATTATCTACCATGAAAAAAATATATGAGGGGGCTATTCAAAAGTAGGGAAGTTCGGGTAAAATGGAGGGTGCGGTATTCTTTAGGACCCATAATTTTCAATGGTTTGAGAAATGGAAATGAACATACGAACGGATCAGGAAAAATATCCAAAAATAAAAAAGTCCAGTATACCATGTAACGGAATAATACCGGGTGATTCGCAGTAACTTGAATCAAGCTCGAGATGTTCGTTCAGACGACAACTGGAAACAATATGGAAGGGATCACTTTGGTATCAATGAAACAAGGAAGGTGTGGCAATGTTTGCTCTCGATATAAAGCCTTTCCTACACCTAACGAACGTTTCCGCTCGTTCGCGCTGCCAGCATTCGCGGTCGTTCGCAATTCGTTGCATTTTCTCACGCTCCATTCGTTCGCAGGGTGGGTAAGTTAAATTCAATTTAATTTTTGTGGGAGGTTTACAAACTTCTAGAAAAAATGCAAAAATCTTTTATTATTGATTAATTAATTAATTTAAAAATAAGAAAATTTGAAATATTGTATTACTTACCTGAGGTACGTGCCATTGTTTGCATTTACCTTTTTTTATTTATTTTATGGGGTTTCTTGTTAAATAATCAAAGTTGTAAATTTACTATATATTTCTCTGGGAATAGTTTAAGTACCTAGCCCTTGCGTTTTATGACAACATACTTTCGCCACCCTTTCGCTGCGAAACTAAAAACCTCTCCTACACCTGACGGACGTTTCCACCCGCTCGCTGCGGAAGTTCTTTGATCTTTTTCAATTTACTGAAACTGGATGGAAAACCATCGTTGCATTCGTACTCTTTTCTAGGTGATAAATTTGTTGCTCGCTCGCCGCGAAACCCCTCCTACACCTGACGAAAGAAATGCCTAGCAGCGCGAACGAGCGGAAACGTTCGTTAAGTGTAGGAGAGGCTCAAGATACCTTTTTTTTTATGGAACCTATACAAGTATCGCAACATGTTTCATAGTGCATGTGGGGCTTTACGGTAATTGTAAACTTATACTTTGCCTTTTTTGATATTAGTTAACAACTCTAGACATCGTAAATTGATTAGTTGTTATCGGAGTATATGGATTAAAATTATTATCTTAGAATTGGAATGATCGACATTATATTTAATAATTTACGAACACGACAAATTACGCGTCGTAAACTATAAAGTTATATTTTGTATTTCTGTTTTCGATTTTGTGATGCATTATAATACATATTAATTTACACCTAGAGGCAAGAAAGAGATAACGAGCCATTAAATAAAAATTTACTACTTACAAAAAATAAGTAATTTTAAAAGAGTTCATCTGTTTAAATAAGGCATGGTCATTTTTTATACATACAAATACATATATCGTAAACTAAACGTAAAAATAATGTGTTGTCATTTTTACCAAATCACTCCTTGGAGGCCTGGAGCACTAACTATACTCCTTATTCATTGCCATCGAGGGGGAAATTGACTAGACCACCTTCGATAGTGTCGGGCGAGCACTTCAGAACGGCGATGTCTCAGGAACAGTATGGATTCAGCGGGTCCTAAAGTGCAGAACCCTACCCTACGCAACCACTCGAGGGGTGGTTAAGAAGGGCTGTCTTCAGGGGGGGGTCTCTCCCCATTGCTATGGGACATAGTAGTGGTCGAGCTTCTATCCACACTCAACGAGACGGGATTCTACACTATCGGTAGTGAAGTAGCTGGGCGTTATGTTGGATCATAAGCTGTCTTGGAAAAAGCACCTGGAGAGCAAAATAGACAAAGCGAGCGTCGCGCTGTGGCAAGTTAGGAGAGCGGTAGGAAGGTCCTGGGGTTTAATACCCAGGAGTACCCTCTGGCTCTACACGGCAGTCATCCGACCAATGCTGAGCTAGGGAGCAATTGTCTGGTGGCAGAGAGTGAGGAACTCCACAGAGTACTAAACAATGTCGTTGAGCCAAGTTGGGTTCGAGGACATAACGGTAATGAGGGGAATGAGAGGGTCGACGAGTTGACTCGACAGCATGCGTCGAGAACAAACTTGATCAAACCTGACACCCATTTTAGACACTGCGCTAGATGGGAAACGACGAAAGGCTGCAGATAAAGCAGGATTTTTATCAAAAATTTATCAAAAATCCTTGCTTTAAAAGAACCAAGTCCTGTCTGCATTTGTCAAGAGACAGACTCCACCTTTTGGTGGGCATCTGGACCGGACATTGCAGGTTAAAGAAACACCTCCAACGTGGTAAACCATTTTATAAGTAATTACTTATCGAGATCTGAGCATTCCCTAATTGCACAATCGGCAAAATGTAAAACTGCAAATGATCATTTGCCAAAATATATTCATATTCCGCATGTGAGCAACTCTGAATTGCGAAATGTGTAAATTTGCTTAAACGGGTCCCGAAAAAGAACATAGTGATCATTTGGCTTCGATCATATCGCGAACTGAGTACATATTTATTACAGACAAACTTGGCCCTTGACATTGAAGTTAATTTGATTTGTCTGTCTCAATAACATTAGCTCAAAATAAACGTCCCTTACTTTGTCTCAAAAATCACCAGCTATACGAAACTGTTGTTTTGCACACATTCACGTAAAAGACACTTCGTCCGTCAACAATACAAAAATGTTTAAAAAGTTTCGCACCTCTCGACTTAACCCACCGGGATAAGAACCTGCACCTTTTGTACAATTTTTGGGAAAAGACGCATGATACGTCTTCGGCTTGGAGGCCCTTTCAGAACTGCGGTCATTTAACTGAGGTGGATCAAAAAAGGTTGAGAGTTTTTGTTATTATTTATGAGTTAAAGATATGTCGCAAAAAATTCCTTGTTTACATTGCGCAGGGTACAGTAGCGTGCGCCGGTTTTATAGCCAAACTTTAAAGAATTTTATCCCGACACAGGGGCGGAGTGGAAAACCCAAACCAAGGGGGTTGCACTCTACTCATTCCAAGGTGTTACCAGATTTTTTTACGCACAACTGCATCTTTTATACTTGTTTACATCTTGGTTACTATGATTGAAAATGGAACATTACACCCGTAAACAAATGCCCGTAAAGTAAAAGCCCGTAAAGTAAAAAGTCCGTAAAGAAAAAGAGATGAACATTTATTTATGATAATTATAACTATTAATTGTGCGTAAAACGTTGTACGCACCTCTGGCCGAAAGACCGTTTACGCCCTCGGACGACTTAAAGGCCCTCCTTCGTCGGACCTCAAAATCGTCCTCTGGCGTAAACTCTTTCTTTCGGTCCTCTATACGTAAATTACCATTACTTACATTTCGATTTCACCCCGTATATAGATATAGATGACAATGAGACGATTTTTTCTCAAACAGTTTTATTGTTTTTAGGTAGATTAGCACGAATGTCACTTTTAATTTTACTGTGCTTAAATCGACAATAACTGTTAATTTCCAGTGATTCAAATTAAAAATGGTGAAAAAAACTAGCAGTGTTATTATTAATTTCTTTGATCCAAAATCATCAATGTTGATCATTACACACCAGTGACAGAATAATTAAAAAAAATATGTAAGAACAAGGTTACAATGTTTATAAATTTAATTTCAACAAGGACAACAAGGTACAAAGTTTACAATGCAGATTTTTTTTCGGGCATCTAAGAAGTAGGAAACTAGCACATCTTCATTTATGATCTCCAACCGTTTTGAAGGTCTCCATTTATTGAACTCGGCAAATACTTTGTTGTATATTACCGCTAATATCCGAAAGCAGGTAATACGCATAATAACTGAGCATTTTAGGAATTACGCATAATCACTAAAACGGTCAGTTATGCATAACAACTGAGCGCTCATAAATGACGTTGGAAAATGAGTGTAGTTTTCAGCGCGAAGACAACCTCCGTTTTATTATCTCGGAAATCATTAGTGGGAGCAAAAAATCTATAAAAACAAAATTGTAGCGCAGTCTTTTCTATAATAATAATAATAATGATAATCCTGCTGGCATGCCCGGTGTATGCAGTTTCGGTGTTGAGAGTGTTATACTTTCATTTAAGACACCATTATGCGATAGACCAGACACCAGTGCTGCCCTATGTCCCGAACGATATTGAATCCGTTGTGGAGAACGAAAGGTGCCGAATCTATTGGAATCTATTACTGACCTCATGGTTTTGAGGAGTGGCTCTGATGTACGAACAGGACCTGACCAGCAAGCAACCTCGTGAAGGTCGGAATCACGGGGAGCTCCTTCTGATCAATACGAAAAAAATATAAAAAATCGTAGAGATGGAAGAGAGTATCAGGCGAAATTTCTCTACAAGCGGTCACAATTATTTCTCTTAAATCGTCTATTGTTCTTGGTCGCTTAATATAGACCAGATCTTCCAAGAATCCCCAAAAGAAAAAATCGAGTGGTGTTAATTCCGGTGACTTGGTTGGCCACCAATGGGACCGTGGGTTCCAATCCATCTTTCCCCAAACATTTCTGACAGGTATTCAGTAGTAATTTGGGCATTGTGAGGTGTAGCCTCATCTTGTTGAAAATATACTGCTCTATATTGTGCTAGTGGTAGATGTTCTAAAAAATCCTACACATTTTCGGTTAAAATGCAATGGTACTTCTGGGCATTAAGTTTGCTTTCGATAAAGAAAGGACGAACTAGCCTGTTCCCTAAAATCCCACACCACACATTAACACACGGCCTCTGAAAGTTAGTTTCAACTGTGATATGTGGATGCTCACGAGGCCAGTGTCTATGGTTATGTCTGTTAAACAACCCATTATTTGTAAAAGTACATTCATCTGACCACAGTATTTTTCTGTACAGAATTGGATCTTGTCTAATTGTATCTAAATAGAACTCGCAAAATCGTAATCTTCTTGCTCGGTCGCCTTCTTCTATGGCATGCACCTTTTGTCGAACAAAATGTTTTATTTTGTTATTCTTTAAAATGTACTGCACCGTCGAGTACGATGAATCTAAATTAGTTGCTAGTTCCCTAATTAAAGTATCAGGATTTTTTTCAATACTTAACAAAACTTGCAGTTCTAAATTTTCTTTACGCACCATTCGATCGCACTTCTTAAGTTTTTTTTTTCAATCGTGACAATTTTTGGCGACTTGGGACTTGCCTTGCTGGATAACGATGTCGATAAACACGTACAGCTTCACTCGCATTTCTTCTACATTCAAAATACACTTGCAACATCTCTGTTAAATGATCAAATCATTTATTTTGAAGAAAGCGTTAACTTTTAATAAAAAAATTCACATTATAATAGGCAACTAGATTTTAGAAACTTTTTATTTTATTCCTTTTTTTTAACTTTTACAATCTTTTTAAACAATAATTTTAATTAAAAGCAGTGCATATTACACATGAGTGTATGAAGAAAAATGAGATCTTTCAAATAAATAAAAAAAATCTATGGGTCCCAATTTAAAATAAGAAAGTTGAATATGACATTTAGACAAAATCTAAAATCGTCAGTTTATGGTAAATTAAAAGCCATTTAATTTACTTTTTTATTATACCTGCATCAGAATCGCCGTTTAAAGCACGCCTGAGCGTGCGAATACAGGCGATTAGAGCACGGCGAGCTTTAAAGGTTGTCAAGGAAAATATAGGTATCATTATAACTTCATCAAATTTGAAAACTTTTCATATTCCTTCAGGTATGGGTCTTTTGACTTCGATGGTAGTATTTTGGATTCCGCTTGTTCGGCCAATGCTTCTATATCGGGTGAAATCTCGTTTTAACTCATTTTTCCTCGATTCTTGCTGACACGACTAAATGCAGTGACAGACGTGGACGCGAGAAAAACGTAAACAATAATTGTCGTAACTAATGGCAATATTATTACGCCATTTCGATTTATCACGACAAAAAATATTTCTAAGTTTTTAGTGCTTAATTTGTTTCCAGTATTGCTGGTATAATAAAAAATAGCGTAAAGTATTCGTGGATAACTGGTCTTTAAAACACTTGCTCTATTTCGAGCACTCCCGGCTACGCCGTCGTGCTCGAAAACTCGCGCTTGTTTTAAAGACCTTGTTATCCACTCATACTTTAATATACTATTTCCATTTTTGAAATCGACCTATAATAATAAAAAAAATCCACAGCGGCAGCCGTTTATTAAAAATAATCCTGTATATCTATATATACAGGGTGTCCCAACTCAAAATTTGTACCCCCCAACAATTCCAATTTCGAAAGACTCGCAAGAAAACGCTCGAACAGGTCAATTTTGTTATCAAGGGGGACCAAATTGTACCACACTTTCATGTCTTAGATCTCACCCCTTTAGCCAGGGGAGCCACCCCCTTAAAAAATTTAAATAGCATGGGGGGTCGTGTGATACATCATTTTAAAGCTTATTCAATTCTCTATTCAGACCTACATTTATCGATTCCTTTCTACAAAAGAAAAACATGAAATCGATATTTTCCAAATCTACATAAAATACTCAACTAAAATTTGTACCCCCCAACCATTTCAATTTCGAAACACTTAGAAGAAAACACTCGAACAGGTCAATTTTGTTATCAAGAGGGGCCAAATTGTCCCAAACCTTCAAGTCTTAGATCTCACCCCTTTAGCCAGGGGAGGCACCACCTTAAAAATTTAAATGGCATGGGGGGTCGTGTGATACATCATTTTAAAGCTTATTCAATTCTCTATCCAAACCTACTTTTATCTATTCGTTTTTGCAAAAAAGAACATATGTATTTGTTATTTTCCAAAGCTACATAAAATACTCTTGATTTGGAAAATATCAAATTCATGTTTTTTTGTTGTAGAAACAAATTGATAAAAGTAGATCTGGATAGAGAATTGAATAAGCTTTAAAATGATGTATCACGCGACCCCCCATGCCATTTAAATTTTTTAAGGGGGTGGCTCCCCTGGCTAAAGGGGTGAGATCTAAGAGTTGAAAGTTTGGTAGAATTTGGTCCCCCTTGATAACAAAATTGACCTGTTCGAGCGTTTTCTTCTGAGTCTTTCGAAATTGGAATTGTTGGGGGGTACAAATTTTAGTTGGGACACCCGATATAAAATCCAAGTACCACTCACTGATTGACTTATCACGAAATCTCCGGATCCATCGAAGGGATTGCAATGAAACTTTGCACGCTTACTTATTTTACCACGTAGACGCTCACTAAGAAACGGTTTTAAAAAATTCCATTCCAAAGGGGGGTAACGGGCCCCCCCGTCCCGTTAATATCTGTATCCACTGAACCGATTGCAATAAAATTTTGCACACATACTTATTTCACCACGTAAGCGCCCACTAAGAACCGGTTTTTCAAAATTCCATTCCTAAGGGGGGTAACGGGGCGGGGGAGTTAATCTCTAGATGCACTGAACCGATTGGAATGAAATTTTGCACACTTACTTATTTTACCACGGAGGCACTCACTAAGAAACGGTTTTTCAAAATTCCATTCCAAAGGGGGGTAACGGGGCGGGGGAGTTAATCTCTAGATCCACTGAACCGATTGGAATGAAATTTTGCACTTACTTATTTCACCACGTAGGCGCTCATTAAGAAACGGTTTTTCAAAATTCCATTCCAAATGGGAGTAACGGGGCGGGGGAGTAATCTCTACATCCACTGAACCGATTGGAATGAAATTTTGCACACTTACTCATTTTACCACGTAGGCGCTCACTAAGAAACGGTTTTTCAAAATTCCATCCCGAAAGGGGGTAACGGGGCGGGGGAGTTAATTCCTAGATCTACTAAACCGATTGCAATGAAATTTTGCACACTTACTTATTTTACCACGTATGAGCTCACTAACAAACGGTTTTTCAAAATTACATTCCAAAGGGGGGTAACGGGGCGGGGGATTTAATCTTTAGATCCACTGAACCGATTGGAATGAAATTTTGCACACTTACTTTATTTTACCACGTAGGCGCTCACTAAGAAACGGTTTTTCAAAATTCTATTCCAAAGGGGGGTAACGGGGCGGGGGATTTAATCTCTACATCCACTGAACCGATTGGAATGAAATTTTGCACACTTACTTATTTTACCACGTAGGCGCTCACTAAGAAACGGTTTTTCAAAATTCCATTCCAAAGGGGGGTAACGGGGCGGGGGAGTAATCTCTACATCCACTGAACCGATTGGAATGAAATTTTGCACACTTACTTATTTTACCACGTAGGCGCTCACTAAGAAACGGTTTTTCAAAATTCCATTCCAAAGGGGGGTAACGGGGCGGGGGAGTAATCTCTACATCCACTGAACCGATTGGAATGAAATTTTGCACACTTACTTATTTTAGCACGTAGGCGCTCCCTAAGAAACGGTTTTTTAAAATTATTAAAGTAGTAAATAAAATACTTAATAAAATAAAATCACCGTGCGTAGCCGGGACGGGTCAGCTAGTATGAACATATAAACAAAAAATCTAAGTCCCAAATTTGAACAATAACAGAATAAAAGGCACTTCTGTAAAATGAAATTTTGGAACCCCTGCTATAATAACTACAATAATTAACCTACTACAATCAACCTATCATTCATTTACTATAGCAACCCTAATGTGTCAATTTTGACTGTTCTAAAAAATAAAAAACACAAAAATGTATTATTAAATAGATGTTCTCAAAATTTAACTTCTAGGGGTGTATTTTATAAGTGTGATCGATTCTATGCGTTTTTGTACAAATGTGTTGGCATTGCTGTTCCACTTGTAACATCTTGTTCATCTAAAGATCCACAGAGGTTTTCACCAGCTATTAAAAGACTCATTAAAGCAAAATATTACTGCAAAACATTGAACAAAATATTTGTTTAAGTTTAACAGAGCCGTTAACACATATAATAAATCTGGTCTTAAAAAGCAAAACGTTTTCCATTCTCTGGAAAAAAGCAAGAATTGTTCCCGTACTCAAAAAATATAATACCATTTTTGAACATTTTTCTGACCCTTTATTTCACCCTCCGCCTATGCCTACATGAACTTGAACGCATCAGAGCGTTTTTGTCGACCGAGGTAAACACCTTCTAACTTCGCTTCGTCGCGCCGCTATGTATTGTTATGTATGCTCGATTCTTGTGCTCGTTCATTATTTTATTACGATTTCGAACGTCCCAGATGTAATCGCGTTTTGGAAATTGAACCTGAAATTTTTAAGTATTCGAAGATGTGCTTCGAAGTGTATTCCAATTGTCGGTGTGTCAACATTTATCGTTTATCGCACGTAATACAACAACGAGAATTAAGTTAGAGGGTTTATTATTACATGCGAACCTACTTCAATATTATGCATATTATTATTATCGTAGGTGAAACATGTACATGTTTCCATTTAAACATTTTTTATTTCGATTCGTTTATCGGGTAAAGTTTTTGTGCAATCTTGACAGTCAATCATAACACACTGTATACATCACATCTCTCTCGAGCCTTCGATAGTCTTTTTCATCAAATTGACAGCTTCGGTTTCTCTTGTTCATTAATTGAGTTGCTATGTTCTTATCTTATTAACAGAACTAGCTAAATTTATTACAACGGCTTCTCTTCCTGTGAATTTTCTTCAACCTCTGGCGTCTCTCAGGGATAAAATCTTGGGCCGTTACTATTGAATATTTTTATTAACGACAAATTGAATGCCCTATACTCGCATATGCGGACGATATTTTAAAATCAATTCCCAAACTTATAATTTCTCTGATATTGAATGTCTATAAAGTAACCTAGATAAGATCGCGAGTTTGTGCCTACTTCATAACTTTAACTGCTTTAACATTATCTTTAACGAAAATTATGTTCTTGAGATCTTGGGATAACTTGCTAATTCAGCCACTTAAACATGCCCAAATCACATTTCTCAGTATTTGTGCTCAGTAAAATAGAATATGCTTGAATATGTATTCAAAGAAAATTGTTAAAATTTCTCTCCTTCAAATTAGATGACACCTATCCAGAACAAGGAATTTGTAAGTTTTCTACAACACAATCCGGATAAATACCACAGTTAAAAATCCTCATCTAGCCCTTTGATGTATTCACTGTCATTATAGTCATAGTTCAGTCTTGATACTTCTTTTCATGTCACGCTCTGGTTATTTCCGGTAGTAAATTACAATTCTGTAGCTGTTTCTTCGCGTGTATCTTCATTATTGATGAAATCGATCAGCGTACGATCAACGTTGAAATAATTTTTTTCAAAATCACATTTATTGATACACATGAAAAATGAAATGACGAAATAACAGAAATATAAAATAGTGGAATAACGAGATGGTGATCAAGGAATGTTATGAAATAAATACATAAATGGTAAAATAACTACATCATGAAATAACAAATTTTGTCATAACGAAATTGCAAAATAACGGATTGGTGAAAAAATTAAATAGTGAAGTAATAAAATTATATATCACCTGGAATACTTAATAAGTTCTTACTTATACTTCTTTAATAACACTGGCGAACAGTATTTTTGTATTTTTGTAAGAATTAAGTTGAGAACAGCATAGGTGGGAAGTGAGTGACACCATATCATCTGAAAGCATGTATATAGTACTTTTATTCATATTTGTTTATGTTGATTCGATAAAATATTATACATAAAAATATATTACTTATATTACATAAATACATTAATAAGAACATGGATTTCCTTCACTATTGATATCATCTTGAACATACTATCGTCATTATTAAATATTGTGACAATAGATTTGTAGTAACTAAAATACAATAAGTGAACGTCGGAAGATACGTGATTTTTTTTCATTATCACTTGAACTGGTTTCTTCCATATCTTACAATATTTTATACCTTTATTTACTTCACTGTATATAAATAGCAATATCAATAGAGATAAATAAAAAGGGTTGAGGAAACGGCAAGAACAATAACAAATAACGCCGGCAACCAACAATAAATGGTACAGTGTAGAGGGTTAAACGCTTTTCGTTAACGCGTAATAGTTACGCTCGATTTTAACCATCAATTTGTCGTAACGGGCTTTAAAAATCGATTCTTAAGGAGTAAATTCCAAAAACCTGTGCCGCATCGTCGAACTACTTCGGTTCCTGTGTATATAACTGAACTGTTACGTATTGTACGAATCTCGCTTTCTGTCGCGAAGCGAGCTAAACAACTTAGAGATTTAGATTTTTCTAAGGATTTGCAAACACCTGAGCTAAAGATAACAAAAAAGTTACGTTGTCATATACCTTTCGTTGACTATTATGGCAAAACTGGCAACGTAACTTAAACGTAACTTAAACAAAACTGCTATAACGTAACTATAACGTCCTATTATCTCAAGAACAAATAAACCTTTTTGACAAATGTTTTACGGAAAGTGAGTGAAAGGACTTAGGTTACACCTACCAGGCATACATTTTTAATTTTTTACTGTGTCGGTCAGTGTAATTAGCTACTTCTCATACAAAAACAATGTTATATTTTTTGTTTGTTCTAATAGGACAATGGATATTTGCAGTGCTTTGATATTGTAGAACAGTTATTATGTTTATGTAATGGTACAATTAGAGTTTTCTATTGTTATTTATTTACAGCTCATTAAGTTGACTTACCTCCGGCAATCGGTGACTAACAGCGAAAGCAGCCTGATAGGTTTATTTTTACCTGATTTATCTTCGATCGTTTCGCTATTACTTATTGTGCAAGTCAGAGCGGGGGACACTACTGAACTTGTTGGGTCAATTATTGTTTTTGCCTTGTTTATAGAACCAACTGAATTATAAAATATTTTTTTATATAATGTAAGTCTTAGGCATATTAAATCATAATAATAGTTTAAGATTACTTATTCACCTATGCCTTTTGTTTTTACGGTTTGTGGGTTTTAATTTGAAATAGTTTGAGTTTTATCAGAAACTTTATTAGCTTTTTTAAGTTTATTAGTTTCTTTTACTCCTTTACTTGCGATCTGTACACTCTTTCAACGTCAAAAGTGTCATTAGAGTCCATTTCTGGATAAAGCATATATCATATCTCCCCATTTTTTTTTCCGTCATTGGTCCATCCCTTCTGTGGCCCTCTTGATCTGTTTCCCAAATATGTCGCCAATGGAGTAAGGTGTTGGTTCATCTATCCAGTGATCTCTTTACCCGAAATTGTATTCATCATCTGTTTTGTTAGTAGATACTGGCGGGACACATTTTGATCTGAGTTTACAACTTTTACTTTACCAAATGCCGCCCATCCCAATCTTCTTCTCCGGTACGGTTCGGCGGTTTGGTTAGATAAAATCTAGACTATCATGGAAGAAAGTTAAAATTGATGTGTTGCTGTGCAAATTCAAGCCGCTCTCTTCTGTGAAGAACTTTTGGAACATTCGCTGGTCTCCGAGCATTCAAACGCAGTCATTGTTCTATTGTGGAGAGTGTTTATCACTAAAAACCGATCATCTCGGGCTAATGTGAACCTCCCAAGACACGGGTTTCAGGTCATTTGGTATAAGTTTAAGTTTCAATAAACCGACGAAATTTCTGTGTATGATGGCTTGGGAAACCCCTGCCCTAAACGCTGAGCCACATACTGCTGACTCCGGCCTTCTTGCACAAGAGTCTTGCACAGCGTCAATTGGATTAAGGGCCACGATACAAGTTTAATAATCAAAATGACACTAAATTATACCAATACAATCTGAATCTCTACCAAAATGTCTCATTTTTTACTAAAAATGTAAAACAAGGAAAGTGAAAAAAATTGTCCTCTGACTATGCTTATTTTTGTCTCCAGACAGATTGTTTTTCGGGGAACATAGATTACGAAGATAATTTTGGATTTAAATTTTTTAAATTTTCTGTTTACATTGGTTTTATGCTCAGCACTACGTGTTTTTGTTATACACGTCTTATTTGTACTTTTTTTTCTATTTTTTTTTTTTTCGAAAATTCAGATAGGTAATTCATCAATTATCTTTTTTATATTGTACGGTGGAGGGTGGTGATTACCTGAAACAGTAACCCCTCCATGCCATTCCTTGATGCAATGTTAATTGCAATGTAAATTGTATATTATGTACTTTAGAATTTTAATATAACTTTTCTTAGTAAATTGGCTTTCAAAGATTAGTAATACATATATTGAAATTATGTTAAGTGGATCAGATAAAACTTCGTAGAAGAAGATAAAGGTATAAATAACATAAGAGAGAGCAATTTCAAAATCTGAAGCTCAGGTATGTGTTTAGATTAATATCTGTATTCTACATTAATGGTCGCTTTTTGTTTAAACAGTGTGTCTAAAATGTTCAAATTTTCCTAATTTATAAAGCTCACATTATTCTGTACGGGTAGATTTACTTTACGTAGATGTAAATTTGTTAGTACCGAACGACATACCAATTCATTCGATGTGTAGGTTAATGATGTACATACATATTCATATATCAAAACATTGATGAGGGTGTTTAATAATAACTGAGATTTTATTTCAACTAACTTGTTGCAGATTTGCTGGTTTTTTGCGTTTTTACAATGGAAAACGTAACATAGTAGATGAGCACTCGTGGAAACGAACCCCGTTCAAGGGGGACTATTTCTGGAAAAAGTTCAACTCTTCAAGAGAAAGTTGCTCATTTCTACTATGCACATGGTCTGTTTTGCAGCACCTATCCTAGAAGTTTGGTTTTTATTACCATATGTGTTACTGCATTGTCTTGGTAAGTATACAAGAATGTTATTAATGTGTAAATATTACACAATATCTCAAGGTTGGAACTAGATATGTATATTGCATGCTAATAAACTTGTAGCTATCCATTATTAAATTTGCCTCTCCCCGGAAACTCGCCCTTGCAAACATGGACATCGGGCGTGAATTCGAGTTCAGCTGCACCACCGTTCTGTTATATTCAGCAGGTTGTTTTGAAAAGCACCGTCCTACCCTGGGGTCCAGACTTAAGTTTAGCTGATGCATTTCGGGCGCCTCTTTATGAAGCTTTTAAGCTGCTGGAGATCGTCCGGAATTATCAAGATGAAAGTTCTTCCAAAACGCTAGGTCATGTGTGTCTTCATGTCGAGTCAATTCGGAGACACAGAGAAACGTACAAAAATGTTTTGCCGGAATATAGTTGTTTGGTGTTATCACCAGCTAATTTATGGCAGCAAGATGTATTGCGCTTCACTCAAGACGAATCGCTACTCACCACTATTTTTAATAATCATGTAAGATAAAATGGAAATTTTTTAAAATCGTTACATCATTTACATTCAATTTTTTAGAATTTTCAAAAAGGCAAAACGTCGATAACTGAAATGATGTTCGGTATGCAAGTTTTTGATACCGGTATTAAAAGATATCCTTTGAGGAAGAGATATCGGATAATTCAATATGCAATCACGTTATTTCTGAAAGAATATGATCCACAGTACGGTATGCGACATATGATTGAATTTTTAATATCTTTTTTTTTTTCGTAGGTTTGTTAATGGTTTACGCTTAAAATTACAAGCAGCGTACCCACTCTATCAAAAAATTGAAAATTTTACTGACACAGGTCAATCAATATTGAATGACACTCTCGTTATTCAATATCCCGGTGAAATTAATTTGGTCGAATTTATCCCAATAACTCTCTCTTTTTTAATTTTATTTCTGTATTTTTATTTTTCTTTTCGCAAAATTGAACTGATTTATTCGAAATTTGGAATGGCCTTCACTGCAGTTGTCACATTATGGTCGAGTCTTACTATGTCTTACGGTTTGTGTTTCTTTTTTGGATTGACTTTAAATTTAGAAGGAAAAGTTGTATTTCCTTATTTAGTTCTTTTAGTTGGACTTGAGAATGTTTTGTGTTTAACAAAAAGCATTGTGTCTGCTCCTTTGCATTTAGATATTAAAATTCGAATTGCACAAGGATTAAGCAAGGAGGGATGGTCAATCACAAAAAATTTACTTTTAGAAATTACTATTTTAACATTTGGTATTTTTACTTTCGTGGCTGTTATTCAGGAGTTTTGTATATTTGCTGTGGTGGGTCTCGTAACGGATTACTTCATGCAGATGATGTTTTTTTCTACTGTATTGGGAATTGACATAAAAAGGAAAGATAATGTTGTTGCAAAAAGCAATTATAATTTTCCAAGAAATATATATCAAAGTCAGGCTTTTTATGAGAGATCTTCTCGGGAGAGCGGAATGCGCCGATCAAAATCGCATCCAAGATTAACCTCCTTTCCTGCTAATATTGTGGCTGGCCAAGCACATGGTGCACAGGAAAAAAAGATACCAAAAAGGCTAAGGCTCGTGAATATTTGGACCAGAACTCGTTTTTTTCATAGAGCCTTTATGATTTTAATGGTGGTGTGGATTGGCAATATCGCTTACAACAGCGACCTTATTGAACATTATGTCTTAAATAACAATTACTTTCGTAACGGAGTCGAGGAGCCAACTACTGTTGATGTGCAACACAATTATTCTTCTATTAAATTATTTCCTTTGTTGAACACTAACAATTCGTTGGTGGACAGAATTAGTTACGTGACCCAAAGTCCTCTCAATTACAAATACCAACATAATCAAACCGACGATTATGAAAATTTGAAACATTCTGAATATGCACCATGGTTAAAATTATCCTCACAACACTGGTCTAGTATTGTACGAAAATACAATCTGTCCTTAAGTGGTCAAAGTATTGCAATACTGCCTAGTATCAAAATATCGCACGTGATACGTCCTGAACAAGCTATTCTTTTGCGAAATCCCAATGAAAAATATGGAGAAAAGTTTCAGTGGCAAGCGTTGGCAGCGGCCTTAGATCCTATTGATTTCAATGGTATGGAAACTGGCACTAGAAAGGGCATCTTGCCGCAGTCCGAACAACCTTTTTACCCTACTTCGGTTTTTGCAATGGTTCTGATTGCAATCCTTTGCTCCATTAGTGTGATAGTATTAATTTATACATTTGTTGTTTTCTACCGTTGTATTTGTTCACGAAACTATGCTGAATGGCGCGCTTCATGGTTCAATAGTGACAAAAATGAAGAAAATATGGAAGATCAAGTTCTTCTTGAAGCAGTTCCGGTAATTTTAGAAGGACACCAACAAGAAATTGAATGCATTGCAACAGATGGTGTCAATCTGGTTAGCTCCTCTTTGGATGGACAATTGAAAGTATGGGATAGTAGTACCGGGGAACTTCTAGCTACCGTTGATCGTAAATCGTGAGTACTGACTAGTATCTGGAATATTTATTTAACACTTTTGTTTAAGGTATTTTCGGGCAGCTCTGAATCCAAATGAGTCAACATCAGAATGTGAAAATGAAAACTCTTCAGATTATGAATCTGGCTCACCTCCCTCTCGGGGCGAAATATATAATTTTCCAACTTTAAAACAACGAATTAATACAAATTTTTCGAACAAACAAGACAACTCCAAGTGTAGCTATGATGCCAAAGTTGACTTTAACAAAACATACAGGGAGTTGTATTTTTATCGTGATAAATCCAAAGTGAAAAACAGAGTGAAAGAAATGACAGGAGCCAAAGAAAATAAATCACATAGTTTTAATGAGAGCAATCAAAATGTTAGTATTAAGACAAATATATTAGAAACTGTTAGTACATATTTAAATCTCAGTGATGACACTGGGGATCCAAATACTAAAATCTCGCCTATATGGTGTATGGATTATTTGGATAATTTAATAGTACTTGGTTGTGCCAATGGTCGACTGGAATTTTGGGAAGGCAGTACTGGCAGATTGAAGGTATTTAATTAATATCTGTATTTGTGCAATTAAAGGTCATGACATTATTATTGACGTCAGATAGATCGTTTGCATCTTCGTCATGAAGACCTCTGACGCAGACAATACTTTGGTCAGGTTGTGTACCACATTTATTTTGTGTTTTTGTGCGATATCGCTCTTTATCCTTAATTTCAGTAAACAAGCAGAAAGTTTAAATTGATTTATATGTATGTAATGCAACAGAAGTTATTGTGTTTCTTTATCATCACGTTTTTATACTTTTTCGTTGATTAATCCATTCATCCATAATAAATCCATTATATCCATATATTAATGTGTTGCAAATTTGCATGTAGGACTTAGATTATTATTTCTCTGCTTCCTTCAGACTTGATGTACAGTTTTGGCCACATAAATATCGTACAAAATAAATTATAATATAATATTAATTTAATTAATACTTTAATATTCATGCTTTTTAAATTATTACAAATTTCATGATAGTTTAGTTTAAAATTTACATAAATTCATGTTTTTTTTTTGCCAAAATTTGTTTTACAACAAACATTATTGTAAAAATAACAACCAGGGTATGTTCATTTAACTATTTCTAAATTTGCTAAAGCCCTTCTGAAAGCCAAGCATAAACTCTTTAAATTATATAAAATTAGAATCGCATCCATTTGTTAATCAGTGACACATTTTCATAATCACCCTGTATTCGTCATGTATTAATTACTGCTTTTCTGCGTTTTAGTGCATTTTTGAAGACGGGTCTGACGTCGGTATAAATAATCTGAAAATCGTTGGCTCTAGAATAGTAGCATCTCGGCTGTATGGGACGCTAGATCTTTTCCAATTACAAACTTACAGTCATGGCCGTCCGGTAGACTGGAATTTTACATGCGCTTATAGAAGAACTCACGTCCGAACTGGTTCAGTCGGATCAGTTCCTGAACAAAGTGGTTTAATGTCACCCGTAAGTCTTCCGTTTAATTTTATGGTTTTATGTTGTTTCTTTTGTTTTTAGCAGACAGACTTTGAAGAAGATTTTCGTTGTTTAAAGGTTATTAGTGTCAAAGCTCATCAGCAACCAATTATTTGTTTGGATTGTGAAGGTGGCACAATTTTAACTGGAAGCCAGGATCATACGTTGAAAGTGTTTCGTTTAGAAGATGGGAGCCCTCAATATACTTTGCACGGTCACTGTGGACCTATTACATGTTTATTTATTGACAGATTTAGTTCAGCAACTTCTGGAAGTGGATCTCAGGATGGCATGCTGTGTGTTTGGGATTTATTAACTGGTAAGTAGGCAAGACTTATAATTTCAAATTCTATATAGTATTTGTTGTTTGATAAGAAACGGAAAATTCTGCAACGCTTGTTATTTTTCAGCAGATTTCGATAACTAAAAATCTAAATAATTAAAATTAGATGGGATATAAAGGAATTTTCTCTCTTTTATGAAGCACCCGTAAATTGAAATTGAAAAATAATTTATTGTATACTGTGAAGTATTTTTTTATTATATTACAGGAGCATGCATGTACAACATCCAGGCCCATGATGGAGTGATCACTTCACTAACATATTCGGCAAGCTACGTAATTTCCCTGGGTTCAGACGACCGTCTTTGCGTATGGGAAAGATTCCAAGGGCATCTTTTGAATACAATCTATGTACCACAAACCTTTTCCAGCCAAGTTTTGATGGTAGCTCCTCATTTAGTGGTGACTGCGCGTAGTGGGGGTTTGGTCATATGGGATGTGAGATCAGGAGAATGTGTTCGAACTATAGCATTAGGACGTTCACCTTTCGTATTTATTAAACAGTTAATGCTGTTACGGGACGCCGTCTTTTGTGATTACGGTAATCAGTTGCGGATTGTCAGATTTCCTTTGATCACACATAAATTTGATTGATCAGACTCATTGCGTTTTCCTAACGTGCCTTCACTTAAATAAGTAGATATGTATATTTAAAATAGGTAACGAGATCGCGTTAAAATTGCTATTATGAAAGATTTTTATATTTATTCGACATGTTTCGTACGTATTGCGTTAATAACGTAATTGTAAAGTTTTTCGAATACCGACTTTGTTTTTTTAAGTTATTATATTTATTTATTCAAAAAATGCATTTAAAATGTCTGTATAGACTTTGATTCTGTTAAAATATTTTTATAACAATAAAATGTTTTAATTAATAAAATGTCTTTATGTATCAAGGCAGGCACTTCTTCTTCAGTGATACCCCGGGTTGGTCGGGTACGATGCTACGTTGTGATTTACTTTAAAATTTTCTATCAGGTAAATATTGTTTTTTAGGACTCGTTTCGTTGATAATTTAACATGGCGTCATCCTTTCAGAAAGAAAAGAAAAATGCGACCCTCATCATGGGCCATTTCTAACTTGATCAAATTAATGTTAGAGCCCTTTGACACTATACTTATTTCAATACTGAATTTAGTACTTAAAATTATTAAGTACTGAAAAGTATGCGTGCGCTGTTTCAGTACAACAAATTACAACATGTTCTATTTTGCGCATTCCACCAAATCTTTATAATCGCTGATATACCGACCACTCACAAAATTATTTGGTAGTCACCCATCTCGCCATTTGCTTCTCAAATGGGGCCTGGTCTAGGAAATTCCGAAATTTTATTATCTAATTCATTGGGTGCGGGTGGCTCGTTAGCGCCGTAAACAATATTGGAAAATTGCGAAAAAATAGTCAAAAGTATGGAATTGTCCATGTTTTTCTTTTTTTTTGCACCATCATCATAACAATGGTAATCGTCGAAAATGCTGCAGATATTTTTTTTCTCTTGGTTAACTGACATTGTTTGCTATTCGCACACAACACCCGTAGATAAAAAAATATGATAAAGATTTAAAGAAAAACCGGCAGGACTACACGACGGAAAGGTCAGATGTAGTTTAACAGCTGAAGCTGAGCGCATGTGCATATATTATACTAAAAAATGTATTGAAAATTGTCAATAGTGGCACACAGGAACGCAGCTTCACTTGTACTGAAACGGCGCGCGCATACAATTTTAAGTACTGAATTCAGTATTGAAATGAATATAGTCTCAAACGGCTCTAACGCGGACTGTCAGTCCACGTGCGTGTACCGGAAGGTTAACAGCAGTCATGAAGGTATTTGATTTCATTTTCGACCTGCTACTTACGTGAATTAACATTTGCATCGATGGTACAAATAACTATATTTTTGTTAATTCATTTGAATTTTTTTAATAAACATATTTGTAACTACATAATTTTTATTTCTTCAAGTGACTTCTATTCTAACAGTAATTATTATTAATGTCCTGTACTGTTTACTCTCACTGGTCATACCATAACATTGTATTCATAAAAATTTTCTATTAAGACGATCCTCACGTATTTCATTACTTTTTCTGTGAGAAACATGTACGGACAAACAATATAAAATAATAAAATATACAGTAACGCAATGTTTTCTTTGGAAGCCATTTTGAAACGAGCGCGATGCGATGACATCAAGCGGGCGCAACACGTAACGAGGCGCAACGAAGCTATCAACATGCACAAGCAAAAAACACTAAATACCGAAATTTGGCTTCCCGGTCTCGAAAATAGCTAGATGTCAGTTACAAGCGAACGACGAGATCGGAAATCGCAAGGGAGCGCAAAACAACATAAAGATAAGACACTTTTCAGAACCCCAACATTCGGCGTGGCGCTTTGCCGTTTTGTGCCTTTTAGTCTTCAGTTCTTACTCAGTGTTGGTTAATTCAAGTCAATAGAGACAAAATAGCTTTTAAATGACCGCAAGCTGCTGTCGGCCTCATAACGAAAGACAGGTAGTTAGTTATTCAATGTTTTATCCAGTAGTGGTCATTATTTAAACAAGACCGAACAACAAAGGTGAGTAATAGCTTTCCACCCTGGCAGCCATTTTATTAGTGACGCTGACAAAACCGAAAAACTTGTTATCTAGGAGTTTCTAGTATGGAAACAAACGCCGGTCAATTTCAGGGCCACTTCATAACGTTGAGTATGACAAAAAGAGACAGATAGAATAAAACGGTTGTAAATACGTCGGGCGGCACCACACAGGATTGTTAATTTCACTTCAACCGATCCTCCTGGTAACGTGAAATTTCGAAGTTCTGCTATGCATTGCATGGTCTATTTTGGGGATATCTCAATGTCGATTAATCAAAATTTAAATATATTCTAATCAAACTCCACAAACTTTAATAAACGTAAATTACAATAGGAACACTCCCATCTTCGATATTTTAAAGTTGTAGCAAAATCCTTTCGAACTTTGATTTTTACAATAAAATAGAGTTATAGTATACATAAAAAAGTAAAAAAAAACAATTATATAATCAAAAAAGTAACAACAGAATCACCCATATACTATACTGATAAGGCCTAGTAAGACTGGTGCGTGGTTTTCTTTGGATGACTTAGATGGATATTCAAAAGAATGGGTAATTTAAAAGACTAAGGACAACGAGAAAAAAAAGCACTGAAAAACCAAAAAAGAGTAATAGAGAAAATAGGAATAAACTTAAGAAGAGCAAAGAAAGAGGTGAAGTAAGAACGATCGGGATATATGAAATTGAGAAGAGTAGGCGAATACTATTAAAATTGACAAAATTGAATCTATACAAAAATAACGATACTGAAGAACGCAAAAATTTAAGGGTTCCGATAAGCCAGATTACAAAAATGTATAATAAAGGAGGAAATAACTAACACCAATTCTTAAAGAAGTAAAAACAAAGAGACGGCATATTAGATACGAAAAATTCATAATACATAAATGATGAGATATACAACTTAAAACGACAAAGAAAGGCTAATGGAGGCGATCAAGTAGAATAAAAAAGAAGACAAAAATTTGCAAAATGAAAAAACCACATGAACTACCTGGACAAAAAACTAACAAAGAGAAGAAAACAGGACAGGATAATGAAAATCAAATATCAGAAAACAAAAAAAAAAACTCAAAAATAAAAAAGCAAAAAACCGAAAACCAAGAGAGAAGTAATAAGAATAGAAACTGGTTGTCGGATAACTAAACGGAAAATAAAAAGAGTCTAAAAATAAAATATCAACAATTTGACTGCCTAGGAATAACAAAAAAAAGTTAACTACAGTTGGCCAATAATTCCAGGTTAAAATGTTGTGGTTCCGCACTCAGGTTGTTGGGTGTATCTTTTCCTGATGAATGATAATGGGCTGGTATCGTCGTCCATTTCTATCGTAATCAAAGCAACATCTTCTGAGCCAGCAGATCAATCTGTAAAAAAGGAAATAAAAATAAATAAATAGAAAACGTGTTCCATTACAGAAGGTTAAAAAAATTAAATACAAATTGAAATAAATAGTGGAATTGAGGAAAGCAAAGCCAGAAGGGACATATGAGAAAGGGAAGACAACTACAATGAAGTTATACGCCGTTATGTAGGGACAAACGGTGAACAAACAAGAAATAATAAATAATTATTTACGGATAGCGAACGACTTAATACGGCAGACACAAAATTAACATTCCGAAACATTCTATACACAAATACAGTTGTATACAGTTCATTCATAGTGTAGAGGGAACTATATTTTCAAAAATATAAAAGTAAACAGATAAATTGTAAGCTACCATTACTTGGTACCATTCCGGACATGGAGTCTTGGCCACTACTGACGTTTAACTGACAAGAATGTGTGAAATGGTCTTTATTATTGATAATCTTACATTTGACTTGATCTATCATTACGGTCATTAATAGTTGTCAGTTCTTGATCTTGTTGACGACAAAATGAGATGCATGATGGTGTATGGATTTAATATGATAATGAGTCAAACATATCATTAACACGGAACCTAAAGGTAGTTTTAATAAATTTGTACAAATTAATTTCAAAATAAACTAACATCACTAAAACATTTTCTAAAATTCAAAGAACAACACTAATAGTTTGTAATGGCCCCATTAGTCTCTAGTGCATCAACCGCCTGGGCATAGAACGGCATAGATTTCTTTGGTAGTCTTGCGGTAATGTATTCCATGCTTCAGTAATTGCAGCTCATCCCTGTTATGAAAGACTAACCGTTGTCGTTTTCAATTTGACAAGTAAAACTTCAAATTGATTAAAAAAAATCATTCATTGGTGGCAATAAAGATTGGTTTACATATTTTTTTTTTGAGAAATGTCAGAAAAATGTTGGCCAAGATTCCATGTCCGGAACTGTACGAGTGGAAGTTACAAAGAGAAAAATCCAAGACAAATCACAATAAAAAGATAATAAAAAAAAACGTTAAAAGTTACAAGCGAAAAGAAGGGAAGGTAATAAAATAGGAATAGAGAATAAGTGAAGATGCTTCAAATAAAACATAGCAGCCAGGAAAGATGCGGGTAATAAAAACAAATAATATAATCACAAAGAAAGTAAGTCGTAAACTACAGAAATACAAAAGAATAAATAAAATCATTATTAAAAATGAAGAATGTTGATGTTTCTTATCTCGCACACGTACCTAAAATAATCCGAATTTAAGTTTAAACAATGACAACAAAAAGTCACAAAATCTTTTTCTCAATAACGCTATTGGGTACAATTTTTTGATCTATGTGCATAATGTGTGAGAATGTGACGAATTTGTATTCCTTGTTACGTGCAAGCATGCGCGTCTGATGGTTAAAATAGACCTACAATGTACAAAGGTCAATAACAACTATAATGTATTAACCGTGGTATTATCTGATAGGGTGATAAGTGAAACCAAGCAGTTTGTTTACAAACACACATGTTGATTTAGATAAATTATGCAACATTTCCCAATAGTGATATTTGCGTTCCTCGAATAAATAAAATATGTCCGATTTAAATGTAGGTGTGTTGGGAGCTGGTGTTATAGGTTTGACAACAGCTTTTCAACTGAAAAATGAATTTAGAAACGCGAAAATTGATATTCTTTCTGATAAATTCAAAGATGAAACTACAAGTTATGTGGCTGCAGGAATTTTTCGACCGGGTTCGGGTTTTGCAGGAACCACAGAAGACATTACTAGGTAAATAAAGAAAATGATAAATAGTGTATAATATTCATTTACTTATTGCAGGAGGTGGATAAATGACTCGTACAGTTACTGGGACAACATTCGCACCACAACAGATGGAAGTTTAGCTGGTATTACGCAAATATCAGGCTACGTTTTTTCTAGTGAATATCCAAATATTGTTAGAGTAAGTAATATTTAACATAAAATTTAAATATATTTAAGGGCTGATGATAGGAGTAGTGTTCTGCCGAAACATGTTCCCATTGTAATTTATTAAAGTTTGTGGAGTTCGACTTAGATATATTTAAATTTTAATTTAAATTTACTCCACTTGGATTCATCGACATTCTTCTGGTTTAAGTAATATTTATCACCTCGATTACCATTTTATGATCAGTAGGAAAGAAGAAAATTTCTAACCTATATAGGAAACTATAGATTCCGTAAAGTTTTATTTTTTATTAACTTAAATAAGACAAAATAGATTATCTAAACTGAGCATCGCAAATTTTTAAGAAGAATGTACATGTTCTACAAGCTACAAATAGCAAAATCTAATATATTTATGGAAATAATAGAATTAAAAAAAAAACAAAATAAATAAATCTTTGTAAAAAGGCTATTACAAGTTTCTGCGAGTTCTTTTAAATGAGTTTGACGATTGAATTTGATAATGAAGACTTATCAATTACTTGCGAGTTTTGTGCAAATCTACATTCAGACCAGGTAATTATTATAGACAGGTATTGTGATAAAGGAATCGATTTATGGACGTTAAGAGGGTTCTCTAGCGGCATGTACATTGCTGCCGGGTGTTGAAGATAACTTTTTACTACCGAAATTTTGAGAGTGTGTTAATAAAAGATAGATGTTTGCAGTTAGAGAGCGATTTTTTAAAATTTGTAAATTTGAAAAAAAAAGTGCGGGAAAATGTATTTTCGAAAAAATCGCAAAGATCTATATTTTATCAACACGCCCTCAAAATTTGAACGACAATCTTCAAAAATAAAAAAATACACTCAACGCCCGGCAGCAATGTATATGTCGCTAAAGAACCCTCTTAAGCATAATGAATCGGGAAAAGAAATTTTGCAGATACAATGCGATCAATTTCTTGGCTAGCGTATACAAAATATATACCTCTAGTTCAAATTGTACAAAACTACTGGTTGGACATTGGTGACAAAGGAGTAACTTTTAAAGTCCATGAAATAGTTATGTCCAAGGGTATGAACCAAAATATTCACTTCGAGACTTTAAATTTTTAAACCAAGGATTTAGAGCGTTGATTCAAGAGTTACATATAAGATTTTTCTCAAATTTCTTGGTAAAAGTACTCAGAATGGTATCTAAATGTTCATCTGGCTCAGGCTGCGATGTTATCCCCCCTGTAAGTTTAGGTCAAAAAGAATCCAGCAGTTTGTTTATGATGTGTCGGAACAATCAAAGATTTTCATAAATTAGTGTTGTTAATTCTAGTAATACAGGGTGTTATGGAAATCCTAGCAGAAAATTTAACCACAAGTAACTAAAAATATTTTTTTTATCTATCATTTTTTTCGCAAACGCTCCCTTACGGAGTTAAAATTAAGAATAGTTTAACCCGTAAAACCAACACCCGGTCCCAATTTCATTGATTGTGAGGAATCCACAAAAACGCTACCCGATAAACGAATCGAAATAAAAACTGTTTAAATGGAAACATAAACCTACCATAATATGCATAATACTGAAGGGGTTAGGTTCGTACCGTGCGATCATTTAAATTATAAATTAGAGTATGCTGTGAAATTTAAATTAGGTTGGCACTACTAACTTTTGACAATTTTATTTAAAATTCGAATGTCAAAGTGACTTTTCAAAAAAACGTCAACAGAATGGTAAATGGAGTTAACAGCTGAATTGAAGATGCGGGAGAATACTTTGAACATTTGCTGTAATTCTCAATTATTCTACATTATTTGTTAGTCTTTTATTTTCATGAGAACATAAACGTCACAATGTTTACGATAACTTCAAATTTTACTGTCAGTCTAAGCAGTCAGTCAATTTGCGGCTGGGCCATTGCACAATAAAAAAGCCGCCTACTCTAATTTATAATTTAAATGATCGCACGGTATGTAATAAACGCTCTAACTTACGATAAATGTTGACACACCGACACCACACATCTTCGAATACTTAAAAATTTTAGGTTCAATTTCCAAAACGCTATTACATCTGGGACGTCCGAGACACAAAGCACCATAGAAAAAAACATTTTTGTGGAAATTACAATGAATAAATTCTTAGTATTTGCTTAAGAATCGATCACAGTTCATTTCTTAGCGGCCGACGCGACACAACTGATAACTAAAATTTACTATCGACAAATTTTTTGTCCCAAAAAAGTTAGAAGTTTTTTACCTCGTTCGGCAAAAACTCTCTGATGCGTTCAAGTTCAAAAATGTTCAAAAAAATTGCGGATTTCAGCAAAGTGGTAAATAGAAAGAATGTTTATTTTAACGAGTTCTACTTGTGGTAAAATTTTCTGCTAGGACTTCCATAACACCCTGTATAATAAAATTATAAATTTGTATCCTACTTTTTGCAATATACACCCCCTCTTAAATTGTAAAATACCCTTAGAATACATTTTGTCAGGAACCTTTCATCCCGTTTAATAAATGAACTTTGTTTTGTTTTATAGAATCAATATCTTGAAAAATTGGTTCCATTGTACCGACCTGCAACGGAAGAAGAATTGCATCTCTGCCCAGGAACTTGGAAATATGGATGTTTCTTCACCACCCTTTTAACCCAAACTTCTTTATACATTCCTTGGTTAACTTCGAAATTGCAAACTGCAGGAGTGAACATTTTTCGTCAAAAGATCGAATCATTTTCAGACCTAGACGCCAAGTATGATGTGATCGTGAACTGCACAGGACTTGGAGCCAAATTTTTATGTAATGATAATAAACTTGTTCCTATTAGAGGCCAAGTTTTAAAGGTGGAAGCTCCTTGGATTAAGACATTTTTTTATGGAAATTATGATACATATATCATACCAGGTTTTGATTCTGTGACCCTTGGTGGTTGTCGACAATATGACTCTTATGACTTGGATATAAATAAATACGATACTCTTTCCATTAAGGAAAGATGTGAAGCATTAGTGCCAAGTCTAAAAAGTGCCAAAAAAATTGGTGAAAAAGTTGGTTTGAGACCATACAGGCCAATTGTTCGAGTTGAAAAGGAAGTGAAAATAGTGGGTAACAAAAGGCTTAAAATCGTACATAATTATGGGCATGGTGGTTATGGGGTAACAACAGCTCCTGGCACATCTTTACACTCTGTAAATCTGGTCAGAGAAATACTTTCAGGAAATTCTAAATTGTAAATATTTTAAATTATGTAATTATTGTATTTTTTTATTACACATATTCTTATACACATGAATTTTGTGACACAGTTGTTTTATAAACCTGTTTACATGTATGATGTGCGATCAAATGAAAATCGCCTCGAGTTTACGTTAGCTGCATTTCTGTGATACTGTTACCAATAGGCCGGGCTCGAAGACGGAGACGGCTAGTTGACCGGCGGCGTTCTCACCGGTGGCTGTTCATAACAAGAATATGGACTAAGGTGGCGGGACGGAAGACACTTCGCTGAGGCATTGGTTTTCGTAATGCGGAAAGCGTCGTTAAATAAAACTCCCGCTTGCTTGGGTCCTGGGGCGTCGGCACAAAACAAATTAATCAACCCAAAATTTCTGTTAATTCTTAATTCACACATGAATTCTGGTCGTAAATCCATTTAATGGCTCGCCCCATCATTCAACTCATAACCTACTCTTAAGTTAAGCTCATAGCAAAGAATAATTATGCAACAAGAATAGCCATTTTGACAAGGAAACCTATCTCTGACAAAGATAGCGACTTATCCCTATTTAAAGAGCCAGATATTGTGAACCACTGGTCGGTCGGCTGTTTCGACCGTCGCTGCTTCTTACTTCCGAACGGGGATTTGTATGCTTCTTCTACAATTGCGGCTTATGTTTTTCTTAGAAAAAATCTTCTATGTAACATGTTATAAAATGCTGTTTTGTGCCACTCCTGTTATATTGCGGCAACTCGCTTCGCTCGTCCCGCAAAAATTCCATTAAGGCCGGTCCAGACTGAGTAACATTGTTATAATAACTTTGCTATATAACTTTTGTGCTAAAATATAGTTACGGCCACACCTAGTTCAGTCAAGATGGATGCAGAACGATTGACGCGTTTGAAATAGCAGTGCAATATAACTTCTTTTGATCTTTTCGGGCTTTACCGAATCTAGACGGATAACATCTAGCATGTTATCTAACAAGGAAATCTGCAACAATTAGCATAAATTTTTGCAGTGTTATATAGCAAATGTGGACCGTGCTTTACACATTGCTCATCAGAGATTTGGTAGAAAAATCAAGTGTAGCTCAACATATTTTTGAACATGACCACCACATAGATAAAACAGGAATGGACCCATGTATTTTTACCTGGGCTGCGCGCGCATCTGAACGGCAAGTGACATTTCTAAATTTAATTTGGTAAATAATAATAATTTGGTCAAATGTGAAAGCATCAGATATATAAATAAAACAAAATGGTGTATGACTGATTCGTTCCCCTTTGTTCAAATCGAAAGCATACCGAAGAATTAAACAACAACTGACGTTGCTGTCACTTTTTGACATGTGCAGAAGGTCTGTTTAGTACAGAGCCTATCAAAAAATTTCAAATGTCCCGCATTTTTGCCGTTCAGACAACTATCCTTTT
Organism: Diaperis boleti; assembly: GCA_963583935.1. NCBI lineage: Eukaryota > Metazoa > Arthropoda > Insecta > Coleoptera > Tenebrionidae > Diaperis > Diaperis boleti. Next base: position 24,442,137 of record OY757247.1, on the reverse strand, counting down.
CTATTCAGTAAATGGGTCCATTGTGTTTTTAATAGCGACAAAGGCCCGGTCTTCCGCACTATTCCTACTTTTGAACAGTACGGGTGGGGATGCGAGCCATTAGAGTACATATAGAGCGGTATGTAGCATCTAGCATGTAAGTTTAGTTTATTCATAGCCCTGATGATGCCAACATTGTTGGCGAAACGTGCGTCGGTTATTATAATAAAAATTATTTTTGGTGTTTTAGGGAAAAACTGATTAAAAGTAGTTATCTACCACCAAAAGTGATCCAGACAATTGTTTTGTTTTTGATATATACGACTCGTGAATTAAACATTGTAATTCACTTGATGTATAATATTTATTACAAACCTTTTATTAAGAATGCCGAAAGAGTTTAAGTGGAAGTGTCAATATGCAGAGAGGGACAGCAAGAAAGGGAGAGCTAAAGGTGGGATAATAAAGGGGGTGAAAGAGGGACTTGAAGGAGAAAATGGAACTGAAGCAAAAGAAGAAAGAGGGATTATGGAAAGAACGGTGAAAATTAAACAGAGAAAATGAAGAATTATAACAGTGTACAGCAGAAGTATGAAGGAAACGAAGAGAATAATAGAAGAGAGAGTAAAAGAGCAAGAAGAAGGAACCTTGGTGATTGGGGGGGATTTTAATGCAAGAATTGAACAACAATAGAAGGAAGATCAACAAAAGATGGAACACAAAACGCAGAAGGGAGAGTACTCATTAGCTTAGTAGAAGAAAGAGGGTGGGACATACTTAATGGGAACTGCACAGGAGATGAGAAAGGCGAGTACACGTATATTGGACCAAGAGGGGAGACAGTTATTGATTATGTTATGGTGAGTGAAGAAGCATGGGATGAAATAGAGAAATTCAATGGAGTCGGACGATATGCCTTTGGAAGTGAAGACAAAAGGAAGAGCGAAAGATAGAGGAAGTGTGAATGAGGTTAGAAGAAAAATTGTGAAGAATATTTGTACGGAAGAAGGAAAAGAAAATTATAGAGCAAGACTTAGGGAGGCAAAATACCAAGAAACAGAGATAAACAAAAAGGTGAGGGAACTGAGCGATAACATAAGAAACGCAACAGAAAAAAAAGAGACAGAGATAAGAGAGAAGGTGGGGCTGTGGAGGAACGAGTGGTGGGATAAAGAATGCAGGGAAGGGAAGCAGGAAGCAAGAAGGAAACTAAGAAGTTGGGAAAAAGAAAAAGCAACTAAGGAAGAGTACAAAAAAGCATGCAAGAGGTACAAATTAGTAAGCAAAGAGAAGAAGCAAAAGAAACGGATGGAAGTAGAACTAAAGATGAAGGGTATAAAGACGTAAGAAGAGGTATGGAGATACATAAATAGGGAAAGAAAAAAAAACGAGAGAGAGTGAGTGATGAAATTGCTATGGAGGAATGGAGAGCGTACTTCAGTGAGTTGCTGGGGGGTGATGAAAGCAGACAAGAAAACGAAAAGAGACAACAAGGAGTGGAAGAAATAGAAGAGATAACAAGAAAAGAATTAGAGCAACAACTAAGAAAACTGAAAAGGAAAAAGGCACCGGGGAGGGACGGTATACAGAATGAAGCGTGGATATATAGAACTGAAAGGGAAGCTGACAGGTTGTTAGAGATAATGAATGGAGTGTGGAAGGAAAAGGGATTCCCCCAGGAGTGGAAGGATGGGATAATCTGCCCCATATATAAGAAAGGAGAAAAAGATAAAGTCAGTAATTATAGGGGGATCACTCTCCTAAACACGGCATATAAGGTATACGCGATGGATTCCTGTATTACCGAGCTGAAGGTGAACACATGGTAGAGAGGCTAAGTATCGAAAAATAGAGAAATAGAAGGTGATATAAAGAAAAAAATAGAGAAGATATTGGGAAAAGCGAGAAGAGGTATTAGAGAAAGGTAGGAAGAAAGAATTGGGCAGGGAAGAGGAGATATAGTCAGGAAAAAGAATAAATCGGCGAAGCCGGAAGATAACGACATCTAGGAGGCGCCACAGGAAGCGGATGAACAAAGACGATAGAAACCGCTCGCTCAGTCAGGGAAGCCTGGACTCTTACCTGGAGGAAAGGAAAAGAAAGAGAAAAGGGGAGGGTAGAACAGAAAACAAGAAGAGGAGGAAGAGAAAGTTTTTCAAAAAAGTAAAAAGACGACGAGGTCTCCTGGAGTAAAGAAAACACAAAAGACATCAGAGAAAGAGAAGGAAACGGACACAGAGATGGAGAAAAAAATATTGGAGATGTTGCAAGAGTTGAAGGAGGATATGAAAGAAATAAGACGAGAAAACAAGGAACTCAAGAGAGAGATAGAGAGGCAGAGAGAAGAATTTAAAGAGAAGGAGAAGATATGGGAAGGAGAGAGAGACTGGTGGAAGGAGAGAGTGGAAAAGCTGGAAGAGAGAATGGAAATCGAAGAGAGAAGAAAGAGGAAGAACAACATCGTGATAACAGGATGGGACGGGGAAAGAAAAAGTCATGTAAAAAAAGAGGATGTAGAGAAGTTTTTGAAGGAAAATGTAGAAGATAGTAAAGTAAAAGATTGTTACAGGATTAACAAGGATCAAGTATTGGTGGAGATGGAGGGATGGGGTGAGAAGGAAAGAATAATGAAGCACAAAGGAAAATTGAGGGAGAAGAGGGAAACAAGGGGGAACTACATAGACAACGACCTCACAAAGAAAGAAAGAGATTTACAGAAGAAACTAAGAAGTATGGCGAAGGAAAAAAGGGAAGAAGGGAAAGAAGTAAGAGTGGGATACAGGAAATTAATAGTGGACGGGGGGCAATGGAGATGGAATGAAAAGAGAGAGAGAGACTAGAGGTTTTCCAATAAGAAGAAGAAGGGGAGGGGGGAAAAAGGGGGACAACGGCAAAGTAAAAAGGACAATGAAACGGGAAAAAAGAAACAAAGAAGGAAGTAGGAGGGAAACTAAGGAAGGAAGGGGAAATCAAAGAAGGTAACGAGAAAAACAGGGGTGAGGGCACTATTTTGGAATGTAGCGGGACTAGGGAAAAAAGAAGAAGATTTTTGGGACTATGTGAAGGAGTTCGATATTGTTGGATTAACAGAAACATGGTCAGAAAGCTGGGAAAAAATAGAAAAACTGTTACCAAAGGAGTTCAAGTGGGAATGGCAAGGGGCGAGAAGGGGAAAGAAAAAAGGAAGAGCAGCAGGGGGAATAATAACAGGGGTAAAAAAAGGAATAAAAGAGAATACTAAAAAGAAGGGAGAAGAGGAAGGTCACATGGTGAGAAACGTTAAAATAGACAGTAAATGGTGGAAAATAGTGACAGTGTACAGCAAAGAGATGAAAGAAACAATAAGCAAGATAGAAGAAACATTAAAAGACAACAGGGAAGAATGTCTGCTTCTGGGAGGGGATTTTAACGGGAGAATTAAAGAAAATCCAAAGACAAGAAAGAAAACGCGGAAGGGAAGAAGTTGATGGAATGAATAGAAGAAAAAGGATGGGAAGTGCTGAATGGAAATAAACAAGGGGACGAAGAAGGAGAATGGACCTACATAGGCGGTAGAGGAGAGACGGTGATAGACTACGGAATAGTAAACGAAGAAGCATGGGAAGAAGTCGAAGAATTCAGAATTGGGGGAAGAGTAGAGTCAGACCATCTGCCTATAGAGATAAGTATAGGAAGGGGGAGAGAGAAGAGAGGAGGAGAAGAAAAAATAGAGGAAATGCGGAAGGTGATAATTAAAGTACGGGACGAGCAAGGGGTGGAAGAGTATAAGAGAAAACTGGAAAAAGCAAGATTTAAAGAACAAGAAGTAGGGAAAATGGAGAAAGAATTGGTAGAAATATTGGAAAAAGCAGCGACAAAAAGAGAAACAACAGTAAGAGGTGGAGGAACAAAAAAAAGAATAAATGGTGGGACAAAGAATGTGAGCAAAGTAAAAAGGAAGCAATAAAAGAACTAAGAAAGTGGAGAAAGACTAAAGGGAACAGAAGTAGCTTTTTAGAAGCGAAAAGAAGATACAGAGAGACATGCAGGGAGAAGAAGAGGCAGAAGAAGGAGAGAGAGGAGGAAGAGATAAAAGCAATAAGAACAGAGAAGGAGGTATGGAACTATATTAATAGAGAGAGAAAGAAAAAAGAAAATGGGAGCGAGGAGATAACGATGAATGAGTGGGAGGAGTACTTCATGAGGCTGCTGGAGGGAGAAAAGGAAAAAAAGAAAACGGAAATAGAGACGAAGAGCAACCGAGTAGAATTTGAAGGAGAAGAAATTACAATGGAAGAGGTGGAGAGGCATGTGAAGAAACTGAGGAATGGGAAGGCACCAGGGAGGGATAGAATACAGAATGAGTCGTGGATGTATGGGACGAGAAGAGTGCTAGAGAGGCTGGTGGAGGTAATGAATGGGGTGTGGAGAGGAGAAGGATTCCCGGTAGAGTGGAGAGAGGGGGTAATTTACCCCATTTACAAAAATGGGGAGAAAAATAAAGTAGAAAATTACCGAGGGATAACTCTCCTAAACACAGGGTACAAGTTGTATGCATCAATTCTGAATGAAAGGATGAGCAGAGAGATAGAGGAAAAGGGAGCATTACCAGACAGCCAAGCAGGATTTAGAGAGGGGAGGGGAACTATGGATAATGTATACATCCTGGACCATTTGACGAAGAGTGAGTTAAAGAAGAAAGGGGGGAGGGTGTATGCATTATTCGTAGACTTCAAGGCGGCTTTCGACAAGGTGGACAGAGAGAGGATGTTTGAGTGCCTGAGGGAGAAAGGGGTAAATGAATGGCTGGTGAGAAAGGTGGAGGAGATATATGAGAAGACAAAAAGTAAAGTGAAGGTAGGGGAGAGGGAATGTGAATGGTTTGTGACAACAAAGGGAGTGAGGCAAGGTTGCCCGCTCAGCCTCTTGTTGTTCACGATGTATGTGGCAGATATGGACGGAATGTTAGAGAGAGCACAAGCGGGGGGATGTGTGGTAGGTAGAAAAAAAGTGTGGAGTCTGGCGTTTGCGGATGATGTGGTAATGGTGGCAAAGAGTGAAAGAGAAATGAAGGAAATGATAAAGAGTTTAGGAAAATATGTGAAGAAGAAAAGACTAGAAGTGAATGTAGAGAAAACAAAAATGCTGGTGTTCAATAAGAGAAAGAATAAGAACGAAGAGAGTGATTGGAGGTGGGAGGGAGAAGTAATAGAACAAGTAAAAGAATTCAAATACTTGGGGTATGTGTTCAATGAAAGAGCCACAGATAAGGCACATATTAGAGAACTGGCAAGAAAAGCGAACAAGGTGATAGGATGTGTATGGGGAATAGGAGAGAGAAGGTGGGGAGGCGATTTTAAGAGGAGAATGATGATGTTTGAAAGTCTTATTGAAAGCGTGTTGTTGTACGGAGCAGAGGTCTGGGGATGGAAAGAACAAGAGGAGATAGAGAGGGTGCAAGAGAAATATCTGAGGTGGGTGCTAGGGGTGGAGAGAGAAACGCCAGGGTACATAGTGAGAGAAGAATGCAAGAGGAATAGGTTGAGAGTGAAAGCGGGAAAAAGAGCGGTCAAGTTCGAAGACAGAATGGAAGGGAGGAGTGAATGTAGGATACTAAAGGAGTGCTGGAGAGAAAAAAAGAAGAATTCAGAGGAGAATGATAGGGAGAATTACTACAGGAGGAATGGGTATGCAAGCAAAGAAATCGAGAGACTGAGAGAAAGAGGCGTGTGGATGAATGTAGAACTAAGAGAAAGAGATAAGGATACGGATAGACAAGAGAGGAGAGAAAGAATTAGAGAATCCAGATACAACGGGAAGTACGGAAGATGCATGATCGAGGAAGTACCGAAGTATTTGGGGAGGGAGAGCGAGAAAGAAAGAAAGATGATGGCGAGGTTTAGGTGCGGAAATGAAGAGAGGGAAAATAGGTATTGGGCAGAAGATGGGGTGTGGGGAATGTGTAGAATGTGCTATGAGGAAAGAGAGACGATTGAGCATATGTGGAACGAGTGCAGGGAGATGAAACAAAGAGAGAGGAAAGAAAGAGAGGAAATACTGAATGTAGATGGAAGGGAAATTAAATGGATGAAAGAGGTATGGAAGAGGAGGGAGAATGGAGAAGAGGAAAGGGGAGGGGAGAAGAAATAGAGTTTTTTTTTTTATTATTATGATTGTTAAGTTTACTTGTATATGTATAGGAATCAGAAAGCCCGTAGGGCAAATAAAGATTTATAGATTTATAGGTATACGCGATGATTGTGGAAGAGAAATTGATGAAGGAAATGAATGAGAGGGGAGTGTTACCAGACGGGCAGGCGCGATTTAGGAAAGGTAGAGGGACCTTGGATAATGTATATATCTTGAATCACATTGTAGGAAATGAGATAAAAAAGAGGGGTGGCAAGATATATGCATTTTTTGTGGACCTGAAGGCGGCTTTTGATAAAGTTAAAAGAAATTTACTGTGGGAATGCTTGAGGAAGAGAGGGATAAATCAGCATCTGGTAATAAAAATAGAAGAGATATATGAAGAGACGATAAGTAGAGTGAGAGTTGATGTAAGGGTGACTGAATGTTTCAAGACTTATAAGGGAGTAAGACAAGGTTGCCCACTAAGCCCCAGCCTGTTTGCAGCTTTTATTGGAGATATAGAGGAGATGTTCAGGAAGGGGCAGGCAGGGGGGGTTGTGGTGAGCAAAGAAAAAGTGTGGTCTTTAGCATATGCGGATGATTTGGTGGTGCCAGCGAGAGGAGAAATGTATGAAAGAAATTATAGGAAGCATGGAGAAATATATGAGGAGGAAAAAGTTGACGGTGAATGTAGAGAAATCCAACATGATGGTGTTCAGAAAAGGGGGTGGTAGGAGAAAAGTAAATGAATGGATGTGGGAGAAAGAGAAAATTGAAGAAGTGAAAGAATTTAAGTATTTAGGTTATGTCATGAATGAAAGAAACACAGCAACAGCACATGTGAGAGATTTAGTGAAAAAAGCAAATAAGATAATCGGAGCGGTATGGGGAATGGGAGAGAGAAAATTTGGACATGATTTTAGAAGGAGAGTAATGATGTTTGATAGTCTGGTGAAAAGTGTGATGATGTATGGAGCGGATGTGTGGGGATGGAGAGAGCAAGAAAGTTTGGAAGGGGTGCAAGGAAAATATTTGAAATGGGTGCTAGGAGTAAAGAGAGAGACACCGGGGTATATAGTGATGGAGGAAACAAAGAGAGATGGAATAAGAATAGAAACAGGAAAAATAGCAATAAGATTTGAGGAGAGAGTGATAGACAGAGGAGAGTGCAGAATTCTGCAAGAGTGTTTGAAAGAAAAAAGGAAAGAAATAGGAAAAAGGGGTATGGAAAGAGAGGGAGGCATATTTCGAAAGAAACGGGTATGCAGGCGCGGAGAGAGGCAGAGTAATGACAGATGAATTAGTGCAGAGAGATAGAGATATGGAAGGGCAGGAAAAAAGGACGAGAATTAGGGAGTCGAGGTACAATGGGAAGTATGAAAAAATAATTACGGAAGAAATGCCAAAGTACCTAGGAAGAGAGAGTGATAATAGCAAGGGTTAGATGTGGAAATGAGGAGAGAGAGAATAAATATTGGAGTGAGGATAGAAATAGAGTATGCAGGATATGTGGAGAAAAAAAGGAGACGATAGAGCATTTGTTGAAGGAATGCGTAGAATTAAGAAACAGAGATGAGAGTAGAAAAGACATTTTGAATGAGGACGGAAGAGGGATCGAATGGATGAAGAAGGTTGAGTGGAGAAGAGGGACAATATGTGGGGGGGGATAAAAAAAAAACAATTTTTGTATTGAATTATTTATTTAGTTTTATTTATTTATATTATATTTTATTGTATCATTATTTTATTTATAATTGTATAATTTATAAACCCGTAAAGGTAATAAATATACATACTTGTACTATAAACCTTTTATTTTTCGTTTTCAAACGGGGTGAACTGTGTAGAAGCGTTTAATCCGTAATATTCATTTGTTTTATGCAACAAACCTTGTCGCAAGATATGAAATGTGACGACGTTGATCTTCTAATCCCTAAAGGCGTCAATTATCACAGGTCAACAAAAAATAAAAAAAAAATGGTGCCAAGATATTGTTAGTGGTTTGTCACTGGGTGTGCATTGGTAACATTAAAATTCTGGTGCACACCGTACACCGTAGCTACTAACTTTTATTAAATAGACTAAGACTAACTTTTCACTATGTGCAAACTTTCACAATAACACGCGCTGTCCACTTGTTCACGATGCTACCAATCGATTGTCCTGCTCCGTCGTTTGTTCCCTTCTTACACCCCTCCTGGCGTTCTCGATTCCTTCTATTCCGGGAATCATGAGATCATGCTTTCGGCGCAATCGATTATTCCCGAAGAATGAGATCATTCTCTTGTACGAGCGTGGTGTAGTATGAGATCACCGCGACAGAATCTTCTAGGCTCATGAGAGCATCCTATGTGAACAATTATTCCCAGACGTTCTCATGTGGACTGTTCTAGATTAATCACGTTACCAGCCGTGGTGACATCATCATGACATCATTCGCTTCCGGTGCCGTCGCGCCGTCGTCTCAGTAACTATTTTTCAATTTTTTTTCCTACGTGTAGTTTTGAATCTACCCTCAGTTTTGAATATTGCCTTTAACACATTCGCTGCGTATCCAGTTCGCAGTGACTCGACTCGGTTGCTGAGCACCTTTCCTAATTATATTGCCCCCCTTAGATAGAAATTTACTGTTAGATAAAAATGGGCAATGTTTTTCTTATATAACGAGAAGATTCCCTGGTTTGAGCATAGAAAAGATAAAAGCGGGAATTTTTGATGGCCACAAATAAGAATTCTAATAAAACATAACTACTGATTTCTTAAGTTCAATGAAAGGTTTGGAACAACTTGCGTGGACTTCGTTTGTTGAAGTTACTAAAAAATTTCTCGGAAATCACAAGTCAAGTAACTATACTAAATTGTGAACGACATGATAGACAACTTTCAAAACTGTATGTAATATGTCCATCAAAGTGCACTACCTCCACAGCCATCTTGACCAATTCTAAGAGAATCTTGGTTCATCTAGCGAAGAACAAGGGGAGCGATTTCACCAAGACCTAAAAACTATGGAAGAGAGATACCAAGGTAGATGGGATCAGCATATTATGATGGCTGACTATTGCTGGGACGAAACGTGATTGTCCCATTACACCTCATTCACGAAAATCGCGAAAAAGAAAGTTTTTATGAACATATAATAATATGATAAACGCTGTTTTTGATGTAATTTTGTGTTTTTCTGTAAAAATAAAAATCTAGAAAAGCACGCGTAGGAAATCAATTTTTTTGATATTAATCTAATCAGTATAGAGTCCCAAAGTAAAAAAATAGTACAGCTTCTTGGCACCAAAACCAGTGTTGACCAGTGTTATCAATAGAATACGTCACTAAAAGAGTCATATCCGAAATCTATTTATCTTAACAGTGTCCAATAATTTAAAAATCGCATCAATGACCGCTGAGGTTAGTTTGTCAAAAAAACTCCCGTGCGCTCAAAGTGGAACTGTGTCATGTGTCATAGCGGCTGTCAAACCGCATCGCGTCTCTTAGGCGTCTCTCCGAAATGTTCTATGGTAAACGTCATTTTACTCAACTAACCTCTTTTGAAAGATTTTGTTGTGGTTGTATTTCCTGCATATTTCCTATATATTTGGTATTTGTGGCAAAACTATAATTATAATTCAGACACGTTCTGATTTTTTGTGTTTTGTCAGTTGTAATTTTAGTAATTAATAGGGTGTACCTGTGTACAGCTGTAGTGTTTTTATTTTGAAAAGTTTTATTTATAGAATATTATCTTTCACAAACTTGGTATTTTTTACTACAATCAGTAATGTTAATTTCTTATTATGCTTTTTCAGAAGTGCACCTAACCTTTTAATCATGGGAGTACCGAAGTTTTTTAGATACATAAGTGAAAGATATCCATGCTTAAGTGAATTTGTCAAGGAATATCAAGTAATTCTTGATCTATTTTATTATGAGCACATAATACTGAGCCCTTTTAGATCCCAGTTTTTGATAACCTCTATTTGGATATGAATGGTATAATTCACATGTGCTCACATCCAGATGATAACAATCCTCATTTTCGTATTACGGAAGAGAAGATCTTTGCTGATATTTTTCATTATATAGAAGTTTTGTTCCGAATGATAAGACCCCAAAAAGTATTTTTTATGGCAGTTGATGGTGTTGCACCTAGGGCAAAAATGAACCAACAAAGGGGTCGTAGATTTAGGTCTGCAAAGGAGGTAGAAAAGCTTGAGAAAGAAGCTATCAAGAAGGGAGAAACATTACCTGATGTTGAACGTTTTGACTCAAATTGTATAACACCTGGAACAGAGTTCATGGCAAGACTCCATGAGCAACTAAAGTATTTTGTAGTGAAAAAAGTTTCAACTGATGCGTTGTGGAAAAAGTGTAAGGTAATCTTATCAGGCCAGGAAACACCTGGTGAAGGAGAACATAAGATCATGGACTATATAAGATATATTCGATCTCAACCAGGTTATGATCCAAACACTCGTCACTGTTTGTATGGATTAGATGCAGATCTCATTATGTTAGGATTATGTACACATGATCCACATTTTTCGTTACTTCGTGAAGAAGTAAATTTATATAATCTCTTATTTTCCAACCAATTTATTAATATTTTTAGGTAAAATTTGGTAAAAAAAGCAAGCGCACAAATGTACCTGAAGAGATTAGATTTTATTTGTTGCATTTGTCTTTGATGAGAGAATATTTGGAATTGGAGTTTGGATCACTAAAAGAACAACTGAAGGATTCAAATCGACTAAAGTTTGACATAGAAAAAATTATTGATGATTGGGTAAAATATTAATTGATTTTTTAAATATATCAGGTGTTCAAATGAAAAAGTCCGCAAGTTAAATATGTAAAATTAGGTATGAGAAGAAGATAGCTATAGAAACGTATGTCCTCAACTTGTTTCATACTAACTTCAAATGTCATTTACGTTGAGTTAACTTGCTTGTCTTTTTCGTTTTTTATTTGTTTTCATAGCTATGCAACAATTACATCGTGCGTTCAACAAAAAACGACGTCAAGTGGGCCATGGATTAGAAAACGTATGGCGTAGATGGTGACAAAGCCCTCGTTCCCCCACTAGCCAGAGCTTGTGAAGGCTCCTGTCGTTCTTCTATCCACATTTAGTAATGTCAATGTTTACCCAATCAATAAGCATTGCATGTGTCTGATCTAAATGCAGACATGACTTGAAGATTCCACGGCTTGCTACGTCGTCGATTTTTGTTGAACGCACGTTATTTTGTTTTTACGATGGCGTAAAAAAACAAATGTTAAATATTCAAGTTTGAAGTAGACATACATACATACGTGAAATTGTTGTATGGGTGATTCTACGGTATTTGTATTATAACGGTCCATTGATAAATCTTATACAAAAATTAAATAATTTATTGTCTGTGTCATTCAATTCATAAATAATATCATCTTTTATTAAGACCACATATTAAAATTGAGATAACTATTTCACTTGAGGCATTTATATGTCAAAATTGTGAAAAATGTATCCTCCCCTGGCTTGGCCCTTGCCAACTTTTAACAGAATGTTGAACATAATTTTTTGTATTCGACTACTACAATGTTATTTCAATTATAATCATCTAATTAAAAAAGTTTCAAAACAAGTTTTCACAAATTTAGTTGTAAAAATAATTATTAGAATAGAAATAATGACAGATTTTGAGGTCACCAATAAAAAGTGTCACCTCCATCTGGCGAAATTAATTGATCAAATTTATCGTGTTACAATTGCAAACGCAGATCGTTGATCTTGAGTACCGCTTATTGAAGAGAGTGAACTTAAAAACAAGCTAACGGCGAGACCCTATCCAAACTAAAAACGCGTCACTAGCCCTTCCACTGTGTTAGAGCTTGCTTGTGCCAGTAGCTACAGTATTTCCCCTGGCAAGTATATATTTTTATATTTTATTGTTACATAATTTTACGTTGGTTAAAAACAATAGTAATTGTGACTAGAAGTCATGAATTACATTTAATTTCAGCAACAAATACGTATTTAGTAGTATTTCGAGATTATGTGTGATTTTGTCACTCCCCTGGCGTCACTCCCCTGGTAGTTTTTATGCCAGGGTAAACACATACAACCCAAAGGAATGACAAAAGATTATATAGTTCGTATTTTAACACTTTATTTTATTTGTTTTAGTTAGTCGCTTATGTTTGATATCAACCGGTATCGTGGTAAATGTCAAAAAGGGAAAAAATATCTAATTATATACATTTATATTATATATATATACTTTATCTGCCTATATACGTTTATATATACCTTTTAAATCTAAAAACTAAAGAACTGTCACTTCCCTGTCTCAATTTTTCACTACTCTGTGCATAGTGTCACTCCTCTGACTATGCATTTTCTCCTGGTTCCTATAAAATTTAAAAAAATTATAATATCGTCTGGCCCTTATCATTACACATACATAAATAGTACCACCTTGTAAAAGAATTAATATTACATTAAATGGATGACTTTTTCTTTAGGGACACCAAAAATACAAATAGCGTAGAATCACCCGTATCTAGTTAAGTAAGAAGTTGTTGCAGGTAAATTTAAATCATAAATGCATATTTTATTCAGCTTGTTGAAAGCAACAACAAATATACTCGGTGACAAAAAACGGACCACCCACAAGGGAGAAAGTTGAAATTAACAGGGATTAATTCTGTTAATCTAAGAAACAAACGATTAGGGTTTGGTAAGAAATAGTAACAATAAAAATATATAACATCACCATGGTTGTTAATGCATTCGATATCTCGATCGGGCATACTTTTAATCGGGTCATCAATTTCTTTCTGTAGGTTATTCTAGGTTTTGCTGTAGGTGACGATTTAAATAAAATTCAGAAACAGCGCTGGACAAAAAAGAATTTGCACTTTTTACTTTTGTAAAACCCCCAAAGAATGTATGCAATATAAAGTCGAGTGTTTACCTACTGAACAGTGGTGCTTGTGTGCTCATGTAGCAAAAGTTGTAAAATAGGTCATAAAATGTTCTCCATGTAGGGGTTTGCATTTAGCCTGCGATGGAAAAAACTAAGGGTGACCTGTATCTAAAATCAAATCTTCTCACTCTTATCTTTCCAAAATTCTGCCACCAACAAAATCGGAACTTTTAACTAAGAAGTATGTTAGTCTATTCATCCATCTAGTGCTGTCGTTCTTAGCACTGCTGGAGACGGTCTCGTCGATGAATTTGAGTAAAAGGTGGTCGTCAAATTCGACAAAAAAAAGTCGGCCCTAATTGCAGATGAAGGGCTGAATCTAGCTCGTATGACAATCTGTGGTTGGTGCCTATTTAAAAGTTTTTAAGTTATATGAGAACACAGCACGATGGTGCTGAATCCCAGCGCAAGTCCAGTATGTTCATGCACGAACTACACCAGGATGGCTGTGGCCCAAGAGACCTGCAGTCTCATCTTTGTGCTTGTTAAATATTTGACCCTTTTCAAACAATAATGATTACTGGTAGGGTGGCCTTCCACGGATTCGATGCTTTATAAAGACTCGGAGCACTAGCTCAAGAAATATCAAAAAAATTGATTTCTCCTTTGCCCAAAGAAACGTTATATAAAGTGTGTTTTTCTTTAAAATTTAATTAACCCTTACACTGCTGAATTAGATTTCAATATTGCTCACCGTATGCGGCGATATTGAGTCCGATGCGTATATATACGTCTGCAGCAGCTGGTTCCAAATTTTTTAAAAAGTGTAAATCACAGTCAAATTGAAAGTATCACATAAAAAAAAATTAAAAAATTGTTATGCGTCTCCAAATAATTTCAAATGTCATCGCGTATATATACGTCTGGAGCAGGGAGCAGCCTGGCGTATATATACGTCTGGAGCAGTGTAAAGGTTAAGTTGAAATTTTTAGCATTTCTTGCTATCCAAGTATTTTGTAAAAAATTCAACTTTCTAACTTAACCCTTCTGGCTGGTCCGTCTTTAATATCCTGGAGTTTACATATTATTCTATATTGTTTTATAGATTCTTATGGGATTCCTAGTGGGAAATGACTTTATTCCAAATTTACCTAATTTACACATCTCCAATGGTGCATTACCAGTGCTTTATGCAGCTTACAAAGAAGTTTTGCCTACTTTGGATGGTTTGTGGTCATTTCAACATTAAATTTATAGGCTTTACAATTTTAATTATTATCAGGTTATATCAATGAATCAGGAACTTTAAATTTGGAAAGATTTGAGAAGTTTATGAACAAATTGGCAGAAATTGATGTAAAGGCCTTTGAGGAAGCTCATGACGACCTTTTATATATGGAAAGAAAAACAGGCAGAAAACAAGTGTACCATAATTCTGTGCATGTAAGTAATTAGATGTATGTGTTATAAATGTACACTGGTAAGTTGTATCATTGTCCGATTTTAGGAAAAGTTTTTTAGTATGGAGATGGTCCAACTATAACTTAAACAATGGTTGTATGTAACTTAGAAATTTTTATAAATGAAGCTCACTTTTTCAATCTTATACACATAACGAACGGGGTAACAACTTAAGCAGTTCTGTTCTGTGTCTAAACTAACACTAGTGCACTTTCTTTGGGCAAGTTTGTTGCACCAGCGGTAAATTTGCGTGCTGTTTTTAGAATAATTTATTATTATCTTTCGGAACTGGTATGGGGACAAGACGACGAACTGCTGACCCGCTTCGTACAGACCTTTATAATAAAAACTGTTATAGCTTAAATCATTATTTTGTACGAGAGAGGGAATAACGCCGTACCACTGGCTAAACTCGTCCTTCTCCATTCTTCGTTTTTCCTTCCACAGCAAAACATTTTCGATTTTTTTCTCAAAATTTTTAATCATCGGCTTAGATTTTAATTCTGAAAGCTCATAACTAAACACTTAAGGCTGAATACGATTTTTGAAGTTCAGGCGTATCACAAAAAATAAAGCTCCAAGAACCTCAAAATATAAATTGTTTTCCAGAGCTTTATCATGCCTGCTCATTTTTCAATCTCTTCAAGCGAGATCTGTCAGAATAAAAAATATGAATTTTGACACTCGCGGTTTTTCGTTAGTTATTCTTCGGTCTTCGTTATTCGTTTGTATTTATTTCTACATCACTCTCTTTTTCTCATGGTTTATTCTTTATGTTTCCTGCTTTATTGCTTTTTCACGTTTTGCTCTTTCTTTTTCATTTTCACTGTTCATATTTATACAGTACTAGCAGAATGTCCGGCGTTGCCCGGGTTAGACCACCAATAATTGCTGTAAATTTTAGACAATACCAGCATTTAGATTTGGGTAATTATTAGGTACATCTTAATGTCGTCTCCTCGTATTCTATCAAATAGAGTTGTTCAACTTGGACTTTAAATGTTGGTATCTAGTTATAGTAGCCTCAACCTTAAATTGTCACGAATTTTTTATGGATTTTTTTTATCGGAATCGAGACATTGCGGAACAAGTAAGTCGTAACCGATACCATATGGACTCTAACCGGTTTTGATTGTCTTGTTGCAACTGGTCGACTCGATTGCAAGACGGGGTTTCTGTACCGCGGCACGCGTCCTTCTCCAGACACGTATTTAATATTTTGTTATGAAGTATTACTAGCTAAAGTGAGGTATTTATTTGGTCCAGAATATGTTTTCTAAGGCTTGCACTTTTAATGTATTCTAAAGTTGAACAGTAAAATATTAATTTGTTAACACGTACTGAGGGAAGTGATCAACTCAATTTACATTTTTGGCAATACGGTCCTGTCACCATTCCTTTACATCTTCGCCGAAAAGTCGATCAAGAGTAGAATGTTTATTTCAGAACCAGTTTAGGACGTTTATAAATAAGTTGGGCCTGCATCATTTCCCCTCCCAACCCCGTGACAATTTAAGCTTGAGGCTACTATAATATCATGTGAAAACCATTGTAATTTCTAACTGATGAACCAAACATATTTGATCTAATATCTGTGCCGATGAGAAGACATCTGAGTGGTTCTGGTGGATCCCTCATAGGTTCCAGCTTTACTTTGCCATTATTGAAGCACATGCCCGGGCATTTTGGTTTCCATCGAAAGGATTTACAATAACAACAAATATACTATGTAATACATAATTACGTCACTTCGTCTTCCGTCTCTGCTGTGTTTCTTGCAAGTCCTCATTTGACCGTTGTAACCGTTTTCTTGTAGCTTCACTTTCATGCTTTTTCGGTCTTTCTTTTGGAAATTTTATTGGTCTACCACATTTTCTTCTAGTAGTAGTAGTATGTATATTTATTACCTTTACAGGTGTGTAAAGTATCCGATTAATACATTTCCCATAACTCAAATAAAATAAAATAAAATATAATAAATAAAACTAAATAAATCAATAATTCAACACAATAACTAGCAGCTTTTTATCCCTTCCCACTTATTGTCTCTCTTCTCCACTTAACCTTCTTCATCCATTCGATCCCTCTTCCGTCCTCATTCAAAATTTTTTTTTCCACTCTCATCTCTCCCTTTCAATTCTACGCATTCCTTCAACAAATGCTCTATTGTCTCCTGTTTTTCTTCACACATCCTGCATACTCTATTATTATCCTCACTCCAATATTTATTCTCTCTCTCTCCTCATTAACACATCTAAATCTTGCTATTATCACTCTCTCTTCCTAGGTACTTTGGCATTTCTTCCGTTATTATTTTTTCATACTTCCCATGGTACCTAGACTCCCTAATTCTCGTTCTTCTTTCCTGCACTTGCACATCTCTATCTCTCTGCACTAATTCATCTGTCATTACTCCGCCTCTCTCTCGCATTCTTTCTATCTCCGTGCCGGCATACCCGTTTCTTTCGAAATATTCCTCCCTCTCTTTCCATATCCCCTTTCCTATTTCTTTCTTTTTTTCTTTCAAACACTCTTGCAAAATTCTGCACTCTCCTCTCTCTATCACTCTCTCCTCAAATCTTATCGCTCTTTTTCCTGCTTCTATTCTTATTCCATCTCTCTTTGTTTCTTCCATCACTATCTACCCCGGTGTCTCTCTCTCTACCCCTAGCACCCATTTCATATATTTTTCTTGCACCCCTTCCAATCTTCTTGCTCTCTCCATCCCCATATTTCCGCTCCATACATCATCACGCTTTTCACCAAACTATCAAACATCATTACTCTCCTTCTAAAATCATGTCCAAATTTTCTCTCTCCTATAATACATAATATATACTATCATGCATATATTACAACTCCCTCATTCATCACATAACCTAAATACTTAAATTGTTTCACTTCTTCAATTTTCTCTTTCTCCCATCTCCACTCATTTACTTTTCTCCTACCACCCTCTTTTCTGAACACCATCATCTTGGATTTCTCTACATTCACCGTCAACTTTTTCCTCCTCATATATTTCTCCATGCTTCCTATCATTTCTTTCATATCTTTCTCCTCTCTCGCTAGCACCACCAAATCATCCGCATATGCTAAAGACCACACTTTTTCTTTGCTCACCACAACCCTCCCTGCCTGCCCCTTCCTGAACATCTCCTCTATATCTCCAATAAAAGCTGCAAACAGGCTGGGGCTTGTTGGAATTTTGGAATTTTTGGGGGGTACAAATTTTAGTTGGGACACCCGATATACATTATCCATGGTCTCTCTACCTTTCCTAAATCCCGCCTGTCCGTCTGGTAACACCCCCCTCTCATTCATTTCCTTCATCAGCCTCTCTTCCACAATCATCGCGTATACCTTATATGTTGTATTTAGGAGAGTGATCCCCCTATAATTACTGACTGTATCCTTTTCTCCTTTCTTATATATGGGGCATATTATCCCCTCCTTCTACTCCTGGGGGAATCTCTCTCTTTCCGTTCCATATATCCACGCTTCATTCTGTATACCATCCCTCCCCGGTGTCTTTTTTTCAGTTTTCTTAGTTGTTGCGTTAGTTCTTCTCTTGTTATCTCTTCTATTTCTTCCACTCTTTGTTGTCTCTTTTCCTTTTTTTTCTGTTTTCATCACCCCCCAGCAGCTCACTGAAGTACTCCCTCCATTCCTCCATAGTAATTCTATTACTCACTCTCTCTCTCTTTTTCTTTCTTTCCTTATTTATGTATCTCCATACCTCTTCTTCCGTCTTTATACCCTTCATCTTTAGCTCTTCTTCCATCCGTTTCTTTTGCTTCTTCTCTTTGCATACTGAATTGTACCTCTTGCGTGCTCTCTTGTACTCTTCCTTAGTTGCTTTTTCGTTTTTCCAATTTCTTAGTTTCCTTCTTGCTTCCTGCTTCATTTCCCTGCATTCTTTATCCCACTACTCGTTCTTCCACAGCCCCATCTTCTCTCTTATCTCTATCTCTTTCTTTTCTGTTGCGTTTCTTATGTTATCGATCAGTTCCCTCACCTTTTCGTTTATCTCTGTTTCTCCGTATTTTGCCTCCCTAAGTCTATAATTTTCTTTTCCTTCTTCCGTCCAAATATTCTTCACAATTTTTCTTCTAAACTCATTCACACTTCTTCTATCTTTTTTTCTTCCTTTTGTCTTCACTTCTAAAGGCATATGGTCCGACTCCATTCTTTCTCTCACCTTGAATTTCTCTATTTCATCCCATGCTTCTTCATTCACCATAACATAATCAATAACTGTCTCCCCTCTTGATCCAATGTATGTGTACTCCCCTTTTTCATCTCCTGTGCAGTTCCTATTAAGTATGTCCCACCCTCTTTCTTCTACTAAGCTAATCAGTACTCTCCCTTCTGCGTTTTCTGTTCCATCTTTTGTCGATCTTCCTTCTATTGTTTCTTGTTCCTCTTCTATCCGTCTTCCTTTTCCCCCAATTCTTGCATTAAAATCCCCCCCAATCACCAAAGTTCCTTCTTCTTGGTCTTTTACCCGCTCTTCTCTTATTCTCTTCGTTTCCTTCATACTTCTGCTGTACAGTGTTATAATTCTCCGTTTTCTCTGTTTACTTTTCAGCGTTCTTTCCATAATCCCTCTTTCTTCTTTTGCTTCAGTTCCATTTTCTCCTTCCAGTCCCTCTTTCACCCCCATTATTATCCCACCTTTAGCTCTCCCTTTCTTGCTTTCCCTCTCTGCATATTGACACTTCCACTTGAACTCTTTCGGTATTCTCTTTTCCAATTTTTCCCACCCCTTTTTTTCCACCCACGTTTCTACCATTCCCACTACGTCAAATTCTCCCAAATATTCCCAAAATTCATTCTCATTGTTTTTTATTCCCGCTACGTTCCAGAATACTATTCTTATTTGCTCCTTTTCTCCTTTATTCCTCTCCGTATTCGTTTTCCCTTTTCTGCCCTGTCGTCTTTTTCTTGTGCTCTTATTCAAAAATTTTCTGTATCTAACTCCCCCTTTTCTTCGTCCCACTTAAGCCCTTTTCCCTCTACCCATATCTTTCTATAACCCACTTTCACCCGCTGTCCTTTTTGTCGCTCTTCTTTGGCTATCGCTCTTAATTCCTTCTGTATATCTCTTTCCTTCTTTGTCAGATTATCTTCTATGTATACTCTCTCTCTTTTTTTTTTCTCTTAGTTTTCTTTTATTTTCCATAACTTTCTTCTTTTCCTCCCAGCTCGCAAGTTCCGCCACAATCATTTTTCCTCCATTTATTTTATACATCTCTCTCGTTTCACTCGTGCTTTATTAAGCCCTAGTGCCCGAAAGCACCCAATTTACACAGGAACCCGTATAATAAATAACTATTTTTTACATTTCTATTTTTAAATTATTACCATTCTTAATCTTTTTCTTCATCTTTCGTTCATCCTCTGTTTTTTTATTCGTAATATTTCCCTTTTTATCTTTTATTCTTCGTTTTTTATCCTTTCTTTTGTCGTTTTTTATTCGTTATTTTCATTTTGTAATGATATTTATTATAATTTTTGTTCATATTTTATTATTGATTCTACATCTGATCATTATCATTATGCTTTTTCATTTGTTTTGTCTTCCCGATTTATCGTTAGTTGATTCAAATGTTATCCTTCATCCTTTTCATTGTCATTCTTTAGTCTTAATATTTTGTTTTTAATTTTCTACTGTCGATTTGTTATTTATAAACTTTCATGCTTTTTCCTAGTTTATTATTTCCTTGTAAATCTTTCTTCCTTTTCATATTCTAGCACTTTATTATTTTCCATTCGTTATCTTTCATTCCTCGTTCATCATTTTCGTTTTTATTCTTTGTTTGCAATAGTTTTTTTGTCCTCTGTCATCGTTTTTAGTTAAATATAAAAAATCTACTTTTGTTGGCTTGTGTTGTTGTTGACGTATATTGTATACTGCTTGTATATTTCTTCCACCCACACTGATTCAAATTTTAATTACAATGTAAAATCGATCTAACATATTTAGTCTCTATTATGTTTCATATTACTACATGTTTCAAAATCTAAATTAGCGGTTTATAATCTCACCTGATTTTGCCGTTGGTATTTAATGTTTTAATGTTTTCCCTTTTGTTGCTGTTTTCAATATTTTCCCGGGTTGTCATTTCTCGCTTATAAAATACACAATGTGAAAACTACTCACTTCATGATTAAAAATTACGGAATAGGTCTTTTTTCTATTGCTTCCATAGGTACACATCTGAATGAATTCGTTCAAACACTTTTCCGCCTTGTACGTGGTTTTTCCGGCACACCCATCTCAAAACTCATTGCTTATCACTTTTAAATACTTGCCCGATTAAGATCATTATCACTATCTTTTTCGCCAATGCACTTTATACAAATACTACCATATTATGTATTAATACGCAAACACATAACACTTTGGTACACTTTTAAGCTATATTCACTCAACACACGTAAAAAATGTATACAGCGTAGATGTGTTTAAAAAAAAACTACACGAATATGAACATACATAGATTCTATTACCAATCCAATACATACCACTCGAATTTCGAGTGACGGGGGATCACTAGTATTTATGATTTTTCATGGGTTCCGACACTTCCGAATCAGTTATTATCCATTATTATTAGTCATTTTCTCGAAATACAACCGACATTGCTTTCGATTATCTCTCTTCTATTGTGATCCATCTGGCAACACACAAAGTATTATGCAGACCACTTTGAAGAATTGTTCGTTACAAGGTCCCTATTTTTTTATTTTTTTAATCAGTTTTTCCTCTAAAACACCAAAAATATTTTTTATTAAAATTACCGACGCACGTTTCGCCAACAACGTTGGTATCATCAGGGTGATGACTACACTGGTTACAAGGTCGTTACAAGGTCTTTTACATGACATTTTTTCTCACACTTTTCGGTAATTTTTCTATTTTTTTTTTTAAGTTTATCAGCTCTTTCATTAGTTTGCTTCACTATTCGTTCTTCTTCTGTTAACATCCTTGTTGACGAGTGTCCTTTCTTGCGTCTGTCGAGTCCATTATTTTAACAGTTGCAATCGAAGACCAAAAGCATAGAATAGTTAAATTACATTTAACTTAAATTTTGCGTGTAAATTTTTGTTGTAAGGATTAACAGATTTTATGATATCAACTTAATCGTTTGGAATGGTAGATACAGTTATTTTTGTCGCTTAACTCTACAAACATATTCGCTTCATCGTATATTTTCCTTCCGGCGCTAATTCAGTTGATATTTTTAATCACCGTAAATTACACACGAGGTTGTCGCATTCAGAATTCTTATAGTCGAAGGAACAAAACTGCACGGGTAGGCGGAAGTATTAGATTCCTTGATTTAAATACAGTCTTTTCATAAATTATTCATACATCCGGTGGGCTTTGCACGTCAAAATTCTCCATCTAACTACATGTAAATTTTCTTTTCCAGAGGCAACATGTATTTTTTTTTGAAGACCTAATATATAAATAAATTGTTTTCACGCGGTGACCTGTTTCGATGAATGGTTGTTAGTGATACTTATTTATTGATACTTATTTTATGATTATAAGTTTTTAAATATAAATGAATCAAAAATTTCCCCTGAAATTGAATGTTAGGATACATTTATGCAACTCCTTTATACCATTTCTAAAATATTTGGTTTTTCAGACAAAACCAGTAGTGAACGATGTTGAGGAAGCTATAAATAATGATACTCCACAATGTAAAAATCCAGATTTGTTAGCGTTAATAGCAGCTACAGACGAATTGGTACGTTTTTTGAATTATTTTAAAATTAGAGGTACTATTTAATTTTTAAAGGATGTGTCTTCTGAAGACGAAACGACAAATGAAGACGAACTCACAAATGAAGGTGAAGCGTTTAAATGTTATAAAGATGAATATTACAGAAATAAGTTGGAGTTTCAGAAAGTTACACCGTAAGTACATTTCAGAAAATAATTTGCCCACATTAAAGACGTAATAGCTATAACATTTCGAGCGCTCTCAACGCCACAGTCTGAAAAAATAACGGGTATTTCAAATTTAATTTCGTATGTATATTATGTAAAAGAAAAAAGTTTTATTGCCAAAACAGAATTTCTTTTGCGCGTTTATTTTGCATTTTTTTTCTACATAATGTTGATTATTTTTCTTTCTAAATATTTAAAACAGGTGCTGTAAATTAATGTAGAAGCAGTTTTAGATAATTTTATCAACAAAATACTAAAATTTTCGAAAATGTTTATATTTTAGACAAGTAATGAGAGAACAAGCTGAAGGCTACGTGAGAGCTATTCAGTGGAATCTTAATTATTACTATAACGGTGTTTGTTCCTGGTCATGGTATTATCCTCATCATTACTCACCATACATTTCTGACATAAAGGGATTTGCGAACCTGAAAATTGAATTTGAACTTGGACATCCATTTAAACCATATGAACAATTGTTAGCCGTCCTTCCCACTGCCAGCAAGAATCTTCTACCAAAGTGTTATCATGACTTAATGACAGATGATAAGTCAATTATAAAATCATATTATCCTGAACAGTTTGAAACTGACTTAAATGGAAAGCGACAAGAGTGGGAAGCCGTCGTTTTAGTGCCTTTTATTGACGAGAAAATCCTACTGGATGCAATGCAATCTCGCAACGAACTTTTAACACCAGAAGAAGTTAAACGAAATCAACATGGGCCAATGTTGATTTATAAATACACTGATCAAGATCTAGGATTCTATGAAGCGCCTGGTTACTTTCCACGCATACCTAATCGAGCAGAATGTACACCAGTTACTAATGAAGATATTAGGGTGCCTAAAGAAAATTTGATAAAGGGAGCCTATCCGGAAGCACGCTTTGATGTCTTTTATCCTGGTTTTCCAACATTGAAACATCTTAAATTCGAAAGTGAATTGAAAAAAGCGAAAGTGAAAGTATTTGAAATGCCAAGTAGGAATCACAACATGATTTTGAAAAATGTATCGGGTGACGCAAAGCCTTTTGATATCTTGGGAAAGATTGTTTGGGTGGGATGGCCGCACCTTGTGGAAGCTAGGTAAGTTTTACGGAAAAGGACGTTCAAAAATTT
Source organism: Diaperis boleti (assembly GCA_963583935.1). Lineage (NCBI taxonomy): Eukaryota > Metazoa > Arthropoda > Insecta > Coleoptera > Tenebrionidae > Diaperis > Diaperis boleti. Next base: position 24,418,592 of record OY757247.1, on the reverse strand, counting down.
GCGAAACAACTGAAGGGGTATTTGTTAAATGTTCCAATTTTGACAATGATATTTCTTAGCTGTTCAGTGATGTAATGGAATTGGTGTTATTTCTATGTTGTTTTTATTATTGATTTTAGACACTCAAAAAACCTTGTTCCCAAATAGTAGATCTTACTGTACTGAATATATTCTATTGAGTGCTATTCTTCCTTAAAATCACTGGACTGTTTAGTTGTTTCGTGACTAATTGAACGCCACCAATATAATTTTTATCAATATTTTTAGAGTTGTTTCCATCTCAAATAAGAAACAGAAATACATATTTGACAAAAATGAGGCTCAAGGTTATAAGATAGAATCGGCTCCAGTATTTGACAAACAATTAGAAAACGTAACACAACAGTAAGTTTATGATTTCCTTATCTTTACACGAGTTCATGTTTTTAATAGTTATAGGGACCGTTTGGGGATTGAATTTGGGACGACGGAAATGTTAGTACATGTACAGCAGATGACGGGGAGAAAATATGTTTTTACTTCAGGGCGCAGAGTAAATTTAGAAAAACAGTTTTCACCTTTTGAGTCTTGCTATCCTATACAAAGTATTGTTACTAATATTAGTGCTTATGATGAATACCAGACAACATTCTCGGATATTGCCGAAGTCTTCCCAGAAGGAAGTACATGTTTTTCACTTACTCATCCTTACTATGGATCACAAGGCACAGTAAGTGTTACCAGCGTTTTGTCTTTTTGAAATAATTGCGCTTGCTTCAGATTATCGATGCCATCGACCCGCAAAAAAATAACCAATTAAAAGTTTCATTGCATGTCACTGAGGAACCTGACTTTTCTACGGCACATAAAATTGATAAGAACTTGAGAAACAGTTACATGAATTTAACAAATTCAGCAAGTCAGGTGTCCATATCCAATTATGTCTTTTCAAGAATTACAGGTTCTTTGTTTGTTGTCACGCCGAGCATAGAGAATTCTTTTAGGACTATTAATATTGGACTTGATTTAAAATTTAACAAAAAAAATCAAGAAACTCCAGGCTATACTAGAAAGACTGAGAGCTGGCTTTACACAGACAAAGCTGTCAAACTTGTGAGAACTTACATTGAGCGGTATCCTGAAGTATTTGATTACCTTTCAAATAGTAACGATGATGAAATCACAGCGGCGGCTATTTTCCCGGAGGGGTATGTAATTTATGTGAAAAACTTATACAAATCATATATAACTTTGATTAAAATAAATTTTTATATTTCTGTATTAATTCAAAATCAATATGTACTTTTAATTGTTTTTGCCTTTGTATTTATACAGGCTGAAATTGAAATACTTTTATGAAAAAAAAAAAAGTGGTATTAGCTTATGATTACACTACCCGACATTTTAAAAAATTAAAATTATATAGTAGCCTCAACCTTAAATTGTCACGAATTTTTTATCGAATTTTTTATCGGAATCGAGACATTGCGGAACAAGTAAGTCGTAACCGATACCATATGGACTCTAACCGGTTTTGATTGTCTTGTTGCAACTGGTCGACTCGATTGCAAGACGGGGTTTCTGTACGGCGGCACGCTTCCTTCTCCAGACACGTATTTAATATTTTGTTATGAATTATTACTAGCTAAAGTGAGGTATTTGTTTTTATTTATTTGGTCCAGAATATGTTTTCTAAGGCTTGCACTTTTAATGTATTCTAAAGTTGAACAGTAAAATATGAATTTGTTACACGTACTGAGGGAAGTGATCAACTCAATTTACATTTTTGGCAATACGGTCCTGTCACCATTCCTTTACATCTTCGCCGAAAAGTCGATCAAGAGTAGAATGTTTATTTCAGAACCAGTTTAGGACGTTCATAAATAAGTTGGCCCTGCATAATTTCCCCTCCCAACCCCGTGACAATTTAAGCTTGAGGCTACTATAACTGCAGTGAAATCACCTAATCTGGGGTAATTAGGGTGTGCTGAATCTATAAACATCAACAGATTTATTCTAGCACGTCTAGATTCCGAGTTAGAAACAATACGTTACAACCAATATGCATTATTGGTATTTTTGTTACTATATCGCGTTAAAAGTTCAGCTATACCGCTATACTATAAAATGGTTTGAAAATTATTATTTTTTAATTAGTAAAATTACATCTGGCGCGATGTTAGCAACTAGAAAATTGTCTGACAACTATATAAATTTATATTACAAAACGAATGAATTGCTAAAAGGTCATAGCAAAGTCTGAAAAAACAAATTTTTGTCTTAACATGACTTCAAAATTCACAACTTTTACCTGAACAATGGGGATGCGCACAGGTAAACGCAACCGCTCCCAGGTGCCAGACGTACCGCATCCCAATGTAACGTCGATAAGAAAAGAAAACCAGGCGACCTAAAATTCTTTCTCGAAAACGTTGCTAGCTCTCGTACTATTATGTTGTAACCAAAATATTCTAAATAACACTTGTTTATTATTAAATTGTTCAGTTTTTTTTTTTAGATTTTGTCACGTAAAGTCTACATATATAACAAAAATTGTTGAGAGAATTCACACATCTACGAACAACAGACTGTTGTATTTTAAGCAGTTTCAACAAACTGAAACAAATTTTAAATAATGAATTACATAATGTGCCAAACAACTTAATCTGAGTGACATAAGCCTACTTAATTTGGCACCTTCTAGTACGCTCTTTAGGCTTGTAAGAGAAAAGAATTTACAATTAATATTATTATATACATAAAAAATGTCAATATATGCTAATTCGTAACTGTGACGTGATGGAATATGAAGATCGGGTATCATATAGTTCTAATGAATGAAAGCTATCAGAAATTGTCGTAGTTGGATCAGTTAGAAAAATCATGTCGGGTAGTGTTATCGTCCCGTTGGATTAAAAATCAACGTACGTCACTGGATTTATTTTTGTTGAATGGATTATTCACAAAACTCGTACCTGAAAAACCTTATTGAAACGTTCTTCACATAGGATGGTTTTTTACCGGCTGTATCAGAAAGGTTTCGCATCGGAACAATAATGAAGGCTCTTCAGTACATATTATCGTATTAATCGAACCGGGCCGAACGCGATTATTAATTCCTAATTTAAGAAGGGTGATTATTCAAATTTAGAACGTACGGATATGGTACTCCTTTATGGAGAAACCGACGGTAATGCATGTCTGGCTCGGGATTTGTGGATAGAACGATTTCTAGACCGTCGAGTTCCAAGTGCATCTACATTATTGTGTTTACCGTTCAGCATCTTAGGTGAAAATCACAGAACATTCTTGGTGAAAAAACAAAAATGTTGTAAGAACAACCAACCCACTACACCAAACGTTGCAAATCATGTACCTTAGTGGTAAGTAAACAAACAAATTTCAATGAAAGGTTTTTTTGCGGAGGGGGTTTTTGTGCATGATGTTTTATGCAATGCTTCCATAAAAAATTGCGTTGTTTGATCTCAGGATATCACAGTTTAAATATATAAAAGTATTTCAATTTTACCCTATATATATTTTCATGGATTAAATTACAAAGTTCTGCGTCAATTTCGTCCAGTATGCATTTTATTGTAAGAGCGTGCATTTCAGAAGTGAAGAAAAGATAAAAAGTATCCAAGTTTGGCTAAGGACGCTACCTACACACAATATTGAAAGACGTATATGCGGAAGCATTGTTTTAGAACCTGAAGTAGTGAAAGAAATAGAGGAACTGGTTGATCAGATAAAAGATTCTACAAAAAATCTTGTCATGCAAATTAAACCTCAGTTGCTATATAAGGTAAGTTTTTTTACTATAATAAATATAAAAGTGCTATTGAACTGCTTAGTTTGAGAACAACATAATTATGTATACCAATGGTCCTATTTGATGTCAAGTATTACATTAGTGGTCTTGCACGCCTCCTGTTGTAGTACCGGTACGGTGGTGACATTTTTGTCGGCTCGGAGTGTATGCGGCTTCGACACCGAAATGGTATCGGTAATGTGCCTTTAAAGCGACCGCACTGATTATATGTTGTTCTCAAACTATTTTTACTCAAGAAACCCAAAATAATTTATACCGACATTTTTGTAGCCTGAAATTCATAGTGGAAATATAGCCCCAGACCCTTTGGTTAAAACAAGAGTGTTTGATCGAATTGTCAATGTAAGAGAAGGCTTCACTGTTCCTTTAGGGCTCAAGGGTACCGTGATAGGAGTCCAGAAATCAAGTAGTGCCGCTGATATGGACGAAATGTACGACATCGTTTTCGATAAAACTTTTGCTGGCGGAATGGCCATAAATTGCTCAGAACAGAGAGGATACCGTCTACCAAAAAGTTCATTTATTAATCTTACACATGGAAAGAGGCTTATGGAACAAAGAACTGGAGTTCCAGGTTGGATAATACATCATTGTTTATACATTTTTAAATTTTATTTGTAGGTGCTCTACGAGCCAAAGCTAGAGAAGCAAATGCGGTCAATAGTTTTAATGTCTCAAATCCCCCTACACCTTCTGGAAACATCAATTCCAAAAAGCAAAATTCAGCTTTTGCGTCTTTTAATAAAACGCCACCAATACCAGTACCTTCATATCAAGGTTTTGGCGTTCAAAATAACGCAGCTCAATTTCAGCCTAGGCCATATCAACCAAAGGATTCTGGATTTGATCAACAGAGATCAAAAAATTCTTTCCATTACATGGCAGATTTTACACAATCCAGAAATTTTAAAATTAATAAAGAAAATCCTTCACATCAAGTATGAGTGTTGCTCTGTTTTTAAGTACTAATCGTTTTGTTTTAGAGACGTACTACTCACGTGAACGACCGGATCAATAGTCACCCAATTCCCTCTCACGTTCCACCACAGGCTTCCAATTCAAACATGTCAATAGTGAGTTAATATTTTATCATTATTAATGTCTCAAAATGATTTTTAGCCAAAAGTGGAAGTTGACACTGACTTCTTGAAACGTATTTTGAATATTAATAACGATTCAAATATGTCCAAGTTAGGTGGTAGTCCACAAAGAGAGGCAGCACGGACTATTTCCAAACCTTCTCTTAAACATGAGCAACACTCAGTAAGTCACTAAGTTGCTAAAATTTATTATTTTACTCATAGATTACTATTATACTACGAATTATTCCAGAAGAGCATGCGATGAACCAACCAATGAAGGGACATGCTCTTCTGGAATAATTCGTAGTTTACACTGAATCCGCAACTAAACATACGTGTCATATCTGGTATATCGTGATTTTATATAGCGTCTGTCAAACAACAAAGGGACATAATTGTTTTCTTAAAAAGATATACATACGCAATGTATGTTGCGTTGTCACAATGTATGTCGTCAGGCGCGGCTTTTTACCTGAATCACCCTGTATACTAATTATTATTAGTAACAAAAGAATTACTTCACAGGAGTATGGAAGTGCTACTGCAAGATTGTTATCTTTTTATCAGTCAAACTTGTTGGGTTGCCCAAGATATACTTACCTTGAAGAAGACACTGGGATTAGAGCACAAGTGGCCTTACCAAATGGGAAAGTTATATGTGGCAATATCGCTCCAACAAGAGAAGGCGCAAGTGAAAATGTAGCAGTGGACGCGTTAAATGTACTTCAAAATGTAATGTCTTTTTAAATTGTTAAATAGTACCTCTATTTTTAATATTACAGTCAAATCCAAAATTAAGTAAAGAAGGACCCCCTTTACAGTTCCCTGTTCCACCAGTGAAATGGGTACAACAACGGCAACCACAAAACTCTGTGCTGTTACCTCCTTTTGCAAATAAGCCATATCAGGTTTGTTTTTTAATCTTTCATCATTACTTTTGAATTATGACTAGTTTTCGCAAATTTCTTATCATATGCCTAAGTTATCCAATAAAACCATAGACTAGTTTTGGTTTTGTTAGAGCTCATCAGATATAGGTGTTGCTTTGTAATTTTCCGCCTTTTGAGGTGAGACTACAAGGTCTCTGCTTCTCCAGGTGAACGCGTGGAATACGTCTGATACAAGAGATGACGTTACCGATTCGCTTCTCGCCTCTATGAATCAACATGTCTGCCTTTTTTCCTTACTCTCCACCGTGTGGTAGACAGTTGGTTTTGTATCACTTTCTTTTTAAATGTTTTCCATTAATGTTTCAAAACAATACATTCCAAATGGTGAATATTTTAGTAAAAAATGTTATTTTCAGACAAAGCCTCTACTAAATTTGGCACCTTCAAGAAACGATTTTACAAACAGAGAAATATCACCTAATTCCAGTAGAGTCAGCGTGCAGCCTGGTCCGAGAACGTCGAAAAATGATACAAATAATACTAATTTTATTCCTCTTCAAGCCTTGAAAAAGAAACAACCCAGTAGAACTGCACCCAATAAACCTTTTAATGGCAGTTCACAATGTACAAAAAGAGAAAATAGTGATTCAGTAAGGTCAACAAATCAGACAGACAACCCTCCAAAGGTTAAAAAAACAAGTGGGTGATTTACAAGTTCTCATAATTTTTGTTTTAGGGACATGGAATTAACCCCAGAGAACGATCTAAAAAAAGTGGACCCAGAAAGACCAGAATTGCAGCAAATTTCAACAAGTAGATTTAGCATTATTTTGGTGGTTCTAGGAATCTAGGTTTCATAGTTTTTATTTTTACTCATTTTTACTATTTAGACCGATGACACAGTTCTAGAAACAATGCAACATGATTCTTGATTGATATTGAGCGTGACTATGCAACTCAAAGTACATTTGCAATAGATATATTTATATTTATGTTGGGTACCATAGTCACGTTCATCACTTGGGAATTGCCACATAGTTAAGTGAAAATGTAGTGACTAGCTATTAGAAGTACTTTGATAAGAGAATGTGAAGTTGCAATAGCTTATGAATTAAATTTAGGGACATTCAACAAGTTTCTAGAACTGTTTGTTGGATTATCACAGTTTCATTAATATATTATGTAATTCTATGTAGTAGCATGATGTATGTTAAGCAACTGTGATATACAGCGTTTATAATTGTCCACCAAGTTGTCCATCAACGTTAAAATTTCTATATTAAATGAAATGAGGCAACTTTCTGGACACTATTAACACTCTATAGTAGTTTTAATTTATTGTGTAATTATTGTTTTATTACATGATGAAATGAATTTATTTTGTCTTAAATAAACGTCTCATTAATAATTGGTTGGTTTTTGATACCTGCAAACGAAAATTATTTATTAACTTTCCATTGGCACATTGTGATTACAAATCTGGATGTGTTAGAAAAAAATCAAAGTTATCAGATCAAATTATTACTCTACTGTAACTTAAAAAAAGCGAGTGGGACTCGCACACGAAGGGTTCTGTACCGTCGTTCTGTACCACCGTACAAAATTTAACATTACATAACTAATGGATAACTATATAATAACTATATATACTTTTGATGTGTCAAATTTTTTACATTCACAAGTCTGTGGTATGAATTATGTGTTGCCTATTTTGAAATTGGGCAGGCGTTAACGAATAAACCGAAAGTTCTGTATTTAATTTGTAACGTTATTTTTATTATTTGTTATTATAGTCCATAGTTACGAAGGCGCAGAGAGGACATATAACTTTATTTTTCATTATTTCGACTTTAATCTCGAAATTATGAGCGCACACACCCATTAACACATTTCAAGTTTTACGTACAGGGAAATATGACCTTTTTGGAGTATGTTTCTTTCAGGGATCGAGCGCGTAGCGCGAGGCGCCAATTTCAATGATCCACGGAAAAGCTAATTTTCACAAACGGCTACTTCACAACAGGCTATCCTGCATAACTAGTCAAAATTTCGACTTTAAATTTGTAAGCAATTTCGAAATAATGAAAAATAAAGTTATATCTCCTCTGCGCCTTCGTATATACTATACACATTCTGTGAAAATTTCAAGTGTCTACCTATTACGGTTCAAAAGATATAATATAGCCCTGTGATAGTCGGACCCTTAGGGTACGGAACCCTTAAAAATAATTAAAATCTGTCAACGGCGAGGTGTGCCAATTATTCAATGGTGCCAATCTAAGTAGTATAAAGGCCCCTTCAGCACACAGCACTTTTTAAGGTAAAACACCCCGATTCTCAAGGGTAAACTGAAAAGCAGTGGGCTCCTTTAGCACACAGCTCTTTTTAAGGTAAGACACCCCCGATTTTCAAGGGTAAACAAAAAAGCAGAAAAAATCGTGAAAACACCCCCGATTTTAAGTATATTTTAAATTTAACATTTTTTAAGGAAAACACCCCGATTTTCAAGAGTAAACAAAAGCGTAAAATATCGTGAAAACACCCCGATTTTAAAGGTATATTTTAAAATTAACATTTTACAGCCGTCTTGTTCGAGAACGTGTTAAAAAAGTTAAAATTTGCCTTTGCTTCATGAAGCTAAGGTATTTCGCTCTGTTTGTATCAGAAAATAACTAACTAAATTCAGAACTATAAAATCAACCAAATAGTTGAAAAGTACAAAATTGAAATTTTATTAACAAAGCTTTATATGTGATTACAAAAGATTGAATTTTTTACCCTTTTTTACATTTAGTTTTTCTATATCCAAATAATATTAGTATGCAGAAATTTCACTAACATCAAATGGACCATCGTCATTTATGCCAAAAAACGGGATATCATCATATATGCAATCGCAAATTACGCCATAACGTATTTTGTAACAAGGACCATCATTGATAACTGTTGCAAGACTTATTGGTGGCTTCAAAATGTTCGTACGTTCCGGTTTGACTGCATCAAATCTTCGGACAAGGCGTCTCGCATATTCTCCTCCTTCATATAATTGTTGTGGATTTCTGTATTTATACCAAACTTCCCAGCGGCACGGCGTATTTCCAGGGCATTTCTCCGCCACTACGCTGGCCACAACAAATTCTGGCAAACATCTTTGTTCAAAGATTTGAGTTGCCCTGTTTAACGTGTTCATGTTGTATTCATTATTAACACAAGGCATGGGGTTTATAGCTTCCGCCATACCTGCGAACAAAAACAAATAAATTTTAGATTGTTTTTTTACCTATCCCCCAGTTTATTCTCATACTATTTATTATCAAAAGCGACGTTACAACAACCGCGTTGTTTTCACCAGGTTATAAAAGCATAAGTGAAGGTAAGTAACTCTAATTACCTTCGTGCATGGCAGACTTCCCCCTCCAAACTGGAGGACCAACACCACAAAACACTTCATACAAAATCTACTTAGTAAGGCAAGGGTGAGACTCCTTGTCAGATGTAATTTGCTCGTCGATTATATTGGTTTCTGTTATATAACATACAGGGAGAAATTATATTGTTTGAAGATATGTTATTATGGGAGATGAGAATTTCATAAGATGGTCTAGTCTGAAAGATGTGCAGTTTGCAGAGATTGCGGTAGTGGTTGTCCAACATTACATTTTGAATTTTATAGAAATTGTTTAAAATGTCTTTCTATTCTGTACACCTAAGTAAAAGAATATCGACAAAAATCCAAACACAATTTATGACATGACCAACACTATCAGCTGTTCCATTTAAAATGCATTGGTTTGAGGTGTTTTCAAACATACATTATTAAATTTGATGTGTTTTGAAAGTGTTTTATTGTTTTTTTAGTGTAGTGACTCATAGAAGACAAGTTTAAAATATTAGTGATCAGATATTTTATTGAAGTTCGAGATACAGAGTGATCATAAAATTCCGCACAAAATTCGTAATATAGTTATGTAATGTTTTTGCGAAAAGGGCTCGAACAGGTCGAATTTTGTTTTCAAATTGGCATATTTTGACATAAGAATTTTGACGATGACGTCATCTGTTTTTGAACTATGACACCGTCGTAATTTTTTTTTAAATGGCAACCCCCAACTTTTTTTTGGGTTTTAGATACACTTTTCAATTCTCTATTCAATAAGAGTAAAAAAGTGATACCTTGCATAACTTTTTTTTTAAATTACAAGTCTTACTTCAAACAATTAAATTTTTATTCCTTGAAAAAATACTATTTCACTACGAATCGGTGGTGAAATGGCACAAATTCGTCCCGAAGTGATTGAACGAAGTATTCAAAGCGTTAAAACACGTCTAGGAATGTGTCAAATAGTTGACGGGTGGCAAATAGTTAAGCACTTGCGTTAAATTTTATTAAATGGTTTTCGTTGTTTGCTTTCCAAATCTATTGTTATTTTAAATTATTTTTTTTTAAGGAATAAATTTTTTATTTTTGATGTAAAACGTAATTAAAAAAAAAGTTATGCAAAGTATCAATTTTTTACTCTTGTTGAATAGAGAATTGAAAAGTGTATTTAAAACCCAATAAAAAGTAAAAAAAATTGATGACGGTAGTTCAAAAACAGATGACGTCATCAACAAAATTTGTATGTCAAAAGATGGCAATTTAAAAACAAAAGTTGACCTGTTCGAGCGTTTTGTGCAAAAACAGTACATACATAACTAAATTATGAATTTTGTGCATCACTTTAGGATCACTCTGTATATAACGTAACTTTAGTAAAAAACTGAAGATTCAATGTTATTTCCACAGATTTGTCTAGAGTAGTTATAGTTAAGTAATTTGTTATCGTAATACATGGTGATTTTTAAAATTTCTAGGGAAGCCTGCTGAGTTACATATGTTGATAATTATTGATAACAGTTTTTGATGGCACATTTCACAACACATCAAATCAAATATACTCTAGACAAATCTGTGGAAATAATATTGAATGTTCAGTTTTTTACTAAACTTTCTATCTCGAACTTCAATAAAATATATTATCACTAATATTTTAAACTTGTCTTCTATGAGTCACTACACTAAAAAAACAATCAAACACTTTCAAAACACATCAAATTTAATAATTTATGTTTGAAAACACCTAAAACCAATGCATTTTAAATGAAACAGCTGATTGTGTTGGTCCTCCAGCTTGGAGGGGGAAGTCTGCTATGCACGAAGCTAATACTGTTACCAATGTTTAACAAACACAAATCTTACCTTGTGGTATCAACAATTATGATATGCCAATTAAAATAATAATAATTTCTCGTTCACTTTAGAATTGAGAATTTTACAATTTAAAGTTTATTTATGGGCATTACCTGTGTTATAAGTTATAACTGATTGTCGAATCAGACAAATGAATTTCTCTATGTGCCGAATCTTCGAGAATAAACTTCGCAGCAATTTACTTGACCATAGAAATAAGGTTTGGAACTTGACAGTTGACAGGACATTTAACAGCTGTTGACTGTAGCGCCTCTAACAACACATGTTGTACAGTTACGGCCACGGAATTTTGGCCGTCACTTATCATTTATTGTCATAAGATGTAGGGCGACCCTTAGTATTGGTAACCTAACTTTCTACTATTTCAAAGACTTGTCATTTTGACACTGACTCACTCGCATGAAAACACTTTACTAACAGTGACAAATTTTTAGATTTCAATTTCAAAAAGTCAATCATAATGACAATAAAGCATGGACTACATCCGTTTTCTTTTAATTGACATTAAAGTGACGGCTAAAATTCCGTGGCCGTGACTGTACTAAGGCACCATAGGCGTAACACGGGGTGAGCACAGAGGGGTTATTTTAATTTATTTCGACCCTTTTTAGTCGAAATTTCTTTGATGACGTCAGAGGTACGGAGGCGGAGTTAGTTTAATCAGATTTAAATCGAAAATAATTTCACTCCTAATTCTGGATTGACAGCGCCCCCGTTCAATATGGCGGACCATTTCAACCAATCACAGAAAATTTATGACTTCGATCGAAATTAATTTCACTCGTAATTCTGAAATAAAATAACCCCCCAGGATACTTTCTAATGACAAAAATTGTATACCAGTTTTTTATTTTTTAAAAATTTTATGAGTTTTATCGTTCAAAATTCTTTAGGACATCAAATAAAATTTTATCTTTAGGGATGAATTGCATAGTAAAACATTATTGTGATTACTTGAACGTTTAATTTTCAATTGATTTAAGTAGTATTAATTAACAATGAAAAGGATTAAAATCCAAACGGTAATGGATCAAAGTTTTCTAAAATAACTCTTGTCATAAACAAAACCAAATTCTTTTGTTTCTATTTTATTTGAAAGTTCTTTACTTTTAGTATCTCGAGTAATTCGATTACATTGTGTGGTGATTTTTTTGTCTTTGTATTCTAAAATATTATTTATACTATCGGAATTAATCTTTTCGGACGTTTCATAGTTTAACGTAAATCCTTTTATTTTACAAACAACTTTACCTGTATTAGTCTTATAACAATAACTTTTTGGGCCTGTTGATATCCAGTCTATTATCCATACACCTTTACCTAATTCGTCTGTCCAATCTCCCAATAGACAGCCTGTTTTAACAGTGTTTTTTCTATACAATACTATCTGTGTCATAATATGCTACGCTTTTTCCTAATTTATCTAACATTTCGTATAATCTTAGTCTTGCGTTTGTAGTTGTAAAAGCAGCTATAAATATATTGGTATTGAAATCATTTTCAACATAACAATCTTTTAACTTATAATCAATTTGTAACATATTTTCATTTATATCGTTTATACGTATATTATCAAGTTTCTCGTCTAATAAAATTTCATAAAACCTTTTAACATCCGTAACATATTCTGTTGTACCCATATTTTGTCTTTGCCCAAATTTACCCCATAAGGAATTTAAGCATATTTTCGCAGCAGCTCTCTTTCCAGGATTATTTTCTATTTTACCCAATTCAATACCTAGATTTTCTTTTACAGCTTTTCTATATTCTTCTTCTGATTCAAAATCATCCTCCCAAGGGCTTGTTTCTAATTTAATTTTCATAAACGCTTTCACATATCCTTTAAATAAATTTGATAATTTTTCGTAAAAATGCCAAACCTCATCAATAGTTATTATTTTGTACCCCTTTTCAATTGCTTTTTTTACTTCGTTGGTACACCAGGTCCCTCTGATAATTCTTTGAGATTCTGTATGAGAACATTTATCTTTTTGATTATTTAATTTTGCACACAATTGACATAATGGAAATGTTAGTTTTTCATCACCAGATTTGGTTTTATTCTTAACAGGTAAAACGGGGTGATACAAACCTTTTGGTGGTAAAATTGCACATTTTATTAAACCATACCAATCTGAATTGTACGTACGAGGTTTGAATATTTTAGTAGGATGTCCAATTGGATAATCATCGTAACATTGTACTGTTGGATATAAACTGCAAATATCTATATATTTCAAATTCTTTCCTTTAACGCGCAATTTTGTTGCATTCGTTCTTCCACCAAAGAATGCGTTTCTAGGATTAAGTTCTTCCAATTCCTTAATTTCTTCTTCAATTTGTTCTTCTTCTTTTGACTTTGTCCACTCACATTCCCACATTTCTATTAAGTTATAACCAGCTTTTTTTATTTGCTCACTTCTTTCTATTGTTTTCTCATAAAGATCTTCCATAGTTGTTTTATTCTTATTATTAATAAAATCTGAACTATAACATTTTGTACAACCATGCCAAAAACACCCGTGATATTGGTACACAGTATTGGATTTTTTTATCAAATCCGTCAACTTTTGATCCACATATTTTCACTTCACCATTGTTTAATGCGTGTTTTATATTTGGATTATGAAAACTATTTAACCATGAAATTGATTGTTGAGAATATTGATCTTTTTTCGGATTATCAACAACAGCTATTGTATCTTTCTTAATATATTTTGATCTATATATAGCCAAGCAAACACCTGCAATAGTAATATATCTAAAAGGATCTATATTCGCAATTTCTAAAAACTGATTTCTTAATTCAAGACATCCTCTTCTTAATATATCAACATCAGAATTACAATAATCATAAAGTTCTTTTTTAAAATGAAACAAATAATTTTTTTTTCTTTTTTGTTTATGCCATTCTAAAAACTCTTCCCTTTCTTTTGGTTTCATAGAATTAGCACCATAGTATTTTGTATCAGGTATTTTTCCAATATAGTTCTGATTTTCTGTAGTATTGAAGAAATGTGGAAAATATCCTTTTTTAAGTTCTTTTAGACCGAATGTTTTAGGGAAATTTTTTAAAGGTCCTTGAACAAAACTACTACTATCAATAATTCTTAAATTAATTGATTTTATTTCCATTAACATTATTTTAGATCCATTATATACGCAGAAAGGTTATATATATACGTTTTCAACGCAATATTTTAGAATAAAGTAAGAATCATAACCTTTAGAATAATGTGCAATAGCTGTGTGCCCTCGATGATCTCTAGAAATTAACCATTTACAGAAATCTTCGTTACTCTTAAAAGAATTAACATTTCCGCTAAAATCGTGAGATATAACTAAATTAGCGATGTGTTTGCCTGTTTCTTGCATCGCTTCATAATCAAAGAATAAATATTTTTTTGTATAGGTACAATGATTTGTATGCCTTGTAGAACCACAGTTAACACATTTAAACGGTTTCGTATCATTCAGTGGTTTTTTATTACAATTTTTGCAATCACAGCATTGATAAACCCAATAGTTTTTGTTTTCAATTTTTTCCTTAGAGTATATTATAGTACAACCTTTTTCGTTACAATTTTTACAACCTTTTACTGTGTATCCCTTGTCATTTTCTTTTATTTTTAACCGACTTCAAAAAAGGAGGAGGTTCTCTATTCGACTGTATATATATATGTTTTTTTTATGTATGTTCGGGCATAACTTCTTTGTTTATGAACCGATCTCAATTATTCTTTTTTGCGTTGGGTTGAGTATGGCTCCAAGGTGGTCCCATTTTAATTTCATTCATATTGAACGTAAGACTTCGGAGTTATAGCAGGAAACTCTTGAAAATGAGATGGAAATGTGGTGATTGTATATGTTTGTGCGCGCATAACTTCTTTGTTTATGAACCGATTTGAATTATTCTTCTTGCGTTATATTCAGTATACCGTCAGGATGCTCCCATTTTAATTTAATTCGTATTGGACGTAAGATTTCGAAGTTATAGAAGGAAATTCCTCAAAATCAAATGGAAATGTGTTCGAATGACGCTACCTGCTCGAAATGAATGGTTTATGGCCTCAACCCAACCCCAGAGTGACAAGCCGACAATAAATACACAGTGGTCAACGACGTGATTTATTGTGTCTTACCGAAACCGACTTCAAATATAATTTCTTTGTTTATGAGCCGATTTCAATTGAATCGTTTATTGTTAAAACAAGCCAAGTAACATTTTGCAAACTTTTCAGGAAACGAAAAAACTATGGAAAATTGATCTACAATTGCGGTTTACTATGCCCTTGGCATATAAGCACTATCAATTAGTCGCAAATTTTAGCATACATGATATGGTACTTGGATGCTTTCTGCACCAATCGATTTATGTCTATAATATACAGGCTGTCTCATTTAAAACTCCCCAGTCCAGATTTCTCCGAATTGATAACTCTGATTGAAAAATCCTCGAATAGGTCGATTTTATTTGCCAGGGGCACATCTTTTCAGATTCTTTTCAAGTTTCGGCGCTTCGCCCTCTTCGCGAGGGGGCTGTTAGCCCCAAAATCTTAAATGGCACTATGGGTCGAGTGATATCTCATTTGAAAGGTATTGAAGGCCTATCTACAATTTTTTTCAGTTTTGACCGTACAAACAATAATTTTCTATTTTCAACATAATCCACATTTTCTCATGCTGTATCCCATAGAAACCACAAAGACAATCTATTTTCACGCTCTCGTGGATTTGAAGCGTCCTTACTAGGTCTACCCATCACTTAAAATTGTAAAATAATTAACTTAAAAAAAAAGGAAACCGACTTCAAAAAACCCAAAGTAACTAAAACTAAAAAGTAAAAAATAAAAATTTCCAATTTCAGAGTTATTTGTTGTTCCGGTTAATGTAATTATTTATTTTTCCGTTTAATGAAATTCAGAAATTATTGTTGATTATCTAATTATTAATTGTTTTATAATTTTGAAGTTGGTGCCATAAAAGCAAATTATACACCTTCCTACAATAACAAATTAGTTACTACGAAAAAAATTATAAAAACAATTCATAGGAATTACATAATAAATAATTTTTTATTTATTTCAAATCTAACAATAATTCATCTCGCGGTAAATCCAACCTAAATCATGCAAAATTATTACTACGAATATATAGCTTTTACCTAATGTATCAAATGTGTTCTGAAAACTTTAATTCAGTAATCATAATCGTGAATTAAGAAGTCTGAAATTATCAGGGAATTATAACTTTAAAATGTATAATTTTATGTTTTACTTGGCATCGACTTAAAAATTATAAAACAATTAATAATTAGATAATTTCTGAATTTCATTAAACGGAAAAATAAATAATTACATTAACCGGAACAACAAATAACTCTGAAATTGGAAATTTTTATTTTTTACTTTTTAGTTTTAGTTACTTTGGGTTTTTTGAAGTCGGTTTCCTTTTTTTTTTTTAAAGTTAATTATTGTTTGGCAGATTCCACCTTTTTGTCGTTTCCATTGCATATAACATTTACGTTTTAATATTTCAACTTCTTTACAACAATTTCGACAATTTTCCCATCCACATCTGTGTTCTTTACAACCCTCTTCTATCATTTTGTTACCTTTTTTAATGATTTGATTACCCTTCTTGTTATTTCCTTCTTCAATCATTTTATTTCCTTCTTCAATCATTTTTTTACCTTCGTCAACCATTTTATCACCTCTTTTGAGTATTTTATTACACTTTAAGCATTTATGAAATCTTTCACAAACTACTGAATGATTTTCTAAACATTCTTGATTAAAACAGTATCTATTGCATTTTTCACAATATATTCTAGAGTCTTCTTCGTGTTTGGGGTTAAAACACATTAGGCACATTTTCTTTTCTTTTTTGCATTTATGGTCGTCTTTGATTTGATATGGTTTATCACATTTTTTACAATAATAAGACTGACCGTAGAAACCTGTCATACTATTGATTGTATATCGAAATGATTTCCATTTTTATATAAATAAACGTTCACATCTTTTTCAGGTCCTGAATATATTATGGAATTAAAACATTCGGCTGCTACGATTTTTATTTGAATATTTAATATTCTTTCTATATTCGCAATATCATCTAAAGTAAAATAATTTCTATTATATTCCCCAAGTTGATTACATAGTTCTTGAGCTAAAGTAGTTTGTAAATTTCTTCCCATTCTTATGTATCTTATATCATTACGATCATATTCTTTACCAAGTATAATATTTGTATGACTATTTCACTCATATATATTTTAACCAATCATGTGATCATTCAACAATGGAATCAAAATTTAAATTGAAAAAATCAACTTGTCAAAATTTTATCGGGGGTTACGGACCAATGAACAGTCGCTATTACACAACGTACCTCATTTTTCAGCGAAAAAATAACAATTGCTGCAGTCACTGTGGCAGCATACTGCATGTCAAATACCTCAATTACCTGTCACCTTCCACCACATTATCACTAATTTGGGCGTTTTCGTGAAATAGTCTGAGGAATATAATTCGAGTTGAGATTTCGCTGGAAAAATTTACCAATTGTGGACTCGAGTTCTACAATTTTGCTCATGACATTGATCAAAAATCACTCAACTGCGTTTCGTGATTTTTATGACAATGTCATTCGCAAAATTGCTAGGCGAACTCTCGTAACAATCGGTAAATTTTTCCGACGAAATCTCAACTCTTATTATATTATAACTGATAAGTTAATCCAACAATAACAGCTCTTGGACAACATAAATTATCTTTGTTTTTTATTTGTATTATACTTTTCTTTGTTCGTGAGTCTTCTGCTATATTTAGCAATCTTTTCGCATTAGTAGCACCTCTAGGCATATTAACTACTTCAGCATTAAACGTACAACCATATATATCTAAATCTTGATTTGAAGTTAAGATACTTTGAATATTGTTTAATAAATTATTAATATCTGAGGTTCTTGACATACCTGTTGAAATAGGGTTCCAAAGATCAGGATGATTAACCACTATATTCATTAAATCTCCTTCTTTGAAATTTGTTTTCTGTTTTACTATTTTAATCATTTCATTTAATCTCTCTCTAACAGCAGTCATTTTTTTCATAATTATGTCTGAAAGATCAGACTCGGATGTTTCCTCGTCTTCCACTAATATAACCTTATAGTAAACTTTGTGTCTCCCCCATTTTTTACTGTATTCAGCTTTTGTTTCTATTATTTTAATTTTAGATTTTTTTGAAAACTGTAAAATAACTATCTTCGAAAGCGAACGGTTGGTCGTTAATTTTTTGTAATAATTCTGCCTTGTTCATTTTAGAGTAACCTTTGATATTCTTTTCTTTAGCAATTTTTCTTAATTCTTTTATCGTTGTATTCTGAGTCGATTCGTTTTTTGACATGGTTTCATCTAATAATTCCTCTAAACTTTGCGACCCGATTTCTTTAAGAACAGTATTTAAATTCGCTTCGCTCATGAGGGCATCGCCCAAATTTCCATTGGTTTACATTATCTGAAATTCGATTCACTAGATATGTCTTTTTACTATTTTGCTTGATCTTTAGACCTAGTTTTTCAGCAATTGATTTTAATTTTTTAAAATTGAGTCTATTTAATTTATTAAACCAATCGCCTGCATTGATGAGCTCTTCGTTTAGAATTAATTTTATAAGATCTAATTTAGTCTTTGAGTTATATTGCGAATAGTTTTTTAACCCCATCTTTTTTGCGATGGCTTTTATTTTTTTAAAACTTAGTTTATTTAGCACAATCTCATTATTTGATTGTGGTGTTAAAAAATATTTATTCATCGAGGACGACTCATGTGTCAAAGATGAACTCTTAGCTGAACTCGAACACGAATTGCCTTCATTAATTTGTTCAATTATGTCGCCCACTTTTTTTAAATCACCTTTAGTAAGTTTTATAATTTCCTCAAGTCATTTTACGAAGCTGATTTTTGGAGAGCTCCATTTATTAGAGAAAAAATTATTCAAAAACATTTATGGTTGAGATTATCCTTTTAAGTCGTTAATATATTTTTCTAATTTTTCATGCCATATTTTTTTGAAATGTCTTTTTTTATATCGTATCGGAACATCCATAAAACATATATCACAAGTAAATTTATCATTTTGTCTTTTTTTACAATCATAACACACGTATCCTATTCCACATTTCTGATTTTTACTTTTAACAAAATTTGAATGAGATTTTATGGCTTTACAAATGCAACATTTTCTTAATAACGACTCATTATTCGGAGATGTTTGATTATGATCAATCTGACAATCTTCGGTTTCTCCACTCTCCATTTATTAGAAAGATATTATTTCATAATAAATGGCTCATAATACCAAAAGAGAACAGAAGATAAATATAATAATTAAAAAAGATTATACGTTAACAGAGTCTAGTATTCCATCAGTTAAGAATTTAAATAATATGCGATCAAGACAATTAGCATTAAATTTTTTAGCACAAAAAGGAGATCCTACTTCTAAATATATTACCTTAAGGCGGTATTAACGTCAAAAGGTAAACTGAAACACGCTGTACCAGATAAAAAACACGTCAACAGGGGGGTGGAGCTAAATTCTTCTGTTTCTTTCCGACTCGCACAAGTCCAAACATTTATCCTATGCTATCAAAGTGCAGTCCGCCAAGTCGGTTTTGTCAGTGGCTTGTGTTATTTCCTGCTTTATGGAATGAACTGGACGCAATTATTTTAAGATTTCAGCCTGTTCGATCAGCTGATTCGACACTTTTCTTTTTATCACGGTATCATGTATCATGGTTTTACGTTATATGCCAGGTCTGTACTCGGCCACTGTTGTACTGATCTTGACAATGTCTTTCAATTTTATTTTTTTTTTATAAGTTAATAAACACCTAATGTAATGTCACATGAATAAAAACAAATAGTGTTGTTTATTGCAATATACAGAGGGAAATGTGGAAATTTCCCAGACACAGGTATATCGTGTATCGTGATGTATTTTATTTGATTTTGGAAGTCTGTTAGTTCTGTATCATTATTTGATTTCAAAAATCAAAAATAACATTTTGTAAACATCACATTATCTTCTTCAGATAAGAGAGTGTGTCGGCTATTATTAACTGTATTATTTGTTTTTTTTTTAATTGAGATATTATGTAGTTATATACTTATACGAGAAAGGAGTACATAGTGGGTATCTAAAAAAATCTACTGTATTTAAAGTTTCAGAATTTTGCACATAACGTTTTTGTTTTCTACATATTTAGGGTGGATCGTTTTAAAAAGATCACCATGTATAAGAAAGGCTCCAAGATGTGAAAAATTTATAGGTCAATTTTAAAAAAAAAATTTGTTGTCTTCATTGAAAGTGGAAGTCCCATAAAATTTTGTAAACTAACAATTGCCTAACTTATTGAAAAGTGAAGTAAAATCGATTTTTCCAATGAGATCTCATTTCATCAAGTGTTAAGAACACACCATAATTTATTCAAATTTTTAATCTCTTCAGAGGCGGCGAGTGCATCCCGTTATAGCTTCGCGGAGCCATATTTTCAGCGTTAAATTAAAATTATTAATAATAATGGAGATAGAACTCCGTCAGTTGGGAGTTTTTAATCAGAAATTTCCTCCTGTTTTTGAATTTTTTTCCGATTTTCGATTTTAACCATCAGTCTTTGTGTTATTGCCAAAAAACTAAACCCCTTATTTTTTTAGTTTTTTGTTAATAACAATTATTGTAATTTCTATTTGCGGAACAAACAAAAAAAAAGTTTTTCTCAGAATAAAATCCAGAATCGAATGAGCTATCGCTCATATTTTCGGATCCTTGCGACTATTTTTCGCAGGTTTTCAACTACTTGACTAGACTAAATCACTGTTTACACCGAATTCTTTTTTCAATAGTTAGTAATTAAGGCCTAGCATCATTTTTAAGTTTTCTTTTGTACTCCAGAAGAACTATTATCTTAGTTTGAAAAGCCAATTTTGGATTTTATTATAGACGTTAGATCATGATAGAATTTATTCCGCCGTCTCCAATAAAATCGATAAAAACGCAAAGATAATTATTTTATTTTGGAAATATTTTTGAATTGTAGAGCTAGAGTTGTTGAAATTAAGAGAAATAATACCCACCTATGTCCAGTAAAAATTTCAAGTTTCAAGGCCTTGTACCAATCAAAAGTTAACATCAAGTGAAAAATACAACAGAAACCCTTTAGCGAATTAAAAAAAAAATAGTGTGTGTACCGGATATAGAATGGATTTTACATATAAAAAAATCTGAAAATATTGGCTACAATTTGTATAAAACTTGTACAGAATAAAAATTAATAACTCAGTCCAGAATTATTTATTTTCCACTGATAAATTTGAATAAATCGCCTATGTGAATAGCCTTGGCTTTAATTGGTATTACATAATCGCGAGTCTACTGTATTTATTTTATTAAACGGACCATACACGATCAGATTTATTTGCAAATATACTCGTATATGTTTGCAAATTGATTTGACCCTTTCAGGACAAACGTGCAAATTCTCAGCTCGTCAAAAGGAGCCCCATACAAAAATAACAACTTTTAATTTTATCAAACGTTTTTGCAAACACTAAAACTTGTTTACAAATAACGCCAAACATACTCAAATATCACTTATTTGCAAACATATTTGACCGTGTATGGTTTCTATTTAACGAAACTGTTTGTATTGACTTTACTACATATTTATTTATTGGTTTTCATTAATTATAAATTCTTTCAATAACCATTAATTTCGATGATCCACATCTGCCGCGGGCGTCCTTTGACTAGGCGGCCTATTTTGTTTTTCTTCCGTCCACAATATTTCACAACATTTCGTTCTATAAAAAACATTTCTCTCAAAACAGCGCGCAGGTTGAAAAGGAACCTATCTCAGACCCATTTGAACTATAGTACACTTTAAGATGTTTTGTTTAGTTCGCCAATTCGATAATAGGTATCAGCACTTCCTTAACCAATAACATGAGACAGATTTATCGGCGAACTTCTCTCTCTTTGACGGGAACCTTAAATTTAAAAGAGCGCGGTAATTATAATCTTTGTTAAAGTATAAACAATGAAGAAATTATAATTGAGCTAACAGAAGACGAAGAACTTGAACTACTACGAATAATTACTTTTATTTTACTCACAATTAAAAGGGGAACGAATCGTTCCTCTTTATATAAACAGATAAGTTTGATCATTGAATTTGTAACTATAGTTACAAATTCAATGGTTTGATTGATTCCGACGAAGTCCTCATGGGCGTTGCGAATTTTTAACTATTTTTAATTGATTGAAAAACAGGGCAAAATCTTTGAAAATGTTAATTTTTTTATCTACCTTGAAAATCGGGGGTGTTCTCCTTAAAAATGTTAATTTTAAAATATTCTTTAAAATCGGGGTGTTTTTACGATTTTTTCTGCTTTTCTGTTTACCCTTGAAAATTGGGGTGTTTTACCTTAAAAAGTGCTGTGTGCTGAAGGGGCCTTTATACTACTAATCAATTTTATTTGCTTCAAGATCAAATGTCACCTTTTAATTAAAAACATAATTTATTAATTTGATTTAAAGGAATAATTGTAGTTTATTGGTTGTATTATTTACCATGTTTTTTTATAATCCGTTTTCTTATCTGTTTGTACATCTGTTTTGTGTGTTGTCCATGTTGCACCTGATTTTAAACTAACTTCCCGATGAGCTAGACACGAAATTTTAAAAATAGCTATAATTAATAGATAATAGTAAATATGTAAGTCGTGTAAAAAATTGTTAGTGACAGATGAACTATTTATGCATCAATTATTATCTATTGCATGAGCCCCACGTTTTTAATTTTAAATCTTACAAGTATTTTCATAGATATTAAAAATTCAGTCACAAATCCACAGGACTATATTTTGATAGGCGCCTGTATAGCGCTAGACGAATTTATTTTATATTTTTTAGTCCGTTCTAAAACGTGGTATATTAAAAATTTGTTTTTATTCAAATAATTACTTGTTTCTAATTCATAATATTGTCCTGTCAAAAGTAAATATTCAAATAAACGCGCGCTAACGAGATGTCGCCCGAGCAGTGAGATTTTTGGCATTTGGCTTGTTGGTTGGTTTTTTCTCTAGAATAATAACGAAAAATGTATTTATGAGTTTTAAAAGAATCAAATGCTAAAATTATAATTCTCAGCGTAAATTTACGCAAAATGGTGTCCAGCGACCTGTCGAAACTGACGGAAGATTTAGAAAAGCAAGAGCTAGAAGTAAGTAATAATAGCGATGTTTAACCTAAAAGTTGTGATTTTAAAGAAATTTTTGTCGTTTTCAGGCCCAGAATGGCATACCAACACCACAAGTGTATGAACAATTATTAGCAGTATATTTATATGAAAATGACTTGTAAGTTTTTGATGAGTTTTCCTAATATAATAACTCGCCAATTTTTTATAGATGCAATGCCAAGTATCTATGGAAACGTATTCCAGCTGCAATTAAGACATCCACCCCTGAATTAACTAATATTTGGGCTGTTGCTCAAAATATGTGGAAGAAAGATTTTGCTGGAATTTATAAGGCCTTAAATGCAGTTACTTGGTCTGACTCCATTGCTAATATTATGAGCCAAGTTCAAGGTATATTGAAGAAATAGTTTTAGTTTTAGATATGATTTTTTACTCTTGTGTAACATTTTCAGACAAAGTGAGAAGTAGGTCGGTAGATTTAATAGCACAAGCCTACTCTTCAATAACTCTAGATACAGTTTCTGCAATGACTGGTTTGCCCCCTGATATTTGTGCAGCAGCTTGTGTAGAAAGGGGTTGGCAAGTGGAGGTGGATATTAAAATAGTACATCCTGTTAGACCTATAGCAGAAACATCAGGTCAAACAAGTAGTGAAGATCAGCTGTACAAACTAACAGATTTTGTATCATTTCTTGAAAATTAAATTGTATTTTTTTCTGTTTTTTGTAAATTAATTGTAAGGTAATATAGATGTTTCATTAATGACGTTTAATTCTTTTTGGGATAACCATTTTTATAAATCATTAGACCAAGAATTAAGTACTATAACATCTCACATCCTTGGGTATGGCGTTTGTAATGTCAATTTAACGTCACCAGATAAGAGGTTAGGATTTGTGACTGCAGTTTCGGTATTTCCACCTAAAAATGGTAATTAGATCTAAATTTATATTTTAAAAATGTTTTCATTTGCTTTCTGACTTTCAGCATGGAAGAATTAAAGTCAGAACTACAGAGGAACAACAATTGCAAAAACACAAGGAACAACAGAAGAAGTTGTCAGTTTATCGAGCAGGCATGAAACAAATACTTTCTACCAGAAATACTGAAAACTACGATCAGAAATGCATGGCTTTAAGTGCCCAGCTCTTAACACTTAATCCAGATATTTATACTTTGTGGAATTACCGAAAGGAAGTTACACTTCTTGAAATCAAAAACAAGTATGTATTTGACATTACAAATTTTTTGTTTTAAATTTTAATTATCAGCCAAAAGGATGAAATTAGTAATGAAGATCAGATAATCAACTTTTGTGAAAATGAGTTGCGCTTGACTGAACAGTGCCTTGTTGCTAATCCCAAGTCCTATGGATCATGGCATCATCGGTACTGGATTCTAAATCATCATCCTAAGCCAAACTGGCAGAGAGAATTTGACCTGTGCACCAAATATTTATCTGTGGATGATAGAAATTGTGGGTGAGCTTAAAAACACAATAGATTTACTGTATGAAACTTTTAGTTCACTGTTGGGATTTTCGTCGCCTTTTGGTTAATAAAATTGGTATAACTCTGGCAGATGAAATCAGTTTTTCAACTGAACGCATTACTATTAATTTCTCTAATTACACTGCTTGGCATTATAGAAGTACATTAGTACCAGAAAATCTTGTAGATGAATTAACATTGATACAAAATGCCGTATTTACTGACCCATTTGATAGTAGCACTTGGTTTTATTTACGTTGGATTTTAACTCTTCCTAATTTAAATCAAAATCAGTTACAAGAACTGTTGGAAGCATTAGAGCAATTACAAGAACTAGAACCAGACTGCAAGTGTAATTATCGCTGACTATCTCGAAATTCTATTTTTTGATCAATTGGTTTTAGGGATTATAATGGCAAAGTGTTGGCTGGTGGGATGTCTTCAAAATAAGGAAAACCAATTGGAAGTTTACAACAAAGAACTGATTAAACTAGATCCATTAAGAGCGGGACGTTATAAGGATATTTTAAAAACACTTGAATGATTGGATTGCTGTAAACCAACATTCCCTTTTGTATTCCACTATTTACAATAAAAAATTAAGATACTACATGTAATATTTTAAGAAAATGTTCTAAAAGTAAAGAAGTTGATTTGGCTAGTCATTCTACAACTCTGTTTTGATTTTCTGAAGTATTTTGTCCTCATCAAGTTGAATCTATAACAAAAGTTTTGTTAGAAAACATTCTTCATGTTTCATAATACATACTCACATTTTCCTTCATGAATAAGAGTTTTTCGTTGTTTTCGGGTTTTCCAAGGTTTTCCAAATACTTTTGCCTCATATATATTACTGTATCAATATGTGTTTTGTGCTTTGTTGCCAATTCTAAAGCTCTAAAAAAAATAGTTTTTGATGAAATCTATCAACAATTTAAAAAATGCTGGATAAATGTGTTTATAAATTTGGCTAATCTTTGATCAACATATTTTATGTATATGTCAGTAATGTTAACAGTCTGGCATATGAAAATTTAATACTCCTGATTATTAAAACAGTTATCCTATTAGGAGAAAAATTTGGTTTTATTTGCTGAGCTTTTTAGTTTATCTGCAGAACACGATAGAAAGTAGTTGGACATAAAACAAACAGGACACTGGAAAAGTAGACACAATTAGGAAATGGAAAAATGGAAAAACTGGGACACTGTTTAGATTTCATACTTTTGAGAATTTTAGCTTGCCTTATTATCGAATATGTTATAGATCTTACCGTGTCCAGTCGTACATCCTAATATTATTGTAAATTGCTTGAAAGACCATGCCGTTGTGGAGCAGAATTGACTCCGCTTCTTGAACAGAACCTCCGAGAAGAGCTATCGCAGCCTTCTGTTGACTCTTAGCCGGTAAAGTCTGCAAGAGAATATGTTTGCACATTGTTGCATTTTAATTAAACGTTAATTACTTTTAAGTATTGAATATAAAACACTGTGTCGTAGTAATTTATGTTAGCAAAAGCTTCTTCCGCGATATCGATTAAATCTGCATTAGATTGTATGGATAAAACGGCTAAGCATGCCCATAAACTTTGTTCCTTAACAGATCGACACAAGTTCAGAGCTTCAGTCCATTTATTGTCTTGAATATGCCTGCAAAAATATTTCATTAATTAACATTAAAATCCTTAGCATAAATATAGATATATAAGCACAGCTGAGAACCAATAATAGAACTACTATTTGGGTTTGGGTTTGAACGGTAACTCAGTGTGCACAAACTCCAGATCGATAGTGTCCATTTTTTTTTCTTTAGGAATGTCGAAAATTTCTGCGTTCATAACGACACGTTCCAAACCCATGTCAAAGTAGTTTTATTATAAAAATTGAAATATTTTAAAAATAGTATAGAGAAACGACCAAAAAATAATGACCTGTGTAATATAGAAGGAAACGGAGAAATGGGAACGTTAATTAAAGATCCATCAGCTCTACGAACCGAGACAGAAGTACCAAAAAAGTCGTTAATTCTTGGATTTCGTCCTAGTTCGGGAGATCCATATTGCATTGAACACAGTTTAAGTAAAGATGAATTAAAAGCCGCCGTTGGACAGTACCAGACCACTAGTTGCGTGTCTTGAATGGTCGCTATAAGATTGGCTTCGGTGTTCCATTGAAAAGATTCCGTTTTTCTACCTATAAAAAAATAAAAACAACCGTCCATGAATAAGCATATTAGACCGCAAGAATCTTTACAATTTGACAGATCGGAAAAAGAACAATAATAGTATATTATTAATAGTATGGGTAAGATCTCTAAGGCGCGCCTGAGGCTATAATGTTTTGTTTTCTTTGTGGCACGCTTTCAACAAAGTAGACCAGTTAATTTGCGATCACCTCAGAATTGAAAAACATTGGAATACGAAACTGGTCTGTCTTCCTCAATGCAGGTGCATCTGCATATGACACAGGGACGAAATTAATTCATTTGCAAGTGGATGCATTGTTTTTAAAAGTTTTATTCTTTTAGTGCGTCTTAGTGTTAGATTTTTTTTTCATTGTGTCTAGTGTTTTTCTTGCGTGTTAAGTGTCCACATTCGAGTATTTTATTGACGTGATAGTGTTATTTTATATTCATCCAACAAGTGATAACACATAATGAATCATAATAATGATAATAATAACAACAAATGAACTATAAAAAGTTTAAATCATTATCTGTTTAAATAATACGAAAAAAACCCGTGCAAATTTCTTTCGATGTTGAAGTGAGATAAAATCTTGAATTTTGGCCGCGAGATGCTGCAACCTCGTTCAGAATAGAAGAACTAAAATGTCTGGGTCGGATTTGGTTTGTGGTATTACAGTGTCCTTTTTCTTTTGGGGACAAACGAAGAACCCATGTTATTTGGAAACTTTAAAAATGAATATTGATGACCTGGGTGACCATATTTCTTTACAATAGGGACCTTCGCCGTAATAAAATACCAGTAATAAAGGGGTCCACTCGTGGTTTACTCATAGGTCTCTGACAGAAGGTTCTCTTGCGGCATGTACATTCCTGCCCGGCGTTGAACATAACTTTTTTGTTTCTGAAGATTATGGCTTGAAATTTTGATAGATTTAGAAAAAGATTGCGGGAAAATGTATTGCATTGACCGCACGGAGAACGGGGTACAGTTAATTAAAACTTCTCGTCTGGTCAAGATTGTGGATTCCCAATTTATTAAGTCCGCTGGAATCAAAATTGTCCTGATTTTTGACATGTGCAATTAAAACCACTGTGTGTGGGGACAAGTCGCTGCAGATTTCATTCCGATTAACAATAATAACAACAATTAATTATTAATAATAAACAAATTTGTAATTAACAATTATGTCTGATTTGAGGAATATGTCCTGTGAATTTTTAGCAAAATTTATTGAATTGTATTATAGATTATTTATTTCATTCATCATCGTTTCCAACCAATCTTAGGACTTTTAAATTTTTGGATTATAGTGATAATTCGATAATCCTCTATGTTCCTTTTTCAAATATGTTTTTATTTTTAATTTTCAAGGCAACGCTGAATACTATTTATAGTGTCACATTTTTTACTTATATTATTTCAAATTTCAACATGAATCGGTTTGGGGAACATTCTTTGATCATTTTTTTATGAATAAACAAATGCTGATATGGGGTTTGTAATAAAGTCTTACCCTGAAATAAGATGTCCTTTATCGATTTTTTAACCGTATATTCTAATGATCAAAACTAAACCGCTGAAATTCAATAAAAGTAAAGTCCGCTGCAATCAAAACTATCTTGATTTTTGGCAATTAAAACCGCACGTGGATAATTCACTGTGTGTGCAGACAAGTCGTTGCAGATTTCATTTCGATTCATTAGCGGCGTGTTCAATATTAACAATTAACAACAATAATTAATTATTAATAATTATCAATTAATGAAATTCATTGAATTATATCGTATATAATATACTTTCCTCCCTAATACATACAGTGTGATGATAAAGTTTGAAACAAAATCATTAATTGCGTTATGTAATGTTAATCGCTCGGTCAGGTCAATTTTTTTTTGTATGTCACCTGCTATGCAATTAAAAAAAAATTAATTGCTTGTCATAGAATTTCATTTCTATAAATTATTTCAATTAATAAATCATTTTGATCCGCGGAATATACAACTAAAAAAGAAACATTTTTTCGACAAATTGCTAATTGTCCTTGAATCTGAAGGTTCTTTGTTTATTTGTATTTGCTTGGTCTCATCGTTTATACAGAGACAAGTAACTTTTTTTGATAAATACTACAAAGTATCTTTATTTATAACTGGCCTTGGTCGGTCCGTATTTTGAGAGTTTCCAAATTCCGGAAGCTGGAAAGCATCATAAAAAATTCCTGCTGTGTTTGTGTTCGCGGTTCGCCCAATTTTATTATTTTATGATCGGATTTGTCGAGAGCTGTGATTCTATACTTAACTACTGTAAAATCCGACATCTCCTGCTCCAAAGCCCACTGTAAAATGCGACATCTTCCGCTCCAAGGCTACACCAAATTCCAAATTTTCTACCCAAGTTCCTACCCAATTATACAGCTTTCTGTATATTTCAAGCTTACTTCAGAAATCATTTTCCCGACAAACATTATTTAATTTTATAGACGAACAACAATGCTAAGGCACATGAGTTTTTTTCTAACGAAAGTTTAATTCTTGCTACAGGGTAACGTATATTTGAAATTTACGTATTGTGCGTTGTTTTTCAGGAAAAAAATTCCAAAGACATTCATTTATACTCCTAAAAATGAGGCAACTTTGTCATTTTTTTATGAATAAACAAATGCTAATATCGGCTTTGTAATACCGTCTTACCCTAAATTAAGATGTCCTTTATCGATTTTTCATAACCGCATAGTCAAATAGTCAAAAATAAACCCGTAAAATTCAATGAAATGGTGACATGTTTCCCATGCATTTGGTATAGGCTCTATCGCTGGTAAATGACAACCTTTGACAATCAGTGATTGAATTACTTTGGCAAACTGGCTTAGCATAGAAACAAAGCTTACGACTTCGCTGGTCGTCTAGATAGCTTCAGTGTACAATTTCGTTTGGGGCAACTATACTTGTGAGTACTGTTACGATTTCAAATTTACCGCGTAGCCGGTCACGGGTCTGACGAAAAGTTATAAAAAAAAGTTTCAAAATTCACTTTTTTACGTTTCAAAATTTTTTGTCTCCAACTTTCAAATTTCAGCTCATTTTCTTAATTCTTTACGTGACTTTAGATTTTTAAGCGTTGCATTTTTATGGCTTACAAGTTTATCATTTTTCAAGTTTTTCGACTGTTTAAGTTTCGTAAATTTTCTCAAGATTTCACGTAAGAACTACCAAACACAAAAAAATACAAGGTGTCCCCGGATTCACTTCCCAAAGAAAACTGTGGGATGGGCTATAGTGTAGGTAATAAAAAAATTTCGTACAGTTAAAAAGAAAAGATGATAAAATTGACATTTTTAAGATTTTTTTCTGTTTTTAGATTGTTATATATACTGTTAGGTCAATGGGGTGAATTTTAACTATGATTAAACTGTTACACAATTTATTAAAATAATTGAACAGTGACTGAGTTGAAATTAAGTCGCATGCAGGAGTAGGAATGAATATTCGAAGTGTCCAGAGTTCCGGCTGGTTCTCCTACGCCGTGGAACTAACACTCCGCATGGAAAAGTAGTCCGCGTTCGGGGAACTCCCTAACAATACACACTACCAGGTAAAGAATAGACTTGAACTTGGACTTTAAATGTTGGTATCTAGTTAGCCTCAGATACAATTTTTGTTGCCCTAAATGATATCATTTGAAAAGCTATGTAATTTCTACCTGATGAAAGAAACATATTAAATTTAGACCCAATAATTACGTCAGAATAGCGTTATAAATCGATTAATGGTACTTGCCGATTGCAGGTCCTATCCAAGAAAAATTTAAAGTTGGGCACACATCGGAAGCTATCGTGGACACAACCACAATAAATTTTAGCACTTCTCCCTCGTCTTCACCACACTGTTCCTCCCTGATTTTGACGAAAACTGATGAGTGACATTTTATGTCTAAAACTGTCACTGTGACATTTTTATCTGACAGTTTTCAATTTCGCCTGGTTTAAATTTTAAATATTTTTTTTTACCAAAAAGGGGTGACACATTGGGGTCGTTAACCCCCCTATGTTACTCCCCATTGCGAATATTATTTGTGGTCAAAATTTCATGAGGATCTGTTCACCGATTTATGCGCGCATAACATACGAACAAACAAACAAACATTGCTTTTTTATATTAGAAGAAGATTGAAGATAGATGTATGTGCTTTTACCAACTAGTTTCGACAACAACGTTGCCGTTATGAAAGCGATAAAACGATCAGAAACACCTGAGCTTCTCAATTGTTCAGTTTCTTAGCTTTTTAAATTCATCAGTTTTTAAGATTCCTTACGTTCTTGCTGTTTTCTAGTTTTTCAGTTCCATATTTTAGCAAGATTACAGCTTTTTAGGCTTTCTTAAGGTTTACAAATATTATCGGTGCTTTACTTGTTTCTTTTTCTCTCGGTTTTTCGGTTCAGTAGGTTTCTTATAGCGGCATGGTGGCACAGTGGCTAGGTATCCGCAGTTGAACCAGGGGGCCTACTGACATCGGTGGGTTTTCGCATCGGTGACTTTGTATAGTTGGTTGTCTACATTACCGTACTTACATACATATTGTAAATAAACTTAATCTAAATTGCCTAAACCGTAGATGGTTTAAATTCGAACGTCTTTCAAGTAACAACGAAGTTTCCCGCACTAATCACAACAAAATCAAGCTGGCATAACACCACAAAAGTGACGTCATTTTAATGACATTTCTCAGCTGTGACACACTTAGTCAGCGTGCAGGAGTAACCCTTGATGACTGCGACGGTGTCAATAATAGAAATCGAGACGGCTCGGTGTTTCGTCAAGGAGGCCTGAGTTTGGTGTGCACAAGGCTGATGAAGAAGATTTATTATAATTTTTGTTTGCAGTTCTCTCGGTCCTTTCTAGTTTTACTTTCCCAAGCTTCTGGGTTTTATTATTTCTTTGCTTTCTTATTTATATAGTTGCTCATTTCTTTAATTTATTTGTTTGTTTGCATCCCAGTTTCTTAACTCAGCATTTTAGTTTTATATGTCTTCTTAATTCTGTAATTCTAAAATTTTCTAGTTTATTTTTCTATTAATTTCGTATTAATAGAAATGTATATTAAAACAAAGATCGTTGTGAGTATTATTTGTAGCACATTTAGGCGAACATTATTTTATTTAAACTGATTTCCACCAACCCTTCTCTTTCAGTTTTAGTTATTGAATAATATACGTATTTTTCAGGTATACCTATATACAACAAAGACGGAATGCATGAAGTACAATGTTCAGTCCTGCAATTACCTACCAAGTTTATAGAAGATTTTGTTGTTGCTCCGCACTGAAACGATGTATAAATCTTTAGTTTTGGCCACCAATGCCAAATTTCTGGAATTTAAGGGACCCCACTGATCTAAAGCAATCGAAGTTATAGGCATAGAATGTTGAATAGTAGAACCGGATTCGTTAGAATTTCGAACGCTGCTTAAGTCGATCATATGCACAACTGAAATATAAATTAGTGAATTAATTTGAAAGATTAAAATGAATAGTTACTTTTATGATCAACGCAGTCCCTCACTGCAAGTGTGTCCGACGACAAACTAATGTGACAAATACGTAAAGAGTCGAGTCTCATATTGGGCCATTTTGGAGAAGCAATGTGTCTTCCCTGGTAATTATAAATTCCAATATTGTTTTTCTCTACCAGTAACATGTGTCTAAAATAAATATTTTAATATTGCAGTGAATTTTTGGTAATAAATACTTTTCTGCGAGTAGTAACAAAATCACTGAACCGTCTTTGAGGTCGAAAATAGCAGGGGTGTTCCAATTATTAGTGTTGTAAATGTAGCACTGTGTCGGTGTTGTAACAACCAAATTTGAATACTTTATTGCTAATTGTATTACCCTCTCTGGTAATTCGAGTTGTTCCAACGTATCATCAGTGACATTTCTAACAGTTACAGTTTTACGTTCAGTGACGGAAGCAGTAAAATTCATGTAGTGAACGTGCCTTTCGACAACATGAGCAAAGAAAACGTGTCCGTTAGCACATGCCCCAGCCAGTTGTGTACCATCGCCAGACCAGGACATTTTATAAATGCAACCCGTGTTGGGCTTTTCCAAACATCTCGACCACTAAAAATGTCAATAACTTAGTATAAAATGATGTGACCTTTTTTCCAATTTATTAACTCCGTAATAATCGCACAGTCGAATAGTGTTGTAGGAGCTTATAGCGAAGAGATCACCATTTGGTGCCCAAGCTATGGATGTAATGTGATTATCGTGTAAGCTGCTAGAAAATAATTGCTGTCCCTGACTGTTCCAGACTCTGTAGCGCCGATCTTCTCCACCAGAAACTATTAGTTCCGAAGCTGCACTCCACCCCAGACATAAAATGAGTTCTTCATGTGCTTTCCACTGTAACACATAAAATTATATTTTTCAGATTGCTTAAAGACGTTAAACTATAAAAGGAGCACATAGTTCCCTTGCAATCAATTTTCGTTTCATTTCATCACTATGTAATTTATTTCGGTGATTTTTAAAAAGTTTATTTTTATGGTATATTAAAATCGTTTGTAATACACACACACACACACATACAAATTTAATAGTTCATTTAAATTGTATTGTAGGTACTGTTCTAGACTTGGAAGGTTGCAAATCTTTCCAGTGTGTCCAAAAATCGTTTGTTAACCTCATTAAGAACAATAAAATTTTATGTGGGTGCATTATGTAAGCATCCAGTGCAGTACATCATACGCTCAGATTCGAAACAAAGATTAGGTATACCACGGTGAATGAGTATCTGTCTAATATTTATACAGGGTGGCTTATTAAAGGGGTGACAAAATTTTACTGGTGATAGGTGTAATATAAGTTTTTATAAATTTTCTTTAACGTCCGAGAAAAAATCGAAATAACAAACATGTACAGGAGCACTGGAACGTTGTGTAGTTCGGGGTATAATAGTGTATCACCAAATCTAGCGAGAGAAGCTGACGAGTTGCAGAAACTTAATACATGGTTATTAGTCTGCGGGTTTTAACTATGGGATTTCCTTCAACAGTACCCAAAATCTGCTCCTCGGCCTGAATAATCCTATATCAGTCCTACATCATGAGTGCGGCACTTTTCACTGTAGGCAAGCACCATGTCTGTCATGTCCATGTTCGAAAAAGGTTCCGCCATTATTGACAATTAAATTACACCACAAAGAATAACAATTGAAAACCAAAATGAAAAAAAAAACTATAGTAAAAAAACATAGTGTAAACTAGCGTGTCATACTCAGCTACTAAAATGGTAATAATTTCAGGTTCGGAACTCATTAAAATACGATACTAACAAGGCAGCATCGGCATGACGAAATTTTATTACCAAGTGGGCGACGGAGAGAAAATATGTCTAAAATAATCCCGCTTTCTTTCAGAAACGGTTCAACCAATTTGAAATCTACAAATGGGATTGTATTCAAGGTCTTACGATGATTCACGCTATAGGGCATTTTTTTTTTAATTTTTGATTTTTTTTTTTGGTAATTTTCAAAAATTCCAAAAATTTCAGGTAGTCATTTCAATTTCCTGCAAATGTCAAGCATTAATCCGTTTTAAAAATTCCAATATCGTAAAGAGCGCGGGCCGGAAAAGGTTTTGAAAATTTCCCTTTGTTCTTTGCCGACGCGACGTCCCGCTGCAACTGCTGTATTATTGAAAGGAGTCGAACAGTAAAACTGACTGGGAGCATACTGACGTATTGTTATCATTGTTATTCCGCCACTTATGTTACAACAAACAATCCCAGAAGTAAAAGAAAAACACCTTATCCGAAAGTTTGTTATAGTAGTCCAAGCAATAATTAGACTTTTTAGAAGAAATAATTTATAGTTTTGAAAATTTGGTTATGAACTCCTAGCAGGGACCCAAATAAAAATCCGAAGAGTTCCCACCCCCGAGTTTTCCCAAAAAACCGCCCCCGAGCGTCACGTCATGAAGCTATTCTGCATTTTTCTCGTAAACGGTAACTCCGACGAGAAAATGTTACAGAAATTATTATACTCTCCACTAAATTCTGCATAAAATTGGTCTTATGAAGTTTTTGTAGATCTCCCACCCAATGTTTAGTTTAAATGACGTTGGAAAATGAGTATAGTTTTCAGCGCGACGGAAAATATTAGTTCACCCCCGTTTTTTGCGCCGATTATCTCGAAAACCATTAGTGGGAGCAAGAAATGTATATAAGCAAAATTGTAGAGCAGGCTTTTCTGTACAAGGTCCATATTGAGTAAAAGATTGAATTGTTATTGGTCAACAAAAAATTGTTTATATCTGTGCATTTTATTTCTTGAGCCTTAATTAACTAAAGTTAATAAAGCTGCTTAATTATTATTATTATCATATCCTTGAAGGTAAAGGCGGGAGGAGAGGTGTAAGAGGGGTAAGGCCCATCTGTCCCCCAAATCATACTTTTTAGAAGAAATAATTCATAAAGGTTTGAAATTTTGGTTATGAACTCCCAGTAGGGACCCAAATAAAGATCCGAAGAGTTCTAACCCCCAGAGGGGAGCTTCATCCCCATTTGCCCAAAAACCGCCCCCGAGCGTGATCTCATGCAGCTTATCCCCATTTTTCTCCTAAATGGTAACTCCGACGAGAAAATGTTATAGGGTTTATGTTCTCCATTAAATTCTGCATAAAATTGGTCTCAAGTTTTTGCAGATCTCCCACCCAACGCTCATAAATGACGTTGGAAAATGAGTATAGTTTTCAGCGTGAAGACAACCCCCGATTTTTGCGGCGATTATCTCGAAAACCATTAGTGGGAACAAAAAAAGGTATAGGAATAAAATTGTAGAGCAGTGTTTTCTGTACAATGCCCATATTGAATAAAATATTTGCAGTAAATTTTTATTGGTCAAAAAACGGGGGTGGTCATTTTCCAACGTCATTTATGAGCGTTGGTTGGGAGATGGCAAAAACTTCATGAGACCAATTTTATGCAGAATTTACTGGAGAACATAAGTCCTATTACATTTTCTCGTCGGAGTTACCGTTTACGAGAAAAATGCAGAAAAGCTTCATGTGGTCACGCTCGCGGGCGCTTTTTTGAACAAAAGGGGATGAAGCTCCCCCGGGGCTGTTAGGACTTCATAACCAAAACTTTATAAATTAGTTCTTCTATTCGGCGTTTTTTCGTCAAATTTGTTTGGACTGTATCTATAAACGGCTCGGCCAATTTGCCTGATTTCTTTTTTGTTGTACATATTCATAATTATCAGGACAAGGTTTGTATGAAAGAAATTTTTTGGGAAATCCACTGAAAAATTGGAAAATTCGGGAAAAACTTAAAGTGCTTTTTCTATGGGATTCTGGTATAAACTCAAGACCATAACTAACGATTCGAATGATGGATATGCGTAAATCTTTTTGTAATGGGCGGTAATATTTAGACCTCGAGTTCTATTTGGCTTGACAATTTAACTTCTAAAATGTAATGGCAAATAGCTACAAAGAACTTGTCGCTGGAATAAAGTTTCTCGAAAAATTGGCACTAAAATAATTGTCCTAATGGTTATTTATTTTCAAATTGAAACATCTCATTGGTTGACATAAACACAAGTTAAATTGTCAATAGTAATAGCACGAGAGGTCAAAATATTGCCGACAATAATTTTTGCGATTTAGATACGAGTTCTAGTTGCGACGAAAATAATAAAGTGCTTACATTTTGAAATTTAAACATCTCATTGGTTGAAAAAAGTTAAAATTCAAACAATTACAATGGAATGTCCAAATATTCGGACAAACTGCAAAAATTATAATTTTTTTATACAGTCTCGATCATAACTGAGGATAGGAACGGCATATTTGGTTGATTCTTTTTTGTTCTGCTCGTTATGTTCCCGAGATGGAAATAACTTAATTGAATGTTTGAATTGAAAAAAATTCGGGAAGTTCTGGAGAAAAATCCGGAAAAACGCATCACAGCCTAAATAAAAAAAAAAAAAACATTTTTGTTCTTACTTTTGTGTTAAAAAAATCATCACATCATTCTGTCCAAAAAAATATATGTATTGAAATTTGGGCAGGACAACATCTGTCGGGTCAACTAGTAAAATAATAATTATACAGTTCGCACCAACAGTAAGGATCTATTGTATGTATTGCTTATGAAATTCGTAATTCAGAAATATGATCGTTATGAACTTGGACCTACAGTTTCTGAGATACCGATTTTTAAACTTCGGCTTTACCAACTCAGATAAGATTTTGCCCGTTGATCCGCGGCCAAAATCCTAGGCCATGTACAAAGTATTTGATAAGCGCGTATTATTATTTGATAGATGAAATGTTTCTATCAAAAACATAAAAATTACGTCGCTTTCAGACTTGTAAAGGTCTTGTAAGATTAAAAAAAAAGTAGATCTAGAGTTAATAATTTCTTAGTTAAGAACTTCATAACTGATACAAATATGACAAAAACATTTCATTAAAAAATAATGTCAATGACGTCATTGAGACAAAGAGCGTGCGTAACACAAAAAATGACAAAAATTGCTTCAGCTTTATTGAATTTATGCCTTACTTTTGGTGCACACTGTATATAGGTAATAAGAATAAAATTTATAATACAGACTTTATTATTTACATTTATTCCGATTAAACCTTCTTAATTATCAAAATGTGCGGTTCACAAAGTAACAATTAAGAGTATATTTTATGTAGATTTGGAAACTAAAAAATTCATCCTTTTTTTGTAGAAACAAATAAATAAAAGTAGGTTTGAATAGAAAATTCAATAAGCTTTAAAATGATGTATCACACGACTCCCCATGCCATTTGAATTTTTTAAAGGGCTGGGTCCCCTAAAAGGGTAAGATATAAGACTTGAAAATTTGGTACAATTTGGTCCCCTTTGATAACAAAATTGACGTGTTCTAGCGTTTTCTTCTGTCTTTCGAAAGTATAATTGTTGGGGGTACAAATTTTAGTTGACACACTCTGAATATTATGATACAAGTGCTACTTTCCGAATACGGCTATGATGCGAGCGGAAGTGAGTGTTGCTGGAACCGGTTCTGCAGTTCAATCTTTAGACCTTCACCCGTCTTAGGTGCTTGGCGGGGCGGTAAACAACAAAGGAAAATTTTCAAAATCGTTTTCCGCCGGCACCGTTTGTGATATTAAAATTCTGAAAACACAAACATTTTTGATATTTACAGGACATAAAAATGTATACCTCAGATTTAGAAAAAATGCAAAGTTAAGCAAAAAAAAAGTTTTTTTTTTAAGTTTATTTTTTATTTTTAGAATTGAACAATTAGTTCCACTTTAGCCTTAATCGTTCTTTACTACATTCAGCACCTTTACCTTTACCCATCACTGCCAGCGGGCTCCAATAGTGATTTGTGGAAATGGTTATTTTAATTAAGAAAAAAAATGTAGTCGAAGTCTAATAAGTCTATCCTATCCTATCACCAGTAAAATTTTCTCACCTTTTAAAAAGCCACCCTGTATTGTGATTATTGCTAATTACCCTTAAAGGTTTCGTGTTGGGCGCCAATTGCTTTACGACGATGAATTTTCCTTGTGTATAGGCGATGCTTTGACTGTCGGGAGCCCAAGAAGCCCCGTAAACTGAATTGTCACTGGAGACAACAATAGATCTCAACATTCCACTTCTGGACCATATTTTTATGCAGCCATCTTCGCCAGCGGTCAAAAGTCCCGCACCATCATTACCCCATTGCCCCACAAGAATAGCGCCCTTATGCGCTTCAACACTTCTCTCTATTCTCCCAGAGCGATTCATTATGTGAAATTTTCCATCAGCGGATGTTATTAATATTAAATCGCCGTGTTTTCCCAGCGTACCACTAGTTCTGGGTAAAAATTGCATATCGATTGGGTAGAGGTCTTTGTTTAGCTGTGTTATTTTTTTGGACTGCATGTTTGAAACGGACCAGGATAATAATTGGCCATCATCGCTAAAAATTACGAGAGGTTTTTGTAGTTTTTATGTTAATAGGGTTATAATTCTTACCCGGCTGAGTAAACTTCTTCAGTGCTACTCCAACCAACGCAAGTGACTGGAGCATTATGGGAGGCGGTTTTCGCAATGGATATTTTTAATTTCATTTTTACTAATTTTTAATTGTAAACGAATACAACGAAAACACTGTTTACTTTGGGAACTTGAAGTTATGAAAGTGCTACGTTCGCTGCGGGCTGTTTGTAATGTGGTTGTTATAGAAACCACCTAGCAGTTTGATACGGGGTTTTCTCGTTATTATGATGTAGGAGGATAGATTTATAGTACAAATTCTACCTATAAGTGTTGTTAGTTATTGTTTTTATATTAGATTGTTATTTTTCCCCATTAGCAAATAAAAATAGAAATTCTATTTCAATATTGATGTGGACGATTATCGCAGAATACCATATCGATTCTAGCAAATAATGTATTATTTGTATATTAAAAAAGAGTCATCAGGTGGTATTTAGTGACAAGATATTTGCAATTATATGAATTTTGATCGAACTGCTAATTATTATCGACTTATCGAATATTTTGTTGCTTTCGTATCAGTCGATTTGTGTTGAGAGTAGACAACGTCGTAGAGGAAGATTTATTCTTTTTTTTTTTCGTTTTTTTTTTTTTCAAAAGCTGCAAGACATTGGATTGATACCATTTTATCTTTGTGCAAACATAATTATATTCTTTTCTATTTTCATGTAGAGTCGTTGTTCAGCAATCGACATTAGCGACAAAAGGCTGTCCCTCTTTCTGTCACTCACGTATAGTGCTTCTACTGACGCTACAATGGTCGACAATTCATTAGATTGTACGAACAATAGGGGAGAGGGTGTTTTTCTCATACTCGAGAACCCCTAACAGGACACGATAAAGTGCATAAAAACCCCGCTGCGTCAATTTAATAATGTTTCCGCTCACACGAGCATTACCCCAACCCGCTGTGTTTGTTAGGATTAAATTTTTAGTTCCTTATCGGAAGGAGAATTGCCACTTCCCAATGTTTCTTTGTCTTTTGATAAAGAAACGATTTTGTTTCTTCCGATAAAATATGTTGACAAAGTGGTAACTAGAGAGACAGAAATGAGCGTGTTTGTGGGCTTCAAAACAATGTATCAATTTTATTTTCGGCATGAACAAATTATAGTTAAGTTGAGGCGTTCCATAACAAAACTTGCCTTATCCATTTTTTATCTGCATAAGCATTACTTCTCTAAAAAAATACAATCATTAAGTATTTGGTGATGTAAAATGTAGTATCACAACAGAACTTGCTTTATCCAAGTAATTTAAGTTTTGCGAATTTTTATAAACACATGCCCGTGCAAGTAAAAAATAAAATGTTCATACAGGAGTTAAAACAACCCACACTTGTTAGGTAGTGTTAGTTAGGTGGCAGTGCTGAAATCAAATAAATTATCTACTTGTCATTGTTTGATTGTGTCACCGTATTTAACGTTTAATTTGTTGAAATTTGTTGAAACACTACTGTTAACAAGCATTGTTAGATCAGAAATAAACAAGGGGCGTAAATAGCAAGCAAACCCTGATACATGGAAAAGCACAAAAAATTTGAACAATTCTTGTTTAATTGCAGGCATCAACTTAAAGTTTCACCCAAATTTCCTTCGTGTAAACCCCATGGATAGACATATAAATTGTAATAGCTTATTCAATTCTCTATCCAAACCTACATTTATCGATTCCTTTCTACAAGAAAAACATGAATTCGATATTTTCCAAATCTACATAAAATACTTTTGATTTGGAAAATAGAAAATTCATCCTTTTTTTTGTAGAAACAAATCGATAAAAGTAGGTCTAGATAGAGAATTGAATAAGCTTTAAAATGATGTATCACACGACCCCCCATGCCATTTAAATTTTTTAAGGGGGTGGTCCCCCTGGCTAAAGGGGTGAGATCTAAAACTTGAAAGTTTGGTATAATTTTGTTTCCCTTGATAACAAAATTGACCTGTTTGAGCGTTTTTTTCTGAATATTTCGAAATTGTAATTGTTGGGGGGGACAAATTTTAGTTGGGACACCCGGTATATAGAGCGCTATGTAGCATGTAAGTTTAGTTTACTCATCGCCCTGATGATGCCAACATTGTTGGCAAAAGTGATCCAGACAATTGTTTTGTTTTTGTCTTCAATTAGTTGTTCGCAAAACTGCAAGCGGCGGTCTGGATCGTCCTCGTTTAATTCGTGAATCAATTCTGTTCTTTCCCGTTAAGTTAAACGTTCAATTTTTTGTTAACGGCAAAGAGAATTCGCTTTTAAAAAACTTGCTAAATGCCTCTTTCACACTCTTACTAAAATACTCAAGTGCTGTTTTTAAAAGTTAAAAATAAGTTTAAATGTGTTATTTTCTCAAAAAAAAGTAGTTATTCAATTTTTTTACGCCATCATTTAAGTAGGACCATCTATAAAAAACAGCAGAAAAAATGGGGTTTTCATTGATAAAATCCAAGGATGACGTAATGGTGCAAAAATAAATGACGTCACAAGTAAAATTTAAGGTGGCTAATTGCAATTATCACCACACTGTATAATTATGTATATCTGGATCGAACATTAGTTTAATAAAGGATCTAAAGAATTTCGCCCTGTGTTTTTCGTCGTTTGTCCAATATAATTAGGTATACTGATATATCTTATTCGGTGATTAGATTATTATGTGCCGATGGATGTGGGGGTCAAAACCGAAATTCTGATAGCTATGTGTTGCTATTTTCTCTTGACTATTTAATTCATCTGTCATTTAATGTTCATTAACCAATGAAGAAACTTAATTTTAGTCATTTCCACGGTTAACAAAAAAATTGCATAGAATATTGTACTAGTTATGGAAAGGAATATTTTAAACAAATGAAAATCTTTATTCAAACTTTATTTACATCGAAAATGAACACAGAAATATTATTTTCTAACAAATTGAAATGTACAAGTGGAGAAACTGACATTGGAATAGTTTTGTAACAACCCCCTGTTTTTTTTTTGTAATATTTTCAACACTATGTATTGCTGTTGCTAGATCTCACCTTCTCCACTATTTGTTGATGGTGTTATTTGTCTAGTTGCAAATAACACTTCATGGAATTACTGTTGTTGTGCCAAGTTATCTATATATTTAATCGGGGGTAAATACACATTACAACAAAAATGTTGCAAGAAATTTTGTTAATGAATTTTGTTGTGGAATTTGTCGTGTATTAATCTCCCTAAAATACACTCGGGCTTGATTTTTAATCGGATAATTTTATTTTTACACGAAAGTTTTGTTGCTACGAAAAAAACTCGAGATTAAAACCATGACAAAATTGCGCCAGCTTTAGATATTTAAAATAAAATATAATATAATACATAAAACTAAATAAATCAATAATTCAACACAATAACTAGCAGCTTTTATCCCTTCCCACTTATTGTCCCTCTTCTCCACTCAACCTTCCTCATCCATTCGATCCCTCTTCCGTCCTCATTCAAAATTTCTTCTCTACTCTCATCTCTCCCTCTCAATTCTACGCATTCCTTCAACAAATGCTCTATCGTCTCCTTTTTTTCTCCACACATAATGCATACACAATTATTATCCTCACTTCAATATTTATTCTCTCTCTCCTCATTTCCACATCTAAATCTTGCTATTATCACTCTCTCTTTTCTACTCTCTCTTCCTACGTACTTTGGCATTTCTTCCGTTATTATTTTTTCATACTTCCCATTGTACCTAGACTCCCTACTTCTCGTTCTTCTTTCCTGCACTTGCACATCTCTATCTCTCTGCACTAATTCATCTGTCATTACTCTGCCTCTCTCTCGCATTCTTTCTATCTCCGCGCCTGCATAACCGTTTCTTTCGAAATATGCCTCC
The DNA here is from genome assembly GCA_963583935.1 of Diaperis boleti. NCBI lineage: Eukaryota > Metazoa > Arthropoda > Insecta > Coleoptera > Tenebrionidae > Diaperis > Diaperis boleti. The sequence continues at coordinate 24,375,718 of OY757247.1, read as the reverse complement.
CTCTCTTTCCATATCCCCTATTTCTTTCCTTTTTTCTTTCAAACACTCTTGCAAAATTCTGGACTCTTTTCTCTCTATCACTCTCTCCTCAAATCTTATTGCTCTTTTTCCTGCTTCTATTCTTATTCCATCTCTCTTTGTTTCCTCCATCACTATATACCCCGGTGTCTCTCTCTCTACCCCTAGCACCCATTTCATATATTTTCCTTGCACCCCTTCCAATCCTTCTTGCTCTCTCCATCCCCATTTTTCCGCTCCATACATCATCACGCTTTTCACCCAACTATCAAACATCATTACTCTCCTTCTAAAATCATGTCCAAATTTTCTCTCTCCTATTCCCCATACATCAGCTCCTATTATGTTATTTGCTTTTTTCACTAACTCTCTCACATGTGCTGTTGGTGTGTTTCTTTCATTCATCACATAACCTAAATACTTAAATTCTTTCACTTCTTCAATTTTCTCTTTTTTCCATCTCCACTCATTTACTTTTCTCTTACCACACCCTACATTCACCGTCAACTTTTTCCTCCTCATATATTTCTCCATGTTTCCTATGATTTATTTCATACTTTTCTCCTCTCTCGCTAGCACCACCAATCCATCCGCATATGCTAAAGACCGCACTTTTTCTTGGCCCACCACAACCCCCCCTGCCTGCCCCTTCTTGAACATCTCTTCTATATCTCCAATAAAAGCTGCAAACAGGCTGGGGCTTAGTGGACAACCTTGTCTTACTCCCTTAGATGTTTTGAAACATTCACTTACCCTTCCATCCACTCTCACTCTACTTATCGTCTCTTCATATATCTCTTCTATTTTTGTTACCAGATGCTCATTTATCCCTCTCTTTCTCAAGCATTCCCACAGTAAATCTCTTTCCACATTATCAAAAGCCGCCTTCAGGTCCACAAAGAATGCATATATCTTGCCACCCCTCTTTTTTATCTCATTTCCTGCTATGTGATTCAAGATATATACATTATCCATGGTCCCTCTACCTTTCCTAAATCCCGCCTGTCCGTCTGGTAACACCCCCCTCTCATTCATTTCCTTCATCAGCCTCTCTTCCACAATCATCGCGTATACCTTATATGCTGTATTTAGGAGAGTGATCCCCCTATAATTACCTATAATTACACTCCATTCATTATCTCTATTTTTTTTTCTGTTGCGTTTCTTATGTTATCGCTCAGTTCCCTCACCTATTTGCTTATCTCTGCATTCACACTTCCATTCTTTCTCCCACCTTGAATTTCTCTATTTCATCCCATGCTTCTTCATTTACCATAACATAATCAATAACTGTCTCCCCTCTTGATCCAATATACGTGTACTCCCCTTTCTCATCTCCCCTGCAGTTCCCATTAAGTATGTCCCACCCTCTTTCTTCTACTAAGCTAATCCGTACTCTCCCTTTTGCGTTTTCTGTTCCATCTTTTGTTGATCTTCCTTCTATTGTTTCTTGTTTCTCTTCTATCCGTCTTCCTTTTCCCCATATTCTTGCATTAAAATTATTTTTACAACACTTTCTTTATAAATCTCTCTGTTATCTTTGCCAATCTTTTAAGCTTTTACCCAACTGTTCCTTCAAAGTGGCGGCTAGAATGCTCCGCTCTGCTATAATCTTGCAATACTGACATTGTTTCCACACTGATTTCTTGGTGTTCGTATGGTGCTCTTTGGGACACATTTATTCACTCCCCCTCTATTTCAAAGGGAACAGTTTCCAAACCGATTTGAAGTCATTTTGCGACAAAAATTAATTTGACAGATAATGACAGAAACAGTTTTCAAAGCATACTGTTTACATGAATTGTTTAGAGCTAGAAGCATTTTATTCATTGATAACAAGCTACGCAGCTTTTAATCAGTTATAAAACCTACCTAGCTTTTAATCACTTAGCAACTTATGTCATTGGTCAAAATTTGAAAATATTATTGCGATGATTGGTCGAGTATTCATGGAGTGTATTAATTGATGAACATGAATCAATTTTAACCAAATAAAACAGTCTGTACTGCACCGATTTTGGTCATTGTTTTTTTAAATGAAAGACATTAACAAGTTTTATGTGAAGATTACTTTTCATTTTTAAAAATTTCACAGGTTCATTAATTATTTGCAAATCATTTTAGGGGAAAAGCGGTCCATTACAGTCGTCGATTTAAATGAGCGTGAATCGTTTTAAGTGAGAAGTTGGATAACTGTAGCTAAATATAGGTATCTTAGCCCCTCCCCTGAGGTTGGGTGAGCAAGTTGTAAGACATTTATACCTCTGGATGGATGTTTGGGTGCGGGGTGTGAAGAGTGTGAAATAGAGGACGAATGAAGTTGTGCAAAATACAATTCTTTTATCACCTAATTTTTCTTGGCGAAAAATTGGTTTACCAATTCCACAATATTTTCGTTTAACTGACCTGCGACTTTCTCAACAAATCAATCGAGAAGCGGGAGATTTATTGTTTAATCAAATGTATGAGACGGCTAATAATGAACAACGTGCCGTTATTGATCATATACTTCAAGAGATTTTTCAACACAATACTGGTAGTAATGTCTTCTGTTTGGTACATTCGATGGTCTCCGTTTCTACATTAGCGAACAACTCAATCAGGAGCATCTTATACCGCACAATGAACAAGTGTTTACGCAAAACATTGTATATAAAGAAATTATTCCGTCTTAAGTTTTTTTTAATTATTCAGACAAGGCAAATTAAAAATTGTAATATGTAATATGGTAACCAGTCTTTATTCAACACTATCTACGTAAGTATTAACTTTTTTTTTTAATTTTCCAACTCGCAAGGACCAACTTTGTATCCAATCCAGATTTTTCTGCTTCAAATTTTACCTATTTGTCAATTTCATGAATTTCAACTGAGGAGTTTTTTTTACAAGTGGCTGGATTCCAATATGAATGGGGCGTCAAAAAGATTCTGGCTGTCCCACCTATCCAAGGTATTACTGTACTCTCAAAAAAAAAAAAAAAAATTATTAAAAACCTTTAAAAAATGTTGGCAGATACTTTCATACCTCACTGGCCACATATTAACATGTGTCTACTTTCACATCCCCGATTGTCCAATTCTTATTTTAAAAAAAATTGTTTTGCATTTTCCAGACACTGCAGACTACAGAAACATTTTCAACATTGGAAGTTGAGTAAAAAATTTAAAACAGCTAGGTCTATGGCACAATTTTCTTTAGCCAAAAGATTTATTAAAAAAAACCTCCAAAATAAAAAATAGTGATTTGGGTGAAGGAACACTTGGTTTTCGCCAACTTTAAAAGAATGGGTGTGGCATTAAAATAGTAAATTTTGTGAGCGAAATAATAATAGTGGTGAAAATAATAATTTAAGTATATAATATGGTTTTATCTTATTGTGTTAGAACAAAACTAATCAAATCCATTATATCGAAACAAAACTTGCCTTATCCATCTCAATAATGATTTTTTCAAAAAAGTATTTAATGCGTTTGATGAATGTGAAATTTGATGAATTACTATCAGTATCAGTATAACTGCTTTGTAAATTGTCCACAAGAAATTCTTAATGTTATAGTAAGATGCGTCAAAGTTAATTTCTTATTATGCCGTCATTAAGCACGTTTCCCCTGACTATCCTTCAAAATCGTTGGGGATGGTTGACGCGGAAAATTTATGCAGATGAAGAACAATATGACGAGAAATGCTATTACGGAAGCTTAGAACAATATTCCTCAAAATGTAATAAATTCATTGTACTTTTCAATGACAAACAGAAAATTATAAGTGACTAATAAGAATGCATCATAAAATCAAATTAATATTTATTAGTAACTTTATTTCAGGGTTGGATCAATCAGTTGTCGCACCTTTAGATACAAATTTTTAATAAAGTGTAAATTGAAATATTGTTGGAGACAGAAGTAGAACCGCTTAATGCAGACCAAATCGAACTCAATATGTTTTGATATATGAGTGTGGTAAGAGTGAAGTATTAGCATAATTGTTTCAGACGTATTGTATGAAATAAATTGGATGATACTTTTCCCCCTTGTTGAATACTGACATGAGCTTATATTTGAGCAGGGTTTCAGATGGAGGAACTACATTTGTGTACAGGGTGATTGAAAAAATAATTTATTTTTATTCCGGTTTAATTACGTGCAGGAAATCATTTAAGGACAAAATCTTGAGGCACACAAAAATTCAAAATAATATTGTTCTCTAATATAGTTTCTACAAAATTAATCACAGAAAAACACGCTGAAATTCAAACAGCGCCATAATGGCGACCAATGATAATCGAGCAGCTGACCATCTGGCAATGCTGTATTAAGAGGACTCCGTACGTTGAAAATAGTGTCGATTTTGTGGCTTACTGGATTTGCTGTACAGGCGTTATTTTTCAACATTTTTTAATTATTATTTATTTATTTGAAACTACAGGCCCACTTCTACAATTCGGTCAGACTAAATTGTAAAAAAACTTTCAACTTTATTTTCATCAATTTCAGCATTATTAGTTACTTAGTAACCTAAAATTTCCAATTTATAAGAAAATCTGTTAAATTAAACGGACGTAAACAGAGATATCGTCCACGACCACGATAGATACGAGTACATAGGTAATATGTATATTTTCAATCCACACAAGACATATTCCTTTTCCATTTATTACGTAAAAAAAGTCGTCGATGCTGTCATCGCTTTGGCGTGAATCACCCTGTATACAAAAATGCAAAAGCAGAAAACATGAAATTGTCTAATATAAAAATCGAGATAAAAATTAACCAGTTGGATTTTTTTTTCAAAACAACGGTAGGTATATGACTTATCGAATGCATTACTTTTGTACTTTCTGAGATATCGATAATTATACATGATTTGTTCATGTCATGTTCATATCTACTATTGTTGTTAATATAATTTTGAATTACGATTTTATATTTTATTAATAAATTAATAAATATACAAAAATACCATAATGCTTTTTTATTTTTAACAAACAAAAACAGCAAACGTGATGGAAGATCCTGTAATGAGATTTACTATTTCTGAGCGCGCGCAAGCATTTTCGTGTAATTATTATTGTTGGTCACAGTCGAGCAGTCCACCACCACCATAAATGGGGGTTTTTCTATGCCATCCACAGTCGGCATATTCGGCACATTATCATCATCGGAACTCGGCTGTATTCCCCTTCATTCCCTACTTTAAAAATTGTGGCGGGGGTAGCGTTGAGAAAAATCCGGCAAATCTGAAGGTCGACAATCGTACGGATTCCTCTTAAAATGCGAACTACAAGAAACCAATCAAAATGGTCACCACAGACTTTGGGAAAACCGATTTTAAATAGATAGGCATTACCCATTTCTCTCTCGTCTCGTAATCCATTGGGACACTCAAAAATATTTTTTCTACTTTGGTGTCATAATTGAGTTTTTGTGAAACTAAAAGTAGTGTCACAAAGGAACTTTTTGTGAAACTGTTTTTGGTGTTTTTTTTTTATACGTATTAAGTTGGTATTGAGCATTTCTAGCCAACCCCTGTCGAGGACAAGCCAAGTGTCAACGTTTCAGATAAAAAATATAACCACAAACACAACAAGTTCTACCTAATCCTAAAAATCCCTAGAATATTTAAAAAGCATTATTTTAACATTTTCATAAAACGAAGAGCTCCAAAGTAGAAAAAATAGTATATTACACTCGTTTAACGAGGCATTGTGACATTCGTTCTATTGGGGCACTTCTCGCTGCGCTCGTCGTGCCCCAAACCCACTCATGTCACAATGAAGCCTCTTGTTAAACTCGTATAATAATGTACTATTATCCAACACTTGTTTATTATGTAGTCATAATAACGCCGGTTTTGAGTGGATTATGAGTTCTATAAGACACATCGACGGTGAAAGTTCAATATGTCGTAAGTCTGATTTTACCGAAATTGAGATTTCCCGCCAACAATATTCACATTACCACCGTGCGTTCTCCTGAAAAATCCTATTGGCTTAATTTAAATAGAAAGAACCAATAAGTGCACAAAACAATATGTCGAATCTCTTAGTCTGTAGCAATTTGTCGTAAGTCCTTAGTTTACCGCAGTACAGTGTTGGGAAATGTGTGTTGGTCTGGTTACTGGTAAGTACAGCAAAGAAAATTTAAACCAAGTAGCGTATAATAAACGTGACAGATTAATGAGTTTAGTATTTCACCAAAACCAGGTTTTTCTTTAAGTGAAGTTAGAACTTTCAGCTAAGAATGGATCTGCTGTTTCTAATATAGAGTTAGGCGTTATTGACAATTTTAAATTCTTCCTAAAATTTGACGTACGACTTATTTTCTGATGCGTTTTAATCGTTAACATCTTACAATTTTTCGATACAATACTAAACAGAATAATACCAAATAACGCAATTTTTGATTGTTATAGGGTTGCAAACACCATGGCAAGTTCCAGTAGAAGTAAACGTTTAGTAGCAATGTGTATTAAGAACGTAAACGATAAACCCGCAAAGAGAGCTCAACCTGTTAAAAAATTAAAATACGACACCAAATCAAACAATGAATTGACGAGTAATAATCTCGACATCATGAATCTGCCCATACAAATTGTTGGGTATCAACATCCGTATTTTCAAAACCATAATAATCCGGGTGACAACTTTTGGAATATTACAGCAACTGACGACATCGCTTTAAACTCGGACGTTACAGAGAAGACTGATAATAATCTTGTAACAGACTGTGATACAATGAAAATACAGGACAGTATTCCTATGCAGTATGTGCCAAATAAAAAAGACTTTGTATATGATGTAGATATTAGTGATCGTAACCGTTTTGCAACTACTGATTGTTGCGAAAATATTAATAATCCAGAATAAGAGTAATTCAGAAGACTTTCAACCCATAGAAGAAACTGGCTTGGAATTACATTGTACAAATATCGACGAAAATGGGATTACTCAAAGGGAATCAAACACAATAAATAGTACTATCTGTTTCGAAGTCGAAAAACCATTAGAAATCCACAGCAATGATGATTTTGATCCAACAGAAGAACCTGCTGATACTGATACGAGTGATAATGATTTTAGTGAGCAAGAAATGAATGGCATTAATGAGCAGCAAAATTTAAACACTCCACCAAAGAAAGAAAGAAAAATAAATGCAAAGAAACTAAACAAAAACTTGAGAGAAAAATCAAAATATCAAAGATCAAAATAGAACATTTCATGACAAGCAACGCGAAGAGCGAAAGTTAGGACAGCCCTGCAAGTCTAAGTTTTGCCAAAAATCTAGTAAACGTGGATGTAATAAAATTTCGGAAGAATCTAGAATCAGCATTTTTACGAAATTTTGGGACAACCTGTCTTGGGGTTGAGAAGAGTAAAGACAAAGAAGCTAGCGAAAATGGAACCTCTCATACCTTAACAATGGACTTACAGGCAGTTAAAGTATGTCCCTCGATTAATGCAAGCTCAACTTATTATAAAACAAAACTTTGCGTGCATAACTTTACTATCTTCAATTTGGCCAGTAAGCATTGTACATGTTACTGGTTTAATGAAACGGAAGGTGATCTCCAAGCATCGACTTTTGCCACCTGTTTGACCGACTACATCAGAAGAAATCTCAATGACTCCAAACCAATAATTATTTATTCCGATGGATGTTTCTATCAAAATAAAAACTCAGTTATGGCTAATGCCCAGAAATTTCTTGTAAAAGGACACACCCAAATGGAGTTTGACAGTGTCCACGCTGCAATAGAAATAAAGATCAAGAATAGACCAATACATTTACCAAGTGACTACTCTACATTATGTGAACAATCTAGGAAGGATCCATACGAAACAATCACTTCAAACCACACTTTTTTCAAAGACTTTAAGAAAAACATGGCGTACCATTCAATCAGACCAGGCCGAAACACAGGTTACCCAACTGTTAATGATATCCGAGCACTACAATATTTACCCGACGGAGTTATTAAATTCAAGACAGATTTTGACAGTGATTTACTCGACCTTCCGATCAGACCTAAAACTATAAAACTTGAAGAATTTCCACCTCTACATAATAGCCGCTTACCGATTAAAAAAAAACAAATATGATCATCTGCAACAATTAAAACCAGTGATTCCCAGTGATTGTTGGTTATACTATGATACTTTATCTTATAATAATGTCGAGTGACCGTTTTTTTATATAATTTTTGTATTTAGTCCTTGCTTATTTCGTTTTCATTCCAAAATTACAAAAATATATTTTTTTATTCTATAAATTTAAAGACCGTTTCATTTATACACCTAAATAAACACAAATAATATATCGTATGTATTCCCGATTGAGAATGAAATAGGTCGTAAGTCAAATATCTAGGCAACATGGTGCGATTATTCAAAAACTTTTTAAAAATATAAATTTAAAAATATATATTTAATACTAAAAAAGTATAATACCCACCAAAACTGCATTTTACTTCAAACAAGAATGTTTTTTCTTTCTCTTGAAAACTAAGGATTTTTGAGATACGACTTATTGAAGTTTCACCGTCGACATGTGACTTATGAAAAAATAATTCAACGGTTTTCTAATTTGTCATAGCAACTAGTTCATAAGCCAACAGTTTTGAACGTCAAATGCACGTCAAAATTTTTTGGGTTTTGATGAAGGTTCAAGAACTGTTACAGGAGGGGGTGTTGGATAAACCTATGTATTAAACACGTGTCTTAACAGCAAATAAGTCACTCAAGAAAAATTAGCCACTCGAGCAAGCTCTCGTGGCTAAACATTTCTTTCGTGGCTTATTTGCCTTATAAGACACTAGTATAATAAATAGCTATTATTTGGGCACACTTTTTGATGAATTTCCACAACCGGGGAAATAACAATTTTTACGACTTATGACTCGCCTTTCGTAAGCGTCTCGTCGTCGTGATCGCACTTTAGCTTCATTATTCAATTATAGGTGACGTGCACAACTGACAGTTCGAGACGAGTCTGGAGGACCAACATAACGATGCTCTATATAATTTGAGTCTAACATAAGGTGTCTTCAAAGTCGATTAAAACAATTTTCTAAGGGGTTATACACAAAATTTTTTATTAGATCAGTAAGTGAAACACATTATGAGTATAATTAATCACCAACTGGACCATTTCCATGGATTTTCAAATTTTAAATTAAATGCGATGAAGATTGTACTGACTTCAAAATTAGATAATTCACTACTACTACTAAATATCTAAATACAAAGTTCTCAAATATATCTTTTATCTATCACTCAACAACTCATCTAAATTAAAATTTAGATATATAAGTCGAACTCCACAAACTTTAATGAGCGTAAAATTACAAATGGAACATGTTTCGGCAGAACACTACTGCCATCATCAGCCCTAATTTAACAAGAGATTAATGATACAATTGATGAATTAGAAGAGGGCTTCTCACCTTAAAGAATTTTAAAAAAATTATGACTTTGACATTATTTTCAATTAAATTTGACGTATTGAAAAGGTTACATGATTTTTAAAATATTTCGTAAAAACAACATTTTATAAAATGTAAAAATTAAAATGGATCAAGGAGAATCTGGTAAGTTTGTTTGAGTGGTAAAAAATTAAAATAGTGAATTAATAATGGGATTATTGAAATTATTCTGTTCGTTTTCCAGTTTCAAGGCTTTCTTGACAAAATGTAAGACAATAATAAAATTCATCTGTTACATTTTACAACATTTGTGGAGTGATTTGCTGAATTTCATAGGTAAATACGTTGTTGCAAATCTTCAAGATTATCGGGTTTTGTGGTGTCGACTTTACTTTTAAGATACCCCTACAAAAAAAGTCAAGAGGGGGAGGTTTGGTGGTGTTGCTGGCCATTCTATTGTACCTCTTCTTCCGATCTACCTATTATGAAAAATGTCGTCCAAATAACGCCGAACGGATTCAGCATAGTGCGGTGGAGCTCCATCCTGTTGATACCATATTTTCTCATGTGGAATGTTTGGATGTAATTCATTTCTAAATTGGTCCGCCAGAGCTGGGCAAAGCGTTTCTTGAAGAAACTGCAGATATCTTTCTGAATTAAGATTATCAGGAAAGAACACTGGTCCTATGATCCTATTATCTCCAACTATCCCAGCCCACACATTTAGTTTCTGTGGCCGTTGAGTGTGAGTTCGTCGTTTAATGTAAATGTGCTTTCGTCAGGAAAAAATGCATTTTAAAGAAATTTAAGTTTTAAGTTTTTCTGTTAAATGGTGCATTATTCTTATTAACTATCACTACTTATTCGTCAAATAAATGATGAAAACTAACAAAGTTTGCAAAGAAAATTAAATTCATTAGAAAAAGAGACGATAAAATAATAAACCCGCACGAAGAAAAAGAAACACACTGAAGCATCCAAAAAACAGTTTTTAAGTACTTATTCTCAGATGAGATAAAGATACATGAAACAAAACACATCGTTGTATTCCTTTTTTTATAAGCTTTCCAGTGATGTGTCGGTTGACATATCTCCCCATTTGAAAAACAAAACTTAAGGGTGGTTACAGCCCCCTGAGTAAAAATAGAAGAAAGCTGATCAGGCTAAAAAGTGTCAAAAAGTTTCAGGAATTTTTTGCAAAATCAATTGCAGATAATGAATTTACTCCAGTTAAACTTTCCACCCTGTATATCGCCTACATACAGTAATTAAAAATCACTTGTATACCTACTACTCCATTACTTACATTCAAGAATAAAGAATGATAAAAGTATGTACAACAAAAAACTTTTAACGTTTGAACTTATTAGTATTGTACTTTTCTAAAGTAACAAGGCTTTCATTTCTAATGCTACTAAATTAAAATTAGGAACAGACCAAACGTGAAAGTAAAAATCAATTTGTTGTTTGCGAAGATCAGTAGTTATAAATACATAGTTAGTGCGAATCTTTCAGCCACCGTCAAGCATTGCGATCATTAGTACTTCACACCTATCCAACAGTAAAGAAGAGATATACATACAACTGACACTGAAGCAGAATTCACTTTGTTCTGTCGTAATGTGTTTAATTTTACAGCGTTTCATAGTTGTTTTGAACAAGGTTGTACAATCAGCAAATAAAACTAAAAATCCAGAATACAAAAAGGGATGTGTGATAAATGGACGTGGCAAAATATCCGTGATAAATTTGGATAAAAATTTGGCTTGTATAATAATTTATCTAAGCACGTGGTTTACTTGCTGCTTACTTTTTGTGGTTGCGGGATGTTTTTAATTTGTTAAAAACTTTTATTACTTTGCTTTAGAGAGAAATTTGTTCTTTATGAACTACTTAATTACTTTAAAAGGGGTTAAGTTCTAGGTTACAATTTAATTACTTTTTTCTAAACCATGATTCATTTACCATCCGGCTACTAAATTTAGATGAAAAATGTCTTTCAATTCCAAAACACGTGTGTTCATCTTACTCTTCGCTTAAATCAAATGTTCTTTACAGGATTTGCTCGGTCTTGCGTATCTTTCTCCTTCAGTTAATAAAGTTACAGATTACATCGCTGATGGAGTTGTCCATTTTCACTTTTCGGAAACGATATACGCCAAACATTAAACTGCCGCCGTCGTTGATTCATGTGCTATTTGTTTCTGAGGACACACGAAAACACACGCTACAACCGGTATGACAAACAAACTTTCAATTATTTGACCTCTTGGTTTCAAATGGACAAGCAACGATGAAAGACTTTTTTTGCAAACATTGAAATAAATCTTAAAAGTTTATGTAAGTATCTTTTTTTGTCCTTATTACATTTTCTTTTCTATACATACAAGCCAATACGATGTTATTGACTGCTATATTTGTAACTTTGCAACGGGGATCATTTCATCATTTCAAAAAATAATTTGGTAAATCAGACTTACCACGCCTGGATGCAGCATCACGCCGCTGACAGAAACGTCAGATTTTGGAAATTTCCTTTCTATTAATTTTAAATACTAATTTCAATAGGAAAAAAATTAAGCCGTTCCGGGACGCCCGGCAGATGTGAAACATCGAAATTGATAGTTATTGAAAGAATTTATATTTAAAGTAAACCAATAAATAAATCAGAAGAATGTCGATGAATCCAAGTGGAGTAACAGCAGTATGTATATTTATTACCTTTACCGGTTTATAAAGTATCCGATTAATACATTTCCCAAAACTCAAATAAAATATAATATATATAATAAATAAAACTAAAATAAATCAATAATTTAACACAATAACTAGCAGCTTTTTATCCCTTCCCACTTATTGTCCCTCTTCTCCACTCAACCTTCTTCATCTATTCGATCCCTCTTCCGTCCTCATTCAAAATTTCTTCTCTATTTTCATCTCTCCCTCTCAGTTCTACGCATTCCTTCAACAAATGCTCTATCGTCTCCTTTTTTTTCTCCACACATCCTGCATACTCTATTATTATCCTCACTCCAATATTTATTCTCTCTCTCCTCATTTCCACATCTAAATCTTGCTATTATCACTCTCTCTTTTCTACTCTTTCTTCCTAGGTACTTTGGCATTTCTTCCGTTATTATTTTTTCATACTTCCCATTGTACCTAGACTAACTAATTCTCGTTCTTCTTTTCTGCACTTGCACATCTCTATCTTTCTGCACTAATTCATCTGTCATTACTCTGCCTCTCTCTCGCATTCTTTCTATCTCCGCGGCTGCATACCCGTTTCTTTCGAAATATGCCTCCCTCTCTTTCCATATCCCCTTTCCTATTTCTTTCCTTTTTTCTTTCAAACACTTTTGCAAAATTCTGCACTCTCCTCTCTCTATCACTCTCTCCTCAAATCTTCTTGCTCTTTTTCCTGCTTCTATTCTTATTCCATCTCTTTTTGTTTCCTCCATCACTATATACTCCGGTGTCTCTCTTTCTACCCCTAGCACCCATTTCATATATTTTCCTTGCACCCTTTTCAATCCTTCTTGCTCTCTCCATTCCCATATTTCCGCTCCATACATCATCACGCTTTTCACCAAACTATCAAACATCATTACTCTCCTTCTAAAATCATGTCCAAATTTTCTCTCTCCTATTCCCCATACAGCTCCTAATATCTTATTTTCTTTTTTCACTAAATCTCTCACATGCGCTGTTGCTGTGTTTCTTTCATTCACCACATAACCTAAATACTTAAATTCTTTCACTTCTTCAATTTTCTCTTTCTCCCATCTCCACTCATTTACTTTTCTCCTACCACCCCCTTTTCTGAACACCATCATCTTGGATTTCTCTATATTCACCGTCAACTTTTTCCTCCTCATATATTTCTCCATGTTTCCTATCATTTCTTTCATACCTTTCTCCTCTCTCGCTAGCACCACCAAATCATCCGCAAATTCTAAAGACCACACTTTTTCTTCCTTGTTGTCTCTTTTCGTTTTCTTGTCTGTTTTCATCACCCCCCAGCAGCTCACTGAAGTACTCTCTCCATTCCTCTATAGTAATTTCATCACTCATTCTCTCTCGCTTTTTCTTTCTTTCCCTATTATTTATGTATCTCCATACCTCTCCGTCTTTATACCCTTCATGTTTAGTTCCAGGTCCACAATGATGCATATATCTTGCCACCCCTCTTTTTTATCTCATTTCCTGCTATGTGATTCAAGACATACAGTGAGCGGTGAAAGTATGGAATAAATTCATTAAAAATTAAACAATTTTTTTTCCAAAAATTTTTTTGAACGGGTCAGTTTTGGTTTATAAAAATGAATATTTTGATCCCAAATTAAATTTCAAGCAGTCATTTGTTTTCGCGCGATGACGTCATCGATATTGTTTTTAAATAGAAACCCCCTATTTTCTTTCTTGATTCAGATAGCCCTTTTAATTGTCTAAACGACAGTATAAAAATTTTGTTATCTTAGATAATGAAAGTTTTGAGAAAAAAAATTAATTGGATTTTTTATGACAAATAAAAACAAGCCAAAAAATCAACTCAAACAATTTCCTTTTAAAATTCATTAACATACTTTGGTGTCGTGTCAGAGAAATGTTCTAAAATACTTTTATACTGTCGTTTAGACAATTAAAAGGGCTATCTGAATCAAGAAAAACATAGGGGGTTTCTATTTAAAAAAAAAAATCGATGACGTCATCACTCGAAAACAAATGACTGCTTGAAATTTAATTTGGGAACAAAATATTCATTTTTATAAACCAAAATTGACCCGTTCAAAAACAAAAATGTTTAATTTTTTATGAATTTATTCCATACTTTTGCCGCTCACTGTATACATTATCCATGGTCCCTCCACCTTTCCTAAATCCCTCCTGTCCGTCTGGTAACACCCCCCTCTCATTCATTTCCTTCATCAGCCTCTATGACTGTATCCTTTTCTCCTTTCTTATATATGGGGCATATTATCCCCTCTTTCCACTCTTGGGGAAATCCCTCTCCCTTCCACACTCCATTCATTATCTCTAACAATCTGTCAACTTCTCTTTCCGTTCCATATATCCATGCTTCATTCTGTATACCATCCCTCCCCGGTGTATTTTTTGTTTTCAGTTTTCTTAGTTGTTGCTCTAGTTCTTCTCTTGTTATCTCTGGTATTTCTTCCACTCTTTGTTGTCTCTTTTCCTTTTCTTGTCTGTTTTCATCACCCCCCGCAGCTCACTGAAGTACTCTCTCCATTCCTCCATAGTAATTCCATCTCTCTCTCTCTCTCTCTTTCTTTTTTTCTTTCCTTATTTATGTATCTCCATACCTCTTCTTCCGTCCCTTTCCCTGCATTCTTTATCCCACCACTCGTTCTTCCACAGCCCCATCTTCTCTCTTTTTTTTCGGTTGCGTTTCTTATGTTATCGCTCAGTTCCCTCACCTTTTCATTTATTTCTGTTTCTTCGTATTTTGCCTCCCTAAGTCTTGCTCTATAATTTTCTTTTCCTTCTTCCGTCCAAATATTCTTCACAATTTTTCTTCTAAACTCATTCACACTTCCTCTATCTTTCTCTATTCCTTTTGTCTTCACTTCTAAAGGCATATGGTCCGAATCCATTTTTTCTCCCACCTTGAATTTCTCTATTTCATCTCATGCTTCTTTATTTACCATAACATAATCAATAACTGTCTCCCCTCTTGATCCAATATACGTGTACTCCCCTTTCTCATCTCCTGTGCAGTTCTCATTAAGTATGTCTCAACCTCGTTCTTCTACTAAATTAATCAGTATTCTCCCTTCTGCGTTTTCTGTTTTCTTAAAATCCCCCCCAATCACCAACCAAAGTTCCTTCTTCTTGCTCTTTTACTCGCTCTTCTATTATTCTCTTCGTTTCCTTCATACTTCTGCTGTACACTGTTACAATTCTCCATTTTCTCTGTTTACTTTTCACCGTTCTTTTCATAATCCTTCTTTCTTCTTTTGCTTCAGTTCAATTTTCTCCTTCCAGTCCTTCTTTCACCCCAATTATTATCCCACCTTTAGCTCTCCCTTTCTTGCTTTCCCTCTCTGCATATTGACACTTCCACTTAAACTCTTTCGGCATTCTCTTTTCCAATTCTTCCCACCCCTTTTCTTCCACCCACGTTTATACCATTCCCACTACGTCAAATTCTCTCAAATACTCCCAAAATTCATTGTCTTTGTTTTTTATTCCCGCTACGTTCTAGAATACTATTCTTGTTTGCTCCTTTTCTCCTTTATTCCTCTCCGTATTCGTTTTCCCTTTTCTGCACTGTCATCTTTTTCTTGTGCTCTTATTCAAAAATTTTCTGTATCTAACGCACCCTTTTTTTCGTCCCACCTAAGCCCTTTTCCCTCTATCCATATCTTTTTATAACCCACTTTCACCCGCTGTCCTTTTTGTCGCTCTTCTTTGGCTATCGCTCTTAATTCTTTCTGTATATCTCTTTCCTCCTTTGTCAGATCATCTTCTATGTATACTCTCTTTCCTTTTTTTCAATCATAATTTTCAACTGTTCCAGTTCTCGGCTCATCTTCCGATTCTCTTCCTTTATCTCCCCTACATCCGCCATAATTTTTTTCAGCATCTCTTTCATTTTCTCATCCACTGCCTTTTTAACCGGTGATCTTTCTAACTTCTTACTTTTCCTGAAGGGGTCAATCCTCTCTTCCGATTCTCGTCCTTCTTCTCATTTTCTTTTGTAATCCAAGTGGAGTAAATTTAAATTAAAATTTAAATATATTTAAGTCGAACTCCACAAACTTTAATAAGCGCAAAATTACAATTGGAACATGTTTCGGCAGAACACTACTGCCATCATCAGCCCTAATTTAACAAGAGATTAATGATACAATTGATGAATTACAAAGCGGTTCTTACCTTAAAGAATATTTAAAATTATGACGTTATTTTGAATTAAATTTGACGTTTTGAAAAGGTTACATGATTTTTTAAAGGTTTCGTAAAAACAACATTTTATAAAATGTAAAAATTAAAAATGGATCAAGGAGAATCTGGTAAGTTTGTTTTAGTGGTAAAAAATTAAAATAGTGAATTAATAATGGGAATATTGAAGTTATTCTGTTCGTTTAAACAAGATCTGTTTTCCAGTTTCAAAGCTTTCCTTATTTCCAAAGTCTCAAGAAAATTTAATATCCGGTCTTTATTGCATTTATGAATGAATTTGGAATTTGATGGTGAAAAACTATGTTTCGTTATTAATATATGATTGGCGAAAGAAGAAGGTGTTGATGGAGGAGGATCAAGATCTGTGTTATTATAGATGTGCCTGAAATGTTCTTTAATACGGTCTGATATTTTGCGACCTGTCTGACCTATGTAGAATGAATCATAAGAAGAGCAGTTCAATTTGTATACACCTGATGACGATTTGTATTCTAATGGATCTTTATTTTTGATAAAAAATCTGGATAAGTTGTTATCTGTTTTAAATAAAAGTTTAAAACCATTTTTCTTAAGTATTTTAGAACATTTCTCTAACACGACACCAAAGTATGTTAATGAATTTTTAACCAAGTGGTGTGTGTATTTGTTATAGTATCTACAGTATAATTTATTTATAGTTTTTAAATAATATTCATTATTTGAAGCAATTTGTTTAATGCTATTAAGTTCTGCCTGAAAAGATGAATCTGATAGTGGTGTAGAAAATAATCGGTGGAAAAAGGAATGAAAAGCTGCAAATTTATGGGAAACAAGGTGACAAGAGTCAAAAGGTATTACGCAATCTGTGATACTAGGTTTTCTATAAATGTCAAATTTAAAAGTATTATTATTTCTAGTGATTAACAAGTCTAAAAAGGGAATTTGGAGATTTTTAATTTTGGAGCAAAGATCTATTGAGTTTTTTATTGCAAATTTGTTCTTGAAATCTAAATGTTGTCTAAGAATTGTATTAAGCCATTTTGAAAGTATTGGTGCAGGTGAATTGACAAAAGAAACTACTGGTCTAATGGGAAAAGGTTGAGTTTTATGTATTTTCGGTGGACCGTGTAGTCTAGGTATGCAATGATTCAGTGATTTAGTGTGAAAACTTGTGGGTCAAAATATTTAACGGTTTCTGAAACGTCGACAATACTTTCAAAATGGCTTAATATAATTCTTAGACAACATTTAGATCTTTGCTCCAAAATTAAAAATTTTCAAATTCCATCAGACATTAGACTTGTTTCATTTGACGTAGTTAATTTATTCCCCAGCATCCCACCCAAATCTTGCTTATTAATTTTAAAAAACTTACTATGTATTTAATTCTGATATCCCAACCATACATGCACTAAATTTACATTCATTTTGTCAGACTGTCCTAGATCAAAATTTCTTGCAATTTAATAATAATTTTTATTCACAAAACTCAGGCTTAGCAATGGGTTCTAATTTGTTACCTCTTTTAGCAGAAATATTCATGAATAACTTAGAAGATCAGTTTTTAACTTCTTCTCCCTTTAAAGATCATTTTTTCTTTTGGTACAGATATGTAGATGACATAATTGTTTTATTCAAAGGATCTGATTCTGAACTTGATAATGCACTCAGCAACTTAAATTCTTTAAACAAATCTATTAAATTCACCGTTGGAATTGAAATCAACTCCCAAATTCCCTTTTTAGACTTGTTAATCACTAGAAATAATAATACTTTTAAATTTGACATTTATAGAAAACCTAGTATCACAGATTGCGTAATACCTTTCGACTCTTGTCACCCTGTTTCCCATAAATTTGCAGCTTTTCATTCCCTTTTCCACCAATTATTTTCTATACCACTATCAGATTCATCTTTTCAAACAGAACTTAATAACATTCAAATAATGGATATTCTTTAAAAACTATAAATAAATTATACTATAGATATTATCACAAACTGAAATACACACATTACTGGGTTAAAAATATTTCAGAAACAATTTCCTTTTCAAATTCATTAACATACTTTGGTGTCGTCTCAGAGAAATGTTCTAAAATACTTAAGAAAAACGGTTTTAAAGTTTCATTTAAAACAGATAACAACTTATCGAATTTTTTTATTAAAAAGAAAGATCCATTAGATTACAAATCGTCATCAGGTGTATACAAATTGAACTACTCTTCTTGTGAGTCGTTCTACATAGGTCAGACAGGTCGCAAAAAGATCAGACCGAATTAAAGAACATTTCAGGCACATCTATAACAACACAGATCTTGATCCTCCTCCATCAACACCTTCTTCTTTCTCCAATTATATATTAATAACGAAACATAGTTTTTCACCATCAAATTCCAAATTGATTCATAAATGCAATAAAAGCCGGAAATTATATTTTCTTGGGACTTTGAAAATAAGGACAGCCTTGAAACTGGAAAACAGATTTTGTTTAAACGAACAGAATAACTTCAATAATCCCATTATTAATTCACTATTTTAATTTTTTACCACTCAAACAAACTTACTAGATTCTCCTTGATCCATTTTTAATTTTTACATTTTATAAAATGTTGTTTTTACGAAATCTTTAAAATAACGTCATAATTTTAAATATTCTTTAAGGTAAGAATCCCTCTGTAATTCATCAATTGTATAATTAATCTCTTGTTAAATTAGGGCTGATGATGGCAGTAGTGTTCTGCCGAAACATGTTGCAATTGTAAATTTGCGCTTATAAGTTTGTGGAGTTCGACTTTATATATTTAAATTTTAATTCAATAAATAAATCTGGAGTAAAATTAATAAAAACATAAATTCGTTAATAAAATAAATATTTTTTTTTCTTCAAACGCCAGAAAAACGTGACATTGTATATTATGACAAATGGCTATTACTCTGCCATGACAGCCAAAGTAGTCTACCGCGCATAAAGTAACCTTGACATTACTTTATGCGCCGCTGGTGGTCAGTCAAGTTTTATCAAATCAAAGAAATAGTCAAACTCGATAATACTGTCACTGATTTAAGATCTTTATAGACACTTCAAAAAATGTTCTTTTGAAAACAAAAATAGAAAAATTCGGAGATATAGATAAATATACATAATACAATGTCGTCGCGGACTTTTTTATAGGCCTGTTTAAGGTCTACAACTTTTCTATAGAAAGCATTCGCATTTCTCTTATCGTTAAGGCAGCGTTCGTCGCTCAAACGTTTTTTCGCAAGGGCATAGCCAAAATTTTGTTAAGGGGAGGGGGGACTCAGGCAAGGAAAAACGAATAATTTGCATACTACAAAAAGGTTTATTAATAAAAAACCTTGTACTTGTCCATTGTCTACACCCAGCTAGGGGTGGAGGGCAGCTGCTGTTTTTTCGTCGACTTACTTTGCAAAAGTGATCTCCACAAAAAAACCCTTTTATTTTAACGGGATAACATACAGCCTATGTCCACCCTGAAAGTCCATTCTAAATACTGATGAAAAAATTTTTGAAATTGGATAAGTCGTTGGCGCGAGCGGCCAGAGGGCCTGACGCCGTTGTACGTGACGACATTCGATTCGGTTTTACTCCCATATCGCCGATATAGATGTTAGACATCAAAGAGCTACGCAATTTTATTTAGCCACGACTGTACATTCATTTATGATTTACTCCATGATATATGACCAGATTTCGGTATACTGTGATCATTTTTGATCTTAGCCTAAATCCACTTTACAAAATAGTTTATGTACACACTGTGTATTTATGTTAATGTATTGGGTGTATAAATAAAAATTTACTTCAGAGCGTCATGAGATTTTCTCCTACAGACATGTTTATTATAATCTTTATGGATTGTTACTACGCTGTTACCTCAAACTTGTTGATCACTTAAATTATACAGGGTGTATATTTCTTGGAATATAAATCTAGGGTGTAGCTTCTATGAACTGTGCGGAGTATTACTCTTGCTAGGGAGGATTGCTCTTATTACTATATATACTAATAATAGTGGTCAAATGGATGTTCCAAGAATCGACATACCAACACGTCTTGTTAGGAAAAAAAAATGTTCATGAAGAAGGAATGCTACCTGAATAAGCCCTTCAATTTTGTTTTCAACGACATCTAATGAAACATGTCAGTACCTAGATGAGTCTAACATAAAACATTATACCGTACGTAGTGTAAATCGATAGCGTTTGGTTTGTTGTTGTCCAATCCAATTACCAAACAATCCATTAAGAAGGCACGAGGGCATTATCTCGTTCTGAGAGGGAAATATTTGGCGGTTAGGACTTCTATTCGTCTATAGATTGTACGACCACGCGAGCGGCTGTTCTAATCCTGCCTAACACTTTCGTGGGGCTGCCGGCGGGTCACATCTGCGCCCTTGTCTTGTTTATAGGACCGTCACCACAAAACCATCCTCTGGACGTTGTTTGTATAAGGCTATGGTTAGCTTCTCTCTATTTGAGTTTTACTTTAATTCGGCGTTAATCAAAATGAACAGCTTTCGTCTGGGATACTGAAGTTTTTATACAATGCGTGACTTTAGGGATTGAAAGCGGTTTTTCTTCTACTGCAATAAGCTACAATTGGTTCAATAGATTGAGTTATTATTATTAATAGAACGTAGGTAAAAGTAATTATTTACCTAATGCACAATTTATACAGAGGCTATGAAGGTTCACTTCACTGGGTTACGAGTTTATATTGGGTCTTCATAAATTAATGATTCATACATAATATTGTAAAAAATTTACATGTACTTAAATGGAGAATTTTGATGTATAAACCCTTCTGGTTGCGTGAATCATTTATGTAGACCCTGCACTTTTAATTGCATAGTACAGATACGTATAATAGTTAATAATAATACAGGATCTTTATAAATGATTCAGACACCCCGTAGGCTTTAATAAACCCCAAAAAGTACATGTAAATTTTGTTATCTACAATCAACCATGATGTATGAATTTATTTATCAAGTTTCGATATAATAAAGAATGAGCAGAAAAATTACAATTGGGGACACCATATAGGGATATTCCATATAAAGACTGCTTTACATCTCAAATGCCAATGTCACAAATAATGTCCAATGTTGAGTGTCCATCACCGTAGAAAAACAATTACATTTTATAAAAAAAAAACGTTCTATATATGTTAGGGTCAATGGATCTACAGCAGTGGTTGTAAGTCTATATTGAAGTAACAAAGTAACAATAGAAATATAAAAAGGCGTGAGTGTAAGCGTTACAAATAACTCGACTCATCTCACACAACTGTTCGTGCTTGGGAGTTGGAGCGCTCGGATGAAGTACTAGGGTTCCGACGACACTCGACCAACACCGAACAGGGAACAAATCGCTCTAACACTTCCCCTCGCGAACGCACGCCGACGCGAATCAATTTCGCACTAGATCATGATTGACGCGCTCGCAAACACAACATGACCGTACACTTCTGATGTCTGGGGCCAGCAAGACCCTTGGTCAAGATGTCGGCCGCCATGTTCTCGGATGCAATGTGCTTCAAAGTCACAATCTTCTCCTCCACCGCATCACGGATAAAGTGATACCTCATATCAATGTGTTTGCTTCTGGCATGGAATGTCGGATTTTTCGCCAGCCGCAAAGCACCCAAGTTATCTTCGAAAATAACTGTGTCGGCCAAATGTTTTAGTCCTAGCTCTCCTAGAATTGCCTGGAGATACGATGCCTCCTTCACTGTCTCGGTCACTCCCATATATTCGGCCTCAGTTGAAGACAATGCGACAGTCTTTTGTTTTCTGGAATCCCATGGTATAGGTCCACCCAAGAAGAATACAAAACCCGTATAGGATTTTCTATCGTTTGGACAATTCCCCCAGTCGGCGTCGACGAAACCAGTCAAGGTTTCCGGAGTTCTTTCAAAAGTTAGTCCAAGGTCGGCTGTTCCTTTCAAGTATCTAAGCACCCGCTTAGCCGCCATCCAATGTTCCTTGTTGTAGCAATTGTTGAACTGTCCCAAAAAGCTGACAGCAAAGCTAATATCGGGCCTCGTTGAAATTGACAAATAAGTCAGAGCACCCACTAATTCCCGATAGGGAAGGGTTTCATCCGGAGGTTCTTCAACTTTTAACAACTTAACACCTGGATTAGTAGGTGTACGAACGGGATTCGATTCCACCATTCCAAATCTGTTCAACAATTCATTGATATATCCGGTTTTATTTCGTTCCTTTCCTCACATTGAATCATTTCCAGGAGTTGCGACAGGTATTTCGGAGGTTCCATGTATATTTCCTCCTCAAGTTTACCACTGAGGTAAGCACATGTTATGTCAAACTGTCTGATGTTCATTTGGAATCTCGTAGCTAACGATATCAAAAGTCTGATGGTACTAAGTCTGGCAACGGGCGCGAAAGTTTCATTAAAATGGACACCAGGACGTTGGCTAAAACCTTGAGCTACGAGCCTAGCCTTTCTTCTTTCAAGTGTACCATCTGCCGTGTATTTGTTTCTTAACACAATACGACTACCTATGACTTCACAATCGCTCGGTCTTTCGACTATTTCCCAAGTTCCGTTTTTAATTATGGACTTTATTTCGTTTGCCATAGCATCATACCACTCATCTGCTTCTGGAGAATGAATCGCCTCTCTCATGGGCACTTCAGCGATGTATGCTTCTTCCACAACATCTTCAGACATTCTCGCTTCTATGGTGTAACGACTCAATTTACGAGGTCTTCCCCTGGCTCCGATCCTGACAAATCTTGGTCTACCTCTTTCTCTACGCATTATGGGTTCTTGTTCACCTTCTACTTGTACATCTGGTGCCTCTTCAGCAGCTTCTTCATCGTTTTGTTCAACGATTGGAATGTTTCGATCTCAACGACTCGAGGTGAAGTCGTCTCTTCAACTTCCTCGCTTACAATTAGTTCCTCGAAGTCGTCAATTTTTCGTTGAGTATTTTCGATAAATCGGACATCGCGTGTGACCTCTACTTTTTGCTCACTCGGTATCCAAACTCTATACCCCTTGCTGACTTCCGAATATCCCAAAAAATTTCCCTCTTTAGCTCGAGACTCGAATTTTTCCTCCTGAGGTTTGGTATTTAGGCAAAACACACGACAACCAAATTCTCTGAAGTTGCTTATATCAGGTTTCTTCCCCGTCCACTTTTCGAACGGCGTGACTCCCCCAATGCTCTTCGATGGGCACCGATTCCTAATGTAATTCGCAGTATTTACCGCTTCTGCCCAAAAACATGAAGGTAGACCCGACTGGATCAATAAGCAACGAGCCATCTCAATAAGGGTTCTGTTCTTCCTCTCAGCAACCCCGTTCTGTTCAGGGTGATAAGGAACGGTTAGACGTCGTGTAATACCGTATTTCTTTAACATACCATCGAATTTGCTACTGGTGTATTCCGTACCGTTGTCTGATTGGAAACATTAAACTTTTCGGTTATGCCGATTTTTAACCATCGCGAGATACTCCTTTGTGACTTCTAAAACCTCGCTTTTGGATTTCAAGAAACGAACTTCGCACCACCTAGAGTAATCGTCAATAAATTCAATGTAGTATCGCGCTTGACTCATGGATTGTACACGCATTGGTCCACATACATCTGAATGTATCAACTCCAACAGCTCGCTCGTTCTTTTTGACTCTTTCGGAAAAGGCGCCCGGATCATCTTCCCCTGAAGACAAACATTGCACACAATCGCGTCCTTTTCGAGTATCGAGGGTTTTAGGTTTTCTAGTCCCCGCACTAACCCCTTGTTAATAGCGTCATTCATATCCCGCACGTTCAAATGTCCGAGACGTCTATGCCAAATTTCGATAGTCTCTTTCGACGAATTCACCGCGAAAACCGATCCAACGTCCGTTATTTGCCGCGCGTAATACAGTCCACCTATTCGATCTGCAATCAGCTTCACTTTCCCATCGGCTCCGATTACAAAAGCATTGTCTTTCTTGAAGGTTACTTCAAAGCCGTTGTTGGTCATTTTTCCTACCGATACCAGATTTGTACGTAGGTCCGGAACTAACAGCGCGTTGTTCAAAGAAATGTTTTTTAACTCACCGTTGACGTCAGCAACAAAAGCAGCCTTCCCTCTAGCTGTGATATCCGTTGAACCGTTGTTCGCGAGATTCAACCTACCACAATCCGAACTCACTTCGCAGAAATCCTCTAAATTGTTGCAAAGATGAGATGTGGCACCGCTATCCAAACACCACTTGGACTGAAACATCCGTAAATAACGACAATTCAGACACATTCATACAGACATTTTCGGCATTGCTTGCGGAATCACGTCCTTTGTTTTTGCATTCAGCAGCCTTGTGTCCTATCTCACGACATTTATGACATCGATATTTAAATGGTATCTTATTACCTTTCTGCCTTTTATCTGCCGCAGCGCTGTCTGCTTGTTGAGCGGTTTTCCGACGCTACTGATTGTTTTTACTGCACAACGCCTTCTCAGAATTTCGTCTGGGCTCACTTCTGGCATCGCTTTCTTCGACGATCTTTATTCGTGGCACTTCCGGTGTGGGCAACTGGTCCCTGCTTTCTATTGCACACCTAAAGTTTTCGAAACTGCTTGGAAGGCTATACAATAACAATATCGCTAGGAGATCGGGATTAATTTCTACCTCCATTTCGTCGAGTTTGTCGACCGCATCGAAGAATTTATTTATATGCTCACGAACGTCGTCGTTTTCGGCCATACGTTGCAAAGTCAGCTGTTTCAACAATGTAGCCTTTCTAGCAGGACCTTTCGACTGGTATATGCTTTCTAATTTCAGCCATACATCTCTGGAAGTCGTACATCCTTTAATTTGTTTGAGTTGTGACGGGCTTATTGCTAGTATGATGTCGGATTTCGCCTTATTGTCAGATTTCTCCCACGCATTGGCCGCTGCAATCGACTCTGCATTCCCAGCTACGACTTCTGGTTTCTTGTTCACGCCGTTGACGTAGTCAAATGCATCGTTTTTTATCAACAGGGCCTCCATCTGCATCTTCCAAGTGTCATAGTTTTCCTTGTTAAGGCTTTCAATTCTTGCAACATTGGTTCCACTCATTTTCACTTGGCACTTTTTATCACTTATCTATCACTTTGTCAATTTTCAATTGTTTTTGGACTCACTCACGGTTTCGCGACGCGACACGTTCTAACTGGTCGCATAACCTGTTAGGGTCAATGGATCTACAGCAGTGGTTGTAAGTCTATATTGAAGTAACAAAGTAACAATAGAAATATAAAAAGGCGTGAGTGTAAGCGTTACAAATAACTCGACTCATCTCACACAACTGTTCGTGCTTGGGAGTTGGAGCGCTCGGATGAAGTACTAGGGTTCCGACGACACTCGACCAACACCGAACAGGGAACAAATCGCACTAACAATATAACATGGTTGCAAACAATGTTTCTGTTATTTCGAAAAACAACTAGGTATCTAAAATAACAGAAAATTGAATTGAAATCGGAATTAATAATTGAAAATTGTGGCTTATAAAATTAAAAAATCTGTATTTTGCTCGTGTTGGATGTTTTATTGCTATTGTTCTAAAAATAATTCTTCTATTATTTTGTTTTTAAAATTAGTTGAAGGGGTTTTATTCGAAACGTTTTGTTCGATTGAAATAATCCTAGATGAAAAATTAGCGCATAAAATGAGGGATTTATAAATGGAAATGTTAGTGTTGCGTTTTAATTTCATACTCTTATAATTTTCATATTTTTTACCATTTCGACTTTTTTCAATCTCTAATTGCTTTTAGTCAAGTGTAGTTATGATATACATAATGTGTGTAGGCTATACTTAAGTACAATTTAAAAATTCATAAAGATTCTATCGTCGAATGAAGTTTATTGAAACTGATTGTTTTTTTTTTGGCTTAGGGTATTTTATACGTCGGTACAGTTTGATTAAACTTATGACTAATATTTTAGTACTTATTTATCAATGATATGCACTCATAACTTAATAATCTGCCAGATTAACTCCGTTAATCACACTGTACATACTTCTCATGTCTTATGCATACATAATACTGCTTAATTGATAAATTACTGTTTTGCTACTGGAATGAATTAGTATTAATTCCAGTCATTTTTCCTTCAAGAAGAAATGCTTCGCAATATGTTTCCCGCAGATAAGAGAGAGCATTCATTGAGCTTTTAGTGATTGACAACAGCCATGCTATCTTACTAAACACCGTTAGGGAGCAGTTTCAACACGCAAGTCTCTCCTTAACTATTTGTCTCAGTTAAAGACACAAACTGCTTTCCATTAGAGAACAATTACAAGAATTATTCATAAGAACATCTTTATAAATTATTCAGATGACTCCATTAGTCCTCTAAGTGGAAAGAATTGCTACAATATGTATGAATTCCCATTACTTTGTATTATTAAAAAACAATTTCCTCGAGTTCCGAATCGCACCGCGTTTATGAAGCGCAATACCAAAGAATTCAGAACGAAGAAAATACATTCTGAAATCTTACCGTCGTATAATATTAAATTTAGTGGGAGAAGGTAAATACTAAAAGAAGTTGCTGAAATGTCAAGCAACTTTTATCGCAACTCTTAATCAATGGATAAAGTTTGTTTTCAAATCTGCCGATGGTTTCTACTTTCAACATTTAATGACATTAATCAAAGCCCATTCATCCCGAGTAAATTAATTGTGGTTTATTTAACTTTTGAATTAAACTTGTACGTAAATTAATTAAAATGGACGCTGTACTGCTTACTTAGCTTACGCCTATTTATATCTTGGAAATCCACCAAGTTACCGCAACAAACTCCGCTTTAAAAATTTATCTTTAAATTTCCTCATATCCAAACTAACAAAAGATTTATAACCACTTAAAAAGTTATTTTTATCTTGTCTATTACGGACTCGATTTATAGGAATATTCACGATGCACATCTAAAGTTTTAAAATCCAAGAATCTTGATGAATTTCTTAATCTAGGAAGTTTTCTGTTAAGTGATACTGACTTTTTAAATTAAATTCGCCTTCACCACATCTAATTATAAGAGTTTTACACTTGGCTGGGGTTGCAGTATATCTGTAGAAACAAGTCTGTCGACTGAATTCCCTAAATTTAAGTCGTTTTAGTTTATCCGCTAATCCTAGTGGGATTTGATAGAATTAGAAAACTTTTTAATGCAGGAAGATCGCGGTACCTACATGTTCATCCATTATCTTGAAATTACTTCTGCTGAAAGTGTTATTTAGACTTAAAACTTTGTAGATAAGTATCTTAATGGTTCGAACAAACATAGAAAAAGAAAAGTTTGATCCAATTTAATAATAATAATTGATCAGGTATGGCATAGTAATAATAATTGATTGTGAGGTGAATTTATATTTCTTGTAGTATTTAGCTTATTTTTTAATTATGACACCCAAATCCTAGCTACATTAAAAATACATATATTTGTTACATTTTGTCGTCATAGTTGGCGGTGACTATGAGTTTGTGTGAGCAGGCCACAATGTTTTAAACAATTGCTTCAAATGTCAAAATAATTACTAAATTTGTCAGTTTATTTATTTTTGATTATTTGTTATGAACCTTATTTCCTCATTAAAGTTTATTTTTTCGTTTGTTATAACACCACACTGCTCTTAATCGCATTAACGTGTTGAACTGTCGATTAATTAAATTAAAAGTGAGGTTAGATATGATGGTACGTTCACAGTTAAAAACATTCATGGCCAACTTCGACGCCAAATTAAAAAAAAAAAAACGTTATATTTACCTAATTTACGTAAAACTGCTATAGATAATCTGAGTTTCTTGGTAAATTTATAGTAAAATAGTAGATGCATTGAAAATGTAGAGATTTGGATAAGAACTTAGAACCTATTCAAATGGTTTAGCACAGGCATTTATTTCAGTCTACGATACCAATTTCTATTTTCTACTAAAATAAACACATTTGCATTGAATAATTGTACTATGAAACTTCCGGTAGATTAACCCACTTCTGGATAATTTAGTTTAATCTGCGTAGAATATTAGATGCATTTTACGTGCCGTAGATACGTAGGTATTGAATTAAATATTTAAAAATAACAGTTTTTTTTTATAATTAGAATCATTTCATTTACAATGCTGTTAAAGTTGTTAAATATCAATGACAATATATTAATCAAATATCATTTGGTTATATCTATTCTTGAAAATGTTTGGAAGTTGTTATTGGATGCCGAACTTCTAAAATTGTTCAATCTGCATTGTGCGGAAATGAATTACCTGTTTAGGTATGTGCTTCCCTTTATCACATTTTGAAATAGTTGGAATAGTTTACAGCCTTATGGTTCTGGAATAACTCCCTTCAAAGTTCAATTTTTGTTAAATAATTCAAAGCAATACCAGCTCACTTTTTACATCACAAAGGGCAGAGATAATAGAACTAGTTTCATAAACACATGTCACCAGACTCCGGTGCCCTTTCGATTGAATTGAATCCATGTTTCTATTAAACTGACAATAACAATAATACGTTTGATGAATGTCATGTTGTCGCAGATATTATAGGGAAAACTAATTTATTGTCTTTCAAATTAATGTGAAAATCATACTCTGTTCTACATTCCAGGGTTGTTTGGTAGTTAGTTTGGTTGCATATTTATTGCATTATGAATTACAACCATTTGTCATAGGAACAACGAGGAGGTCAGTTTTACAAATTGCCTCATTATTTATCTGGAGTGAAATATTTTTTGCACCGTTGGTAAAGTAATTTTTATGTAGGAGAATCATACTTGGAGTTATGCTAATTCAATTTGTAAACTCTTGGCAAATTAGCGTGTTAACATAAAATAAATTTAATTATGGACTCGATTTATTGTAATTAAGATAATAAAGTATCTATTACATGTGCTTGGTGGTAACGATCAAAACGATATAAGTACAAACATTATAAATAACATTTCTTCCATAAGACATTTTATACGGTAAAATATTCTCTACTCTAATTTTTTCTTTTTTTTTCTGTTAGGTTTCTGTTGGCTACACTCCCGATTTGATATGAGAATGGTCAAATTTACCATAGTTAATTAATGATATAAATTTAAGATTTTGAACCTCCACGCTTTTATAGCAATTTTGTATGTAAAATTCTGTTGAAAAAATCAAAATGCGACGACGTTTCAGTAAGAAAGATATTTAGGAGACGGCAAGAGGGATTTCAGTAGATTTAAGGAGGACCCGGAGGTATTGCTTGCATAATACTCTGAGTTGATTCACACTACAAATAGATGATTCTACATTTAAATTGCCAATGTAGTGCCAGCTCAGATAAATTCACTGCTCGAAAAAGTCTTTAGAAAGCGTAATTTATTTTTTCTTAAATTGAAATTCTATTCAGGATTATGTTTCTACTGCAATAAATAATTTTTTAAACGTACAGATGGTGAATTCTCACTCTTTCTCATTTCATACCAACATCTCAAACTTCAAAGGTAAAGATTTATAGACACGCTATCTATTTTTAAATCGTTTTTATTCGATTGTTTTCACTTGTTCTGATGCAAAACGAAACCGCCTCTTCTTCCTTTTACTTTAAATTTAGCACACACCTTTGACGCTTTGATAAGTTTGGTGAAAACTGGTAGGCGCATCAAAGAAGATGAATAGCACTTCTATTGCAAAAAAAACTTGAGACGTGTTGAAATTTTATTTATTTTAATAATTTATTACAAGAACTGACATTTTATAGAAATAGAATAGTAGAATTGATTGAAAGCTGTAGGTACTTACATAAAATCTGGAAGTATCAACGATCAACGAAAGATTTAATTTCAGAAAGTTTACGAGGTATTAACCGAATGAGCAAATTTCCGCTAGGGAACAAACTTCTACTATAATAGCCGTTTACGAAAGCCTTACAAAATGCTTTAATCTTTGAGAATTACAACAAAAAATACAACAAAGGAAAATAATAATTAATTGGTAAGTACATTAATCGACACAGAATTGATAAAACTATATAGATACAGAAATTTGGAAATGATCTTTTTACTGTTATTTTTGCTTTAAACAGGCGAAATTTTCGTCCGACATTGTGTAGATTTTTAATTTGAAAGCGCACAACAACAAAATTTAGGTGACCTGTAATTAATAATAATAATTAAAAATCTGAGAGCTTATCCTGGGAATTTAGAGCAATTGTAATTTATTGAAACTATAAATCCTAATTTGGCGTCCGAGATTTCCCGTTAGTATTTTGAGGTTCTAGGAAATTAGACATGCTTTTTTTTATTTCGAAACCTTACTCAATGGCAGAATATTGGGATTGGGGTTAGAGTAGCCGATTATGCCATAAATGTCCTATAAAAAATAAAGGTCAAAAATGTATCTATTATATGTCTCAAATCTATGTGTACAACTAACTTGGTAATTTATTGTTGTTACGTTTGTACAACCTGTTTTTTTTTTAAATCTAGTTACTTTTGATTCGATATTGGCAATGTACTAGAAAAAAATTGAATTGTCAAATTTGTGACAATCAAAAATTTTGATAAAAATGCCGCGGCGTGTTTTAAAACTTGCAGAAAAAACAATCATTCTGTTTTTAAGTGTTTCACAAAATTTGTTGAAAACAGCGGACGCACATTAACAAAAACCCAGATTGCGGAAACGGGCAGAAATATTTTCGGTGATTATTATTTCTAATTATCTAAGTAAATAAGTATCGTTTTACCCAACAACAGGTCTCAAGAAGCGAAGTATTTAAATTTTTTAAAACTGGTTACGAAAATTTGGAATGGTCGGGAGTGGGAAGAAATGTTAAAACTGAAAAATTTCTGGACTTCAACTTTAGAAAAGATCTTCAGTTCAAAATTTGGGAATTGAATAAACGCACTGAATATTACACCTTGAACACGTTGTATCATTCGCTGTCCAGTTCAACTTTCTATTTTTTGTCACAACTCCTCAAGTTTATTGGTTATGTATAAAGTCCTGAAAAAATCTACTACAATTCCTTTCCTTTCCTGGCTTGTTTACAGAATTTTCACTCAGCAAATTCTGGGGCCTCGTCATTATCCAATGTCGATGTTTTGAATTATCACAAAATAAATAAATAAAACCTATATTGTATAAAATAGTTCCTATACGGTAGAAACAAGACAAAATTCGAATTTGAAGTGTTTACACACATTTGAAGTGTTGACCACATTTTGACATATCTAATCAAATTTAACCTAACTTTGTGTAACCCGTTTCACACTGTAACGGTGTTTGAAACAGAAAAAAAATTGTAACTAAGAGTTGTCGTTACACACATAAACATGGCTTCCTTGATAATGATGCTTGTGCACGTTGATTTGAGACGCATAATGTTTGTGAATTTTGAGCAATTTCTTGTAGGTATATTACCTTCTAAATTTAAATTTGCCACAATATGCGACGTAAGTGCTTTCGTTTATTTGAAAACGCATAGTCCAGGTAAAATTTTGGCGTTTTCTTTCTGGTGGCTAATCCAAATTACAAAGATCTATGAATATTGCGACGACGGTCGCGCTGGAAGTCGTATTGTGTCGGAGGACAAAGACCTGTCCGAATGTTCACAGCGGATGATGTCATCTATCGAGAACGTTCTCTAGACAGAAGGACCCAGAACATTTGGAAAGATATTACGATGACGTTATCATTCCAGAACGTTGCCCAGACAAAAGAGATCGAGCACAATTGGAACCTTGGAAGGATGTAACAAGGGTGAGAACAATGGGTCAGTAATGTACAGGAAGAGTAGTGAACAAGAAGTCAACAAACCCGCTCAGACCAGGCAACGTAGGTTTCAATTTTTTACGCTTTTTGAAAATTAGGAGTACCTAAAAAGATATAGCTCAAACCCCTCAATAGTTATTTTTGTTATAGGTACTAAAATACAGTGTTGCTGCTGGAATATCAGATGAGTTCACAAAAACATTTTAGGTACGTTAACAAACAAGGTTTTTTTGTTATAGCTGCCCAAATTTTTAAATAAAGAATATTTCTTGGAACTGTCGACATTTTGTTTTACTTTCATCTTCTAAATCGGAGCTGTTTTTTCAAGGCTCCCCCACACTGTCACAACTGGGATTGGGCCTTCCGTTCTCTTCTGAAATGAGTTTAAAGTTTGACGTTAAGTGACACTGACTTCTGTTCATGCCCATCAAAGCTAATATGTTAAAAACTTTATCATGGTAAAAAACCCATCTCTGGTTCCGTAAACTTTTCGAAAAAATTTGGCACCCTCAGAAAACGGTTCTTTTTCTAGTAATAGTAGATTATATTATTAAGAGCATAAGTTACGCTTTATGTGCTGAGCCTGGACTGTTGACCGACGAACGAAGTGAGTCGGTTAAGTCCAGGCGAAGCACATAAAGCGACTTATGCTCTGAATGATATATACTATTTTATCCGCAAACCTTACTCAGAAGCCCCCTTGTCAGGAGCCCCCTTGTTCGGGTTCCCTCTTGGTCGAGTCCTCCCTTGATCGGGAGCCCCCTTGGTCGGGAGCCCCCTTGGCCGGGAGCCCCCTTGGTCGGGAGCGCTTTTGGTCGGGAGCCCCCTTGGCCGGGAACCCCCTTGGCCGGGTGCCCCCTTGCTCGGGAGCCGCCTTGGCCGGGAGCCCCCTTGCTCGGGAGCCCCCTTGGTCGAGAGCCCCCTTGGTCGAGAGCCCTCTTGTCCGGGAGCCCCCTTGGTCATGAGCACCCGTGTTCGGCCCCCCATGGTCAGGAGCCCCCTTGGTCAGGGGCGCCTGTAAATAAAATAAGGAGGAGCTAGTCGTTTCATTTACACGCGTCCCCATCCACTACCTCGCTAGTTCACTTTCAATAAATTAGAAAACAACAATTGGTAAGAATTTGAAAGAATTCATTGACAAGGTACAAGTGTCACTTATTTTATGTGATTAAGCACATAAAATAACAAGAAGAATGTTCTTAAATCCAAGTGGAGTAAATTTAAATTAAAATTTAAATATATCTATGTCGAACTCCACAAACTTTAATAACTGTAAGATTACTAATGGTACATGTTTCGGCAGAACACTTCTGCCATCATCAGCCCTTAAAGAATATAAAAAATTATCATAATTATAATAATATAATAATAATAAGGGCTGATGATGGCAGAAGTGTTCTGCCGAAACATGTACCATTAGTAATCTTACAGTTATTAAAGTTTGTGGAGTTCGACATAGATATATTTAAATTTTAACATAAAATAACACCTGTTGGCTACTTTATGAGCCTAATCACATAAAATGACACTTTTACCTTGTCAATGGAGGCACATAAGTTGTCACTTTTGTGACGTTTGCGGATGAAATTATTTTCGCTCAAATCGATCGGTTAAAATACCTAATTAATCCAAAATAATCCGCAAAAGGTTGCTATGACAACTTTTAGGGACTCAAATGAATCCCTAAAATTGCAATTCTGGGGAGCCTGTATAAAAATAGTAATTTGTGTACCTAGGCCGTAAAAGTTAGCTTTTTTGGACGCATCTGTTGTTTGTGGTCGAGGCGTAAGCCGAGGACACAATGCAGATAAGGCCAAAAAAGAATTTTTGGCCGAGGTGCACACGAAGTTTTTTAGGCGATGATCACAAAAAAAATATATATTTTTTTAACAATGATTACCAAAAAGGTGTTTGTATGGCCGCTTTTTTGGAGCCGTGAAGTTTTACTTTTTTGTACACATCTATGAAATTTTGACAGATCAGTCCCAAAAAAAGAGGAGTTTGACAGATCAGTCCCAAAAAAGTAGAGTTTGACAGATGCGTACAAAAGAGTAAACAAAAGAGGCCGTAAAATCACCTTTTTCGTAATCATCGCCTAGAGAAACTTTTTTATCAAGATTTATATTGTACTAATAAAAACTAATTGTACTAATTGAAAGCGTAACGCGCTTATCGAGTGGTTATAAGAGGGCTCTACAAGAGGGCTTCTAGAAGAACTGCTTTCTAAAGGTCAAAAAGACAGAAACATTATTAACATTACGCATAGAGCGAGCGTAGAGCCTCTACCTCTATACTACGTAAACCTTGGGCCATATTCCAATAACAAGGAACTTTCAGAACTAGAACTACCCAGAAAAAAGACCGAAATAGTTCAATGCATGAGATGTGAGAAGGACGGCCACTCCAAGGCATATATTGTGTGAAGTGTGGACGAGGCCATGATTTCCAAAATTTGTAAGAAATTAAAAGATACATCACCCAGGTGCGTTTTGTTCAATGGAGATCATCACGTTAATATTAAAGGTTCAGGATTTAATAAATGCATAAATGAACAAGATGAGAAATTCACGCCTGCCCCCTCAAAAATTTAAATCAAGACAACAGTACAAATACTCTCTAACATTCAACAGACTAGAAGAACGTACAGTTTTAAAAATATGGAGAATTTTCCTCCACTCAACAATGATAATTTAACAACCACATTGACAAGCTAATAGCATGACCCTGATCATACTCAATATGGTCTATATTCATAGAAAACAAGTCGACATTTTATTAAACTCGGCAGGTCATAGCACTGATAGAATCGTGAAGAATAGTCGTATAATATTTTTCTTCATCTCACAGTCGAAAGTACCGTTTCCTCGCCGAATTTCTCTCCGGGAACACCGGCTTTTGTGGTCTGCGCGCAGAAGCCAGCCCGACTTTTGCAAAACCGAGGCGAAGGCGTGTTTACAAAATAGTTTACAATGGAAACCTTGAACCAAATTTCGCACATCTTTAACAACATTAAAACAGTTACCAAAAATTTGATTAGGGCTCTATACGTGACGTACATTAATAACGAGTGCAGTAGAAACAATAGGAAAAGACTTCGGGAGTTTGGTGGTTTTGAATTCTCTGAAGGCTCAAATAAGTTTAAGGGAAAATTATCAGCCATTACCGAGAAACTATCTGAGCGTGATATCACAGCAAGCATTCTGTTTTTAGGTCTAGATTTATGTGACAATTCGAACGAAGAGATGGCTCGTCAAGAAATCTTTAAATTAACAAACATTAACGACTTAGGTTCGACCAACGTCAACCACGAACATGAAGAAGACAAGAAAGAAGATGAAGATGAAGATAAGCATAGGGAAGATGAAGGACCAATGAAAAGTCTACGACGAACCACAGAATTTGAGGGAGGGAATAGATTTACACTAACATTTCGAGATATAGAAGATACAATTAGAGTCTTCGCGGAAAAACAACACTACCCAATTGAGAACCCTACAGAAAATGCGTTGATATTCGGCAAGAAATTACTACTTGGTATTGCAAAGATGTTCATTCAAGGGGAATAAACTCATGGGAAGAATTAAAGTCTGTTCTAAAGTCAGAATTTGAGACAACGGTAAATAGTGCAGAACTACTTCGGTTAAGTTGAGCCAAAATGAGACGTTCGAAGAATACTTCTTTGATGTGCGGGAACTGGCAAGCATGTGAAAGTTAGAACACAGGGCTTTGTTCCAGTACGTAAGAGAAGGGATCGACGATAGCGTAAGCAATAAAATAAACTGATTCTACATATATGAAGCAAGTCAAAGCCCAGAGAAGTACGAAGGCAAGAAATCAAATCGAGAAACGTCAAAACTGTAGAAACAAAGAACTTGGACAAAATTGCTTCCAGTGCAACAACTTTGGATAAGAAAACTGCACAGTAGGGTAGAGTAAAAAATATATATAATATATTTTTTTAATTTCAAGATTCCCGTATTATCAACAGGATCTATAGTATAAGACGTGTTCGTGCAAAATTTCAGCTATCTAAGCCAATGTCTTAAGGTGGCGATTAGGTTTGAATTTTTGAAAAAAAAAGCAATTTTAAGCTTCATCTATTGATAATACAGGAATCTTGAAATTAAAAAAATAATAATAATTTTTCACACCACCATAGTACAGTGCTCTGTCTAAAAGATGTCCTCTAAAGACGTAATTGGTGCTACTCTTGGCCGACCATCGAGCTCTCGATTTGTAGCGGATATTCCAGAAAATTCCTCGAGTACGTTGTAGTAGTAACTCCAGAACGTTCTAGTTTATTGATAATTTCGAAATGAGACATTGAGGGTCCACGTTCGTTATAATATGTTAATTCCAAGTAAAACTGTGGCTGATGTATTAGAGAAACTCAATAAGGTATTGACATCTTTATGTTCCAATTTAAACTGTCTAGTGTTTGAGGTATAGTCTGAATTCTGTAACTTCAACATGTCTAACCGCCATTTTCTGCGCGACCGAGTCGGTTTGAAATGCCCCAGTGGCGCACCACACAATAATACACACAGCAGAGGCATGCGAGCAGAAGGATGCGAGCCACTGGCCAAGCGCCGACCTCCCCTCTCAAGAGCCGAAATTCAAAATTAGACCCATCCGGTCCCTAATTTTTCTGCGCCGGTTTATGGGTGTGTTGAAGTTACAGAATTCAGACTATAGACACAAATGGAGTAAGGCCAGGGAAGCGAAGAGGGTGTGGAAGAAGTTTGTAGATTTTTGGGACTTGTGGATTTTTTAGAAAGTACGTGGTAGCACCTCTATCCGAGTTGACCAAGAAAGACGTAGAATTTAGTTGGGGCGTCGAGCAAGAGAAAGCGTTTTCAGAGCTAAAGAAAGACTTAGTTGAGAGACCAATGCTGACATTGTACGACCCCCAAGCTGAGATCTAAGTACATACCGATACTAGCAAAGTTGGAGTGGCAGGAATCGTGTTGCAGAAGCGACTCAACGAAGATTTGAAACTTTTAGGGTACTACAGTAGAAAGACGACAAAAGATCTTTTACTCTAGTAATCGACTGCAACGCACTGAAGACACTTAATACGAAAAGACGTAACTCCGAGAATCGCCAAATGGCTCTTGAGACTGCAGGAATATGACTTTAAGATATAGAATAGAGGACGTACAAAAATGCAACATAACGACGGTATAAGTCATAGCCAAATCGAAAGAACTTGAATAGATGAATCTCGAAATATTTATCCAATGTTGAAGATACGCATTGACCAGAGCGACTGGTTACCACTGGTTACTAGTTCTACAGTTTGAAGATGACAGTATCAGACAAAAAACGGAGGTTTTAACGAAAAAACCTAAAACCACAAGAAAAACTAAAACACAAAGAATTCGTTCTGAAAGAACATCGTGTACCGCTATACATCAAATAATTGGTTCAAGAGGAGCACAGAGCACGTAGAGAGTGACAACGCACAAGACATGCAAGCAACAAAAGAGGCTTAAGGACGCGCCGACAAAGTGGTGGGGGGTGCATATTGCTTTAGCATGGACAACGTTTTTTTGAAGGTTTGCATAAAAAGGCATAGAGGGTGGTAATGGTATAAAAATAACAGATGGCCTTGGAAAATAAATAAGAAAACCATGGAATTCC
The DNA here is from genome assembly GCA_963583935.1 of Diaperis boleti. Lineage (NCBI taxonomy): Eukaryota > Metazoa > Arthropoda > Insecta > Coleoptera > Tenebrionidae > Diaperis > Diaperis boleti. The sequence goes on along the minus strand of OY757247.1, from coordinate 24,337,952 downwards.
ACCATAAAGCCCGTGCATGGCCGTGCATAAATTAAATCCGTGGTATCGGTTATTTGTAGCAATTTGCTTGTTGAGCAGATCTTTGAGTGTCGCAGTGTCGGCCATTTACGGTGACCACCTTCAGAGAGAGTCGGCTCGTTTCGGTGTTATTGGCAAATATTTTGGAAATTAAAAAAGTAAAGAAAGTTAGAAGTTTGTTCTCTTGGGTTTCATGGGGGCTCAGGGAGCCCCCTTGACTGAACCGATTTTTATGATCTTTGATTTGTTGGATTTGTTTCCGCCCCGAACAGCAAAATAACTACATATTAAAACATAGACATGGGGCCCAGAGGCCCCCCTTGGGTTTATAACTCAAGAACGGCTTTTTATGATCTTTGATTTGTTGGATTGGTCTCCGTCCCGAATAGCAAAATAATTATTAAAACATGGACATGGGGGCCCTTTAGGGTTTTATGGGGGCTTAGGGGGCCACCTTGGGTTGAACCAATTTTTATAATCTTTGATTTGTTGGATTTGTCTCCGCCCCGAACAGCAAAATAACTACATATTAAAACATACACATGGGGCCCAGGGGCCCCCCTTGGGTTTATAACTCAAGAACGGCTTTTTATGATCTTTGATTTGTCGGATTGGTTTCCGCCCCGAATAGCAAAATAACTATTAAAACATGGACATGGGGGCCCTTTTGGGTTTCATGGGGGCTCACGGGGCCCCTTTGGGCTGAACCAATTTTTATGATCTAAGTATTGCAACCAATACAAATGTTGATTTGTTATTCGTAAGTAAACACACTTTTTGACCTACAGATTTTAAACATACACAAATGACAATATGACAATTAAAGTTACCAGAATCTAGTAACTTTAATGACAATCGTCGGGTGCACCACCTATGTGAAAAGTCTTGAAGTCTCAAGCAATCACATGGCGATGGAGGGGTCCGAGTCTTCACTAACGCATGTTAAAATTACCCATTTTTTAAATATCCTTTTTTACCTAGTGCCGATTGGTTTCAAATTTTGTTGGTAATTATAAAAAGTATGGAGACGGCAATTTGATATTTTCAACCCATTTCATAACTAAAAATTTTAAATTTTCATTTATTTCAATATTTTTTTTTTGCATATTAAACAAGCCACTAAAATTGGTTTTTGCCTTGAACCATCCTTTTTGTTTCAAATAAAAACAAAAAGGAGTGCATATCATATCTATCTTTTAAGATTTGTACAATGGACCCATGTATTTTTACCTGGGCTGCGCGCGCATCTGAACGGCAAGTGACATTTCTAAATTAAATTTGGTAAATAATAATAATTTGGTAAAATGTGAAAGCATCAGATATATAAATAAAACAAAATGGTGTATGACTGCTTCGTTCCTTTTGTTGAAATCGAAAGCATACCGAAAAATTAAACAACAACTGACGTTGCTGTCACTTTTTGACATGTGCAGAAGGTCTGTTCAGTACTGAGCCTGTCAAAAAATTTCAAATGTCCCGCATTTTTGCAGTTCAGACAACTATCCTTTTCTATTCAGTACATGGGTCCATAGCCCAACGCTTGTTTAGATTTGTTTTCAACTGCGTCTCCCCATTAGTTTGCCAGCGCGTCCTTAATCAAACTTCAAGCTGTCAATAAAAACTTTAAAAATTTGACATTCGACTATTATATAAAAAAAAATCTTCCGCCTTGTGACCATTTATTATGGAGAGCAACTAAAAACTTTACCAAGGCCCACTGCAACATAATATCGCCGATAAGACAAATTGATGGAAATTGGACCCGGTCAAACCAAGAAAAACCTCAAGTATTTGCTATACAGCTTGTAAATGTTTTTGCTCTATTTGACAATCAGGATGATGAAGAAATAACAATTACTTTGATGCTCCTTGTCAACCTCATCTCTAGTACGATTGGTGGCTTTACATATTGGTTTACATTTTTTTTGAGAAATGTCAGAAAAGTGTTGGCCAAGATTCCATGTCCGGAACTGTACCTTAAATTTTGTTAATTCTTAATTTCGATTTTTTTACTTTTGAGGTTAGTTTGTTTTGTTTACATATTATAATAGGTTAGTTTGTCCTTCTTTATCATTTACATTTAGTAACTTTTATACTTTAACCAACTTTTATTGTCAATTCCTCTGAGTTGTAACTTTTTCCCCTTTTATTTTTTTTAATATGTTAGATTTTGTTTGTTAATACGTAACAATACGAAAATGGTTCTTAAAATTAATGCCCCTTAATAGTAATTTGTGTATCTGGGCAATAAAATTGAGATAAGGCCAATAAAGCACTTTTGGCCGAGGTGCACACAACGTTTCTTAGGCGATGATCAAAAGAATTCAAAAATTTGGTCAAAATTTAGGCGAAAAGGTGATTCTATGGCCTCTTTTGGAGTTGTAAAGTTTTACTTTTTTCCACACATCTGTCAAATTCTGACAGATCACTCACAAAAAAGTAGAGCTTGACAGATCAGTCCCAACAAAGCAGAGTTTGACAGATGTATACAAAAAGTAAAACTTTATGGCTCCAAAATTACCTTTTTCGTAATCATCGGTTAAAAAATATTGCAACACTGGGGCCGAAAGCAATGGGATTTTTATTGTGTTTTTAAATACTTTTTTTTCACTACTAGCTGTAGAATGTACGATTATATAGTTTTTAGAGGATGTGTGAAATTGTTTTTCTTTCCTAGTAGTTAATAATCATTTTATTATTGACTAGTAGTTAATAATTGAAGAGAACTGATTTCATGCAAAATGCATATCGCTTATTATTTTATCTATCTACTTAACAACAGCGCCCTTCGATTTTTACAAATTGCACCAGTTATAAATATTTGACTGCAATTAATTAACTGTAACTCATGTAAAAAAACAAGAACGAAGTGTTAAACTATTATAAAGCGACATGTATGCATTGTGCAATTTTGCATGAAAATCCGGTCTCTGACTGAGAAATGTCAGCAATACATAACCTCAAATTCGTTCCGATCTTTCGCATCATTTGATGTGCTTTTATCTCCCGCGATGCTTCGTATCTTGGGCAATAAAATAGTTGAGCTAAGAAAAATGGCTTCTCAACCTTGGTGTATACTATAATATTATTATTATGTGTATATTAGCATTAATTATTATCTTCACCCATTTGGAGAACATGAATCAAATTTGTTTGTTTCACAAGATCAAAGTGAACACCGATAAATCCTCATAGATTACATTTACGATAAAAACGCATCGTATGTCACTATAAATAATTAGAAAATACCGATGAAGAATGAAGTCAAGTATTTGAGTCTCCATCTCGACCGAAAGCTAACCCATAACTGCCCATATTAAGGCAAAAAAGCAACAAATGAGCTCGCTTAATTGTAAAAAGTCACAGTTGTCATTAGAAAACAAACTGAAAGTGAAAGCATCAAATACAAACATTCGGTATATGTATTACAAATTATTATATTTGAAAAAAATTGATAGCAATCTTCTCAAATCCACAAGGTATAGGTGTAGGTTGTAAACAGTGAATACCCATGCAATACCATAGTCTTTATTAAGATTTTTATGCAAACGATTTTTTTTTTAATAAATTCTCACACTTGACCCCTTCAATGCAGTTATTAATATCTCAAATATACATTTGAGATATAAAGTAAAAATGCCTTTTAATATGCATTAACTGACTTTCTAGTTTACATAAGAAATTATAGAAGTTGGCGTTCTTCAAATAAAGCACGTTCCCCTCTAATTTTTGACTTTTAGCAAAGTTGTGACGTAAGCAATCATTACAATTCGTTTAATCTGTAAACTTTGAATCGTTTGTGAGTTAAGTAACCGTGAGAGGGTTTGAGTTTTCTCTATGAGGTTTCCTTTACGGTCACGTGCCACACGCTATACAGTGATTAGTTGTATTATAAATTCTATTGTTGCAGGAGGGCTAAAATGACACTAAATGTTCCCCTCAGCCTGCAGATTTCCACGCTTGCAGCTCGTTAGTCTTACTTCAGTGAAAATGTATAGATGTAGTTAAGACCGGAAACGGAACGTGTCAGGCAGGGAACTTTTAATCCGATAGACGTTTGATGTATGTAGAAGAAAACGCAACAATAATAGGTTACTTTTAATGAATATCATACAGCTTACACGTATAAATGGAACAATCAGGTCGACTTTGTGACGGATTGATTCAAGTTTGTTGGATTAAAAACATCCATCCTTTGAGGTAGAATCTTGTCGAGCTCAGAAACGTGCTTTGTTTTGGGTGGGCTTGTTAATACTTTATCAATAATCCCAAATTGCAAAGCTTCGCTTGGGTTCATAAAGTTGTCTCGTTCTATACTTTGTTCCACTCGCTCTAAGGCCGTCCCGGTATGTTTGACGTATAGAGAGTTAATTTGTCTTTTCATTTTTAAAATCTCTTCGGCTTGGATTTTTATATCAGTGGCTTGCCCTGTAACGCCTCCGGATGGTTGATGGATCATGATTCTTGAATTTGGTAGGGAATGGCGCATCCCCTTTTGGCCTGCAGCTAGAATTAACGATGCCATGCTACAAGCCTGACCAACGCACCAAGTCGCTACTGGGGGCAAAATATACTGCATTGTATCATAGATACCTAAACCTGAAGTAATAACACCTCCGGGCGAATTAATGTACATATGAATCGGCTTGCTTGTTGATTCTGCTTGAAGGAACAAGAGTTGTGCGATAATGAGAGAACTAGTTAGGTCTGTAATTGGACCCATCAAACAGATTATTCGTTCACGTAGCAGTCTTGAGTAAATATCATAGGCGCGGTCACCTCTTCCAGATTGTTCGACTACGATGGGGATGTGTGTAATATGCCGCAGGATAACACGATCTAACGGAATTTTATATAAATGAGTTAAGATTTTTGACATTTTGTTATTGGGTGTATTTTAATGTCAGTTGTATAATAACCCTCGTTCCCATAGAGATGAACAAAAAAATCAAGATCGCTCAACATTTTATTTCCAAAACGAAATTGGGTTCTTTGGTGAGTCTAGAGCTGTAACTATTTATCAGAAAGAATACAACATATTTATCTTATGATTCTCAGTTTACACATATTTTCACTTATTTAGTTCATCGAAAATTTAAACACGCTTTTCATTTTCAATTAACTACTAATGAACTAGAAGATAGAATAATGGCATAATGACCAAATTATCGGATTTGGAAAGAAGCAATTTGGAACATAAGAAGTGTATACTTGAATTTCCCGTATCGTGTGGGCGGAAATCTGGAAAAATCTCTCCAATCAATAACACCCAATAACCCAGCCACTCTATAAGTACACTTCACCAGCCTAATAATCAAGAACGCCTATAAATCTATTGAATGGGGAAAGCCGAAGAATACTTGCCTAATGCAGAACAATGTTCTAGACACTATATATAGAAAGAAATATTTGAGTAAATTGCATTCTATATAATCTACACTTTGTGTGTATACCGAATAGGTAAAGAACAAAAAGTTTTACGGTATACTAGCAACCCATTCATGTCTACACAAAAGTGTAGATTATAACTTTTGTTTCTAAGTTGGCGAAATATCATTTGTAAATATAAGGTTATTTATTTTTGATTCAAAGTTAAATATAGCTGCATCAAATCCTGTGTTGTAGAACTTTGTCTAAAATTCTAAATTGGATAGCTTTATCCGGAAGTTTGTTCGGGTTTAAGAACAAACAGTCAAACGATTTTTGCAGAGTTCTCTTGATAATAATAGTCAATATTTATTTGTAACGGTATATCATTAAATTTTAATTACTTACTTAAGTAAGTAATCAAGTATTACGTAAGCATAATTTTATTTCGAGGATTTGAGACCCTCACTAATACACTTAATAACACTAAATAGTAAAAAACCAAATTAAGAAAATACGAAAATAAAAGATTAATGGAAAGTTACCGGAAAATATCAAATTAGCGAAACAGCAAAACTTGAAATTAAAGAAATAGTAATACTTACATAATATCATGAAATTGATAAAGTATCAAATTAAGGGAATATAAAATACAAATTTTAAAAGGTATCAACTTGATGAAATAGTAATTCGGCTAAACGGCAAAACGTAAACTAAACAAAATATACATTTAATGAAATATGAAAATAGCTAAATGTCAAATTTACGAAATAAAAATACCAGATTATAGAAACACCATAATCAGATCAGAGAAATATCAAATTAGTCAAATAGCAAAACGTAAAGTTAAAGAAATTGTTGCAGCTGGGGACACTCAACATTGGACATTATTTGTGACATTGGCATTTAAGATGTAAAGCGGTCTTTCTATGGAATCTCAGTTCATAACCATTTTTAGCTAGTCAGTGTGTCAGTCACAAATGTAAATGACACCTAACGTCATCAGCATCAGCAGTTGACAGTAAAGTATCGATTTCCATGATTTTTTGAAATGTTGGATGTCCTCAATGGTAATAGGAGTATATAATAATATACCTATTAAATTAATAAAAGAAAAGAATATAACATAAAATAAATAGCGCAATAGCAAATTAAGGAAATATAAAATAAAAGAAATAGTAAAATATCAGATTAATGAAATATTAAATTAGCAAATTGACTAAATATCAAAACATGAAATTAGTAAAACATCGTGAAGTTAACTAAATATCGACAAATTATATTAACCAAAGGGCAATAGTAGAATTAATGAAAAATCATATTTAACGAAATGGAAAAACATCAAAGTATCAAAAACTTGATTGATGACAGATTGATGAAACAAAAGAAGATTATAATAAAGATGTATCATGTAAACGAATAGTAAAATATCATATCAAATATCAAAAATATCCAATTCATGAAAGTCTAAATTTAACGAACGAGCGAAGCACCAAGTTAACGAAACGCTTAAATATCAGATTAAGAAAATATAAAATAAAGCATTTTTACATCTGAGAAATAAAAAAATATGGAAACAGCAAAACGTAGAATTAACGAAATAACAAATTGTTATTCAAATATCGATTTAACGAAATGCTAAACGGACGAAATATCAAATTAGGAAAATTACAAATTCTAAATCTGTTGAACGAATTACGAATGAAGTGTAAGATTTATGAAATTAAGTAACAAATTAAATTCACAAACAAATTTACGAAATATCAATTTAACGAAATAGCAAAATACCAAGTTAACGAAATGCCAACATATCAGAGATATCATATCATAAAAATATCAACAAAATACTAATAATATATCAAATCGGCGAAATACCAAAATGTGAAATTAATCATATAGAAAAATAAAAATTGATCCAAAGACAAATAGATTTGGTAACAGTTACTTATCTACTTCCTCGGTATATCGTTAGATATCGTTTCATGTCTTGTAAAATTTCTTGCATGCCGTTCTGTTTTTGATATACATTTAGTTTGTGTTTTTTTTTTAAGATCCACCAACATCGCATTTTCTGTTGTAATAATAGGCGGCAACACGGCTAGGTTTTTTTTTTACGACAGGTGCAGTAGAACAAGGCATGAACAAGGTTAGGATAGTAAACGTCTGCTTGACAATGTTGATTTCGAAATCAGAATCGAAGTTTTTAAGTTCAAGTAGAAAAATGGTTTATAAATAATTAGTATGATTAGTGCGTAAGTTAGGTATGTCAGAAAGAGAGGCGCACAGAAAATTAAAACATGGTTGACATGGAAGTACAGGAAGTGCTAGGAGGAATGTTTTCAGATGCCATCATACTTGGAATGTCGAGACAACAAAATTCTGCAGTTTTTGATGTGAAAATTTTTACTACAAAGACTACGCTATACGAGTTATAGCGACTTGAATATAGAAAATTTATGAATAAATCATGCGCCGTCGCAGAATTTGGTCAAAAAGCACAAATTCGCACAATTTTCCAATTAGCCATTTTAAAGTAAATATTCTGGGCTTCATAATGCAACAAACCGCATATTTTTACGTTTTGTTTAGCCAAAGATATGATCAATTATTTTATTGGAATCATTTTTGCCAATTTTCACGGTTTTCTTGGAATAACTTTTCTCGTGACTAACCCACACTGTCGTCAATTTCTATTCTAAATGCAGAATTTTTTAACAAACAAATCTATTTATGTCTTATTGAGTTATACCAAAGTATTGGGTTACTCTTTAGTATGAACGATTTAGCTCTCTCCGCTGCCGTACTAGTATAGTCGAGCAGCCCATCCATTTCGTCGTGGTCGTTGGTGTTGACATCGACGTCTACCGTAATTTCAGACAGATTTGACAACTGAACACTTCAAAGCTGCTTTCCTGTAGCTGCAAGCATTTCTGAATCCCTTCTTGTAACTACAGCAATGGTAAGAGGTCTTTCTGATAGCTGTAGTGATGAGTAGCATGTAATCATATTCTTCTGCCTGAAAAATGTGTTCGGCTTCAAATTTTACCTTCAGCAGTTGAATGAATCATTATTTGTTTTTATCATTGAATAAAAAATTTTCTTGTTAAACATTAACAGTGATTGTTTCCTCAAATATCACATCAGGCTCTACAGGGTAACCATCGAAGACTACAGCTATGTTCTGACCGTATCGTGCCTCGAGATATTTTACATATCGAGCAACTATCAACTCAAACGAGGAGTGCTTGGGCCACACAACTTTGTGAAGGAGCTGACCAACATCTACAACCACAAATTTAGTTTTTTATCATTTGGTTCCTATTTCTCATTATGTATCGTCATTCCTATATGTATCCTCTCCCTTCAAAATATTAAATTGAATAAATCTTTACTTCACTGAATTATTTCAGACAAGTTATTGAAGATTTGAAGACATAAAGACAATTGCATATGATGAAACATGAAAATTAGCTCGAAATTTTTAATTTGCCAAATTTTGAAAAGCTGTATCTCAGAAAGTAAGTAAAGTCCATGGAGCCCATTCTGGTCTTAAATTGTAGCAAATTTAATCTAGTTGTAAAATGTATACAACGATATTTTGTCCAAAACGTGCTACTTCATGAACTGTATCATTTTAAAATTTCAGCTATTGGTACTAAAATGGTTTGAAAATGATTATTTTTTTAATTACTAAAGTTACATCTGCCGCGATGTTAGCAACGGCACAATTGTATGGCAACTATAAATTTATATTGCTAAAAGAATGCTTTGCTAAAAGGTCATAGCAAATTATGAAAAAGCAAAGTTTTGTCTTAAAATTATTTCAAAATTTACAATTTTTATCTGTACAAAGGGGATAAGTACAATTAAACGCACCCGCTCCCAGGTGCCAGACCTATTCCATCGCTACCTAACTATATGTTGATTGGCTGTCGAGAGTGGCGTTAAGCATCCCGTTTTAGGGTCTTATCCTAGAAATACTCGTCGGAAAATAGTTTTTTTAGACGACTGCATATTATGAAAGTAACCAAATCGACCAACCAACTTACTTGTCGAAAGTTGACGTTATCACCGCAGTTACAATGTGCAACGCTTCCGGTTCTATATCAGAACACCTGATCACAATCAAAAAAACTTTTATAAAGGAAATGTTATGATAAATTAACGTAATTTTAAGCAAATGTAATTAGGAGAAAAGAGGTGGTAGGGGGTATATGGGGTAAACTTATATGGCAGTGGGGTATGTCAATAACCTAAATGTTTTGAACCTTAGCTGATTGTCGAATTTACGATTTCAGCAGTAAAAGACGTAAGTTTTCATAGTAAATTACAAAATATTGCAAAAATAGTTAATCTTTTGACGTTTGTTGGGGGTGTGAGGTAATTTTTGTAGTATTATTGCTTTTAGTTAATGTTAATTAATGATATAACTATGTAACTGCATAATATTTGGAGTCCTCTAAAAATAGTGTTTATAACTCGTTCGAAAGTGGAAATATCATTGCTCGTGTGATTTTTCTCACTCGGATTCGCCTTGTTCGTCAAAATTCCCACTCGCATGATATATGTCTCGCTTTCGACACTGGATACGAAAACTACTATTTCTTATTAGGGAAATTATCTGTTAAAGTTTTATTATTTTATACCCAATTTTTGATGGTACAATTTTATTCTTGATGGGAAAGTAAAGGTGGTACATTCATTTGATAAGAAATTAATTCGAACATCACTGATTAAATTAAGCTGGATCAGATAACTGCAGCAAAAATGATTAATTGCGATATGCCTAACACTCAAGAATGTGTTGCACGTATACAAACGTTAGCTTGTTCGTGCACATATTTTACGTGAATCGCGTTGCTGAATGCAGAGCACGCACAGATAGTCGGCATCACGCATCCTGCGTACATCTAACGCCGCAGGGCACTGCTGTCATCAAGCTCGCTTTCTTGGTCTCGGTGTGTCAACTCCATGCAACGATAAAGCTTATCAAGCGTAGTCTGATTCTGTTCTTGTGTGTCTCTCTGTTTCAAAAGCCATCAGTGACCTGATGCAGCGTTTCCAACTAAAAGTATGCTTTGGCTTTCATCTCACTGTCATCTCTTACTTTTTTTTTGTCCTGGAGCTATTGGTAATGATGTGCGGGTTTTTAATTTATTAAATAAAAATTATTATTAGTTTTTTGTTCAAAGTTAACAGGATGGAATGAAAAATAATCCTTTACTTATATTAGATGGAACATAGAGGATGTCTCCCATAGGGTTAGCTTTCTGAAAATGTGAGATTTGTTACATTAAAAGAAACAAGAAATCTAAGTACAAGTTGGGCCAAAACTGACCAATAACAGAATAAAATGCACTTTGGTAAAATTAAATTTTGGAACCTCTGATATAATAAGTACAATAATTAACGTACTACAATCAACCTACCATTCATTTACAAAGTGGGTGAAACCCTGTATATTTTATTAGGAGCATGAGTAATAGACTAAGCGACGGAGTTATGTGGCATGAATTAGATCCATACGAGTCAAGTAAAGTCACGTATACAATATTTCATCTTCAAACGCATAATTCATTAAGATTTAACCACTCTGTTTTCATTAATAAAATTGCTGTAATAAATAATTTTCGTTGTTACAGCGTTTTTAGTCTTTTCTATCGAATTTCATTGTAATTTTGGGTATACTTTTATTTAAAGTATTGTGAAAACATGAAAAATTTTCTTTGGTTTTTAATAAAATACTAGCTGGTACTCGGTTAGTAAGACACATCTCATCCGATTTGACCGGTGCAAGGAACAGGTAAACCACGATGGGTAAACAATGGGCCAATCCACATGGCATTACGATCATGTTACACACTTCTCTTGACGAATATTATTTGATTTGTGGTAAAAAACGAAAACTGATGACTGACATTTTACGTCCAAAACTGTCACTGTGACATTTTTATCTGACAGTACTCAATTGGGGTCGGGAGCCTTTGTGGAACATAAAAACGGACGGACAGACAGACAAACAGTCACTTTTATATAATTATGTAGATAGATTGGTTTATTAATATTAGTGTTATTAAATTTATACTTACAATCTAAGTCTCTTCTGTACAAGTACTCCGCCCTCGGAAAGACAAGTTCTGGAACTTCTTTTCTTGATTTACGCAGAAACATTCGGAGTATGGTGTCACGATTACACTAACCCATGGAATGATTTTTATCGCGTCTGGCAGTTTTTTAACACCACCCGAAATATATTTTTTTCATATTGTGAAAATACTCATAGTCCACGTCACCCCACTTAAATGGTCTGGGATGAATATATTATGTTTATAATTGATTATAAATTATAATTTTTCTACTTTCATTGTAAATCAATAATATTTTTTAACACATATTTTTTACCTAACTCTCACCCTGCGCAGTACCTGGTCCACCTGCAAGAGCCAGCCAGACTGGCCATTCTCTATACTACTATCATAGACGGTACTATTACGCATTATTGCTAGTTGTATCAAATCCGTAGTCGAAATTTGCCACCAGATCTTGGACTAATACGTTAGTTTTGAGTGACTAAAATCAAATTTCAATCAGTAGTGCTATCGCACTCGTGATTCAAAAATTTTACTCGCAGACAATGAAGCATTTCTGTCACTTGTAATATAATCTACTATTAAACGAGGAGTAAACATTCATAACCCGATAAATACACTTTTATAATTTGTAGCAAATCAACAAAAACTTGAACCGCTGTTTTCACTAGATAGAGTAAATAAATCCTAAATTAATTACTTTTAATCAGTTTTTCCCTAAAACACCAAAAACAATTTTATTATAACTGCCAACGCACGTTTAACTCAGTTTACTCATCGCCCTGATGATGCCAACATTGTTGGCGAAACGTGCGTTGGCAGTTATAATAACATTGTTTTTGGTGTTTTAGGGAAAAACTGATTAAAAGTAGTTATCTACCACCAAAAGTGATCCAGACAATTGTTTTGTTTTTGAAATCCTAAATTAAGTATATGTGCGTTCCGTATTAAATTTTTTTTAAGAAAAAATGTTTGATTTTTTCGATTTTATATAGTATATTATTATACGAGTTCCTGTGTAAATTGGGTGCTTTCCGTCACTAGGGTTTTAAAAAAGCACGAGTGAAACGAGTGCTGTTTTAAGCCCCGAGTGCCGGAAAGCCCCTAATTTACACAGGAACGAGTGTAATACAACGTTTTATAGTTCGACACCACCTTGGCAAGTCTTTAAATTGCTTAAAATTCATAAAAATAGTGTGACGTATATCTGACATTTTATTATTGCATGACAGAAAGTGTTTACACAAGCGAAAACTTGAAAATTCTGACAGTGTCGAACTATAAAATAATTTTTATATCGTTTTTTCATTAACGTAGTTTTTGTATTTTTCATTTTTTCTGATCTGCTCCACCCGCCAATGTAGTCGTGGCGATGGTGAACAAAAAATGAAAAATGAATACCATTCAAGAACTAAGATTTTTCACTACTAGCTGTAGAATGTACGATTATATACACTCCTGGACAAAAAAACCCGACACTTAAAAAAATTGATTTTTTTTAAATTTAAATTACGATAGAATTTAAAGATACACCTTTCATCCAATTCTCTAATCAGTTTTACACAAGTCGATTGGTTTTAAATGGTTCTAGGTGCCTTTGAGTTTTGCAAAAAGTAACACTTTGTGTCGTTTTGTAGCAATATATTCTTGGCGTGTCTTTTTGCGTTTATGACATTTTTCACGTTTATTTTGATGAAATTCATATTAAATTTTGTATAAATTTTGCAGAAATGAGATCCGAAAACATTGCAAAAGTGGTGATATTCAATGAAGATGGTCACAGTGTACGGTACATTGCAAATTTGTTAAATATTGCTAATAGTACTGTTCAAGACGCTCTTGTAAGACACCGTCAGACTGGATAATACAGTAGAAGATCAGGATCAGGGAGAAAACGGCGTAGAAATCAGCGCGATGAACGGTTTTTAACATTAGCCGTACTTTGGGATGGCTCTTTAAAATCAAATGTTCTCGCTAGTCGTTTGTTGGAAACTCGAGGAAGTTAGATTTCTGCACGAACCGTACGAAGGGTTGGTTCTACACGAGAGTGGTTTGCGTTATTTAAAGCCGGTAGCATCATATGTCTCGATGTAATAAAAACCCGATTTTGCAAGCTCGATAGGATCTTGAGGTTTAACATACCAGTTTTTAAATGTTAAGAATCTTTTCATCAACAAATCAAATTATGTCTTTGCACCAGCGTCTAAACACATTGTCTAATTAAAATAGGTTAAAATTTAACAAAATTTAACACTTGAACCAATAACGTGTGTCCACTTCTTTGACGACGAAAAATGGTTCTGCACATTTGCCACACTCAGAACCTTAAACACGCACTAAATAACTCAATTCTTCTTGACTACACACAGCGTCGATTTACAGTATGTTTTCAGTCCCAGCTCTATTAATATTTTCAAATCCATCCAGCCGATAACTTCTTCATTCTTCTTCAAAAAACTTTTTACACATACACTTTCGATAAAAGTATCTAACATGTTCTCCAAGGGCATTTATATGACCCGGCTGATTACAATACACCGTTTTTTTAAACACTACATATCCGCGCAACGTAAATCGATACTACATAATGACTACTGTATTGTGTGATGCAGCCTGGTGCTAAATTATGTATTCAAGGTGAAGTAAGGGGGTTCAAGGTCAAGACCAAGTAGAGGGGGTTCAACGTCAAACTCAAGGACAAAGTAAATGGACAAGGTCAAATTCAAAGTCAAGGTCAAGTGGGAGTGGAGGGGGTGCAGCACAGTTCTTCTATACAGGGTGTTATGGAAGTCCTAGCAGAAAATTTAACCACTGTTAGAACTGGTCATAATACACATTTTTTCTATTTACCACTTTGCTGAAATCCGCAATTTTTTTTAACATTTTTCTGACCCCTTATTTCACCATCCGCCTATTCCGACTTGAACTTGAACGCGTCAGAACGTTTTTGCCGAACGAGGTAAACACCTTCTAAGTTTTTTGGGACAAAAAATTTGTAGTTGATAGTATTTTAGTCATCAGTTGAGTGTCGCGCCGCTGTGTATTGTTATGATTGTCTGCTCGATTCTTGTGCTCGCTGATTATTTTATTATGATTTCGCACGTCCCAGATGTAATCGCGTTTTGGAAATTGAACCTGATATTTTTAAGTATTCGAAGATGTGCTTCGAAGTGTATTCGAACTGTATCAAAGTTAGAGAGTTTATTATTATATGATACTACTTCAATATTATGCATATTATTATGGTAGGTGATGTTTCCATTTAAACAGTTTTTATTTCGATTCGTTTATCGGGTTTTTGTGCCTTCCTGATAATGAATGAACGTCGATCCATAGGCGGGTGCTGGTTTTAGGGGTCAAACTATTCTTAATTTTAACTCCGTAAGGGAGCGTTTGCGAAAAAAATAAAAAATAAAAAAAATGTTTATTTTGACGACTTCTACTTGTGGTTAAATTTTCTGCTAGGACTTCCATAACACCCTGTATATAATGATAAGTAATGAATCTCACTTTAGTAGTTAATAATTGAAGATACCGGATTTCATGCAAAATGCATAATATCATTTATTATTTTATTTACCAACTTTCGACAGCGCCCTTCGACTTTTACAAATTGCACCAGTTATAAATATTTGGCATTAATTAACTGGAATTTATTCGTGTAAAAAAAACAAATAACGAAGTGTTAAACTATTACAAAATCCGGTCTCTGACTCTGACTGAGAAATGTCAGCAATACACAATCTCAAATTCGTTCCGAACTTTCGCATTATCATGATTATCATTTCGTCGGCCTAATGTGAAAAGCGCATAACTCCAAAATAATAATTTTGTCCAACAGTTCCAATTTAAGTGTTTTTTACGTTAATTTTGAGTGACTAAAATCAAATTTCAATCACTAGTGCATAAAAAATTAAATTTTGTACTCACTAGTGACTAAAATTTAATTTTAGTCACTAAAAATCAACGTAAATAACACCTAAATTGGAACTGTTCGACAAAATTATGATTTTGGAGTTATGCACTTTTCACATTAGGCCGACGATTTGAAGAAAAGTTAAAACAATGTGGTAGTAGTGAAAAAAATAGTATATAAACTACGGTTGAGATGCCTTTTCTTAGCCTCGCACTTTTATTGGCCGCATCTTGGGCAATAAAACAGCTCGGCTAAGAAAAATGGCTTCCCAACCTTGGTGTATAATTCTAGTATAATAAAAGTAGAAAATGTTGCAAATAAATTTTGTATTCTGTAATCAAGGCATAAGGTAATTTAGATATAAAAAGTTTAAATCAAAATCCTACAATTATCAAGCATGAAACTAAACGTGAAGAGCTGTCTCTTCCTCGAAGCAATCACACTGTACTTCTTCACTCTCACTATCTTCTGCAGGACGCTCACTCAACAGTTTCTTGTACCATTTTAAGGTTTCTTCTTCTCCCAATTGGGCCCAAATTGTTGTGCCAAAAGATATTTCAGTGATTTCTTGTTCTTTTCTGGTATCCCACGTTATGTTTCGAAGCCTGGAAGAAAAATATTTTTTTTTTAGTAACTTTTCAAACGTTTCAGAATGAGTTTCAAATATAAAATTTGGATTGCAGCAATAGTTAACAAATGCATTTTGGATTTTTATTAACGTTATCCTTTTCGTTTTGGCCATTCCTTTGATCTTCTTGAAATTCCCCTCAAGAGCTTTAATGTTGAAGGCTTTCCACTCCATGCCTAATTATCGTACTTCACCTACATCCTCGTAGTTTTTTATACAGTTATGTTCACACGTGATGATGGTCGGATCTTTCCTTAACAGAAAAATGCAAGGGCATTCTTAACGAATTATTAACTTTTTTTAACCAAAGAGATTGTGCTTTAATCCACAAAAGACTGAGATTATGAGAATACATAACCACCAAAAGAAAATTGAGGATATGGATTTTATATTTAATAAAACAAATATGACCCATACGCATGACAGATAGAGTCTTTTTGACTTTATTTGGATAAACATTTAAATTGAAAGTATCACTGCTCCCATTTAGTATCAAAGTTAAGTTGTATGAAATTTCTTTTTATTAACCTTCGCTCTGTGCTCAGTGACAGTCAGCTTCTCAACATCTACTATGCAAAGGTAGAATCAATTTTTAAATATGGTATCTGTTTCTAATGTAATTCCACAGACGTATTTCGTGTTTTTGTTGCACAAAAGACTATTTTACGATGTGTTGCTCGTATATCGACTAGAATATCATCACATGTAGGCTCTATTTGAAAAAAAAAAAATAACATTAGCTTCTTTGTACATTTTTGAAGCATGTGTTTATATTTTTATCAAAAGAAATATATTTCCTCTCAATTCTAATTTTCACAACATACCAATGTTCACCTACCTTTTGCAAAAATTAATATGGTGTATAAAACTCCAGAATATTAGGCCTAAAAATATTTAATAAATTACCATCTGAGTTAAAGTCTTGTAAAACTCAGGCTAGATTTAAACACGATCTTAAATTCTTTTTAACCAGTAGATGTTTTTATTCTATAGATGACTATTTAGCGTTTGTGCAATAGAACGTATTTTATATTTGTATTGTTTGTTATTGTTTTGTTATTTATATTGTTATATCTGTTTTATTTACTTTTTATTTTGACGTAGCCAATATCATGTATTTTTTTATCTCTATGGCAATAAACTTATTATCATTATTATTATTATAATCTTTTCCACTCTATCAAACACCTTGGCAGAAACGACTGGCTTCTGCAGTAAGAGCAAAAATATGGATTTATCGACTTTTGTTTAAATCTGTGAGTTCATAGATTGACAGAGCAGGTCCAAATTAAGGGGCATTTCGCAAGGACGAGCAACTACTGGGTGAGAGTGATGAAAAAGTTCGAAGTGTGACATAAGTAGTAGGACGTAAACAAAAATCCACGCGAGACACAAAAAAAGTACATTCTGTCAAACAATGCTTTCTGTTCAGAAATATTTGCGGCGGCCAGTTGTGAAACCCAAAGCACAGCCAAAGGCTCATAAACCTCTACCTGTCTAACGACCCAAATGCTAGCACAATACAAATACAATATTCTAAATTCAACCACTACCCGAGACGACATTCGGGATTATAAAAGTATTACGAAAGGACATAATTATCTTTTTCAATCTGCAAAAGAACATACAAATTAAAATTGCTATGGAATAAATTTTTTGTACTTGTCGACAACAATTCCAATAGATACAATCCATACAACAAAGTAGCAATAATTGTTAGCACCAGTAATTGCCAATTGCCCCTGAACCTGAAAGTAATAATAATTATCTTCTTGCTTTAGTTTAACGTCCCCATTTTGGTCTATTTTTAAGTAATTAATTTTTTCTTCATTGACCGCTTGTTGGGGATTTAGGTCTCGAATGGACCAAGGGCATTTTATTTCCACAATATCATCTTGATCAATAATTCCATCCGGACTGGCACCGAGAAAACAATTTTCCTTGTCAATAAACAGTCCGCACTCACGCACAAGTACCCCATAGTCTTTTTCAAAGTGCTTTTGCTTCATCTTCTCTTCCCCACCATCATTATAGCTGCTCTCTTTCGAAATTCAGAACAGAACATATTTCGAGCTAGCTTTAACGTATTCCTAATAAATTCGTTTTCATCTAGATGAATTTCTGTCAGACCGTAATTTTCATCGGGTGGAACAGTAGTCTTTCTTTTTTTAATTCGTAGAAATAACTCTGCGAGTTTTATTATACTCGCGTTTTCTTTTCAGTCCCGCGATATAGTTTTTAGCGAATTTTCCTGGACTACAAAATTTTCCTGTGCAATAGGACAAAATATTCTTCCTTTTTATTATATGAAATTGTCTCCTATAAATTTACAGACGATAGAATTATAAGTTTCTGCTGCATTATTTTTCATATTCAAAATTAGACTATGCACATTTTGAACAAGTCTTTTTCCACACTATTCAATGTCGTCAAAAAGGCCAGACTCGATCATGTCTGGAACTGTGTTGATTTCGCCTTCCTTGCTTTCTTGACAAAAATAGCCTTTCAATTTACTACAGTTGTTACGTAGTAAATAGTTTACCCACTCTATCTTTAGTATAGGGAATTTATGTTCGTAGGATATTTTTTCAACACACTGCTGCTTTGTTTGCCAGCGAAGTTTTGTTGCTCTGTTATTAGTGATGTAATTATCTATGTTAATTAAATCGAAAAGAATAGACTCCTCACATTGCAAAATTTTATAATAATATCAATCAACGAATCAATTAAGATACCAACCGATCTGTTAAAAAAATAGGTGTAATTGAAAGCGTAATACTAGGTAGGAATGAATATTTCGGGTTTGAGACATTTTCAATGCTCATTTCTAGTTTTGAGCATTTTATTCGGACACTGTCCAAATTCGTATATTGACTATACACTGTATTGTACTATTGTGATCATCGCCTAAAAAACGTCGACTCACGCCTCGGCCACAAACAGCAGATGCGTCCAAAAAAGCTAACTTTTACGGCCGCGAAGTTCTAAGATAACAGGGGCTCTCCGTCCCGCATAATTTTGTTTAGGTATAGGTCTAAGATTTTACTCGGACTGTACACGGCGAATTTGTAGCATGGCTGTATAGATGGAGCTACTTTCTTGACGTAGAAATCAACAGTACAGGGTTTTATTTAAAACATTATTACATAGTTGTATTCGCGCTTCCATCTTCAATAATGTAGCAAACAATAAGAAAAAACTATAGGCAAGGCGATACGCATGTTGTCAATAAAATGGTGTCAAAAGTTACGTATGTTCAGTTCGACATTTTTGCATACTTAGCAAAACACTTTTGAAAAAAAAATTATGCGTAGGTTCTAAAGCAATCCTTTTTCTACAACTGTTCAAAATTTGAAGATTATTGATCAGTAATTAACAATATAGCGATTTTTATAAATGTACACTGCAGACATGGGGTGAGAGAAGCGCCTTAATAGGAAACCATCCCTAACACATTTTCACCGAAATCTGGATTTATCGGGGGTTGAATTTATTCCTGAAACAGTTTTTTTTATAAGAATTGATCTCTTTTTTGTACTATTTTCTATGAAATTAACTAGGAGTCGTGTACTCTTAAACATGACAATAATAATTATTTGCATCTGTACCTAACGTCTGTAATACACAATGTAAAAACTAAAAAAAATATTAAACTAAAAACAAGACAAAAATGTAATAAACATAAAAACCTCAACCCATTTAGTCTTTGTTCTGTGTATTTCAAAAAACCTACGGCTGACTTGATCCAGCTTTTACCAACTACATATAAAAGGATAATTTGGCTTTCATCCCAATCGCATTTCGTGCTTTGTCCGTATGCTTAAGTTGTTTGGAAGCTATGTGAACACATGTGTAGGGGCATCTCTTTCATTTTATTTTCGTTCTAAAAACTATTCTGGCCTTAAGTTCAATTCCTTCAATTTACGCAGGATAATCTGTTATATACTGAGTCGTATTCTGTAATTCGTATTGAAATAAGACTGTTATGGCAATATACGAATTACAGAATTCATTTAGGAAAAGTATTAACGGAGCAACTGCAAAGTTTCTTAATTGATGAATTCAGACGAAGAATTGTCAGAAATAACAGACATTTCATAAATTAGTTCAGATCACCTTCTGTCTTTAATTTATAATATAGAGTTCTTATCTCAAGTTTTTTTGGTAATTTAAACATTACAGTTAATAAACAAGAAGAATGTTCTTAAATCCAAGTGGAGTAAATTTAAATTAAAAAATTTAAATATATCTAAGTCGAACTCCACAAACTTTAAGTTTGTGGAGTTCGACTTAGATATATTTAAATTTTTTAATTACAGTTAATGTTTACTTTTATAAAATTATGTAACTTTGTGTGAATTGGACTGGTACGCCCAACATCCCAATCCACAAATATATAAGATTAGAAAGCTCTTATTAAAAAACGTCCACTTCGTTAACTCTTTTATTATAAAAAAATGTTTTATTCTGAAAAACTCCAAGGTATGTACATCTATGTTCTCTAGTTTAGGTGATCTTTGATGCTTATAGTAAATATTAAATCTACCTGCATCAAATTATTTGGTAGGATTCTGTTTACTGCCTTGTTAAATGCATAATGTATATTTCAATTCCGCCTCAATCTTTTAAATTTGTTTACTCATTGTTACACCCAGATTTGCTTGCACGTAGTTAGTTAACAAATAATGCTTCGCTTTAGAAGTAAGGTGTGCTTAGCAGGGTTACATAGTGAATGCAAATATCGTTTAAAATTAATTGGCTTGCTACGTGTAGTACGAGTATTGTTGATATTTACACGTGTTTTAACAATTACAAGACCTAGTTTCATTTATCTTATAGACTTAATTTCAAAGAAAAGTGCAGTCTGAATTTAGATGTAAGGGTTCGGCTTTCGATGGCGTTTGCAGAGCGGAAACGAATAAAGTTATTTGCTCAAGACTACGTTAAATTGGAACGGGAAAGATATTTTAATTATATACTCCTGCAATAATTTGGATGAATTATTTAATTTCTCTTTGTTCTATTTCTCGTGGTTCTAATTACGACTGATGCAATTATTTTAAATTTAATAAAACCCGTTTGTACATTTTATGGTAATATTTAACTAACATTATTGAGACAGATAAAATAAATTGGAGGTGGAACTGAGATATTGAAGTTTTAGGTATTATTGCCAATATTGACACTTTTACGTTGAAACCTTCTTTAATTAAAATATGAAATTGTAATTGGAAAGGCTAAATTAAAACCTTCATTTGCAGCTCTGTAATTTTACGAATCGAGTTTTTTGAGTTTTGAAACTTGTTCCTGTTTTATCAATAATTTGCCGTCGGCGACGAACTTTTTTCAAGAATTGAAAATTTTAGAGACTGCTGAAATTAAGGCATTTTAGTTAGTCGCATTTTTTTAATGTTCCATCAAGTTGGCTTTGGAAAATATCTTAATGTATTTTTCACCATTTGTCGCTTTATTGAAATGTACAATATTCACTGTGCACAATGTTCAATTAGTAAATTGTTGGTTGCCTACTAATTAATTAAAATAAGTGGTCGTTAAAAATACTTTGACATTTTCCAAAGCCAACTTGATGGAAAATCATTTATAATCACCCTGTATACATGTACTATTTTATTTTTCAAATGTTACAATACTTTTAACATATTTGGCACTAAATAATTAATTTGTTTATTGTAAATTTTTAAGCAGGTATAGCTAGGAGTTGTAACGTACAACAAAAACATGAAACGTGTGAAAGTTAGAATTAGTTTCAAGCTGAACCGTGAAACTTCTTGTTGGAATCGCTTTCCAATAAAACACAAAATAAGAGTAAAAAATTCGCAGCTCACCGAAATCAACTGATGCCTTTAACAGAAGACAAATTGAGTTGGAATTCTAAGAAAATAATGAAGTATTAAATATTGACAAACACTCGATGAGTTATATTGGTTTGTCCTTATTTTAGATTGATTTGTTTTTTAGTAAACGGGAATAAACGAAATAAATACTAAGATGATGCTCGAGACGAAAAAAAAAAAAAAACAACCAACATGGTTATGACAGTTTATATTTCAACCATTCGTTCAGTTTATTATCCTTAAAATCGGCGGAATAATCACATCAACAGAATTTTTCTATTAAATCCAATAGGTCATTCCTTGAATCTCCAAACAAAATTAAGAAAAGTGTATTAGTTTTTCAGATAAATAAATTGTTGCGAATTAGGAAAGAAACAGCGCACGGCGCCAATGAAGTTGACATTGAGCTTAAACCTCCCACAAAGTCTGGTGCAGAAAAAAAATATCAGCTTAAAACAAGTTACAGGTACCATATTAGTTGTCTTTTTTAATGTTATCATCGACGAGTCAGTCTTGGCAATTTTAATTATGCTGTTAATCGTCTCAGATTGTTTGCTCGAACTGGTGTTGAAATGGAGAGCATATGGTGTTCTACATGGTTAAAATTTTTGTATAGGGAGCCCGGAGATAGTGTTCAGTAAAAAATTAAGAATTTAGCACGCGGTGGAGTGCGGTGCTCCTGTATTTTGTCTCCCGACTGCGATTGTCTGGTTCTTCCTCAATTTCACCACACTATTCCTTTCTTGCGAAATGATTCTGTCGAAAACTGATGATTGACATTTTATGTCAAAAACTGTCACTGTGACATTTTTATCTGACAGTTTTCATTTCGCCTGGTTTGAACTTTAAATATATTTTTTTTTACCAAAAAGGGCTGACACATTGGGGTCGTGAACACCCCTATGTTACTCCCTATTGCGAATATTATTTGTGGTCAAAATTTCATAAAGATTTGTTCACCGGTTTAGGTGCCCACAATATACGAAGAAACAAACAAACATTGATTTTTATATATTAGATAATCTAGTAATTATAATTTATTTAAACAACAAAAAAATCTAAAAGGTAAAAAAGCGGTCTTTTATTAAAAATAACGAGTGAGCAACAAATTACGTGATCGCAGTTGGCTAAACGTATATCGGTACTTTTACTTTACTTTTAACCTATTTTCCCTGATTGTCAAATGCGAATTTCTACTTCAAAACAGTTTTTCATACTGAGACCAGCGCCCTCTAGTACCGCCTAGATAAATCAAGCAATCGATGTTATCGACTAAATAATTGACACTGTTTTGTGAATTGACAGCTACCCATGACACACCCGTTTGAAAGCCAAACCATAATGGGGTCGTCCCACAATTTTCAAAAACAGCTTTTCTAGAAACTAGATGAAAAAATATTATACCCCTATTTTTGTTTATTCTAAATCACGCGTTTACTAGGTAAAAAAAATCCGAAACATTTGTCTTATTTGAAACGCGCGCCTTTTTGTGACGTCAACATGGCACAAAATTCACCAGAAAAAATTCAAGTTACTAGACGTGCCGACTAATGAGAAGCGCACGAACCAATGAGAATGCTCCCCCGAAATGACGTCACAAGAGGCGGTAAATGTACATCGTTTGAAACTACTAGCCGAAATTGCGATTTTTGATATGCTCTGTTATCTTACAAAACAACTTATATCGTTATTACAGTCGCAACAGTAAAAAACCGATTCCAATCTCTTCGAAAGAAATACCGGAGGGAGATAAAATTTGAAGCCGAAGCCACAAGGAGCGGTGCTAGTATTAATGCCAGAAAAGAGTGGCTATATGAGTTTCTTCCGTTATATGAGTGACGGGAACCTCGAAAGTAAGAAGTTAAATTTCTATCTGTACTTGGTTCAGTTTTGAAAACTTTTACAGAACAACATCCAATGAAAGCATAATTTTGGAGGAAATAAATGCGCCATCAACCTCAAATAGTTCATTGAACATTGAACTTCATCGAGTAGGCGTTTGATTGGAAAATGAAAGTGTTAGCGATTTCGACTCATTAATGAGTCCACCAGTGGTTCAAGTTTGTGGTCGCTGCACCACAGACAGCTACAAACTCAAGCAGTGTAGGAGTTCAATAAAAAAAAAAACGGTTGGAGGAAAAGCTCGGTTTCAGACGCGATCCGTAATGTTGGAGCCCCTGCCAATCAAGATTTCAAGAAATTTCAAAGCTGATGTAAAAAATATGAAAATAAAATACTGATAAAATTAACATTAATACTAATAGATTTATTTTATTAAACACTACTCCATTGCCATGGTGCAACTGCAGCTCCTATATCATTAACATAATGTTTTAAATAAGCCCTGACCTTTACAGCTAAGTTAGAAACATTACGTGTTCCTAATCTCTTCTGCAGAGTTGTAAGATTTTCAATTTGTGTTGTGGTACCTTGACAATATCATCAACGGTTTCAGAGTCTGCCTTGATGGTCCTATGGAAGATTCTAAAACGGGCCACCAAAATCCCAAATGTGTTTTCTATTGTTCTCTTTTGGCTATTTGGTGTCTTGACATATAGTGGAGATAGAACGTCCCAAATAGTAGAACATGTTTCCCGCACCATACATATCATGGATACCCCTAAACGAAACCCATATGACAAGCTGGGGTAAGAATCTCCAGTGGCAAGAAACCGAAGAGTCACTGCTAACCGGCATCCTGAAGATACACTTTCACAGCGAGAATGTGTCTCCAATGCCCATGATACAATAATAAACAGATATGATACTAACGCGCCCCATTCTCGTCCGTTTCGCGCATGTGACGTCACTCAGAGAGTTAAGCGGATATGATGGCATGGTAATACTGCACAGAATATTGGGAAATCGCTATTATTTAGGCAATTTGTGTTTTTTTTTGCGTTTTGTGTAATTTATATTTAAATTAATTAATTGTGTTCAATTTTTTTATCATTCTTAATGGAAATAAGTATTGAAAATACGTTCCGAATCGCTCTAAATTATCATTAGAGTAGAAAATTAGACTTGTCATCACTAAGTATATTGTTCGTAACACTAGTTCTTAAACATAATACATTATTAAACAGATAAAAAACGAGAATATTACGTAATTTTTCAAAAGGTTTATTGAATGTGAGGGACAGGTATTTACTTAACCATTTTTTTCATTTTTCTTTTTCTTGACTTTTCTGCTAAGGCCATATTCATTCGAAAGTACATTCGAGATCTAAAAAACAGTTTTTTGACATCATCGTCACAATTAATGTGGTTACTTTTATTCATTAAGTTTGCCAAATAATTCTTTGAAATGAGCATAGTGACGTTTTTAATATTAATTTTGTCAAATATACCTTTAAGTTTTTTAGTTTGTTGCATAAGATCAGATGATGGTTTTGAAAGACCACCTCCGCTTAGATGGTTTACCCAGGTTTGTTCATTATTGACATAATTTGAAATAGAGAGATTGATTACATTTCTTTAGTTTAGCTTTTAGTTTTGGACCTTTCTTTGGTGTGTACCCAAGTAATTCATGTTTCATATTCCTGATATAATCGGAAGAACAAAAATGCCTTGAGCATATCCTCGCAGTTTTAAAATCAAATGAGTCTTTTCGCTACAAGCGCCCATACAGGCGCGTGAATATTTATTTACAGTTGGAAATTGGTAAAATCGCACATTACACACGACATTTTTTGCTTGATTATCTGAATGACATCCAAATACAGCACACGTCATTGTTATTATAAAATGCCCATTTTTTGCAACAAATCACCAGAAAGTCACCTAATGCGCATGTCCACTTCGAAACTTTTACTAAAATCACAAATGTTTTCGCGGAGCCGATCCCGAGCACTGAAAACGGCATTGTACGTGTTCCATTCAAGTGAACTTATGCAAAAGAACAGATTTTTATTTCAAGTCAGATTTGACATCTCGATGACTTTACGCAATCGTATCGATCAAGAATCGACTCAAAATTTTGGATTCAGAGGCTCCTACGATCACGAATTTTGTTGCTCACTCGTTAGTAAGTTGTTACTGTTTTCAGATATGAAAAAGCTATTGCATAACATTTTACAACAATTTTTATGGCCATTTGTTTTAACAATTTTTTTAAACAAATGAATTAATTAAATTTTTTGAAAAATCTTTCTTTGCTATCTTGTTTTAAAATATTATGATTAAAAAAATCATTTACTTAATCCATGTCAGATTTTTTATTTATTTCAGCTTTAATTAATAATAATTTATTGCACATTGTTTTTATTATTTTTTAAATATATAGTTAACGTATTCGACAATTGTTTATTAATTTAATCGTTGTCCGCGCCGATGAAATTTACAGTAATACCAAGTCGTACCAATATGCGACTTAATGGAAACTGTAATAAGGGGCATGAAACTCGAATAACTGTCAACCGTTGCCAAAATTGTCAAAATAACGTAAATAAAATAAGAGCTTCAATCAAATTATCGGCTCTTTGATCAAATTTAATAAAACCAGTGTTCTATATTCCTTCTAGGTGCCCTTTTCCTTTTAGACTGCAGTTCATCACATGAAAGCAAAAGTACACTGACTCAATAAAGATGCTATATTTTCGAAATAAAATTTTAAAATGCGAATTATTTTAAGTCGGGATACTTTAACACTCCCTTAGTATTCATTTCGGTTGAAAGAAATGGGTTTTTGGCGGATTTCTTTAGCCAGAAAGAAATTATCAAGTTTCTGTTCATTGATAGCCTGAATGTTTATGTCATTTATTGCAACTAAGACGTTGTAAATAGTGATATTTTGTGCAACAATGGACCAAAGACACCGTGTTGTGTGTAAGTGTTGATGAAGCCAATAGGTCCTTGGTATGCTGCAAACTGGTCAAAGACAAGTAGATGTAGCTCAGAATTTTGGGGTGAGTCATCAACAGACCTTGGACTCGCTTCCAAGAAACAAATTCTCTGTCGCAACGGCCAAGAAGTGGAAGACGTCGAAGTACAACAGCTCGAGAAGATCGATATGTGTGTATAACTGCTAGAAAAAACCCTTTTCGTCCAGCGTTATTTATGAGAAATCCTTTAAGAGCTGCTGGAGGGCCTACCCTTCACGTACAAACGATTAAAAATTGTCTAAGAGACTTTAACTTACACAGTTTTTATCCATACAGAGGACCTAGGTTAACACCGGCCGATCATGCTCGCTTAAGATGGGCAAGTGATCGACAAAACTGGATGGTGGAATGGGAATTGGTTCTTTATGGGGATGAGTCTCGATTTGGCTTGTACAGTGATAGCGGTCGCCTAAGAGTGTGGAGAAGACGAAATGAACGATATTTGCAGCAGTTTATACAACCTAGGGTTTAATTTCAAGGAGGGTCCATTATGGTTTATTGTGGAGTATGTTTGGGAGGACGCACTGAGCTTTATGTTTGTCAAAGAATTATCAATGGTCGTATTTACGCTAACGACATTATAGACAACATTTTACTTCCATTTCAAGCCACTATTGTGCTAGAAACATTGGATTTCTACGGTTCACTTCCTCCACGTTCTCCCGATCTTAACCCAATAGAGCATGTTTGGTATATCCTTGGGAGAGCCATAGAAGACCATTTCCCTCCACCAAATAACATAAGAGAACTAAGGGAGTTAATACTACTTTTATGGGATCAAATGCCCAAAATGAAATAGACAACTTCATTCGCAGTATGCCACATCGTATCCAAGAGGTAATACGAGTTTGAGGCAGAAACACACGATATTAAGGTCAACTTTATGCACTGAACAAATGATCATATAATTATTTTCAATAGAAATTGTTTTATTTGTTTTGAACCAGGTATATCTTCTTCTAATTTAATAAAGAATTCATTATAATCTTCCTCTTTTCGTTATTATTGTTTTTGTAGCTTTATTGTAACAAGTCTAAACAGCGATATCCCTAACATTATTGAGTCAGTGTAAATAGCGACAGAAAATGTTTAATAAACATGAGGTAAGATTTGCATTATTATTCTAAATAATATCTAAATAATATCTACATAGTATCTAAATAATATCTCGAAATTTTCATAACTCGAAAACCCAGAATGTTAAAAACGTGAAAATTAGAATTTAGACTGTTTTGAAAATAACTAGACCCGTGTTTGAAACAATTTTGCAAAAAAAAATACCCACTGTGGAAAAAGGAGAGGGTGGCTTTAGGAGTGATTTTTCTCAAAATTCTTATAACTTGAAAATCGACAATGTTACAGGCATGAAAATTGGCAATTGGACTCTCCATTAAAAATTACCAGATCTGTGCTTGACGATTTTGCAAAAAAATATTTACAAACCTCGAAAAAGGGACATAACTGGGGAGGGTAATTTTTCCTGAGAATTATCATAACTGGAAAACAGTTACATACGTGAAAATTGAGATCTAAATTCTCCTTTAAATACAAATGACTGGGCGCGTGTTTGACGATTTTGCAATAAGAATAAAATTGTCTTGTTTTTTGGAAGGATGTGACAGAAATATTTTAAATAAATATAAATAAAATATACCTACACACTGCCCAAATTTTTCCCATTCTGTTGCTTCAGTTCTCAAAACTGCCACTGCCACCAAGCAACTCAAGAGTTCCACGTCTCTCAAAACATCAAAGTTTTTAAAATCTCATACTTTGCAAAGACTGTTCATGTGACGACTTCATTCTCATGCTATTATTGTCAAAAGCATCGGAAGAATTTCGGGCACTTACAATGTTGAATAAAAAAAAAAATAATATCACGTCAAAAAAAATCTCAAGTGGAATAAATAATAATTATTGTCATATCGGGTGTCCCAACTAAAATTTGTACCCCCCAACAATTCCAATTTCGAAAAACTCAGAAGAAAACGCTCAAACAGGTCAATTTTGTTATCAAGGTGGACCTAATTGTACCCAACTTTCAAGTCTTAGATCTCACCCCTTGAGCCAGGGGAGCCACCCTCTTAAAAAATTTAAATGCGTCGTGTGATACATTATTTTAAAGCTTATTCAATTCTCTATCCAAACCTACATTTATCGATTCCTTTCTACAAAAAAAGCATGCATTCGATATTTTCCAAATCTACATAAAATACTCAACTAAAATTTGCACCCCTCAAGAATTCCAATTTTGAAAGGCTCAGAAGAAAACGCTCGAACAGGTCAATTTTGTTATCAAGGGGGACCAAATGGTACCAAACTTTCAACTATTAGATCTCACCCCTTTAGCCAGGGGAACCACCCCGTTAAAAATTTTAAACGGGAAGGGGGGTCGTGTGATACATCATTTTAAAGCTTATTCAATTCTCTATACAGATCTACGTTTATCAATTTGTTTTTACAAAAAAGCATGAATTTGTTATTTTCCAAATCAAGAGTATTTTATGTAGATTTGGAAAATAACAAACTCTTATGCTCTTTTTTGTAGAAACAAATCGATAAAAGTAGGTTTGGATAGAGAATTGAATAAGCTTTAAAATGAAGTATCACACGACCCCCTTCCCATTTAAATTTTTTTAAGGGGGTGGCTTCCCTGGCTAAAGGGGTGAGATCTAAGACATGAAAGTTTGCTACAATTTGGTCCCTTTTGATAACAAAATTGACCTGTTCGAGCGTTTTCTTCTGAGTATTTCAAAATTGGAATTGTTGGTGGGTACAAATTTTGGTTGAGACACCTTGTATATAATGTCATAAGTGATAATAATATGTATAATTTTTATAACTGGTGCAACTTTTACAAATTGCACCAGTTATAAATATTTGGCATTAATTAACTGGAATTTATTCGTGTAAAAAAAACAAATAACGAAGTGTTAAACTATTACAAAATCCGGTCTCTGACTCTGACTGAGAAATGTCAGCAATACACAATCTCAAATTCGTTCCGAACTTTCGCATTATCATGATTATCATTTCGTCGGCCTAATGTGAAAAGCGCATAACTCCAAAATAATAATTTTGTCCAACAGTTCCAATTTAAGTGTTTTTTACGTTAATTTTGAGTGACTAAAATCAAATTTCAATCACTAGTGCATAAAAAATTAAATTTTGTACTCACTAGTGACTAAAATTTAATTTTAGTCACTAAAAATCAACGTAAATAACACCTAAATTGGAACTGTTCGACAAAATTATGATTTTGGAGTTATGCACTTTTCACATTAGGCCGACGATTTGAAGAAAAGTTAAAACAATGTGGTAGTAGTGAAAAAAATAGTATATAAACTACGGTTGAGATGCCTTTTCTTAGCCTCGCACTTTTATTGGCCGCATCTTGGGCAATAAAACAGCTCGGCTAAGAAAAATGGCTTCCCAACCTTGGTGTATAATTCTAGTATAATAAAAGTAGAAAATGTTGCAAATAAATTTTGTATTCTGTAATCAAGGCATAAGGTAATTTAGATATAAAAAGTTTAAATCAAAATCCTACAATTATCAAGCATGAAACTAAACGTGAAGAGCTGTCTCTTCCTCGAAGCAATCACACTGTACTTCTTCACTCTCACTATCTTCTGCAGGACGCTCACTCAACAGTTTCTTGTACCATTTTAAGGTTTCTTCTTCTCCCAATTGGGCCCAAATTGTTGTGCCAAAAGATATTTCAGTGATTTCTTGTTCTTTTCTGGTATCCCACGTTATGTTTCGAAGCCTGGAAGAAAAATATTTTTTTTTTAGTAACTTTTCAAACGTTTCAGAATGAGTTTCAAATATAAAATTTGGATTGCAGCAATAGTTAACAAATGCATTTTGGATTTTTATTAACGTTATCCTTTTCGTTTTGGCCATTCCTTTGATCTTCTTGAAATTCCCCTCAAGAGCTTTAATGTTGAAGGCTTTCCACTCCATGCCTAATTATCGTACTTCACCTACATCCTCGTAGTTTTTTATACAGTTATGTTCACACGTGATGATGGTCGGATCTTTCCTTAACAGAAAAATGCAAGGGCATTCTTAACGAATTATTAACTTTTTTTAACCAAAGAGATTGTGCTTTAATCCACAAAAGACTGAGATTATGAGAATACATAACCACCAAAAGAAAATTGAGGATATGGATTTTATATTTAATAAAACAAATATGACCCATACGCATGACAGATAGAGTCTTTTTGACTTTATTTGGATAAACATTTAAATTGAAAGTATCACTGCTCCCATTTAGTATCAAAGTTAAGTTGTATGAAATTTCTTTTTATTAACCTTCGCTCTGTGCTCAGTGACAGTCAGCTTCTCAACATCTACTATGCAAAGGTAGAATCAATTTTTAAATATGGTATCTGTTTCTAATGTAATTCCACAGACGTATTTCGTGTTTTTGTTGCACAAAAGACTATTTTACGATGTGTTGCTCGTATATCGACTAGAATATCATCACATGTAGGCTCTATTTGAAAAAAAAAAAATAACATTAGCTTCTTTGTACATTTTTGAAGCATGTGTTTATATTTTTATCAAAAGAAATATATTTCCTCTCAATTCTAATTTTCACAACATACCAATGTTCACCTACCTTTTGCAAAAATTAATATGGTGTATAAAACTCCAGAATATTAGGCCTAAAAATATTTAATAAATTACCATCTGAGTTAAAGTCTTGTAAAACTCAGGCTAGATTTAAACACGATCTTAAATTCTTTTTAACCAGTAGATGTTTTTATTCTATAGATGACTATTTAGCGTTTGTGCAATAGAACGTATTTTATATTTGTATTGTTTGTTATTGTTTTGTTATTTATATTGTTATATCTGTTTTATTTACTTTTTATTTTGACGTAGCCAATATCATGTATTTTTTTATCTCTATGGCAATAAACTTATTATCATTATTATTATTATAATCTTTTCCACTCTATCAAACACCTTGGCAGAAACGACTGGCTTCTGCAGTAAGAGCAAAAATATGGATTTATCGACTTTTGTTTAAATCTGTGAGTTCATAGATTGACAGAGCAGGTCCAAATTAAGGGGCATTTCGCAAGGACGAGCAACTACTGGGTGAGAGTGATGAAAAAGTTCGAAGTGTGACATAAGTAGTAGGACGTAAACAAAAATCCACGCGAGACACAAAAAAAGTACATTCTGTCAAACAATGCTTTCTGTTCAGAAATATTTGCGGCGGCCAGTTGTGAAACCCAAAGCACAGCCAAAGGCTCATAAACCTCTACCTGTCTAACGACCCAAATGCTAGCACAATACAAATACAATATTCTAAATTCAACCACTACCCGAGACGACATTCGGGATTATAAAAGTATTACGAAAGGACATAATTATCTTTTTCAATCTGCAAAAGAACATACAAATTAAAATTGCTATGGAATAAATTTTTTGTACTTGTCGACAACAATTCCAATAGATACAATCCATACAACAAAGTAGCAATAATTGTTAGCACCAGTAATTGCCAATTGCCCCTGAACCTGAAAGTAATAATAATTATCTTCTTGCTTTAGTTTAACGTCCCCATTTTGGTCTATTTTTAAGTAATTAATTTTTTCTTCATTGACCGCTTGTTGGGGATTTAGGTCTCGAATGGACCAAGGGCATTTTATTTCCACAATATCATCTTGATCAATAATTCCATCCGGACTGGCACCGAGAAAACAATTTTCCTTGTCAATAAACAGTCCGCACTCACGCACAAGTACCCCATAGTCTTTTTCAAAGTGCTTTTGCTTCATCTTCTCTTCCCCACCATCATTATAGCTGCTCTCTTTCGAAATTCAGAACAGAACATATTTCGAGCTAGCTTTAACGTATTCCTAATAAATTCGTTTTCATCTAGATGAATTTCTGTCAGACCGTAATTTTCATCGGGTGGAACAGTAGTCTTTCTTTTTTTAATTCGTAGAAATAACTCTGCGAGTTTTATTATACTCGCGTTTTCTTTTCAGTCCCGCGATATAGTTTTTAGCGAATTTTCCTGGACTACAAAATTTTCCTGTGCAATAGGACAAAATATTCTTCCTTTTTATTATATGAAATTGTCTCCTATAAATTTACAGACGATAGAATTATAAGTTTCTGCTGCATTATTTTTCATATTCAAAATTAGACTATGCACATTTTGAACAAGTCTTTTTCCACACTATTCAATGTCGTCAAAAAGGCCAGACTCGATCATGTCTGGAACTGTGTTGATTTCGCCTTCCTTGCTTTCTTGACAAAAATAGCCTTTCAATTTACTACAGTTGTTACGTAGTAAATAGTTTACCCACTCTATCTTTAGTATAGGGAATTTATGTTCGTAGGATATTTTTTCAACACACTGCTGCTTTGTTTGCCAGCGAAGTTTTGTTGCTCTGTTATTAGTGATGTAATTATCTATGTTAATTAAATCGAAAAGAATAGACTCCTCACATTGCAAAATTTTATAATAATATCAATCAACGAATCAATTAAGATACCAACCGATCTGTTAAAAAAATAGGTGTAATTGAAAGCGTAATACTAGGTAGGAATGAATATTTCGGGTTTGAGACATTTTCAATGCTCATTTCTAGTTTTGAGCATTTTATTCGGACACTGTCCAAATTCGTATATTGACTATACACTGTATTGTACTATTGTGATCATCGCCTAAAAAACGTCGACTCACGCCTCGGCCACAAACAGCAGATGCGTCCAAAAAAGCTAACTTTTACGGCCGCGAAGTTCTAAGATAACAGGGGCTCTCCGTCCCGCATAATTTTGTTTAGGTATAGGTCTAAGATTTTACTCGGACTGTACACGGCGAATTTGTAGCATGGCTGTATAGATGGAGCTACTTTCTTGACGTAGAAATCAACAGTACAGGGTTTTATTTAAAACATTATTACATAGTTGTATTCGCGCTTCCATCTTCAATAATGTAGCAAACAATAAGAAAAAACTATAGGCAAGGCGATACGCATGTTGTCAATAAAATGGTGTCAAAAGTTACGTATGTTCAGTTCGACATTTTTGCATACTTAGCAAAACACTTTTGAAAAAAAAATTATGCGTAGGTTCTAAAGCAATCCTTTTTCTACAACTGTTCAAAATTTGAAGATTATTGATCAGTAATTAACAATATAGCGATTTTTATAAATGTACACTGCAGACATGGGGTGAGAGAAGCGCCTTAATAGGAAACCATCCCTAACACATTTTCACCGAAATCTGGATTTATCGGGGGTTGAATTTATTCCTGAAACAGTTTTTTTTATAAGAATTGATCTCTTTTTTGTACTATTTTCTATGAAATTAACTAGGAGTCGTGTACTCTTAAACATGACAATAATAATTATTTGCATCTGTACCTAACGTCTGTAATACACAATGTAAAAACTAAAAAAAATATTAAACTAAAAACAAGACAAAAATGTAATAAACATAAAAACCTCAACCCATTTAGTCTTTGTTCTGTGTATTTCAAAAAACCTACGGCTGACTTGATCCAGCTTTTACCAACTACATATAAAAGGATAATTTGGCTTTCATCCCAATCGCATTTCGTGCTTTGTCCGTATGCTTAAGTTGTTTGGAAGCTATGTGAACACATGTGTAGGGGCATCTCTTTCATTTTATTTTCGTTCTAAAAACTATTCTGGCCTTAAGTTCAATTCCTTCAATTTACGCAGGATAATCTGTTATATACTGAGTCGTATTCTGTAATTCGTATTGAAATAAGACTGTTATGGCAATATACGAATTACAGAATTCATTTAGGAAAAGTATTAACGGAGCAACTGCAAAGTTTCTTAATTGATGAATTCAGACGAAGAATTGTCAGAAATAACAGACATTTCATAAATTAGTTCAGATCACCTTCTGTCTTTAATTTATAATATAGAGTTCTTATCTCAAGTTTTTTTGGTAATTTAAACATTACAGTTAATAAACAAGAAGAATGTTCTTAAATCCAAGTGGAGTAAATTTAAATTAAAAAATTTAAATATATCTAAGTCGAACTCCACAAACTTTAAGTTTGTGGAGTTCGACTTAGATATATTTAAATTTTTTAATTACAGTTAATGTTTACTTTTATAAAATTATGTAACTTTGTGTGAATTGGACTGGTACGCCCAACATCCCAATCCACAAATATATAAGATTAGAAAGCTCTTATTAAAAAACGTCCACTTCGTTAACTCTTTTATTATAAAAAAATGTTTTATTCTGAAAAACTCCAAGGTATGTACATCTATGTTCTCTAGTTTAGGTGATCTTTGATGCTTATAGTAAATATTAAATCTACCTGCATCAAATTATTTGGTAGGATTCTGTTTACTGCCTTGTTAAATGCATAATGTATATTTCAATTCCGCCTCAATCTTTTAAATTTGTTTACTCATTGTTACACCCAGATTTGCTTGCACGTAGTTAGTTAACAAATAATGCTTCGCTTTAGAAGTAAGGTGTGCTTAGCAGGGTTACATAGTGAATGCAAATATCGTTTAAAATTAATTGGCTTGCTACGTGTAGTACGAGTATTGTTGATATTTACACGTGTTTTAACAATTACAAGACCTAGTTTCATTTATCTTATAGACTTAATTTCAAAGAAAAGTGCAGTCTGAATTTAGATGTAAGGGTTCGGCTTTCGATGGCGTTTGCAGAGCGGAAACGAATAAAGTTATTTGCTCAAGACTACGTTAAATTGGAACGGGAAAGATATTTTAATTATATACTCCTGCAATAATTTGGATGAATTATTTAATTTCTCTTTGTTCTATTTCTCGTGGTTCTAATTACGACTGATGCAATTATTTTAAATTTAATAAAACCCGTTTGTACATTTTATGGTAATATTTAACTAACATTATTGAGACAGATAAAATAAATTGGAGGTGGAACTGAGATATTGAAGTTTTAGGTATTATTGCCAATATTGACACTTTTACGTTGAAACCTTCTTTAATTAAAATATGAAATTGTAATTGGAAAGGCTAAATTAAAACCTTCATTTGCAGCTCTGTAATTTTACGAATCGAGTTTTTTGAGTTTTGAAACTTGTTCCTGTTTTATCAATAATTTGCCGTCGGCGACGAACTTTTTTCAAGAATTGAAAATTTTAGAGACTGCTGAAATTAAGGCATTTTAGTTAGTCGCATTTTTTTAATGTTCCATCAAGTTGGCTTTGGAAAATATCTTAATGTATTTTTCACCATTTGTCGCTTTATTGAAATGTACAATATTCACTGTGCACAATGTTCAATTAGTAAATTGTTGGTTGCCTACTAATTAATTAAAATAAGTGGTCGTTAAAAATACTTTGACATTTTCCAAAGCCAACTTGATGGAAAATCATTTATAATCACCCTGTATACATGTACTATTTTATTTTTCAAATGTTACAATACTTTTAACATATTTGGCACTAAATAATTAATTTGTTTATTGTAAATTTTTAAGCAGGTATAGCTAGGAGTTGTAACGTACAACAAAAACATGAAACGTGTGAAAGTTAGAATTAGTTTCAAGCTGAACCGTGAAACTTCTTGTTGGAATCGCTTTCCAATAAAACACAAAATAAGAGTAAAAAATTCGCAGCTCACCGAAATCAACTGATGCCTTTAACAGAAGACAAATTGAGTTGGAATTCTAAGAAAATAATGAAGTATTAAATATTGACAAACACTCGATGAGTTATATTGGTTTGTCCTTATTTTAGATTGATTTGTTTTTTAGTAAACGGGAATAAACGAAATAAATACTAAGATGATGCTCGAGACGAAAAAAAAAAAAAAACA
Organism: Diaperis boleti; assembly: GCA_963583935.1. Taxonomy (NCBI): domain Eukaryota; kingdom Metazoa; phylum Arthropoda; class Insecta; order Coleoptera; family Tenebrionidae; genus Diaperis; species Diaperis boleti. The sequence goes on along the minus strand of OY757247.1, from coordinate 24,301,363 downwards.
ACCAACATGGTTATGACAGTTTATATTTCAACCATTCGTTCAGTTTATTATCCTTAAAATCGGCGGAATAATCACATCAACAGAATTTTTCTATTAAATCCAATAGGTCATTCCTTGAATCTCCAAACAAAATTAAGAAAAGTGTATTAGTTTTTCAGATAAATAAATTGTTGCGAATTAGGAAAGAAACAGCGCACGGCGCCAATGAAGTTGACATTGAGCTTAAACCTCCCACAAAGTCTGGTGCAGAAAAAAAATATCAGCTTAAAACAAGTTACAGGTACCATATTAGTTGTCTTTTTTAATGTTATCATCGACGAGTCAGTCTTGGCAATTTTAATTATGCTGTTAATCGTCTCAGATTGTTTGCTCGAACTGGTGTTGAAATGGAGAGCATATGGTGTTCTACATGGTTAAAATTTTTGTATAGGGAGCCCGGAGATAGTGTTCAGTAAAAAATTAAGAATTTAGCACGCGGTGGAGTGCGGTGCTCCTGTATTTTGTCTCCCGACTGCGATTGTCTGGTTCTTCCTCAATTTCACCACACTATTCCTTTCTTGCGAAATGATTCTGTCGAAAACTGATGATTGACATTTTATGTCAAAAACTGTCACTGTGACATTTTTATCTGACAGTTTTCATTTCGCCTGGTTTGAACTTTAAATATATTTTTTTTTACCAAAAAGGGCTGACACATTGGGGTCGTGAACACCCCTATGTTACTCCCTATTGCGAATATTATTTGTGGTCAAAATTTCATAAAGATTTGTTCACCGGTTTAGGTGCCCACAATATACGAAGAAACAAACAAACATTGATTTTTATATATTAGATAATCTAGTAATTATAATTTATTTAAACAACAAAAAAATCTAAAAGGTAAAAAAGCGGTCTTTTATTAAAAATAACGAGTGAGCAACAAATTACGTGATCGCAGTTGGCTAAACGTATATCGGTACTTTTACTTTACTTTTAACCTATTTTCCCTGATTGTCAAATGCGAATTTCTACTTCAAAACAGTTTTTCATACTGAGACCAGCGCCCTCTAGTACCGCCTAGATAAATCAAGCAATCGATGTTATCGACTAAATAATTGACACTGTTTTGTGAATTGACAGCTACCCATGACACACCCGTTTGAAAGCCAAACCATAATGGGGTCGTCCCACAATTTTCAAAAACAGCTTTTCTAGAAACTAGATGAAAAAATATTATACCCCTATTTTTGTTTATTCTAAATCACGCGTTTACTAGGTAAAAAAAATCCGAAACATTTGTCTTATTTGAAACGCGCGCCTTTTTGTGACGTCAACATGGCACAAAATTCACCAGAAAAAATTCAAGTTACTAGACGTGCCGACTAATGAGAAGCGCACGAACCAATGAGAATGCTCCCCCGAAATGACGTCACAAGAGGCGGTAAATGTACATCGTTTGAAACTACTAGCCGAAATTGCGATTTTTGATATGCTCTGTTATCTTACAAAACAACTTATATCGTTATTACAGTCGCAACAGTAAAAAACCGATTCCAATCTCTTCGAAAGAAATACCGGAGGGAGATAAAATTTGAAGCCGAAGCCACAAGGAGCGGTGCTAGTATTAATGCCAGAAAAGAGTGGCTATATGAGTTTCTTCCGTTATATGAGTGACGGGAACCTCGAAAGTAAGAAGTTAAATTTCTATCTGTACTTGGTTCAGTTTTGAAAACTTTTACAGAACAACATCCAATGAAAGCATAATTTTGGAGGAAATAAATGCGCCATCAACCTCAAATAGTTCATTGAACATTGAACTTCATCGAGTAGGCGTTTGATTGGAAAATGAAAGTGTTAGCGATTTCGACTCATTAATGAGTCCACCAGTGGTTCAAGTTTGTGGTCGCTGCACCACAGACAGCTACAAACTCAAGCAGTGTAGGAGTTCAATAAAAAAAAAAACGGTTGGAGGAAAAGCTCGGTTTCAGACGCGATCCGTAATGTTGGAGCCCCTGCCAATCAAGATTTCAAGAAATTTCAAAGCTGATGTAAAAAATATGAAAATAAAATACTGATAAAATTAACATTAATACTAATAGATTTATTTTATTAAACACTACTCCATTGCCATGGTGCAACTGCAGCTCCTATATCATTAACATAATGTTTTAAATAAGCCCTGACCTTTACAGCTAAGTTAGAAACATTACGTGTTCCTAATCTCTTCTGCAGAGTTGTAAGATTTTCAATTTGTGTTGTGGTACCTTGACAATATCATCAACGGTTTCAGAGTCTGCCTTGATGGTCCTATGGAAGATTCTAAAACGGGCCACCAAAATCCCAAATGTGTTTTCTATTGTTCTCTTTTGGCTATTTGGTGTCTTGACATATAGTGGAGATAGAACGTCCCAAATAGTAGAACATGTTTCCCGCACCATACATATCATGGATACCCCTAAACGAAACCCATATGACAAGCTGGGGTAAGAATCTCCAGTGGCAAGAAACCGAAGAGTCACTGCTAACCGGCATCCTGAAGATACACTTTCACAGCGAGAATGTGTCTCCAATGCCCATGATACAATAATAAACAGATATGATACTAACGCGCCCCATTCTCGTCCGTTTCGCGCATGTGACGTCACTCAGAGAGTTAAGCGGATATGATGGCATGGTAATACTGCACAGAATATTGGGAAATCGCTATTATTTAGGCAATTTGTGTTTTTTTTTGCGTTTTGTGTAATTTATATTTAAATTAATTAATTGTGTTCAATTTTTTTATCATTCTTAATGGAAATAAGTATTGAAAATACGTTCCGAATCGCTCTAAATTATCATTAGAGTAGAAAATTAGACTTGTCATCACTAAGTATATTGTTCGTAACACTAGTTCTTAAACATAATACATTATTAAACAGATAAAAAACGAGAATATTACGTAATTTTTCAAAAGGTTTATTGAATGTGAGGGACAGGTATTTACTTAACCATTTTTTTCATTTTTCTTTTTCTTGACTTTTCTGCTAAGGCCATATTCATTCGAAAGTACATTCGAGATCTAAAAAACAGTTTTTTGACATCATCGTCACAATTAATGTGGTTACTTTTATTCATTAAGTTTGCCAAATAATTCTTTGAAATGAGCATAGTGACGTTTTTAATATTAATTTTGTCAAATATACCTTTAAGTTTTTTAGTTTGTTGCATAAGATCAGATGATGGTTTTGAAAGACCACCTCCGCTTAGATGGTTTACCCAGGTTTGTTCATTATTGACATAATTTGAAATAGAGAGATTGATTACATTTCTTTAGTTTAGCTTTTAGTTTTGGACCTTTCTTTGGTGTGTACCCAAGTAATTCATGTTTCATATTCCTGATATAATCGGAAGAACAAAAATGCCTTGAGCATATCCTCGCAGTTTTAAAATCAAATGAGTCTTTTCGCTACAAGCGCCCATACAGGCGCGTGAATATTTATTTACAGTTGGAAATTGGTAAAATCGCACATTACACACGACATTTTTTGCTTGATTATCTGAATGACATCCAAATACAGCACACGTCATTGTTATTATAAAATGCCCATTTTTTGCAACAAATCACCAGAAAGTCACCTAATGCGCATGTCCACTTCGAAACTTTTACTAAAATCACAAATGTTTTCGCGGAGCCGATCCCGAGCACTGAAAACGGCATTGTACGTGTTCCATTCAAGTGAACTTATGCAAAAGAACAGATTTTTATTTCAAGTCAGATTTGACATCTCGATGACTTTACGCAATCGTATCGATCAAGAATCGACTCAAAATTTTGGATTCAGAGGCTCCTACGATCACGAATTTTGTTGCTCACTCGTTAGTAAGTTGTTACTGTTTTCAGATATGAAAAAGCTATTGCATAACATTTTACAACAATTTTTATGGCCATTTGTTTTAACAATTTTTTTAAACAAATGAATTAATTAAATTTTTTGAAAAATCTTTCTTTGCTATCTTGTTTTAAAATATTATGATTAAAAAAATCATTTACTTAATCCATGTCAGATTTTTTATTTATTTCAGCTTTAATTAATAATAATTTATTGCACATTGTTTTTATTATTTTTTAAATATATAGTTAACGTATTCGACAATTGTTTATTAATTTAATCGTTGTCCGCGCCGATGAAATTTACAGTAATACCAAGTCGTACCAATATGCGACTTAATGGAAACTGTAATAAGGGGCATGAAACTCGAATAACTGTCAACCGTTGCCAAAATTGTCAAAATAACGTAAATAAAATAAGAGCTTCAATCAAATTATCGGCTCTTTGATCAAATTTAATAAAACCAGTGTTCTATATTCCTTCTAGGTGCCCTTTTCCTTTTAGACTGCAGTTCATCACATGAAAGCAAAAGTACACTGACTCAATAAAGATGCTATATTTTCGAAATAAAATTTTAAAATGCGAATTATTTTAAGTCGGGATACTTTAACACTCCCTTAGTATTCATTTCGGTTGAAAGAAATGGGTTTTTGGCGGATTTCTTTAGCCAGAAAGAAATTATCAAGTTTCTGTTCATTGATAGCCTGAATGTTTATGTCATTTATTGCAACTAAGACGTTGTAAATAGTGATATTTTGTGCAACAATGGACCAAAGACACCGTGTTGTGTGTAAGTGTTGATGAAGCCAATAGGTCCTTGGTATGCTGCAAACTGGTCAAAGACAAGTAGATGTAGCTCAGAATTTTGGGGTGAGTCATCAACAGACCTTGGACTCGCTTCCAAGAAACAAATTCTCTGTCGCAACGGCCAAGAAGTGGAAGACGTCGAAGTACAACAGCTCGAGAAGATCGATATGTGTGTATAACTGCTAGAAAAAACCCTTTTCGTCCAGCGTTATTTATGAGAAATCCTTTAAGAGCTGCTGGAGGGCCTACCCTTCACGTACAAACGATTAAAAATTGTCTAAGAGACTTTAACTTACACAGTTTTTATCCATACAGAGGACCTAGGTTAACACCGGCCGATCATGCTCGCTTAAGATGGGCAAGTGATCGACAAAACTGGATGGTGGAATGGGAATTGGTTCTTTATGGGGATGAGTCTCGATTTGGCTTGTACAGTGATAGCGGTCGCCTAAGAGTGTGGAGAAGACGAAATGAACGATATTTGCAGCAGTTTATACAACCTAGGGTTTAATTTCAAGGAGGGTCCATTATGGTTTATTGTGGAGTATGTTTGGGAGGACGCACTGAGCTTTATGTTTGTCAAAGAATTATCAATGGTCGTATTTACGCTAACGACATTATAGACAACATTTTACTTCCATTTCAAGCCACTATTGTGCTAGAAACATTGGATTTCTACGGTTCACTTCCTCCACGTTCTCCCGATCTTAACCCAATAGAGCATGTTTGGTATATCCTTGGGAGAGCCATAGAAGACCATTTCCCTCCACCAAATAACATAAGAGAACTAAGGGAGTTAATACTACTTTTATGGGATCAAATGCCCAAAATGAAATAGACAACTTCATTCGCAGTATGCCACATCGTATCCAAGAGGTAATACGAGTTTGAGGCAGAAACACACGATATTAAGGTCAACTTTATGCACTGAACAAATGATCATATAATTATTTTCAATAGAAATTGTTTTATTTGTTTTGAACCAGGTATATCTTCTTCTAATTTAATAAAGAATTCATTATAATCTTCCTCTTTTCGTTATTATTGTTTTTGTAGCTTTATTGTAACAAGTCTAAACAGCGATATCCCTAACATTATTGAGTCAGTGTAAATAGCGACAGAAAATGTTTAATAAACATGAGGTAAGATTTGCATTATTATTCTAAATAATATCTAAATAATATCTACATAGTATCTAAATAATATCTCGAAATTTTCATAACTCGAAAACCCAGAATGTTAAAAACGTGAAAATTAGAATTTAGACTGTTTTGAAAATAACTAGACCCGTGTTTGAAACAATTTTGCAAAAAAAAATACCCACTGTGGAAAAAGGAGAGGGTGGCTTTAGGAGTGATTTTTCTCAAAATTCTTATAACTTGAAAATCGACAATGTTACAGGCATGAAAATTGGCAATTGGACTCTCCATTAAAAATTACCAGATCTGTGCTTGACGATTTTGCAAAAAAATATTTACAAACCTCGAAAAAGGGACATAACTGGGGAGGGTAATTTTTCCTGAGAATTATCATAACTGGAAAACAGTTACATACGTGAAAATTGAGATCTAAATTCTCCTTTAAATACAAATGACTGGGCGCGTGTTTGACGATTTTGCAATAAGAATAAAATTGTCTTGTTTTTTGGAAGGATGTGACAGAAATATTTTAAATAAATATAAATAAAATATACCTACACACTGCCCAAATTTTTCCCATTCTGTTGCTTCAGTTCTCAAAACTGCCACTGCCACCAAGCAACTCAAGAGTTCCACGTCTCTCAAAACATCAAAGTTTTTAAAATCTCATACTTTGCAAAGACTGTTCATGTGACGACTTCATTCTCATGCTATTATTGTCAAAAGCATCGGAAGAATTTCGGGCACTTACAATGTTGAATAAAAAAAAAAATAATATCACGTCAAAAAAAATCTCAAGTGGAATAAATAATAATTATTGTCATATCGGGTGTCCCAACTAAAATTTGTACCCCCCAACAATTCCAATTTCGAAAAACTCAGAAGAAAACGCTCAAACAGGTCAATTTTGTTATCAAGGTGGACCTAATTGTACCCAACTTTCAAGTCTTAGATCTCACCCCTTGAGCCAGGGGAGCCACCCTCTTAAAAAATTTAAATGCGTCGTGTGATACATTATTTTAAAGCTTATTCAATTCTCTATCCAAACCTACATTTATCGATTCCTTTCTACAAAAAAAGCATGCATTCGATATTTTCCAAATCTACATAAAATACTCAACTAAAATTTGCACCCCTCAAGAATTCCAATTTTGAAAGGCTCAGAAGAAAACGCTCGAACAGGTCAATTTTGTTATCAAGGGGGACCAAATGGTACCAAACTTTCAACTATTAGATCTCACCCCTTTAGCCAGGGGAACCACCCCGTTAAAAATTTTAAACGGGAAGGGGGGTCGTGTGATACATCATTTTAAAGCTTATTCAATTCTCTATACAGATCTACGTTTATCAATTTGTTTTTACAAAAAAGCATGAATTTGTTATTTTCCAAATCAAGAGTATTTTATGTAGATTTGGAAAATAACAAACTCTTATGCTCTTTTTTGTAGAAACAAATCGATAAAAGTAGGTTTGGATAGAGAATTGAATAAGCTTTAAAATGAAGTATCACACGACCCCCTTCCCATTTAAATTTTTTTAAGGGGGTGGCTTCCCTGGCTAAAGGGGTGAGATCTAAGACATGAAAGTTTGCTACAATTTGGTCCCTTTTGATAACAAAATTGACCTGTTCGAGCGTTTTCTTCTGAGTATTTCAAAATTGGAATTGTTGGTGGGTACAAATTTTGGTTGAGACACCTTGTATATAATGTCATAAGTGATAATAATATGTATAATTTTTCCGACAAACCCACCTTGAGTATTTTTTGAAAAAATTGGATTATATTCAAAGCGACCAGTAAATTGGCCTTCAATATGAAAAAACTTTCTTTGGAACCCTTTCGGATTTTCTTCATTCCAGCTGTTTGCCGTGGCCTGAATCTCGTGTAATTCAAGAGCTTTGGCAATCAATTTCCGTTTATCAGAATTTTCCTGAAGAATAATAATGTTAGAAATGCTTTTTTAAATGTTTTCAATTGATAAATCACCGTATCTTGAATATTTGGAGCATCAGTTATTCTCACTCATTTTTTATAACTGACGTTTGCAATTAGTATATTGAAACACTAGTTTTGTAAAACTGATATTAAGACACGAGTTCAGGTTTGCAGCACGACTGCCGTAGGCAGGAGTGCCTGTAAAGAAAGAGTGCTCTTAAGTTTTACAAAACAAGTTTTTCATCTTATTTTTTCTAATTTGCATATTAATTTAATTTTTTTACCAAATAAAATCAATTTTGGTAATTTAGGAAATTTTGTTAAATTTTGATTTTTCTGTACCTGACGTATACTTGAGATGACTTACAAGGAACGTTAAGCACTATATCACACTGACATTTTGTTCAGTGCACGGTTCAGTGTGTCTAACCAATGAAAACAAAAATTCTAGATTTTGGGTGCGTTAATGAAATATTAACGCACTCAAAATGAGTGCGTTAATAGCTTTGTTACAACAGCAAATTAGGAAAAAATCACTGTAAATCGGATACTATGTTAGCGAGAAAACAAAAGAAAATTTGCCGCTTTAGAACAGCTCGGTTGCTTCATTCTCGCTTCCTATAGGTTGAACAACCCCAGCAAAATTTTAAATTAGAAATTTTGTCGATGCAAAACAATTTTTTGTTTAAAATGATAGACTCTGATTCGATAAGTTTTTTGTGAATGAAATAGTCAAGTTAAAATAACAAATTTCAACTAGCAATAATAAGTAAATGTTCAGTAAAATTTTAAATTTGATTTTAATAGTTAACAAAATGTATTAAAATACTGGACATTTAAATTTTTTAATAAACGAAAACGAACATAATGAACAGTTTATTACAACCAAAAAACAAAAAATATTTCCCATACTACTGCAAATTGCACGCCTGGATTGAGAAATTTAGACCCGGCAACAAACCGGTCGTCCGATGCGTGATTGTTTACTAGGGAACGCTCCGAAACATTGTAGTTGTGCCTCTTGTGCGCTTTTATTATCTGAATTTGAGGGGCAAAAAAGGGAAATGCTCAGTTTTTTTTGCAGTCTCAAAAATATTTTTTAATATATACACTCAACCGCAAAATTAACCGGACATTTGATTTTCGTCCCGCGAATTTGCAAAAACGGTCTGTATATTGATTTCATATAGATACACATACCTAAACAATTGAAAGAAAAAAATGTTCAAGTTTTTTGGGATTTCTCTTATCACGAGGATTAATTTTTGTACCAATGTTTTAGGTGGCTCTCAATCGGCAAGTTTTTATTTGTTTTAAAAAACCCTCAAATTCGTTTTGACTGCTGTTTCTGGTGTCTTTCTTTGGTTGTTCGAAAGAAAGAATTGTTGTGAAGGGGTTTTATTGTGTATTTAGCCCAAAGAAGCCGCTGAAGCTGTTGCTTTACATAATGATGGACGCAGCATCCGATATATCGCTAACTTGCTTGGTATCCCTTGAAGCACGGTATCTGATGCAATACAAAGATTCAGGGAAACTGGCTCTTACTCAAGAAGACCTGGACAAGGCAGATGACTAGTAACAAATGAAGTGGAAGACCGATTTCTTCGACTACAAATTCTGTGAGAACGGACACTTCCTGCAACACCTTTGACTAGGAGACTGGCAGATGTTCATGGTATCGTGATTTCATCCGATACTGTATTAAGAAGGTTGAAGGAACACAATTTAACATCTCATTCATCTGCTACTGGCCCTAAGATGAACGCAGAGCATCGCAGGCAGCGGATGGAATTTGCGCGAATTCATGCCGACTGGGGTATGCCCGAATGGCGCCCGGTTCTTTTTTCGGATGAGTCGTGTTTCACCCGGTATCACCCAATCATCGTCAGAGAGTGTTTAGACGACAGGGTGAACGATATGCACAGTGTTTCTTTTCGTCTAGAGTACCCTTTAGTGATGGAGGTGTGATGATATGGGCGCCAATTTCTTTGAAAGCTTGTACGGCTCTTGTAACGTTGCAGAGAGGTAGCATCAATGCTGACAGGTACATCAGGGACTGTTTAGAAGAGCATGTGGTACCTTTTGCGCCATTTGTAGGATTAGATTTTCTCCTAATGCATGACAATGCGCGACCGCACATAGCCCAGATCACGCGTCAGTATCTTCATGATGTTGGTAATCAGGTGCTGGTGGCCACCCAGGAACCCTGACTTAAACCCCATAGAGCATGTATGGGACAGTCTAGGTAGAAGCATTAGACAGAACTATGGCGCGTTTCATACAGTAGTTCAGCTGGAACAGGCGCTACTGAATGAATGGGAGATGATGCCGCAGGATGAGATTGCTGCTTTGATAACAAGTATGCCACGACGAAGAAGAGCTGTCATTCAAGCTCAAGGAGGAAATACTCGATATTGAGGCTTTTTATTTCGCAGTTTTCTCAATATTCTTTTTCGTTTTTTTTTTAACTTTTTAATCAAAGATGATTTTTGACAGTAACAAATAAAATTTTTAATTATTTAGATATAATTAAAGATTATGAATTGAAATTATTTTGATTTAAATTTTTGTTATCAATATTTTTCTGAAAAACCTCGTGTCCGGTTAATTTTGCGGTTGAGTTTATATTTTTTTAAGTTATTTTATTGTTTATTTTTACGATAATATAGTTAAATAGTTTGATTTGAACACATGATAGATACATCAAATAAAATCGTTTTAAAAACACTTTATATTTTTGACAGATGAGTCAAGTATATTTTTTGAAATTGCGTTGTATATTTCTTAGTGAAACTTATAGAGATTTTTTTCTGAATACAAAAAATGTCACAACTATAATAAATAATTTAAATAATAAAAATATGTTTTTTAAATCAAGATAACATCAGAAATGACAAAGTTAACCATGAATAGTGGTCAATAAGCATTTATCAAAAAAATATGTTTTGATGCGAAAACGTTTATCGCTTTTCTAGCTTCCACTATTAACATTATAAATGCGTGGATTTGATATAAAGTTATTTAAGGGGCCGATAAGTATACCTGCAAATGTTTTATTGAACGTGACGAAAGTTGTTTGTAGAAGGCGTCGATAATGTCTGGGGCAGCACACATGCAATAGATGTTATTCTCTTCTTCTCGTTAATCAGGTTAAAAATTAGCCACATACAGCATTAAAGGCTTTTATCAGTCACCCTGCATATTTCAAAATTAAATTAAATTAAATTTAAAATTGTCCATTTTTTGGCAAGAATTGCTTTAGCTATACGGATCTACCCAGCGTTCCCCTACTACAGCGAACAGAAAATTCTGAAACAACATTTTTGATTGATACATTTGTTTTTTGTTTTGTTCTTTATGAACGACTTAAGTTTTTGACAATGGAACGACGTTTAGTAATATGTATGATAGGAGAGTTCAGAAGGACAGCTGAAGTATTTTCAGAAACGTGCTATTCTGGTATTTTTTGCTGACAGTGAGATAAATTTATATATTTTCTGTAAACGAATGAATCAGTTTACGATTATTATCGTATTCGCTGTGTTTTTCGACCAAAAGGAGGGCAAGAGAGCAGAAAATTGAAGTGGTAATTTGATAATTTCTGAGCAAAGCGCCTTTGTTATTTTAATTGTATTCAACAAATAACAGAGTTCCATTTTCCTGGTTATAATGATAATTCATTAATTTGTTAAACAGGGTTGTTTGATGTTTCCAGTTGTCGTACAGATGAACTGCCGTTAAAATAAAGAAACATTTTAAACAAGGGATGGACGAGCCTGTTGTTCGCCACACATTCTCTCAAATCGGAGAACTAAAAGTGGACACAGCGACCCGCCTTTCTGTTTCCATACCTATTGATTTTTGCGCGATATTTAGATTTTATCACAGCAACTGTCGAAAACAGCCTCAGACAAATAACAAATTCCAAATTTAATGGATTTTTTTATGCTGTATCACTCAAGTCTGGATTGATCTCAATGCTTGCATTTTCAATGAACAACTAGCAATTTTTGGAAGGATCTGTAGTGTAAAATCAAGTTTCCTAAAAACACCTGAGGAAGTTCAAATATGAAATAAATCCTAGCGGAAAATTAACATACAAAACTAAGCCATTTAGCAGTTATAGAAACTGTAGTTGTCGAACTTTTTAGTTAAAGGTTTTGTAACGTTTCCATTTCAATTTTACTTTTTCGACACAACTATTGTTTTACATGATGGTGGATGCGCAGGGACATATAATACAGGAAAATAAAGAAGACAATAATCACACTAACAGACAAATGTAATCCGCTATTTGAAGATTGTGAACTAGAAAACTTACACTACTTACAACTCTGAAAATTTTGAAAAATACTCAACACTCAATTGATCCCTCTACTTAAAAAATGAAAGACGCGGATTACTCACATAGAACCTAGAACGTAAATTTATCTTCTGTAGGCCTAGTAAGTAATAAATGTCTCTATTGCTGTATAACACACATTTTTGTCTCAGAACAAGGCAACCGATTTCAATCTCAACGTGACCTCATCACATACTTACAAACTGTCGAATATGAATGAATGACTCGCAATTGTGTATAATCGTATTCAGTACAATAGAGGACGTGTAGCAAAAGGCAATCAGATCGGTATTGTAAATGACAATAGCGCCGACATCTTCTTGTCTTACACGTCATATTTCTGCTTATTATCGTTTCTTTTCTAAAGAAATGCGTCTCTTAGTAGATTAAAAAGTTGTATAAAATTATCATGGAGGAATTTTCTTAGTTTTGAGTGACTTATTTGCTGTTAAGACACGTGTGTAATACATAGTTTTATCCAACACCTCATTCTGTAACTGTAAAAAATTTAATTATGGGTTCATAAGTCCACTAGTGTTTTATAGCCATCATAATAAAACAATGATAATATATTCAAAATGGGCATTATTATTAATTCAGTGTATAAACAATACACTAAAATACCAAATAAGTAAAATGTTTATTGATAATATTTACAATTGTCTGTTATTCCACAAACTAGGAATCTTATATGTGAAGCGGACATTAGAGTGAGGGGTTCTAATACAACGAGCGTTATTGCAAAGAAAACCAAAATGATTTCAAGTGCAACAAGTGGACGAGTCAGCATTATGAATGGAATAAAAACCATTAAAATAATAAACGAAATGATAAATAAAACAGCTAAATCATCGTCTTCTTCGTCCCACTCCTGATTATCCATTTATTAGAAATTTTGATGCAGCTCGGACAGAACGTGACATTCCTAAAACGTCAAACTGAGTAATTGTCTGGAAAATCCTTTAAAATAATGGAAAACAATATATTTGTATAGACGTTTATACTTGTGTTTTCATTTGGAAATAAGGGAATAAGTTTGGAAACCCTTATTGCAGTTGCTCGGGGCTTAGAGATGTAATGTCCGTGAGTCAGCGATCCCTTTGGGGATAAAGGGGCGATCCTCACCGGAAGTGCACAGGTGTTGTGTGTCGCTTCACCATCAGCCCAGCTAGGTTGGTTCGTTTTCGGGTCAGTCCACCTCGTTAGCTGCCTCTCTTACCGTGTTCAAATACAAAAATTGGTAAAAGGTTTGACCGACTGACGCGCTTTTGATTGCTTCTGGATATTTCACGCTGAAATGGGTGTTTGTTTTAATGTCGGGGCTTACAAATGGGCTGTGACCTGAACCGTAGCAACAGCGAAACATAGCAATGTAGCAAGATGCCATTTACAATTTACAATTTAATCTTGAAAGAAATAAGTAGATTGGCAGCAATGAATAATTTGCGCCCTTTCCCGTTGGTACGTTTTCTGATCTTAATTATCTTTTCAGATTAGAATAGAGCGATGAATTTTATGATTAAGTTTATTTATTAAAAACATGGATACCCACATTAATACCTCCGCCCTTGGATAATAACCATTGAAATGATCTACGTCATGCCTGCAAATTTCTTTGCGCACACTGATATGATAAATAACAAAAAAATTATCTGGTAAACACCAGCCTAGTTAAATTGGAGAACCACCAAAAAGTTAATAGTTACACAGAACACTACCAAATTAAAGAACATCACGAATGGAAAGATATTTATAAACGACCATTTAACAATAAGAGAAATGGATATCCAGAAACGAATATCGAAAATTTTACACAGCCGAACAATCAGAAAAAGTTGTGTAGTCTTAGGATTTAACATCTACTTTAGAAAGGTAAGCGAAAAAAAAGTGGTGAGATAAGTGAAAGATAAAAATGTAACTAGATATGTATTATGTGGAGATCAATCAGATAATCACATATTGTCGTTATGTGTTCTGTTATGATGTGTAATAGAGTTTTCAATAGTAAATAGCATACTACTGAAATCTACATTAGTAACATTTTAACACGATTTACATGCCAAAAATTTATAAAACGGCAATATGATGTGACTTTAACATGTCCTAAACTCTAATATCTCAAATAAGGATAATGATGTAAATAAAGAACACTTAATTTTTAATTTGTGAGGAAAAATTTTAATGTTTGATATGATTGACTGTCCATCAATAAAGTAGGTAGTGATTGACGATATGTTAGATATGTCTGATGAAGCTGAGGGCAACCCAGCGAAACGTTACGTTACCGAATAAAAAAAACTGAAAGAAATAAAGTCATTTAATAACGGCCAGAAGCCGAGAAAACAACAAGCATGTATTAATAAAACAAAAGAAAGCAAGTAGTACACGATGGCAGTAGACAATTTTACCTTGCGAAATATAGTGAAGAAGATAATATAAAGGTTGGGAATAGGATAAATATAGGAATAGGTAAAAAATATACAAATACCATGAGATCATTTAAATTATAAATTAGAGTAGGCGGTTTTTTTCATGCAATGGCCTAGCCTGCAAATTGACTGACAGTAATTTTAATAAATAAAACACTAACAAATAATGTAGGTTTATTGAGAATTACAGAAAATGTTCAAACTGTTCTCCCCCAGCTTCAATGCAGCTGTTAACTCTCCGTTTCATATTTTCAAATGCATTTTCTAACATCTGAAAGGTTTATAGCGTTGCATGCATTAAAAATTGCTTCTTGCAGTTCTTCAAGATTGTGCGGGTTATTTTTAAATACGGTGTATTTGACATACGGAAGAATGAAATAATCTAGAATTGTCAAGTCCGGACTTCGAGACAGAAATTGAATGACACTATCATCAAAAAGCTAACAGTCGCTCCGCTACACTAACATCACGAAATCTTTATTTATAAATTTGTTGGACTAACTTTGATAATCTGCAGGAAAATTAGGGAAGGCATTTCGAAAAACCTTTAACACAACGTTCTATAGATACTTCTATTCTGCCGCCGTGTTTTTGAAGTCACTTTGACATTCAAATGTTAAATCAAATTGTCAAAAGTTAGTAGTGTCAATCTAATTTAATTTTCACAGCTTACTATAATTTATAATTTAAATCATTTCATGATAGAGTACAAGAATTAAAACCGATTACAGATAGAATGTGTAAGCTAACACTGACGCGTAAGTATCGAAAAATAACATTAATATTAATGTGCATGCACCAAAAGAAAAACATATATTGAAAACGAAGAACTGTATCAGTTATTGAACAGAGAATACGAACGCGAAAATTGAACGAGTACAGATAATATACAGAAAATATAATATGCTAATTGATTTGAAGAAGATTAAAAAATTAAAAAAAATCGAGAGCTCCTCTCAACTCCAGCATCTGCGTCCTCGGGTGAGGACCGTTAACCGGAAGAGACCGATCTCTAAAAGTTTGCAGTAAAAACTATGCACATATTTTGTGAATATAATAATTTGTTACTTTGCCCAAGCGTTTTGATCAGCGCCCTCAGACGAAGCATTACAATATCTGATAGATAGTAGGAGATGATGGAAAATGTTTTGATGAATTTTAATTAATGTAGTTAACGTCTAGATGACTACTTATTACGCCACGCAAATGAAAAAGGTATATTCGAGCATTTTACTCACAAGTGATATAATGTTATAAGGGGTGAATTACTATTGTTAATAATTTTTCATAAAACCTACCTGTTATTGCATTATATCAAAACTGTCACCTTGAGTGAAAACTCACTCGTAACAGTCACGGCTGTCATATAAATTAACAGTACAGAGGAAGCTTTTGATCATTGTTTCTATAGCACCACTTTCAAAATTGATTTATGAATTGTCTAAAAATTATGCTAAACAATTAGTTTTTTTTTTGTCGGTATTGCCGACGGTATTGTGACGGACGTGGACCCGAGATGACTCATCGCTGTAGCGGCATCATCAATTACTGGACTGTACTGGAATTTACTACAACGTACTCGAGGTAGTATGAGTCATCTTTTGAAATATACGATACAGATCGAGAGCGCCATGGAACATCTGGAGCCTCTAGAAACATTTAGGCGCCGGTATATTTATTAGAGGACGTTCCAGCGGAAGTCAGTTTAGTCGTATCATCGAGTCTACTACTAGTGGGTCGAGTCGGACAGTTACTTTTATCTATCCGGAGTGCCGCGTGATGTGTAAATAAATAATACGAGACGTGCTCGTGAAGTAGTAAATTGTAAATAGTGTAAATAATGTGATAGTGTAAATTGTAATAGTGTAGATTAGATTAGAAGTATAAATAAATTGTACATAATGTTTAAATAAATAATGGAACCGAGAAACGCTACAGAATTATGAAAAGTACTAAAAGATATTCGACCGATACGCAAATAACAAACGCGATTGATCTGTCTGTCTCTTATTTGCCACTTATCGGCCTACGTTAATAACTATTTTGAAACGTCATTTTGACAATCTAATTTTTTTTTTATTTTTAACGTTTTACAAGAAATTACACGTCGGGGTAAAACGTCGTATCTCACACATGACCCAAATATCTTTGTAAGCTCGTGATATGTGTATCACTCGCTAACAATGAAGCATTTCTGTCACTTATAATATAATTTACTATTAATTTGGATAGTCTATATATTTTATATAAAAATGAATCGCCGTTCGTATGTCACTCTAAAATTCAAAAACGGCTTTACCGATTTGATTTTTTTTTTGGGCCCCTTGGGCTGGACCGATTTTTCGGGTCGATGGATTCTTATAATTTTTTTTTTGTATATTTGGTAGATATGAGGATAGGTGGTAAGCTATTTTTCACATGGAGATGGGGGCCGAGGGGCCCTCCTTGGACTGGACCGATTTTTACGATTTTTTTTTCTATATTTGGAAGGTATGAGAATAGGTGGTAAACTATTTTTCACATGGACCAGGGGGGGGGGGGCTTGGGCTGAACAAATTTTTTGACTCGACCGACTTATATGATTTGTTTTATATTTTATAGGTATGGGAATAGGTCGTAAAGTATTTTTCATATTGACATGGGGCCCAGGGGGGCCCTTGGGCTGGGCCGATTTTTATGATCTTTGATTTGTTGGATTTGTCTTAGTCCCGAATAGCAGAATAACTATTAAAACATGGACATGGGGCCCAGAGGCGCCCTCTTGGGTTTCAACCCTAAGGTTCAGCTGAAAAATCGAAAAATTAAAAATAGGTAATTTTGTATGGGAATCGCTACTTCAGACTACTTTTAATAGATGGCGTTCGTGATGGAACTATCAGACGATATACAAAACTGTAATTTCTTCTTGAATCACTACTTCGGATTACTTTTAATAGAACGCGATAGTAGGTGATACGAAGTTCACCGGGTCAGCTAGTAATGAATAAAATAGGATAAAAACTTTGCTGTTCTTTCTCTTTCCACCTCGGTATGTAATATACTGAGAGATAGAAAAGAAAATTAGTCAAAGTTGACCACGCACGAAAAGCCGCTTGTTGTATGTAGTTTCATAAATGTTTCTATTAAATTTTACTCATTTAGTTTTCATTCAAATCAATCACAGTCTTCTCTTTGTACTAATACATAATCAAGTACTGAACGAAGAAACATAAACGACTAAGAATAAGAATATAATAGTGACGCAGACGTAGAATAAGAGAATATGAGGAATATCAATGGAAATACCGATGGACGCAATTTCGCCAGCATACAAGGAAGAAAGTATCAAACGTTGTTAAGTTTTTAGACATAATTATATAATTGTACGTTTAGTCAGTGACAAAAAGAGAGATTTAATTTGTTAGTTACAATGTGGAGAGAGATAAATCCTAATATATTAAATTTGCAAATTGTAGATTTTAATACATACAATGCATATTTGATAATAATTTATTATTATGGATTATTATCCATAACGTGTTTTTTCCATTTCGTTATATGTAATTAATTTTAACTCAAATGTAGCTAAATATTTAATTGTATAATCAATATATTATAATATTAAAAACTGATTAAATTCTCGCCCCAGACTGTTTAATTTCTAAAACATCTAGACTAAAATGAACAAATTTCGAATATTCAATTAAATTTGGCGAAGCGGAGGTCAGAATGGAATGCAATAATTAGTTTAGTCAGTTAATAAAGTAGAAATTGTTAGATATCATATTTACTTCTTGCAGATTAAAAAAACTTGCATATTCCGGACAACTTTGAAAACTTACATAATTATATAAACACATTTGCGAAATTCGAAATGCAGAAAAATATAAATTTTAAAAAATCTGAAAATTCTAGTAATAATGTGAATATTATGAATATTTTATAAATTTCCATAATACTTATAGTATAATAACAGAGAGCGTATGATTAATTAATAGTTATTTATGTATCAAGGGAATAAACACCCATGTTAATCTCGGGAATGTAAGAAATGCCAGAGGCGACCATAGGGAGCCGAGGGCGTTTTCATTCGAGGGATTAATGGTGTTTATTCCAGACATGCATACAAAACTTTCCTCCCAACCGCCTAAATTAAAGAAGATTTTTTTTTATTGTGCGGAAATATCTTTATTCTTTAGTATTGAATATATTCTACTAGTATCTACCTATTACGGTTTGAAAGATACATCTGGACGGACGGACGGAGCCTTAGTAATGCCGTCCTGATGGCGCCCTTTGGGTACAGAACCCTAAAAGTGTGCTAAGAGTTTTTGTCTGCCAATTAACATTTCCTTTCATTAATGTTTTTAGAATTTGCACTTCATTTAGAATTGACATTTAGAATTGCATAGTTTTACATGGGTGTCACCGATGAGTTTGATGCATAGTGTGTTGTCTACATTACCGTCGACTTATATACAAATTGTTGTAAATAAAGTTATTTTAAACCGTATGGTAACAACGAAGATTAAGGATTAAGGTGACCATGCAATGTATTAAAATTTATGTCGTTTTTAAAGTTATCGTTATTAAAAAAATTGATTAACTAATCACCACTTAAAAAATGCGGTACAAACGTGCATTAGTTACAACCAAGGTGACCAAGTGTTTATGGATATTAATTTCAATATTTTTTCTCAGATAGATTCGAAATTAATTGAAAAAAGTCGCTTTGTTACTGTCTCGAAGGGTTCTATTTTTCTTGTATTTTTGGACACCTGTTTATCGAAACTTGACAGATAGTTAAAAAATCAACCAAAGTCGCTTTGTGGTATTGTCTTTGAAGAGTCCTAGGGGACACTGTAGCAACATTTAAAACGATGTAACATCAATAAAAATAATAAGATGAGTAAAAACTAATATAAACCAATATTTTTATCAAATGATGTACAGGAAAGGTCTGATGAATTTTTATAGAATTAATAATGAAGATGTTAATAAGCTTCTAAAATCTATTGTCATTTATGGCTCATATTTACCAATATCCATAAATATAATAAAATCTTAAAAAAGTTGTCTCTACATCTAATATTTTTAAGTAAAAATCAGTACTACATATTGAAGACAGGCTACTAAGCGTAAAACAACAATTTTTCTAATTTTTGTCTGTTTGTCTGTGTTTTTATGCACGCTAATCTCAACATCAACTGAAAAAAATTGGATGTTTTTTTCCAGCTATGCATTGAGATAAGAGCTTGGACTAATATTTAGTGTTTGTTTTATTCCAATAAATTCATAAATAAAAATTTTTGCTGAAAAAATAGCAACCAAATCTGGCGACAGATGTCACTGTTAACTCGCGCACCCATGACAGATGTCACTGCCAGTCATAAGTGATTGATAAGTAATTATTGAATGTGATAAACCTCGTAGAGCAGCTGGGTACAGTGAGTAAAATAGAATTTATTTCTTTATTTTTCTAAAAGAAGCGTCAACAAGATATTTGAAATTAGAAATTAGGTTGCAAAAACGGGAGAAACAAATTTATATCATGTAAATAATCAAATTTTAAATGAGAGCTTAAATGACTTATATGTGACATAATCTCCCTATTTTTAAGATCCTAAAGAAGTCCTGTTTTCTCTCCAACGTACTGTATGTACGATATTTGCAATTCAGATACTTTATTAGATTGCTTATGTGTTCCCATAGCTGAGAATAGCAATAATATGTAATGTACACAGGAAAAAATATAGCAACATAATTTTATAATTTATTAATAAATAACATGAAAGATTTGTTCCAATAATTACCTACCGAAAAAATTAATTTAATTGAAATCTATTGTGAAATAACAATAATACAATTGCAATTGATTAGCATAGTGACGATTAAAGCACTAATCCTACAGATCTGTATGTTTAAATTTAAATCAGGTGACCAATTAATTGGACTATATTTACTAGTAAATCAACATTTTAGCTAATACCTTGCACAACGTAGGTATCAGCTTTGACGAAAGTTTCCCAAAGGGGATTTGTTCTAACACAGTTAATTTATATTCTAAATAATAGTTAAGACTTTATGAGGATTACACGATTCATGTAGGATATACAGTTCAAAAGAATATGTACCGCTACAATGTAATAATTTGATATTCCTATTGTGAAGGATTGATGAAATAATACTTGATTAAATTTCCAGATTATTGAACAAAAATCATGGAAAGCCAGAATTGTCGATGTAAATTTTATAAATGCAATTACGTGATGTACAATAAAAGATACTAATAACATTCAAATGAAATTATATTTTGCCAATAGTTTTTATCCAAAAATATCACTGAGATAATAACAACATAGTCCGGTCCTGTGCTACTTCGGTCACAATGTCACACGGTCACAAAGGCCTATATCCATCGCCACAATGCGGCATTGAGAGTGTTATACTTTCATTCAAGACACCATTATGCGATAGACCAGACACCAGTGCTGCTTTATGTCCCGAACGATATTGAGTCCGTTGTGGAGAACGAAAGGTGCCGAATCTATTGGAACTTCTCGTTCTCCACCGTCAGGCAGATAACAGCGAACAAGCCTGACGTGGTTCTATTGGACCACTCCTCCAAGCAGATGTTTGTTATTGAATTTTCGGCTCCTGCTGAAAATAACATATGCGTCAAGGAGGAGAAAAAGCGGACAAAATATCAAGACCTGCTTTTTGAACTTAGGAGGCTGTACTCAAGTTACTCAGTGAAGCTTGTCGTTTTGGTAATTGGGTGCATGGGAGGCATCAAGGACTCGCTCGTCTCCAATCTGAAAATCATTCCTGCCTGCCGTAAACCGGCAGAGAACCTTGCGGCTGGAATGCAGAAGGCGGTTATCTTGGGGTCGTTGCGTCTGCTCAGGGCACATGATTTACGGGATTCATAGCTACTGACCTCATGGTTTTGAGGAGTGGCTATGATGTACGAACAGGACCTGACCAGCAAGGAACCTCGTAAAGGTCGGAATCACGGGGAGCTCCTTCTGGTCAATACGCAAAAAAAAAGTTCATTCAAACCGTACACTTTGAGATGGATGATATTCGCACTGCACTGCATCTCATTTCTGAGAGCTGTTTTAGAGCTTCCATTGACCTCAAGGACGCCTACTTTTTAATTTTAATCCGTCCCAGTGATCAAAATTTTTACGTTTCCAACACCAAGTTGAAAAACTCATAGTTAAAACACTTCGATCCGAGGGAATTTTATCTATCTGGACGATTTCCTGACCTTTGGGGCGGATTATGGCGATTGTTCCAGGAAGGTTTTTCTCGAACTGTTGATTTAGTAGTCTCTAGGTTTTGTTCTAAACTATGAAAAAATCATCATGTTTCGTCATAACGATGAAAATTTCCGGGTTTAATACTCGATTCTCACACCCTCCAGATCAAGAACCTCTTCAACCCCCCCCCCCCAAAAAAAAGCCTCAAATGGGCATTTCAAGAGCAATGAGACAGATCTCCGTTGATACATAAGGTTTTTAGTGCCAAAAAACGATTTTTCGGATGTCTCCCGTAGGGGTTGGGGTGCTGGGAGCACGAAACGCCCTTATTCGTGGTGGACATTGAGCGATCGCTTTTACATAAATATTTTGAAATTACAAGCTTAGGGCTTCAATGTTTTGCTAACATCAAGTCTCAAACACCGTTCGTGGTGTTCCACAGCTCGTCTGGCCCACCAAAAAAAAAAAAATAAAAATACGAGTCTGCTTTAGACCACACGACTGAAGTAAAATTTCAGTTCGCCATTGTGAAAGTGCTCTTAATTTATGTAAGTTTATAAATGAAGCTAGAGAATCCTGAATTAATACCGTCTGCAGTATTGGATAAAGCATTCAGTTTGTCGTCAGCGAAATGTCGGCAATCATGTGTAGCGATTAAGATAAGTAGCGCAATTGCAGGCAAAATTGACACAGGCCAATGGTTCTGTCGTGAGCAGGTGAGCAGGTTGGATCCACAACCTAAAAGACGCGGGTTCGAATCCCGTTAAAACAAAACAAAAATCTATGAATTAATTATTGTAAAATCGTTTGCTTCGCTCGATCGCACTTTCCGTAACGCTCTAGTCAGGCATTCATCAGCTTGCTTCCCAAGTCAAGTGTCCGTAAAGAAGTTTTACTTCAAAAAAAAAAAAAACGATCGTGAATCCTTTGTCCAATCCACAGGAAAGTTTGTAGCACCAAGCGTCAACTCGTTCGCATCTTAGTGCAAAAAAAAGACGTTAAATAACTTCATGCTTTAGAGGCCCTGGCGTCTTTGACGTCAACGCCTTTAAATATGACTGGGCCGATTTTTATTTTACAAATTTTTTCCTTTTGTATTACTTTATGAAAGATACAAAAATACAAAAATTTCTCCACTACCAAGTAGAGGGAGGGCATTCCTATTATGGCCTATTGGATCTCTCAACTCTGGAACCCCCCCTTTTTCACCCAGGTCTCTGTTAGCACTCCAATCGTGTTCCCTCCAGGTGAACACAACCCGACTTGTCCTTTTCACCAACTTTCATCCACTGTGGCGACAACTTTTCCTGGGGGCCACACGTGTCTCAAAGAAGCCTTCCGCCGCTGTGGCATCCTCGAGTAAGTCATAGAGACCATGCTCGCCTCTCTAGCTCCCGTAACACTCACAAAATACAGTTCGTGTTTCCAATTGGCACTTTTACTCCTCCCAAAGCATTTCACCATTCGCAGGCAAGGTTTTTGGAGGGTCTGATTTTCCTTCCAACACCTCTTGAGTCAGGGACAACGGCTATACGGCCTTTTTAATGCCTATCGCTCGGCACTATCTTTCCTTCTGCCAGGACATATTCGTGAAGATCACAACCTCAGACGCTTCATAAGGGGCTGGCGAGTTTACGTTCTTCCCGTCCTCGATATGCAACAACCTGGGACCCACAACAGGTGCTCCGGCTCTGGCAAGACACATCGACTTACACCTTGCCGTATTTACCCAGGAAGCTTGTTAGCTTGTTGTTGCTGACTATTGGTCATCGACTAGAAACAATTTCCCTGACACGTCTCTCGGGCCTCGCTAGCCACGACGAAGGTGTTCATATTCTCACTTCGGACCAATAGTCGTCGCTTTGGGACCAAATTAACTGACCAAATCAACTAGTCTTGAATCCAATATTTTTCCAGGAAACTCAAGACTTGTTTGTGGCTTAGTCCATCTTAAGCTACATTGATATGACGGACTTAAAATCAGAACGAGGACTTTTATATACAAAATAGGAAAGGAAGTCACGTAACAGACTCTGAGCCGTTGAGTAAAGCCATCTCTCCTTCAATCTGGTGTCTATATAGGTCTGTTCAACCCTCACTCGACACGGCCCGTCATACAAGCACCTCAGCAGCTCGTCGCCTGGGTACATCAGTCGATATTTGATCCACGGTGGACCGGTTTGAGAGCTCTACAACATTTGTTCGATTTTATCATCACCCTTTGCTCGAACCGTCATTATTCAACCACCATTTTGAAGTTCGTCTGCGCCTGAACGGCGGGAGTATATTTTAATTTCATTTATTTTCTTATTTTATCACTTTTCTTGGTTCCCGGTTTTTTAAAACCATGTCCAAGAACCTTTTCAATGGACCGTTTTATTTGGCAACTAAGCTTAAAACATCTACGTTGTTATTATCTCACTGATATCTGAAGGAATGGATGCCGAAATATAATTAAACGATCAAACGAACTTACCTGTGAAGTTCGATCGTAATTATATGAGGCATCCATTCCGAAGATATCACATTCCACCCTTCCCGCAACCGCAGTCGCAAATAAAACTCATATACTTTCAAACAATGACTCGAATGGCCGGGACAGCAGGTAAGGGGAATGCGCTTTAAACATTGTGTAGTAGCACAGGACCGGACTACGTTGTTATTATCTCAGTGATATCTTCGGAGTGGATGCCTCATATAATTACGATCAAACTTCACAGGTAAGTTCGTTTGATCGTTTAATTAATGTAAGTATTTTGTACATTATTACTTAATTACTACTTAATTTAGTCCAGAATTTGTGAAAGATCTAATAACCCTGTGCTATAATACTATACGAGACACCATGGAAACAGGAAACTTTATCGTTATCACCTTTGTGTTCCCTTATTAACTCTACGCATATTGATGACTGATTTAATGAAAGAATTAATAATAATAAAATACATTTTGAGTATTTGTAATGGGCTCTTCCTGGTACCGATGCTGAAATAGTTATCTTTGATACAAGTGCGCTGTCAGGACACTTTTTAGGGGCGAGGGCGAATTTTTGAAGCACGAAACGAAGCAGAGTGTTCAAAAATACATATTACATACTTGTTCAACATGCGTACTTGTAATTAATTAGTCCGTAAATACTTATTGCTAGATCGCCTAAGGTTCAACAATAATACATAGAAGTGCTCTAATTGCCAGAAGCTGTTTGATTAATGTAAATGTTGAGTCGGTGGAGAACTGCAGATATCGACCATGTATTACATAATTGCGGGACACATTATTGGATAGGTATAGATTTCAATTGTATTACATATTTAGAATGCTAATTTGTGGGGTAATTAAATTTATCGATTCGAAAATAATTAATGGTATCCATTCATGATTAAAGGGTTCATTTAAACGGGCCGGTTTATAAAAAACGGAAAATTCTGAGTCACTAATTTCTGAAGAGTTCTCAATGAAAAAAGTAAACAAAATATAAATAATTGAATTTTTTTTATAAAGCTTTGAAAAGAAAATATCACGGTACTTTGTAAGGGAATCAGTTTTTTTTTCTGAACTGAACTGAACAATTTTTGGAAGTGTATTAATTACAGCAGTGTTATAATCCAAACCTGTGATAATCTGGATGGTCCCGTAATCCAGATCGAAAGTTTGCTTTTTAGTGACTTGTTTCATCTAGTACAGTCGCACAAAAAATTAAATTTGAGAACTATAGAGACAGTAAAAGAAAAGAGGAAAAAGATATAGAAGATGATGGTAAAGAAGAAAATTACTAAAAAATTTTTAAGCTTTACAGTTTCAATTACCACCTTAAAATCGACATGTGAAAACAATAAAAAAAACGAATTTAGAGATAATGACGTTCCAAAGAGTAAAAGAAATTTCGAAAATCAACAGTATAAAATTACTCGCTAAGTATCTATTTTTCTTAAAATAGTTTTTCGTATTGTCCTATGGTTTTTGGCATTGCGCTAATTTTATTTATGGCAATAAATTGCCTTGTACACTTTCCACCTTGATAATTGCAAAACAATCTTAAATTTTATAAATCTGGAGGACGGAGTGATAGATACTTTTTGCACACTTCAACGTATTCCTGAGGAATAACAAAAAATTTTGTGGTTTTGTTTTTGGTGTTTGGAAGTTTTACTACAGCGTGATCAAGAAGGACTGTTTGAGTTACTGAATTTCATTTTTAAATGGTAGAATTGTAAGAACTTCTGGTTGTTGACGTCTTGACACTGAAAGCCGTGATTCAAAACTTATTGGCATTTCAAATTTGAAATTCAAACGTTGTGAAATTAGACTGAATGGGCAGCAGTTTGTGGGGGCATTTTCAGCATTACCTTTAGTGTGATTATGGTTCTGTATTTCAAGTTTAATTTCTGCTTCGTTTAATTTCCTTATATTAATAGGATTTCTATTCATCTAACCTACAATTTTCTCTCAGTTGACGTTACGGCAAATATGTGTATCCGGCTGCAGTGTTATAAATAGCCGAACAAAAAAAGTATTTTAAAAGTAATACCAACTCAAACAGTGCTTCTTGATCACTCTGTACTATCCATTTACATGACTTACCCATTGTCAAAGTGACAGTATGTTGGCGACACTGCTAATTATCCCTTGTAGTAATTTTTGTGTAGTGTTTTGGTACCTCGTACTAATCATTTAAATTTCAAAAATTGACACTGACATTGAAATTTTTCTCATTTCATTCTCTCGCGAATTAAGTTAGGAGTATTTCATAATGGAAAAAGCAGAAAGATGTGTGGAAGAAAAAAACGTAAGAGAATTCCTTTAACAAGTAACTGTGATCATATTCGACTCGGATTGGAAACCGCAAAACGACCTTCAAGATCAAGCCAAAAACCACAGGATCGGACAGAAGAACCAAGTGAACATCTACAGATAGGTCACTGGTAGGTGGGTAGATGAGGAAATCGTAGAACGTGCCAAACAGAAAATGGTACTGGACTATTTGGTCATCCAGAGGATGGACACTAGCGGGTGTACCGTCCTGGACAAGAAGGGATTCTTCAAATAAGAACCCTTTCAACAAGGAGGGCCTCACGGATATTCTCAAGTTTGGTGCCGAGGAGTTGTTCAAGGATGAGGACGACAAGGATGAGGAGCCCAATGCAGAGAGTAAATTATCTATGCCCAAAGCAAGTTTACATCTTTTTTCCAGTTACTTAACCTTACTTTCTTGATATGACACATTTGCAACTGAACTGGTGGCAGACGTTCTACAAGTACAGGTTCGCCAAAAGTTTTTTTGAAATTCTGAAACTGACAATGCGGAAGTCATAAAAATGGATAGTACAATTATGATGACTTCAATAGTTTCAACACCTGTCAATTTCAACTTTTAAAGTTCGTCGCAGCGACAAGCGTCTGAAATTCCAATTATAAGTACGACCTATAACAAATGGAAAGTTAACCCGGCATCCGACACGTGGGGTGTGGTAAACCCCAGCGCTCGTAATTTTGTTGAAAAACATTCAAATTTTTCGTTTCGTGACTTAAGCGGTTCAGTAGCTTTAAAACAACGATTCCTTAACACGATGTTAAAGAAATATGAGTCAAATTTTTGACATTTTTTGTGTAAGAAGACTTTGAAACTGCTTGGGGTTTGTCACACCCCACCTGTTGTTTTGTGGGTCTGCAATTTTTTCATTTTTATCTAGTAACTTGTTTTTTGTTATATTTACTTTATTTTACTATTTTTATTTTCGAAAGTCATAAACAAAATTTGAAAATGGCCAAAATTCTAGTTTATTTGATTTTGAAGAATTTACGTTTTTTTTTTCAAATTTTCAAAAAAAAGTGACAATCAACAAGGGAGATGCTCAGAATGACCCCGTCAGAAAGAGAGAAAAACCAAATAGGTTTGAGTAGAAACTGAACAATATATAGTGTATTGTATATTGTATGTATGCAGCTATCTACTACATTTACTGAATCAACTTCAAAGATGAGTAATTATGCCAATATCTGTATTTAATTTTTTTTAGTAAAATTAGTAGATATTTTTCAATAAGACGCTTTATTTTGCACAAGTTGATCAACGACAGTACATTTGCTAGAAATATAAATCGAGAAGGTTACCTAAATAGGCGAAAAAATGCAGTGTCCCAAATATTTCTTTGTTACAAAGGTTATATATTTTAAAATGGATTTGATATGTTCAGTTGGAAATAGAGGATATATATCCAACTAAAAAATGGTATAAATTTATAAGAGTAGTTATAAATAAACAAATTAGACCGCATTGACTTTGGGGTTTATCACACCCCACGTGTCGTAACTCGTTACATTTGTTCACCTGTCGGATGCCGGGTTAAAAGGAATTATTTATTTTTGTTTTGGACAGTTACGGCCACGGAATTTTGGCCGTCACTTACCATTTATTGTCATAAGATGTAACGTGACCCTTAGGTATTCGTAACCTAAGTTTCTACTCTTTCAAAGACTTGTCATTTTGACACTGACTCACACGCATGAAAACACTAACAGTGACAAATTTTTATATTTCAATTTCAAAAAGTCAATCATAATGACAATAAAGCATGGACTACATCCATTTTCTTTTAATTGACATTAAAGTGACGGCTAAAATTCCATGGCCGTGACTGGACATAAATATACCTTTGTCAACAAGTAAACATGATCAGGAGCTTCAATTATAAATTTAGCCATCTCCTCTTTCGTAAAGCTTTTAGTTTTTTTTAGATGAGACCCATCTGATTTTCGTTTTAAAAATTATCGTAACTTTAAATACTTTGAAATGTCGATGTCATTTTTTATCTAAACGGTGGTCTTTAGCATCGAATACTGGGCCCAAAGTGTCGAGGATTTCTTCTCTTTAGCCAATTCTGCAAAATAAGCACCAAGACTGCTTCAGAAAATGATTTGTTTTGTTTTTTAGTTATCCAGTCCATACATTTTCTATAAGTGAACCCGTAAATGTTTTTCGACTTGAGAGGAAATAAATTAGAAAATGCATTATCAGCCGCTTTTATAATTTCTTCTGGCTCTACATCAGCATTTTAACAAATTAATGCACTTTAGAAAAAATTAGAATGGTGTACAAAGTTTGTGATCTGTTCTTGTTTTTTTGTTTTTAAAAATTCCCAATTTTATAAACAACGAATACTCCAGTTACTGGAAGATTTGCCTTTATAAATCCGGGCAACCATGTGGTTCCTGAACGACAGACGGTGCCCTTTGTCAGTACGCTATAATATTGTACGAAATTGGTTGAGTACGAATTTTTATGCACGGTAGATAGGACGAAATGGTCTCATTCGCTGACCTCCCCGATCACCAGACTTGAATCCTTCTGATTTCTTTTTATGGGGTTTGGTATACTCAGCTCCAATTCAGACAATAGAAACGGGAACGGGTGAAAAATGCTGCAGCAACTATTCGAAATAATCCAGCAGCTTTGGGGAGAGTCATATCATCAATTGTGCATAGATATAATTGGGGATCATTTTGAACATTTGTTGTAAATGTTTGTGGACATAAATGTTTATCGTGTTCAACCTGCAGATGAAATGGGGGATTCTCTTATCGTAAGTACCTACTTCTGCATTTTGAGTGATAATTTTGTTAAGAATGTAATTAAGCAATGACAATAATGTGCAATTTTTATTTTGGTATCATGTTTTATTATACATACAAGAGTCTCTTTAGTTCATTTTCAATGTTAAGATTAATGCACTTATTTCTGGGACATCCTGTATAAAATGTAAAATTTATCTGTAATTCCTCAAAATCTACACCCGGTATTTTATGGTTTACACTTATGATATCCGATCATTTAATTCAAATCGTTGAATTTCTGGCATCGAAGTATCGAAATATCTGTTGCATTAGTAATTTAATATTTAATATCAAACAATTTGATTTAATATCTGGTCTTTATGAATGTTTTTAGATAGAGTTTCAAAGCCTACTGGATGTATGCACAAACATATTTTAGGTTTTTAAAATATTCTTTATACTCAGGTTTCAAGAGAAAAAAGAACTGTTGGCAATGAAATTAAATGCCACGAAATATATTAGCGCAATTAGTGTGAGAAGAAGTAAAAAGGGTCGTTTAGTTCGGTCAGTGTAGCTAACCAGAGCATTGTTGCTTTTTATGTGCTTCACGTGTGGAGGAAGAATTAAATCATCGGATGAAGGGTGGCCATTCACACCTGTCTGTACCCACGCAGACTTGACACATCGTGCTCGGCCTCCTTGATGGGTAGAATCATTAAAGGGTGCGGGTCATTCCCACAAAAGAGATACATAATACGGAAAAGGTTTTTCACTTGAGAACTTGCCCTAAATTTATCACCTAAGCTTATTTAAGTGTGATGTAAAGTTTTGCTTACTCACGGCTTTTTCTTGCTGCTATATTTATGACATTTCAATTTGTGTGACGATTACCGATAATATTGATCGGATTTTATAAAATAATTTTTTCGAATTTGGTTTCATAATTTGCAAATTATAACACCAAAAACAGAATCATAATGATCTAAATTATAATTCTGTTTTTGGTAACTTTTCTTGTCTTAATGTTGCCTGCAACTTTGCAACTGTACTGCAATGTGAACCAGATGTGAACGAAAGTAAACCAAAGAGAAGTAAATGAGTTTCGTTCCATAATTAGATGTAAACATTGGTAAAAACAAGAATTGAAAAAATGGTAATCAAACGTGAGGTATAGCTTGTGTCTGCATAATCAAAAGTTTCCAAATCTAACCTGCAAATTAGAAACGTCATTTAACAGAAATACCAATTATAATGAAATACCACTCGTGTTATTCAAAAGTCCCAAAGTCATCAATTTAGCACAAATTTTCAGTTTTTCTTAATTAAATAAGGCCAAATTCGAAAAAATAGTATATTACACGCGTTTCACAAGCGGAAATTGTATCACTCGTGCCTTTGGAGCACTTCTCGCTGCGCTCGTCGTGCCCCAAACTACTCGTGCTACAATCAACCGTCTTGTGAAACTTGTATAATAATATACTATTTCTGCCTTGGTGTCATAAATTGTTCATTGTTACACTAAAAGTAGTTGCACAATGGACCTTATTATGCAACTGCTTTTGTTTTTTTTATTTGATACGTATTACGTTGTTATTGAGCATTTCTAGCCAACTCCTGTCAAGCCATGAAGTGTCAACTTTTCAGATAAAAACAACCACGAACACAACCAGTACTACCTAATGGTACAAATTCCTAGAGTATTTAAAAATCCTTCGTTTAACGAGGCATTGTGACATTCGTTCTATGGGGCACTTTTCGCTGCCAAACCCACTTATGTCACAATGAAGCCTCTTGTTAAACTCGTATAATAATGTACTATTTTGAAACACTTTGCAGCAAATTATGAGATGTCTGCAATAGTAGCATGGAATTATGACATACATATATGGTCTCTTTACTATACCAATATATACACTGCGTTTTTAAACTGTTCATAGCGAATTCCATTTTGAATTACTTCTCTTAATTTCAACTGCCTTTTTGCTCTTTCTTGTTTTCAAAAATGTTTCCAAAATAAAATAAATTACCTTCGCATTTTTATCGATTTTATTGTAGACGGCGGTGTAAAATCTGTCATAATCTGACGTCTACAATAAAATTAAGAAAAAAAAAGTAATGTCGTAGGCTATTGGTGATCATTACGTACTTCAAAAGCCTAGACATTGGCCGTAAACCAACAAGCGCTACATTTTTCGAGGTATTTCACTATTTACCTGTTTTTTTTTTTTGTTATTTTAGAGATCACTGTTCTATGAGACAAATAAATGATCACTACTCGTTGAAACAACGGTTCACAAAAAAATTCTCCTTCTGATTGTTCGTTGCATCGTCAAATTTGTTAATTTTGTAAAACCAACAATTGTTCTGCTCTAACTCCGAATTTAAGTGATTTCCTATTGCTATGACAAGGCTTTTCACGGAATTACTCATTGCTCCAAAGTAGCCTACGACATATACAAAGTTATTGTCTATTGCCACCTTCTCTCCAGCATGTCTCACCGAGTAAATGAGTGCATATCAAATCGTGCTGGCCAAGACATTATTGAATAAAAAACAACGGGTTGCACTTCGGGAGTGCCGGCAGAAGTGAAAACTTGAACATTAACGTTGTGCATTTTTGAATATTTTGGAATGGTTAGGGAATAATTTAGCACGAATTGCTTTATTTATCAGTATAAAAGTACTATCATTTATGTGGTCAAATACAATATTCATTTATTGCGCTATCGTACACAAACATGACAATTTATATTACATTAAAAATTTAACACTTCAGAACTATTACAATTATTATTATTTTACATTAAAAAGTTTATCTCTCAGAAAAATCAACTTTCATCCATAATTTCAACGACTCTTTCACCATCATCATTACCAGCATCATCATCGCCAATCTCTAAAACTGATACAATAGGTTTATGGTGGCTGAAGTAAGAAACGAACAATTTTGATTCAAATCTATTTAAATGTCTAATAAAGACCGCATCAATAGCAGTTTTGTATTTCGTTGTGCTAAGATTGCGATCATTTGACATCGTTATACCAAATTCATTATTTAAAAATTCAATTAATTTTTGATTTTTATCGTCTGCAAAGTTTATGTTGAAATCTCCACTTAAAATCATTGGCACATTATCAAAGCTTTTCCCAATTTTTTTTTGAAGCAATGCAGATGCGTCATGAGCATAAATGAATAAATTTTCATACAAGAAGTCTCGTATATCATGCAATGACTTATCTGAAGAAATGTAAACGGCAACCATAATAATGAACTTATTATCACCAGAGTGGCAGCGACTTATATACATATCGCCGATATCAGAAACAGTAGCATTAAACATGTTGGTGTATTTCGCATGCACATCAATATAATTTGTGCAGCAATTACATGTTTGTCTTTGTGGTTTCTATGGGGCCCAGCATGAGAAAATGTTGATTATGTTGGAAAGAGAAAATTATCATTTTTACGGTCAAAACTGCAAAAAATTGAAAGGTAAGCGGTTAGTTGTATAGAGGTCTTCAATACCTTTCAAATGAAGTATCACTCGACCCCTAGTGCCATTTAAGATTTTGGGGCTAACAACACCCTCGCAAAGAGGGCGAAGCGCTGGAACTTGAAAAGCATCTGAAAAGATGTGCCCCTGGCAAATAAAATCGACCTGTTCGAGGATTTTTCAATCACAGTAATCAATTCGGAGAAATCTGGACTGGGGAGTTTTAAATGGGACAGCCTGTATTTTATGTTTTTATTTAAAATACCTTAAATAAATAGAATAAATAGTAGATAAATTACAAGTGACAGAAATGCTTCATTGTCAGCGAGTGAGATCTTTGAATCACGAGTGCGGTAGCACGAGTAATACCACATCTCATGAGCTTACAATAGCATTTCTGCCACGTGTAAGATACGACGTTTTATGCCCGACGTGTAATCTCTTGTAAAACTTTAAAAATCAAAAAATTAATGAAATTGTCAAAATGACGTTTCAAAAATAATTACCATATTATGTGCAAACATAGTAATTCACCCCTTTTAACATTATATCACTTGTGAGTAAAATGCTACATTATACCTTCCATTTCCGTGTCAGTCATTTAGACGTTGATAGGGCATAAAAAATATTTTGAAATGGATGAAAAAATTTAATTTTATTACCGGTAAACAAGGAATATTTTACAGGGTGATAATCGTTACTTCCTTTTGAATTAACGCTCTCGTCTTAATAATTCCTCCACGACCTATAACTATATAATAAGATTTTAAAAATATATTGTGGTTTTGAACTCCTCTACTTTGTTATGAGAGCTATCTTATACAAGGTGTCCCACCTAAAATTTGTACTCCCCAACAATTCCAATTTCGAAAGACTCAGAAGAAAACGCTCAAACAGGTCAATTTTGTTATCAAGGGGGACCAAATTGTACCAAACTTTCATGTCTTAGCTCTCACCCCTTTAGCTAGGGGAGCCACCCCGTAAAAAATTTAAATAGCACGAGGAGTCGTGTGATAAATAATTTTAAAGCTTATTCAATTCTCTATCCAGACCTACATTTATCGATTCCTTTCTACAAAAAAAAAAAAACATGAAAGCGATATTTTCTAAATCTACATAAAATACTCAACCAAAATTTGTACCCCCCAACCATTTCAAGTTCTAAACACCTAGAAGAAAACACTCGAACAGGAAAATTTTGTTATCAAGGGGGGCCAAATTGTAAAAAACTTTCAAGTGTTAAATCTCGCCCCTTTAGCCAGGGGAGCCACCCCCTTAAAAAATTTAAATCGCATGGGGGGTCGTGTGATCATTTTAAAGCTTATCCAGTTCTCTATCCAAACTTGCTTTTATCGATTCTATTCTACAAAAAAGAGCATAATAATTTGTTATTTTCCAAATCTACATAAAATACTCTTGATTTGTAAAATAATAAATTCATGCTTTTTTTTTGTAGAAACAAATCGATAAAAGTATATCTGGATAGAGAATCGAATAAGCTCTAAAATGATGTATCACACGACCCCCCATGCCATTTAAATGTTTTAAAAGGGTGGCTCCCCTGGCTAAAGGGGTGAGATTTAAAAGTGGAAAGTTTGGCACAATTTGGTCCTCAGTCTTTCGAAATTGGAATTGTTGGGGGGGTACAAATTTTAGTTGGGACACCCGATATATTATTTTTACTGTCAACATTACTTTTTAAACGGTTTCATTTAGCTTGCATTGTTTGTGTCTTGTGTGGGTCAAATCTAGTAATTGAAATTTTACCCCCTTCTTGTTGACCGATTGAGCGTAACCTTAAAATCGTGGGGCGAGTCGAATTTCTATTATCTACAGTCAAGCGCTCATGTCGTTATAGATATGGTTTCGATGCATCTTCTCAATAGACATATGCAAAAGTAAATCCGTCACTATCATCGTGCGACATCGCAGCACGATCATTTACATATTTACTCAGGCTACGCTACGCCCCACGATTTTATTTTAGTCTGATCAATGCTCTAGGTTGATAAGGAGAGTGGTGTGACTTGTACCTGGTACCTATTTAATTATTTTTTAGCTTTTAGTAGATTATCTGCATCATTATTATGTTTCTTTACAATAAAACCGTTTAACTTAAAAATGTTTTTTACTTTTTTTTTTCTCCGTTGATACTTAACCAAACTCAATAAACCAAACACCAAAGAATGCGTTTTTGTTTCCTATGCGACCAGTGCGAAATCTTCCCACAGGTGCACTGGTTATAGTATAATTATCTAATAGCGGACAGTAAATATGTACAAGACATGACTGATAGAATATTAGGTTACAGTAGTTTAGATTGTTTCAATTAGGCAAATGCCAGCAATACGTATGTACATAGTAATAGAGACAACATGTCAACTAAGTTATGGCTTTAACCATAGTGTGAAACCATTAGTTAAAAGATGCGAAGCATCGCGGGCAATAACAGTGCGAGGCTAAGAAAAATGGCATCTCAACCGTGGTTTATATACTATTTTTTTCACTACTAGCACATTTGGTTAACTTTTCTTCAAATGATAATCATGATAATGCGAAAGATCGGAACGAATTTGAGGTTATGTATTGCTGACATTTCTCAGTCAGAGACCGGATTTTCCTGTAAATTATGCAATGCATTTTGTAACTACTAGTCAATAATGAAATCATTATTAACTACAAGGAAAGCAAAACAATTTCACAGATCCTCTACAAACTATAATAATCGTACATTCTACAGCTAGTACTGAAAAAAAAAAGTATAGTGACCAGCTACTGTGATTTGTAAAATGTAAATGTAACAGTTGGTTATCTGGAATTCGTAAATGAGGATAGTCTCGAAATAAAAAGACAACTAATATAGATTAAAATACGAATATACATGAATCAATAAATCGTATTTTTGTGTAACATTGATTGGTTTCATTTACATGCATCGCAACCTTTTGTGACAATATAATACAAGTAGAAAGAGTTATATAAAATGTGTAACAATTTTCGCATATTTATTTTAAATAATATGATGCTTATTAATAATAAAGCAGCAACTTTTATACGTCTAGATTGTAATTTACGTCTAGAATACTGGGTATTGTGTATTGTAAGTCAAGTGAAGAAAAAAAGATTGTATTTGTTTGCCGCATGGGGTTGAATGTGAAATGAATGCTACATTCAAATCTCATGTGTGAATTTAAACTAATTGGGGTTCAGCGTCCAGATAGATCCAGAACCAAATCGTGTACGAGATGGAAAAACTTCAGTGAGGGGAAAGACCTTTGAGAGCAACTCCAAAGAGGAGGTAACTATAATCTGGTCGATTCTGAGCCTGCTGAACGAAAACTGAACCCATATGCTTGGTTTTAGTGAGAAAACAGTAGTTTCTAAAAGCGTAAAAATATTATTACTTTAGTTGGACTATAATTTTTTTTGTGGTGGTTCCCAAGGCGATTATCTACGGAATAAAATTTTTTACGATCCTTTAATCTTAGTATCTACACTGAAAAGTTTTTAAAAACGGTATTAGAAATATTCCTGTGCTGTATTCGTTGAAATATTGAAATTAATACATAAATATGCATAATTTTATCAGAAACGTGTTCTCAACTCTTATCAAACAATAAATTCTTAGTTGGTATGCGCTAGGGGTGCATTAAAATTTCCAATTTTATTTATTAATCGTCACTTGTGGTGTCAGAATGGATGTGAAAACCAATAAGGGGAGTGAATCATTCCAATATAACTCAGGCTTGTTTTCAAAGACAGGGGATATTTTTGGAGGGTCTACTACTGCAATAACCATCGGTCACAGGCAGATCCTAGCAAGGCGTGAGGATGCGTTTCCCCAATTACTGCCATAATTACCGTTCTGACCACCACTTTAGACGATGTCGTTAAATTGCTCCTCGAAATACAATTAAGACGGAAGTTGGTATTAAAATTGAATGGCTCTCCCGATGCGAAAATAAAATAAATTTTAAATTAAAAATATTATTACACAGCAATGCTTATGTTTTATTTTGTTGTCGGCGTCTTCATCGCCAATCGATGCGATGGAGGTTGGGAAGCTTCTCCTAATTTATATTTAAATGCATTTGTATACAGACAACAGAATCAATCACGTCAAAAATCTTCTAAATTGGAAGAAAGCGAACGTTAGGATTTGTAATGCGCCATTAGGAGAACATTGTTTATATTTTTCCGAGTTTAAAATATTCAAGAGATTTTACGAATTTCTTCTTGTAAAGCACTACACACTCATGTTGGATTCGTTTTGGAAACACGGCTTTTAATGCTTTCAACAAATCGATACACGTAATGGTAATAGATTTATAACGAGCTTAAAATTTCGCCCCCCCAAATATGTTTTAATGTTTTAATTTAAACATGTCGTTCGTTTAATTTAAGTCTTCAGTTACACATTTTATTATTAAATTTACAAGTGGACAAAATTGGAAATGGAAATTTATTCAGAAACTAGTTAGACTTATTAGTCTCCAATTTATAAAAACTTCTGCTATATGATCACAAAAGGCATTACCTGACTCATTTCTGTTGTAAAGCTACTATGTTATTTTAAGTTGACCCTGTAGAGGTAACTTTTGTTTCTGAAGTGACGATATTCGGGTACTTACGTTGCTCGTGGCTGTTCATATCCGCGACAGTTATGCATTTCCTGCAGACCACTTGGACTAACATTGTAATACTTTTGATACTATCAATATCACTCTGACATTTGTCTAATTAAAAAACATGCCATAAACAAACACCCTTTAAAAATAAAAAAAAAATAAAAATTACAGCTGATAATAATTAATCATGATTTAAAAGAGATGAGGTGCAATGTGGTTCAGCTTTCATGAAATGAAGCGATATGGATGAGCTTTTGTTTTATTGATTGATGTATATAAAAACAATAAATACATATACAAATATAAAATAATATAGAATAGAAACCCTTGACATTCCAAAATTAACAATATATCATACAGAGGTATCTATTATAAGTGCTTTATGTGACAACTCGTTATTGATTACCAAATTACTAATGAAACATGTGGCAATAAAAAAGAGCATTAAAATATATAGTAATTTATGGTTTTAAAATGTAATAAAAATATAAAGCAGAATTAATTTTCGTTGTCCTATTTTATTTGAATGCTGCATATTGGGTTAAAAAAACAAGATACATTACTGTACACTTTTCCACTTTAAACAGTATTTTTAGTCATTTTGAATTCATGAGCAACTTTAGTAGTGTCAATAAAATGAAACTTATTCTTCGAGCAATTATGAATATTTCAAACGGAGAGAAAGTAAAAGAGTAAATTCGTAGAAGAGAAAAGGCGCAATTAGCAGAACAATTTTAATTAGCCAAGTTGTTCGGCGATATTCGCAAACAAAGTTTCCTTTAAAATGAGGGTTTGTCTTCCTAATTGCTGGAGAACTGTGGTTGATCTTTTAATTAAAACTATTAACTATTAGCGTGAAAACGTTTCTTCTGTGAATTGGAAAATTTATTGCTTCATTATAAGTATGATAAATGTGCATACAAGCTTTTGCGGTTTTCCCAGTTCCTACTGCCCTTCATCATGAAATCATGTAAATTTTTCAACCAAACTTGCCATTTTATGGTTCGATAAAAGTCTTAAACTGTTTTATCGGTGGTCTAAAACAACTTATTTAGTATTTTATAAGACAATTATCAACAATGACCATCAAAGCTTTAACGGAGCTAATAAAAAAGGCGAAGGTATGCAATAATATTTTTATTGCGACTGTAAACTTTCTTATCCGTTTAGCGGTTTATTTACCGAAGCACATATCGGTGTTATGTGGTATTTAAGGGAATGCTGACCTACATTGCACTAGGGTCTGCCTAAATGTCAGCGAATCTTTTGACAAGCTATCACATGGATTACTTTGTAAAATCAAAAATATTTTTATTTTGACTTAAGCTTCTGGGATTATGTCTAGCTAATAGGAAATTTCGAACCAGAGTTAAATCCGAAGTATTAACTGATTATTACTCCATGGAGTCAATAAAAAAAGGTGTTCGACAAAGGAATGTCCTATAGGTCCCCTGCTTTAAATTAATATATTGTTGTAGACCTCACTCTTCTGGAGAATATACCTGAATTACAATTAGTAAACGAAATCGACACTAGTGAGAACCAACATTTTTTATTCCATTTGTGTAATAAATACGGTTTTTGCATTAGTGCAGTGGAACACGTTTTATACCCAATATTCTGCAAAAAAGGTCAATAAAAATGATTTTGCTACATAATACTATTAATGGTAAATAATTTATTAAACGGTTGTAAATGTATTGAAATGTAATGAATAAAAATAGAACTGTGCGGCTTCATGTACAAATATTAATTTCATGAATGAGTTTAGTTAGTTACAGTTTTAAAAATTGGAAATGAATTTACTGACGATTAATAATTACGCACGCTAATAAAATGTAATGAATGAAAATGAGAAAAAAAAAAATCATTTTAAGAGAAATGAGCATTCCAAAGTAATACTTTTTTCAATTTTATATTACGACTTCCAAATCTTGTTAAAATGTGCCTTTCGACTTCCAACTTTAAACAATCTAATACTGGACAATTTACATAATGTTTTCGAACCTTATATAAATACGGCGAAAGCTTAGGCTAAAATCTAGGTCAGACAAATTGACATTTTTGCGCCACAAACAACCTCAATCCAGATAAGAAAGAGGAACTAGAGGAACTTCAGCCGAGCAGTTTCAAGATTAATTTATAATAATTAGGTAGAGACAGTTTAAGCGGTTTTCTCATCCCCCCGCTAGATGGCGCGGAGATTGAAATCGAGATGTATTGCAGGAAGAGGGTGATAAAGTTATAAATCTTTCTTTCTGGCAATATGATAAGTATATGCGAGTCATTCCGGGTTGTTTAATCAAAAGTCGGGGAAAAGAATAACTGGAAGTGATGTCAGTCAACCTCTAAAAGCGATTAGTAATGTCGTTAACTTGTTTTCGATGCTGCCAATGGTTTCTCCGCTTTTTTAATGTCTGTGATAAATTAGTGTCTATTGGGATACATTTATTAAATGTACCGGCAAATGAAATGGCCAGAGCTTTGTTGGTTGTAATTAAGATTTATCTACAAAGACAGTTTTTTGGTAGAATGCTAACAAAGAGAATACTGAAAATCTTAATCTGAACTAAATGGAAAATTTATGATTTTCTTTATTAATCATTTATTGCATTCCTAATATGTTTTTGGAATTTTATTATATTCTCATTCTACATTATGAAGAGTTATAATAAAATGACTAATATCCACTATGCTATAAACATGATTTTTTTTAAAGTGAGCCTCAAGAAATCGCTTAAAATGTTGATTCATAAAAAATTTAATATGAATGTGCAACTCTTAACAAATACTATTAAATATATATCTTTTGTTTTAATTCATACATATAATAACGTCTATTTCAGAGCGGTAATTGATGCCATTAGTTCATACATAATTTCAAGTTTCATGACCTGAAATAGGTGTTGCATCTTTAGGAAACTACTGAAGCTTTTATGAAACTTGAATTTATAAAAAATAACAATAAATAAAATTAAAAAAAAAGTTGCTTTAAATTCTGTTGTATACAGGGTGTTTCAGAAATAAGTGCAATAATTCAAACCAGTGGTAGAGCTCATCAAAAGCAACAACTTTATACATATACGACTTTTCCAAAAATTCATTTTTAGCATTTCTCCCCCTACAAAATTCACGACCCGCATATGGATATTTATTTTAACTTGACCTACTGAGAATCAATTGTTTTTGTCCCGGCCTGTTTATCAACACTCTAAATTTAGTTACTTTGGTTGCATTTTATTAATTTACGGAGGTCAGGGATGTTTCGTTTACCAAATCGCCGTGTGCCTAGTTTGTGTTTGTGTTTTAAAGTGGTGAAAATCAGTTTGGAATATCGCATTATACCATTTGGAGAATTTTGAAAGAGCAACAATTGTATCCCTATCACGTACAGAAAGCCCAATTTTTACAGCCTGAAGAATTAATAATAATCTTCAGAGAAGGTATTTTCAACTTAAATGATTCGCACATATGGGCAGACGAACATCCGCATGCTAGGTATTAGGCATTGGATGTTAAAGTAAACACGTTTATTAGGTCAGTTTTCAATTTTTTAGTATATTTACGTACGTCGTACTAATTTTAACTCGATAACTACGGGACTTAGGGCAAAAACGTATTAAGAAAAATTGTTGACACTGATGAGTTCTATTACTGATTAACTTTATTGCACTTATTTCTGAAGCAGCCGGAATCTGAGATATTACAGAACTACGAACGTTAGTATTTACCTTAGTAGAAATTTAATCCCAATTCAACGCAACACAGCATTCATAATTCGTACAGAAAATAAGGACAAAGACAAAGTAAAGGAGAAGTTGAAATATGTCAATGGTACTCCAAAAATTGTAAAAAAATGGTGGTTTTATGCATTTATATTTAAAACTAGCTGGTACTCGGCGCGCGATGCTACGCCCCAAAAATAAAGTAAAACATCTCATCCGATTTGACTGGTGTAACGAACAGGTAAACAATATTTTTGGTTTTCCTATTTCGCGCATACATAAATAAGTTTTTCGGTGTTCCCTCTCTGTAGCAAGCAACATATAATTGACCAGGTGATAAACATGAACTTCTCGAATTGACCTCAGCAACACTCAGTGACTGTCCTTGGGCTTTGTTAATGGTAACTGCTAAAGTAAGGCGCACTGGAAATTGAAACAGTTTGAAATAGAAAGGCAAATCGAACCATTGGTATGCGTGGGATGAGTAGATCTTCCCCTTACATTTTCCATTGAAGATGATCGTTTCAATTGGCACTATATTGTTCAGGTGTTTCAGCAGATCTTAAAGTTGAAGCTTTTATTCGAACGTTTTTAAGTCATAGCATACGACTCAAATTTCATAACGAGCGGCTAACCGGTGTAGGAGTGCATAAGATACGAACAAACAAACTGTTAACATACAATTTTGCAAATAAGAAATATCGTGGACAATTAGTTCAATTGGGTTTTAACTGGTATTAAAATTTACAAGCTTGTTTGCAATCAGAAATATTAAATGCCGGTAACAACATTCCATGTGGCCTGATTATCTCGACGCAAAGTCTAGATTAATGAAACCAAATACAGTTAGCGTATTTATACAGTGTGGAAATTACTTACGGAATAAATTCAGTAATTTCAAATTTTTTTTTTCAAATTCAGTTTTTCATATTGCTTGTTTTATGTTGCTTCATGTGTTCATGACGTCATCCATTTTTGAGCTATGACGTCATACTATTTTTTTTAATGTAATAAAATTTTTGTTACAGTTTTGGGTAGTACTCTTAACAACCTTTGTAATAAACCCTACAGGATAAATTTATCGGCAGTAGTTTTTGAAACAATCACATTTTGCCTAACAAAGAATACTGAACGTAAACATCACAAACACGTCAATTTTTTTATAAATATTTAATAATAGTAAAGATAAAAACTTAAAATTCATTACTAACGTAGCAAATTAATGCTCAAAGTGTTTTGACAAACTCCTAATGTAAAATAAAACTCTTCTTTAAGATTGTGTAAAGTTTCAGGTGTAATATTATTTCTAATTTCCGTTCGGATATGGTCTTTGAAATCGTTTAAATTGTTGGGTTTTGTTTTGAAAACTTTATTCTTTAAATAACCCCAAAGGAAGAAATCAAACGAAGTTAAATCATTCTATGAATCCACTACTCCCAAACCATCTATTTAGCAAAACTTCATTTAAATATTGTCGAACACAAAGGGCATTATAGTGAGCTGCCATCTTGCTGAAACCATAATATGTACCGCGGAATATCTTCAGGATTTGGATATAAAGCTGATAAGGCTGGGACAAGTTCGTCGCTTAGAAATATATTTTTTTCAATTTCATAACTAAATCGCATTAGCGGATATATCGATTAGGTGTTGATTCGGAGGAAAAAGAGGTAAGAAAAAATACTTTATTGCGTGCAGACCTTGACTATTCTCTCACAATGAAATAGGCAGATTCACCAGCATTACCATAGGATTGTTCCTTGTATCACCTTCATTTGGAATAGCTGCTGAGTATTTCCACTCGTGATTTTTTCCTGGACTGACGTAATCCACACGTGGACTAAAAATACATAAGGTAATCTCCCAAGATCTCAGGACCGCAGGAAAAGTAATTCTAAGGACACGTCAGCTCCAAAACCAGCAGGAAACCGTTGAACGGTTCAGAAGATACGTAG
Organism: Diaperis boleti; assembly: GCA_963583935.1. NCBI lineage: Eukaryota > Metazoa > Arthropoda > Insecta > Coleoptera > Tenebrionidae > Diaperis > Diaperis boleti. Next base: position 24,258,264 of record OY757247.1, on the reverse strand, counting down.
ATCTTTCTTTTTTATTGTTAACAATTCATCTAGTTCTTTTTATTGGTGCGTCAGTTAAAATTGTAAATCTTCAATAATCATTTCAATGTAATTTAACCTTTTATGAGTAGTACAATAGTCATAATTTAATTTGTTACATTTTCATTTCTACATTCATATAGTTTTATTTATTTAACCAACTTGTTACTTGTCAATTTAATTCTAATCATAAAGTTATTTTAATTTTGTTTAATTGTAGAGAAAGTTACTGTATAATTTATTTGTTCATTATATGACTTTTGGGGACATAACTGTATTTTTTGTGTCACTACCCATACCTCAGAGATTTGTCAGGACGTTACAACATTTTAGGTTGTAATAAATTGGGGGCTCGTCCGGGATCCTATTTGCGAGAACTCTTACAGTTTTGTTATATTATTCAAGTTCGCTGTATCCATCAAGTTGAGAAATTTTGGGTTAATTAACTCGTCTCTAAGATTTGAGCATAAAAATGACATGTACTGTTGGTCTGTTTTTGGATGTTCCGGGTTTGTTCCGGGTGGTTTCCAGGTTAGTTCCGGGTTGTTCCGGGTGTGTTCCGGGTTAGTTCCGGTTTGTTGCGAGAGGACCACACAATGTTTTAAATTCTCAAAAGCTAAATTGTCATTAAGGCGAAACGCTCAGTCGCCTCAACTTTGGAACCAAATTACGGCTTTCATTGTTAGGCTATCTTAACGTATTGGGGATCAAAATTAGTAAAAAAAAAACCTTCACCACGGCAAAACGTTGTTTGTTTTGTTTTTTGACAAACGTGTTAGTGCTTGATGTTTACTGATCTCTGTATTCGGTAAATACAAGGTGTTTTTATAAATATTGAAAAATAAATTTGCAAATTGTCCCCAAAGTTCGCTAGTTTCAAGCAATGTTGGCGTGGCTCAATGTAACACAGGCCCCGCCCTTCAGCGGCAGGCAGACGTGTCGACGGCTGACCGTATTATATTTCGTGTGTGCCGCAGCTCGTTCTTAGAAAGATAACAAAAAAGTAAAGTAAACAAAAACGAGCCAGTCGCCTTAAGGCCTATAATTGTTTTGAAGTTGTGGTATGTTGTCTGGGCTTCATCGGTTTTGTCTCCTTCACAGTTCTAGGGTACGGATCTCGCCGTCTGTTTATTGGGTTTCTAGAGCCGGGGGTTTAGAGACAAATCGCATAGGTGCGGATTGGACGGACTGGAGTTTTAGCAAATTATTTGTTAGTTTGAATCGGTTTTACCGGATTGATGTACCATGAACTGGGGAATGGGGCAACCGTTTAGTCATGGCGGCAGGCCACACGGACTAGCATTTTATGTCAGGTTGAAACCTTGCTGCTAGCAATTAAAATTAGGTCTGTCGAAAATCCATTGATTAATTTTGTTTTGAGTTTTGTTATTGTTAGTCTTGTAAATTTTGAGGTTTGGGAGAATTTTATTCGTCCCGTGTTAGTCTGCCAGTACTATAACTTGCTACGTCTGCCTAGAGACCTGGAGCTTCACTTCACACTTTGCTAGCTTGTTTTATTGTTAGTTTAAAATTTTAGTTTGGCAGTACTATAACTTGCTAGGTCTGCCTACATTCCTGGAGCTTCACTCCAAACATGCCAGTTTGTTCGGTTAGTTGTCATCGCTGAGTGTAGTTAAAAATAAAAATTCGTTGCAATTCGTTCTCAATGTTATCGTTTTTCTTCTTCATTCTTCGCTGTGCTGGTGTTATCTGGTTCGATCTTTCGTTCTGGAAGTATGCAACACTTTTCCCACTGCTTAAAACGCCAAGGGGCTAAATTAATGGAACCTCGACTGGGTAATACCTACACTTAAAATTCCTTTGTGTCTCGTCGGAAAATAATGAAGAACTCCTTTTGTTTACATCCTACATAACCTCACACTTGTCAGTGCTGTCAAGCAGCGGTACTTCAATCGTCACCGCGTCGCATGTGCGCATGTTGTGAGAGGCCTTCTTCCGGCCACCGTTATCTGTCAAATTATCTGACATTATTATTCGGTGGTTGATGAAACGTGGTGGTAGTTGCAATTAAGTCCGCAAAGGATTAACTCATCCGTTTCATCGAAGTGAGTGATTCTCGTCTCGTTGAAAAGATTCTTAAATCGACGGAATCATTTTCGACCTGTGGGGATTAAAACCACCGAATAAGTCGTCCACGTTGTGCTTCCACATTTCGTGTCTCTTTGGAGGGTGCTGGCTCGGGGTGAATCCTAAAATCTTCACCACTTAATTTATCTGGATTGGAACTACGCCATCGAGGGTGGTATTTCTTGGACGTTCCAGCGTGGACGATTAAGGAGAACTTAATTGTGCCAGGGGCTGGACAATTGTCGTCGTCTCCTTCTGGAGGATCCAAACCAGAGTTCCAAGGCCAGATAAAACACCTTGTGTTTTTGTTTCTTATCTCGTGTTTCTTGTCTCCTTTTCGTTTTTGTGGTATAATTCAAAGTAATAATTTAAAGCCATAATTTAAAGTCATAATTTAGCGTAAAAACAATCTTAATAATTTAAAGCAATAATATAACATAGCATCAACTCTATAGTCTCTATCGTGTAACATAAAACTAATTAGATGGTCGAATCGTCGTTGACGTTGAAGTTGTTTACACTATACTTGCCTCGAGTTATAGCTATAAATCGACGTCTTTAAATTCCATTCGGTCTATTAATTTACGATATTAGTTTTATGAGTGAATTCTTATTTGCTTTAATCTTTGTTTTTTGTAACTGAATTTTGCTGATGAAGGAAACTTGAGTGACTATTCCATTTAATTTATTTAATTTATAATTACTAATTTATGTTGATTTAAATTCAAGCTTTATTACAGTTTTCCAGTTTTTCAACTAGTCTATAATTTCGTAACCATCCATTTAAGTAAAAAAAGAAATAAAAAGTAATAAAGATATAGCATAAATAATCACACTAGACCCCGCCCATCTCCATCGAGATAAATTTGGGGCGGTATCAAATCAATTTTTGCTACGTAACTAAGTTCGTTCCAACGTTGGCGCATGTTCGCCTACTAAGCGAACCCATGACGAGCACCAACGTTGGCCTTGTTTGGCCTCATACACACTATGCGCCAACGTTGAAACGAACCCACGTTGGCCGACACTTGGAATGCCGTCTGGATCCGGCTTGAGGCCAAGCAAGGACAACGTTGGCGCTGGTCAAGGGTTCGCCTAGTAGGCGAACATGCGCCAACTTGGTGTACACTTGCATGCCGTCTGGAGCCGGAATTACACTGTGTATATCGCTCACCTAGACGTCTGTATACTTCCTTGACGTCGATCAATGCATACAAGAGAAAATCTGGATTCATCCGTCAATGAAACACAACTCCAGGAGAGGCAATATCCCAGTCAATATGTTCTCTAGGAAATTCTAGATAGGCTCTTCGATGTGCTGCGGTTAGAAGTGTCTCAGACATACGTACGCAAATCAGTTTCCTTTCCTCAGACGTCTTTTTATGGTATCTTGGCTTACTCTTGTGTTATAACGTTCTAAAAATTAACTTTTTAGGGTACTTACTGCTTGTAAGGAATCTTGTTCTAAGAGTTTGCAAACACAGAAAACGATCTTGCTTGTTGTCATCCTTCTCCGACCCTGACTTGGTCTCCGAGTGTACCCTCTTGTTTCCCTATAGCTGGATAGTATTCGGAAAATCGTAGACTGATTGATACCTAGGTTTAGAGTTATAAAGGCTTGATTTCGCCCTTACTCAGCAAGATAACAGCTAATGTTCTGAAACTTACAGGGACACTAAATAAAAATATTCTAGCGAATATATTTAGATTCAACCCGAAAATACATAATACAATCCAAAACTATGCTTTGCATTGCTGTGAAATGAAAGGAAAGGAACACAGACGACGATCAACGAGAGAAATTAATTAGATTTTCGAAAACACGCGCGTATTTGAATGCAACGTTGTGTCAAAATTTCATCTATTATACAGTATGTCCCCGGATTGAGTTTACAAGAGGATTTTTTTTTTATTTTTGACTTTACGCCAAAACCTCAAAGGAATAAGATTTTTTGCTTGTCCTGAAACCAGCAAATCTGTAATTAAAACTTCATTATTGTGACCGAGTTGAACGAAACGTATATTTTTCTCTTGATTTTGGACTTGGTAATGATTAATTTTTGTTATCACGAAGGCAAGCTATCGTTTTAGAGTAGAATTGTGCACAGGAATGGGTGGGGGGGTTAATTGAATAATGATTGTTCTTGTTAAAAATTAGTTTTTTTATGTTAAAGGTGTTTCTTTGAGTTGCCATTTTTTTATTAAATTAATTTTAATTTATTTAAAATATTTTTTTTCACAAACATTTTTGTTATTTAACTTGCGTAAACTCATTTGTGACATCGTTGTCAAAAAAAAAAAATCGCCAATGTGGTGGGATTTAAAGAGCAGAGAAAAAAATTTATAAGTCCAAAATTAAGAGAAAAATGAAGTTTGCTTTCCACTGAGTCCGAATAATGAAGTTCTAATTACAGATTTGCTGGTTTCAGGACAAGCAAAAAATCTTATTCCTTTGAGGTTTTGGCATAAAATCAAAAATATTTTTTTTTTCCTCTTGTAAACTCAATCCGGGGACATACTGTATACAGGGGTTGTTGTAATGTTATATAATTATGTAAAAAAAAATTTTTGATGTCACCATAATATTACTATCAAATCTGCATCGACTAAAACTATTTTCAGATTTGGTGTTTCATTATTCCAGAACCTTTACTCAACTTAATTTTTTTAAATGGATTCCTATATATATATATATTCTTTTCATATTCTGATTTGCTGTACTAAATGCTGCAACTGCATATCCTTTTCTAAATTTGGAATGCAAGGTTGCCAAGTTATTTTTTTTTTGTGAAAATTTTCGATTTATTATTAAATATTGAAGAAATATATAAGGTTGAGAAGACATGTTTCTTAGCCAAGTATTTTATTGTCCAAGACGCGATTTAGCTAAGATATCCATGAAAACCAAGTAGCATGTGAAAACTGAATACAAATGACATAAATCAATACTAACTTGTCATTTTTATTGTTTGTTTTGTCTTTTAAATTATACAATTGTGTTTTCAGGTTAAATATACTTATAAATTACACAAATTAGAGGTTAGTGTTCCGTGGTAAATTCCATGACCGCTCGGGTGGCGATGTTGCGAGTGTGCTCCAGGCGACAAATTTAACATTTCGCAAGAAATTCCAGCTCCCCAGTTCTACATTTTTGAGATATCAGCTATCACTAATAATGTATAAAAAAGACAACAAATTTCAAGTCAGCACATCAACTACGGCAGTCCAGAATAACCAACCGAGCCAACATCATTTGTCAAACAATTGTTTTTATTATCTACTAGTAGGAGAGAAAAATCCATTATTGGTGCAGAACATCAATTTTTCAAGCATCAAACACAACAATATAATGATGTTAATAGAGAATACGGTTCATGTCACGTAACACGTTTTCAGTTTATTTCGGGATTTAAATCAGGGTAGTAAGACACTATCTATCACAGCGGGAATAAAAACCAAAAGATTTATCACTGTATTTTGCCTCATATCTAACGGAATTATTTTTTAATTTGATTGTGATTTATTGTTTAGTTAGGGAACGTTGTTAGCTGCTGAGAAGACAAAAATACAAAAAAAGTATGTACTATATAGACACACCAGCGATTTTTCACATTTTTTGCCAAAGAGTCTGTTATAAGTGTAATTTGAATATTAATATTCTATTGGTGGACTAGCATTGGTTTTTGTGCTGCAAAGGACTTTTATTACAATTTGTAAAATAACTCAAGGACACTTTCTTAAACAAACATTTATACTTATTCTATATATACCATGGAAGATACTATATATACCATGGAAGATACTATATGAGCGAACATTTTTAGGGCGTTCGCGTTCCCCAAGTAAACAGTAAATCACAATAAATTAAAAAATAATTCCATTGGATATGGAGCAAAATAAGGTGATAAATCTTTTGTTTTTTATTCCCGCTGTGTCTCTAAACTACCCTATTTTAGGGCCTGAAATAACATGAAAATACGTCACGTGACAAGAATTGTGTGTTTATAAACAGATTGATTTTTTAATGTGGTAGAAATATTAAAAACAGCACAAATGATGTGATGTAATCGAACTCAGACAACTCAATTCTGTTTTAAATGTTGTTACGCGCCAACCGTTTGTCTTGTCTGGTAAACCGAAAACGGAAACGGTGGAAGTGACAAAATATCTATAGATGCCTCTTCTAGCAGTACTGTTGCAGGTTGCCACACCAGTTTCTTATGCTACACAAAAAATAAGTTATAAGGAAAATATTTAAATTCTACCCCCGGTGCTTTTGTCTGAAGGGCCTTCTCAGCGGGGCATTGGCGAAATCCACTATATGTATAATGGACACAACAAAGGGATAACACTTGGAAATGAAAGGTTTATCTGGTGGGTCCAGGTTCTACAGAAACACAGCAGAGGGGCCCCCATACGAACGTGGCGATCGGTACCAAGGGCTGGAGGCAATAATATAAATCAAAGATGATTGGGATTTAGTTCTTTGTACTTGCAACTTTCAGCCCATAGTTCTTCACTGCATGTCTTCTTTAGTACTGGAAGATCAATATTGTCCAGCACTTTATCTGAATATAGAGCTTCTATCTTGGACTAAAACTGACAAATTTCCTTCGGCTGGAAACAAACGGTATAACATTTTACACCAAGAAACAAATGTGAATCGTCGATCGCTTTTATGTGAGTTTGTACTGTTATCGGAAGACGGTGTCGAGTTCCGAAGCTTTGTGCCGCAAAAAGTGCGCGAGGGTTTTTTTTGTATAGAGTAGTGTTCGAAATAATTGCATGTTAGAATTAAGCATTAAGACTAACTCTCCAAAGCATCTATAAGTAAATTACATGCATCGGAGAGAGGACTTGCTTGTATGGCGGAACTGGACAAAATGAGTGGCGCTGTGATGCGCCACTTCCCTATACAGGGTGTTCGGTAAATCGACAGCCATCGCTTTACTGTGGCCTCACAGCATTCAGAGAAAGCATATTTTGCAATTACTTGATTTTTTTTTAACATCCGATAAAGAACTAGAAGGATTTTAAATAGGCCAATCAGAGAAATGGTTTCATCAGCAACAATTCTGTGGAATCAAGTATTCTGTTTAAAAAAAAAGAGACTTTGTCACATTTGACGGCTAAAGTCAATCAAAAATCAGTGGCGTATACTGGGAAAGATACTAACATAATAACTGCATCATTCAAAGTGGTTTATTATTAAAGAAAGGTAACTTAAATATTTAAAATAAATGTTTAAATCGGCGACCATCGTTCTGTATACAAAGACGGGCCCGTCTCAACAACGAACTTCTAGCGTTTTCAAAAACCTCTGGGGTATTCCTGATTTGATCAGACGCTAGGAGGATTCTGTGTTGCAATTTCTTCACATCAGGAATATCGATGGCATAAACAACCGATTTCACATGCCCCCAGAAATAAAAATCTAACGGAGTTAAATCCATACTCCTGGCCGGCCACGGAAACGGGCCATCCATCTCCCCGGAAATCATTCACAAAACTACTGCCTTCTTGGAAGATCTTCAGGCACTAAAGCTGGGACACGATTAATATGGTATGGATGCAATTGTTCCTTCCAGATTGTTGTCCATACCGTTGTCGCTGGAACATGAATTCTGCAAGCAATCTCGCGCACACTAAAAGTGGGTTCAGCGGCTACCATATCCAATATTTGTTCATCCCGCGCTACAGCTATATCGGCTACAGGTCTACCTCTGTCTTAATTCATAGGCCTTAAATTTCCAAATTCTCGAATACGCCGATCCAAATTGGAAAACACACCGCGATAGGGGACGTGACGATCCTTCTAGGTACAACCTCACTGCCGCTCTACTATTGGCACCGAATTCACTATAGGTGATGTCGGCTAGTTCATTAAAGGTATAAATGCCACCCATTTTTCAAGTTCAAATACCACTATGAACACCACTGGCTTCAATTAATGAAAATTGTCACACTGACGGTAGCCGGTTTTTTTTCCCAGGTAGCTTGGATTCATGATTACAAACTAATTTTTGATCTAATCTCTGATTGGGTAAACTTTGAGACCTGTAGCTTCTCAAGGAGTGAAAGTGGAGAAAGTTTAACACTAGATTGGGACTCAGGGCGGTCGCCCCTACGATTCCTCAAGAGATGGCTGTCGAATTACCGAACAGCCTGTATAACCTCGGTCACCGCTACGGTTCCGCCCACCGACTGGTCACTGCGAGCTGTTTTTTTACCTTTACAATCAATTCAGCTGGCAATAGGTTGATTTAAGACTGTAAATATTAATTAGGGATAGCGTTAATAATTAAGACAAGCCCTCCGAAGCGTATAATTAGCTGTTAGACTAGGACTAGGACTTGGTCCGACGGCAGCCCGAGGTGAAATGGGTGACGAAGCAAATGTTACTTCCCTTTATCACCTCGATTCGCGCTCCGCCCCTCGGCCAGTCGCTGCGAGCTTCTCTCGCTGTAATTAATTAAGCTCGCAATAGATAGGATTAGAAACATGTAAATATCAATTAGGACACTTGATTACACATATGTAGATAGGTAGAGTTAAGAATAATCATAAGCACAAAGACAAAAAACGTATTAAAAGATGCAGCAAAGGTCGATGCACCGAAAGCGCGGCTAAGGGCGAGTAACGGTAATTTCTTTTTTACCGTTACTCGCTTTTTAGATAAAAGGGCCGCGCTTTCCAGCTTACAGGCAGCAGTAGCGTTCGCCTCGTGCTCTCGAAGTGAACACACGTCCCGATCGTGCTCTGTGCGAAAAATTCTCCAAGTGCGTTTTTCCGGTTCCCAGGTGGTGCCACACCTGCGGAACAGTGAATCCACCCACAGTGCCAAAAGGCACCTCCACTTCCCCCGTGATTGTTGGACGCTTTAAAGTTCCACCAAATTGATGTGCAATTGCCACCATCACACATGCTCAGTCCCGAAGAGCAAGAACTCCTCAACATCCAAATCAAAGGGATGGCCCGAGGACTCGAGGGCAAAATGAACAAACGCTTCGAAAAGATGGCAGAAGCGTACATCGCCTTGGCAGCCAGAATGACAAAGATGGAAGAGGCGCTGACAAAGGCACTGTCAGCAATCGCAATGACGTCAACATCATCGTCGACTCCAAGCGACGTCCAGCTCGCCAAGAGGGCAAAAGGAGCCGCCGACAGCCCCATCCAAGCCGACGAGATGGCCACAACCAACAGGTTTGAGGTTCTCTCGAACCTGCAGGCCACAGAAGACGTGGAGCCACCACCGCCCCAACCCACCAGGAGTGACCACCGAAAAGTCACCGCCGCCCCCAAGAGACCCACCCCCTCTGCCCAGCCCCCGAAAGGTGGCAAGAAGAAGGAGGGTAATAAGGAGCTCCCGCCCCACCCAATAAGGCTGAACCCTTGAGCGAGGTATCCACCTCATTCCTCAGGGAGGCAGCAGCCGCCGCCCCCAACCAAAACACCGCCCCCGGTGCCTCTGGAGTGGACACCCAAGACTGCAGCACCACCGCCCCCGATTTCAGATACACCGCCGACCCCGACTCGGAAATGGACACGAAAGAAGCGGAAGGTGACCACGATGAAGCTTTCGCCACAACCGCCACCACCAATACCGCCGCCGCCGCCCCCCAGAGAAAGGGAAGGATCCCTCTCATCAACGTGGTTGATTCTAGACATTAGACTAGAATCGACTCAGAAATGAGACACAGAGGTATCAACCACCATAGGGTCACAGCGACCGCTAATGGTGGCATCAGAATCCATGTAAACTCATTCGATGATTTCAGGAAACTCATCGGTCTCCTGAGAAACCTGTAGCTGTTATGCTCCACGCTGCCCGAGGAGAGGAATGAGAGGGTGGTCATCCGCGGAGTCCCCACGGGAGTCACCGCCCAAGAAGTCTGTGACGACCTCACCACCCAAGGAATAAGGGCGGTCAAATGCAGCAGAATGCATCGTCGCGAACAGAGGCTAACATTGATGTTGGTAGAGATGGAGCAAGGCCATTCAGAAAGTCCGCCACGTGTGCAACGTGTCGGTGAAAATGGAGGAACCCCGAAAAAGGGAGTCAACCAGTGCTATCGCTGCCAGAGGTTCCACCACTCGCAGCAATTCTGCACAGCTGGACACCGCTGCGTCAAATGTGGTGCAGCTCACAAGACGGAGGACTGCAAAAAGGACCGCTCCGCCCCCGCCAAGTTTGCCAACTGTGGAGGACCTCACACGGCCAGCTACAGAGGGTGCCCCAACTTCCCCAAACTGAAGAAATCCAGCCCCGGAAAGACGGGCCCATCTCAACAGGCAACCGCCCCCAACAACCGCCCCCGGCAAAGCCTTGTGGGCCCAAGTCGTTGGAGGAATAAAAACAAAGTCCGAGGCAAAGGAAAAGGCTGAATTCACCAGCCACAAAAACAACATTTTGACAGCAATCCTTGCAGCAAAAAGCAAGGACGATCTGGCGAAAGCCCTGATCGCCCTTGCCAGTCAATTATCAAACTAATTTTCTTTATTTTTAAATAGATAGAAGTTCCCTTATCCCACATTTCCTGCAGATTGCCTTCTGGAACGACAATGGGCTTCAAGCAGCTCGTAACGAGCTCGAAGAATTCATCACTTCCCATGGACTGGACGTCGCACTTCTGTGCGAAACCAAACTCCAGGCGGAAACTAGAGATCCCAAAATCCAGGGCTTCACACTTCATCGAAACGATCGACCTGGAGGTCGAGGAGGAGGCACAGCGATTTACGTAAGCAACGTAATTAAACACTGTGTTGCAGCCGTCTCAGATCTTCAACACATGGAAACCACTGGGGTAACAGTAACCACAGCGAATGGGCCATTCCGCCTGTTTGCATGTTACAACCGCCCCCAGCCGACCTTCAGACTTTCGAAGACGATCTGCGGGAACTGATGGACAACCATAGCGGCAGGCGACTTCAATGCCAAGCACCTGAATTGGCGCAGCCGATCGACGAACGTCAATGGGCGGACGCTCGACGCCTTCCTCACAGGAAACGCCATGCACATCGGGACGGAAGCCAACGAACCAGTTGAGAGGCACGCCAGGAGGGTGAATTGGACGGAATTCCCCGACCACTGTGAAGTCAAATTCGGAGATTTTCCACAAACCTTGGATGCCGAAGGAATCGACGCCGCAATCGAAGTCTTCGAGAACAAGATCAACAACGCGCTGACGGAAGCGAGCGAAGAACTCACACAGATGCCATCCCAACGGCGCACGATTCAGTATCGAATCGTGAATCTGATCCGTGCGAAAAATCGAGCGAGAAGAAGAGTTCGGCGCAGTGGCCTTCAATGATCAGACTTCAGATCAGATCAGATCAGACTTCAATGGGAAGTCAGACTTCAATGGGAAGTCAGACTAGCACTCCGAAGACAAAACCGATCCAAAATTCCCATAGAACCACAGGTCAATCAGCCTGCTCTCAGCAGCGGGAAAAGTGGCGGAAAGAGTTATACAGAAGAGACTCACCCACTGCATCAAGATGACCAACACCCTCCCAGACGAACAATTTGGATTCCGTCCGAAACACTCCACCACCGACCAACTCCTCCGAGTCGTAGAATACGCCGCCACCGGGATCGAGCGAAAGCAAGTGACCGGCGCTGTTTTCTCGACGTAGCCAAGGCCTTCTACACAGTCTGGCACGATGGACTTGTTTTCAAGCTTCACTCGTGCGGCGTGCCCTTGGAAATGGTTCAACTAATTAATTCCTTTTTGCGAAACAGGTTCTTCTGTGCCCGCATCGGAAATGCCCTGTCCCGTCCACACGACATCGAAGCGGGCGTCCCCCAGGAATCCGTCCTCTCTCCAACCCTGTACGCGGCCTTCACCGCGGACATCCCAAAGACCGCAAACACCACGCTCGCCATCTACGCAGACGACACAGCAATCCTCACCAGATCAAGACAGCCTTGGCTGGCGACCCGCTACCTGCAGGAAGCCATCGACAAGCTCGAAGACTGGTGCCAGAAATGGATGATCGACGTCAATCCCGAGAAGAGCACAACCCTCCTCGTGACGCGTCGACTTGGCCAGTGTGAGGGAGAAATCGAGATGTTCGACCTGGTCATCCCCTGGGCCAACCAGGCAAAATACCTAGTTGTCATCATCGACAAAAAGCTCAACTTCCGCCAGCACCTCGAATACTCATTGGATAAAGGGAAAATGGCAGTAGGCAAACTCTCCTTGCTGGTTTGCAGGCGCAGTAAAATGTCGATAAAGAACAAATTTACTAATTTAAAGAACTAATTTACAGCACAATCGTTCGTCCGACTCTAGCATATTATGCTTCGGCGGCTTGGGCACACGCCCCCTCGAAGACAAATATGTGTAAGTTGCAGGTCCTCCAGAACAAATTCCTCCGCCAAGTTTTTGACGCTCGATGGTTCATCAGAAACGAACAACTCCACCGAGAGGCCGGACTCCCGCTGCTGAAAGAGTTCCTCTACGAGATCGCCGTTCGGACCATCAAAAAGGCCGAAGAGCACCCAAATTCACTGGTCAGACAGGCTGTCGACTACGATGAGAGTGGACCATCGAGAAGAAAGCGGCCCAGCATGGCGCTGCTAGAAGGGTGACAGGGTGACAGCTTCAATGACCCTTCCATTCGCGACACCCTTCAGGTACTAACCTCTCTTACAGGAACCAGAATTAGGTAAAACCCCTTTTTTCTTTCATTTATGTGTTCTTTCGTTTATTCGATGTCCCAAACGAGGAATCCGCCGTTCTCGTTATGTTGGTACACATTGCCTTCATTCGAGACGTCATCGTCAGTCTGAAAACAGCAAAACTGTCCAACGAGTCTTGGACGCTGACTGGGGAAGTCACCCTACCGGTGGCGTCGACAGTTGGCAAACAGGGCATATCACTTTTGCCGCCAGTAACATTATTGCTGGCCGGCGAAAAAGATAGAGGTTAAGAGGTTACATGACCTAAAACCTCAGACAAACAGCGTATAGTCTGAATTCTGTAACTTCAACATGTCTAACCGCCATTTTCTGCGCCACCGAGTCGGTTTGAAATGCACCAGTGGCGCACCACACAATATTAGACACAGCAGAGGCATGCGAGCAGAAGGATGCGAGCCACTGGCCAAGCGCCGACCTCCCCTCTCAAGAGCCGAAATTCAAAATAAGACCCGTCCGGTCCCTAATTTTACTTCTGTGCCGGTTTATTGGTGTGTTGAAGTTACAGAATTCAGACTATAACGCAATGCAATGCTCACAGGCAGCAGGTTCCTGCACGTAAGCTACATCGCTGTGTCACCTTCAAAACTTTGCATCCTCTCTTTGTAAAAAGACGTCCACGAGGTCCCTGCACGTAGCTTTATCGCTGCGTCACCTCAACGGCGCTCTTATCTGTTAAGTTTAAAAGTCCACCAGGGGTCCCTGCGGCTGGTAGATCGCCAGCCCACCCTTGTTTATTTGTTTTCGTTTTCGTGTTTTTAAAACCAAAAGACTACCGCGACATCTCCGAGGAGTCACCCTCCACCAGGACCTGGGTGACCTCCTTATAACAATACCACTGTTCCACTAAACTTGTAACATCTCGAATCCTGTACAACGAATTTAAACGTTTAAGAGCTAGTACTATTAAAAGCCAAACCACTAAAGAATACCATTCGTAATGTCTAACATTGAACAAAATTGACATTCTAAAAAAGGTACCTTCCGAAATTGTCGACATCTTTGCCAAAACTTTTTTCAGTTTCTTTACCAAGCCTAACTTTAAGTAACTCAGTAAGTCCCATATTTCACACAATAGGCATCCTCACATGAACTCATTATTATTATGTCAAAAGTTTCGAACAAACATACAGCAGGCGATGATTTAATTACCAGTTTCTTAATCAAAAGCAGTTTTGTCTTAGCAGAGCCATTAACACAATCCTACAATAAATCTGGTCTTAAAAAGCAATACTCTTTGGAAAAAAGCAAATATTCAAAAAAGGTAATGTATTATTAATAGACCTATTAACCTCCCCATTTTCATTTTCTCTAAAACTTTGCGAAGGTTATGAAACAAGTTCTGTATACTTACACTTGCACTTGATAGAGGAAGTGTGAATGAGGTTAGAAGAAAAATTGTGAAGAATATTTGAACGGAAGAAGGAAAAGAAAATTATAGAGCAAGACTTAGGGAGGCAAAATACGAAGAAGCAGAGATAAACGAAAAGGTGAGGGAACTGAGCAATAACGTAAGAAACGCAACAGAAAAAAAAGAGATGGAGATAAGAGAGAAAATGGGGTTGTGGAAGAACGAGTGGTTGGATAAAGAATGCAGGGAAGGGAAGCAGGAAACAAGAAGGAAACTAAGAAAGTGGAAAAAAGAAAAAGCAACTAAGGAAGAGTACAAGAGAGCACCCTTTCAATACGGCTAAATAAGCGATTTTTGAGACCAACTTTCCACGATCGTGTAGAAAATTCACAAATGAGAAATTTCGCAAGTGCAAAGAAAATAAGCAGTCCCAGATAATATATATACCGACCTTTAAATTCTTGGATGAAATAGTTATTTATGTATCAAGGGAATAAACACCCATGTCAATCCCGGGAATGTAAGAAATGCCAGTGGCGACCGTAGGGAGCTGAGGGCATTTTCATTCGGTGTTTATTCCAGAAATGCATCCAAACCTTCCTTCCAACAGCCTAAATTAGAGAAGATTTTTTTATATTGCGCGGTACGGTGATACCTAAATGGAGTTGAATGATGGTTACTATAGAAACGAGTTGGTTTATGTGTGAAAAACGATTTACTAGGGAATAAAATGGTTGTATTCCCTCTGGAATAAACTACCACATTATTAGTAAAAAAGGGGGGAATAAAGTTACATTTTATTCTTGGTTGGTAGAAAAAGCATTTAAATCATGTAAGTTATAAATTTCTTTAAATTTAAAAAAGTTGAACGATTATAATAGTTGCATCACGGGCCCACCAAAATCACAACAAATAGTAAAAATTCACGTTACAGTGGCGTTTCATTACTTCCAATCAATAAATTTTAAAATACATCAAAAAATTCTGGAAGATGTTGAATCATTAGAAGATCAACTCGAAATAATTTAACAATATCATGTAAGTAAATATTACCACCGTGGAATTAATGAAACACAAAAATTATCATCGCAATATTACTGGCCTAATATGCTAGATAGAGTATTATGCTACTAGATTATTCAAAATTTTATCAATAATTGCGACATTTGCAAAGCTTTTGCAAATTTTTTGATGAGTTCAGTAAATATGCTCAAGCATCATACCAATCTATTGGAAACCATACAAGCTATTCAGGGAGTAGTTTCCTCTCTTCTGGGTCAATATCCATAGGTTCACTAAATAACGTGCTGTCTACTGATGTTGACACAGTTTTACTTGTTACTTTCCCATATTTCACACTCAAACTTTTTCTCTTAAATACGCAAATCTGAAAAGTACAGTTAGGTAGAAGTTTTTAACTCTTGCGTTTCAGAAGCAAAAGACAAACCTTTTCCTTTGCAGCTGTTATTGGATCAGGATGCGCCTCACTAGGTTTCATTAAGAAAATGTAGAGAGCATAATATGTAAGTGTCTTTAGTGATATCTTCTATGCTTCGGAAATTCTTTCTTTGATGACACCGTTTCACCCACCGGTCAGCTTTGGCACAACTCACGCATTTTCTGATATGTTGGAACCTTCTTAAATTCATGTTTTCGTACCATTTCGTACTTGCAAACAAGGTTTAGGAAACGACTACTGTAGCGACTGTCACTGCAACCTCCATAACAGCAGTGCTTTGTAGCACCTTTCCGCGTCTTTTGATCTTTTGCTATCTTGCTACTTGCAATACTTAACTCGAATTAGGACGAAACAACTTCCATTGACAAAGCAACAACGTTTCAAATATAAATTTTAATAACAATTTGTCAGAATTTAGTGCTAGTTGCCTAACCTAAACTGAATTAAATGACAATGAAACTCGAAAATATGAATTGTTTCATTTGATACTTCTTCTTGATAGTCAATTTCGAACGATCATTCCAAACGCGAAAATTAAATTGAATTATTGAAATTGAAACCTGAGTCCGATATGTGGCCGTTGACATATAGTTGCCACAAAACCCAAGATAACTTGTGCGAACGAATTCCACATGCACGTCAACATCTTTCCAAAATTGCTTTCGATCAATGCTCCATGGTCTAATTCAACAAACTCCAGTCTCCAGAGTTTATATCAGGAACTAATGAATATTTGGGCATCTTTCCAAACCTGTACCAAAGTTGAGAACGTTGGAAGCCACCAAATTGAGCAACAACTTTCCTAAGCTGGAACTGATCCATGCCGACAATGGAACCTGCTGGCATATCTCGGGAACCGTCTTCCCTGCTCTACACCCTTGTGTTGCCGTTAACCTTTTGGTTCACCCATAGAGGTCACCATGATGACCGAACATCTACCCCAGTATTCTTCGGAGCTTCGGACTAAGAGGGGAAGAATTATTCCACCGCGCTTTCGTAGAATAATAGTGTAGTGACCGCTGAGCTGAATAGACACTTTAAGTTTATAAAAGTATTGTTAGTTAGCTTTTCACACACTCTACTTCCCAGTAAACACAACCACGTGAGAAAAACGTAAAAAAAAGTACCAACGGTTGTTTAGACGTTACGATGTCGCTGACTTCAACGTTACTTTCAATATGACGTGTTATACCGTCTAGTAAAACACGTTTTTTTTACGTGATTTTACCACGTTGTTAAGACGTACTGGTTTTCCGTAAACAAAACAACGTGAAAAAAAAAAAAACGTAAAACAAACGAGTACCAACCAACCGTTGAATAAACGTTACGATGTTGCCGAAAACAACGTTACTTTTGACGTGTAAAAATTACGTGTTACAAACGTGTGATAAAACACGTCTCTTTCAGGTGTTTTTACCAGGTTGAAAAGACGTGTTGATTTTCTGAATTAAACGTCATTTTCAATGTCTCAACAAAACGTTCTGTAAACGTATTTTAAAGATATTATAAAATACGTCTTTTTTAGGTGATTTTAGGAAATAAGTATATTAAAAAACTGCTGATTTTCATGACATATATTTATTATAAAACAAATAAAAAGAAAATTGTTTTACAAAAGTTCAACTTTATTATAATGTATAAAGGTGAATAGAAAATAATTACTAAAAGCTATAATATCAACTATGTACTACTAATATTATAAACTATATAACCATAACTATAATTATTATTATAAAGAACACTGAAATAATCATTATGGGCTAATTGTCCTAATTAAATTAAATTATTTTTTTCATAACTCGGATTGTGTGTTGCTCGACGTGCTGTGGGTTGCCCGACGTACAGTTGCCTGAAAATCTGTAAGAAATAACTTTAACTAACTATTGCAAAAATAAAAAATCCTTACTACGTAATATGATTGTGGTGAATGATATAAAATGACACAATTTACCAGGATATGTTGAAGGATATGTATGGAGAAAATGCTGACATTGGCGATGCATAAGACGTCTTCGGGGTACAACAAAAATCCTCTCCAAGGTTCGACGCCGCTTACCATCAAAAAGAGACTCATCACCAAAAACTTGCTTTCTTGAGAGACTTTCCACTGATGAGTTGTTTCCTCTGCAGTTTCCCCAATCTCCTTGATGAGGTTGTTGGCCTTTTTATCGTCTGTGTCATAATCCTCTGCAAAGAAGCTCAAAAGTTAAAAAAAAATTAATTAGAAAAATCATAAATATAATATCATATATGTATATACCTGTATTAATATGAATCTTAAAAACCTTATAAGAAGGCCAGGTCTTATATGGCCACTTTTGACGAAAGGCATAAAATCGGTACACTTGCGGAATAAATTTAAATTCTGGTTAATGCATAAAAAATATTTAGTTACTACTTTTAAATAAAATACTGTACTACTTACCTTTACGACTTTTGGAAGCTATACAAATCTCAAAACTTGGTAAGGCAAACTAAAACGAAACGAACTGCACGATCTCAGACGAAAAATGAAAATGAACAAAATCGAACGAAGCAATGGCCAAGCACAGATGACACATCTGGAAAGAGTTCCTTGGTTTCGTTTTGTTCGTTCGGGGTGCCGCAATAAAAAAAGCTGTAAATCACGTACATTTTGAAAGGTTTGTGTCAACTAGGTACAAAAGTGATGCCCGCTCGCCGGTATGTATGGAAGCAGCATGTTTGTTTGCCGCCAAAACAAATTTGATAAGGCAGAAATTTTTATTGATAGTACCATTGACTATCAATTCTCTAACTACTCTAACTAGAGTATTGATATTCAATGATAGTACTGATCTATACGTTTGGTTTTTATTTATTTTCGACAATAAAATTACGCTCGCGTCGTCGGTTCCTCAACCTTCAGCCCCCATCATAAACCAATATCCGTTCTTCTAAAAATTCCAGCGCCTAAACGGTAAAACTTCTCAACGTATGTTTTAAATTGTCCCTTAATTATACCTGCTTTCAATTTCGTTTTTAAAAACTATCCATTCCCTGACCAACACTAAACTCTTCTCCGTTCAAACACTCAAACTTCGCGACACGACTCTCAAAACTCAAAACTCTTTTGACACCTTCACTTACTTCACAGCGTTTCACATTACCAGACATTACCAATATTTATTAATTTCGTTGATTAACCGTAATAATTAAAGATCTTAATTTTTGTTTTCAACTTTAACAAACACATTTAAATTAATATTTGTAAGTACCTATCTACGTAAGTAAATATAGCAACCTACATTGAATTATTTCTTTGCCGTTGGGTTAAAAGAGCTTTTGTAATTTTTTATAACATTAACACCATAATAGAATAGGAAATGTCAATTTTATTTTTTTATTTTAATTTAATAATAATTATATGAAATCTCAAAGAGCGATTGTTCATCTCTATTGCAAACTAGGCGGGCGAGATGATCCTAAAACATTTCAACCACGAGAAAACTTTCAAGGTTGTGTGGGTAAAATTCGGGGTGCCAAATGTTTACAAGAGCTAACTTAGTTGTTACCATGTTTCGTAAAAATTATGAAAGAAATGCTAGCCTTACTAAATATTTCTATTGTTTCTACTTTTAAATTCTATAACCATTCTATTTTATTTAAAATGTGATTCAAATAAAAAATGTACATATGTTTTATAATTCAGAGATTAGGTCAGAATTTAGTTTGTGATCATGAATCCAAGGTACCTGGAAAAAAAAATCCGGCTACCGTCAGTGTCACAATTTTGATTAATTGAAGCCAGTGGTGTTCATAGTGGTATTTGAACTTGAAAAATGGGTGGCATTTATACCTTTAATGAACTAGCCGACATGCACCTATGGTGAAGTCGGTGCCAATAGTAGAGCGGCAGTGAGGTTGTACCTAGAAGGATCGTCACGTCCCCTATAGCGGTGTGTTTTCCAATTTGGATCGGCGTATTCGAGAATTTGGAAATTTAAGGCCTATGAATTAAGACAGAGGTAGACCTGTAGCCGATAATGTTGTAGCGCGGGATGAACAAATATTGGATATGGTAGCCGCTGAACCCACTCTTAGTGTGCGCGAGATTGCTCGCAGAATTCATGTTCCAGCAACAACGGTATGGACAACAATCTCGAAGGAACATCTGCATCCATACCATATTAATCGTGTCCCAGCTTTAGTGCCTGAAGATCTTCCAAGAAGGCAGCAGTTTTGTGAATGATTTCCGGAGAGATGCATGGCCCGTTTCCGTGGCCGGTCAGGAGTATGGATTTAACTCCGTTAGATTTTTATTTCTGAGGGCATGTGAAATCGGTTGTTTATGCCATCGATATTCCTGATGTGAACGAATTGCAACACAGAATCCTACTAGCGTCTGATCAAATTAGGAATACCCCAGAAGTTTTTGAAAACGCTAGAAGTTCGTTGTTGAGACGGGCCCTTCTTTGTATACAGAACGATGGTCGCCGATTTGAACATTTATTTTAAATATTTAAGTTACCTTTCTTTAATAATAAACCACCTTGAATGATGCAGTTATTTTGTTAGTATCTTTCCCAGTATACGCCACTGATTTTTGATTGACTTTAGCCGTCAAATGTCACAAAGTATCTTTTTTTTTAAACAGAATACTTGATTCCACAGAACTGGGGCTGATGAAACCATTTCTCTGATTGGTCTATTTAAAATCCTTCTAGTTCTTTATCGGATGTTAAAAAAATCAAGTAATTGCAAAATATGCTTTCTCTGAATGCTGTGAGGCCACAGTAAAGCGATGGCTGTCGAATTACCGAACACCCTGTATAAACACGTGAATTTATTGTAAAAATTTCACGAGAAATTAACGTCAGAACTGAACGTGAAAAATTACTTATATTTTACCCACATTAATTCCTTTCTATGCTTCTATATTTGATTTTAATCGTAATTCAAATAAAAAATATAAATTAAGTAGGATTTATTATACATTATGTATTTTAAAATCATCATTTTTATCTTTGAAACCCCTTAGTGATTTATAAACTTGACCACAAACACGCCTGATAATATGATATGGAATACGTTCTTTCTAGTGTTTATTTGCCTAGAAAAACACGTATACTTAACGTGAAAATTTCACGTTAAGTATTTAGGCGCCAAAACACGCCTTGAAGGCATTTTTATTTGTAGTATAGATGACTAGAAAAACACGTGTATTTAGTGTTAAAATTTTAGGAGAAATAATAGTCAAAAATAATAATTTAGACTTCACCGCCATTCGTTCTTTTCTATTTTATATAATTTGATTTAAGTTATGATTTAAATAATAAATAAATATTTTTTAACATGATTTTTTATAAAAAAGGTAAATTGGAGTAAAGTAAAATACAATAATAAAAAAAATTACGGAAGTAAATTGAAAAACCTCCTTTTAAACCCAAAAACCTATAGGGCTACTACACCATGATGATGATTTTTTATACCCTGCTGGAACTCTTTCACTCCTTAGGTATTTTTATTTTTTATTTGATTAGAAAAACACGTGTACTTAATGTAAGAATTTCACGAAAAATAAACGACGACAAACACGCCTATATGACACTAGAAAAACACGTGTATTTAATGTAAAAATTTCACGAAACACAAACGTCAGAACTGCGCGTGGAAAATAACTTATATTTTATTAACACTATGTGCCTTTCGTTGATTAACAATATTGATTAAACGTCTTTATTGCGTCATATATAATATTTAAAAATAACGTAATTTTTTAACGTTGAATTGTCGTAATTTGTAGATACGTAGTCATTATTTTATTGTAAATTAACGTTGAATTTACGTTACGTGAAATACGTTGAAATAACGTTGAAGATATTACCAAAATATAACGTGATATTTTCAACCATAAACGTGTTATCAACCACATACACGGCTTTTCCACGTTAAAACAACGTGCATGTGTTTACTGGGTTATAACCTTGGGTGTCCTGTAGTCCTGCTTTGAACCCCATAGAAAATGTTTGGATTTTAATGGTCAAGAAAATTTATAAAAGGAACTTTAGACCTGCAATGCTGAAGAATTGTGGGAATTAATTCAAAATGCGTGGGAGGAAAATTATTGGCGAAACTTTATAGGATCTATCTATGCCCAGGAGATTGAATGCTGGAGGATAGTGGGGCCATGACAAAATATTAAGACCTTTTTTAATATATTTGTGTTTATTTTTATGTTCGTTTCAATTAAATTTCTGTTCCTTTCTTTCTGTTTACCAGATTAATTCTTTTCGTTAAAGATTTCGTAAGTTACAGCAGCAATAAATCTTCCTTACCTTCTTTCCTTCTACAACAAACACTAATTACTGCCTTGTAAAGGTTGTTGGTTTGTATCTGTAATTATTATGTATATACTAATATAATTGATCGGTCCCTCAGGACAAAAATTCCTAATTGCGTGTCTTTTTTATAATATGCAGAAGGCATATCGTCGTTAAAACCCGAAATTTGTGTAACTCCATTCTGACTAGTTTTACAGGAGAAGCAAAAAACTGTTTTCTTTCGCGTTGTGAGTCAATATATTTCAAAACTTTCATTATCATTAAATTCAAAGCTTTGATACGAATATAGTGATAATGAAAGTTTTGAAATATATTGACTCACAACGCGAAATAAAACAGCGTTTTGCTTCTCCTGTTAAACTTGTCAGAATGGGGTTACACAAATTTCGGGTTTTAACGACGATATTTGGTATATCAGTGTCCTCATAACCTAAACTCAATAATTATGTAGCATTCACACATCTAAATATTGGTAAAACCTTTGTTACTTATTTACGCGAAAGTTCCGGAAGCAAGTGTACAACTATAATCAAGTTCGATTATTTAAGTTCGTGTATTTCGAGAACTTAAATATGCTTAAATTACTTTTCTCAGCATTTGTGCACAGTAAAATAATAGAATATGCTAGTCTTATCTGGTATCCTATCTATATCCGCCAACATTTCTCTCTTTTAAATTAGATGGCACCTATCCAGAGCGAGGAATTTGTAAGGACAGTCTTCTACCAGAAGAGACCATCACCGCGCTAAGCTAGTGAACAATAAGATTTACTGCATGCCGTTACTTAATGCCGTTAAATTTAATGTTCCCAGGTCTGCCTCGCGTTATATAAACACCTATCTCCTATAGTTATAACGAACTTACTTCGCCGAGTACCTTTGACAACTATGTGTCACTGTGCGGACACAAATTTATTTATTATTTAAAACTATGTATAAGTATGTTACTTTATTTACTAGTTGTATCTAATTGATACATTTGCCTCTACCTAAATAAGTTCTTTTCAAATGTTACGGTTATTTTCCACCAGTAGGGGCCACCCCTATGGTGCTTACGCATCCACTAAAAATCGCAGTAGGTGTCGGTATATAAGAATTGCTTTCTGACATGTTTATAGTCGTCCCTATTATTTTGAGAGAGTGGGATAGCCATCAGCAGAGTTGGGGTTGGCCGCTAAATTTTTGAATAAAAATTCTTCTATCTATGCTGGAGAACGCAATATTAGCGGTCCTAAAATTAAAATTCTTTCCCTTTTAATGTATAGCTTTTTCATGAAATATTAATAGATTGTATTCATAAATCCAAACTTACGTAACAGTAGACAGCAGCTGTCACAATATCTACCTGAGACACTAAACACAGCCATGAATCTATTTATGTTAGAAAGATAGGGATCTCAAGTCGCTTCGGCCGTATATCCATGAAACGGGACAATTGCAAATGTGACCATTTAGGGCTATTAAGGGATTTCAACTCAATCGAAGTGAGCTGTACCCTGGTGACTTGTGTGATTTATGAATTCACCTTACCTGAAAAGGAGAAGTATGAGTATGAGCACACATACTCTTCGGCTGCCTACGCTATATTGTACCTACTTTATCAGCTTGTCTCTGCATTTTGTGTATGATTTAATGCTGGTATTTAGGTTTAATAGTCTACCAGGGTGTGGGCTGTACGACCTGAAAGTTGATTATAATACAAGATTGCGTTGTATTCGTGGAACTTGAAAGAAAAATTTAAGATACTGGTGATTACAGCCCGCGCATTATTCATCCTTTAACAATGCGCATTTAGCATTTAGCAGCATTATTTTTAAATTTTTGTGTTTATATTATAGTTTTATTCTGAACAGTGATACACATAATATACATACTTAAAGTATAAAATTATAACAATTATTGTAATAACATAATATAGGCAAGTTTATTTTGGATTTCGTGTCATGTTCTTATATAAAATGTACGACTACCAAATTATCTAATTTATTTTACCTATGATGCGAGTGTTATGTGGCAAATAAATCAATATGCAAATCCTAATTTTTTTTAAGTGACCTATCTACAGATTACTGGGGAGCGGAGATGTTTGTATTTCAGAGAAAACAAAATAAAATAATCCCAGATCATCCTAATGAGATTGCAGAGAGTTGAAATAAGTTTGTGGTAAATTTAAATGCAAATGAAGGACTTCAAAAAACATCGAATGGAAAAGGGTGTAAAATTTATCTTACTTTAAAATTTTTGAATTTCTTTTCTATAATAATTTAATACGCGTATTATTTTAAATCCGATGCTGATTGGAAAAGACATTTTTTTAAAAGCAAGATTGATTAGAAATGCGTCAAAAAATAGTCACGAAAAAATCTCTCGTATTATATCTTAGTATTGGGAAGGAATTGCATGTAATTTTGGGTCATTAACATCTTTACTATGAACTTCAGCTCCATCTTCAATAGCTAAAGAATAGTAGTTACTTTTGATATCTATAATTATATTATATTATATCCGCAAACATAACACATAACACATTGGTACACTTTTAAGCTATTTTCATTCAACACACCTAAACAATATAACATAACATCCGAAAGGTAAATTACCTGGAAATGTAAAAAAACTACACGGATATGTGTTTGTGTATGTGAGTTACGCGCTGTTGAACATACGGGACCTACGTATTTTATATATTATATATTCCACTCGAATTTCGAGTGCCGGGCGGTCACTGTAATTTTTAAACTGTAAGGGAATAGTATTTAACGTTACAAATTGATTTTCTCTACCCACATGCATTTTTTTTATTACTAGCTTCAGAAACAATCATTATATATAATCTATTATCGTGTTTGATGTTTGAGAAATTCTCTCTTACTAGTAGATAAGAAAAACAATTGACAAGGTTTTATACAGGGTGTTATGGAAGTCCTAGCAGAAAATTTAACCACAAGTAGAACTCGTCAAAATATACATTTTTTCTATTTACCACTTTGCTGAAATCCGCAATTTTTTTGAATATTTTTGTTTCACCCTCCTAAATTGCCTATGACTAAATTGAACTTGAACGCATGAGAGTTTTTGCCGAACGAGGTAACAAAAAATTTGTCGATAGTAAATTTTACTTATCAGTTCTGTCGCGCCGGCCGCAAAGAAAAGAACTGTGATCGATTCTTAAGCAAATACTAAGAATTCATTCATTGTAATTTCCACGAAAATGTTTTTTTCTATGGTGCAGTTTCTATGGTGTTAGTGTTAGATAATGCAAATGAAGTCCGCCGCTTGTTTGTTTCTCGGACGTCCCAGATAAGATGTAATCGCGTTTTGGAAATCGAACCTAAAATTTTTAAGTATTCGAAGATATGTGGTGTCGGTGTGTTAACATTTATCGTAAGTTAGAGAGTTTATTACATACCGTGCGATCATTTAAATTATAAATTAGAGTAGGCGGCTTTTTTTACTATGCAATGGCTTAGACTGACAGTAAAATTTTAAGTTATCGTAAACATTGTGACGTTTTTTTGAAAAGTCACTTTGACATTCGAACTTTAAATAAAATTGTCAAAAGTTAGTAGTGCCAACCTAATTTAAATTTCACAGCATACTATAATTTATAATTTATATGATCGCACGGTACGAACCTAATCGCTTCAATATTATGCATATTATGGTAAGTTAGTACATGTTTCTATTTAAACAGTTTTTATTTCGATTCGTTTATCGGGTAGCGTTTTTGTGGATTCCTCACAATGAATGAAATTGGGACCATAAAATAGTGTAACGAAAGTAGACCCGAGATGACTCATTGCTGTAACGGCGTCATCAATTACTAGAATGTGCTGGATTTATACTACAACGCACTCGAATATGACATCATTTTTTGGAATATCTAACTATCTGGAGACGCCTAGAAAGATTTAGGCGCCGGTATATTTATTGAAGGACGTTCCAACTGGAGTTTAGTCGTATCATCGAGTCTAGTTGCATCAGTCAGTTAGTCGAATCAGTCGCATCGAAGTCGAAGTTCAGTGGGTACTTGAAGAAAAGTTAAACAAATGTGCTAGTAGTGAAAAAAATAGTATATAAACCACGGTTGAGAAGCCTTTTCTTAGCCTCGCTTCATTATTGCCCGCGATGCTTCGCATCTTGAGCACTACATAGCTCGGCTAAGAAACATTGCTTCTCAACCTTGGTGTATAATTACTATTCTACCATTCTGTATGAATATTACACAATCTGACTAATAAATAGATAAAATTTGCTAAACTAATGTCAAATAATTATTTTGCAATTGTTTTGTTTTTACGAAAGGCGACCTGGTTTTTCTCGCAGTCTTAAATTCGCGTATTACTATTTATCAAACAATTATTTTGCTTTGTTGTCAACAGAACTACAACTAAATGTGCTAAATAGTAACGAGTGAGCAACAAAATTCGTGATCGCAGTTGGCTAAACGTATATCGGTTCTTTTACTTTACTGTTCACATTAATCGTCAATTCACATTACTCGATGACTTTTTACACAATCGTATCGATCAAGAATCGACTCAAAATTTTGGATTCAGAGGCTCCTACGATCACGAATTTTGTTGCTCACTCGTTACATTATTACACGAGTTTAACAAGAGGGTTTATTGTGACATGAATGCTCCAATAAAACGAATGTCACAATCCTTGGTTAAACGAGTGTAATATACAATTTTTTCTACTTTGGAGCTCTTCGTTTTATGAAAATTTTAAAATTCTGCTTTTTCAATATTGTAGGGATTTTTAGGATTAGGTAGGATTGACTATGTTTGTTGTTGTTTTTTATCTGAAAAGTTGACACTTGGCTTGACCTCGACAGGAGTTGGCTAAAAATGCAGAATTTAATGGAGAACATAATAAGTCCGATAACATTTTCTCGTCGGAGTTACGGAAAAGCTTCAAGACGTCACGCTCGGAGGCGGAATTTTTGGGCAGAAGGGGATAAAGCTACCCCCGGGGGGTGAGAACTCTTCGGATCTTATTTGGGTCCCTACTGGAAGTTCATAACAAAAATTTCAAAACTTTATAAATTATTTCTTCTATTCGTCGTTTTTTCGTCTAATTTGCTTCGACTACTATTTATTTATTAAACCTTCAAAAGCACTAATAAAGCCAGAGTATTGTGGCTGGTTGGTAAAGGGACAAAATAAAACCACCGATTTAGATACCTATGTATTGACAAAACGTGCATTAAACTGTGGAGGGAATTTGTAAAATTATAATGAAAAATAATCAGGGGTGCTAGTTTCTGATATTTTGTTACTAATAGTAATATTGGTATATATAATAATAATAAATAATTCTGCGCTGATTAATATAGAATCAATGATAGAGCTCGTGAAACCGCTCGTGAAGCAGCAATTCGAACTCGTTAAATCCGCAAAGCTTGTATAATGGATGATCTTAATCCTTATTATATGATATTATAATTGTATCACAACTGTCTGAATAATTAAGGAAACATTTATTGTCAGAGAATAAACCCTTAAGACACCCGAAAGTTCGTTAACGAAAGCGTTCGAACATCGTTGGACAACGACGTCGTTATGTTAGAAGTAACAAAATGAAAAAAGTCTATATTGATCTTTTAACACACATCGTTGAGTTCCACAAATAGGGGTGTTAATGTGGTTAAACGCTGCAAATTATTTAAAATTTACGGCGTACGTTCAGCGGGGTATCCGGATTGGTACGTAAAGTGAACGAAATTAAAAATTATTATCCTAAATAAATTTCATATCATGCATACAGTAATTATTAATGAAGAAATACGATTTCAAAAAAGCTGATAATGCACTGTGGAATTGTCGTTCATTTAAATGTGATAATTTTTATTTTAATTTTCAGTAGTAGTAAATTTACGTGAAAAATTAGGAAAGCAACCGACTGTAAATAAATGCATTGAGAATAACCAAAAACGTTTGCAGAAATTTTATAAATCCATAACGAATTTTCCAACAATGGACCTTGCATGTGCAGGGTAGTGTAGATTCCCGCTGTGTTTCTGACTGACATTACCCGCACGGGTGGGTTTGTAGTCCACATTGCATTCAGTAAATTCGTTCTGTCACTGTCGGTGTTCTAAACTGTATTTATCATGGTAGTATAGAACCAGCAGAAACAGTAGATAGTTCTCACCCCAGTTCGCAAAACTTGTCACAATCATGCGGGTGATCACCGGACATTTGTCTGTTGGCCAAACCGCAATTTTTGATTGTACGATAGTAGATATAAGATAATTTTAAAGCATGATGGGACCAAGTTGCTTATAGTTTTTGTGACAGTTAATTGAATAAAAAACCAGAAATATTTGTCAAACAGTAACTTTTATTGAGGCATGATCGCATTTTTTAAAATTGATCAACTATTGCACGGTGTTCACTAGTTACACTGTGCGTAATAAAAAATGTGCACATTCGTGATAGTTTGGTTCTGTTTCTTAATTATGGCAGGATACTTTTCTGTTCTCATGCACATCTATTTCATAGAATTATTATATTATCAGAAGGTTGTTTGATCACTCTTGACTGTAAGTACTAAATCGACCTAAGAGGTAAAATCTCTAATTCCGGTGTGGTTAGCGGTCTTACTTTTTCTCAAATAAACGTACAGAACAACAATAAACAATACAGTATGAGTATATAAATAACAAAATGTAAGTATGTAATAACACTATATGCGCGCCGGTATCCGAACAGATAACCGGGAAAAGCAGTTACATTTATTTAGCATTAGAAATACAGGCCTGTCCCATTTAAAACTCCCCAGTCCAGATTTCTCCCAATTGATTACTGTGATTAAAAAATCCTAGAACAGGTCGATTTTATATGCCAGGGGCACATCTTTTCAGATTCTTTTCAAGTTCCGGCGCTTCGCCCTCTTCGCGAGGGGGCTGTTAGCCCCAAAATCTTAAATGACACTATGGGTCGAGTGGTACCTGATTTGAAAGGTATTGGAGGCCTCTCTACAACTAACCGTTTACTTTTCAGTTTTTCGCAGTTTTGACCGTAAAAACGATAATTTTCTAATTTCAAGATAATCCACACCTTCTCATGCTGTGTCCCACATAAACCACAAAAACAAACATGTAATTGCTGAAAGCGTAAATATTAATATTAAGCAATAAAAAAAGTTGGTATTATCTGAACATGTCAATAAACAATAATCCATCGGTAAAAAAAATTACCTCAATTTTTCTATTAACAATGCATTTGTTTGTGGTCGAACTCCTCCGAAATGGCTAGACCGATTTTTATGATTATTTTTTTTGTATATTTGGCAGGTATGAGAGTAGGTGGTAAACTATTTTTCACATGGACATGGGTCCCCCCCATGGGATGTATGGATGGGATGGACAGATTTTTCTGCTCGACCGATTTTTATGTTTTTTTTTGTATTGTATATTTGGTAGGTATGAGTATAGGTGCTAAACTATTTTTCACATAGATATGGGGGCCCAGGGAGGGCCCTTATGTTTAACTCCTATTATTTAAAAAAATTGTTATTAACAAATGCATTTTGATTGTAAATTTTTTTTTAAATCTAATCCGTAATGGAAATAATGATTTAAAATAAAATCGTTTCTAAAAAAAATTATTGGTAAAAAACTCCTTTGTTAATTAACAGTTTTTTTTGCCGCTAAATATTAAAATTAAGAACCTTTTTTTATCATTATTTATATTGCCCTTCTATATTATGGAAGTTTTTTTTTTACTTTTTATTTGTTTATTTAAAAAAAAATGCTATAAACAAATGAATTTTTCGGTTATATTTCTCTCTTTCTTTCTTTCTTTCGTTTTAGGAATTATGCATAAAAACTACAGTCGTTAGTGATTATGCATAATAACTGAGCATATCAGGAATTATCCATAATAGCGGGGACACTCCGATAATATTGATAATAACTAAAAATTGAACCGGAATTTTGTTACAGCAATTATATGTGCGATCTCAATTTGAGCACTGTTCGAACTCCTTACATGTTAATGATGTTCTAAATGTAACAACCTCCCTTAGAAAAGCAGCTGCAATTGCTTCTGATACTATGCACGGTTACCAAAGATGCAACTGTACTAAATTTTGCAAAGACAGTACTTGCCGTTGTCAAAAATATAACAGATTATGAAATATCTATAGTAACTGCCACCAAAACTCTTCTTGCTCGAATAATTAAATTTTAGTATCCTTATCACCTTATCTGTTTTGTATTGTGCCATAATATTTGTAAGCGTCATCAAAGCTATTTTTGTTCAAATTATATAGATTTTAGTACCTACGTAAGACTAAACTTATATATTTCTTGTATTTTACCTACATAACCTCTAAATATGCATAATGACTAAAGTGTTTTTAAAGTGTTTTAGGTACTATGCATAATTCCTGATGTGCTCAGTTATTATGCATAATAATAGTTATTATGCATATAAACTGACAGTTTTAGTAATTATGCGTAATTTCTAAAATGCTCCGTTATTATGCGTATTAACTGCTTTCGGATATTAGCGATAACAGTTATATTAGACCTACACCTGACGGTCTTATTGGGGAAAATGGCATCGCGGAAATTAAATGATGGTGATCGGCTAGGGATAAGACCATTTCAGAGGCCATAAATGAATTAATTTTTTTTATCTAGACAAAAATGGTCATTTAAAACGATTCATACTACTACCAGATCCAAGGACAACTTCACGTGACAGGCAAGGAGTTTCCTTGTGCGATTTTATTGTGTGGACTCCTAAAGACATGAAAATAGATTGCTTATATCCAGATCAAAACTTCTGGCAGACATTGATGTTTCCAAAATTGCAACTATTTTTTGAAAATGCTCCTTTACCTGAAATAATAGATCCGCGAATTTGTAGAATTTCGAAACCCAGGAATTGAATTGGATGATATTAAGAATTAACATTTTTGGTAACATCACTTGTTACTTTTCTACCAAATTTATTACAATTAACCTGTATTTTTAGGCTTCCCCGTTGTTTTTTTTTTGTCTAAACCAACGTAATGAAGCACCTAAACTGCAACTGTTGGACAAATATGTTTTCAAGATTCTTTTTTGTTGAAAAAATACAACTGTTGTATATCACACGTGACCGAAATTCTATTGTAAGATGGGGAGATGTGTATCACTCGTGCTATCGCAGTCATGATTGAAAAATCTCACTAGCATTTCTGTCACTTGTAATATGTATAATCTACTACTCATTCCACTCGCACGTGTCTCGCTGCGGCAAAAATTGTCAAAGGAAAGTCAAAAATCCTGTTTCGGACGAATCTATCATATACCAAATTTGAAAATTCAAACGGTTTTGTAATCTGTGGATCATGTAGAAGCGTCGCTGGCTAGCAGATTTTTGATTTTTTGTCGTTTACACAATTTTCTTTGAAAGTTTTTTTGAAATTTTTTTTTTTGTAGAAAAATGTAATGGTGGCGCAAATTCAACCTGGCAATAGGGTTGTCTTTGTCGCACACTTGATCTCCTGTTTAGCCTTAAATTAGTCATCAAGTCGCCTATGAATGACTGTTGAATTTTCTATCGCTATGACGACAACTGTTATTGTTCAAACAATTCGTCTAAAGTGAAACGTTGAAGAAAACCGCCAACAGTAGTGTGTGTCACCTCGATTTTAGGTTATGCTAGTATGAATTGTCTGAAGCAATAAATCACATGCGTTTTTCAATTCGTCTTCGTCACTCCAAAAATCATAAGCAACTGGATGACTAATTTAAATTGAACACCTGTTAGAATCATTATACATGATTCAGATGTATTATATTATCATCTTGCATCTGCATCACCTTTAAACAAATGTTAATTATATACAGGGTGTTATTGAAATGCATGTCAAAAATAAAATCGGTAATTGGTCACGATGAAGGAAGTCGATGGCAAAATTTTTTTGTAATAGAAGTCTTTTCGTTTTTGAGATAAAAATCATTAAAAATTTGGTGAAAATCCACCGTCCGCTACTGTGCTAAAGGTGATTAAAAATGTCCTCTCCTTTGCTTAGCAACAATAGTAACAGGTAAATTTAGGTTTTTTGAAGTGTCACAGTTTGCCGTCATAATTATTGTTCTACATGGAAGCTATACAAATGCTGAGATGACCGACATGGTCTTGTTGTATGGAAGAGCCTTAGGAAATGCTCGGGATGCGGAACGTAGAATTTTGGACGCTGAGCCAGACTTCATTGAAGAGGAACCAGGAAGTAGCATAAGAAGGTTGTTTTATCGTGCAGGCATTGAAATCTGAGGTCCTCCCTCGAAGAATCAAGATTTTGTGAGTGGTTACCCCAAAGAAAAGAAGAAGATCCTCGTTTTGTTGATAAAATCTTATAAACCGACGAGGCAACGTTTATGGGATGGTTGGCAACAATTTGATAGGTCTATACATTTTGCCCCCTCGTTTAACTGGCGCGGCGAATTTGATTTTTTTAAATGAGGAGCTAGGAAACTTATTACAAGATGTACCTTTGATTACTCGGCGTGATTTGTGGTATCTTCATGGTGGAGCCCCTTCTCATCATGCTCGCGATGTGCCGACCTGGCTTGATCAAAATTTCCCGAGGAGATGGATAGGAAGGATAGTGTTTTTTTTTTGTGGGGTCCCATGAGACAATCAATTTATGCAATGCCTGTAAATACCGTTGAAGATTTAAGAAACCGCGTTCAAAATACTGCCGAAGGAGCTAGATGAAACCCAGAAGTAATTGGCAGAACGCAACAGTCGTTGCTTCGGGGTGCTGAGAAACGGTTAACGGCATTTTGACCATCTATTGTAGTTTTCTGGTTTTTGTTTATTTGTTTATTTTCATTGTTCTTTAATCATTGCACGTTTAAATACAATAAATTTCTCTTCTTCGAATAATGTGTTTGCAATTGACAATAAATCTGAAATAAAATTAATTTTGACATTACACTTTGACACTTTATGTTGCCAGGATACAACTGCAAAAATGTAATTATTGTAAATGCAATCGACAGTGGCGTGGACTATGCGTGGAAATGGCTAATTTATCCCCATCGTTTTAGACCTGAAAAAAAATGGATTATTGGGTTTCATTGAACCTCTAGATGGTCTAGATTTTTTTATTGACATGCATTTCAAAAACACCCTGTATAGTGTACAGTAATCCTTTATAGTACGGCGGCGGAGAGAGCGAAATCGTTCATATTAAAGTGTAACCCACTACTTTGGTATAACTCAGTAAGACATATATAGATTTGTTTGTTAAAAAATTCTGCATTTGGAATGGAAATTGACGACAGTGTGGGTTAGTCACGAGAAAAGTTATTCCAAGAAAACCGTGAAAATTGGCAAAAATTATTCCAATAAAATAAATGCTCATATCTTTGGCTAAATAAAAGGTAAAAATAGGGGATTTGTTTCATTATGAAGCCCAGAAGATTTACTTTAAAATGGCTAATTGGAAAATTGCGCGAACTTATGCTTTTCGACCAAATTTTATTATTTAATGCTACGTCGCATGATTTATTCATAAATTTTCTATATTCAAGTTGTTATAACTCGTATAGTGTAGTCTTTGTAGTAAAAATGTTCACATCAAAAACTGCAGAATTTTGTTGTCTCTACTTCACCTCAACTAATAATGTATCTATCTACAATAATAAATTCGCTACAATCGTGTTTCTGGGAAAATGTAACTTGCTCAGGCTACACTCTCGATCACCGGCCCGCGCCCCTCTCCCACCGCAAACGCCTATATGCTATACGCTATACTACCACCGAGCGCAATTAATTAAACTGAAATTAATTTTTATTTTTAACCAAATACATAAACAAGAAGAATGTTCTTAAATCAATTTGAATCTTTAATTCAAATACATAAAGTTTTTAAAATTAACAATAATTCTTCATCGTCACTTATGTCTCTAACTATATCCTTATTTATACACTTCATTTGATATTTACACTATAGAACAAAACATAACCCTCACGTTTACATGCACATTTTCTCGAAGAACAATTCTTTTCGTTGCAAAATAATTCTATTGCTTGTCTAATCGCATGCGGTATAGGTGTTTCATTAATTAATTTTGGGGTTAAATTGGAACCATCTTTGAGCCAGCCAAATTCCAAAGGATTCTACGGTTCAATGTGTTAAATCTTACTGTTTATCCATATCTGGACTTGATAATAGCATTTGGAAACAAAATTTTAAGCGATAAGTATAGACCTAGTAAAGACTCTTCTCCAATAATGAGGTCCACAATAAAATTGACGAAGAAAGCGGTGAACATATACATAAAAGGAAGGAAAAATTTGAGAATTACCCTCGATTTCCATGGGATTCCCTCATCAGACCCTGTTTTTTTGACAATGGAACCACCTCAAGAGTATACCCTTTCAAATAAAAAAAGAAATTGTAAATCGGTCCACAATTGACGAAGAAATCGGTGAACATACATGAAGTCGGATAATAAAAGGGAGCAAAAATTTGAGGATTTTTCTCGATTTCCATGAGATTCCCTAATCAGATCCTAACTTTTTGACAATGGAACCACCTCAAGAGTATACCTTTTCAAATAAAAGAAGAATTTTGTAAATCGGTCCACAATTGACGAAGAAATCGGTGAACATACATGAAGTCGGTTAATAAAAGGGAGCAAAAATTTGAGGATTTTTCTCGATTTCCTCCTCCTTTTTTGAAGTCGGTTAAAAAGGCCATGATTCAGTTTCCACAAATAAAAGAAGACTTTGTTGTTGTTGTAGTTGAGGATTTCTACAGAAGCTTACCAGCGTTTCATATTTTAACAGGAGGTGATACAACTAATGCTTAATTCAAAATTATAAAAAATCTGCACTAAGCACTTTCTTGAAAAAGGGTGATGACATCCAATTGATTAATTTTGCAGCAACCTCTATCTTGAACAGCGGAGGCACGTAAGCATATTTTGCTTTTATATAAACAAGAAAAATCAAAGAATCTGAATGAGGCTAGGTTAAACTTAACACTAAACACTAAAAAAAAATTCCTCCATCCGTAGATGCATTTCAATTGCATGCACTAAGAGACTACGAAGAATTATTGTTAATTTTAAAAACTTTATGTATTTGGTTAAAAATAAAAATTAATTTCAGTTTAATTCATTGCGCTCGGTGGTAGTATAGCGTATAGCATATAGGCGTTTGCGGTGGGAGAGGGGCGCGGGCGGGTGATCGAGAGTGTAGCCTGAGCAAGTTACATTTTCCCAGAAATACGATTGTAGCGAATTTATTATTGTAGATGGATACGTTATTAGTTGAGGTGAATTACAGACAACAAAATGCTGCAGTTTTTGATGTGAAAATTTTTACTACAAAGACTACACTATACGAGTTATAGCAACTTGAATATAGAAAATTAATGAATAAACCATGCGCCGTCGCATTAAATAATAGAATTTGGTCGAAAAGCATAAGTTCGCGCAATTTTCCAATTAGTCATTTTAAAGTAAATATTCTGGGCTTCATAATGAAACAAACCGCATATTTTTACTTTTTATTTAGCCAAAGATATGAGCATTTATTTTATTGGAATAATTTTTGCCAATTTTCACGGTTTTCTTGGAATAACTTTTCTCGTGACTAACCCACACTGTCGTCAATTTCCATTCTAAATGCAGAATTTCTTAACGAACAAATCTATATATGTCTCATTGAGTTATACCAAAGTAGTGGGTGGTTGAACGAATTTGACCCACCGGCCGCCGTACTATTATAGTTTTATAGTATAGATTGCATCAGTTAGTTATATTAAGTGAACTATAAATCTCAATATTAAATATATCATATGCTACTGGGTGTTGTAATTCAAAACCAACATGTACATAAAATATAATTATAACCCCTAGGACACATGATCCGGTTGCGCCGAAAGAGTTCACTGTCATTTGTGCTGCTGCACAATTTTCAGTTTATTCACCCTGGCCACTACTGTTTTACCCCAAAATTTTGTTGTTGACAATATGGTTTCGACTTGTCAAATAGTTTTTCATTTGAACACCTTTTTTTTAATTTTAAATATGTAGAAAATGTTATCAATTGAAACCACCGAAACCATTTTTCTCGTATTATTACAGAGTGCATCAAACAGGCTTTAAACCACTTTCCGCTAACCCTCTCAATTATTTCGTATTAACTCGGTAGCATTTTTCATTAAATGATTCGAGTGCTGAATTGTATACCCGGTCTCTTTGCATGGGAGGCATTGTATGCGCAACGTTATCATTACGCGAAGCGGAACCCCGGTGGCATGGCCCCATCTCATCTCATCTCCCTTTAACCGATGTAGGGGTGCTTGTTCGTGATGTATAGCTTATAGTCCAGGTGACCCGGCTAAAGTTGACAGCGTTTAACCATAGTCTAACTGATTTAATTGTCGCTGTGATTTATGAAACAGCCTGCAATACGCTGTGGCATTGTGTATCGTTCCGTATAATAAGATCGTGAACTGTGGCAACAAAACACCCTACCGTAATTTCGCTGCATCGTCTGACATTATTTATTATAATTTAAGAATAACTCGAATAACCTGCACTGCGAACTCTGTATATTGAAGGAGTTGGAAGTATCTAGTTGCGCCTTTTGTTTTCTAATCTTGTTAACAAATTTATGGTGGATGAACGAAGTAACCCAGTTACGTACCTACCTGAAATATTCAACTTTTAATTTAGTTTTAATATATTTTTACACCCTTAATTTTTTACAACATTGAAAATAAATTACAGGTCAAGTTGCAACGTCTTCCGTTTCATTTATCTCTTGCATCTTGTTTTGGACTTCTCTATTAGTGGCAATCTTTTTACACATTCCTTTGAATTATTATGGATATTATCAGCGTGTAACATTGTCAAAAAATTAATTTTCAACGAATTGTAGAATATTAATTTATTCATTTTTCATTTGAAAATTATTATTGTAACAAATTAATGTCAAAAGTCCGGACAAATTTGCGATTGCTAGGTAACGCTCTCATGAGGAAAATCTGGGGGGAAATTAAAGTGGAAGAGTCGGACATAGGTATATAACATACTACAGCCTAATGATGGATAACTGAAGAGTTTAGTGAGTCGTATTTTATGTTTTAAAAAAGATTGGATACATTGTTTCAACAGATTGATTGGCTTAACCGTTCGCGTCATCGGCAGTGATTTTAAAGTTTCACATTTGTTAATTACCAACATTATTTTGTGGCGAAATTCTCCTAATACCGTGCAATCATTTAAATTATAAATTAGAGTAGGCTGTGAAATTTAAATTAGGTTGGCACTACTGCTGACAATTTGGTTTAATATTTGAATGTCAAAGGTGTCAAACTGACTTTAGAGTGGTTTTTTACGGTTCCCAGGTGGTGCCACAACTGTGAAACAGTGTTTTAATCAAAAGTGTAAAAGTGCAACCCAAGTTCGACCAGCGGATTCGGAATAGATGCACATCTAATGTGCACTTTTCTCGACCGCTGCGAGAATAAATCCTGACGGCTCGATCCCAAATACGATGCAAATGCAATAATGCCAGGTCATTATTTTTGTCACATTCGGTGTACAATTCATCATCACTGGCATCACTACTTTCTCCCAAATTAAATATAAATTGATCTCCTTGATTTACTAGAAGTAGCCAAATCCGTGGGCTACGCTAGACGTTCAACAACAGAATGAAACAGAAATTAAATCCAACGCAACTAAATAATTTTAAAACAATTATAGTCACCCGGTATTAGACACAACCATTTAGGTTCTTAAGGGGCCCACTCACACAGAGGAAAACCTTAAGACTTGAATGAACGGGGAACGGGGTACAATTAAAACTTCTCGTCTGTAGCCAAGATTGTGGAATGCGCCTTCAAGTCCGCTGGTATCAAAACTGTCTTGATTTTTGGCGTCTGCAGTTAAACCCGCGCGAGAAAGATTCACTGTGTGTGGAGACAAGTCGTTGCAGGTTTCATTCCGATTTCATTAGCGGCGTATTCAATTTTAACAATTATAAAATTAAGGTAGAAAACTTTAGGTCTTCGCAGTTTCTTCCGGTTGCCAGGAAACTTAAAATAGCAGTTAGTCTTTCGTGTACTGATATGGCTGGTCTCATTCGAGTATCTTGTTTTTGAAGTAAAGGAGTAACCAAATTTAATAGCTCATTATAAGTTTCGACATCCATTCTTAAAGCGCTTCTCTCACCCCATGTTTGCAGTGTACATTTATAAAAATCGCTGTATTGTTAATTACTGATCAATAATTTTTGAATTTGGAATAGTTGTAGAAAAAGGATTGTTTTAAAACCTACGCATATTTTTTTTTCAAAACTGTTTTGCTAAATGTACAAAAATGTCAAACTGAACATACGTAACTTTTGTCACCATTTTATTGACACTTACGAATTTAAAACCTACCAACAAACATGTGTATCACCTTGCTTATAGTTTTTTCTTATTGTTTGCAACATTATTGAAGATGGAAGCGCAAATACAACTATGTAATAATGTTTTAAATAAAACCCTGTTCTGTTGATTTCTACGTCAAGAAAGTAGCTCCACCTATACAGCAATGCTACAAAATCTTAGACGTATACTAAACAAAATTATGCGAGATGGAGAGCCCCTGTTATCTTAGAAGTTGGCCGCCGTCAATCAACCTTTCGATGTACCTGTACACCGAAATTTATTTTTTTTGGAGTTTTCCAATCATTTGGAATTCACAATCATTTGATTTTTTGTACAAATGAAACTTCCCTATCAGATCATCGATTAAAGATACAGGAGATTTAAAATAGTAATTTGTGTACCTAGGCCGTAAAAGTTAGCTTTTTTGGACGCATTGTGCAAACTTCACATAAACCATCTACTAAATAGTCCGAACAAAGCCTAAACATTTGGTTTGGATAGGTGAGCCCGTTCTTGAGTTATAAAATTACAACGAAAAGTGGCATTGATTTTTACATACAGGGTGATTTTTTGAATACGATCCACCCTAAGTATCTAGAAAACAAAAACGTTATGAGCAAAATGCCGAAACCGGTCAATTTTGGTTGTGAGGGGGACACTTAATTATTGTGATTTTAGATCTGCAGGTGCA
The DNA here is from genome assembly GCA_963583935.1 of Diaperis boleti. Taxonomy (NCBI): domain Eukaryota; kingdom Metazoa; phylum Arthropoda; class Insecta; order Coleoptera; family Tenebrionidae; genus Diaperis; species Diaperis boleti. The sequence continues at coordinate 24,219,244 of OY757247.1, read as the reverse complement.
CCCCCCTGGCCGGGGCAACAGCCCCCTCAAAAATCTTAAATGGAACGGAGGGTTAAAAAGTTTATTTTTTGAAAGATCCAATTAACATCTTTTTGGCTATGTAGTAGTTTTCTCTTCCATTTAAGATTTTTGAGGGGGCTGCTGCCCCGGCCAAGGGGGTGCACCTGCAGATCTAAAACTACACTAATTAAGTGTCCCCCTCACAACCAAAATTGACCGGTTTCGGCATCTTGCTCATAACGTTTTTGTTTTTTAGATATTTAGGGTGGATCGTTTTCAAAAAATCATCCTGTATATAGATTTAAATGTAATGGCCCGTAAAATACTAAAAAAAAAATACGAGTCTGCTTAAGACCACACGACTGAAGTAAAACTTCAGTTCGCCATTGTGAAAGTGCTCTTAATTTATGTAAGTTTATAAATGGAGCTAGAGAATCCTGAATTAATACCGTCTGCAGTATTGGATAATGCATGTTTCAGTTTGTCGTCAGCGAAAAGTCGGCAATCATGTGTAGCGATTAAGAAAAGTAGCGCAATTGCATACAAAACTGACACACGCAAATAAGTGTATTGTGAGAAGTGCGGATTCACAACGGATAGGACGCGGGTTCGAATCCCGTTAAGGCAAAAAAATCTATGAATTAATTATTATAAAATCGTGCATTAAAGAAAACTTCCGTTCGCTTCGCCCGATCACACTTTTCGTAACGCTCTCGTCACGCATTCACCAGAGTACTCCCCAAGTTAACTGTCCGTAATGAAGTTTTACCACTGTCGCACAGTAAATGTATTTTTTGGTTAACATCTCCATGTACAATATTTGACGCGTCACTAACGTGGAAAACGCTGTGTGGGTGTACGCTGGGAGGGTACCCTTTTAACTTAAGATAAGCGTGTGCGGGTTTAACTGTGCAATCTTCCCTCTGTGTGAGTGGGCCCCTTTATAGTGTAGTCGTAAGGGTTAGGGTAGGTAGAAGGTAGAGACTGTTACTCTCATCGCAAGTGGATTCCACAATCGACCAAACCAATCGTTCACATCCTCGGTCGTTAATTTGGCGGTGAAAACAGTTGTTCCACAATATACGTTTAAACTGCTCTTCTTCAGAGAGATGTTTCATCTCGTTCTCGTTTAATAGAATAGATAGATGTTCAATAATATATGTATAGAAAATTGCAACAATCCCAGATGGCCGAATAGATTTTATCAAGCATCCGAGCACCAACTCGGAGGTCCAAGACATGTTCCCTTCGCAAAGTTAAACAACGAAATGGGAGTTCTGTGTTGGCTGCGCAGCCTATAATCGACCGAACAATTGCTTTACTTTCTCAGTCGGCAACTTGGCGGTGAAAACAAAGTTGTTTCACAATATACGTTTCAACTGTATTTCCTCAAAGATGCTTCATATAGCGCTCTCACTTGGCAAGCTATTGAACTTTATTGAATTGAGTTGTTGCTTTTAATAGAATAGATGTCGCCAAGTGGCAAATATTCGTCCGCAGTTTTTTGTTGCACTGCATCAAATTTGGGAAAGTATTTCGACGAATTTTCTCTTTCAATTGACTAGTTGTTTTTAAAAGCTTTGTCGTTGATTGGTCCAACTTTTGACTTATTCCAGTATTTGCGCATTTCATTTCTACTACTATCATCGTGGTATGTATACTTGAACTTCTGTTATTGAGCTGCCAATTTAATTGCATTCAATTCGTCTGCTTCGATGTCCATTCTTTTTAAATTTTTATATACATTTAAACACAATTCAATTTCGTTTTTACTTGCCTGGAAGCGCCTCATTGTCTATATAAATTCACGCAACTCCTCATTTTCATAGTTGAAATCTGTATCTTCCAGACTTGTTCCAGGACGAGGTTTTGAAGTTTCCCAGGGACGGAACTTTTTAAGATCAAGCAGGTAATATGTTAACTAAAGATAATCATACTAAACTCATATGTATTTCACCAAACCACTCTTTAATATTTACTGTATTACATTTCCCTGTATTGTACTTCACTGTATCACACTTCAATATATTATAACATACACTTACACATCAAGCTTCACCTTCTTGAACTACGCAGTATAATGAAGTAACGAGCGTTTTTGTTTTATTTTTTTACAGTGTAGAGCTTGACTGATCAACACGAAACTCTCCATGACAGAACATAACCTCAAAATTTCAGAGAAGCTGCAATATTATTAATAATTAATATTATTATGCAACTCAAAGAAGTGTTGACAAGTGTTTTAGGGTATTAGTTAGCGGTTTTATATAGACCGACACGATTTGGGGGTTTGGGCTGCAATGTCCTGCAGGTATTGCCAAGATTACTTTAACGGTTGGTAAAAAGTTAAGGTAAGAGTAAAGTGCATTCAGAGCTTTGGGTGTGATGTTAATTGAGTTATTTTTAAATATCGGACACTTTATGATTTGGTTTTACACCTTTATTTCTTTAAAATGTAGAAATTAAAACACTTTTCGAAAGAATATGACCAACTGACAGTTTCTAACCAAATTTCTACAAATGTTTATTGAGTATTTTACAATCTCTTAGAAGGACACAAAACAGCAAATTAATGGTGAAAATGTTTTCGATATTTCTTGTAGAGAATTGTGCTCTTTTTCTGATCCCATTAAAAACAGTTTGTAAAAAATCTTCAGTTTCATATTTTTTCTTACATCAGCTATGGATGCTTGGTACATGAAATTTTTAATATGTTGCCAAAGGAAGAAATCACTTGCAGTTTCGCTTGTTACTTTATCATATTTCACACTGAAACTTTGTCTCTTAAATGCGCAAATCTGAAAAGTATGGTTAGGTAGAAGTTTTAACTCTTGAGTTTCAGAAGCAATAGACAAACCTTTTCTTTTGCATCTGTTATTAGATCAGGGTGCGCCTCACTAAGTTTCATTAAGAAAATGTAGAGCATAATATGTAAGTGTCTTTAGTGATATCTTCTATGCTTCGGACATTCTTTCTTTGATGACACTTTCACCTACCGGTCAGCTTTCGCACAACTCACGCATTTTCTGATATGTTGGGACCGTCTTAAATTCATGTTTTCGTACCATTTCGTACTTGCAAACAAGGTTTAGAAAACGGTTACTGTAGCGACTGTCACTGCAACCTCCATAACAGCAATGCTTTGTAGCACCTTTCCGCGTCTTCTGATCACTTGCCATCTTACTATAGTTGCAATACTTAACTCGAATTACAACGAAACAACTTCCATTGACAAAGCAACAACGTTTCAAATATAAATTTCAATAACAATTTGTCCGAATTTAGTGCTGGTTGCCTAACCTAAACTGAATTACATGACAAGTTAGTTTTTGTAACAATTGCAATGTACACTAAAAATGCCCAGCCTCCTCGAACCAGGTTTATTTTTGAACGCTCGTTATGTATAACAAAATATGAATTATAATCTCTATATATAAATGCGAAACTGATTTCTCACTGATCACCGCACAGCCCAGACCGTTGAGTCTTGAAATGTGAAATTTCGACGACTCGACCCCTTTTTGACGATTTTCCAAAAAATTATTCACAGACGGCGAAAAAGGGGGGGAAAGGGGAAAACGGTTTTTATAAAAAATTTCATAACTCGACAACTCGGCATGTTGAAAACGTGAAAATTGGGATTTAGACTCAGCTTTGAAAATAACTAGACCCGTGTTTGACGATTTTGCAACAATTTCTTTACCGACCGAGAAAAAATTAGGGGTGGGTTACCCAAAATTCCTATAAAAACTGACCGTATTGCTGTCGTGAAAATTGGGATCTAGATTCTCCTTTAAAAAATACCGGACCCGTGTTTGACAATTTTCCAAAAAAAAATTTACCAACGGCGAGAAAAGGGGAGGGTGGATTTGAGGGTGCTTTTTCTCAAAATTCTTATAGCTTGAAGGTCGTAAATGTTACAAGCATGAGAATTGGCACCCGGACTCTCCTTTAAAATTAACTAGACCCGTATTTGACAGTTTTCCAAAAAAATATTTACCAACCCCGAAAAAGGGGCGTAAATAGAGAGGGTAGTTTTTCTGAGAATTCTCATAACTGGAAAACAAATAGTGTTACATACGTGAAAATTGAGATCTAGATTCTCCTTTAAAAAAGACCGGACCCGTGTTTGACGATATTGGAAAAAAAATTACCAACGGCGAGAAAAGTGGAGGGTGAATTTGGGGGTGATTTTTCTCAAAATGCTTATAACTTGAAGGCCGAAAATGTTACAGGCATGAGAATTGGCACTCGGATTCTCCTTTAAAATTTACTAGACCCGTATTTGACAGTTTTCCAAAAAAATATTTACCAACCCCGAAAAAGGGGCGTAAATGGGGAGGGTAGTTTTCCTGAGAATTCTCATAACTGGAAAACAAATAGTGTTACATACGTGAAAATTGAGATCTAGATTCTCCTTTAAAAAAGACCGGACCCGTGTTTGACGATATTGGAAAAAAAATTACCAACGGCGAGAAAAGTGGAGGGTGAATTTGGGGGTGATTTTTCTCAAAATGCTTATAACTTGAAGGCCGAAAATGTTACAGGCATGAGAATTGGCACTCGGATTCTCCTTTAAAATTTACTAGACCCGTATTTGACAGCTTTCCAAAAAAATATTTACCAACCCCGAAAAAGGGGCGTAAATGGGGAGGGTAGTTTTCCTGAGAATTCTCATAACTGGAAAACAAATAGTGTTACATTCGTGAAAATTGGGATTTAGATTCTCCTTTAAAAAAGACCGGACCCGTGTTTGACGATTTTGGAAAAAATACCAACTGCAAAAAAAGGGGAGAGTGAATTTGGGGGTAATTTTTCTCAAAATGGTTATAACTTGAAGGTCTAGAATGTTACAGGCATGAGAATTGGCACTCGGACTCTCATCTTAAAATAACTAGACCCGTATCTGACGATTCTGCAAAAATTGCTTTACCGACCGAGAAAAAATTAGTTGTGGTTTTACCCAAAATTCCTATAACTTGAAAACTGACACTATTACTGTTCTGAAAATTAGGATCTAGATTCTCCTTCAAAGAAGACCGGACCCGTGTTTGACGATTTTGGAAAATAAATTACCAACTGAGAAAAAAGGGGAGGGTGGATTTGGGAACTATTTTTCTCAAAATTCTTATAACTTGGAGACCGAAAATGTTACAGGCATGAGAATTAGCACTTGGACTCTCCTTTAAAAATAATTAGAAAATATTTAGAAACCGCAAAAAGGGGCTTAAGTGGGTAGGGTAGTTTTGATCAGAATTATCCCAATTGCAAAGCAAGCAGGGTAGCATTATGTAATAATATGTGAAAATTTGGATGTAGATTTTCGTCTTAAAAAGACGGAGCGTGATTGACGAAAAAAAAATTACTTTTAGTTATTTTTTTATTAAAAACTGCTTTAAGCGATTGTACCAATTCCAAATATAAGCGCCAGTAAAGCCGATCCCAACTTACGCTGGCAAAGCCAAGTTTTTTTGCGCCAACGCCTCCTCACCTCTCGTACGATAGTGTTGAACTAACTCTACTAAACGATGGAAATACGATGCCAAGCTTATACAGTGTGATGAAATCTTTTTCTAACTAACATAACATATTCTCCTTGAATACCAATAATATATGAAAACGAGTAAATAATTAATAATGAGGTAGTATACAAAATTTTGAAACTTTTTTTATAAATGAAACTGCTTAAAATAGAGGACTCCTATTTTTTCGTTTTGCTTAAATCATAACCGTTTTCATGAAATAAATTAAACTATTTCGCGGGCGAATAACTACGTCATTAGTTTCCGAGCATAGAGGGAGTAAGAGCGAAAAGGAAAGAATGACTAATAAAATGAGTGAGAGTGAGAAATGGAAAGGCTTACGCCCCACTTAATTCATATGCCGGCCACTAATGACGTATTTTAAGCTAGTACAGTTCTCTCATAAAAAATTAAACGAATTTCAATTCAATGTTTTTTGCATTTTCAGTAAGTATAATTTCACCATTATAGCGATAAACCATACACTTTTCAATGAAGTTTATGATTATTGTATTTTCCAAAAACTTTATTTTTTAGTATATTACCTCATTGCTAAAACAAAAAGGTAACAAATAATCATGCTAGTCACAGTCTTTAAGTGAACGTTCATTGGTAAGCCCAGTGGACGTTTAACTTTCTAAAGAAAAGGGAAGTACATAGTTAATCTGGGTTGACAAATGGGTGAGCTACTGTAACGTGAAGCGTCGGTATACAACCACAAACGGGCACAAACGTAACTGTTTGACATGAATTGAAATTTGAAAGAGTTGACTAGCAAAAAAAAAAACAAATTCAAAGCAAAGACTAAAGACTGAACAATATGAACCATAACTAGTTATATATCATTAGCACATTTTAAATAAAAACAAAATATTCTATAAAACGAAAATTCAATAAACGTATAAAACAATCAACAAAAATTCTGAGAAAACTGAATAACACTATATGCTATAAAAAACAAAACCCTGGAAATGTGCCAATAGAAAGTTACTTTGCTAACAAACAGTTAAAACACTTCATATAAAAATAAAATATTCTATAAAACGAAAACAAACTTAAATTCCAAGAAATATATAAAAAATAATAAATGGAAAATGTGCTAATGAGAAGTTTGTCCACCAAACAGTTTGGTTTTTGCTGCAGGGCTTCACTGGTGTTTCAGAATATACAGCTTCCTCCGAGATGCTCTTTCTGACAGGCCTTCTTCATTGCTCAGTTGACTCTCCTACAATACCAAGGAATACCTTTACGGACAACAGACACCCAGATGCTATTCTAAAAAGACTTTTATAAGCTGCACAAGATAAATACGTTGTCACATATACCACCTCATTCCAGATTTCTGTCGTTTTTTGAATAGCTGCCAAGAAATGCGAGTTGGCTTAAAGTTACTTCAAAACCTCATGGACCGCGAGATGCGTGAGGGCGGAGTGTCGCTTGATTGAACCGATCATGTACAAGACAATTCTGGAAACGTCAGCCTATAGTCCAAGCAAATTAGACGAAAAAACGACGAATAGAAGAAATAATTTATAAAATTTTGAAATTTTGGTTATAAACTCCCAACAGGGTCTCACATAAACACCCCCCGGGGTGAGCTTGATTTTCTTCCCTAAACGGTAACTCCCACGAGAAAATGTTAGAAGACTTAAAATATTCTCCATTAAATTCTGTATAAAATCAGTCTTATGAAGCTTTTGCTTATCTCCCACCCACCGCTCTTAATTGACGTTGGAAAATGAATACAGTTTTCAGGGCGAAGGCAAAAATTAGTGCACTCCCGTTTTTTGCGGCGATTATCTCGAAAATCGTTAGTGGGAGCAAAAAACATCGGTAAATTAGACTTTTTAGAAGAAATACATAATTTATAAAATTTTGAAATTTTGATTATGAACTCTCAGCAAGGACCCAAATAAGGTTCCGAAAAGTTCTCATCCCCCGGAGGGAGTTCATCCCTTTTGTCCAAAAACCCGCCCCCGAGCGTGCCCTCATGAAGCTTTTCTGCATTTTGTCGTAAACGCTAACTCGGACGAGAAAATGTTATCGCACTTGTGTTCTAAAATAGAGTCAGATATCAAATTATTGTTCTGAAATAATAAGTAAGTATTTAGTCGTACTCTTACACATCCTCCTCACAACAGTATCTAATGGCAGAAGATTTTCTTTCTGCTGACCGGGAATGTATGCTTCCAAATGACGGCTTTTGGGGCCAGAAAAGTGAAGGATAAATCATTTGATACATTCAAAGTGCAGTTACAGCTCTACCACAGGATAGGAAGCTTTATGCAGACGCCTCATCGGAAACATTTATATTTACAAATACGTTTCATTGATGATCCACAGCATAAAGAAGGATATGGTGATTTGAATTTGAACACGAAATGAAATGTCGTCACCAAACGTCAAATTTGAAAATTTGAAACAAGCTGTAAACTTTAAAGGTTCTCCAGTGATCGCCAGACAATGAAAGAAAAAGCAGAACCCTACGTTGTGTTATTTTTTTGACAAGAACAAACAATGGCGGGACATTCAAAGTTACCCAAAACGAAACAAAACCATACATGCTTTAGATACATCGCGACAGCTAATCAGGAGTGGAGCGTAAATTGATAACACAAAAATTATGGTTTTAAATGTTTAAGTTTTAGTCGTTTTGTGCTTTTAAGTTTTGCGATCTTGTACTGTGGTTAACAATTTCTAGTGTCTTCGTATTAAGTTGGTAACAATGCAAATTTGATGATTTTAACCGTAATGATTCGAGTAACAAATTACAACCGACAATTTACAATGATTTAAACAATTAATAATTTAGTTCTTCAGAAAATAGTACACAATAATACAATTTAACAATGGGCACAATGAGTGAGGTTAAGTCAGCTAATTTTATTCCACCATGAGCTTTTGCAGTTTACCGGAATTTACAATTGACAGATACAATGAAATATCTAGACCGAAAGCGGGTATCTTCGCTCCTGAGAGGGAAAAACAAGAATATTGAAACGCATGGAATTATCTAAGTTGGGTACATCTGAGTCGGAGAGTGATAGACAACATGTAGATCAGATGGAAAGACTAAAGCGAAGTGAACAAGACAACTGTCTGTAAGTGGAGCAAGATTGTAGAGAGTTTACTATCATGGGAAAAGCTTGCACATTCAACGGACAAGGAGAAATGAGTTTGTTACTGAATTGTCCTTGACATACTTAGTTTCCTGTCTTTCTTTGAGGCTTGTCCAAACCAAGTTAGTTAACAGAACCTATCTCGGGGACTATTCTTTTGGTTGTTAAGTATTTTAAATATTTGTGAAGCAAGCAATTTGTTAGTAGCCCGAAAACAGTACTGCAACTTCAACCTAGTAGGCTCAAAGAGTTAGTAGCAACTCCCTTTTCTTGGTACCCCGTAGCCCAAGAGACAACAAAAAGTTGAAGACGACTCGTCTCCCACCTCCCAGGTACAGGTTTAGCCGAAGTAGGACCACATAACTCCCCCAAACAGCAGCCTGCAACGTGAACCACGAACTGAACACTATTTGGTCTATCTGTTGATTCGAAACATATACGGAGAAACAATATAATAATAAAATATACAGTAACGCAACGTTTTATTTGGAAGCCATTTTTAAACGATCGCGATCCGAGGACATCAGCGGGCACAATACGTAACGAGGCGCAACGAAACTACAAACATGCACAAGCAACAAAACTCTAAATACCGACAGTTAGCTTCCCCCGGTGTCGAAAAGAGCTATATGTCAGTTACGAGCGAACGACGAAAGCGGAAATCGCAAGGGGGCGCACAACAACATATCGATAAGGCATTTTTCAGAACTCCGACATTCAGCGTGGCTCTTTGCCGCTTTGTGCCCTTTATTCCTCAGTTCTTACTCAGTGTTGGAAAGACAGGATTTATCTGAGTGGCAATCTAGTTATGTTAAGTTAGAGAATCACTGTTTTAAATTGAACGCGCCTGTGGTTCGGGCTCTGGAACTAGAAGTCAACAACACATTTGAACTTTCTGAAATAGAAAACAATATCCAAAAAGAAATTACTACAACGATTTTAGCAAGTTATTCGCGGTGCCTGTGACTCGATAAGTTATGCCACTGCAGAAAACGGAGGACTGAATGCAACTGATACGAAATTTCTGGGTTCGCGCGAGGTCCACGAAATACTTCGAGTAACAATAGTGAACATTATTTTAAACAAAGGCTAGAATTCTTAACAAGGCATGAAGATACAAAAGCTGAACGATTTCGTTCTCATAATGGCGGGTTTTATGACGTCCCTAGCAGACAAAATGGCCGACTAAGGGTAAAATTTGAAATGGTTTTTATCTAGGAATTTCTGGTATGCAACAAACGCCGGTCAATTTCAGAGCCATCTTGAGCCAGAGTTGAGTATGACAAAAGAAATAGATAGAATAAAACCAGGTTACCGTAGACACGTCGGCCGGCACCACACACACGATTGTTAATTTAAATTCAACCAATCCTTCTGGTAACGTGAAATTTCGACAATGCAATTTAAACATAGAGCACACTCAGCTTTAAAAACAGGAGAACTCATAGTGGAATAAAATCAGATAAAAACAATGAATTAAGCGTTAGTTACGACTTGATGCTTCTAACGTTAAAAGTGGAATTAATCTCTGAATAATGGCCGCCGGTCCTCCTTCCACCATCTAGCAGGGACGCCAACCGTTTTTTTAACCACGACAACTTCATCGCGCTGCCAACTTCTGCTGGATGTTGCTAACTTCAGAGCAACTTGCCGGATAGGCAACTCGAAGTTCTCCTATGCATCTTATGATGTATTTTGAGCATATCTCAATATGCACAGTTAAAAGAACTGGTACGAATCGCAAAGGGCGATTGTCCAAAAGCAGCAGCTACGAGTCAGTTGGACTGACAAAAACTACCGAAAAATTCAAGCCACGAGTTTTATTTGGTAAGAGAATCCAAAAAATTTATATGTAATTTGTTTTTGAATGGTGAGCGTTGATTGATTTGCGTAACAACTGTGTACGTGAAGTGGTCGTCAATAAACAAGAACGAAAAACAAAAATAAATTTGAAGACAGTTTGTTGAATTTAGTATTAAAATTAGTTAAAAAGAAAAGCATGACCAGTAGAATCTGTAGAACACCAAGCGCTCCCAAAACTTTTGTTGCAAATTCAACGGTTTTGCCAAGAAAGAAGTTTTAATTTAGAAGAGCCTGCAGACAGATTAATATTGAAAGACTAAGGACACAATATGAACAAATTTTACCTAATCCTTTTTGGAACAAGCTTAATGGGAATGGGTGGTTTAAGAATTGCCCTGTAGGCATCAATGAAATCGCCAAATGGGCAAAACAAAGTGCCTAGAAAGCAGGACTTGATATAAAACGGTTAAGGTCACAAATCATTCAACAAGGTCAACTGCGGTTACCAAATTAGCAAAGGCTGGCGCATGGGAACAAGAACTGATTAAGACAACTGGCCACAGCAACGCCGCATCGATTCGTCCATATTTCGTCGCCTAAGAAGCAACACCGCATATCAACCATTTTTGAAAATCAGGTTGTACTTATTCTTCTTCGAATTCTCAAGCCGCATAGGCTGCTTAGCATAAATTGTTCTAACTAATGTATAGAAGACATGTTAATTATGCACTAATGAGAACAATTTTATGCTAACCACCCAATGCGGCTTGAGAATTCGAAGAAGAATAAGGACAAATCAAATTTTCGAAAATGGTTGATAGGCGGTGTTGCTGCTTAGGCGACGATTTGCAGATAGACCATCAACATCACACAAATATAATTGAGAAGCTTAGGAACAAAGCTTAGCAAAGAACAGAAGGGCCAACCAATACTTTTTCAAATTCCAACACTGCTTCGGCTACATCCCTAGCTACTTGCACCATCATAGAGGAGTCAATTTCTTTGACTGTTACAAAGGAACAAATTGTGTACAATAACTGCCAAATTTCTCATTACCATTAAAATTAAAATGTTTAAATTTTTTGAATAATATTTTTTTTCTAATTTTGTTTTTTTTTTATCGAAAAAGTTGAGAGTAAATGCAGTGAGCAAGTGAAGAGCAAGAGAGCGTGATTGTAGTGAAAAGAAAAGGAAGTAGATGTTCTTGTCAGTGTAACCAGTATTCGATTGGTTCTGTATTATAAATTAGAGCATTTTTATTGGTGATTTAATAATAAGTTGCACTGTCTCTGCAAATTAAATCAACAATTAAAGAAATTGATCCTCCCACTCAAGGGGCTACTATTTTCATTTAACCAATTTATTATTGGCATCGGATATATTTTATTTACTTTTTGCATTCCATAACAGCACCTAAATTTCTCGGAATAAACTTTATTCAAGAATTTTTGAAGGAAATAACGTGATAGTAAGTAGTTTTTTTCTAGCTTCAATTTCAATTCTAGGACACCCCTAATATTAGTCAATTACGCATAATGTATTGTACACCTGTATATTTGAATTTTTGCTACAAAATTTTACAATACTTCTAGTATTAATTTATAATTTTTGCAAATCACGCCAGTCAAATCCATTTAGATCCATCACATCCATGTAGAGGACTTTTATTTTCCATTCAATTTTTAATAAATTTATCTCAGTGTTTCTTAAATTAATAAGAAGGTTCTTTAAATTTTAAACTTTTTTAAAAGGTGACATTATTCTGTGTTGGAAGTTTCTTACACGAACTGTAGAAAATGGATAGTAGCGATGAAGCAGACACGTTCCGATATCGGGAAGATTGCAAACGATGTTAAAAGCGGTTTAGTTCCTGAAAGATCAAACGGTTGATAAGAAGACGCTTACAAGAAATTCAGCGAATGGGGCCAGAAGAATATTAATATTATCCGCCAGAACATCATTTCAGCTAATTTTTATAGTGTAAAAAATTAAATCGTCAACTTTAGGCAGCAACTTAAAATTAACTGTTTAGGACAAGTTCACATAGTATAGTTTATATAATTTGGAGTAGAATTTCTTTTTTGTGTTTCATAAAGTTTGTATTGCTTCGACTGTACATGCATTCAATAAAAGAGATTGTTATTAATTAAAGTATAAAGAAATTGGCGTTCAAACAAAAACGAATTTATTTTTATTTGCAATACATTCGCAATTTATTATCTCTCTTCTGTTTTATACTTTCATTAGTTGTTATTATTGATTACGTTGTTTTTACAGGTGTTACTTGAAATCATTGAAAAATTTATGAATGAACCGTCAAATTTAGCAAAAGTGGTGCAGGTGTGGGAATAGGTTTTACATGAATTTAATCGGGTTATTGCTCGTTAAAGATGAGGCGCGAATTTTAATCGAATCGAGACAAAGCTTTTAACTTGGTTAATTTTTTAAAACAGCTTTTCCGGAGGACACCTGAACCAAGCGCTTAATTATGGATTTTAACAAACCCCTTTTTAATCCGTGTTTGGCTAAATTATTTTACGCTTGTAAGAAAAGGTTCTTTTTTTGTTCTTTCTTTTTTCATTCATCACATAAGTGGCGAGGTAAAAACGCCGAAATTTCTATTCAGCTTTCTTAATTGTATTGTATACTTTTCATGCTCCACACCTTCCTTAGTTTTCTCAATTAAGGTTCAAAACAAAGCATGTCCGAATTAATTTGCCTTACAGTGCGTTTAAACAGAAATGGTTCTGGAAATGTTTTTAATTTTTAGGCAAAAAAAAATACGAATAAAATTTTTAAGATGGTCTTACTTATTCTAAAAGACGATTGGAAACTGGTGCTCTAAATACAATATTTAGTTTATCAATTATTCAATATACGTGCACTGTTGTTGTTAAGCTGACATAAGATAAACTTTGCTAAAGGCATTAATTTTTAAATAGCCGATATTGAACGACGCGACGCCGTGAAGAAAACTAATCCAATTTAAGGTTGTTCGAAAAGTAATAAATTTATCTCGACATTTCAACAATACTTAAATACTATACCGGGTGCTTGAAAATTTATTAAACAGGAAATATCCTGAACCCTTAAAATAAAAATTTCAGAATAAATACACCCCAAATACCCATACATGTATCAAGGAAATTGAATTCTGGAGGGAATGACAGTATCCTGTTCATTCCGTTTGCGAGTCGGCGACTTCTTCAATGAACATCTCAAATTCAGCCCTTCTATATTAGTAATCTTATTGTTGAAGTAAAGCAGAAGCTTTTGAAGCAAATAGGAAATAGATGTGTTGGCAGTAAATTATTCGACTTCCTAACGCATGACCACGAAGTGGTGAACTCTCGAACTAACAGGGTTGAAGTTCATGTTTGCTCTAATTTACTATACACAAACTGTTGTGTTATTTATTGAGTTAACCGTGGTGGACGTATTTAGCAGGTTAAAGAACGATTAGTCTATCACAAAACAAACAACATAACTACTAATTCAATCGGTGTTATACCCTCAATATTAAATTTATTTCATCAATTTTTATTATGGATATTTTCCCCAACGCAACGCGAGAATTTTTTATAATACATTTTTTAACAAACAAAAACCCGAAATATCAATATTGTAACTTAATCCGTTTGACTTTGTCGTGCAGCTAACTGCTCTTTACCCTGTTAAAAGCATCCGCTGCAGGGTAATCAAATAAATAAAACCTGTTTGTTTATAGTTAATCACGACAATATATTGCAAATTGGGGCAAACAGACTTTCGACACGACAAGTTACGATACGATACGACCCCTAGAAAAAGTGTAAGATGGTATTTTTCCATTATTTTAGAAACATGTTCTCCATAGGCTAGGACACGTTACGTGTGTAGCAGGTAGGGGTATTTCAAAATCTCATGGGCTGTGAGTCATCCTGCGCGATAGACCGATTTACGTTCGGAGTGACCATTACTATCGGACTTAAAGATATTGTTATTGCTTTCGCAGCTGTCGGACGTTCTTGCTGTCTCGTGTCGTTTCGTTCCTGCGTGCTTAATTTTTTTAATTTGAGTTTGCCGTAGAATTAAATTCAAAAGCCAAGTTGAGTTGTCGGAAATTCTGAAATGCAAAATGTGTAAAATAATGCAGTGAGCGCGTGTTTTCAGTTTTCACTTATAATGACCACTTCCTACTTAGGTCGCAGATTGTTTCAAGGACACAGGCCCTGATTATTTGGAATACCTCTACACGCCGTATAGAAGAAATTTGTCAATTGTGAGTAGGCGCCATCTTGGTGCATTTGCACAGATGTGTGTCTGGGTTTTTCAGAAATGTATTTGTCTGTGTAATATCTTGTTTTATTATGTGTTGTAAAAGCTCAAAATCTTCTTTATTTATTTTATTTTTCGGTTGTGGAAATAAGCAATGAAACTACTCAAAGTACTCGTTAGCGTTCTAGATACAAAAATAACTCTTGAGAGTTACCATTTCAATCTGGCTCTGCATTTTTCCTTGACGTGTTATTTGGACAGGGTAATTGTTCCCTTTAATGACCTAACCGTTTGATCTTATTTTTTTTTAATCTTAAGCTTTTCTGCTTCATGTTTTAATTCTTCTTTAGTACTTCTACAACTTTTATGTTGAGGTTGATCTTACTATGAAATGGTCCCACTCTGAAATGGTCCCAACTCGTAGGTATTTTTATTTACTAAAGTAAGTCGGGCGTCTTTACTTTCAATGGTATAACGGTTTGACAGAAATTACATTTATTAAGACAAAATTAAGTTTGCTTAGGTAATTTCCACTATTACGATACGCTGCGCACACAACAGAATGGATGATCCTGTCAATACCCAGACATCAGATGTGACTCTCGGTGTACACGACCCTTAGACGCGTTAACGCTGAAAATATGAAGCCGCCGGAGCGGAATTCATTGAGATGCTCCTAGGCGTCTCCTGGAGAAGGTTGTGGGCCGTCCTCCGTAAAGGAGACGTTATTATTTGACTCTCCACTAGAGACGAGAAGCAGTGTTGCCACTCGACTCTCCGACATTTAATGTTGCCTGACTGCTGTTCACTTGTGACGATTCTGCGTCCCAAATGGTCGACCGAGCCCCGTGTGGCCCTTTCGCAACATCATTACAGAAGACAACATGGAATTATTTGGTGGGAAACCAACCGCTGTAGATTAGGATAGACCGCTAGAGCTGTTTTGAATCATATTTAATTTGTAAATTTTGAATTTTTTGGTTTTGTTGTGACATGTTTGTTCTAATCGACACAACATTAGCGTGTCCTTGCTGAATTGAGAAAAACCCTTTTTGAATATTGAACAAAACAATTTGGCGCCCGAGAGTACGAAGTGAGGTTGAAGTGTATTCATTACTAGCTGACCCGACAGACGTTGTCCTGTCAAAATTGCAATAATTTGTTTTTGGACAGAACGCAATATAACACAAAAGTAAATACAAATTTAATGTAATTTTATTTTAATTTAGGCTGGAATGCATTTTTCAGATTTTTCTCCAGATCTTCCCGATTTTTTTTTTCCAATTGAAAACATTCAATTGAGTTATTTTCATCCCGGGAGCACAACGAACAAAAAAAAAAAACGTAAAGGCGCAATTCGGGTCCGCGCTGTAGATTTTGACATGAATACGTCGTCGGGACAAAATCTCACTTTGGGTCCTTCGCAAGCTCTTCACAATGGCACCTGAATCAACGTTCGAACTAAACGCGTTTTCACGTTACCTACACTAATTTATAACTTTATACAACGCTAATTTTCATCCATCACAAACATGCATCTACACTAGTCCGATGACGTTACAGACGACAAACACGTACAGACATGCCCTAACCGTTGTTAACGCGTTATTAGGGCCCTATTCTTGAATAGGTGAGTCACCGATGCATCGGTGAGAGTGTGAGTTGTGACGTCACGTCGAGTAGTCGAGTATTTAATTTAAAGTAAACGCACAATCATAATCACAATCACATTACATAGTTACTCAGAGAAAAGCGTTCGTCACATACCGCTCGAGTCTGGAGTGATTGTGAAGTGCTACTAGTGTTTTTTTTTTTTCACTTGTAATTACCTGAGTGCTTCGAAACCATTGATTTGTAATACGACGTTTCAATTTTCCGATGCCCACCAGAGGGAAATTTGTCAAAAAATGAGACGAGTATTGCGTTTTAATCAACTTGAGTATTACAACAGATTGTTTCAGAAGCACGAAAGTAATTTTGTAAAATTATTTTTTCACTACTAGCTTCAGAAAACATCATTATATAATATGTGTTTGATGCTTCAAAAATTGATTTTCTCTACCTTACCTAATAATGGATTTTTCTCTCCTACTAGTAGATAATAAAAACAATATTGACAATGTTGGCATGGTTACTGCCGTACTTGATGTTTTGACTTGACATTTGCTATCATTATTAATGATAGGTGACAGCTCAACAATGTAGAACTGGGGAGTTGGAATTTCTTGCGAAATGTTAAAATTTGCGAGCTGGACCACACTAGCAACATCGTAACAAAAATAGAAATTACAGGTATTGATTTAATTTCATATGCTACTTGCTTTTCATGCATATCTTTCATGGAACCTTTCGCATTATCATGATTATAATTTGAAGAAAAGTTAAACAAATGTGCTAGTAGTGAAAAAAATAGTATATAAACCACGGTTGAGAAGCCTTTTCTTAGTCTCGCATTTATTATTGGCCAAGATGCGAAGCATCGCTCGGCTAAGAAAAATTGCTTCTCAACCTTGGTGTATAATTACTATTATTTTACTTTGCGTCCATACTGAGGCTATTACGCAATTATGTAATAGACAAAAACGGTGTTATAATAATTCAATAACAATAGTATAATTTATTTTTTTCGAATTTGGTTTTACAATTTGCAAATTATAACACCAAAAAGAGAATCATAATGATCTAAATTATAATTCTGTTTTTGCTAACTTCTCTTGTCTTAATGTTGCCTGCAATTTTGCAACTGTAATGCAATGTGACTGCGACGACGACGTTATAAACGTCAACTAATCGCGCCATATGATGTGAACCAGATGTGAACGAAAATAAACCAAAGAGAAGTAAATGACTTTCGTTCCATGATTAGATGTAAACATTGGTAAAAACAAGAATTAAAAAAAATGACAATCAAACGTGAGGTACAGCTGCATAATCAAGAGTTTCCAAATCTAACCTCCAAATCAAAAACGTCATTTAGCAGAAATACCAATTATACTGAAATACCACTCGTGTTATTCAAAAGTCCCAAAGTTATTAATTTAGCACAAATTTTCAGTTTTTCTTAATTAAATAAAGCCAAATTCGAAAAATTAGTATATTACACGCGTTCCACAAGCCGAAATTGTCGCACTCGTGCCTTTGGAGCACTCCTCGCTGCGCTCGTCGTGCCCCAAACTACTCGTGCTACAATCAACCGTCTGAAACTTGTATAATAATATACTATTTTAATATTGTCAACTACAAGTGGCTGGCAGAGGGAACAACAGCAACAGCTGTTGATGGGACTTGGCATTACTATATTGTTGGCACTTGTTTGGGGGGTGGTTTCACGCGCTTTTGGGACACGAAATTTTGGTGCCTGGTGGTGGTCAAGCTGGTAACACAAACAAGTGCACTGATGGCGCTTGCCAAACACTGTGATGCCACTATAATAATTGTGATGTTTGATGGTGTTTGTGTCTCCGGTCAGTGATTACGCGGATAAGGGGGTCCACTTGTTTGTGCGGCGGGATTTGATTCTAAACATTTTGTGGATGGGGAGATTTCACAACCTCAAAACGTCAAACTTTTGTGCAGATTTTGTGTTAAGTTTTAGAATATTTAGAACAAACGGATCGTGTTCATCCGTACCTCAATCCCTTCGTAAAAATGTGTAGAATATTTTGGTATGATCATTTTTATAGAAAATCTTGTAGTTTTTTGGGTCGTTTATCCGCCAGTCATTTATTGACGTTTCAAATTAATTCTTTTTCATAGCCGCCGTTAATGGACCTCGCAAATGTGGCCAACCGCCGCAAAATTCCCTATATTGTGAAATTTGATTATTTTGTATAAAAAGTGGCAAAGTGGAAAAAAATACTGTATGATAACTCGTTTATAAGGCATTTTGTCGCACTTACTCTTTTAGGGCACTTCTCGCTACGCTCTTCGTGCCCTAAACCCGTGCGTGCGACAAAATGCCTATTATGAATAAAGTTGTTTACACATCAAAGAATGTTCCCCAAAACGATTTGAAATTACATAAAAGTAAACAATGTGACACTAGTATTCAGCGTTGCGCTGGAAATAAAAACATTTGAAAAAGGAACATAAAGGATTATCGAATTATCACTATAATTCAAGAAATATCACTGTAATTTGATTGGTTAAAAATTTTCGAGTTGGATTGTCATAGGACGAGAGGTCAAAATATTGCCGACAATATTTTTTGCGTTTCAGATACGAGTCACACTTGTTTAGGTTCTCCAATTTGACACTTGGTTTTGACATCTTACCGGCCATCTTTACTGGTCATCCTCAGCTATAAACTCCGCCATTTTTTTAAGGTTTTGAGAATATTGTTTTTTTTTCTTAATTATTAAATTCTTTTATAGTTAAACGACGTGGTCTGCTGCAGCCTCTTCTCAAAAAAATAAAATAAAATAAAAGAGGTTACAACTTATATTATTTATGAAATAAAATAATTTCACTTTATTGAGTTTAGAAAGTATTTGAAATTGACATTAAAAAACAAGTATCATATACTCAGTGACATTAGAAGTACACCCAGTAGGAATAATTTTTTGGACGTGATTTTTTTGGCTTATCTCGAGATTGAAACGATAAGATTTACAAGAAATTTTAATAACATATAATTCGAAAAAATCAATAATGTGTTTGGTGACCCCGTAGCTGAGTACAATCCTGTACACGTCTAGGCATCTACAAAATGAGATCGTTGATGTCTGCTTGCGGCACCTCGTTCCAAGTAACTTGAACTTCGTGCCAGAGTCTGTGGAGGATGGCGCAAAGTGGACGGTCTTCTCCCCATTATCTTCTATGGGATTATCTTCACGGCAAAACATTAACGTCAATTTCTTAGAGAAAGTCCATAGTTCGACGAGCAATATGTGGACGTGCGTTGTTTTGCTGAAGAAGGACGTGTGGACGATCATCTAGATAAGTCAATAAAGTGTCAGGACGTCATCAACATAACGCGCAGCCGTCATACCATGAGATCATTTAAATTATAAATTAGAGTAGGCGGGTTCATGTTTCTCATGTTAAATTGTTTTAATTAAAAGAAAATATTCAGTGTTCTTCCCCAGCTTCAATGCAGCTCTTAGCTCTCCGTTTCATATTTTCAAATGCATTTTCCAACAGCTGAAAGGTTATAGCGTTGCATGCATTAAAAATTGCTTCTTGCAGTTCTTCAAGATTGTGTGAGTTATTTTTAAATTCGGTGTTTTTTGATACGGGAAAATGAAATAATCTAAAATTGTCAGGTCCGGATTTTGAGGCGGAAATTGAATGACACGATCATCATAAAACCATAAAACTAACACTCGCTCCGCTACAACACCCTAACATCACGAAATCTTGCCACACACAATTTTTGATAATCTGCAGGAAAATTGGGGTAGGTATTTCGCAAAGCCTTTAACACAGCGATCTATAGAATACTTCCATTCACCATTCTGCCGTTTTTTAAAGTCACTTTGACACCTTTGACATTCAAATATTAAACCAAATTGCCACTAGTTAGTAGTGCCAACCTAATTTAAATTTCACAGCCTACTCTAATTTATAATTTAAATGATCGCATGGTACTGCCTCAAATAAACACAAGGGGTGATCGGCTTTCATTGGAAATGTCCCCCCAAACAATTACTCCAAAAGTCCTGTGCACATGCCTCTCAACAGCAAATCCAATATCACGTCGCTCTCCACAACGGCGGCTTACCCTCCGATGGCCATCATGCGTGCCTAGGCAGAATCGCGATTCTTCGCTGAATACGACATTATGCCATTTTGCTTCCCAACGCTGCCGTTCTCTGCATCAGTGCAAACGTTGACGATAGTGTTCCGCAGTGAAAGGAAGCACTAATCGTGGACCGTACGAAAAAAGTCCAAAAGCTCGAATGCGGCGATATAATGTTGGTATACAAACAACTCGACCTTCTTCTCCAAACCATTGGTCACCGACTTGGCGCGTAGTAGCAAAACGGTCTCACAGAGCTAGTTGTCTGAAGCGCCTATTTTGACGCTCTGTGGTAGGCCCCGGTTGACGTGTCGGTCTGTTTTGTGTTCTCTACCTTCTTCTGTCCACACATTACCGTCATCGAAGGCGGGCAATTTCGCGATAGAACAAACCAACTTCTCGAAAGGCAATAATTCTACCCTTGTCCAAATCACTAAGATGGTGATATTGTTGATGCATTTTGTTATGCTTAACACAAGTAGGCGGAGACACAACAATTTAAAATACCTGTACTTATCAGCTTTCATACATCGCTTTCTTCAAAAAACTAACATATTAATGTTTTTTTTTTTTTCAAAAACTGGCAAATATAAAACGTTGCAATGGTCATCATAACAATGTTTAAATATAATCATTCTGTTGTCAAAAAGACCATCCCAGGAAATTATTCTGTCTCGGTGTAACACTTCTAATGTCACTGAGTATATAAACCGCAGCAACACAAGTTTACGTAACGTTCTTTGAGAGGTTGCTGCTTTTTTTGTGTTATCCCATTTATATCATCACTTGAAACTTGACACTTTAGGGTTGTTACAGTAAATAAACGATAACTAGGGTGATTGTGGTGGGTTATTGTAGTTATTATACCAGAGGTTTACAGAAGTTCCTTTTATTCTGTTATTATTCAGTTTTGGTCTGAAACGTACTTAGATTTTTTGTTTGTTTTAAAGTAAGTACGAATCTCACATTTACAGGAAGCTAACCTTATAATATGAGAATACCCTGTATTTTAGTGTCCTCAAACTTTCGACACGCAGTGTAGGTCTGATAATAATCTTAATGACAACTGTGAAACGGTGTAAATGTCATTAGATCCTGTATATTTGTTCTAATAGTTACTAATTCCAATTAAGAAGTTTATTAGTGGCAATCGAAGTGGTAAAATTGGGTGATAACGCAAATTGGCGTATTATTACTCATGTGTATAATATATCGATACATATAAAAAGCGAGAAGAGATATGAAAATCTTGTCGATGGCATAAAAATGCTGAGAATAATATTATTTTGAAGAGTCGATCTTGAGATGCACTCTGGGCCTTGATCGGACCCTCGAGGCCTATATGTTTAGACAGTGAAAAAGTGGCGGCGCGTTTTCAATTTATGGTATTGGTTCGAATCAATACTTGGGTAATATATGTAAACGATTCGGACCGAGAGGTCAGGTAATCTTACCGAGAGTTTATTGCTTGGTAGCAGTCGAACTTCACACAATTTGTTGATACGTATTTCATTCTTGGTCCAGAATAAATCTCATCGTCTACAAACCAGAACAAATAGGTGTGTTCAGGAAGTTGTAATTAAATCGAGATTAACTAGCTTATGGTTAACGTATTAAGCAATTTAATGTCATTAGAATGTTATACGATGTGGAGAATCTATGATTTGGTGTGGTTGTTGTCGGTTTGTAGATTTGCTTCCAAATGGGCCGTTTTCGACGTGAATAATGGGCGCGTTAACGGCCGGAATCCGGTGTTCGTGCCCTGCAGCTCCGAATCCTGGCCAATCTCCTTTGAATGCCCAGGGGTCACACTGGACCGGATTTTTTATCCTGGGAGAATACGCTTCGTCTTGTGAGAATGGAGTTGAATAAATAAGCATTCTATTCTTTTATCTACTTCTTTTTTAACTTTTTTTAATTGAATATTTGAGATTTCTGACATTGTTTCCTTAAACCTATTATAAAAATTGTGAACTATAAAAGCACGAGAATAAGATCGTTAGCGTGAATTCTGCACCGATTGAAAATATCTGAATAAAGTTATAAAATTGTTTATAAAATAAAGTAGTTTGCAAGAGATAAAATTCTTTCCTAAGTCTATAGCCGACAAATATTTGCGTATATCCAGAAGAAGTAAAAACGGAAAATCTATCTACAAATATTGCCTTATATACCTACCTCAAACAAAAAAACCGTCAACATAATAAAAATTGTTCCAGTCGTTTTGAGTTGGTGGAATATCAACAAAAACAAAAGCATAGTTTTAACTAGAAGGAACAAGCTGGTGATGGTAATTTTACTAAATTCAATTTTATTGTTAGTTTTGAAATACATATACAGGGTGATTCACGAAGTTACGCAAATATTTAAACTGGGGTTGGCATACTTCTAATAGATTGACTTGGCAATAAAAATTTTTTCCATCAACCCAAAAAAATATGTTTTTCCGGAGCTCATTTTGAGGCGGTTTTTACCGCTGTATTAATATTAGATTTTTATTGTAATTTTATATCGTAAGTTTTTTCTGTAGTTCTAAATTTAGTTGTGGTTATTTGCCCCTCAAAGGTCAGTACACCCTGAAGTGTGAAATAGAAGACGTTTCTTAGTTTCGACTCTTACTTAACCATCACTAAAAAAACACCCGACGATCGGGGCTCAGGGGAGTTCACCCCTTCTGCTCGGGGCCCCCTTTGCACCCCTTTTGACAATATTTGTGCATGCAAATCTTACTTTGAATTCACAAAAATTGCTCTAAATGTCCCCCATTGTCAATGCAGGCACGGGCGCTACTCACGCACTCGCTCAAAAACCCGCATTTGAAGTTCTTCTACTGTATTCAGAGGCTCCGTGTGCACAAGCTGTTTTATGTTGCCCCACACAAAAAAATCACATTTATTTAAATTTCTTACAATACACCTTTCCTGGAAATTATTTTCTAACTAACTAACTAACTAAAAAATTTTAAATATTGTGCTGTTCACCTGCTGTTCACCTGTTCACCATCGTGGTAAAATATGGTATTTTGGCAAATTAATTTCTGTTCGGAAATAGCACACTGTACAACTACAACAGTTTTGGAGATATGTGGAGATTTATCATCAAGGCATATTTAGACTATAAGTTTGTAAAATTCAATCAAAGAACTTTGTGAATCATTGTGTCGAGTCCCCGTGTCATGTGCTTCAAAAAGTGTCATAATTACCGAAGTATGTACCGTGGACTCGGATTAGCGCACACGGAAGATGTGTTAGCTTCATCCGCGGTACCGTTGGAAATCGTTTCCAGCGGGCTCGATTGGTTGATGGAAATGGTGAGGTAGCTCTCCTTGAGAGTGTTTCTCACCAATGAGCTGCCGTTGGAAAGTGTACGGCGCACATATGACGCTTGGAGTTTGGTCAGACGTCCCAACAGCGGAGGAGTTTTCGTCACCTGGGGCGAAGAGTCGGTTGGGGTAACGAAAATCAAGTTGAAAGATTTTTCTCAGGATTTTTCTTTCTCATGACGCTACTTGTTGAAGGTGGTGTCGTGAAAGAGAGGCCAAGATTGGAGCTTTGAAGTCGAATAGGGGTCCTATGAACGTTTTGTAGCTGTTGCGGTGGAGCAACCCCTTGTACCTGAAATTATAGACGCTTTCTTTCTTACCTTCGTGAGAGTATTTTTCAAGTCAGGTTGAAGTGTACCTGACTTGTGAAATATCACCCCCAGATATTGAACAGAATCTTTTAAAGGGATTTGATCCCCGTAGAGTGTCACACGCGCGAAACGAGGCTCAAATTTTTCCGACGCGTGATGTATTTCGTGTCGAAAAAGAACGACGGTAGATTTCTCCGGGTTCGGCTTGATTCGCCACTTAGACGCCCACTCCTCGATGTGGTCCAGGACCTTCAGGGCCGCCCTGGCTTTAACTACTCCCGCCCAGAGGGCCGTGTCATCGGCGAATTATAGGGTTTTGGACGTGTCGTTGACCACCGCCGGGATGTGATCAAGAAGAGCAATGGCGAAAGGACCGATCCTTGAGGGACTCCAGATCCTATGTTAATGATGGGGTCGGAATGCTCCTTCCTTCCTTCTCACTCGGACGGTCAGAGTTTAGGAACCGAGAGATGTCGGTCTGGAGGACCACCATGGGGTCGAGGATGGTTCGATCGGCTCGAAAGCCAAACTGAGTTTCAGGAAAAATATTTTCAGCCTCGCAAACGTATCTTAGCGTTTCGGTGATAATTCTTTCAAATAGTTTACCTAATGAGCTGAAGAGTGTTATGTGGCGATAGGACTGCCGCCTTCTGAACTTTTCGCGGAACTCTTCGACTTTGTTCCGGTAAGCATTGTCGAAGAGTGGGTCTTCGGGAAGCTTTCCGAAAAGTGCTCTGCGAAAGCGGTCGCCTTTTCTCTGTTCGTCACGAAGAAGGCCTTTCCGACCTTCAACGGATGACGAAGAGCCGATTTTTGACCGGTAAAAATTTTGAATTGTGTGTGTCGCGGTGCTTGAGTTCCGACCACGCCTCGAACCATTTTTTCTCGCGGAAAAGATTGATGTCTCTTCGGATTTTCGCGTTGAGCCGGTTCCACTCTGTTTTCGTTCGTGGATCGTGGGTACGCACGTACTCACGATACACCATCCTCTTTAGTCTGATATCTGCCACGATTTCTGGAGGAAGCATTTTTCGATTAATGTCAATGACCCGGAGTGTTGTCAATGAAAGAGGAATAAATGATGTTGAAATGATGTTGGGTAGGTCATTGACTTGTTCGTTGATACGCCAGGTGTTCGGCGTCTGTGTCATTTGAGGCAGCCGCCGACTGATGCATTCTCGGAATCCGCTTAAGTTTTTTTTTTGATGTCACGTATTCGGATAACCTTTGGAGTTTCGGTGGCGGGATTGTTTGATGTTAATTCCTCCAAGATCGGTAGATGATAGTGTTGTATGGAGTGAATTCGCGACCGGATTCTCGTTAGTGTAGTGATTAATTTTAAGTTTTAGCATAGGTTAAATAAGTGTAGATTTAAACACCACGCGCCCTGTTGCGGCATAGCATGAGGTTGCAACAGAGAGCGAGCGTGCTATAGTAGCGGAAGTCGAGCGGTAAATGGCGCCAGCCGCCCGGTTTACCTTTATACTGTATACCGCCCGGCCCTCCCACTTCCGCGCTCTCACGATTCCGCGTTTTTTACGCTTAGAGTCGCGAGTGGTTAGTTATAAGTAGTGTAATAGTGTAGTTTAGTGCTCGCGCTATTAGGATAATATGTTAGTTTTAAGTAGATTTAGGTTTATTAAATGTAAGTTTTTAATAAAAATAGGCTGCAGCCAATCAGAAAGCAGGACGCCAACTGCGATCAGGTTTTTCCCGGTCGCAGGTATAAATTCATGTCACTTTCTGGTTGGAAAGCAGTTCTATTCAGCCCTCGAAAGAGGTGTTTGAATAAAAGCACGTAAAACCCATCTATTGTCTTCTTGGCTAAAACTAGTCGACCCAAAAACCCTGCTGGTCCGGTGGACCACTACGTCGAGGCGCACAGCACCAGGTCGAGCATCCGCTCTCACCGACAACCTTCTTCGACGTCGGTCTATGTCTCCGGCAACGTTTTCACCACCGAGGAGTCGCGGACCCCATCCGTGACCTGGAGGAAACCTTGTTCCTACGACAATAGGAAGTAATTGTTGTACCGATTTTCGAATTTTAGTCATCAAATCGTGAATTAGAATATGATTAATAATGGAAGAACCTTGGTGATTAATGAAAGTTGGACTGCAATTGGGGATTCGGAAGAGTGGCAAGCACTGGAGTGCATCGTTGAGAATTTGACCATTTGGATTAGACGCTGTGTCTCCAAAGTCAGTATGTTTCGAATTGAAGTCTCCTAGAATAATTGAATTTTGAAATTGGGCGACATAAAGACGTGACTTTGGTGGGTTATAGAAGCTGAAGATCAGGAAAATGCTTCTCTCGATATTTACTTCGGCCGCAATGCACTCAGTGCTGCGAAATTCTAGGGGAAGTTCGTGCTGTCTGTAACCGAGATTGTTTCTGATTAGAAGGGCGACTGCTCTATAATTGGGACCAAGGTCGGAGTCTTAAACTTTGTGCAGGGCGTTGTAGCCAAGAAAATTGGGGAGTTTTGACGCTTCGACTATTCCGTCTGATCGAAGGAAGTTGTCGACGGCTGACTTTTTGCGGCGGATGCCGCAGCAGTTTACAGTGACCAATCTTACCACCATTAGCCACTGCCCTGCACTGAGATGTGCAAGCTGTTGCCAGAGAAGCTGACCAGGGACCAGGTCTTGATTTGGTCCCTGATGGTCGTCCTCTCTTGCCAGGAGTTGAGAAGGACGGTTATGAAAATGCGGATGAAACTATCCGCATGCAGGGCATCGCTGGGATGAAACGGGGAGGGAACGGGTTGGTCAAGGCTGACCAATCTTTTGGGGCATTTCAGAGAAAAGGCCAGATGGTGGCCGGAACAATTGACGCAGCGAAGGACGTTACTGCGAAGATCGGAAAACGGTGGGATTCGCCAAATTTGGGGCATTTAATTGCCTTTGAAGGACAATTTTCTTGAGTATGCCCAACTGCTTGACAGCCGGAATATACTGCAGGATTTGGGAACGGAATTTTGGAAAAGAACTAGACCACGTCGAAGGAGCAAATCCAACGTTTTTTGGTCCTTTATGATCAGCCTAAAGAGACGAGTAGGCTGATCGGTGGCTCTGGAGGTGATCCTCCAGGTCCGCTCGATGTGGAGTCTTGCCTCACGGCACGCCTCTTGGACATCAAGCACCACACACATTTGAAGATGTTGGGGGGAGGGAGCCAGGGTGGTGGAGAAAGTGGCGCAGTTGTCCCTGTAGATATTCAGGGGCGCCACCTTGATGGCCGAGCTTTCAAGGTGTTGGCCAGCGCTTTCGTGGAACCAAAGTTGGTTGGCAACGAAGTTATCTTGAATTTTGAGAGTTGCCGCGAAGGACCGGGTTGAGGGGAGCGTTGGGAAACTGACGGTTGGCCACTTCTCACAGGTGCGCTCGCTAAAAACTGATTCCCTTTTCTGCCGCTGTCGCTACTTTTTGATTCGCCGCCGCTTCTGGCAGCTGCCGACGAGTCGCGCCTCGATGGAGCGATGCTGCTGTGGGCTTCGTGAGAAGCGGACGATCTCTGTTCCGCCTCTTGGTGTTCTTGAGTGAGGGATTGATCCTCTTTCTTCCCTTCTTATCCAGGCGGGTGATAGCGTTGAGGATGATGTCGACGGTCTCTTCCTGGGTCCCTGCGGAGGAGATACTCTCCTGCAGTGACCTGACGCTTCTCGCAGGGCTAGCTTCCCTGGAGTTGTCGTCAGAAGCCCTGCTGGGGGGTGACCTGGTGGACCCCACGGCTCTCGTCATCGACTTGGTGGTAACGCCCAGGGCCGGAAACTCCCCCCGATCATGGAGTTCCACGAGGGAAGGAGAGGATGTTAGGTTCTTCTTTTTTCTGGAACCAGAGAGGGAATCCGGGGCTGCGTTTGGGGGCGACCCACGGTCAGAGAATTCCTTCCCTCCTCTTCTTTCCCGGGAAGAGTTCGGGGAAGAGCTGGGTCGTTTCGACCCTCCCGCCATCACTGAACTGCGCAAGCAAACAAACACTGGCTTCGCACTGCACTCGCGGTCACGTCTTTGACAGTTTTTTTGTGTGTTCTGTGTAGTGCAGTTTTAAGGTTGTGATGTCGTCGAGTGAAAGTGTCTTTTTGTCCAAAAAAATTCAAACAAAGCTCATAGAAATCTACCGAAAGCATCCGGCTTTATGGAAAATCAAAAGCAAAGAATACATGAGCAGAAATTCAAAGAACAATAGCTACAATGCACTTGTAAAATACAGTAAATCATTTCATCCAGCTGCCGACAAAAATTTTGTTACCAGAAGAATACAAAATATGAGAGGAGCCTTTCGAGGAGATGAAGAATGTGGAGGCTTTCCGATGATCAGGCTCAGGCAGTGATGACTTTTATGGCACTTTATTGCACAAAACTTTCGTCAAGTCGAAATTCCACGGATACGGTTAGACCTCCGGGTGAATCTGCAGTTTTGCGGAGACGGAGATGCGGTATTGATTGTGGCGGATCAATCTGATTTAGTGATTTGTTGTCTAATGGCCAGCATTGTGTTGATTTCCTGTGTCATAAGTGCTCCCAAAAGTGTCATAATTACCCAGATTACAATTTGACAATTGTGGAGATGTATAGACTTTTAAATTCTTGACTATGCTCATGCCACCAATTTCAATAATTTTTCTATAATTTTCCTTTATTTAGGTGTAATCTGTCTAATTTTTAAAGTACCTACCGATTCAAGCTGCTCCCTCGGCAATATGACTGATGCAGAAAGAAATTTTGTCTTCGATTTTTCGAAAACACTTCACTGTTGCCAAGTTGTCAAGGAACTGAAACAACGTAGAAAATGAATTTACAATTTTCTATTATTACCTTTATAGTCGAAGCGGCAGTTATTAGATAAAAGTAAAATTAGTAGGAGATCAAATTCTTATTTACTGTCAATTTATTAAAGAATGAAGTCTAACACAGATAAAACCTTGATATTTAACTTTGGTAACATCAAAAAGAAATGTTTGTGTGCTGAAATTCTGTAGAATTTTTGTCTAGAAATACAATTACATATATGAAAATGCGAAACTGTAATATTGGGAAACAGGGAGACTCAGAGGTCATAAAACTGTGAAAGAAAGAAAATGTGAAACCATAAAACTGTTAAATTATTATGGAATGAGAGTACAACTCTACGCTGAGTCCACGAGACATTGATTCTATGAGGCTATGAAACAATGCAATTATGAAACTATAAAACTATGAAACTCTTGTAGACTATAAAAAGTACTCAAAAAGAATAAGGGGATGGTCTTACCAAGAAGAAGAGGGAGACAAGCTGTTAAAGATATCTCGAAGGGGCATTATTGGAAAGAGAACTAAACGCAAAAATTTGGAATAATAGAATGTTATGGAAACAGAAAAAACAAACCTAACGGGGTAACATTCATATGAAAAAGAGAACAAGAAAATTTAAAAATGTAGAAATAGTTCCATTAAAAATAAAGTTAGTGCTATTTCTGGCCATATAAAAATTCGTCAGTAAATTCTTAATTAAAAAGACGAGCTTCAATAGTGAGAGAAAATTAACTATCTCAGAATCTTATCTACCCTATCATTACAAATGAACTATTTTGTCCAAAGCTGAAGCTAAATCAATAAGTACTTTATTACTCTTTGTCTCGACTCCTTTTTAAAGTTTATATAATTTTAATATTTGATTCTCACTGCCAGCATTTCCAGAGTGCAATCTAGAAATCAAATTTCCACAAAAGTACATTTAAGTCATAATAAGATCTGTAGTCCTATTATTATTTTTTCTTCCTTTACAAAACTTAAGAGGATTATGATGATTTGATAGAAAAACTTCTCCAGATACATCTTTAAATCTCTTTTCTGGAGTGACAAAAAATTATATTGTGCAAAATTGAAGTGGTCTTTGGCTGAAACTTCCAATAGCTTCCTTAAAAATAATTTCATTTCATCGGTAGAAACTTTTCGAAATGAGTATTGTCTTGAAAGCAAAGCCTCGCTTTATTTTACGCTGGAAAAGATCAAGTGAAACTCAATTCAAATCTGGAAAATAGGAGATTAAGTATTCATTGTGTTCAGATCCTTTTGCATCGATTCCTTCACGGGGTCATAAAAAGAGAGATCTATTTGTAGTTAAATTTTACTGCAATTCTCTCATACTATTTCCGCACTCGACTCCTATCTCCTTTTTTATCTAGGACGATAGTTAGATTCTCCAACTTACAAGAGGTTCATTTTGGAGTTTATATCGTTATTTACGAATTTCAAGTCAATATCGATATTAAATTTATCAATTTGTAGTTTTGTTACAGCAGTTTATTTTACGAGCTCTGCAAAGACAACATTGTACTGAATAAATATATTGAAACAACAGAAAATGCTCGTTTTGGTAAAATAGTAAGCGTGTTGCTTCTGTAAATGTTGAATTTATTAGCTCTATGATTGTTATGGGTAATATAAAAACTCCTCTAATTAAATGTTCCAGTTAACATTGCTACCAAAAAAGGCTACGCTCCACGTTCAACAACAGAGTGAAACAGAAATATAGTCACCCCGTATTAGACGCGATCGAATAGGACTTTAATGTCATTTTACACGTTCCACTTAAAAAAAGAACAATTAAATTTCACGTACGAAATGTTAATCCAAGTAAAGAAAATTAGAATTGCAACCGCTTTCTCTAAAGCGACTCGGGTTTTGTTTTGTCGTTTAAGGTGTGAAACTGACAATAATATACCTGACGTTTGCTTTGAATTTTTAAAATTAAGAATGCCACATGATTGTATTTGAATTAAGCAATGTTGGCACCCTAAGAAATTAAATCTATGACCAACGCAACAAAATATTTTTCAAACAATTATGGTCACCCCGTATTATTATCACTTCCGTTGTAACCTGTTGGGACAGCTATTGTTATGTTTTTTATTCATTGTTCATAACATGCATTCTTTCCCACTCAACGTTCAGCAACAAAATGCGCTCCAGTGCACTGATATCCCACAATCGACCGAACGAACGGTTCACGCTCTCAGTCGTAATTTGGCGCTGAAAACACAGTTGTTCCACAATATACGTTTCAACTGCTCTCGTCGTTCATTAAGGCTCTTGTCGTGTACTTGTCTTTTGCTATTTGATTTAGTAGCAACGTAAGTGGATTTATGTTTTCTACCCCAGCAACATACAGGCAACATTTTGTTCAACTCTGAGGCCGCTTCACTTCCGGATAAGGTATATCGTCACCAGAAGGTCAAGCTGCTCGAGTGGCCCTTATGTGTGGGGCTAGTCCGTGCTGTCTATTCGCGGTTCTGCCGCAACGTACAAACTGGTTATCTCGGCTTTGGACGACCTCAAACCCTTGCTGGTTTCCCAGAAGGTCGCGTGCCAACAAATGTTTGATGACTGAACGGTCGTCTCCCGTTCACTCATTTTCTTCCTTTCGAACACCGCTCTGTGGGCTTTCGAACAGGACATGGCCACCATTCAGGCTATGTTGCAAGACTTGACTGACCGCCAGAAACTCCCCCGAAGAAGACGATTACAACGATGACGAGGTCCACGATGGACGAGGTCCACGACTGTCGGACGACTGAACAACAACTGGCTACACCACCAGGACAACAGCGCATCGAACAACAAGGAATTGATAGTCAAAAGCAAAATCTTTCTGATTGATCTCTCCTTCGACTCATTCTTTCGGATGATCCACTCCAATGTACTTGTGGTCGTCGTGCGGAGCCCATCGATCTTCGCCGAGAACTTTTTAAACACTAGTGTGGCCCAGCGATTGCTTGCCATTCCTTCATCCGCTACCCACTTCGAGGACGAGTCGACGAGGAGCTCTTCAGAACACCCTCATACAAGTCTCCGCCTAAAAAAACAAACTCTAACGCCCGTCAAGCCCTTTCGTTTCGACCTTCAGGAAATACCTCTATAAGGGAGAATCGTAAGTGAGTGAGTGAATCCAAGGAGGCTAATTTCTTCAACAAAAGAAAGTCCGCCCCAGTGAGACCCAGTCGTTCCTGACTCGGCTCTGAAGCTCAGAGGGACACGGCTTGTAGTTAAACAAGTACTTGAGACCGAAAAAGTTCCGTTTACTGAACCACTTGAAGGTCCCACAGTTTCTCCAAAAGGCGATTACCTAGTTAAGCTAGATTAGTCACAAGCTTACTTTCACATCCCGATTTGGCCGTCTCACCGGAGATTCCTTTCTATGATTCACAGAGGGGTCGTTTACTAAATGGCTTGCCTACTGTTCGACCTAGCCACCGCCCCACTCGCATTCGCTCGTATTTCAAATTGGGTGGCGAGTCGATTCCGCAGTTCAGACGTCAGCGGACCTCATGTTTATACCTCCAAAACTTACAAAAGGAGTACTCGAATCCCAAAAATGGCATTGGCTTCAGGTGAAAATAATTGTCCTAAAATTGAACTTCGCAGCCTCTGTGGTTCTTTTGGGCCGGCTTCGCTCTCGTCAACTTCAGAGAGTCAGTAATCTTCTTCCGGCTCACTTTCCGCAACAGCTCTTTCCCATACCCTCTTGTACTCTGAGCGATGTTCAGGTTACACCAGGCCGCGGAAATCTTTCTAACCACAGACGCATCAGATGTGGGCTGGGGATCGCAAGCGGAGGACAGGTCCATAAGAAGAAAGTGGGTCCCTTAGCAAAGAAGATGGCACATTAACCGCAAAGAACTCTTTGGTGTTACTACAGTCGGACAACAGATCGGTAGTAGCACACATACGAAACCAAGGAGGGACAATGGCACCATCTGCCACTCAGGT
Organism: Diaperis boleti; assembly: GCA_963583935.1. NCBI lineage: Eukaryota > Metazoa > Arthropoda > Insecta > Coleoptera > Tenebrionidae > Diaperis > Diaperis boleti. The sequence goes on along the minus strand of OY757247.1, from coordinate 24,186,417 downwards.
CCTAGAACTGGCCCAGGGGATGAACATTCACATTTCGGCCCATGACCCTGACGGAGTTTACAACGATATAGCGGACAGTTTACTGCGAGGAAAGCCTTTGGCAGACTGGCACCTTTGCGAAGAAATGGCACACCGACTTTTTGCGAAATGGGGTACCCTTCAGATCGACCTCTTTACAACAGAGAAATTCCGAGTGGTTCCAGCCTATGTGTCCTGTGACGCGAGGTCAGTTCTCTTTACGGACGCCTTCAGTCGGAATTGGAATTACTCCCTGGAGTGGGTATTTCTGCCCCCATTCTTCAGTCCTCCGTTTGGGAGAAGGTATTTTGAAGAGCCGACCTCAAAGCCCGGGCGATCGCGCCGCTATTTCAACTTCCAGCATCTCCCGATAGCCTTCTCTTACCTCGTGCAAAGGACATTTGGAGGCCTGGAGAATACGGGGTGGGCGAAATGCTTAAGCAATTGGTCCCTCGAGGATCAAACACTCCTGGAAAGTGCTACGCGGAAATCGTCGAGGTGGCCACCTGTCGAGGTGGCTCGCTATCTCGGGCACCTACATGCGGTGAAGAAATTGGCGCCTAACACAATCAAGCTTCATAAATGGGTTAGCACTACCCTCACAAATCTACAGTCGAGCGAGACTGTTTCTTCTCACCCCACTGGGTGACCACTGGGTTTAACCAATGTTAAACATTATGCTGAAACCCATAGATCTGTCTAAACCTCCACCAGCTCGTAAATTTACTTGGAACTTCGAGCTTCTACCGTCTTGAATGCGCCAGAAGGGAATCGAAGAGGAGAGTTTATTCCAAGTGTCCCGCCGCCTCGCTACTCCTTTTGCTTGCTTCCGGCCGAAGGATTCATGGTGAATAATGCCCACATAATTTTTTTACCAGAGTTTGGCTTTAAAACAGGTACAAGCTCTTTTCGACAGTTGGACAGCTGTCACGAGTATCGGAGCGAGCATCAGACCCCATGTTCTGGATTTAGCTCTTACTCAAACTCTCAGTAGGAAAAAGAAAAGTCCAGGGGCAACTGAACCACCTGTTCATTACGTGTAGAGGTCGGGTAGAGACTGCTTCGCGCGCCAGTATTGCTGGATAGATTAAAACAGCCTTCACCGCCGCGGGAATTTTGTTTCCACCAGGGAGTGTGCGATCGGGGGTTGCATCTGCTTGGTTTGAGAATAATCTCCCTCTGGATTCAATTCTAAAAAATTGACTCTGACGCAGGCAGGAAAATTTTGACCAATTTTATTAGAAGGAGGTACCACGAGTAATTAATCCGAATTGTACCCTGTTATTGATATTTCCTCCAATGGGAATCTTTACAGCTTTCCCACATCGTCAGAAGCCAAACACGTCTTATACATAATTATATAACAGATTCTAAGACTTCATAATACTAATTTATCGTAAACACCATTAACAAACTATGAATAAGCAATCAACATAACCTGACTAGTGCTCAAGACATCCTGTCTCGGTCTGCCTGGGGAATTTCCCTGCACTCTGCCCTAATCCCCACTCTTGATTACCTCAGGCATGCGCGATATATCAGCCGCAATAACACGGCCGGACTGACGAGTTACTCGTTCTCGAGATAGCGATCCACGCAAAACTTTTTCATTCTCAACTTTCATATCAATAAAACAATCTAACTCAATTTTCAACAACCAGGGCTCAACCCTCACAAACTATTCAACATTATTTGTTCAACGTTTGGATCTCCACAATATCTGTGCAAGATTTTCAAAACAATTGTCATAATAATCATCATTTTCAAACCAACTGTCGCAATAAGCTCACCACTTGTCATCACGTGGTTTCAGAGCAAATTACCAGAAGGAATCTCGGACAGTAAACAAAATCATAGCAATCTCATCAACACACCTGTCTCGTTAAGCTCACCATCTGCCATCGCGTGGTTACAGAACACCAAGTGGATCTCGGGCAGACTTTCAACATTACTTTACAATTGTTTCAACATCACTTTACAATTCGTTCAACATCACTTTACAATAAATTCAAATGGACCAACAAAACTCTACTTCTAACAATAAACACAAACAAGCCAACAACACTCTTTTCACTGCTAACAACAATACTCAGACTACATTCAAGCAGCCACCACACAATGACAGCATTTTTGTCTTGGTTTTATAGAGCACCCGTAGGTACCATTCGGTCCCAAGCTCCCCTACTTTAGATTTGTTACTGAACTACTGCCTACAACCGCTTCAAAATATCAATCAATACATTTCTTTAACTGTAGGCGTTTGTCAACCTTCCGAAAAATATCTCGAAGCATTTTACGATTCTTCGAAAAGACCAACATCTTTCTTTCCCACATTGTTTATTGAACTTTTCGAGCCGATACTATAAAAATAACTTCACATCACATCATTCTGTCACGTACGATCTTCAAAATCTGTCCGTTCCTGGATTTATCACCCATCAAATTACTGTACTGGAATAAGACAATTACCAATTCGCCAATCTGTTTTACCACAAACCCTTGAATTCAACCCTTTTTCAATCTGCATCATTACGTCCGTCCTTCGAACTTCGTCTCGGCTTTCCTGATAGTCAACACTCTACTTATCGCTTCCACAATTTTATTCAGATTTCAAGTACTATGAGCCGATTTCGCCACTGACGTACCTACACCTGAGCCTCTTTGGGTTTACAATCCGACTTTTAACAATTAATTTATCTTAAACACCATTAACAAACTATGAGTAAGCAATCAACATAAATAACCTGACTAGTGCTCAAGACATTCTGTCTCGGTATGCCTGGGGATTTCACTGCAGTCTGCCCTAATCCCCACTCTTGACCACCTCAGGCATGCGCGATATATCAACAGCGCTAACATATAGGTCAAGCAGACATGAATCTCCCAAAGGGTAAAAAACGATACAATGTGGTGATAAAGTAAGGAACAAAATTTATAATTGCGTTGGACAGGTCAATTTTATTTTAGCCACCTTATGATATCAAAATTTTACTTATGTATTTTTGCACAATGACGTCATTATTGTTTTTTTTTCAATGACAACCAATGATGACGTCAACTGTTTTTTATAGATGGTCCAACTACTTACATGATGGTGTAAAAAAATTAGTACCTTAGATAACTATTTTTTTGAGAAAAAATAATACATAGTTACCCAACGGGTAAAGAAAGTTTGGTAATTTCCATTGGGTATCCGAAATATTATTAACATTATTGAACGTGTGCGCACCATGATACAAAACGACAAATTGTATGAAATTGGTCCCATAAAAAGTTACCGATAAAACGTATGCTTTTGTTTTACAAAGGGAGTTCAAGAATTGTGACGCTGGGTGTAAAATGAGAATTTTTATTTGTTTTCACATTTACAGGTCTATTTAAGAAAAATGGGGGGCGTCTTATATGAAAATGTCTTTGGCAATTCGATGTCTATACATTAAATTTAAGTCGACAAAATATTTTTAAAATATTATAAGCAGGCAAGCAGTAAAGTCATTCTAAACCTTTAAATGTGAAATTTACCGATAAAATAGCCGTAAGTCATAGATTACAAACGTCTGTAAGTGCAGTTTCGAATCAGGCAAAGCTACATTTACTGCTTCCAGTTATTCAAGATTCAACTCCAGAGTTTTTGTGTTTTACGATAGGTGACTCAATTGTCGGAAAATTGTAAGTAGCATAAAACTAGTTAGAACTACAAATTAAAAATGTTATACTATCTTGAGTGATCTGAGACTTTCTTGAATAATTGGCGTGCGCTGATTTCAAATTTATTAACTACACTGTCTTCCAGAAAAATTGGTCATTTAAGATAATAAAAGGGGAGAATGGTTCTATTCACCTAATAAAAGAAAACTTTCAAGGACGCTGGGAAGTTCATATGATGTCCCACTGTTTTTGGACTCGGAAGACTGTTTTGCTCTATATTAAAAAAAGTCCTTTCAGACAAAGTGATTAGTTAATCTTAAAAATAGTTATAATCTTCAAAAAATTTGCATTCTTTGTGAAAACCTCAATGAGATGAAATTAAATGACATGAAAATTTTTCAAACCACACGTTTTTTCAATTGAGCAACAGACAAAGTATTTTGTCTGCCATGGCAGAAAAATGGCCATTTGCCATTGTCTATTACGCTATTGACGTATACAATGTCATGTTTTTCTGGCGTTTGAAGAAAAAACTATTTTTCTTGAAGATGTTCGGGATATTAAGTTTTCTCAAATTACCGGATAAATGGTACTTTTGTGGGGACAACCCAATTATGTAATTTTTTTTCACACGTAGCTTTTCAGTCAAGTAAATAATTGAAGAAAATATTTGTAACTTGATTAAATTCATGTGGACAATTTTCGTTGAGACAGCGTGTATAATAAAAGGATATGCTGTTCGTTGGTAAGCGTATCACTTGAGAACGGCTGGACCGATTAGGGTGTTTCTTTTTGTAATGTCCAAATAAGGTTTTTATGGAAAAGTTTTTAGGAAAATAAAATTTGAGACAAGTCATAATAATTTTTGTATGCAGTCTCGAGCATAACTGAGGGTAGGACCGACATATCTGGTCGATTCTTTTTTGTTTTCCTCGTTATGCTCCCAGGATGGAAATAACTCAATTGAATCTTTTCACTTATAATACAACAAGTGGTGCGGCAATCGTTATGAGTGCGAAGCACGAATGGCATTGTCTAAAAGCAACGGCTACTAGTAAATTTGACTGCCAAAAATTACCAAAAGTTTCAAACCACGAGTTTTATTTGGTAAGACAATCCAAAGAATTTCTATTTAGTTAGTTTTTGAATGGTGAGCTTTGATCGATTTGCGTAACAACTGGGTACATGAAGTGGTCGTCAATAAACAAACAAAAATAAATTTGAAAACAGTTCGTCGAATTTAGTATTAAAAACAGTTAAAAAGAATAGCATGGCCAGTAAATAATAGATTTGGCGTAAAAACCATTGCAGAAATCCAACAATCTGTAGAATCGTCAATTTCGTGTAACACTAAGCGCTTCCAAAACTCCAAACAAAAAATTTGGTTGCAGTTTCAAAGGTTTTGTCAACAAAGAAGGTTTAATTTAGAAGAGCCTGCAGACATCAGTCAGCTAAATTTAATATTGAAAGACTATGGACACAATATGAAGAAATTATTTGGAAGACCACCGCTAATCTGTTAACAGAGAAGTATTTTATAAAAAAAAATAAAATTAAAATAGATCCGTTTGCTGGAATAGATTTTAAGAACGCGAGAGCTTCCAGATATAGTAAAAGAAAAGAATTTCAAGCACAGGCAGAAAAAAAGAAAAGTAAGCTTAGCTGCATTGACAGATTTCGAATATGTCAAGATGATTAATTCCTTTGACGAAAATACTCCTGGATTACAACTCAGATTTTTTCTAGTAGCTGCAAGAGAGCTTGCATGAAGAGGCGGAGTGGGAGCTGCTTTAACCCATCATTTAAAAAAAGAATTAGCCAACACTGGAATGCCAATTGGTCGTTTCGAATATAATTATGCAAATGGGTGATACCCAATGTCGAGGATCCGAATATTTGTCCAGTGAGGTTAGTCTCTCTTAGAATTGCATTAATCTCTTACTTAATTTCTTTCCGTCAGGCTTTTAGAAAAAATGCGTTCTAAGAAGGGACCTAATATCAAAACGGACAGATTGTTCTTGACTGAAAATCTTTTTTGGAATAAAACTAATGAGAAAGGGTGGTTTAAAAATTGCGCCGTAGGCATCAATGAAATCGCCAAATGGACAAAACAAAGTGCCGAGAAAGCAAGACTCGACATGAAAGGGATTAAAGTCACAAATCGTTCAACAAGGTCAACTGCGGTTACTAAATTAGCAAAGGCCGGCGTATCGGAACAAGAACTGATTAAGATAACTGACCACAGGAACGCCGCATCGATTCATCCATATTTATAGATAGATGATCAACATCATGCAAATATAATTGAGAAGCTTAGGAATCAGAGAACAGAAGGACCTACCAATACTTTTTCAACTTCAAACACTGCTTCGGCGGCATCCCTCGCTACTTGCACCATCACAGAGGAGTCAATTTCTTCGAATGTTACAAAGGAACAAATTGTGTACAATAACTGCCAAATTTATCATTATTATTAAAATTATTTTTTATTTTTCGATTAATGAATTTTTTCTATTTTTTTTTATCGAGAAAGTAGATAGTAAATGCGGTGAACAAGTGAAGATCAAGAGAGCCTGATTGTAGTGAAAAGAAAAGGAAGCAGCTTTTCTTGTCAGTGTAATCAGTATTTGATTGGTCTCTGTATTATAAATTAGAACATTTTCATTGGTGATTTAATAATGAGTCGATTAAAAGAAGAACAAATCGGGAAGTTCTGGGGACAAATTGGAAAAACGCATCTCAGCCTAAATTAAAATAAAATTACAGTTGTTTTTACCTTTGTGTTGTTTCGCTATGAAACTTGGACAGGACAACGTCTGTCGGGTCCGCTAGTTCAAGATAAAACAGTCAAGTAGTTAAGCAAACTAGTTACTGTGATGTAACAGATGCCGTACTTCAATTCAGTTAAGAGTGTTTATCGAAATGTACTTCGGACTGGAGACCTCTTGAAACTTACGAGTGTAATGCAGGTGTAAATCATTAAAAATGTTCATGTGTCTTTAACTTTAACGTTTTCGAACGAATTGTTTTCCCACCGTAAATCTAACTGCAACAATGCAAAACTTCTGAAGTTACCTCTTTTGCTCGATGTAAACACTCTACAACGCCTGAAACTCTACACAAAAATCTCGTTTAAAAACTCAAATTAAATATAAAACTCATTAGTGAGTATCATCGAATGTAATTAACTGTTATGAACAAAGAAATAAATTCTCCCAAATTCGAAAGAGTCGTCATAATTTTTTATAGTTAAATCAAAAAACACGAAAGTTTGATTATTTAAAAGGTTTTGCAAAAAAACGTGATCCTATTCGACGGATAGTATGGAAACTATTCATTTTATAGGTAACTAAAATTATATTTTAGATAGTTTTCACATTTTGTACATTTCGGTCATGTCGATAAAATAAGTTATTCAAGCAACTGATGATACAGGAAAACAAAAAGGATCATTATCGTGTATATTAATTAAAATGCGTTAATTAACTGCTCTACATTGAATTTATTAGTAATAGGCAATTAAAATAAATGTGGAATTTTGGAAATTAGTTGTAACGATCTGACACTTACATAATAAAGAATGATGAAAGTGACAGTTTAATCAACACTCTTGTTAACAATCAGATAAATTAATGTTTGCTAATATTATTTACAACGCCTATTATTACCGAAACTGACATTTTCACCACTGAATTCCCTGTCGGAAGGTGTCAAATTACATGTGACGATTGACAACATCTATGTAAAGTGCTAGGTGATCGTTGATTTCATTTTTCCTTTTATCATGGTAGTGATATTTTGTGGTGTTGATCGATGAAAATTAAACACCGTTGCACCGCGAGGTACGAATAAATACTGTCAAATACATTACCGTCATAATGTAGAAAAAGTCATAAAATATCCTGTAATTTTTAATATATATTGTTCGTCTAATAAGATTTTGTGTTAAATTTAAATCATTTCAAGCATTCATTTAATTCTGTGAATATAGGCGTAGAATAAGCATTGTGTTCAACACATGCAAACGTGTCCTTACACACTTGATATGACATAATTTCAATTTTTGACACTAGTTACACAATATACTATGTATTAAACGTTTTATAAAAAAAATACTGAATAATAACTTGTCAAAATTGTCAAACTTTGAAAATACATATAATAATAATAATAACATAAACATCATTTGTAATCCTGACTTCAGGGACCATCCACTAGACCGTTTTCGTGTATCAAGTTCTCTCCTCTAGAAGTCGCTTGGATCACGTTTCAGGGCAGGCAGGCCACATAACATCTTTGGTCCTAGTGAGTAGCGCCACCACCTTGCCGAGCTAAAGGTGCAAATCGGACCGGTAGTTCTTGGCGCACCTGGGAGGTCAAGCCATCTTGACTTGAGTACCGGCCGGGGTTCCTTTCGGCTAACAACCAATTAGAACCCTAGACTGTTGTTGCTACCTCAACAGGGAAAGACCCCCACGACCGGTCCCAGTCGGATAGGGACCAAAGTGAAGGTGGTGGGGTCTGGCAAAACAATTCACCCGTTGACGACTCTGGCAATGCCCATGGACGCTTTAAGTGGACCAACACTCTAAGGAATGACCTGCTCGACTGCTACGAGACGAGCGAGCCGCGGCGAAGGAGTTACATGGCAAGGATGCATGCTCGGTGGGGTGAGAAGCACCCGGAGCATCACTTTTTTGCACCACAAAAACTCCGCGACTATGTGGCCTATCTTCGTCGTATTCAATATGAGAGAGCACCTGAGCAGTTGGTGAAGTTACAGCCGGACGAGCCGGAGATCCACAACGCTGTTCCGGTAAATTTGGAGATGCCTCCGAACAGAAAGTCTCTCCACAAAATTCCACCACCCAAAACCAGCGATGTAGTTGCAGCGGACGAATCACTCGATAGGAACCTCTCTGAGGATCCAGACATCCTGCTCCTGAACGAGATGGTCTATCGAGAGGCGACAAGGCTTTCTTCTTCGGTCTCACGTGGTGAGAGCACTGAGGCTGAGAGGAAATTCGAATGTCGCCTTGAAAAGATAGACAAGAAGATAGGAACCGCTAGGCAGGATATTTCTAAAATTCAGTGTGTGATGGAATTCATCAAAGAGGTGAAACCTTTCACACCAAAAATCCAGCGCATCGCGCGTCTTTTTCGCCGGACCCATCATACACTGAATGCAACGGTGCTTGCTGTTGAGAAGCAGCACTGCATGGATAGAGTTCGCAGTTTTGTGGCTGCAAGAAAGTCCCTGGTAAGGAGTAGGCGAAGGTTGGTCGAGAACAACAAGTTCAAGACAAATCCTTCGAGGCTCTTCCAGCGGGCAAACTCTATCCCAGAGAAATTTCCGGCGGTGCAGGATGTCGAAGTCTTCTGGAGGGAAATATACGAGGGGTCGAAACCGTTGCGTGAAGACACTCCAGCCCTTGCACAATTTGAGAACTTCGTAAGAAGATCTCAATTAAGACCAGTGGTGTGCAATCCGATAACCCTGGAAGAAATTGGCGAGACCCTTAAGGGAATCAAAAATTTTGCCGCACCAGGCCCGGACGGAATTAATACCTTTTGGTGGAAGAAATTCCGAAGCACGCACAAGCGTCTGGCCAAGGTATTTAATTCCTGGCTTAATGGTGAGCGGCCCATTCCGGAGTGGGTTGTCGAGGGGCGAACCGTTTTACTACCTAAAACGGGTGATTTGTCTCGGCCTCAGAACTACCGGCCAATAACTTGCCTAAATGCGTGCTATAAGATTTTCATCAGACTCCTGTACTACCGAATATTCCACGCTATTAACCCGGTGTATTCGAAAATTTTTGAACAGCGAGGCTGTAAAAAGGGCGTGGACGGCTGCAAGGAAAACCTGTTGATCGATAGGTGCGTCACGCAGGATGCCGTCCAATATAAGCGCAACCTATCTATGGCTTGGATCGATTATCGTAAGGCATTTGACACAACATCTCATGAGCTGATTATTCACTTGCTCGAATGTCTTGCGATACCCGATACACTGGTGAGATGCATCAAACAACTGATGTCACTCTGGAAGACTCGGTTCTCGATAACATCCCGACGGGACCGAGTTCAGACAGAGTTGATATCATTCTGAAGAGGAGTATTCCAGGGAGATTCCTTGAGTCCTCTTCTGTTTTGCATCTCACTGTTGCCGCTGTCCGTAGCCTTGCGCGGTGCAGAGGGTTATAGCTGTGGTATACCCGGTAACCGGAAGCATAAGATCACGCACTTGTTTTACATGGATGACTTGAAAGTGTATGCTTCCGGAAAGCAAGAACTGACGCAGTCATTGCGCATAGTGCAGGAGTACACAGATGCTATTGGCATGGAGTTCGGTTGGGACAAATGCGCTCAGGTTCATCTCAAAAGAGGACGATGCGAGTATTTCGATGAAGATGCTCAACTCATTGACGGAAGCGTTCTGAGACATCTGAACGCCGGAAAGACTTACAAGTACTTGGGTGTGGAGCAGTGCCACATTCAAGCGTCACACGAGGTAAAAAAGTCTCTCTGCGGCAAGTACAAAAATCTACTCCGACGAATCTGGTCGTCAGAGCTTTCGGGGAAGAACAAGATTTTTGCCACAAATATGCTTGCCGTTCCGATCCTGCTCTACTCATTTGGAGCAGTTAAATGGTTAGTAGATGAGTTGAAACAGATTGATCGGGATACTCGAAAAATGATGCATCTTCAGCGCAGCTTGCATCCAAAATCGTCCAAAACCAGGGAGGCCGAGGACTTTTGAGTTTGGAGTGTCTTCATAACAGGGTAATCTTGGGTATAGCCTGTAAGATCATCCAAAGTTCATATCCCCTGTTGCTTCTTGTCAGGGATCACGAGAGGCGGGGCGTCGGGGCATTTTTGTTTAGGGCGGCACAAAGAGCAGCAGATGAACTCGGTCTTGACTTTGACGTTGAGTGAGCTCGGCCACACTCTATTTCCGAGCTCAATTTGCTCCGTCTTACAGCCCACGTCAGAATCTCTGAGCAAGATATGCTCATGAGAAGGCATATGGATAAGTCAATGCATAGTGTTTTCTTCAAGAACATTGAAAACCTTGGCTTATCCAAAAGGCATACATTTGCCTTTCTGAGATCAAGTGGACTGAAGTCTGAGACTGAGGGATTCATTTGCGCTGCACAAGATGGTGTAAAACACCTTGGTCTATCGCAGCCGCGTGATGGGTATAGAGGTGCCGAATGTGAGCTGTAGGGCTTGTCACAGCGCCCCTGAAACAGCAATGCATAATATGCATAATATTATATTGGCGGCATGCCCGGTGTATGCAGCTTCGGCCTATATCCATCGCCACAATGCGGCATTGAGAGTGTTATACTTTCATTTAAGACACCATTATGCGATAGACCAGACACCAGTGCTGCCCTATGTCCCGAACGATATTGAGTCCGTTGTGGAGAACGAAAGGTGCCGAATGTATTGGAACTTCTCGTTCTCCACCGTCAGGCAGATAACAGCGAACAAGCCTGACGTGGTTCTATTGGACCACTCCTCCAAGCAGATGTTTGTTATTAAATTTTCGGCTCCAGCTGAAAATAACATCTGCGTCAAGGAGGAGGAAAAGCGGACAAAATATCAAGACCTGCTCTTTAAACTTAGGAGGCTGTACTCAAGTTACTCAGTGAAGCTCGTCGTTTTGGTAATTGGGTGCATGGGAGGCATCAATGACTCGCTCGTCTCCAATCTGAAAATCATTCGTGCCTGCCGTAAACCGGCAGAGAACCTTGCGGCTGGAAGGCAGAAGGCGGTCATCTTGCGGTCGTTGCGTCTGCTCAGGGCACATGATTTACGGGATTCATAGTTGCTGACCTCATGGTTTTGAGGAGTGGCTATGATGTACGAACAGGACCTGACCAGCAAGAAACCTCGTGAAGGTCGGAATCACGGGGAGCTCCTTCTGGTCAATACGCAAAAAAAAATAGTAATATAGTATCTCTTTAAAGTAGTCAGTTATGATAATAACATTCAGTGTTCTGATATATATGTCGCAGGCAAAGTAGAAGATACCTACCTATATTTAAAAGACTTCTTATGCTAAATATATGATGGAACTAAATTAGAATAAAAACTTCCAACCCTTGTTGCTTATTCCCCATTTTTGGGAAGATTCCAGACTCTGTCTAGCCTCTGTAATTGAGGAAATATTAATAGAACAGAACCCATGAGACCTCAGTACAAATTCAAATTATAGTATCTTGTATTGCCGTTCGAAGAATTACAGACCCTCTCTTCCTTTCTTTCTTTTGTCCCCACCCGTATCGTTCTAGATCTGCTGCTTAGCTCCTTAAATTGCAATGAGGAATGTGGAAGCGGAAGCGGGAGAGTGTGAGCATGGACGGAGTGGGGATATTCGCTTTAAAATTACGTGTATGGGGGAGTCACAAAAATTGCTATCTATAAGGAATTATGTGTAATTCTTCGAATGGGCAATTGTCATATAATTTGGATCAAAATGAAATGCTTTACAAATGTCCAAATGAGGTTCTTACGGAAGGAAACATTGAAAAAGTTGTTCGGAAGATTTAAAAATTCGGATAAAACTGAAAGTACACTGCACGTGCGTAAATGTTGAAAGACTGTTCATTTGTAAGCACATCAGTTGAGAACGGCTGGACCGATTTGGCTAATTCCATTTTCTTCATATTCGTAATAATCCAAATGAGGTTATTACAGAAATTTGGAAAAGTCGGAAAAAACAGAAAGTGCTTTTTTCTATGAGAATTTTGTGTAAACTCAGGACCATTGTTTTATTGGTTATGGTCCCGGAATGGAAATAACTCAATTGAAAAAAAAAAAAATCGGCAAAATCTGGAGAAAAATCTGGAAAAACGCATTCCAACCTAAATCAAAATTGGAAAAGTTGGCCGGAAAATTGGTAATTTCGGGAAAAACTTTAGCTTTTTTCTATGAAATTTTTGTATTGACTCAAGACCGTAACTCACAATTCGAACGATGGATATGCGTAATTCTTTTTTTGTTTTGTTCGACATGGTCCTATAAAGTCGGAAAAATCGGACAAACTGCAAAAAACATAATCTTTGTATGCACTCTCGAGCATGACTGACGATATAAAACGAAATAATATTTGTTTGATTTTTTTGGTGTTGTTCGTTATGCTCCTGGGATCGAAATACGTAACAATTGAACAATTTTGCGAATGACATTGTCATAAAAATCACGAAACGCAGTTGAGTGATTTTTGATCAATGTCATGAGCAAAATTGTAGAACTCGAGTCCACAATTGGTAAATTTTTCCAGCGAAATCTCAACACGAATTATATTCGGCAGACTATTTCACGAAAACGCCCAAACTATTGATAATGTGGTGGAAGGTGACAGGTAATTGGGGTATTTGACATGCAGTATGCTGCCACAGTGACTGCAGCAATTGTTATTTTTTCGCTGAAAAATGAGGTACGTTGTGTAATAGCGACTGTTCATTGGTCCGTAACCCCCGATAAAATTTTGACAAGTTGATTTTTTCAATTTAAATTTTGATTCCATTGTTGAATGATCACATATGATTGGTTAAAATATATATGAGTGAAATAGTCAATTGAAAATAAAAATCGGGCAGATCTGGAGGGAAATTTGGAAAAACGCATTCCAGGATAAATTAAGATAGAATTATACATTTGTTTTTATTTTTGTGTTGTTTCGCGATCTGTCCAAAAACAAATTTTTTCGAATTTGGTTTCATAATTTGCAAATTATAACACCAAAAACAGAATCATAATGATCTAAATTATAATTCTGTTTTTGGTAACTTTTCTTGTCTTAATGTTGCCTGCAACTTTGCAACTGTACTGCAATGTGACCGCGACACGACGTTATAAACGTCAAGTAATTGCGCCATATGACAGATGTGAACCAGATGTGAACGAAAATAAAGCAAAGAGAAGTAAATGACTTTCGTTCCATGATTAGATGCAAACATTGGTAAAAACAAGAATTGAAAAAATGGCAATCAAACGTGAGGTACAGCTTGTGTGTCTACATAATCAAAAGTTTCCAAATCTAACCTCCAAATCAGAAACGTCATTTAGCAGAAATACCAATTATACTGAAATACCACTCGTGTTATTCAAAAGTCCCAAAGTCATCAATTTAGCACAAATTATCAGTTTTTCTTAATTAAATAAAGCCAAATTCGAAAAAATAGTATATTACACGCGTTTCACAAGCCGAAATTGTAGCACTCGTGCCTTTGGAGCACTTCTCGCTGCGCTCGTCGTGCCCCAAACTACTCGTGCTACAATCAAACGTCTTGTGAAACTTGTATAATAATATACTATATGGACATTTGTTCAGAACAACGTCTGTCGGGTCAGCTAGTATGTGATAAACATGTAATTAACAATTAAAATTGATCACTTAGTCTTTTAAGCATACCGTTGTTTATAGTTACAAATATTTTCAAGTTTTTAATTCCCTCTTGTAGCTGCTTGACATTTAGTGTTGGTGTCACAAGTCCCCAGACAAGAGATCACGCGATTTCTTTACGGTGAGCAGCGAGCCATGTCGCTGCCACTTGCCCTGCTCTTTACAGTAAAGACAATGCGACTATACTCTTGAGTCTAAGCAAAAGATACTCGACACCGATTTACCGACCATGACATGACGCCATCACCGCGTCCTACGACTTTATTTAAACGTCTCTTTTCTGCAAGTAAATAAAAGCAGTTTCGATTTTTCTGCCTAATCCAATAAAAGTTTAGATAAATATACAATTTATTATTATCGTCTTATGCTTATTAGTTGATTACTTCATTAATTTTTGTTTTTTTACGTAATTGGCGATATTGTGTCGCAAGAAAATATCGTAAATAGTATTCTTCACACTATTATACAAAATATAACACAACCTTCAAAATTCCAATGATGTCGCATCTTCAGCAGAAGTTTCATTATCCCATTTGTAATATGCAGGCTACAATATTTTGTTTTCATTGAAAATAGACTGTAAATGCAGACTTTTGCTCATTTATAATGAGTGAAATTTGCATGTTGTTTTGGAGAGCGTGAAACACGGATTTGCACCTTCCAAAACAACACTCGACTGTGTTACGTGCCAACTTGTGGGTAGTATTATTGTGTGCTCGTTCAGCTATAGTATTTCGTTGAAGAGGAGTAAGCATGCAAGTGGTACATCCACTGTCACCTAAAAGGATATGTACCAATTTTCTTCATATCTTGAAATCGTTGTTTAAACCGCAGTTGTTTCCAATTTTAGAATCGTGAACACCAATTCGCCAACACCGATATCCATCATACATATCGTTGGCAATTACGTAAGACTGTGCACAGTTAATTGAAATGACACCATTGTATAGCAGATAATATTAAAATTTACGAGTCAGAAAATTTTTCTCTATTACTACTAGAAACCTAGGTTTGATAGAGCTCGTGACCCTACCATAAAGATACCCAGATTTCGACGAAGTTCTAAATAGAAATGCATTTAGTAAGTTTAGTTGAAGGCAAATGTAAAAAAATTCGGATGACTAGTATACTAGTATACACCATTGTTTGTTTTGGAGCATAGATACTTGATTTGGCATCTTTTTGCAGGCAGCTATCTTTTTTGTTTTGCAGATACTGTGCAAGAAACTAAGCTCTTGTAAATATTAATTATTATAAGTACAAGCAACAATTAATATTTCAGAAGGTAATAGATTCAGATCAAGTGTATATTTCTTTTTCTTTCAACTTCCTGGAGCGTAAATGGTTTGTTTGGTACAAATATAAATGTAGCTGTACCCATCTGTCATCGGTTAACTAACCGAATGAAAGGCTTACCAAATTTGATGTAAATTGTATTGTTGCCAATTCAAATTTTTAATTTTAATCACGAGTAGATAGGTACTAACAATTATAGGATACGGTTGTGAGTTTTTGTTGACGGCATGGCCCCTGCGCAAGAATTGAAAATTTTCTAATAGCTGCAAAACAAGATATGACGCCTGCGTTGTTGACACAACTGGTGTGGTAAATTTTTTATTACTTAAAAATTATAAAATCTGCGTAAGAATAAATTCACAAAATTTTGTTATGAAGAAAATGGCAAGTCAAAAATGGCAGATCCATTTGTCAGTTTGCATAAGTTTAAGCATAATTTTTATTGCTAATAATAATCGAATAACGTGCGTCCATAACTCATTTTTATTTATTAATGGATGTCAAAGAAAATAAATGTAATAGTAATATGTATGTATGTTTTATTTAGTGTGTATCTATATAGGAGGGTTGACCCTTCGATATACAGTTTGTTGCGAACAGAAAATTTTGGACGTCAGTTTGTTGAAAGTTTTGGTAGAATGCCGTTACAACTCTTTTCATATCAAATCAATTGCACACTGTACTTACTCCTCTTGTTAACCAATCAGCGTACAACTGAAAAATATATTTCGATCGATGGCATCCCAATTATCTCGTTTAATGTCTAGCCACATCTTTTCCCAGTTCTTTTCCAGATTTAATTCATTTTCTGTTTATATGGTTAACTGTCTTCCCACCCAGCTTCTCCAAGTCTTTTTTTGCCATCGCTAAAGACGATTTGTTTTCATATTCATGTAAAAAAATTATAATACGTATGATCTGCTTGCACATATGAGATTGCGCGTTGTCCTGTTGGATTTTTTTTTTTTAATCGCAGCAGACGTAGGAGTGATGCTGTGGAGCATCGATATAAATTAGTTGTACTGTAACAGTACTCCTAAGAGCAACTAAAGATGTTCGGCTTCCATGTCCAATGCCTTCCACATCATTACTACGTCTTCTTACTCTTGTACGACCATCTGATCATCAAACACAATTTGGATTCATTGGATGTCACAACTGAAGTCCATTTTGGAACTCAGTTTTGTCTTCCAATGCAACCTTGATGGGTATATAGGCGATATCAAGACGGTCCAAACGAATTGATTCTGCGATAAGTCGTGTCCATCGATATGCGTCGGCCTATAACGCCCATCCAATGCGCTCTAACCCTGTTGTGTCAAAAAGTTCGCGCAGTGCCATTTGCGGAGTTGTCAATCTTCGCGTAAATTGTCAGCTCTAGAACGTCCACTGCCAGATTGACGCCAGTACGGCATTCCTTCAGGCCATTGCTTGCATATCCTAACTACACTCCAAACAGTGTCACAAAGGGGGTTACTCAAAAATAATTTTTCCAGCCCTCAGAAATTTGAATTTCTTTCCCCATACAGGGAGTTAGTACAAAGAAAGGATTAATAGCGCCACCTGCTTGTAAAGCAAGAAGAGGAAAGACGTTAATTTTTGTAACCAAAAAAAAAAAGAAAAAAAAGTAGCTTAGACTACCAGAGGCCAAGGTGTTGCAATGCCGTTTCCACTTATTGTCTGGTCCTAACGGCCCAAGTCTCTTCGTTGCCTGTGGGTACCGTTGCAATTTTGATTTTGCCGAGTTGCACTGTCTTAAATCCAAGAACGAATCAACGCTTAGACGCCACAAAAACGCGGGTGAAAAATTTCTTGTAAGGTAGCGCCAAACTTGCTTCTTTATTTCGAGTCGAAACATTGGTCGAGGTGGTATCTTCACCACATTATAGTTCTAATTAAAGGGATAAAAGTTAAAAAAAATAATTACGAGTGTGCTTTAGACCACACGACTGAAGTAAAACTTCAGTTCGCCATTGTGAAAGTGCTCTTAATTATGTAAGTTTATAAATGGAGCTAGAGAATCCTGAATTAATACCGTCTGCAGTATTAGGCAGTTAGGACAAGCTTGTTTATCTTGTTTATCCGTATCCGTAGCGGGTATCCGCATCTCTTTTCTATACGCACGATTCACATAAACCACTCGCTTGTTGCAGTTCCTACGTGGGCGTATGGACGTATCCTTACCAAAATACGGAAAAGGAGAGGAGCTATACGTATTGAGATACGGATACGGATAAACAGGTTTGCCCTAACTGCCTATTGGATAATGCATGTTTCAGTTTGTCGTCAGTGAAATGTCGGCAATCATGTGTAGCGATTAAGATAAATAGCGCAATTGCAGGCAAAATTGACACAGGCCAATGGCTCTGTCGTGAGCAGGGCGGATTGATACGGATAAGACGCGAGTTCGAATCCCGTTAAGGCAAACATTTTTTCTATTAATTAATTATTCCGTTCACTTCGTCCGATCACACTTTTCGTAACGCTCTCGTCAGGCATTCAGCAGCTTACTACCCAAGTCAAGTGCCGTAAAGAAGTTTTACTTCAAAAAATCGCTCGGGTGATGGATTTAGTGGTGAAGATGTCCAATTAATTTTAATTGGAAGCGCTTTGCGGATCATATCGATTAAGGGTTTAAACTTGGAAAAAAGGTAAGGAAAAATTCTTTATTGCGTGCAGACCTTGACCGTTTTTCTCTCAATCAAAGAGGGAGCACCAGCAATCACCACTAAGGGTCGTTTAAATTTTGCTTGTTTGTCGGTTGTATTGGTTTCACTCGTGGTCGACTGAACGTGACTTCCTATACACTCGTAATCCACAAGGTGACCTGCTGAAGGAAAGACAAGCTGGCGTGTTGTACCCTGACCAAGGGTTTCTCTTTCCCAGGAATTGAAGGAAAGCGGTAGAGAGCGGTTAAAATAAGATAAGTAATAGTACATTTTTGGTAAATATCGGGTGTCCCAACTAAAATTTGTACCCCCCAACAATTTCAATTTCGAAAGACTCAGAAGAAAACGCTCCAACAGGTCAATGTAGTTATCAAGGGGGACCTAATCGTATCAAACTTTCAAGTCTTAGATCTCACCCCTTGAGCCAGGGGAGCCACCCCTTTAAAAAAATTAAATGGCATGGGGGGTCGTGTGATACATCATTTTAAAGCTTATTCAATTCTCTATCCAGATCTACTTTTATCGATTTGTTTCTACAAAAAAAAGCATGAATTCGATATTTTCCAAATCTACATAAAATACTCAATTAAAATTTGTACCCCCCAACAATTCCAATTTCGAAAAACGCTCGAACCGGTCAATTTTGTTATTAAGGGGGGCCAAATTGTACCATACTTTCAAGTCTTAGATCTCACCCCTTTAGCCAGGGGAGGCACCCCCTTAAAAAAATTAAATGTCATGAGGGGTCGTGTGATACATCATTTTAAAGCTTATTCAATTCTCTATCCAAACCTACTTTTATCGATTCGTTTCTACAAAAAAGAGCATAAGAATTTGTTATTTTCCAAATCTACATAAAATACTCTTGATTTAAAATTAAAATTTAAATATATCTAAGTCGAACTGCACAAACTTTAATAACTGTAAAATTACTAATGGAACATGTTTCGGCAGAACACTTCTGCCATCATCAGCCCTAATTTAACAAGAGATTAATGATACAATTGATGAATTACAAGAGGGGTTCTTAATCTTAAAGAATATAAAAAATTATGACATTGACGTAATTTTGAATTAAATTTGACGTTTTCAAAGGGTTACATGATTTTTAAAAGATTTCGTAAAAACCACATTTTATAAAATGTAAAAATTAAAAATGGATCAAAGAGAATCTGGTAGGTTTGTTTGAGTGAAAAATTAAAATAGTGAATTAATAATGGGATTATTGAAGTTATTCTGTTCATTTAAACAAGATCTGTTTTCCAGTTTCAAGGCTTTCCTTATTTCCAAAGTCTCAAGAAAATCTAATTTCCGGCCTTTATTGCATTTATGAATCAATTTGGAATTTGATGGTGAAAAACTATGTTTCGTTATTAGTATATGATTGGCGAAAGAAGAAGGTGTTGATGGTGGAGGATCAAGATCTGTGTTGTTATAGATGTGCCTGAAATGTTCTTTAATACGGTCTGATATTTTGCGACCTGTCTGACCTATGTAGAATGACTCACAAGAAGAGCAGCTTAATTTGTATACACCAGATGATGATTTGTAATCTAATGGATCTTTATTTTTAATAAATAATCTGTGGATAAGTTGTTATCTGTTTTAAATGAAACTTTTAAACCGTTTTTCTTAAGTATTTTAGAACATTTCTCTGAGACGACGCCAAAGTATGTTAATGAATTTGAAAAGGAAATTGTTTCTGAAGGATTTTTAACCAAGTAGTGTGTGTATTTGAATTTGTTATAGTATCTATAGTATAATTTATTTATAGTTTTTAAAGAATATCCATTATTTGAAGCAATTTGTTTAATGTTATTAAGAACATTTCAGGCATATCTATAACAACACAGATCTTGATCCTCCACCATCAACACCTTCTTCTTTCGCCAATCATATACTAATAACGAAACATAGTTTTTCACCATCAAATTCCAAATTGATTCATAAATGCAATAAGGGCCGGAAATTAGATTTTCTTGAGACTTTGGAAATAAGGAAAGCCTTGAAACTGGAAAACAGATCTTGTTTAAATGAACAGGATAACTTCAATAATCCCATTATTAATTCACTATTTTAATTTTTCACTCAAACAAACTTACCAGATTCTCTTTGATCCATTTTTAATTTTTACATTTTATAAAATGTTGTTTTTACGAAATCTTTTAAAAATCATGTAACCCTTTGAAAACGTCAAATTTAATTCAAAATTACGTCAATGTCATAATTTTTTATATTCTTTAAGGTAAGAACCCCTCTTGTAATTCATCAATTGTATCATTAATCTCTTGTTAAATTAGGGCTGGTGATGGCAGAAGTGTTCTGCCGAAACATGTTCCATTAGTAATTTTACAGTTATTAAAGTTTGTGGAGTTCGACTTAGATATATTTAAATTTTAATTTAAATTTACTCCACCTGGATTTAAGAACATTCTTCTGGTTTACTCTTGATTTGTTTGTTTGATTTGTTTGAGTGTTTTCTTCTAAGTGTTTCTAAATTGAAATGGTTGGGGGGATACAAATTTTAGTTGAGTATTTTATGTAGATTTGGAAAATATCGATTTCATGTTTTTTTTTTGTTGAAAGGAATCGAAAAATGTATGTCTGGATAAAGAATTGAATGAGCTTTAAAATGATGTATTACACGACTCCCTATGCTATTTAAATTTTTTAAGGGGGTGGCTCCCCTGGCTAAAGGGGTGAGATCTAAGACATAAAAGTTTGGTACAATTTCGTCCCCCTTGATAACAAAATTGACCTTTTCGAGCGTTTTCTTCTGAGTCTTTCAAAATTGGAATTGTTGGAGGGTACAAATTTTAGTTGGGACACCCTGTATAATAAATTCCATAGTAGTAGTAGTGTCCGCGACATCTATTATTGTAAATTCAGCATAATCTCGTTGAACGTATATTATACTTTATTAATTGTTCATTGGACGCGTTCTAATCTGTTTCATTTCTTTCTTTAGATATACTGGGTGTCCCAGAGGTGCGTGGACCATCATTTGTGCCCTTATTTTGAAAGATATGAAAACGGGGTTTCCGGGTACGATAGCCACACGATACCTTCACAATTTAAAATTATTATAAATCATATACAGAGTATCCTAATATAAGTAATATACCAAAGTAATTTTTTTTAATGGAATGTGGGTGAGTTGAAAGAGTAATTAATGCTGAGTAAAATGATATAAGGTACTACAGGTTTATTATTATTATAGCTTATTTTGCTATAATAGAGTGGAATTCTGCCAAATAATGGACAATTTTCTAGAAAGGAATAGAAATATTTTAAACAGAATTTTCTTCAGTGATGAGGCGACCTTTAAGAGTAATGGGCATGTCAAGAGGCATAACATGCACAATTATGCGACTGAAATTCCCCACTTGATGCGGACGATTGATTATTATCAGAATCAGTGGTCCTTAATGTGGTTGCAACAGGATGGAGTTCCTGTACATTTCTATAGGAATGTAAGAAGATATTTAAATGACTGGTTGCCGAGATGTTGGATTGGTAAGGGCGGTCCTGTCAAATGACCAGCAAGATCACCCGATTTAACGCCTCTAGATTTTAACGTTTGGGGTTATGTAAAGGATATAGTCTATCGAATTCTTACGTTAACCTAAGCCTGTCTACCTCTCGGTGTCATTTCTGAAGTAATTTAATAATTTATACAATAAACGACTATCTCCATGGCAACAAAAGTTCAAGGCGATCTGATCTTAATACGCGATTGAAGTGGTTTTTACGTTTTTTGTAAAAATTATCTAAAGTACTAACATTTGCCAAGGCAAACCATATATTGACAGAAAGCTTATTAAAAATGCTATTTGATGGTATAATAGAATATAGGCTGTTCCATTTGAAAAAAAAGTTATTATACATTTTGCAAAACCGTACACCCTGTATA
This sequence comes from Diaperis boleti, assembly GCA_963583935.1. NCBI lineage: Eukaryota > Metazoa > Arthropoda > Insecta > Coleoptera > Tenebrionidae > Diaperis > Diaperis boleti. Next base: position 24,164,453 of record OY757247.1, on the reverse strand, counting down.
GAAATATTCATTTAGATGACTTTCAATCAGTGTGTATTAAAATTTGGGTCTATAAAAATTATTTACAGAAAAATATTCAGTTATTTTTTTTGGAACGGTCTACAATTTTTTAAAAAAGGACTAATTTTAACTTAAAATTCTTCATAACTCAGAACCATCCATAATAAACCTGTGGTACCTTATATCATTTTGCTCAGCATTAATTGCTCTGTTAATTCACCAACTAATGTACAGGGCATTCCATTAAAAAAAAACATAACTTTATTATATTACTAATATTAGGACACTATGTATATGATTTCTAATAACTTTAAATTGTGAAGGTGTCGTGTGGCTGTCGTCCCCAGAAAATCCCGTTTTGATATGTTTCAAAATAAGGGAACACCCGGTATAGTTTTATTTAACCATCTTGTGTAATTTATCAATCTAAGTTTCTAACATTCTTTTAATTTAATATTGTATTAATTGCTTATAATCACTGTTAATTTAATCATTATATGACTTTGTGGGACACAACTTTATTTTTCTGTGACCTAGTCCATACCCCAATACTTGACAGTACGTTACACCGTTTCAGGTTGTAATAGTGATAATACAACATACGACACGTAAGCGCTATTCATTTATGTGGGGTACGACCCCCTCAATGGGATCTTCCAATAACCGCAGTACGGATGAACGTTTAATTTACAACGCTTCTAAAGTAAGCCTACTCACTACAACGGTTCCTGCGTGTTAAGTATACTTACCATGTTTTGCTTTTCGTTTTTTCTAAGGCGTAGTTCTTTGGATTTTTTTTATTGATACGAAGGTCTTAATTTCATCAGCGCTTGATTTATTCTGATGTTTGTGGTTGCAAATCTGACGAAACGCACTGCTCATTAGCTTCTGGAGAAAGCCTCTATAATATCCAGTGATAGTTAAAAAAATGTACGTGAAGACAAAGGAGATCAATTTATTTACGACCAATATAGCCTGACGACGTAACGTTTTCTACTGCTTATGTCTGCTTTTCCTTCAGTTTCGTTCTGCGATCCTATTTATACTATAACACGGCCATCCTGATAGCGTCCTTGTTATCCTCAAACTTTAAAAACAGGAGAAGAATCACTGTTTTAGGAAAGTATCAGTATTATGTTAGCTTGCTATTTTGGCATTATTGTTTATTGTTGTGGTTATTTTTATCGTTTTTGTTGTTGTTGTTACGTTTTTTGTCTGCAGGTTGTTTTATTATTATGCTTTTTAAAATATTGTTGATATGGTTACCAAGAAAAATATTAAAAACATAAACTTATACGTGACTAATAATAATCAGTTAGAACAAGTTTCAAAATTCCAGCTCTTTCGGAACTAACATCAATGAATCAAATGAATAGAATAGAAAAGGCCAGAAGTGTCTTCCATAACATGAGACAAACATCATGCAGTCGAGACTTTTAGACATACTAAAGTGTCATGTCTTCCAGGTGCTTTTGGAAGCGTGGACCCTGAATGACCGGAGGATTTTTAAAAAGTCGTGGATTGACAAAATCACCAATGAAGACGAACTCCGCAGATAGAATAAAGAAAAACAAATATTAGACAGCGTTAGAATTATAAAATTGAAATATTTGAGTCATCTCACCAGAAGAAACATATCATCTGCTACAATAATTATTAAGAATGTAAGATTCAGGAAAAGCGAAGCGTGGGTAGAGTAAATAAGTCTTGGCGAAGGAATCTCAATGAGTGGTTCGGATGCAATTCGACTCAACTGTCAAAATAGTGATGATGATTGCTAACCTCCGTGGCGAAGTCGGCACCTAAAGAAGAAGCAGAAAAAGATATTCGATCGATCACTGCATTGAAGTCGCCAACAAACAGTTTAACATTCTATTTTATAACTTGCTCAACAATCCTACCGTATTTACTAGATTTTTTTTTATTGAATTAACTTTTTCTTCCGTTGGGAAAGGGTCGTCATAATACTTTGGAATATTTGATTCTTTTTTTTTGTTTTATTTCTTCATACTTTATAATCATCAAGGTTTGTATTTTTTGGTTTATATCGAGTTTTCAGAAATTCATATACCGGGTGTCCCAACTAGAATTTGTACCCCCCAACAGGAAACGCTCCAACAGATCAATTTTGTTATCAGAGGGGACCAAATTGTACCAAAATTTCAAGTCTTATATGTCACCCCTTTAGCCAGGGGGACCACCCCCTTAAAAAATTAAATGGCATGGGGGGGTCGTGTGATCATTTTAAAGCTTATTAAATGCTCTATCCAGACCTACATTTATCGATTCCTTTCTCAAAAAAAAGCATGAATTCGATATTTTCCAAATCTACATAAAATACTCAACTAAAATTTGTATCCCCTCAACAATTCCAATTTCGAAAGACTCAGGAGAAAACGCTCGAACAGGTCAATTTTGTTATTAGTCTTTCGAAATTGAAATTAAACAAGAAGAATGTTCTTAAATCCAAGTGGAGTAAATTTAAATTAAAATTTAAATATATCTATGTCGAACTCCACAAACTTTAATAACTGTAAGATTACTAATGGTACATGTTTCGGCAGAATACTTCTGCCATCATCAGCCCTAATTTAACAAGAGATTAATGATACAATTGATGAATTACAAGAGGGGTTCTTACCTTAAAGAATATAAAAAATTATGACATTGACGTAATTTTGAATTAAATTTGACGTTTTCAAAGGGTACATGATTTTTAAAAGATTTCGTAAAAACAAAATTTTATAAATGTAAAAATTAAAAATGGATCAAAGAGAATCTGGTAAGTTTGTTTGAGTGAAAAATTAAAATAGTGAATTAATAATGGGATTATTGAAGTTATTCTGTTCATTTAAACAAGATCTGTTTTCCAGTTTCAAGGCTTTCCTTATTTCCAAAGTCTCGAGAAAATCTAATTTCCGGCCTTTATTGCATTTATGAATCAATTTTGAATTTGATGGTGAAAAACTATGTTTCGTTATTAATATATGATTGGCGAAAGAAGAAGGTGTTGATGGTGGAGGATCAAGATCTGTGTTGTGATAGATGTGCCTGAAATGTTCTTTAATACGGTCTGATATTTTGCGACCTGTCTGACCTATGTAGAATGACTCACAAGTAGAGCAGCTTAATTTGTATACACCTGATGATGATTTGTAATCTAATGGATCTTTATTTTTAATAAAAAATCTGGATAAGTTGTTATCTGTTTTAAATGAAACTTTAAAACCGTTTTTCTTAAGTATTTTAGAACATTTCTCTGAGACGACGCCAAAATATGTTAATGAATTTGAAAAGGAAATTGTTTCTGAAGGATTTTTAACCAAGTAGTGTGTGTATTTGAATTTGTTACAGTATCTATAGTATAATTTATTTATAGTTTTTAAAGAATATCCATTATTTGAAGCGATTTGTTTAATGTTATTAAGTTCTGTTTGAAAAGATGAATCTGATAGTGGTATAGAAAATAATCGGTGGAAAAAGGAATGAAAAGCTGCAAATTTATGGGAAACAGGGTGACAAGAGTCAAAAGGTATTACGCAATCTGTGATACTAGGTTTTCTATAAATGTCAAATTTAAAAGTATTAAATTTACATTCACTTTGTGAGACTGTCCTAGATCAAAATTTCTTTCAATTTAATAATAATTTTTATTCACAAGACTCAGGCTTAGCAATGGGCTCTAATTTGTCACCTCTTTTAGCAGAAATATTCATGAATAACTTGGAAGATCAGTTTTTAACTTCTTCACCTTTTAAAGATCATTTTCTCTTTTGGTACAGATATGTAGATGACATAATTGTTTTATTCAAAGGATCTGATTCTGAACTTGATAACGCACTCAGCAACTTAAATTCATTAAACCAATCCATTAAATTCACCGTTGAAATTGAAATCAATTCCCAAATCCCCTTTTTAGACTTGTTAATCACTAGAAATAATAATACTTTTAAATTTGACATTTATAGAAAACCTAGTATCACAGATTGCGTAATACCTTTTGACTCTTGTCACCCTGTTTCCCATAAATTTGCAGCTTTTCATTACTTTTTCCACCGATTATTTTCTATACCACTATCAGATTCATCTTTTCAAACAGAACTTAATAACATTAAACAAATCGCTTCAAATAATGGATATTCTTTAAAAACTATAAATAAATTATACTATAGATACTGTAACAAATTCAAATACACACACTACTTGGTTAAAAATCCTTCAGAAACAATTTCCTTTTCAAATTCATTAACATATTTTGGCGTCGCCTCAGAGAAATGTTCTAAAATACTTAAGAAAAACGGTTTTAAAGTTTCATTTAAAACAGATAACAACTTATCCAGATTTTTTATTAAAAATAAAGATCCATTAGATTACAAATCATCATCAGGTGTATACAAATTAAGCTGCTCTACTTGTGAGTCATTCTACATAGGTCAGACAGGTCGCAAAATATCAGACCGTATTAAAGAACATTTCAGGCACATCTATAACAACACAGATCTTGATCCTCCACCATCAACACCTTCTTCTTTCGCCAATCATATATTAATAACGAAACATAGTTTTTCACCATCAAATTCAAAATTGATTCATAAATGCAATTAAGGCCGGAAATTAGATTTTCTCGAGACTTTGGAAATAAGGAAAGCCTTGAAACTGGAAAACAGATATTGTTTAAATGAACAGAATAACTTCAATAATCCCATTATTAATTCACTATTTTAATTTTTCACTCAAACAAACTTACCAGATTCTCTTTGATTCATTTTTAATTTTTACATTTATAAAATGTTGTTTTTACGAAATCTTTTAAAAATCATGTAACCCTTTGAAAACGTCAAATTTAATTCAAAATTACGTCAATGTCATAATTTTTTATATTCTTTAAGGTAAGAACCCCTCTTGTAATTCATCAATTGTATCATTAATCTCTTGTTAAATTAGGGCTGATGATGGCAGAAGTATTCTGCCGAAACATGTACCATTAGTAATCTTACAGTTATTAAAGTTTGTGGAGTTCGACATAGATATATTTAAATTTTAATTGAAATTGAAATTGTTTGGGGGGTACAAATTTTAGTTGGGACACACGGTATAATTCATTCATACATCATGTTGCTGATGGAAAAAAGTATTTACATGTGGTTAGATGGAGAGTTTTGACGCCCAGAGCCTACTAGATGTATGAATCATTTATGAACACTGTATATTTTCTGCTTTTATTATTTTCAGTTTTATCTGTGAGCATTTTTTTTTAAATTCCATATTGATTTGGGATTTTTATAACCTTTATCTGTATTAGTTCGATAATTTTTAGATCAATTCTATAAAATAAACCTTAGATGAATGATCGATGGACTACCATACTGTCAATATTATTATAAACACTTTTAATATAGAGGGGTTATGAATATGAAAGCAAAAATGTAAGGTTTTAATTCAGTGAATGAAAAGCTCCAAGCGTTCTTTGTTGTTTTCCAACCAAACTGTTGCTTCTTTTATTTATTAGATAACCACTTTTTGTAATGGATTGTCATTGATTCAGTACTGGCCCTAATTTAAAATTATTACAACAGAAATTTCGATGTCTTTTGTGTTCTTTAAATGCCGTTATAACCAAGTGGTCAACAAAATAAAAAGCAAAATGAAATTCTTCCTTTGTATGTAACGTCGTACTTCAAAACGAACAAGTTAAAAAGAGAAGTTGTGGCAAATTTCATGAATATTTGCTTTGTGGAGACTACTAAGTACATCTGCATAATAATATGCTGGTTACATATTTTCGTTTATTAAAGAATTCTTGTTAACAAGTGTGTGTTCCCCGAGGTATATCTGCAGATTTACGTACAGTAATGACATAAAGCAAATACTTATGACTAGTAATTTAACTACCCAGTGGCATCTGAATGCGTAACTGGTATGCTAATGCACCTGATTTGCATATGAAGACAACTACTCTACGAGGTGTTGCAGTTTTTGTAAAAGATTCTCTGTTAGTTCAAGTCGCATTAAATATGCAAATAGATATCCACTAAGTGTAATAATGTACATATAAATTGTTTATTTTAATACTATACACAAAGGTGATGTGAGATTGAGAAGATTTTAGTGCATGGTTGGAATTTATATAAGTGCATTAAGATGGAAGGTTGTCTGTTGTTGCACAGAGCCCAACTAAACGGATTAATTTGTGTAACCTATACTGTACCTCCCACAATTTTTCATCTATTTTAACTTCGAACTGAAGCCAACTTTTGTGGAAAGTTTAAAACCTCAAGCTGGAAATTTTTAAAGTTCCGGAAACTTCATACATATGAAACATAAGACTTCATAACTTTACTTCTACCTACCGAGTTTCATTATTTCCGTGAGTCTATCTGCGTTACAAACTCGTTTGGAAACATTGGGGAAGTGACTGGAAATGTGTTATTTAGAACAGATTTACAGATATTGACTTGTTATACGTAATGATGATACATTTTCGCCCCGGACTGAATCAAATTATTTTGAAATTTTCTTCATTTTATTTAGTTTTCATTATGTATGTTATCAAAATCTCAACACTAGGTTAATTAATCGATATACAATTAAAAACCATTTTATTTTAATATTATTTTACCGTTTGATACAACGGTTCATGTCAGAGCTTGCCCCCTTCTATTATCAGGGTGCAAAGTCATGGTGGAGAAAGCGAATCGATCACACGTGCTTACAAAGTGAAGGTCTGGAGAGTTAAACTGTTGTTCTTGTTAAAAATAAGCAACACCAAAAATATTAAACTTTACTTACTTTTATTACCCTAAGCAGTTTGAAATTTCATGCAAATAGTCTAAATGATTGTTATTTTTTATTAAAGTAATTAATTAAAATAAAGTAATTATATTTCAGAATTCAATACTTGTTGAAGTTAAATGTTAAAAAATTGTTCGAAGGCTGGTATATAAAAAAAGTTTAGTTGTCTGTCTTGCAGCCCAATTTCATGTTGATTTGCGACTGGTCGCAAGTGCCGCTTGCTATGGAAACGTCATAACTTAAGACCAGGGAGTAAGGCTCAAATCTTAATACATACTACGGTAAATTTGTATCTTCAGTGCTTTAGTCAAAGCATGTTGAGATACTATTAACTTGCCCGCTTCCTTATTCTCAACATGGTAGCAGAGGGTGGTTAGCGGGTAAATTGGTAACTACTTTTCATCAGTTTTTCCCTAAAACACCAAAAACAATTTTATTACAACTGCCAACGCACGCTTTCCCAACAATGTTGGCATCATCAGGGCGATGAGTAAACTAGAACTAGTAAACTAGTAAACTAGTAAACTAACTAGTAAACTACTAGTATTGTTGGCGAAACGTGCGTTGGTGTTTTAGGGAAAAATTGATTAAAAGTAGTTATCTACCACCAAAAGTGATACAGACAATAATCGGTTGTTCTTTGTTGGTTTGCGAAAGAATGGAAAACCCAGAAATAGAAGAACTGAGAGGTGCCGAGAATTGGAGTGTTTGGAAATTTGCTGTTAGGAATCTTTTTCGCGGTAAAAAAGGTGCGTATGAGGTCTGCACCGGGGAAGTGGCAAAACCACAAGCACCGGCGGCTGGTGTAACCCGAGCAGACAAAGACAGGTACGAAGCAAATTTGAAACGATGAGACAGAGGAGATCGCGCAGCTAGTCCGATACTTGTCAAGTCGCTGGAAGCAAAAGTAATGGCATTGCTGGTTACCTGCGAATCAGCACAAGAAATGTGGCAAGCAGCGCACACTGTTCAGTCTGAATTCTTCAATTTTAGTATGTGCCCAAACTGACGATATGGTGACACATATCGCCAAGTATAAAGAATTGATATAACGTATGCAGTAGACAACGATTTTTGTGGGGTTTGTGTTGAAGAGAGACAAACCTGTCTTTTCCCTCACGTCAACAGCGGGTAACGTCACGCATGGTGTATTTTATAAAAGAAAAATCAGAAACAGTAGACAAGACCGCCGAAATGTTAAAAATCGTTGAAAACCATCGTGGACGGGCTGTGAAGACATTTCAATGCGATATGTAAAATTTATCGTCACAAACACAGCTGGACACCGCTGCGTCAAACTAATTCTCATTTTACATGGATAGAAACTTCCTTATCCCACATTCCCTGCAGATTGCCTTCTGGAACGCCAATGGGCTTCAAGCAGGTCGTAACGAGCTTAAAGAATTTATCACGTCCCATGGAGTGGACGTTGCATTTCTGTGTGAAACCTAACTCCAGGCGAAAACCAGAGATCCCAAAATCCAGGGTTTTACACTTCATCAAAACGATCGATCTGGAGGTCGTGGAGGAGGAGGAACAGTGATATACGTGAGAAACGTAATTAAACATTGTGTTGCAGCTGTTTCAGATCTTCAGCACCTGGAGTCCACTGGGATAACAGTAACCACTGCAAACGGGCAACTCCGCCTGTTTGCATGTTACAACCGCCCCCAGCATACCTCCAGACTTCTCGAAACCGATATACGGAAACTGATGGATGGTAACATTTCCACCATGGTGGCAGGCGAGTTCAACGCCAAACACCTGGATTGGCGCAGCCGATCGACGAATCTCAATGGGCGGACGCTCGTCGCCTTCCTCACAGGAAACGCCGAGGTGGTAGTTACGGACCCGGAGGAGCCGACCTACCATAACTACCAAACAGGAGTACCCGACACTCTTGACATCGCCATCGTCAAGAACGTCGCCAACCGGATTGAGCTCTCGGTAGCTGCAGAATTCAACTCGGATTACATCGGGACGGAAGCCAACGACCCAGTTGAAGGTCACACCAGGAGGTTGAATTGGACGGAATTCGCCGCCCACTGCGAAGTCAACTTTGGACAGTTTCCACAAATCCTAGATGCCGAAGGAATCAGCGCCGCAATCGATCCTTCGAGACCCAGATCAGCGGCGGAAGCGAGCGAAGAACTCACGCAGATGCCATTTCAGTGGAGCACGATTCCTTATCGAATTGTGAATCTAATCCTTGAGAAAAACCGAGCGAGGGGAAGAGCTCTGCGCAGCGGCCTCACAGCAGACAAAACTGCATCAAACAGACTATAATGGGAAGTCAAGCTAGCACTCCAAGAGTTCAGCAAAGACCGATGGACAGAGAAGCTAGAATCGCTATCCACGGAAGATCACTCCATCTGGAAGATGGCCAAGCTCCTTCGCAACGATGAATTCCCTAAAGCAGAGATCCCTCCCACAAACCCAATCGAAATGCGGCAAATCCCCAAAAATCTGAAGCCGCGGAAGGCCCCAGGACAGGACAACTTCAGTAAAAGGACACTGAAGGAACTCCCAGACGCCGCCGTCGACGCCCTGATTACTATTTGCAGCGCAATACTTAAACATAGATCTTTTCCAGAAAGATGGAAACGGGCGACAGTGATCTTCATTTCGAATCCCGGGAAAGATCCAAAATTCTCTCAGAACCACAGGCCGATCAGCCTGCTCCCAGCAGCGGGGAAAGTAGCGGAAAGAGTCATACAGAAGAGATTCGCCCACTGCATCAAGATGACCAACGCCCTCCCAGATGAACAATTTGGATTCCGTCCGAAGCCGCCACCAGAATCGAGCGAAAGCAAGTAACCGGTGTTGTTGTTCTGACGTGGCCAAGGTCTTCAACACAGTCTGGCATGATGGACTTGTTCTCAAGCTCAACTCGTGCGGTGTTCCCCTATTTTGAAGGGGGTGCAAACGGGACCCCGAGTAAAAGGGGTGAAATCTCCTGAGCCCCGATCATCGGGTGTTTTTTTGGTGATGGTGAATTAAGAGTCGAAACTAAGAGACGTTTTGACCAGGGTGTACTGACCTTCGAGGGGCAAATAACTACCCTAAATAGTTTTACAATGTACCGTTATAATTACTGTTAGATGCATACACCGTTTCGTGGTCAGTCTTGTCCCTTACAACTAAATTTAGAACTACAGAATACACTTACAATATCAAATTACAATAAACCCTAAAATATTAATATAGCGGTATAACCCGCCTCAAAATGAGTTCCGGTAACACACTCCCCCGTCTTGAAGGCGGTGGTTTAGAGCGACGCACTGCGCGTGCCCCTCAGGTGGCTTTCCTCTAGGTCGAGTTTTCGGACTTCTCCAGGCGTTGTCCTTCTGTTGGGGTTGACTGAGGGCAATAGGCACTCCGGGATGCTGGCCCAGAAGTGATAACCAATATCGGTGACGGTAAACGGCGCGCCTGATAGGAACCGGCGGGGGGTCGTGTCCCGTGGTGGCGGCGTCCAGATGACGAAATCTCCCCATGTAGACGGGGTCGATGGCAGGCGGATGCGAGTCGATGCCGACAAACCCTCAGTTGTCAAACCACGTTGGCTTATTTTCAACCCGGTGTTGTTGCCGCCGATGGTCCGGGGCCAGCGAAAGGTCGCTGGTTGGTAACGGCGGCGTCGGGATGGTCGGAGGAGTTGTGCATACGGATGGCGGTGCTGTGAAGCCGGCTGGTGGCCGTGTGACTGTCATCGTTGATGTCACATATTTACGAGCTGGAACCAGCTGGATTTCTGGTGTCTGTCCAGGGTGGACCAGCGATGTTCTCGTTTCAATTTCTTCGGGAAGGTCACAGGGCTGCAGGATTGCTTGCGCCTGGCCTGGGACCGCTGTGAAAGCATCTGCGTCGGATTGTCTCGGCTATGGAATGTAGTCTGCCTCGTCATGGACGTCTGCAATGACCACGAACGTGTGGGCCACAGACTCGGCACCGGCGTCATCTTCGGTTGTCCTCTGGATGGCGGTGCTTGTCGTGGTGGCCAGCGTCGGGACGCTGACGGTCGGCATACCTAACTCAACCTAACCTAACGATGCTAGGTGGTCGCACAATCTCCAGGTGCTCCGGGAGGTCTTCGAAGTCGGCTGGCGGTGGCAATATGACAAATAGGTCGAGCACCTCGTCCACAGTCATGTGGCCGAGGTTATCCCGGGACTCGGCAGCGGTCGGCCAGAAATCGCACAGCTCCTGTTGCGGACTCTGGGCGGCGGCTACTTCTTCAGGCTCCGGAGAGGTCCCCCCCAAGGAGCCGTGAGACCTTGTCGTTGGTGGGGGGGCTCAGGGGCCTGCTACTCCATAGGCATTTGGTCTTGTGGAGTGGTAGGCTTCTGCAAACGACGGCTCGAACCCCCGAAGAGTTATGGCGGCGGCAGTCATGACACGGGAACTGGCGATCCCGGGGGGCATCTTAGCTACGGTCTGTTGAGCGAGAGCAGGTCGTCGATACCGCAACCGGGGCCCGCATCGCAATAACTCCTGGAAGCGCAACAGGGGTACGTTATGTGTGGAACCTCGGCCGGGGGACCTGCCTTAATTGGCCGGTCCGGGAGGAGTCAACCTCTATAAAAACTCCGCAACCTCAAGGTCGGTAAGAGTTCAGGTGCCGAGGGGGTAGTGGGCTGTTGCATGGATGGCTCCCTGGTTGACGCGTGAGGACAACTCCTAGCGGTGAGCTCTCTGCAGGGAACCTGGCGCACCCTTCAGCATTCAGCCTTCCCCCCGGAATGGGCGTCACCCGGGGGGTGACCAGTGTTTCGTCCCGTACTCGTGGGGACAAAAATTAACCCTTATGTTCCAGGTGCAGATGGCGCCTACGGTGCCGAGGCTAGAAAGATGGAGTCGGGTAGCGGTACGCCCCAAGACTTCATGGTAGTGTCAGCGGCGGGCAAATGGAGCTCGTCGAGGAAGGAAGAGCCGGGTGAACATGACCCAAAGCTCGCTCAGTCGCCATACGTGCTACTGAACAAGATGGGCACGCCTCAGCAAAAGGAGGTGAGGTCCGGAAGATTCCGGCCCTTGACCAGGTAACGTTCGTCTGCAGCTCGCCTGAAGACGAAGGAAAGAAAAGGAAAAGGCTGGAAGAGACTCCGGAGTCAGACAGACAGACGGAGAGGGAAGATATTAGATCACTGATTGAAGGACTCGTGGCTAATAGTTATAGTTTAAGGTCGGCGCTTGGCAAGCAGATCAATGTCGACGTTGAGATAAGAAGTTTTGCAAACGAAGTTCATGCCGGGGTCACCGAACTGGAGGCGCCAAGGAACGACTGTTGTTGTCCTGGACACAGGACAAGAGAACAAGAATCATGGCACCGGAGGTGTCCACGGAAGAGAAGGAGGTGCAGTGGCAGCAGGACACTGTAACCGTGGGGTGCAGCCCGATCAAGATCGGATCGCCAGAAACGGAAGTAGAGGTTAACGACTCAGTTTTCCAGGGTGAGGGGACGGCTCCGCTACCGGTGGTACCGAGGAGGCCGCAGAGGGTGCCAATGTCGGTAGACAAATACCGAACGGCGATGAGGGAGGTGGCACTTCACATAAAGAAGGTGCGCAAGCAAATTGACAAGGTTCCGAACACGGAACGTAACATCAAGTTTGGATTCGAAGACCTCGAGGAGGCCTTCGAAGCTGTGGAGAACTTGGAAGGCGCTGTGATGAGCGCCCTTGAGGACAAGAGAGGCCACAGGAGATCGAGCATTGGGGGCCGTCCGGGAGACCTGGCCCGACTGAGAGGTTGTTCCCATGCAGAGGTGCAGTGCAACGTAGAAAGCAAGGAGGCGAGTGTCCAGTGTGACCTTGCCACCGAGCAAGAAGAGGAGGCGAAACGCGTAAAGAAGGCGAGTGACGTCTCAGTAGAGTTTGACGCTGTTAAATCTTTTGAAGATTTCAGGTGGGTGGCGGTACTGGAGTGGAACCAAGGGACATTTCAGACGACAAGAATTCTGGCGGCCAGTCCTTTTGGGGCACCAGAAGACGCGGACCTGGCTGTTATCAGGTCGAGCAAGAAGGAAGAGGTGGGACCTCTGATGAGACTTTTCCACTTTCGGCACCCGGAATACCGAGAGCGGATCGTCAGTGTGGAGGGAATGCGGCAAGACGTCATTACCATCCACAGGGAAGTAGCCTTTGAGCTAGCTGATGGTGAGACCTGTAAGTGCGGTAATAACACCTACGTAGTTACAGGTGACTGTGCAGAAAATGGCAAAGGGCCGTTGGGGAAAACGTTTGGTTCTCTCATGCAGCTCCGAGAGCGCGTGAGGAAATCCGGCAAAGGCAAGCTCGTCGTGGCCAGCGACGTGGTGAGAGACGACACGTACATGAGAAAGATGCTGGAGTACGTGTTCAGAGGAGATGACGTTGAGGTAACGCTGTGCGTGCCAGTGTCGAAAGAAGGCAAGATGGAGAGGAAAAGCAAAAGCAAGGTCGTGCCCCCTCCTCCAAAGCGAAGCAGACAGAACAAGGGAACGGCACTTGTCCTGAGGAAAGAGGAAACCACCTACGCGGACCTTGTCAAGGTAGTCCGAGCAGGTTTGATGGAGTCAGACTGCAACATAAGCAGCGCAAGGAAAACCAAGGAGGGAGATCTTCTCTTGGTGATGGAGAAGGGCGAGCAGAACGCCCAAAAGATTGGAAACAAACTGTTCTCAAAGATCGAGGGGTTGCATGTGAAGGTTTCGACCAGAGGAGAAGGTGGGGACCGCGTCTTGCATGTCAAGGACCTGGACGCGATAACCACGAAGGAGGAAATCCTGACAGGCCTACGACAGGCCCTTGGACAGGAAGAAGATGCCACTAGCATCAAGGTGACGTCGCTCCGGGGAGCGTACGGGGACAGTCAGGCGGCCACAATCAGGGCCCCGAAGAAGGCGGCGGAGGCACTCCTCGCCAAAGGACGCATCCAGATCGGAATGGTCAGATGCAGGGTGAGAGAAAGAATGGAGGAACTTCTCTGTTACAGGTGCTGGGAGTCCGGCCACCGCGCCAGAGAGTGCAGGGGGACGGACCGCAGTCAGCTGTGCCGAAAGTGCGGCGGAGAAGGTCATGTCGCAAGAAATTGCGACAAGCAGACGTACTGCCCAGTGTGCCAGGTTCCAGGGCATAGGGCAGGAGGTGTGGCATGCGCAGCGAATAGCAAGAGGCAGCGGCGCGGAGGAGATGAGAAGCCACCGTGAATTTTGTTCAGGTGAACTTGAATAGGAGCAGGGCAGCTCACGATTTAATGGAGGTGAACTGCGGAGAGAGGAACTGGGAAGTAGATTTGGTTAGTGAACCCAATGTAAGAGTTGCAGGTAGCAAGAGATGGTATATGGATCGAGGCAATGATGCCGCCATAGTAATCAAGAATCGGATCCTTCGCCCCAGTGCCAAGGGCAGGGACGTGGGTTTCGTGTGGATGGAATTCGATGAGTGGACGGTGTATAGCTGTTACATGTCCCCCAATGCAGAATTCGAGGAGCTGGAGGCAGCTTTGGATCGACTGGCCCACAGCATACGGGGCCAGACGAAGCCGTGTATCATTGCCGGAGACTTCAACGCCAAGTCGCCGGAATGGGGAGGGACGAGGCGAGACCGCAGAGGGACTGCCATGTCGGAATTTTTGGTGTCGCTGGGACTGGTTGTCCACAACGACGGAGAGAAGCCGACGTTGATGAGGGGAGTATATTTTTCCTTTATTGACTTAACGCTAACTTCTGCCTCTGTTGCAGGCAGATTGACCAGATGGAAAGTCCTCGACGAGGAAGAATCGCTAAGTGATCACAGGTACTTGTCCTTCGCGGTTGCGGAGCGGGGGCGTGTCGACGCTCCCCCGCGGGCCGTGCCCGGGAGGACGAGTCCTGGGTGGAAAGTGATTAGAACGAGGGTGGAGGCCTTCGTTCTTAGTTTTGAAAGGGAGGCTGCGGCCCGTTCGCGGGCTGGCAGTCTCGAGTTGACGCAGGCTCTGACGGCGGCATGCGACAGCGTGTTTCCCAGGAGAAGGCGTCAACAAAGGAGTGCCCCGGGACGAAAACCGGCGTACTGGTGGAATGAGGAAATCGCCGACACGAGGAACCAGTGTAAGGCTGCAAGGCGCAGGCTAACGAGAACGAATCGCGCACGAGCGAGAGATGGGAACGCCACAGTGATTGCTGAGGCGGAGGGAGAATACAGGTCCAGTAAGAAGAATCTTAGGGACCTGATAAGAAAGGCCAAAGAGGCCAAGTGGAAGGAATTGGTCGAGGAAGTACAGAACGACCCATTCGGACTGGGTTACAAGATAGTGACCCAGAAATTGAGGATCGACGACAGCGGAGCGACTGTCCCGCTGACGCCGCAGTTTAAGACGCAAATCGCGGAGCAGCTTTTCCCGAGGCATCCCGTGACAGAGTGGAACGTTGAAGACGGCGACATAGCCGACGCAAGGGAGTTCGAAATCGAAGAAGTCAAAGAAGCCGCCCGCAAGTTGCGGCCCGGCAAAGCACCAGGACCTGACAACATCCCAGTGGAAGCAGTCAGAGCGATCGCAGCCGGCGGGGCGGGTTGCTCGTATCTCCGAGAGTTGTACAGCAGTCTGTTTCGTGACGGGATCATTCCCAAAGAATGGAAAGAAGCTAGACTTGTTTTTTTGAAGAAGCCAGGGAAAGAAGGAACGGCACCGAAGGACTACCGTCCCTTGTGCCTCCTTAGCGTTGCGGCCAAACTTTTTGAGCAGTTGATTCTTCGCCGGCTCAATGAAGAAATGGCAGAAAAGGGCGGGCTCAGCGACACCCAATACGGGTTCAGGCGGGGACGCTCAACCATGGACGCCATTGCGGCAGTGATGGAGACGGCGATGTTGGCCAATTCGGGCCGAACCAGGGCGAAACACTGGTGCGCTCTGGTCACTTTCGACGTGAGGAACGCTTTTAACACGGCGGGATGGAAGCACATTATGGATGCCCTCGAGGAGATAAGCATTTCGGTGTGCTTGAAGAAGGTGATAGGTAACTACCTATCGGAAAGAGCGATCAGGCTGGGAGATGGAGGGAATGACGTCTTCCGAGTGACGAGCGATGTTCCGCAGGGTTCAGTCCTTGGGCCCACTCTGTGGAACATTGCGTACGATGGGGTACTCCGCCTTCGACTGTCCCCAGGGGCAAGAACAGTGGCGTACGCCGACGATCTGGCACTAGTGGTGGCGAAGAGACATCTTCGCGACTTGGTGCAGACAGTGAACAGGGCGATCCGACAGATCGGAGCATGGATGGAGAGCAGAGGCCTGAGCATGGCCCCTGAGAAGACAGAATCTGTCCTGCTGCTTGGCAGGAGAAGAGTACCTGAGGATGTCGTCTTCCGAGTCATGGGAGTCGACCTCAAGCCGCAGAAGGTGGTAAGGTATCTCGGAGTGGATATCGACCAAAGAATGTCGTTCGTGCAACACGTAGAAAAAGTGACGGCCAAAGCAGAAGCACTGACGGCCAAGCTGGGAAGGCTCATGCCGAATGTGAGAGGACCCACTCAGGCGAAGAGACGTCTGCTGGGAGAGGTGACGAATTCAATCACGCTGTATGCGTCCTCCGTCTGGGGACCGACGGCCTTGAAGCTCCAGAAGAACCGGAACATGATCCTCAGTGTGCAGAGGAAGACTGCTCTGAGGATCATCTCGGGGTACCGGACAGTGTCGACGGATGCGGCCCTAGTAATCGCGGGGGTCGTTCCATTAGACCTGCGGATCAGAGAAGGTCGAGAGACCAGAGAAGGGGAAAGAACCAAGATGGAAGCTCGACAGAGGTCCATCGAGGAGTGGCAGGAGAGGTGGGATCGATCCACGAAAGGAAGGTGGACGCACCGGCTGATACCAAATATCGGCAGATGGTTGCGCCTTCGAGAGAGATTGGAAGGACAGGTGACGTACCGTTTCACCCAGGTGCTTTCGGGCCACGGAGATTTTCGATCCTACCTGCACAGGATGCACAGGGCCGAAGATGACAGATGTGTCTACTGCGGAGCGGAAGACACGGTAGAACACACCGTATTTCATTGCGGAAGGTGGGAGCGGCAGCGACTGAGAGCACAGATGCTGCCTGCAGAGGGAGAAGTTCTCACGCCGGAGAACATGGTGGAAGCCATGGCTCGGTCAGAAGAGAACTGGAAGGAAATTCTCAGCATGGTCGAGAACATCCTCCAAAGGAAGGAGTGCGACCAGAGAAGGAGAGAAACGGAGGCGGAAGAAGCGGGTTGGATGGACCGTGATTCATGGTCCGCGGGTCGACGCTTTTGATGCCGAAGGAGACAGCCGGAACGCGACCTCCCGGGAGGAGGGGGGCCGCGGGACCGAAGAGAAAGAAAGATCGAGCACGCCCGGGACGCGGAAGTCGCGGGCGTGCACGACGCGAAGGAAGAACGACACCGTTGGCCGCGATGGACCGCTGGGGTCTGCCTCTTGGCGGACCCCGGAGGACCGGCGGCGAAGGAGATAACGATATCGCAGAGACAAGAATCCGTGCGCAGAGACGCGGGACCACGGAAGAAGCCGAAAGGCAAAACAGAGTTCTCCCTTGAAGTTATGCCGTGAGGTGATCCCGAGGGGTGAAGCAGAAGGAAAAGACAGCCCCGCTCGGACAGAAGCCGGGCCGGGGAGGTTCTGGGGGGCCACTTGCCTGGTTAGCCACGGCGCCAGCTACGCCCCCCATAAAAAAAAGGCTCCGGAGAGATGGTTTTGATATATTCTGGTGTAGCCGCTGCTAGTGGTAGTGCGGCGGCTTCGGTGACGATAGGTGCTTGACTCTCGCGAATCAGGACGACAGGAGGGGGGATCTCCGCCTGCGAGGGAGTCTTACTGGACCTACGGTTCCGCTTTCTCGGCTTTCTGCGGGTGCCGCGGCCGACCTCTGGCTCGGCCACCATGGCATAGCAGAACTCCTGCCGTTGATTGGAGCTGCCTTGGCGTAGGTACCGGTCGGGAACCTCCTCGTTGGGCGACCTATCCTCGTTGTAAAGGTCGCCTTCTTCGTCGTCGTAGTACTCTGGACCCGGTCCGTGGAAGCGGGAGTCGGCGGGACGAGTGGAGGTTGTGTAGTCTCTCCACGCGTCCATCAGATCTAGGTCGCGTTCGCTGAATTCCATGTAGGGCTCCCCGTCGGTGTCGTAGTCCAGGTCCTCCGGGTAGTCATAGCCTTCCCAGTGGCTTTCTGGAGCGTCCTTGGGGAACTCCTGGTCCTCGTCGCTGTACGGCGACTCGACCCGTTGTTGTTGCCTGTCCCGTCCCTCCATGATCTCCTGGTCGTACAAGCCGTCATACGCCCTTCTCAGAACATCCCAGATGTCCTGGACGTAGGGGTAGAACTCCATGTCTCGTCTCAGACTCTCCGGGATGTCATTGATGAATCGGAGGGCGAGGGCGACTTCGTCCTTCGGGTTTATCGGATTGGTATAAAGCAAGTAGTAGTCGCATTTCTCGATAAATGACTCGGGGTACTCCCCGAACGGACATTCCAAACACCGCCAACACGACGCTCGCTATCTACGCAGACGATACAGCCATCCTCACCAGATCCACACAGCCGAGGATGGCGACGCGCTACCTCCAGAAAGCCATCGACAAACTCGAAGACCAAAAATGGTGCCAAAAATGGATGATCGCCGTCAATCCCGAGAAGAGCACAGCCCTTCTCATGACGCGTCGACTTGGCCAGTCAGAGGGAGAAATCGAGATGTTCGACCTGGTCATCCCCTGGGCCAACAAGGCAAAGTACCTAGTTGTCATCATCGACAAAAAGCTCGACAGCACCTCGAATAGTCATTGGATAAAGGGAAAATGGCAGTAGGCAAGCTCTCCTTGCTGGTCTGCAGGCGCAGTAAGATGTCGGTAAAGAACAAATTGTTAATTTACAGCACAATCATTCGTCCGACTCTAACATATGCTTCGGTGGCTTGGGCACACGCCCCCTCGAAAACAAACATGTGTAAGTTGCAGGTCCTCCAGAACAAATTCCTCTGCCATGCTTTCGACGCTCCATGGTTCGTCAGAAAGGACCAACTGCACCGAGAGGCCACTCTCGCTGCTAAAGGAGTTCCTCCAGGAGAGCGCCCTTCGGCCCATCAAGAAGGCCGAAGAACATCCAAATCCACTGGTTAGATAAGCGGTCGACTACGACGAGGGTGGACCATCGAGAAGAAAGCGGCCCAGAAAGGCGCTGCTCGAACGGTGACACCCCCCCATTTGCGACACCCTTCAGATACTAATCTCTCTGTCAGGCACCAGGTAGAGGTAAAACATTTTTTCTTTTCTTTGCATTTTTGTGTATTTCAATTTCGATGTCCCGAAAGAGGAATCTGGCGTACTCGTTATGTCGGCACCCATTGCCTTCAAGCCGAAAACGTGTCCTGGGCGCCGACTGGTTACGTCGCTCTACCGGTGACGACAACCGGTTAGCAAACATGACCTATCATTTTTGCCGTCATCAGTAACACTGTTGCTGGCCGGCGAAAGAGATAGATGTTATGAGGTCACTGACTTAAAGCCTCAGACACACAGCGCAACAACGGTCGTCACGAATAGAACAGTCATTGAGCTTGCTCGTACGATGCTTTTGGGCAAGAATCTACAGCAATTTTTACGGGCGGAAACTGTAAACACAGTGGTGTACGTTCTTAATCGAACAGGACCGAGCAAAATTGATTGGAAGACACCATATGAAGTGTTCGAAGGAAAGACTGCGCATTTGAATAAACTTCGTGTTTTCGGTACCGAATGTTATGTACATGTGCCTAAAGAAAAGAGGAAAAAGTGTGAATCAAAGGGAAAACGCGGTATTTTTGTTGGTTATTCTAACGATGTGGATGGTTATCGTGTTTGGATGAAATCAGAAAGCAAGATTATTCGTAACAATGACCTAAAAGACGACGAAGATGAGCCTACTATTGCTACTGTTTCAGAATCGACAACTAAGGGATATAACAAGAATTAAAGCACCTGAATATCTAATTGATGCGATGCTAACTGAAGTGGTAGAACCAAGAAGCTGGGCAGAGGCAACCGAGTCGGGAGAGAAATTGCACTGGAAGTCAGAATTGGAGGAAGAAATGAAGGCGTTGGAAGAAAATTCCACTTTGACCTTAGCTGATTTACCTGTAGGTCGAAAAGCTATGTCCAATCGGTGGCAAGTCTGGTAGTTAGAGGATTTAGCCAACGAGAAGGGGTTGATTACAAGGATACATTCAGTCCTGTTCCTATGTTTGAGACCATTCGGGCCGTGTTGAGTATTGCAGCGAATGAAAACCTTGAAATTACACAGTTCGACGTTAAGACCACATTTCTGAACGGTACCATTGAGATCTATATGGAACAGCCGGAAGGATTTGAAGATGGTTCCCATCGTGTATGCAAATTTCAGCGAAGTTTGTACGGTTTAAAGACGTTTTGTTTGATTTCGGTTTGTGCGAAAGTACAGCAGACCCGTGTATGTTCTATTGCATTACCAACAAGGGCAAACTGATAGTGGTGTTGATGACGGCCTGGTAATCGCAAACAAGACATCTGACATTGAAATTTTTTTGGAGAAGTTCAAGAAGACTATTGGACCGGTCGGATATTTTCTGAACGTGCATATCAAGCGAGAAAATGATGGTTCCATACACTGAAGCTGTACTACAAAAATTTCGGATGCAAGACTCAAATCCAGTGACGACACCAATCGAGAGATACGTGCAAACAGGAGAGATGACGAATACGGAGTTGACAAGTGCTTCATACAGAGAGTCTCTGGCAGTAGCTACGGGGTCATATATTGCTTTTGCTGTTAGCTACGCGTCGCAGATTTTAGAAAAACCAGGAGAAGAACACTGGGAGATGGTGAAGCCCGCATCATCAAGTATTTGAAGGGAACGCTAACGATGAGCATCCGCTACGAATTTGCCAGAAACACAGGCAAATTGGAAAGCTATAGTGACGCTGATTATGCCAGCGATCCTTCAAGCCGAAGGTCAGTTAGTGGTACCGTTTTTAAATACAGCGGACGAGCAATTATTTTTTAGAGCAGGCGGCAGCAAAGCCAGTGAAGCCGCGAAAGACGCTGTAAAAGTGAAATTGTGTCGTTACTCCTGGTGGATAACGCATATACCATCCGATTGACGAAGAATCCGCAGTTTCACAAACGTTCGAAACACATAGACGTGCGGTTTTATTTAATACGAAAAAAAGTGCACAAACGTGTTAAAAGGTCGGAGTTACCGTTTACGAGAAAAATGCAGAATAGCTTCATGACGTGACGCTCGGGGGCGGTTTTTTGGGCAACAGGGGATGAAGTTCCCTTTAAGTTTAATTCGCTTGGACTATCAGTTGTCTGTCTGAAAAAATAAATTTGTCCCTGAAACTTGTCCGAAACTTAATATATACAGGGTCTTTCGTAAGTAAATGGCAATACTTAATACGCTAACTCGTAGAAGCTAAAGAAACGGTATTCTGCAGTTTTTTCTGAAACATTTCAAATTTCAACTTTTTTGCAATTTTTTCGTAAAACACGACAAGACAAATTTGTAATAATAATTGAACGCCACTGAGTGAACGTCACATTTGACAAATGTCTCGCCATGGTCTAACATCGGTAACTTCATATATTTTTTTTAGTGCAAATTCATTTTCTGTCTTTCTATTGGTCCATTTAAAACCATCGGCATTTTTATACCATACGTTTTAAAAAATAAAAAAAACTTTCCAATACATTTCTCTTATAGTTGATATTCATAATCTCGGAGATTGCCGTTTACTTATGAAACACCTTGTATTCCGGTAAATTTGTATCCTGAGTGCTTTCGACAAATCATGTTGAGATACTACTAATTTGCCTTCTTCCTTATTCTCAACAATACTAATATTTGTTTACGCCAATATTTTATTACATTTAGCTATAGTAACAGGAACACCACATACATTATATTCCTGTTATTTTTTAATTAGTTAATAAAGAATGTTAGGTTGTACTTATGCTAGACGTGAATATAATTAATGTAACTGGAATTATAATTTATTCAAAATATTCGTGCATCAGTTAGTCACGAATTTTGCAGAACGGACCATAAAATTAATAATAAACAAGTAAAATTAAAATTTACGTCGCTAAGGAAAATACCAAATGGTGATCTTTATTCACTTCAAAGGTCAAACAAATTCGATGTATTTCATGACTAAGAAAAAATTAATTGAAATATGCTCTGAAGTGTCGAGTAATTATCATACGCTCCGTTAGAATTCATTTTATCAAGTAAATATTAGTCACATTATTTAACACTGTCTTAGATTTTCGAACATTTATGGCAGTTTTTTAATCGTTTTTTATTCATGTACTCTGGACATAAATTGAAGAGTGCTGAATTATAAAAACCTCTAAGACCATTACTGCGTAAGATTTTTTCACAGTTCGTTTATTGCTAATTTTTCATATACCCAATGGAAATTAGACGTTTTTTTACTAGAAATCATAAAGAAAGGTACAATTCTTTTTACTAGAAATAAAATGTAAAATTTTCTTTTGAATTTCACTGATTGTTGTCCACGGGCTTACTAAATTAATATTAAAATTTTCAGATTTATTTTTGGTGTCACAAAAAAACTGTCTTTCTTTACAAATCGCGAAATTTTCTAATCGGGGCGTAGCCCTGTCCATTTTGCAGTGGAATGAACGATTTCCTGTATTAACTTTATTTACCCTTACGTTGGGTTATTCTCAACACATTAGACATCCGACAAATACCACCAAAGCAATTTATCATTAGAGGAAGCCGTCGAATTTAATTGCAGAATAGAAATTACAATAATTAAGCAATTTCTCGGCCAACTGCGTTCAATCGGTTGAAATATCAAGAACGTAGGCAGCTAAATAGCACGCTATAGAAGGGTTGGGTCGGGCGGCCCTTCAATGCGTCTTCATTTTGTAGGCGTGAGAAAACATGAGTTTATATTTTTTCTATTTATTTCCATTGTTTTACTCTTAGTTCAACACATGTGAATTATTCTTAGATAATTGAACAATAGCCGGAGAATAGCATATGCCTTTTACGATGATACATGTGGGTTTTAAAAGTACACTGTTCGTGCTAGGTCAAATTGAATTTTACCGTTTCATGGCGTCTCTACGTATTTGAAAAATTGACCAGCCTGCGGCTGTACTTCTCGCTTGAGATGAAGTGAACATTACAAGAGCCCGCTTTATTTCATTTAGAACCGGAGCGGCGATATAGATATGCCTTTGAAATACAAATATTTGAAGGGAGTGTGTATTCGACTTGCAAATTTTATATTTGTTTAGAATTTAAAATACTTTCAACTGTAATTCGTTAACATTGGGACCTAAATCGATGATCAGACCTTTCGCTTGTTTTTAATAACCTTTCTTCTGAAGAAGATCTGATTCAATTTAAATTTCATTTACATACTATTTGAAAAGATGAGCAGCAATTGTGATAATAATGTAAAGCCGCACAATTCATCATCGTCAGAAAAGTACTCGTATTAAGGACAATCAAAGTTATTACAAAGTTATGAAAATTCTCTTTAAATGTCTCCATATTTCTGCAACGCAAAATGCGACAATTCGTCAACAGAAATAAATCAATTTCGAGCGTAGAAGTGGCCAAAACATATTGTAACCAGAGGAAATTTGTTAGAGCATTGTTGCAATCGCATTTAAAATACGGAAGTTATTATGATTTTTATTTTTCAACGTAACTTCAAAATTGTATTCACTGACGTAGAGACATGAAGTTATTTGAAAGAATTACCACTTTTAATAACCGTTTTCATCGAGGATCTCATCATAATACCGATATCATTTGTCTGATCTTTTACATGTAGATGATTATCTTAAAAATTGAGGAATTAGAGGAAAATAAATCACATGTGTAAAGTTCATGTTAATGCAAGAGTTTGATAAAAATAAAAAATAAGAACTAATGCTCGCATTTGGGTTAACCACAAAATCATGTAAATTGTCTAAAATTGATACCTGAGACAGAATATAATTGCCAACCACTTAACCTGAATCGATTTTGTCTAAAGGCTAATCAAAGAAGAAACCAGCAATTTTACCAGCTATAATACTGTTTAGTAAAAATTGTGCGCTCAAAATCCGTAATCTAATGCAGAATTTGAATAGATAATGGTCGAAATTTAAATATTTTAAAAAGTCTTCTTATGATCACGCAGCTACCCTGATATTACTAAGTGATTTACCCATTTTTACAAAGTATCTACTTTCCTAGAATTTAATCCAAGTGCTCGTCATTATCCTAATGTGATATTAATTATACTCAATTTTATAACGACCAACCAACGGAACAAAGCACGGAAATATTGATTGAAATTTCTTTGTTATCGGCACACTGGAAAAATTGATTTTATTACAATGCAAGTTTGAAGGAAATGTTTGTAAGTATATGAAGCCATTTGATAGTTATCATAATGATTATGTGGTGATAGTGTTTAATAGCAATAAGTAATTTCTATGCAATGGTACAATAATTTATAGGGACTTATATTTTGACGTCAGAAGTTAAGTTAAGATTTTAGCGGAAAAAATCGGGTAATGGAAATACAAATATTTTAGGAGGTAAATATTTGAAAAAATTAAAAAAAAGTTGCTCAAATTGACGAGTTTTACCACACCTAAAATATTTGTATTTGTATTTCATAACACCCAGCATAATTCTTTTTTGCCCTCGCGTCATCTGTTAGGATAGACTATTTTAGGGAATAGTTGATCCATCATAAAGTTAAGTATTCTTATTTATTGTTTTTTTTTCTTCTCACTAGTGAATATAAAAGGAAACATTATAATTCTAGAGGATTATGCCCCCAAAAAACACTTTAAAATGCTATTATTGAAGCAGTTCAAAGCAGCAGAATGGTTTTGTATGCTGCCTCCAGAAACTTTTTCTCTTATACGTTGGGGAGAAGAATCAAGAATAATGTCTATATTGATGGCAGCAGAAAATGAAGGCTCATTTTAAGAGCATGGCCGTAGTGGGGGGGATAAAATAATGTGGGTATTTGTCCATACTAAAATTATTTAATTCAACTATTAGTTCATAGATGGTAACCCAAGCGTTAAAATGTGATTTAATCTTGTTTGTGTTAGAAGTGGAGAATGTTAGTTAGGTACACGGTTGGCAAAATCAGTTTATGACCACCCCAAAATAATGTATATAGGTATGTATTCTACTTAACTATGGTCAAGGACGTGCTGGGGTGGCGACAACATCATAAATGCTGTGAATATTGTGTAAATTGTACAATTTATATAATTATATTATAAAGAATAAGGATAATTTGATTAGTATATAGTGTCAATTTAGAGGATGAAGTTAGACTTCGCAATTGTACTATTTCTGACAATGCTCAATAATTTATTTGATTCTAAATCAGATAATGTTATTCCTTCCAAGAAATAAAATTTATTTATGCGACAATCACTCGCGAATTTGAGTAAGCCAATGAGCATGTTCTTGCTCTGTTTCGTTTGTCAGTCGCTCGCGACTTAAACTAACAATACGTCGATGAGTACTGTTCATAATAATCTCGAATCTTCGAATATCGAATCTTATTGAATCTTGATTATCAAATCTTTAATTTGAAATCTATACTACTTATAGAATCTCGAATCTTAAATCTCTAATGTGGAACCTACAATCTCGAACGTCAAATCCCGAATCTTGAATTTGTTGTCTAAGAATTCAAAATTTGAATGCGCAGTTGTTGTGACCCGAAGGTGTATGTTGGAGAATTGTGTAACCCGAAGGTGTATGTTTTAGAATGAAATGATTCACTGTTACTTAGACTATGGTTTATTGCATTGCAAGTACAAAACAATACAAAAATATCGCTAACTTCGGCTACCCTGAGTGGGAGTGGGGAGGTCATCCCAGCTACCTAGTAACCCCCAAACCGGCGCCGTGTCTCTGTACAGTAAAGCTCATTTGAGTGCAAACAGAATTATTCCTTCAAAAAATCCGTTCTTGTCCAAGAATAAAATTCCAAATAAAACTTGCAGCTCGTGCGCCATCTATTAGAGAATGCCTCCACTTCAATACACAAGCTTGTGGCCATTTTATCCTATCCGGTAGATATCAGACTTTTGCCACAAGAAATAACCAATTATATGGTGAGTACACATCTCACCTTTCTGTAATGTGCAATACATATTGGTGCCAACGATTTAACGAAGTTTTACGGAGAAATTTGAGAAGAAAAAAATTAAAATCTTAGCTTTTAAATAATTTATTTCTAGTAAACAGGACATTTAATTTGACTGAAATTTAGTAATTTCCCAAGTTGAAATGGTCCTCTTTAAGAATATCGTAACTCAAGATCAATCCTTTAAGTGTAATTGAAGATTTGTTGCTTTTAAATTTAAGTGTAAATCCTACGTTTGCGCCATCTATGTGTCTATACCGCAGCGGCCATGCTCTTCAACGTTGCTGAAGTGCGGCTTTGGACCAACACGCGATTGCATTTGATTTTGTCGAAAGTTCGGACATAAACCATAAATTCAACAAAGACAAAGAATTAGCCAGAGCTCAGAATTCGCAAATGCGAAGGTGTTTCCTTAGCTCGCTGCCGAGGCAAGTGCAAAGTAGAAGATGAGTTCCACTTCCAGCTTTTGGAGAGGTCTCCAACTGACCAATAAAGTATGATATGTAATCGTAGAAAAGAGATTTAAAAATGTTGCAGCTATCACTTCGTCTGAGAAAGGCAAAACTATCACTGTTATATCTTGTTGTACACCTAAGAAACCAAATGCAAAGGTACTTTTGATCTTGGATGGGCACACAACTCACTGCAATTGAAATGCTGGAATATACGGATGAATGTGTTTGTTATTGTGCCAATCAAACCAGAAAAAATCTTTCAGGACAATTGGCATCCACCCATTCAACACTGACGCCATTTCAGAGTACGCCTTCCTAAAAAAGCATCAACCCGAAGAAATCTGAACACTATATGCCTGATCCTTTAGAAGAAAATATGCACGGACATATGGAACCAGAATATCCCTCACCTGTATAGCGAGAGCCCGCTGTAAAAAACCTGGCCGATCGGGTTACAGGGTGTTTCTGATTTAGTTTTCCAAGAGTCTGAAGGTAGACCTGAAGATCATGACAGTTCGTGAGTGAGTGCGTGGGATGTGGAGAGCAGTACTGCTCAACATCGAAACAAGACTATGTATTGGGTTAGATATACACGACATTCCACGACGGTGAAAACCTCTGTGACTCTTGCGGAAAACTTTTTAATTACATCTTCTTTTTTGTCAAATTGTTAATTTTAACACCCTGAAGGATCTCTCCTGGACAATCTGGGATAGACGGCCTTAGGCATGAGTATTTTTTTTGTGAAAAAAATGTGTTACTTGTTTTGTTTATTACTATTACATTATGGTTTTACATTTTATGTAAAACATCTATACGCGCGTTAGACTGGGGTAAAACCAAGACATCGGGGCTCAGGGGGCCCTCTTGGGCTGGACCGATTTTTATGATCTTTGATTTGTTGGATTTGTCTCAGCCTCGAATAGCAGAATAACTATTAAAACATGGACAGGGAGGCTTAATACCAGTAGATGGCGTTATGTACATTATCATTTGATAAAAAAAAATGAATTTAATTCAGCTAATAAGTTCACACAACATTTATTGATTCTGAGGCGGTACAAAGTTCGATACAAAGTTCGCAGCGGGAGCTAGCTGTGTGATTTCTAGCCGACCGCTGCCCGGGATGAACTCGGCCACATAACTGTGGACGAGGTGATCGACCTATTCGTCATCCCGCCACCGTCAGCCGACTTCGAAGACCTGGAAGTTGTGTCAGCACCTGGAGGTTGTGTCAGCACCTAGCATTGTATTCCCGGACGAGCCCGACCAGGATGTCAGCTTCGCACCCGAGAACCAAGCAAGCGCGATTGTCAATGTCCACAAAAATGTAGCTCTGCCTTAGGTACGCCCACTGTCAGCGTCTCGACGCTGGCCACCACGACAAGCGCCGCCATCTAGAGGACAACCGAAGATGACGCCGGTGCCGAGACTGTGGCCCACACGTTCGTGGTCATCGCAGACGTCCATCACGAGGCAGACTACATTTCAGAGTCGAGACAATTCGACGCAGATGCTTTCACAGCGGTCCCAGGACAGGCGCAAGCAATCCTGCAGCCCTGTGACGTTCCCTAAGAAATCGAAATGAGAACATCCTTGGTCCACCCTAGACAGACACCAGAAATCCAGCTGGTACCAGCTCGTATCGATGTGAAATCATCTATGACGGTCACACGACCACCAGCCTTCTTCACGGCATCTCCATCCGTGTGCACGACTCCTCCAACGATCCCAACGCCGCCGTTACCAACGTACCAACCATCCGCGGCAACAACACGGGGCTGAAAATAAGGCAACGTGGCCTGAGGGTTTGTCGACATCAATTCGCATCCGCCTGCCATCGACCACCTCTACATGGGGAGATTTCGTCATCTGGACGCCGCCACCACGGGACATGAGCCCTCCGCCGGTTCCGATCACGCGCGCCGTTTATCGTCACCGACATTGGTTATCACTTCTGGGCCAGCATTCCGGAGTGCCTATCGCCCTCAGTCAACCTCAACAGAAGGACAACGCTTGGAGAAGTCCGAAGACTCGACCCAGAGGAAAGCTACCTGAGGGGAGACGGGCCGTGTGTAGTGCTAAAACACCGAGACGGGGGAGTGTGTTACCGGAGCTCATTTTGAGGCGGTTTTTACCGCTATATTATATTAGGTTTTTATTGTAATTTTATATTGTAAGTTCTTTCTGTAGTTCTAAATTTATTTGAAAGTTTTTCTGTAAGTTGGACGAAAAGTTGACGAGAGACAAAACTGACCGCGTAACGGTACGCATCTAACGGTAATTCTAGCGGTACTTTGTAAAACTATTTTTTTCACTACTAGCTTCAGAAAACATCATTATATATCGTGTTTGATGCTTCAGAAATTGATTTTCTGTACCTTACCTAATAATGGATTTTTCTCTCCTACTAGTAGATAATAAAAACAATATTGGCAATGTTGGCATGGTTACTGCCGTACTTGATGTTTTGACTTGACATTTGCTTTCATTATTAATGATAGGTAGCAGCTCAACAATGTAGAACTGGGGAGTTGTAATTTCTTGCGAAATGTTAAATTTGCCAGCTGGACCACACTAGCAACATCGCAACAAAAATAGAAATGACATCGATGCTTTGCATCTTGGGCAATAAAATAAGCTCGGCTAAGAAAAATTGCTTCTCAACCTTCGTGTATAATTACTATTTATCTACAACTGATTAATAATTAACGTATTATACTTGTAACTATGAATACTTAACTAGGTCTATTGAACACAGACAGTCAGGCTAGGTTTTTAAGAATTATTATTAACTGGCCATGAAATACATTTTTTCTCAACGTCAAGTTTTTAACGAGGTTTTATTTCTAATTTTAATTCTAAAAATGCAGTTGTAGATAAAACGTCGTATTTCACTCGCATATAATGGTGGCTAGTATACACTCGAATGGTTAAAATCCTCGCCTGCGGCTCGTATTTTAATTTCCATTCTCATGTATAATAGCCACCATTATATGCTCATTAAATAATGTACTATTGTATTCGTTTGTGAAACACATAGTGCATAATGAAATAATAGTAATGAAATAGATAGCAACATACATAGGATATTACGCCATATGTATTTAATCTGACAGCTGTCAACCTAACCTCAAAATCTGTTGTAAATTTGTACTTTTTCTCATTTTGCGGGAACGAATACAAAAAACGCTGTTCAATACTCGTACGCTGTCACTTTTCAGGGGCTCTGGCTCATCGCGGCCCTCGGCATTCGCCTCGGGCTGCAAAAATTTGCCCTCGCCCCTGAAAAGTGTCATGACAGCACACTCGTATCGAAATATACTATTACGCACAACTGCATCTTTTACACTTGTTTACATCTTGGTTACCATGATTGAAGATGGAACATTACACCCGTAAAGCAAATGCCCGTAAAGAAAAAGCCCAAAAAATTACCACAAAAGAAATTAACATTTACTTATGATAATAATAGCTATTAATTGTGCGTAAAATGTTGTACGTACCTCTAGCCGAAAGACCGTTTACGCGCTCGGACGACTGGCGTAAACTCTTTCTTTCGGCCCTCTATACGTAAATAACTATTAGGGTGCTTATTTTCTCCTTGGAAGTCAGTACACCCTGGAGTGTGAAATAAAAAACGTCTTTAGTTTTAATAACTCTTACCTTTTACTTAACCATCACCAAAAAAACACCCGACGAGACGGCACTCACGGGTCTTCACCTCTTCTGTTCGGGGCCCCCTTTGCGCCCCCTTCGACACTATGTATTACACACGTGTCTTAACAGCAAATATGTCACTCAAGAAAAATTAGCCACTTAAGCAAGCTCTCGTGGATAAACATTTCTTTGGTGACTTATTTGCCTTATAAGACACCAAGCACCCCCCCCCCCCTTTCTCAATGGACCCCCCTGTCCAAAGGGCCAATTGTAATATTTGTATCAGAAAATAAACAAAAACACTCGACCAAGTGGGCCCCCCTGTCTCAAAAGCAACTTCGATAAGATAAGACTTTTTGATTTCTGCAGTATTATGATGACTCATTTTATAAATGCAACATAAGCAGCTGATAAGTTGACTGTTAAATAAAACTAAATTCATTCTGAGAGATATTTTTTGATATAAGTAAGGCCAATAATCACCAATATGTAATACGTAATAATAATTATGCATAAACAACGCCTTCTCACACCATCACTCCTGAAGTTATTCCGGTATGACGTCGATGAATAAAGTCAGGATTTTGTCTTTCACCCCTACGTCTTCTGACTTTAGTACGACTATCTGAATATCATAAAATACAATTTGGAATTATTGGAGAACACAATATTGAAGTCCATTCCTCCATCCAGATTTATCTTTCATTGAGACATTTCGTTCTATTCTTATAGCGATTTCATCCATACTGCTCATACTGTTTTGAAAGTTGATTTTCATCATTTTTAGTGGTTGGAATAAATAATGTGGCACCCAAATGACATCTAAAACGATCTAATTTGATTTCTTGCTTTTTTTTGGTGTGGAATTGCTCCCTAAAATTGGTTCAGTGTCTTTTGTATCTTATCAGCACTGTCAGTCTAAAAATGTGAAAAGTTGTGTATTAGGTAGAAGTTCAAATTTATATTAAAAACTGTTATTTGAGAGATTTTATGAATACATATTTTCAAAAATATTTTTACCCTGCCTTTTTAATCCCATCAACTTTCAATGGATTCAAAGCATCACCATCGGCTGTTTGTAATGTTTGAAAGTAAATTGCTTCCTTGAAAATTCATTTGTGTTTTTTTTTTTAAATATGGCTGCAAAACGTTTTGTACTTATTGAGAAAATACATCGCTATTCATCTAGCTGTTGCCGCTTGTGCTATTACATGATAATTCAAAAGAAACCGAATCGATTATTATGTTGAACGGTCGTCTTTTGTGTAGGTAGAACATCATAGGTGGGTGTTCATACATCGAAAATGAGCAGTGTGATTATGTAATTTCTTTTTTATGTAAATATATCGACTTCTGCTAAAATTTATCTACCTTTTACAGAGTTGAATACTTCTTTTACTTTATAAATAATAGTGATCATAATCAAAATGTTTGATCAATATGGTTTTCATTAATAAAACCGCTCAAGGTCGGCTTATCCCATTGGACCGTTAATTTTTGTATAAATGTTCCTTTAAATTGGACTAGTAGTGTTTCCAGTGCTAGTCGAAATAGTGAATTATTTATGTATATCAATTTGTACGTCAAATATACAGCATTAGGGCTAGTCTCTATCGAAGTAAAAAACAACAGCGTTGTAAATTACATCACGAATTCCGTATATAATTATTGGAATTCTAGATAACAGAAACCATAGAAACCATGTCTCATTTCGTACTTTTGAAAATGTTCTTGTCAAAAGTGTCAAATTAATTTGATCTGAATTTTTTATTATTTGATTTTTGTAAATGCGATTGTACAAAAAACGTTATTCCGACTACGTCTCGATTTTGTTATAATGCACTTACCAACCTCATAAATGTAGTAATAATCTTCTTAATTTATAATATACTGCAATATACCTACTGCAATATACCTACTCCCTGATCAACAATGAAACAAACTTAGACTTATAAATAACGCACTGTTAAAAAGAAGTTGCTAACATATGATTCTTTTATGCCTGACCTCACCATGTTCATTAATAGTTTAGTCAAGACTCTCCGAATTCGAAGACAATCTTATTAATCAGTTAGATACTGTTAAGCAATTGACAGTTTCTTTAACTATTCGTTCCTTACTTCACATTGGACAATCTATGTCTTCAGCGTAGTAATATTTTTTACGTAGTTGTAAACGAATAATGTATCTATAATGATTTTGAACTGAACCATTACCAAAAATTTGATAGGTAACACCGTACAAAATTTACTGTTTACTGTGTCGACACTTCTAATTGAGGGTGCTTTCCAAGCTCCCATCCAGCTGTCGGTAAACGACGAAATTGCACAAAATTTAACAGGAGAATGCAAACTAACAATTTACGTGACATCAGCAGTCCTAGGGGGCTGCATTCGTATAACATTGGTCGATGATCGGATTTGCGGTAAACGGCTGGTTTGTGGTCTCACCATCACAGATCTCATGATTTTATCGACACAAATCTATTATCCGCACACAACGAACTGATAGCCAACGTTTATAATATATTCGTGAACGAACGGAAATGGCACCATTTTAACTCTTTATCTGGCACATTATTAATCATTACCACGATAAAACACGGAGCAAAATTAATTACTATAGATCCAGGAAGGGTCTCATCAATCAGACGGAAGAATAGCAATACTTTTTACTGTTAGAGAACGGATTCTTTTATTATATTAATTTTTGCTCGGACGTATTTTATATTAATCATTTATTCTTTTATTATAGGTAAATTTTTACGGCTGCGTGGATATAGATAATTAAATTATCAGGAAGGGTGAATATTAAATTGTGTTTTTGCAAATTTGATGTGTTTCGGTTTAAACCCTAAATATACGTTGGGAAACAGAAAACTAAAACTATAAAACCTTTGGATTTTAGGTGTGTTCATAGTTGTTACTTGCATCTATATTAAATAGACTACATTATTATGTTTTTTCATTTACAACTCGTCCATTCACGTCGGCGCCTATGCAAGTACAGTTTTTAATTTCAGTAAAAGGTGCCATAAATAGTAAGTCGAGTCTCCCAAATCTAAATTATGAGAAAACATTGGAACCGGTTTGCAGGGATAAGTAATTAAAATAAAATATCGTTGTGAGTTACCTAAAAATAATGTCAATTTATTTTAGAGCAGAATAAGCAAATAACTGGAAAAATCATAATAGCTACACAATTTTTGAAATAGTAATATTAGATAGTTACAGAAAATACACATTTACAAAGTAGTAGCAGTCATCACCCATTCAGAATATTACCACATAACGATGTAAGTTATATCGTTGAGATAAATTACACCTAATAAAATGAATTCAACCTGAAGAGCGTATAATATGTAATGTAACACTATCTAATATAACACTACTTCCATTTGATTGGTGGAGGAAAGTTTACAAGCGTGGCTTATATCTTTATTAATAGAAATAACAACCGTGAAATATCCATCATAACATATATCAAGGAATACCGGTAGCGGTTATTGACTGAGACAAATATCCTTATAACAAATTATGGTAATGTTCCAACTTGTGATTAGTTACGATTGAGTAAGCATAGTGTGGTTAACATAACGCAAGTTTTATTGATTTTCCTATGTGATTTTAATAATCACATAATATTTCAAGTTTCATTTATGACGATGCTAGCTGTTATACGCAAATAACAATTTTACTGCTGTACGGCTGGAAAAATTACAATGCTTTAAAATGTTTGTATTTCATGTGAACTAAAATTTGAGTTCGCTATGTGAAATATTAGGCAATAAAGTGCATAATAGTACCTAATGTTGTCTCCGTTGCTAAATATATTTATCATATATATACAGGGTGGAAAGTTTAAATGGAATAAATTCAGTATCTTCACTGCAATTGATTTTCCGAAAAATTCCTGCAACGCGTCGTTTTTTGTTTTTAAATTGCCACTTTTTAGCCTGATCAAATTTCTTTTGTTTTTACTCAGGGGGCTGTAACCACCCTTAATTTTTTTTTTTCAAATGGGAAGATATATCAACCGACACATCATTGGAAAGCTTAGACCTGGACCCGAGATGACTCATCGCTGTAGCGGCGTCATCAATTACTAGAATGTGCTGGATTTATACTACAACATACTCCAGTATGACGTATTCTTTTGGAATATCCGGTACAGATCGAGAGCGCCATGGAACATCTGAAGCGTCTAGAAAGGTTTAGGCACCGGTATATTTATTGGAGGACGTTCCAGCGGGAGTTAGTCTAATCGTATCCGTGAGAGTAGTTGTATCATAGTCGAACCAGTCGCATCGAAGTTGAAGATCAGTGGGTCGAGTCGGACAGTTGCTTTTATCTATTCGGAGTGTCGCGTGATGTGTAAATAAATAATACGAGACGTGCCGGTGAAGTAGTAATTTGAAAATAATGTAAATAATGTAAATATAAGAAGAGTAAATAATTTGTACAAATAAATAAAATAAATAAATGGAACCCAGAAACGATACAATTTGTTTCAAAGCTTCTTCACCTTTTCTTCTTTTCTTATTTGGCGATAGAGAAATAAACGTCCTGGTTGTCTTTGTGCCCAACATCGACAGGAGATGATACAATTGAAGTAGTTTCAGCGCGATTAGTGGCATCTTCAATGTCGGCTACAGTGTCTTCCACTACAGAAGTGTCCTGTAAAAATAACTATAAATATGTAGTATATTTTGTTGCTGACAAAAACAAGATTAGCGATGGATTTAATAA
Organism: Diaperis boleti; assembly: GCA_963583935.1. Lineage (NCBI taxonomy): Eukaryota > Metazoa > Arthropoda > Insecta > Coleoptera > Tenebrionidae > Diaperis > Diaperis boleti. Next base: position 24,129,637 of record OY757247.1, on the reverse strand, counting down.
TCGATGGAATTTCCCTCACAGTGTTGGCGCAATGGATGGATAACATGTTCAAATTGTTGCACCTTCACATAGTGGGAGCCTTTATTTTAATTACAAAAAGACATACATTATTGTGATGTTTGTCAGTGCAGACGCAAATTACAATGTTCTGTATGCTGACGTTGGATGCCAAGGACGAATATCTGACGAGGGAGTTCTGAAATTTACCAGTTTTTATAAAAAACTAAGTGTAAGTGAAGAAAGACTTCACTTACCGCCCAGAAATACTGTATTTGTAGCTGATATGATGCATTTGCCTTAACCTCCATACCCTGGTCAACTACCTGGATCTAATAAACCCAAACGGATTTATAATTATTACAGACATTCAAGAGCAATACGAATAATCGGAAACGTTTTCGGAATTTTGTCCTCTAAATTCAGAGTTTTACTTAAACCCATAAATTTAGACCAGGATAAAGCAGAACTCGTTAGTTTAACGTGTATTTAAGTACACAATTTTTTACGACGAAATATTGAATGTATAAACACTTATTTTCCGCCAGGAACATTTGATTCTGTAGATTTAGATAATAATTTGATTATGAGATGAAAGATGAACTTGTTGATGATGTTTCGAGAACAAAAATTACTGCTCCGCCGCGTTTTTGGATGTATAGCAGGCCTTTGATCGAGTCTGGCACTAAGGACTGTTCTTTAAAATTAAGGAAAAATTACCACACTCTGTATTTCAAATTCTACAATCTTATCTCAATCAATCCTATCCGACAAGGGTCGGTTCTTTGTCCGGTCCTGTACAACATATTCACTTCAGATCTACCAACCTCCGATGATGCTACTGTTGGCACCTACGCTGACGACATTGCTTTTCTGGCTGTGGATAGTGACCCTGCGAGAGCTAGTAAAAAGCTTCAAAAACTACTTGATGATACTTTAGATTAGCTCTTAAAATGGTATATCTGAACAGGTCAATTTTGTTATCAAGAGGGACCTCATTGTACCAAACTCTCAAGTCTTAAATCTCACCCCTTGAGTCAGGGGAGCCACCCCCTTAAAAAATTTAAATGGCATGGGGGGTCGTGTAATACATAATTTTAAAGCTTATTCAATTCTCTATCCAAACCTACATTTATTAATTCCTTTCTACAAGAAAAAAGCATAAATTCGATATTTTTCAAATCTACATAAAATACTCAACCAAAATTTGTACCCCCCAATAATTCCAATTTCGAAAGACTCGGAAGAAAACGCTCGAACAGGTCAATTTTGTTATCAAGGGGGACCAAATTGTACCAAACTTTCAACTCTTAGATCTCACCTCACCCCAAGCTTTAAAATGATGTATCACATGACCCCCTATGACATTTAAATTTTTCAAAGGGGTGGCTCCCCTGGCTAAAGGGGTAAGATCTAAGACATGAAAGTGGCCAAAAAGACAATTAAAAGACCTTTCAAACGACATGTTACTCGACCCCTATTCCCTATTTAAAAAATCGAGGTTGCTCCTGTCAAGCGTATGGGGTTGCACCAAGCCTGCTTACTATTGCATCAAAACATGTCCCCCTCGAGATAAAAATTGACCTGTTTTTAGATTTTTCTTAAATATTTCTTCCAAAAAAGTTATTGAGGGTGGCTCGTTTCGATTGAAACGGTCTGTATAATACACATGTGTGCTCTAATGAAAATCCTCAGGCAATCTAGGAACGCAGGAAAAAATTGTAAAATTGTAAAATGAAGAAGCCTATTTGTAAAGGGCATCATAAAAACCACTAAACGAATTCTAACAGGATTTTAACTGTTCGAAATCCCATTTAACACCTGAAGTCTTCGGATAGACAGGCACTGGACTGGTGGATTCTTCCAACAACATCAACATGTTCGAAAACTTTAACTTAAAACTGCGATGTCTTTCATTACGATCGGTGGAATACAGCAGGAATTACGCTTGATCCACCACAAGCTGGGAACTTTATATGTTTGTCGTTGCATTTTAAAATATGATAACACTAGCTTATACCCGCGACTTCGTTCACGTTGGTATACACTGCGTTTTTAATATGTAAAACTGGCTATAGGGAATTCCCGAGGAATTCCATGTTAAATGTTTTACTCCATGTTAACTTTTGTTTGGGGCAATCCCACTCTTGAAGTTTTGAGTCAACATATCTCTCAATTTCCACAGTCATTTTACTATTACATTCAAAAATGTCTTCAAAATAATAGTAGATTATATTATAAGTGACAGAAATGCTTCATTGTCAGCGAGTGAGATCTTTGATACACATCTCACGAGCTTACAATGTCATTTCAGTCACGTGTAAGATACGACGTTTTATGCCCGACGTGTAATTTCTTGCAAAAGTTAAAAATCAAAAAATTAATGAAAGTGTCAAAATGACGTTTCAAAAAATAATTCATGTCTTACCATTGTGTAACCATAGTAATTCACCCCTTTTTATCATTATATCACTTGTGAGAGAAATGCTCCATTATACCTTCCTTTTGCGTGTCAAAAATAGTCTAGATAAATCTAGATGTTAGTCGGGTATAAAATAAATTATCTTGCCATTTACGCATATCTTTAAGGATTGTAGACGGGGATATAAATTCTCATAATCTAAAGTTTTAAAATTGTCATTGCCAATTTCTGCTGAGTCTGAAGACTTAATGAGGATATTAGACCTCCATAATAGTAATTTACAAACCAAGTGCGGGAACACAATCTTCCCGCGTGAACGCAGTTTTGAAGCACGAGCGACGAAGGAGCGAGTGCCTTCATTTGCGTGAACGCGGGAAGATTGTTCACGCATGAGGATTGTACAATATTTTTTGAAACGAACATTACCACGATTTTTAAATTAAAGTTATTTTAATTTGCAATTAGACTTCAAGATATGAAATAAAGCAAACCATGGCTTCTATAACAATTGACCAATTAATTAATTAAGTCATCAAGCGTAAACGATTCTCTACAAAGTAAAACTAATGTAAGTAGCAGAAAAATTAATCCAACCAAGGCCTGGCCGGCCCATCCACATAAAGGCAGGTTGGAAAGTGCACATTCGACACCGTTAAGTCCATGTCTGAGCCCATTACTGTGGGGGGTTCAGGAATCACCCCTACCAATTGCATTAATTGCACTATAAATGTTTACAGGAACACTGGTTGAATATTCAAAGGATTGAACACATTGAATTGTAGTATAACCTAAAAAAAGTTATTTTTCTTTGTTGTAATAGTGAAATTATGTACCTTTCCATCATATTGAAATAAATCTTAGGTATAACAAATGTTGTTTTAAATGTTGCCGATATATTTAATTCCATTAATTAATAGCTACTGATTTAATTCGAGTTGACATAACCTAAAAAATGTGTAATTTTTTTTCATTTATAATCGTCAAATTCTTTACCTTCAATATTTAAATGAATCTTGGGTGTACCAAATCGTGTTTCAAATGTTAACAATTGGTTTAATTTCATTAATTAATAGCTATTGATTTATTTTACACACTTTTTATTTTCAGTGCTTTTTAGCGTGTTTCCCGGTTTAGTAGACCGGGAAGCACGTGTTTCGGGTTGCCGACAAAGATCGTAAAATGTCGCTTTCGAGGCGGTGAGTTCAAAAACATTATGATGATACAGGATCACTTGACAGACTTTATCGTTTAAAAGCATCTAGTTAGAAGGGATTGTATAATAGTATATTGAAACACTAGTTTTGTAAAAATTATATTAAGACACGAGTTCAGGTTTGCAGTACGACTGCCGTAGGCAGGAGTGCCTGTAAATAACGAGTGCTTTTAAGTTTTACAAAACGAGTTGTTCATGTTATTTTTTCTAATTTGCATATTAATTTTGTTTTTTTAGAAATAAAATCCATTTTGGTAATTTAGGGAATTTTGTTAAATTTTAATTTTCTGTACCTGACGTATACTTGACATGACTTGACATGGAACCATAACCTCAAAATCACACTGACATTTCGTTCAGTGCAGGGTTCAGTGTGTGTTACCAATGAAAACAAAATTCTAGATTTTGGATGGGTTAATGGCTTATTAACGCACTCAAAATTAATGCGTTAATAGCTTTGTTACAACAGCAAATTACAAAAAGGATAATATAGGTACTGTTACAATTTGATTTTGCCGCACATTCACCACCGAAGATTCAGGAACGAATCGGCGTTTAGAGATAACCGGCACGTACAAAAAAGCACGAAATTTCTTGCATACCACGCAACGAACCTTTTTTTTGTGTATGAGAGGGGGAAAATACAGTTGCGTACCTCCAAGCCTACGCTCAGGAGGGCCTGGAAAGTGTGGGACTCACTGGCGGATGGTCATCCAGTCCTACCCACCAAAAAACCCCTCTCTGTGGAGTATTACTCCACCCTCGGAACCGCCGTTAGGCATTACTTCAGGGGTGGTACTCCCCCCTACCTCATACCGAGGCGCTCCCTCTCCCTTTCGACCTCTTCCTTCTTCCGCATGATGTTTTTCACCATGCGGTCGACCACGTCCCACTCGGACTGGCCGGCAAGCATCCCCTCAATGAGGTTCTCCTTGTCCGACCACCAACCCAGGGCTTTTAACACCCCCAGCCGCTCACCATCCCAGGCCTCGCAGCGGAACAAGGTATGTTCCAAATCATCCACGTCATGTTCGCAGAACCAGCAGGACGCCGATGCTTCCTTGCCTATGCGGACAAGGTAGCTTCCAAAACATCCGTGTCCGGTCAGCACTTGGGTTAGGTGGAAATTAACCCAACCATGACCCCGGCCGACCCACAGCCGGACGTCGGGAATAAGCCGCCTTGTCCAGGCACCTTTCATCCTGGCCTCCCACCTGGCCTGCCACGATTCCAGGAGTGTCCTCCTGGCTTCAGTGGACGTCCGTCCCTTCCTTCGCTGCTTCCTCTCCAGGATCAGCAGGTCAGAAGGCGGCATCCCAGATATCACCCTCACCGCATCGGTCGACACCGTCCGATACGCGGAGGCCACCCGCAACGCTACCCTCCTCTGGACCCTTTTAAGTGCGGCCAGCCCGGTCTTGGTTTTTGCGACACGCTCCCATGTGGGTGCTGCATACAACGGGACGTTTTGAACGACTGCCGCGTACAACACCCATTTCCTCTGACGTAGCCACTATGGCCCCCCACGACGCGCAGCCGAAGGCGTTCTCCACGTCCAGGGCAACAACGGCACAGTAGTCCTTCCGACCCCATGCCCCAGCGTTTGCAACCCCGGCGTAATCAAGAACGTCCCCGATCTCATCTATGGTAGACCTCTCACCACGAAACCCATATTGTCTGTCGGAGAGCACACCCCCCTCCTCCAGATCTGTCCCTATTCGATAACGGACGATGGACTCAAGCAGCTTACCCGCCGAGCTTAAGAGGGAAATTGGGCGAAACCTTCCTCCGCTCTTTGGGATCAGCACCACCCGAGCCACCTTCCATATGTCCGGAAAGACGCCGCTCTCCAGACATGATCCCATCACCCCCGCCATAGTGTCGGGGGCCACCTCAACCGCCAATGTGATTACCCCAGCCATCAGCCCGTCCAGCCCAGGGGCCTTCCCTCTCTTTAATCCACTCGCAGCCCTTTTCAGCTCCTCCCTCCCGACTCTCGCCCATTCTGGGTCCCACCGTGGAGGGTCTTTGGCCGGAAATAGTCCATCCATTGCCTCCTCCTCTTCTTCGGTGATGACAAGCCTGGTGCCGAGTCTGCCCGTCACAATTTTGTAGGCCTTTCTTCAGGTGTCGTTCCCGACCTCTCTAATCAGTCTGTCCCACGCCCGTCCTTTAGCTGCCGCGACCTCTTTTTTCAGTCCCTTTTTGGCCTCTTTATATTGCCTCTGCCTTTCAGCACGGGTCTCGTCATCCCTTGCCCGGGTGAGCCTCCTCCTACTGGCGATGCACTTCCGCCTCGCCTCCAAGACTTCGGTACACCACCAGTACACAGGTCTCTTCCCAGGCCTGAGCGTCTTCTTTGGTAGGCAGCTGTCACCCTGTCAGCTCTTCCGGGGAGATGTTCACGGCCCTGTCCAGCTCCTCGCTCAGCCTCGCGGCCAACTGCTCCCTCCGATCCTCTCTTCAGACCCATCCTTTAGTCGGTGGAACCCTAGAGCTATCCGCCAATCCGTTGAACGTGGCTTCAAATGTTATGTGTTTGTGGTCGCTGCACGAGTCCGTGTCGGTCACAACCCTCCAACCCCTTATATTGTGCCCATACCCCAGTCTGGCGAAGATGACGTCGACCACAGACGTTCGGGTACCGTTCACTTTGATTGCTTCGAACGTTGCGCTGTGGCCCCTGTTTTTCACAATCAGTCCCAGGCTGGCCATGGCCTCCTCCAAAACGGTTCCCCTGGCATCCGTCACCGACGAACCCCACGAAATCGATTTTGCGTTGAAGTCGCCGGCAACAACCAGGTTTCCCGTATGACACCTCAATCTTCCGAACTGATCCACTGTACAATTCATAGACACGTAGCAGCTGACAAGTACCAATCCGTCAACCCTCATCCAGACGTATCCCGTACCGATGCCCCTTGCAGCAATTCTGCTTCTGGACCATACAGCGACCGTTCCCTCTACATCCCTTATCCAGCCCCCAGCGCCCGCCCTTGCTAGATTTGGTTCCTGGGCCAAGATGTGGTCAACACGCATGTCCAAGGAAGCCTTCTCTAGCATATCATGGGCAAGCGTTCTACGCCCCAGGTTAATCTGAAGGATTCTGACTGCCATCATTACCCACAGACCCCCGGAGCTCCTTGACCGCCTTGTTGTATGCCGGGCAGGCCATAGACCCAGCTCTGTGCCCGTCCAAATTGCAGAGATAGCAACTCGGATCCTTCATGCACTCAGCCACTCTATGGCCCTCTCCACAGCACTTAAGGCACTTGCTCCCCAAGTCCAACCTCTTCTCTTTGCATTTGCGGGCCACGTGCCCGTAGCCCAGACAGTTGAAACACTTCTCTGGGGTCAAGAAGGGCCTGAGAGGACACCTTGTCCACCCCACCCTGAGACTTCCCAATGGAAGTAACTGTCTGACCACGTGCTCTCCCATCGTCAACGTAGCCCACTGTCTCTCCTGGTTTGATTTGATAGCCACCCTAATGTCCCCTAGACTCTCTCTTTTGATCGCTCCGCTTTTCATCAATGCTTCTTTAATCTCGTCCTCTGATACCGCGGTGTCGAGATTATTAACAGCGATGACAGCCCTGTCCGTGTCTACCCTCACTTTTGCCTGCCCTTTGAGGACCCTGGTCACGCCCTCCTCCAGCTTGGCTGCCGCTTCAGCCCCTCCTCCGGCCATTGATGTGGCCCTGCCTGGTCTTGCCCACTGTTTTAACGTTTACTCCCAGGTTGTCCAAGTCGATATCTTTTTTAAGTGTCTTGAGTGTGCTAGCATAAGATGCAGCATCCCCAGTTTCTATCACCACGGTTGTCCTTCTGTCTAACTTTTGATTTTTGATATTTGGCTTTAGATTATCCCTATCCTCTATGTGAATACTCACCCTAATTTGTGTGTCAAAAAACGTAATCTCAGCCGCCTTCCGCAGCGTCGTCCAATGGACCCCATTGATACTAACCGTTCTGCAGCTGCTTTCTAAAATCTCCCCTTTAACTTGCTGGAGACGTTTTAGAACTTCTTCTAACATCTCCCTTTCTTCTTTTACATAGAGGGTGGCCTTATACACCCTCCTTTCCGCAATGTGTTCCTCGTCGCCCTTCGAGATCCTGGTGATTTGGGTCAGCCGGGACACTCCATCTATCATTGAGGATTCTTCCAGTTCCGGGTAGCAATCCCTAATAACTCTCGCTATTCCCGTTGGGGGGTCGCCGTCCTTGCAAATTGTCAGCAGACAGTCCCCGGGTTTAGCGAGGGGGTTTTCCTTGCTGACCTCCGTGCATCTGTACTGGCTCTGGGCTCATTCTCTCCTTACCATCAGAGCTTTTTGCTCAATCGTCTTTGCTGCCCTAAGACCTCCACGCTCCTTTGCAGCCTCATGATTCCCTCCTTAATAATTTCCATTTTGGTATTCGGGTTTTCTTCCATCCGCTTGCTAAGCTCTTTCACGCACTTCGTTACCTGCTCCATGGTTTGGAAAACTACGGCACGCGACGAACCTGCGGCCTTCTTTTTCGATGGACATCTGAACGAAGAACACGTCTAATTTTTGTCCTGGACTTGGTCTAGGGAATTGCGTCAAGTACGGATAATACGAATGGGGTGTTCAGTCAATTATTTAACTAAATCGCGTTAGCAGATATATCAATCAGGTGTTGATTTGGAGGAAAAAGAGGTAAGAAAAATTACTTTATTGCGTACAGACCTTGACTATTCTCTTACAATCAAAGAGGCAGATTCACCAGCATTCACCAAAGAACTGTTTCTTGTATCACCTTCATTTGGAATAGCTGCTAAGTATTTCCACTCGTGATTTTTTCTTATACTGACGTAATTCATACGTGGACTCAGAAGATTCATAAGGTTGATTCTCGGTTATCTCTAAACGCCGATTTGTTCCTGAATCTTCGGTGGTGAATGCGCGGAAAAATCCAATTGTAACAGTACTTAAAAGATGTTTTAATAATTCTTTAAAAAATATAAATTCAAATAAACATTGTTTAGTGTGTTATGTTTAGACTAAAGAGAAGAAAATCAAAAATCATAGAAAGAATGGATGATGAATGTGTAAAAAAATCATTCAGATTTAGCTTAGGCTGTCCGCATACAAAAAGAGGAAAACAATTTTAGTTTTTAGGTTGATGTTGATTACAATGGAAATTCAGTCAGTCCGTTTAATTTACACTGAAACATCAGAATCAAACTCATTTGGTCAAAAACGTTTTTGGCTAAAACTGTTTTGCCCTTTCTGTGTGCTGCCAGTTTATTTCAAAGACAGATTAGACTAGAGAAAAGTTGACTATCGGAAAAGTATATGAAAATAATATATTACATATGAAAGCGGTGAACTATTTCTCGAGAGACAAGAATGGCAGTTCACTCGAGGTTTGTATACTATTTTATTAACAATCATCCAAAGTTTGATAACTGAATCTCATTAACACAATTGTTGCCACATTGCTCGTGCGCAAAGTTGGCTTTAAAACATTAAATTTAAGACTTCTCTTAGTCCAAGAGCCGACGTATAGATTTCCAATGAATAAGATACGCGTAAAATTTTGTATGTGTCATAAACTATAAACAAAATCAAACACAATTGTAACTTCAATACATTTACATATAACGCATAATTATACAAGATGTTACGAAATATTTAATTTTCATCAAGTCGCCTGTGCATTTTCCATGTAAAAAAAAAATCAAGACACTTACTGCGGCTGCTGACACGAGCTTAGCCTCCAATCGATCCTCGTTAAAGGGTTTAGAGTGTACTCATTTCGATTACGGGGCCTAATTGACGTTTATCATTCAATAACCAATGCTCTATTGACAGAATTAGCAATTGCAAAAAGAAAATTCAAAAATGAATATGATTTGACAAATGACTTCCCCTAACTTCCCGTAACTGGTCAGGAAAAATGTAAGTAATTTTTTTCCTAACTAGTTACACAAAATTTGACGTTGCCCAACTAATGTCAGTTGTGAAAAATGACATTTGATTAATTAATATTTCTTTCAAACTATCAGCACGTGTGGTACACTATGAATTTCCGGCGACCACCACTGAAAAGAAAAAAAATAGATGTTTGTAATTATTTTTTATAAGTTTAGTTCGTTAAAACGGTTGAATAACAGTAGGTCCAACACAATACTTTTTCACCGTATACAGACTTACTTATTGTAATGACACCTAAGATTTATTTGACGTTTTTGGAATACCTACATAAAGGAAGTAGTCTTTTCATCACGAATATATTCTTATTTCTTCGAATTTAGACACTCTGTAGGGGGTTCAGAAGCGGGCTGAATTGCGTTGCGATTTATGTCTTTATTTCCGCTAAAGGTTTTTCTTCAATTCGGAACTCTTACGAGATTATCTCAATATAAGGACACGTGGAAGTCGCAATTAATCATCCACTGACAGGATCATGTAGCTAATTATTTCCGCATTGGTGGATGTTGTAGAAATCAAGATGGTATGAATAGAATGTCCAATGTAAAACAAGGGTGGAAGACATTTCGATCCACAAACCAGATAGCAAAAAATAAATTACACGAAGATAAACGGCCGCCTGTAAATTAATTATCCAATCATGGACGAGATTCATACAAGAACAATACCCTAATTAAGTCAATAAGCATTGTTATGTGAGTATAATAAACACCCGCATCTAATGTAGTTTAATGGCCCTCATCACAATCGTAATAATCTACCATTTTATCATCTCAAGAGTCACATTACGTTTTGTCACCATATAACTTTTGGAGTTGACAAGTTTGATATGAGTAATGGGTGGATTCTTATCAAAACCACGCATCTGTGGGCGGAGATTCGTTTGTAAGTAATTCATAAGGTTGTGCATCAATAAATTAATCTTTTTACGATTTTTATTCTGGTTTGAAATCCATAGCTCTAATACAATAGTGATGTACGTAATCGTCATAGTAATTAATTCTTTATCCCTTTACTAGCAAAAAGATGAAAAAAAAATCCATTAGTGATTGCACAAGCAACAACAAAATTTGGATTTGGATGTATTATGAGTGTCAGTAATTAAAAGAATACAAAATGTAATTGGCAGATTTTCTATAATCTAAAGTGTTTTCTTCTCATATAGTAGTATTGTGTATTAAGGAGTATAAAATAGGTGTAACAGCCGCTTAAGTAATCAGAACGTACCACCCGAAAAGTCGTTAAATAAATAAACGTAAAGTAATAATAGCTATTTATTATACTAGTGTCTTATAAGGCAAATAAGTCACGAAAGAAATGTTTAGCCACGAGAGCTTGCTCGAGTGGCTAATTTTTCTTGAGTGACTTATTTGCTGTTAAGACACGTGTTTAATACATAGGTTTATCCAACACTCCCTCCTGTAACAGTTCTTGAACCTTCATCAAAATCCAAAAAAATTTGACGTTCATTTGACGTTCAAAACTGTTGGCTTATGAACTAGTTGCTATGACAAATTAAAAAACCGTTGAATTATTTTTTCATAAGTCACATGTGTCTTATAGACCTCATAATCCACTCAAAACCGGCGTTACTATGACTACATAATAAACAAGTGTTGGATAAAAAAAATATTTTTGAAGTAAAACATGTAATAAAAAAAGTTATGCAAGGTATCACTTTTTAACTATTGTTTAATACAGATTTGAAAAGTGTATCTAAAACCCAAAAAAAAGTTCTGAGTTGCCATTTAAAAAAAGATTACAGACGTCATCAAATAAATTTTTATGTCAAAAAAAAAACACAAAAATCGACCTGTTCGAGCGTTTTTCGCAAAAACATTACATAACTAAATTGTGAATTTTGTGCGGAACTTTATGATCACTCTGTACATAAGTAGGTAATTTAGTTTCTAGTTTTGAGCATTTTAAATTCGTATATTTCGTGTATTTTGTGATAATCGCCTAAAAAACGTCGTGTGCACCTCGGCCAAAAGTACTTTTTTGGTCTTATCTGCATTGTGTTCTCGACTCACGCCTCGGTCACAAACAGCAGATGCGTCAAAAAAAGCTAATTTTTACGGCCTAGGTACACAAATTACTATGTTAAATGGAACCTGATAGGAAAGTTTCATTCGTACAAAAAAAAAATCTACTACTTTATGTTCAGGTGGCGCACCGTGAAGATAGTTTACAGAAAACTGTCATTTTTAATTATTAGTTGTATGTGAATAAATTGAAATCATTTCGTAACTTTGGTTTCATTTATTGAGGAATCTGGATTCCAAATGAATGGAAAACTCAAAGAAAATAAAATTTCGGTGTGCCGGTACATCAAAGGGTTGACTGACGGCGGCGAAGTTCTAAGATAACAGGGGCTATCTCTCCGTCCCGCATAATTTTGTTTAGTATAGGTCTAAGATTTTACTCGGACTATACACGGCGAATCTATAGCATGGCTGTATAGGTGGAGCTACTTTCTTGACGTAGAAATTAACAGAACAGGGTTTTATTTAAAATATTATTACGTAGTTGTATTTGTGCTTCCATCTTCAATAATGTAGCAAACAATAAGAAAAAACTATAGGCAAGGTGATACGCATGTCTCTTGGTAGGTTTTAAATTCGTAAGTGTCAATAAAATGGTGACAAAAGTTACGTATGTTCAGTTCAACATTTTAGCAAAACAGTTCTGGAAAAAAATATGCGTAGATTCTAAAGCAATCCTTTTTCTACAACCATTCAAAATTAGAAAATTATAGATGAGTAATTAACAATGGAGCTATTTTTATAAATGTACACTGCAAACATGGGGTGAGAGAAGCGCCTTAATCAGAAATGTTATTGTTATTAAAATACTTAAATTGTATGTATGTATGCATTCATATCGCTTTTATACTTACCAACAACTTTATGATTGATTTGTGGTGAGGGTAATGCAGGTTATTGCTATTGGTTACCATTGAATGAGAAGAGTTTATAAATGGATAGCATCAGAATTGCAGTTTACTGCTCTTGCCACTCATTCCCAAATTCTTCCATTTCAACCGTAATTTTTTTGAAAGCGACATTGAATTTGTGTTAGTAAGATCAACTTATTTAACGATCCAAATAGATTCCCACAAAATCCTCTATCGGTACATATCAACGAGTAGAGACTTTTGTTTATTCTAGTCTGGTCGTTTATTATGCTCTTTTGTCCGATACTTATATGAAGTTTGGCTGAAATTTGGGGTACCACAACAAGCCGATTTTTCGCATCTTTTCGAACAGCCAATAATTAAAAGTAATACAAGAGTTAGAGTTGGTTTGTTGTATACCGTGTTTATAAAGACACAAAACAACAAAACTCTTTACAATGGATTAAATGTATAAAATGGATGTTGTTAATCATGTAGGAACAAAGAGTGGTATCGATAATGAAATCAGCAAGGCAAGCTCGTTTTACAAAAATCCTGTATGAATGGAGGATGTTCGCTCTTTGTTATTGATACCGTTTCTTTAGTTTTTAGTTATCATTTCCACTTAATTAATTGTGTAAATATAATTAGATATTTGGGTCTTTGTTAATAAAGTCGGTCCGTCAGTCAGTAGAAGCGGTGGAAGCACATACGAAAAGATGCTATCATAATGATGTCAGATAGTGTTTTATGCTTCTGAAAAGATACAATCTTTGTTTCCCGTCAGCGTTTCTTTTGCAGTAATTTATAATAGCTAGTTTTTATTGAGGTTCATTATCATTGAATCACATCGGCTTAAATCCAAAAATAATGTCGTAATTTCTTTATAAGGGTCTCTTATTGATTGAATCATATTAACCATAAGCAATATTTTATCCACTCCTTGATGATAGAAAGAATCACGTGTAAAAATGTGCCAAATTGGTGAAATACACGGCGCCTTCTAATTATATGTGTAGAATGAAATATGTGGACGCTTCCAATAAGATTCAATAAAAAGTTTATTTAAATACAATTAATTTAATTATACACATCTTCTCTGTAATTACACACCTACTTCAGTCCGATTACAGTAATTATAAATTCTGTGTTACGCTCAAGTATTCAAATGACTTAAAGCCATTGTATTGTCTGTCATAAGATAAAAATTATTATTAATGGACTATTAACTCGCCTGCATATTAATAATTATTACAGTGTCGTCATTTTCCCTCTGCTGCCGCGTCGTTAAAGAAATACTTGCTTTGATATGGAAAATACCTGCCGTACATTCTACATATAAAGGGCTTCATTTCAAAAGTATTTTTCAGTGTTTGTAAACATTTTCTTTGCTCAGATGAATGGATAATATGTTCTAAATGAGCTAGAAGCAAACACCTGCGAACTTGAATGGGCTTACGCAGGTAAGAGACCACCTCTCCGGGCCACACACATTCGAAAACGAATTATTCTTTAAAATTTATGACGAATCATTGAGCACTTTACACTATTTTGTATGGTTACAATGGAGCGGTATACAACTCTATTAGGACTTTTGAAGACATGATTAGTGTCGATGTAAGTTCCACAGCTAACGAAAATAAAAAAAAATGTTCCGAGTGCATAAAATTATTTATTATCTAGCGAATTCAATGTGGAATAAAGCGTCTCGTATTTTTATCACAGTTTGGACAGCACTCGTTTATAAACAAATGGCGGTACTCAAATACTCAGCTATAAAATACCGCAAATCGCCGAAAACAAACGAATAAAGGATGTAGCTGAAATATTCAACAAAAACATTATAGCACTAGATTAGGAAGCAATATATTTTTTATTAAAAGTTAAGACAACAAATCCCCGCTTCCTACGTTGCTTAATTACGAAACTTAAAATTTAAACAGTACGAAAAGCCGAGTAAAAATATTTGTTCGTGGTTTTCAATTTTACGAGAATCTTAAAATCATTAAAGTTGGGGTAAAATAACTTTCTAATAATAAAATCTAAATTTTATGCTCAGGCTGTCTGCAATCGCAAATTCAAAATATCAAATACAAATACAGTGCGAAATTAATAGGCTGTGAAATTTAAATTAGGTTGGCACTACTAACTGTTGACAATTTGGTTTAATATTTGAATCTCAAAGGTGTCAAAGTGAGTTTAAAAAACGGAAACAGAATGGTGAATATAAGTATTCTATAGATCGCTGTGTGGCAAGATTTCGTGATATTCGTGTGTTGTAGCGGAGCGAGTGTTAGTTTTATGATAATTGTGTCATTCAATTTCCGCCTCGAAATCGGGACCTGAAAATTCTAGGTTATTTCATTTTCCCGTATCTCAAAAACACTGAATTTAAAAATATCCCGCACAATCTTGAAGAACTGCACGAGTCAATTTTAATGCATGCAACGTTATAACCTTTCAGATGTTGGAAAATGCATTTGAAAATATGAAACGGAGAGTTAAGAGCTGCATTGAAGCTGGTGGAGAACACTCTGAACATTTGCTGTAATTCTCAATAAACCTACATTATTTGTTAGCGTTTTTTATATTCTTTAAATTAAAACTACATATTTAACATGAGAAAGATTTTCTCTGTCAGTTAATTTGCAGGCTAGGCTAAAAAATCCGCCTACTCTAATTTATAATTTAAATGATGTCATGGAATATACGACTCCAAGATCGACTGTGTTGCTGTTCGACACATTTATTTGTTTTATGAATTTGAATTTTAAATTTATTAAAATATGTATTTTAATTAAGTTTATTAAAATTTTACTCATTAAAATATTATGTATAAAAGTATGTACATTAAATCGTACCCAAAGCATTATTAGATTTACTAAGATACACCTCCATTAAATCACCTTCATTGCATCGAACACAATGTTCTATGTAAACACATGACTTTGTAATAGAATAAATGTACTGTACCGTGTCTAAAAATCGTAAAAAGCCACATGCACAACTGCCAAAAAAAGGACAATATGTATTTGGCTATTTTATGAAAGCAAGTATAATATGAAGTACTTTTTGGGCAAAAGATTGAAAGATTAAAATCTTACCTGTAAAAATGAAAAATGTCAAAGTTATAATTTATAACCATAATCCTTTATGTATTTCTTTCTTACGTAACTCTGACCTCACCCCACTGTGTCTAGTAACAAACCCACAAATAATACCGTGATTTATTTATTAAAAATAAGTAGTGGTAACTACGAACCTTTGTCTCGATATACGGATGCCATAGGCAGCCTAGAATCTATAGCTTGCTTGAAATCATAACAAATTATCTGTGTCAGCATTAAACGATTTATGACAACATTATTTTTAAGCGGTGGTACTCTCCAGACTATCGGCCATGTTGAAAATGCCCGTCCTTAGAATATGTTCATAAAACAATTCGCGCATGTGTTGTGCAAATATAGGTACATGTGCATATTTTTTTAGAAAACAATATGTTGCAGGATAGATATTAATATCATTTTTCATAGTTCATAACCAAGCAATATTACGGCAGTTCGCTCTAGTTGCTCTAAATACTGTTAGGAAGAGCTCCGGCATGTTGCTCTCAAAACTTTAAAGTTAAATCAAAAGAGTGTATGTTAACAAAGTTTAGGATGATGCAGCAGTTGTAATTTGCTTGTCGAAGGTAAAATCTATAAGCTGTGCTCCGGTCAACATGTTAATCCTACGGCGACCGAGCTAACGAAGCTGACGTTTGCTTTAATTAGTCCATTACATGGAGCCGTTCATCTCCTTAACAAAATAAACGTTAGTCCTTCTGCACCCCTTTTAACTGCTATGGAATTACATTAATCCGAAACAATGTTTTGTCTATTTCATCAATGAAAATTTTCAAAGCCTTTTACAAAATAATAGACATTGTAACACAGGGTGGTACAAAATCTAGTCTTTTTTGTAAAATTTCAGTGCAAACCATAAAATATGTAAAATTTGGCAACGTGGAAAAATTGCTACATACATTGTGTGCGCCTTGATAGGAGGCAGGAACCAATTTCTTATAATTATTATGTGACGTTATATTTAAGTCCTATAAATTCTCGCCAACAAATAAAAACCATAAATTTAAATGGAAAAATTTATATATGTTCTTAGTTTTAAAAAACTTATTAGCAAAATGCCTTCTTTAATATGTACTTAAATTGCTATCATTATTATGAGTTATATTATAAATAATAACAGTGCGCTAATTTCAACATTAATGATAATAAAACATAAACGACAACAATATTTTTTGTGATATTGAGATTGAGATTATTGAACAGAAATTACTATTGTCAATAGTATTCGGGTGGATATAAAATGCGTCACGGTTTTAGGATTCTACTTCTTCATTTCAGGGCTTCTATTATTAAAATTGATATTTCTTTGGTGATTTTTCTTGATTTTTTTTTTGGTCTTGAATTTAATATTGTAGATGGTTTTCTTCTAATTTTTAATGATATTTTTCTTGTATTATAATCGTCGTAGTTTTCTCTAATTGTTGTGGTATTCACTAATCATCGTTCTATTTAATTCGGTTAATAATAATTATTGATTGTAAACAATTTTATCTTTTATAATAATCAGAAGTTATCAAAATATACAGTGAACATAAAGTTAAGCACAAAATTCATAATTTAGTTATGTAATGTTCTTGTGAAAAACGCTCGAACAGGTCGATTTTTGTTTTTAAATTGCCATCTTTTGACATAAAATTTTTGTTGATGACGTCATCTGTTTTTGAACTATGACAGCGTCATAAATTTTTTTAAATGGCAATCCATTTTTTTTTTTTTGGTTCTAAATACACTTTTCAATTCTCTATTCAACAAGCGTAAAAAATGGTCACTTTGCATAACTTTTTTTTTGAAAAAGATACGTTTTACATCAAAAATAAAAAATTCTTTTTCTTCTTCTTGAAAAAAATTGAAAAATAACAATAAATTTTGAAAGCAAACAACGAAAAATGAAAAACCATTTAATAAAATTTAACGCAAGTGCTCAAATGGCCACCCGCCAACTATTTGACACATTCCCAGACGTGTTTTAACGCTTTGAACACTTCATTCAATCACTTCGGGATTAATCTGCGCCATTTCACCACGAATTCGTAGTGAAATAGTACTTTTTCAAGGAATAAAAATTTAATTTTTTGAAGTAAAATTTGTAATTTAAAAAAAAAAGTTATGCAAGGTATCACTTTTTTACTCTTGTTGAATAGAGAATTGAAAAGTGCATCTAAAACCCAAAAAAAAGTTGGGGGTTGCAATTTAAAAAAATTGATGACAATGTCATAGTTCAAAAACAGATGACGTCATCATCAAAATTTTTATATCAAAAAATGGCAATTTGAAAACAAAAATCGACCTCTTCCAGCGTTTTTCGCAAGAACATTACATGACTAAATTATGAATTTTGTGCGGAACTTTATGTTCACTCTGTATATCAGTTGTTTCCTTTCCTCGAAGACATAGATGCCTTCGACTACCGTTCCTTTGACCAAAATCATCTAGTGTTGTTACCCAAAAAAGATGCTGCTAATAATTGATTATTACCATAAGAAGCATTTTCATGCACGACCCAATCTATTACTTTCTATTCTTCGGCAAAATTTTGGAGTTCATTAGCTCGCAATATCTCGCAGGGGAATTCAAAATTACATTAAAACACCTGGTTTTATCTTAGACTCACTTCGGTTCCCCTCAAATGGGTGGTCTTTCCTCAGCACATAAGTCAAAACCCTTTGCCAGTGTGGAATGGACTACCCTGGTCCATACTACTTAATCGAAAACATAGAGTCAAAACTCAGAATGCGTATTTGTGCTTGTTCATTAAAGCTTCTGATCTGTCTACATCAAGTTTTCCTGCTTTCAAAGTTTTAAAAAATCCTTCGGAAATAAATTCTTCTATGAGAATTTAAACCACCTCTTTCACCTCATTTTGGAGGCATTTAGGAAGCCAGTATAAAATCTAATAAGAACTATTTGTTTAAGACTATTGCGACACAAATTTTTACAATATGAAGGAGTACGAGCACTAGGAAGTTGGTAAGATTGTTCGAAACAATTTTTTTCTAGGTATTTCTGTTATGAGATATCTTCAGATATATTTCGTAATTACAGATGTAATTTCATTTGTTTTGAGCTTCATAAAAGCTATTTTAACAGTTTCTCCTTGGGTTTACTACATAAAGTGAGCAAAATTTATATCTTTGAAAGAAAAATCTTTTACACCGTATATAGTATATAGGATTGTGGGTAAATTTATTTTTTACTTCCCATCGTATGCTAAACCGACTTCTTGAATTTTTATTTAACTTTCATTTTACCGTTAATTGCATGTATTTACTTGAAAGCTATCTAAATCAAAATTTATTCAATTTTTCAAACATTCACAATATGGTAGAGTACAGAGGAAAAGGAACAAAGCAGAGTGAAATATAACGTATACGCAAGTTAATTTAAAATATCAAGACGTGAAACTTGCCTTCATTATATGTATATCTTTTTCTTCGGATTTAGTTTTTCGTGCTGAAGGAGGGTTGCAACGCACAGAAGCATATTAAGTTGGAATTTCTTGTAAATACCTGGAGATGAAGTCTCTTGTCTGATATAAGGAAAAAAACCTCTTGAAGTTTTGAGAATGCCTTGTGCACTGTCTGTTTATTTTTAAAAATACCGCATAAGACGGAAGCGTACTTGTTTGCAAAGTTTACTTCCGTCTCATTTTACTAAAAAGGTATTGAAATAAATAAAACATATGAAGAGTTTCTCGTAAAAATATAAAAAGGCCGCTAATCGGATTTTGAAGTGCAAGGAAAAATCGTTATTTCAATCTAATTGTAAATTATGTTCTTGTAAACTAATTATAAAAAGTATAAAATAGCGTGTAGTCTCGTAAAAGTCGAACTAACATACTAATAAATTCATAATTTATCTTTTAATAGGAAAAACCTACGGTATTCTCTCGTATGGAAAGAAATAGTATAATACTAAAACAACGTCGAGATTTATTATAAGGTGTTTTATTAGCCATACTATCATTAATATTACATACAGGTAATTAAGTTTTATTACATTGAAAAGTTTAGTTAGAAATAGACACCCAGAACACAATCATTTACACTATAAAACAACATGGACAATCGTCAAGAAATATTATGTTCGGAATTATTAAAAATATCAGTCTGTATTAATATTTCCCTCCATTCTGCAACCCCTGAACGTCACTTTAATCGTATAAAAAATAAAAAACTTAACAGTAAAAAATCACAACATTCAAAGCACTGAAATGCATTATTGAAAATCGCTAAAACGATGATTGAAAACCCGCCGAAAAGAAGTTCACAAAGTGTAATCTACATGCAAGTTTTTTTTTTGTTGAATGTAGGTACACTACAAATGATAAGCTCGTTATTCACCAAAATAAAAAAGTTCTTAATGTGATTAAGGTAATTAGAATTATTGTTTGGCGAGCATTTTCCACTAGCAAGCACAATTCCTCCACTGTACCAACAGGAGTAGCATAGATTAATTGTTTCATATGCCCCACAACAAAAAAATCGCACGCATTAAAATCTGGGGAGCGAGGCGGCCACGGCACACGTCCACTACGTCCTATCCATTTATTTGGATAATATCAGCGTAATGTGGAGGATCTCCATCTTGCAAGTACCACATCTCATGACATGTTTGTAGAGGAACATCTTCTAAAAGATCAAATTCAGTGGTAAAAATTCTAAATAACTAACTCCTGTCAGTATTGGAGATAAAACGTAACGACCTATCAAATGTTCGTCCACGATTCCCACCCAAACATTTACCGAAAATTGCTCTTGAAATTGATGTTCTTGAATTGCGTGCGGATTTTCTATGCTCCATTTTCTCACCCCTAAACTACGACTATGCAAAAAATCATGTCGGTCTCTTGCTGTGCGAAAAACAAAAACAACTAAAAATAAAAAGTAGCCTATGTGCTATTCCAGACTATACTCCAACTCTGCGCCAAATTTCGTTCAGATCCGTTGAGCCCTTCAGGCATGATTGAGCAACAAACATCCATCCATCCAAACTTTCGCATTTATAATAAGTACTAAGATTCTGCCATTTCTGACATTTCTACGTGAATCTTTTGACAACCAGGGTGCTAATAGGCATTAGAGTATTGCACGCGTCTGGTAGCACTTATGAGTTGAATCTCCGGGGTGAGCTCCTAGACTTCATACAATTTGAGGGGTGGGTAGTTTAAAACCTCACCACGCACCACCAGGGACGTGAAAAAGTGCCCTCAAAAAATTCTCATGATTAATAGACGACCCAAAAGTACTATTTCGATAACGTTGTTTTCCTATTTCTAAGGCCTAACATTTTTAAGACATCCTTGGATGGTCAGCAGGGTTGGTATCAAATTTCGATAATTTTTGTTGCAATTATGTGTATGTATTTCAATATTAAATTGTAACCTTTCTGAGTCTTTCAAATCAACAGAATAGCATCAATCCCTTTGACTTCTTTATTAATTATTATCATTTAATGATAACGGTTTGCTTTAATACCTGAATATTAAATCATATTAATTTATTTTGAAAAACCCGGTTTAATTATTAACATTTCGATTGCGCTCTGCCTAGGTAGTTTGGAGACTTTATACACTCTAGTAATAAGAGACCATGCAATGACGCTGTGGAAGGCTCCAGACGCCTGCTCAACACAGTCCTTCTTTGAGCGGGGAAACCCAGAACTATTACTGCGGCTAGTATGGGAGGAGCAAAACCGAGATTTCCGAGCCACAGAGGA
Organism: Diaperis boleti; assembly: GCA_963583935.1. NCBI lineage: Eukaryota > Metazoa > Arthropoda > Insecta > Coleoptera > Tenebrionidae > Diaperis > Diaperis boleti. The sequence goes on along the minus strand of OY757247.1, from coordinate 24,108,312 downwards.
GTCTACGCCGCTCGTATGATCAAAACCGAGGCGTAGTGGTAGTACGCTAGGGTCAAGCACCTAAGTCAAGGTGTAACAGCGTATGCCGACAAGCAAACTACGGTTTAATTAGCCTTCCCCTGGCTTCAGGGAAATTTTTATAGACAAAGAGAAAGAAAAGGGGACACGCCGTTAACAGTATAAAATAAAGAGGCTATAGAAAGCCTGTCAACCACGGGAGACCAACAAGAGCCTATAAAACTGGCTGCCACAGAAAGTACCACGAGGCGTAGTGGTGGTACGCTAGGGTCAAGCACCCTGGGGGAAGCTGGCTTTACTGCTTGTTTCGCGAGGAGTAAACCTCTAAGTCAAGGTGTAACAGCGTATGCCGATAAGCAAACTACGGTTTAATTAGCCTTTCTCTGGCTTCAGCGAAATTTTTATAGACAAAGAGAAAGAAAAGGGGACACGCCCTTAACAGTATAAAATAAAGAGGCTATAGAAAGCCTGTCAACCACGGGAGACCAACAAGAGCCTATAAAACTGGCTCAACAGGCCAGCCAAAAAGGTGATGACGAACTCCTTGCGAGCAGCGACGAACACTCTAACAAAATCCTCGACAGCCTTAAATTAAGGGCCGTTTTAAATTCTACCTACGAACAAGGATTCCGGCTGAAGAAGCCAAAAAAATGCTTCTCATGCCGTTCGAGGGCAAGGCTGCCATAGACGAGGGTCCCAAAAGGAATCGGTCTGATGGCAGTACGCCCGAGGCGTATGAGAAAAAACGCACGAGGACGACTGAAGGAGCGGTGCTACCTGCATAGGTGTCTAAGCGGTCCTTCAGCCAAATCGCAGCTCGAGTAGGGGTTGCAATAACACCCTCAAACTTTACAGACTCACTTCTGAAAATGGAGCAATTAGAAGCCATTATAAAAGACCGAGGTGGCTTAGCCTAACGTGTGCCGACACGGCCGTTCCAGAGTGGCTAAAAGGCATGCAGCCTGAAGTAAAGCTCTCGAACCAGGTCGTTGCCCCCGGTGCCGCCCTCAACCAGGTCGCCGCCTCCGGTGCCGCCCCCAACCAGGTCGCCGCCTCCGGTGCCGCCCCCAACCAGGTCGCCGCCCCCGGTGCCGACGATGACGATGACGACATGGACACAGACGCTGGCGACGAAGTCGGAGGAAGCTCCGGCACAACCGCCGCCGTCAACAGCGCCGCCGCCACCCCCCAGAGGAAGGGAAGGATCCCTCCCATCAACGTGGTCGATTCTAGGCACTGGACCAGAATCGATCAAGAAATGCGATACAGGGGTATCAACCACCACAGGGTCACAACGACCGCTGATGGTGGCATTCGTGTACACCCCACTACAGCAGATGATTTCAGGAAACTCATCGGTCTCCTGAGAAACATCAGCGTGGAGCACAACAGCTACACGCTGCCAGAAGAGAAGAACGAGAGGGTGGTCATCCGGGGAGTCCCAACGGGAGTCACCGCCCAAGAGGTCTACGACGACCTCACCACCCAGGGGCTCAGAGTGGTCAAGTGCAGCAGGATGCACAGGCGAGAACAGCGGCTGCCACTCATGCTGGTGGAAGTCGAGCAGGGCCAAAAGGAGGCCGCCCAGAAAGTCCGGCACGTGTGCAGCGTGTCGGTGAAAATAGAAGAGCCCAGGAAAAAGAAGGGCGTCAACCAGTGCCACCGCTGCCAGAGGTTTCACCACTCGCAGCAGTTCTGCACTGCGGGACATCGCTGCGTCAAATGTGGCGCAGCACACAAGACCGAGGACTGCAGGAAGGATCGCTCCGCCCCTGCCAAATGCGCCAACTGTGGAGGGCCTCACACGGCCAGCTACAGAGGGTGCCCCAAGTTCCCGAAGATCAAAAAGACCAGCGCCGAAAAGACGGGCCCAAAGCAGCAGGCAGCCGTTCCCAGAAGGGTCCCACCCCCAACATCAGCCCCCGGCACCACCACGTGGGCTCAAGTCGTTGGAGGAACGAAGTCCGAAGCAAAGGAAAAGGCTGAGTTTACCAGCCAGAGGAACAACATCCTCACCTCAATCCTTGCGGCAAAGGACAAGAGTGATCTGGCGAAAGCTTTGATCACTCTTGCCAGTCACCAGATCGCCTTCTGGAACGCCAATGGGCTTCAAGCAGCTCGTAATGAGCTCGAAGAATTCACCACCTCCCATGGTACTCCTGTGCGAAACCAAACTCCAGGCGGAAACCAGAGATCCCAAAATCCAGGGCTTCACACTTCATCGAAACGATCGACCAGGAGGTCGAGGAGGAGGCACAGCGATTTATGTAAGAAGCATAATCAAACACTGTGTTGCAGCCGTTTCAGATCTCCTACACCTGGAGGTCACTGGGATAACAGTAACCACTGCGAATGGGCCACTCCGCCTATTTGCATGTTACAATCGCCCTCAGCCGACCTTCAGACTTCTCGAAGACGACCTGCGCGAACTCATGGATGGCAACATTCCAACAGACACACTTGACATCGCCATTGTCAAGAACGTCGCCCACCAGATTGAGCTCTCGGTGGCCGCAGAACTCAGCTCGGATCACAGCCCCGTCTTGATGCACATCGGGACGGAAGCCAACGACCCAGTTGAGAGGCACGCCAGGAGGGTGAATTGGACAGAATTCGCCGCCCACTGTGAAGTCAACTTCGGAGACTTTCCACAAACCGTGGATGCCGAAGGAATCGACGCCGCAATCGAAGTCTTCGAGAACAAGATCAACGACGCGCTGGCGGAAGCGAGCGAAGAACTCACGCAGATGCCATCCCAACTGCGCACGATTCCGTATCGAATCGTGAATCTGATCCGCGCGAAAAATCGAGCGAGAAGAACAGCTCGGCGCAGCGGCCTCGCAGCAGACAGGACTGCAGCAAACAGACTCAAATGGGAAGTCAAACTAGCACTCCAAGAGTTCAGGAACGAACGTTGGACAGAGAAGCTAGAATCGCTATCCACAGAGGATAACTCCATCTGGAAGATGGCCAGAGCCCTCCGCATCGACCGCAAACCCCTCCCTCCGATCCACGGAAGCAACGGCGTCGTCTTCACGGACGAAGACAAAGCCGAAGTCTTCGCCGACAGTCTGGAGCTGCAATGCAGAGTCAATCTCCAGAATGCCGACTTCGACCACCTCGAAGAAGTGGAAGAACAAGTCCGGGAAATCATCGATGAAGTCCCTGAAGTGCAAGTTCCTCCCACAAACCCTTTCGAAATCCGCCAGATCCTCTAGCATTTGAAGCCAAGGAAAGCCCCAGGACAGGACAACATCAGCAACAGGACGCTGAAGGAACTCCCAGATGGCGCCGTCGACGCTCTGGTTTGTATTTGCAACGCAATTCTCAAACACAGAGTCTTTCCAGATAGATGGAAGCATGCGACGGTCATCTTCATCCCGAAGCCAGGAAAGGACCCGAAGTTCCCGCAAAACCACAGGCCAATCAGCCTGCTCTCAGCAGCGGGAAAAGTGGCGGAACGAGTCATACAGAAGAGACTCACCCACTGCATCAAGATGACCAACACCCTGCCAGACGAACAATTTGGATTCCGTCCAAAGCATTCCACCACCGACCAACTCCTCCGAGTCGTAGAATACGCCGCCACCGGGATCGAGCGCAAGCAAGTGACCGGTGCAGTATTTCTCGACGTGGCCAAGGCTTTCGACACAGTCTGGCACAATGGACTTGTCCTCAAGCTCCACTCGTGCGGCGTGCCCCTAGAATTGGTTCAATTAATCAACTCCTTTTTGCGTAACAGGTCCTTCTGTGCCCGCATCGGAAACACTCTGTCCCGTCCCCACGACATCGAAGCGGGCGTCCCACAGGGGTCTGTCCTTTCACCAACCCTGTACGCGGCCTTCACCGCGGACATCCCAAGGACTGCAAACACCACGCTCGCCATCTACGCAGACGACACAGCAATCCTCACCAGATCCAAACAGCCTTGGCTGGCGACCCGCTACCTGCAGGAAGCCATCGACAAGCTCGAAGACTGGTGCCAGAAATGGATGATCGACGTCAATCCCGAGAAGAGCACAGCCCTCCTCGTGACGCGCCGACTCGTCCAGCCTGAGAGAGAAATCGAGATGTTCGACCGGGTCATTCCCTGGGCAAACCAGGCAAAATACCTAGGTGTCATCATCGACAAAAAGCTTGACTTCCGCCAGCACCTAGAATACTCTTTGGGTAAAGGGAAAATGGCTGTGGGCAAGCTCTCCTCGCTGGTCTGCAGGCGTAGCAAGATGTCGGTAAAGAACAAATTGTTGATTTACAGAGCAATCATTCGTCCGACTCTAACATATGCTTCGGCGGCTTGGGCACACGCCCCCTCGAAGACAAACATGTGTAAGTTGCAGGTCCTCCAGAACAAATTCCTCCGCCACGCTTTCGACGCCCCATGGTTTGTCAGAAATGACCAACTTCACCGTGAGGCAGGGCTCCCGCTGCTGAAGGAGTTCCTCCATGAGATCGCCCTCCGGGCCATCAAAAAGGCCGAAGAACACCCCAATCCACTGGTCAGACAAGCGGTCGACTACGACGAGAGTGGACCATCAAAAAGAAAGCGGCCCAGAATGGCGCTGCTAGAAGGGTGACAGCTTCACTGACCCTTCCATCGCGACACCCTTCAGGTACTAACCTCTCTTTCAGGCCTCAGGACAGGTAAAATTATTTTCTCTAATTTTCATTTTTTCATTTCCGATGTCCCAAAAAAGGAATCCGACTTTCTCGTTATGTTGGCACCATTGCCCTCATTCGAGTTGTCAGTCCGAAAACAGCAAAACTGTCAAACGAGTCCTGGGCGCTGGCCTGTCGTAGTCACACAGCAGTGACACCGACGGATCGGCAAACAGGGCCTATCACTTTGCCGTCTGTAAGACCATTGCAGGCCGGCGAAAGAGATAGAGGTTTAGGGGTCACTGACTTAAAACCTCGGACAAACAGCGCAACGCAACGTAAAGCTCTCGGAAGAATCGGTCCTCAAAGCGGTGGGAGGGCCAGAAATGTCTCACACAGAAATCCTTGTGGGCTATCTACCGGAAACTCAGGAATCCTGGCATTTGTAGAGGCACAAAACAAAGCCCCATAAGCCTCCAGCTGGAGGGTCAACCGGAAAAATCCGGTCGGTCCGACACTGGAGATCACACTCTCAGTAGACACCCAATCTACTGATACTTTAAAAAAGATGAGCTATTGAGTTAGCTACAAATTCGGCCGAAGAAAAGCAAGCTCTAAAATAGGGCTCAACAAGAGACTGGGGCCTCAAGAAAGTTTTGGTAAACACCCTATGGAACTTGCCTCAGGGGATAAAACCAAATCTTTCACGGGGACTGCCTAAAAAGCAATCGGCCAATAGGAACCACAAAGGCGGCCAACAGCATTGGGGCTCTCAGAAGCCTAACCCGAAGAAGGGTGCCACCAAATAACCTTCCTCATGGTAATAAAGTGCATCCAGATAAATCTTCAACACTCAAAGGCAGCGTCAAGTAGGTACTTTGTGTTTGAGGTTTATCAAGCAGCAGATAGGCATAGGCCTAATTCAAGAGCCCTGGCTTAATGAGGGCTGCCTCAGAGGACTCCCACAAATCCAAAAGCAGCGTTATTGTTCAGGAAAAACATTAGTTTTGTTCCCATTCCAGAGTTTATCACCAGGGACCTGGCAGCAGCTATGGTGGAGCTGTCCACAAGGGTAGGCAAGAGGCGTGTCGTGATAGCATCGGTCCCTGGTGCACCTCCAGAGGAAGTGAAGAGCTTCATAAATTGCTGCAGCAAGGGAAACAAACAGCTAATTCTGGGCTGCGATGATAACGCGCATCACACAGTATGGGGTAGCACGGACACGAACGACAGAGGTAAGAACATACTCGAATATGTCCGAGCAATTTTAACATCATAAACAGAGGCAACAATTCTAATTTCATAAACGCGATACGCCAAGAGGTTTTGGACCTCAATGTGATGACGCCGTTTATGACACAAATAAAAAAAAATGGCGAGTGATGGATGAGCCATTGTTTTCAGATCTATTGTATTCGGACTGGAAACACCTAAAGTGAAAGAAGTGCACGGTAGAGTGACTAAGAAAACGGACTGGTGTCTTTACAAGAAGACACTAAGAGCCAAACTTGTAAATCTTCGATAAAAAATCGCCACGATAGAGGACTTGGAAGCAGCGTCAGCTCACATATCAGAGCATATTGACTTTTTACGAAGTAATTTGTCTTTTGAGAAAGAAAGTGGTCTCTAGGAACGCATCTTAGTGGAACGCAGAATTGACCACGCTTAAAACCGAATCCAGGAAAGCGTTTAACCGGGCTAGAAGGATAACACTCTGGGAATACTACATAACAGCCCTAACAAGATACAAGGAATTGATGAAGTCTAAAAGACAGTCCTGGAAACGTTTCTCCAAGGGAGATCCATGAATTTGCTCCAGCAGTGCGCATCCAGAAAGTTCTATTTAAAGACCGATCTCAGAAAATTGTGCTCATGAAGCAACCTAACGGAACGTACACCGAGCTTAAAAATATTGCTAGGTAGTCTATAAGCGTTGCTGACGACGCACTTCCCAGGATCCAAGGACGTACCAAGAACAATAGGACAGACCGATGCAAGCTCCCAAGAAAATATAAATCGAAGGTCCAATAGCGATAGCAGATGGCTAGCAGGGAAATGTTTCCCATAGAAAAAGTAAAATGGGCAATAATAGTTATTTATGTATTAAGGGAATAAACACCCATGTTTTTCTCGTACGCAAGATCGTAACGCTGTTTAGACTTTTCGGGTATTAAATCCAACACGGCCGAATTGACACCTTCTTCAATATCTGAAGGTATTTCGGAATCGGAATCAACTTTAATTTTTTTTGATGACAGAGGTTTTTGAAATACTTAGTTACACACTTACTTGATTTTAGATGTTGACATTGTCGATAGTATGTAAGTATAATACTCAGTGGAAAGAACGATTTATTTACGGAATTAGATAAAACGTTGTACGTAAACACGTTATGAAAATGCGATATTGTTCCACTCGCGTAATTTGCAAAACTCGCTGCGGCGCTCGTTTTGGCAAATATTCCGCTTGTTGAGCAATGTCGCTCTTTTCATAACTGGTTACGTAAATATCTATTTCCTAATTTGCTGTTGTAACAAAGCTATTAACGCACTCATTTTGAGTGCGTTAATATTCCATTAACGCACCCAAAATCTAGAATTTTTGTTTCCATTGGTTAAACACACTGAACCTTGCACTGAACGAAATGTCAGTGTGATTTTAAATCGGTTCCATGTAAGTCATCTCAAGTATACGTCAGGTACAGAAAAATCAAAATTTAACACAATTTCCTAAATTACCAAAATTGATTTTATTTGTAAAAAAATGAAATTAATATGCAAATTAGGAAAAATAACATGAGAAACTCGTTTTGTTAAACTTAAGAGCACTCGTTCTTTACAGGCACTCCTGCCTACGGCAGTCGTGCTGCAAACCTGAACTCGTGTCTTAATATCAGTTTTACAAAACTAGTGTTTCAATATACTATTACAAAACTAGTGTTTCAATATACGATGAAGGAACTGGAAGCCACTTCAAAAAAAACTTGAAATACCTTGAAGCGACTTGAAGGGATTTTAAATGTCTTGAAACGACTTGAAAGACTTGAAGCGAATTGAAAAGATTCGGAGCGAATTGAAACGACATGAAATATTTTGAAGAGACTTGATGCGACTTGAAATGTTTGACGAAATACTTCAAGAGTCTTGGGAAGACTTCAAATAATATCTTGAAGGGACTGGAAGCCACTTCAAAAGACTTGAAATACCTTGAAGCGACTTGAAAAGTTTTGAAATGTCTTGAAGCGTCTTGGAACGACTTGAAGAGAGATGAAGCGACTTGGAAGAAACTTGAAGCAAATTGAAAAGATTTGAATAATTTTGAAGGGTCTTGAGGCGATATGAAATATTTTGAAAGGTCTTGAAATGTCTTGAAGCGACGTGAAATACATTAAAAGGACTTGAAGCGACTTGAAAAGATTTGGAGCGAATTGAAATGACATAAAATGTCTTAAAGAGACTTGAGGCGACTTGAAAAGTTTTGAGAGAAATTGAAGAGACTTGAAAAGACTTGAAATGTCTTGAAGAATCTTAAAGCGACCTAGGTAGACTTCAAATATCTTGAAGGGACTGGAAGCGACTTGAAAAAACTTAAAATGTCCTGAAACAACTTGAGGAAACTTGAAACGACTTGAAGGAACTTGGAATATTTTGAAACAACTTGAACGACTTGAAGCCACTTGAAACGACATGAAATGTTTCGAAGGGTTTGAGGCGACTTGAAATGTTTGAAGAAATACTTAAAGAGTTTTGGAGCGTTCTAGGGAGACTTCACATAATATCTTGAAGGGACTGGAAATACTTAACGGTGTTTATTTCAGAGATGCCTACAAAACTTTCCTCCCAACAGCCTAAATTAGAGAAGATTTTTTTTTATTGCCCAGTACGGTGATACCTAAATGGAGTTGAATGGTGGTTACTATGGAAACGACTTGGTTTATGTGTGAAAAACGATTTACTAGGGAATAAAATAGCTGTATTTCCTCGGGAATAAAGTACCACATTATTAGCCAAAAACGAGGGAATAAAGTTGCATTTAAAAGAGCAGCAGAACGACGGAGCATTCAACAATTCCACAATTCACTGGATTGAATAAATGCTCAAAGACCGAGTACTAACGGTCTCATAACTATAACCACAGGGCAAGGTGGACTACTATCACTTCTGTTTAGTCATTCTGATTAGAGACAAACATGAAGGCGTAATTTCAAGCCTCATGCGGAATGCTCTGAACATATTAAGCAGATGGTGCGACAAGGAATTCAGAGTAAACCTTACAAAAACTAACATGGTTCCATTCACTAATCGCAAGAAGCTCTGGATAGTAAGCTGAACAGACTAGGAAATTAAAACCAAGTGATCGATTAGGCCATCTCAAAATCCTGTATCTTGTACAGCCAGAAGTGTTAAAAAAAAACATAAATGACGGCCACGCAATTCGAAGCCTTAGATAGCACAATTAGGTTAAAATTCCTAATAATAAAATAAAAAAACATTTAATTATCATTATCTACTCGTTAATAAGAAGAAATTTATCGTTTTATGTTTCATTATGTGTTAATCCACAGTGCTATTGGAAGAGTTCATATTTTGTAATATTAATTAAATTGAAAATTTGTAAAAGGAGTTGCCTACACGTAAACCACATCGTTGATCGCATCATGGGGGTGTGATGGTAGTCGATAAAATATTGTATGCAACATGGCAGTAAAGTGTCACTTTACTGCCTTGTTACATAAATAGCTATTTTCACTACTAGCTGTAGAATGTACGATTATATAGTTTGTAGAGGAGGTGTGAAGTTGTTTTTCTTTCCTAGTAGTTAATAATTTTTTCATTATTGACCAGTAGTTAATAATGGGCAGAGACCGGATTTGATGCAAAATGCATATCGTTTATTATTATTTTATCTTCCTACTTAACAACAGCGCCCTTCGATTTTCACGAATTGCACCAGTTGCAAATATTAGACATTAATTAACTGCAATTCATGCAAAAAAAAAAACAAAAAACGAAGTTAAATTATTACAGAAGCACAGGTATGCACTGTGCAGGTTTTCACAAAAATCCGGTCTCTGACGGAGAAATGTCAGAGAAAAAATACATAACCTCGGATGCCAGTCACAGTTGATCCTGTTCAAATTTCGAGTTTCACGTACAGGAAAATATGACATTCTTGGAGTAGGTTTCTTTAAGGGGTTGAGCGCGACGCGCGAGCCAAAATTTGCAATGATCCACGGAAAAAACAAATGTTCAGAGACGTCAACGTCTATTCAGGATTAACTGTGACCTGGCACCTGTTAGACGATTGTATTTTTGATGCTTCATTTATTTAACGATTTAAGCTGCTAGTAGTGAAAAAAATAATATATAAACCACGGTAGAGAAGCCTTTTCTCAGCTTCGCAACTTAATTCCCTCGATGCTTCGCATCTCGGGAATTAATCCTGCTTAGCTGGGAAAAATTACTTCTCTACTTTGGTTTATAATATACTATTTTTCACTACTAGCTGTAGAACGTATGATTATATAGTTTGTAGTAGTTAATAATCATTTCATTATTGACTAGTAGTTAATAATTGAAGAGACCGAATTTGATGCAAAATGCATATCGTGTATTACTTTATCTACCAAATTAACAACAGCGCCCTTCGATTTTTACAAATTGCACCAGTTGTAAATATTTAGCATTAATTACTGTAATTCATGTAAAAAAATAAACAACGAAGTGTTAAACTATTACAAAATGCATTGTGTAATTTTGCATGAAAATCCGGTCTCTGACTGTGAAATGTCAGTCTCAAAAAATAGATAACCTCAAATTCGTTCCGACTTTTGGCATTATGATTATCATTTGAAAAAAAGTTAAATAAATGTGCTAGTAGTGAAAAAAATTGTATATAAACCACGGTTGTGAAGCCTTTTCTTAGCGTCGCACTTTTATTTACCGCGATGCTTCGCATCTTGGTGAATAAAATATCTCGGTTAAGAAAAATGGCTTCTCAACCTTGGTGTATATTTACAATTACATATTTCACACTTGTATCTAAAGTGACATTTTTCGGATTATTTATGATACCAAAAGTGGAACATTAAAGTCCTAGTACTTTAAAGAAAATGTTTACTTACAGACACAATCGTTAATCAACTAATGCCTCCAGTTGGCCAGGTTTAAGTTGGGTTAGTGCCCGTAAAGTTATAAATCTTTTTGGTAATATGATAATTTAGACTAACTAATAAGACTCCTGTCGCAGCATTCTCCATAAATGTTTATATTTTACTTATAAGATCCCGAGTTTTTTGCGATATTCTTGAGGTAAATGCCATAAGATGAGTGAGTTCCCCACACTACTCTGAATTCACCGCGTACCCAAACCTCAGCTCAGGGGAAGGGCCATATATTTTGCTGTAGTTCGTCAGCTTTGTACTCAAAACGACTCACACTACTTCAAATCTGTAAGTGACTGTAATGGACGGGTATTCGTCGAAAATAAAATGCAAATAAATCAATAAACCTGTAAAAATTTTGAAAAACAAAAGTAATCTCGGCCTGTATCTTATCAATGTCTTTCATTTAGAAAAACAATTATAAAAATTGGTGCAGTACACACTGTTTTATTTGTTACCAATCGATTCATGTATAACGATTAAATATGTATATCTATATATGTATTTATATGCTATATATTAAATGTATAATAGATAAACACAGAAGAGCTATACTGAGTAGTTATATAATAGTATAAATATCTCGAGAGCGCGGTAAAAAATAGACGATTCGCCAACTTTTGATACGTAAGGCGGGATTAACGTCAAAAAGTAAACTGAAACACTGTCCTAGAACTTTAAAATTATACGTCAATCATTACTTATATTTTTCCAGAGATTTCTGTGGCATCAAATTGTTCTTCACGCGATCTGCTTCATCTAGAATATCTTGAGGCACCTCAATTTTATCCATCGTCTGTTACTATGGGAATGTTAGTTCCCTCATATTTAATTATTACAAATAATTTGTGAAAGATAAACACTCAAAATTTCTTTTTATTTTAACCTAGTTCATTAAACTTGCAGTATGAAATAAAGCGTTGTATTTACCTCGAACGAAGAGTAATTCGGCTAGGCGCCTCGGCCGTAAATATCCTACCGTTTATTGTTAGTTACAAAAACATTTAATTCACATTAATGCGAGAGCTGATTTGACTAGTACTCTAACATTAGTCGCATACATACGATTTTTAATCGCACAACTGTTTAGTCGCGGTTTTTTATTAAGCATTTGTCGAGCACCAACTCAGTCGATAGTATGTACGCCCACATTTGCCCAATATCTTTATAATGCGTTATAATCCGAAATGTATTCAACACAATTTCGACTTTCACGTACAGGAAAATATGACCTTGGAGTAGGGGGTTGAGCGCGAAGCGCGAGTCAATAATTTCCAACGATCCACGGAAAAATCAGATCACCTGGTACCCGCTTAGATGCTTGTGTGGAATACATTTCGGAATTTAACCGACTAAACAGTTGTGCGATTAAAAATCGTATGTATGCCGCTAGCCAAACTTTTAATGATACATATTCGATTTCAAATTATAACTGTCGCACTGGAGTGTACAGTAGCTTCCTGCTGAGGCCCACAATACTCTAAAATCCCGACTAAGTTGTTAACATTGTTGGTTTTTTGAAGAAGATTACCGCGGCTTAGCTTTTCCTACATCGTTACTCAATATCAACCCCCCTGATATTGTCAACTAAACAAAAGATCAAACTGTGCTCTCTCCGTATTCCATTAGCATGATGCGAGCTTATATTGTATTTTAAGTAGTTGGGCTTTCCATTGGTGTGATTGTTGGATGAATAAATTTAAAAAGTTGTGGTATAGTTATTGGTTTTACTTCCTCAAAAAATTATTAATCTCATATAGGATTGTTTATCTGTTGAAACATGAGACTAAATCAATTTTGTTAGTATTATTTTCATTCAAATAACACAGTATTAATTTCAAAGAGCTTTTAGGTACATATCAGGCAGCATAAAAAAATATTTCAAAATTTGTTCATTTTATTCCAATAGAAAATAAAATTTACGTTAGAAACAAAATACAAAATATTATTTTTAAACGCATAGATGAAAACATTTAATTCAAAATATTACTTTTCATTTGCAGACAGAATGTTTACCACTGATACCTAACAGGTAGTTTTAAGTACTTAAAGATTACAAAAAATGTTGAATATTCTTAAAAGACAGTCAGATTGACAACTGAAGGTTGCGAAGCTTTAATTAATAGATTGCACCTTAAGTATGATGTTTACATTTTGTTTTGTTATGTTAATTTAACCCATGACCAAACAAATGAAATATGCTTTCAACCTTTCTGACAGGTACTCCATAAATAGCCAATAGCTGTTACCTTTTATATATTGGTTCCCAATTATTCACCGGTTATGTCACGGTATTCGTTAATTATTTGCTCTTGTTCTTTAATATTCTTACTTCCAACGAGGTACTTAGCTGTATTCAAAAATGATTTATGGTCGGCACGATTTGGTCTGATTGGAACCATGAGCTGACAAAACTGTAAAATATTTTAATTAATGAATCTGCTAATTACAAGCCAGCGTCTAATTATGTTTAATAAACCATTAAGTTATAATAAGATTTATCATGACAAGAGATTTTTAGTTAATCGTCAAACATGCCGCTCTCATTAGATTAAAAATTAAAAAAGTTTAAGCTCCAAACTTGCTCCGCATTAATTACTTCTGTAATGTTATACCTTTCTTTGGGATTGGTAGAAGATTTTCAGGATTTTTTGAAATCACCGTAGTGTAAAGTGAATAGAAACGTATAATGTCATAATAGTCGCGTTCCAGTTCGGATTCCCGCAGGTGCTATAGTCTAAGAACGCAATCTTCCGAAATGAAAATTCCTCCACGATGTGCAATACTGGAATAAATTGCAGGAAACATTAGATTCAAACAATGTTGGTGCTCCCTACGCTTAAACTTTCATGTAAAAAAATTGTAGTGTATGTGAACATAGGTGACAAACTGTTCTTTTTTGTCTTGTCAAGCATAAAGCGCGTCGCAATAGTGTTAAAAGCCTTCAACTTGTATTATGGTAGAAAAACACAGCTTTACAGCACTTAAGATCCTCAGGGAAATGAGTTTCTGCACAACATTCTTTACCCAAAGCTGTGTGTTGTCGGAAATTTATACACGGCATTATAATGATAATAGCTGTGAAGAATACCAAAACACATGTAAGAAGTCATGAATAACTGCAATTATATAAAATTTGTTTATTAATAATCTAGTAGACGTTGTCAATTGCAGGAAACTACTTGCAAAGTATGACAAATATTTTGGCTACAAATTTAGTTCATATTAAATTTATTATACGTTAACTGTAGTTTCATAAGAAAATATGAAAAAGAATACACTATGTTATTTGGGGGAAAATATGATTCATACATCACATGACCCCATTTGGTCCAATGATATTAAGGAATGACCTCGGTTACATGCCTATCACAGCGGCAATATTTTTGTCACCTTATTGTGTCAACTGAAATTAAAAACTCAAATTTGACAATTTCTTTTTTATTTATCGGTTGTTTTGTATGGTGGTGATGATTATTCGTGAATAAGTATGGCTTTCCAGCTCTGCAAATGTGCAGAACAAGAATACTATAATATTAATAAAATTATTGAGAAATAGTCAGTATCGTAAATTTTGTAAATGATTATTTATAATGATAACGCACAGATATCAAAAACTAAATTTGCCAAAACCGGCCATACTCGCTTGTCGCATGACCAACTTTGACTAACTAAGTTTTCGATCTCTCTGTATTTTATAGCCATATGAGAAGATAATATGCTTTACAATTAAAAGGGTCGCATATTTCTTTAAAGCCCAAAGTTGTCTTTTCCGAATTTATATATAATTACTTTTCTCACTAATTTTGGTATCAAATTATTTAAAACAGCTTCATTTGGTTTCGACATTTACGGTTTTGCTCAATATCTGTCACAGGAAATTCTATGGCACAATTCAATTCAATATGAAACTTTTATTGGTTACTATAATTTTCTTACGATGAAAATGTATATTCTAACTCGGTTTTGCGACTGGAACTTGGTTAGGTTTAATGAAAACTGGCTATTGAATATTCATTCGAATGTTCGGTGTTTAACCTCAATTTAACAGGGTCGATCGATTAAATTGGTCTGGTAAATTAAGATTTAGTTTTCCACGGCCATCTGCAGTCGCTGAATGGTACAAGAGAATAAGAAGGCGCACAGTAAGGATTTTAACTTTACAGATAAACATAAAGACACGAAGTATAGAATTATACTAAGTATGTTGCATTTTTTGAGCTATAGAAAATATTAACTTGCTTTATTAGTTTCTGAGTTTGCCTTAAAATATTTGGTCATTAATGAAATTGAGCACAGGAGCAAAGGTAAGTGTCCATTTTAGTCAAGTCAATAGGTATAGCATTTTCTAACGAGAAAATTTTAGGAAAGCTACATTTTTGAAGGCACCGTCATTTTGATGTCCTAATGTAATCCTGAAAAGTCCCCTTAGTTATACTGAAGCTTTTGTATTTAGGGGATGAAATGGCGTACATTTTTCGTTTTGTAATGATGTCGACAACTATTAATTTTTAAAATAATAGTAGTATTATACAAGTTTCTGTGTAAATTGGACGCTTTATGCCACAAGGGGTTTATAAAAGCACGAGTGAAACGAGTGCTTTTGTGATCCCCGAGTGGCTTAAAGCGTTCAATCTACACAGGAACGAGTGTAATACAACGTTTTATCGTTCAACACCACCCCGAAAAGCCTTTAAATTACTTAAAATCCATAAAAGTAGTGTGACGTTTATCTGTCATTTTAATTATTTCATGACAGAGAGTGTTTACACAAGCGAAAATTTGAAAATTCTGACAGTGTCGAACGATAAAATAAATAATACTATATAAATTCTCTACAAAGACGGTTTTTTGCTTTCTCCCTGTGGAACCATTCGTTTGGAAGATATACCGTAAATTAATTTCGGAAAAAAAAGTATACATCTGTCTTCCATCTACATTCAGTAATTCCTCTCTTTCCTTTCTCTATCTTTCTCTCATCTCACTACACTCATTACATATTATTATGTTGTCTTGTCTTTGAATTTTCTATTTCCATCCCTTCTCTCTTTTTCCAAAATTACTGGCTTTTCTTTCTCAGATTGCCTATTATACAACGTGTCCCATTAATTTGGAGAGGTGGTAGAACTCATCGACTACAACAACTTTTTCCTTTACCATTTTTTCGAAATCACATTTTGAAATTACAATTTTACAACCCCCAAAAATAACGATACGCTTATGGACTTCTGACACAATGGTAATGACCGTGAATTGTGTTGTTTTTCTGGGAGGAAGGAAATATTCACACTTTATTATTTTTGTGAACTTTTTTGTCGCTGCGTCCCGGCTAAAACTGATAAGCGTACCTACCTGTTACTAATTAGTTTAATATCGGACTTTACAACAGGTTGTAGTTAACTCCCGTGATTTGTTAATTTTTGTGGTGGACAAAGTTTGTGATCTGTTCTTGTGTAGTTTTGTTTTTAAAAATTCCAAATTTTATAAATAACGAATACTCCAGTTCCTGGAAGATTTGCTTTTATAAATCCGGACACCCATGTGGTTCCTAAACAACGGAGAGGGCCCTTTGTCACTATGCTATAATATTGTACAAAATTGGTTGAATACGAATTTTTCCGTGTTCAACCTGCAAATGAAATGGAGGATTCTCTTATCGTAAGTACTTACTTCTGCATTTTGAGTGATAATTTTGTTAATAAGGTAAATAGGCAATGAAAATTAATAATGTATAATTTAATAGTTCAACGAAAATTGATGTTGAAAAGAATTTTCAACTACTTCATTTTGTCGGCCCAAAAATGATTATTGTGAAAATCTCTGATTGCAGTTTTTGAAAAATTTGCTTCATCGGTAAAAAGAATCAGCGACAACTGTTGGGGATTTTGAACCAAAGTGCAGGAAGCAGGAAGAAGTGGCTGAACGCGTTGTATGTGGTATGGGTACAACAAATTGTTTTTAAGAATTCTCCACACAATAGGAAAACCTATTTAAATAAAATACATGACGATCTGACTTTGTGGGCATTAGCCTGCTGTGAATACAAAGAATATCCGGTCTTAGCAATCGAAATAATTGATATCTTAAAAAATTTCATTTTTTTTTTTGTTAAAAAATATTTATAGCCCTGTACCTTCGAAACAAGGCGGTCTTTCGGAAATCACCAAGGGAAGGAATAGTCTTGGAGAGGCCCAAGGAGTTGCCCCTTGCATTTTTGGCCAATGTTTAATATAGACCCTGTATATCCGCAATACTTTTAGTTTTTGGAAAAATTCAAAGATTTTTATAGTTATTTTACTTGAACTGTGGCGCATTTATGTTTTACGTTATTTAAATCAGGGGCATATAATTATTTGAATTGTCAATCATACGATACATAGATAATAATTGATAGATGTTCCAATTAATATGATAACTTTAACTATTAATTTCTGATTTGAGAAACAAATTGATTTTGAAAATGAAAGTTGAAAAAATGACGTCCCATCCATAATCATGGAATGGCTGCGTTCCTAAATTTTTTATTAAATTTATTATTTTTGTTGCTCAATTGTTTACTGTCAAAAAGTATAAAATATTCTTTTATCGAGCATAATATATGAACAATTAAATAAATTACATATTTTTTTCATAACGTAAAAATAAATCGATAATTTTAAAATAGTAATCTATCTATATAAAAAAGTGTTCGGTTACACCATTTACCATTTATAAGTCAAGAACGGCTAGACCGATTTTTACGATTTTTAATTTGTGGAATTTGTCTCCGTCCCGAATAGCAGAATTACTATTAAAACATGGACAGGGAGGGCCCTTGGGTTTATAACTAAAAAACAGCAGGACAGATTTTTATGATCTTTGATTTGTTGGATTTGTCTCCGACCCAATAGCAGAATACTATTGAAACATCGGAAAAATTACAGGAGTCCCCCATTGGGATAGGGTGGTCCAGGGAAACAATAACAAAAAACGCTGGCAATCAAAATTTATCGTACCGGGCTTTAAAAATGAAAATCGATTCTTAACCTGTAAATTCCAAAAGTTTCATTTCTGTCGCGCATGGATAACACACACAATTTTTTTGATGAAAGCGAGAACGGATTAACTTTCGATGAATTTTTTTTCCGGGGCCAATAAGTATTTAAAACTGTCAAAAAATTCACGGAAAACAAATAATGAAGAAAATTAATTTTCTCGTGCAGTTTGTATACAACGCTATCTCTAATACATGTCAAAAACAAAAATGAACATGGCGTTGTATGCTGGTTCTGGTAATGCCAGTAGATGGCGTTGTGTGCATTATCCTTTGATAAAAAAAAAAACTTAATTTAATTCATCTAATAAGTTAAGACAATATTGATTGACTCTGAGGCGGTACGAAGTTGGGCGGGTCAGCTAGTTTACGTTATAAGTCCGGAAAACTCATTTTTACAGTAACGAGTCTGGAATTTTGAGACAAGTTCCTGTAAAAGTTTCCGGACGTATGCAGTAATGCTTTATATTTCATACTGCAGATACTAAATAATTGTTTTAATTTAAATAAATCAATAGGTTCGAATTCAGAATTTAAACATCCATGCATTGAGTATCTATGACAACTGTTTGATTTGTTAATTTTTAACTTGTTTTTGAAAAACGAAATGGAAGAAAGTTATAACATTTCGGAGGAGATTCTTCTAAAGAAGCCACTGCTTCTCTTATTCCAACAAAGATTGCACTATTAATGTTTCTATAAATGCTTATATTTATTAAATTAATGTTAACTTTGTTAATAATAAATAAGTATTCATTTGATTTATTTTGTTGGAATCCGGTAAAGACTCATTTTCCGGACTGAAATCATTAACGTAAACATGTAGAGTATGATACAGTATGAAATAAACAGATTAAATTCAATAACGAAAGAACGGACAAGTTGGATATTATTATGTTAGTGCTGAATGCTAATCCTGACGATAGTTACTCAAACTTCTTGAGAATGTACAAAAACTCCTAGATGATAAATATTTTTAACATAAAATTAAAAAAAAAACAATTCAAAACCTTTTTTACGATTGTGTAAAAACTGGTAGTATTGGCACTAGTGCACTCTGACTTCAGCCTCGTTAGACAAGTTTTACGACGCGTGCAATAAAGAGTAGTAATCTTTAATAAATTCATTAGGTATGTAATTTACTGATTCGCAGTGTTTATGGATACAGCTCGCTTCGCTCGCTCCTATTTTCTAATTCGTTACAATCTGAAGATCAAAATTATTTTCTGCTATTCATAAACAAGACGAGTCAATAATTTCCCATTACAGACGAGTTTCATACAAGATTTTATGTTCCTTTCGCGTTGTTTAAAGTCGAACTTTCGTAATGTTTCATTTCGTTCCATATTTAGCAACATTCTAGTCACCGTTTGGTGTTATTTCTGTTATCACTTCAATCACTTTTTTCAAAATTCTGAATTCAAGATTTTTATAACATTCAAAATTCGCTAATTTCGATACCTTAATTCAATATTTTTGCATTTTTAATTAACTGCCAACTTTGAGTTCCAAATTTAAAAAGGGTACATTCTTTTACAATAAAAATTTGTAATGGTTTTATAATCTATGAGCGAGCGAAGCGAGCTACTATTCATAAACACAAAATCTTGTATGCAACTGGGTTTATTATGTAATTTACTGATTCGCATAATGCGAAAGGAACATAAAATCTTGTATGAAACTCGCCCGTAATGGGAAATTATTGACTCCTTTTATTTATGAATAGCAGAAAATTATTTCGTTCTTCAGATTGTAACGAGTTAGAAAATAGGAGCGAGCGAAGAGAGCTGGTGTTCTTAAACAATGCGAATTAGTAAATTACATAATCAACTCAGTTGCATACAATGTATCCTTTTTAATTTTGGAACTCAAAGTTGGCATTTGAAAATGCAAAAATATTGCATTAAATATTGAAAGGTATCGAAATTAGCGTATTTTAAATATAAAATATTTAAATGTAATAATAAACAGAAATATTTGATATTATAAAACGTTATAAAATAAATAAAAATAAAATCATGCGTTTTTCGTGATTTTCTGTGTATTTGATGCAGTAGAAAAAGTATAGTGTACAACACGTGTTGAAAATTTGATTTCACACTGGTTTGCTCGAGTGAAATCTTTCATTTTCTACACTTGTTACACAATATGCTATTTTGGTAATTAGCCGTTTTTGCACATGACGTCATCAACGATTTTTTAAATGACAACGCCAACTTTTTCTTTCGGACTCTGGTAGATCTTTTTATTAGTTAAATGAGATCATCGAAATTGTCTAGTCTATTAATGTATACTTTAGATTTTAAATAGCCCACAAAAAAATCAAAGAGCGTTAAACGAGCCGGTGATTCAAACGGCCCTTCCCTCGAAGATGTCAAGAAACGCTCTGACATCCAAGCCAAAATGCTACTCTGTCTTGTTGGAACGAAATTCGTCCGTTGGGCACATCTTCGCGGTTTGGAAACATAGCTGCAAGAGCGGGAACACACTCAAAACGTAAGAACTTTAAAAACAGCGTGTCGCTCCCAAGCAACATTAGCTGGTAGAAAAAACGTGTATTCTACGAAATGATGGTATATTTATAATCGTATATTTAACGTATATGTCAAACGATTTTAATTTATTTATAGTTTTATATAACCGTTTATTTAATGTTGACTGAAACCGTTTTAAAACGTTGAAACCACACGTTGAATAAACGTAAAAATAGTTCATCATTATTAGCATGTTTTATATAATATACGTTTTATATTTATTCAATTAAAAAACATGTATTAAAATGTTTCTTTACTTCATTGAGGAAACGTTTATTTTAAACGCATTTTAAATTAACGTTGATTTAGGGTAGATGTTAGTGTATATTTAAACTGTTGCATTTTACATCCACTGAAGAAACGTTTATTTTAAACGCATTTTAAGTTGACTCAAGTTGACTTAACTCAACATAAGGTTTAGTCTTGGAGACTGATATTTTGTGCCTTAAGTTTGTATCAAATCGTTTAAATGTTCGCTTTTAAACATTTTAATCATGCTACAATATCGGAGCTACTGGTTTTACGACAATATCCTTAATATTCATATTGAGTAATTAAGCCTTGGCTATTTTGGTAGTTAACTCATCATACCAATTCTTTCATACTTCTTAGAAAGAAGCAGTAATGGTGGCCTTTTCCCAGTAAGTATTTACAATTTCAGCTTATTTTGTTAATTCCCAATTTTGATCGCCCTTTTTCCTTTTTATTTCTTATATGTAAAATATCTTACAGAAATCTTCTCCCGATAATGGATAAAATAATATGTTGTTAAGTCAAAAATTTCTTTTAGGAAAAAAAAGTTATACAGGGTTGCCTGGTTATGGGGACGAAATTGAAAGCTTATTGCTTAATGCTAGGACAATTTGTGTAGTGAGTGAAAGAAGTTATTATAAAACGTTTGATAAAAGTGTATCAAATATGTGTAATAAACGTTTATTACAAATGTTAAATACACGTATACCTATTATATATAGCTTGGTACAATACAATATAGGCGTGTAAACGTTTGTCTTTTATATTTTATTACAATTTATTATATATTCCTAAAATGCGCATATCATAAACATATTATAAACGTTATTGCCGAACGTTTTTTTGCACAAATTTCTCCTAACGTTTGAACAAGATATTGGGCTGTCCATATTGTTACATAATATAATATGGTAAATCCGACATAGTCGTTTGCGTCGCGGACATTCCGCTGAATAATAAAAGTTTATTACACTTATATAAATAATTATGAAACATTTAAAGAGAAAAGACCTAATCCATGCGCGATGAAACTCCTCAAGCTAAATAATGCAATTCAGGGATTGATGACGCGTCGAGGAGATCACGCACCATTGATATCTCCCACCCGGACCCGTCAAAAATCAAGTTTCATATTACATTTTCCGTGTTCAGCGCACAGTGTCATATAAGCACTGAAATCGTATCGAAAATCCTGAAAAGAAAAGTTTTATTCCCTCTTAAATGATTGGTAAGAACCCTGAAGTTTTAGAGCATGTTCAGTTATAATTTTTTTTTAGAAAAACATGTTAAAATTTAAACGAAAATTGTTGGTTGATCTGTGTTAGGTTAGAATGGGAATGGAAGAAATTTATTGCAGTTCGCACAGAATTAAAATTAATAAGTGGGTGCGTCATCTATCCCTTCAGTTTGGGATAGATGGCGCATCAAGAACCATTTGAATCCACATCTGGATATTCTTCAAAAGATCTGGAATTTTTCCAAATGTTAATAAATGCTTTGAATGTCTAGAGAAATACAAGGGAACTAAGTCAAACGTCGATTGGATACAATGCTAGGTGGCTTTACGAAACATGCTCAATTTATGAAGACAAATGTGTACCTTGCGGAAGATTGTCCTCAGAAGAGAAGAAAAGATAAAGTAAATTGATTGATCGTTGTATTTTTGATATTTTATTTTCATATGTTTTTGCCATAAGCCATATTTATCTCGCCTATGTTGTTTCTTTTTTGAAATTACAAATTTGACAGAATGTCTTTACATTTTGTTCTGAATAAAATATATCAAAAAGCCAATGTGTTAAACAGTTGATTGAACCGGTCTTTGCCCTCATTCGGTGTTTACTTGCAAAAAAAATCATTTCTAACCAAAACGTTCGTCATCTCTCCCTAAGTTCCCTTAAATAGTTTTGCGTAGCCGAGGTTTGGAAAATAATGCTTTTCCCTTCAAATAGAGTGTGATTTAAAGCACCTTAAACCAAGTGCACGCTAGAAATTTGCACGTATGTCGTAGCCGTATTCATGTGCATATTTAAAGTATTACAAAAGTTTCTGTTTTCTTCTTATTGTCAGTTTAATATTCTTAAAATAAATAAAAACCACATTTTACGAAATGTACCATTTTTAAAATCCCGGTCAATAAGGCTTGTCCGCTAGACGTAGGTCAAATGCCAATTTCGAAATAGAGCTAAGCAGGATACTGGAGAATTTTCCGTTAGCGAATGGTGTAAAAATTATTCGTTCAGTTTCCAAAGAGAGCTTTGATTGAAGTCCACCTGAATCACTCGGTAAATCTAGACTATACAATTTACTATAACAACTGCAGCTTTTTTTCTCATGTTACCTTATTTTTCAACGTTAAATCTTTCATATTTCAAGAAATACGAGCAATTCAGATGTTGTTCTTGAAAAATAGCTCCGAGAAACTTTCGTAACACAACAGTGGAGAAATTATATTATCGGCGATTTACAACAAAAGCTTTTGATCTTCAAATTGTAAATGTACACAAAACACATGTCACTTTAGGGAACAACCGACAATTTAGAAACTTGGGAATTGAGTAGAAATGAATGTTTGACGCAGTTTGTGTTTACATCATATTTACACCAGTATTGAGCGCGGAAACGTTGGTAAACAATTTGAAAGATAATAAATAAGAAATGGTGGATGCGCTTTTATAAGAAAAGATGGTCGCATTAACCCTCTTTGCTTGTTTTTTCATATTATGTAACAAGATTTTACGAGCTCAATATTATTGTCATTCAATTAGATTTACACCAATATGTATTGAGCGCTTCTAGCGTCGTTCAATAATATAATAAAATAGTGGATGCACCTTTGTTCGTCTATGTTTCTCTGTTTGTCACAACCCAATTTAAGCAGTCATGTTAACTTTTTGATATTCTTTTATTTGGAATTCGTATGTTTCAAAATAAATAAATAAATGCTTTTACCCCTAACTAAAGCTTTTCTTTTCCAACATAGTGCGCTTCACTATTTCTGCAGAAAAGCAGTTAAATAAAGGCCGAAAAAGATGCATTCTACCGAATGGAAAGACAATAATAGAAAAAGTTGAGGGGACAGTGGACAACAATAGTACTCAAGTAAGAGAAACGTTATCATTCCTGGGGAGTGCACTCCCGCTAATAGCTGTTTTATTTATGATTTGTTTGTTTCTCAGTTTTAAAATAATGCTAGAAAGGAATGTAGAAAAAAATAGTGGATTGTTTCATTAGGAGCAAAAGTGAGACTTTTCGTGGCAAGTCTGTAGGTTTGACAACTACAGACGAGCCACGAAAAGCCACTTTTTTGCAAATAAAACATGCATTTTTTTAAGCGCCAAAAATCGCCCACAAAATACACTAACATCAATGACATGAAAACTTTTCAAAGCACACGCTTTTTTAATCGAGTGGCAGAAGTATTTTGGCTGCCATGGCAGAAAAATGGCCATTTGTCATTGCCTATTATTGACGTATACAATTTTCTTCAAACGTTAAAAAAACGTTACATTGTATTATAGGATAGATTTTTTGGTTGTATAATAGGGATTATATTTACATATATGATTTTGCAAGGTAAGTTAATTTTCTTTCAGTATTGACAATTTATATTTATTTGAATAACGGATACATTAATTAAAAAAATGTTCATATTTTATTGTTCCTGAAGACAACACGTCTTATCTAAAATTCATATTTATTTCATATGTATACATATTTAATAAAATTTAATAATTTGTGGACATAATTAAAAGTACAACTAAAGTAAATTTAATAACTAATTCACATAGATTACTCTGCACTAAATTCGTGGTATTCGGAAACAATGTTGCAACTCAAATAAATTTTATCCGACTGCAAAATACGATCACAAAACATCAAAGAATTTTTTAATCGCGTCACTTTCTGATGCACACCGTTGTCATGCTACTGGTTTCAATTCATACGAGTGCAGCTGCTCATAACCTTAAACGAACCATAACAATTCCCATGGGGTGCTTTTGTATTGCTAAAATTATTTACCAAACACACATACATACAAAAGTGTACTGAAAACAACGGCGCCTTTTTATTTCTAAATAGCTAGAATATTAATGGCATTAAAAGTATAACTATTAGAATCAAAAGAAAGAGTGAAGTTAATTAATTGAAATTTCCAGATCATAATGGATATCTTTCGATTTCATATGAATGTGTAATGTGCACGCACGTGTGCTTGTGAAGATTATCATGATGGTTTGGCACGCTTCGGAGAACTAAGGGGAAGCTCCACAAAAGATGGTTCTGAATAGATATAATTTCAAGGGTGGATACGAGGTTTTATTTACTGGGTTATTCGTATGTTGCACTATCATCGTTTACATAGCATTACAATAGTAAACAATATGATGGGTAAAGGTGCAAATATGTTTTTAAGTGAAACGAAATATTTTTTACCAAGGGTGCAAAAGTAACGGTGTCTTATATTTTTTTTTCTCTAAAGCGCTGTTAATCCCTGCATTCGTATAAACACGATCGGATGCTTAACATAATTCTGTAAGTTTGACCAATGCCATGCATTCGTGACGTAATAGCCGAACAGATATAAAATCCTTTGACACTAAAATTTGCTAATGTTCTGAAGTTTTCCGAAAAATCCTGGACTTTTTCGTTTCATTTTTAATGCATTTTTCGTGTTTTCTCTTTCCAATTTATCTTTCGGAAACACTTTCAATCCAAAAACAGAATTTATGTTAAGAGAGGTAATGTAGGTACTTATGAGTCAGTATAACCTCATTTGGCTATATAGAATAAATATCCTACCCACCTATGGTGTAACTTTTAAAAAAATATGCGTATGTGTGTTATTTTCATGGTTATTTTATTACGCTTATTATATTTCTTGACAACTGACTGAGTATTCAAAAAGGAAATTTCAGGAAACCCCACGGTTAATGTAAATTTAGGAAAATAGTGTTTTTGCTTCATTACCATAATATTCATTTAGAGCTACGCTGATTCTAGCAGAGATATTTTGTTTGATTCATTAGCCCTACATGCAACTTTATCATATTTTTTGTCTGATGTAAGATGATTAATACTGCCACGTTTGCTGCTTTATACTCTATTCAAGCTTTCGAGTTTGTTGCTTTCATAATATTATAAAAATAGTGCCCACTACAATAAAGGTCTAGTTTTACTATAAAATATGCTACAAATCCAGTAAAATATTGTGTGATGTAATTTGTTGCGTTGAAGTAACCCGAGAATGAGAACTGAACAGATAATAATACACAATTATATGTACATGCTATAATAAAGCTTTATAGGCATAGAACTGAGATGATTATTTCATAGAATTATAAATGTAAATGACCACAATTATTAGCGATAATAATGATCATCAATGATAAACGTAAATTGCACTCACTCATCTAGGGGCTGTTGCGAACAACGGAAAACCAAATTCCGTTTCATTAAACAACAAAATTATACGAAAGTGAGGAATTTACAAGTTTTCGGAAACGTCTCGTAATTTAAACGCGTTCTTTTATAAATCACCGTGTTTTGAAAGGTCATTAAGAGATATGAGCTAATTTCGTTTTAAAATTAGCCTGTAATCGCTTAGTCTCTATCTCGAAATTCTGTATAATAATATAAATATCGTTACTCTGTTGTAGTTAAAACACGACTTCTTAAATTGAAAGATTGTTTAGAGGTGGATCATCCATGGAGGATCAAATACATTGGTTTATTAGAAATCAGCTGATTTGGGGTTAAGAATATCTTTGTTTTACAAATAATAATGAACCAAAAATCATCAATATTGAGTTTTAAAAAATTAAATTGTAAATCCTATAATATTGGTTCTTTATTGTGAACAAAATAATGCTATTTGTCATTGTTATGATCCTGCAAGATTTTTTCCAGAAAAACAAATTAATGTAGTTCGGGGTATTCTTTAAAATGCTCAGTAAAATCATTAAATTTTCCGTAAAATTCTAAGGAAAATAAATCAATTTAAATATTATCTATATTTAAATCTATCTAATATATTTAAATAATATATTTAAACGAGCAATTCTTGTATATATCAATATTTCGCGGATCTCGGAAACGGCTCTAAATCATTAAATTTTCCGTAAAATTCTAAGGAAAATAAATCAATTTAAATATTATCTATATTTAAATGTATCGAATATATTTAAATATAATATATTTAAACGGGCAATTCTTGTATATTATATCTATATTTCGCGGATCTCAGAAACGGCTCTAACGATTTGGATGAAATTTTGTATTTGGATAATGTTTTGCTTTTTAGGTCTACTTATGTAGTTGTATTTCTTGTAGAAACGCACTTTTACACAAACAAAAACCGTTTTTTAAGATCCCTTATCCGCTGTCATACTGACAATTGGTGGTGGGGATGAATGAGAGCGGTAACACGTGTGAATGAAACGACTGCGACTATCGTAGCAGTTCAGATGGTAGCTACGCCCCCCTGTCCCGAGGATGTCTCAACGGGGCCTGTCTGTCTCAACGAGCCCCCCACGGGCCAAACTGGCTAAAAACTTCAAGTCAATTAAATTTGTCTCATACATAAATTTTTGTTTTGGGGGACCCTCCTCGGATTCGCCTGTTCCTCCTCCTCTTGGGCTCTCTTTTCGGGGGGGGGGAGCTCGGGCTTCCTTTTCGTAATGCCCCCTCGGGCTCCCTTTTCGGGGCCCACCCTCGGGCTTAACTGTTTCAAAGGGGGGCCCTCGGGCCCCCATGTTTCAACGGGGGCCCCTCGGGACGAAGTGTTTCAAGGGGATTCCCTCGTGCCCTCCGGTTTCAAGGGTTGTCTAAACTTCCGAGTCATGAGACGTATCGTATATTATGACATGTACCTCAATACTTTTTCCGAAAAAAAAAAAGTACCGAGAGAAGCTCGGTCGCCAGGTACTAAGTATTAATATAAGCAACAAAACCAAATTTTACTTATTACTTAATCAATAGTAGATTTAAAATTTAAATATATAAGTCGAACTCCACAATCTTTAATAATTATTTAATTATTGGAACATGTTTCGGCAGAACACTACTGCCATCATCAGCCCTTAAAGAATATTTAAAATTATAGCAGATTTGTTGGATAGGTTAGGTATAACGTTTCAATTGGCCCTTCTTTACCAGAGCTCAAATGTTTTTCCTCCCAAAAATTCTTAGCAGGATTTTTCTTTCTGAATTCTGTATTTTTCTTGTTTTCTTTTTGTCATTACACTCGTATAAAGAAATGTGGAAAGTATTACTGTTTTGTAAATTATTCTTCCCCATTAGTTTCTTGTATAAGCAAGTAAGTTCTTATTAAGTGTTATTGTTTAGTGTTGTTTGAACTTTTAGGATTTTGTCTTTTGGATTTTTGTTTCATTGATCTGTAAACTTATCTTTGATATTATGTTCAATTCTTTGTGAGTATTTGAGTTCAAAACTGAAGTCTTCATTAATTAACCCTTTCTACTATATTGCATTAGTTTTTGTTGAAGACATTGTTAGCGCAATTACTTACGCCTCCACTAAGTCTAGATATTATCCTGGCTTCCAGCCCTTTTATGAATCACCCACCAAAGACACCTATTGTCCGTCGAGGTTTAGCAGTCTAACAGAATTCACTCGCGATTTTGTAATTCAGTAATTCATAATATTAAAAGTCGCTTTTTTTAGTAGTCTTGAAGAAACTTTTAGAAAGATTAGTAAGTGCTACTACAAATTTGTATAAAATTTGTGGCCTTTAAAAAGTTTTTCGGGAAAATGCACTGACATATTTGATCAGCTTTATAATAGATACCAAATGATTTGTTGAAGTTAAATTTTTATATGCTATCTGGGAACTTGGGGAGTAACCCGATGCGCAAGTAATCAGATCGATCGCCTTCAACGTGCGCGCGCACACTATCTCTCTACGCACGCTGAGGAATTGAAGAGTAAAGTGGTGAAGACGTTTCGCTCATTTCATCTAAAATGTTGCGTTATGAAAACCTATAAAACCAAAAATTATATTTATATCACATAAGAAGTTTGCTTCACTTCTCGTATGTCAGCCATCAAGGACACTCTGTTTTTTTTTTCATAATTTATCATAATAAATATGTATCTGTGCGATTGCGTAACAAAGAACTCAAAAATTTTCCAAATCTAAAATTAGAAAGAGGCTGTATCGGGGACGCCGCAGCAAGGAAGACGTAAAACGTCTTAAATTATCTAACATCATTCAAGGTTAAAATCTTGTGTTATGGGTGCTCTGTCAAAAGCGACCAGTAATACACTGATGACCATAAAATACGGGTCATCAGCATTTCTTCAAAAAGATTGAATTGGGTCTTGTCCATTTTTCTACTGCTGCTACTGGCCTTTAGCTTCTATGTTTCTGAACATCATCTGCATTTGTGCACGACAGAAATGCTCTCTATTTTGCTCCGTTATCAAGCGACAGGTGTTCTAATAAGGAGAACAGGATCTGGACGTGGAAGAGCAACAACAGTAAGAGATGATAAAATATGAAATCACTTTCCCCCAAATTTTTGTGGTACATTTTTATTTTTTTTTTAACTCTACATCTATAGAGTTTATGACAAAAGGGTATTGAGAAAAATTGTTGCTATTGGTGATATCTATTACCGGCATAAGCTTCATACCTAATTCTGTTACACTCTGTATATCTGTATTTATATATTTCTCGAAGGACGAGTTTTATTAAACATGAGTTTTAATTTTATGAATCAGTTTATTTTACTGAATTATAAAATCGCCAATGAATTATGTTAGACTGCTGAAGCTCGACTGAAATGATAGGTGTCTTTGGTTAGGTGGGCTAAGCAAAGGTTTATGCCACTTAGGTTTTACCAGCATCAACTAAAGCAGCCGCTAAAATTTCCGTCGATGAACCAGACTTAGTGGTAGCGTAAGTAATTGCTCCAACATGCATGCCGTCTCTTAAACACTAACAGACTGATTTCATGTTGAGTTGCGACGGTCTTAAACGCCGGTTGCTATGGAGACGTCTTAACTAAAGACCAGACAGTAAGGTTCAATTTCATGTGAAATGAAAGATGAAATTGATCATTACTGCCTGGTCTTTATAGATAAGACGTAAGACCCATCACAACTCAACATAAAGTCAGACTATAATTCCACTCTAAATGATCTTAAATAATGAATTGGACGAATATAAAGCAGGAATAATATATCACACTCATATAAACATAATGCACGTTTTAACTGATACTACCCGCACAAACACCATCTCGTCCCGGATGGATGTCCACAATGCCTCCGAAATGCCATTACATAATTGGCAGATTTTCTACCATTACAGTCACCAATTTTCACCATCGGAATTTACTTTTATTTAATTTAAGTGTTTCTTCCGCCATCTCAACCAAAAGTGCTGCCGCTGACGTCTCTTTCTAAGAGGGCCGTGATCGCCTCGCCGATTAAGAAGTTGCCCGCGGTCAACGCTGCTGGGTCATTTGGGTCTTGGGAAAGGGGGATTAGATGTCTCGAATTCAAGCAGACTTCTTGTCAATAAATTATAACATTCCTCGTAATTTCAGAAAGCGTCTCCAAGTCTCCGCAAATGATGTTTAGCACTAATTACAGCGCGCCCCCACAATCCATCAAACTTGAGAGACCGTGCAGGAATAAAATGAAATTCAGTATCAACGTTTTCGAAGTGTTGACTGATTTTAGTTGGAAACTCTTGGGACGATATGAAAATGCGCTCGGTTCCTACAAATTCAGTTCCGTTGTAAGAGTAAATGTCTTTAACATGACCTCGTCGGGACTATTTAAATATGCAAGAAAGCTTTCGGTACTCAAATCTCTATGTGTACTGTTACAATTTGATTTTGCCGCGCATTCACCACCGCTGGAACGCATCTACGTAGAGATAACCGGCATATACAAAAAACGATAGGTTTTGCAGTACCGGCGAGATTCTTTCTTTTTCGTTCGAGACTTTAACGAGTACACGTTCAACGAAATATTACTCCTGGTAAAAGGGATTGCGTCCAGGAAAAAACGCGTTAGCGGTTAAGTATCGTTGAATGTGGGTTATTTCTATAACTAATCGCTTAAGCGGATAAATCGTTAAAGGTTGAATTTTCGGAAAGAGGTAAGAGAAACCATTTTATTGCGTGCAGACCTTGACTATTTTCTTTAAATCAGATAGGCAAATTCACCAGCACTTATACTAGGATTATTGTAACACCATCAAGGGATTTTGGCTGTGGAAATTCTTTCCTGAACGCACATAGTTTAGTTCACGTGGAAACTGGTGAAATTTCCCAAGGACCCGCAGGAGTTGCAGATTTACAGACTCGCAGGATACGCCAGAAAGTAAAAGTAAGGTGTCAGGACAGCTCCAAAACTAGCATATTAATCAAGAAGATAAGTAATAGACGATTTTTTTATTGTATTTTTTTTGTGTTATCAATTCACCTAGTTTTTGTTATATTAGCGTTCACTTAAATTTTGTAAGTTCAGTAATCTCCTTAATGTAATTTTAACCTAGGTAAAGAGTCATAGTCACTATTTAACTTGTCTTATTTTTAATTATTTTCAACGTTCATTTCGTAATTTATTGTTTAATTCAACTTGCTATTCTATTCAGTCATTATAATTTCTATTTTACCACGTTATTTAATATTGTATAATTGTTGGAAGTATCTGTATTATTTTTATTTGTTCATTATATGATTTTGGGGATTTAGCTGTATTTCTTGTGTCACCATCCACACTTCTCAATTTTGTCAGGGCATTACAGCAATTTAGGTTGTAATAAATTGGGGGCTCGTCAACCGGGATAGTGTAATAGTATTGTGAATTTTGGATAGTCCCTACAAAACTTTGAAGTGTGGAGGAATTGTCAAGAATAACATGCTAATTACTTTATCTTCTAGCTGAGTAGCGTTTTGCCGCGGTGTTGGAGCTGTACCTTAGTAGTAAGACCACCTTGCGGCTTGGGAAGTTATCCAGTGGATTTTCTTTTAACTTGGAGAGTTGTGGAAAGGAAAGAATCCCTTCAAGTTAGGCAGACCATTTTACATCCGGGTAAGTGCTGGTTGAGATTGTTGAGAGCAAAATGCTCTTTGGATATTTGATTGTTGATAGTGGTCAGGTCTGCATCGTAATAGACGTCAAATTTAAAATGTTGCCTCTAGGTTCGCGAATTGTTCGGTAGCAAATTGCGAGATTCGCGTTTTTAAAGTGTTTGTTTTGTCTTAAAAATTGCAAGCCGACTTTGAAGACAAAGTAGTTGTCGTGTTTATTCGGGTTTGGCTCTTGTTTGCCAGGAATTTTAGGTGCTCGCAATTTTTAGTTTTTGTGCTTGGATTCAGACTTATAATAATTGTCATGGTCATGAAGTTGTCGAATGTTGCCGCGGCTCTTTTGGGTTCGTCTTTTCCAAAGTTCTAGTGTACGGGTCTCGCCGTCTGTTGTAGAGTTTCTAGAGCCGGG
Source organism: Diaperis boleti (assembly GCA_963583935.1). Taxonomy (NCBI): domain Eukaryota; kingdom Metazoa; phylum Arthropoda; class Insecta; order Coleoptera; family Tenebrionidae; genus Diaperis; species Diaperis boleti. Next base: position 24,076,232 of record OY757247.1, on the reverse strand, counting down.
GGTTCGGAAACAAATCGCATAGGTGCGGATTGGACGGACGGGGGATGTAGCAAATTTGTTGTTAATTTGAATCGGTTTTTGCCGGATTGATGTACCAAGAACTAGGAAAAGGGGAAGACGGTTGGGTCGTGACAGCAGGTGGCAAAGACACGCATTTTACATCAGGTTAGAAACCTTGCTGCGGGCAATTATAGTTGGGTCTGATGAGTTGTTTTAATTATTGTCTTCTTGTATTAGTTTTGTTATTTGTATTGAAGTCATTGTAGTTTTTTTTTTTTATTGGGCTCAAACAACCTGACCCCTGGCGTAGGCCAAAACCACATAAATGAGTGGAAGCGCTCATGGTTGTAGGGTGGCTGTTTTTAGTTACACCCGATTGACAACAAGTCAATTTCCTGATATATATTGAATTAGGTTTGGGCTCAAACAACCAGACCCCTGGCGTAGGCCAAAACCACATAAATGAGTGGAATCGCTCATGGTTGTAGGGTGACTGTTTTCAGTTACACCCGATTGACATCAAGTCAATTTCATTTGATTTCGGTTGGTCTTTTGTTTTAATTAGTTGATTTTTGGGCTCAAACAACCAGACCCCTGGCGTAGGCCAAAACCACATAAATAAGTGGAATCGCTCATGGTTGTAGGGTGACTGTTTTCAGTTACACCCGATTGACAACAAGTCAATTCTACTTTGGGCTCAAACAACCTGACCCCTGGCGTTACGCCAAAACCACATAAATGAGTGAACTCATGGTTGCAGGGTGATCGTTGGCAGTTACACCCGATTGACACCATGTCAATTTCGTTGGTTTTTGTTTCAATTTCATTTGGTATGTTGAATTAGAGTTTTGGGTTCAAACAACCTGACCCCTGGCGTTACGCCAAAACCTCTTAAATGAGTGAAATTACTCATGGTTGTAGGGTGACTGTTTTCAGTTACACCCGATTGACATCAAGTCAATTTCGTTTTATCTTTGGATTTTCATTTTGACAGTAGCTCTGAGAATCATTTTGTTTACGAGTTGTTATGTATTGTTGTGGTTGCTCTCCGGTTGGTAGTGTTTGTTTCCGGGTTAGTTCCGGGTTGTTTCCGGGTAGTTTCCGGGTAAGTTCCGGGTTGTTTCCGTGTATGTTCCGGATGGTTCCGGGTTGTTTCCGGGTTGTTTCCGGGTAAGTTCCGGGTTGTTTCCGGGTATGTTCCGGGTGGTTCCGGGTTGTTTCCGGGTTAGTTCCGGGTTGTTGGGAGAGGACCACACAAATTTGCGAATTCTCAGAGGCAAGTCTTACCGATTTAGATCTTTAATTGTTTTGAAGTTGTGAGATGTTGTCAGGGTCTCATCGGTTTTCTCTTTTTTTACGGTTCTAAGGTACGGGTCTCGCCGTCTGTTTTATAGGGTTTCTAGAGCCGGGGGTTCAGAAACAAATCGCATAGGTGCGGATTAGACGGACGGGGGATGTAGCAAATTATTTGTTAGTTTGAATCGGTTTTACCGGATTGATGTACCATGAACTGGGGAATGGGGGCAACCGTTGGATCGTGGCGGCAGGCCACACGGACGCATTTAACATCAGGTTTGAAACCTTGCTACGAGCAATTAAAATTAGGTTTGTTGGAATCCATTGGCTGTTTTGTATATGAATTTGTTACTGTTTCAGTGGGTACTACTATAATGCCAATAATTTTAGTGAGGAGCCACTATAGAGCCCATTACTTTTCTTGATTTCATTGGTCATAATTTTATTTTGGGTTTTGTTATTGTTTAGAGTCTGGTAAATTTTTGAGATTTGGGAGAATTCTATTCGTCCCGTGGCAGTACTATAACTTGCTAGGTCTGTTTAAGACCTGGAGCTTTACTCCACACATGCCTGCTTGATATGCTAGTTGTCATCACTGAGTCTAGTTAAAAATAAAAATTCGTTGCACGAATTTTTATTTTTCCCTTTTGGGAGGGTCGAGTGTTACAATTTGATTTTGCCGCGCATTCACCACCGCTGGAACGCATCTACGTAGAGATAACCGGCATATACAAAAAACGATAGGTTTTGCAGTACCGGCGAGATTCTTTCTTTTTCGTTCGAGACTTTAACGAGTACACGTTCAACGAAATATTACTCCTGGTAAAAGGGATTGCGTCCAGGAAAAAACGCGTTAGCGGTTAAGTATCGTTGAATGTGGGTTATTTCTATAACTAATCGCTTAAGCGGATAAATCGTTAAAGGTTGAATTTTCGGAAAGAGGTAAGAGAAACCATTTTATTGCGTGCAGACCTTGACTATTTTCTTTAAATCAGATAGGCAAATTCACCAGCACTTATACTAGGATTATTGTACCACCATCAAGGGATTTTGGCTGTGGAAATTCTTTCCTGAACGCACATAGTTTAGTTCACGTGGAAACTGGTGAAATTTCCCAAGGACCCGCAGGAGTTGCAGATTTACAGACTCGCAGGATACGCCAGAAAGTAAAAGTAAGGTGTCAGGACAGCTCCAAAACTAGCATATTAATCAAGAAGATAAGTAATAGACGATTTTTTTATTGTATTTTTTTTGTGTTATCAATTCACCTAGTTTTTGTTATATTAGCGTTCACTTAAATTTTGTAAGTTCAGTAATCTCCTTAATGTAATTTTAACCTAGGTAAAGAGTCATAGTCACTATTTAACTTGTCTTATTTTTAATTATTTTCAACGTTCATTTCGTAATTTATTGTTTAATTCAACTTGCTATTCTATTCAGTCATTATAATTTCTATTTTACCACGTTATTTAATATTGTATAATTGTTGGAAGTATCTGTATTATTTTTATTTGTTCATTATATGATTTTGGGGATTTAGCTGTATTTCTTGTGTCACCATCCACACTTCTCAATTTTGTCAGGGCATTACAGCAATTTAGGTTGTAATAGTACCTACAGCCTTGGTGGAGAAACAAACAATCAGAGCTATGTATGCTGTTACCTTTTTCACCCTTCTGGTTTACCTTTCTTTTAAAAAGGTCCAGCATTGTAAACTCGCGACATGTAAGAGCGCATTGCTTGTACTGGATGTTCTGGAAGGTTACCCATTATTTGATTTGACGGTCTAAGGTTGGCACGAGCGTATTTTGTACAGAAATGAATGATACACCGTACTAGAACTCCAGAATTAGGCTCAAAATTTTGGCAAACAGAAACTATATTATTGGCTGGCAAAAGAATGGGAAATTTGTTGTCGTAACAGCCGCCCACTCTTAAGAGCCCCTTGTGATCGATAAACGGATCCAATCTCGACAGTTATTAGGTCTACCATTGTTATTTTGTAAACCTTTAATCTCATCAGCAAATGATCGCGCTTGAACATATTTTAAAACAAGTTTGGTTCCAACTGAAAGTTCTTCTAAAGTTAGATTTTTTAGGCGGCTCGCAGCTTATGACGAGCAGCTTGTATAAACCTCAAACAATACGATATTATTCGCTTAGGTTTGAGAAATGATGAACATCCTATAATAAGCTCTGGTTGAGATTGAAGTCTTATACTTTCGGATGCATTTAATGTTCTAATGTCAACCTCAAAGTTGCTTCTCCAGAAATCGACCAATTTTCAGGTTTTTTCATTAGCCATTGAAGTCCATGCCACCAAAAATCAGACTGAATAAATTGATGAACTACCCCTTTAAACGATATCTGCTGGATTATCTATTTACCGCAGATGGTTCTTCCCTTGTGCTGTTAGAGAGGTTGGCTACGTACAAATTCCATTTTTCCGCGGGATTTAGTCCGTTCAAAACATAGGTAAACACATATGAAAATTACTGTTTTTAAATAATAGATTTCTAGTATACAGTGCGAACGTAAAGTATGGACCCAATTCGATAAAAAAATTGAGACAACTTTCAGCAAGAATTCCTTGAACAGGTCAACTTTGGTTTTTAAATTGCCACTTTTTCCAATAATTTTCATTTTTAGATGGTGTTTTGTTTTTGAGCTATGACGTCATCGACTTTTTTTTTTAAACGGAAACCCATTTATTTTTTAATGGAATTACATACAGTAGATCGTTCTGAACACGGGAATATAAGCATCTCTAACCTTAAAATCAATAGATCCCGATATAATTGGTTCCAAACAAAAAAACAAAATATTGAATTGAACCTGCATTTTAGCATTTTTTGTAAGAAATCAATCATTTCTTGGCAATAGCCTAGCCCCTACTGAAACTCCTGAAGGACCTTTCGGATGGTCTCAGGCTGAATTGCTCTAATTTCATTGCGAATTCTATTTTTTAATTCTTCAATTTATTGTACCCGGTCACAAGAAGTAGTCCAAAGGAGTGAGATCGAGAGATTCAATAAATCCCCTGTGGCCTATCCACTGGTTAGCAAATACTACGTTTAAACCATTTCTAACTATAACTGCATAATGCGCTGGCGCTGCATCTTGTTGATACCATATGGACTCATTTGGATCTGGATCTAGATTATTTGGATATAGGACCGCCAGAGCGGGAATAAGTTCATCTCTTAGAAAATCTAAGTATGGCTCTAAAATACGGTCACCTACAATTCCAGCCCACACGTTAACTTTTTGTGGAAACTACATATGGGTCTCCAATTTCCAATGTGAATTGACTGGCGACCAATAACGACAATTTTGTCGATTTACTTCACAATTGGGATAGAAAGTGTCTTCGTCAGAAAAAAACGATGTTATTTAGAAAATCAATGCCAGCATCCAGTCGCTGCATCATGTTTTCGCAAAATTGTAGGCTGCGGTCCGGATCATCTTCGTTCAATTCTTGTACCAAAACGACTTTATAAGGATGCTGTTTGTATGTTTTCATATATAGTCGCGTCAATGAAGTCTTTTTCTCGGAAGTCCTCAGAAACAGCTCCGATTTTGATGTTTCTTTTTTTAATTTTTGTTTTTTTTTTTATATTATTTATAATCAGAAACCTTTTGAAGCGGGGATATAACTATTAATATTATTTAAACAATATGTATGATATTTATCTAGCTCCCTTTTATTAACAGACTTCATGTATGTCCATCGATTTCTTCGTCAATTCTGCACCGATTTACAAAATTCTTCTTTTATTTGAAAGGGTATACTCTTAGGGTGGTTCCATTATCAAAAAATCGGGATCTAACCAGGGAATCCCATGAAAATCGAGAAAGAGCCTCAAATTTTAGCTCTCTTTTATTAACCGACTTCATGTATGTTCACCGATTTCTTCGTCAATTGTAGACCGATTTACAAAATTCTTCTTTTATTTGAAAGGGTGTACTCTTGAGGTGGTTCCATTATCAAAAAATCGGGATCTGACCAGGGAATCCCATGGAAATCGAGAAAAATTCTCAACTTTTCGCTTTCTTTTATTAACCGACTTCATGTATGTTCACCAATTTCTTCGTCAATTGTGGACCGATTTTCAAAATTCTTCTTTTATTTGAAAGGGTATACTCTTGAGGTGGTTCCATTGTCAAAAAGTCAGGATCTGATCAGGGAATCCCATGGAAATCGAGAGAAATTCTCAAATTTTATTGATGAACAATTTTTAATTATTTTTTTATAAATGTTTAAAATAAATAATCCACAATTCATAATAATTTTATAATTAGATTTATAGAATAAATATTCTATGAAAAACTTATTTTTTTATATAAATATCATAAATATTGTTTAAACAATATAAATAATTATTTCCCCACTTCAAAAGGTTTCTGATTTTAAATAATATATAAAAACAAACATCCAAAAAAAAATTATTAAAATCGGAGCTGTTTTTGAGGACTTCCGAAGATTGCCTGTTTTATGTATTTATTGACGCGACTAATATTTCACGACGGAAGATTGAGAAACTGCGTTGTTTGCTGCCACTTGACGGGTGGATAAATGGACATTTTCTTGAAGTTCTAATAGAACATTTAACTGAGTTTCTTCTTTACTCTTGGGCAGATTTCTCGCGTAGCCCACTTCTAAAAATTTTCGCTCTATTTTACTCACAGTAAGTTGATCTTTGGATTGGTAATTAAAATTGCATTTTTTTCTTTTTCTGATAATTGACGGACCATTGTTATTAGTTTATTTTTAAAAAAGATTAACAACAATATTTGTCAATACTATTCAAAATTTCAAAAATGCTAAAATACAGGTTCAATTCAATATTTTTTTCTTTTTTTGTTTGGAACCAATTATCTCGGGATCTATTGATTTTAAGGTTAGACATGCTTATATTCCCGTGTAGAACGATATACTATATCTAATTCCATTAAAAAATATATGGGTTTCCATTAAAAAAAAACCGATGTCGTCATAGCTCAAAAACAAAACACTATCCAGAAATGAAAATTATTGGAAAAAGTGACAATTTAAAAACCAAGGTTGACCTGTTCAAGGAATTTTTGCCTGAAATGTTTTAGCGAATTAGGTCCATACTTTACGTTCGCACTGTATGTTTGTTGGGATCAAGTTGATATGAATTATTACATTAGAACCAAAATTATAAGCCCCAAATGTTAATGTGTATCCTGGAGGTATAATATAAGAGGAGAAAACAAAGTCATGCTATTAGTATTGTTTGTTTTGAAGCCGAATAAGAGCGGATAGTGAGGACAGTATTGTTGTTTTTCCAAAAGCAGGCCGCCAGTGGCGTAGCATAATAAACTGTACTTTCGGTTTCTTCGGCATATAAGATTAAAAATAAAATCCCAAGCCAGATTTACTCTATCTAAATCATTTGCAAGCCTGGAAAACGTATTTACAAATAATCCAGTGCTCACCTAAATTTTTAATTGTAATCTATTTATTATTTACATCTCCACCAACTCACGTGAAATCAAACTCCTCATCGGTTCCCACATTCAATGTTTTTACCCAAGCATTTATAGAGTTGTCAGCTTGTGCTATATCGCACTGTTTGGTATGGCAATTATACGAACATTTAGGTGCAAACGTTTTGATATCCTTATATACTTACATTAATTTTTCTACTTTGCGTTCGTACTGAGGCTATTACGATACGCTTTTGGGTGTCATAATAGACAAAAGCGGTGTTATAATAATTACACTAAAAATAGTATAATTTATTTCTTTAATATTGGTGATCTCTCTGTCTGATCTTGGCAATCCTAACCTATACTTCGCTGTCAATGATGTACGAATGTGAATTGGCATTACTATTTTTGCCACTTGTATTGGAAATTCACGTGTATTTAGGGCAAGCGATTTTGTTGGGTGTCCAACAAGCTGGTAACACTTGTCGCCTTCTTGGCGCATTGCATTGGTGTAAGACGGCGTCTGTAGGTTTTACATGTCCTGGATGGCTCGCCTTGACTTTGTGTGTGGACGCCGCCAGGAAGGTTTTAATAGTATAAGGCAACATTGTGGCGTTGCAACTCAAAATACATACGGTAGGAAAATGTTTTTGGAGATCGTAGAGAATGTGTTCTCCTTCTGCCAATTTTCAAATTGGGCGTATGTTTTTTCATTTACCTCGCGTGACTTTGAAGGTAGCAAATTGCCTATCGTATTTTCGCCAAAGCCCGTATTTCTGGGGGCGTACATTGAAGAACATCAGAACTCATTTTTGGAAGGACAAAAATACGAGTGTTGACGTTTCAAATTAATTCTTTTTCATAGGCGCCGTTAATGCAGCTCGCAAAAGTGCCAACCGCCGCGAAATTCCCTAGATTGTGAAATTTGATTATTTTGTATAAAAAGGGGCAAAGTAGAAAAAATACTGTATGATAACTCGTTTATAAGGCATTTTGTCGCACTTACTCTTTTAGGGCACTTCTCGCTACGCTCGTCGTGCCCTAAACCCGTGCGTGCGACAAAATGCTTCTTATAAAAGTCGTATCATAATATACTATTAATAATGCATATATATGGCTTAGTATGCATTATTTAAAAAGGGTTTTCAAAACCCTGATGAGGCAATTTCAACAAATTACTTTTAAGGTCTGGCAATATTGGTCATTCTTCCGTTTGGTTAAATGGCTTCACAACAAAAACGCAAATGTAGTTTCCCCTTCTATTTTAATTCCATGATTTACTACCTTTCTTAATTTTTAGTTAGTGGCGGTTCAGAAATATTCGCAGCGGCCTGTCTCCCAGTTGAGAAAACTCAAAGGCTCATAAAACCTTACCTGGCTAATGACACTCATGCTCGCCCGCAACTGTTATTCATTATTTTATTATTAAAAAGTTTACCTTTGAGGTATAGGAAAAAATATTTGTGAGTGCGGTTCATTCCTAAACTCCTGAAGCAACGCCACCACTTAAAAAAAAAATTATGACCGGGCGACCGCTAACCCGTTCAGTCTTCATAAAGGTATTAGACCCTTGCAAACGTCAATCTCAAATATCGTTTCCACCAACTATACGAGTAATTAACGATGATGGGGGTAGTTTTCTCCCGAAACATGTTCCAATAATTGTACATTTAAAAGTTTGTGGAGTTTGTTTTGAATATATTTAAATTTTAATTTAAATTTACTCCACTTTGATTTATCGACATTCTTCTGGTGTATAATTTTTTGATAACTTTGATTTAAGCAACATATAAATGGTGCACATGTATGTATGTTGGAAGGTTTGAAGACTTTGATTAGGATTATTGCGTATAATTTTTTGATAACGTTGATCTATTAAAATCATTCTGTACATTTTTCTATCTAGAGTTTGGAAAACTTTAACATTTGCATACTAATTTCAGTTAGGAAGAGTGGAATATTTGCTAAAGGTAAGGACAAACCGGCCAACAAAATGTGGGCACCTTGTTGATGGATGTTGGCAACATGTTTATTAGATACAGCAACTTGTATCTGGATAATTGTTGTCAACAATGTTGAGCGTCCAAACCGAAATCAGTGTTGATGAAAAAATGGAGGAGACTGTTGCTGTTAGTGCTAGTGCACATTGAGCGATGTTTTCCATTTCAAATGGAAAACGCAGATACAAGCAAATGTCAACAAATTTCTTTACCATCGTGCCGACCGATGTTGCTTGCTGAGTATCCAACAACTTGCATCTAGTTGATGGGATAGATGTTGCCAACATTGATATCAACTAGTTGCCAACATTTTGTTGACCGGTTTGTAGTTACCTTAACAAGTGCGGAAATAATATTTCCTACTAAAATAATACCTACTAAAAGTTATGTCAATTTATTGAAATTGTACATGTTATTTTTTATCATTACTATAAATCTTAACAGAAACATGTTCAGAATTCGTGAATGAAATTCTAGAACAGCTCTTTGTGGAAATAGAAACAAAATAGTTATTGCCACTTGAAATTTATTTCCAACTGTGCTCTCAATATGTCCTTCTGTCACATTTGAAGATTTCCAATCACCAAGCCTCTTAAGAGTGGTGATGTCTGCTCCTGCATCAGCCAGTATCGTTTCAGAAGTTTTTCTAATTGGAAGGATTCGGTAACTTCAAAAACAATTTAAAATTTTTTAGGCATGTTGCTTCGGATATTTTCCGCTTCGATATCCCAAAAAGTTTCAATTAGTGAGGGACGAAGAGAAGTATACTTCCAAAATATTTCAAGCAGATCCACATTTTCTGTTCCCACTGGAAATAGTAAATTCTCTTTGCACTTCATGTTTTCAACTTGAAGAAAAGTTTGTTCTTCTCGTCGTGACCCTCCACCAACACTACCTAAAATTTAAACAAAAATTGTAATCTTTTTATTAATTTAAAATTTTTACCTTCATCATTAAGTAGGTTCTATCGTCTGCTGCTCTTAGGAATTTCTAATCTTGTAAAGACACTGGATTTCTTAGAATACTGCCCCACTGACTTTTGTTTCATAAAAGCTTTTGAACTCACAAAATTCTTGCACCAATAACACTGGTCTGAATATCATATCACCGAATCTATATCTGTTTTCCCTTTTTTGCTATCACGTATAAACTTTGTGATGTTTTTTTTTTGTTATTTAAAATTTGAAATTTTTGGTGTTTTGTTTTTGCATACTTTAATATTTATACATACGAAACCAGTTTGAGCTGATACTAAGAGAAAGAAAGAAATAACCCTAAGTTATCTTCATCCTGGTACATGCGCTTGCGCAGTTTTCACTGTGACTCCATGGTAGTTAGTACGTTGACAAGTTGTCTTTTGATTTTTTATGTTTTATATTGAATATTTGGGTAAGTTTGGCACAAAATATACTACTGTACTTATAAATAAATCTATTCTTAAATACAGAACAAAAGTAACATGATTTTATTTTTTCCTAGATTATAAAATGAATAGAACTTGCTAAAACTCTGCAGATTCGTTTTGCCACATTTGCAGATTTGTTTTGCCACACTATAAAGTCACTCCTTTGGTGAAAAGAGCTTATCAGCTTTACTTCGGCTTTTCTATCGATGCCAGAGATGAAAATTGGCTGCCAAAAATATATTGCAGTAGTTGCTCGAGAACGTTGAGAGGGTGTCTTAAAGGAAGTCACAAAACTATGCCAATTACAACGCCAATGATTTGGAATGAACCTCAAAACCATCAATACGATTGCTACTTTTGTATGACGAAGATACGATAGATTTACGAAAAAAAAAAAGAATAAAATCATATATCCCAACATTCCTTATGCGCGAAGACCAGTTCCTCGAAGCAATGATGCCTTACCTCCAGTACCTCCTAACAGTAACGAACAAGCGAATGATGAAAATGATTTTTGTCTACAGAGTCTACAGTTCTTAAGCAGTCTGATTTAAATGATCTTGTTCGAGATTTGGGACTCTCAAAATCGAAGGCTCAACTACTCGGGTCAAGATTAAAACCGTGGAATTTATTGGATAAAAGTACGAGAATCTCATATTTTTGAAATAAACAAGAAGACTATATAAGCTATTTTACCAAGGACGGCGATTTAGTGTTTTGTAACAATGCTGATGGGCTTCTACAAGAACTGGGTTTCCCTGAAAAATCTGAGGAATGGCGACTTTTTATTGATGCGTCCAAAATTAGTTTAAAAGCCGTTTTGCTTTACAATGGTAATAAATACCCCTCAGTCCCTCTCGCACATGCAACAAATATGAAAGAAAACTATGGAAATATGGAGGTATTACTCGAAAAAATTAAATACTCTCCATTTTATGGAACATTTGTGCTGATCTAAAAGTGGTAGTAATGTTAACTGGATTGCAAGGAGGATTTACAAAGTTTTATTGTTTTTTTTTTTCGAATGGGACAGTCGCGCAAGAGATAACATTACGTACTTAGTTAAAAATTGGCCACGAAGAGTTAGTTTAGCCCCTGGAGTCAAAAATATAAATCATATAAAGCTAGGTCTAATGAAAAACTTTGTTAAAGCTATGAATAATAATGGAGAAGGCTTTCAATACCTTAAGACGAAATTCCCCCGAATCAGCGACGCAAAGTTGAAAGAAGGAATCTTTGTAAGTCCGCAAATACGAGACCTTATGAAGGCGGCAATTTTTAATACGAAATTGAATAAAGCAGAAAAAAAGGGCATGGGCCGCTTTTATAGAAGTGTGTCATAATTTTCTGGGAAATAAAAAAGCTGGCAACTACCAGGAAATCATAGAAGAACTTCTTTCTGCTTATAAAGCTCTGAAATGCAATCAGATGAACATGGTAAATGGTTTCACCAGGACATATTGCACATTGAAAGACGCTATAATGGAAAATGGTCAGAAGGAATGCTTGCAGACTTTTGTTGGTCAATTCATCGTGAAACTCGAACTGATAATATAAAAAGAAAGAAAACCACAAAGTAGTTAGATAGATTTACTGACAATTTCTTTGTTTAAGTATTACGTGTTATAATTATAAATTATAATTATTATAAACATATTTTTTCTCACTATATTTCCGTTCAAGAGCAAATATAATATTATCATGCATGAAAATAAGAAGGAGGGAATTTTTTTGCAGACCAGTGTAATTAAATTGTTTTATTTTCATACTTTTTTTGATTTAATTTGTTTTCCAAATTCTACTAGAAAAAATTATGTGTGGAACACGGCATTTTTTTTTGCACAAATAATTATTTTGAAATACCAGCCTATAAAGCATGCTGAAAATAGATCTTGCTCTTAGTGCTTTAACGGAATCGCTTCCTTCAAAAACTCGTATGCATGACTATGAACGATTTAATTACCTTTTAACCGCCTTTCTGAACTGAGGTATCGTTTTATAGCAGCGTGCCTAGAATTACCTAAAGGTTCTGCACCTTTAAAGGGTAATTTTATCGAAAATTGTTGGGTAAGCAAATTGCAATTTTAATAAAATAATTTTTGCGGGCTGTGTTCAGCTCAAACGGTACACGGTTGTCTGGATTTAGATTTCTTCTTCATAATATTTTTTTTTAAATTCGTTGGTCTAATTCAACGTTGTCAGTTGTTACACCATTACATAATAAAATGATTTAAGTCTTGATTGCGTTAGACACCTTCTCGCCCAATAATATACCCTAATTTGGTATTTTGAAAATACGGCTCATAGCTGAGTTCCAATCAACAAATCGATTTCACACTATACTTGGGCGCTGCAAGTATTATGTTAGCCTGTAATTTAAACGAAGATTTATCAAAACTGACGAGGGGATCGGCATTTTTTTTTTTAGCACTACAATATAAATTTGATGCAAAGTCGTTAACCTGAGATTGAACAGTACCTAATGTTTCCTTGAATTTGATTATTATTAGTCATACTGATCCCTGTAATAACCTCGTTCTGTCAATTTAGAGCTAATCGTTTACATATATTTTTTTGTAATTACATAAACTTGTAACCCTGCATCTATAATACACGTCATGTGTGGTACTGACCAAATTTATCAACTACTATGATATTGTTGTAATTAGGAGAACGTGCTTATATTTATTTGTTCGTAAGAGGGTACATTTTCCCGCAATATATTTGTTATATTATCTAAATCGAACTCCACAAACTTTAATGTTCTGCCGAAACATGTTCCATTTGTAATTTTACGCTTATTAAAGTTTGTGGAGTTCGACTTAGATAATATATTTAAATTTTAATATATTTTTTTAATTTACAAATTTCAAAAGATCGCTTTGTAGCTGCAAAGATCTATATTTTATCAACACACACACAAAATTTCAACGAAAAATCTTCAAAAATAAAAAAGTAAAATTCAACGCCGTACATTGCTATACATTTCTGCCCCAGTAACAATATAAAGGTTCAACTCGTTGCATTATTTGCTCAGTGAAAAACCTCACATTAATCACTTATTAAATGACTTTTACTCAGATCACAACACTTCGGTATTCCGAAGTAAAAACTCGTAAAGGCTTGTCATAGTGGCACAAGATAAACATAAGTTGTACACAAGATAAGCTTATTTTTATGTCAAAGCTGCGTACTCATAGCCAATTTGAAATTTAATGGGGGCTCCCAACTTGTGCTAATTTTGGTCGTCTGAAAATGTCAACTTCTCGGTGCTTCATAATATTCGTTGGGTTTTTATCAATAACTGCCATTTGAGTATGAGAATTACGACACGAGTTTTGACGAGTGTCGTAATGAATAAGAGTGTCTGTCTTAATGGCCATTAAATGATAGTTGTATACACTATTTTTTCTACGACCAATTACAATAATGAATAGAAAACCAGGTTATCAACTTTACAGAAAACGTTGTAATTGTCTATTTCCATGAATTATTATCAAAAAACAGTCAACAAGCTTATGGACTTGGGATATAATATTTTTCCGTCTATTTTTCAGAGCCGTTTTTGAAAATTGTGAGACGACCCCATTACTCCACGTGTTAATTAAATAAAATAGTTAACTGATCTACCGGTTTCGATTATAAAATCATCTTCAGCACCTATAGCCTACTACAGATCGAAATTAACATTAAAAAGTTATATATAAAATATAGATTAAACAAAACGACGTGTTTCTTTAAATAAGGGTACACTTGAAATGAAATGTTTAAGATTGGTCTTAAGTCCAAGGCACCTCTCTACCCTTTATACGTTAAAGCTACACCTCTTTATTTTTGAGATTTCAATAAATAATGTATCTTTAATAATTTTGCAAAGTTCTATCATAGCTTAATTTGAACGACTTTGGATGGACATGCCAAGTAAGGATTTTTGACATCTAAAAAGATGATCCCTTTAAAAGGATTAATAGTTTACATTATACGTAAGCCGGGTAAATCGTTGAAACACGATTTCCTTATCAATTTAGCGTGCCTACCACTTACGCTGAGCTCTGTCACCTAATTTTCCTAATGTATTTGCGCCATATCCTTAGTTCGATGGCTGGATCCCCAACTGTATCATTTCCCAAGGTTGTTTCGTTCGCACGTGGTTGAGTTCTTGAAGGATTAATCTAAAACCTAAGTGAATGTGGGGAATGATGTACTCGGGGTTAAGAACTCGCGTGTGTTTGTCAGGAAACTTGCTAATTCAATAACTAGCGCGTGAGAAATTGTTTGACCCTCAAAGCTTAACTTCGACTGAATTTTTGCATCGAATGATTGACTCTAATCATTGGTCTGCTCGCCCCGACAAGAGTTGCACGCACCAGCTAAATGGCTACTCATTTTAATATTCCAGTCATCCATAAATATGTAAAAAGTGTGCGGCCTAAATAGACACAAGCGGTTAAGCTGACATTGTTACCCGCATTTACATAATTGATGATTATATGAGCAGAAAAAGTATTGTCTACTCGCTGTTTGTTCCTGAATTTTTGGTTATTCATGTCGCTTAAATGTAATATTAATGCAAATGACTCCGTAGAGAAATCATTGGACTGGATACTAAAAAAGAAATGTAGTATTTTATTATTATTTCCGATAGCGCAGCTAGAAAGAAACAAACCGTAGATCGTTGCTTTCCATTCATTTACATTATTGAAGCTGCCAAATTCCTCACCAGTTGTTAACCTCATTGTTCGATATTAACGAAGCTTGATGATGCGTCGATTCTTTGAAGTCCCTTTAATTATTTACAATTGACCCTTCTTGAACTTGGTTACTGAAAGGCCGAAACAGAAATTAAAAGTAGTTATTTAAATCACCTATTGTGCCTAAAGTCTTTCAAAAATCAAATTGTATTGTGGTTAGGTATATACAAGGTAGCGCAAAAGTATGAAAACACCTGGATATCTCAAAAACTCTTAGTCCGATCTAAATCAAAATTTGGCAGATATACATATAGGGGTCTCTAATCTCTACTTGGTGTAATTCTTTCATAGTTGCCCTGTTATTCGTTTTTGAGACGCAAAACCAATGTTTTTTTTAACAGCAACTTAGGGTGAAAATAACCTTAATGCTATAATTTAATTTTTAGTTTTTGTCTGCAGTTAAGATATTCTTTTCTATTTTATTTTTCTGGAATGGTATTAAACTTCCTGCTGAAAATGTTATTATTTGTACTGTGGGACAATAATTTTCTAACACACCTATCTGAGTCAAAAACTAACAACAAAAAATAATTAAAAATGTGCATTATGTAGTTGTATAGTCGCCCAAAAAGAGCGTCCAAGAAAATGTATGTACTTCATTGCAAATAACTCGATTGCAGTTACTTTTCACTAGATTAAAAAGGACGATGTCAGTGTCAGTGTCATTGTCAGTCGCAAGTCAAAATCACAGCATATTGCAAACGTTTAATGACGTTTAATTGTCAAATTAATTCATAACCTTAATGAAATAGATTAATTTAGACAAGTCGAAATATTAAAAAACTTGGATGTTTTGATGTTTTGGTGTCAATCTAATTCGAATTGACTGTAGGTATATGAGAATATTTTAGTTTTTAACGCTTTGTATTTATAACCTATAGGTTAAAAAGAAACTTTTCCGTTTTTTTATTAGTGATAACTTTTAGAACAACACAAAATCTTGACGTGGTTCAGTTTTTCAGTTAAAATTCGCAGTTGGCTAGTGTCATCTATATATTTAATCGTTGAACATGAATCAATTTGAACCAAATAAAACAGTCTGTACTGCATCGATTTTGATAACTGTTTTTTTTTTCTTTTAATGAAAGACATTGACAAGTTCTATGTGAAGATTACTTTCCATTTTCAAAAATTGTTTATTAATTATTTGCAAATCATTTTAGGGAAAAATCCGTCCATTACAGTCATCGATTTAAATGAGCGTGAATGGTTTTAAGTGAGAAGTTGGACAACTGTAGCTAAATATAGGTATATTAGCCCCTCCCCTGAGGTTCGGTGAGCAAGTTGTGTAGGGAACTTAATACATGCTTATTAAGACATTTATACCTCTGGATAGATGTTTGGGTGCGGGGTGTGAATAGTGTGAAATAGAGGACGAATGAAGCTGGGCAAAATACAATTGTTTTATCCCACAATTTTTCTTGCCGAAAAATTGGTTTACCAATTCCAATTTTTTTTTTGTTTAACTGACCTGCGACTTTCTCAATAAATCAATCGAGAAGCGGAAGATCTATTGTTTAATCAAATGTATGAAACGGCTAATAATGAACAACGTATACTGCAAGAGGTTTTTCAACACAATACTGGTAGTAATGTCTTCTGTTTCGTACATTCGATGGTCTCCGTTTCTACATTAGCGAACAATTCAATCAGGAGTATCTTATACCTCACAATGAACAGAACGCAAAACATTGTATATAAAGAAATTATTCCGTCTTAATTTTTTTAATTATTCACACAAGGCAAATTAAAAATTGTAATATGTAATATGGTAATCAGTCTTTATTCAACACTATTTACATAAGTATTTACTTTTTTTTAATTTTTACATTGATTTGATTACAAATTCAATACATACCACTCGAATTTCGAGTGACGGGCGATCACTAGTTATACTCAAACTTTCCTTGTACTGTCAAATATCGAAATTGATGGTTATTGAAAGAATTTAAAATAAACAAAACCATAGTTTCGTTAATAATTTTTTTTCTTAAAACGTTAGAGAAACGTGACATTGGAAAAGTAAATAAGTAATGACAAATGGCAATTTCTCTGCTATGGCAGACACAGAGTAGTCTAGCGGCGCATAAAGTAACCTTGAAATTAATAAATTGTCAGATTTTCGGCGCTTGAAAAAAAAATTGTATGTTTTATTCGGAGAAAAGTAGCTTTCCGTGGATCGTCGGTTTTTGTAAAACCTACAGACTTGCCACGAAAAGTTTCACTTTTGCTCTGATAATTAAACAATTTACCATGTCATAAAATCTTGTATAAATACAAGACAAATAAATATTTTTAATATAGACTTTTTACAATGGAGTTACGAGATATTATTTGATGTATCTTCTGGGATTTCTGCAGTTGTTGGAGGTGTATTAGACGGTATTAATGAAATGAGTGGCCCCTTGATCGTCACTGTCACTCATATTTAACTTAATAATTTAAAATCTTTAAGCACTTCAAACAATGTTCTTTTGAAAAGAATAATAGAAGATCTCGGAGATTCGGATTCTCACGCGCGCAGTATGCATTTACATAGATATAGTCGTCAATCTGTGAATTAAATTTAGCATATAGATATGTCGTAGCCACATCACAAAATCTGCCGTTTTATCTAATGGCTAGCCACTTTATAAATCACGGCCATTCTAAAATTCTAAAATCTAATCTAAAATCGTCGTTCATTTTACCATTCGGCTGATGTTTTCAGCCATTTGTAAACTGGCCAATCTATTAAGAGCCACATTATAATTCGGCTATAGTGCTTTCAGCCATTTTATAAACTGGCCGTTCAAGTACAGATTGATCAAGAAGGGCTGTTTGAGTTGGTATTACATTTAAGATACTTTTTTTTGTTCGACTATTTGTAACACTGCAGCCGGATACACATATTTGACGTAACGTCAACTAAGAGAAAATTGTAGGTTAGCTAAATAGAAATTCTATTAATTCAAGGAAATTAAACGCCATCTATTAAAAGTAATCCAAAGTAGCGATTTAAGAAGAAATGACAGTTTTGTATATCGTCTGATAGTTCCACCACAAACGCCATTTATTAAAAGTAATCTGAAGTAGCAATTCCCATACAAAATTACCTATTTTTAATTTTTGGATTTTTCTGCTGAACTTTAATAGTTTTTGTTTTTAATGTTTTTTAATAGTTATTCTGCTATTCGTGGCGAAGACAAATCCAACGAATGAAATATCATAAAAGCCCCTCTTGAGTTATAAACCCAAGGGCCCCCCCCTGGGCCCCCATGGCCATGTTTTATTAGTTATTCTGCTATTCGGGGCTGAGACAAATCCAACAAATCAAAGATCATAAAAATCGGTCCAGCCCAAGCGGGCCCCCTGGGCCCCCATGTGAAAAATACTTTACGACCTATTCTCAGACCTAACAAATATACAAAAAAAAAATCATAAAAATCGGTAGAGCCGAAAAATCGGTCCAGCGCAAAGCGGCCAAAGAGGTCTTTCGTAGTTTCCTCCGGTTGCCAGGAAACTTAAAATAGCAATTAATCTTTCGTGTCCTGATATGACTGGTCTCATTCGAGTATTTTGTTTTTGAAGGAGTAACCAAATTTAATAGTTTCTACATCCATTCTTAAGTAGTAGCCAATCATCAGCAGGTTCAAGCCGCAATTCTTTCAAAAGATTAACATGAGAACATTCATTGCGTTCTTGTAGGCAAGCATTTACTCCACCGTCAACTTTTTTTCTTGGAATTTTTTATTTGAAAACCACAAATACACGCCACTGTCGCACAGTAAATGTCTTTTTTGGTTAACGTCTCCATGTGCAATTGACGCGCTACTAACGTGGAAGACGCTGTGTGTACGCTGAGAGGGTACAGTTTTAACTTAAGAGAATCGTGTGCGGGTTTAACTGTGCATTCTTCCCTCTGTGTGAATGGGCCCCTTTAGGGAAGGGGCCAAGCTGTTAGTTCTCCAGCTTGTTACTTAAAACGATTATCGCTTATTGAAGTTTGTGACTGAAATGGACGGCCATCCGTGGAAAAATTACATGCAAATAATGAATGAACCTGTGAAATTTTGGAAAATGAAAAGTAATCTACCGGTGTGTCTTAACAATGTCTTTCATTTAAAAAAACAATTATAAAAATCGGTGCAGTACCCACTGTTTTATTTGCTTCAAATGATTCATGTTCAACGATTAAATATATAGATCACCCATGTATGTTAGAAACAATTTATTGCAGCATGGTCCGCTGTAGTGACCCCTGCTGTTGCTTTCCAAATTATTCTTGAAACTTAGACATCGTTTATTACCACAGTAATTTTTTTATTTTTTATTTTTGAAACCCTGGCCGCCAAACTGTGAAACTCTACTTTGGCATTCTCTTAAAGATATTGGAGCTGTGTCAGGAACATCCAAAGCAGAGTTTTGGATCACTTTCCAGCTTCCTTTTTTTGATGTTCTTTTGTCTCCCCTATTTCAATTACGTCATACATTTTACTGAGTTGTTGTTTTACTGAGTTTACTTGGTAATTTTTCGAGAATGTTCATTAATGCGTTCTAAGTTTCAAGGATTCTTTTTTCTACAATAAAAAGGATGGAGCATTATTAAGAATGTGGCTCTCACTTTATCGGCCAGTTTATAAAATGGCTGAAAACACCAGCTAAATTGTAAAAAAATGCAAAATGAACGACGATTTTAGAATGTGGCCCCATTTTAAAAAGTGGCTAGCCATTTAATAAAACGACAGACAGCGTTCGTATATCTTTTATCGTTAAGGCAGCTTTTGTCGTTCAACCGTTTTTTCGTCGACTTTGCATTTATGAAAAAATTTTTGAAATCGGATAAATAGAAGTTTCGGAGATTATTTAGACAAGATTTCCTCGCACACACATGGGAGGAGAGAGCGAGGGCGTAGAGGGGGTGACGCCGTTTTACGTGACGACATTCGAATCGGTTTTACTCCCATGTCGCTTCTATATTGGATGCCACACATCAAAAGGGTTTATTTAATAGAATGAGAAAGAATAGAAATATTGATGATGGTGGGATATGGAGACAGAAAGAGAAGTTGGTGAGAATTTTTAACGAGTATCACCGAAGACGAGATTCAATTGTTCATCGACTCAATAGACGATTTAACGAAACCGGCAGCGTAAAGGAGCGCCGAAAAATTAGTAGACCTAAAACTGCAACAATGAATCTGCTCTTAACCTTTTCCTACATCTTGGAGAAAATTCCAAAACTTTAGTGTCTCACGAAATAAGTGGGAAATTGACACAACGCATTCTTACAAAAGAAAACTAATCCCTACAAGATCCATTTTGATCAAGAATTAAGCGAAGATGATTTTGACAGCAGAACATAATTTTGCGAAGTAATGATGAATCGAGTGAACGAAGATGTTCAATTTATTAATTAAGTGCTCTTTTTTGACGAAGCTACATTTTGTCTAAATGGTCAAGTAAATCGACATATTGTAGAACTACACGCACGATGTCCACAAAAAGTAAAGGTTTGGTATGGCATTATTGGCTGCCATATCACTGGTACTTTTTTTTATAAATGGAAGCTTGACTTCGGAAAATTAGCTAGTTACTACAATAACAGATTGTTCCTGGTCTTACCCAGCTTTTTCCAAATTATAACAGACCAAATGTACCTACCGAATCAACCTAGTTCCAGCAAGATGGAGATCCACTCTATTTTGGTCAACAAGCCCCACGTCACTTGGTTGAGGTTGAAGTTTATGCTACAAGACCACTTGATCTTGAAGATTTAAAGCAACGAATAAGAGAGGAGATTGCTAGTATAACTCCCAACATGTTACGCAATGTGTGAGAAAGTTTTATTAATAGAATTAATTTTTGTCCAAAAATTAATGATCAACATTTTGAACATTTATTGTAAAAGACAATTTATTAAAATGTAATACAGATTTTTTAAATAATACTGTTAGGTTTGATGACATGGTATTATCTTCTAGCACAAATAATAACATTTGCAGCAGCGAGTTTAATAATAATAATTTATAAAAAATATATCAATCTTTTTTTGCAACCAAAGACCAAAAAGTAGAATTATAGCACATCGTTTAATTCAGAAAAAATCCTCTTTCCAAAAAGGTTATTTTCACCCTATGTTGGTATATAATAACTATTTATTATACAAGTGTAGTAAGGCAAATTAGTCACGAAAGAAATGTTTAGCTAATTTTTCTTTTTTTTTGAGTCACTTATTTGCTGTTAAGACACGTGTGTAGTACATAGTTTTATCCCACATTTCATTCTGTAACAGTTCTTAAAACATTCATCAAAAGCCAAAAACCTTTTTCGTTTAAAACTGTTGGCTTAGGAACTGGTTGCTGACAAATTAGAAAACCGTTGAATTATGGGTTCATAAGTCAACTAGTGTCTTATAGACCTCATAATACATTCAAAATCGGCATTATTATTATGACTTCATAATAAACAGTTGTTGGATAAAAAAAAAATGTTGTTTTTGTATCTCGAAAACAAATGACAACTATGAAAAAATTAAACCAAGTCGATATTACAGAGCCCTGTATATCTGCCAAATTTGGTTTAGATCAGACTAAGTGTTTTTGAATTATTCAGGTGTTTCCATACTTTTGCGCTACTAAAAACTAAAACATTGCAAACGAGTTTAAGAAATCAATAAACAACAAAATTGCAACACCGATATGAATAGTATATTCTAACCGAGTAGCAGACCGTATTTTCTCCACGACTAGAAAGTATGAATCGACTGATGACTGTTCAGCAGAATTATAGAATATTCATTTTGTCACTTCTTATAGAATGAAAATACACGTAAAACACATAAGAAGCAAGTGTTTCAGAATAAATATAGTGAGAATGTTTACTTTCTGTAATTAAAAAGATTTTATAGCTATCTGTAGTTTTTCATTTTAATCTAGATCAACCATTAACCTCACGTTGCGTGGTAGTTTGTATCATTTTAAAAGCACAAAATTACTTTGACACATTGATTGCATAGAACAATATCCACAATAAAACATCGATATGCAGATAAAAGGCTGAATGTGAAAGTATAAAACATTTGATTGGTTCCATAAACATTTAATTTCAGCTTGATGTCCTTAAATATTATTGCGACTTAAAAATAGACGTTACAATGGACGTTCACAAATGCACATAATTATGGATTAAAAATTTAAACATGATGAGTTATTGACACATTAATCAAGTCCGCTGGGTGGTCAGCTGTGGTCGTTCTGGGACCGACTGTCCTCTGCAGCTCAAGAATAACAAATGAATCCGACCGTTTGAGCGACTTCATTTTGGAGCACACTGATCTAAATAACAAAGAGACTGTCATTAAGGATCGGGCCGTTTTTTCATTTTATAAGCATTTGTTTACGTACAATTTGACAAACTAGTAAGTGAAACATTCTTTCGGAACTCCAAAGCTCGTTTTTTTTTGGTTATCGAAAAGGTGTGGTATAAAAATTCAAACCAAATCTTGCACCTGTTCTGTTATATAGGGATTAACTAAGTAATAAAATTCTTTAAGTCAACGTCGTACCATCCGTTATGGTCAAATAACAGAATTTATGCATGCAGGTAGCTATGCAACGCTATATATTTTGAAGTCCACGTTATTAACGTCAAAGAAAAAAATTCGTTTGTTGTGAATCACCAGGTGCATAAAACATAATATCTACTTTAAAGACGAAATCAATATTTTAGTTGCCTAATGATGTAAACAATTTATGACTGTCTGCTCCCTCGTCACAAAGAAATGAATATTTTTGTAAAGACATACAGTGTAAACTCTATATAGCAAACTCCTATTTAACGAAAAACTCCTTAAAACCTAGAAGTGGCTAAGGTCTGTTTGGTTTATATAGTTATTATATCGCGTTGCTCTCTGTATAACGAAAACTCTTTATAACGTAAAAACTACCCGGGTCCTTTTAATTTCCCTATATAGAGTTTACACTGTATTTAGAAAACTTCTGGATTTGAATAAGAGCAATTAAATGAGAGAAGATAATGAGCAATTAAAATTCTTATTTCAACATTTAGTAGACTTTATTTGAACGATTATTATCTTTAAATCTGTTATTTTTAAAATTTTCTCGGTAAATGGAACATTATTTTGTGAAAACAATGGGCGAAACAATGTTAAAAAAAAACATATAATTTAAAAAAAGACGCGTAAAATGAGTTATACTACGGGTTAAAATATCTACATTTAATTTTATAACACCTTGAGGCATGTTCACAACAAAGTTGGAGAAATGGTATGGGGGGCTTTTGGTTCTGAAAGCCGGTCATCATTAGTGTTAATTTGGGGCAGTATGCCTTCTGTGCCCTATGTCAACAAAATTCTAGAACCGGTTTTGTTGCCTTACCTAAATGGTCTTCAGCAGCCAATATGTCAACAATATAAGGTTCGGCCCCAAATAGCCAGGAGAACACTCAACTTCTTAAATGAAGGCGGTGTAAATTAAATTATCTGGGACCAGTTGCCACAAGAAGAAATTAATCACCTCATTTTGTCAATAACCAGGCTAATAAATTATACAGAAATTAATCCAGAATAATGACTATATAATATAATGAATATTTCTTGGTGTTCCACTTATAATGTCACTCAGTATAGTTGACGCCCTATGGTCCCTATACGCTAAATTTGAAGTTTTCTTTCTTTCAGACATACTCTAGTTATGGGATGTCTAGTATTAGGTTTCTGAGGGACACACACCTGATAATAATTAATCATCCTGAACAACTATTTATATTGTTGTGGGCATTAAAAGTTCCTGAAGTTTGAACAACAATTTAAGTTTTAATTTATGCATATTATGCCGTAGGCATATACTAAAACTAGGCTTTTTGTAAAACGCCTAGACTTTTTTAAAATGACTTAAAAACAATAATAGCTTTGCAATTAGACTAGATATTTCAGGCGTTTTATAAAAACACAATGATTTTACAATATGCCTAGCATAAGTCTTGAACTTGTTGTTTAGGCATATTCCAAAGATCTAATAATGTAGCATTCAAGCCTTATTCAATACAATAATATTATTGAGTATTGGCAGTTAATATTGTATTTTAAATTATGTTAAATCATTAGATTTGTTTTATTGTTTTATAACAAAAAATAAAATAGAAACTTTAATTATTCCTTATTTAAAGGAAATATGGAATTTCATAATATTATAATAATATGGGGGATTACCAAATAACCAGCGTCCTTACAAAGAAAAATGTAAAATAAAAAAAAATTGAAAAAATTAAATTAGCCTTTTGAAAAAAAAATTAATATCGATTTTTTTAATGTATTCTGAAACTTTAGAATATATTATATTGATAGCCGATGCGAAAACTTTCAAAACTTTCTTTAAAATTATAAACAATTTAAAATTGATAAAATTTAAAAAAAAAAGTCACATGACTACAAACGCGCCATGATTGGTTCTGACGTCATAATGTTAAACAGTTAACAATTTCACTATCAAATGTCAGCAGATGTCTCCCTGGATGTCAGTATCAGAAGTGTCAGTTATCATTCGGTAACAGGCGGGTGATCGTTGTATTAGGAAATTGGCAGCACTAAGTTTGTGGATGCACCCAGGGGGCGACAACGTGAGGGGAAGGTAATTTCACATTGCGCATGTGTACCAAATTTTGCCGGGAATTCTGTCCATTCTATCCTATTCTGTCTTCTGTTCCCGGTAAGTCTCAATGTTGTCAATATTACATCGTTTGTCTGCAACGTGAAGACGACGTAAAGTTATTCGTTTCAGAAGAATGCACCCCGGTAAGTATGGGGTTACGTTTGCTTTTTTGCTTTTAGGCTCGATCAATGGAAACAAGTAGGATTAATTCATACTTTAAGGGGGAACGCCATGATCGACGGCGTTTACGTTATACCGTACTGAAGATCAATTAAGATACATATTTACATGCGGTTTTAAAAGTAATAATGAGAAAGAAACAAAGTAGATCGCTATGCAGAGATATTTGCAATATATATATTTTTTTTAAATCAATCTAAATTCGAGTTAAAAATTGACAATTTTTCTCGGAGAATTACTCCGAAACAATAATAGTTAGAACAAAAAAAACTACGTAGCGACATTAACACACTCTTTAATTTTGAATTGATACCCTGTACATCTCAAAATAAAAAATACTCAAGTAATGAGGAACAAGTTCCCGAGCGTCTATTTGCGAAAAATATGAATGCAATTGCCTAACTTTCGGGCGCTACCAAAGGAGATCAGTTGTTCTGCCGAACCTGGCGGGGTCGGTACGTCTATCTCAGTTCACTCGTTGGAGAAAGCGAGAGACAAAATAATTCTAAGAACCTACCGATCGATTCACGTCGGTTCGCATTTTTCGGGTTCCGTACCCAAAGAGTGCCAAATGAGACCCTATTACTAACACTTCGCTGTCCGTCCGAAAAATTCATTATTTGGACAACTCGTGGACTCGAATTTGAAAAAAATGTAGAGACGATAATTTTTGGGAAAACCAGATGGAACGTCCACTTTCCTAATTTTATTTATACTGTTTGTTGCCAGAAATCGTTAATCCCCAAAAGACGGAAAAATCGCCTATTCGAGACTTTCGTTCCAGTAGGCAGCTGCGGGTGTATAAATAAGTCTCTGGTCTTCTTTTTCTTTATAATAATTATTATGTTTCTGCATTTGTTTGTTATGCAGACCTTATACGATCAATAATTGTAATGTCATTACTGTGTAAGGTCTACGGAACCGGAATGATGGGGAATAATATTTCATCAAAAGTGTTAATTCACATTTTTAATATGTTTTTGAATTGTGTTTACATATGAATAACGCGCTTAAAAATAATTTTGGCATATACACTTCAATGTAACAATTTAAGAATGTAATTTCAAAAATTAATTTTATATTTTGTTACTGGTGATAACTACCCTTTATTGAGATGCTAGGTCAAGTTACACCTGGTAAAGGTGTGCCTTACAAAATTGAAAATTTTTAATTTAATTTTTAATATTTTTATTTTGACAGTACATTACTTAAAGTCAAGTTTTGTCTTCTTAATGTAAATAATATTGAGTTGTAAGAGTCGAATTTTTTATTAATAAAAAAATAAGTGGCTCCTGCTGATGAAAAATATCGATTGGTCATAAATCAAATGAACTCGGATCAATTTTTACAAACAATTGAAAACATTCATTTGAGTTATTTCCGTCCCGTGAGTATATCGAACAAAACAAAAAAAGAATCAACCAAATATATCGCTTCTATCGTCAGTTATGATCGAGACTACATACAAAAATTTTGATTTTTGCAGTTTGTCCGAATTTTCACTTTCTTCTGTAACTGTCTCAAATTTTATTTTCCTGACAATTTAACTTGTGTTTTTGTGAACCATCAATGAGATAATTAAATTTCAAAATAAACAACCATTACAAGTTAAATTGTCAAGCCAAATAGAACTCTAGGTCTAAAATATTGCCGCCAATTTTTGCTCTTCAGATTGACTCGTTTCTGTTGCTTGAGAAAGTAATGAGTCGTGCAAGCACTCGTCATTATTTTCGTCGCAACAGAAACTCGTATCTGAATCGCAAAAATTACTGTCGGCAAAATTTTGACCTCCCGTGCTATTATTATTGAAAAATTTTCCAGGAAACAAAACAAAAAAGAATTACGTTTGAAAGTTATGGCTTGATCAGTTAGGACTATAACTAAGTGAACTACGCTAAATACATAATATTCGAAATCCCCTTATCGATCCCTATTATCCTGCTTACCCAAGCAGGTACCCACGGCAGTGGTAAAATTAAACACTACATGCTGTAAAGTGTAATTAAGTAATCTTAAAAGCGCTCGGCAATACTCGGCATAATACACGAGTGGCTGTTGTGAAGACTGTCTATTGCGGATCAGATGGCGTTTGCCCTACGTGAGAAACTCCATTCCTGTCTAAGCGATGTCTCTTTGTCGCCAATAGTTGGTCGAATTGCTGGCGTTCCCCCTTAACATCTTTCAGAAAAGTGTGCTGCTCCTTGAAACAACGTGTGTTTCAATACTTCAGCCCACGAAGGTTCAATCAAGACTCGGCTCGAAAATATGTTTGAAACCCAATGGCCCAGCAGTTTGTAAGTTCCCTGAAGACTCAAACCATCAACTGTTCCAAAAACCAAAAGTAGAAGGAACCAATTATTGTGAAGATGATGGTGGAGCTACACTAAACTGCCACGAAAATGTAACAGTGACTCATCTAAAGATAGCTCTTTGGGCGGCCCATAAACAGACTGAAATTGGGCAATCAACATAATATCCGGAATAGCTTATAGTTTTTCTTTTTTCTTTGAAAAAGTGGTAGAACAACATAAAAAAACTAACTAATAAAACAACAATATTTGTTCCAAAAGCGCCGCATATTTGAAGTAGAAACTTGTCCCTGTAGCATACATAAGGCAATTTTTTTCATTTCATCAGGAGTAACAGAACGAAAGCTAGCATCTCGCGATATTTTAGTCTTAGGTCTGTTTGTTGTAGTTAAAGCTTTTCCATAATTATTTGTGCAATCAACTATGAATTGCAGTATATCTTCCGTAAATAGATTTTCAAAAAACATTTCGAGGACTAGCATTGGGACAAAGATTTACTGTTTGTAGACTTCAAAATTAAAGTATGTATTCATCCGATTCTTCCTGATGGTCGGATGTGCCTTGTTCAATACTTTGTGGAATATCCAAGACTTGTGTAGATTGAGCTGCATCATTTTGGACTTTTTTGACGGACATTTTTTGAGGGATTCTGGATTTGACGATCCAATCGTAAATATAATTCTCGTCTGATCCATACTCTCCTGTCGAATCAACATAAGGATCCCCTTTACCTTCATCTAAAGACATCTTATACAGATTCGTAAGAGTCGTACATTTTGTCTTCTTCTACTTCTTCTACTATGTGTATCTGACAACGAAAATCCTATTGAATAAATATTATTAAATCGTTGCATTTTGGAAACCACGTGCACCAAAGTGGGACAGACGCAACAGGCCCATATACATCTGCAATATAACTGACCTAAAAACTAAATTACTTTGGTGAGGACGCAGATATACGTTGTGTCATATCGCATACTTTAAAAAAGACGCTGCATAACATTACTGACATTACTGTCCGACAAGTTGTCAAAGTAAAACAGTGTAACAGCTGCTTCTGATAAATAGTAGAAACCTGTAGAAATTAACATTGTGACGTCACAAATGCTCGGGTTTGTTCG
This sequence comes from Diaperis boleti, assembly GCA_963583935.1. Classification (NCBI taxonomy): domain Eukaryota; kingdom Metazoa; phylum Arthropoda; class Insecta; order Coleoptera; family Tenebrionidae; genus Diaperis; species Diaperis boleti. The sequence continues at coordinate 24,048,063 of OY757247.1, read as the reverse complement.
GAGCGTCCTCGGTACTGGGTTCGAAAATTTATTTTTAATTCGATATAACTTTTTAATTATAACGAAAAAACAAAAACAAAATATACTTTTGTGATAAAACTCATATTATGATCTTTCCATTTATGACAAAAATTTTTTTTTTTTAAAGCAGGGGCCGCTGGAAAGACATTTGCTAATGTACGTCATGTGCGCCTTGCAACAATAACACCTGTTTGTTCTGTTTTAATTTTTTGTCTGAAGTTTCGAGCATTTTGCCTGCGGTATAATTAACCTCTGTTTTAACTCCATACCCTGATTTTATTTGGAGAGATATTTTAAAATAAATATTACTTCACTATTCATTGTCATCTGCCGGGATTCTAAACACTGTGTTTTATTTTAAATTTCTTAACTTCAAAACTAATAAAGGTTATGTAGTAATTTATTCTCCCTATGTTGTCTGTTGTCACATTAGCTTAGGATTGTTCAAGTATGATGAAAATTCAGCCCGAATAAAGCGAGTATAGCACCTAAACTAAATGCTGACCGACGAATTTTAGAAATTACCTAAACAACAAGTCATTTTATAATACGTCTGACTTAAGCTAGGCATATTGTAAAATCATTGTGTTTTTACAATAAGCCTGAAGTTATGGCGGCGTTTTATAAAACGCCTGAAATATCTAGTCCAATTGCAAAGCTATTATTGTTTTTAAGTCATTTTGAAAAAGCCTAGGCGTTTTACAAAAAGCCTGGTTTTAGTATATGCTGACGACATATGTATTTATATGATATCGGATTATATGATAAAAAATACGCGGGATTCAATAATAAAATTACCCGGATTTGCACTGTACTTTGCAAAAGGAACTTTTCCACTACTGGAAAAAGCGTTTCACGAAAGAAAACAGGATAACTGAATATGTTAACCACTTCGCGGGCAAAACTCATTTACAAGAAAAATTCAACCGTGGAGGTTTGGAGAATTTACATACATTTAATAAACAGGGTGATGAAAAAAATTATGCCCATGCTACCCCAAATCTTAAAGATAAATTTGAAATCCAAAGTGAAATTTATGGTGTATTTCTTGAGATATAAGCTTTCCTTTTTGAGTGTAATGAACTGTAATTAAATGTAATGATAAATATAAATATTTGTTTCATAATTTTAAGGGTAAAATGAAGTACTATACCCGTAAAGCAAAAGCCCGTAAAGAAAAAGCCCGTAAAGTAAAGGTCCGTAAAGAAAAAGCCCGCACAATTATTACAAAAGAAATGAACATATATTTATGGTAATTATAAATATTAATTGTGCGTAAAACGTTGTACGTATCTTTGGCCGAAAGCCTTCGTCGGGCCTCAAAATCGTCCTCTGGCGTAAACTCTTTCTTTCGGCCCTCTATACGTAAATAACTATTGGAGCTCTATAAAATGTATACTTTAATCTCTTCAAATTTTTAAAAGTGCTTTTCTTGCAGTATTTTTATTTCTTTTATTAATAATCAAATTATGAAAAACTAACTCCCTTCTCTATTCAACTTCGTATTCAAAATTGTTCTCGAAAATTGCGGAAAACTTTTCCGATATTTTGTCTCCCGCACACTAGGCTATTAAAATGTTAAAATTTAAATATTATTTAAGTCGAACTCCAAAAACTTTAATAATTACAATGGGTACATGTTTCGGCAGAACACTACTGCCATCATCAGACCTATGTAGAATGACTCACAAGAGGAGCAGTTCAATTTGTATACACCTGATGACGATTTGTAATCTAATGGATCTTTATCTACATATGAGACCCTTAATTCCAAAACTTGTTCTTTCGAAAATTTATGAAAATCAAGGTGGCAGTGGATTCTGATAGTGTATACCACACCGGTTCTATATCTAATAGCGGATAGTGACAAAAGTGGTTCTTTCTAGGCGATAAACGCATGTAAAAACATGTTCAGTTCCAAAACTCGTTCTTTCGTAGTCTCTTCTGATGATACTTAATTTTTTAAAATTTCTAACCTATAATAAGTATTCTGGATAGATAAAGAATTTAATTATTTATCTAATATTGATAATTAAACAATTTAAACAAATAAATATCGAATATAAATATCTAGTAATAATAAATAACAAGAACATAAATTTGATGTTTCATCATTCATGCAGCATGTTTTATCGATATTTTTCGCGTTTTGCCAAAAATCGCTTAGAACCGAAAGAACAAGTTTTGGAATTAAGGGCCTTCATCATATATAAAAATGAATCGCCGTTCGCTTGTCGTGCCTTATGCCAATAATTATGGCGACAACTTTATGTTAATGCAGGATAATGCAAGACCATATGCAGCAAGTCTATTCACTGAATTTTTGGAAGAACAGCAAATTTCGGTTTTACAGTGGTCAGCCAAGTCGGCAGGGGGACCCCTTGGGCTGAACCGATTTTTCAGCTAGACCGATTCTTATGATTTTTTTTTTTGTATATTTGGTAGGTATGAGAATAAGTGGTTAGCTATTTTTCACATTGACATGGGGGCCTAGGGAGGCCCCTTGGGCTGGACCAATTTTTCGGGTAGACCGATTCTTATGAATTCTTTTTGTATATTTAATACGTATGGAAATAGGTCGTAAACTATTTTTTACATGGACAGGGGAGCCCCTTGGGCCGGACCGATTTTTCGGGTCGACTGATTTTTATGTTTTTGTTTTGTATATTTGGTAGGTATGAGAATAGGTGGTAAACTATTTTTCACATAAACATGGGGGCCCAGAGGGCCCCCTCGGACTAGACCGATTTTTCGGCCCGACCGATTTTTATGATTTTTTTTTGTATATTTGCTAGGCATGAGAATAAAGTAAATTATTTTTCACATAGACATGGGGGCCCAGAGAGGCCTCTTGGGCTGGACCGATTTTTCGGGTAGACCGATTCTTATGAATGTTTTTTGTATATTTGATAGGTATGGAAATAGGTCGTAAACTATTTTTTACATGGACAGGGGAGCCCCTTGGGCTGGACCGATTTTTCGGGTCGACTGATTTTTATGTTTTTGTTTTGTATATTTGGTAGGTATGAGAATAGGTGGTAAACTATTTTTCACATAAACATGGGAGCCCAGGGGGACCCCTTGGGCTGAACCGTTTTTTTGGCTAGACCGATTCTTATGATTTTTTTGTTTGTATATTTGGTAGGTATGAGAATAAGTGGTTAGCTATTTTTCACATTGACATGGGGGCCCAGGGAGGCCCCTTGGGCTGGACCGATTTTTCGGGTAGACCGATTCTTATGAATTTTTTCTGTATATTTGATAGGTATGGAAATAGGTTGTAAACTATTTTTTACATGGACAGGGGAGCCCCTTGGGCTGGACCGATTTTTCGGGTCGACTGATTTTTATGTTTTTGTTTTGTATATTTGGTAGGTATGAGAATAGGTGGTAAAATATTTTTCACATAAACATGGGGGTCCAGAGGGCCCCCTCGGACTGGATCGATTTTTCGGCCCGACCCATTTTTTATGATTTTTTTTGTATATTTGCTAGGCATGAGAATAAAGTAAAGTATTTTTCACATAGACATGGGGGCCCAGGGGGGCCCCTTGGGCTGGACCGATTTTTCGGGTGGACCGATTCTTATGAATTTTTTTTGTATATTTGATAGGTATGGAAATAGGTCGTAAACTATTTTGTACATGGACAGGGGAGCCCCTTGGGCTGGACCGATTTTTCGGGTCGACTGATTTTTATGTTTTTGTTTTGTATATTTGGTAGGTATGAGAATAGGTGGTAAACTATTTTTCACATAAACATGAGGGTCCAGAGGGCCCCCTCGGACTGGATCGATTTTTCGGCCCGACCCATTTTTTATGATTTTTTTTTTTTGTATATTTGCTAGGCATGAGAATAAAGTAAAGTATTTTTCACATAGACATGGGGGCCCAGGGAGGCCCCTTGGGCTGGACCGATTTTTCGGGTAGACCGATTCTTATGAAATTTTTTTTGTATATTTGATAGGTATGGAAATAGGTCGTAAACTATTTTTTACATAGACAGGGGAGCCCCTTGGGCTGGACAGATTTTTCGGGTCGACTGATTTTTATGTTTTTGTTTTGTATATTTGGTAGATATGAGAATAGGTGGTAAACTATTTTTCACATAAACAAGGGGGCCCAGAGGGCCCCCTCGGACTGGACCGATTTTTCAGCCCGACCGATTTTTATGATTTTTTTTTTGTATATTTGCTAGGCATGAGAATAAAGTAACGTATTTTTCACATAGACATGGGGGCCCAGAGGGCGCTCTTGGGCTCGACCGATTTTTCGGCTTGACCGTTTTTTTTGTATATTTAATTTGTTGGATTTGCCTACGCCCCGAATAGCAGAATTACTATTAAAACATCGGAAAAATTACAGGGGGCGGGGAGCTAAGTACAGGGCAACGACAATAACAAAGCCCCCCCCCCTTGTACAGGGCAACAATAACAAATAACGCCGGCCACCAAGATTTGTCCTACCGGGGTTTAAAAATGAAAATCAATTTTTAAGGAGTAAACTACAAAATTTCACTTTTATTGCGCGTGGACTCCACACACATTTTTTTATGATCGAGAATCCAGAATGGATTGACTGACTTTTTTCGAGAGCGAATAACTATTAAAACATCAAAAAATGAAAGAAAAAAATTTTCTCAAACATTTTGTATGGAATCCGTATATAACGCCATCTTTGATACATGACAGAAACAAAAATGAACATGGCGTTGTATGCTGGTTCCGGTAATGCCAGTAGATGGCGTTGTGTGCATTATCCTTTTATAAAAAAATGAATTTAATTCAGTTAATAAGTTGCCGCAACATTTATTGATTCTGAGGCGGTACAAAGTTCGCCGGGTCAGCTAGTTTTTAATAAAATATTTTTTCTTCAATATTTTAAAACATTTCTCTGAAAATTAAAATGTTGTCGGCTTTGACCTTAAAAACTGGAAAAATACACATTTTTTCGAGTTATGCCATAATTAACTCAAAAAAATTTGCACTTGCCTCTTTGTTTCTCCGAAGGTGCGACAAATTGGATGTAAGTTGTATTATTACTACCACTCAAATTTTTATTTCTTATCAGTTTGTATTTATGTCGATTTGGGAAGACGTCCTTTAAAAATTAATGCCGTCAAAACAGCATTCCCATGGTTACTTATTAGCGGTTTACTAATTTTTGATTTGCGTTCTTGCAACTTTAACTAATTGTAAGAAATCTGTTCTAAGAAACATCTTCAAGATCACAACAATGGTGTGAGTAAGTAGCTGTTTGTGAAATTAAAAGTTGCTGTCTAATCACTACAAAAATATTGACATGAATGGCCATTAAAAACGCAAATATTATGTGTAAAAAAATTAATCTGGCGTTATTTTGTGTAGTGCCGAACAACAATTGTTGCTCCAGATAAGAAAAAACCCATTATTATAATCGGTTATTCTGAATAGGTTCAATCTTTCAAATGGGTTACATTCCCTACACCATTTTGATTTCAACATGCTCGGTATATTCTCATTACGTATTCCCCTTCACTTACTTAATGCAAAAAGGGCAAATTACTTCCAAGGACAAATTGTTGTAGCAAACCGGGAACAATCTTAGATTGGAGATATGAGGCATCGCAAAGCCTATTTAAGGGTGTGCAAGTGCTTCCCCTGGGAAACAGAATGAAGCCGATAATGGTATGCAATCAAAGAAGACGTGTTGCACAGATAACTCATTGTTTTAGTGGGATATTTATAATGATTCTGCTTATATGGTTTGTCATAATTGCTGCAGACAGTTTTTTCGCGCTCTAGTGAAAGTACTAATTATTCTTATCTGCAATGTTAGAGTTGCTTACATCCGTTAATAACGGGTGGAGTACATAAAATGTGTAAATACATAGATACGACGTCATGGAGTGTTTGTGTCATTTTGGCGTCGGATAAATCTTTAATTATAACACCGTTGAGGTCAGAAAAATAGCATGGAAGCTGAGATTTAACTCAATCTCACAGAAACGCTGCTGACTGTAATTTTGATTCAAACTAGGTTATAATAATATGCTAATAAAGATTCATACCGAAGAATGCAATAAAATTTTACGAGCGATGGCATGCAGTTATGTGTCAGGACGTCAGGAATTCGCGTTGCGGTTAATAATCCTCAATTACGCGATGCTTCTCATTTCTGTGGCATTTATATCAGCGGCAGTTGTCCTGAAATTTAACCCTATTAAATAGGTGACCCAACACCTGTCATCTAATAACTGATCTAACTCATCAAGAATTCATCCCGCGAACTGTAATTTGCCAAGCAGCTTTATCCAACAAACTCCTTTATTTCTCAGAGAGAATCCGTAATATAGCAACAAACCTATCCTCATTCAACCATTCACATTTCGGGCCACAGATGTTGGGGTAGAAACATTAGTTTTGTAAAATTAATAATACCGCTCCAGGAAACATTTCGCATTTAGTCCTATTGATGCATTTTTTAATGGAAAATTTCAGCAGATGTTAGTGGTATAGCTAATCTCTATATGTTGTAACTAAAATCGAAAGCTGGCATTTCATTGAATTGATAAATTATTCTACATAGCCAATTTTATCATAACTTCAAAGCACTTGCTATATTATCACAAAAATTATAGTATGCAGGATCATAATAATTATGACACTGCCTCACTGGAATGATAAATTATTACAGATATGGATAAAAAAATAATAACTTAAAAAGTCACGTTGAAAGCTCTACATATGGCAATTATATAAAAGCTTCAGAAAAAAGAAAATATTTATTGTTTATATATCAAAGGGTGTCCCAACTAAAATTTGTACCCTCCAATAATTCAAATTTCCAAAGGCTGAGAAGAAAATACTCGAACAGGTCAATTTTGATATTAAGGGGGACTAAATTTCGATTTGTTTTTACAAAAAAAAGGATTTCCAAATCTACATAAAATACTCTTTTTTTTGTGAACCGCACATTTTAATAATAAATTAAGAAGGTTTAATCGGAATAAATGTGAAAATTAATGAAAACAGACATTTCAGCGAATGTATTGCCCAAAAAATGATCACACCCCACCACCATACAATAATATAAGCGCTGTTCAAATGCTGCCCGCACGTTGCGCAACACCTCTGGCGTTACCAAACAGCACTCTTTAAATGATAAGACCCTGTATATTATTCACCTTTGATGGATTAACTATAGTAAAAATTATGCTACAAATCTTCTTTCTATAGTCAGTACATTTTTTGACTTAATTATTGTATACAGAGTAATGAAGTGATTAACTACAATAGTAGTGTATTAGTGTAGTTAAACAAAGCACTTGAGATCGTAAGCTCACGTCGAGTGGCTAAACATGATGTTTCCCGATCAAGTGGTGCTAAATACATAGTGAGTGGAATATCTGCAGACCAGCTGTTCAAAATATTAAAAACTCATTAAGAAATTAAGAAACACTTTAGAGACAACCGATTATAACTTATAGCATTCAAAGAATAATATGCATCCACATTTTCCCAGTATGAAACTGGGAAAACAATAACTGGAGAGCATTGACACAGAAATTTACAAAATTACTTTAAAAAGATGGAATTCAAAAATTTAAAGCCCTACACTTTAGTATGACATTGGTCAAACCGTACCATCCATCTATTTGAAATACGTATGCTTCTAATATTAAGAAACCCAACATGTTACGCAATGTGTTACAAAGTTTTGTTAATAGAATTCATTTTTGTCAAGAAATTAATGGTCAACATTTTGAACATTCATAGTAAAAAACAGACTTTTTTAGTAATACTGTTAGGTTTTATGGCATATTATTTTCTTACAGCAGAAATAATCATATTTATCATATCATAAATGCCATAAAGTAGTATTATAGCACAAATTCAGAAAAAAATGCTTTTTCCAAAAAGGTTATTTTCACCCTATGTTGCTATTTAAGAAAATATAATTTGGTTTTGTATTTCGAAAACAAATGACAGTGCAACTATGAAAATTACACCAAGTAGATATTATATTATACTATATACCTGCAAAATTTGGTTTAGATGGGACTAACAGTTTTTGAGATATTCAGGCGTTTCCATACTTTTGCGCTACCCTGTATATAAAAATGTTATGTTGGTTTGTGTATGCTTCAAAAACTCGAAAAGTTCTGCACCGATTGGCCTTAAATTTTGACACAATTTCCAATCCGCTTCAAGGAGTTCTTATCTATTTTTCGCGTCAGTAACATACCCGAGACTGTGAGAAAACAGCTTTTATCCAACACCTGTTTATTATGAAGTCATAATAATGCCGATTTTGAATGTATTATGAGGTCTATAAGACACTAGTGACTTATGAAACCATAATTCAACGGTTTTCAAATTTGTCATAGCAACCAATTCATAAGGCAATTTGTTTTGGGTTTTGATTAATGTTTTAAGAACTGTTACAGGGGGTGTTGGATAAAACTATGTATATTTTTTTTGCGTATTGACCAGAAGGAGCTCCCCGTGATTCCGACCTTCACGAGGTTCCTTGCTGGTCAGGTCCTGTTCGTACATCATAGCCACTCCTCAAAACCATGAAGTCAGCAACTATGAATCCCGTAAATCATGTGCCCTGAGCAGACGCAACGACCCCAAGATGACCGCTTTCTGCATTCCAGCCGCAAGGTTGTCTGCCGGTTTACGGCAGGCAGGAATGATTTTCACATTGGAGACGAGCGAGTCCTTGATGCCTCCCATGCACCCAATTACCAAAACGACGAGCTTCACTGAGTAACTTGAGTACAGCCTCCTAAGTTCAAAGAGCAGGTATTGATATTTTGACCGCTTTTCCTCCTCCTTGACGCAGATGTTATTTTCAGCAGGCGCCGAAAATTCAATAACAAACATCTGCTTGGAGGAGTGGTCCAATAGAACCACGTCAGGCTTGTTCGCTGTTATCTGCCTGACGGTGGAGAACGAGAAGTTCCAATAGACTCGGCACCTCTCGTTCTCCACAACGGACTCAATACCGTTCGGGACATAGGGCAGCACTGGTGTCTGGTCTATCGCATAATGGTGTCTTAAATGAAAGTATAACACTCTCAAGGCCGCATTGTGGCGATGGATATAGTCCGAAGCTGCATACACCGGGCAAGCCGCCAATATATGCATTGCTGTTTGAGAGGCCCTCTGACAAGCCCTACAGTTCACATTCGGCACCTCTATACCCATCACGCGGCTGCGATAGACCAAGGTGTTAATTACACCATCTTGCGTTGCGCAAATGAATCCCTCAGTCTCAGACTTCAGTCCACTTGATCTCAGAAAGGCAAATGTATGCCTTTTGGATAAGCCAAGGCTTTCAATGTTCTTGAAGAAAACACTATGCATTGACTTATCCATATGTCTTCTCATGAGCATATCTTGCTCAGAGATTCTGACGTGGGCTGTAAGACGGAGCAAATTGAGCTCGGTAATAGAATGTGGCCAAGCTCGCTCAACGGTTCATCTGTTGCTCAAAACAAAACTAGTATAGTGGGAGAGATATTTTTGTGCAGTCTTTAGCACTAGATGGATAGAAAATCTAGAAATAATTAATTCCTAAAATAGCCTATTTGTTTTCAACAGTACGTGCAGTCCTGTCAGCACCACCAACTTCCTTTCTGTCTGGTTAAACTTGAAATACATGTTTAAAGAGCACTGTGCTAGAGGGGTTAGAGCGATGTAATAAAATTTAATTTTGTGTCTGACGTTTTTAAAAGATTTATTTGACTGGAATCTATAGATTAATGCGCAAGCACATAACACATTGGTACGCTCTTAAGCTATTTTCTTTCAACACACCTAAACAATTAGACACCATTGGAAAGGTCTTGACGTGTGTTTAGAAAAAAAACTACATGGATAGACAAACACACTGTGTGAGTTACCCGCTGTTAAACATTGCAGTCCTATCTAATTCTATCGTTTTGCTCCTACGCAATCTAAATACATCGAAATCATTAGTTACTCATTAGTTACTCCTTAGACACTCAAATGCGTATCTACACATTGATCTATATATAGCAACTACACATTGATACTATCGACTGGGAAGATTTGACGGGTCATGCTTACGGTACTCCAATTTTGATTCTGCGTATAAATTTGACTTATTCGGGAACTATTCTGTTCAGTTGTACGTTGCTGCAAATAGAGTCCGAACATTTGACGGGTTGAAGTCTTTAATTTGTGAATATAGTGGACAGGGTCATTTAGCCAGAGATGCAAAATATTCTATACACTGAAGTGCTGAATCGTTATAACGTTAAAACATTCCTATTTTGTTATATTTTGAATTACTTTGTTCGTAACTTAGAATAAATTAGTCCACTCATAAATTACGTTAGTTGACTTTAGTCCGTACTTGAATTTGATAATTATAGATAATATTAACATCGATTTATTGAATTTCATTTTAAGTCTGTTCTCACTTCCTACTCGGCACATTAGACAAAAAAATATGGACAAAAAGGCACTTTTTGTAAAACAACTGCACTTTCTCCAATTGTATGTCATTAAATTAAATTAATAATTAATAAACGAAAGAAAAGATGAAGAAATACAGAAAGAAATTGGAAAATATAGGAGGTACAAATACAGGAATTAGAAGTTTTCGAACGACTTGGTGGTTGTGAAATAATCTGTCAGATCTACAACAGATTTTATTAATATATACAGAATAACCAAGACTATGATTCTATCGTTGAAGATAGAACCCACAATGTAAGCACGCAGGGCGAGATAAATTTAGAAAGGAACAAGAAGAGATAATAAAAGAGATTAAAAATGAAGCCAATAAAAGATATAATAAATGAATAACAAGGATTGGGGGACCACGCCTACAAAGTGTCAGAAAGTAAAGTAAAGGAAATCCTCGCGAAACCTAGTAACAAACAGTGGATAGTCTTATGGAAACATACACATAAAAATCTTTCAAACCTATTTTGTCTTATGTAGAATAACACTGAAAGGTAGAAAAACTTTCACTTTAAAAAAAAAAAGTTTTGTAGAATAAGGGGCGTATTTATTTATTCATATTTGTCTTAACAGCATGAAATAATGGTAGAAGAAATAGTATATTATTATATTATTAAGAGCATATCATAAGTTAAGGTTTATGTGCTGAGCCTGGACTGTTGGCATTGCACCAAGCACGCGTGGTTGGTGTATCCTTTATTTTTTTGCAAATTTTGGAATGATGGCCTCGTCCACACACAGTTGTATGGTTGTGTACACTATACTTTAGAATGGCCGTACTTCTGAAATCTCATGTATTGAACTATATCATTATTTTTCTGCAGTTATAAGAACTCTCTTAAAAATGTTTTTGTTATTAGTTTGTGGCTTAAGGTCTACGTAATGTAGAGGTAGGGGTAGAGGCGCTTTGCTTACACTCATTAATGTTGATACTGTTTCTGACTAGTGGTTGATTTGCGCTGTTTGTCTGAGGTTTTAGGTCATGTGACCTCTTAACCTCTATCTTTTTCTCCGGCAATGATGTTACTGGCGGCAAAAGTGATGTTTGCCAACTGTTGACGCCACCGGTAGGGTGACTTCCCCAGTCAACGCCCAGGACTCATTTGACAGTTTTGCTGTTTTCGGACTGACGTCTCGAATGAAGGCAATGGGTGCCGACATAACGAAAACGCCGGATTCCTCTTTTGGGACATCGAATAAATGAAAAAACACATAAATGAAAGAAAAAAAGCGGTTTTACCTATTCCTGGTTCTTGTAAGAGAAGTTAGTACGTGAAGGGTGTCGCGAATGGAAGGGTCAGTAAAACTGTCACCCTTCTAGCAGCGCCATTCTGGGCCGCTTTCTTCTCGATGGTCCACTCTCGTCGTAGTCGACAGCCTGTCTGGCCTTTTTGATGGTCCGGAGGGCGATCTCGTGGAGGAACTCCTTCAGCAGCGGGAGCCCGGTCTCTCGGTGGAGTTGTTCATTTCTGACGAACCATGGAGCGTCGAAAGCTTCGCGGAGGAATTTGTTCTGGAGGACCTGAAACTTACACATCTTTGTTTTCGAGGGGCCGTGTGCCCAAGCCGTCGAAGTATATCTTAGAAACGGACGAACGATTGTGCTGTAAATTAACAATTTGTTCTTTACCGACATCTTACGGCCAGCTTGCCTATTGCCATTTTTTCCTTACTTAGTGAGTATTTGAGATGCTGGTGGAAGTAGAGTTTTCTGTCGATGATAACACCTAGGTATTTGGCCTGGTTGGTCCAAGGAATGACCCGGTCGAACATCTCGATTTCTCCCTCAGGCTGGACGAGTCGGCGTGTCACGAGGAAGGCTGTGCTCTTCTCGGGGTTGACGTCGATCATCCATTTCTGGTACCAGTCTTCGAGCTGGTCGATGGTCCTGTAGGTAGCGGGTTGCCAACCAAGGTTGCCTTGATCTGGTGAGGATTCCTGTATCGTCCGCGTAGATGGCGAGCGTGGTGTTTGCGGTCTTTGGGATGTCCGCGGTGAAGGCTGCGTAATCCTTTAGTGGTATTGATAGGCATCGAGAAATATACGGGCTTTGCTGAGTTGCCTAACTAGTTTTCTGTACGTGTCTACCGTATTTGGTATACGTTTGTGTGTGTTTTCTGATTTTTATCTCGTGTAGTATAAGTCAGCTTCTGATAAGATATTTGTATTGTATTGTACTCTGGGGTCGTAGGGCTATTATTCAGCCTCTCAAAACGTCGATCATTGTTGATCTTTTGTTCAACCCTACGACTAAGAGGTCAATCTAACACTTTCGAAGTGAGTAAGTTTACAGGACACCTGCAGGTATATTTTAATCTCTTATCAAAAACATATCCTTGCCACAGAAACAAAAAAAATGCAGTGTTAGTAACATTCCGTTGCAAAACACTACTGTTTAAGCCCACTTAAACGTTATTGGTGGCGATCAGCCTTAAGCAGCCAGCACACTATCGCGGAACGGAACGCAACGGAATGGAATGGAAGGGAACGGAATTTTTGAAAAGCATACTCTTTACGAACCATTCCGCGCTGTTCCGATCCGCGGTAGTGTGCGGACTTTCATTTAAATGTACGCTTTTAAAAAGTTTCGTTCGGTTCCGTTCCATTCCGTTCCATTCCGTTCCGCGATAGTGTGCAGCCTGCTTTATTGGCCGTGCACACTTCTCGCACCACTAGGAGCCGACCACCCTGTAAATATGTACATAGTAGTAAGTTAGTTGAAATATAAACTCTTAAGAGAAAACTAGTTGTTTTCTATTTATTAAATGGTCCTTCGAAAAGCAGATCCATCAGGATCACCATGAACAACTACTGTCAAGCTAGTCACATATGTAAATGCATAATAAATAAACTTTTTTAATGCGTCTTTCAGAGAGAACTCCATTAAAGGATTACGAACCAATTTGGTTAAAGCTTATATTTACGAACATCTTCTGTCAAGATTAACATTATCTTCGTTTCAGATTCGTTTTGCTCCTGACTTTACCTACTAAAACTTCGTTTTGTTACTACCCGTTTTCTTTTTTTTTATGTCGGTATGCAAATTATTCAATGGAAGTCCCAATGCAATTAATGTTTCTAGGTAAATAGACGGCTAATGACACTGTAAATTGGTCATAAATGGTCTCAGTAAACTTTAAAACAATATAAATACTTTTTATGTCTAATTAGCTGCTTTTATTGCCGCAAGTCTTGTGTCTATGGTTTCATTACAGTTTTATGAATCTAGATAAGAACTGACGAACATTAAAAAAACTAAATTATTACAGTTGCATGAAATCTGAAGCAATTAGTTAGCAGGGCGAACGTTTCAAATTGTAAGTAATTTATTTCAGCAGTATCTGATCTAACCACCTACATACTAATGATGAATATTACTTTTAATCACGATGTTTCTAAATTAGTTATTGATTGAGAACAAATACTGTTCAATAATGGGATTTTATTATTACACATCACGTAATTTTCAGACAGAAAACTCAAAAATTCACTACTACAAATAAATTATGTGACAGTAACAGGAAAATAATCACGCTCACTGAGGATACACCTAAATTGCTTTGAAATTATCCCATTCGCAAACTGTCTTACTTCGGTATCCGTTGAACTATAATATTATTTTAATCTCCTGTTGACCCTCTTTGTTTGCTTAATGGCTATGAAACGCAGATTTGTATAGTTTGTCGTATCTGTAGACAAACGGGACAGTATAAACCCACATCAAGCACAAGATAACTGTATGGATAGGTTGGAAAGGTTGCTTGCTTAGGTGGCTTTAACTTCCATAATTATATTATTAACTACTTAACGAAGCAATTCTAATTAACAGGATGTTTAGTGAGGTTTAGGTATACAAAAATCTAATTTACTATTACATACTATGACAGAAGGTATGTAACAAGCTTCATTGATGACCTTTACAAAATTGTCGAGATAAACTACCATATCTTGCTAATATAGCATATCAAATAGGTTGATTAATATTTGAATACAATTTATTGACATAATTGAAAAAAAAAAGATGTGTAAAAGTCACCACTACTAGTTCTTACAGTCATTGATTTGGGGATGAGAAAATGATAACCAATAAGAGAGCAAGTATAAAACGGGATATATTTAGTAGTGTTAGCTCACCCTCTCTACACCTAGCGGTATAAAAGGGCAAGAAATAAGTAAGTATTTAGAAGTAATAAGAAGACTTAATGATCACTTAACATACGAGGCTGGTTTGATAATTCCGTGACTTTTCGAAGAACGAACCCTCGAATCGCAAATTCTATTTTTTGATAAAGTTGGCCATGATTTTTAAACAAGCACACCAAATGGCGACCATCTTCTGATATTCACATGGCATAATATTTATAGACTATTTGGAAAAAGGAAAAACAATAACAGGGCGCTACTATGTTGAGTTACTCGACAAATTTCATAAGGAATTGATGACAAAACGGCCCCATTTATCAAAGAAAAAAATCATTTTCCACCACGACAATGCACCTGTGCACAGATTGCCAAATTGGTTGAATTACGATATGGAATACTTCCTCATCCGTCCTATTCGCCGGATTTAGGTCCTTGCGACTTTTTTCTTTTTGGAAACATGAAAAAATGGCTCAGTGGAAAAAAATTCGACTTAGATGAAGAGATCATTGCCGAAACTAATAGCTATTTTGCAGGCTTTGAGAAAACCTATTTTTTGGAAGGGATAAAAAAAATAGAAAAACGGTAGGGTAAGTGTATAGAGCTTAAAGGAGACTACATTGAAAAATAAATATGGGTATATTGAAAAAAAAAATGTTTTTCTTCAAAAAGTCACAGATTTATCAAACCAGCCTCGTGTAACAATGTTTAGGTTTTGATATCCCGGAAAAAGAAAAATAAGAAAACCTTTAAATAAGTGGTAAAAAACAGATCCAAACAAGGAATGAAAAAATAACAAGAATAAAATTAGAAGTTTGCTATAAGACAAAAAAACTGAAGGACCTGGTAGAGATTTTCAAAGAGCGTAAAGCCTTTAGGGTTAGGCGGTACCAAACAGAGGAAGATAAGGAGAAAATATAGTCCGTGTTATCTTCGATTTTTGAAAAGAGGATGACGTAAATTTAAATCTATAAAACAAGAGATTTTACGAAGTTTTACAGTCCGATTTCATGTTGATTTGGTCGCAAGTCCCGGTTGTTATGGAAACGTCTTAACTAAAGAACAGGCAGTAAGGCTCAATTTCATGTTTCATTTTAGATGAAATTGATCCTTACCGACTGGTTTTTGGTTAAATTTAGATCCTCCTCTAACTAATTGTTAATGTTGTTAATATAGAACTGTCAAAAATCAAACAAGCCTACTAAATAGTGCAGTTAAAATTTTAAATCTATAACAAACGTGTTTGTTATAAAACTTATTGTACAGAAACTGTCACTTTCTTATATGGTCGCGGAAAAATAAAATTACATTTGTATCTGTCATTTATATCATATTCCGCAATGCTATGCGCAATTTGTAGTTTTTAATAGCAAAGATTTGCGCTTTTTTTTTGTGTTTTACGTTTTAGGAAATAGTTATTTACAATTGAATATGGTAGGTACTTTATTAAAACCGAACAATGTAATAGACCTACCACGAGATTTGTATTAGGTTTTTTGGGCGACAGTTATTTAAAAATCTCATAATAATAAATAATTTTGATTCAAAAATTGGAGGTTGACAACTGACTGACATAATTATGTTGTGGTAGTTCTTACCAGCTAAAGTCATCCGTTGGCGAACAAAATCTGCAAAAATCTGTTAAATGGAAAACAACTTATGAAATATTTTACTATAACAAGTATTAGATATATTACATAAAATTAATTATGGTGATGGTAGTTCTTCTTAAATATCTGTAAAAGCCCAGTGCTTTTTGGTTTTCCAAAAATTATCATCGCGTCTGATGCGTTTCCCTAAATAAATCCGTTTGCCGATCAACACCACAAAATGACAAATGCTTAAATAAAAAATAAATGTAAACCTCGAACAAATACTTATTTGCATTTATTTTATGTACCTATATGATCCCAAATTCATGCCAAATTTCATCCAGATTAGTTCAGCCGTTCTAGCGTGATTGAGCAAAAAGCATTTATCCATCCAAACTTTTGCATTTATAATAGTAGTAAGATTCATTGATAAATATTGATAACAGGATGCAAGATGTGGTTTGCTCAAATAAAAATTATACCTGTGAGCAATTTACAAATCGACAAGATAGTAATATAATAGTTAGTCCGATACAAAGAACACATTGTAATAAACATAAAGATGGTAACAATTAAAGGAAGTTGCCTCAATTTCAATAATTTATGGCTAACCCTAATAAACAGTAGGTACCGATAGACTCAGTAAACACAATTGGTTTTGTCGGTGCAAAAGATTACGCCCATGTATCTATTGAAAACACCCTCTCGATATTTATTTTTAAATGCCATTTTAAGTAAAACCGAAAGTCGAAATTAATTTCGGTTTTCGGTTCCGGAATCAGCATAACGCTTTTTATAAATTAAGTCTCAATCTCATAAATTTTTTCCAAACTTGACTGGTTTTAACTGTTTTCTTGAAAAACCACTGGCAGTAGTATTTTCAAATTAGCACAGAGTCCTTTTCTTTGTTGTCTCAAAATGTCATTGGAATTGCTTCAGTCGCTTTCCTTACATTGGTTCTCTCTTGCGACCAGTCGCAAATCAACATGAAATCGAGCTGTTAGTTTGTAGATATTAGAGAGAATGAAGTAAGCTTTAAACTGAACAACACCCCAGTAAACACAACCACGTGAGAAAAACATAAAAAAAGACGAGTACCAACGGTTGTATAGACGTTACGATGTCGCTGACTTCAACGTTACTTTCGACGTGTAAATATGACGTGTTTATAACGTCTAGTAAAACACGTTTTTTTTTACGTGATTTTACTACGTTGTTAAGACGTACTGATTTTCCGTAAACAAAACAACGTGAAAAAAACGTAAAACAAAAGAGTACCTACCAACCGTTGAATAGACGTTACGATGTCGCCGAAACAAACGTTACTTTTGACGTATAAAAATGACGTGTTACAAACGTCTGATAAAACACGTCTCTTTCAGGTGTTTTTACCAGGTTGAAAAGAGGTGTTAATTTTCTGAATTAAACGTCATTTTCAATGTCTCAACAAAACGTTCTGTAAACGTATTTTAAAGATATTATAAAATACGTCTTTTTTAGGTGATTTAAGGAAATAAGTATATTAAAAAAGAGTTGATTTTCATGACATATATTTATTATAAAACAAACAAAAAAAAATTGTTTTACAAAAGTTCAAATCTATTATAATGTATAAAGATAAATAGAAAATATGAAAATAATTACTAAAAACTATAATATCAACTATGTACTACTAATATTATAAACTATATAACTATAACTATAATAATTATTATTATAAAAAAAAAAAAATAATAATTATTATGCGGTAATTGTCCTAATTAAATTAAATAATTTTTTTCATGACTCGGATTGTGTGTTGCTCGACGTGTTGCAGTACAGTTGCGTCAAGATTTATAAGAAATAACTATAAGTAACTATTGCAAAAATAAAAAAATCCTTACTAGGTATATGATCGTTAATGATATAAAATGACACAATTTACCAGGATATGTTAAAGCTGGAGAAAATGCTGACATTGGCGATGCAGAAGACGTCGTCGGGGTACAACAAAAATCCTCTCCAAGGTTTACAGTCCGACGCCGCTTACCATCAAAAAGAGACTCATCACCAAAAATTTGCTTTCTTGAGAGACTTTCCACTGATGAGTTGTTTCCTCTGCAGCTTCCCCAATCTAATTGATGAGGTTGTTGGTCTTTTTATCGTCTGTGTCATAACCCTCTGCAAAGAAGCTCAAAAGTAAAAAAAATATATATTTAATTAGAAAAATCATAAATCTAATATCATATAATATGAATACACCTGTCTTAAAATGAATCTTAAAAACCTTGTAAGAAGGCCAGGTCTTACATGGAGTACCACTTTTGACGTCATAAAATCGGTACACTTGCGGAATAAATTTAAATTCTGGTTAGTAATATGCATAAAAAAAATTATATTTAGTTACTACGTTTAAATAAAATACTGTACTACTTACCTTTAAGACTTTTGGAAGCTACACAAATCTCAAAACTTGGTAAGGCAAACGAAAACGAAACGAACTGCACGATCTCAGACGAAAAATGAAAATAAACAAAATCTAACGAAGCAATGGCACAGATGGCACATCTGGAAAGAGTTCCTTGGTTTCGTTTCGTTCGGGGTGCAAGGCGCAATAAAAAGTGATGCCCGCTCGCCGAGTTCAATGTATTGGAAGCAGCATGTTTGTTTGCCGCCAAAACAAATTTGATAAGGCAGAAATTTTCATTGATAGTACCATTGACTAACTACTCTAGTTAGAGTATTGATATTCAATGATATTACTGATCTATAATACGTTTGGTTACTATTTATTTTCGACAATAAAATTACGCTCGCGTCGTCGGTTCCTCAACCTTTAGCCCCCTTCATAAACCAATATACGTTCTTCTCAAAATTCCAGCCCCTAAACGGTAAAACTTCTTAACGTATGTTTCAAATTGTCCCTTAATTATACCTGCTTTTAATTTCGTTTTTAAAAACTATTCATTCCCTGACCAACACTAAACTCTTCTCCGATCAAAGACACACTCAAACTTCGCGACACGACTCTCAAAAGAGATTCGTTGTTTTATTTTTAATCTTTTCGCTGGTCTTTTGACACCTTCACGTACTTCACAGCGTTTCACATTACCAGACAGTACCAATATTTATTAATTTCGTTGATTAAGAGTAATAATTAAAGATCTTAATTTTTGTTTTCAACTTTAACAAACACATTTAAATTAATATTTGTAAGTACCTATCTGCGTAAGTAAATATAGCTACCTACATTGAATTATTTCTTTGCCGTTGGATTAAAGAGCTTTTGTAATTTTTTATAACATTAACACCATGATAGAATAGGGAATGTCAATTTTATTTTTAAATTTTAATTTAATAATAATTATATGACTACTTTTAATCAGTTTTCCCAAAAACAATTTTTATTATAAATAACGACGCACGTTTCGCCAACAATGTTGGCATCATCAGGGTGATGAGTGAATCGGAAAACTGATTAAAAGTAGTTATCTACTACCAAAAGTGATCCAGACAATAATTGTTTTGTTTTTGAATAATTTTATATGAATTCTCAAAGAGCGATTGTTCATCTCTATTGCGAACTAGGCGGGCGAGATGATCCTAAAACATTTCAACCACGAAAAAACGTCAAACTTTCAAGGTTGTTTGGGTAAAATTCGGAGTGCCAAATGTTTACAAGAGCTAACTTAGTTGTTACCATGTTTCGTAAAAATTATGAAAGAAATGCTAGCCTTACTAAATATTTCTATTGTTTCTACTTATAAATTCTAAAACCATTCTATTTTATTTAAAATGTGATTCAAATAAAAAATTTACAAATGTTTTATAACCCGCAACAAACAATTTACAGTGGCTTCTAAACTTAGCGCAAAAACCGTCCATATGGAATCTGTAAAAGACGCCAATGGAATGCGTTCCTTTGTAGTACATAAATGTACTATATAATTATATGACTATATAAACACGTGAATTTATTGTGAAAATTTCAGGAGAAATTAATGTCAGAACTGAACGTCAAAAATTACTTATATTTTACCCACATTAATTCCTTTCTATGCTTTTATATTTGATTTTAATCGTAATTCAAATAAAAAATATAAATTAAATAGGATTATTATACATTATGTATTTTAAAATCATCATTTTTATCTTTGAAACCCCTTAGTGACTTATAATTGACCACAAAACGTTCTTTCTAGTCTTTATTTGCCTAGAAAAACACGTATACTTAACGTGAAAATTTCATGAAAAGTAAACGGCGCCAAAACACGCCTCGAATGCGTTTTTATTTGTAGTATAGATGACTAGAAAAACACGTGTATTTAATGTTAAAATTTAACGAGAAATAATAGTCAAAAATAATAATTTACACTTCACCGCCATTCGTTCTTATAATAAAAAAATACAGGAAGTAAATTGAAATACCCCCTTTTAAACCCAATAACCTATAGGGCTACACCATGATGATTTTTTATACCCTGCTGGAACTTTTTCACTCCTTAGGTATTTTAATTTTTTTATTTGATTAGAAAAACACGTGTACTTAATGTAAGAATTTCAGGAAAAATAAACGACGGCAAACACGCCTATATGACACTAGAAAAACAAGTGTATTTAATGTAAAAATTTCACGAGAAACCAACGTCAGAACTGCACGTGGAAAATAACTTATATTTTATCATCATTATGTATCTTTCGTTGATTAACAATATTGATTAAACGTCTTTATTGCGTCATATATAATATTTAAAAATAACGTAATTTTTTAACGTTGAATTGTCGTAATTTGTAGATACGTAGTCATTATTTTATTGTAAATCAACGTTGAATTTACGTTACGTAAAATACGTTGAAATAACGTTGAAGGTATTACCAAAATATAACGTGATATTTTTAACCATAAACGTGTTATCACGGCTTTTCCACGTTAAAACAACGTGCATGTGTTTACTGGGACGTCTTACTTCAACATGTTCAAAAACTCTTTTCATTAAAGTAGTTATTTTATTTATTTTAATTAAACGTTGTTATTGTTATACAATGTATTTACATGCGTTAGTTTAGAGCTGTATTGGGCTAATTACAAAATGATTTATTTACAAGTCTATAAACATTTAGTTTCATTTTGCAATAGAAAATTTGATTTTAAAACATTATAATATAATGTATTTGTATTATTGCGACAATATTTCAATATTTAAGTATATTTAAAAAATATAAACATTAAATATAATAATTTGGCCTCCCTTTCTTAAATTTTTCTTCACACAACTTGGAATCAGCCAGCTTCCATGGAAATATATTTATGAAGATTTCGCACATAAATTGAAATGGAAATGGAGTCTATAACTCTTTAGAAACAACTTCTATAAGGGTAAACTTTCCCTTTTTCATCAACAGCCTGTATACAGGCATACCTAAACTCTAAAAATAAGGGGCAAATCCTAAAGATATTGAAAAAATATTTCACGTGGAACCTTTTACAGTATTCAGATTTAATTCTCGATAAAGGAACGGAAAGCAGAAGAAGGTCCGATAACGGCAAAATTTCTAATTAATATAGAGTTTTAGTCTTAGTCATAAGAACGATCCCAGCAAATAAAAGCAAATCTTAATCTTTATATACAAAAACGATATTTCAAGTTCGCTGACTCCCCCTAAAAGAGATTTCCCGATCAGATATTCGTCCCCCTATAAACTCTGGTCCTACAGTTCGCAGCGGTAGAAACACAAAACACAATAATTCTTAAAGTGTGAAGTTTAATTATTTTCCTGTGAAGTGGTAACAACACAGCGCCAGTGTTGTGATAATGCGAATAAATGACGCAATTTTTCATAATTAACCGATAGTTAGTCAAGAGGTAAAATTGGACATGTACGTTTAATTAATTGCAGCATTACATGCGAAGCAGGTGCTTGTGAATTGCATTCTAAGCAAATCCAGGTGACAATACACGACTGTAATTACGAGAGTTGGTATGTTAATGACCGTCCGTGGGGAACAACCTTTAGATATTATTTAAAGCGGTTAGCGTTTGTCCCGTTCCATTACGAGGATTGCTTTTCGGGTTTTGTCCACCAGCGAGAAACCCTAGCAGTCATTTTTCACATTTCATTCGGGAAAAGCTGGCAGGGGAAGCGCGAGGAATCCAGACTTTGTTCCAGAATTTGTTTTTCTTATGTCTTGCTGTCAATTGTGAAGACAAGAAATCGTTAAATCGCTAAAGAGTTGAAAACAGTTTTCTTTCAAATCAAATTATGCCAAAATTTATTAGAGAACTTAAGTGACGATGAAAAGTAGAGTTATCACTGTTATACTTTGAATGAGTGATTATCTAGTGCAATTCATCATTTACTCTCATGGATCATGGATGTCCATTTTGGAGTAAACAAAAGTGAAGGCAAATTTACACTCATCACTTTGGATGCTTCTTCCAAAGTGAGAAATGTTAAATGAGCCTTGAGCAATTGAGAAGACAATATGACTAAACTGTATGTTTATATTATTAATAAACAAATATTTCTTTGAAAATTGATGTGCTTATGTAAAGCTCAGTTGGAATAACGTCTATGAAAACTTCTACTGTTATTTCATTTGATTTTCATATTACCACACCACTAAAAATGTACACAATCAAAATATACCTTCATAAACTTCCCAAAGTTGTAATTTTTTGAGTATTCGTTTAAATATAACTGCATGTCAATTTATTACATATTATATTGTTTAAATCGCTAGAAAATCCTAAAAATGCTCAAAGTAAAAGCATTCATTATTGTTACATTGATTTAAGGATAAAGCTTAAATTGTATTGTTTTATTCCAATAGTGTTGTATTGATTTTCAGATGAAGCTCGAACACATGTTTTACATTAACAAATAAATTCATGTAAACCGGCATATTTTATCACAACTTGCATTTAGCATCACATTTGTTTTCCATAAAAATGTATTTATAATCATAATTATTATTATTAAAGAAAAAATAATTTCTGGTTTACTCCAACTATACACTGGACCTAATTTTCTTCAACGCTAAAAATTATCTTTTGAAATATTAATGGGAAACGTCTTCCCAGTTATTAAGCGGTCAACGTGAACAACTATCCCCTAAACGATTGGAAAAGCCAACGATGACGTTTGGCAATGCGTAAAGTTGAATGGCCAACGTTATCCACGATCAATTTGGAAAAGCACTAATTCAACCGGATCATTCCTGCACAAATTTATGGGCAATTTTTCAGCGCAGTTTGAAAAGAATCCGCCTATTTATTGCCACAAATCGGTAGCATATGTTCAAAGGTTTATAAATTTCCGACAGGGAACAAAGACTATCGCAGCAAATCCTGTATCAAGTGTCTTACTTGAAAAATTGCACATTTCACATTGGAAATCTAATATTTTCGTTTGGATATAAATTCATAGGAATGGGTCACTCGTCACATTAATAATTAATGTTGAGCCGTGAAACCGTTATTATGTTTTGGTGGAATGTCATAAAATTATTTAAATTTTAAGTGATTTTATTATTCATCTTTAAAGGTGTTTATATTCTATTTGGAATAAATTGAAAACTGCCTAATTATAGAACATGGTTTATTAAAAAAATTAGTGGGGGATAGAACGAATACAATATTAATTAAATCGTTTGTGTATGCTAAATTTGCAAATTTATGCTAATGAGACCGTTAATATTTATACTGCTCTCACATATTCTGAATAAATACAAAGGGAACAACATTTACCTGCATTTTATAGAGACATATATCAAATTGAAAAGTGATAAAAAATTAATTACAATTTTTCTTTATTGGTTGAGTCGCAAGACAGGACATAAACGTGGTTCTGATCCCGACATATTTTTTAAATTTCATTATAGGCTAAAAAATGTGAGTTCCTATTTTACTATCTTGTCAATCTGTGCTTTATTATACATTAAATTTAATTAAATTGATCTCGTGCAATAAACTTTATTAATTTATTATGAACTAAACAATTCTAAGAACTATTTCAACAGCCAGAATACCTAGAGTTTAGTAGTTTATTTAAAATAGAGATTTTACATATGTCAAATACCGTTGTCCATTAAACAACGAACGTTAATCATAATGAAATTTTTATAATCAAATGGGCGAAATAAATTTGTACCTTGTAGCTTGTAGAATGCCATGATTCGATTTTATGACCATGCATATTAATTCTCTGCAGCATGCCAGCGACAGACACAGTCATGTTGTTCGTCTGATTGGTTTCTTGTCATACAAGACGTGTACCTACAATCATATTTAGTGGGCATTTAAAGTTTAAATTATGATTTTTGTAATAATGTTTACAACATTAAAAGTTTTTGTCCATTCAGTGAGTTTAGTTTTTTTTGCAAAACTGAAATTTTTATTTTGTTGTTTTTTGCTGAGAAACATTTGATTTGCAGTAATTGGGAAAGTTACTACTTTGATTGTACATACTTTGCTAATTACCAGTTTCAATATTAAAATTTGGCAAAAAGCGTAAATATACAGAGTGTATCAAAAGGAGCGCACTAACTGTTCAGAACTTTAAATAATTTAGACTGACCAATGAGAATTCTTTATTAAATTTTTGTGAAAAGGTGTTAATGAGCTCGTAGCGTTGTTTCGCATTGAAATTTTTGTTATAATTCCCAACAGGGACCCAAATAAATATCCGAAGAGTTCCCACCCCCCCGGGGGAGATCCATTCTCATGTGCCCAAAAAACACCGCCCCGAGCGTCACATCATGAAGCTAATATTCTGCATTTTTCTCGTAAACGGTAACCCCGACGAGAAAATGTTATAAAACTTATTATGTTCTTATTTAATGGAGAATATAATATAACTCCTATATTTATTTCAGAAAATAAAAAAAAAACTGCCAAATTTTATCACAAAAGTGACGTTTTCTTAAAAAGTAATAGTGGAAATAAAAAACTATGACACACTAAGTTAAAAAGAGGTTAAAAGGGGCTTTCACAAAAATAGTTTTTTGACCGCCCCCTTCAATTAATATTTTTGGGGGGGCTGCAGCCCCTGCAAGTCTAAAACTACATTAATTAACTATCCCCCTCACAATCAAAATTGAACGGTTTCGGCATTTTGCACAAAACTATGAAAATTCTTCAGAAAATGGAATTTTCCTTTTACTATACGTCAATACTCGATAATAATAATCGATAGTAAAAGAACTGGTAACAGAAAAATCATCAAAAGTCTTCTTTTTAAACTTGGTTGAATCAATTGATTTGAGGTTATAACCAAAAATATGCCAAAAAGCAGAGAAGTGCTTACTTGGTTAATCGAAATCTTAAAAGAACTAATTTTATCTATGTTTCCGACCTGAAAACTTGTAAAACCACAGGTAAACGACTATAGTTCAGCCAGTTTAAAGTGCGTGACAATTCAAAGTTTATTTCAACTGTAAGAGCATTATTGTGTTGGCATAGGTAATGTATAAATACGCCTATGTCAAATCATGAAAGAATTGATTTTGTTAACAATATTCACACAATAATAATATTTAATTGGAGTAATTATTATTTAATTGTGCGGGGCACTCTAAAAGTACAACGCATCGTTTAGTGCACCTAATTTCCTAAAGTGCAGTTATGGCAAAAAAATGTACATCATGACCTACTCCAAATATATTTTCAGATGAAGACACGTCCGAACGTGGTACGAAAAGGTTTCCTTTTTAGCTTGATACAACAATTACAACACATTGTTCCAAAAGATAATTGTATAAAGTGCATCAGAAATTGGAGACTACATTTTAACCTATTTAAGGAATATAAAGTTTTTGTTTGACTCGATTTTATCTTCAACGAATCAGATTTTTAAAAAATATATGTATTTGTTACAGACAAAGCACTAATTTAGACAAACTGCGTTTTGTCTGGACAAATCCCGAAATGTCCGCTGACTTTAGACAAAACTCGATCTGTCACAGAAGTTCGCGTTTTGTCCAGACAAGTTGCGTTATGTCAAACAATTTTTGAAACCTTTTTAATCTTTAGAATTCTTTGAGATTCCTCAAAAGTATTGAAACCTTGAACTCCAAGATTCATTACTACTCTTCAGGTCACTACAGGACTAGAATTGCACAACAATTGAGTTACAGTGTAAAATAAGTAATCTTTTCAATTTCACAATATATTTGTTTGTATATTGTAATAAAAGTATAGGTATAGTTAACACAATTTTGTTTCTACTTGACAATTCCAGCCCAAAGAACATGATAACAAAACCAATTTATAACAGATTTTAATAGAAAAAAAGGCAATTAACTTAGATTAAGTATTTCACTTGTCGACAAACGTGTAATAAAATAACTTTCAACACGCAGCTACATCAGTTAAGTATGCACGTAATTCACAGTGGCTGCACAATTCCAGGTCGTTAGATTCTGCATGAGCTTCTGTTTTATTTGGCTTATTCCACACCATGATTAAGCGCGTCTGCAGTTAAGCGTTCTTTTCCTAAATTTAAAAATCCTTTTAAAATAGCACAAATCAATAGTTGATATTTTACAGTGACACTGATATTCTTTGTACTAAAAGAAGATCTCAATATTTTCAGGCGTATTTTCCAGAGATGTATGCGGAAATTGAATACGCATCTGATAGCAATTTTTTCGTGAAGCTGTATGTATTATTTGTATCATTCGATTTAATCATTTTGTTAGAACACATTGAATGTAGTAGTAGTATGTATATTTATTACCTTTACAGGTTTATAAAGTATCCAATACATTTCCCATAACTCAAATAGAATAAAATATAATATAATACATAAAACTAAATAAATCAATAATTCAACACAATAACTAGCAGCTCTCATCCCTTCCCACTTATTGTCTCTTCCTCATCCATTCGATCCCTCTTCCGTCCTCATTCAAAATTTCTTCTCTTCTCTCATCTCTCCCTCTCAATTCTACGCATTCCTTCAACAAATGCTCTATCGTCTCATTTTTTTTTCTCCACACAACCTGCATACTCTATTATTATCCTCACTCCAATATTTATTCTCTCTCTCCTCATTTCCACATCTAAATCTTGCTATTATCACTCTCTCTTTTCTACTCTCTCTTCCTACGTACACTTGCTTTCAAAACTTTCGCGTACACCTTCAAAATCAAGTAACAAAGGTTTTACCAATATTTAGTTGTGTGAATGCCACATTTTGAATTTAGGTTATGATGACACTGACATACTGTCTTCTGCATACTATAAAAAAAGACACGTAATTAGGAATTTGTGTCCTGAGGGACCGATCCATTATATTAGTTTATACATAATAATTAAAGATAAAAACCAACGACGTTTACAAGACGTTTAATTCGGCAGTAATCCGTGTTTGTTGTAGAAGGTAAGGAAGATTTATTGTAGCTGTATCTGGTAAACAGAAAGAAGGTAACAGAAATTTAATTAAAACGAACACATCAAAATAAATACAAATATATTAGAAAAGGTTTTAATATTTTGTCATGGCCTCATTAGCCTCTAGCACCGCATTCAATCTTCTGAGCATAGATCCTATAAGGTTTCGCCAATCATTTTGGTCTTCGCTCAACTCTTCCCACGCATTTTGAATTAGTTCCCACAATTCTTCAGCATTTGCAATTCTAAAGTTCCTTTTATAATGTTTCTCGAAAATTAAACCCCAAACCTTTTCTATGGGATTACGACAGCAAGCTGTTACCTACGATCCTAAAAAGTTGGTCTCAAAAACTGCTTGTTTGGCCGTATTGAAAGAGTTTTACCTTAAATTATCCAAAAAAGCTCCGTCATGCACCGCGTTTGAAACTTTGGGTCTTCCCGATTATGGTCTTCTAGTCACCAACTCTTCTGGTTCCCACGTCTTCTTTACTCGTAGAATAGTGCCTTTACCAAGTCCATAATGAGTAGCAACCCTTCTTATGACCAACCTTCAACTTCTAATTTAGAAAGAATCAAAACTTTATTTTGCTCCGTCAGTCGAAGCATTATGACTTTTCAAAAGATCAAATGTCAGAGTTGATTAATTACAACCCTGATTTAATACAGCAAAACATAGGTGTACGCGAAAGTTTTGAAACCAAGTGTACTTTGGCATTTCTTCCGTTATTATTTTTTCATACTTCCCATTGTACCTAGACTCCCTAATTCTCGTTGTTTTTTCCTGCACTTGCACATCTCTATCTCTCTGCACTAATTCATCTGTCATTACTCTGCCTCTCTCTCGCATTCTTTCTCCGCGCCTGCATACCCGTTTCTTTCGAAATATGCCTCCCTCTCTTTCCATATCCCTTTTCCTATTTCTTTCCTTTTTTGTTTCAAACACTCTTGCAAAATTCTGCACTCTCCTCTCTCTATCACTCTCTCCTCAATTGTTATTGCTCTTTTTCCTGCTTCTATTCTTATTCCATCTCTCTTTGTTTCCTCCATCACTATATACTCCGGTGTCTCTCTCTCTCTACCCCTAGCACCCATTTCATATATTTTCCTTGCACCACTTCCAATCCTTCTTGCTCTCTCCATCCCCATATTTCCGCTCCATACATCATCACGATTTTCACCAAACTATCAAACATCATTACTCTCCTTTTAAAATCATGACCAAACTTTCTCTCTCCTATTCTCCATACAGCTCCTATTATCTTATTTGCTTTTTTCACTAACTCTCTCACATGTGCTGTTGCTGTGTTTCTTTCATTCATCACATAACCTAAATACTTAAATTCTTTCACTTCTTCAATTTTCTCTTTCTTCCATCTCCACTCATTTACTTTTCTCCTACCACCCCCTTTTCTGAACACCATCATCTTGGATATCTCTACATTCACCGTCAACTTTTTCCTCCTCATATATTTCTCTATGTTTCCTATCATTTCTTTTATACCTTTCTCCTCTCTCGCTAGCACCACGAAATCGTCCGCATATGCTAAAAACCACACTTTTTCTTTGGCCACCACAACCCCCCCTGCCTGCCCCTTCCTGAACATCTTCTCTATATCTCCAATAAAAGCTGCAAACAGGCTGGGGCTTAGTGGGCAACCTTGTCTTACTCCCTTATAAGTTTTGAAACATTCACTCACCCTTCCATCCACTCTCACTCTACTTATCGTCTCTTCATATGTCTCTTCTATTTTTATTACCAGATGCTCATTTATCCCTCTCTTTCTCAAGCATTCCCACAGTAAATCTCTTTCCACATTATCAAAAGCCGCCTTCAGGTCCACAAAGAATGCATATATCTTGGCACCCCTCTTTTTTATCTTATTTCCTTTTGTGTTTGTGAACAAATTATTAATAAGGTCAATCCGGGAATCGGTATTTTAAAATGTCAGCGTTTTGGGAAACCACGTGAAGATCATGATCGTCTTATGCTAATAAAGTTACAGTGTTCTGAAGATGTTACGGCCATTTTAAAGTCTTATAAAGTTAAGAATAACATCTACCTAAACCGTGATCTTACAGTCAGGCAACGTAACCTCTGCTACAACGTTCGTAAAGAGTTTCGAACTCG
This sequence comes from Diaperis boleti, assembly GCA_963583935.1. Lineage (NCBI taxonomy): Eukaryota > Metazoa > Arthropoda > Insecta > Coleoptera > Tenebrionidae > Diaperis > Diaperis boleti. The sequence goes on along the minus strand of OY757247.1, from coordinate 24,018,330 downwards.
TATAGCCAACGGTGAAGCTGATATATTACTGAAATATTATAAAGGCATTCCTAAAATTGAAAGAAAAAATGAAACAAAAAATGTAAATTAATCCAGCAACCAAACAGATCTATTATTAATTCAACAGATTTTACTATCACTATCCAAAATGTTAGGGGTCTGAACACTAAAGTAGACCAGTTTTATTTGAATATGCTTGCATCAGAAAGTGACATAATATTGCTGTCTGAAACTTGGCTCTGTAATGAAGTAATGTCAAGTGAATATTTTGATCAAAGTTATGAAATATATCGTTGTAATGGTGGTTATAGAGGTCGTTGTGTACTTATTGCTGTCAAATCCAATTATTGTCCAACAGCTCTAAATTTGTCCAGTCCAATTAATGAAATTGACTTAGTTGGCGTCAAATTGCATGTGAATGGAGTATGGGTTAATATAATCGCAGTTTACATACCTCCTGCTACATCAGCCGCTGTGTATGATATTTTTTTCGAGTATGTTGAACAAATGATCAATGTTGGAACAAGAACTATCATAGCTGGTGATTTTAGTATACCTGATTATAAACCATCAATGATCGATCTTTCAACTAAAGGAAGTGTACACTCCTTATCTGAATTCATGTACTACAACTTGCTGCATCAAACAAATCTTATCTCAAATAGGAATGGTAGATTCTTGGATCTGGTTCTGCGCTCCAGTGATGTTGAAACCACTGTCCAGCGTCACCAGTTTCCTTTAGTAGAAGAGGATATACATCATCCCACACTTCTAGTCACAGTCAGTATTACGCATGATCAGCAATTTCCGCCACTCACTTCCGAAATCCGCAAACAGTACTATAATTTCAGGAAAGGTGATTTATCAACGTTATATGCTACACTTAATTTAAAGTCTTGGGAGGAATTATATAACATTCAAGATGTTGACCAAGCATGTGATTTTTTCTATCAAGAACTAAAATATGTCATCGATTCTTTTGTTCCTGTTGTTCCTGTTAAATCTACTGTTTTTCCCAAGTGGTACTCATTGGAACTAATTTCAGCTATTAATAACAAAAATCGTTGCAGAAGACTATTTAAGAAGACCAAACTACAATACTATAGTGACGCTGCCAACCAGTTGCGGAAAGAGATTAAATATCAGATTAGAAGAGAGTATGACCTGTTTGTTAGGAATTCAGAAAATAACATAAGCAAAGATCCAAACAAACTCTGGTCGTTCATCGATTCAAAAAGCAGAAAACGAGAATTCCGTGTAAGATGCATCAGGATAATCGTGAATTAACGTTGCCCATTGAAATAGTTGACGCTTTTGCTTGTCACTTTAGCAGTACCTTTGTGTCTAACAACATAGTCGATAAAAGCTGTAACATCAACTGTTCTCTTCAACATGTTCATGACACTGATAGTGCGCCAGCTGACAACTGTTGCAACGCAAGTCCAGTCGTCTGTGATACATATGAGCCTAATTATTGTGAGACGAACAGTGATAATGTACGTGTTTTACATAAGTTCTCGGTGTCTGTAAGTGATGTGATTGAAGCTGCAAATAAGTTTAAGCCAAATCTTACTGCTGGTCCGGATAATATTCCAGCATTTCTTGTTAAGGATTGTTTACATAGTCTAAGTCAACCTCTTGTTTATATATACAACCTGATTATTAAGTATTTTACTTTTCCTAAACGTTGGAAAATCGCGAAAGTTTGTCCGGTTTTTAAATCTGGCAGCAAAATTGATATTACAAATTATCGTCCCATTGCTCTTATTTGTAATTTTGCCAAAATCTTTGAACGTATTTTGGCAAAAATTTTGTGTTATCATGTTCATTGTTAATGAACAGCACGGGTTTGTTAAGGGCAAATCAACTTGTACTAACTTACAGGAATTCGTACAATATATTTCTAATGCTTTGGATAAATGTCATCAAGTAGACGTAATTTATACGGATTTATCCAAAGCTTTTGATGTTGTCGATCATGATATTTTACTTCATAAACTTAGTAAGTTTGGTTTGTGTAATGATACTGTGTCTCTTTTGAAATCAATCCTTTGTGATCGATATCAGTATGTTGAGTGTAATGGACATCAGTCTACATTATATCCTACGAATAGCGGAGTCACTCAAGGTTCAAATCTGGGTCCAATTTTGTTCAATATTTTCATTAATGATGTGGTGAAAAATATTAATAGTGACACGTTTTTGTACGCAGATGATTTAAAAATTGTTAGACCTATTAGAGACTTAAATGACTGTATGTCACTTCAAGACAGTTTAAATAATTTTATTCAGTGGTGTAATGTAAATAAGTTAAATGTAAATGTAAAAAAATGTCACTCCATGAGTTTTAGTCGTAAATGTAAACAAATTAATTATAATTATTTTATAAAAGATGCAAAATTAGCGAAAAAATCTGAAACTCGATTAGATTCGTCTTTATCCTTTGTTCCACACATTAATTCAATTAGTAAGGATGCATTAAGTATGTTAGGATTTTTGATTAGAAACACTAGCTCATTTAAAAATTGTGAATGTTTAAAGCTCCTTTTTAACACTTTCATCAGAAGTAAGCTTGAATATTGTTGTTTAATTTGGTCCCCTTTCTATGATATTCATATTACGGCTTTAGAAAGAGTCCAGAGGAAATTTTGCAAGTACTTGCACTTTGTTAAACATGCGTTATCCTCCTCAAGGTTATTCTCAATCCGAATTACTTGCAGAATTTAACATGAATACTCTAAAGGACAGGCGAGAATACATAACAGTATTGTCATTATATAAAATCGTTAATGGTATTACTATGTCTCCTCTACTTTTGAATCAACTTGATTTCCATATTCCCAAATTCAATACTAGAAAAACATATGTTTTTCATTATAACACGCCTCATACAAATCAGCATCTTCATTCTCCACTAATCAATATGCGCAGTTGTTACAATAATCTTAGTGTCACTAATGGTAATATTGATATTTTTCATAATAGTATTAGAGAATATAAACTACTATGTAAATCATGTATTTTGTATTTGTAAACTGTTCCTCCTAATGTTAATTGTGAACTGTACTGATACTGTGATATTTTGTATATCTGTATAATATGTATTTTATTTTGGATCCAAAACTGGACCTTGGTCTGCTGGATCAAATACATTTATTTATTTATTTATTATGCTGTATTTAGGAGAGTGATCCCCCTATAATAATTACTGACTGTATCCTTTTCTCCTTTCTTATATATAGGGCATATTATCCCCTCCTTCCACTCTTCGGGAAGTCCCTCTCCCTTCCACACTCCATTCATTATCTCTAACAACCTGTCAACTTCCCTTTCCGTTCTATATATCCACGCTTCAGTCTGTATACCATCCCTCCCCCGTGTCTTTTTCCTTTTCAGTTTTCTTAGTTGTTGCTCTAGTTCTTCTCTTGTTATCTCTTCTATTTTTTTCCACTCTTTGTTGTCTCTTTTCCTTTTCTTGTCTGTTTTTGTCCCCCCCCACCGGCTCACTGAAGTACTCTCTCCATTCCTCCATAGTAATTCCATCACTCACTCTCTCTCTCTTTTTCTTTCTTTCCTTATTTATGTATCTCCATACCTCTTCTTCCGTCTTTATACCCTCCATCTTTAGCTCTTCTTCCATCCGTTTCTTTTGCTTCTTCTCTTTGCATACTAAATTGTACCTCTTGCGTGCTCTCTAGTACTCTTCCTTGGTTGCTTTTCCTTTTTTCCAATTTCTTAGTTTCCTTCTTGCTTCCTGCTTCCTTTCCCTGCATTCTTTATCCCACCACTCGTTCTTCCACAGCCCCATCTTCTCTCTTATCTCTATTTCTTTTTTTTCTGTTGCGTTTCTTATATTATCGCTCAGTTCCCCCACCTTTTCGCCTCCCTAAGTCTTGCTCTATAATTTTCTTTTATTCTTTCGTCCAAATATTCTTCACAATTTTTCTTCTAAACTCATTCCTCTATCTTTCCCTCTTCCTTTTGTCTTCGCTTCTAAACGCATATGGTCCGACTCCATTCTTTCTCCCACCTTGAATTTTTCTATTTTATCCCATGCTGCTTCATTTACCATAACATAGTCAATAACTCTCTCCCCTCTTGATCCAATATACGTGTACTCCCGTTTCTCATCTCCTGTGCAGTTACCATTAAGTATGTCCCACCCTCTTTCTTCTACTAAGCTAATCAGTACTCTCCCTTCTGCGTTTTCTGTTCCATCTTTTGTTGATCTTCCTTCTATTGTTTGTTGTTCCTCTTCTATCCGTCTTCCTTTTCCCTCCCTCTTGTATTAAAATTCCCTCCAATCACCAAAGTTCCTTCTTCTTGCTCTTTTACTCGCTCTTCTATTATTCTCTTCGTTTCCTTCATACTTCTGCTGTACACTGTTACAAGTCTCCATTTTCTCTGTTTACTTTTCACCGTTCTTCCCATAATCCCTCTTTCTTATTTTGCTTCAGTTACATTCACCCCCATTATTATCCCACCTTTTTAGCTCTCCCTTTCTTGCTGTCCCTCGTTGCATATTGACATTTCCACTTAAACTCTTTCGGCATTCTGTTTTCCATTTCCACTACGTCAAATTCTTTCAAATACTCCCAAAATTCATTCTCTTTGTTTTTAATTCCCGCTACGTTCCAGAATACTATTCTTATTTGCTCCTTTTCTCCTTTATTCCTCTCCGTATTCGTTTTCCCTTTTCTGCCCTGTCGTTTTTTTCTTGTGATCTTATTTAAAAATTTTCTGTATCTAACTCCCCCTTTTCTTCGTCCCACCTAAGCGCCTTTTTCCTTCTATCCATATCTTTTTATAACCCACTTTCACCCGTTGTCCTTTTTGTCGCTCTTCTTTGGCTATTGCTCTTAATTCCTTCTGTATATCTCTTTCCTTCTTTGTCAGATCATCTTCTTTGTATACTCTCTTTCCTTTTTTTTTCTTAGTTTCTTTTATTTTCCATAACTTTCCTCTTTTCCCCCCAGCTCCCAAGTTCCGCCACAATAATTTTTCCTCCATTTATTTTATACATCTCTCTCACAGTCACTTCTACCTCTAATTCCACCTTCATCAATTTTTCCAGTTTCTTCTCGCTCTCGCATTCCTCTTTGTCCAATCGCGTTACTACAATATTCTTTTTTTTCACTCTTTTTTCCTGCTCGTCCATTTTCTCCTCCAATTTTTTCATTTTTCTTTTAGTTCCATATTTTCTCTTTCCCATTTTTCTTCCTGTTCCAGTTCCCGGCTCATTTTCCGATTCTCTTCCTTTATCTCCCCTACATCTTCCATAGTTTTTTTCAGGATCTCTTTCATTTCCTCATCCATTGCCTTTTTAACCGGTAATCTTTGAAACTTCTTACTTTTCCTAAAGGGGTTAATCCTCTCTTCTGATTCTAATAATCTTCTTTTCTCTCGCTCACACTACCACTTTTTTTCATTCTATTTCTTTTTCACTTTTTCACGCTTTGTTATCCGCTTATCTTTTCGAACGCCGCAAAACACGTCCGCTCGACTCAACTGCTCGAATCGGAATCGAACACATTGAATGTTTTCATTTAGATGACAGGAAAACTTTTTCTACAGGATGTTTTTGAAATGCATGTCAATAAAAAATCTAGACCATCTAGAGGTTCAATAAAACCCAATAGTCCATTTTTTTCATCTCTAAAACGATGGAGAAAAATTAGCCATTTCCACACATAGTCCACGCCACTGTCGATTGCATTTTCAAGGGGGATACAATAATTACATTTTTGCAGTTGAATCCTGGCAACATAAAGTGACAATCAAAAGTTAATTGTCAATTAAACATTGACAAGTGTAATGACAAAATTAATTTTATTTCATAGTTATTGTTAATAATTATAAACACATTATTCGAAGCACAAAAATTTATTGTATTTTAACGTGCAAAAAATGATTAAAAAACAATGAAAATAAACAAATAAACAAAAACCAGAAAACTACAATAGATGGTCAAAATGCCGCTAAACGTTTCTCAGCACCCCGAAGCAACGACTGTTGCGTTCTGGCAATTACATTTGGGTTTCTTCTAATTCCTTCGGCAGTATCTTGAACGCGGTTTCTTAAATCTTCAACGGTATTTACAGGTATTGCATAAATTAATTGTCTCATGGGAACCCACAAAAAAAAACACTATCCTTCCTATTGTTACGGGGGCGGCGGTTACCCTTGGAGGTACCGGGACCGAAGTACACCACCGATGTCGAAGAGGGTTTGGTAAGACTGGAACTCGCACCTGGTGATGCCTTCTCGAAGATGTTATTCACAGGCCAGTAGGGGAATTGGGTCGTTCGTCTTCTTAATCTCTCATTATCTTTTAGTTATCTTTTCTTAAAAGAAAAGTCTAATTTTTTTGTTGAAACGTTTTTTATTCACATACCTCTTTCGAAGGCTGAATAGAACTGCCTCACAATCGGAAATAGACACATATTTATACCTGCGACCGGAAAAAACCAGATCGCAGGTGGTGTCCTGCTTCCTGATTGGCTGCAGCCTATTCACCCCAAAATCTAACATTAATTATACTTAAATCTAATTAAAACTATACTTAATCTATAGCGCGAGCACTTAACCATTAATCTAAACTAATCTAACCTAACCACTAGCGACCGCATGCGTGGAAACAGCGAAATCGCGAGAGCGTGCGCGGTGGACGTGACGGAGTGGGAGACAGTATAAAGTTAAACTCTCGGCGGCTGGCGCCATTTCCACTACGTCTACCGTCCTGAACACACGCTCGCTTCCTGTTGCAATTTTCATGTTATGTCGCAACAGGACGCGTGGTGTTTTATATTAATCTATTCTAAACTTAAAATTAACACTATCACTACACTAAACTACAGCAGACAGCACAAGGATCACGGTTCGCCTCGTACTCTCGAAGTGAACACACGTCTCAATCGTGCTCATGCGAACAAATTCTCCAAGTGCGTTTTTCCGGTTCCCAGGTGGTGCCACACCTGCCGAACAGTGAATCCACCCACAGTTCCAAAGAGCACTGCACTTCCCCTGTGATTGTTGGACGCTTTTAACTGCCAGCGAAAATGGATGTGCAATCACCACCATCACCCATGCTCAGTCCCGAAGAGCAAGAACTCCTCAACATCCAAATCGAAGGGATGGCCCGAGGACTCGAGGGCAGAACGGACAAACGCTTCGACCAGATGGCAGAAGCGTACATCGCCCTGGCAGCCAGAATGACGAAGATGGAAGAGGCGCTGACAAAGGCACTGTCAGCGATCGCCATGACGTCAACGTCATCGTCGACTTCAAGCGACGTCCAGCCCGCCAAGAGGGCAAAGAGAGCCGCCGACAGCCCCCTCTGCCCAGCCCCCGAAAGGTGGCAAGAAGAAGGGGGTAAGAAGGAGACCCGCTCCCAGGAGCAAATGGTCTCCTTCAGAGACGTCGCTGCCGCCCCCAGATCCGCCCCAGGCGCCGCCCCCGCCCCACCCAAAAAGGCTGAACCCCTGAGCGAGGTATCTACCTCATCCCTCAGGGAGGCAGCAGCCACCGCCCCCAACCAAAGCGCCGCCCCCGGCGAGAAAAACCCAGGGAGCAACGCTGCTACTCCTAGCGGCAGCAGCATCTCCACCCCCGACGACGCCAACCCCGATGCCGCCCCCGACGATGATTCTGACATGGATACATCAGAAACAAAAGCTGACCACCCCGAGACTGCCGCCACAGCTACCGCCGCCACCACGCCCCTGAGGAAGGGACGAATCCCTCCCATCAACGTAGTGGACTCCCGACACTGGACCAGGATTGACGCAGAAATGCGATCAAAGAGTATCAACCACCATCGGGTCACTGCGACCGCAGATGGTGGCATTCGGATTTACGCCTGTACTGCTGATGATTTCAGGAAACTCATCAGCCTCCTAAGGACTCGCAACGTGGAACATAACAGTTACACGTTTCCAGAAGACAAAAATGAGAGGGTGGTCATCCGAGGAGTCCCCACGGGAATCACCGCCCAAGAGGTCTACGACGACCTAATGGCCCAAGGAATCAGGGTCATCAAGACAAGCAGGATGCATCGGCGAGAACAGCGGCTGCCACTCGTGCTGGTAGACTAGAACAAGACCAGAAGGAAGCCATCCAGAAAGTCCGACACGTGTGCAACGTGTCGGTGAAAATGGAGGAACCCCGGAAGAAGAAGGGAGTCAACCAATGCCATCGCTGCCACTCGCCTGTTTGCATGTTACAACCGCCCCCAGCCGACCTTCAGACTTCTCGAAGACGATCTGCGGAAACTGATGGATGGTGACATTCCAACCATCGCAGCAGGCGACTTCAATGCCAAGCACCTGGATTGGCGCAGCCGATCGACGAACGCCAATGGGCGGACTCTCGACGCCTTCCTCACAAGACACGCCGAGATGGTAGTTATGGCCCCGGACGAGCCGACCTACCATAACTACCAAACAGGAGTCTCCGACACTCTTGACATCGCCATCGTCAAGAACGTTGCCCACCAGATTAAGCTCTCGGTGGCCGCAGAACTCAGCTCGGATCACAGCCCCGTCTTGATGCACATCGGGACGGAAGCCAACGACCCAGTTGAGAGGCACACCAGGAGGGTGAATTGGACAGAATTCGCCGCCCACTGTGAAGTCAACTTCGGAGATTTTTCACAAACCTTGGATGCCGAAGAAATCGACGCCGCAATCGAAGTCTTCGAGAACAAGATCAACAACGCGCTGACGGAAGCGAGCGAAGAACTTACGCAGATGCCATCCCAACGGCGCACGATTCCGTATCGAATCGTGAATCTGATTCGTGAGAAAAACCGAGCGAGAAGAAGAGCTCGGCGCAGCGGCCTTGCTGCAGACAGAACTGCAGCAAACAGACTTCAATGGGAAGTCAGACTAGCACTCCGAGAGTTCAGAGACAAACGTTGGACAGAGAAGCTAGAGTCACTATCCACAGAGGATAACTCCATCTGGAAGATGGCCAGGGCCCTTCGCAACGACCGCAAACCCCTCCCCCCGACCCACGGAAGCAACGGCGTCGTCTTCACGGACGAAGACAAAGCCGAAACTTTCGCTGACAGTCTGGAACTGCAATGCAGAGTCAATCTCCAGAACGCTGACTTCGACCATCTTGAAGAAGTGGAAGAACAAGTCCGGCAAATCATCGATGAAGTCCCTGAAGCAGAGATCCCTCCCACAAATCCAATCGAAATCCGACACATCCTCCAACATCTGAAGCCGAAGAAAGCCCCAGGACAGGACAACATCAGCAACAGGACGCTCAAAGAACTGCCAGACGGCGCCGTCGACGCCGTGGTTTGTATTTGCAATGCAATTCTCAAACACAGATACTTTCCAGATAGATGGAAACGCGCGACGGTGATTTTCATTCCGAAGCCCGGGAAGGATCCAAAATTCCCACAGAACCACAGGCCAATCAGCCTGCTCTCAGCAGCGGGGAAAGTGGCGGAAAGAGTCATACAGAAGAGACTCACCCACTGCATCAAGATGACCAACACCCTCCCAGACGAACAATTTGGATTCCGTCCGAAACACTCCACCACCGACCAACTCCTCCGAGTCGTAGAATACGCCGCCACCGGGATCGAGCGAAAGCAAGTGACCGGTGCTGTTTTTCTCGACGTAGCCAAGGCCTTCGACACAGTCTGGCACGATGGACTTGTTTTCAAGCTCCACTCGTGCGGCGTGCCTCTGAAAATGGTTCAACTAATTAATTCCTTTTTGCGAAACAGGTCCTTCTGTGCCCGCATCGGAAATGCCCTGTCCCGTCCACACGACATAGAAGCGGGCGTCCCCCAGGGATCTGTCCTCTCTCCAACCCTGTACGCGGCCTTCACCGCGGACATCCCAAAGACCGCAAACACCACGCTCGCCATCTACGCAGACGACACAGCAATCCTCACCAGATCAAGACAGCCTTGGCTGGCGACCCACTACCTGCAGGAAACCATCGACAAGCTCGAAGACTGGTGTCAGAAATGGATGATCGACGTCAACCCCGAGAAGACGCGCCGACTCGTCCAACCAGAGGGAGAAATTGAGATGTTCGACCGGGTCATCCCCTGGGTCAACCAGGCAAAATACCTAGGTGTCATCATCGACAAAAAGCTCGACTTCCGCCAACACCTCGAATACTCGCTGAGTAAGGGGAAAATGGCAGTAGGCAAGCTCTCCTCGCTGGTCTGCAGGCGCAGTAAGATGTCGGTAAAGAACAAATTGTTAATTTACAGCACAATCGTTCGTCCGACTCTAACATATGCTTCGGCGGCTTGGGCACACGCCCCCTCGAAGACAGATATGAGTAAGTTGCAGGTCCTCCAGAACAAATTCCTCCGCCAAGCTTTCGACGCTCCATGGTTCGTCAGAAACGAACAACTCCACCGAGAGGCTGGGCTCCCGCTGCTGAAGGAGTTCCTCCGTCATCGCCGTTCGGACCATCAAAAAGGCTGAAGAACACCCAAATCCACTGGTCAGACAGGCTGTCGACTACGACGAGAGTGGACCATCGAGAAGAAAGCGGCCCAGAATGGCGCTGCTAGAAGGGTGACAGCTTCACTGACCCTTCCATTCGCGACACCCTTCAGGTACTAACCTCTCTTACAGGAACCAGGATTAGGTAAAACCCCTTTCTTCTTTCATTTATGTGTTTTTTCATTATTCGATGTCCCAAAAAAGGAATCCGGCGATCTCGTTATGTCGGCACCCATTGCCTTCATTCGAGACGCCAGTCCGAAAACAGCAAAACTGTCAAACGAGTTCTGGGCGCTGACTGGGGAAGTCACCCTACCGGTGGCGTCAACAGTTGGCAAACGGGGCCTATCACTTCTGCCGCCAGTAACATCATTGCTGGCCGGCGAAAAAGATAGAGGTTAAGGGGTCACATGACCTAAAACCTCAGACAAACAGCGCAATGCAATGCACTAAACTACGAAAAATCTGGCCGCGAAACACCGTCCTACAACACTATCCATCTCTCCGGGAAATTTTGATCAAGCCAGGTCGGCACCTCGCGAGCGTGATGAGAAGGGGCTCCACCATGAAGATACCACAAATCACGCCGAGTAATCAAATGTACATCTTCTAATCAGTTTCCTGGCTCCTCATTTAAAAAACTCAAATACGTCGCGCCAGTTAAACGGGGGGGCAAAATGTATAGACCTATCAAATTGTTGCCAACCATCCCATAAACGTTGCCTCGTCGGTTTATAAGATTTTATCAACAAAACGAGGATCTTCTTCCTTTCTTTGTAGTAAAAACTCACAAAATCTTATTCTTCGAGGGAGGACCTCAGGTTTCAATGGCTGCACTTTTTGGATCTGGTTGAGGTGGAGGCCCTGTTCATTTAATGTTTGCCACATGACAAACGGCGAATCACACACACGATAAAACAACCTTCTTCTGGTTCCTCTTCAACGAGCTCTGGCTCAGCGTCCAAAATCTTACGTTCCACATTCCGAGCATTTCCTAAGGCTCTTGCATACAACAAGACCATGTCGGTCATCTCAGCATTTGTATAGCTTCCATGTAGAACAATAATAATTATGACGGCAAACTGTGACACTTCAAAAAACCAAATTTACCTGTTACTATTGTTGCTAAGCGAAGGAGAGGACAGTTTTAATCACCTTTAGCGCAGTAGCGAACGGTAGATTTTGACCAAATTTTTAATTAAAAAATTTAAATATATCTAAGTCGAACTCCACAAACTTTAATCAGCGTAAAATTACAAATGGAACATGTTTCGGCAGAACACTTCTGCCATTATCAGCCCTTAAAGAATATAAATTTTTTTTAATGATTGTTATCTCAAAAACGAAAAGACTTTTATGACAAAAAAATTTTGCCATCGACTTCCTCTCATCGTGACCAATTACAGATTTTATTTTTGACATGCATTTCAAAAACACCCTGTATATTTCATGTACGATGTGTTACTTTGTTCTATAATTTGGACTTGGATCAGTAATCGAGGAGAAGAAGAATTGTATAACCAATTACATTCAAAACCACGTCAAGATAATTATCTAATAATGATAATTGATATTAGTAACATTAAATTCCACAAAAATCAGCAAATATTTGAGTTAAAATTTAAATATATCTATTGCTTGATTAATTGTGAGTTTTTAGCATAGTCTTGGAATATACTGTTTAACTACCACGTAGCCTTTATAAAACCAATATAAAATTGAGTGACAATTTTTGAAGATACCTACAATACATAATAGGATAATAAGTCTTGGTTTAACAACAATATTTTCGTTTTTGCAATAAAAGCAAGTAAGGCCAATTTGTGTTCTTTTACACTTCATTTCGAACAAACAATGCTTACACTGTAGCTATTGACACATTCATGACATCTACAATTAGGCGGAACCGGTACAGTACAATACCAGTATTCAAAAAATACGCGTGGATTTCATTAGAATAGCGTACTACCGGAGTACCACCCGGCGGTTTTCACTGCACAGAAACGAAATAATTTCCGTGTATAATTTCCATCGTGTTTAACATCGTAGAACGTTCTTGGGCTTTATAATAATTATACGTTTTAGGGTTCAACAACATAATATATGTGTTGATGATGACTTGGCATAAAAGGAAGATTTGGTAGCTAAATTTCCTTAACCGGAACGAGTTGCTCTAGTTTTAGTCGCATTTTGAACCGATTGCTTGATTAATTGTGAGTTTTTAGCATAGTCTTGGAATATACTGTTTAACTACCACGTAGCCTTTATAAAACCAATATAAAATTTCTTATAAAAAGTCTAATTTGGAGACAGATGGGCGTTACCCCTCTTACACCTCTCCCCTTCCGTCCTTACCGATGTTTGACGACTAGACCTTGTACAGAAAAAACTGCTACAATATTGTTTCTATAGATTTTTTGCTCCCACTGATGGTTTTCGAAATAATCGCCGCAAAAAAAAAAAACAGAGGTGGACTAATTTTTGCCTTCCCGATGAAAACTACATAATATCTTTTTCCAACGTCATTTATGAGCGATGGGTGGGAAGTAGGCAAAAATTTCCTGATACCAATTTTATACAGTATTTAATGAAGAATATAATCAGCCCTATATCATTTTCTCGTCGGAGTTACCGTTTAGAAGAAAAATAGGGAAAAGCTTCATGGGGTCACATTTGGGGGCGCTTTATAAATTATTTCTTCTATTCGTCGTTTTTTCGTCTAATTTGCTTGGACTAATCTGTAGCTTTAGAAATAGAAAATTACTAATTACCTAATGTTTGAAATAGTATATTGTACAACAAAAACGGATATTTGAAACGGGTCATGACAGTTGAGACTTACTTACGCGAGTTTGAAATATCCGTCAGCACGTGTTGTACACTATACTTTTCCTTCGATGACTACTCAAAAGAGTAGTATAATCCAAATTAAATATTCGATTAGGCTTGTTGGTCGACGCAAAGCTTTGTTCATAGAGTTTGCCTCTATTGGTTTCATGCAAGAAAATCCGATGAACCATTCCTTGCCTGGTATACCATTTTTAAATTTTGTTCATTGCGACCTAAGCGCCGACCAATACAAGAATTTCCTTTCGTATTAAGCCATTTGTTTGCTTACAATTTTAATGTAATTTGCCAACTGTTCTTCAGCTTCTTTATCAAGGTCAAGTGTGGGTCCTGCTCTTGAAATTTCTGTACGGAGACGGTTCTTCCATCCTTTGATTCGTAAAACTAGGGTCGATCTAGGTATGTGGTAGGTATCTCATGGTTTCTTTGTAGAGATTATGACCCTCTGACAAGCCTCAATTGCATTGAGTATATTTGGTATTGCTTGCAGCTTGTGTCTTTGACATTTTGCTTCAACGTGAACTTCTGAAAATTCAAGTGAGGGGAACATAAGGTTATGTTATGATTGTGTATTGTGTCAGAAATAAACTTACCGTCAAACACTTTGTGACGCTTGTTCTGGTCGGGTTGCCAAATCGTTTATATAACATTCCCGAGAGAAATACCGTGCGATCATTTAAATCATAAATTAGAGTAGGCTGTGAAATTTAAATTAGGTTGGCACTACTAACTGTTAACAATTTTGTTTAATATTTACATGCATTTGCGATCGAGCCGTCAGGCGTTTATATTCGCAGGGAGCGGGAATAGTGCACATTAGATGTGCATCTATTCCAAATCCGCCGATCGAACGGGGTTGCAGTTTTGTTGAAACCCTGTTTCACAGGTGTCGCACCACCTGAAAACCGTGAAAAAGCACTTTGGAAATTCTCTAAAGTCACTTTGACGACACCTTTGACAGTCAAATATTAAACCAAATTATCAACACCAGTGCCAACCTAATTTAAATTTCACAGCCTACTCTAATTTATAATTTAAATGATCGCACGGTAGTATACGAGCAGTAAGTCGATAAAGATAGCCAATAAAATGTCTTCCTTAATTGATTCAGAGGCAATTCTCAATAGATTTGGGGTTCGAATATTTTGCAAACTTGACTCAATTTGTCTTACTACTTTATAATTATTGTTTTGGCAGTACTTAAATGACACTGACAACTAAACTGTCATTTATTATTGCTATTCTTGTTTCATATAATTTTGGTAATTCCTACGTTAAAAGATGTAAAACGTGTAGCTTTACTAGTTTAAAAACTCCATTCGGGCATCAAAAAAACTGAATAATTTACAGAAGATCAAAATTAAAGCAGGTAGGATTAAGAGAAGAAGATCTTGTGTAATAGTCTAATAAAATATTTTTTTGCCTTTTATAAGATTCTTTCCATCAGGTACGGTTTATACCAAGGGTTCTCACAATGACACGTGTTCGTTCCTGGATAATTCCTGAACGCTATTGTGGAAAACCTCTTCTTCCTTAACGGTAACTAACAAATTACCATTGGAACAAGCATGAGTTATATAATAACGAATGTAGTATCTCTACAGCTGGAGTTAGTGAACATCAGCTCATGAAAATTACGAGTCGTAAGAGCACAACTTTGCTAAAACCTTATCCTTTAAAGTGGACTAGGACAATAATACAAAATTGTACATTGTATGCAGTTAATAACAATTCTCGAAGTTTAACCAAAATCGCATCTCACGTTTGAAAGCTATTTCAAAATTGAGACAAAACCTGACGTAGAACCAACAGGAGAGTGCCCACACCAGCGTGCCAGAATTTCGATACAATCAATTTTATTGATCCAATTCGTGGTCTTTTTACACCTACCTCCTCTCATGGTGCCTAGAGGAAAAATGAATCACAAATGAAGGAATAAGTATTATAAATATGTTGCAGCTTAAGATAATATAAAGTTGTCGTTTGCAATATTAAATTTAATAGTACTGACATGAAACGCACCAATGTAATAATAGTCACAATATCACTGACTTATGTAAACAGAATTCGAACAAAACAGGTAGGTATTATTTAGAAAGGCATTTATTCCAGAGTGTATGCTGTTTTCATTTTAATGCCTTTTAATGAAGCTTACTATAAAGTATTTGAATGTAAAAAGCAATACCATAAAGGCCTAATGGACATCGTATGTCATATCATTAAGGAAACCGACGACAAATAATATCTTCAATTTACGAGCTAGCATGTGGTTTCTAAAAGTGAACATGACTTGGTTTCTGTACACTCAGATTTGTATTCAAAATAGAATAAAATAAAACTCAGTGTAAAGCCAATAAAAGACGGACTCCTGTGGCTCTTTTTCCTCATCACGTTCCCAGACGAACGCAACGTGAAGTCTCGGCTCGGAGAAAAGAGTGTCTTGAACAGCAACTATTAAATCTGCCAGCTAATTTGAGACATATTTAGCCGCAAAGAGACTTTAAATAAATCTACTGATTATGTAGGTTTAATTATTCTACCGAGAACTGCAGAGTGTGCGGACTAGTCTGGTCAGAGAAAAAAAGTGCATGTGTAAACAACAGGAAACAGGACTGGGGACTGGGGGTCGGACGGGAAAATAAACACTAATCTACATTAAATTATTATTTTCCTACGACCTACATGTAAAATTAAAATTTAAATATATTCAAGTCGAACTCAACAAACTTTAATAAACGTAAAATCACGCTAATCTTTGCTACCGAAAACTATATTGCAACCGACAGCTAATGTTAAAGAAGAACTTTTTGTATAGTGATTGTGAACTGAAACTGGTGATAATGGTGATAAATATAAAGGAAAGAAGCTTAATTTTTATTTTTTAGTCATTGTAAAATTACGAACGTACCAGAGGAGCTGCTGCACACCGTTGAATATTGTGAGATCGGCTGCAAAAGTCAGTCTCACTTACAGTATGGAAGAATTAAAATGATTTGTACTTTAACATTGAAATTATTAAGTGGGTTTTTATCAAATGATGCAACGAATGTGAGTTTTGAGATTTTAGAATGTTTACATTATTAATTAATTAAATTATGTTATTATTTATTAGTTAATTAAATGTTGTTAATGATTACAATAAAATATGTGGTTTTCCTTTTTCTTTTGAATGGAAAAGCATAGTGTACAACACGTGCAAAAAGATATTTCAAACTCGTGTGACTAAGCTACTCGATACGCTCGTCGCTGTCACAACTTGTTTGAAATATCCGTTTTTCAGCACTTGTACAATATACTATTTTCTGTTCGCCATGGTTAAATGTATCTATCTTGTATACTATACCATCATTACAATTTAAATATATTCAAGTCAAACATTTAAAAATATTTAATTATAATTAGAATTATTAACACCCAAAACATGTTTGTATTGCAATTTACGGTTATTAAAGTTTGTGGAGTTTGACTTGAATTTATTAAGTTTTAATTTAAATTTACTCTACTTTGATTTATCGACATTCTTCCCGTTTATAGCATCATTGTTTAACATATTAAGTATGTGTGAAGATAATGGTAGAATTTATTATTTATAATATTTAGAATATTTATTGTTATTTTAGGTTACTGTGGCATTTAAAAAGGGTGCTCTGCCTCATCCACACATCTGTAAGCATTTACGTGACAACGATTATAAGTGGTGGAAGGAAAGAAAATTGTACAACTTCTTTAACCATTCAAAGTGGCAGTTTGGCTGGATTTTTGCATTTTCTGAGGACGTTTCTATAGACTTCTTTCTTCGTTTTGTCTTTAATTCTGCTTTTTGTGGTAATATTTCTTTTACATATCTACCTACCAAAAGCAAATTTCGTAGAATGTGGTGATTATTAACTTTATCTAATACAAAATGACAATAAGAGTTAACAGAAACTTGTATAATGCCTCAAAGTAATACGACACGCGTAGTTATTGAAAATATTGATATGCAAGGCAATTCCTAGGCCCCTGTCCATCAAGTGTGAACTAAGCAATATTCTGGACGCGACGTCCAAATTTTCAACGAAGACTCGATTAAACTTACTCTGATTCGTCCACTAGAAAACTCGTCGTCAGATGAGGCACTACGATAACGAGATAACCACATTCGCAAGTCGGTATTTTGTAGAATGGACAATTTCATCGTCATATAACTCCGCAATGGATTGAGTAGCCTGCTGAGAATTATATTTGTCTTGTCGATCATTACACAGGTCGACAAAAAAATATTTTTTCTTTGGGTTTCTGTTTTAATGCATAAATTCTGATTCTATTCATAAAATAAAAAAAATATATCCATTTTAGACTTAGAAGTTTGCTTTTATGAGTTTTACGTCGATAAGTAAGTTTTGAAGATTTTAATTGATTTTATGAGCAACAAGTAGCAGCACATTGAAACAAAATTACGGCAAGTTGCATATCATTTGCGTGGTGCGCACTAATGAGTCTTTACTTGTCTATCAATTAAGTGTCATCAAATCAAAAGATGGTCTCAACACAATGGAATAATGATGCTGATTCGTTCTGTTTTATTTGTGGTGAATTCATCAAAGCAAGGAGTACAAAATTTTCTTTGGTAACAAATTTAAAGCTTGTGAAGCTTATGAAGCCTATTTTAACTTACTAATTCGGAATCAAGATTAAAAATGCACACTTGAATAGTAACTGAATGTTATTATACGGAAGAATAATCAGAATTAACTTTTCTCAATTAACAATAAATTCCAAATATTTGCAAATATAAAAAAATTACAAAAAAACTTCAGTTTTGAACTAGTTTTTCAATTTTTACCGACTTCAAAAAAGGAGGAGGTTCTATGTTCGGCTGTATGTATGTTTTTTTTTTTAATATACATTGTGCAATACCTGCAATTTTTTTTTAGTCTTATTAGTTATAAATCTTGAATAAAAGTGACTCAGATGTATAATAAAAATTTGTTTAATACTGAGTTAAAATAATATTCAGAGAAAATAAGTAATTTTTCTTAAAATTTGAAATATCGCTCTGGTTTCTACAAAAGCAAACTTTGACCAAAAAAACTATTTTTCCCTTTCTTAATTACGTTAGAGAAAGCGAAATTTGATATTTAAATCTCAAACCCAATAATCGTGTCGACCGGTGTGATCATAGTAAGGAAATCATCAGTGTGGTCTTCGCCAAGTTTTTCTTGATCAATTTGCTTTTCAGTCTTCAAAAACGCCAGAAAACATATACACATGGGGGGCTGCTAGCGCTAACTAGTAACTTTAGAACAATTTTAATATTTTGCGTGAGGTATACTAAGTATGCTGCATTTATATTAATGTACTGCTCATACGTAATGAGTAATTGTTGCGGACATAAGACCAAAATTTCGTGACTTCAGAAATGGGGGTACTGAAAAACTGAAAAGCTGAACCATCACGTGCGGTGTATTTTGTACCCCATCCTAAAAAGTCCCCTTAAGAGCTATTTAAAATAAAACCACGACTGAAATTATTTACAATTCAGTCTTAAAACTTAATCTTGTTACGATTTGGACCCACAATTAGCAGTACTTGGATGTGCGTTACTGGTTGCGGCACCTTTCGCCCTATTGAGAGCCGTTTCTTTTACTCCCGCTGTAGACTTCGGCGCAGTACGGGGTAGCGCATTCGAGAATCTTTTTTTCTTTTTTAATTTCTCAGCCCTATTACACGTGTGTGTACCACGGCAGGATTGCTTTACGGGCTACGCACAGGAAGATTAATGTCCTGCGGCTGAAATCCAGATAAGAACATTTGGCAAGCGCTCTGAATTGTGTTGAAGTCCTTTTTCTCCCAGAGGAGGCTTAGTTTTGTCTGATTTCCACTTGGTAAGAAAAAAATTGTCATCTATAACTTTTTCTTAAAGCTGTTTTCTATCTCTTCTTCTCTAGATCAGGCTGTTTTGGAGAGGTCCGAGTTCCCTGAAAGAGAAATGAAACAGAAGATCTGCCCCCCCTGACGACTAAACGTCATCCCGTGGGAACATAAAGTCAGATTGAACTATTTCACTTAGACCGTTTATGGATTTGTGACTACGGAATAAGAGTTTTTTTTTTTTTTTGTACGTAACACTTGTGTATCTCTGTACCGTTTAACCTTTGAGTAAAATTGACCTATAGTCTCCTTGCCTTGTTTTAATACATTTTTTTGCTCAAAATCGTTCGTGAGGGCTCTGAGTGAAATCTAAACCGTTCGGCTTTTCATCGACGGAGTGATCTGAGCAACCTCGATTGCCTCGGAGGTTTTTGATCGAGCTTGACGAGGCAGTTGAACGGAACATGGGCATTGCATCGCAAAAGTTGACGCCACTAGTTTTGATTTAGAGGTTAAGTTCCAGTTAGCTTTTTTCGATCGAAAAATGCGACTTCAAAAATGGTTACGTATGTAACGTGTGTCAGGTGGTGAGTGGAGATGTGAAGGGAATGGAAGACCACATGCAGTCCCATGAATTTTCTGGTTTGTAACATAATATACTACAAAGTAATTATTACAAGAATAACTAACGTAATTCTAGGCGAATTGAATCGACTGATGAGTGTGTCGGTGGTGTAAGTTGAAAAGGACCTACAGCCCGTTGCAGAAGTTGCAAGACCGAGGTCACTCATTGAAATTCAACAAACAGAAGTCGCAGAACCAAGCTCTGAGGTTAAATCTCTGGACAGAAGCAAACAGACTGCAGAAAACTGAAATCAACATAATACGTTGCTGCTAATTTGGTTATGCAAACAACATGATGCAGAGTACCAGGGTGGGGTCAAAAAATTGCGAGAAAAATTAGTGAACAAGCGAAAGTATCATTAATTGCACAACAATGTGATGCAAAGTGGAAATTGTTAAAAATAACTTACAAGCGGATAAAAAAGCATAATGGAACGAGTGGCAATACACACAAACAGTTGGATCATTACAATGTAATTGACGACTTTTTACATCAGAAGCCCGAAATTGCTGCTGAATACCAGAAGAAAACTTGTAGTTAGGGACGGTAATATTTTTATCAAAGTGTTGATGTTAGTTTGAACATTAATTTTAGATCTTGGAACTGAAGATAAAAAGGTTGAATCATCACCATGCCATCATGAAAATGAAAGCAGCTGTTTAGAATCGTCTACTCCAACAAGTTCCTACCAATCGAGTTTCAATAGGAATAGACGAACATCCTGCTGAAAGAAGGCACATAGAAAAACTCGACAAGATAAATATCTAGAATTCATGGAAAGAATGGTAAAGGTTATGGAGAAATCAGAATAAATTGAATAAATGCTTTTAATTTATTCAAGATGAGATTATAGCAAAGGTACACGAATTCATAAACTATTCACTATATTATTTCTTCCGCATTGCATGTGCATCGTTTTGCTCTTCTAAGTAGTCCTACCTTCTTTCATTGATTCGTTGCTCTTGAGCAAGTTAATCTCCCAGGTTGATAATTTTATTAGGATTGTCACCATTCAATAAGCAAATATCATGAGATCATTTAAATTATAAATTAGAGTAGGCTGTGAAATTTAAATTAGGTTGGCATTACTATCTTTTGACAATTTTACAACAGAATGGTGAATGGAAGTATTCTATAGAACGCTGTGCTAAAGGTTTTTCGAAATGCCTACTCTAATTTTCCTGCAGATTATCAAAAATTAGTCCAACAAATTTATAAATGTGTGGCAAGCTCGGACCTGACAATTCTGGATTATTTCATTTTCCCGTATCTCAAAAACACCGTATTTAAAAATAATTCACACAATCGTGAAGAACTGCAAGAGGCAATTTTTAATAATGCATGCAACGCTATAACCTTTCAGACTTTGGAAAATGCATTTGAAAATATGAAACGGAGTGTTAAGAGCTGCATTGAAGCGGGGGGAGAACACTTTGAACATTTTCTGTAATTCTCAATAAACCTACATTATTTGTTAATGTTTTCTTTTCCTTAAATTAAAGCAATTTAACATGTGAAACATTAACTTCACAATGTTTACCACAACCCACTATAACCTAAAATTTTACTGTAAGTCAATTTTCAGGCTGGGCCATTGCATTAAAAAAACGCCTACTCTAATTTATAATTTAAATGATCTCATGGTATTATGCAGTATACATCACGCTGAAGTGATCATAATCGAAATGAGATTAAGTCTAATAGTTTCCATAAATTTCAAACGTGTAAAACGCCCTTGAACTTGAAATTGATTGCAATTTTTTTTTGCATTTTTTTACTAAATTTATTATTACGACAACTCTTCTAAAAGTTCCCTCAAAAGTATTGAAAATTTGAATTCTAATGTTCTTTAGGACTCATCGGGAGATTTTAAGATCCTGTGGGAGTATCCAGAGCTCCCGTATTACCCAGATAGGATGTATTATTCAGGATTGCTCAAGACACTGAACAGAACTCTTTACGATTACTCAGAATCCAAATATTTTTAGGACTGCTTAAGATTGTGCAGTATCAATTAGAGCATTTCAGGATTTTCAGAATTTATCAGGATACTTCAGAGTTCCTTAGGACTGCATCAAACTTTTAAATGTCTTTCAAGATGCTTACCTACTTTACTACTTTTCAGGAACTTTCAAGAAGATAATTAGGAAATGAAAAACGGATTCCTCATGACTTTTCGGCAACTCATCAGAATAATTTCTGGGGATCTCTCAGGACCTCCCAGAACTAACAGGCAATCTTCATGATTTGTTAGAATTTTTAATTTAAGATTGCAGTATTTTTAATTTCTCAGAGAACTTGATAATCTGAAAAATTAATGAAACTGATCTAAAACGCTGACCCTGTAAAAATATAAATTCACGGAATTGCCAAACTAAAATGTCGAGTCATCATGGTGTAGCCCTACAGGTCTTTTTGTTAGTTTTTTTTATATATATAATTTACTTCCTGTATTTTATTTTTTATTTTTTATTTATGTGACGAATAATAAAAATAAAAAATAAAATACAGGAAGTAAATTATATATATAAAAAAACTAAAACGTGGAGCTTAAAAATGAAATTGGGTAAATGAAGAAGTTGTAAAACTGAGATATTGAAAAATTCAAAAGAAGAAACTAAGAAACTGAAACTTGAAAAGTGTATAACAACTGGGAATCCAAAAAAGTTCTATACTGAAAAATTCAGAAATGGACTTGACGATCTGATAACATGACATCTTGAGAAACCGTGGCTTTGGGGGCACATGTGAAAATGGGGCCGAGACGTGACAAACTGAAAATTGAGAAACTCAGACAGTGAAGACCTGAGAAACTAAAATCCTGTAATTTTGAGATATTAAGATACTAGCAACCGATAAATGGGAAAGCACTAACAATTTTTAAGTTGACAGACTGAAAGCTGAGAACTTTAAAATCCTAAAAGTGAAAAACTGAGAACCTCATAAATAAAGGACCTAAAAATTAGAACAACAGAGAAATTGGGAAAATCAGAACTTTGAACCTGAGAATCTGAAAATACGAGTACTAAAGAAAATGACAACCTGAAAAGCTTATACACTAACGGGTCAATCTCATATTCTATATTTGCGACATGTCGTAAAACGTGCAGCGACGCAAATAATTGATAGTATGTACTGTGGACGGCCAACCACTTCAGCCTTGCTGCATCATTTCACGACTGTCATTTCAAAATTATTGCGAATTAAAGTTGTTGTTATCGTCAACAGAGACAACCGGTCTCGTTGTGTATGTCGTTACTTAAAAGAACCTAAATTGTTAATAATTGTGAATAGAACCTTGTTTCAAAATGATCTATTTTATTAGTGAAACAAAGGGAAAAATTTCAAAGAGAGCAGACACATTCTGCAAAAGTAAATATTATAAATTAAGTAAGTATAATTTGTGATTGCATTATAATAACATTATCATTTGTCTGATTTTCCATACATTCAACTATGTATTACTTATAGTCATTTTAAGCTCCACCATAAAGTCCCATCAAATTGTTGAAAAGTATTTTGGATTCCGCTTGTTCGGCCAATGCTTCTATATCGGGTGAGATCTCGTTTTAACTCATTTTTCCTCGATTTTTGCTGACACGACTAAATGCAATGACAGACGTGGACGCGAGAAAAACGTAAACAATAATTGTCGTAACTATGGCTTATTATTTCGATTTATCACGACAAAAAATATTTCTAAGTTTTTAGTGCTTAATTTGTTTCCAGTATTGCTGGTATAATAAAAAATAGCGTAAAGTATTCGTGGATAACTAGTCTTTAAAACACTTGCTCTATTTCGAGCACTCCCGGCTACGCCGTCGTGATCGAAAACTCGCGCGTGTTTTAAAGACCTTGTTATCCACTCATACTTTAATATACTATTATCCCACAAGTCCTATAATAAAAAAATTAACAACGTAAAAAAGAAATTTTAGCAATAATAATAATTAATTACAAAGCTGAAATATGTGAACTTAAACAATATATGTATTATATATCTATATGGTGACAAATGAACGATTTAACTAAATGTGAATATGACAAATTTAAAGTTATAGGTTAAACAATTTATTAATGCAAGATTGTTAAATGTTAAAGGATGACAATTTTAACGTATCGATTTACAGTAGTTGGAGCTAGCTGGAGCTTTCTTAATTACTCAAATTATCGACCAAGCTCCAAAACCCTCAAATCACCTTGGTCCCATATTCTCTACAAACAACAGGAACACTTTGCCCAATGGTATCGGAGAATTGAACTCAAGGTCTCAACGAATGAGGGAGGAAGCGATGAAAAAACAACCGCATAAACTGGTGGATGCTGCCTAAATTGATTGGAGAAACAGTTAAAATATTCACATTACAAGAAGTCTAAACTTACCACTTTTCTTTTCGAGTTACAACCCCGTTCGCCTGTTTTTCTATCGATATTGCTTGACCACGTTTTTCTCGCATCTGAAGTGGCGCGCACATTTTAAAATTGTAACACTACCTAAATAAAACCTGATACCTGTTTGTATCTACATGTATGTATTGTACTTCGGGGTCGTAGGGCTAGTCATTGTAAATTTTACATCAGTTCTAACAGTAGTGAGTTATTTCATAAAATAAATTCCATTACAGAAGAACTGAATTAAATTCACGTTTTTTAAAGAATTAGGACTACCTATAACAATCAATAAAATATAACAGCCACAAAAAATCATCTACAAAATACTGCAAATTAATTAATATTAGCATGTGCCCTATCCGTTACAATAACGTGGTTGCAGAATGTCTGTGTGTGGATTTAACACTTTTCAAGGGCTAAAACTGCTAATTCACTATAAAATAAATGTCTGCAAATAAATGAACACATGGTACTTTTCAAGGACATTAAATATTTTAAATCAGTTGTACATTACTGGAGTATATATTACATCATATAATATGTATTAAAAAGGTCTGCTAGATTCTTCTCTACAACTGGAAAATTAACAACTGATGGAGACAACATTACAAGGATGTTTGTTAGTTTCCACATAACAATAGATTTTGAAAATAATATTGGTATCCAAACTAAACGACGGTCTACGAGTGGATCCAGCGGAGTAATGTGCAAACAGTCCCAAACAAAAGGATCCATATCATCACTAAAGCCGTCGTTGACTTTAAATCGGCTACCACATTAAAGGTAACTGGTCTTAATTAATCAAAAACATTATTAGCCTCTAAAATACACTCGAAAACCTACCGATTTCAAACTTGTATTTTCTACCGAAATTTAAGGAAATGTTATATGTCTGTCGCGATGGATTTTTTATCCCACTCACCATCAGCACATGTCACATCACTGTCTCGACGAATTTCTTAATAAATCGACGATAAAAGCATCCAATTTAAATAAATTATGACTCGCACTTCAGTTAAGGCCCCTCTTGAGCTGTCTCAAATCGATGTCCCAACTATCTGTAATATGCACATAGTTAAAGCAATTAAAAATTGTTAGGGTCTCAAGTTTACAAATCAAATCATAATCAAACGTATGCGCATTTTGCTGGATGGGCAGATTTGCGGTATCGCAGCACTTAACATAATATGTCGCAATTTGAAGCTTTAAATTAGGCGGTTAGAAAGTATCAAACTTTATAGTCTGTAAACCTGAGAAACTCAAACCCTCGGAGATTGGGAAATTGAGAAACTGATAATCTGAGAAACTACGAAAGTTACATACAAAGAACCTGATAAACTAAAAAGCTCAGAACCTCAGACCTGAGAAATTAAAACAGTGAGAAGCTGAATATGTGACAAATTGAAAACTTAAAAAGTGGGAAATACGGAACCCGACAATCTCGCATATTTTTAGAAAACATGGATATTTTACCCTCTTATACATTTTATAAGTGTTGAGGGCGTATTCCACCGGTATTCGCATTATTAAGAAAACATAGATTGATATCAATTAATGGAAAAAGAACTTGAACAGAACTATACAATGTTTAACAAAATCTGTTTTTTTTTTTCTGCGAACGTCTGATTTCTTTTGTGCTCGTTACAAAGTATTGTTGCTATTAAATTCTTGTGAGTATAAAGATGTCTCATTAATTATACATGCTTCTATCCGGTACATTCTATTGTCAGAAAAAAACCTGGAAGAATACCGTGTCTAGGACGTCATTTAATCAGCAGTAACAACGCTGAATGTTGTCGTGCTTTGTCTCTATCATGTATCAAAAGGCAAAAGGTAAGCATCATGACGTTGACGTTGCCCACACTCACGACCTCCTGCAGTTGCAATCTCGGCGGGGATTCTTTCTCGTCGTCTAATATAATTAATAGTAACAGTGAGTCGATCGGTGCTCATCAGTTTTATTTCTTGTAGTAATTGATTTATTTAGGAAGTTGCGCCTTGCTTTTGATTTATGGGTACGATTAACGCGACTTTCGTAATGTTATTTCGACAAATGTGTGAGTTGATATGACAAATCGTTTACGGAGGTCGCTTAAGACGGTATTTTAGCTACAATCCGAAAATTAATTATCTTACAGGTAGTTTTTCATGTGTCGTCCAGGAATTGTAAACAATTTATTTTATGGTTGACACTGTCAAAATTTTCGAATTTTCGCTTGTGTCATGAAGTAATAAAAATGTCAGATAAACGTCACATGTATTTCTAAATCTTTCACATTATAGTAAATTTGGGCTTATTCTTAGACTTTTTTTAAATTTATCTATAAGAATGTTGTTGAATAATTGAATACTGAATGCTCCTGTAACCTGTCGTATAAAGTGTGTTAAGGCCTAAAATCTTTGGATATAATTAAAGTTCAAGTACAATTTAAATGAAAATTTGCTACCTTAAGAATATTAAAATCGTTCTGCAAATATTAAGGAACTTTGCTAATGCAGTTTAATAAGAGAATACAGAGTAGTAGCAACTAATATTGGGCGTTAAATATGCACTTTCATGCGTGGATTAATGGGACGATATACGAGTAAAGAATATGTTTGAAAATGCGGTACCCTCTTTTTACTCATTAATCTAACTCGTATCAGCCTCCTGGTGTGAAAAGCATTAGTGTAGAATTACTTAATGGTAGACACAACACTTAAAAAGTTAAGGGATTTTTTTAGAAGCAATTGTTATCCCAGATGTTACACATATACGTTCTAAATTGGGAAATATACTAGATTGTCTGAATTCAACTGTAATTGGGAGTTTTATTAGTTAAAAAGTACAAAATTTTTACCAAATAAAACTAAAATAAACTATGTTAGTTTATTTGTTAAAATCAAGGAGTAAATAAAACTAATTGTAATTGTATATTTTTTTATGTTGTAGTATCGGTTGAGAGATTTTTAAAAATTGATCTCGTCGTTATCCCATTATCGGTCCAGGCCTAAAAGTTGCGGACTGAGTGACAGTTTTTTAGAAAAAAGTTTCAAGAAAATTAATCAGTAACATTTTATATTAATAACTTGAAAATCTTATAGAAATACGGTTTTGAAAATTTTTTCGATATATTTTTTCAAAACTTCAAAAAGAAAAATTAAAAAAAAAGAACGTCCGACTCGGCCGACTTTTCACAAAGTTATGGGCATTTAAAAACATTACTTTATTTTTTGAAGAATTGGTATCTCGGAAACGACTACAAAAAAAAAATGAAAAAAAATTAGGGAGGCCTCTCTCAACCGATACTACAACATAAAAAAAACAACGGGTTGCACCCCGGGAGTGCCGGCAGAAGTGAAAACTTGAACATTAACGTTGTGCATTTTTGAATATTTTGGAATGGTTAGGGAATAATTTCGCACGAATTGCTTTATTTATCAGTATCAGTAAGTACTATCATTTATGTGGTAAAATACAATATTTATTTATTGCGTTATCGTACACAAACATGACAATTTATATTACATTAAAAATTTAACACTTCAGAACTATTACAAATATTTTACATTAAAAAGTTTATCTCTCAGAAAAATCAACTTTCATCCATAATTTCAACGACTCTTTCACCATCATCATTACCAGCATCATCGCCAATCTCTAAAACTGGTTCATGGTAGCTGAAGTAAGAAACGAACAATTTTGATTCGAATCTATTTAAATGTCTAATAAAGACCGCATCAATAGTAGTTTTGTATTTCGTTGTGCTAATATTGCCATCATTTGACATCGTTAAACCAAATTCATTATTTAAAAATTCAATTAAGAGTTGATTTTTATCGTCTGCAAAGTTTATGTTGAAATCTCCACTCAAAATCATTGGCAAATCATCAATGCTTTTCCAATTTTTTTTAAGCAATACAGATGCGTCATGAGAATAAATGAATAAATTTTCATACAAGAAGTCTGGTATAGCACGCAATGACTTATCTGGAGAAATGTAAATAGCAACCATAATAATGAACTGATTATCACCAGAGTGGCAACGACTTATACACATATTGCCGATATCAGAAACAGTAGCATTAAACATGATGGTGTATTTTGCATGCACATCCATATAATTTGTGCAAAAATGAACTGTGTTCATATTTTGATAAATAGCTCCTCCTCCCGCTGGACGATTATTAATTTCTTCTGAAACTCGCAACATAGAGAGGGGGATATTACCTCCTCTGCTATGCCGCGCCGGCGCGGCGGTCTACCCTCCCTCCGTTTTACGAATTTTCGATCAGGCCACGTGTCCTGACGCGACTTTAACATTTTTTACCCATCCCAAAAAGTGCTCACCGCCGCTAAAGAAGTTTTCACTTGAAAAAAATCGTAGATGCAAAAGCCAAATGGTGTCTGATTTGGCGTGGATTCCCCTTTATATACTATCCTACTCTACAGCTGAAAAGAAACTGAAATAAGACACCGGGTGGCCGTAGTCCAGAATGTTTTATACAATCAATCTCAAAAACCAATTCTGTCATTATCGTTATTGTGGAGCCAAATATACTGGGTGATATGGAAATAAAAGACTAATTTAGAGATGATATGATTTTTTTACCAAGAGTATCAAAAACTGTATTTCCTAAAAATATTTTAGTTACCTAACCGCACTCAATTTTCCGTATTCAACTTTTTTTTTTTTAATGGAACCCCCTGTATATTTTCTATATTTTGCTATAATGCTTTTTAATTTTTGTTGAAGAACAATGCAGTTATGATTTTTTTTTTCAAAAAATTGTTCAAAACGAAAGAAATTATAAAGGCTTTGCTATTAACCATCAAATAATAATATTTTTTACGTAGGTACAGTCACGGCCATAGAATTTTAACCGTCACTTTAATGTCAATTAAAACAAAATGGATGTAGTCCATGCTTTATTGTCATTATGATTGACTTTTTGAAATTGAAATCTAAAAATTTGTCACTGTTAGTGTTTTCATGCGAGTGAGTCAGTGTCAAAATGACAAGTCTTTGAAATAGTAGAAAGTTAGGTTACGAATACCTAAGGGTCGCCTTACATCTTATGACAATAAATGATAAGTGACGGCCAAAATTCCGTGGCCGTAACTGTAAAAGAAAGTTAAAGACATCGTGTGTGGCCCAATGTAGTAGTTAAGAGAAAAAAATCCAACTTTTGATATCTCTCCATCGCCAAAACTTGTTTTTTTCAAATAGAACACCCTGTATATTTTCGCACTATTATGTTACTGTTATTCACCTCTTTCTTTTTTATTAAGCATTATCTATACTGAAACCTACAGAATTTGAAGTTACTAAAACTTTTCTTAAAATTCATTGTAAAATTAGATATTATCATCATTTACCCATTGATAGTGTGCTGTCAAATCGATAATCTCAACATAAAAGACAAAGGAGAATATAATAATAATTCAAACAACTGTTGTTCGGATGTATTATAACGGTTTAAATCATAAAATAACAATGAACAAAAAAAAAATAACAAGGTGTTCGATGTATCCTCCATGGTCTTCGATACATTTATCGATCCTGGTTACAAATGATCGATTAACATTTCTGAGTATGTTAGGACCGACCGACTGAAAAGCTCTTCTTATTCTGACTTTCATGTCGGTCTTCAATGTGAGAGGATCTTGGTACACCAAGTCTTTTACAAAACCCCATTAAAAAAAGTTTAATTTCGTGAGGTCTGGTGATCTTGGCCCCCCTGCCAACCCACTGTTCTCAAATCTTGCGTTCAAATGCCTACGTACAATTTGGCTATAGTGCGGTGGCGCCCTATCATGTTGGAGCCACATATTTGCTCGAACGTCTAGTGGCACATCCTCTAAGAGTCCTCTTAATTTATTACTAATAAAATTTTATTCCATTGACCATTTTTTTAAAATTAGTAGTAAAGGCATAAGATTCCGATCCCACACTAATGACTCATCCTGTATACTGTTATCTCGGGACCATATTGGACCTCGGTTTATTATCTAAATATTATTTAGTGTTTTATTTTTTTTTGGAGATATTCAAAATTGCATCGAACATCTATCTCTATCTCGAGTCGAAACAATGCTCAAAAGTCGCACGTCTACCTCTAATTCTTCAAGCTTCTACGCTGAAATTTTATGGTGGAAAATATGTTTTTACATTTATTTTTTTACCAAAAATTGGAAGAATTTTGTTCTCAAACGTAAACCATGTGTCGTAAATAAGATATATGATAGATCTATGATTTCATAAGCCTATTTACATATAAGATAACAAAAAGTTGTATGTTTGATACATAAATTAGAAACCTATAAATCTGCAGACATTTTTAGGACTATTTGTTTACAGTAAAGATAAATTTCAACGAAATTATAGAAAGCACATAGCAAAATCTGAAAAATAGTATATTATACATAGAGAGAGAGAAATGCATGATTTATCCTGAGGTGTTTTTTTACACAAACGAAAATACTAAAATCTAACAATTCAAGAGAAGAATATTGGTAAATCCGCACGTAAAATATTAGACTTGCGTCTAACCCGTACCATATCACAAACGATCCATCCCCTTGGGGGCTCCCTTATTTTGGTTAGCATAAGCCACTTACATAAGCATGCCAAGCCCCCCCCCTGTCTCAAAAACTACTTGTAACATTTGTGTCAGAAAATAAAGAAAATACTCGATCAAGGGGGGCCTCTGTCCCAAAAGCCGCTTGTAACATTTGTATCAGAAAATAATCAAATAAACTCTCCATACAATGTCATTTTGGTCACGTGTAAGATACGACGTTTTATGAAAGTGTCAAAATGACGTTTCAAAAAATAATTCAAGTCTTACCATTCTGTAACCATAGTAATTCACCTTTTTTATCATTATATCACTTGTGAGAGAAATACTCCATTATACCTTCCTTTTGCGTGGCAAAAATAGTCATCTAGATGTTAGTCATGTATAAAATCTATTATTTTAAATTAAAGATTATTTTTGCACCAAATATCTAAATTTGGAGGAAAATATCTGAAAATTGGTATTCTTATGTATTTGGAATCAAGGAATTTGCAAAAATCAGCATTCATAGATCTTCGGGGTTGAGAAATTAAAATATGAAGTAAAATTTCAAAAACAAAGTGGTTAACCAAAAATGGTGGACCGACAATGTCAAAAATGGGATCACTTTTGCTCAAATCAGTACTCACGGATCTACTTCGTGAATTGGAAATTTAATTTCAAAAGTAACAATATTAAAAGCACAAGGGCTGACCCAAAATGGGCAACCAATTTTCTCAAAAGTGAATGTTGTATTAATGAACAAGCTTAACGTACCTGAGAGACCGCTCTCCATATTTAGAGATGCAGATTTTAAATTTGATCACATTTTTATAACACCTAATATCCGGTTAACAAAAAGTTTTCAACAAACAGTGACTTTTCGCTGGCGTACAAGAGTGGTTACTTGGTATTTAGCGCTACCTCTTCTGTAGCAAAATGCCCCAAGGCCTTTTGTTTGAAACTAGGTAAAAATTAAAATTGAAATAAATGTCATTTTTTTAAATTTTGGACAGCTTTTCAGGGATTTGGGACCACTGGATATATGAGCAAAAGACACAACTGTCTGGGCTCTGCGTTGATCAGTGAGTATTCAGTTTCTATTTTATATACCGGGTGTCCCAACTAAAATTTGTACTCTCCAACAATTCCAATTTTGAAAGACTCTCGTACAGGTCAGGCAGACGGAAACACGGTGCCTTGAGCACTAGTCAGGTTATGTTGTTGTTGCGTGTTCATAGTTTGTTAATGGTGTTTAAGATAAATTAGTATTATGGAGTCTTAGAATCTGTTATAATGATATATGTAGATATACTTAGTTCTTAAAATCAGTGATTCCAGCACCGCTTTGCAAATTGAAAACTGCAACAAAATTGTTAGAACTACGGAATTGTCTCATCATATTATGGTAAAAAATGTAATGAAAATTGCCAATAGTGGCACCCTTGTACTGAAATATGGCGCGCGGGTACAATTTTCAGTACGATCATTTTAAGTACTGAATACAGTTTTTATGGGACAAAACAAAGCTGTTTCTAGAAGGCATTGATAACATCTGGTACAACAGGGAGGCAATTTTCTGGAGCTGGAATATTGCTTCTTAGGTTATTTATTTTTTTGCCTAAATATGTTTTCTTTATTTTTCTTTTAATCATATTTAAAAAAATATATATACACAGTGAAAAAATTAAGTTGACTGGTCATCTGTCAAAAATTAAAGCAAGTTTTTTTGTCAGTCACCATGTATAAATTAATTATAGATAGGACTTTTTTTAGTCGATTTTTACAAAATACTGGCAACTAGTAAATATTTATATATTATGACAAAATTTCAGACTTTCAGACGATTAGTCGATGTGTTCAAGTAATATAAAAACCCCTAGACACAATGAAAAAAATATAAATGTAGAATTTATAGCACTTGTCTTAAACATGATAAGCAAGCCCATAAAGCCTGCACGCCCACGACTTCATTATCGGCTTGAGCAAATAAAATAAGAAAGTTTTTCAGAAGTGCTTTTAAAATTCATACAAGACATGTTGAATTGATAAAATGATTTCTAGATGGAGCACGACGTTTATACTGGTCTAGACTGCGAAGCCTTTTAATATTTCAAAATATTTGAATCGACGTAGTGCTGTTGTTGCACCGAATGAACGCCAAATGTTGTTAATAAGTCTCCGTCACTTACGTCTGGTGAGTGAATTAATCATACTTGGCCGCAGGCACGACGAACATCTCAGTCGGATTAAAACTCCTAGCGCGGTGGTTTTGCATAAGTTCAAGCAACCTGATACAAACTACAAGCCTTCGTTTTTGCATAAATTACATTCTTCAGAAGTGTGCGAAAGTTTAATCCTATGCTCGTTTGTTTAGTCTTGTTCTCCCCAAAGAGAATATAGGAAGAGAGCGAGATTAATACGGGTGATCCATAATATTCACATCAAGGAAAAGTGCAAATAAAAAAAACCGTAAATGACTGGTTTGTCACTTTATTTCCAACCTCTTTGAAATGTTCTGAAACATGGTTCTCACACGCCATCACGAACAGGAAACATTTTTCATTCAATCGTATTAACACTTTTTAACTATACCGATTTCTTTATTGTATATGAACGGGAAGTGTGTAGCTTTAGGATGTATGTGCGCCGAAACTATACCTTTTTGTGTTAAAAAAAGTGAGACAATACCGCAATTCGTCGTGAAATTTTCCCAGAAATTTTCCCAGTAACAGTTTGGCGATTCTGTTCCGAGTTTTCATATTAAAGACGAAATTTTTAAGGATGTCAGTTTGCTGGTGTGCAGAAAGAAGTAAAAAGTCTCGTCCCTTGCAGAATGTTTCATGTATTTAGAGTATTAATTTGTATTTACAGTTAATATACAGAGGGATCAAAAAGTTCCGCACAAAATTCATAATTTAGTTATGTAATGTTTTTGCGAAAAACGCTGGAACAGGTCGATTTCTGTTTTTAAATTGCCATCTTTTGACATACAAGTTTTGTTGATGCCGTCATCTGTTTTTGAACTATGACACCGTCATCATTTTCTTTAAATAGAAACCCCCAACTTTGTTTTGGGTTTTACATACACTTTTCAATTCTCTATTCAACAAGCGTAAAAAAGTGATACCTTGCAAAACAAAAATAATTTTTTATTCCTTGAAATTTTTTTAAAAATAACAATAAATATCGAAAGCAAACAAAGAAAAATGATAAACAATTTAATAAAATTTTACGCAAATGCTCTAATTGCCACCCGCCAACTATTTGACACATTCCCAGACGTGTATTCACGCTTTTAACACTTCCTAAAATAGTATTTTTTTAGGGGATTAAAATTTAATTTTTTGAAGTAAAACTTGTATATTTTTCAATTTTTTTTTTTAACTTTTTTAGTCTTGTTGAATAGAGAATTGAGAAGTGTATCTAAAACCCAAAAAAAATTGAGAGTTGCCATTTAAACAAATTGATGACGGTGTCATAGTTCAAAAACAGATGACGTCATCAATAAAAAAATTATCTCAAAAGATGGCAATTTGAAAACAAAAATCGACCTATTCGAGCGTTTTCGCAATAACATTACATAACTAAATTATGAATTTTGTGCGGAACTTTATGATCACTATGTATAAATTTCTTCATTTATTTGCTCGAGCTTGATTGACTAAAATCGAAAGAACATTTTAAAATGGAAATATGTTTTCAAAATCGACATTAGCGCGTCTTTTAAATTTATATATTTAATACGTTTGAGATTGATTTTTATTCTTTATTTTTTCATCGTAATTAATTTTCAGTATTAGGGTTCCGTATCCCAAGTGTGCAAACCATTCTATTACTAAAGCTTGATTCATACTATTGGTACGGCGACGCTCCGCTACCGGTCCAGCAACGGTTCGGTAAATTGACCGCGGTGTTTCTTCGCCACAATACTTTACCGGACCGAGATCGAACCGAGAGCGGACCGTCCCGATGTAACACTGCTAGTCTGAACAGGGCGCAGTCAGTTTTCGACCCGTTTAGGTCTAGTATTGGCCCTTTTATGCTATGCCATGCTTTTTCTATGGGATTTTTGCATGAACTGAATGGATATGCGTAATTATTTTTTTGTTTTGACCATTGTGGTTATGGAAAAGCTTTCAATAGTAATAGGACGAGATGTCAAAATATTGCCGACAATAATTTTTGCGATTCAGATACGAGTTTCTCTTGCGACGAAAATAATGACGAGTGCTTGCACGAGTTAGAAATAACTCAATTGAATGTTCCCAATTAAAAAAAAAAATAATCGGAAAGATCTGGAGAATTCCAGCCTAAATTAAAATAAAAGTACATTTTTTTTACTTTTGTTTCGCTCGCGATTTATCCAAAAACAAATTTATTGATTTTTGGACAGGACAACGTCTATCGGGTCAGAGTTATTAAACAAAAACTTTACTCGCTTTTATACAATGACGCGAATCGAAGAAGTCAAAAATATATTAGCAACCATTAACAAAATAAATTTGTTATAATTAATAATTAGGAGTATTATATCTATTGTATTATAGTCATAATGTCTAAGATAAGTGGCTTAGGTTTGGGGTTTCTTCGACGTCAAGAATATATGCCATCACGTAGTTTTGAGATTAAAACGTATTCCACTTGACCGAAACAAGACCGTTGGTAGATCGTGCAGTGTGAATGGTACACCAATTTACTGGACCGTGACTGGAGCGTGACCGGAGCGTCACCGAACCGATAGTATGAATCAAGCTTAAGGCTCCGTCCGTCCGTCTGTCACAGAGTATCTTTTAAACCGTAATAGGTAATACGGCCGCTATCACAAAAAAGAATAAAATTAAAATAATGTTAAAAATAAAGGGAGTCCCGATACAAGAAACGTGTTTTATCGGTGTTTTTTACTAAATGGTGGTACGTGTGGGGGTCCGACTCGCACTTGGCCGATTTTTTATTATTTTATCGTAAAATTTCTACCATCAACTGCCTATAATTTTCTTTGAGAAATAGTCCATCCATGCCATCTTTGAAGATTTTTATTCCTGGAACTCGTAGGCAAGAATATCCATGTATTTGGCATGCACTCGGGATATAACTACTGAACATTTTCCTCATTGTGTTAATGCTAAAATGGACTAACTATTATTAACAGAGGAACGATTATAATAGGTTAAGAAAATTATTGTACCTAACTTTTTCTCGTCGCAAATTAGTATAATTTTTAACTAAACTGATCCATTGTTTTAAGATTTTGTAAATGCTTGGACATTTGAATAATTGAATAAATTCTTAGTATTTGCTTAAGAATCGAGCACAGGCCACACACGAGCGGGCGGCGCTACACAACTGATATCAACGACCAATTTTTTGTCCCAAAAAAGCTAGAAGGTGTTTGCCTCGTTCGACAAAGAATTTCTGATACGTTCAAGTTCATGTAGTCATTGGCGGAGGGTGAAATAAGGGGTCAGAAAAATGTACTTGTGTTTAAATTTTCTGCTAGGACTTCCATAACACCCTGTATTATTAGTATTATTTAGTATTTAACTAAATCGCACGAGAAGGGTCCAGAATGTGTTGGAAGAACCAAATGTGCAAAAAACCCACCCACAACCATTCAGGACTTGATAACAGCGACAGAAGAAGAATGGGATAATTTTCAGAGTAAAAAGTTGACAAATTAATTCTTGAAATGCCACTGTACTTCAAAACACTACTAGAATAAGATGTATGCAAAACATCCGAATAGAGTAACGAATTTCATGAAATTAACTCCATCGTTTTAGAATATATGGGAGTCCAAGAGTGTTGACGCTTTGTGTATTATATCTAAACTCAGTGACATATACAGTGAGCGGCAAAAGTATGGAATAAATTCATTAAAAATTAAACAATTTTTTTTTTCAAAGAAATCTTTAGACGGGTCAATTTTAGGTTATAAAAATGCATATTTTTATACCGAATAAAATTCCAAGCTGTCATTTGTTTTCGAGTGATGACGTCATCGTTATTTATATTAAAAATTTTGTTATCTTACATAATGAAAGTTTTAAGAAAAAAAATTAAATTGGATTTTTTTTTATGAGAAACCAAAACAAGTCAAAAAATCAAGTACGTAAATCAAACAGTCAAATGGTACTGTCAGTTTCATTTGTATGTGTAAATTGTTTTACAAAACGTTTTCGAAAATGGTTCATTTAATACAACGTATAGAAATTTTAGTTTTGATTGGGTGCGAGGATAAAACTAGAACTCGACAAGAAGTTTGCAATTTGTTCAATGCAAAGTATCCAGCCAATTATTACTCATCAGCCAATCTACAGTCAGTAAAATTGAAAATAAATTTAGAAGAACTGGGAATGTTAAAGCGGTTAGAAGAACGGGTCGTCCAAAAGTTAACAAAGATACGTCCATGTAGAAAATTTTGTGAGTGACAGTGATCAGACCTTAGTAAATGATGATTTGTGGTTCCAGCAAGACGGTGCACTCCCACACTTTGCACTTCCTGTTTGCCATTACTTGAACAATTGGTTTCCTAGAAGGTGGATTGGGAGACCGATAGAGTGGCCTGCAGGTTTCCAGATTTATGTCGTTATTTAAAGTATAAGATTTATGTTAGACCACAGAATCTAGAAGATTTAAAAATTAGGATTCGATACAAAATAATTAGAATTAGTGAAGAAGTAATTCATAATGTCCAAATGAATTTCTTAATAGACTTGCTTATTGTCAACAAGCTTTCGTTATAAAAATTATTTTTTCCATCTTTTTTTTTCTCAAAACTTTCCTTATGTAAGATAACAAAATTTTTACACTGTCGTGTAGACAATTAAAGGGGCTATCAGAATCAAGAAAAAAATTGGGGGTTTCTATTTAAAAAAAATAGCGATGACGTCACCACTCGAAAACAAATGACTGCTTGGAATTTTATTCGGTATAAAAATATGTATTTTTATAACCTAAAATTGACCAGTCTAAACATTTCTTTGAAAAAAAATTTGTTTAATTTTTAATGAATTTATTCCATACTTTTGCCGCTCACTGTATAAAACGCACCACCCAAAAGGAAGTAACTTAGAAAGTTGAAATTATCAGGAATGGTGAAAAAATAGCAACAATTACTAAAGAAAAATAACATCACCACGGTTGTTAATACATTATTCCCTATCTCGGTGGGGCATAGTTTTTAATCAATTAATTAATTTCGTCCTTTAGGTTATTCCAGGTTTTCTGTAGGTTACGTCGATACTCGCCTGCTGTGTTAATAGCTGCAGCTACAGCCCTTATGCGGCGACCATTCACACACATATTCCTCACATGCCAATGCGGTTTAAATCCGGAAAAAGCGCTTGCCAAAAACTAA
This sequence comes from Diaperis boleti, assembly GCA_963583935.1. Taxonomy (NCBI): domain Eukaryota; kingdom Metazoa; phylum Arthropoda; class Insecta; order Coleoptera; family Tenebrionidae; genus Diaperis; species Diaperis boleti. Next base: position 23,980,232 of record OY757247.1, on the reverse strand, counting down.
TTTGCAAGTTTTCTTTACTTCGGTGATGGTCATTTAGCAGAACTTGCTTGCCAAGGAAAAAAAAAACTAAGAGTGATGTATCTGCAATCAATAGTGCCTATACCATGTGGTGTGCCCCCGTAGAAATTAAGGGCAACTTCTAAATTTGTTTTTCTCCTCGGAATCTTCTCACCCTTGTACGTTCATCCTAGTTCTGCCACCAACAAGATCGGAACTTATAGCGAGAAAGGATGTTAGTCCATTCATCCACCTGGTACTGTCGTTCTTGGCACTGCTGAAGGTGGGCTCTTCAATCAATTAGAATGAATGCTGGTGGTAAAATTCTTAAAAAATAAGGCGAGCGGAAAATGTAATATAGCGATAAACTGTACGGATGTTCTTTTTTGTATAAGACCAAGCACCCAGTCAGTCTCAATTACAGAGAAAAGCAGGAATCTGCCTCGTAGGACCAGTTGTGGTAGGTGCCGTTTTAATATTTTTTAATTGAAATTATTGAGTTGATAATTATTTCGATTGCTAAGACCGGCAAATTTTTGTATTCACAGCAGGCTAAAGCCCACGAAGTCAGATCGTCATGGATTTTATTTAAATACGTTTTCTAAATCTCTCCATCACGAATCTCCATACACACCGAAATGAGTGGCATGCATTTTATGTATGGAATGGCTAATGGAAATGCGTCAGGGGCTAGGCGGTTGTACATTGAACAATTTCCTAACCGTAATGTTGCTGGCATAAAAATCTTCCAAAGAATTCATCAACGTCTCCATGAGACAGGAACAACAAGGATGATCAGGAAGACCAATACCCATACCACACACAACGCGTTCAGGCACTTCTTCCTGCTCTATGTATTGCATTTTGTCAATGGCTTTTACACAAGTTGGTTCAAAGTCCCCAGCAGCTTTTTTTCACAATAACCTCATGAAGTAGTTGAAGACTGTTTTCAACATCAATCTCGTTGAACGTGTTGATCGTAATTGTTGGTATTTTTTTAATTTGACCAGTATTTCTACCTGGAAGACTCGGCGAAGTCTACCGGAACTTTTAAGAACAAATTTAGAACAACAAACAACAAAAAAGAAATGTTATGTGATTTATACACGACGGGGCACCACCTCACCACCTTTAGTTTGGTTGCACGTGAATTTTTAACCGCAACATGTGGGGATCGCTGGTTAGGTCAAGGTGGACCTCATCTATGGCCTGCTCGATCTCCAGATCTCAACCCTATAGATTTTTACTTATGGGAACATGTCAAATCATTAGATTACATCACACCAGTAGGAGATGTGGAAGAATTAAGAAATCGGATAACTGCTGGGTGTAATAGTATACGAAACTCTGGTGTTCACAACAGAGTTCGTCAGTTCATGAGGAGAAGATTGGACGCATGCATTCTAGCTGGTGGTCATTTTGAGCAGTTTTTGTAGATTTAGAAAACTTTGCATGTAATATTTAGGTAATAAAATACCGTTATTGTAAAAAATGTGATCGCACTGTATCTTTGAAACAAAGCGGCCTTCCAAAAATCAAAATAGTCCTAGAAAAACCCAAGGAGTCGCCCCTTGCATTTTTGACCAATGTTTAATATACACCCTGTATATTTTATCATCAGCTTCTTTAAGAAATCTATCTGAAACAACCTGCCAAATAAATTCCACCAGCCAGAAGGAGTAGAGCGATTTGGCGAGCTGTCAGTGAGATTAACGATATTCCAAAGAAGCTCTCAAAAATGACTCAGCTCTATACCAAGCTATTTGCCGGATGGGGAAATCGTCTTGAAAGAACAGCGATCTGATCCCAGATAGGTTCAATGGGGATTAGGTCGGGGGGATAACGAGGCAGTCTAGGGAGATTGTCAGCACTTTCTTGTTTCATAAAGTTGATATAATTTTTTTTTGGTCTAGCAATATCACACTCCAGTTGCACGCAGAATTTGAGAGTGGGATCACCCGCACGAGATCACGGCACAGATGACAGCTGACACTGCAGGATTATTGGTTCTGTTGGGTGGTAAAAGTCTAAGTCGACCGCATAATTTCTTTAATTTAATAGTCTTATTGAAATACACGATGTAGTCGATTCACGAAAAGTTTCTGGGAACGTTAAGGTATCCTGAAAGGGATGTTGGGATGGATTGCTAAGTATGTAAAATTTTATGGAAAAGTGTTAACCATGCTTAGGGGAGGAGTTTTTGGAAGTTAGATGCTCCTTTCCATCCGTTTCGCCGTCCACGATACGTTTCTCCAAACTTTTCTGTAAACCTGAACGTACCTACTTCGTTCGCCGTATCCGTGTTCCTACTACGCGGACCAATTCTCTGGCATAAAAAAACCGTCGTTCAGGGAGAGATAAGTTTAAGCTAGGTTTTTTTGAGAACGTAATAGTGTCAATGAACCACCTGGCCTTCAGGCGATTTATAACGAGTAGGCTGGCTGTAGAGATCTTGTAGATCATCTGACGCATTATATTCACAGTGTCGGAAAAGGGATTTGTACCATATCTATACAGGATGATTCACGAACTAACGCAAATATTTAAACTGGTGGTAGTATACGACTAATAGAGTGACTTGGCATAATAAAAAGTCCATCAAAAAAAAAAAAAAATGCGCGGTCGAAAACTTTTGATGGTTACTGGAACGATGCCCCGAACAAAAAACAAGTGTAGGAATTATTCTTGCCGAATTTTCAAACCGCATTTAAAGTTTTTATACTGTATCCAGAGGCTCCATGTACACAAGTTTTTTCATCTCCAACATGAAAAAATGACATGGATTTAAATCTGGAGAACGTGGAGGCTATTTCTTCCGATTCTGGTACTTATCTTATTATTGAAGTAAAACTTCTTTAGGGACACTTGACTTGGGGAGTAAGCTGGTGAATGCCTGACGAGAGCATTACGAGAAGTGTGATCGGGCGAAGCGAACGGAAGTAATTAATTCATAGAAAAAATTTTTGCCTTAGCGGGATTCGAACCCGCGCTTCTAGGTTCTAAATTAACGCTTCAGTCCACTCATCCATTTGCGCGTGTCAGTTTTCTATGCAATTGCGCTACTTATCTTAATCGCTGCACATGATTTCCGACTTTTCGCTGACTACAAACTGAAACATGCATTATCCAATACTGCAGACGGTATTAATTCAGGATTCTCTAGCTCCGTTTATAAACTTACATAAATTAAGAGCACTTTCACAATGGCGAACTGAAGTTTTACTTCAGTCGTGTGGTCTGAAGCACACTCGTATTTTTTTATTATCTAACCACTCTGACACTATGCGTGCACTATGGGGAGGAACTCCGTCTTTTATGAACCATAATTGTTCTAATAAATCGCACATTGTACAACTCCCGAGCCCCGAGAGCTGTCCCACGAGTTTCACCGTAAGTCATAATCATATCGATCATGTCACTATGTATTGTCTATTTGTCATTTTAAGAAACTTTAGTGCACCATCAAGCCGTCAAAGTAAAACTGAAAGTATTTAATTGACAGTCGTTCAACCGCACTTAATGCAGCAAAAAAGTAATGTTTTGGTTACACCAAGAGAGGGTTTATTTACTAATAGTTCCTCAATCATGGTAACTGCTCTCAATCGCTTGTCGCGTAAATTGTAAAGCCATAATATCTTGGATTTCTTTACAGTATTCTTTTTTAATTTTTCGAGGTTTCCTCATATTAGGGAGTATCACAGGTTTAAATATTGGTGTAACTTCGTGTATCACCTTGTATAGCTCAGACGTGACATAATCCATCGCAAGGACTTTTCCCAAGAAACAAGGACCAAGCAGTAGGTAATGCTAAAAAATTTCATGGCCTCTGCGCGTCAAAATTTTTCGATTTGTTTTAGGATATCTAATGCTGCTTCAATAATTATTTGAATTTAATTCGAATTCGAATATCGACAAGGTCTATTTAACTATCCACATCCCCCAGACGCTTCTATAAGTGGGTCATATACCAATTCGTAAGGATGCTTCCGCCTGTTCTTACAAAAATACATGTAAGTGGCGCAAACCCCTCCCTTTATTTTTATTTAACATAACTAACCGTACGGGGGCACGAATCCATCCCTAGGAGAAGTCGGTCAATATTGAAAAAGAGCATAGAGCTAAACCTTTGTCTTGAACGTGATATTCCCAGTCTTTTATTTCCAGCAAACAGTTGACCAACATTAGAACCCCAAACAGCAAAGACCCTCCCGTACCGAAGGCGACAATAATTACCACCGGTACACCGAAAAGTCTATATTTATTACAGCCTTAGGGTCTCCTTTCTGCTCTGCACTGCTGAGGCGTTTTGCACCAGTTTTTAGTCCTTCAGCTGGTATTTAACAAATCCAAACTAAAAAAACATTACATTACTAACTTATTTATGTCAATTCTACCTTAAAAATAATCAGGTCTTGAACGTAAAAAATACCACGAGATTGTGGCTGGGTTAGGCGCCATCTCGACTGGCACCAGTTTTATTGCGCCACCTCCGAAGCTAGCTCACGTTCTCTACCCCAATTTATGCAATATCATACAGAGACCATCCGGTACCTAAACTATACTTCACTAAGCTTACTTAAACCACGATTACACCAGTACGCTAAAACTCTTGTGGCAACGAGGCAGTGCTTGACGCTCTCGGGCTCTGGGCACTACTGAGAACTTCTGCCTGCGATACTATCACATGGATGTTGGTGGTTTAGTTCTTGTCGTGGCACTGTTTCGAATTTGGCTTTAAAGACTTTTAAACAGGGAGAAGGTAAATTTTCTAATGGGATTCTGAGTGATTTGATAGAAGTATGAAGTATGAAATTAAAGTAAAGTTCTAGATAGAGTTTGTTAAGACAAGGACAACAAAATTTAATTCCCAGCTATAGTCGCTGTTATACCTTTCCCGTAAAATCAGCAAACTGAATCGCGAAAATGAATTATGTCGGAAGAAGTGGTGGAAAAATGATTTTTGATTCATCATGGCATCGTTTGTTACTATTTTCTTTGACGAGAATACATATAATTTTATATAGATATACTATAGGGGCAGTAGAAAGAGAATCGACCATATATGTATATTGCGTAAATATTTTAATTTTACTAGAGTGAAGTTATGATATTAATACGAGATTTAGGTTTAGTCAAAAGAAAAAGTGACAGAATATAGAGTGAAACAAAAATGTTTGTCATATTATGACACATGTTTTTTTTTATGAAGAAGTAGGTAATAAATAGTATTGCAGTTGATAAAACGATTTGGATCGGGGAGGCTTCCAACCAATATTTATAGATCAATACTCTCTTGAGTGCACAAACCATCACACAATAGTATCTTATTATACAAGTTTAACAAGAAGGTTCATTTATGTTTTTTATCTGAAAAATTGACACTTGGCTTGACCTCGACACGTATTAATAAAAAAAAAAAACAAAAAACAGTTTCACAATAAGTTCCATTGTGACACTTAGTAGAAAAGTAAAAGTAGAAAAAGAATATTAGGCACTCATATGAAATCGTAAGGTAAACCTGAACAAACAATAATTATTAGTGACACTTTAGTCACATTTGAGATTATTCAAAATTAACCACCAATTTATTAATTTTATTTTTTGTTACCAGACTAATTGCTTAAAATGTTCACATATTTCGGCTACTTTATGTTTATGTAACGTTGCTATATGATTCTCATATATAGTCTGTCATTGAAAATACCTGCAGTAGTTTCAAGCACAATATCAGCAAATTATGAAAGTATTTTTTTTAATTCGCTTGGACAAAACCCCACAGAAACATTCAACAAACGCTGTTCCTGAACGACAGGCGCACGGCACGGAGTAAATTTTAAGCAAATTCCATAAAAATGAGGGGATTTTTATTTCAAAACGGCGAAATTTCAATAAAACAAAGTATTTACCTATTACAAAACACAATAAATCGACAATGGCATCACAACGGCATATCTGCTACACAATTATAACCACTGATGAACGAGGGGGTCCATACAAATTGCACCATTCCGACTTGTCCGACTATTTTTGTTGTAATTTCTGCGCGGTATTTCCAGAAGTATACAATTTCTGTATTTTAGAAAAATCAACGTTGCTTTTAATAGCAACCGACGAGGTTAGACTGACAAAGCAGTTTGTTATCTGTATTTTTTTGCGGACGGGTTTAGTGCCTTCTCTTGACCCTAAAATCTTCAGGTTAAACAGGGTTAGAACAAATTTTTGTCTCAAAATTGAAGACGTATTGCTGCATAAAAATTGAAGTATTGGGTTCTCTATATTTTTATATAATTCCCTACATTTATTGGAGATATATCCATGACACCTATAGAACCAAATCATATGTATTTTTATATTCATTTTTTTTTTTTTTTTTTAATTTAAATGTTATATTAACAGATGAAAGTACCACCACCAGCTATTATCGCAATATTCGCCTAAATAATAAAGCTCTTGTCAGTTTTGTGAGAAGCTCCTTATTCTTCTCCGGTTTTTCCTTGTGCCAAATGAAATACACACGTTCTTTGCAAAGATTTAAGTTATTACTGCAAAGCAATGTGTGATTTTTTAAATTAATGGAGCCCCTATTACACTGTATGTTGTTTTTCTCCTTCTCACCCAGAGAAGCTTTTACTGCCGTTCTCGACAAAATTGCTTACCAAGTCCATATCTGAACCGTGTTATTGGATTTTTTATTTTTTTACAATCTTTTGTTAGAAAGGTTTTTAACGATCTGTTCGCCTTCGTAAGGGATATCTTTAGGGAAACAGAAACTTATTTGCGTGAACTTTGTGTATTTTTACACTTAATTCATATTTCAAACAAAACGTGTTGGGTTTATAAACTTTATTTAAACGTCTCAAAATAAGAAAGTGAAATATTGGATAGACATTAGCGACGTTGGTAACGATAAGATCTTTAAATTGCGCGAAAGTGGAGCACACGATTATGAATTTTAATTTAGGGGTCTGAGTAACAAAATCGTGCTCGGAGTTGCGTCGGTAATAAAGTTTTTATCTTGACAGGAAGTTTCTTGTTTGCTCTTTGCCATATTACAGGATCTAATTGTTTGAATGCAACGAGATTAACCAACCGCACCTATGGAAATGCCTTCCTAATATTATACCTCCCAGTTAAGTTACGAGAACTAATTGTTCCGGTCATATGTATGAAGTATTGATTTAACGCACCCACGGGCAGAGGTATAATTTAGTACGCTTTTGCAAAATTCTCGAGAAGAATCCTAGCGAAATGCGGTCTTAATAAATTGTCTATTTAAATTTATATTTTGACAATGGCCAAGAAACTTCAAGCTGATTTAAACTTTTATAATAGGTTTTTTAATTAGTCTGTATTTTTGTTGGATATAAGCAATGACGCTTCTGAAGTGTTATTTTACGAATGGATTTTAAACATATATTTAAAAAAAACTAGAAGTGATCAGTCCAGTATCTATTTAGTTTATAAAAACAATGTACATTTACTCCTATGCACATATATCTAATTGTAAGATAATTTACATCAATATGACGTCAAATGATTTTATTAAATGCTACAAACTATAATAAAGACTACCATTTTTTTTTTTGTTTCTTATGTAAATTGATAGAGGCAACAATTAAAATAACTTTAGTAATTCTTTTTCGCTTCAAACTATCATCATGAAAAGACAGACTTAAAATAATTGCATAATGTACTTAGCAAGGATTGAATATGATTACTAAAGCATCAAATCTAGTAGAACGGTTGTTCTATTTTACGGCATTCACTTATGTTAAATGAAGATAAGTTTCCTGGAGGGTTTAGTTATAATACTTGGAAGGACATTGAGAACCTGTCGTTATAAATTTAATTTTTCAATTATTTGGAAAGTGAGCATAAATCATTCTCTTTAAATGGAAGAAGTTTCGAGGACATAGTATACAAATAAATAACCTGTGTTCACATAACAGCAATAATGTATACCCACATACTGTTAACGTTTTCATATATCGTCAGGTAACTACACGCACAGAGTGTTTTGTAAACCATCATAAAAGGTCCGTTTAAACGCGTTTAAAATAAAACCGCGACTGGAATTATTTACAATTTAGTCTTAAAATTTAATTGGCACAGAAAGGAGTTCTTGTGTGATTCCACCATGGCCTCCAATTTCTACGGTATTATTTAAAAAATACATTTCCTAAGGTTTCTTTCTAAAATATGTAGTATATTATATACCTAGGCGGTAAAGTGGTTGTTTTCCAGGACGAAAGAAGATTTGGGCCACTTCTTGAGGCCTGGCTTTACTGCCGTGGTTTACACATTATTTTTTATCATACACACATTACCGTAATATTTTTTTCCATAAACAAAAACTTTATTTCAGAATATGTATTACATATTATTAGTTTCCAATAAACAAAAATTACAAACAAGAACTTTATTTCAGATTATTACATACTAGGTTCCAACAAACAAAAATTACAAACAAAAACTTGCATTTTTTCAGAAATTGTACTACTACCTGAAGACCTGAAGACATAGCCTTCTGCTACGATAGCAGATTTCCATCCGCCGTGTTGTTTTAGTGATAGTATGTCCGCTCCAGAATTGGCTAGAAGTGTGGCTGACGTCTTAAAAGCCAATGCCCCACGTTTCGGACTGCACATTTTCCAGCATGATATTTTACAAATAACTGTTGAGAAGTCATTTTGCAAGGACGCAAGCAGAAATACTTTTTACAAATTGATACAATATGAATAGTTTTCCTTGTCGGCATTTTATACCGTAAATTTTCGTTGCTTAAATGTTTTTGAATCTGGAATATTAATGATTAAAATATCGTCTTTGTCAATCACATCATTTGTGGTATTTTTTGTGAGTTTATCTGTTCTGCAAGCTCCCGAAACTCCAATAATGATTAACTAGTGATCGCCCGTCACTCGAAATTCGAGTGGTATGTATTGAATTGGTAATCAAATCAATGTAAAAATTAAAAAAAAAGTGAATACTTACGTAAATATGTAGTGTTGAATAAAGACTGGTTACCATATTACATATTACAATTTTTAATTTGCCTTGTCTGAATAATTTAAAAAAATTAAGACGGAATAATTTCTTTTTATACAACACTTGTTCATTGTGCGGTATAAGATGCTCCTAATTGAATTGTTCGCTAATGTAGAAACGGAGACCATCGAATGTACGAAACACAAGAGATTACTACCAGTATTGTGTTGAAAAACGTCTTGAAGTATATGATCAATAACGGCACGTAGTTCATTATTAGCCTTTTCATACATTTGATTAAACAATAAATTTTCCGCTTCTCGATTTATTTGTTGAGAAAGTCGTAGGTCAGTTAGGTAAACCAATTTTTTGGCAAAAAAATTATGCGATAAAAGAATTGTATTTTGCACAGCTTCATTCGTCCTCTATTTCACACTCTTCACACCCCGCACCCAAACTTCCGTCCAGAGGTATAAATGTCTTAATAAGCATGTCTTAAGTTCCCTACAGAACTGGTTCACCCAACCTCAAGGGAGGGGCTTAAGATATATTTAGCTACAGTTGTCCAACTTCTCACTTAAAACGATTCACGCTCATTTAAATCGAGGACTGTAATGGACCGCTTTTCCCCTAAAATGATTTGCAAATAATTAATGAACCTATGAAATTTTTGAAAATGGAAAGTAATCTTCACATAGAAGTTGTCAATGTCTTTCATTTAAAAAAACAATTATCAAAATTGGTGCAGTACAGACTGTTTTATTTGGTTGAAATTGATTCATGTTCAACGATATTCATGATCAAATATATAGATACCACAATAACATTAATAACAATACAATACCATACAATACAATACTGTCCACAAGTGATGCCAAACACTTAATAATCTTCACCTTCACAAGAACAACCAAGCACAGCACAACAATGCACAATTTTATTAATACGCAGTATAGTGCCCTTCACGATAATTCCTTAGAGCAGAAGTCCATGAAAACAAAAAAAAAAATAGTCGTAGATTACGTTACATTTATTTTCCATTTCCTAAAATTATTCTAGCACCCTCTGGTGGTAAAGTGAGTAAATTATTTTATCGCCTAGCCGTTTTTTTTTGCATTTTTCCGGGCTAGCCGTGGAAATACATGCTTTCTCCTCTCTGAAAGGCCGGTAAAATTGGATTTTCTAATAGTGTATGATAAAAATGAAACTTTATTTGTGAAAATAAATTCTGAAATGTAATAATAGTTATGTAAGCTATGTGTGAAAAGAATTACGTAATAGTATTTGAAGTGAATTACTCAAAATTCACATACCGCTTGGTTTACCTAGTGGTTCCGTGGCTCAAATTTAAAGATATAAAAATAAACGACTTTTCTGAATTCAAGTGATGGTGAGGATTAAAGGTTGGATGCCCCCCGGGTGTCACTGCCACTAATTTGGAAATGTACGATAGCCCCCTTGTAACGCCCTGTTTTCTCGCGGTTCGGTATGCGCGACCGAAAATTTCTGCACAAAGTAACAGAGTAACTACAAACCTATCTAAAAATCATAAATAATAAACACACTTAGTGAATTTCCAACGAATAATAAAATTAATTTAATATAAGGCTAAAAATTATAATTGTTGAATATTATGAACAGTGCGCGACACTAACTTATAATTATTCAGTCTTGACTTCAGTCAAGCATTAAATCTTATAATTTTTTATATGCGAGAGATCGGCAAATCATAATATAGTGTGTGATCAATAAATATTGAAACCAAGGAGGAATAATGGAAATGGAGTCATTTATTATTGTTTTTTGGTGAAGCCGCCGACGCTTCACATTCTAATGAACACAATTACAACATTGCCACGTCTTGTCAAAAGTAGCGTATCAGTGCAGTTGTACTGAAAGGTGATGCGCCGGTCTATACGGAGTGATTGTCAAGTACTAAGTACATTTGGCATCAGTGTAGCAACACATGGGATTGTGAAAAAAGAATATGTCTGCCATTGTTATTGTGATCGTTTTGTGGTAAGTTGAATTTTAGACATTGAAAACCATAAGGACATTGGTGTTATGTTTGTAAGAAACTGGATTACTTGAATCCCAATTTGACTTTTCACAGCATGTACTATGCCAGCCAATAAATTTCGGACATCAAATTGACTGGCATCTTGAAAAATGAAATGCGGTTTAGGCTTTAGCTTTATTGTAATATTTACAATAAATGTCATTAAATTGATGTCCGAAATTTATTCGCTGGCATAGTACAACGCACGTGGTGAGTGTGCTTATTCGCTTAGAGGCGTATATTTGGGTGTGGATTGCAATTATATGGAGCTATTAAAATCTGTTACAGATTTTCCAGTGATGAACTCACGAGAAAGATGTATTTATTTGCCTTAAATGTTAGTGTTGATGTAGGGCTGGTACCTAAAAATGCTCTGATTTGTTCTGAACATCTTCGGGAAAATGTCATATTCTATCGTGTCTCTGAACACCTGGACTGGGCGCGCAAATGGATACCAAAGTAGAAGTGGCAACGTTGCTGCAGGTGAATGCCATATTTGGCATCTATGGGAGAGCTTACTCGTACTGATCTAGGATAGTAACTACCAACGTTACTATCCTAGATCAGTACCATCTAACTAAAGAAAATCCCTAGAATCCGTCGAATCGCGCAGCATTTGTTATCCTCCTTTACAGTGTCAATGTCATATAAGTTACACTTTGTTGTTATGTCGGGGATAGGTCCATTGGCTTCATAGTGCTGCATATGTTTAGTATTAGGATGCTGGCTCCATTTCTTATTATTCAACCGTGGCCTGAGGCTACCCAAGTTCTGGTTTTCATGTTGGTAGCTCCTTTTTGTTACATGGATTGTCTGCCAGAGAAAAAGCATCTTTATTGAAAGTGGTTTAAAATTTAGTCATGAGAGTGGTGTCAAAATAACATCTTTAACATTCGACGGTTCGCCACCCAATTTTACAATGGCAGAACACTTAGGAGCGAATTTTTCTAATGTAAAAGCCTTGAAAACAAGTTTCAAACATCCATTGTCACAACATGGTAATATCTTATTCATATTCACCTATATTCATATAAGCTTTTGTCTGATGGTGAGGGACGCAGTGTGGGATGGAGATATATTGACAAGTTGGTGGATCTTCAATATGTAGAAGGCTCAACTGCAGCAAACAAGTTAACTATACTAAATTTGAATTACACTCAGGAAAAGTTGAAAGTTAAAATTGCAATCCAAACATTGAGCAAGAGTGTTTTTGTTTTTCTATCCACGGACAAGAAACATCCTCAGTTTAGAGACTCCGCTGCAATTTTAAAGTTTCTTTTAATGTTATGTTATATGATATTTTCAATTTACGTAACATATTGGCAGAATACTGTTACAAGAAGTCTCTATTCCCAGCCACTAAATCAATTTTTTTCGAATATTTGCCCATTGTAAAAGAATATATTTTTGCTTTGCGATATGGCACAACCTATTCTGCAGACCGGGAGAAAAACAGGCTTTTTGGGTTTTTTAATTTACATTGACAGTTCAATACACTATTATATTAAGATATGTAGAAGAAGAGAAACTTTTATCTTACTTGCTGACCTATGAGTTGTCGCAAGATCATCTGGAATTGTTTTTTGGGGCAGTGGGGAGTAAAGTCGGATTTAACAACAACCCAACGGCTCGCCAATTTGAAGCCGCATATAAAAGATTAATTGTCCGGAATGAAATTGGTGGTGGTGGCACAGGCAATGTGGTCAATTTAGATTCTAGCACAATTTTGCATTGTGGAAGTGGAACAATTACAATGGAAGAAAACGGAGAGGACACGGAACAAAACTTTGATATTATAAAACTTAATGACCAAATTCAGAGAAATATAGAAGACGTGGAATTCTTAAACTCATCGTCTTGTTCGGTGATTTTATTGTACGATCTCTCAAAAAAAAACGATAACTTGCGTTAAATATTGCCAGTTAGTTGAAGGTGCTGCAGCGCTATCGTGATTGCAGGCTATAAAAGAATATAGAAACCTTACCGAAGCCTCCCAATTAGTTATAAAAGTCTGCCAAGACACACAACTGGTATTTTTAATAAAAAAAAACAAAAACTTGACTGAGATTTTAACCAACGGTATAATGTCAACATTTACCAGTCAAATAAACGACTTCTTTGGGGATCATGTTTTTGACCATGAGCCTAAGCAGAACCATTCCTATCAGTTAATTAAACTGATTTTGTTCAAGTTTTTCACTCTTTGGATTCACCATGAAGACATGGCAGCGACAGAGGATCCGGGTTAGTGGGGGATTAGTAGGGAGGACCAAGGTCTAAAACTCTTGCTGCGCCGAACAAACGCCTCTTGCCGCGGACCAGCTTGCGACACACACTGTAAACCGTCTAACCTGTGCCTAGTGCCTTATCGTGTTTGGAATTTATTGTACGCTGTGGTAGGGACTTTAGAGATCCTAATTTCTTAAACCGCGCCCTTTAAGAATAATACCACCTATGTTACTGATTCTGAAGTCTTCTGTGTGTTGAAAAGCCTTAAATGGAATTTCACTGCTGGTCATGATAATATTCCAGCTTTTATTTTCTCACTTTCGGCACACATAATGTTGGTAACATTTATTCTAGTGCCTTATCGTGTTTGGGATTTATTCTACGCTGTGGTAGGGACTGTGGTAGATTTTATATTTTGCTTATGTGCGCTCGAAGCTTGAATATGGAGGTGTGGTTTGATCCCCGTTTTCTTAAATTCATGTAGATGGTCTCGAGAATATTCAACGACTTTTTTTTAAATTTTTGACATTTAGAACAGATAGTATATGTACATATATGCCATGAGAGGATCTTCTCATGTTGCACTATTGATGCGCTTTGAATTAGAGGATTTGAATGGTAAACGTACCAAGGCTTTATTGAACGTTCTGAAAAAGCTGGTCCACTCTCGAATTGTCTGCCCAGTTTTGCCTGGCAAAGTCTTTTTCCTAGTGCTCAGGCGGGTATCCAGTGACTCTATTTACTTCTATTTACCAACACCTCGCATTAGCACAGTGAAATACTCGCCAATTTATAACATGGAATATCCGTAAAAAAAACTTTCAACTTATTTAATTAGGTTCTTCTTTCTATTAAATGTGTATGACCTTGGCCCTTAAGGGTACAGCAGTAATCATTCTAGCTGCTTTTGGTGTCTCGACATAATTACATACTACACAGTTTCAACTTATGTTTATTCTTTTTAATTTCAACTTTGATTTTATTCTCTTTAAGTTGCCTATGTCAATGTGTAATTGGGCCCTGGGCCTGTTGACTGAATTAATTAACTATAATAATAATATATAATATGCCTGTTTAATTTAGTACATAGTACATAGGTGCACTGGAGCGGGTTCAGCAGAGATTAAGGACCGGTTTTACCAACATCGAATAACTTTAACTACATTAACTGCATTTTAATGTCTGTTAAAACTATAGCAACAATTGTTCCTAACAGATGATTAACTTTAACGAAGGTTGGTGAAATTGGCCCTAAATAGTATTACTTTGCACATACTGCGCTTATACTAGGCGCTCTCCTAATTTATATATTGTGCAATTTATTTAACCAGTTTTGCAGTGAGGTAGATATAAATATTTAACACAAAACGCATTCGTCTCAAAATCTTTTTATTTAATATTATTATGGCTAATGTTTAGTTTTTATTTCAGTATTTATATCTAATCATTCTGGTGTCATTTAATGCTTTTTCTTTTATTTTCTGTTATTTTTTGTATTTCTTTTATGATATGTATATTATATGTATGCTCTGTAAATGGTTTATCAACTGTTGGACAAATAGATATTTATTTATCTTGATTTAATAAATTTTGTATACTTGGATGTACAAATGTTTTTCGAGACGGACCTATAATCCTATACGAAACAAGAAACATCAAAGTTTAAAGTACCCATGAAATGAAAAAAAAAAAAACTCACTGGTATGCAATGTGATATTTAACGCCTTTGATACGGGGGCGCAGTTTGCACTTTTCGCCTTAGACCATTGCTACGGTATTTGTACAGCAACATTAAAAAATTGTCTTACACTTTACGTTCGCTGTCATTGAAAATTCGGGAAACAAAAATAAAAAACAAAAACCACCTATAGAGAAATAAAATATTATAAGTTTATATATGCATGATGCGCTCTGCACATAAATACTGAACAGTTTTGATTCAATATGTACCTACAATATTCTACATTCTATCATTTGTCTGAAAAAAAATGTATAAAGTTGGAAGATTTTGCAAAACATTACACATTCTCATTTGGAAAAACCTATTATTATTGGGTCAGAAAATAACACTAACCAAATGAGGAAATGAAACGGAACAGAGGTATAATATAATATGATGTAATATGCACAGAATGGTTTATTTACTTTTTCAGGGTTTTACTATCACGGGATATCAGTTTCATTACGGAGGTATTATCTTATTTGGATCGTTCAAAACAATGTTTTCCAAAACCGTCCCTCAACTGTTAGCCACGCCACTGGAGTGCACTCATTTGTCCGCACGACAGTCACATGCTATCGTGTAAAAGAAAACAAACCACTATTCCCCCCGCCCACAGTTAATTGGCTTCATAACGCTGCGTAGGTTTAATATTGGGATACTGGCTCCATTTCTATTATTCAACTTTGATTTAGCCGCAACAACAAGAAAAATATAATGCTGTCAGAATGAATCAGCTACTTGAGTCCATTGCGCAGTTACATGAGGATGAATTTGACAATTCTTTTAAATTCCAGAATGCAAACCTGGCTGTTGCGTTATTATCTCATGCCTTATTACAGGACACGACTAATACAAGAAAAACCAAAGAATAATACAAAAAAGATGTAAATGCAAAAAAAGAAGATCGATTTCAACAAAAACATCATTAAATGCAAAACAAAGAAAAAAGTTTTGAAAAAAATATATTATGACATTTCATTTCAGCCAGATACATGATAGCTGTATTATTTTCTTTTCTTTCACCACCCACGGGCGATGTCTCGTAATACTTACGGCTGTGTAAATGAGATAGCCTACTTCTTTTTTTTTAACAAAACGGAGTCCAAGAATGGTAAAACATTTAAGTAGAGAAGCTTTCTGCATATAGGCAGCCCTATGGCTTCTGTAGATTTAACCTATTTTTGACAAGTTTAGTACAATTATTTTTTCTCATTAGACCGTTTCAGCAATAGTTTCGAGTGTCTTTAATCTTCATAGTAAAGTCTTTTGGAACGAGCGCCATTAATAAATAAATACTCGTATTACCATAGTTTTAGCATCCTTGAACTGAAAATAACAGCCACATTTTGTTCCTATTTTTAGTATAGCATTACATTTATAGAAATCAATTGAACAATGCATAATAAAAATAATTTCAAAAGCAACGTTTGTTCTATCGATTGTGTACATAAAACCATAGATACATAACAAATGCTATCGAAAAATAAATGCTGCTGTTACAAAAAGTTGGTTAACAAGTTGAAGATCATCGAATTTATTTGCTACATTGTATAAACCATTCAGTAATTCTTTTTGTTTAAATGGAAAGTTTTTATGGCTGCACGAAGAATTATAATTTTTCTGCACCGCGGGATGTCCCCTTTTATGTGTGTATTTTTTAGGAATTATCGCTGAAGAGTGATGGATGAATGCGGTCAGATGGCATTCTAAATTCATTTCATTTATAAAAACACGTTTATTGTTCGGGCTTGACAGGGATCAATTTTGAGAATTCTTTCTTTGGTGCGACCCAAGGAATTAAGAATTTATAGGAGACTTCGAAATTTTTATTAATTTGTAATGAAAGATAAAATGGGGCGCATAAATGTCACAAATGGTGGTAGTTTATTTTATTAATTTAGAAGATCGTTCGTTTCGACATTTGAAGGTGACCGAGCAGATCGCAACAATCTTACTAGTCCCAACGATATAAAGATTTTTAGGACGAAAATATATATCCACGTCATTTTACTGTTTAAAAGCATAAAATATAGCTGATGATATTATACTCGTAAATATTGTAATTTATTAGTTTTAACATGTCGGTATTACGTTCCATTAATGTGAACATAGGTTGTACCGTTATACGAAAAAATATATATGTGAATATTAAAAAAAGATTATATTATGTTCATTAATTTTTCTATGTAATCTATGTTTCTTCAGGTAAATAGTTATACATATATTAATGTCTAAGCTATTACTTAAACAATGCCCAAAACAGTACTAGCAAAAT
The DNA here is from genome assembly GCA_963583935.1 of Diaperis boleti. Lineage (NCBI taxonomy): Eukaryota > Metazoa > Arthropoda > Insecta > Coleoptera > Tenebrionidae > Diaperis > Diaperis boleti. Next base: position 23,962,961 of record OY757247.1, on the reverse strand, counting down.
AACGCCTATGTACCTACATCTGTACCTACATCTATGTACAACACACTGTTTCAGGTGTTATTATATTAGACAAATTGCCGATACGTTAGGTTTGTATTACTAATTATATCATTATTGTATATTTTTTTAATTTGCATAATTAATTAATGATGATAATGGAAGTTAATGTCAAACGAAAACGTATCTACAAGTACCTATCCATACGATTAGATTGAAGTTCCTATGAGATTATCGAATAAAGAACAAATCTTAAAATTACCTACGTGCACAGGCTGAGAATTACACTAATGGCATATACATGTTAATATACCACAAAACTTGTCTGTGAAATGACGCTGAGCCGTCTGTGCAAACATGATTGATTTGCTTTTAATCCTACTAAATTTTACCTTCGGGTTTTTCCCTCAGAAATTGAAGTAAAATAGAATGATTAAGAATTAAGTTGCTTTATTAATTTCCAACTTTGCGATTTATAATTTGATAGATTTTATTAGAAAATAAATTCTATTCTTACTTAGAACTTACTCAATCATGTCATGTGAATGACAGTTGATAGTGACTATCCGCTGTCGCGAGTTACTCTCATTTGAACGGGTGTCTTAAAAATTCAATTTATTGTTAGCTCTGAATTAGCAGTGCATTCTCTGTTTATTCATAAAGAACCCCTGAATTAATCAAATTGAAACAATGGCTAAAGCAACAATTACTTTTGAGAACTGCTATTTGGATGCACTCTAAAAATTAATATCTAGTTTATGGAAAGCAGTTTCGTAATTATTGATTTAATAATGGGAAGCTCCCAGATACAAATAGGGAGGATAAGCGTAAGATACAGGTACGCAGGATAAATTTCAACTCTAAAACCCCTTTCGTGCATCCACCAGACATGATATCCTATATATTCGCGATGAATAAATAAGAGGGCTTTGTGTTGGGATTGTTGTCATGAGCCAACGTCAGCTTCGATGTCTGTACAACATGCTTGTGAAACAAATATTAAAATAAAATACATTTTAACGCTTGTAAACTCGATCGATCTTTGTTAACAATTAACATTATCTATCAGATATGCAGTTAATTTTTTGAAGTAATCACTAGGATTCTCATCTCATTATCTATCAGATATGCAGTTAATTTTTTGAAGTAATCACTAGGATTCTCATATTATTTTTTCTCTTCCTTTCGACTTGCTTTTGTTTATTTTTTTTAAAAGTCGGTGATGTAGTAAATCAACAACAGAACATCCTAAAAATTTGTTCACTTACCACCGAACCGTTCAGACCCAGCGATGTTCGCTTCAGCTAATAACGGGTGATGCTAAGTATTTTTTATCAAGTTTGCGTTGCGCATAGATCATTTCCATGCTTATTTCAGACTTGATGTACAATTGCGTAAACATTACTCAAGTTTCAGTTAACTCATTTTCACTTAGTGATCAGTAAAATTAATAAATACAAGATTTGTCGAAATTGCCTCTTTAAAAATTCCAATAAACGAGACGCCATTGATTGTCCTCGATCCTGACGTCTATCAAATGTTAAATTTAAAAAATCTCGATGCAAGCAAAGACAATTATTTTGGCCCCAAAGGCTCTCTGAATGACTCGGGATAACGTGGAATGATTATATAAAACATATCTCAATAAGATTTTTTAAGATCACTTGACAGCGATTTTCTAAAGTAAACCAATTCCTAAAACTTCGTTCGTTTGTCCGAACTGATTTGCCTATAACGCGTTTTGAGTAAAAACATTTGCCATTGACCGAATTCTGACAATGGATTGATCATGGTTAAGTCTTAAAACATAAGAACTTTTTAAACAATATGAAGAAATAGGAAGCAAAACATTTTCCTAATATGACAACTGCCATCACTATTCGATAACTTACTGACAAATTATGTAAGTGCTTGAGCTCTTTTTTCGATACAACTGAAATGTCAGTTTCTAAAATCAGCCTATACTTGGAGCTGGCAAGAGACATGAGTAGGGCACAACCCCTTTGTACCATCCCCAGTCTGACGTTTATGGAAGCATTGGGATAAAAATAAAACAGTTTTTCAATCGTCTAAAAACAGTTCACAATAACATGCACAAAAACACTGTCCGCAGAAAAAAAAAAACGTTTCATTGAACTTTGTTTGTTTACTTAAAACCTAGTAAATCCCGCGTCGTCCATAAACGCCAGATTTAAAGAATTGGCTATACTTACTTCTGCACATTTTGTTGACAACCACTGACAATAATTTACACGACAGCCGAGATTGTTTTTCTTCTTTTAGAGTGTGATGAATCACGAACTGCAAAACTTCAATTTTGAGGCGGGCTTCCACTTGTTCTAAGACCCCTGTTTTGTGTTTGTTGTCGAAAAGTACCATCTCTAAAATACGAAAATATTTTAAGAACACTTTACTACGCCAAACGTTGTAAATTACTTCCGTTGTCAAATAATTTACAACGTTTGGTAAAGTTGGTTGTTCTTAAAACACTTTTGTTTTTCCACCAAGACTTTTCTGCGATTTTCACCAAAGATACTGAACGGTGGACACAAATGTAGATGCACTTGGAAATCGAATGGGTCTAGAACTCGTTCTATCCACAAATCCCGAACAAGACGTGCATTACCGCCGGTTCGTCCAGAAGGGAGCACCATATCCGTACGTTGTAAATTTCACCCATTAATCACCTATTTTAAATTAAGAATGAATCGCATTCGATCCAGTTCGAATAATATGATAATACTCAAGAGCCGATGCAAAACCTGCAAGAAACCATCTTGTGTGAAGAATACTTTTCAGGTACGAGTTTTGTGTATTAATCATTCAACAAAGATAAAGTAGTGGTGTGCATTGATTTTGAATCCAAACTTTAAACATTATGATTTTCTCGAAACGGGGAGCAACTTGGACTTTAAATTCAACGGGATGATAATAATATAATCCTCATAAGGAATAATAATAATAATAAAAGTATTTCGATTCCACCCTGTATACTGTGTGACATAAAAAACGCATCACCCTGTAAATGACGTTTAACGAAACAAAATTAGTAACCTACAAGAACAAAGAACGACTTCTTGTTGTTATCATCCGCTGCCGTTTGAACATCTATGTGGTACTAGAACAAGTTGCAATATCATAATTATATTCAAAGGTAAATTCTAACAAGATAATGCTCATGTGGAAGCAGATAATTTACAGTATCTTAGAAGTACCAACATATATTAAGACCTAATATTTAAGACCTATCGCCTATAGAACATGTTGTGTGGGACCTGATAGGTTGAAGACTTGGCATGCTACCTACCTAACTATAGCACAACTGCGTACCGCTGTTCAAATAGCTTGGAACGAACTACCTCAAGATTCTATAGATTCTATCTTCTGTAGAATCTGATTCCATACGTGGTGGTGAAACACATTCTTGAGTTTCGTCGGTCTAGAATGTACAGTTTCTGTTGAAAATCTCATCAATTATTATTGTATTTATAAACGTGAGGGGATCAATCTTTTACTGTTCGCAAGTCATTTGCGTATAGGCAACTTTGCGATTCGAGAAATAATACTTGAGTTCCAATGTTTCACTACTCGCAAAGCTGCAAAGTTGCGAATTCGTAACTTTACAATCATTATCTTGCGAGCGGTCTTCGAGTGTTCGTAACTTAACCTATGATTTAACGTTGACAACCAGAATAATGTTGTCTCACCAATTTTGTGAAAAAGGTTAAGCAGTGTTTATTTGTGAAGAAAATAGATGTTCTAGTACACGTTATTCTATTAGAAGCATTAGAACGAGCTGAAGAGTCTTTATAGGGATGCATGTGCAAACGGGTTTTCGGAATCCTTCGAACAATGCCAAAGGACCCAATGTGGATTCTCTTCAACAAGCGCTTCCACCTGTTCAACGACATTTTGATTTGTTTGCGGCCTTCCAGTCGATTTTCCTTTAAATACGCTTCCCGTTCTCTGAAATCTTTCTATAATTTGACGGACGTGATGTTGCAAGTCAGTTTGTCCGCAATAATAATGGGCAAATGCAAAAAGAATAGAACGGCACAGAAAAATTTACATTTAAAGAAATTCCAAAGTTAACTAGATGCAAATCATTTTGTAACACCTTGTATAGCAGTTACAACAATGTGGTAGCAGAATCTCTGTATGTGGATTTAAGCGAGGGGCTGTTAACTTGGAAGAAAATTGTACAAATAATTCTATATGGAATTAACTCAAGGTAATCACGAACAATTCCGGTAATTCCGTTTCGAGAAATTAATTCCAATAATCAGGAAATAACTCCCACAAAAAGTAACTAATTCTAGTAATCAAAAGGTAATTCCGGTAATTCCAACAAAAGATGAAGCACTTAATTCAATTCCCATTTTGGAATTACGACAAGTATTAAAAACGACAGAATGGTGAATGGAATTATTCTATAGAGGGCGGTGTTAATGATTTTCGAAATGCCTACCCCTATGGGGTCATCCCACGATTTTCAAAAACAGATTTTCTAGAAACTAGATGGAAAAATATTATACCCCTATTTTTTTGTTTATTCGAAATCACGCGTTTACTAGGTAAAAAAAATCCGAAACATTTGTCTTATTTGAAACGCGCGCCTTTATTCAACACGGGATAAAATTCACCAGACAGAATTCAAAGTTACTAGACGTGCGGACTAATGAGAAGCGCACGAACCAATGAGAATGTTCCCCCGAAATGACGTCACAAGAGGCGGTAAATGTACAACGTTTGAAATTGCTAGCCGAAATTGTGATTTTTGATAAGCTCTGTTATCTCACAAAACAATTTTATTAAACAACAGAACACGTTTTAGGGCTTCATGTTATATAGTCTACGAGATGCTATAGGGGAATTCGTCAAGTTCAATTGAGGGAGACGACCACATTGTCCAGCAGATTATCAAAAATTATTCCAACAAAATTTATAAATGCGTGGCAAGATTTCGTGATGTTGGGACTGTTGGTCGAAATGCGGGTAGCGGAGCGCCCAAAAAAAGAATTCCTGAAATTGTGGCAGATGTTGCAGCAGTAATGGAAGCGTCTCCCAAGAAACCTCTCCTCAGGTTAGCACAAGCGATGGACCTCTCATATGGAACTTGTCAAAAAATATTAAAAGATTTAAGTCCCTGTAAAATTACCGTCGTGCAAGAGTTGTTTCCGCGAGATTTTCCTGCACGAATAGTATACTGTAAATAAACAAAATATGCGAATTTGGTCCGCAATTAATCCCCATGAATTCATCCAAACGCCCCTCTATCCGCAGAAAATTAGTGTTTGGCTGGTGGTCTCTCGAAGACGTATAGTTGGACCTGTTTTTTTCTTTTTTTTTTTGAAGGAGCGGTAAATGCCGAGAGATATCGCAATAAGTTACTCGAACCTTTTTTCCAAAACCTTCATGATGGCGAAGCTCTACAGGATAAGGATAATGCACCAGCTTACAGGACAAGGGAAACTATGGACCGAATTCACGAGTTTTATGATGATCGAGTCATTCAATTTCCGCCTCGAAGTCCGGACCTGACAGTTCTAGATTATTTCATATTCTCGTATCTCAAAAACACCGTATTGTACATAGTTGTACTCAGATGTTGGAAAATCCATTTGAAAATATGGAACCGATAGTTAACAGCTGCATTGAAGTTGAAGGAAGGTGGGTCATAGTGCTTGAATTATTATTTTATATGAGTAGCCTAACCATAAGTAGAAATAAACACTTAACATTCATTGCTTTTATTTGAAGAAAACATGATCCAAAGTTTAGACCTTGAGTCCTATATATTTTGGTAAGAGGGCTCCTATATACAACGTTCCGAACTCGGAATACGCAAACTTTGCAACACCGTGTATGATGTAAAATGTGTTAACAAATACTTACATTAAATAATAAATATATAGTCTGCGGTCAAACATTCGCACAGAGCACTGAATGAGTTTCGAGTTGTGAATTTTGTGTGATTTCAAATATTCCTTTTTTATATGTATTGCAGGGAATTAGGGCAAACAACACACGTTAATGACATATTTGGACACGCTCACAGCTGACGTAATAAAACAAAATAAAAAATATATATTATATGCAATGATTATAGATGTGTCTACTACAGAGTAATCAAGAAGGACTGTTTGAGTTGGTATTACTTTTAAGAAACTTTTTTGTAACACTGCAGCAGGATACACATATTTGACGGAACGTCAACTGAGAAAAAATTCGAGGAAATTAAACGAAGCAGAAATTAAACTTGAAATACAGAACGATAATCACACTAATGCTCAAAATACCCCCACAAACTCTCATTCCACAACGTTTGAATTTCAAATTTGAAATGTCAGTAAGTTGTGAATGACGGCTTTCAGTGTCAAGACGTTAACAACCGGAAGTTCTTACAATTTTACCATTTAAAAATGAAATTCAGTGTTACCAATTCAAACAGTCCTTCTCGATCACGCTGTATTTGAAAAAAGAACCCCAATAAGGTTCAGGCTTACAAATTTAATTAATTACGATCGAATTTTGACCACTGGGCGACCACTAGTAGTAATAAAACCTGGATGTAATTCAAGTAATTCCATAATAATTCCATATTATTTGAAGGTAATTCCAGTAATTCCAGGGTAATTCCAGCGTAATTCCGGTAATTCCAGTAATTCATGAGTACTTCCTGTAATCACGAGTACTTCCATCATTTTGAGTACTTGAAATAATTCCATGCAATTCCAAACTAATTCCGGTAATTCCGATAGTACTCGGAATTAATTCTCACAAGATTTACAACTAATTCCATAGTTAACAGCCCCTCGGATTTAAGACATTTCAGGAGCTAAAACTGCTAACGTACTACAAAATGAATATATGCATGGTATTTTTCAAGTACATTAAACATCTGGAGATAACACCACAAGGGTGTTTGTTACTTTCAAAATAACAATTCATGCTCGAGATTGTAGAATTCTACAAATTAGTGTTATTGCTATCAAGTGAGAAGATCGTCGTCTCCTGACGCTTTTCCTTAAAGGAATATATTCTAGGAAATGTGTAAATTTTTTAATTGTTTCATGTAATGTCATCCTTCAGTAGTTTGAGAGTGAAATTTTATTGTTTTCTGTCAAGCAGTTTGCATTTGAGCGTTTGTCAAAGCGAGCAACTTTTCAGTTTTTCAAAGAATGGAGAAAATTGAAATACGAAGTGTGAAGTATTTTTTCTAGTTTGCGTTCGTATTGAAACTATTACGATACGCTTTTGAGTGTCATAATAGACAAAAGCGGTGTTATAATAATTCTACTAAAAATTGAATTATTTATTTATTTTTTTAATATTGGCAATCCCAGGGCAATCCAAACTTATACTTCGCTGGCAAGTCCAAGTGGATAACCATGTAAATTGGCATTACTATTGTTGGCACTTGTTTGGCAGTGGCTTTACATGCATCTGCAGCGCGCGATTTTGTTGGGGCATTCTGTGTGGGGGTGACTTCACTTGAGGCATTGGAGTGGGACGGGGTTGGCTTTGAGACATCCAAATATTTTGTAGATGGGGACAAATCTAATGTTCATCAAAGTCCACAAAGTGGTTTTGAGGGACCGTCAATTAAAGTTGATGGACATAGCTGACTAGCTGCAATTGGGGCCATATCTAAAGAGCGAGTACATCACATATTATGTGAGAACTTGGGTATGAGAAAGCTTTCTGGCCGATGGGTGCCGCGATGGATCTCACCTGAGCAAAAACTCATCCAAATGAAGGTGTCAGAGGAGTGTTTGTCGCTGTTTCAGAGTAGTCCAAGGGTTTTTTTCGCAGATTTATAACGGTAGATGAAACCTAGATTCGCCTGAGACAAAACCTCAATCAACACAATGGACGGCAAAAGGAGAATCAGTCCCAAAGAAGGCGAAAACAGTTCCATCGGCTGGTAAAGTCATGGCGACCGTGTTTTGGGATGCAAAAGGAATTATTTAGTAGATTACCTTGCAAAAGGTAAAACGATTAATGGGGAATACTATGCAAATCTAATTGACCAGTTGAAAAAAAAAAACAAAGCGAACAAAGGCCTGGATTAACAAAAAAAAAGATCACGATAATGCACCTTGTCACTAGTTGTTTCAATGGTGAAAATTCATAAAGTGGGTTTTTGAATTCTAAATTTCAAAAAATTAAATTAAAATGCAGGGAAAGAATATGGGTTAAATATGGAAGTGATAGAAAGCACAAACGCCTATTTTTAAGAGCTCAAAGAATTGGCATATGGACCAAGTGCATCGAGTTGAAAGGAGACTATATCGAAAATAAAACAATTTTATGCCCTACCAACATCTAGATGACATTAATTATTTTTTGAAATATTTGGACATTTTGAAAATCTTATTAATTTTTTATTCTAAATGTTTTACAAGAAATTACGTCGGACATAAAACGTCGTATCTCACACGTGATCGAAATTCCATTGTAAGCTCGTGAGATGTGTATCACTCATGTTATCGCACTCGTGATTCAAAAATCTCACACGCTGAAAATTGAAGCATTTTACTGGTAATAGCTCCCCCCAAATAATTCTTACTCTAATATCAGTTTTTAGAAATTTTTCCTAAGGTCTGAGAAAAAAAAAACAGAAATAACAAACATGTAGAGCAGCACTGGAACGTTGTGTAGGTCGGGGTATAACCAAACCTCGCGAGAGAAACTGACGAGTTGCGGAAACTTAATACATGGTTATCGCAACATAAGTTAAGCAGGTCACATACAAAGTAAAACCATTGAAACCAATAATTAATTTTGAATGTTTTTTGGGGTATTTCACACACCTCACAATAAATGTTGAAAATGCAAGCCATTCATTGCAATGAAAGCGAAGGTTATTATAACACAATGCAAATACACTGGGATCGTGTCGAATTGTAGCGGCGGCATTTTCTACACGGCCCTCAATCGTTAACTCTGCCAATGTGTTGACAAGGGTAGCGTACCCAACTGTTTTATATGCCCCCATAAAAAAAAGTTACACGGATTTAAATCGGGTGCACGCGTGGGTCAATGTGTTGGTCCATGACGTCCAAACCAGCAATCATCAAAATTATTGTTTAATCACTGTGACACTATGCGAGCACTGTGTAGAGGAGACCGTCTTGGAGAAACCACACATCTAAAAAATTTAAATAAATCTCGCCCGTTAGTGTATCTTTATAGGTCAATACCAGCGGTCTTCAATAGTGATTTGTGGGAATCGTTGTTTTAATAAAAAAAAATAAAAAATTTTGAAAATGAAAATGTAGTCTAGATCTAATAACTCTAATCTATCACCAGCAAATTTTGTCACCCCTTTTTAAAGCCACCCTGTAAAATCTACTATTTGATATTATTCATCATGAGGAATCATGGGTAATTGTGGGGCCACCGAAACAGTGTGCAAGCAGCCACAAACAACGGCGAGACATATATCAGCATCACCAAAACCGTTGTTGGTTTAAAATTTCTAGGCAAATCGTTACCACCTTCCAGGCGAAACTGATTTTAAAACGAATCAAAATATTATTGATTTAGAAAATAAACTGGAAAACCTACTGATTTCAAAACGGTCACATCACAGTTCCTCGTCGAATTTCTTAATAAATCGATGATAACAGTATCGAATTTAAATAAATTACCATACACAAGACACCACTTGAAGTGTAGCAAATCGCTTCCGCAAATATTTATCATAAAATGGTTAAGGTTCCAAATATACATAATCTTATTATAGTCGCGTCAATAAATACATAAAACACTATTTTTTATATTTATATAAAAAATCAGTTATTCAATACTTCTACAAATAATATATGAAAGTAAATTATAAAATTATTATGAATTGTGGATTATTTATTTTAGATATTTATAATAGTATATTGTGCAACTGGTGCGGCAAGATGTCGATTGCCCACGAAAGCAAAGTTGAGCGCACGAACGAAGTGAGTGCGCTCATTCGCTTGAGGGGGCAATCGACAACGCCGCACGAGTTGGACATACTATTTTTTATTGCGAATGCGGAATAAATCCCAATATAAAATTGGACTCCAGGGGCAAATTCAGTTTTCAGTAGTTTGTTTATCTGAATTTGCGTGTGCAAAGAATAATTTGCGTGCGACAAGTAAACTTTGCGCATCCAAATTAATAAATGGGCAAACCGTTACTTTGCAACCGTAACCGAGGTTGCAAAGATACTGTTTGTCTACATGAGCAATAAAAAATAAATAAAATTGTTCATCAGTACCTGTACGAAGGAAAATTTTTAGAATTTCCCTCGATTTCCATGGGATTCCCTGATTAGATCCTGATTTTTTGACAATGGAACCACCTCAAGAGTATACCCTTTAAAATAAAAGAAGAATTTTGAAAATCGGTCGAAGATATTGGTGAAGATACATGAAGTCGGTTAATAAAATGGAGCGCAAATTTGAGTATTTTTCTGGATTTCCATGGGATTCCCTGGTCATATCCTGATTTTTTAATAATGGAACCACCTTAAGAATATGCCCTTTCAAATAAAAGAAGAATTTTGTAAATCGGTCCACAATTGACGAAGAAATCGGTGAACATAAATGAAATATAAATATATAAATGTTCTGAGGTCACAAACATTAAATAAAAACATACAACCGAATTGATAACTTCCTCCTGTTTTGAAGTCTGTAAAAAAAATGCAAAGCTATTTTTTTTTTAATTAAAATTTAAATATATCTAAGTCGAACTCCACAAACTTTAATAACTGTAAAATTACTAATGGAACATTTTTTTTTAGATTAATATCATACATATTGTTTAAATAATATTAATAGTTATATCCCCGCTTCAAAAGGTTTCTGATTATAAATAATATAAAAAAAAAATAAAAAAAAACATCAAAATGTTTCTAACGACTTCCGAGAAAATTATGTCGTAAAGATTGACACATGCGCATGCATCGGCAGATTTATAATATATCGCAATTCGGAACTTGCAATTGACTTTTAAGCTGACAGGTAAGTATTGTCAGTAATGTAATAGGGCCCCAACAATTTTTCATTTATTTATTTAATGGTCTATACTTTGACTCTAATTTATTCTCTAATTTATGGCGATTAGTTTTTATAAAACTTTTTGTTGTTCCAGTAAGCTTTTGGCGACATATTTTAAAACCACACCTGATTTCAACTGACGTGATAAGCAATTGCGTGGCCATTGGCGCACCAAGAATATTCGGTTTAAAATAAGTATCAGTGGGGATAATATAATTTGTCGGGCGATGACTTCGTGTCATCGTAATTCACATAATGTCGAAACGAACACATCTCTTGGGACAACAAATCAAAACGAACATGGGTCCAGCCAGGACCACGAGCAGATATGAGGCTTGGGCCGCCCGCGGTCCTCTCTGCATTTCTTGGAGTCCAAGTCCAAGGTGCCCCCGTAGTGAGATTAATTACCGTTGAGGTTTAATTGTGCGGCGCGCTCGCTAATGGATTCCCGTCTTGTCTTATGAAGCCGCCGCTTAGGTACCTACCTACACTTCTTCATCTTCCTCTTGCCTGAGAACGCGACAACGTCAGATGAGCGTAATGTGTTTTTTTCTGTAATTTTTTACGTTATTTATGAGAAAAAATGATAAACAGCCGGAGATTATGAACGGCGCTAACGAATAACCTTTGGTAGTTCACCTCAACATTCTAATTTTGAATTCTAATCTTTGGTGTACTGTTAGTGTGTACTATGAGTTATTGGTCTTTATGCTTATTAGCTTATTACTCGTAAATATAGTAGGCAAGTAAGAAATATAGACTGTCGACTGTTTCTAAATACTATACGGGAAACCTACTACTTATCGCAGTGTTTACTGTTAATTGAGTGAAAACTAATTAAAGCTTAAGCTGTTTTCATCGTAAAATTTGATATAAAGCGGAATACAATGTATTGTTAGGTAATTGTTGCTGCTTGAAAGACTACATTAATATTGTTTTCTGATAGTCAAGCAAATATTATCTAATTGGAGTAAAATCGCTTCATTATTACCAAGAATTATTCTGAGTGTTCAAGATTAAAAAATTGAGTTGGAAAAATTTAATGAGTTGGCAATAATACAATTTACATCAAAATTGATAAACCTGATGTGATTCGGTTGTCAGTCGATTACAGATGATTGACAGTTAAAGAATTTAGACCAACCAAAGATAAGCTTGTTTTACAAAAGACACTCCGCTACGTTTATAAAGGCAAAAATAAATTTACACTTTTACACTAGTGGTCGAAATTCGACCCTAATTCATCAAATTTTCAAGTTTGAACGATGTTGTGGTTTTTTTGTCAAAGAGTATACCGCTATAATCATTCCATATATATTTTTTTAATATTGTTCTATCTAGGAAATTTTAAATTTAATCTTAGTAACAGTTATTTATTTTTGATGTGTCAAATCTATAGCCGTGATATGAGAATAAAACCGAATCGAATATCGTCACGTAAAACGGCGTCAGGCATCCTTGCCGCCCGCGCTCTCTTATTCCATGTATGTGCGAGGAGCTCGTGTCTAAGTAATTTCAGTTTTAATTATACGATTTCAAAAATTCTTTCACTAGTATTTAGAATGCACTTTCAGGGTGGACATAGACTTTATAATATTCCATTAAAATAAAAGGCTCGTGGAGATCACTTTTGCAAAGTAAGTCGACGAAAAAAAAGTTTGAGTGACGAACGCTGGCTTAACGATAAGGGATTACGAATGCTTTCTATAGAAAAGTTGTTGAGCTTAAAAAGGCCGCCGACATGTTAAAGTTAATTCACAAATTGATAAAATATGACTATTCCTATGTGACAACGAATACACACTGCGCGCGCGAGAAGCCGAATTTCCGAAACCTTCTATTATTGTTTTCAAAAGAACATTGTTTGAAGTGCTTAAAGATCTTAAATCAGTGACAGTATTATTGAGTTTAAAGATGAGTGACAGTGACGATCAAGCTGCCAATCATTTCATTAATATCGTCTAATACACCTTCCACAGCTACTATTACAGAAATCACAGATCCTACATCAAAATAAATAACATTCGGTAACTCCCTTGTAAAAAAGTCTACATAACCGAGTCGTAGGCGAGGTTTGTAATTGCCCAATGTTTGCAAGGGCACTTTCTTAACAGGGTTTCAATACTATTTTTTTCTCTACCGGCACAACTTCGTTGTGAAAAAGTAAAAAAAATGGTTATATTTCTGACAAAGTAGGCGGCAATAACGAACTTTATAAGAATTGAATCGTAGGCTGAGTAATTTGTTGAGTAAAATTTTATGAAAACTGTGTAAAGTAATCTATTTAAAATGTATTTTTATTCACTTTGGCACGTAAAGCCGAAATAATAAAAATAATTATTATGACTAGATCAAACAAACTTACCTCAAGTGAAGTTCGATCTTGATTATAATATGTAGGTCTCGTCGAAGGAAATAATTCACTACGACGCGCATGACGTTACACGCCATTTTGTTTTGTGGTAGGTCGGGAGCTTGGTTTCCAAACAAATAAGTTTCCCCATGCTTTGTACCGTTTGTTTAACCTAAACAGTTCAAAAAGTGTTGTGAATAACATTGTATAATTGTGTAGTTATTAGAGGGTGGCAAACCATTTTTATCGTGTGTAGTGAAATTCTAAAGACTTTTACCAGCAAATTGCGCAGTGCTTTTTGATCGTACCGAGTTAATACAATTAATACGGTAAGCTAACCTCAAAAAACAAAGTGAAATAATTTTACAATTTATGTGGATTACAGACAAGAAAAACGTTGTGAGCATTGTTAGCAAACTTTTTTATCTTTGCGACATGGCTGGACCACAAAGACACATAATTAAAATTGCCAAAGTCTCCAAATTTTTTGAGGAAAACCCTCGATGCATCGAAAGGGGTGAGGACGCTATCGAGTCAAATAATATCAAGACCATGACTTTTGATGGCGAATTATTAATCATTCGTGGAGAAGTGTGGGCTAGCCAACGAGATCGATTTTATAAAGTAGAGGTATGAGTAACTTTATCAATAATAATTTGATTAGAAACAAGAAAATGGTTTTAGATCTTTTTGGATAATGAGTTATCCCTGCAGATGCCCAAGGGGAGCATTTGTCTGCCATCACATGGCTGCTCTAGCATTATATGCACATTATAATGTAGCCTCCACTGATGATAGTTGCCAATGGAATCAGAAGCAAAGTAAATTTGATGAAGTGGTAACCATTTCTGAATTGTACCCACTGCCAACAGGGAAGAAAGACTTTCAGCCTTTAGACAGGGCTGTAAATGAAGAAGACCGAGCCAAGTTTTACAACATGTTGTAGGATTATGGCGGAGCTGTGGGTTTCACATGGCTCTTAAGACCCGAAGTGTCGAATGAGGAGCTAATTGTCCCAGATATTGAAGATATATTATTTTCTGAAGCATATATGACTGCAGAAAATCATCAATTATATTTATCTGAAAAATTAAAAATGACCGAAGAGGCCATTCATGAAGTTGCTGTAGCCACTGTAGGTCAAGCTACCAATTCTAAATGGCTCTTGACGAGGAGGCATTGGTTAACTGCCAGCAAATTTGGAAAAATTTTGTCTGCCATTAAACGGAAGTCATACCCTCCCAGTCTGTTTCGTTCATTATTAGGTATAATTACTTAATTTTTTGTTGAATGTGATATTTATGCTTTGAATTTATGCCTACATATAAAATACCAGGTGTGCTATGTCCCCATGTTAGTAAATGGAGACATGCCAATTTTACAGTCTGTTATAAATTACAATAGCTGGTAACAAGTTATGTATATTTTACTATGTATTTTATGAATGTATCTATATGTATGAAATTTTGATTTATTTTTTATTTAGAGGCCTATGATTTGGAAGGGGTACGTGCCATTCAATGGGGCAGATCAAATAAAGCTCAAGCTATAATAAAAGAATTTGAGCAAAAGCAAAAAACAACTGTACGACCAAGTGGAATATGGTTGGACAAGTGTGGTTTTCTGGGAGCAAGTCCTGATGGGTTAGTTGGGGAAGATGGCATTTTGGAGGTTCAATGTCCTTATAAGTGGAGAAATACCAGGTCCCTGAGAGAGGATCTGAAAAAAGAAAAAAAGTATATGATCCAATTTTATGATGAAGACATGGTGATAAATAAAGATAGAAATAAGGCTTTTCTAATGATCTGGACACCAGGAGACAGTATGGTCGTGGAGATTACTAAAAGTGAAGCCTGGGCAAAGAACATTGAAGCCATGGAAATATTTTATTACACTTATTATATAAAATACATTTCTGGTGAACTAAATCTATAATAAAACTTTATGTACAAAACTGTCATTACTTATATACTACTTATACCTAAACATTAATCTTTGTACAGCTCCTCCACTTCTCTTATTAAGGGAAACTGTAAATTGGTTAACGCCCCGCAAACCTGGAAAACAACGGATGCATGGGGCATCAAAGAGGCAGGTATTAAATTTAAAATGCGAAAGCACTTAATCCTTCGTCTGGCTCTCTCGACATGGATACGTGCTCTCGCTATTGTTCGAGTAGCAATTGCCTGTTCTCGGCTAAATTGAGGTGTACTTAAAAAGGGGGGTATATTGACAACTACACCTGGAGGCATACAATCTTGAATCAAAAACCCTTTATCCGCTAGAATTAAGTCACCTGCAACAAAGCTCGAAATAACCCCAGAGTGCTGTGTAATTTTCTTGTCCGAGATTGAACCTGGGAAAAGAAGACTCAAAAATGTGACAACGCCATTTGGCGCTACACCAACTAAACCTTTTACAGTATTCCGATGTTTCTATGCACTGTATGTCAACTTTTGCTTCATCATATTTTTTGGATGAATTGCTGACATTTCTGTGCAATCTAAAATTACTTTACAATTCGTAAATAAACTAAAACTAGAAGGCATGCACAATTTGTTTTTTTCCCTACTTGGCATCTTCTGCATGAAGTTTTTGAATAAAACTTCATGGAGAGCGTATAACCATGAAACAAAAATATTTGAAACAGTTGTTCTGCTTTTATTGAATCGCATCGATACGTTACGGTAAGTTCAACCGTAACTTCATTAATGTAAGAAGTAGTCGATCAATAGGCTCTAACTCTTTGACAGAATTAGCTTTTGGCCATTTTTGATAATAATTTAATTTGAACCCTGACATTAAATTATAAAGAATCATGAAAAGGTCATTTGTTGGAATACCGGTATACATATTCACAAGAGCATCATTATGTTTTATCTGCTCATATGAATACCTCATTTGCAGATTTTGCTGTTCAAGTCGTTGTACTTGTTGCTGCAAAAAATAATTTTCTGCTTCATTCATGGCAGAAAATGTTGGTTTTGTTGTTGCCACTTGTGGAGGCTGTTGAATTCCAGAGGGTCCTGGTTCTGCCTGTGTAACAGCAATCTGTTGGAACCTTTCAATTTCGGCCTCAATAGTCTCCTCAGGATTACTAGCTACTTCTGGTACAACAGGAGCTGTTGGAGATCTCACCCTGTATAGAAAATAATTACGTACTTTCATTACATTTCATTACAATGAATTTCATTGCGTCATTTCATTACAATGAATTCTGTAAATACCTTTTAATTGTTTTCCTCTTCTTCTTTGGACTTTCAAAGCTAAATTGCTTCCCAATATTATGTTGAAATATTGTGGGACCATTAGCTCTATCTGCATCTTTAAAGTGGCAACTGCATACAAGGAAATGGTTTGTTGGTTCCCGGTCAGCTCGTCTAAAATTTAAATGTGCTTTATAAAATACAATTCACCGTCAACTTACAACATTTACCTTCATAGGGAAATCCACTTTTGTTTTTCTTGGGGATTTTTAGGAAACCTAATTTTTTTTTTATTTCCCCCTTCTAAGTAAATGACACATTACAGGTATTTATGTAACTAAGTAAATGGCTAATTACAGAAACAGACCTGTAAAGTTTTACGGGCTTGTAGAAGAGACCTGTAAAGTGCAATACCACGACAACGCATCGTCACAGACTGTCCTGCCGTCAGATGACAGAATTTTATATCTATAAAAATTGAAAAAAAGTCGTCTTAAGGTGGAAATAAAAGTTTGTACGGGATTCGCCTTGCAATTAATCTTTACTGGGCTCGCCGGGTTATGGGTCTCGCTCCTTCGTCGCTCGACCCACAATTTCCCGGCTCACCCGTAAAGACCAATTTACAAGGTTTTCCCGTAAATAACTATTACATTCCCCTCTCTCTGAATAGTGTTTGCAATCAGGTGCAAAACACATTACCATGATTGTGCAATTTTTTGAACTAATAATAATCTGCAAATGTTATTGTTATTTTCAAATAAAATTGCATGATAGAAAACTAACCTCAACACCAAGAAGACGACGTATCACAAATTATTGTTTTTAAACTCTTACACTATACACTATCGATAAATATCCTAAGAACACAAAAACACACACAAAACTAATAAAAATACGAACGCAAAGTAACTTCCTATTGCACTAGCATGGGACAAAACTTTTGTTTGGAAACTTGACCTTGGCCTACCGCAACAAATGGTTGCCGTGACGTAGTAGTTGCATGGTGAATAACAAATCTCGTTTCTCGTTTTCTGCCAAACTCACAGTTTTAAAGCACAAAAGAATAAAAAATAAACTGCGCACGCCGTCTCCCCACCCGGTACTACCTCCATGATCTCATTCTTTAAAGCCAATGTGTTGCACATAGTGACTCGATGTACGGGCAGGGTGGGATTATTTCCTTCGAAGAGACCTACATAAATAATCAAGATCGAACTTCACTTGAGGTAGCTTCACAGTTAGGCCTAATCAATCTTGCCACGGTCTTATGATCTTCCAGTTTAAATTGCTCCTGTTTCAAAAATTTATTAAACGATTTAAAATTTAAAATCATATGCCTAGTCCAGTCCAGAGAGTAATTTTTCAAAGGAGAGCAACAACTCCTTTGATTCCGATGTGGGCCGACTTGGTTCTCTGGGTACCAATCGCTGATAAGACGTCCGCAGAAGAGGGAATCTGAGGGCTTTTAACCAGGAGTACAGCTTAGCGTCCGACGTTATAGTACCCCTTTCAGTGTGAAAAAATCTGAGTCTATTTACCGAACTCACAGTTCGGTTTGATAATGTCGAGACTGTTCCGAAGTTCCCACACGAGGATCCGTTCTTCGGCTCCTTTGTTCCTGTGTTCGGGACTTTTGATAACGGGGTCGATTGTGAGAGGTCCTGCGGTTGATATGTTTGACGTCCACCTTGACGCACACCCGTCTACGGAAGCATCGAGCAGGGTACTCCTCATGTCTTTCTTTTAAGTTAAGAGACAATAACTTCCTACGGGAGCTGGTGAATATCGGCAAGAAGTCTCCCAGCGTAACTCAACAACTCTACACGAACCAGAGGAGACCGTCTGCTTTTAACATTCTGGAAAGAGAAATTCCCAGAGCTTCGATCAATAAATCTTTATTTGCCCTACGGACTTTCTGATTCCTATACATATACAAGTAAACTTAACAATTATAATAATAAAAAAAAACTAAATAAAATTCTCTATTTCTTCTCCCCTCCCCTTTCCTCTTCTCCCTTCTCCCTCCTCTTCCATACCTCTTTCATTCATTTAATTTCCCTTCCATCTACATTCAGTATTTCCTCTCTTTCTTTCCTCTCTCTTTGTTTCATCTCACTGCACTCGTTCCACATATGCTCAATCATCTCTCTTTCCTCATAGCACATTCTACACATTCTTCCTCCATCTTCTGCCCAATACCTATTTTTCCCTCTCTTCATTTCCGCACCTAAACCTCGCTATCATCTTTCTTTCTTTCTCGCTCTCCCTCCCCAAATACTTCAATACTTCCTTGATCATGCATCTTCCGTACTTCTCGTTGTATCTGGATTCTCTAATTCTTTCTCTCCTCTCTTGTCTATCCGTATCCTTATCTCTTTCACTTAGTTCTACATTCATCCACACGCCTCTTTCTCTCAGTCTCTCTATTTCTTTGCTTGCATACCCATTCCTCCTGTAGTAATTCTCCCTATCATTCTAATTTGAATTCTTCTTCTTTTCTCTCCAGCACTCCTTTAGTATCCTACATTCTTTCCTCCCTTCCATCCTGTCTTCGAACTTGACCGCTCTTTTTCCGACGACTCATTCTGTATTCTATCCCTCCCTGGTGTCTTCCCTTTCCTCAGTTTTTTTTACATGCCTCTCCACCTCTTCCATTGTAATTTCTTCTCCTTCAGGTTCTACTCGGTTTCTCTTCGTCTCATTTCCGTTTTCTTTTTTTCCTTTTCTCCCTCCAGCAGCCTCATGAAATACTCCTCCCACTCATTCATCGTTATCTCCTCGCTCCCATTTTCTTGATTCTTTCTCTCTCTATTAATATAGTTCCATACCTCCTACTCTGTTCTTATTGCTTTTATCTCTTCCTTCTCTCTCTCCTTCTTCTGCCCTCTTCTTCTCCCTGCATGTCTCTCTGTATCTTCTTTTCGCTTCTAAAAAGCCACTTCTGTTCCCTTTAGTCTTTCTCCACTTTCTTAGTTCTTTTATTGCTTCCTTTTTACGTTGCTCACATTCTTTGTCCCACCATTTATTCTTTCTTTTTGTTCCTCCACCTCTTACTGTTATTTCTCTTTTTGTCGCTGCTTTTTCCAATATTTCTACCAATTCTTTCTCCATTTTCCCTACTTCTTGTTCTTTAAATCTTGCTTTTTCCAGTCTTCTCTTATACTCTTCCACCCCTTGCTCGTCCCATACTTTACTTATCACCTTCCGCATTTCCTCTATTTTTTCTTCTCCTCCTCTCTTCTCTCTCCTCCTTCCTATACTTATCTCCATAGGCAGATGGTCTGACTCTACCCTTTCCCCTATTCTGAATTCTTCGACTTCTTCCCATGCTTCTTTGTTTACTATTCCGTAGTCTATCACCGTCTCTCCTCTACCGCCTATGTAGGTCCATTCTCCTTCTTCGTCCCCTTGTTTGTTTCCATTCAGCACTTCCCATCCTTTTTCTTCTATCCATTCCATCAACTTCTTCCCTTCCGCGTTTTCTTTCTTGTCTTTGGATTCTCTTTTTTCCTCTCCTCTCTCTTCTTCCCAATCCCTGTCTCCTCTTTCCCCAATTCTCCCGTTAAAATCCCCTCCCAGAAGCAGACATTCTTCCCTGTTCTCTTTTTATGTTTCTTCTATCTTGCTTATTGTTTCTTTCATCTCTTTGCTGTACACTGTCACTATTTTCCACCATTTACTGTCTATTTTAACGTTTCTCACCATGTGACCTTCCTCTTCTCCCTTCTTTTTAGTATTCTTTTTTATTCCTTTTTTACCCCTGTTATTATTCCCCCTGCTGCTCTTCCTTTTTTCTTTCCCCTTCTCGCCCCTTGCCATTCCCACTTGAACTCCTTTGGTAACAGTTTTTCTATTTTTTTCCAGCTTTCTGACCATGTTTCTGTTAATCCAACAATATCGAACTCCTTCACATAGTCCCAAAAATCTTCTTCTTTTTTCCCTAGTCCCGCTACATTCCAAAATAGTGCCCTCACCCCTGTTTTTCTCGTTACCTTCTTTGATTTCCCCCTTCCTTCCTTAGTTTCCCCTCCTACTTCCTTCTTTGTTTCTTTTTTCCCGTTTCATTGTCCTTTTTACTTTGCCGTTGTCCCCCTTTTTCCCTCCTCCCCTTCTTCTTCTTATTGGAAAACCTCTAGTCTCTCTCCCTTTTCATTCCATCTCCATTGCTCCCCGTCCACTATTAATTTCCTGTATCCCACTCTTACTTCTTTTCCTTCTTCCCTTTTTTTGTTCGCCATACTTCTTAAATTCTTTTGTAAATCTCTTTCTTTCTTTGTGAGGTTGTTGTCTATGTATATCCCCCTTGTTTCCCTCTTCTCCCTCAATTTTCCTTTGTGCTTCATTATTCTTTCCTTCTCACCCCATCCCTCCATCTCCACCAATACTTGATCCTTGTTAATCCTAATCTTTTACTTTACTATCCTCTACATTTTCCTTCAAAAACTTCTCTACACCCTCTTTTTTTACATGACTTTTTCTTTTGCCGTCCCATCCTGTTATCACGATGTTGTTCTTCCTCTTTCTTCTCTCTTCGATTTCCATTCTCTCTTCCAGCTTTTCCACTCTCTCCTTCCACCAGTCTCTCTCTCCTTCCCATCTCTTCTCCTTCTCTTTAAATTATTCTCTCTACCTCTCTATCTCTCTCTTGAGTTCCTTGTTTTCTCGTCTTATTTCTTTCATCTCCTCCTTCAACTCTTGCAACAGCTCCAATATTTTTTTCTCCATCTCTGTGTCCGTTTTCTTCTCTTTCTCTGATGTCTTCTGTGTTTTTTTTACTCCAGGAGACCTCGCCGTCTTTTTCACCCAGAGCTTCGATGTGGGCCTAAAGAAGGGATATGCGCTTATTCTTTCGTGCCACCTGCTCGGATATGGCCTTCTCAACCTCCTCATTCAGACTTCTCCGTTATTGCAGCTTCGTCCAAGAATTGTAGAGCGTCGGTTCCAAATTGTGGGGCAGGAGTACTGGAGCAGCAAGTTCTTCTCCTGCGCACGTCATCAGTGACTAGGCTATCACAAGCCTGCATAGAAAATCTGTCGACAACAAAATATACACTTACCTTCAGCCACAAGAAAGGTATGTTTATGCTACCACAAGCATACTTCCATGTGCCCGTGTCACCACAAACACGAGGCGCTGGGTCTGGAGTGGAGAAAATTTCGCTGCCACAAGCGTGATATTAATGTCGCATTGATAACTCAGCCAATGATGCCGCTCGAAACTGAAAGAAAAAAATAGGGTTATGCAGAACCTCACCTCACGATGCATAGTTGTCGGTTGAAGCTTGCTTGTCTCTTTAACTCGTTGACTTCCTCTTGGAGTCTTCTTAAAGCCTCTGCTGCATCATTCTCGCGTGGAGAGTCTCTGTCACGATGTCTGTCTCGGCTGCGACGATGATGCTTGTGTTTCGGCATGCTTATTCCGTGATTTTCAATGCGATTTATCGAGAAACACAGGGTGCGGACTGCTTCGCTTTGCACAGAAACTAAGAATGTGATCATGGAGGTAGTACCGGGTGGGGAGTCGGCGTGCGCAGCTTATTTTTTTTTCTTTTGTGCTTTAAAACTGTGAGTTTGGCAGGAAACGAAGTATTTGTTATTATTTTCGAGACGAGACCTACATATAATAAGAAATAGTAAACTGTTTTATTAGGAGCAAAAGTGAGGCTTTTCGTGGCAAGTCTGTAGGTTTGACAAATACAGATGATCCGCGAAAAGCAACTTTTCTTCCAATAAAAAATGCTATTTTTTCTTCAAACACCGAAAATCTGACAATTTCTTTGATTTGTCAGATTTTCGGCGTTTCAAGAAGAAACGTCAAGTTTGATCAATTTCTTTGATTTGATAAAACTGGACTGACCATCAGTGGCGCATACTAGTTTCAAGGTTACTTTATGCGCCGCTAGACTACTTTGTCTGTCATGGCAGAAAAATGGCCATTTGTCATAACCCATTGCCGTATGTCACGTTTATCTGACGTTTGCAGAAAGAAACATATTTATTTTATTAACAAAACTATGTTTTTAGTGATTTTTCTCCATATTTATTTATTGGCTTACTTTAATTATAAATTCTCTCAATAACCATCAATTTCGATCTATCACATCTGCCGGGTGTCCCGTGACGGCAAATTCTTTATACAATTCTTTGTCAGTTTTAACTTTTTACAAGCTTTTATTTAGCTTGCTCTGTTAGTATGTGTGGGTCAAATTTTGCAAGCTAAATTAGAACCACTTCTTGACATCCGATTGAGCTGAAATTTTCTATACGCCTTTAGTTCTGTTGACAATATAATAAGCAATACTCAATATTGTGATACTTTAAAAATGGCCGTCGCACAACACACACGATTTTGTGTGAATTGTTTATTATAGGAACAACAAATGCTCCACACAGCCAGTGGGCAATAACACATTTTCCAAATTTCCCTGCTAAGTTTCATCATAATTAGGTACTTTACATTCAGAGCAGTTTTCTCCGAAAACAAGAATTAATCATAAAATCTAAGAATAAGTAACTAAAGATAAGTATCGCAATTGCATACGAAACTAACACGCAAATGAGTGCGTGGTGAGAGGCGCCGATTCAAAATCGACGGGATGACGGTTCGAATCCCGTAAATGGAAAAGTTTTTTCTATAAATTAATTATTGCAAAATTGTGCGTTAATGAAAAATCATGCATTAATGTAAAATCGTGCAGGTACATTCACGATCGATTTGTTAGTCAAAATCAGACGTTAAATTGGCTGTTAATAATTGGTCAACAAAAAACGTATTTTTCGACTACTGATGGAGTTTTACATGTACTGTACAACAAACGTGCTACGATTTTCACAAAATGTGGTTTTTTGATTTTTAAAATACAATAATATGTGGAAAGGTTTAATAATTGACGCTGGAAAGTGATATTCATAAATAAATATACTTATAAGTAATGTTTATTTAAACCAGTACTGGTATGCACAACAATATCGTAAACTTGTTAATGGTGAATTGGAGTTGCTGCTATACAGTGCCTGCCAATCCGAAGACTGTTAGGCGAAAAAGTTGTCGCAACAATCAAGTTTCGGTTAAGTCGAGAACTGACATTTCCAGCAAAGTCTGAACTTTAGGGAGCTTTTAACAATGGAAATTATTTAGATGCTCTAAAATTAATTGCGGAAGGTACAGAAAACCTGGAGAGAGAAAAGTACGCACACTCTATCTAGTTAAAATTTGTGATACATTTATAATGGTAATTTAGAAATTCCATTAGTAATGAGGTCAAAGGATCAAATATTTCAATTAGTGTCGATTCCATCTGCCATTTTCACAATGGACAGTAACTTTTATATTGCGATATTTTTTCGAGGATGGATCGCTTGGAACGTTTTATTACCTTTGCTAATAATGTGGATCACAAAGTAGTCGATATGAAAGGAACAAGCTGGAAACAAATTTCCTGCGTTTCTCTTTTTTACTGCACATTGTTTAAATGTCCACAAAATTCAAATTTGTTTTTTACGGTTATTGAAATTCCTTATTGAATCTGCTTATGGATCGAGTTGAGCCTAATGCTTTGTTTGCTTGTTTACAAAATACACTATGTCAACTGGAAACGGAACGATGATTCGTAGTTGAAATTGGAGGTAAAGGGAGCACCCAAATATTACGTAAGTATCATATCGAGAATTTCCACATCCTTACCCAATTGATGACATAAAATATAAAAATAAAAAACTACTCCTATAATATATAAAAGTAATATGCATTATTTTTGAGCTTTTATCTTATGTAAACCTTCCAACCCCGAAAACGTGCTTACATATTACATGAACGGCCTCAAATGAGCTTTCTATAAACTTCTACAAGCTATTTAGCTAAGGGTCCTAAAGCATTTCTTCTGCACGTCAAACTTACCTCTATGTAACATTATCATGAAAATCAAGTATTGAAGCACTAACACAGAGTTTAGGTGTTTTCTTTAAAAATGACGTTTTCAATTCATCATTATCTGAGGAGTCCTTATTACCGACTTCAAAAAAGGAGGAGGTTCTATGTTCGGCTGTATGTATTTTTATTTTTCCTTTTATGTATGTTCACCGATATCTCCGTTAATTGTGGATCGATTTGAAAATTCTTCTTTTATTTGAAAGGGTATACTCCGGAGGTAGTTCCATTGTCACCAAGTCCGGATCTGATAAAGGGCTCTCATGGAAATCGAGAAAAATTGTCAAATTTTTCCTTTTATGTATGTTCACCGATTTCTTCGTCAATTACTGTACATCGATTTTGAAAATTCTTCTTTTATTTGAAAGGGTATACTCCGGAGGTAGTCCCATTGTCAGCAAGTCCGGACCTGATGAGGTGATCGCATGGGAATCGGGCGAAATCCTCAAATTTTTCCTTTTATGTATGTTCACCGATTTCTTCGTCAATTGTGGATCGATTTCGAAAATTCTTCTTTTATTTGAAAGGGTATACTACGAAGGTAGTCCCATTGTCACCAAGTCCGGATCTGATGAGGGGATCCCATGGAAATCGAGGGAAATTCTCAAATTCTTCCTTTTATGTTCGTTCACCGATTTCTTCGTCAATTGTGGATCGATTTCGAAAATTCTTCTTTTATTTGGAAGGGTATACTCCGGAGGTAGTCCCATTTTCACCAAGTCCGGATCTGATAAAGGGCTCCCATGGAAATCGAGAAAAATTCTCAAATTTTTCCTTTTATGTATGTTCACCGATTTCTTCGTCAATTGTGGATCGATTTCAAAAATTCTTCTTTTATTTGAAAGGGTATACTCCGGAGGTAGTCCCATTGACAGCAAGTCCGGATCTGATGAGAGGATCCCATGGAAATCGAGGGAAATTCTCAAATTTTTTCTTTTATGTATGTTCACCGATTGCTTCGTCAATTGTGGATCGATTTTGAAAATTCTTCTTTTATTTGAAAGGGTATACTCCGAAGGTAGTCCCATTGACAGCAAGTCCGGATCTGATGAGGGGATCCAATGGAAATCGAGGGAAATTCTCAAATTTTTCCTTTTATGTATGTTCACCGATTTCTTCGTCAATTGTGGATCGATTTTGAAAATTCTTCTTTTATTTGAAAGGGTATACTCCGGAGGTAGTCCCATTGTCAGCAAGTCCGGACCTGATGAGGTAATCGCATGGGAATCGGGTGAAATCCTCACATTTTATAATTATTATGAACTCTCTCGAATGTAGTCGTTCAATAATTATGCAGGTCTTTGCGTCTGGGAGTCATCATTGCCTTAGATTTTTCAGGTAGTAATATTAATTCATCATTGTTTCAGTATTTCTGGTTTTAATTTTTTATAGTTTGCGTCTTTCATCTTCATTTTCAACCAGCCGTCGTTTCCTCATTCGAGCAGCGTCCTTACTAGGTCTACCCATCACTTAAAATTGTAAAATAATTAGCTTTTTAAAAAAAAGAAACCGACTTCAAAAAGCGAGAAATAACTCAGTACATGTATTATTACATGTGCTACCTACTGATCTGGTTGAAGTCGGTGCCAAGCCAAAAAAATAGGTAGTAGATAGATAGGCTGTCCGCTCCCGTCACATCGCAAGTCCCACCGCGCGCGCGCCGGAATGCGTGAGCGTGGGTGGGGGGCTCGCTCTGAGCAAAACATCCCAAACGGGCAAACACGTGCGGGGCAGACGTCGTTGACGTCCTGATATTGAATTTTTGATGCGCTATAACGTTGTTGATATATTTGTATAATGACAATAGGTTACAAATTTGTTAACCTCTTTCGCTTGGCACCGACTTCAAACAGATCAGTAGGTAGCACATGTAATAATACATGTACTGAGTTATTTCTCGCTTTTTGAAGTCGGTTTCTTTTTTTAAAAAAGCTAATTATTAACGATCCAATTATTATTATTGTGCAATTCCCCTGAATTACAATAAAATCTCGCCTACAAGTTTCATGAATAGTCAGTTTATAATGCGAGGACTCATAGGAGATTATATTTTTTAATAAAGTTTTCATTGTGTCTCTCTTCTTAAGTGTAGGTAATCATTCTTAGGGTTCCGTACCCGAAAGTACCAATGGGCTACTAAGGTCTACTAAAGCTGCGCTGCCCGTCCGTCCGTCCGTCGCAGGGCTGTATCTTTTAAACCGTAATATGTAAACACTTGAAATTTTCACAGAGTGTGTACTACTATGGCGGCTATAACAACAAATGATAAAAATAAAATAAAGTTCAAAATAAAGGCCGTACCTGTTTTTTTCGGCGTGTTTTTTTTTACTAAAGAATTTTTTTTTAAATATGTAGTGTTAAATATTGTACGCTGGTACGGAACCCTTCGTGTGCGAGTCCTACTCGCACTTGGCCCTTATTCTACATAAAACTTCTTTAAAATCGGTCATTTGAGATCAAATGGGTTATTTGCTAAAATCGAACGTAACGAAAAGCATACGCCCATCAGCATCCAGAAAGACTAGACTAACAATCTGGATGAGCGAGCCTCAACATTTTAATTATTGAACTCACTAACGATGCCAGTTTGTGCTATTGTGGAAATAAGAGATGAGCGGTCAGCGCAACAGAAATGGCAGCAATTCCAAACGTTTTTTTCTTAATGGGAACATTCATTTAATCATCCCTCCGATTTTGCTTTGGTCGAATTAAAGGGTTCTTTTGGAGTTGTGACCTCGCATCTCTAGTTTAACCTGCCCCTGCGGGATCGCGACTCAATTTTTGTATCAGCTGAATAGTATAAAAGTATATTTTATTTTTTATGAAATTCTAACCTATATAAATGATATTAATTGATTTAAATAATTTTCTGTCTCTCTCTAACGCCTTTGTCGCATCTATCTCTCTCACGCAACTCTTCTAACTCAACTATTCTCCCCGAGACTTAAATCGGTCTTGCTCCTAATTAAACAACGGAATTTCTGTCTGGCAAATTAATATTATATTCTTTGATCAAAAAACTATATTAAATTAAAATTTTAGCTATACTAAAAAGCTTTGAACATTATTATTTTTTAATTACTAAAATTGCAGCTCTAAATTTACATTGCTAAAAAGACAGAAAAATATGAAAAAAAAAATCTTAAAATGATTTCAAAATGCCCAACTTTTACCTTTAACAAGTGTCAGACGTACCGCATCCCTACCTAACTTCAATAAGAAAGAGAAATATCAACAAATCGGTCGATCTAAAATTCTTTCTCAAAAATGTTAATTAATTTGATTCATACCTGGTGCGATAAGTTGCCATTAAAAAAAAATAACTGAACTTATACTTATTTCAATAAAGTAACGCATTTTTCTTAGGATAAAGATAAACAATTCTTGGCCTATCTATTTTGTCATTTTACGAATTCGGACGATTAGGAAACGATATATCCTTCTTTTTGGTGATTTGGTGGCCAACAGATGAGTTTTCTGATGTCAAATTCCTGCAAATTTTGTTTTCTAAAATTTTTTAATACCTTCAAAAGTCGCAAAATTGATTTCAAACTATACAGAGCAATAGTCTGATAGTCTGTTCTCAAGTATCACAAACTTTTTGATGTGGTAACCTCGTTTGTAGGTACTGTTACATTTTCCGCGCGCAACCTGGATATATGCGCAAAAGGTCGTCAGGAGATATTTGCAAAAACGAGTCAACGCTTTCGTTATGATTGCGACGATTCTACCCTTTCTTTCGATTACAACCAGCGAGCGACACGGTACATATATCGCCGTCTAGTTTATGTTTATAACTAGGAGAGGGTTTAGAAAGAAAACGTATTAATACGGATTTAAGAGGCGGCAGATATCACAATTTGTAGTAAATTGTAATCGGCAAATTTGGCTGGATTTCTGTACCGTGTAGCGTGTAACTCCGAAGGTAGTAAGGTCACGGTTTTTTTGTAGTGTGTAGACTTAATTGTTCCCCAATCAATTTAGGCAGCATCACCACCAGTTCATAAGGACTGATTTTTCGTTTTTTCTCCCACACGTCAAGTTGTTTGGTGATCAAAATAAGATAAGTCAATAGTACCAATTTTTTTTGTCAACGTCCTTTTTTAGTTTTTTTTTTTGTTTATACTATCTATTGTAATATCAATACATAACATTAAATTTTGTCATCTTTTACATTTAATAATCTTGTACAACTTATCACCTCAGGCTTGGTCATCTTTTACATTTAAATAATTAATTCAATAATTTTCACCTTTAACTTTGTCAGCTTTTTACATTGACATATTGTTCAATAAATGCGTTAAATTTTATCATCATTTATTTTCAAATATTGTACAATTTTATTTTTCCATTGTTGAATTCACATTATAGGACTTTGTGGGATAAAAGTGTATTTTAATTAATTGTAACCTGTTCCCACTCCAACCTTGACAGAGAACGTTACGCCAATTTAGGTCGTAACAGTACCTATAAAATCGTAGAACAATGTTAATGGAAACATTGATGGTCCCAAAAGTGGGCGCTTGACAGTTTTCCTTGAAAATAGTCAAAATAATTTGCACTATTACTAAAGTTTTCAATATCAGCTACAATCCCGACCGAGAAACGATCAAACCATATTAAAGAGGGAACATTAAAATCAATTTGCTTGCTTCGTAGTTCCTCTATTATTTCTTGAAATTTCACTTGTGACAAGTTTGCTTCAGGAAGAATTTAGAAACAGAGTTTGTAATGCATCTGTGAATTCATATGCAATAGAAAAATTTCTTGGCGGTCAAGAATCATGTTGTCCCGTTCCGCACAAACACGTAGTTTAAGATTTTTGGCAATAATAATTAAAGATTGATAAGTACTTTAAAAAAAATTCATAACCATAATAACAACAGACATGTATAGATGCCTTGATAATGGTCAAATTTTATATGGCCAAAACGTCGGCTGAATATATTTTTTAACGAAACTACTGTTAGTGTTCATTTTCCAAAAAAAAAAACTTATATTAGGTACACTAACAAGATAAACAATAACGTTTCTCCACATTGATTTCAACTTATTATCACAACTGTACAACTGCTGCACTGATTATGTTTTGTTGCCCAAACTTAAAATACGAAATACTGTCCACATTTCGAGTTTCACGTACAGGGAAATATGACCTGTTTGGAGTATGCGCGAAGCACCAATTTTAATGATAAACGGAGAATCAAATTTTCACAGACGACAACTTCCGTGGATAACTGAAATTGATGCCTCGCGCTACGCGCTCGACCACTTGTCATATTTCCCTGTACGTGAAACTCGAGATGTAGACAGTATTAGATGTAGACAGTAAGTTTGGACAAGAAGACAGCACAGCACCATCGTCCTACCCCTGTCGCAAAAGTCAGAATTGCCACCAAAAAGTCGGAATTGCCAGAAAAAAGTCGGAATTGGTAGTCAGTTATTTTTCCATTCATGTCCGTTCAGCGCCTTGGTACTATGGAACCGCCCGTTGCAAATAAATCGAATTTTCGAGCACGACGGCGTAGCCGGGAGTGCTCGAAATAGAGCAAGTGTTTTAAAGACCAGTTATCCACGAATACTTTACGCTATTTTTTATTATACCAGCAAAACTGGAAACAAATTAAGCACTAAAAACTTAGAAATATTTTTTGTCGTGATAAATCGAAATGGCGTAATAATATTGCCATTAGTTACGACAATTATTGTTTACGTTTTTTTCGCGTCCACGTCTGTCATTGCATTTAGTCGTGTCAGCAAAAATCGAGGAAAAATGAGTTAAAACGAGATTTCACCCGATATAGAAGCATTGGCCGAACAAGCGGAATCCAAAATACTACCATCGAAGTCAAAAGACCCATACCTGAAGGAATATGAAAAGTTTTCAAATTTGATGAAGTTATAATGATACCTATATTTCCTTGACAACCTCTAAAGCTCGCCGTGCTTTAATTGCCTGTATTTGCACGCTCAGGCGTGCCTTAAACGACGATTCTGATGCGGGTATAATAAAAAAATAATTATGAATGTTGTACTATCAAGACATTTGAAGAAAGAAAGTTCCGCAGTTAAAAAAAGTGTGTCTTAGACAAATAAGTCACGCAAGAAATGTTTTTCTACTTTGCGTTCATACTGAGCGTAAATCCGTGCGTGCGACAAAATGCTTTTGATAAAACTGGTATCATAATATACTATTCTTGAGTGACTTATTTACTGTTAAGACACGTGTGTAATACATAGTTTTATCCAACACCTCCTTCTGTAACAGTTCTTAAAACATTCACCGAAACCCTAAAAAAATTGATGTTCAAAACTGTTGACTTATGAACTGGTTGCTCTGACAAATTGGAAAACCGTTGAATTATGGGTTCATAAGTCAGTAGTGTCTAATAGACCTCATAATACATTCAAAAAAATCAGCATTATTATGACTGCATAATAAACAGGTGTTGGATAATTAACTATTTTTATTAGTTTTCGTTTATAAGTATTCTAAGTCGGATAATAATTGTTAAACTAAAGCTCCTACAATTATCACGCTTCGTGGAGACCAGTTAGCAAATATACTTAATGAGATTATTATGATGATTTGAATTATGAACTTACGTAATTATGATTTATTTAACCAACAAAAAAATTAAAAATTTATAAAAATCGGTATAATTTGTTTTTATAATTACTAGATTATAATAGTTAAAAATTAAAAATTCTGTTCAAATTGTTATAGTATAATATGTATTATTAAAGATATTGATGACAATGTTACTTATATTACACGGGCTTATAAAAATGACTTAATATCTAATTATTATCTATCGAAAATTATTGTACAAAAAATAAATGCCCTGAACCAATGCTCAAATAGATTATTTTGTAAAGCAGAAGAATGTCGATAAATCCAAGTGGAGTAAATTTAAATTAAAATTTAAATATATTTAAGTCGAACTCCACAAACTTTAATAAGCGCAAAATTACAATGGGAACATGTTTCGGCAGAACACTACTGCCATCATCAGCCCTTAAAGAATATGTTCCCATTGTAATTTTGCGCTTATTAAAGTTTGTGGAGTTCGACTTAATAGTAGATTATATTACAAGTGACAAATGCTTCATTGTCAGCGAGTGAGATCTTTGAATCACGAGTGCGATAGGACGAGTGATACACATTTCACGAGCTTACAATGTTATTTCGGTCACGTGTAAGATACGACGTTTTATGCCCGACGTGTAATTTCTTGTAAAAGTTAAAAATCAAAAAATTAATAAAAGTGTCAAAATGACGTTTCAAAAAATTATTCATATCTTACCATTGTGTAACCATAGTAATTCACCCCTTTTTATCATTATATCACTTGTGAGAGAAATACTCCATTATACTATGGTTACACAATGGTAAGACATGAATAATTTTTTGAAACGTCATTTTGACACTTTCATAAATTTTTTGATTTTTAACTTTTACAAGAAATTACACGTCGGGCATAAAACGTCGTATCTTACACGTGACCGAAATGACATTGTAAGCTCGTGAGATGTGTATCACTCGTGCTATCGCACTCGTGATTCAAAGATCTCACTCGCTGACAATGAAGCATTTCTGTCACTTGTAATATAATCTACTATTAAATTTTAATTTAGATTATTTTGTATTTGGGAATTATCGTATTAAAATTTTTGTTACAGATAAATGAATACAGATTAAACATTTTCAATATGCAGTAAAAGATTTCTTTCACAATTCATTACATTACATCGTCGTTCCGATAAGAAACATTTCTATGATTATCAATATAACTCATATCTAATCTATGCAATGATGCCAAACAATCAACTTTATAAAAAGAGTTACCCCATTTCCTGAAAACATTTTATCTTAACAAATTGTTTTTGGTCACGTAACAAAATTCGAATTTCATTTACGATTTATTAAATATAAGGAAACGATGTAATATCTGATCAACACATATTTATAACGGCGTTTCCATTCAGTAAAATAAAACATAAAAGTTCGTACAAAAATGTTTCACATTTCTTCTCGTTCGAAAAAGCTACGGCACTAAAATTCTTGGCTATAAATAATGAATGAAGCTTAAGGGAGACATGAAACAAGGTTCAGGTTAATCGTTTAATATTCCTCGGCAATAAAAGTTTCACGTTCTGACGATAACCTTCATACACACCAAAGATGCTCATTTGCTTTATTACGACTCAAAAAACAATTGTACGGAAGTTTTAAGTTTGGCAATGCAAGTTTAATATCTGTATCTCCACTTACCTGCATGAAACGACGCCGAAGTCGTGTTCCAATCGAACGGATATGCATATGCAGTGTAGAATCGCAAATAATAATGATTTAATGATTTCGTTGAAAGTGTTATGAAATAGGTAACTTTGATTAGTTCACCGATTGGAAAAGTAAACGCGTCGCCTACCATGCATTAAAATAATTGAGCCACGGTGTATTGACCAGCTGGCCTCTCATTCGTTATCTTCGAACAATTTATTTCAGCAATTTGTCAAAATGATTTATATCTAGTTGCAAAAATATGTTACGAAATTTTTAAGCAAAGTGGTGCAATTTGGCTTTTGATCTTAATTTAGAAAATTAGCAAGATATTGTTAGCAAAGTAACAGATTCTCAAATAACCCATCGTCGCGTACTGACACATGATTCTCGGCAGGTTTTTTTTATGAGAACTTCTTTATTTTCTGTAAGTCACTAAATAGGCGGCGTACTCTATAAATTATTAAGTATTTATCATTACAGCAGAAATAATAATAATATAACCCCTTTAAACAATAGCAACACCAAGAAGAAAATAATGGTCTATTAACTCTGCAACTCTTCGAGGCATACTTGAAACCTAGTTTTCTTCTATAAATGTCGTTGTGCTCAATGTCGTATGGGGTTTCGCGTTGTCATGTTGGAATGTGTGCCCCTAAAGCAACTAACGATGTTAGACCGCATTATGCAATGCCTTCTCACAGCATCACTACTGGAGTCATTTTGGTATGACGGCGATGGATTAAGTCAGGATGTTGCGTTTATGTCTTCTCACCCTTCTACGACCTTTTATTCACCATAAACACAGTTTGGAGAAGTAAATTGAAGTCCATTCCTCCACCCATTTTTGTCTTTCGACTCGCCATTGATGCGCTCCAACCGAATGTGTTGTTGTAAACGGTCCGCGCAGTGCCATTTGTCGAAGATATCAATGTTAGCGGAATTTCAGGATGTCCAGTGTCAGATCGACGCTTGTACACAGTTTCTTTAAGCCATTGCCTGCATATCCTCGCTTCGTCCTTCGTGCATGTCATCCAAACAACCCTCTTCAAATATAGATACCATTACCATGTTTACTATGGTCAAGCTCTGAAAACACATATCCAAGGAAAAAAACTTTATTAAAATTTCTTTATTTATTTACTTATTAGCTAATTAATTAATTAATAGTATATTAGACAATAAGTGTTAGAACTGCAACTTTTTCTTTCCTTGCACAAATTTTTATTTTTCATTTTGGTCGAGTGTTGCGAATTTGAATTTACTGCGTCGTCTTGTCTTAGGTCCAGGAACGAACCAACGCTTAAAGATAACCAATTTTCGAGTCGGGACATTGATCGAGGTGGCATCTTCACTACGTTGTAGGTCTAAATTCAAGAATAAAATTTAGAAAATCGTCGTGTGACGGATTAACTGATGTAAGATTCCCAATTAATTTTAATTGAAAGAAAGGTAAGGAAAAAATCTTTATTGCGTGCAGACCTTGTCCTTGGCGATGCCGGCGAACCCGACAGCACTAAGGGGGAGAGCGTTCTGCACCGACGCGAAAATGCAATACTACGCGACGCAGAGCGTTCTCGTGGTGTTGGTTTCTTTTGCGCGGTCGTGGTCGCTTTGGAACGGAATAGAACTGCAGGAAGGGTGATCATCGTGGTCGCGACCGCAATGGTTTAGTGAAAACTACTATAATGTCAGAAATTGTAGTGAGGAGCCACTATAGAGCCCATTCTTAATTTTCTTGGTTTGTCGAGTGACGGATTAACTGGTGTAAGATGCCCAATTAATTTTAACTGAAATCGCTTTGCGGATCGTCTCGATTAGTGTAAAAACTCGGAAGAAAGATAAGGAAAAATTCTTTTTTGCGTGCAGACCTTGACCGTTTTTCTTACAATAAAATTAGGAGCAGCAGCATCCACAGCTAGGGGTTGTTTATTCTTATTCCTATTCCTATTCAACTGTTTATTAAATCCCTGGACTCTCAAATCTCCACGCCGATATTATCCACAAGGTGACCTATAAAAAGCCGATACATGGGTTCGCTTTCCGCAGGATAATATTTCTTTGGGGAAAGAAAAACATAAATGGCGAAGTCAATATATTTTTCTCACCGTCATAGGGGCAATCGACTGCACTTTAATCAGAATAAAAAAAATAAAGATCGCAGATATGGTAATGAATACATATGCAGAAAGTAATTTTAAGCCATAAATGTGCAAGTCACATGCAACGCAGATGAATTGTTTACTAGTGTTATAACAGTCGTATTTGACACGATAGTGAGCGAGTGAGCGAGTGAATTCAGAAGACACAAAATTCAGGAGACGCTTGGTTTTGACCTACGCCGTCTGCGCCTACGGTTGTGCGCACGAACCCTCAATTTCGATGTTTCACATCTGCCGGGTGTCCCGTGACGGCTTAATCTTTTTTCTTTCACTATCTTCGAAGTTATAGAGGAATACACATACCATATTTTGAGTAATTTACTTATGCATTTTAGTAGGTTTATAAAGTATCAGCATTTCCTTATTAATACGGATTTCAGTAGGTTCTTATAAAAACATGCTGATGCTGATTAGAACATACTGATACTTAAAGTATTTCCTTATAAGTAGATACTGTTTTTTTTTTATTATTAATACCACCCATTGTGTCCGTAGTCTTTCAATATTAAATTTATCTGACTGATGTCTGAAGCATCTTTAAGTAAATAAATCGATATGATTTGAGTTTCAATTTGCAATCTGAGCACAGGATTATTAAATGTCAACAATATCTAAAAGATAAATTATTTCTGGAAGTAACTATGATGCGAAATTTTAAAACCACTTTAGTATGAAAATGAAAAATATGATCAAATATGAAGACTGCTTTAACAATAATAATTCCTAATAATTATTAGCATTTGCAGCTACAAATTCACCGGGTAAATTTATTTCACACTGATACCATCAGCATTATGCTTACAATAAGGTTGCAATGAAATTTTAATTTGAAAATAATAAACAGAACTACTATTTTTCATACAATTCCTTCAAACTTATTGTTAGGAAGTTTTATACCAGTAACTACAAAGCCAAGCACTTTATGTAAATATCTCGCGAATTCACACTGCTATCAATTTGTTTAAAGTTCAAATACACATCTTTCGTTTGTTCAACATGTTATACTGCAGTATACGCAATTTAACTTCCAGATCTGGAGTTACCACCATCGGTTCTAGCCAAACCAGATTTTCAGTTCGATCTAAACTTTACTACATTAAAGCATTACCCTTTTCGAACCGAAAGATATTAGGGTGTCTACGATAAAGAAACTTAGATTGTTGTTATCCCAACAAGTTAATTTACCTAATCTTGTTTCAAGTCATTTTAGCTGAAAATGCTAATTATCGGAGTTTCGTACAGGGTGATTTATTAACGATTAGGATTTAAGTAAATCGATAATTACATTTGGGTTCCAAATTAATATTGTGGTTTTCCTACATTACGTTTGGTTTTTGCGGTTAGCTGAAAAACAGTGGGAGAATATTAATAGGTATCGAAGATTTATACGTAAACTTTTGTATATACACAGAAATCTTGTTTTCAGGCAGATTTGAACTTGTTAGTAATAGCAGTAGTATGTATATTTATTACCTTTACCGGTTTATAAAATATCCGTTTAATACATTTCCCATAACTCAATAAAATACAATATACTTAATATAATAAATAAAACAATAGTATAATTCAACACAATAACTAGCAGCTTTTTATCCCTCCCATATATTGTCCCTCTTCTCCAGTCAACCTTCTTCATCCATTCGATCCCTCTCCGTCCTCTTCTCTACTCTCTACTCTCATCTTTCTCTCTCAATTCTACGCATGCTCTATTCCTATCCTCACTCCAATATTATTATTCTCTCTCTCCTCATTTCCACAACTAAATCTTGCTATTATCACTCTCTCTTCCTAGGTACAATTACAACCTAAATTGTTGTAATGCCCTGACAAAATTGAGAAGTGTGGATGGTGACACAAGAAATACAGCTAAATCCCCAAAATCATATAATGAACAAATAAAAATAATACAGATACTTCCAACAATTATATAATATTAAATAACGTGGTAAAATAGAAATTATAATGACTGAATAGAATAGCAAGTTGAAATAAACAATAAATTACGAAATGAACGTTGAAAATAATTAAAAAAAAAATATGACAGGTTAAATAGTGACTATGGCTCTTTACCTAGGTTAAAATTACATTAAGGAGATTACTGAACTTACAAATTTTAAGTGAAAGCTAATATAATAAAAACTAGGTGAATTGATAACACAAAAAAATACAATAAAAAATTATCTATTACTTATCTTCTTAATTAATATGCTTCCTGCTGGTTTTGGAGCTGTCCTGACACCTTACTTTTACTTTCTGGCGTATCCTGCGAGTCTGTAAATCTGCAACTCCTGCGGGTCCTTGGGAAACCACACCAGTTTTCACGTGAAATATACTATGTGCGTTCAGGAAAGAATTTCCACAGCCAAAATCCCTTGATGGTGGTACAAATGATCCTAGTGTAAGTGCTGGTGAATTTGCCTATCTCTTTCCGAAAGCTTAACCTTTAACGATTTATCCGCTTAAGCGATTAGTTATAGAAATAACCCACATTCAACGATACTTAACCGCTAACGCGTTTTTCCTGGACGCAATCCCTTTTACCAGGAGTAATTTTTCGTTGAACGTGTACTCGTTAAAGTCTCGAACGAAAAAGAAAGAATCTCGCGCGGCACTGCAAAACCTATCGTTTTTTGTATATGCCGGTTATCTCTACGTAGATGCGTTCCTGAACCCGGTGGTGAATGCGCGGCAAAATAAAATTGTAACAGTACTTTGGCATTTCTTCCGTTATTATTTTTTCACACTTCGCATTGTACCTAGACTCCCTAATTCTCATTCTTCTTTTCCTACATTCCTCTATCTCTCTACACTAATTCATCTGTCATTACTCCGCCTCTCTCTCGCATTCTTTCTATATCCGTTTCTTTCGAAATATGGCTCCCTCTCTTTCCTAATTCTTTCCTTTTTTCTTTCAAACACAGACACAAAATTCTGCACTCTCTCTATCACTCTCTCCTCAAATCTTATTTCTCTCTTTCCTGCTTCTATTTTTATTCCATCTTTCTTTGTTTCCTTTATCACTATACCCCTGTGTCTCTCTCTCTCTACTCCTAGCACCCATTTTAAATATTTTCCCTGCACTCCTTTCAACTCTTCTTGCTCTCTCATCCCATATTTCTGCTCCATACATCATCACGCTTTTCACCAGACTATCAAACATCATTACTCTCCTTCTAAAATCATGTCCAAATTTTTCCTCTACTACTCCCAAACCGCTCCTATTATCTTATTTGCTTTTTTCACTAACTCTCTCACATGTGCTACTGCTGTGTTTCTTTCATTCATCACATAACCTAAACATTTAAATTCCTTCACTTCTTCAATTTTCACTTTCTCCCATCTCCACTCAATTACTTTTCTCCTACCACCCCTTTTTCTAAACACCATAATCTTGAATTTCTCTACATTCACCGTCAAATTTTTCCTCCTCATATATTTTTCCATGTTTCCTATCATTTCTTTCATACCTTTCTCCTCTATCGCTGGCACCACCAAATCATCCGCAAATGCTAAAGACCACACTTTTTCATTGCCCACCACACCCCCTGCCTGCCCCGTCCTGAACATCTCCTCTATATCTCCAATAAAAGCTGCAAACAGGCTGGGGCTTAGTGGGCAACCTTGTCTTACTCCCTTACAAGTCTTGAAACATTCACTCACCCTTCCATCAGCTCTTACTCTACTTATCGTCTCTTCATATATCTCTTATATTTTTGTTACCAGATGCTCATTTATCCCTCTTTTTCTCAAGCATTCCCACAGTAAAACTCTCTCCACATTAGCCGCCAACAGGTCCGCAAAGAATGCATATATCTTGCCACTCCCCTTTTTTATCTCATTTCCTACTATGTGATTCATACATTATTCATGGTCCCTCTACCTTTCCTAAATCCTGCTTGCTCGTCTGGTAACACCCCCCGCTCATTCATTTCCTTCATCAGTCTCTCTTTCACAATCATCGCGTATAACTTATATGCCGTGTTTAGGAGAGTAATCCCCATATAATTATACTGACTGTATCTTTTTCTCCTTTCTTATATATGGGGCATATTATCCCCTCCTTCTACTACTGGGGGAAACACTCTCCCTTCCACACTCCATTCATTATCTCTAACAACTCGTCAACTTCCCTTTTAGTTCCATATATCCACGCTTCATTCTGTATACCGTCCCTCCCCGGTGCCTTTTTCCTTTTCAGTTTTCTTAGTTGTTGCTCTAATTTTTCTCTTCTTATCTCTTTTATTTCTTCCATTCTTTGTTGTCGCTTTTTCTTTTCTTCTGTGTTCTCATTAGCTCACTACTGAACTACTCTCTCCATTCCTCCATAGTAATTCTATCACTCACTCTCTCTCTCTCTCTCTCTTTCTGTCCCTATCTCCATACCTCTTCTTCCGTTTTTATACACTTCATTTTTAGTTCCTCTTCCATCCGTTCCTTTTTCATCTTCTCTTTGCACACTAATTTGTATCTCTTGCGTGCTCTCTCTTGCACTCTTCCTTAGCTGCTTTTTCTTTTTTCCAATTTCCTAGTTTCTTTCTTGCTTCCTGCTTCCCTTCCTTGCATTCCTTATCCCACCACTCGTTCTTCCACAGCCCCTCTTCTCTCTTATCTCCATCTCTTTTTTTCTGTTGCGTTTCTTATATTATCGCTCAGTTCGTTCCTCCACCTCTTCGTTCTCGCTTCTTCGTATTATACCTGCGTAAGTCTTGCTCTTGCTTCTACCGTCCAAATATTCTTCACAATTTTTCTTCTAACCTCATTCACACTTCTTCTATCTTTTTCTCTTCCTTTTGTCTTCACTTCCAAAGGCATATGGTCCGACTCCTTTCTTTCTTCCACCTTGTAAAAATCTGAAGAACACTGATGCAAAATGGGTTGCTGACCGTGGCCTCCAAGACAGAAAGGGTGACACCAACGAGGTGGGGGGTGTTGACAGATAAGGGATGCAATGGGATGCCGATTTTAGTCTTTGTTCAGTTCAGACCTGTTTAGAGAGTTCCCATTTTTATTTCATTTACATCAACAAAGGTTCACACGCAGTTTTGTTAATAATTTTTGTTGTTGTTCCGTTCTGTGTTGATCTGTGTTAGTTGTTATTTCAATTTTATTTAGTCTTCGTTGTCAGCCGTTGATAAGTCAGGTAGAAAAGTGTCTAGTGCCAGATTGGTATTCGAAACAAAGGTAA
Source organism: Diaperis boleti (assembly GCA_963583935.1). Classification (NCBI taxonomy): domain Eukaryota; kingdom Metazoa; phylum Arthropoda; class Insecta; order Coleoptera; family Tenebrionidae; genus Diaperis; species Diaperis boleti. The sequence continues at coordinate 23,922,802 of OY757247.1, read as the reverse complement.
AGCTTTACTTACAATATTTAATAAGCCGAGGAGGGACGTCATCGCCTAGGGGAACCACCTGTGTCAGATAGTTCAAGCTAATTGATTTGATAACGGACTACCGATTTAAATTCAAATTAAAGAGAGAAGGGGTTAAGAGGGGACGCCGCTTGGGTAACGGTCATTTTGTTTTGTTTGGAAAAGGAAAAGATGGCGGCGCTTGGGTCGTTTTATTTGTTTGTAGTCTGAGTGATAAAAATTTCATTTTAAACAGTAGTTGCGATGTTTTACAGTTTGAATCCTTTTTCTTAAATTTGCTTTCTTCTTTTGTTTAATAATAATTAAAAGATTCATAGTCTGGTATTCAAGTCACTCCAAAAGCTAACTTTGCTTAATTGTTCTATCCAATGTAATGTATTTTATCAGTCTAAAGTTTTGGTAAACCGAAACGGCTGAATGTGACATGAAATTTTGTGTAGTTGTGTATCTTTAGTATCTGTTTATTAATCAATGTGTGTAACAGTTTGTTACACAGCACCGTACTGTGCCCCACGCTAAGTGGGTTGCATGCCCCTTGCCTGGGCAGTAACCAAAGGGTGAGAGCGAGAAAGGCGCAGTGGTGTGCTTTAAAAATGTGTCTGTTTATTTTGGATTGTGTTTTTTTTTCAAAATTTGATGTGCATGACGAGTTTCACACTAACCCCCTTCGTGAAGCGGGCGCGTGCCCCGTGCGGGCGGTGACAGAATGTGAAGCGAGCTGGGAAAGTTCTTGACTTTAATCACACACCCGAATGCCAGTATTTTTTTAACTCTAATACCAAAATTATTGATAATCTGGAAAGGTGTTCAAACTGTATAACTTAGCTGTGTACCTGTTTGAATTCATACAAAAGTTAAAAAAAAAGGGTTTATTTCTTGTAGATTTCGGGATTGTAAATGAAATTTAATTTGTTCAAAGAAAAGGAAACACTCACTGCTTTGATTAAATTGTAACTTTTATTGATTGGGTTATTAATGGTAGGGGATGTTATAATAATAACTTCACTTTTCAATACTTGTAATCTTGGGAACTCTCTCGCCAGATACTGTTGTTCAAATTAATGTTTGTCATGAATTATTCAAATATTGTATTTACTTAAATTAATTGTTATTGTATGAATTAACCAAATTATTGTTAAAAGTAATTAAATCAGCCACCATTGTTAAACGAGTTAAATTATTCAAAAATTGTTACTAGATGAAATGTTTAAAACAATCAATTATTAATCAAAAGTTCGACCATAAGACCTCTAAAGCAAATACATTGATAAATCCATAAATTTGTGTTATTATTGTACGCTCCGCCCCCCATACTCTACGCCCCTGCATTAAAAGAACCTGGTTCTGTGTCTGGTCAGTTTTAATTTAAATTTCCCGCCACTGAGGTCTTGTCAAAAAAAGAACACAACGTAGGTCCGCTCTTCTGTCTTTGTCTCTAGACGATCACGATTCACTGGCCAACCTTTTTAAATTTCGCGGTTTGTTTCAAATTTTCAAATTTGACGTTTGGTGACGTCATTGACATTTCATTTGACGTTTAAATTCAAATTGTTGGCGGGAAGAGCCTAGGCTCATCATAACCTAAACTTTCTCTATTTCATCCCATGCTTCTTCATTCACTATAACATAATTAATAACTGTCCCCCCTCTTGTTCCAATATTCTCATCTCCTGTGCAGTTCCCATTAAGTATGTCCCACCCTCTTTCTTCTACTAAGCTATCAGTACTGACAGCACTCTCCCTTCTGCGTTTTCTGTTCTGTTTTCTGATCGTCTTTTTATTGTTGCTTGTTCCTCTTCTATTCGTCTTCCCTTTCTTCTACTAAGCTATCAGTTCTGAGAGCACTCTCCTTTTTGCGTTTTCTGTTCTATCTTTTGTTGATCTTCCTTTTATTAGTGCTTGTTCCTCTTCTATCCGTCTTCCTTTTCCCGCATTCTTGCATTAAAATTCCCCCCAATCACCAAAGTTCCTTCTTCTTGCTCTTTTACTCGCTTTTCTATTATTCTCTTCGTTTCCTTCATACTTCTGTTGTACACTGTTACAATTCTCCATTTTTCTCTTTACTTTTCACCGTTCTTTCCATAATCCCTCTTTCTTCTTTTGCTTCAGTTCCATTTTCTTCTTCCAGTCCCACTTTCACCTCAGCTCTCCCTTTCTAGCTTTCCCTCCCTGCATATTGACACTTCCACTTAAACTCTTTCGGCATTCTCTTTTCCAAATTTTCTCACCCCTTTTCTTCCACCCACGTTTCTACCATTCTCACTACGTCAGATTGTCCCAAATACTCCCAAAGTTCATTCTCTTTGTTTTTTATTTCCGCTACGTTCCAGAATACTATTCTTATTTGCTCCTTTTCTCCTCTTCGTATTCGTTTTCTCCTTTTTGCCCTGTCGTCTTTTTCGTTCAAAAATTTGCTGTATTTAACTCTTTCCTTCTTTGTCAGATCATTTTCTGTCTATACTCTCTATCCTTGTTTTTTCTCTTAGTTTTCTTTTATTTTCCATAAGTTTCCTCTTTTCTCCCTAGTTCCCAAGTTCCGCCACAATTATTTTTCCTCCATTTATTTTATACATCTCTCTCACCGTCACTTTTACCTCTAATTCATCCTTCATCCATTTTTCCAGTTTCTTCTCGTTCTCGCATTCTTCTTCGTCCAGTCCCGTTGCGACAATATTCTTTTTTCTGCTCTTCCATTTTCTTCTCCAATTTTTTCATTTTTTGTTTTAATTCTATCTTTTCTTTATCCCATTTTTCTTCCTTTTCACGCATCATAATTTTCAAGTGTTGCAGTTTCTGGCTCATCTTCCGGTTCTCGTCCTTCTTCCTTCTTTCTTTTATAGTCTTCGTCTCACCCGCTCTCACTAACACTTTTTTTCATTCTACCTCGTTTTCACGCTTTTTTATGGTTGATTCATACACGAAGAATAAGGAATAGGGTCTAACGCCTAAGGAATAAGATAATAGTTCATGTTATGTATAAGCGTATATCCGCTCATAGACGGCTTAAGGAATAACGCTATTCGTTTCACACGCGGTCTGACTAAACTTACATTGTAAATATTGCGGTTTGCGGTTGTTTAAATGAAGCCCTTAATTCCAAAACTTGTTCTTTCGGTTCTAAGCGATTTTTGGCAAAACGCGAGAAACTGTTTACCAAAAAACTTGAAGGTGTATTTACTTCTTATTTTTTTTTACGCAACTAACACTGCACACTAACTTGCAGAGTGACAATTAAAATTACTTACTTAAAAAAAAACTAGAGCCTTTCCAAATTTTGAAAGAACGAGATACACGAAAAAAGTAGCTTTGATACTGTGAATTTTCAAAAAAACTGGTTTTGACTACATAATATTGATAAAACATAGATAGATACTAGATATTGATATTTTATTTGTTTAAACTGTTTAATTATCAATATTAGGTATATAATTAAATTGTTTATCAATCCAGAATACTTATTATAGATTATAAATTTAAAAAAATTAGGTATCATTAGTAGAGACTCTACGAAAGAACGAGTTTTGGAACTGAACGTGTTTTTACATGCGTTTATCGCCTAGAAGAACCGGTGTGGTACACACTATCAGAATCTACTGCCACCTTGATTTTCATAAATTTTCGAAAGAACAAGTTTTGGAACTAAGGGCCTACAATAAATAATAAAAATGAGTGATAGTCAAACCCGCCTTCTGATTGGTTTAGTGCAAGAATACACCTTTCTCGGCGATAAAAAACATCCCGAGTACAAAAATAGAAGGGCCATCCCAACCCATGAATAAACCCGGTAAGTTGGTTGTTTTTTAGGAACTCACCATATCTGTATACCTAATACCTAAAGAAACCTAGTAGCTAATTATCAGCTGTAATAATTGTTGTTCTATTTTTAAACATATTTTTTTGTTTTTAGTGGAAAATGTGTTGAAACGGTGGACCACGCTGAAAAAAAAAATTATCACGGTCAGGAAACAAAAAGCGCAAGTGCCGTCAGGATCTGGTGCAGCAGAAAATAGGTTGCATTGGGAATATTTTGATTCCCTGCAATTTTTGAACAAACACGTGGCTATGAGATTGTAAGTTATAGGTGGAACATAATTTATTTCATCAATAATTTTTTCTTCTCTATTAGAACCTCTTCCAATGTGAAAGGAAAATGTGCTGTCACAAATATTGGAGACTTTCATGACGAGGACACCATTGAGGAAGAAAGCTCACAAACAATTAACAATGTAGACGTAGATGTTATGATGACTGAGGAGATCGAGAGCGAGCTTTAATCCTTATCTCCAACTCAAGCTTGTACTCAAGAGCCCCTAGCTGCAACGCCATCCACCTCGAAGTACCAACTTCAAAAGGAAATGGCTGCTCCATCAACAAGTAAAAGGTCGAAAGTGACTGAGGAGAACCAAGCTGGAACACCACAGACTATCCAATACAGGCCTCGAAGGGGAATGGCTGCTGTTGATCCACTTGCAGCAACAGTGGATAAGGCAATGGGTTCACTGAGCCAATTTTTTTAACGTCGTTTCCAACAGCCCCCTGTGACAGAAAGTGCGACGACAGCATTTGGTCGTTCAATAGCCTTGCAATTGGACTTTATTTAATGTCCTATTAGAAAATTGCAGGTTCAATCAAAAATGTGCTAAATGTTAGCAGAAGTGCTATAGGAGGAGCAGGAAGAAAGAGTTTAAGAGATATGGATTCAGGCCCTGTCTAATATGATTATATTGCCAAGAAACAGCTCCTAAGTTAGATAAAAAATATTTTGCAACTGTATTTCTTATAGCTTGTACATATTTAGTAGCATTATTGGAGCCTAATCTACGCACAGAATTTCCCACAGGTTCCCAAATGAAGTGCACGATTTTCATCATAATAGTCAACATAGCCTGTGGGGCAATATTTTCTTTGAGAAGGGGGTATCTTCTTCACTTTTCTGAACAAAGTTATGTAAAACAACAACCGCTTTTACAATGGCTTCACAAGTATCTACTAGTATTCACAGTAATCTTTGCACTAAAATACCAAAGGTATTTTCAATAACCCGCCTAGCTCTTGTCAACCTATAATTGAAAATATGTTTCCAATCCTCCAACTTTTCTCCAGGATATGGCCTCATAATTCTTTTGTGCAAGGAAAAGCAGGGGACTGCTGTGTTGGTAAATGGTAATTTTTTGTCATCGGGTAGATTCAGACTATTTAAATTATCCATTAATGCAGTTCCAAACGCAGACTCCCGAAAAACACTGCTATCGTGATTTGAGCCTACACCACCTATGTCGACTAAAGTAAAGCGATAATATGCATCACACACTGCCATCAGTATTAAGCTGGAAATTGTTACATAAATTTAAAATAAAAAAATTACATCCACTCAACTTACCTAAATAATTTCTTATAAGAAAAAAATTCAGTGCCAGAGTGTTTTGGAGCTTGAATGACAACGTGTTTCCCATCAAGGACACCGAAACAGTTGCGCATATTCCATCGTCTATAAAATCCTTTAATTGTTTGATTTCATTCAGTTTCTTTTGGCACAGGTAAATATATGGACAGGAGATAAAATGTCCCATAGAACCTCACAAGTTTCCCTAATATACATACATAGTTGATTTTCCCACATAATATGCCCAAGCTATTTCTTGCATTGATGATCCTTGAGCTAAGAAGCAAATTGTATATATAAATATAAACAAATTGTAGTAATTGTAAATGTTTTTCTCAATATAATAACCCACTGCAATGTCATTGTCAAACGATGGTCAGAGTATAGAGGATGTCTATTTTCTGCTCGTTGAAGCCTAGGTGCCACTAGTTGTAGAAGTTGTTCATACTGGTTCACCGTTAACCTTGTGTATTAAAAAAAATAATAATACGCGTGTGCTTTAGACCACACGACTGAAGTAAAACTTCCGTTCGCTTCGCCCGATCACACTTTTCGTAACGCTCTCGTCACGCATTCACCAGCTTACTCCCCAAGACAAGTGCCGTAAAGAAGTTTTACAAAAATTGTTCATGGTCTTTTTCTCTCATAAATTTTACAAAATATTCATATTGACCCAGGAAGTGTCTTCTACGATTCATAGGTTTAACTTGTCTTCTTATTGCGGATACTAACATATAACCGTAGACAAAATAATATCCCCCATATCGCCACAGCCTCTTCGTTTAATTATGTCTTCAAGTTTATTTTCACTCACCAGAAAAATTATTTGACGTAACTGTGAACTGTCAAATATGGTGGCGGTTGTCAAAACCCGAACGAATATTTCCGTCGACCTAATTGGTCCAAATAAAATTCTTATCTTACACAAATTTTGTGTATGAACGCCGAAGTCATTCCATATGCGTTATTCCTTATTAGGCGTTAGGCGGTATTCCTTATTCTTCGTGTATGAACCAACCATTAGCCGCTTATCTTATAGAGCGTCGCAAAACACGTCCGCTCGGTTCAACTGCTCGTATTGGAATAAAAATTTTAACTTGTTATTTTGTCGCAATTTTTGAAACGATGAATCCACCCAGTATTTCATCAATTTTAAATTATTTAAAAAAATATGTCAAAAATCGTTAAATCTAAACAGTTTTGTTTGTACGAACATAAATTACCACCACTCGGCACGGTAATGTTTGTTTGCTTTCAAGCATGGATTTGTACCCCAAATTTGTGTACTTCAACATCATGCATGTAACGATATTTGAATTGCATAAACATGCTTGCGCATATCACAAAAGCAGTGAAGTTTCGATGTTTATTTACAATCTGTACAATACTGTCAAACATACTAACCCACTAAAAATACTTTTTAGTGAAACGTTTGTAAATTGAAATTGCTTGAAACTTATTGAAAACAAAATAAATATTATCCACAAAAATGTTACTTTTATCATCTTTTTAATATTAAATCCTTAAAGTCAAGCTGAAGATAATTCTTTCTAATAACACTAACGTTTACCACATCAAACTAACATACACCTAATTTTGACTCATTTGAGTCATAGAACTCCAATTCTGTGTTTAGGAAGTTTTCACCTCCAGATAAACGTGCTGTTTACTGTTCCAATAACAGATTGCAATACTCTCTACGCGTATCTAAAGCCGGGAATACATCTGACGAATGTTACCGTTCGTTCGCTTTCGCACCCATTTCAACCATTGCTACTGCTCGCAGAGGTTTTTCCCGGTGGCATGACACATTTGAACGAATCATCCGCGTTTGCACTATTCGCAGTATTTCCACCCATTCTCGACTGTATCCGGCAATCCATCCGGCGCCATCAGCGGTACGCTGCATGAAAGGATAAATTATGCAAGCCGAATGAGGTAGTCAGCCCATTTTCAGCCCTTCAAAAAAGGTGTTTTTAGGTTGAATAAGTATGAAATGAAAAATTTGATTTTTTACTTTCTAGTTAACTTAATTAAGAAATTAATGTCAAAATTAATGTATATTTACAAATTCTAGATTTTCCATTCCCGATTCTACAGGGTATTATGTCCAATATCAATGAAATCAACATGGGACCATCTTGGAGCTATGCTGAACAAAATGAAAAAAGAACCATTGAAATCGGTTCATAAACAAAAAAATTATGTTTGAATCGCTTTCAGTTAACACAATAAATCAATTATTCACTGTATTTATGATGTTATCGCAGCTAATCACGTCCGTGACGACAGCTTGGTACCTACTGAGTTCTGGGGTTATCATAGCGAAGAACTGAAATTATTGTCAACAAGTCCATACGTTTCCAAACATTCGTGCGTCTCATTTTCCTTTGATCTTTTAATTTTTACTGCCCGGCTGTGGATAAAATTCGTTCGCATTCGTTTGCACTGCATCCATTCGTCCCTCAATAAAATACGCTGCAAATGCACGTCCACACTTAAGCAAGAAATGACGGATACGTGACGTTCGCTTCCTTTAATTTCTGTCCACCTTAAAATTATTTTATTTCTATTAGAGTAAGATAATACTTTAACCCAGTAAACACAACCACGTGAGAAAAACGTAAAAAAAGACGAGTACCAACAGTTGTATAGACGTTACGATGTCGCTGACTTCAACGTTACTTTCGACGTCTAAAAATATGACGTTAAGACGTACTGATTTTCCGTAAACAAAACAACGTGAAAGAAACGTAAAACAAACGAGTACCTACCAATCGTTCAATAGACGTTACGATGTCGCCGAAACAAACGTTACTTTTGACGTGTAAAAATCACGTGTTACAAACGTCTGATAAAACACGTCTCTCTCAGGTGTTTTTACCAGGTTGAAAAAACGTGTTGATTTTCTGAATTAAACGTCATTTTCAATGTCTCAACAAAACGTTCTGTAAACGTATTTTAAAGATATTATAAAATACGCCTTTTTTAGATGATTTTAGGAAATAAGTATGTATACCTATTGAAAAAGTGTTGATTTTCATGACATATATTTATTATAAAACAAACAAAAAAAATTGTTTTACAAAAGTTCAAATCTATTATAATGTTTAAAGGTGAATAGAAAATATGAAAATAATTACTAAAAACTATAATATCAACTATGTACTACTAATATTATAAACTATATAACTATAACTATAATTATTATTATTAAAAAAAAAAACTAAAATAATTATTATGGGCTAATTGTCCTAATTAAATTAAATCATTTTTTTCATAACTCGGATTGTGTGTTGCTCGACGTGTTGGGTCAGTTTTGCCAATGTTTGCAGTACAGTTGCCTCAAAATCTATAAGAAATAACTATAAGTAACTATTGCAAAAATAAAAAAAAATCCTTACTAGGTATATGATTGTCGTAAATGATATAAAATGACACAATTTACCAGTATATGTTGAAGCTGGAGAAAATGCTGACATTGGCGATGTATAAGACGTCGTCGGGGTACAGCAAAAATCCTCCCCAAGGTTTACAGTTCGACGCCGCTTACAATCAAAAAGAGACTCATCACTAAAAACTTGTTTTCTTGAGAGACTTTCCACTGATGAGTTGTTTCCTCTGCAGTTTCCCCAATCTCCTTGATGAGGTTGTTGGCCTTTTTATCGTCTGTGTCATAATCCTCTGCAAAGAAGCTCAAAAGTTAAAAAAAAAAATTAATTAGAAAAATCATAAATATAATATCATATATTATGTATATACCTGTCTTAAAATGAATCTTAAAAACCTTGTAAGAAGGCCAGGTCTTACATGGAGTACCACTTTTGACGAAAGTCATAAAATCGGTACACTTGCGGAATAAATTTAAATTCTGGTTAGTAATATGCATAAAAAATGTATATTTAGTTACTACTTTTAAATAAAATACTGTACTACTTACCTTAAGGACTTTTGGAAGCTGCACAAATTTCAAAACTTTTTAAGGCAAACGAAAACGAAACGATCTCAGACGAAAAATGAAAATGAACAAAATCGAACGAAGCAATGGCCAAGCACAGATGACACATGTGGAAAGAGTTCCTTGGTTTCGTTTCGTTCGGGGTGCAAGGCAATAAAAAAAGCTGTAAATCACGTACATTTTTGTGTCTTGGAAGCAGCATGTTGTCGCCAAAACAAATTCGATAAGGCAGAAATTTTCATTGATAGTACCATTGAATATCAATACTCTAACTACTCTAACTAGAGTATTGATATTCAATGATAGTACTGATCTATACGTTTGGTTATTATTTATTTTCCACAATAAAATTACGCTCGCGTCGTCGGTTCCTCAACCTTCAGCTCCCATCATAAACCAATATCCGTTCTTCTCAAAATTCCAGCCCCTATTCTACCTGCTTTCAATTTCGTTTTTAAAAACTATTCATTCCCTGACCAACACTAAACTCTTCTCCGGTCAAAGACACTCTCAAAAGAGATTCGTTGTTTTATTTTTAATCTTTTCGCTGGTCTTTTGACACCTTCACTTACTTCACAGCGTTTCACATTACCAGACATTACCAATATTTATTAATTTCGTTGATTAACCGTAATAATTAAAGATCTTAATTTTTGTTTTCAACTTTAACAAACACATTTAAATTAATATTTGTAAGTACCCATCTACGTAAGTAAATATAGCTACCTACATTGAATTATTTCTTTGCCGTTGGGTTAAAGAGCTTTTGTAATTTTTTATAAAATTAACACCATAATAGAATCGGGAATGTCAATTTGATTTTTAAATTTTAATTTAATAATAATTATATGACTACTTTTAATCAGTTTTCTCTAAAACACCAAAAACAATTTTTATTATAAATACCGACGCACGTTTCACCAACAATGTTGGCATCATCAGGGTAATGAGTGAATCGGAAAACTGATTAAAAGTAGCTATCTACCACCAAAAGTGTTCCAGACAATTGTTTTGTTTTTGAATAATTATATGAATTCTCAAAGAGCGATTGTTCATCTCTATTGCGAACTAGGCGGGCGAGATGATCCTAAAACATTTCAACCACGAGAAAACGTCAAACTTTCAAGGTTATTTGGGTAAAATTTGGAGTGCCAAATGTTTAGAAGAGCTAACTTAGTTGTCACCATGTTTCGTAAAAATTATGAAAGAAATGCTAGCCTTACTAAATATTTCTATTGTTTCTACTTTTAAATTCTATAACCATTCTATTTTATTTAAAATGTGATTCAAATAATAAATGTACATATGTTTTATAACCCGCAACAAACAATTTACAGTGGCTTCTAAACTTGGCGCAAAAACCGCCCATATGGAATCTGTAAAAGACGCCAATGGAATGCGTTCCTTTGTAGTACATAAATTAAATATAATTATATGAGTATATAAACACGTGAATTTATTGTAAAAATTTCGCAAGAAATTAATGTCAGTACTGAACGTCAAAAATTACTTAAATTCTACCCACATTAATTCCTTTCTATGCTTCTATATTTGATTTTAATCGTAATTCAAATAAAAAACATAAATTAAGTAGGATTATTATACATTATGTATTTTAAAATCATAATTTTTATCATTGAAACCCCTTAGTGACTTATAAACTTGACCACAAAACACGCCTAATAATATGATTTGGAATACGTTTTTTCTAGTGTTTATTTGCCTAGAAAAACACGTATACTTAACGTGAAAATTTCACGAAAAGTAAACGGCGCCAAAACACGCCTTGAATGCGTTTTTATTTGTAGTATAGATGACTAGAAAAACACGTGTATTTAATGTTAAAATTTTATGAGAAACAATAGTCAAAAATAATAATTTAGACTTCACCGCCATTCGTTCTTTTCTATTTTATATAATTTGATTTAAGTTATGATTTAAATAATAAATATATATTTTTTAACATGATTTTTTATAAAAAAAAAGTAAATTGAGGTAAAGTAAAATACAATAATAAAAAAATAAGGGAAGTAAATTGAAAAACCTCCTTTAAACCCCAAAAACCTATAGGGCTACACCATGATGATGATTCTTTATACTCTACTGGAACTCTTTCACTCCTTAGGTATTTTTATTTTTTATTTGATTAGAAAAACACGTGTACTTAATGTAAGAATTTCACGAAAAGTAAACGACGACAAACACGCCTATATGACACTAGAAAAACACGTGTATTTAATGTAAAAATTTCTCGAGAAACAAACGTCAGAACTGCACGTGGAAAATAACTTATATTTTATCAACATTATGTACCTTTCGTTGATTAACAATATTAATTAAACGTCTTTATTGCGTCATATATAATATTTAAAAATAACGTAATTTTTTAACGTTGAATTGTCGTAATTTATAGATACGTAGTCAATATTTTATTGTAAATCAACGTTGAATTTACGTTATATAAAATACGTTGAAATAACGTTGAAGATATTACCGAAATATAACGTGATATTTTCAACCATAAACGTGTTATCAACCACATACACGGCTTTTCCACGTTAAAACAACGTGCATGTGTTTACTGGGAAAGAAGTCCTTATTCTGTGGACATTCGATGAAAATTCTCATGTTTAAGTTCATCATTCTAATTTATGGGTTTGGAGCATGCACACCTTCTGTTGTTTGCTTGCAAATGTTTTATGTCTTCGCTGCATTAGAATAATATCCTGTTGATTTAGCACAGACTAATATCTAAATTTGAATGTAGAGACGGAAAGTGCTTGTTTACAAGAAAATAAAGTGTTTAGTGGTACACAGTATTCTGACTATCGTTAATAAGGATCCAAACACATTTACATATTAATTCAAGCGCCTGAAAAAGTATATTCCTTCCATAGTGACTTGCCTGGATTAGTTCCGATGGAATTATTCCAGCTTGTTGGTTGAGGCAATTGCTCCCGCTCCACCAAGCATAAAAGGTTCTTGTCGCAACCAACCATCAGGTATTTCTACGAAAATTAAAACCAATGTATTGTTAATAAATATTTCGTTCATCTTGTTGTACATTATTATCTATAACGCATTGGCGTTATGTAAGGTTTACTTAATAACTTTTTTTACCTATAGCTAAAGTCAGAATAGTACAACACTTAAATCACCGACACAATAAATCATTCTCTAAATTAGTTTACACATCCTACCTTATCCAGTATTATGCAAATTAAAAAAAAAAACGATTTAACTACAAAGTAATTAGATGTCAAAATGACAACATGATGATAGGGTTTATGACGTAAATTGTTCCTGGCTTGATTCTTCTTCATTTTCGTGTCATTCTATAATTACTACGAATAATCTTGGCATTGGTAAGTATAATATAACAACACAATATCTCTCTAACCATAAAAGAACTTAAATAGAAGATGAACTCCTCCACACTTATAAATGATATAAACCTACGATAAATCATTCATCATAGAGAATTAGAGACGGCACATTTTCACATAATCATTGTGCATTATGTAGACATCAAAAAACATTTTACTTCAACTGTGCAGGAACAACTTTATTACGGTGCGCTGGTCCGTATTCGTTCTATAAATTTTCCAGTTATTTACTGCATTGACGATGCTTACCATTTTGATTAGGTCTGGACGTGGGTGCTGTTATTTTTTTACTTTCTGGCCTCATTTACCAATGAAGGGAAACATTGCTTGGGGGGATTTCGGTTAAAGGTAATCATACAAAGGATAAACGAAACTATGACAAAGTAATTTAAAGCAGGCCTTTCATATAGATCTTTCTCAAAATGCAGGTAAAATTCCTGAAGAGCTGAACTAATGAAGTATTAAAAAGTGACGAAGGATGACAATAGAAGAGATTACATGAGTTCGTGGTAATCTGGTTTTAAAATATAACACCGCGAGGTAATAAATTACGAGTCGAACATCGATAGCAATTAAATTTGCTATTCGGTTATATGCAGGACCGTACCCATCGGATGTTCATAGTTGGGATTTGCAATAGCGGCTAATATCGTTTAATTTTCTTACATTTATAATTATAGCTTTTTTTCATAAATATTTACATTCGAAATGAATACTCTTGTACACAAAGTAGATATAAACAAATTAAAATTGGTATAAACTATATTGTAACTTACAGCACAGAGTACAGGCAATGCCTACTCCTTTATAGACTGATATATGTAATGGACACACACATCAATAACAAGAACTAAGTGCAGAGAACTTTAATGAAAGTTTGTAATTTAGTTTAGTCTTGAAAACCGCGGTCCGTGCACAAATCTTTGTTGCAACGTAAAGTACTCAATTAATTTTCTTTCTTTTGCTGTAGATAAGTTACTAAAGTTGTGTATTGTTTCCTGATTTTCATAAATTTACTAATAGTTTATTTAATATTCATCAACGGCTCTGTAGCAGACACATTTCTCATATATGAACATTTGATCAAAGGATTTTTTTGCAGTGGAAGTAATCCCAGATTTTAATTTTGGGTATACAGTTATAGAAATAAGAGTAATAAATTTAACCAGTATTAGAACTCATCAGTGGCAACAATTTTTCTTAAAAAATTTTTGCCCTATACCCCGTAGTTATCGAGTTAAAATTACTGGAAGTTTTAAGGTTAATTTGCTTACCCGCTAATTAACTCCTGACCGATAATAACACACGACAAAAAACTTTGAAAAACACTCGGAATTAATATGAACCGAACCACTTGAATACACCAAAAAACTAAAAACTGACCTACTAAACGTCTTTCCTTCAACATCCAATGCAATGAAAAACGAAAATTATGGCCTAATATTATGCATGCGGATTTTCGTCTGCCCATACGTGCGTATCATTTAAGTTGACCTTCTCTCGTGCTTCGATTTGGCTGCTGGTTTATTAAACTATTATTATTAAATCCTCAGGTAAATCCTTAGGCTGTAAAAATTGGACTTTCTGTACGTGATAGGGATACAATTATTGTTGCTCTTTCAAAATTCTCCAAATAGTATAATGCAATGTTCCAAACTGATTTTCACTTTAAAACACAAACAAGGCACAAATTAGGCACACGGCGATTTGAGAAGCAAAACATCCTGGACTTCCGTAAATTAATACAATGTGAAATACAATAACAAATTACTGCCGGCCACCCTCGGTGTCGACAAACTCGGTACTGACGTACGGGACAAAAAATTGAGAACGTTGATAAGCAGCTCAGGACAAAAACAATTGATTCAGTAGGTCAAGATAAAATAAATATCCATATGCGGTTTGTGAAAAATGCTAAAAAATGTCAGTTTTTGGGAAAGTCGTATGCATATATAGAAAAGTTGTTGCTTTTGATGACTTCTACCAATGGTTTGAGTTATTGCACTTATTTTTGAAACAGCCTGTATATGTGAAACTTAAATAGATAATAGTTTTAGTAACTGGCGTCAAAAGTTAGACATATCATACGAGTGCGTGCTACGAACGAGCCGAAGCCGAGTAAGGAAAATCACACGAGCAATAACGATATTTTTAGACTATAGTGACCATTATGCATTTACGTTATTTTGAAAACTATATTAATACATTAAACAGTTTTATGTTAAATAACACGAACTAAAATTAATAATAAAATTACTTAGTTGGACCGTACCTGATTTAAATTTTGATTGAATCAGATTTCTTAAATATTTCGAGTGTGGAGAAAATGACACTACATAATCAACCTGTTAAATTAAACGTTTTTTTTTTTTAATTTAAAGTCCCTAAACTGCCTAGTGGAACACAGTGGCGGTCACGGCTGACACCCTATTCTGAGTAAAATAAATAATTAACAAAACACGAAGTGCAAATGAAAACTAAAAAAAAAAACTTCTAATTCTACGTGTTCGCCTCCAATGTTGAAACACTTTTTCACTCGCCTTCGAAATTCGCGGTACACATCCCGAAGAATATCTGGAGTGATTTCATTAATGCATGTAGTTATTCTGTCTTTTAAAATCTCCACATTGTGTTATAAATCTAAGGAGTGGGCAACAAAATTCGTGATCGCAGTTGGCTAAACGTATATCGGTTCTTTTACTTTACTGTTTACAATTCACATTATTCGATGACTTTTTACACAATCGTATCGATCAAGAATCGACTCAAAATTTTGGATTCAGAGGCTCCTACAATCACGAATTTTGTTGCTCACTCGTTATGTTGTGTACATTTTGCGTAAGATATCCCCGCAAAAAGAAATCTAAGAGGGTGAGATCAGGTGATCTTGCAGGCCATGGTAGCTCACTATAACGCCCTATCCAACTTTTCGGAAAGTTTTCATTCGACCAACCTCTTATTAAAAGCGTCGAATGGGGTGTGCATCCGTATTGTTGGCAAAACCGATTTCTTCGTCGATTCGGAGGAATTTCATTTAAAGCAGCTGACATAAAATTTTCTAATAAGTTTAAATACCCCTTTAGGTTTAGATTTGTATCTAAAAATTAAGGTCCAATAATCCTGTCTGGCATACATACCATACCAAAAATTTACTTTTTTGGACTCTTGACTTCTAGTCTGGATTCTAAACTTTGGAATTGCACGAAATTCGAGTCGGAAAACATAACCACTTTCTTAAGTATGGATGAATTTTAGTTTAAACGGAAGAAGTTTGTTGCTTTTGTAAATTCGGTCACTCTTCCAAACTCCAATTTGAAGTGATCTTCGCAGGCTTTGTTTGGGATTTTCTACAATAGAATCCAATATACTGGTAGCATCATCTTCGTAAGTGTATATCTTTTTTTTTCTTCTTTATGTCCGCAACTGACTCCGTTGTTCGAGATTTGTTCACAAGTTTTTTCAACCCATTGCGGCTCAAATGAACCCCAAGACAGTTTTCTTCAAATTCTTGAATTACGTGTCTATGTGATACGTCGCCAAGACAACGCACTGAATTAAAAAAAAACTTTGTTGAAGACTTAGCATTCCGATTTTTTTTGACAACAATGAACTTTCATTGACATTTGTTAGGTATTGCTAGGCAGTTTTTGGCTTTGAATAATAGATTGATCAAAACTTTTTGGACATATCAACTAAAATTTGCATTTTTTTGTAATTTTATAACAAGCAAAACCAGTCAAGATCAAAAATATTGTTCTCCAAACAACTTACTAGAAAAAATCACCTCATGAGCACTCTATCCTATAAATAGTGCTAGATATGACAAATCTAGTGCTGAAAGAATGACTTAGCTGTCTTGGCCGGATACTGCTCTCAGCCAAACGGCCAGGCTTCTAATTACTTTAAAACCATGAGAAAATACTCCTATAATTTTCTTTTCTTTCATCATCTATAGGCGTTGCCACGAAGATACTTACGGTTGTGTAAATGAGACAACCTACCTTTTTTCATAAATTGTTTAGTACATTCATTACAATAAACAAAGGGTGCGGTCCGACATAGTCATTCAAAAATACAATATCTACAACAAATTTGCATGAAAATTTGGTAAAATGCTCTTAATTATGTAACATTTGTAAACAGGTGCATTCGTGTTGTTTTCACCTAAGAACAGAACCTTCTTTCCCTTGTCATGCGGATGGAGGACTCAAAAATAAGATCAGGCCAAGGGAAACATGAGCAGAAGAAAAAAAATGAGTGTTCAAAAAAGGAGCATAAAGGAGACAAAAGTGGACATAGCTCACAAAAATAACTGAAAAACATATTTCATACAAAAACGGCGAAAACTCAGGTAACGGATAAAAACTTATTTGGTAATGCAATGGGTGGATCTATAAAAACTTTTTTTTCCAAGATTTTTTTTATTAAAATTTTAGTATGATTTTGCATAGCCAATTTCAAAGTAATCATGATTTTTTGCACTTGAACTCATAGACATTACCCGTCCAACGAAGAGTTAAGCAGTCGAAAATTAGTTATTTAGTAATACCACACTGAAAGCATAAAAATCACCAGGATCTTGTTACAAACGAGCGCGAGGTGAACTCATCTCAACTTTACGTTCATATGACTCAGCCTTACGTCAAATACGTTTTGATTAGGAATTATGTACATAGCGAATGGGTACAAAGAGGTAACAGTAAGTAGTCATGAAGCCACAAGTGATATTTTTTGTAAATTTTATATAGTGAGATAATCAAAAAGACATTAAGGAAATTAATCAGAGGGCATCAAGACAGGGAAAAATAAGAAATGAAATGCCGTTACACTTTGATGTGAAATTTCAGAGGGAGCTAAAGTCAAAACCGCTGTTCTGTCAATCAAAACCATGTGGGAATAAAAAGTGAATGCAAGCCTCTTAACTTTCCCTTCACTGCTACACAGTTCCGGAATCTTCGTGTCGTAAAATCCTTCCCAATTCTAAGTATGTGGGGAGGAACAACAGAGGAACGCATAAGAAGGATCAGATTAAAACTAGAACTTAAAAAAATTGAGCAAAAATACACTTAGCAAGTGTTGAGCTGTTAAAAGCTCTAAGCATAAATGTATAAATGAGCAAAAAGCAATATGCACTATGAAAAGCTAGCGGTGTTATCAGAAATGAATAACAAAGGCAAAGAAATATAGAGTGAAATAAAAAATTGTACAACTTGCGATATTTACTAAAGGTTCTTGAAATGTAAAGCCGGGAAAAAATATCAAATGGCCCAGAAGAAGAAATTAGAAGATAACGAAGGCTAATATAATAAATAAACAATGCAACGTAAGATATCTAAAAACTACTTCCATACGTTTAAACGCGGAAACTCTAAATTATGAAGATAGTGGATAAACGAAAAAACACCTAAAGCCCGGTTTGATGATGGTTGTAGAGTTTCTTGCTGATAGAAGCAATAATAAATAAGAATAAATATTCTGTAAAAAAAAGTGATTAAAAGGAAGAGAAAAAACTACTAGATGATGTACCTACCTATTTAGTTATTGGGCTACTTCATTGCTCAATGTACCTATATGTGCCCAATATGCTCGGAATACAAAAAATAAACTAATCACAAATTTGTTTAATAGAACAAAAATTCCAAAAACGCGTTAACAACGTTGACATGTTTCAGCGCTCGGTTCTGCAAAGATTTTAGTGAATTTACTTTTAAAAAAAAACTCACAATGATATGTACTCATACCTATATATTGAAGTGACTGTACCTGTAATTTTTGTAATTAAAACAATTTAACCCTTTTACCGTTTAACAAATCTCCGAATAGAAGGCTAAACATTTGTCGGTCCGGGCCTGTTTATGGCATGGGGGAAACAGGTAATGTAAATTTCCGGATTATTGACTCGTTCGCTGTTGTGTTAACGACGGATAAATAGGCCTTCGAGACTACACAGAGTGTATTTTGGAAACTCCAATATGCAAATTTATTTAGAGAAATGAATCAATCAATCACCGTGAAGTGTCTGTGAGTCAGAGCTCTGTTGTCTGTGATAGATGGTGTAACGTTCCTACGCAGAGTTGCCTAACCACGGGGAAATAACGACAATTTCCATCCAACCAACGCTCGTGCCTGTTGTGTTGTTCTGTCTCGACATGACATTGAAGAGTGTATGAAATGACAGCACAATGTTGAACGGTTTAAGCTAGACACGTTCCGGCTTTTACTAAAAATTTGCGATAGGTATAATTACAATGTAACTGAAACAGCCGTTGTTAAATTTTCAAAGCGATAGTTGCAAAATAAGCTTTAAAAAACGTTTAGAACTAAGCAAATATACAGTGCATTTAAATGTTTTAACGTTTTCCTACTTTATATTTTGCAGAAACCTCTAAGATGGTTCTGGATTAGGAGAATGTTTAGCAGCTTCAAGCTATAGCACCAATCTCAGAGGCCGTAGCCGCAGATACAAATAAAATCTTTAAAGGAGCATGTCTGTGTAGACCACCAAACGCTAACATTCGGGTTCAGAGAAGATAATTTTTTGCAGAAAATTTTTATCGAGCTTTCAGAATCACTCGATATTTACACACGAGTATTTAACATTGATACATTAGTATCAGTAAATAATGAAATAAACTCGATTCCTATACCATCGTCTTAGCAAGTTTCACTTCAGTCCGGTGCTTATAAAGCTGAGGCACACAACATTTTTATTTCTTTACAGACATTTAAGGGCTAAAAACTGTAAAAAGTTAAGCTTATCTAGAAGAATCTAAAAGATTTCTGAAAACTGTAAAATAGTAATTATACACCAAGGTTGAGATGCCATTTTTCTTAGCCGAGCTATTTTATTGCCAAAGATTATTTATTGCGAGGCTAAGAAAAGGCTTCTCAGCCGTGGTTTATATACTATTTTTTTCACAATTAGCACATTTGTTTAATTTTTCTTCATGATAATGCCAAAAGTCGGAATGCATTTGAGGTTATCTATTTTTGAGACTGACATTTCTGATACCGGATTTTCATGCAAAATGCATTTTGTAATAGTTTAACACTTCGTTCTTAGTCTTTTTTTACATGAATTGCAGTAATCAATGCCAAATACATATTTACAACTGGTGCAAATTATAAAAATCGAAGGGCGCTGTTGTTAAGTTGGTAGATAAATGAAATGATTATTAACTATGTACTAGAAAAGAAAAACAATTTCACACGTCTTCTACAAACTATATAATCGTACATTCTACAGCTAGTAGGGAAAAAATATTATTTTTCTATTTTACAAATAAAAAATTAGAAGGATTTGTTATTTTACCCTCGCAAACTTAACCGTTTCAAGTTGTTATATTATCATTGTATTTAGTTGTACTTCTAGAACACCGTGTTTTGGAATTGGAAGAGGAACAAAACGGAACCAACTTTCAACAAAACTGTCAGAACTACAAAGCTGATCTGGGCACATTTTGACAGTTAGATCGAGGTTATGTAACCGATAATAATTAAGGTTTCAATAATTGAAGGTTCTAAGAACAGATGCAACCGATTCAAAAGTATCTTTAGTTTCATCTTGGTTGGGTTGAAAGATTTTGGGTATACATATTATATTCTTGCTCTCTCTCGTTTCTCTTCTCTTATTGAAAGTATGCAATTAATAATTGTTGGGAAATATTTTCAGCGGTCGTCGCGCGGCCAGTTGGAAAACCCAAAAGACTTGTAAAACCCTTACCTGACTGGCGACACTCACGCCCTCCCGTCAGTCTAAATCCAAGTATCAATCCGACAACAGTCACTATTCAGCAGACGCACGGGCACAATTCAGAATCTAAAATCAGGACACGGCTCCTTCAAAATCAATACAAAACTAAAACTGGAGAAGAAACGTTCCATATCAATCATCAAATATTCGTTAATATACAAGTTCTTTAAATTGCGAGTATTTCACTAAAAATTTAAATCAACGGTCCTTCGAGCAACACAATTCTACTTCCAAAACGACTAGACCTTCAGGCATCTCTCGAACAAATCTACCCCAATTCAATACATTGGTCCATTCGAGCCGGATATTAAATTGGTGAAAACAAAATCGAAGTTCGTGAGTGAAAATCAATCAAGACTAAGTGAATCAGGCATCACCATCAATCTAGACCCGTTCAGTTGATACAGGCGTTTTATTCAGACTCGTTCAGCTGATCCAGGCGTTCTACCATTTTCAATAACATAATAATTAGTTGATTTCCAGAAAGAATAATATCCAGAATCATTTTCGGGCGTTAGTTCGTTTAAATATAGAAGGTAAAAAAGTAGTTTTTGATTTTTTGTTATTTCTGTTTTGAATTTTTTTTATCATTGAAAACCTAACGTGTCCAATTTTATTTTGCCGAAAGGAACACATCCGTGTCGTTGCATAGTCAATTACGTACCATAATGGGTTTTAAAAATTCTGGGATATTATTTATTAGAGGAGGTTTTTGGCCGATTTCTCAAACCTTAAAATACTTTTTTAGGCGTTAGTTACGAAAAAGTTTAAGTTTTTTGTACGCATCTGTCAAACTCTACTTTTTTGGGACTGATCTGTCAATGTCAAACTCCACTTTTTTGGGACTGATCTGTCAGAATTTGACAAATGTGTACAAAAAAGTAAAGCTTTACGGCTCCAAGAAACAGGTCATACAAACAGCTTTTTGGTAATCATCGCCTAAAAAAAATTATCACCAAATTTTTGAATTTTTTTGTGATCATCGCCTAAAAAACGTCGCGTGCATCTCGGCAGAAAGTGCTTTTTTGGTCTTATCTGCATTGTGTCCTCGCCTTGGTCACAAACAGCAGATGCGTCCAAAAAGCTAACTTTGATTAGCTTATATTACATTATTAGATCCGTTTGTTAAAACTATAGTAACAATAATTGTTCCCACAGATGATTAAGTTTAATGGAGGTTGGTGAAATTGGCCCTAAGAGTCATAATTACTTTTGAATGGTGAACGGTTTGGAAGAAATTACATTAATAAGACAAAATTAATTTTGTGGAAGTACCTAATTTCCATCATTATCATACGCTTCAATAGGCTGCGTAAACAACTCAATGAATGATCCATTAACAACGATGAGTTGTAAACAAAACTGAAAGTCGTGCGCCCTCCTCCGTAAAGGAGATTTTTTTTCTGTTTTAGTTAACATTTTCATTCATCATATATGGTAAAATTGGAATGGCTGTCATGAGAGGATAGATGTCATATAATTTAACAACCTGGAAATTTCTGGCAAGCATGGGTATATCTGCACTTGTATTTTGATTAAAAATTATAGATATTTCGCCTGCCTTTATAAAAGCATAGACTGCAGAAGAGGAATAAATTGTTTTTGGGCAGATCGCGAAACAACACAAAAGTAAAAAAATGTTTCAATTGAAAATAGTAAAATACACTACTAATTTAAAGAGTTTACATTTTAAATTACAGAAATGTAAATGTAACGACGCAATAAAATAATCCTCTGAAGTAGTGCAGTTACTTATTTGTGTATAAGCATAATGAATTGCTCGGACTCCTTAGAAATTTAAATGGTAAAGTATTTATACTATACACTTTCAATGAAAGAATTGTTTGTTAAGACGGCGAAGTGTTGTGTTATCAGTCTTCATGGTCAGTATTACTTTCAGGGAGGTGCATCTGCATCTACACATTACATTATTAACATTCAAACAATAACTTTAAATTATTTTTTTTTATATATTTTCTTTCCTTATAGGGGGGTTGAAGTGCACCCCCTTACAACGTGCTGCCGGCGCCCATGTCAGTCTTCGTATTAAATTTATAAATTAGAAGAATGTTAAAAAACTTAAATGTTTTCAGAATGTCAAAGCTAATGTTCTGTGCAAGAAATAAATTGCACTTGAGCAGATAAAATGTACTAAGCAGTTCTAAGTCTATACCATGAATTATAATGTACCATCGGGAGCATGGAATAGTTAACACATTTATTTCTTTATTGTAATTTAAAACAATATCAGTAGCGGCGTATGAATTTAAAATATGTCAAATGTGTCAAAATATAAATGTTATTGCCATTTTGACATCTGAAGTAAGTTCACACTAAATAATGTTTCGAAAAATCAGCTTCTAGATAAACGTGGGTGTTAACTATTCAACGCTCCCAGTAGTACCAGGTTTAATAGCCCATATATCCACTGAATTAGAATTCACAGTTATTTTGTAATGAACAAAAGAGATATAGGTGCCCGAAGTGTAACCCAATCTCTTATAATTATTATATAAAATCCAAATACCACTCACTCACTCATCACGAAATCTCTGGATTCACTGAACCGATTGCAATGAAATTTTGCACACTTACTTATTTTACACCGTAGGCGTTTCCCAGACTAAATTAAAATAAATTTACATTTACTTGTTACTTTTGTGTAGTTTCGCGATCTGCCCAAAAACAATTTATTCCTCTTCTGCAGTCTATGCCTTTATAAAGGCTGGCGAAATATGTTTGCCAGAAATTTCCAAACTTCGAAAATGGGTCCAGAAATTTCCAGGTTGTTAAATTATATGGCATCTATCCTCTCATGACAGCCATTCCAATTTTACCATATATGATGAATGAAAATGTTAACTAAAACAGAAAAAAAATCTCCTTTACGGAGGAGGGCGCACGACTTTCTCCAGGAGAATTTTGAATTTTCAGTTTTGTTTACAAATCATCGTTGTTAATGGATCATTCATTAGAAGTGTATAGTATAAATACCTTACTATTTAAATTTCTAAGCAGTCCGAGCGATTCATTATGCTTATACACAAAGTAACTGCACAACTTCAGAGGATTATTTTATTGCGTCGTTACATTTAAATTTCTGTAATTTAAAATGTAAACTCTTTAAATTAGTAGTGTATTTTACTTTTTTCAATTGAAACATTTACTTCCTGTTCTTAATTACAGTGAAAAAAAAAGATGATAGTGCAATGGCTCATTAAAGTCATTACCTTTCTGAATTAACGACTTTGATTTGATTTAGTCAAAATATTAACTTTCTTAGAAGATTAATGACATTACAAAGAAACTATCAATAATTGGTACAGTTTGGGAAATTCCGGGAGTGTTTTTACGTACCTGTTTTAAATATTATCCGGATTAGTTTAGCTCTCTGCTTCAGATTGGATCTAATGGTCCTCCACAAAATTTTCCAGGGAAGTGTAGTGCCAGATAACAAATTCAGTGTGCTCGAAAAAAAAGTCACTTTGTCGTTATTTAATACGATTATTTATGGAATGGAATTCTACATGGTCAACCCGTCATTTAATAAGACGACAAGCGGCTTTTCGTACATGACAAACTTTGACTAATTTTGTTTTTGATCTCTCTGTATCTGAACCCGTTCTGTGATAGGTTTGACATACACATCCGTCAGATAGGCAGGTTTATAAGAAATTTCATGAGGGGTAAGAACAATAATATTTCTGTCATGGTGCATGTTTCTTTCCCGTTCGCCACCCGACATGGCAAAGGAGGGTAGGACAAGGCGTTGACACCAGAAATAAAATAAAATAACCAACTTAATCCTAATTAAAGCAATAACTACAGTGCAACCTTGTTAATCCGGATCGCGATACTCCGGATATCACCTGCTCACACCTCTACGAATTCAGGTTTATTGCGTATTAACCAATCATAATTTGACAGACAAAGGACTCGTACATGTCTAAGCGAGTTTCTACGTCTTTAAAATCTGCGAAAGTCGTGGAATCTATATCGTTTTTGTACTCTTTCGCGAGGTTCGCATTAAAACTTGTATATAAAAAAATGTTGCTTCAATAATCCGGATCGCTCTGGTTTTTAATGATAATAATGATAATATCTCAAATATATCCCAATGTAATCACGGGATTACAAATAAAAAAGCATATTGGCTGTTGTGTTCAATGACCGATAATTCTCAAAGTAGGTATTGGTGGGGTATTTATCTTTCGCCTGCTCGATAGACATTTTGCTTCACTGTCACTGGATACAGACTGTACGTTTATTTTGGTCATATTTTATAGATTAGCTATACTAAATTACAACCCCTGTTTTTAATCCATACATGCGGTTTATGATACAGAGTAATAAAAGTTGGTCATGCCCGAAAAATCTGTCCTAGATTAATAGAATAATTATTTCCAAGTTCTTAGTATTAAATCTGACATTTTATAAACAATTCTATGACAAACGGTTTTTCGTGCATAACCGACTTTGACTAATTTCATTTTCGCTCAGTCTGCACTTCTGACGATTTAACAGTAAGCCAAAACAGATGCCTGATATAATTGGAACATAAATATTTGCGGAGAAAGCTTGCCATATCTACCTTCAATAGGTTTGCTTATCTAAATATATTGTTTGGTATGCGAGTAAACTTAGGGGACTCAAAATTACAATTAAATTTACTCCAATATTGTTTGTAGGGGTATAA
This sequence comes from Diaperis boleti, assembly GCA_963583935.1. Classification (NCBI taxonomy): domain Eukaryota; kingdom Metazoa; phylum Arthropoda; class Insecta; order Coleoptera; family Tenebrionidae; genus Diaperis; species Diaperis boleti. The sequence goes on along the minus strand of OY757247.1, from coordinate 23,897,608 downwards.
TAGTTTTCTCAACTAATATAGTTAGCATAATAACTTTTAATATTTACAATGGAATTAAACGCATGAAGAGGTGTTGGGAAAACTATAATGTTCCCTTTCTTTCTACCAAAACTTAATTTAGATTACAGGTACAAAACCAAATAAAATTTCAAATTGTTATATCGTTAATAAGGCTCAGATAAACATGTATTTTACTTTGCTTTCCCCTTATTTTTCAGTTATTACATAAAAAAAAGGAATTCCTAAAAATATTTCACCATTTTGTCTAGGTACATACATATTTTAGCTAAAATATGGAAAACGGATGTTACTTCTTTTCTGAAAAAGTGTCATCAAAATTTCTTAACTTGATAGGAAGATTAAAATTAATTAAAATATTCGACATTTAAATTGCTTCAGATAATAATAACTGGCGCAGTTTCAACATGAATCATGAAAAACGAGAAACAAAAAGGCGGCAGTGAAGAAGACAATACAATCCACAGAATGGGTAGTAATTTTGAAAGGTGGGCTCGTAGGTGTGTTAAAATTGATGCCGACGGCGTCACACGCATAAACAAATTAAGATAAAGTACAAAAGAAGCCTTGAATCTGAAATTGTTAAGAGTTGGGTTTTTATAATAAATTATACCAGTTAAAATTTATATCCTACAGAACGTACTGCTATTGTTATTGGTGTGCTTATGTTAATTTGACTTTTTTCGTACTGTCACTGTGTCTATGGAATAATAAGAAGATAAATACAGCCACTTGCATCGCTCCATATTCCCTTACATAATAAGGTGTTTGGCATTGTACTAACAATAATAATAATGCCCCTCAATCGATGTTTTATATTAAAATATTTGTTTCAGCCGTCATCACTAGAGGCGATTGTTACATAACGCAAAACTTCTTGTACGGCTCATATAGGAACATTATATTTAACATTAAAATTATAACGACTAATAATAAATCTGCCTCGGGCGGTGATTTCATGTGAAGAGAACGCATCGAACCAAACCAAAAAATAAGCAGCTGCGTTAGCGCAACCCCGCACGCACCCAGCTAAATTACCATCACCAGAGGGTAGAGTAACGTGCCAGACGTAGGCTAGCAAGGACGTCGGCTCATCATTCATGATGAAGACGACGATATTTATAACGTATGAAAGAAAGAGAAGAGCAGAGATCGCTCGGGGCAAAGGTCATGTAGTACTGCCACCCGCACACCCAGGGTTCTCACGCCTCGCAAGCCGTCGGATTCAGATGGACATCAGGTGCTTTCAATGTGTTTCGATTCTTTTCTTTTCGATTTACATCACACTGGATGTTTTACAAAAATTTAACAGGAGTACTCGGCTGCATTTTTGTTGTTGAAATGGACACAAGAGTTTTGTTATTATTGTTTACAATGTAAATTACAGTTGCGGACCACTTGAAATATAATGTCAACATGTTCAAAAGCTGTTTGGAACGATCATAATTTTCAGTGGTAATTAAAAATCTAATACATATTTCACCATTTGAAATCAACTTCTAAAGAGAACAGTTTCAATTAACTTCGGCACAATGCACAATGCCCGAAAACTTTCCACAATATATCACAAAATTTCACCAACTAAAAATAAAACTACAGATATAACCTGAGCTTTATTAGGGAGAATAAATCATTACGTGCGTCACATTCGAGAACACGAAATTTTCCAATTAAACTGCAACGCAAAACCTTTCATAAATCCATTTAAACCCATTTAGCAGAGAATATATTCGTAACTCGTTTGATGTTATTAGACGTTTTAACATTTCCGACACTTACACCTTCCCTTCGACGTTACTACTGATAATTAGCAGCATAACTTTACACATTATTCTTGTCTCTCTTACCTTTGCTTAGAATAAAGATGAGCATAGAAGTTGTCTTACAATACCGAGCTCCGCTAATAATCCAAGTAAACATTTTCTAATAAAAATATGTATACAACAATATAAGTACAATGAATTACTGAGCAGAATTATGGATTGAATCTACACCTAGATTTATACTCTCCGCCAATGAAGACTCACTGGCAATTTGTTTAATTTATGTAAATTGTATTGTTAACAATTCGTAGGTTTCTTCTTTTATGATTATTTGTACCAGCGATTTAAGGAAATTAAATGAGCAATTTCTGATTGCGTTACTACTTCCCAAGCTCTTAATAGGTAGTGTCTTAATTCCTTCGATGTCTTCGTTGAAACTGAGTGTTGTAATGCTTCCACCGAAATGATTTCATCAGATCGTGACAGAACGTCTGTAATTGCTAGGCGTCGAAGATATAAAGTTCATTTTATTTAGTCCTCATTTTTGTACGATCACTGCCTCCCTGACAAGTATTACAAGTAAGTTCAACATTTAAACGTGCAATTTTCACGAAGAAATCTAATAGTCTATTAGGTATCTTTTTTATTACAATATAGTATTTAAATCTTAAAATTACAAAAAAAGGGATCTTTTAAGATACGATCTAAAATGAAATGACTTGTCTGCAAAATCTAAAAAACGTTAATAAAACTGGCGCGTCAGCTTCGTAAGCAGTCTCCTTTATTTGTACTCTAAAAACTCTCCAATTGGGTGTTTTTGGAAGTAGATATTAACGAGCTGAAGCACATTTACGAGTATCAAAAAATTGGGGTGCCATTTTCTATTAAAGTTATGATTATTGCTTGAACGATGATGGCACAAGTATCAAGAGCTATAAACTATTTTTAAAATTTTAATGTTTATGGCATGGATCTATTTTTATTTGAACACAACTCTATATTTGAGGGCAACATAGAGATATTATTTTTATTGGTGTAAAGGTTCTCGGATGATCGTTTTCAGTTATAGCGCTGTATTTACGATGAGACAGTTGACGTTCAAGAGGCGCTACCAGTTATGCGCGTTTAATGGGTTCGAGGCTGGTTTACGACATATATTGCGATCCTATCTGTGGAGTAAATGTATGCAAGCAAACCTTTCAGGTTAAATCGTTCCTGCTGCATAATAAGTTTCCGAAAGATTTATGCACATTGTATTTTTGTTTCAGAAAACTGCACGTTGGCAGATATACGCACGTTCGGTAAAAAGCCTCGTTTTATTGTCGATGGGCTACATATATCGTAACACTGGTTACATAATTGTACATTACAAATGAAATGGCGTTGTAAAATTTTCTTTTATTTCAGTGTGTGCTTCTCTGCAATGAAACAGTAGGTACGGACGTAAAAATTAAAGACCAGAAACAATGTTTGAAAAGTATTTTTTATTCAAGAGTTGAATCCTTCCTTTAGATTCTTAATCGTATATTATGATTCGAGTTTCATAAGAATCATTTTGTCGCACGCATGAGTGAGTACGACAAAATGCATTATAAACGAGTCATCATACAGTATTTTTTCTACTTTGCCACTTTTATACAAAATAATCAAATTTCGTGGCCGGCAGTTGGTCACGTTTGCCAGGTGCATTAACAGCAGCTACGAAAAAGAATTAATTTGAAGCGTCAATATGTACTCGTATTTTTGTCCTTCCAAAAATGACTTCTAAAGTTCTTCAATGTACGCCCCCAGAAATACGGGCTTTGGCAAAAATACGATGGGCAATTTATTTGGAAATTGGCGGAAGAAGAAAAAGATCTCTAGAATCTCCGAAAACATTATTTTACTTGTCTATTTTGAGCTGCATCGCCACGACGTACCGCTATACTGTGAAAAACCGCGCTCCTGGTTACCACCAAACCCATCTCGAACGACCTTCAAAAACGTCTGTCAGCCATGGCTAGAACCTCACAATAGCCTCTATTACAAACCCCCTCAAACCACAAACAATACTCGCACAAACCCGTTTTTTTCCTTTGTGATCCGTGGTGTGGACCTTGATACCGAGGAACCCGATGTCCTTCTGGACCTGGAAAATCGCAATCTCCCCATGCCCATCCACAAAATGTTGCGAATCAAATCCTGCCGCACAAACAAGTGGACCGCCAGTGCGAGCCATTCAACCCTCTAGCCCTCGTTCCACTCGTTCCAATGCGCCAAGTGTTATCAGCTTGGCCACCCTCAGACCAAATGCTACAACAAAATCGCGTTCTCATCAAATGCACGTGAAGCCACTCCCCAAACAAGTGCCAACCACATTATGTGGTAATGCCAATTCACATCGACAGCTGTTCATAGCCACTTGGACTTGACTCACCGAAGTATAGGTTAGGATTGCCAAGGATTGCCAAGTTTCCCAATATTAAAAAAAATAATTATACTATTTTCAGTAATAATATCACAAGAGCATAGAAAATATCGATTAAACTTCCGAGTCATGAGACGTATTCCGACGAAATATCATGACAGCGCAGCTGGAGTGGTATTTCGCGGTATACGTCGAATGACGAGGATAGTTTAATCAGATTATTTTCAATGCTCGAGTGGTATTTGTTACGATTATATAACGAAAAAAGGCGAAATTTTGACGGAACAAGTTTTTTTATGATTATTATTAACAATCGTTCCTATGGCAAAGTTTATTGTTGGAGCCAGCCGAAACACCGAAATGAATATATCCCGTCGTCAAGGGTATCCTCACTTATATACATCGTATCTATGAAAAATCTGTAATTGCTATTGGCTCAATTTATAATGAGGTATATAATCAGTATAATTATTATAACACCGCTTTTGTTTATTATGAAACGCAAAAGCGTATCTTAATAATCTCAGTACGAACGCAAAGTAAAAAATAGTAGGTTATGATACGAGATTTATAAGAAGCATTTTGTCGCACGCACGGGTACGTAGCGTAGAGAGAATGCCCTGAAAGAGTAAGTGCGACAAAATGAGTTATCACACAGTGTTTTTTCTACTTTGCCACTTTTTATACAAAATAATCAAATTTCACAATCTAGGGAATTTCGCGGGAGTTGGCCACGTTGGCGAGGTGCATTAACGGCGGCTATGAAAAAGAATTAATTTGAAACCTCAATAAATGAGTTCTGAAATTCTGAATGTACGCCCCCAAAAAGACGGGCTTTGGCGAAATTGCGATGGGTAATGTGCTACATTCAGTCACGCGAGGTATACACTGACAAACGTTATATCTTTCTGGCCCTAGAAAATCTCAATCTCCCCATCCACTAAATGTTTAGAATCAAATCCCGCAGCACTGGATCCCCTTATAAGCGTCATCACTGACCGGGGACACAAACATCCTCAACCATTTCCTGACCGACGGCATCACAGTCTTCGGCAAGCGCCATCAGTGCACTTGTTTGTGTTACCAGCTTCACCAACACTAGACAGAATGACCCAATAAAATCGCGTGCCTCAAAAGCACGCGAAGTCACCCCCGAAACAAATGCCAATAGCAGTAATGCCAATTCCCATCGACCGCTGTTGCTGTTAACCAGCCACTTGGACTTGCTAGTGAAGTATTATAGGTTAGGATTTCCCTGGGATTGCCAAGTTTGCCAATATTAAAAAAACAAATTATACTATATATTATCCCCTAGACGAAAGTCGGTCGCTCCAGGAAATCCGAGCAATGTACATTTCTGCGGGCCGTTGATTGTAACATTTTTATTTTTGAAAAATTTTTGTTGAAATTTTCTGGACTTGTTGATAAAATATATATCTTTACAGCTACAGAGCGATTTTTTGAAATTTGTAAATTAAAAAAATATATATAGCGAGAAAATTACTAAAATATTTTCGACTGGCAGTAATGTAGTTGCCGCTAGACAACCCTCTTAACGCGGGTCATCTGATTTCGGCAGGGCGAGTGAACTGGCAGAAATCATCACGTAACGCTTTATCTTACGGCGCATTTGTATACGCCGTGCATTAACAAACGAACTTGTAATCAGAGGAAGAAATGAAAGCATTCTAGTGGAGTGGTCCGTTTAGAAAACGATTCTGTGGGCCTTTCAATTAACGAAGCGAAAATTTTCAGGAATTAAAGCTAATGCCTTAAATAGGTACATTAAATATAAATTCGTAAAAAAATCGTCTTGTTCTAAAAAAAAATCGAGTTTTCGTTATAGTGAATTACTTGATACATGGTTTGATTTTTCTGATATTTTTTCAAAACATTCTCTGTAGCCCTTTGGCCAAAAATAAATTAACTGTTTCTGCAAAAGCATTGAGTTTCTTATCCTGTATCAATATTAAACTCTTTTTTCTCGACTTTAATTAATTACTACGATTTTCGCCGTTTCTCACCCGTTATTTCCAAATCTAAGCCCTAAATCAAAAAATGTTCTGTTGTAAAATTATTGCCCCATTTATTGTGCTTTCTTCGTATTTTTGTCGTAAATAATAAATTAGAGACAATTATAAATGTAGAGTGATGTAAAATTTAGGATTCTCGGGATCGGGCGGCAACGGACAGATCCCCCATCACCCTCTTTGACCCCTCTACGTCCCTCGCCCATTGTAATTGCATGAGTTTGTGCCTAACAGAATTTATTAAGAATAACAATTATTAGCATTAGTAATTACTTAACCCAGAGGTAAAGAATCGCAACCGGCAATTTTAAGATCACTGATATCATTTTACAGACACTCCTCAGGAACGTGACGTAGACCGTGTGTGAAAAACGAGAAGTATCAACCCCGCTGTGATGCCCCAATATAGACTTGCCACCACTTTTTGAACAATAAAACTTCGACGAAGATTTATAATTAAATTTGGCCAAATCATCTAGAAAAAGAGTGAATGAAAAGAGAACCTACGTTGTGTACACAATAAATTATGAGTGACAAGTCATTTCATTTTTCAATTTGTGACAAATTAAGTTTACTCAGAAAATACATCCAACAAACACATACAGGTTTATTGTATTGTTAAAAGCAAGCAAAGGTTAAATGGATTAGCCTTCGACTTCAAATGTGTACTTGTTGGGAGATTACAAATTTCATCTTGGTGTCATTTTGTGCACTAGTAAAATTTCAATGATATTGGGAAATTTATTAACAACAAATTAAAACACATAAATGACAAAGACAAAGTTAAATAATAGATAATAATAAATAGTTAAATAATAGTGCGTCCACAGAAATGAACAGTACCAAAACCAATGGCGCCTGTTCAATGTTTTTTGCATTTCAATTTTTAGTTCTACGTTCGAGTTATTTTGATGTATAACATTATCCACTGAAGGCGAAACACAAAAGAAGAGAACCGTGCTAGATCACTATCACTAAATCTACAAGAGAAACTTTAGCTAACTCTATTTAGTACTGGATCAGATAAATTATCATAGTAACTGTTACCTACCCCTTTACAACTCTTTTGCTTGAGTGACCCCAATGGAGGAGTGTAATGTCTAAGTGAGAATTACGCAAACGATCTGGCTAACCTATTTATCAACAAAGTTCACTATCCTATGGACAAAATAAGGGATAACATTTGGAAATGAAAGGCTTATCTGGAGGATCCAGGTTGTACTCCCGCCTGTCAATCTGCCTCTTCCAACGCAACGCTTCAATTTCGACAATTCCAATATGCAATTTGCCGTTATAAGAACAAATAATAAAAATAAAATAAAGTTAAAAATTGAAGGGGTCCCCATACAAGAAACGTGTTTTTTTGCTAAAGTATTTTAAAAAAATATGTAGTGTTAAATTAATATTGTACTGTGGTACGGAACCCTTCAAGTCCGACTCGCACTTTGGTCCATTTTTTTCTTGACTTGGCGCGACTTTCTTGGGGAACCTTGATCCTTATGTTGGTACCATCCCATTCTTAAAAGCAAGCAAAAGTTAAATGGATTAGCCTTCGACTTCAAATCCCAGGGGTAACATACATAACTTAATCTTCTCCTTCCAATTTTATCTAATCTATAGTGACTCCTTCAATTCTTCCATCCTGGCGCAGTCCCTTCGTTGTCACAAACTAGCAGGAACTGACACCTACTAATTTCTTGATCTCACAAAATATTTACTGCATTTATATAATAAGAACTTTATTGCATCTATTAACTGGTTACTTATGTTGTCTTGTAACACCTGCAGCTGATGTTGATGCTGACGCCCCAGTACACAGTCAAACCACACCCGTGTTTCATAGCTTTCCAAACCAACAGCCGCACACAGAAATCTAGGGCCTACGCATATACCTATAAAACCAATACTGAACATTCTGTGTCGAAATAACGTGCGAAAAGTGACGGCGATAAAACGAATGAGAAAAATATACATAGTGCTATTTCTGTTCCTAGTGGGAATCTGATCTCAAGCGCATGCATCTGCGAAGTTGCACAACGAAAAAGATGAAATATTCTCGCAACCCTACTACTTGGTTCACAGCCTGCATTCCCATGTTCAGTATTAGTTTTCTAGGTAAATGGTCCTACGTGCCTCTGCCTTCTCATCAAAATTAACGGGGTTTAAATCGAAGCATCAACAAGTAACTAATGTGTAATTTTACAAAGTTCTCTCTAATATAAAAGCAAGAAATGATTTTGATGATGAAGTGTTTGGGAGATTTTTTCCAAGTTTTGTGAAATACTTAATGCTCCCTAGGTCGTTTGTATCTGGGACAGTAAGACCCAGATTTCCTGCAGAGACCGACAAAAACTCGGCCCGTGACCAGGTGTTCTTCTTACACCCTCGGAACAATATTTCTTCGGTAATCACTTTCTCAGTAGCTTTCGGTTTTGCCTCTTTCTTCTTCTTCTTTTCTGTGGGATATAATTCTCCTCCTCCCAACTAGTGCAAAGCGTCCAGAGCTGAGGTGACGTATGAACCCCTCACTGAGGTTTAAAGTTCAGTTTATTATATGAGCGTTTTTCCTACTTCCGTCTGCCCGTTAATTAAAAATTGCTAGCACTAGGACGTAACCACTTCTCCCCAGCGGATTGTGATGGCTACGTTATCATCAGGTGGCGGTGCACTTATAGGCACCTGATGTACTCAATGACACATAAGTATATGGCATGCTCATTGATGCCAGAATGCGACTTCTTTGTCATCACGATGTGGAAGACAACTTGAAACACAGCTCTGCAGCGGCATGTGATGGATGGATACGTAGTTGTTCCACACAATTGCTGAGGGAAAAACAATCTTCCAAGAAAACACAAAAAAAAAGGATCACCTTAGTGCTGGTCACTGCTGGTTAAGCGTAGATCTTCCGATTGGGCTTTGGCTCTTGTCATAACCTTACCTTCTAAACCGCTGTTTGTGAAGGGTCAGGACTATGATGTACTCAGATCATAATTTGAATCTGTACTTTGATAGGAGCTGCATATGTGCTAGAAAGGATTGACAGTGGACCGTGCAGGGGATCTTCACTCCCACTCAGATTAGTTATGACACCGAACGCACATAGCACTGTACACTTTATACAGGTTTCTACAGTTAATTTTGTTTAGAGGTTGCTCGGTTTTTATACCTTTGCAGTTGTTTTGTTTACGACAGTTTCAAAATGTCTTGCCACTGCGAATTTTCCTTGCGTTTGCTATAAAAATTGGTAGTTTTCGTGCAGTTTTGAACATTCTTCTATGAATATAGTAGTATTTCTTTATCGTTTTTTAGTTGGTATTGGTATGCTTCGTATTAGTGTTAACTGTTATTAGTGATTTAGTACTTTTATTGGAAACTTGAATCATTTTGAAATGCCGTTTCAAAAGACCAGGAGGCTAGATGTAATATCAAAGAATTCCATAAATTATTATATGATTCCTACAATTTTATCTGTTTAGTAAATGGTGTGAAACTACTGGTGAGTTATAATTTGCAATAATCGCTTTATACGTTATAATAAATAGTGGCTGTTACAGAAGTAAGGAGCCTCATTGTAACATCCTCAGAAACATCTGAAGATGCTGTTATTGGTTGAAAGTAAATAACGTTTCAAAACGGTTCAAGCAATTCAAGTAGTATCAGGCATTACTGGAATTGTCTAAAATACATTGAAAGTTAATGATCCGGCTTTAATAAGCAATGAGCCTCGCAATGAGCAAACGTGATGTCATTGTCAGTAGAATTATTTAGTACGAACTCTATAATAAATGATATCCTGTTTATAATTCCAGATAAATTTCATTAATTTTCAATGATTTTTTGCAGTATTATGTTTGGGTAAAATGCATGTTTAATTTTGTGGCAAGAGTTATCCAGCATTCTCTATGTATATATTGCATACTTCTATAGCAGCGTGAACACGACGAATTATGTAGTGTAAAATGAGGCAGGTTTGGACTTGGACATGGTGAGCTTTTTACGTCGGTCATATAATATTCCGCAGATGTAGGTCAGCACGAAATGACAATAATGAATCCAGAACAACTTTACGACTTCAAAAAAATACAATTATCTCGGCAACTTTCTTTGTTTATAGCTTATTTTGCCATTTACCCCGTGTAAGTTCAGCTAGATAAACTCTAAATGAAGTATCACCGCCGTGTGACCCTTGAACATTTGGGAGGATGGCGTTCAAAATAATTGGACATGTCGAAAATTGATATTACTTTATACTATTCTTCAACGTTATTAGTCTACCCATTTTTTTGTAGTTTTAGGATTTTTCATTCCATGTGTTTAGCAGTCATTTTCTAATGTCTTAGTTCCACAATTCTACTTGTCCTGTGATGGCAAAACATTTGAAGAAAATACTAATTTTGTCATCGCAAAACGGTGTAACATAAGATACAATATTTTGCCAAGATTATTTTCACGTGTCAAAAATTGAGTGTTCAACTAATGACAATCGTTTATATCAGCCAATAGTTTCTGCGTAAATCGATGAATTACTTCTTCCAAATCTCTCTTCCGCTTGTCAAAATCTGAGATTTTAAAATAAACACCAAGGACCAGTGAAATTGTAGGTTTTGTTAGTAAACACACTGGAACCAACACTGAACAGAAAGAAGCAAGTGCCAACAAAGTTAAAATTATAGCACACTCCTCTTCTTTAAATCTGACAGTTATGGGTTAGAATAAATGGAGGTCTGATTGGAGAGAACATTTCAACATGTGTGGATCATTCTGGTAAAATTTGAAACGAATATGCCTACTGTACATAAATTTTTATAAATTCAAATATGTATTCTTTTTTTTTTGCAGAAGTGGGATTCACAGTGTTTCCCATAAATTTTATTTTTGGACCATTTTGGTACTTAAAGGTAGGCTGTCTTGTAATGCTCCCTTGAAGAACAGCATGCCTCAATCAATAAGTTTTCATCCCATAATCACGTGCTAAAAATTGCGTAATAATTTGTAATTATTGTTTTATTATTAATTTTTATCCAATAATTCAACAAAGGTGATTTTTTAGATTATTAGAATGTGTTATGATAGAGTTAGATGTACTTTTATGTCTTCTTTTCAGTGGTGGTTGAAGGAAAAGCATTGTGTACAACACTGGCTGAAGAATACTTCAAACTAGTCGTGATTTATCCGTTTGTATATCCGTTTTTCAGCACTTATACACTTATACTTATACTCAGTACAATATACCCCTACTATTACAATAAAAATGAGTAGGTACTATTACAACCTAAAAAGGCGTAACTTCCTGGCAAATATTGAAGTATGGGCTAAGACACAGAAAAATGCAGTCATGTCCCACAAAGTTATTATAATGATTGAATTAACAGAGATTAGATCCAATTAAACAAAATTGATAACTAACAAGATGGATAAATAAAAACTATATGTCTGAAGAAGAAAATGTAACAAATTATAATACGACCATTGTACAATTTTTAAAAGGTTAAATTACGTTGAACAAGATTAAGAAATGTTAAGCTGATAATTACAAAAAAAATTGACGCTAATAAAAACTACTTGGAATGTTTAACAAAAAAAAAAGTTCTACTGCTTATCTTATTTTGAGCTGGTTTTCGACGGTCTTCTACTGGTCTTTGGAGCTGACGCGTCCTTTCAATTCGTCCTCTTAGAGAGTCTACCTTGTGGATATTCTGTGGGGTTCACGTGTGGATTACGACAGTCCAGAAAGTCACTCAACTGTTACTCTAACTGAATGAAACAACCCCTACTGGTGGATGCTGGTGTTTCCTATTTGATTGAGAGAAAAATGGTCACGGTCTACACGCAATAAAGAATTTTTCCTTACCTCTCTTCCGAGTTAGACACTTAAATCGATATGATCCGCAAAAGCGCTTCCAATTTAAAACAATTGAACATCTCCACCACTTACTGCGTTCCCCGAACGTTTTTCCTAAACTCTTAACCCTTGATTAGGACCAACAATGTGGTGAAGATGTTACCCCAGCTCAAAAAAGAAAGAAACAAGTTCGGCCCTATGTTACAAGAATATTTTCACCCGCATTTTTGTGGCGTTGTTATCTCTAAGCGTTGATTCGTTCCTGGATTTAAGACAGTGGAGCCCGAAAAATTTAATAGTTATTTATGTACCAAGGAGCTGGAGTAAGGGTTGGAATAATACCCTCAACTGTCAAGACTCACTTCTGACAATGGAGCAATTAGAAACCATTCAGGAGGCGATTCTGGACAATATTGTGGAAAAGGAGAAGGATGAGGCTGTAATAAATCCACGCTTTCACCACCCCTTAGAAAAAGCCTCTTAGTGACATCCTGAACTTTGCAAAGAAGGTGGGACTCCTAGGCACATAGATACGAGTAGGGTTGAACAAAAGATCACCAATGGTCGACGTTCTGAGAGGCTGATGGTCGATCTCTCCAACATTACTTAAAGCTAAGATTGTCAAAGTTAAGGAACTCTTAAGGCAGTATCCTGTTGCACCGTCAAAGAAACCGCGCTTTCTTAGATGAGAAATTGGAAACATTTAAAACAGGTGGTGGAAAAAATCAGAAGACAGAAAAGAAATTACAAGCCATTCCATTAAGCACTATAAACCACAAAACTGTGTGGACAGTGATGTCCAAGAAGTTGCTACTTCAAAAAACATGTTTCAAGTAGGCGGATCAGCTCTCCCCTAAGAAGGCAATTGTCCACAGCTACAGTAGAGCCTGGACCTAGTACCTCCACAACTAATACTAAGCAAACTATAAGTAACAGTGGTGGCAGTCGCCGTAGATCAAGCGTTAGACTTGCAGTAGAAAGATTAGGGATAGCACAAAATGAAAAAAATATATTGAAACAGAGTTGCTCATGAAGAAGCGATGAACAACTCTAGAAATAAGAAAACTGGACTTGCAACTAAAGTTAAATGAACTAGAAAACAAAAATAATGTTGTTTTTCATATTATAAAATATTATACTAATTAAAATTTAAATATATCTAAGTCGAACTCCACAAACTTTAATGAGCGAAAAATTACAAATGGAACATGTTTCTGTAGAACACTACTGCGATCATCAGCCCTAATTTAACAAGAGATTAATGATACAATTGAAGAATTACCTTAAAGAATATTAAAAATTAGGACGATGTTAAATTAAAATGGATCAAGGAGAATCTGGTAAGTTTGTTTGAGTGGTAAAAAATAGTGAATTAATAACGGAATTATTGAAGTTATTCTATTCGTTTAAACAAGATCTCTTTTCTAGTTTCAAGGCTTTTCTTATTTCCAAAGTCTCAAGAAAATCTAATTTCCGGCCTTTATACCAAACGTATTTCAATTAATACTCGAGTTCGGATTTGGGCGTCATTGTATCGTCTCAGCTTCATTTATTGGTTCCAACAGTGAAATCATAAGATTTGCAGAGTTTTACTGCATACCCACTATCTCCTAAAATCTTTGGGTTTAGCACTATCAAAAAGACAATTTTCGTACAAGTACCTAATAATAACCAATTGGGATAATGATTAGTTTCAAATCTTGCCCTTACATTGCTATATCGAAAAATTGTTGCATCATGTGTTGCACCAGGGCATCTTGAAACAACATTTATAAGTTTGTAATCAGCGTCGCAAACACCTTGTACATTGAAAGAAAAGAACCCTTTTCGGTTCCTAAATATTTGTGCATCATTTGCTCCTTCAAAAATAATAGGAAAACGCAATAAATAATTAATTAACAGCATATAAATTAATATAACTCATGCAAACAATGGAACAATAAACAGATATTTTCATCACCTGGAAATTGTATTTTGATATGTGTACAATCAATTGCTCCTATAACATTTGGAAAAGCTGCTTTATCATAGAACTCTCTTTTGATTCGACTAATTTCTTGTCCTTCTGGAAACTTTATCCACTGTGGTGCCAAAGTGCAAATTGCTGATGTTACTCTTTTAATTATTCTATTTACAGTCGACTTATGCATCCCACCGAAATGCGCAAGTGGAAGCTAAAGCCAACCAGTTGCATAATATCGTACACTTATTAAAATTTGATTAATTGGTGAGGCACTGTTGTTTCTGAAAATCAACTTATTAGGATTTTATATTTCTGTACTCAACTATATCGATGATAATTTCATGAAAAAAACAATATTTCTGTTAGAAAAGGTGTGAAGGTAGTCTATTGTGGCAATAACTAAAACATATTTATGTTAAGCACAGGTTGTTCTGGTGATGGGGATTTTTGGTGGTCTAAGAAGGGACGAACTCGTTAAATTAAATGTAGATGACATAGATGACAGAGGTGCGGTTGTGGTGGTTAACAATTATAGATATAAAAACTGGGAGTCCAACGATTTTTACGATTATAGAAGATGAAGAAATGAACGCTTTAATTGCAAAATATCTGGGTTATGTCGATGCTAGAGCGTTCACAGGCCACTGTCTGCGTAAAACATCGGCAACTCTTCTTGTAAATGCAGTTGGGGATCTGTTGATCTTGAAGAGGCATGGGCAGTAGAAAAGCGATACGATGGTATCAGGATACATTGAAGAAAATATGACTTCGAGGAAAAAAAATAAGCCGAATTTTCGGTAAAACTGATGCCTCCAACCTGGATGTTTCTTCATTTAAACATAGTGTAGATTTAGGAAATTGTGCATTTTAGTGGATATTCAATTACAAATTGCACTTTTAACTTTAAATAAATAATAATAATAACATAGTTACATTTATAGACAATAAGCGGGCAATATGATTTATACGCTCTAAGGCCTCGGTACCGAACCTAGGGGTAATTACCCCCGCTGGGGTTAAACAACTACTCTACGGGGGTAATAAGGATGATACTTAATAGGGCAAAGGGATTCCGATTCGAGCAGTTGAACCGAGCGGACGTGTTTTGCGGCGCTCGATAAGATAAGCGGATAAAAAAACGTGAAAAAGTGAAAAAGAGGTAGAATAAAGAAAAGTGTTAGTGAGAGCGAGAGAGACGAAGACTACAAAAGAAACAGAGAAGAAGGACGAGAATCGGAAGAAAGGATTAACCCCTTTAGGAAAAGTAAAAAATTGAAAAGATCACCGGTTAAAAAGGCAATAGATGAGGAAATAAGAGAGATGCTGAAAAAAATTATTGAGGATGTAGGGGAGATAAAGGAAGAGAATCAGAAGATGAGCCGGGAACTGGAACAGTTGAAAATTATGAT
Organism: Diaperis boleti; assembly: GCA_963583935.1. Taxonomy (NCBI): domain Eukaryota; kingdom Metazoa; phylum Arthropoda; class Insecta; order Coleoptera; family Tenebrionidae; genus Diaperis; species Diaperis boleti. The sequence goes on along the minus strand of OY757247.1, from coordinate 23,882,173 downwards.
GCGTGAAAAGGAAGAAAAATGGGAATGATGGAACTAAAAGAAAAATGAAAAAATTGGAGGAGAAAATGGAAGAGCCGGAAAAAAGAGTGAGAAAAAAGAATATTGTAGTAACGGGATTGGACGAAGAGGAATGCAAGAGCGAGAAGAAACTGGAAAAATGGATGAAGGTTGAATTAGAGGTAGAAGTGACTGTGAGAGAGATGTATAAAATAAATGGAGGAAAAATGATTGTGGCGGAACTTGGGCGCTGGGGGGAAAACAGGAAAGTTATGGAAAATAATAGAAAACTAAGAGAAAAAAAGAAAGAGAGTATACATAGAAGATGATCTGACAAAGAAGGAAAGAGTTATACAGAAGGAATTAAGAGCGATAGCCAAAGAAGAGCGACAAAAAGGACAGCGGGTGAATGTGTGTTATAAAAAGATATGGACAGAGGGAAAAGGGCTTAGGTGGTCGAAGAAAAGGGGGAGTTAGATACAGGAAAATTTTTGAATAAGAGCACAAGAAAAAGACGACAGGGCAGAAAAGAGGAAACGAATACGGAGAGGAATAAAGGAGAAAAGGAGCAAATAGGAATAGTATTCTGGAACGTAGCGGGAATAAAAAACAAAGAGAATGAATTTTGGGAGTATTTGAGAGAATTTGACGGAGTGGGAACGGTAGAAACGTGGGTGGAAGAAAAGGGGTGGGAAAAATTGGAAAAGAAAATGCCAAAGGAGTTTAAGTGGAAGTGTCAATATGCAGAGAGGGAAAGCAAGAAAAGGAGAGCTAAAGGTGGGATAATAATGGGGGTGAAAGAGGGACTATAAGGAGAAAATGGAACTGAAGCAAAAGAAGAAAGAGGGATTATAGAAAGAACGCTGAAAAGTAAAAAAAGAAAATGGAGAATTGTAACAGTGTACAGGAGAAGTATGAAAGAAACCAAGAGAATAATAGAAGAGCGAGTAAAAGTAAAAGTAAAAATAAGTAAAATGCAAGAATTGGGGGAAAAGGAAGACAGATAGAAGAGGAACAAGAAACAATAGAAGGAAGATCAACAAAAAATGGAACAGAAAACGCAGAATTGAAAGTACTGATTAGCTCAGTAGAAGAAAGAGGGTGGGACATACTTAATGGGAACTGTACAGGAGATGAGAAAGGGGAGTACACGTATATTGGATCAAGAGGGGAGACAGTTATTGATTATGTTATGGTGAATGAAGAAGCATGGGATGAAATAGAGAAATTCAAGGTGGGAGAAAAATAGAGTCGGACTATATGCCTTTAGAAGTGACGACAAAAGGAAGAAAGAAAGATAGAGGAAGTGTGAATGAGTTTAAAAGAAAAATTGTGAAGAATATTTGGACGGAACAAGGAAAAGAAAATTATAGAGCAAGACATAGGGAGGCAAAATACGAAGAAACAGAGATAAAAGAAAAGGTGAGGGAACTGACCGATAACATAAGAAACGCAACAGAAAAAAAAAGAGAGAAACGGATGGAAGAAGAGCTAAAGATGAAGGGTATAAAGACGGAAGAAGAGGTATGGAGATACATAAACAAGGATAAAAAGAAAAAGAGAGAGAGAGAAAGTGAGTGATGGAATTACTATGGAGAATGGAGAGAGTACTCCAGTGAGCTGCTGGAGGGTGATGAAAACAGACAAGAAAAGGAAAAGAGACAACAAAGAGTGGAAAAAATAGAAGAGATAACAAGAGAAGAACTAGAACAACAACTAAGAAAACTGAAAAGAAAAAAGACACCGGGGAGGGATGGTATACAGAATGAATCGTGGATATATGGAACGGAAAGGGAAGTTGACAGGTGGTTAGAGATAATGAATGGAGTGTGGAAGAGAGAGGGAATCCCCCAGGAGTGGATTTAAAAAAGGTAGAGGGACCATGGATAATGTATATATCTTGAATCACATAGCAGGAAATGAGATAAAAAAGAGGGGTGGCAAGATATTGTAACGGAGTTACGAATCCTGAGAAGACCGAATACATCAAGTCCGCTAGCAACGGGCGCCGCTCATTAATCCCACCCGCTTGTATCTTTGCCGCGTGAATAATCTCGATCGCAGATCGCCGTAAAATTGCATTTCTTAACTCGTAAAAAAATAGTTCCAGGCATCGGACCGGGATAATTCGTTCGGTCCGATTATCATAAAATTTGTCCGCTTCAAATGAGACCTTCCCAAAGTCGCTACGACCACTTCCAGTTTTCGCTCTTGTAACGCCGGACCACGTCCTTCTCATCATGCCGTTTAAATGGAAAAATAAATGCTTAACGTTGACGTATCGGGATAATTCCTTCACTCCCGTGATCGGAGCGACACCGCGCTCCTGGCCCTGTAGTTCCGGAGTTTGTACGCCGCCCGGATTCACCATTGTTCAGGGAGAATATGACGCCAAATCGTACAGCGGTGAAGACCTTGAGTGAGTCGGCCACGCGCGGCCGTTCACGCAAGGGAAGAACGTCACCGTTTCGTCACAAGCCCTATAAAAGAGCGAACAGAACCCGGCAGAAGACAGTTGGTGACAGCGACCGTTCCAGTTGGTTCTAATTGGTGATCCGACCGCTCCAGTTGGTTCCAGTGTAGTGACAACAACCCTCCAAATGGTGACCAGTGAGTGAGTTCCTGCCCTCCCGTCCACCAGCAGCAGACCAGAAGGACCGGACCAACCATCGTAGGAAACATTAAGGTAGGGGACCTCCTGCTTTCCGCTTGTCGTTTCCTTTTCACCGACCTAAAGGGGCCAGTCCTGGTATCTTTGGTGACGACCTGGTGCAACGCGGTTAGGGCATTTGTGGTGGCTTTTTTTGAGAGGCTGTCCAAGTGCCTGGTTTTCGGTGTACCTGCCGGTTGACCACAGAGATACGCAGACGTGTCCTTCTAGGGATCCTCTCACCCGACCAGACGGGGCCAGCCTTGGTATCCTTGGTGACGACCTAGTGTAACGGGGTTAGGGCACTTGTGGTGGCTTCTTTCGAGAGGCTGTCCAATTGTCTGGTTTTCGGTGCACCTGCTGGTCAAACACTGGGATATCCGGGCGCGTCTCTTGCTGGCCCTCCCGACCACCGACCAAAAAGGACCGGTCCTGGTAGCTTGGGTGTCGATCTTGTGTAACGGGGTTAAGGCACTTGTGGTGGCTTCTTTCGGGAGGCTGTCCAAGTGTCTGATTTTTGGTGCACCTGCTGGTCGAAAACCGAGATATGCGGATAGATTCTTTTTGGGCGGCGTTTCCAACCGCCGACCCTGTTCTACCCTACCTCCGACCCCGAACGACACGGCGGGTAGTGAAGGGTACGATTGTTTGGTCCCCGGAAACCGGTTCCGTGACTGTATAAACCTTTGTAAATAAACCACGAATATATGTAACCCCTGTAAATATCTACCCCTGTATATATTACCCTTGTAAATATTCCGTGTACATTAAAACCTGTTAAAACCCGTGACTATTTATTTACCCTCCGCCAAACACGACAGCTGACCCCTAGTTCACCGTACTCCACTAAGCTACCCGTGGACACGTGTGGAGCATACCACAATAAAAAACTGGCGTTCGAGGCATCCGTACGGTAGAAAGCGTCACAATATATGCATTCTTTGTGGACCTGAAGGCGGCTTTTGATAACGTGGAAAGAGATTTACTCTGGGAATGCTTGAAAAAGAGAGGAATCAATGAGCATCTGGTAACAAAAATAGAAGAGATATATGAAGAGACGATAAGTAAAGTGAGAGTGGATGGAAGGGCGTCTTAAGGCACAAAATCCAGGTCTTAAGACAGAAAGCTGGTCAGTAGTGAATAGGAGGCTGGACCCCAGGGGACAACAACTTATCATCCTACTAGATGAGCACTCCTGAACCAAAATCCGGGAGGAGCTGCAATGCAGGCCATACCTGAATCTCTCCAGGGCGGTGTTTAAAGCCCTGGGGAGAGGCAGGCAGGAATCCGAAGAGATGGAGGTTGAGGAGGGGGCGGACCGCAAGGAATACTCCCGATCCGACACCCGAATCCCAAGGAGACGAACAAGGGGCCGAATAGGACCCTTGTGTCATCCGAGGGGATGAAGAAAAACGTGGGCATCTTCAGAGCCTTACAGATAAACATGCATCACTGCAAGGCGGCGTCAGCTGCTCTGCAAAGATACATAACTAATAGCGATATTGATATCGTGCTGATTCAGGAACCATGGGTATATACTATATAGGGACCAGATCAGAGGACTCAGGATGGGGAACAAATGGGAGCTCTTAGCACCAGGAGAAAGTCATCCAAGAGCTTGCATACTTGCAAAGACAAAAACGAATACACTGCCAATGTGGGGGCTTAGTGGTCAGGACCTCATGGCAGGCAAGATAAAAATCACTATGGCAGGAAGCGAGAGAGAAATAATAATCGGATTCGCATATCTACCATACGATCAAGCGGGACAACCCCCAACACCAGAGGTTAGACGACTGGTAGAATACTGCGAAGAAACCAACACGCAGCTCTTCTGTGATTCCGACGCCCATCATATAGTATGGGGAAGTTCAGGGACCAACAGAAGAGGTGAGTCACTTTTAGAATTTATTATTAGTATATAATAAGCTATAAGTAGTAAACCGCGGTAACGAACCTACCTTTATCACCGCGACAAGGCAGGAGGTTATCGATATAACGATAGGTACGCCGTTCGTGTGCCGAGTTATTCGTGAGTGGCATATTTCATCTGAACCTACGCTCTCGGATCACAGGTACGTAAGATTCGATAACTGAATCCCCGCCGGAGACAGTCGAAAGGTACAGAAATCCAAGAAACTGTGACCGGCAACTCTACAGAGAGGAACTAGTCCAGGGGTTGGAAGAATGTCACTCGAGACCTCAAACTCCGGGGGGAGTTAAAATAATGAACGAATGCATTACAGCAGCCATAAGGAGAGCTTATGAGAACAACTGCCCACTCAGAGAGAGAAAGGTCAAACGGGAGACTAAGTGGTGGAACCGTGAACTTTCCGAGATGAGAAGGGAGGTACGGATATCGTTTAACAGGGCCAAAAGGACTGGGAGATGGGAAGAATACAAGACTTCCCGTCTAGAATATGGTTACGCAGTGAGGGAGGCGAAAAACACCTCATGGAGGAGGCACTGTGAGGAGATCGAAAGAGCTCCGGAATGTGCCAGACTCCAGAAAGCCTTGCTGAGGGACAATCGGGGTAAGATTGGAACTCTGCAAAGACCTCATGGAGGATACACTGAATCGAGTGAGGAGTCTCTGGAACTCCTTTTAGAGACACACTTCCCGGGGAGTGTACCCTCGGCAAATGCAACAAATACTCCAAACCTAGACATACCGATTCATCGGGCGTCCAGGGAGGAGTGGAAACTAGCCGATAGGCTGGTTAACAAAACAAGACTTGGATGGGCAGTGAAATCTTTCAAACCATTCAAATCTCCAGGAATCGACGGAATTCTTCCGCTGATGCTTCAACAGGGATTCGAGGAATTAGCCTCCCCCCTGTGCGCATTACTCAGGGCCAGCCTGGCCTTGAAGTACGTGCCAACGGGCTGGAAGAAAGTGAAAGTGGTATTTATCCCAAACCAGGGCGAGAATCATACGCCCGGGCGAAATCCTTTCGACCAATAAGCCTAACATCATTTCTCCTTAAGACCTTGGAGAAACTGATTGACAGGTATATCAGGGACGATGTTCTGGTAAACGCCCCTTTACATCGATACCAGTTTGCCTATCAATCTGGAAAATCATGCGAGATGAGCATCCACGAGCTTACTCGTAGGATAGAAGGAACCCTGGAAAATCGCCAGATTGCGATGGGGGAATTTCTGGACATAGAGGGTGCTTTCGATAACACCTCATTCAACTCTATTTCGAAAGCAACTAAGAGGCGGGGTATAGCCCCTGTGGTAGTGGAATGGATCGACTCGGCCTTAAAAGGCAGAGAGATTTCATGCATCATCGGCCCGGTGACTAGAGGGGTGGTGGCGGCCAGAGGGTGCCCACAGGGAGGCGTCTTATCGCCTTTATTGTGGTTACTCGTGGTCGACGACCTCCTGGAGCAGACAGGAGTTCACGCACAAGGATATGCGGACGATATCACCACACTCGTAAGCGGCAAGTTCGGAGGGGCTGTATCAGAAATGATGCAGCGGGCTCTGACAGTCGTCGAGAGATGGTGCACTGAAAAACAGTTGTCGGTTAACCCCGATAAGACTGAAGTCATGGTCTTCACAAGAAGGAGGAATCTCATCGATTTGAAGAGGCTCCGACTGTGGGGAAAAGAATTGCGGATAGGGAAAGAAGTCAAGTACTTGGGACTAATGCTAGATACCAAACTTGGTTTCAAACCCCATCTAGAATACATCACCACTAAGGCTACTCGGGCCCTATGGGCCTGTAGAGGCATGGTGAGAAAGACGTGGGGATTAAAACCAGAAATGGTTCACTGGCTCTACACCAAGGTCATAATTCCCACTGTAACATACTCTTCGATGATTTGGTGGCATAAGGCGTCTGGAAAGCACGCTACAAGGCTTTTAAGGAAGCTGCAAAGACTTGCCTGCCTTGGAATAACGGGAGCAATGAATACAACGCCTACCGCAGCCATGGAAGTGCTCCTGAACCTGCCTCCGCTACAACTTTTCGTGAAATCGGAGGCAATGAAGGCAGCATACAGGCTTGTAAGTACCGGATATGGCAGGACCCACGTTAGAAGGGGATACCACACCGAGATATTTGGGAAAATACGGAACGATTCCGTGCTAAGTATGCAATCGGACCGACTCAGGACCGAGTATGACTTTTGTAAACCCTTCGAGGTAGTCATACCAAGAAGGGAGGAGAGGGTCGATACCCGGAAACTTAGGAGTAACAACGGAACCATCTGGTATACCGATGGGTCCAAAACAACAAAGAGCACTGGGACAGAGGTAGCCGGAGAAGCACCGGGAGATGACATAAGCATCAACCTGGGCTCCTTGGCAACCGTGTTCCAAGCAGAAATCATTGCAATTGACATCTGTGCCGGAGAAATAATGAGGAGGGGCTGTGCAAACAGGCGGATCCACATTATGACTGACAGTCAGGCAGCGCTTAAAGCTCTGGAGAGTGTCGAAGACTCTGTGGTGGGTGCCGCGACACAAGGGATTTGAAGGAAATGAAATAGCCGACCTAATAGCCAAAGAAGGAGCGAAAACACCTTTGATAGGCCCAGAACCCACTTGTGGAATCGCACATGAGACCGCAAAAAGGGTGATTCAGGGCTATATCAACAGAGAACACCACATTCATTTGAATGACATTCCTGGACAGAGGCAATCGCGGATGTTCATGGAAGGCCCGTCAAAAAAGAAGAAGACATCCTGAGATTGAGCAGGAGACAACTGAGAAAGGTAGTTGGACTCTTCACGGTACACTGCTGTCTCATGAAACATCTCACCACAATCGGGGTGAAACAAGATCCTGATTGTAGGATGTGCAGGGAGGAGGAAGAAACTCCACTACACATACTATGCGAGTGTCCAGCGCTTGAGGCGGGGAGGCTTCGACACTTCTGGTTGACCTATGTTGAACCGAATGACATAAAACATATGCCCATAGAATCTGTGCATCAACAGCACAGGCCTTATGGAGTAAGCTTGCTAAGTGGGGCACAATAAGCTGAAGCTTCAGTGCAGCGGGGTCTGAACCGCGCCCCTTAAGAATAATAATAATGGAAGGGTGAGTGAATGTTTCAAGACTAGATTGCCCACTAAGCCCCAGCCTGTTTGCAGCTTTCATTGGAGATATAGAGGAGATGTTCAGGAAGGGGCAGGCAGGGGGGGTTGTGGTCAAAGAAAGAGTGTGGTCTTTAGTATATACGGATGATTTGGTGGTGCTAGAGAGAGAGAGGAGAAAGGTATGAAAGAAATGATAGGAAGCATGGAGAAATATATGAGGAGGAAAAAGTTGACGGTGAATGTAGAGAAATCCAAGATGACGGTGTTCAGAAAAGGGGGTGGTAGGAGAAAAGTAAATGAGTGGAGATGGGAGAAAGAGAAAATTGAAGAAGTGAAAGAATTTAAGTATTTAGGTTATGTGATGAATGAAAGAAACACAGCAACAGCATATGTGAGAGAGTTAGTGAAAAAAGCAAATAAGATAATAGGAGCTGTATGGGGAATAGGAGAGAGAAAAATTGGACATGATTTTAGAAGGAGAGTAATGATGTTTGATAGTTTGGTGAAAAGCGTCATGATGTATGGAGCGGAACTATGGGGATGGAGAGAGCAAGATTTAGTTGTGGAAATGAGGAGAGAAAGAATAAATATTGGAGTGAGGATAATACTAGAGTATGCAGGATCTGTGGAGAAAAAAAGAAGACGATAGAGCATTTGTTGAAGCGTAGAATTGAGAGGGAGAGATGAGAGTAGAGAAGAAATTTTGAATGAGGACGGAAGAGGGATCGAATGGATGAAGAAGGTCGAGTGGAGAAGAGGGACAATAAGTGGGAAGGGATAAAAAGCTGCTAGTTATTGTGTTGAATTATTGATTTATTTTGTTTTATTTATTATATTATATTTTATTTTATTTGAGTTATGGGAAATGTATTAATCGGATACTTTATAAACCTGTAAAGGTAATAAATATACATTCTACTACTACTTAATAGGGCAAAGAAATCTAAATTTACATCTTTAATTATACATTAACGATAGTCAGTTTGAAGGTTAAATTATTATTTACACTTAAATTTTAATTACTTATAAAGTACTTACCTACATTAACATTGTAAGAAAATGATTAATAAAGACTATTATTTGTAATTATTGCAAAGAATTATTATTTTCTGCGATAACATTTTAATGGAGGGTAAATCAGTTTCCCTTGTAGGTCATGGGGTAACAAAATTGAAAAGGTTAGGAAACAATGCTCTAGGGCATTATAGCCTACTTAATATATATCTCGTTGTCAAGGTATAAAAAACAAATAACGATTCAGTCAAATATACATTTATTTTCTATCTCTTCCCGTCAGGATTGTTTGGAAATCTTAACAGAAAAACAACAATGTAATAAGTAAAAAGCGAAAGCAATTTCTCAGTTAAATTCTGGCGCACTGGCAGAACTCTATGCATTTCGCTACATGCAAAATACAATAAATTGAATTCTTACTGCAAATTGTGGGCATTTTTTATACTACGGTCTAACCGAAATCAATCGATAAAAGTGATTGGAAAAACACATTCGTTTTGATTCCAGACGGGAAAGACCATGAAATATAACATGCGACCAGATCCATGTGTGCATACTCCCGAATCGAGCAACGGACTCAGTCCTCTGATGAATGGGTTATACGGAACGGTGGCCCACCACGACAGGATAAATACACTTGTCAAAATTTCAATTTCCACTGAATCGGGTATATGCGACTCAACGTAACAAATGGTCGACCATCACGTCGAACAGATCCATAATTTGAAATCAATGTTGCTTGAATTCACTTTCAACGGCACAAAAACGGCAGTTTGGGTTCCAGCTTCAGACAGAAATCATTTCAAATTTATTTTTTGTGTACGTAGTCACCAATATAATAATAAATAATTATTATTATACATGTACAGTGTTGTGGAATGGACAAGGTTAATTTCTTCATTGCTTTGAACGTAGATTATGTAAATACGTATACATATTTCGTCCAAACACTAAACATTTTTTGATACTCTTTTTAGAAAAATCCATTGTAGGCAGTAATTTTCCATGCATGTTAAAATTGTCGGAAGGACAGTAAGTTACGATATTTTTTAATTATTTCTAGCTTCTAGGTGTAGCAATTTCTAGCTCCTCGTACTAATAATTTACCAGCAACTTTATAATTTCTTAAATGTTCATATTTACGTTAAACTATTTTAATAAAAAATAACTGGGCAAAATAGAAAATACATAGTATAAAAGACTCGATTCTTAAAACGTTCGATCGCCTTCGGCTCTTTAAACCGAACACGTGCGAAAAAACGTCTTATTAAACAAGTTTTTCAATCTATCATTATAATTCGTTATCGATTGTTTTCTTTCTTTAACGGTTGAAAATGGTGGAATCCATCTTGCCAACCCATCAAGCTTTTATTCATATGAGATGAAATTTAATACGATGCATTAGAAAATATAAGTTATATCTTTCAGAAGAGCAGTTTTGATTTAGATATCAACACGACACTATTGAAAATATCCATTAAATACATAAAAACGAAAAGATGTTACAGAAACAATACTATCCAGGGTTAAAAACCAAATTATAATCTCGACATAATTATATAAAAAGTGACAAAGTAAAGTTTTATCGCCGATACTGAAACAAATAATTTCACCTCCACATAATGTGAAGTGTTCGAGGTGTCAAACTCAGCGTACAACAATAATATTGTTTCACTATTATCCCCGATCGTGCTGAAAATTCCAATAACAGGAATAATAACGAGATCCCATCGACAATAATTGCCAAGCATTTTAAAACTGATATAACTATGACAGAATGATTTTGTTCCAATGACACTATCAAATATGAAAGTAAAAAAATTAATAATTATCTAATGTTAAACGTTTTTAAAAACTAAACTATACATCAATATACCTGCTAAGTTTCCGAATGATTTTAATGCAAGTGTTAAAAAAAAACAATAATTGAATAGCAAAAAACGATGAGCCTTTAAAAAATTTAATGAGTGGTGACTTTCTAGTTAAGCTCAATGGTTATGTAAATTTAAGTTACGTGTAGATCAACAAATCATAAAAAATTTCCATTGTAAGTGCTCTTGAGAAGAATTTTTTTGAGTTTAATTACATTGCATTGTAATATATACTGATTCTAAAAATTAGACACTGAGTATCAGTTTGTTGATTTTTATTTCGTAACTAATGAAATTTTACGCGAAAAGAATCATCGCAACAGAGACCAGCGAGTAAAAATAAATAAATGTGTGCGTGGCCGCCACGCCGTTTGGAAGTCAAAGTTCACAAATACAGAAATGAAAGCCAATTACCTACGGTACCGGTAATGAGTAAATTGAGGTTTATTTTAATATGGAAAATAATATAGATTTTGGTATGGAAATGAGGTATAGCACTAATGGGAATTTGATATTATAATTATGTATAAGCTGATTGTGATTGATACGCTAGTCATCCAAATTTAAAAAAAAGTTAAATAGTATTGTTTTAAGTTTGGGGATCAAGATTTCAAACGTGTAAGAGTCGTAACGGACTTGGAAAGCAGAATAATGCTTTTAACACTCGGTTAAAAACAAGTAGGTAAATGTTCCCATGGAATCAAAGGACCATTTTTGCCGACGCGACGGTAGAAAACCTAAGTTAGCGAAACTCAAACTAAATGAATTTTACTGGGAAAAGAATGAAAGAGAAATGAAAATAATCGTCTAGGTAATTAAATTTCAGAAATTTGTGGTATCGATTCGTAGTTCTCTATTTTTTCCGTAATTAGGTTGAGAATAATTTTTACTACTTATTGAATATTTAGTTAGGGTGTAAGTGTAATTAATGAATCATGATTGTAGGATTTTTTTTGTTTCATTTTTTTGACGCTAAACGACGGTAGAAATCAGCATGGAAGTGACTAAAAGAACATGAAATTACGAGTAGATTAAATTTGTCTGACTATTCAATTCAACTGTGATTTTTTAAATATTATTATTAAACAATAAAATGGCAGATATTTACTTTCGTATCCTATAGCAACAGCCAATTCCAGCGAATATTTCCCTAGTGAAAAGATAAATGGATATTCCACTATTGGTTGCAGTGAATATTTTAAACAACTTGATTATTATTTTTATTTAAGAAAATGATTATTGACTTAACAATTTGAAAAATAAACATTGTTGCAATTCTAAAAAATTCTTCCTTTTTTGAACGAATGTTGAACATCACAAATTTCACCCTCCCTGCTGTTGGTCAGTCCAGTCGTCGTCGTTGTCGACGTAGTAGTTCTCATTCTCCTTGTGATGTTCCTTGTCCATTTGCAAATAAGAGTTGATTGAATTAATATTATTTTGACCTGTGATTTTTATTAACCAACACCAGCTTTGGCCAATGACGAAATGCTAATGGCTCTAATCGAATGATTGGATAGTTTTCTTTTTTTAGTGTCCAACCCTATCTTTTCTGCCGCTGTTTTCACCCATTTTCCAATTCCATTTACTCCCACAGGGGCATTTTGTACCACAGTTTTTTTCATTACAATACCAAAATGGATTAGGCTTATTGTTAGCTTAGCTATCTCGATTCATTAGGAGTTAATATTATTATAATAATTATTATGACCATGAAATTAAAATTGTATAAAAAAAAAACACGCAGATTTCGCAATCCTTGCAACCATCGGAGGGTGTTGAAAACGAACATCACATTCAGCTAGTTTATTAAAATTATAAAATATATAATATATCAAATGTAAAATTAAACATTAAACATTAAAAAACACATTTGAGGCAAATGCTGTACGTATCCTCTTTAAAAATCACATGTCGATATCTGCCAATGCAAAGAAAACCTTTTAGTTTGTGTTACTGACATTAGAACACTCTGTATATGATTACCAAAGATTTTATCTAAAATATGCTGTACGTATCCTTCTTCGTTTCCAAACTCGACATTTACTCTGAATGGATAATAATGTTTATATTCCACCAAAATCCAATTATTATTTTTTAGGTTCTCATCTGCTAGGCTAATGTAATATTCAATACACATGTTATAAAGAACTTAATAGTGTTAATCAACTGTCATAGGGTGTTAATGGAGGACTAGATGTTTGAAAAGAAATATAAAACGTCTGTATATTCATTTAAGCACCACGACATTCTATTTTTACTCTTCGGCTTTATTGAGACTGTTTAACGATGTTCTGACGCAACTGGAGTACCAATAAATTAGCAATTCGTTACAAGAAAACTCTCCAAAATAGTGCCGAATTGTCCTGAATGAATTTTTTGTAAATTATATTGACTATTATCTATCAGCATACAAACAACGAGGTCAAATCGCATTTGTATTCATTCTTGTTTAATGTTGCTTCTAACTCACTTTTTTTATTTGCTAGTTATACACAATTGTCATTTATCTAATGATAATGGATATACACTGATATTTTTTAAACTGGACATAGGGATTCCCATGTTAGATTTTTCATTTCATATTAACTTTTGTTTGTGACAAACCCCAACCTTGAAATTTTGACTAAACACGATTGGACACTGCTTCCCTCAATTTCCTACATTCAAAAATGTCTCTAATAGTATTCTATATAACGATCATTTACGCCAAGGCTCGTGTCGTAATTCTCATACTTGGGTCTTAATAGCTTTTAAATGAGAGTTGAATACACTATGTTCTCTACGACCAATTACAATAATGAAAGGCCTTTATTTCAAAAATGTCTTCTCCATATAAGTTACAACTAGAAATACCAAAGGATCTAAATAAAAGAAATAAACAAATTGAAATATCAAAATTTGAAGTTACAAAGAACAGCAACAGAGAAATGTTATTCTTTTTGGTAAGTAATGACATTCAAGTGCAATTACATAGGTAGTTTTGTAATATGAGTGGATGTCGTTGATATTTATTGCGTTGGAGCTTCGTTATATTCAATTGTAGTGCAGTGTATATTTTATAATGAACATAAGGACTTCATGAAGGAACACAGAAGTTTAAAAGTCTAGAAAAGCTAGGAGAATTAAAATTATATGAGACACATTCGTTTTACGCTCCAAATAGATTACAATATATCATTGGAAAAGGTAGATGTTTTGCAAAACATGAATTTCTGTTGAACATAATATAGTTACAAAATAATTTCCATTTAATACTTCTGAATGTCTATTTAAACCGTCATTATGACTAATTTACTATTTTCCTGCAAACGTTATGTATCATTATGATCCACATTTCTATTAAAATTAATAGTGCAGCGTGTACGGGTTCACAAACTATTTATTTAAACAAAGTATTTGCAATTTATTTGGACAATACTTGTCTATGTTCACAGTTCAGTCTAAACGGCATGTTTATTTATTTAACACACGGATTGTGTCGCCCAGCAATTTCGACGCAGACGGCGGTTTCGCGTCGTATTTGTAGGGAAGCCGCTTCTCAAACGTTCGCTCGTAGGATTAATCCAGAACGATCTCAGTCGTATGCCAATGAAATCATGAATTTTCTTCCAGAACGTAACAATAATTCAAAATATAAGAGACAAGACAGAATAAAAAGAAAATCCTGACGGAAAACAATTTGCATCATAAAGGTGTAATAACAACTGATACATAATTATATAATACATACCCAAGTGTTTCTTTCTAGTACCTTACGTACTAAGTTAGCAAATAAACATTACGAATCAGAAATTCTAAATATTATAAGAATATTAAATAATATAATAAATAATAATTAAATATAATAAAATACAACGTGCACTATGAGTATAGTGTGTTAATAACAATCTAATGTTATACGTATTTGCAGGAAACATACTCTGTTAAAACCCTTTTATCCTCCGCTTTTGAATTTTACTCCATAGACTTGATTGATGTACTCGCATTTACACTGCACGCAAAACGAGCAAACCAGGATGTGAATGTTAAAAAGTAAAACTTTTATTTTAATTTTTAAACGTCAATTGCAGCACTTGTTAAAAGAGTTACCCTTTTGACTGCCCGAAATATCGCATTCATTTAGATGGTGGTTTCTAAATTATCGTTTCGGCGCTTCCCGTTCATTAGACAACGCAGTCTCGATGGATGCTCTCATTTTAGAGTATTTATAAATAGTTTTCACTACTCCAATGAATAAACCAGAAACCACTTCTTAAAGGGGGAATTTAAAAGTATTTTTTCTCTTCCTGCAGATGCGTTCCTTCATCTAATATACGTGTGAACACTGTTTTATTTTTTATGAAGATATTTTAACAGAGCTTTCAAAGCAAGACATAATAATGTCACTAAGTTGCTCTTTCAGAAAAAGTGGTTCCGCATTTAAAATGCAACATAATTCCGAGTGTGATAAATGGGTACATACTTGACGATTGAAATGATTTATGAGAAAAATTATGTGTGTGAAGACAGCAAAATGACTTAAAAATGTTGAATTACTGAATTGGTAAGGGAAATAATATTAGTATTTACCTATTTTAATACTATACTGAGGTAAATTATCCACTATTATTAAAGCAGTGTATAAAAACATTAATGCTCACAATTTTGTTGAACATACACTAAATTTAATAAAAACACTAGTCAATACTTGTGTTTTTTAATTATCTTGAATATTAACAATAAATATCTCGTCCATTACATTTCATGTTTTAAAACCTTTGGAAAATAAAAAACAAAATGTGGCTGACGCTTTTAGGAGAGCTTCAGTTCACTGTTTTAGGAATTATTGTGTTTTAAAAATAACGATTGCAAAACTCTATTTACGGGCTATCTATGGATTTATAAAAATACATCTAGTTAATATTTTACAGCATTTTTTATTAACAGTACATGTACCTACGGTGTAATCTATCTACGGATTTACAAAAATACATCTATGTAGTTAATATTTTACATCATTGTTTATTAACCGTACATGTACATACGATGTAATTACTTCAATAGGTACCTACACACTTACACTCTTTCGCGCGCGATTGGAACGCGTCGTCCCAATCATGTGCGAAAGCGCGCCTGTGTAGATGTAAATTTTCACACGTTAAAACCCACTTGATTTTCAACACTCCACGCACCACGACTATCTCGCTTAGACTACCGCTTTTATCAGCTTAGTTTTCTCAGCACAGGATAGGACAGCCCGCGTTAAAACATGCGTGAAAAGAGCGCGCTCCAATCGCGCACGAAAGAGTGTAAGTGTGTAGGTACTATTATAACCTAAATTGTTGTAATTCCCTGACAAAATTTAGAATTGTGGATGGTGACACAAGAAATACAGTTAAGTCCCCAAAATCATATAATGAACAAATAAAAATAAACAAGAAGAATGTTCTTAAATCCAAGTGGAGTAAATTTAAATTAAAATTTAAATATATCTATGTCGAACTCCACAAACTTTAATAACTGTAAGATTCCTAATGGTACATGTTTCGGCAGAATACTTCTGCCATCATCAGCCCTAATTTAACAAGAGATTAATGATACAATTGATGAATTACAAGAGGGGTTCTTACCTTAAAGAATATAAAAAATTATGACATTGACGTAATTTTGAATTAAATTTGACGTTTTCAAAGGGTTACATGATTTTTAAAAGATTTCGTAAAAACAACATTTTATAAATGTAAAAATTAAAAATGGATCAAAGAGAATCTGGTAAGTTTGTTTGAGTGAAAAATTAAAATAGTGAATTAATAATGGGATTATTGAAGTTATTCTGTTCATTTAAACAAGATCTGTTTTCCAGTTTCCAGGCTGTCCTAATTTCCAAAGTCTCGAGAAAATCTAATTTCCGGCCTTTATTGCATTTATGAATCAATTTGGAATTTGATGGTGAAAAACTATGTTTCGTTATTAATATATGATTGGCGAAAGAAGAAGGTGTTGATGGTGGAGGATCAAGATCTGTGTTGTTATAGATGTGCCTGAAATGTTCTTTAATACGGTCTGATATTTTGCGACCTGTCTGACCTATGTAGAATGACTCACAAGTAGAGCAGCTTAATTTGTATACACCTGATGATGATTTGTAATCTAATGGATCTTTATTTTTAATAAAAAATCTGGATAAGTTGTTATCTGTTTTAAATGAAACTTTAAAACCGTTTTTCTTCAGTATTTTAGAACATTTCTCTGAGACGACGCCAAAATATGTTAATGAATTTGAAAAGGAAATTGTTTCTGAAGGATTTTTAACCAAGTAGTGTGTGTATTTGAATTTGTTACAGTATCTATAGTATAATTTATTTATAGTTTTTAAAGAATATCCATTAGTTGAAGCGATTTGTTTAATGTTATTAAGTTCTGTTTGAAAAGATGAATCTGATAGTGGTATAGAAAATAATCGGTGGAAAAAGGAATGAAAAGCTGCAAATTTATGGGAAACAGGGTGACAAGAGTCAAAAGGTATTACGCAATCTGTGATACTAGGTTTTCTATAAATGTCAAATTCAAAAGTATTATTATTTCTAGTGATGAACAAGTCTAAAAAGGGGATTTGGGAATTGATTTCAATTTCAACGGTGAATTTAATGGATTGGTTTAAAGAATTTAAGTTGCTGAGTGCGTTATCAAGTTCAGAATCAGATCCTTTGAATAAAACAATTATGTCATCTACATATCTGTACCAAAAGAGAAAATGATCTTTAAAAGGTGAAGAAGTTAAAAACTGATCTTCCAAGTTATTCATGAATATTTCTGCTAAAAGAGGTGACAAATTAGAGCCCATTGCTAAGCCTGAGTCTTGTGAATAAAAATTATTATTAAATTGAAAGAAATTTTGATCTAGGACAGTCTCACAAAGTGAATGTAAATTTAGTGCATGTATGGTTGGCATATTAGAATTAAATAGTAGGTTTTTTTAAAATTAATAAGCAAGATTTGGGTGGGATGCTGGGGAATAAATTAACTACGTCAAATGAAACAAGTCTAGTGTCTGATGGAATTTGGAAATTTCTAATTTTGGAGCAAAGATCTATTGAGTTTTTTATTGCAAATTTGTTATTAAAATCTAAATGTTGTCTAAGAATTGTATTAAGCCATTTTGAAAGTATTGATACAGGTGAATTAACAAAAGAAACTACTGGTCTAATGGGAAAAGGTTGAGTTTTATGTATTTTAGGTAGACCGTATAGTCTAGGTATGCAAGGATTCATGGGTATTAGTGTGAAAGCTTTTGGGTCAAAATATTTAATAGTTTCTGAAACGTCTTTGAGCGTAGATTTAAGGTTGGAAACAAATTTTGAAGTAGGATCTTTTTTGAGTTTTGTAAAGTCACCAGATTTTAAGAAATTCTCTACTTTGTTTAAGTAATCTTGTTTGTTAAGTATTACCAAACAATTACCCTTGTCAGCTTTACTAATACAAATGTTGTTTTCTTTAATTTTTGTTTTTAAGCTTTTAATCATGTTTGAATCTGAAATGTTCTTTGTGATATTGTCTTTAGATAAGGTAGTTAATGTAGTTACTAGTGATGGAATGGTATCGGGTATCAATGGTGTATTATAATGATTGGTGATGATTTCTGTTTCAACTGCAAGTGTTTCTTTTACGTGTTGGATATTTAATGGTTGGACATTGTATTTAAGGCCTTTGGAAAGAAACTGGAAAACAGATCTTGTTTAAATGAACAGAATAACTTCAATAATCCCATTATTAATTCACTATTTTAATTTTTCACTCAAACAAACTTACCAGATTCTCTTTGATCCATTTTTAATTTTTACATTTATAAAATGTTGTTTTTACGAAATCTTTTAAAAATCATGTAACCCTTTGAAAACGTCAAATTTAATTCAAAATTACGTCAATGTCATAATTTTTTATATTCTTTAAGGTAAGAACCCCTCTTGTAATTCATCAATTGTATCATTAATCTCTTGTTAAATTAGGGCTGATGATGGCAGAAGTATTCTG
Source organism: Diaperis boleti (assembly GCA_963583935.1). Lineage (NCBI taxonomy): Eukaryota > Metazoa > Arthropoda > Insecta > Coleoptera > Tenebrionidae > Diaperis > Diaperis boleti. Next base: position 23,863,573 of record OY757247.1, on the reverse strand, counting down.
CCGAAACATGTACCATTAGGAATCTTACAGTTATTAAAGTTTGTGGAGTTCGACATAGATATATTTAAATTTTAATTTAAAATAAAAATAATACAGAAACTTCCTACAATTATATAATATTAAATAAAGTGGTAAAAAATGGAATTATAAAGACTGATCACAAGTTGTTGCAATAAATTACTAAATGAACGATGAAATAAATAAAGAAAATGACAAGTTAAATTGTGACTATTGCACTATGTTTAAATTACATTAACATGATTACTGAACTTTACAATTTTTAATTGAACGCTAATATAACAAAAAAACTAGATGAATGGATAACACATAAAAAATATAAGGAAAAAAAATTGTCTATTACTTCCTGCCGGTTTTGGAGCTGTCCTGACACCTTACTATTTACTTTCTGGCGAATCCTGCGAGTCTGTGATTCTGCAATTCCTGCGGGTCCTGGAAAATTACACCAGTTTCCACGTGAAATAAACTCCGTGCATCCAGGAAAGAATTTTCACAGCTATTATCCCTTTGAGGTGGTACAAAAGATCCTAGTAAGTGCTGGTGAATCTGCCTATTTGATTGAAAAAGAATAGTCAAGGTTTGCACGCAATAAAGTAGTTTCTCTTACCTATCTCCGAAATCTCAACATTTAACGAATTATCCGCTAAAGCGATTTGTTATCGAAATAACTCACATTCAACGATTCTAACCGCTACCGCGATTCTCTGGAGCAATCCTTTTTTCCAGGAGCAAAATTTACGTTGAATGTGACTTCGTCAAAATGTCGAACGAAAAAGAGAGAATCTCGGTTTTGTCGCGCGGCACTGCAAAACCTATTGTGTTTTTTGTATATGCCGGTTATCTCTAATGCCGATTCGTCCCTGAACCCGGGTGGTGAATGCGCGGTAAAAATCAAATTGTAACAGTACCTAATGCATTTGTAATACTCGTAAAGCAGCGTTTTGTTTACAAATAGTTGTAATTTATTTTTTTGTATTATGTTGTAAAAAAGGTAATTTTTACATGATTGAATGTAAAAGTATTTCATTCTTGCACTAGAGCAAAACAAACTTAAAATTTATTATACATATACCATTGTTTAAGTATATTAATTATTATTATTAAATTTAATATACTTAAACAATGCTAATACCTAATAGTATTTTTCAGTTCGGTTGAATGTGAGTTCTGGATTTTTTAAAACACTTTTATTTTCTAAATTTTACCATGAGTACTGATATTCTAAATTATTAGATAGAGCAGTCTATCAACAGAAAAATTAACTTAAAAAAAAGAGAACCGGCTTCAAAAAGTGAAAAATAATTGTGCTACCTAATGATCTGTTTTAAGTTGGTGCCAAGCCAAATAGGTTACAAATTTGTAACATATTGTAATTATACAACAACAAAATTATCAACAACGTTATAACGAATAAAAATTCATTCGATATCATCCGAGACGACCGTCAACGACATCTGAAGTTTGTTTTGTTTTGTTCAGCACGAGCCCCCACCCACGCTCACGCATTCCGGTGCGGGCGGCGAGAGACTTGCGTTTTGGCGGGAGCGGGCAGCCTATCTATCTACTATAATAGTTGCCCTAAACGATATTGTGCACTGAAGTTATCTAGGCGACTAGCAAAGTCGTAAACTTTGTTTATATGCTTTAAACCAGTTTGCCAAGGTAATTCAATCACTGAGTGATATTTCGCTCGTGTCGGCTTTATTTTTCTTTTTTTATTTATTTTATTATTTTAACAGATATCATTGATTTAAACTTTTTATAGTTCTTTTTTTTCCGTATTGACCAGAAGGAGCTCCCCGTGATTCCGACCTTCACGAGGTTCCTTCCTGGTCAGGTCCTGCTCGTACATCATAGCCACTCCTCAAAACCATGAGGTCAGTAGCTACGAATTCCGTAAATCATGTGCCCTGAGCAGACGTAACGACCCCAAGATGACCGCTTTCTGCATTCCAGCCGCAAGATTCTCCGCCAGTTTACGGCAGGCAGGAATGATTTTCTAACGCTAAGACGCCCTGAAAAGAATAAAACTTTAAAAAACAATGTATCGACCATCCATAATAAACCTGTAGTACCTTAAATCATTTTGCTCACCATTAACTGCTCTTTCAATTCACCAACTAATATACAGAGCATTCCACTTAAAAAACATAACTTTGGTATATTACTAATACTAGGACACGCTGTATATGATTTCTAATAATTTTAAATTGTAAAGGTATCGTGTGGCTATCGGCCCCCGAAAACCTTTTGTATCTTTCAAAATAAGGTGGATGGTCCACACACCTCTGGGACACCCGGTATATAATTATTGTACACTTCCTGAGTCGTTCTTTCCTGAGAAAATAGAAGTTATACTTAATAATGTAAAGAGGTATTTTATTCTTCAACCCCGAAGAAGATGGCTATACGTTATTCCTTATACCTGTTAAATGTTCACGAATAACAGAGTTATAACGCAGACATCATGTATGAATGTGCTGCATCAAACTCCAAACATAGAAATTATTAAGCATAACACACTAATAGGTAAGAATATAAACAAATAATCAGTTTTAATATCACAAGAGCATAGAAAATAATCGATTAAAGTCCCGAGTCATGAGACGTATTCCGCCGAAACACCATGACAGCGCAGCTGGAATACGTTGAATGACGAAGTTAGTGTAATCGGATTATTGCCGTTTGCTCGAGTGGTATTCGTTGCAATTATGTAACCAAAGCGATCCAAAAAATGCAAAATTTTGACGGAACTTTTTTTCTGGCGTTTATTAACAATCATAAAAAATTATTGCTATGACAACGTTCATTGTTGGGTGATTGTGATTATACCACGCCGTCAAGGGTTTTACCGCTTATCCATACACGGTAACTATGTGAAATCTGTAATAATTGTTATCGGCTCAATTTATTATGTTATATAATCTCAATTAACCATTTAGTAAACCCCCGTATATTTCCTTGCCGAGGGTGTCACGAATTGGCTTCTTAGTCAGCAGACCAGCCATATGTCGATCCTGCTCCGGGACATGTTCAGTTTTCTTCTTTACTATGTCATTATGTAATTATAGGACGTTATTTAAGTCGAATCAGAACACCACATCAAAAATTTGAATTCATTATTTAGCATATGTTGATGTACCTGCCTTTACATTTTGCTTAGAGCAATGTTTGATTGATCAAGACAGCTGAGTGGTATGTTGTAAAGGAATTTTTAAAGAGGATGTGGGATGTTATCCGATAAACAAATAAATCTACAACCTATATTATTTTTAGTTTGAAATTTTGTGCAATGGAAGATCAATATCGCAAAGAAAAACCTAAATGAACTTTGCGGTCGTAATTTCATGATAGTTAATGAATTTCTGGCAACCGCATTTCCTCCCAGACGCGCTTTCCGGAATTGCAGGAACGCGTGGCGTTACATAAACCTTTTACTTTCTTTATTTTTTATATATAAGAATTGAAAAATACCGGGAAACAAAAAGGCAACAGAAACGCGACGTCACAAGCAAATTTACGAACCTTGAGGTCAGTGCCTGAATCCCTGAGGACACTAATGTCTTCCGAATGTTAATCATTATCTTGCATCTTGCTCTCGTAAATAAGTGGAAGACCGCAGGCGTGGCATTTCGAGACAAGAACCAATTTATTTTACGAGGGTCAACCGAAAATTTTAATCGTTGCGTGGTGTTACTTGGCCTACAAACATAAATTTGTACTAATGTCCCACCAGTAAGAATTAGTACTAGAATGGGATTTAAGCTTTGTTGTTTTTGATGCGTAACAACTGTTTACGAAAACAAAGCATTTCCTTTATTCAATACTTCGTGAATAATTACCCTGCATTTGGATTAACAAAATATTCAGACAAAGTAACAAAGTCCTATAATATAAAATTAACAAAGGTAAAAAATAAATTTTACAATAATACAAATGGTGATTTAAGCGTATTAGAATCAGCAAAATTATCAACATGAAGTTTACAACAAATAATGCTAGTCGGCCTTTTTTTAACTCAATTAAAACAAAAATTGAGGATTTTGAATTAAAAAATTTCCACAAAATTATTCTTGGGACGAACCTATTGTTCATCCACAAATGTTTGCATTAAATAATTATTAATTGATTACAGTCAACAACCTTTAATTACCTCATTGTTTATACAAGCTTGCCATACGCTTTTTTATTGTCACCATCGATGATTAATTTTTTGGTTCGTAAAGTACAACCAAACGTACACGATGCTTCACCAGCTTGTTAATTAAAGACAGACCTTCCCCTGATGGATATTAAATTCAAATGGTCACAGTATCAATGTTTTGGTTTATTTTTGAAGTGATTGTTATTACCAATGGTTGATGTCATTTTCCAATTGTATTAACGTATGCAAATTGAAACGGAGTATTGAACCCCAAGTGGATATAAAGCCGATTCTAATTATGTATTGGCTATTGTATGTCGATCAAAGAAATTATTACTTGTAGATTCTCTGAACCTACTTAATGTCTGCGCGGACTTTTACAAAGTACGTTTAATAAGTATAGTGGTAACGTCAGGAGTCAATGCTCACAATGTCGAATGTTGGCTCTTTACGACACAATTCTTGAACGCGGCAAATAAATACTATAAGGACCAATCTTATCTCTTGAAGCTGAAAGGGTTCCATTCAATTTCTTGGGAGGATGTATATATTTAATGTTTTATACCTGTAATATATGTATCGGTTGACTTTTCAATGCTCTGTGAAGTTAAAAAGAGATTAATGGCGGAACGTAAAGTTTTACGGTGGTCTTTGCAAAAACGCTGTTCGTCTTAAAAAGCGATTATTGTAAAATTTTAATGGATCTGCATAGGCGTTTGAACGCTTTGTACTTGAGAGGCGAACCCTCATAAACTGCCTATAACAAAACGAACCTTCTTTGATAATTTTATCCGCAGGAAAGGTTAAGATGCACTGATACGATGATGCCCACTACAACATTTTGGAATTTAATAGCTGACGATGGTATGCTTTTTATCGCCATCAATTTCATTATCATATAAAATTGTTTTCAATTTTTGGATCGTCACGTCCGTTGGTATTATACGTGTCTATTAGTATTCCAGATTCAGCTATTAATAATATCACGCTCTTCTTTACCAGGATGTTAATTTTAATTAAAATTAAAAATATCCGTAAAAAAATTTAATTGAGTTTCAAGGTAACTGCAGGAGTTTACTTTTTTATTGTTAATTTTATTGCAGACTTATAATATATAAACATGAATAAAATCACCTACGTGTGAATAAATTTCTTGCTTATAGTGGTGGTAAACTCACAGTGGAGGAAATCAATTTTACCTCATTTTGTATTTGCCCAGTTTGAATGTGATGCCTTTATAAAAGAGAATATAAATAGAACTGGTCGTAATTACCGAACAGTTATTGAGCCATTAATGAATACCAATATTATCATTACGTTTTCTCTTTGTTGCATTACGCATGTTTGGCCCTAAAGTAGCATTTTAATTAGCTAATAGAGTAAGTCATTAATAGTTTATACATATTGTTCATTTTATATATTTGCAATGGCTTCACCGAATTTGATGAAATTTCCAGGAAAGGGTGGGAGAAATCGGAGAATAGCGATATCTGTGCACTATTTTTTTTAAACCAATATTAAGTATTCGACAATACAAGATGTGGTTAGAATATGATGGCCAATACCTAAATTAATTTATTTTTGCTTTTTCTTATCATAGAAATGTACGTTTTTTTCTTTCCTTGTCAAGGTTTTGATATAATTTATTCTTGTTCATGAATGAGTGATCAGCGCTTTGTCTATTCCCATCGGTACTGTGTCTCTCACAGCGAATAATAAATTAATTTCTACTTTATTTCCACTTTATTGCTTGAATGATTTAGAAGCTGTTCTTTTGTAGTACTCCACCTGTAAGTCTTCTAAAGACCGCATTTCACTAATTTTTTGTCTGTTAAAATAATGTCCTAGCGTTAAATATTTTTGGCCTATTTCTTGCTGCTGTCGCTTGTTACTATGCCACTTTAATTGAATGGACAAATTCCAGCGAACTCAATGTTCCAAAAGCCCCGCATAAATTCCTGTCTTAAAAATCCAAAACGTAAAAGGACTTATTTTAATTACCTGGCTTTTTACAACATATTTTAATTTATCTTTAAAGCCGTCGCATCCATTAAAAATCTCATACACTGCGGGTTCAAACGATAACAAAAAAAAAGAAATACTATCTGTAAAATCAAAAGCCTCTGGATAATTACGTGCTTTCTATCCCTACTTTAGATAGCAACTGATCTACACTGTAGATTTACGCTTTGTTTTGTTCATGAGCAGATTATTATAAATGTAAGTTCGGACAATTTCTATAACTTTTTTTAACTTCGTTATTTAGCCATCTGTCTAGTTTACAATTTCAATAATAAGCCATCAATAATGAACAATTATTCATAGGTATTTCAATAAACATACTGCATATTATTTTTATACATTTATTTTATACTGTCCGGTAGATGTTCCATTAAAGGATCAATTTGCGTCCGGTAGGTGAGCTATTACAGTATCAGAGCCGGTAAGTGTCGCTAGGCTCTTACCGGACAGTTTCATCTTTATCAATGAAATCTGACATTAATCTGACATTTTCAAACGTATTTGTCGTCTATTGATGAAGTGTTAAAAGGTGATGCGATTTTCACAAAATATGATTTTTTAATTTTTGAAATGAAATAATGAAGAACATAGGCTTACAGTATGAAATAAAATGCATTACGATACACGTCCGGTAGTTACTTGTAACTCGTCTAGCTCGTCTCTGTCTAACTCTGTCTAACTCGTTACAAGTAGCCTACCGGACTTGTAACGTTAAATACTATTAGGTCACAAAAAATGTAGGTATAGTTCAATGAGTAATTTTAAGCAAACCTGTCCATTAAATCTGTTGGACTGACCTTTTAATTCTATACACACCTCTGCTTTTTAACCGACTTCAAAAAAGAAGGAGGTTCTCTATTCGACTGTATATATGTTTTTTGTTGAGACAGTTGCATGTCTCTCTTAATGTTCTGTTATATGAATTATCTCTAATTTTTACATCTAAATCATTATTTTTATTCAACGGCTATTCGGATTACGACAATTTTAATGCCAGTAATATCAATATTAAATTTTTAATGTTTCTAAAATGTTACTTGCCTTATTTATTAACAATGGTAGTTTGTATATTTTCTCGATATTTTTTTTCGTTTTGTAGATATGTCCAGCATTATTGTAGAGAATAAGAGAAGGAGTTATAGAAAGTCTTATTCAATCATAATAGTCCATTCAATTGTAGTTCAAATGGTACCAATAACAAAACTTAAACATTATACATTAATAAATATTTCAATTTTGATATTTAAGATTTTGCAAAGATTTTTTGTCGTTATTGTTGGTCTTCAAAGCCCAGTACATTTTTAAGTAAAGACCCTGTAAAAAAAAAATGAGCAATGCGCTTTAATGCATTTTACACATCTGAAAAACCAAATTATCGAAAACCTGCCTGTGGTGGCAAGCTTTGGAATGAAGTAAAAAAGCATTGCCAATATCATCTCCGTTCATTGTTTGTGATTGGCATAATCAGATCTCCCCTGTTTATTCACAAACGGTCTGAAGCCGTCAGTGTCAAACTTTTTAATCGAAAGCAGTAAAAATGTTCTCGCTGGTATTGCCAACACAATTTACACAATTTACAAGAAAAAATAATAATTTTAATGCTCTTTAGGCTAACTGATGTTCTTAGTTAATATTCACTTTCAGAAATGTATTAGTCCGAGAACCGGCTATAATTTCCTATAGATAAGATACACAGAAAAGTTTGTATGTGTGAGCAAGTACTAACATAATAATAATACAGTTCTATCTTTCATTTATCTTTATTTTGGCCGCGTCATAGAATTCTGACGTTAGATCTATTTTTTAGATGTTGAAATGTTGAATGAAATTAACGAAATAAAAATAATGCAAATGTGCTACATTCAACTTAGCCGCAACTCCATGACATCCTTGTTCAAATGTGTTTTATTGATGTTTTCAAAATTCATGGGTCCATGAATAAGATTTATCTCAAATAAAAGTATAATCGTCTTGTTACTAATGCTTTGAATTAACTGCACATGACATATTATGAAAATTTATTAAAAATTAACCGTTATCTCTCATCGAGTCTCATCGAATTTACCTGAAACTAGTTCAAATATCGCGCCCACACTGAGAGAAATGGATTGTTAAAAATATATATTAGAGGATATTATTTCAGTTGTTTACATATTTATGTTAAGTTTAGACAATATCGTATGTTTAACGTAAACATAATATTTTATTTAAGATATTATACTAGAATTAAATATATCGAATTGCGGAATTAACAATGCATGTACTTAAGGCAGCAAAATCTTGCAATATGAAATATTTGATATTGATAAATATATTTAATATGCTGCTTTAAATATCTTTTATATTATCATTTACATAACATTATGTTTAAAAAATCATATAAATATGTGCATTTCAAACGTGGCAATTCGGAATTGCTGATCCAAATATCTTACATAGGTATTGATACCAACGCAAATGATTCATCCTGCTTCCTCGGCAGTATGAATTGTGAAACAGCACGCTTACCAAGAAGTATCAGGCAGCGTGAAATTTTAGTAATACATATTTATTTACTATAAAGTGGTGTAAATGTTAATTAAGTGCAATGGAAGTGGTGAAGAACTTGTTGCAAGAATGGGGGCTTTCACATTACATGAACACGTTTGAAGGTAAGTCATAATAACCAACAAAAGTAAGTAAAGGTAGGTTAGGTTAGAAATGCGCAGTTTACACATTTTAGTTGTGGACGAGTTTGTGGTACTTCTTTAGCTGATCATAGGTCGAAAAGGGGAATATTAAGTAAATAAAAGAATGAGTAGTAACGATTACAATACATTTATTTTGTCATTTCCATGAGTTCGTCTTTCGTCCGTTCTGCCGGTGTTTTCACCATAGCACTTTTTAAATTACTGGCTGGGCCCCCCTTGGGCTGCATTCGAGCCCCCTCGGGGTGGGCCCCCGTGGGTAGGAGCTCCCTTGGGTAGGTCGTGTAGCTACGCGAATCAAGCTTACCCTGTGCCGAAATCTTACCGTCGACTAGCTGTCGCTTGCGCTCCTCTCCCGGTCTAAAATTTCACCCCACTTATATATTGCAGTTTCGTGTCGGGTTGCCGCGCGCTTACCCCCTACAAAAATCTTACACCGTGAGATAAGTTTCACTTCAAAAATTTTGATGCATATATTATTGGGCTCTTCCCGCTCATCATTAGTGCACGTTCTGAGCGCATGCGCGTTATTTTGCGTGGGCTTTTTGAACAAACCGCGCGGATGATTACAAACCGGCATGCTACTTGCTGCATAAAAAGGTTCCTAACAGATTTATTCGCTTATTTTCAATTCCTTGCTATTTTTTTTTGTACTCGCACGTGCACATCAGTATTTAAAATTATTTAAAGAATGTAGGTATTAATAAGAGGTTTCCACATTCACAAAAGATTTGTTCCAGAAAACGGAATAGATGACGAGGCCTTTGTATTATTAGAGAAGGACACCATTAAGGAACTGATCCCTAAAGGTGGAGACAGACTTAAATTTTTAAATAAATTTAATAACTATAGCAAGGCTCTTCAGGTAAGATATTTCTAATAGTTAAATTTGTCAAATTCTTTAAAAATACCAAGATCTTAGATATCTACTCTTTGTCATCAGGTTGATGATTCGCCCGCTAGTAGTTTTACTTCATCGTGTTCAACTGTGACTATTGAAGACGGTGCAGAAGTCGCTAGTATAATTGAAGTGGATGAAGCCCTGAAAGATTTATTTCCAACAACTGATGTAATTGTTTAATCTAATCGAAGTTTCGTAACTGATGATGTGTTTTTGGAACCTCCCTCCAAGAGAATATGTGTGGAGTCTTGCACCGAGGATGAACTTTTAAAAGACAAGGTAAATATAATAAGTACTGTAAATAATTTTACTTAAGACTCGTTTTAAGGCATTTAAGACATTTTTAATGATCAGCACTGAATGGAAGATCATAGAAAAAAACAAAAATAACATTAATGATTATGTTAGATCCAAAGTAGCTAAAGTGGGTTTGGACTTTTTGCTTTTAAAACATCCCATCTCAAAAAAGTAAGAATTTACATTTTTAATGCTTATATCTTTTCCTAAATTAGTAATTATAGTATTCCCCAAGAAGCTTTCTTAAAAGTTTCTCAAGCGATTTCCGAAGTGTTTCCTCAAGAAGATAGAAATATTTATTTCTGTCCTTATAGGCCAAAAACAGAAACCTCGCCTAAAATACTTTCAAGTGGAAAGATCTGGTCGAAATATATCAATTATAAAAGATTGTGTAAAACAGCTAAACCTGTTTCTAGTACAACTAATATCATTAGCGGTAAATTCTGATAATTCTATTATTTTACTTTTATTGAAATGAAAAATTCTGTAGAACACGTACCATACTCTGAAAATGAAGAAACCTTGAACGAGTTCTTAAAACATAATGTGGGTCCAGAAGTCGAAGTCATGGAAGCGTGGGAAAAAACCTTCAACATAAGAAGAAAATATTTAAAGAATACTGATCTGCAGAGTTACATTAAAACTTATCCCGCTCTGAATCAACCATATGGATATAATTTAATAAATATAGACTTTGAGAAACTTTATCCTGGAAAAGAAAATTTGTTATATTCTAATTGGCATAGAATTTCTGACGCCATAATTACGTTGGCAATTCAGAAAAAAGCTACCTCTGAAAATTACCAAATTAGGAATAAGGGTATGTATTATGTCAACCAAGTAAGTAATATCTTAAATAATTCTTTGCAGAAATTGATGCTATTACGTTTCTTCCACTTATATTTCCTAGTACCACTATTAAAAGCGGTTCCAAACGATGGCGTCCATCTAAGGCAGAGACCCAAGAAAGCTTTGTTCTTCAGTTAAATGTAAGTATACCTATAATTAACAGTCAAATTCCAATTTTTACATGAACTATCCACATGGGCAATAATATTCTTAACGTTTATAGTTATTAATATATAGATACTACTACTATTTTTGTACTGTTTGTTCTAGAATCTTGGAGCACTAGAGGAGAAGTTGGAAGAAAGGAGAACACTTTTGCGGAAAAGGAACGAAACGCTGCAACCGTTTATTGTGATGATTGAGGACATTTCAGAAAATAGTGCCTCGTATGTGATAATTAATGATATAAAATATTTGTTAGAATCGCCTATTAAGGCTTTAGACATTTGTTTCAAGTGTTTTTTTTTTCATTTGACGCCAAGTATCCAGTTGAATGCCAACAAATCTGGATTTTTATACAACAGTTTGTATTTGAAATATTTACTGATCTGGACAAAAGGTACTGTGGATTATCGACTATTAGATCTGACATAAAAAATATTTTATCTAGACACAAAGAATAAACAATAAGTATTTAAAAAAATCGACATGTTGCCGTGTTTTAAGTGTGGTCTGTCTTTATCTACCCTCAAAATGTTAATTATTCACTTCAGAATAGAACATAAATTCACTGAAAAGTCTGTGTATACATGTGTTACTGGTCATAATTGCAATCGAAAATTTCCTTCATTAAATTCTTTTACGAAACATGTAAAGCTTCATCATAATAGTGCTGCAAATAATTTAATATGTAAAGATATTGCAATACTACAACCTAGTTTTGTAGCGTCATCTAACTCTGCAAATATTTTAAGTGACCGGGTTCAGGAAAGTCCATCATCAATTGTTACACAAATTGATAATAAACCAGAAAATTCTTCTGATGATATAAAGTGTATTGTTGAAAAACAGGTGTCGTTGTTCATTTCTAAATTATATGGAAATTTAAGATTACCACGAAATCAAGTACAAAGTTTTATAGAAAATTTTGTGGAACTTATAGAACCACTTTTAGACGGTATAATAAATAGAATAACTAATATAATGCAGCCCAGTAATATTCCTTTAGGGGATCAAGAAAAATTTTTTAATGTGGTTTCCCAGTTCAGTAACATATTTGAAGATTTAGGGACAGAATATAAGAAGCTCAATTTTTTAGAAACATGTAATAAATATATCAAACCGGAAAGTTACATCGTAGGTCAAAAATTAGAACAAGACAAGAAAGGAATAATGACACCTAAGTCAACGACTGCAGAATTTATATCGATGAGAAAAGTTTTAAAAGCCTTTTTTGAGTTGAGTAGTGTCTACGAAGAAACGATGAACTATCTCAGAAATTTGAATTCTCAATCGGACATTTTGTGCAACATTGTTCAGGGACAGATATGGCGAGCAAAAAGAAAATTATATTCTCCAAATAAAGTCGTGTTTCCGTTACTACTTTATTTTGACGAATATGAAACGGGAAATTGTTTAGGATCTCATGCGGGCATACATAAATTGGGTGCAATTTATTATACAGTCCCCATAATACCTTTAGAATTTCAAGCCTCCTTGGACAATATATTTATGGCAGCCCTTTTTCATAGTTCTGATCATAAACAATTTGGAAATTCGAAAATATTTTCGAAATTGGTGCAGGAGCTAAATATTTTGGAATCAGAGGGTGTAACGCTGACTATAAATGATAAAAATATACAAGTTTTTTTTGTTGTATCACAAATTATTGGGGATAATTTAGGATTGAATACGATACTAGCATACACGGAATGTTTTAGGGCTAATTATTTTTGTAGATTATGTAAACTTTCAAAGGATGAAGCATCTGCAGCGGTGCAACAGTTACCTCAAGATTTGCGAGACGCGACAAATTATGAAAGTGATCTGACCGTAAACAACGTTTCTCTCACTGGCATAAAACAAAATTCTATCTTCAATTCAATTCACAATTTTCATGTAACACAAAACGTTGCTGTCGATATAATGCATGATTTGTTCGAGGGAACTTTCAATTATGAAATGGCTTTAATTTTACATAAACTTATAGTAGAACTTAAAATATTATCGTTAGACTCATTAAATTTTAAAATACAATGTTTCAATTTTATGTCTGAATCAAATAGACCGCCGTCAATATGCCTTGAAAATTTAAAAAATAAGCATTTAAAAATGACTGCTTCGGAGATGATATGTTTTATTAGATATGCAGGAGTCATTTTTGGCGAGAGTATTCCTGAAGATAATGCTTATTGGCAATTATATATAAAGATACGACACATTTCATTAGTCCTATTGAGTAAATACTTTTCAATGTGTTGGTATAATCTATTAAAAATTTTAATACGCGAGCACCACGAAATCTTTATTGAATTATTTAATTTGTCATTAAAACCCAAAGCACATTTTATGGTTCACTATCCTGATGTTATTATAAAAGTGGGACCTCTCGTTAATATTTGGTGCATGAGATTTGAGGCAAAACACAGAGAAGGAAAACTGTCGTCCAATGTGGTAGCTTCAAGAATAAATATTTGTCATACATTAGCAGTAAAGCACCAACTGAAACTGTCTACTAAATTTATAAATGATCAAACTTTTAATAGGAAAAATATTTTAACTTCTGAATTTAAAGAATTTAATATTGAGGAAATGCAATTAAATAAAAGTATAACTTGTATGCTGCAGACTTTAAACAATCTGTTCTACACTAAGAACATGAAGAAATTTGGTACCAAATACCAAATTTCTAATGTTTTTATATTAGATATATCTAATGACCTTCCTTTGTTTGGATTAATTATGCACATTATCTTTAACGAAACTGCTTTATATTTCATATGTAAACTCTTTGAAACAAAACGATTTTGCGAACACTGTTGGGCTTATGAAGTGAATGAAACTTTATGCTATTTAATCACAGAACATTCGCATTTAGTCTGTCCGTATCCACAAATTCTTTCTAAAAACTTAGAAGGGAAATTATTTGTAAGTCCCAGAAATTTCCCATAGTTTCTGATAATTAATATACCTAGATTAAAAAATATATGTAAGGATTTATATTTTTTGTGTTATATTCATCTTAGGATTTTTTTTAAGTTTTTTTTTTGTATTTTTGTTATATTTTAACAGGCATATTGAACTGAAATATATTGTGCCTATATTGTTCTACAAATGTTTTTTTTTTTGCTTTTTCATAGATCCCTTTTCAATCCCATTTGCTACGCCACAGAAACTTTAATATCCAATATATTTAAAAATGATATCTACATAAGAAGTTATTAATATATGTAGTATTTGCTGTAGCAGATTTGCATTGTTATACCTGTCAAACTGTAATGTTAATTTAAATATCGAAGATATTAAAAAATGATGCTTAAATAATTAAATTAGCAATATGTATCATTTGGTTTAGCAATAGTGAGTTATTATACCTGCAACACAAGATGATATTTTTGCTTATATTCGGAGCAACTGCAGCAATAAGGGATTGTAAACATATACATCATGAGAATGCTAAATTTAACATCTATCATTGCAGAAAAAATGCAATCTGGAGATAATCAAATTAACAATATATTTCCTAATATATAAATATTGAATATCCAGCAATATAGATTGCCGTCCATATATGTAATATAAATTATATTTGGAATAATTATAATTATATTTATGGTTATTATCCATTTCTCTCAGTGCAGAGAGCGAGACCCAAGATAGATGATACTAATTTGATTAAATGGTGTTCACACAATTGCCTTTCTGGGGCGATCGTGTTTTTATTGGTGTCGTCCGTCGCAGGCCATAGCTGCACGAACGAGGCGGTTTGGGGGAACTTTTTGGAAGGCACCTTCAGCGGTTTTCCGCATGAATTCCGCGATGGTCGGGAGTTTTTCTTTTCTGTGAAGCTGCGTGTTTCTGACTAACCGTTCGGCGTCGAAAGCGATTCTGAGGTACTTGTTCTTAACCACCTAGAGTTTTGTAAAGCAGCACTTTACATTCCATGCCCAGCCGGGAGCCTCGTCCGAACATGGGGTAAGGGTACTTCATCAAGGCCTTCGCTTTGGCGGCACGAATGATGTGGAGTCCCATCTTCATGTCCCTGTCCAGGTGCACCTCCAGGTATCGGGCTTCGTCCCTCCATGGAATTGGCGTGCCAAACATGGTGACTTGTCCCTCTTGTCGGATGACATGATTGTGGCCGGTGCGTTTTCTTGTGAAGAAAATGGCGGTACTCTTCGCAGCATTCACCTCTATCCTCCAGGTGCTGAACCATTCCTCCAGGTCGTCGATGGCCCTTTGAAGTTTTCTTGTCGCTAGTGCTGGACTTCCACTTTGCACTAGGACAGCGGTGTCGTCCGCGTAGAGTATCGTTGTGGTCCTGACTTCCTCTAGGCGCGGATTGTCAGCGGTGAAGATGGTGAACAGGAAGGGAAAGAGGAGCGACCCCTGGGGAACTGCTTTCTATCCCGAAGCCTCTTCTCCAATTTTCGAGGGAATTTCCTGTCTTTCAGGAATGATTGGACGATTTTCACCAAGCCGATCTGGAATCCGGCTGCGAGGAGTTTGTGGAGAAGTCCCTCATGCCAGACCTTGTCGAATGCCTTTGCCACATCCAGAAACACAGCCCCTGTGTGCTTCTTTCGGTTGAAGTTGTCGGTGACAAATTCCACCACTCTGAGGACCTGCTGCGTGGTCGAGTGCTGTTCCCTGAAGCCGAACTTCTCGTCGGGGATGACTTTTAGTGTTTCCTCAAACTCCTTCAGTCGCCTTCTCAGACAGTTTCTTTTCCCCATGGAGGAGATTAGACGGGCGGTAATTCTGCGGGAGACGGAGATTGTGGCCTGGCTTCGGGATGAAAACGACATCTGCGAGTTTCCATCTCTATGGGAAATGACGGAGTCTCAGCATTCCATTGATGATGGCGATTAAGTGTATGACGGTTCGGTCCGGCAGGTGTCTCATCATCCTGTTGTTGACTCTGTCAGACCCTGGTGCCTTCTTGATTTTCAACTTCTTGATTATAGCTCTGATCTCCGCTGGTGAGGTTGGGGCAAGGATTTCATCATCCGCACTGCTTTCGAGGTGTCTTGCGACGCCCGTTTCGATTTCCTCGATTTCGTCCAGGTCGGAGCGGGCTACGTTTGGTGAACATTGAAGCTGGAGGTATTCCGCGAAGATTTCTGCCTTTTCCAGGTCGTGTAGGCGACGTGGCCGCCCTTACCCTGGAGCTGGGGATCTGTTCGCGGCGCTGCTTGAAGATTTTTGCCATTCTCCACACTGACGCATCCTCCGCCGACAACTCTTCGAGTAGAGCATTCCATCTATCGTTTCTGAGCTCTTGCAGATGCAGTCTAGTCGTCGCTATCAACCGGTTTGCCTCCGCCCAATGCTCCGGTGCCAGAGTCCGGCCATAACGAATCCTGGCACGGTTTAGGTCGCGGATCAACTCACGGATATCAAACGGGAGACCGTCGCGTCTTCGTCTCAGCGATTTGGATTTGGTGGCATCCGATTTCGCCGTATGAATGTAACGTTCGAGGTTTTCGATCGCTAGATCAACGTCCTTGGGGGTCACAATTCGCGGCACCGGGCCTGTGCTTGTCGACAACCTATCGGCAAATAGTTGCCAAGCTGTCGTTTCGATGGCTTCTGGCGTTTTATCCGTCGTCTCTGAGTCCTAAGTGAAAAATCACCGGATCGTGATCGGAGTCAAGCTCGCCGCCGATTGCCTCTGTCCTCGCCTCGTAGACGACATCTTTCAGAATGGCCATGTCTAGGACACAGCTCCATAGTGGGTCGCAGACTACCAAGTTCTAAGTTTCTACAAACCCGTACAAGAGTCTCCCTTTACGGTTGGTTTTCCGACTATTCCAAGCGGGCTGCTTGGAATTCAGATCACCTACCAAGAAGACGGCACCGCGAAAATGTCCTCCAGGTGATCAAAGGCGTATCTGGGGGGCGTAGGTGGCGTACACTTTTAGCGCACCAGCCTTCGCTATCACCTCCAGTCGCTCCGGCTGAGGCAGCGGGACTGGGTTGGGGTCGATTGACTTTTTGACATAAATCGCCGTACCTCCACCTCTGGCGCTTAGTCTGTCAATTCGAAGCAGAACAAAATTTTTGATTTTTGGGTTATCTGCGGGACGCAGCTGTGTCCCGGAAATCAGCAAAATATCTGCTTCAACAATTTTTTTTTTAATTTATTATATTTTTGTTTTGTTGTTTTTGGTGTTTTTAGGAAAAGATTACTGATTAAAAAGTAGTTATTTGGAAAAATGCTTTCAAGAAAGAGCACACCACATTGAACCCACTGGAACATAGTTGGATAGAAGAAGAAAGTTCCTTCGTTTTCAAATGGTTTGAGGAAGATCAACTTCCAGATCTTCTCACCGATTTGGTGAAGAATGGTAATACAATGAATGCTACTCATAAAAGGCTTGATTCGATTTACAAATATGAATTTCATGTTTACAGATCCCGATATTGTGGATGACAAACACTTTTCCAGCGACGAGGAAAATGCTCCTGATGATGCTGATTAAGGCTCTATATTCTAATATAATCAATATGACTAAAAATATATATTTGGGACCGGCCGTCGTTTGCACCACCAAATTCCTCGGGGGAGCTACCCTTTTTGTTGGCATTTTCGTCGCCGCCGCGGTGGAGGTGGTGACTTGGTTGACCCCAACGCCCGGTCTCCTGGCGCAACCTTTGAAATTTGAATGGTAAATGCCG
Organism: Diaperis boleti; assembly: GCA_963583935.1. Taxonomy (NCBI): domain Eukaryota; kingdom Metazoa; phylum Arthropoda; class Insecta; order Coleoptera; family Tenebrionidae; genus Diaperis; species Diaperis boleti. The sequence continues at coordinate 23,845,815 of OY757247.1, read as the reverse complement.
CCGCAATTTGCACATTTCTTAGGACTGGTTTTGTCGCAGTCCTTTACTTTGTGCTGGCCCGAGCAACGAAAGCATTTCACCTTGGCCTTACAACCCCGTTGAGGTCGTATATGTGGCGTTGCGATTTTGGAACCTCCACGACGACCATCTCCAACGGCCTGCTGCCGGCCATCATCCTGGAGACACGTCCGACGACACGTGAAAACCTGCGCTCTTTAAGTTCGTCCTCGTCCTCCACGTACTTGATCGGTACGGTGGAGCCTAGGCCCCTGAGGACGACTTTCAGCGGTTTCTCGCTGGTCAGGCAAGACGAGTGGTATGGCAGTCTATCCCTGTCCATGACTGCCGTCATGAGACGGAAGAAGTCCTCCATGGAAACAGGTTGGACTTTTATACCTTCTCGAACCGACTTGGTCTTATTGAATTTTACCCCGTGCGAGTTCAGTAACGAGGCGAGTTCGACCCATCCAGTTTTGCAATCGTCTTTATGAAAGATCACGGGCGGGATTCTTTCTTGACGATCGCATGGCTTGGCGACTCCAGCGGCTGCTTTGAGTGGCTGAGCTTGAGCTTTAAAGTTCCCAGCTGGGGCCTTCGGCTTTCGCTTTGCCTCTCTGTTGCCGCTTTTATTGTCGCCCGCGTCACTCGCTTCTTCGATACGTGCCCTCTTTAGAGGACGCACGGAGACGGGTTTAGATGTGGACGTGGAGGAGCCAACTCCTTCTCCGGGGGCCGCGTTGTTCGGGAGGACGCTGCCTAAAGAGGCAGCCTATGTGAGCCTTCCGGACTTTCCAGTGGAAGTGCTGGGTGTGGCCACCTCCTCGACGTCGTCCTGTGACCCGACTGGCCGTTGAGCGGACTCGTCAACTACCATACATTCCTCTGCTTCCATGACATCCCCGCAGTCGACGGCTTCTGCCGCTTCCACCTGTGTCGAGACAAATCTGGCGGCCTCAGGGTCATCGTCTCAGAGGGCTGTGAGCCTGAGGGCTGTTTGCCGCACATGTCGGCCTCCTGGGGGAGGTCGGCGGGGGCGACAGCACTCGTCACTTGGTCCTTGGTGGAGGTGGACGGCTGGCTGGTCGAGGCGGCGATCTCAACAACTGACGCTGCTGCCGCTTCGTTTCTTGGTTCGGCCGTCTCTTGGAGGACGGTCCTGGACTTGCAGCAAATGCAGCAACCTTTCGATAGCTCCTCGCGCAAAAGTGCCAAGAGCTCGTTAATGGAGTGAACCTCGCACTCGATCATCGTCATAATCATCTTCGAAGAGTTCGCGGACGGCAGTGCGGGGTGCGCTGTGGGCCTCTTCTTCGAGATGGTCTTCGTCTTCGTCACCTTCATGACTGAACCAGGATGAAAAATTAAGTTGCCGAAGTTAATTATTCAATAGAATTCCAACCGAAGTTGCGCTGTGAAGCACAGTTTGGTTGGTACTCAAAAGCACCGGATATTTGCTGCATCGGCCTTCTAGTGCAAACTTCGAAGTTTCGATGTGGCGTTCACTGTAGTTCAGTGGATCGGGAGGGGTGGATGGAGGTTGGACCTGCAGCAACAAACATAAAGCCAAAAGATTTGCTGAACCTTTAAAAGACACCACTAACACCAAAAGCTAGAACAAAAAGAATTAGGGAACAAACTAAATTCGTCAGAATGAAGAATGTACCCAAAATGTGGAACGTTACAAAGGTTTTCATGACAGCAAAGCTAGGAAAACCGCATGAGGTTATCTTCTATCGACCGATTTCGATATTGCCGGTGTCATCAAAGTTGTACAAAGAAATCTACTTAGAAATAGACCAGTAATACAGTAATACTTACATACAGAAAATTACATTACAAATTACAGACAGAGTCCATAGAGGAAAGTATAAACTCTTTCTATACAGATATCACTAAATACTAGGCACTAGGCACGAGTGATATACTGAAAATTATGGTGGTTGATGAAACGTGGTGGTAGTTATAATTAAATTTGAATTATCCGCAAGTTTCATCGAAGTGAGTAATTTTCGTCTCGTTCGAAACCGCAGTAAATCGACGAAATCATTTTCGACCTGTAGGGATTAAAACCACCGAATAAGTCGTCCACGTGGTGCGTCCACGTTTTGTTGTCTCTTTGGTGTCGTCCAGGTCCCTCATTAGAGGTAAGGGCCTTTCTGTTCGTTAAACGGGGTACTTAAAGAGGAATCTTCTTCATTAGGGTGCTGGCTCCGGGTGAACCCTAGAATCTTCACCACTTAATTAATATCTGGATTGGAACTACGCCATCGAGGGTGGTATTCTTTGGAAGTTCCGGCGTGGATGATTGAGGAGGACTTAATTGTGCCAGGGGCTGGAGAATCGTCGTCGTCTGTTTCTGGAAGACATCACACCACCTCAAACCAGAGTTCCAAGGCCAGATAACTCACCTTGTTTTTTTCCTTATCTTGTTGTTTCTTGTTCTTCTTTTCGTTTTGTGGTTATCGACCAAAGTAATAATTCAAAGTAATAATTTAAAGCCATAATTTAAAGTAACAATATAACTTAGCATCAACTCTATAGGGTAACATAAAACTAATTAGATCGCCGAATCGTCGTTGACGGATACCTAAGTTGTTTACACTATACTTGCCTCGACTAATGCTATAAATCGACGTATTTAATTTCAATTCGGTCTGTTAATTTAAGATATTAGTTTTATGAGTAAATTCTTATTTGCTTTAATCTTTTTTGTAACTGAACTTTGCTGATGAATGATCTTATTGACTGACTATTCCATTTAATTTATAATTAATAATTTATGTTGATTTCAATTCAAGTTTTTTATTAAAGTTTTCCAGTTTTTTAAGTAGAAAAAAAAGTAATAAAGATATAGCACAAATAACAATAGACCCAGCCGATCTCCATCGAGCTAGATTTGGTACGCAACAAACGATACCAAAACAAAATGCTAAGAAACATAGTTGATGCCCCTTGGTTCTAAAGAAACGATAACATCGATAGGGATCTAGAGATGGACACCGTTAACCAGACCATCACCAAGTATGCTAGAAGCCACGAACAACGGCTACACAAGCATGTAAACGTTGAGGACATCGAGCTCCTCGATATTACAAACCTGAGAAGGAGGAAACCTTTCGAGTTAGTATAGCAAGAGCCACCTATGACGTATTAATTCCGACTACTAGATTGTAGTTCATAAAGGACAGTAGAAGTTGTATCTCAAGGTTCGACAGTTCGACACTCAGAGAAAGAAATTACTGACAAAAATGATAACCGGAACATAAATGCGTCGTTGGTCGTCGGTATAAGTATTTTTAGTAAAATCCCCGGGCTTGTGCTGTAAATTTTAAATTACATTAAACATGTATCCGAGTGGTGACGCAATTAATGTAATACCAAGCGTGGGGTGAGTCGCATTTAAAAACTCTTAAAAAGAAAATGGAACGGAAAGTGCGATATGAGCTAGCCTTTAATATTTTCTGCTATTATCCACGGGCTCTCATTATAATCTCATCAAAATATAATTTGTCTGCTTTCATGTCGGTATATTGACACGGCTTTTAGCTTTTTCCCCATATGGATGGTGACAAAAAATGTTCAACAAATTAATTGGACACTTGAATGATAGTAATAAGGAACAACCAACTGGAAATTCTTGCAGGTGTAATAATTATTAATTACGTTGGTCGTAATTTAGTTACTCTGCAAGTTGCCTTGTTAGATAAATTAGACTTTTTTTACACATTTCCGTTTTTTGAGTTGTGTGGTGAAATTATTAATTCTATTATTACCAGCGAACGGAAACGTTACGTTAACCGTAAATGAATATATTTTCCTGAATATGTTTTACTAGTTTACTTCCGACACACGCACATCAAGTTCTCTTTTTGTACACCTCTTATACTTTTTAGTTTCTCATTAAACGATATAGATAATAGTAGATTATATTACAAGTGACAGAAATGCTTCATTGTCAGCGAGTGAGATATTTGAATCACGAGTGCAATAGTTTTTTGAAACGTAATTTTGACAATTTAATTATTTATTTTTACTTTTAACGTCTTACAAGAAATTTCACATCGGGCATAAAACATCGTATCTCACCCGAAACCGAAATTTGTAGATTTGAGATGTGTATTACTCGTGGTATCGCACTCATCGTGATTCAAAGATCTCACTCGCTGACAATGAAGCATTTCTGTCACTTATATAATAATTTATAATCTGCTATTTCCTATTTCGTAACTTTTTTACTTTAATTGTCTAAATTTTCACTGTGCTAATGGATTTGCTAATTGGATACATTTTAAATACTTCTGTGGCAAAGCGACAACGTAAATAATAATTATCATAAATATTGTAATCGGCTTATTGCTTATACAGTAGCAGTAGCCAACCACAATTTCCCAAGTGTTAGCAAGATACAGCGTCAAAGATTTTTTGTCAGTTACTCTCTGTATAGTTCTCATTACGTGTGGGTGTGAGAGAAACCATTAGGTACTTATTAACATGTAAAAATTTATTCAAAACACTGAATTTCCAATGATGTAAATACACTTTTATTGCCAACTGTCTAAATTAAAGTATAATTTAAATTATGATTATCATCAGACGTAATTTAGAGGTGCAAAATACAAAAACACAAAAAAAGAACAATCAGCCGTCTTCTGTGATGATGGATGTACATTTAAATGTATAAAAGCACGTGCAACGACACCTGGAGAATTCGCAAAATCTGACTTTTGCTTGAAGAGTATATTCTGAATCAACATCACGAGTTATGATGTGAGTAGCAATTAATTTTAACAGCAGGTCGTCTTTGGTCGTCGTCAGGTGTAATTTGAACAGCCTACGTTCCGTAGATGGGATTCTTCGGGTGTTGTGGTAATCTTGACAGACGCAGCTTTAAAAGGGAATTTTGCGAAAGAAAATTTTATGCTTTTTTCTCAATGGTTAAGGTCACCGTGACAAGCAATATTTGCTCAAGTGTAAAAGCTTCAACCGCTTGTCCGTAAATAGTCCATTTTGGGAACTGTTTCACTTTTTTTCCTGTCTACACAGTGCAAATATTCGTATTGTTTTATGCCGTGAGTATCGGGCGTGAAAAATCGGTGTACTTAGTCATAAACAATATGTTTTAGAAACGAAATAAAACGATTTAAACGTATTCTGGTGACAACGTATTAATATTTTATTTTGTTTAAAAGAGTAAACCTATATAGGTTTCACCACCCGAGTTTGTTAAAATTTATGAAATATTATTTACGACAAATGAGAACAATAAATAATTAAATCGCTTTAAAGCTTTAAATAAATAATAATTAGTCTGAATTTATGTGAGAAATCACTAATTGGTAAAGTTTTGCAAACATTTACGTATTCTGAATTTTGGACGAAAAATTTATATAGAGTATGACAGTTAAAATCGGTTCGTTGTAGTAGTGCAGGTCCTTTGAATCGTAATTTACCTATTACAAGGAACAAAGCACTTATTGAATTAAAACTGTGTAAAGCTTAACTAATTGCGTGACCACAATGATGCATGCTGTTAGAATAGAACTCAACATGAGACAAGTGATTATGTAGGTGGTTTAATGGACACAATGCATCAAGCGTGGAAGCATGTGCAGTTCTACTTACCGCAAGCGACCACTGAGGAGATCATTCGCTGGTGCCGACGTTATATCAGCAACTCATCCGGCCATTTCTACTTATCTTCAAGACAAATGCCACCATTACGGTGTTAGCCTGCTACTTGAACAGCCGTTGAACGAGGTGATATTTACTTTTGTTTTAAAATGCTTCTTCCACTGTTCCCAGACGACGACGTTCACCGTGCAGACGTAATACGAGGGTCGGACTGAAATGTTTAGAATTAATGAGAACGATCGGAACTCTTTTATTTTTTAGATTCTGCTTTTAGTCCTGTTGTACTGCAAAAAAGAATAATATTAATTTATTAAATAATATTGAAAGTGGTATAGGTGATACTGTGCGTATTTATGTTAAAATAATTTATGACCAATAGATTTTGTAATTAAAATAAAATTGTTTGACATTTAGTTTATAGCATTTTTTTAAGAAATTAGTTAATTCAGGTTATGTTGTGGTTGCCACTCCGTGATGTGCTGAAAAACCAAATGTGCAAATAAATGCTCATAAGATTTTTCCATTTGCTAACCAAATGGTAGGGTAAACCCCGGTCTACCATGACTGCCATGTTAACAATACAATGTTGATGAATTTGTTTCATGAGTTTATTTATAGATATTAAGATATCTTGGGTGAACAAAATAATGCGCAAGTTTGACTATTCATACCCATGTCGTACCATTCAAAATTAGGTTCTCTTTTTTGTCAAATTTCTTTGGTGCAATTCCTTACAAAGATGTGTGATGAGGCTGCTTAGATTTTATAGAAACAGAGCCGAATCTATTACGTCAAAGCGTGACCGCAAGAGCCGAAATAGTATATAACGGTATTAGGCCGATATATGGCATATATAACAGGCGAGGATAATGCTTGTTTGCCGAGACTTAAGTCGAGTTGGAGAATTATCAAGATTATACTTACATTGCTTTAGGCGATCAGCAGCCACCATTGTTGGCTGAACATGGAGGCGATCTGCTTACTTTGAAGAAATTTGGAGCTTAGCAGTCTGGAGCAGTTGCTGAACAATATGTTGAAGAATCAGCGAGTTAAAATATCCAAGCAACTTTTTGTTCCGGCAGATAATTTACTGCTTTCAGAAAGCACTTGTGGACAGAAAATCACGATATCTAGTCAGTCTTCTAATGCTCAGAATATCCATTTCGGAAAACAAAAAGTGTAATTTTTATAATTTGTAAGTTTTTTAAAACTTATAATAAATTTGATTACAATAATTTTAGTTTTACTATTTTTGGCATTGCAGACATGGAGACAGTGCAGATATGATCAAATAGCAATCAGGTATCACGAAGAAGCTATAGAAACAGAATCTTTTTCTCGCAATTCGCTATGGACAAAGTTTTCAATGCTGCGAAAAGAACTGATGGTGAAAAAGCTTGTGTCGATAAATTTCCGCAGTTAGGTACAGGAGTAACAAAGATCACCATCCCAAAAATCGCATCTCATGGTTAAGGTTACTTAAATGATGGGCGTATTTGGGGCACACTGACGGAATAAACTGGTAAAAATGTTTACTGGTGTCCGAAATGTAGAAGAATACGCTATCATCAATATACCGTCCAAGAATGACAAAGCAAGCAGTTTGATGATCATTGAAGAAAATGAAATGTGTGTTACGTCATGAAAAATGTGTCTGAAGAGAGGTTCGTCTTGTGTCAAAATAGGTACTTTCCAGCCCGTTGGTAACAGGCCATTGGTTGCGAAACACTGCTGCCACAATTCACTCTGATGCTGGAGGTTTACTGCAATTGGTAGGGTGGAAGAGTTCAACAGTGGCACATGCTTATATCGATGACAGCAAATTTGCGAAACTTCTTGTTAGTGTCAAGCCGTCGTAGATAGCTCGAAGTACCTACCGTTGACTGTGATTATTGAATAAAACCCTCGCGAACTTAGTGAATTGTGTAATAATAAATAAGTGATTTCTGGTTTGGAACGTTTCTTCTCCCGAGAAGATTTGAACTTTGTCCCTGACTTAAGGTTTAGGATGTGTTCTTGGCAGTGGTTGAATTTAGATTATCGATTTCGGATGCAGGCATGCCAGATAAGAGTTTATAATCCTTTGGGTTTTCCCAACTGGCCGACAGGCGCCGCGAATATTTTTGAACAGTTTGAAATAATGTTCCTATGTCAAAGTCTTTTACTAGAATCAGATTATGACTTCAAAACAGAATTTTGCGGGCGTTATAAACATTAATGCCCGTTGCTGCTACTAATACTCGTTGTTATGAAAGAGACAATTATTATTTGTCATTGAGTTAAAGTTGCTATACTTCTGCTTTTAAAACAACTTCAGGTCAGAAAACCGCCAATGATCTCTTGTGGTAGTATGTTTTTTAAAAATTTTTGAACCCAGTTTGTGGTATTTATTTACTCATTAATTGTGGTTTTTTGGTAGTGTTTGAAAATATCGTTTTAGTATTGGCATCGTAAATCATTAATAGGGAATTACCCCTAGTTTGCGACTCCGTATACGGAGCTAACAATGCATAACACTCGTTAGTGCATAGTTACTTGCACATGGTCCCTTGGACGACACTCCCTTGAAATTGCGGCGTTTAAATCGAAATTATTATCGCTTCAATAAGAGATTAAAATAGTGGAAATAACAGATGTCAAATTATGACAATTAATTGAATTTGACCCATTTTTTAACCGACTTAAAAAAGGAGGAGGTTCTCAATAATTCGTCTGTTTATATATTTTATCCAACACTTGTTTATTATGTAGTCATAATAATGTCGATTTTGAATGGATTATGAGGTTTATAGCATAGCAACCAGTTCATAAGACACAGTTTTGAACGTCAAATTTTTTTGGGTTTTGATGAATCTTCAAGAACTGTTACAGAAGGGGGTGTTGGATAAACCTATGTATTACACACGTGTCTTAACAGCAAATAAGTCACTCAAGAAAAATTTCTTTCGTGACTTATTTGCCTTATAAGACACTAGTATAATAAATAGCTATTTTTATTTATGTTCGGGCATAACTTCTTTGTTTATAAACCGATTTTAGTCATTATTTTTGCCTTGGGTTCAGTATAACTCCAAACATAAGATTTAGAAAACATGGCAGGAAACTCCTCAAAATCAAATGTAAATGTGGTGACTGAAGTATTGTTAGTTTTATGACAACCCCAGAACAAAGTAGGTACCTATATAAGTATGGTCAAGGACGTGGTCATAAATACGGTGAATGGATTTTTTGTGTGTGAATCGTACAATTTTGATATGTTTTATATTATAAAGAATAAGGATATTTTCATGAATATACAGGGTGCCTCAAAATTAGGGCATTCCGAGTTCACAGCGTTGTGGAAGACCTTACCAGAAGTAAGAGAAAAATTGTTAAAAAATTCTGCGATCTCTCCTTCAAAGAATTAGAGGTCTGAAAATGCAGACTTTACATCAAGTCATCTTCAAATAAAGGCTATGAATGTTGGGGTTTATTTGTATTTATTATGAGCATGATTATCTGTAATAACAATCCGAAAGAAAATCATGAAAAACTGGGTTTAACGCGGAGTAAAAAAATATTCAAATTTCGCAATTTTTTGTAAAAAGGAACAGCAACAAGGCTAGAATTGTCTGTGGTTGCTGTGGAGTTTGGAGGCGGCATGGATGGAATATTATTCCGTTGTCCGGAAAAAAGACCGCCAACAATAAATTTTATTTGACAAGTTCAACAAATTGTTTTTTTTTTTTTTTTTTGTTAAAAACTTGCATTACTGGGACTTGGAAAATCCAAACCTCATCTACTATTTCTGACTGAGGATTTTCAGACACTCATTCCCACTTACATTGGGAGCGAACGGTGCGGGAATGGTTGGACGAAAATTAACACGTTAGCTGCCCCTTAAGAAAAAAAAAATGGGTCCCATTTGCTCCAATTTTTTTTTTGCATATTTTGATACAGCTTTGTTTACTGATTACGACAGTATAATAGAAAAAAATATGCGGCTTCTTCCGAAAGATAATTAAAAAAAACTTTGTGACACATACCCGGTGTCACGACGCAGCTATGGCAAGACTCAGAAGAAATGAGACACGTCGTGTGGGTCACAGCGCAAATCTGTCTAGTATGAACAGACCTGAGTCACATCGTTAGTGTCACAAACAATGTGTAATTTTTTAGAAAGATTTGAATAAAGTATATCCTGATTTTCGATTGAGAGTGTGCTCTTAGCGGTGGTTGAATTTCGGATTATGCGGGCATGGGTCTCGCTAGTCAGGTAAGGGTTTATGACCCTGGGTCTCCCCAAATGGCCGGCACCATTAGATATAATTATTTTGCGATCAATAATTGCGCTTATCAAAAACAATCATGGATTTTATAATAATAATTGTCAAAGGTAGTATCATAATATTATGACTGATAAACAAAATTTGGCAGCTAACCTAAGACAGCCGTTTTTTATACCATGACCACCCCTGATAGAGACAATTATTTTTGAGAAAAAATTAGATCCTACTGATGTGAGACACAAACCCAGTGTCACGGCGCAAGAATGGCTAATTTTGTGAGACACACATGTAGTGTCACGTGGCAGCTAACGTATTGTAGATGGTCCATTTGCTTGGCCCGCAAGGAGTCCATATTTAACCCATCGGACTATTTCATTTGGACGTATATGAAGGATAGGGTTTATGAGACGCCTCTAGAAGATCCTGAGGATTTGGCAAATCGTATTTTTGCTGTGACCGTAATGATCGACGACGAAATGTTGGAGCAACACAACATGCCATCAGAAAGGTGAAATCATGTATTAATGTTGAAGGTAGAACTTTTGAACAATTACTTTAGTTAGTTTCATTAAATAAAATTTTACTGAAATTCTTGCCTTCTTAATTACTAATGAAAACCTAATACAGCATACATTAACAACGCTTCCAACTAAGGTTTGAAAACGTGCGAAATGCAGTATGGGCAATGTTGCCGTATTGAACAAAGTTAAAACGCGAATATCTTGTAGAGGGTAATTTAAAAAAATGTTTTGTAAGTTTTTTTCTACCTCAAAGGGGTACACCCTACAATACTCCGAACTCCAAATGCCCTAATTCTGAGACACCCTGTATAGTGTCAATTAGAGGATGAAGTTAGACTTCGCAATAGTACCATTTCTAACAATGCTCTTTTAGTAGAGTGCTCAACGCTTGAAAAGTTGTCTAGAAATCAGTTTCGTGTGACTCGCGAGGTTAAAAGCAACGAATTAGCCAGAATGCAAGCTGTGCCCTTGTGAGTCAAAATCCGCAAGCCGTCAAAAATCGTCCTGTGCAGAAGGGCACTAGAAATTAATTGCGAGTTACGCATATTGGGGGAAACTAGATTTTGAATGTGATTTTTTGGTAGTAGTTTAATAAAAAAGTCTGTCCGGGTTATATTTTTTTTTAATTCTTTGAAATTTGCAAAAAATCGTTGTCAGTTATTTTTCCATTAATGTCCAATCCAAAGTAATTTTTTTGTGGACTTTTAACACAAATAAAAACTAACAACATTTCTAAAAAGATTTATAAAAAATTTGTTCCAAAAAAATCATACGCTTCAAGAAAAATAAAAAAATAAAATTGTTTCAAATTATGAAGTTGTCTAAAAATTATAATCTTTTCTTAATATTGAGTCCTACCGCCATGATTTTGTAGAACTTCTTGGACTGGTTGGGGCATACTGTAAATTAGGTTGTCTAAAGCCTCTTGGTCCAAATTGTCCCACACAATGGGTAAAACATGGCGCAAGTCTTGTCGGTGTGCTAGTCGGGGCTGGTGGTCTACCAACGCACGAGCAAGCATGTTCCATGCATGCTCAATTGGATTGAGATCGGGGGATTCCGCTGGAAGAGGCAAACGATCGATCGCTAACATTTCCAGTCTCTCTAACACACGTCGCGCCTTACTGCCTAATCCATTGCACCTAATCGCAAATTACGAAGCAGAACATGAAATCGGGCTGTTAGGCTCCAAATTGTAACGATAATATTCGATAATGTCGTCACGTAAATTTGACTCGTCATGGTCCTCTCGCAAACGTACAGTTCTGTGCGACCCCCAAGAAAAATGCCTCCCCATACCATTACGGTTCCTCCTTGAAACGGATGTCTTTCAGAAAAAACTCCAAATCGGGACTCATCCGTGAACATTACGGTTGCCCATTCCTTTTGCCAATTTTCCCTTTCTTCGCACCATTGTACTCTGGCACGTCTCCGTAAAGGTGTCACTGGAAAACTTCTGACCGGCCTTCTACATCTCAGCTCTGTTTCATTGAAACGATTTAAAACAGTTCTGACGATTTATAACAGAATATTGCAATGAGCTGTAGGGTTTCTGCGTGCTTCCCGGATCAATAGTCGGTCTTCTCGAACTGTTGTAATTCTAGGTCGACCATGTCGTGGTCTTTCTTCAACAGTTCCAGTTTCTCGATACCGTCTAGAAATGACACTTTGACTCACTTGAAAGGTTGCAGCGACATCAACCTGGCGATCACCACCTTTCCAACATTCCAATTGCTCTATTGGCAGCATCTTGTGACAAATGTTTTCTTTCCATTTTATGCACTCTATTTCCAACGATAAACTTATTAGCACTGGCAAAACGGACCAGATCAGTTTTTGCATTTTGAGATAATTTCTTTCACTGTCTGTTAACATCTTAACAGATTATCCGAAAAAGCTGATTTTTACCTATTTTACATAAAAAACTTTGCAAGAAATGATAGGAGGGTTAATGTTTTATTTATAAAGCCCTAAGTGTGAATTAAAAAAATATCCCTAACTTTTTTCGATGAGTTTATTTAAATTTTACTAGTAATCAATTAAGAGGACTCTGATAGAGGATGTGCCACTAGACGTTCGAGCAAATATGTGGTTCCAACATGATGCGGCGCCATCCCACTATAGCCACATTTACGTAGTGTACGTAAATTGAATATTAAAAATGATTTAAACTGTTATAATACATTGGAACAACAGTTGTTTGAATTATTATTATATCCTTCTTTGTCTTTTATGATCTTCGATTACACAGCACACTATCAATGGGTAAATGATAATATGTAATACCAAATTTTACAATTAATTTTAAGAAAAATTTTAATATGTAGCTTCAAATTCTGAAGTATAGGGTAATGCTTTATAAAAAAGAAAACATAATAGTGCAGAAATATACAGGGTATTCTATTTGAAAAAACAAAGTTTTGGCGATGAAAAGATATAAAAAGTTGGATTTTTTTTTCTTTTAAGTACTACATTCAAGTCAAAAAGTATGGACCACACACGATGTCTCTAACCTTCTTTTATCTTCTTACAAAATAGTATAATTTTATGGTTAACAGCCAAGACTTTATAATTTTTTTTGTAAAGCTATGTTTTTAAACATTTAAAAAAATGATAACTGCATTGTTCTTCAATAAAAATTAAAAAACATTACACAGTTGAATAGCATTTACTACGGCCAACAACGGCTCCTATGAACTACCCAAAACTGAAATCTGTGGAACTAAAAAAATGTCGGGTGACAGGTTTGAGGGTCTGTATCGACGGTGTAAAGACAGAGCGGCATAACCGCCATCAGTGACAAAATTTTACAAGACATGCAGAAATTGTTTATTTTAGTTAATAGTTGCAGAAAGCAATATTTTTTAGTTTTGTTGATTCTTGTGCACCATGAATTTATTGGAATCATCGTTAGATTCTTAAAATCAATAAAATCAACAAAATTAATATCTTATTAAAATCAAATCATTGGCACTTACGTCACTGAAGCATTCTGTGTTGTTATTTTCATTTTATCCTTTTTGTTGCTTATATGCTTTGAAACTTTGGCGTTTTTTAATGTTTCAACTCAATGTTTGGTAGTGTATCTAAAATTCCTTGCGTGGCTAATTTGGATCTCAACACACAAAATTGCCAAAAGATAATTTGGGTTTGTACTTTCAACCAACCCTAATAATGTGAGCTTATTTTTTAATCACTTTGTTTACATTTCCCTAAAATCCTTCAACCTACCCTTACCATCCTCGAGTGAGGTTTAGCGTCCTGTACGTTAAAATAATGTAAACGCATCGCTTCCAAATCGATATTCAATCAAGCATAACCAAACAACATTTGCCGACCATCCTCGGAGACGTATAAAGATATCGAACCCGTAAGAGAATCCCTCATAACTGATTATTCTCTCGGGAGTATAAACCCTCGTTTCTCGCCACCATTGTTGGAACCTATTAGTTTTTGTCACACCATGTCTTCGGCAAATTGATCGATATTTACCGAAATGAAGCAGCCGTGAAAGGGCTCTCATTGTTTAAATGTCAGCGAAGAACAATATGGGATAGAAAGGGTGATAAGAATTTAAAAGGGGATGCAAACGAACGAATCTGGGGTGAAAAGTTGGTTTTTTGATCGTTAATGTTTTGCTATTCATGGAACGAAAAGTGCTAGAAGCGTTGTAAAGCCACTTGATGAACATGGATACATGTACTTTCCGGCTTAATAGGACATTAACAAGCCTGTTTTCTGTTCCACAAAAAATAAATTAATTTTGTTCGTTTAGCATGCTGTTTTTTCTTCAGCTTGAATTCCTAACACAAGATATAATTTTTCTGGTGATAATAATTATTGTAAGGGCATAGAGAGTAATTATGCGTGTCAGCTCCGACGCGCGACTGGAGTTTACTCTTTAAGTGCGATTGTCTTTGAACATACAATAGACAAAGGGGTCATCTCTTATAATACTGAGAGCATGTATATACTTTTTTTCACTACTAGCTGTAGAATGTACGATTATATAGTTTGTAGAGGAGGTGTGAAGTTGTTTTTCTTCCTAGTAGTTAATAATTTTTTCATTATTGACCAGTAGTTAAAAATGGGCAGAGACCGGATTTGATGCAAAATGCATATCGTTTATTATTATTTTATCTACCTACTTAACAACTGCGCCCTTCGATTTTCACAAATTGCACCAGTTGCAAATATTAGACATTAATTAACTGCAATTTATGCTAAAAAACGAAGTTAAATTATTACAAAAGCACAGGTATGCATTGTGCAGGTTTTCACGAAAATCCGGTCTCTGACGGAGAAATGTCAGTGAAAAAATACATAACCTTTATTTTTGATAAAAAGCGTCTAGCGGGTGCCAGTCACAGTTGATCCTGTCCAAATTTCGAGTTTCACGTACAGGAAAATATGACCTTCTTGAAGTAGGTTTTTTTAAGGGGTTGAGCGCAAAGCGCGAGCCAAAATTTGCAATGATCCACGGAAAAAACAAATGTTCACAGACGGCAACGTCTATTCAGGATTAACTGTGACTTGGCACCCGCTAGACGATTGTATTTTTGATGCTTTATTTATTTAACGATTTAAGCTGCTAGTAGTGAAAAAAATAATATATAAACCACGGCAGAGAAGCCCTTTCTCAGCTTTGCAACTTAATTCCCTCGATGCTTCGCATCTCGGGAATTAATACTGCTTAGCTGAGAAAAATTACTTGTCTACCTTGGTTTATAATATACTATTTTCTACTTTCGTGTCATAAATGAGTTTTTGTGAAACTAAAAGTAGTGTCACAAACTGTTTTTGTTGTTGTGTTTTTGTGAAACTGTTTTTGGTGTTTTTCTTTATACGTATTACGTTGGTATTGAGCATTTCTAGCCAACTTCTGTCGAGGTCAAGCCAAGTGTCAACTTTTCAGATAAAAAATAACCACAAACACAACCAGTACTACCTAATCCTAAAAATCCCTAGAATATTTAAACAGCATTATTTTAACATTTTCATAAAACGAAGAGCTCCAAACTAGAAAAAATAGTATATTACACTCGTTTAGCGAGGCATTGTGACATTCGTTCTATTGATGGGGCACTTCTCGGTGCGCTCGTCGTGCCCCAAACCCACTCATGTCACAATGAAGCCTCTTGTTAAACTCGTATAATAATGTACTATTTTGACTACTAGCTTCAGAGAACATCATTATATATCGTATTTGATGCTTCAGAAATTTATTTTCTGTGCCTTACTCAATAATCGATTTTTGTCTCCTACTAGTAGATAATAAAAACAATTGACATGGTTACTGCCATTGTTGATGTGTTGACTTGACATTTGCTGTCATTATTAATGATAGCTAATAGCTCAACAATGTAGAACTGGGAAGTTCGAATTTCTTGCAAAATGTTAAATTTGCCAGCTGGACCACCCTAGCAACATCGCAACAAAAAATTGAAATAGTATTGATTTAATTTCATATGCACTTGCTTTTCATAGATATCTTAGTTAACTTCCTTCCGACCTTTCGCATTATCATGATTATCATTTGAAGAAAAGTTAAACAAATGTGTTAGTAGTGAAAAAATACTATATAAACCACGGTTGAGAAACCTTTTTTTAGCCTCGCATTATAATTGCTCGCGATGCTTCGCATCTTGGGCAATAAAACAGCTCGGCTAAGAAAAATGTTTTCTCAACCTTGGCGTATAATTACTATTATCTACAACTGATTAATAATTATTGAAGTATTATACTTGTAACTAGGTCTATTAAACACAGACAGCCAGGCTGGGCTTTTAAAAAATATTATCAACTGGCCACGAAATAATGAATATTGACAACTGTTGACATTTCTTCTCAACGTGAAGTCTTTTACGAGGTTTGTTTTATTCTCTCTTTATTTGTTTATATAACATTTTTCAAGGACTTGCAATTCATATCAAATTAGTGCGCATGAGCGTCCCCTGTCAACAGAGGTAGTCAAACAAACAGGTTGAAGGATTGACCTTGATGGAGATTCTTACCCCAGTTTGTCATATGGGTTTCATTTGGGGGTATCCACGATATGTATGATAGTGCCGTAAACATGTTCTACTATTTGGTGGATTTTATCTCCACTATAATATGTCAAGGCACCAAATGGCCAAAAGAACAACGGACACAGCGATTTATCGATTGAGTCGAGCTCAGAGAACAATGGAAATCACATTTGGGATTTTGGTGGCAATAGAATGTTGTTTAATAAAATAAATCTATTACTGTTAATGTTAATTAGTCTATTAGTAAGTGTTAAATCACTTTAAGCAGCTTCTTAATAACAAAAATAATACAATTTTATCAGTATTTTATTTACATATTTCTTACATCAGCTTTGAAATTTCTTTAAATCTTGTTTGGCAGGAGTTCCAACATTATGGATCGCGTCTGGAACCGAGAATTTCCTTCCACCGCCTTTTTTTTTATTGAACTCCAACACTGCTTGAGTTTGCAGCTCTCTGTGGTGCAGTGACCACAAACTTGAACCACTGGTGCAAAACTGTTTTGACGTAGAATTTAAATTTTTGACAGTCAGAGAAAAAGTTTAACGATTAATGTAAAAAGTTAAGTAAAATAACCGATGTACGTTTAGCCAACTGCGATCACGAATTTTGTTGCTCACTCGTTACAAAAATATCTACAACTTTATAGCGCATCAAAAATTCAGTATCAGTCCGTCAACGACGTCTGCCCCGCGTTTGAGTTGTTTTGCTCAGCACGAGCCCCCACCCACGCTCACGCATCCCGGCGCGCACGCGGTGAAACTTGCGATTTGGCCGGAGCGGACAGCCTATCTATCTACTACCTATTTATTTGGCTTGGCATCGACTTCAAACAGATCAGTAGATAGCACGTGTAATAATATATACATATACTCAGTTACGTTTCGGTTTTTGAAGTCGGTTTCTTTTTTTTTAAGCTAATTATTTTATAATTTTAAGTGATGGGTAGGGGAGGAGAAAATATTATCGAATTACAAAAATCGAATACAAAATATCAAACACAATTTGTCGAAAAAAGGGCAAAATGTCGCAGGTAAAAATGTCACAAATTTGTTTTTCCGTGGATCATTGAAATTGATGCCTCGCGCTTTGCGCTCGACCACTTTAAGAAGCATACTCCAAGAAGGTCACTTTTCCCTGTACGTGAAACTCGAAACGTGTACAGGGAAGATTGAGTGAAAATCTGTTTCTTCGTCGATCATTCAAATTGGTGCCCCGCGCTTTGCGCTCGACCCCTTAAAGAAGCATACTCCAAAATGTCATATTTCCCTGTACGTGAAACTCGAAATGTGGACAAGGCAGATTAAGTGAAAATTTGTTTTTCCGTGGATTATTGAAATTATTGTTCAAAATTTTTGTTCGATATTTTGTACTTTCGACAAATTGTGTATTCGTAATAAATATTTCCGCCTGCCTCGGTCCACAATTGACGAAGAAATCGGTGAACATACATCAAAGGAAAAATTTGAGATTCCCTCCATTTCTATGAGATCCCCTCATCAGATCCGGACTTGATGACAATAAGACCACCTCAGGAGTATACTCTTTCAAAAATAAAAATAATTTTCAAAATCGGTCCACAATTAACGGACTACCTCAGGAGTATACCCTTTCAAAAATAAAAATAATTTCCAAAATCGGTCCACAATTAACGGAGAATTCGGTGAACATAGGTACATAAAAAGAAAAAAGGATTTTCCTGGATTTCCATCAGATCCGGACTTGGTGACAATGGGACTATCTCAGGAGTATAAATAATTTTTTTTAAATAAAAAATGAATTTTAAAAATCGCTCCACAATTAACGAAGAAATCGATGAACATACATAAAAGAAGTCGTTAATGAGTGAAAAATTTGAGGATCTTCCTCGATTTCCATGGGATCCTCTTCAAATCCGGACTTGGTGACAATGGGATCACCTCTAGAGTATACCCTTTCAAAAAAAGAAAGAATTTTCAAAATCGGTCCACAATTGACGAAGAAATCGGTGAACATACATACAACCGAACATACAACCTCCTCCTTTTTGGAAGTCCTTTTTGGAAGTAACTTCGGGGTTCCCTTTGGGAAGCTTAGCTACCATCGGGGCCCCCATCCGACAGGTGAGCGTAGCAACTATCTCGTTGGAAACCCCCTTGTGGGAGGGGGGCGTAGTTACTTTCGGAGGCCCCTTGGGGAAGGGGTGCGTAGCTACCATCGGGGCTCCCTTGGAAGAGGAAAACGTAGCTACCATAAGATCCCCTTTGGGACCGGGGGCGTAGCTACCATCGGGCCCCGCTTGGGAAAGGGGGGCGTAGCTACCATCTGAACTGCCGGCGCCGTAATACCAACTGCTTTCATTCATCCGCATTCATTTATGATACACTTTGCAAAAATCATGTCGATCTCTTGCTCTGTGAAAAACAAAAACAAATCTATCCCACGGGAATCGTACATTTTTCTGAGATCAAAAGTATCCTATGTGCTATTCCAGACTATACTCTATATCATTGCCAAATTTCATCCAGTTCCGTTCAGCCGTTCTGGTGTGATTGAGCAACAAATATCCATCCATCCATCCATCCATCCAAACTTTCGCATTTATAATATTAGTAAGATAAGATAAGATTACGAAAAGAAAAACCAAATTCTCCCTTAATTCCTTTTTCCTTAAATTAATTATTAGAATAGTAGATGCACTGTTCAAATAATTGGAAAAACAAATTAGCTACAATGCCTAAAACTGTAGTAGCCGTCTTGAAATTGCCAAATTCAAGTGATTACACAGGTCACAGCTTTAGAAAGTCCTCTCCTACATTATTAGAAGAATGGTGGAGGTGACATCAGAGATCTAAAGCACCACGGGGGCTAGAAATCACGTTGCGGAAGGGTACATTGACGAAAGTGTTAACAATAAAATCAAAATAACAGCACAGTTACCAATCCATACCAATCAACACCAAGCTCAACAGTGACAAGTCAAGTTCTAAATAAAGATACTTTGGAAAATAAAAATTCTCCGGGTTTTGAGGAGGCTAGTGGATCTCATGTGTTATCTTCTGTTCAAGATTTATCAAATGTACCTTGTAGTTCAATAGCTGGTGCAAATTTGATCCAAAATAAAAATTGATGTTTCGTTTGATATTTGTTGTAACTGTTCTATCTGTTGTAGTTTTAATTATTGAAATAAATAATAATTTATATAAATCAAAGTAACAGCATAGTTGTAGATACAACGTCATATTTTACTCGCATTTAGTTGTGGCTATTGCACACTAGAATGCTTAAAATACGAGTCGAAGGCGATTTCTATTCTCGTGTATAATAGCCACCCTTACATGCTCATTAAATAATCTACCATTATTCATATTTATTTTAAATACTGATATTACTTCTACTGAAGAGTGTTTAAAAATAAACCTGGCTAGAAGAGGCTGGGCATTTTTATAACAGTGTACAGCTATGGTCACATAAATCTTGTACAACCTCATTTTGACACGACAAATTTTTCCAAAAATGTTTGTTGTAAAACCAATTTTGACAACAAAAACATGAATTTAAGTAAGTCAAAGTATCAAATTTTATTTAGATGCATTTTGTAATAATTAAAAGCATTAATATTATAGTATTAATATTGTATTATAATTTATTTTGTACGAGATTTATGTGGCCAAAACTGTACATTGCAATTGTTACCAAAACTAACTTGTCATTTAATTCAGTTTAGGTTAGGCAACCAGCACTAAATTGTTGTTGTTATTGGTGCTGTTATAAAGCACTGCTGTTATGGACTTTGCAGTGACAGTCGCTACAGCATGTAAAATACGTTTTACTTTTTACCGTTTCCTGAACCTTGTTTTGCAAGTATGAAATGGTCCGAAACCATGAATTTAAGACGGTCCCAACATATCAGAAAATACGTGAGTTGTGCTAAAGCTGACCGGTAGGTGAAACGGTGTCATCAAAAAAAGATTTTCCGAAGCATAAAATATATCACTAAAGACACTTGCATATTATGCTCTCTACATTTTCTTAATGAAAGTGGGCCTAGTGACGCGCACCCTGATCCAATAACAGCTGCAAAAACAGGTTTCTCTTTTGCTTCTGCAACGCAAGAGTTCAAAACTTTTACCTAACTGTACTTTTCAGATTTGTGCATTTAAGAGAACAAGTTTGAGTGTGAAATATGGCAAAGTAACAAGTGAAACTGGAGTGTCAACATCAGTAGACAGCACGTTATTCAGATATTGACCAAGAAGAGAGGAAACTACTCCCTGAATTAACAGCTCGATCAGCAACATGTCGTCATAATGTCAAACAATTCCAATCTTTTGTGTTGATGCTGGTCATAAAATGCTTGTAGAAAATCACAGACGTAGATCCCTGTGTATGATTTTGTGCAAGAGTGAAGAGAAAGCCTGCGAAACTGAAACCTCAAGATATCACTGTAAATCTATACAAACCACATTGTTAATATTTCCATATATTATGTAACGGTTAAATGAGAAAACAGTCAATACATACATAGTCAATGATCACCCCCTCAGCTACGTTGTTTACATAACATTGAAGTTATGTTGTTTGTTCTAGAGATCTGCGGTATGCAACTTTTGTAGACTTTTGTCAGACAAAAAGCACAACTTTGTGTAGAAGAACATGGAGAACGCTTTCAACACTTCTAAATACATCCCTATTATAAACCCAATGAGTAAGACACGTCGTATAGGTAAATAAAAATTATTTATTTTTTTTGCATGCTAATCAAATTTTTTTATTTACCAAGACAAGACTGACCTCTCTGTTGGAACCTGTGACAACATCAAAAAAGGATTTACGTATATCTGTACCACTTCTGTTTGTGACTTTTACATACTTTTCACAATGGGTTCCCTAGTTCTTGTGATTTCTTCTTTTGGTCACATTTTAAAAATTTCATGTACAAAGCACCCATAGCCGATGCAAGAAAGAATATGAAACTGTAGATTTTTTGCAAACTGTTTTTAATGGAATTAGAATAATTAAATTTAAAAAAAAAGGAAACCGACTTCAAAAAACCCAAAGTAACTAAAACTAAAAAGTAAAAAATAAAAATTTCCAATTTCAGAGTTATTTGTTGTTCCGGTTAATGTAATTATTTATTTTTCCGTTTAATGAAATTCAGAAATTATTGTTGATTATCTAATTATTAATTGTTTTATAATTTTTAAGTCGGTGCCAAGTAAAACATAAAATTATACATTTTAAAGTTATAATTCCCTTATAATTTCAGACTTCTTAATTCACGATTATGATTACTGAATTAAAGTTTTCAGAACACATTTGATACATTAGGTAAAAGCTATATATTCGTAGTAATAATTTTGCATGATTTAGGTTGGATTTACCGAGAGATGAATTATTGTTAGATTTGAAATAAATAAAAAATTATTTATTATGTAATTCCTTTGAATTGTTTTTATAATTTTTTTCGTAGTAACTAATTTGTTATTTATTGTAGGAAGGTGTATAATTTGCTTTTATGGCACCAACTTCAAAATTATAAAACAATTAATAATTAGATAATCAACAATAATTTCTGAATTTCATTAAACGGAAAAATAAATAATTACATTAACCGGAACAACAAATAACTCTGAAATTGGAAATTTTTATTTTTTACTTTTTAGTTTTAGTTACTTTGGGTTTTTTGAAGTCGGTTTCCTTTTTTTTAAAAGTTAATTATTTACAATTTTAAGTGATGGGTAGACCTAGTAAGGACGCTTCAAATCCACGCGAGCGCGAAAATAGATTGTCTTTGTGGTTTCTATGGGATACAGCATGAGAAAATGTGGATTATGTTGAAAATAGAAAATTATTGTTTGTACGGTCAAAACTGCAAAAAATTGTAGATAGGCCTTCAATACCTTTTAAATGAGGTATCACTCGACCCATAGTGCCATTTAAGATTTTGGGGCTAACAGCCCCCTTGCGAAGAGGGCGAAGCGCCGAAACTTGAAAAGAATATGAAAAGATGTGCCCCAGGCAAATAAAATCGACCTGTTCGAGGATTTTTCAATCAGAGTTATCAATTCGGAGAAATCTGGACTGGGGAGTTTTAAATGAGACAGCCTGTATATTATAGACATAAATCGATTGGTGCAGAAAGCATCCAGGTACCATATCATGTATGCTAAAATTTGCGACTAATTGATAGTGCTTATATGCCAAGGGCATAGTAAAACACAATTGTAGATCAATTTTCCATAGTTTTTTCGTTTCCTGAAAAGTTTGCAAAATGTTACTTGGCTTGTTTTAACAATAAACGATTCAATTGAAATCGGCTCATAAACAAAGAAATTATATTTGAAGTCGGTTTCGGTAAGACACAATAAATCACGTCGTTGACCACTGTGTATTTATTCTCGGCTTGTCAATGGGGTTGGGTTGAGGCCATAAACCATTCACTTCGAGCAGGTAGCGTCATTCGAACACATTTCCATTTGATTTTGAGGAATTTCCTTCTATAACTTCGAAATCTTACGTCCAATACGAATTAAATTAAAATGGGAGCATCCTGAAGGTATACTGAATATAACGCAAAAAGAATAATTGAAATCGGTTCATAAACAAAGAAGTTATGCGCGCACAAGCATATCCAATCACCACATTTCCATCTGATTTTCAAGAGTTTCCTGCTATAACTCCTAAGTCTTACGTTCAATATGAATAAAATTAAAATGGGACCACCTTGGAGCCATACTCAACCCAACGCAAAAAGAATAATTGAAATCGGTTCATAAACAAAGAAGTTAGGCCCGAACATACATACAAAAAAAAAAAAAACATATATACAGTCGAATAGAGAACCTCCTCCTTTTTTGAAGTCGGTTAAAAAGAGCACAACTCTTTACAAGAAACATCGAAAACGTTTCCACCATTAATTTCTGTAACTGTTTTGTGTCCTTCTAAGAGATTGTAAAATTCTCAATAAACATTTGTCAGTTGGTCATATCCTTTGGAACAGTGTTTTAGTTTCTACATTTTAAAGAAATATATGTGTAAAACCAAATCATAAAGTGTCCGATATCTAAAAATATTAACTCATTTAACATCACACCCAAAGGTCTGAATGCACTTAATTTTTACCAACTAACGCACAAAAATCTTCTTAAGTTAATATTGGTAAATACAACATGCTTCTGTCATTATAGGAATCCTGGAGATACCTACAGGACATTGCAGCCCAAACCCCCAAATCGTGTCGGTCTATATAAAACCGCTAACTAATACCCTAAAACACTTCTCAATTCTTTAAGATGCATCATAATAATTATCAATAATATTGCAGCTTCTCTGAAATTTTGAGATTATGTTATCTGTTTACAAGTCATGGACAGTTGAATCAGTCAAGATCTACACTGTAAAAAAATAAAACAAAAACGCAATTTCAAAGCTTGCTCTAACCAGGTTTTTTGTTGAACGTTTGTTATAATAATATAATACTCACGTCATATTATGTAGTACAAATCAGAATGCGAGTTGTCTATTGTTCTAACCAAAGCTAGAAAATTTCGCAATAATTCTGAAAATAATTGAGGTTTAAGAGAAGCATTTTTGAATGTCCCGTTTTAAAACCTAGGGTGAGACGGTGGAAGACGCGAGAGTTGGTGATCGAGAGTAGTCAACGCCGCAACAAGCGGTGACCCGTTCCGTAAATGTATTAGTATTTTGTATTGATGATTATAACAGGCTTTTTTTGTGTTAAAAATTTAAAACTTGAGTCAGAAGCATGATGAGTCAATAATTTTTCACGAAAGAGATTTTTTTAAAGCCTAGTTTCCGGAATAACTCTCGATTTTACTACTCATCAATTTGTCGTACCCGGCTTTAAAAATTGATTCTTAGGAAGTAAATTCCAGAAATAATAAACTCTGCATTACATATTAAATAATTCTCTCTTTTTAAGTTTCTTGGAAGACCAAAAAGGAGTTTTTTCATTTTGCTCTATTGTAAAAATATTTTTCGGAACTTGTTAACTATTCTAAAATATCTAAATAAATTATTCTAATTGTAATGTTGCAATCACTACTATTACATGGAATTAATTAATCAACTAACCACCACGCCTTTTTGTGGCAACTGCTACGCGCATCATCGCAGAGAATCAAACTCGACACCTGCTATCTACAATATTCGTACTATATACCTACATGGCTGCATTTTGTTTTTACTCTATTACAACTAGTTTTATAATATACTCAACACGCTCGAACCGTCTGGCGTACTTAAACATATACATAATAATCATAAAAATTTACTTTACCATGTTATCTGGGCCTACGTCCGTCATAAAGTAGTATCTAATACTTATACGAAGCCATTTTAACACTTTATGTTAATGCATCGAGTTTTTTTTATACCCACCCATGTGTTTTTAAAACGAGATAGTTTCCTGATAAGTGCACAGTAAGTCCACTGTTCTATTTTTAACGGTATAAAAGCCAAAACCTGAAATGGTTTTAAAAACTATGCTTTAACAGTTTTAAAGGTTTCCAAAGAAGTTATTTTCACATGGCATCCCGGAAATTCCGATATGAAGAGTACTTCTCGTTTATGTGCCGGGTTATAGGTAAGAAACTCGGCGTTATTGCTGCAATTTTGTCTGTTCCTTACCTTCAGTCACAAGACCTACACTATTTCCTGTATTAAGACGTGATCAAAATTCTCGACCTCATTTTATTGGCGATTCCGGAGGTTTTTATTAAAACTGGGTGAGTAAAGAAATGTTTATTTAGACTTGAAAGGGCTTGAAATGTAATCGGTTTGCCTGGTTAATTAAGAAACATTACATTATTTATAATTTGGATATATTAAATTACGGATGGTGATAATAGTGTATTAGACAATAAAAAGACGAAGTTAATTTCCAGTTTAAATAGTCTCGAAAAAGTAATCGAAAATGATATTTAAAACAGTTTGTAACTCACAAAAGAGATCAGCGTCATATTTACATTTTAATACTTTCCTGTTTTGATTTTGTGCACTACTGTAATTGCGAAAGCTTCTTAGTAATAAAATTTGAAAGTATAATTTTAAGTTGAAAAATTATTCCGCCACCACCAGAAGGTACAAAATTACAATTTGCCTACCACAGTTTATTTCTCCATCGCAAATTAAGAGACGTAGTTGTTTTAAATGATAATTTATAGGAGAAACGTTATACTACCAAAAGCAGAAATAAATAGCCTTTGTCTTAACAAAGGTTTTACTAATTTGAACTCTCTTTACGACTGACACACCCCAAACTTATTCGCCTTTGCAAGAAATAAATTTTCCTTTTAGAAGTAAACATCATTTAAATTTCTCCAAAACGTAGGCTTACTTAGTCTAAATAAATTTCAATGTGGAAAAACTCAATTTGTACAGAATGAAACTGCATTTTAACAGATAGTTTACCACTGCAAGATGTGTAATTAGTACCTTTAAGTCTTTATAAATTAATTATATTATTATTATCCATATATGATGTTTATATATTTTTTGTGAAAGACAAAGAATATTCATTCTAACAAATTAATTAACTCCTGTGGAACACTTCATATTTCTCTTCTGTTTTTGGTAAAACTAAGCAAAATACACAACAAACACACAGTTTTGGTTAGAAATTTTTAGACGTAATAAAATTTAATTTGTATTAATCTAGTTTCTTCGTGGTTTGTATTTACATATCTTGATTTTTTCTGTCTGTCGGTATTAATTTTTTTAGCCTTGACAGTTGTAAATTACGTTCTACCACATTTTAAACAGCCACGGTAACCCATTTTTTAAACAGTGAAGCTCTCACCTAGCGCCTTTAAGCGGTAAAATAGTCCAAAATTTTCTTCTTTAAGAAACGCGATAAAAAAGATCCTTTGTGATAAATATTGGTCGTATATTTTGAAAGAAGATACCGCACTTAACTTTCTTTGAATAAGTTTCTAAGATATAATAATGACCAATTTAAAGACACTCGACGCACCAACTCGTGGTATAAATAGTAAGCATCTCAGTTGCCTATTTACATTGTCAATCTACAATGTCTATCAATCTAAAAATGTTAATTTATTGCGATTATTACTCTCCTAAAATACAATAATAATATGGCAAAATGGGTGAAGTCACTAGATCTAGAAGAACTAAAAGTAAAGCACGTCAAGAATAAGATAATGAAAGAGTTAAGGTAAGTCAGCAAAATACTCGAAAAACATAACCTCTCATATTCCATTCCAACAACTCTCTCATTCCTACAACTCCCGTATCCTTTTGGGCAAAATCCGCGTCCGTCACACTATCCTGCACCCATCTTTATGTCAATAATGTGAATGTAACTTCGGTGCAACGATAATTTTTGTAAAATGGGGGCGCCGAGTGGAAAACTTCGTCATCGGCTAAAAAGTTGTATACATTATGTGTATGGTAGGTATTTTACATCACTCAGTTTTATTAAAACACTCCGTTTCGCGTCGTGTTTCAATATTAAAACTTCGTGATGTAAAATTGAACCTACCACACTTATAATGTAACATACGATTAACTTCCAGTCTACGTTTTTGTTTCTTCAAATTAATTTGTTTTATAAGAGTTCGAAATCGATTATCAACGTGTTTAAAACAAAATCCTTCAGTATCAAATTTGTGTTTCTTACGTTACTAATTTTGTAGCTCATTCAGCTTTGTCGTTTGCACTGCTTTGCTTCAGTATTCGTCATATGGGTGCTTTCATATTGTTACTGTGTATTTTAAATTACAAACACATCGCGCTTATGTAAATATTTCTTTTACCGAATGGACAACTCACTTGCCTTTTTTCATACTGAGCCCGTGACTAATTTCGATTTCTTTGGTTGGAATTGGAAGTATTCAATAAACCTGATTGCTTTAAAAGCACATGGGCATTGCCGTCGCCTTCCCTACAAACGCTCCGGAACATTGATCATGCATAGAAATAGTGGAGAGGGTTCTTTATTTTATTAACCGCAAAATTGACTTATCCTTAGACCCCAACGGCGCGACGCGACCAAATTACTAAACATACAAAGGATCCCGACAATAAAGTTCTAATTTCATTATTCGATCCTATCGTCGAGCAACACCCGAATCAGTTGCCTATTATTGGATGCGATAGCCCAAGAAAGGCTATCATAACGGTTGCTTATGCAGACGAAGGACCAATTCTATCAGACGTACATGCCTTACGTCATTAAATTTAGGAGCAATATTGCCATAGTTTATAGTTATAGAACATTATTATGATTACGACTATGCTGGCAAACTTTGTGACCCAAGAGTTTCAGATTGTTGTGTTCAGAAATGAGGCGCAATTACTTCAAAAAATAAATAAAGGCACTTGTTTCATATTATTTAACGACACCGTAAGAAATGAATTTAATCCGAGAATTTTGGTACTGATATGTACTTGTGATAATAGATTCTCAGACCACTGCATGCTTCTGAAAGAATCATTTCGACGAACCAACCTACTTGTTGGTAATATATACTTAACAATTATTATAATCAACGCTTGCGTTTTTATGTCACTACCCTTCCATTCACATTGCAACAGCCATACGAATTTTTATAAAACAAATATATATAATCGACGGCCAGCTGTATCTAAAAAAAGGAAATTGCATTTATATAAATTAATAATTAACGTCATTTTATTTATTTTTATTTTTTAAGGTTAAGTTTACATTCGCGACAAGAATGATCGTAATTGACAGTTTAGTATTTGGTGCACAAATAGTATTAAAGACCGACAGTGATGATAAGTGCACACCGCCGACAAACATGGTGCTTGCAAGGCACTTTAGACATGGGCTCACCAAAGGCGAAAGAGAGGTATAAATATTCACAGAAGCCATTACGAAAGCGGGCGAAACGCCAAGAAATTTACTTACAAATTCATATAAAAAATTAATAATGCTTATGATCTGCTCATCTATTAATAACACTCTGCAACTCTTCAACGTATGCTTGAAATTAGATGATCGTTGTCAGGTTGAGGAAGCTCATTCCAAACAAAGTTCTGTCTGATGGTGTTCGATCGGGTTCAAGTCCGGTGAACGTGACGGCCAGGTTAAGATGTCTTCTTGTTGTCTTCAATGCCGTATGGGGTTGCGCCCTGTCCTATTGGAATGTATTTTGTTAATAGTGTAAAATATGGTAACACATCAGTTGCAACTAGCACAGTGTCGATATAACGTAGTGACATGAGAGTCCGACATCCATATGCAATGCCTTCCCACACCATGCCTCCTGGAGTCATTCCGGGATGACGTCGATAAAAAATGTCAAGTCCAGAAACGATATTGTTCATCAAACAGTTTATAACACAATTTGGACTCATTGAAGAACAAAATTATGTTTATTCCTCAATCTGGTAATACAGTCTGGTGGTTCGGCGACCATCAGTCATAAGAAACTGATAACAAGGACGATAGTAACCATCCAACGCGCTCCAACCGAACGTGTTTTATGCGGTTCGCGCAGTGCCCTTTGTCGGAGATGTTAATTTTATCAGAATTTGATAGTTCTACTGCCAGATCGACGCTTGTACGCCATTTCTTCAGGTCATTGCTAAGTTTATTAATGCCGCAAATAAGTTATCAACTACTTTAAAAATAACAGTCAAATATTCAATATCAGAAATAGGGATCTGAAAACACACTACCTAGATATAACATGTCAAAAGCAAAGAACTCTTGAAAACAGTTTTTCTCTTATTATGAAGATTTAATCAATTAGTATGCTATCTGTGAGATACATAGTTTTGAAAATTTTTATGACTTACACGGTTTTGCTTTTTTTAGTCAGTATATTACTGCATAATGTTGGAAGTGGTCCAAAGAATTGTGTTCATAACTCTTTCAAATGTAAATATATCATTGCTCGTGTGATTTTTCTTCACACTCGCATCTATTACATAGCTTTAAAAAATAATCTAGTAACAGTGTCTCACAAAAATAAACGTACAGCCCTGTATCGCGATTTTTTTTGCTTTGATTTATTGAATAATAAGACGTACTATGATTTTCTAAAAAGACTGTGCCTTTATGCTTATTTTTAAGAAAATAATCAATGCTTTATTTTAGCACACTAGAATTCTCGATAATGCGTTCGATTCGTTTGCTATATTATTATTTGCTATTATTATGGGTATGAATATTTTCAATAACTACACGTTAATTTGGAGCTTCACACAATTTCTGTAAAATTTTATATTCAAATTGTGGTCGATAAAGTTAATAAATACCACATTTTACGAAATTTGCTCATTTGGAATCCTCACTAACCGAGACGCCATTGCTTTTTCTCGATCCTGACGTCCTATCAAATGTCAAATTTAAAAAATCTTGATTTAAGCAAAGAATTTGTTTGTTTGCAAAGGGCTCTTTGATTAAAGATACTCTGCATCACTCGTTAGAAATTCGCAAATGTGAAAAGAACATACAACGAAGAAATATTTTATTTTTTATGATTTGCTGGTTTGTTCATTTGATAAAATATATGGGTGTTATAGCTTCGGTACTTTTTTCTAAGAGAACTTGCAGATAATGTGTAATATTTTCAAAAAGATGATTTTTGATATGAAATAGATTAGTGTGTATGTAATTAAGAAAGAACATTGCTTTAATTTCACATCAATTTTCAAATTAAAGTTGGTCGCTGAACATAGGAACCTAAATTTGTTCAATCCCAAACAACTTTTTAAGGCTTGCTTTCCTAGGACGCGTGACGGCTTACGCACGTCACAGATGCGTATCGCGATAAAGTAACTTTTAAAGAAACTATAGGGCCCGCTTTCCTAGGACGCGCGCGTCACGGAATACCTGCGAGACTAAAAAAACGCGCGCGTGGTTTCACGCAGCAGTTGACCGGCAGGCTATTGTCTTCCAAAATGTCACTATTAATTGAATTTGTACAAAATGATGTAAAACATTTCTGGAAACTCAAAAAACATATTTTCGATTTTTTTTCGCGTCTTCAAATATTTTTTTTTTATCAAGAGTTCGTAGCAGCCTTCCCTCTCCCGTCCTCGGAAAATCGTCTTCCTTGATTAAAATTTGTAAGAACTATTCCTCGTCCATCACGTCCGTCACGGTCTGAATCTAGGAAAGCACTAATGTGCGATGACTGGCGTTTGATCCGAGTTCGGCGTAAAATTTACGACACGCGCGTCACGTCACGCGTTCATGGAAAGCAAGCCTTTACAAGTTTTATCTTGAATGGGACCTACAACAGATAGAACATTTCTTAAAGACAAAAATACCAAAAATAGTGAAAAAACTTCCAATGAAGTGTTAAAATTATTGACAAAATACAAGCACATGAATACTTTAATTACCGTTTTTGTTGTCCACCACCTTTGCAGTCCATATTCATTAATTTTGCTCATGCGATTGTTTTAATTAACCTGAATCGTACGAAATAGTTAATACTGAGCAATACCTAAAATTACATAAAAAGAAAAGCTTTGACTAAGGTGTGCAATCCCCGATAAAAAAAAAACTAATTGTGAGTCACTAAATCCAATCAACATTTTCAAGACTTCTTAGATTATTTCGACATCAGTGTAAATAGTATATAATATATCAAACAGATTATATACATACAATAATGTAGATAAATACAACACATGGCAGTTACCTGCACTAAATGTAGAGGATAGTAGAAAAAATAGGGTAAATATCTAAAGCCCGTTCGCAAGAAAATGACATTGGCTTAATACAAATTTTGAAATAAGTTGCAAAGGTCGGAATGGTGTAATTTCATGGTCAGGGTCGTTCACGTTTAGTGGTCACTCTCGTCGGCCTCTTTGATCCGGAGATCTGTTTTCGTTGACTTTGGACGGAGTTGTTCCTTTAACTGGAGGTAGAAGCTGGGATAAAAACTGAAGGACTCTCCAGTCGCTTTTGTAGCGTATCAGGTATGCCCTTTTGAAAGTAGAAAGCAAAGACGGTCGAAACAGCTGACTGGGACCCGCACGAATCTGGACCTTTAAATAGGGATACGTTGCTATCTTTGTCAGTTCTTGCTTGTGGTTAAAATTATTTCAGGTATTTCCATGAAACCCTACATGTTTAAATTACCTAAAGAAGTTATTGTATCATGTCTTAAGTATCAGAAGAAGAAAACACCTTTTAGGCAACATTCCAAATTTCTATATACTCAAAACGAATTAGGCTTTGATGGATAGAGCAGTGTAGTGAAAATTTTCCAACTGTTGTGCTGGTAATTAAAACCAGGCCCATTTTTGTCCGTATTATATATTTAACCTTCCCTAGGGTGAACGACCTGGGCAAATCTGTTGTATTGTTCGAAAAATTTAGAAATATTTTATAAGGGTTTAGATTAAGCGGTTTTCACTGTTTTTAAAATCTATATTTGCAGCAATTATTAAATAGGGATGAAATATTGCCACAATTTCGAAATAGTATATTGTACAAGTGCTGAAAATGGATATTTCCTTCCAGTTGACAGTTGAGCCACGGGCGTACCGAGTGACTTAGCATCACGTGTTGTACACTATGCATTTTATTTGACGACTACTCAAAAGAACAAATAAAAAATCACCTGTGGAATTATTTGATAAAAACCCGCTTAATAATTGCAGTGGTACAATAAATTCTAATTTCTCTAATATTCAACGGTGGGAAATAGTTTCTCTGGTACATTCGTAATTACGTCTAAAAATATAAAAAATCAGCTTCTTTCTTTTATTTTACTTTTCCTTATTTCACTGATCTGTCACTTATTACACGCTGCGCGTTGCCATGCCCAATTTATAATTTTAGATAGCAAAGATTAGCGCAATTTTTCATATAGATTGTAAGAAAAAAAAATATAAATTTTATCTAAAAACATTATTATTTAAAAAAGCAATTATTATTAAAAAAAATGATGAAAAAAGATATGACATTTCTTTCTTGAATCTAAATACAATTTTTCTAATAATCTATACTTCTTTCTCACTACAGGCATGAACAACAGAAGTCTTGATATTGATTAAGCCCTTTAATGTCTAAAAATACAAAAAGAAGGTACTTCCCTTCATATATTTTGTAGCATTTGCTTCAATAAAATTCTTGATCAGGAAGTGTTAAATATACTACTTGCATATTGATATTTTTTATTTTCGCTCGTTCAGAGCATCTCATTCCCAGGTTTCTAAGATTTCCTACTCTCGTATTCCAAGTTGCCATATTAGTTCATTAAGCTATGACTTTATACCAAAATTACCCACAAAATTGTTCATCAAAGGTGTATATGAAAAATATTTTTCAAAAAGGTAGGGCAGATTATTATTAATTGATTCGGTATGAATGTGTAATATTTTAATATATATTCACGTAACCTAACCTCAAAAGTTCGCGCACATGTGACAGGAAACGACACGTTTTTAAAACTTTTTTGTACCATTTAGAAATTACGTAATTACTTTCCCCTCAATTTCTTTTAATGGCACGGAAGTCTTTTTTAATGTTGTTTCATGATATAATTATAATTATAGTTTTATTCTACTTAGTTTCCACGATATTAGGCCAAAAATCCTTACTGTATCATTGTAAAACTTTTTGTTATTACAGTTTTCACGTTTTTTTCCCTTCTTTCAATTCGATTTACTTCTCTACAGTGATCATTTGATGCATATGTGTGTGCATGTAATCTTGCCTAATCAATAACATGCGTGTAACGTAACAGCGTGGCAGATAGAAAATCTATCGGATAAACTGCATAATATCGTATTGTCTTTTTGTCTCGCTAATCCTGATATACCGCTCCGCAGTCAACGCCTTTAAAGATATAGAAATACTCTTCATGTCATATGTTATTCATTCTGATTTTATATTCTTCGGATAAAGAAAATTCCGTTTTCCTTCTTTATATAATTTTGGAATTTTTCATCGCGCCGAAATACCGGAAATTAATGCAAATTTATTGTTTTCAAATAATCTCTATTCTATATATCTTCTTCTATATATATATATAAAATCCAAATACCATTCACTGACTCATTGCAATGAAATTTTGCACACATACTTATTTCACCACGTAAGCGCCCGCTAAGAAACGGTTTTTCAAAATGCAACAAATTATTCACATAAAATTTAATTCGTTTGCCTGGTTACATTTTTCGGTAAAACTTGATATTGCAAATTATATAATTCTAATGCATAATATTAGTAACAGAATCATAGTAGGTATTATTATCGTTATGTATTTAATAAGCAGTCATGGTTATCTACTCAATTGCTCTGTAAAAAAATTATGCCACATGTTTAAAACCCACACTGCCAAGTATAATATGTTATTCGCATAGTAAAAATCATGGACGCCCAGTATGAAAATCTGAATGTTCAGTACTTTCTGAAGAATGTTCAGTGGATTACTGGACGCTCGGTATAAAAATCTAAATGTAAAGTATTTTCTGACTAAAATGTTACTTGCGTAGGAAAAACATGTTATATTATACATATTTACTAACTGACCCGGCAAACTTTGTACCGCCTCAGAATCAATAACACAGGGCCCCCTCTGGGCCCCCATATCCATGTTTTAACAGTTATTCAGCTATTCGGGGCGGAGACAAATCCAACAAATCAAAGATCATAAAAATCGGTCCAGCCCAAGGGGGCCCCCTGGTCCCCATGTCCATGTGAAAAATACTTTACGACCTATTCTCATACCTACCAAATATACAAAACAAATTTCATAAAAATTGGTCGAGCCGTTTCGTAAGAGTTATGTTTTATACCGAGCAAACATTTTTTATACTGTGCATAATAGTTATTTATTATACGAGTTCCTGTGTAAATTGGGTGATTTCGGGCACTAGGGCTTAATAAAGCGAAAATTTGAAAATTCTGATTGTGTCGATCTATAAAGCAATAAAATACATATGCTATATTTTACTATGCAAACATATATTTAAATACTGGTGTAACCTACTGTGCAACTGGTTACTATACTTACAATGACAATTATTTACTGTGCAAAAATGCATTAAAATACCGAACAGTTAATTACATGCCTTTTCAAAATTCCATCCCTAAGGGGGGTAACGGGGCGGGTTAATCTCTAGATCCACTGAACCGATTGGAATGAAATTTTACACACTTATTTTACCACGTAGGCGCTCACTCAGAACCGGTTTTTCAAAATTCCATTCCAAAGGGGGGTAACGGGGCGGGGGAGTAATTTCTACATCCAGTGAACCGATTGGAATGAAATTTTGCACACTTACTTCTTTTACCACGTATGAGCTCACTAAGAAATGGTTTTTCAAAATTCTATTCCAAAGGGGGGTAACGGGGCGGGAGAGGTAATCCTAAATCTACTAAATAGATTGCAATGAAATGTTATTACTTATTTATTTTACCACGTGGGCGCTCACTAAGAAACGGTTTTTCAAAATTATTAAAGTAGTAAATAA
Organism: Diaperis boleti; assembly: GCA_963583935.1. Classification (NCBI taxonomy): domain Eukaryota; kingdom Metazoa; phylum Arthropoda; class Insecta; order Coleoptera; family Tenebrionidae; genus Diaperis; species Diaperis boleti. The sequence goes on along the minus strand of OY757247.1, from coordinate 23,810,934 downwards.
AATACTTAATAAAATAAAATAAAATCACCGTGCGAAGCCGGGACGGGTCAGCTAGTTATGTATATGTATATAATCTCTATAGTACCTACTGAACTGAAGTGGCAGAATAGTAATTGTACACCGAGGTTGAAAAGCAATTTTTCTTAGCCGAGTTACTACTCCGAGCTTGGCCCCTAAGATGCGCAGAAGAATGACAGAAAACGTCGTTGTGTGACGGACAATCCGAGGAAAAAGTTTAGTGAAGGCTGTTGAAATGGGCCGCTCTTAAACCTATTACAACACCACCTGGACCTAATGTGGTAAGCTGTATTAGTATTATTAATATCTACGGTATACTCAGTAATGTTTTGTGAGTAATGTTGAAGACATTTGAAAAAAAATATATTGATAATCTCGCGGCTTTGACCAGATAACACTTTGTCTATAACTTTACTTCTAAACGCCATTTTTAGTTAACAAACTAAACGCAGCACGAAAACAAACAGTATGAATTAGTTTTCTCGAGAGTGTACCGAAGTGAGCAAGCACCTGGACAAATGTTTAAGAAATGGATCTCCGCTGGTGGGCGGACACATGACCACTGCGCACCCAAATTACAGGGGCCAAGCTAGGATATGTGAGTAGTACTTTATGGCCCAGGATGCGAAGCATCGCGGGCAATAATAAAGCAAGGCTAAGAAAAAGCTTCTCAACCGTGGTTTACATATAATTTTTTTTTACTATTAGCACATTTGTTTAATTTTTCTTGAAATGATAATCACGATAATGCAAAAGGTCAGAACGACCCTCGGTTATGTATTTTTCAAGCAAACTTGCACATTGCATACCTGTCGATTTGTAAAACTTTAACACTTCGTTCTTTGTTTTTTTACATTACAGTTAATTAATGCCAAATATCGGGTGTCCCAACTAAAATTTGTACCCCCCAACAATTCCAATTTCGAAAGACTCAGAAGCAAACGCTCAAACAGGTCAATTTTGTTATCAAGGGGGACGAAATTGTACCAAACTTTCATGTCTTAGATCTCACCCCTTGATCCAGGGGAGCCACCCCCTTAAAAAATTTAAAAGGCATGGGGGGTCGTGTGATACATCATTTTAAAGCTTATTCAATTCTCTATCCAAACCTACGTTTATCGATTCCTTTCTACAAAAAAAAAGCATGAATTTGATATCTTCCAAATCTATCTACAAACTATACAGAATGTTATGGAAGTCCTAGCAGAAAATTTAATCCCAAGTAGAACTCGTCAAAATAAACATTTTTTCTGTTTACGACTTTGCTGAAATCTGCAATTTTTTTGAACATTTTTCTGACCACTTATTTCAGCCTCCGCCTATGACTAGATGAACTTGAGCGCATCAGAAAGTTTTTGTTAAACGAGGTAAACACCTTCTAACGTTTTTGGTACAAAAAATTTGTCGTTGATAGTAAATTTTAGTTATCATTTGAGTGTTCCGCCGCTATGTTATGATGGTCTGTGCTCGATTTTTAAGTAAATAATAAGAATGTATTCATTGCAACTTCCACAAAAATGTTTTGTTCTTTAGTTGTACGGGGTATGTTAGTGTTAGGTAATGCAAACGAAGCCCGCCGCTTGTCTGTGCATGGATTATGTGCAACGTTGATTATGGCAAATTTTCTTCTCCAACTCCAGATTTCGGACGTCCCAGATGTAATCGCGTTTTGGAAATTAAACCTGAAATTTTTAAGTATTCGAAGTGTATTTGAAGTGTCGGTGTGTGAACTTTTATTGTGTACTGCACGTACACCAACAAGGATTATCCCTGATGTAAGTTAGAGAGTCTATTATTACATACGAACCTACTTCAATATTATGCATATTATGGTAGGTTAGTATGGGTACATGTTTCCATTTAAATAGTTTTTATTTCGATTCGTTTATCTGGTAAAGTTTTTGTGCATTCCTCACAATCAATGAACGTGGGTCCATAGGCGGGTATTGGTTTTAAGGGTCAAACTATTTTTAATTTTAACTCCGTAGCGTTTGCGAAAAAATTTATAGATTAAAAAAAATGTTTGCTTTGACGAGCTCTACTTGTAGTTAAATTTTCGGCTAGGACGTCCATAACACCCTGTATAATCGTACATTCTACAGCTAGTAGTGAAAAAGATATTATGAAAGATAATTAAAAGGTAACATACAGGTAATATACAGGATAAAACAGAAACTATGAAAAGCGATAAAAAGCTAAATACAAATGAACACATTATCGAAGATAGAAGGAAAAGTTACGAACAAGTCAAATGGAAACCACAACATATTTGAGGAAGGAAAAAATGTAAATCCTCGTAAAAGATTATAATTTGCGGATTTAGTTTCAAGACTTGCTCTTTGCATTTTTTTTATAAGACGGCATTTGTTCTTAAAAGACTTTTTCTCGCGTTCTGTTGATTTCTGCAATTGCAAATAAGCAGTAACTGAAAGTCGCCACTTAGACCATAAAGGATTTTCCAAATTTGTAGCGGTGAGACTGTAACTCTCTACTTGCAATAATAATTAGTGACAAAATTTTCCCTTTCCCTTCATAACATAGAACAAACAACTTGTTGAGTAACATCATAGTAATTATACACCAAAGTTGACAAGCCATTTTTCTTAGCCGAGCTATTGTATTTCCCAAGATGCGATGCATCTCTGGAAATAAAAGTGCGAGGCTAAAAAAAGACTTCTCAACCGTGGTTTATATACTATTCTTTTCACTACTAGCACATTTGTTTAACTTTTTTTCAAATGATAATCATGATACTGCCAAAAGTCGGAACGAATTTGAGGTTATCTATTTGTTTTTTTTACATGAATGGCAGTAATTAATCTCAAATATATATTTACAACTGTTGTAATTTGTAAAAATCGAAGGCGCTGATGTTAAGTTGGTAGATAAATTAATGCACGATATGCATTTTACATGAAATCCGGTCTCTTCAATTATTTACTACTAGTCAATTGTTAATTACTAGGAAAGAAAAACAATTTCACACATCTTCTACAAACTATATCGGGTGTCCCAACTAAAATTTGTATTTTCCAAATCTACATAAAATACTCAACTAAAATTTGTACTCCCTAACAATTACAATTTCGAAAGACTCAAAAGAAAACGCTCGAACAGGTCAATTTTGTTATCAAGGGGGGCCTAATTATACCAAACTTTCAACTCTTAGATCTCACCCCTTTAGCCAGGGGAGCCACCCCCTTAAAAAATTAAAATAGCATGGGGGGTCGCGTGATACATCATTTTAAAGCTTATTCAATTCTCTATCCAGCTCTACTTTTATCGATTTGTTTCTACAAAAAAAAAAACATGAATTTGTTATTTTCCAAATCAAGAGTATTTTATGTAGATTTGGAAAATAACAAATTCTTATGCTCTTTTTTGCAAAAACGAATAGATAAAAGTAGGTTTGGATAGAGAATTGAATAATCTTTAAAATGATGTATCACACGACCCCCCATGCCATTTAATTTTTTGAAGGTGGTGCCTCCCCTGGCTAAAGGGGTGATAACAAAATTGACCTACTCGAGTGTTTTCTTCTAAGTGTTTCGAAATTGAAATGGTTGGGGAGTACAAATTTTAGTTGAGTATTTTATGTATATTTGGAAAATATCGATTTCATGTTTTTCTTTTGTAGAAAGGAATCGATAAATGTAGGTCTGAATAGAGAATTGAGTAAGTTTGAAAATGATGTATCACACGACCCCCCATGCTATTTAAATTTTTTAGGGGGGTGGCTCCCCTGGCTAAAGGGGTGAGATCTAAAACGTGAAAGTGTGGTACAATTTGGTCCCCCTTGATAACAAAGTTGACCTGTTTGAGCGTTTTCTTCTGACTCTTTCGAAATTGGAATTGTTGGGGGGTACAAATTTTAGTTGGGACACCCTGTATAATCGTACATTTTAGTTAGCTAATAGTGAAAAAAATTAGTTGTGTACTGTTTGCAAATGGATTACGGTATTCCTTATATGTCAAAGCCTAAATAGGAACAAATAAAGGCCTGATTCGAAGAGTTGTTTCTATTACAGTAAATAATGATTTCTAATTCTGCCAGATGGATGGAGAACAATAAGAAATATCTTCAAAAACTTCTACAGGCTCTCATGCGATATGTAATGTAAATAATTATGTAAATATTTGAGCCGGATATGGTGGTCGCCCCGTTGTCGACCCTTTTGGATTTTATGGATGCTTTTACAATTTATGGATGCAAATGGCCTAATTTTTATTGTTTTATGTTGTATATAAGATGTAATTTTAGTGATAGGAAATAGTATTGTAGGAACTCACAAGAGTACCGGAGGGTACACACGACGGCGACGTAACGCCGTTCGTATAGAAATTAAGTTTCGTTTGTAATTAATAATCCTAAATAAACGTTGTTAAAACAGACTACAAGTTCAATACGTGCAACATTAAAAATTTACTAGCATTCAACCCATCACAAATTTTGTTTACCAGAGGCAACATGATGATATCAATCATTTATGAAGACCCAATATATCTATAAACAATAACGCAACGAAATTACCATCTTAGTGGACATTCGAATACTGCATTTTTCTTCAATCGCTTCCCTGTAAATTCTGATCATTGAAATTAATATTTTAGCGCTTGTTCTTTTCTAAAGATATCAGCAAGCTACTGAAATAAACTTGGTACGGCAAGGAAGAATACGCTGTAGGCTCAAATGCGCTTACAAATCCGGTAGAAACTATGGTCGGTTTGTTAGAAAACGGAGAAATTTGAACAAAGCAAAGTTCTTAATCACTCACAATAAATTTACAATGCGCGTATCACGACGGCATAATATGTTATTTCCCATATAATTAAAAACGTTCGGGGCCATGCAATTGCACCATTCCTATCTATCCGACTGTTTTCAAAATTTTGATCAAGTCACAAGGTCAATTTCGAGGTATCTTCGCGGTTTACAACTGCCATGAAGAAGCACCAAATTCGTATTTCAGTATTTGGCGAATTGGCGTGTGTTTGTAAACTATTTGCGTGCTATCAATTTTTTGTGAAGAGAGTTCGTGAGAACACCTAAAGTTCAGAAGTGTAGCGTGTTCGGTAATCAGCGTTCGATTTCAAGTGTATTTTCTCGAAATTAAATGCATTGCAGCACAAAAATTGTAGGAACGATTTCATCCTATTGTTCAATATTATTCCCTAGAGTTCTTGTAGCTATGTTTTTCCATGTGTCTTCATAAATGATTCATAAAACAAAAATATATGTGTTAAATGCAGATTTTTGACGTTCAAAGCCTATGTATGAATCATTTCTGAACTATAAACCGATCGACAGGAGAATTTTGGAATAATTTGTGGAAACCTATTAGCAACCAAATTTTTACTAATGGATATGTATTATATCCTTATTGGTTAGTAGAAAAAAAAACATACCTACCTTATATACATCATAGATTACAAACTGAACTTAAATTTAGATTTGAGTAAACCTATGAATTATTTTAAATCATTAGCCATGAATAATAACCGCAAAATGTGTCACAATCCTGGGCATGTATAGATTTTGACCGATCTCTTGTAACAGGAATACTTATTTGGCTGCAGGATGTTTTAAAATAAATCACACTCAAAATTCGATCTCTTAACGAGTGAAATTCCGATCACCCAGTTAATTTGGATACACTCTGTATATCTTTGAAACATCGACTCGTAGCACGGATTGTTAAATCGACAATTCGAACATCGTAGTTTTTAAAAAATAACGGCTCAAAAATTGTAATTGCTCGCAATGCTCGTAAAGCGCCAGAACTGGCCCTTACTGCAGCAGACAGGTCCTAAACGTTTCATTCAAGAACAATTTATCTAACGACACAAAGGGTACGAGTTGCGTGCTTAGTCTAGAGAGTATAACATGTTTCTGTGAAACTGGAGGGCTCTTCTCAACTCTCGCGTGAGAGTCTGGTCATTCTGAAGGAGAATGACTATAGATGGCATACGGTGTAATTGCAAATAGTTTACGGACGTGGAATCTGGTTAACAGGAGCATCGAGGTATTTTTGCTAAAATTGCACTGCTACATTCTGATCGTGGTTGTCCCATGTTATACGATAGTGGGCATGTGAAATTATGAAATTTCTGAAGAGGTGAATTTTTATAAATGCCATAATTTGTGATAGGTATGTAATTTATACATTCTTCTTGTTTCTCTCTTTGACTGCAAACCACATTTGGTAAAGTTCTATAAGTGGTATGTATGAAAAGTATATGCATGTGTTGTTCTCGGGGCAAGCACTCGACACTGACATATCAACGTGCCCTAAACCTAAATGCATATTCACATGATGAACATGATCGGACGTCGACAAATATTTCCAACAGTCAAACTAAGTATTTATATCTTGTACTCAGAAGTTACTTACAAAATTTCAGTTTTCATCACATGTTGCAGGTTCCGTTTACATTGTTGAGTCCAAACATTAACTGAATAAGCACTATTAAAACTTGATGGCTATACAAACCTGGGTAAAACTCGCTTTTGCACTGTCCTGAAACTGAAGCGGTAACATGCATGCCGATAGATTAGATGTTAGCATGGGCATGCTGAAAAGTTAACAGTGAAAATTTATTGTTTAAAATATAGAATCTTTTCCTACTTTGTAGGTTCCATCAGTCAAAATTTATTACAAGTTCAAACCCTTTTAAAATTTGTTCTGAATATTTAACATAATAAAACAATACATTTATATCGGGTCTTCATAAATGAAGACATACATCATGTTGTCTGTGGATAACAAAATTTACATGGAGTTAGATGGACAGTTTTGACGTTCATGTATAAATAATTTATGAAGACTTTGTACATTTGTTATACAGGGTGTCTCAACGAAAATTTGTACCCCCAAACAATTTCAATTTCGAAAGACTCAGAAGAAAACGTTCAAACAGGTCAATTTTTTTATCAAGGGGAACCAAATTGTACCAAACTTTCAAGTCTTAGATCTCACCCCCTTAGCTGCCCTGCAGCCACCTCGTTAAAAAATTTAAATGGCATGGGGGGTCGTGTGATACATCATTTTAAATCTTATTCAATTCTCTATCCTGACCTACTTTTATTGATTCGATTCTACAAAAAAGAGCATAAATTTGTTTTTTCCAAATCTACATAAAATACTCTTGACTGTTCAAGCGTTTTCTTCTGAGTCTTTCGAAATTGGAATTGTGGGGGACACACACACAATATGTTTGCTTTGTTCATTTAGGTTACGCAGTATATAATACTATCAAATGTTTTGTATAGCATATTATGTAATGAAAAAAGTAAGAATTTATTAATCTTGTATCAAAGTACATAATTGTAAATACCAAGATCTTCATCTGAGGAAACCAGAATTTACATTTAGTTAGATGGAGAATTTTGACGTCTAAAGCCTACGTTTACATGTACACAAATAATTCCTTGAGAGGTAGTGTGCTTAGCAACTACGGGTGCGGTAAAAATGGTTAATATTTTTTGGTCTTCAGAAGTTATTGTAAAAATTGCTTCGCAGATAATAACGGGATGCTTGTCAAAAAAAATTACTTAAAATGTGATCAAAAAAAAGTAACTTGTTCGTGTTTAACAGGTCGAATAATAGGAAAAAATATGGCCTCAAGTACACAAAATGAGTATAAACTAATATACAGTGAAAGCTCTCTTCAGCGGACATCGACGGTTCCTTAAATTTTGTCCGCACAAGAGAGATGTCCGCTGAAGAAAGATGTATGTATTTTTAGGATGGTTTTAAAAAAATTACCTTAAATTTAAGAACTAAGAGTACAACAGTTTATTCACTTATGGAAACATAAAATCGAAATAATGGGTTCAATAATGCTGCTGCACTTTTTTATAATAAATAAGTATTTTGAAAATGCGCTTCAACATTTTTTTCCAATTGAAATCTCGCGATTTTTGGAAAACAACTTTAACTTTTCTGTTGTCTTCAAAGAATTAAAAGTAATTATCTTTGCAGTTTTGTTTTCATTTGGTACCTATCTTTAAATGAATGAAAATTGCGGTATCCAAGCCCTTCGGCAATGTCATTGACTTTATCTTTTAATATAGGTCCTGATATAGGGATTCGTTTACTTCTTGGTTTTGCAAACCAATCGTAGAAAATTTTATCCACATTTAAACCATCAACTTGTGTTTTTCCAATTTTAAATCGTTCGGCCAATGCACGTACAATAAAGCCTTTCTTTTTCAAATTAATGTATTGATGATTTAAATTTTCTCTTTTAATGTTAAAGAAGTTCTCTTTCTATCACTCTTTGTTCATACATTTGTTGGGTACTGCTTAATAACTACGTGTAGAAATGCAGAAATTCGAGTAGAAATGCGATACGCTTAATTCGGAAATTCCCCAACATTGTGCTGTGGTCAATCAGCAATGCAGCATCTTGAAGAGAGCATCGCGTCCGTTTAAGAGGGCTTTTGTTAAAAAAACTGTTGTCCGCGTCCGTTCTACAAAATGTCCGCTTAAAAGAGCTTACTTTATTAAGAAAATTATATTCATCGATTTAAAGACTAACGGCCCGATTTCATGTTGATTTGCGACTGGTGAACATGAAATTGAGCCTTACTGCTTGGTCTTTAGTTAACACGTGTTCATAGCAACCGGCACTTGCGACCAGTCGCAAATCAACATGAAATCGGGCCGTTAGTCTTGTAAGACAAGATCATATAGGTATGCAAGGACAGGACCAAGGCCAAGACTGTGGTTGGTCCCAGTTTTTCTCAGAAATACCATAAAATAGTATCTTATTGGTAGCACATGTTTTAAACAGGAGTTTCAACACTCTTTCTTATATGTTTGCCAATCTGCATATGTACAATGCTTCGAGGGAAAAAGATAATAACACTCGTGATTCAAAGATCTCACTCGCTGACAATGAAGCATTTCTGTCCCTTGAAATATAATCGACTATTATTTCACCATTTATGAAGACCCAATATATCTATAAACAATAACGCAACGAAATTACCATCTTAGTGGACATTCGAATGGTGCATTTTTCTTCAATCGCTTCCCTGTAAATTCTGATCATTGAAATTAATATTTTAGCGCTTGTTCTTTTCTAAAGATATCAGCAAGCTACTGCAATAAACTTGGTACGGCAAGGAATAATACGCTGTAGGCTCAAATGCGCTTACAAATCCGGTAGAAACTATGGTCGGTTTGTTAGAAAACGGAGAAATTTGAACAAAGCAAAGTTCTTAATCACTCACAATAAATTTACAATGCGCGTATCACGACGGCATAATATGTTATTTCCCATATAATTAAAAACGTTCGGGGCCATGCAATTGCACCATTCCTATCTATCCGACTGTTTTCAAAATTTTGATCAATTCACAAGGTCAATTTCGAGGTATCTTCGCGGTTTACAACTGCCATGAAGAAGCACCAAATTCGTATTTCAGTATTTGGCGAATTGGCGTGTGTTTGTAAACTATTTGCGTGCTATCAATTTTTTGTGAAGAGAGTTCGTGAGAACACCTAAAGTTCAGAAGTGTAGCGTGTTCGGTAATCAGCGTTCGATTTCAAGTGTATTTTCTCGAAATTAAATGCATTGCAGCACAAAAATTGTAGGAACGATTTCATCCTATTGTTCAATATTATTCCCTAGAGTTCTTGTAGCTATGTTTTTCCATGTGTCTTCATAAATGATTCATAAAACAAAAATATATGTGTTAAATGCAGATTTTTGACGTTCAAAGCCTATGTATGAATCATTTCTGAACTATAAACCGATCGACAGGAGAATTTTGGAATAATTTGTGGAAACCTATTAGCAACCAAATTTTTACTAATGGATATGTATTATATCCTTATTGGTTAGTAGAAAAAAAAAACATACCTACCTTATATACATCATAGATTACAAACTGAACTTAAATTTAGATTTGTGTAAACCTATGAATTATTTTAAATCATTAGCCATGAATAATAACCGCAAAATGTGTCACAATCCTGGGCATGTATAGATTTTGACCGATCTCTTGTAACAGGAATACTTATTTGGCTGCAGGATGTTTTAAAATAAATCACACTCAAAATTCGATCTCTTAACGAGTGAAATTCCGATCACCCAGTTAATTTGGATACACTCTGTATATCTTTGAAACATCGACTCGTAGCACGGATTGTTAAATCGACAATTCGAACATCGTAGTTTTTTAAAAATAACGGCTCAAAAATTGTAATTGCTCGCAATGCTCGTAAAGCGCCAGAACTGGCCCTTACTGCAGCAGACAGGTCCTAAACGTTTCATTCAAGAACAATTTATCTAACGACACAAAGGGTACGAGTTGCGTGCTTAGTCTAGAGAGTATAACATGTTTCTGTGAAACTGGAGGGCTCTTCTCAACTCTCGCGTGAGAGTCTGGTCATTCTGAAGGAGAATGACTATAGATGGCATACGGTGTAATTGCAAATAGTTTACGGACGTGGAATCTGGTTAACAGGAGCATCGAGGTATTTTTGCTAAAATTGCACTGCTACATTCTGATCGTGGTTGTCCCATGTTATACGATAGTGAGCATGTGAAATTATGAGATTTCTGAAGAGGTGAAATTTTATAAATGCCATAATTTGTGATAGGTATGTAATTTATACATTCTTCTTGTTTCTCTCTTTGACTGCAAACCACATTTGGTAAAGTTCTATAAGTGGTATGTATGAAAAGTATATGCATGTGTTGTTCTCGGGGCAAGCACTCGACACTGACATATCAACGTGCCCTAAACCTAAATGCATATTCACATGATGAACATGATCGGACGTCGACAAATATTTCCAACAGTCAAACTAAGTATTTATATCTTGTAATCATAAGTTACTTACAAAATTTCAGTTTTCATCACATGTTGCAGGTTCCGTTTACATTGTTGAGTCCAAACATTAACTGAATGAGCACTATTAAAACTTGATGGCTATACAAACCTGGGTAAAACTCGCTTTTGCACTGTCCTGAAACTGAAGCGGTAACATGCATGCGGATAGATTAGATGTTAGCATGGGCATGCTGAAAAGTTAACAGTGAAAATTTATTGTTTAAAATATAGAATCTTTTCCTACTTTGTAGGTTCCATCAGTCAAAATTTATTACAAGTTCAAACCCTTTTAAAATTTGTTCTGAATATTTAACATAATAAAACAATACATTTATATCGGGTCTTCATAAATGAAGACATACATCATGTTGTCTGTGGATAACAAAATTTACATGGAGTTAGATGGACAGTTTTGACGTTCATGTATAAATAATTTATGAAGACTTTGTACATTTGTTATACAGGGTGTCTCAACGAAAATTTGTACCCCCCAACAATTTCAATTTCGAAAGACTCAGAAGAAAACGTTCAAACAGGTCAGTTTTTTTATCAAGGGGAACCAAATTGTACCAAACTTTCAAGTCTTAGATCTCACCCCCTTAGCTGCCCTGCAGCCACCTCGTTAAAAAATTTAAATGGCATGGGGGGTCGTGTGATACATCATTTTAAATCTTATTCAATTCTCTATCCTGACCTACTTTTATTGATTCGATTCTACAAAAAAGAGCATAAATTTGTTTTTTCCAAATCTACATAAAATACTCTTGACTGTTCAAGCGTTTTCTTCTGAGTCTTTCGAAATTGGAATTGTGGGGGACACACACACAATATGTTTGCTTTGTTCATTTAGGTTACGCAGTATATAATACTATCAAATGTTTTGTATAGCATATTATGTAATGAAAAAAGTAAGAATTTATTAATCTTGTATCAAAGTACATAATTGTAAATACCAAGATCTTCATCTGAGGAAACCAGAATTTACATTTAGTTAGATGGAGAATTTTGACGTCTAAAGCCTACGTTTACATGTACACAAATAATTCCTTGAGAGGTAGTGTGCTTAGCAACTACGGGTGCGGTAAAAATGGTTAATATTTTTTGGTCTTCAGAAGTTATTGTAAAAATTGCTTCGCAGATAATAACGGGATGCTTGTCAAAAAAAATTACTTAAAATGTGATCAAAAAAAAGTAACTTGTTCGTGTTTAACAGGTCGAATAATAGGAAAAAATATGGCCTCAAGTACACAAAATGAGTATAAACTAATATACAGTGAAAGCTCTCTTCAGCGGACATCGACGGTTCCTTAAATTTTGTCCGCACAAGAGAGATGTCCGCTGAAGAAAGATGTATGTATTTTTAGGATGGTTTTAAAAAAATTACCTTAAATTTAAGAACTAAGAGTACAACAGTTTATTCACTTATGGAAACATAAAATCGAAATAATGGGTTCAATAATGCTGCTGCACTTTTTTATAATAAATAAGTATTTTGAAAATGCGCTTCAACATTTTTTTCCAATTGAAATCTCGCGATTTTTGGAAAACAACTTTAACTTTTCTGTTGTCTTCAAAGAATTAAAAGTAATTATCTTTGCAGTTTTGTTTTCATTTGGTACCTATCTTTAAATGAATGAAAATTGCGGTATCCAAGCCCTTCGGCAATGTCATTGACTTTATCTTTTAATATAGGTCCTGATATAGGGATTCGTTTACTTCTTGGTTTTGCAAACCAATCGTAGAAAATTTTATCCACATTTAAACCATCAACTTGTGTTTTTCCAATTTTAAATCGTTCGGCCAATGCACGTACAATAAAGCCTTTCTTTTTCAAATTAATGTATTGATGATTTAAATTTTCTCTTTTAATGTTAAAGAAGTTCTCTTTCTATCACTCTTTGTTCATACATTTGTTGGGTACTGCTTAATAACTACGTGTAGAAATGCAGAAATTCGAGTAGAAATGCGATACGCTTAATTCGGGATTTCCCCAACATTGTGCTGTGGTCAATCAGCAATGCAGCATCTTGAAGAGAGCATCGCGTCCGTTTAAGAGGGCTTTTGTTAAAAAAACTGTTGTCCGCGTCCGTTCTACAAAATGTCCGCTTAAAAGAGCTTACTTTATTAAGAAAATTATATTCATCGATTTAAAGACTAACGGCCCGATTTCATGTTGATTTGCGACTGGTGAACATGAAATTGAGCCTTGCTGCCTGGTCTTTAGTTAACACGTGTTCATAGCAACCGGCACTTGCGACCAGTCGCAAATCAACATGAAATCGGGCCGTTAGTCTTGTAAGACAAGATCATATAGGTATGCAAGGACAGGACCAAGGCCAAGACTGTGGTTGGTCCCAGTTTTTCTCAGAAATACCATAAAATAGTATCTTGTTGGTAGCACATGTTTTAAACAGGAGTTTCAACACTCTTTCTTATATTTTTGCCAATCTGCATATGTACAATGCTTCGAGGGAAAAAGATAATAACAGATAAGAAGCATTTCTGTCCCTTGAAATATAATCGACTATTATTTCACCATGTCTTGGCCTGTTTAGTTTATGTCGATTTTTTTTACTACTTTTAACTTTAACTTTACCTGCGAACTACTTTTAATTAGTAATTTCCCCCAAAATACCAAAAAACAAAATTTATTAAGCCGAAACACGTTTTGCCAACAATGTTGGCATCTTCGGGGCTCTATAATATACACTGAAATGGGACGTATCCCCACCCGGACTGTTCAAAAGTGGGAATAGTGCGGAAGTGGGGATGGGTCCTTTGTCGCTATTGAAAACACAATTTTCTATTCTTAATACATAATTACAGTGAAAGCTCTCTTAGCGGACCTCCCTCTTAAACGGACAATTTTATGGCGACAACAGTTTTTTTAACAAAAGCCCTCTTAAACGGACGCGATGCTCTCTTCAAGATGCTCTCAGCAGCACCATTGACCACAGCGCAATGTTGGGGAAATCCCGAATTAAGCGTATCGCATTTCCACTCGAATTTCTGCATTTCTACACGTAGTTATTACGCAGTACCCAACAAATGTATGAACAAAGAGTGATAGAAAGAGAACTTCTTTAACATTAAAAGAGAAAATTGAAATCATCAATACATTAATTTGAAAAAGAGAGGCTTTATTGTACGTGCATTGGCCGAACGATTTAAATTTGGAAAAACACAAGTTGATGGTTTAAATGTGGATAAAATTTTCTACGATTGGTTTGCAAAACCAAGAAGTAAAGGAATCCCTATATCAGGACCTATATTAAAAGATAAAGTCAAAGACATTGCCGAAGGGCTTGGAAACCGCAATTTTCACCCATTCAAAGATAGGTACCAAATGAAAACAAAACTGCAAAGATAGTTACTTTTAATTCTTTGAAGACAACAGAAAAGTTAAAGTTGTTTTCCAAAAATCGCGAGGACTTTTTAAGATTTCAATTGGAAAAAAATGTTGAAACGCATTTTCAAAATACTTATTTATTATAAAAAATTGAACCCATTATTGCTATATTATGTTTCCATAAGTGAATAAACTGTTGTACTCTTAGTTCTTAAATTTAAGTTAATTTAAAAAAAAAATCCTTAAAAAACATACATCTCTCTTGTGCGGACAAAATTGAGGGAACCGTCGATGTCCGCTAAAGAGAGCTTTCACTGTATATTAGTTTATACTCATTTTGTGTACTTGAGGCCATATTTTTTCTTTTTATTTGACCTGTTAGACACGAACAAGTTTCTTTTTGGTGATCACATTTTAGGTAATCTGTTTTGACAAGCATCCCTTTATTATCTGCGAAGCAATTTTTCACTTCTGAAGACCAAAAAATATTAACCATTTTTGCCGCACCCGTTGTGACTAAGCACATTACCTCTCAAGGAATTATTTGTGTACATGTAAACGTAGGCTTTAGACGTCAAAATTCTCCATCTAACTAAATGTAAATTCTGGTTTCCTCAGATGAAGATCTTGATATTTACAATTATGTATTTTGATTCAAGATTATGATATTCTTACTTTTCTCATTACGTAATATGCTATACAAAACATTTGATATAATTACAGAGTGAACATAAAGTTCCGCACAAAATTCATAATTTAGTTATGTAATGTTCTTGCAAAAAACGCTCGAACAGGTCGATTTTTGTTTTTAAATTGCCATCTTTTGACATAAAATTTTTGTTGATGACGTCATCTGTTTTTGAACTATAACACCGTCATATTTTTTTTTAAATGGCAACTCCCAATTTTTTTTGGGTTTTAAATACACTTTTCAATTCAACAAGCGTAAAAAATTGCCACTTTGAAGTAGTAAAAATAATCGACAGAAACTGAACAGGCCAAGACATGGTGAAATAATAGTCGATTATATTTCAAGGGACAGAAATGCTTCATTGTCAGCGAGTGAGATCTTTGAATCACGAGTGTTATTATCTTTTTCCCTCGAAGCATTGTACATATGCAGATTGGCAAAAATATAAGAAAGAGTGTTGAAACTCCTGTTTAAAACATGTGCTACCAATAAGATACTATTTTATGGTATTTCTGAGAAAAACTGGGACCAACCACAGTCTTGGCCTTGGTCCTGTCCTTGCATACCTATATGATCTTGTCTTACAAGACTAACGGCCCGATTTCATGTTGATTTGCGACTGGTGCCGGTTGCTATGGACACGTGTTAACTAAAGACCAGGCAGTAAGGCTCAATTTCATGTTTCATTTCATATGAAATTGATCCTTATTGACTGTTTTTTAGTTACGACGTTTCCATAGCAACCGGCACTTGCGACCAATCGCAAATCAACATGAAATCGGGCTGCAAGACTGTAGGAGCAAGACCAATCGCTCGTCACTAAAATTCCGTAATACTGAAATCATTTGGATGACTTTTTGGTGAGGAAGATGCCAAGAAAACCAAGATGGACATAATTTTTGGGTAGTTTTGATGATTATAGTTGATGGCGAGATCAAGGAGAAGTTTGACAAGACCACCTTCGATAGTGTCGGGCGAGCACTTCAGAACCGCGATGGTTCAGGAACAATATGTGGCTGAATTTAGCGGTTGCTGGAGTGCAGAACCGTATAGGTTAGTATAGCGGACGCAACCACTCGAGGGGTGGTTAAGAAGAACTGTCCTCGAGGGTGTAAGAAGGAGGCTCTGGCTGTGAAACACCAAAAGACAGAGCTAGTCCTCTTCACGAACAGAAGGAAGATGGGACAACTAAGATTGCCTTCCCTCAACGGCGTCAAGCTGAAACTTTCGCAGGATGTGTACCTGGGCGTTATGGTGGATCATAAGCTGTCTTGGAAAAAGCACCTGGGGAGCAAAACACCCAAGGTTACCCTCTGACTCTACACGGCCGTCATCAGACCGATGCTGAGCTACGGAGCAATTAACTGGTGGCAAAGAGTCAGACAAAAAACAACGATGGCAATTTGCTGTTGTAACATAGCTATTAACGCACTCATTTTGAGTGCGTTAACATTTCATTAACGCACCCAAAATCTAGAATTTTTATTTCCATTGGTTAGACACACTGAACCTTGCACTGAACGAAATGTAAGTGTGATTTTGTGGTTAAGGTTCCATGTAAGTCCTAAATTTCCTAAATTACCAAAATTGATTTTAAAATTGTAAAAAAATGCCTTGCCTACGTCCGTCGTGCTGCAAACCTGAACTCGTGCCTTAATATCAGTTTTACAAAAGTAGTGTTTCAATATACTATTACAAAACTAGTGTTTCAATATACCATTATTATATAAGTGTCTTATAAGGCAAATAGGCCACGAAAGTAATATTAATTTTTCTGAAGTAGCTGATTTGCTGTTAAGACACGTGTGTAATACAAAATTTTATACAACTTCTCCTTGTGTAACAGGTCTTAAAACATTCATCAAAACCCAAAAAATTTTGACGTTCAAAACTGTTGGCTTATGAACTGGTTGCTATGACAAATTAGAAAACCGTTGAATAACTAGTGTCTTATAGACCTCATAATACATTCAAAATCGGTGTTATTATGACTTCATAATAAACAGGTGTTGCATAAATCAACTAAAAAGTGCGATAGTAGACGAATGGGAAAACCTCAACGTTCCGTAAGGCACGCACCGGGAGGATGTACAATATTAAGTGTGGTTTTGAAGTATTTTTGTGTAGAAATAAATTTTCATTTCCCACTAATTGTGTGCTTGCAAACTAAATGTTTAATCTGTTGCTTTAAAATTAAATATATTGTACCTTTCAACCTAAATTGTGTTTTTTTTTTAATGCTGCTAATGATCAACAGGAGAACGAATTCCACAATTTTTAGCATTATGCGTTAATTAAAAGAAGCACAAGTAGGGCAAGTAGTAAAATAAATTTCATTCCATGAACGTTTTGTCGGCCCATTTAGATGTCCTTAATTATGTTCAAAACACCACTAAACATAAATTTTTGCCTTTATCTCGTCGATCTCGATTTTATGTTGGTCTAATAAATGTCTTTTTGTTGCAGTTCTGTTGTAACGGCACGTTGTGTTCCTTTTCTTGTTCTCTTTCACACTCATACAATCTCATACGTTTCTATATTGCAATATTTTGTCGACAGGAAAATAACAACGATCATTATCTGCAATCGATCCATAAAAATAATAATTCTCGGAGAAAAAGTTATTGAAGTTCGTTTCAAGCAGACTGAGAATTGCTTTTAGCTTATTACATTCTCTTTTACTTTAAAACTACATTTTGTACTAATACGGGGTTATCAATCAATCGCTGCAGGAGTAAGTGTAATTGAAAGAGCAACCACGAAAAACCTTTATATTGCAATGGTTGCTGTTAATTACAGTTTCCCTGTTTATGCTACCGACTTGCAATAAAGCTTTTGTATTTAAACCTAAAACGCGTTCACATAAATAATGCTTCCAAAAAACTACACAATGTGTGTTCTGGTGTTTTTATGTTCCAAGTTTAGCCAGAATTGTTATGCTAAAGTGTAGTATTTAGTGCGATGGTGTACTGCAACTTCGCATCCAAACTCGCTTAGTCTGTGGCTCTAAGAACACCAGTTGTTTTTTAGCAGCACCGTTTGTTGTTATGAATCTTCACTCCGACGACGATTATCTCCCAGATTGTTACAGAGAACGATTCCATAAAATTTAACAATCTCTGTTTTACATACCGCTTTATGAAGGCGTAAATTAAGAAGAACAAGATAAAATGCTTTCATCATTTAAAACGTGGTTTATCGGAGGAAAAATCGCAGAAATGAAATTCATTCATTTTCAACAGGATCTTTTTTGTAAGCCTCGTTTCATTCTGCATCGTGCTCTCCGTAATAGCTAATTTTGTAGGTGCACCGAGTGTAACCCCAGAATGGGTTTTCCTCACCTAAATTTTAGTTAACTATACCAAAAATTTTAACAAAGCTCGTTCTATAAACAAAAATGAATGAAATGGTTATACATGAATTGAACGTAGTTAATACCATCAGCCAGCAACGTGGAATACAAATTTTCATACGCGTGTAAAGTGTTATCCTGACGTTTTTGGTCATGAGCTGTGGATGTATTTAACAATTATTATTTAAAACCGGTGTTTCACAAAAAAAAGAAAATAATAAAATTGTTTCTGGTCCACAAATTCTCTATTATGTATCTGACAGCTGGTATGTAAATAATGTCCTATTTGGTATACATCTAAATTAATGTCGGCCACGAAGGCGTAAAGATTCAAAAAACCGATGAATATAGAAAAGTAAAACTCCGTTCGGTAGGTGTAAGATGAATATTGTGTTTTTGTCTGCAAGGATTAAAAAAGGAATTTTAGAAAGGACAAAAGAAGGAGAACATAAGAATCGGTACAACTTAAGACCCAAAGAAGCAATGCCACTTCCCAGTAAACACAACCACGTGAAAAAACGTAAAGAAAACGAGTACCAACGGTTGTATAGACGTTACGATGTCGCTGAGTTCAACGTTACTTTCGACGTGTAAATATGACGTGTTATAAAGTCTAGTAAAACACGTTTTTTTTTACGTGACGTTACCACGTTGTTAAGACGTACTGATTTTCCGTAAACAAAAGAACGTGAAAAAAACGTAAAACAAACGAGTACCTACCAACCGTTGAATAGACGTTACGATGTCGCCGAAATCAACGTTACTTTTGACGTGTAAAAATGACGTGTTACAAACGTCTTATAAAACACGTCTCTTTTAGGTGTTTTTACCAGGCTGAAAAGACGCGTTGATTTTCTGAATTAAACGTCATTTTCAATGTCACAACAAAACGTTCTGTAAACGTATTTTAAAGATATTATAAAATACGTCTTTTTTAGGTGATTTTACGAAATAAGTATATTAAAAAAGTTTTGATTTTTATGACATATATTTATTATAAAACAAACAAAAAAAAATTGTTTTACAAAAGTTCAAATCTATTATAATGTATAAAGATGAATAGAAAATATGAAAATAATTACTAAAAACTATAATATCAACTATGTACTACTAATATTATAAACTATATAACTATAACTATAATTATTATTATAAAAAAAAAACTAAAATAAATATTATGGGCTAATGGTCCTAATTAAATTAAATCATTTTTTTCATGACTCGGATTGTGTGTTACTCGACGTGCTGGGTCAGTTTTGCCAATGTTTGCAGTACAGTTGCTTCAAAGTCTATAAGAAATAACTATAAGTAACTATTGCAAAAATAAAAAGATCCTTACTAGGTATATGATTGTCGTGAATGATATAAAATGACACAATTTACCAGGATATGTTGAAGCTGGAGAAAATGCTGACATTGGCAATGCATAAGACGTCGTCGGGGTACAACAAAAATTCTCTCCAAGGTTTACAGTTCGACGCCGCTTACCAACAAAAAGAGACTCATCACCAAAAACTTGTTTTCTTGAGAGACTTTCCACTGATGAGTTGTTTCCTCTGCAGTTTCCCCAATCTCCTTGATGAGGTTGTTGGCCTTTTTATCGTGTGTCATAATCCTCTGCAAAGAAGCTCAAAAGTTAAAAAAATAGTTATTTACATTCGTGTGCGGTAACTTACATTTTACAGGGCGAAATCGATTTGAAGCACGACGCGCCAGCGGAGTGCTTTAATGATTGAGCCCTGTAAAATGGTTAACGCGCAAGATTTGTATTAGACTTTTTGGCCGACGACAAGTTTTAATTCAACGAAACTTGAAAAAAATTGCAATGTCATGTTGACAGTTCAGGCCATGAATCCGATTCCATTCGTTTGAAACGTCAAAACATTGAAATTGTATTTGTGTATTTTCGTATGTTTTTCAAACACTCAACAATTAAAAACTTGTGTAAATGGCGTTTAAGAACGAAAATTTATGTGAATTTTTACCGCACTGTCAAGCGTAAAAACCATCACCTCCATAGTTACAGTTCACGTAGATTTTCATGTTTACAGTTCACGAGGCCAAAAATAGTTATTTACGGGAAAAGCCTTGTAAATTAGTCTTTACGGGTGAGCCATAACCCGGCGAGCCCAGTAAAGATTAATTGCAAGGCGAATCCCGTACAAACTTTTATTTCCACCTTAAGACGACTTTTTTTTCAATTTTTATAGTTATAAAATTCTGTCATCTGACGGAAGGACAGTCTGTGACGATGCGTTGTCATGGTATTGCACTTTACAGGTTTCTTCTACGAGCCTGTAAAACTTTACAGGTCTGTTTCTGTAATTAGCTATTTACTTAGTTACATAAATACCTGTAATGTGTCATTTACTTTTGACGAAAGTCATAAAATCGGTACACTTGCGGAATAAATTCAAATTCTGGTTAGTAATATGCATAAAAATGTATATTTAGTTACTACTTTTAAACAAAATACTGTAGTACTTACCTCTAGGACTTTTGGTAGCTACACAAATCTCAACTTGCTAAGGCAAACGAAAACGGAACGAACTGCACGATCTCAGACGAAAATGAAAATGAAAAAAATCGAACGAAGCAATGGCCAAGCACAGATGACACATCTGGAAAGAGTTCCTTCGTTTTGTTCCGTTCGGGGTGCAAGCCGCAATAAAAAAAGCTGTAAATCACGTACATTTTGAAAGTTTTGTGTCAACTAGCTACCCGCTCGCTGCGTTCAATGTATAGAAGCAGCATGTTTGTTTGCCGCCAAAACAAATTCGATAAGGCAGAAATTTTCATTGATAGTACCATTGAATATCAATACTCTAACTACTCTAACTAGAGTATTGATATTCAATGATAGTACTGATATACGTTTGGTTATTATTTATTTTCGACAATAAAATTACGCTCACGTCGTCGGTTCCTCAACCTTCAGCCCCCATCATAAACCAATATCCGTTCTTCTCAAAATTCCAGCCCCTAAACGGTAAAACTTCTCAACCTACGTTTCAGATTGTCCCTTAATTATACCTGCTTTCAATTTCCTTTTTAAAAACTATTCATTCCCTGACCAACACTAAACTCTTCTACGATCAAAGACACACTCAAACTTCGCGACACGACTCTCAAAAGAGATTCATTGTTTTATTTTTAATCTTTTCGCTGGTCTTTTGACACCTTCACTTACTTCACAGCGTTTCTCATTACCAGACATTACCAATATTTATTAATTTTGTTGATTAACCGTAATAATTAAAGATCTTAATTTTTGTTTTTAACTTTAACAAACACATTTAAATTAATATTTGTAAGTACCTATCTACGTAAGTAGATATAGCTACCTACAATGAATTATTTCTTTGCTGTTGGGTTAAAAGAGGTTTTGTAATTTTTTATAACATTAACACCATAATAGAATATAGAGAATGTCAATTTTATTTTTAAATGTTAATTTAATAATAATTATATGAAATGTTTCGTAAAAATTATGAAAGAATTGCTAGCCTTACTAAATATTTCTATTGTTTCTACTTTTAAATTCTATAACCATTTTATTTTATTTTTTTGTTGATCGCATTTTAAGTCATCTTTTTAATATCTGAATCCATGAACATTAACGGCACCTTAAAACACGTTTCCCATAGCAGCGTATTTTAAAATTTTTAAAACACGATTTGAATCAGTAACAACTTTTAAAACGATTAAGACATCATGTTATTTATTAATCATACATATTATGAAAGTAAAATTCACATTTATGAAAGTATTGGTCACTGTCATGACTGCTGGATGATAACGCGGTCCTCGCAGAGAACTCGGTAACATTGGCAGAACTAGAAGAGGCATTGCTTGTAGGTAGTGTTGTTGTAGATGTAGTTGCCCCAAACACCTTCCTGGCAATTTTGATGCGCTCTTCTACGGAATCTTCAAAGTACAATGCTACAAATCAAATAAATTGAATACAAATGATCTAATGTCAATGGGAAATTGCAAACTTACCTTACATCTAAATAGACAAGAATTACCTCTTCTGTTACCCAAAAGATTTTTGTATTTTCTCTCCAATGACTAAAACTTTCATAAACCTTGTCGTAAGCAGCTTTAGATTTCACAGACAACAAATTTTCCCGCAATAATTTGCTTTTTTCTAAAAATTGTCAGAAACCTCATTCGACTTTTCCATTTTCGTTTGTAATAAACAACATTTCTATAGCAACTCATACGTAGTTGATCAACAAAAAAAAATAATGAATAATATTCTTGCGAGAACGCTTAAAGTTCTCGGTTGTAAAATGCAACTCGACTGCGTCTCGTTGCATAACAAGAACCTCAAACTTTAAGCTTGTGTTTTCGCACTTATATTATTAATAACTATTAAAATGTGATTCAAATAAAAAATGTACATGTGTCTTATAACCCGCAACAAACAATAGCCCTGCTCATTGAAGAAAAATGTAAATGGCCATGCAACAAGGCACTGTTCTTTTGGTGGTTGTACAGTAACAGTCGATAGTATCGGGTGTCTAAATAAAAATCTGGTCAAGATTGCTTTGGTAAAAATTACAAACATTGAACGTGTGTCTTAGAGATAACAAACAAAACATCAAAAATAAAACACACACGAAGAAGTTTTATTAAGTAAGGTGTACAAAACGTGTATTACGGCGGTTCAGATAGTAGTTACGCCTCCCTGTCCCAGGGATGTCTCAAGAGGGTCTGTCTGTCTCGGGCCCCCATGCTTCGACGGGGCCACCTCGAGCCCTGGGCTCCTCGAGCCCTATGTTTTAACGGAGGCTCCTCAGGTCCTATGTTTCGACGGGGGCTCCTCGGGCCCCCTTGTTTCAAGGAAGCTACCCCGGTCCCCCGGTTTCAAGGGTTGCCTAAACTTCCGAGTCATGACTAAAACGTCAATTTTTTACCCTTTAACATTGAGATTAGCTACGACGTGCCGAATGTGAACCGCTTTTGTTTCATAGCAATCTTGACCAGATTTTTATTTAGACACCCGAAATAGAAGCACATAAAAAGTTGTGATTCTTGTGGAAAATGCAAGAGGTAGATTTCTTTGTGTCAGCGAAAAGATAAACAACGCGCCGTCGGTTTGTACGGCTTGAGACATGCGCAGTATACCGCAGGCTCAGGATGAGAAGGCCTATTTACAGTGGCTTCTAAACTTGGCGCAAAAACCGCCCATATGGAATCTGTAAAGGACGCCAATGGAATGCGTTCCTTTGTAGTACAGTCACGGCCATGGAATTTTAGCCGTCACTTTAATGTCAATCAAAAGAAAATGGATGTAGTCCATGCTTCATTGTCATTATGATTGACTTTTTGAAATTGAAATTTCAAAAAATTTGTCACTGTTAGTGTTTTCATGCGAGTGAGTCAGTGTCAAAATGACAAGTCTTTGAAAGAGTAGAAAGTTAGGTTACGAATATCTAAGAGTCGCTTTACATCTTATGACAGTAAATGATAAGTGACGGCCAAAATTCCGTGGCCGTAACTGTACATAAATGTACTATATAATTATATGACTATATAAACATGTGAATTTATCGTAAAAATTTCACGAGAAATGAACGTCAGAACTGAACGTCAAAAATTGCTTATATTTTACCCACATTAATTCCTTTCTATGCTTCTATATTTGATTTTAATCGTAATTCAAATAAAAAATATAAATTAAGTAGTAAGTACCACAAAACACGCCGAATAATATGATATGGAATACGTTCTTTCTAGTGTTTATTTGTCTAGAAAGAAACGTATTATAAAAGTAAACGGCGCCAAAATACGCCTCGAATGCGTTTTTATTTGTAGTATATATGACTAGAAAAACACGTGTATTTAATGTAAAAATTTCACGAGAAACAAACGTCAGAACTGCACGTGGAAAATAACTTATATTTTATCATCATTATGTACCTTTCGTTGATTAACAATATTGATTAAACGTCTTTATTGCGTCATATATAATATTTAAAAATAAAGTGATTTTTTAACGTTGAATTGTCGTAATTTGTAGATACGTAGTCATTATTTTATTGTAAATCAACGTTGAATTTACGTTAAGTAAAATACGTTGAAATAACGTTGAAGGTATTACCAAAATATAACGTGATATTTTCAACCATAAACGTGTTATCAACCACATACACGGCTTTTCCACGTTAAAACAACGTGCATGTGTTTACTGGGTTAATGACCCCACATATTATGGTAATGCACAGCCAAATAATACAGGCTCTTCATAAATGTTTATTATACATCGAATAGAGTTTGCACGTAAAAGCTCTCCATCTACTTAACTATACATGTAAATTTTATTTTCCGCGGGCAATGAGTATTAGCCGATAAAGACTTGTTCGATTGATCTTAAAGACAAGGAGGAGAAATAAACAAGGAAGAACAAGCAAAAACTAGAGGATTTAGAAACGACGGAGGAAATATTTTATAATCCAAATCCACTCCATCCTGTTAAAATTGGTGTATTGTAGACGGATCAATGGACACATCTTCTTGGAGGAAACTGTAACAGCACAAAGATATTGAAACAATATCCTAACTGCTTTCGTTCAACAGTTACATGATGATGAACTCCAAAAGTAAGTTTTCCAACATGATGGTGCCACAGCACATACAACTGTAGAAAATTTAAATTATTTACATGAATTCTTTGCTAACAGAGTGATAAATTTATATTCAGTTCCTGAGTATCCCCCAAGGTCACCAGATTTAACTCGTCACATCACATTGAAAGAACTTACAGGTAGAATTACTGAAGAGTGTGCTCGTATTATTCGTGCTACACTACAAAATGTGTTTTTAAGATCAATTAATCAAGATAATAAACCTTGATCGATTTTTCCGCTTCTGTTCCGAATGAGTTCTAGCATACGGCAACTCGATGATCTCTGATGAGAACCGAGACACAAGCAGGAACCTTGACGCGGATATTATCTTCTTTGAGGCAATTTCATCAACGAACATTTATTAGCTCTGAGTTGAAATGTTTCTGAATTATAAAAAAAGCTTTCTTTTATCGGTCCCCAGTGGACAAGGTTTTTTATTTCATATATGAGGTACCTACAAATTAATATTAAATTTAGAAAATATTGAATCTTTTTTTAATATTAGTTATATTAAAAGAATGTGAATAAAATGTGTTGTGCAAAATATATTAAGTAATATAATTTAGTAATATGTATTGTAGCGGACTTGGACCCGAAATGGCTCATAACGTACTCGAGATAGGAATATGCGGTACAGATCGAGAGCGCGATGATGTCATAATCAATGAAACATCTGGAGGTGCCTAGAAGCATTTAGGCCTTGGTATATTTAATAGAGGAGGTTCCAGCGGGAGTCAGTCTAGTCGCATCGCAGTTCGTTAGTGGGTCGAGTCGGAGAGTTGCCTTTATCTATCCGGAGTGCTAGCGCGATGTGTAAATAAATAATAGGAGACGTGCCGGTAAAGTAGTAAATTGTAAATAGTAGATAATAATGTAAATATTGTAATATAAGAAGTGTAAATAAATTGTACATAATGTTTAAATAAATAATCGAACCCACAATCGCAACAGTATGCTTATATAGCATACTTATATATTATTGGAGACATTATTTGCTTTTTTTTTAATCCTGGAAAGAATACTTTGCTTTGTATATTTTTATATATATTCTCTGTATATTGTCTTTATATTTATTTCAAATACATTTAATTCGCCCATGCGCAAGTCTGCTGTTCCGTGCGTCAGGTATGGCTTCCCATTAGCTGTTCTCTTGCATGTGTACGATTCAGTTTTAATCTCTGTTATAACAAATATCAAATTTAGTAAATGATGGTGTAAACACATACAATTTATTATTTCCAAAGGTGTCTTTGATTAAATTTCTTCTGAATCATTCGGTATAGTAACAAATAAAGCGTACAATAATTTACATTGTAATGTAAACAGAGAAATGAAAAAGACAAAATGAGACTGTTGCAAAGTGTCAATTTATTTTAATTATACGCAAGGGAAACCAATATTTTATTATTACATTCACAACCCACATAATTATTAATAATAGTACAGTTTAGTGAAAAACAATAACCTACATTGATAAAATATTTGTTGGAGCTCTAATTTGCCTAAAAAGAGTAAAATTTTATCCTGGAATTCAATAAATTATGAACTGAATACACAATTAAACTATTTGGGCCAATCTATGCCAAGCAAATTAAAAATTTATTTCTAATTATCTTTTCATTGGCGGTTAGAAATTTAATTTGAAAAATCTATGGGCTGCATTTTATAATATATCTATGATTATTAAACGCAATATTTAGTGAGAGCTACCACATGCAAACAAAATTATTAATTTATGTAGTTATAAAAGGATCTTTGTTAATAAGCACGGACATTTTATAACGTATTTTTGTACATTTTTACTCAATTTACCAACGATGAATTTCATTAATTAAAACTGTCAATTATAATTGTTTAAAAAGTTATTACTGACTACGAGTTGCAGTGCATTAGTTAACGTCCCAGAGTCTATCTGGGGAAAAATGACAAAATCTAATAGGCTCCAAAAATTCCCCAGGAGCCAAGTTTAGTTATTTCATACGGGGTGAAATTAAACATATATGTAGAAATTTTAACTGGTGCATCATAGGGTCCAGTACGACGTATCTGTGAAAATTTGAATCAAAAATTTTAATAGGGCATAAACTGTTTAAACCATCCTAGATGTGGCGCCCATAAAGCAATTTTAAAAGTTGATAAGACAAAAAACTTATCTGCTTCGAGCTCGACCGCTCGAGCTTGGCATTGAACTTGACTGCAGTGCTTTACGCAAACAATAATATGCCAGATTTACAATAAAACGGTTTATTAATCAGGACATCTTTACTTTTTCGAGCATGGAAGCCATCCCAATTCGACGAAAACAAACGTAAAGCGAGTCTCCACTAAATAAATAGTAAATGAAAAACTTATCTCCGCTGCGATAGCTATTCAATGCAATTCGTGTTACATACAAGGAAATCACTTAAAAGAAACACATAGCACCCGACCACAGAACAGTCCAATTTTTGGTAATTTTTTATTTATGGGAAAAGGAAGCACACACGGTCTCGGCACGCACAAAATTGATTCTCTAAAGTTTCTGTCTATTATTTATAAATTGTCGCAAAAAATTTCTTGTTTACATTGCAGTGGCGTGGTCCCATTCTATAGCCAAATTTTAAAGAATTTTATCTAGATAGGGGCGGAGTAGAAAACCCAAACCAAAGGGGTTGCACCCTACTCATCCCAAGGTGTTACTATTTTTTAACTTACATTTCGATTTCCCTGTATATTACAAATTAAAAAAAAATTGAATCTTTTTAAATATTAGTTATATTAAACGAATGTGAATGTGAAATATGTTGTGGAAAATACATAAAGTAATATATTCTAGTAATATGTATGTTATTACTGGTTGGGGAGAATACTCACAAAACCATTTATACCAGGTGTCAGTGTCAACAATTTTTCTTAATAAAATTTTGCCCTAAACCCCGTAGTTATCCAGTTAAAATTAGTGGAAGTTTTGACGTTAATTTCGGTACACGCCACTGAACCCCTGAGCGGTGATAAAGACACACGACAAAAAAACTTCGAAAAACACTAGGAATGAATTTAAACCGTGCAAATAAACAAAAAATCTGAAAACTGACATACTAAACGTGTTTACTTCAAAATCCAATGCTATTGAAAATTGTGGGGCCTAACAAATATGTTAGGGTCAACGAATCTACAGCAGTGGTTTTAAGTCTATATTGAAGTAACGAAGTAACAGTAGAAATATAAAAGGCGTGGGTGTAAGCGTTACAATAACTCGACTCATCACACACAACTGTTCGTGCTTGGAAGGTGGAGCGCTCGGATGAAGTACTAGGGTTGCGACGACACTCGACCAACACCGAACAGGGAACAAATCGCTCTAACACTTCCCCTCGCGAACGCACGCCGACGTGAATCAATTTTGCACTAGATCATGATTGACGCGCTCGCAAACACAACATTACCGTACACTTCTGATGTCTGGGGCCAGCAAGACCCTTGGTCAAGATGTCGGCCGCCATGTTCTCGGATGCACTGTGCTTCAAAGTTACAACCTTCTCCTCCACAGCATCACGGATAAAGTCACGGAACGTCGGATTTTTCGCTAGCCGCAAAGCACCCAAGTTGTCTTCGAAAATAACTGTGTCGGCCAAATGTTTTAGTCCTAGCTCTCCTAGAATTGCCTCGAGATACGATGCCTCCTTCACTGCCTCGGTCAGTCCCATATATTCGGCCTCAGTTGAAGACAATGCGACAGTCTTCTGTTTCCTGGAATCCCATGATATAGGTCCACCCAAGAAGAATACAAATCCCGTATAGGATTTTCTATCGTTTGGACAATTCCCCCAGTCGGCGTCGACGAAACCAGTCAAGGTTTCCGGGGTTCTTTCAAAAGTTAGTCCAAGGTCGGCTATTCCTTTCAAGTATCTAAGCACTCGCTTAGCCGCCATCCAATGTTCCTTGTAGTAGCAATTGTTAAACTGTCCCAAAAAGCTGACAGCAGTGCTAATATCGGGCCTCGTTGAAATTGACAAATAAGTCAGTGCACCCACCAATTCCCGATAGGGAAGGGTTTCGTCCGGAGGTTCTTCAACTTTTAACAACTTCACACCTGGATTAGTAGGTGTACGAACGGGGTTCGATTCCACCATCCCAAATCTGTTCAACAATTCATTGATATATCCGGTTTGGCGCATAACAATAGCATCTTTGGTCTTACTAAACTCTATGCCCAAACAGTATTTCAGCTCACCGAGATCTTTAGTCTCAAATTTCTGTGAGAGGTACTTTGCTAGGTCATCAATGGTCGTGGTGTTCATCAATGGTCGCAACAATGATGTCGTCAACATAGATAATTATTAATGTTGATTTTTCTCCCTTACCAATTTGATACAAACAAGGATCTGTTCGGGTTGGCACGGCACCAAAAGCTTTCAACTCGTGGTCTAACTTAGCATACCAACTCCTTCCCTCTTGTCTCAAACCATAAAGAGATTTCTTTAGCAAGCAGAGCCTGCTCCCTTTCTGAAGTTCTCGTAGAATTTCAGATGACTTGGCTCCAAGTTCGTTCCTCTCCTCACATTGAATCATTTCCAGGAGTTGCGACAGGTATTTCGGAGGTTCCATGTATATTTCCTCCTCAAGTTCACCACTGAGGTAAGCACATGTTATGTCAAACTGCCTGATGTTCATTTGGAATCTCGTAGCTAACGATATCAAAAGTCTGATGGTACTAAGTCTGGCAACGGGTGCGAAAGTTTCATTAAAATGGACACCAGGACGTTGGCTAATATCTTGAGCTACGAGCCTAGCCTTTCTTCTTTCAAGTGTACCATCTGCCGTGTATTTGTTTCTTAACACAATACGACTACCTATGACTTCACAATCGCTCGGTCGTTCGACTATTTCCCAAGTTCCGTTTTTAATTATGGACTTTATTTCGTCTGCCATAGCATCATCTGCTTCTGGAGAATGAATCGCCTCTCTCATGGGCACTTCAGCGATGTATGCTTCTTCCACAACATCTTCAGACATTCTCGCTTCTATGGTGTAACGACTCAACTTACGAGGTCTTCCCCTGGCTCCGGTCCTGACAAATCTTGGTCTACCTCTTTCTCTTCGTATTATGGGTTCTTGTTCACCTTCTACTTGCACATCTGGGGCCTCTTCAGCAGCTTCTTCTTCATCGTTTTGTTCAACGATTGGATTTGTTTCGATCTCAACGACTCGAGGTTAAGTCGTCTCTTCAACTTCCTCGCTTACAATTATTTCTTCAGGAAAAAATTCCTCAAAGTCGTCAATTTTTCGTTAAGTATTTTCGATAAATCGAACATCCCGTGTGACCTCTACTTTTTGTTCACTCGGTATCCACACTTTATACCCCCTTGCTGACTTCCGAATATCCCAAAAATTTTCCCTCTTTAGCTCGAGACTCGAATTTTTCTTTCTAAGGTTTGGTATTTAGACAAAACACACGACAACCAAATTCTCTGAAATTGCTTATATCGGGTTTCTTCCCCGTCCACTTGCCGAACGGTGTGACTCCTCCAATGCTCTTCGATGGGCACCGATTCCTAATGTAATTCGCAGTATTTACCGCTTCTGCCCAAAAAACATGAGGGTAGACCCGACTGGATCAATAAGCAACGCGCCATCTCAATAAGAGTTCTGTTCTTCCTCTCTGCAACCCCGTTCTGTTCAGGGTGATAAGGAACGGTTAGACGTCGTGTAATACCGTATTTCTTTAACATACTATCGAATTCGCTACTGGTGTATTCCGTACCGTTGTCTGATTGGAAACATTTAAGTTTTCGGTTATGCCGACTTTTAACCATTGCGAGATTCTCCTTTGTGACTTCTCAAACCTCGCTTTTGGATTTCAAGAAACGAACTTCGCACCACCTAGAGTAATCGTCAATAAATTCAATGTAGTATCGCGCTTGACTCATGAATTGTACACGCATTGGTTCACATACATCTGAATGTATCAACTCCAACAGCTCGCTCGTTCTTTTTGACTCTTTCGGAAAAGGCTCCCGTATCATCTTCCCCTGAAGACAAACATCGCACACAATCGCGTCCTTTTCGAGTACCGAGGGTTTTAGGTTTTCTAGTCCCCGCACTAACCCCTTGTTAATAGCGTCATTCATATACCGCACGTTCAAATGTCCGAGACGTCTATGCCAAATTTCGATAGTCTCTTTCGACGAATTCACCGCGAAAACTGATCCAATGTCTGTTATTTGCCGCGCGTAATACAGTCCACCTATTCGATCTGCAATCAGCTTGACTTTCCCATCGCCTCCGATTACAAAAGCATTGTCTTTCTTGAAGGTTACTTTAAAGCCGTTGTTGGTCATTTTTCCTCCCGATAACAGATTTGTACGTAGGTCCGGAACTAACAGCGCGTTGTTCAAAGAAATGTTTTTTAACTCACCGTTGACGTCAGCAACAAAAGCAGCCTTCCCTCTAGCTGTGATATCCGTTGAACCGTTGTTCGCAAGATTCAACCAACCACAATCGGAACTCACTTCGCAGAAATCCTCTAAATTGTTGCAAAGATGAGATGTGGCACCGCTATCCAAACACCACTTGGACTTTTTTCCGGGAACGTCCGTAAATAACGACAATTCAGACATTTTTGGCATTACTTGCGGAATCACGTCCTTTGTTTTTGCATTCAGCAGCCTTGTGTCCTATCTCACGACATTTATGACATCGATATTTAAATGGTATTTTATTAGCTTTCTGCCTTTTATCTGCCGCAGCGGTGTCTGTTTGTTGAGCGGTTTTCCGACGCCACTGATTGTTTTTACTCCACAACGCCTTCTCAGAATTTAGTCTGGGCTCACTTCTGGCATCGCTTTCTTCGACGATCTTTATTCGTAGCACTTCCGGTGTAGGCAACTGGTTCCTGCTTTCTATTGCACACCTAAAGTTTTCGAAACTGCTTGGAAGGCTATACAATAACATTATCGCTAGGAGATCGGGATTAATTTCTACCTCCATTTCGTCGAGTTTGTCGACCGCATCGAAGAATTTGTTTATATGTTCACGAACGTCGTCGTTTTCGCCCATACGCTGCAAAGTCAGCTGTTTCAGCAATGTAGCTTTTCTAGCAGGACCCTTCGACTGGTATATGCTTTCTAATTTCAGCCATATATGTATATCTGGAAGTCGTACATCCTTTAATTTGTTTTAGTTGTGACGGGCTTATTGCTAGTATCATGTCGGATTTCGCCTTATTGTCAGATTTCTCCCACGCATTGGCCGCTGCAATCGACTCTGCATTCCCAGCTACGACTTCTGGTTTCTTGTTCACTCCGTTAACGTAGTCAAATGCGTCGTTCTTTATCAACAGGGCCTCCATCTGCATCTTCCAAGTATTATAGTTTTCCTTGTTAATGCTTTCGATTCTTGCAACATTGGTTCCACTCATTTTTACTTGGCACTTTTTATCACTTATCTATCACTTTGTCAATTTTCAATTTTTTGGACTCACTCACGGTTTCGCGACGCGACACGTTCTGGGCACATAACCTGTTAGGGTCAATGAATCTACAGCAGTGGTTTTAAGTCTATATTGAAGTAACGAAGTAACAGTAGAAATATAAAAAGGCGTGAGTGTAAGCGTTACAATAACTCGACTCATCACACACAACTGTTCGTACTTGGAAGGTGGAGCGCTCGGATGAAGTACTAGGGTTGCGACGACACTCGACCAACACCGAACAGGGAACAAATCGCTCTAACAAAATAACATGCAGATTTTCGTCTGCCTCTACGTATTCTTAGAGTTGAAAATACCTTCTCCGATAATTATGTATTATTGAATCCTCCAGCTGTAAAAACTAGACTTTCTATACGTGATAGGGATTTAATTGTCGCTCTTTCAAAATTCTCCAAATTCGATTTGCTAACCTTCGGGTACTGGCGGTTTTTTGCAAAACACAATGCACAACATTAATGGAAATTAGGCATACGAGAAAAATCAGGCATCCTTTAAGATAATAACTTTAAAAGCGAAAGTAAAATACAATAACACGCCCGGTCGAGTTCTCCCACCAATATACGTCCTTATCAAATTTTTTGCTCTCTCGGGTGCATCAGTTAAGAATGATGCACCCGAGAGAGCAAAAAATTTGATAAGGACGTTGGCCTTTCCGGACAAAAACAATTGATTGTCTGTAGGTCAAGTTAAAATAAATATCCATAGGCGGTTCGTAGATTTGAACGGTTTCGAAAAAGTGGTAGATAAAAATGTTGTTGCTCTCGGCGAGTTTTACTACTAGTTAAAATCTAAGTAGTTATTTCATTCATTCAACAGTTCTATGTTCCGGACAAGGTCGAAAAAAAAATTGATTTTTCTGGTATGAAATTATATGAAGTAGTTATGGGTAATAAAATCTTCTTTATTCATAGTATGGTTTAAGCTTGTTTGAATTAATTTAGAACGACAAGATAACGTCAAAAAAGTGCCACCAATGAGGAAGTGAAGAAAATCATAGGGTTGTACATAAATAGTTCTTCATAATATGAATCTGGCGTTTTTTATTTTTATTGGTTCTATAATATTGTCTTTTTTATAATATTATTCTTTAATATAATAAGGCCTGTTTACTTATAGAGACTTTCATCTGTTTATCTTTCAAAAGATGTGCTTTGGTATGAAGAAACAAGTTTTTGTTTTTTTGTCATAGTTTCATATTAAACATTCCAAACAGGAGCAGGGGAAAGCCATGATTTTGAAATAATTATGATACACATTTTTATCCGCAAGTGTCACAAAAGTGACAACTTATGTGTCTTCATTGACAAGGTAAAAGTGTCACTTTATCTCGTTAGGCACATAAAGTAGAAGAACTTTGCTATTTTATCTGCTTAATGAGATAAAGTGATACTTTTACCTCGTCAATCAATTCTTTCAAATTCTTAGAAAATTATTATTGTTTTCTAATTTCTTTATCTGATGGAAACGTTTGCGGATAAAATATATTATTCAGAGCATAAGTCGCTTAATATGTGCTTCGCCTTGAGTTAATAATATCATCTACTATTATAAATTTATAAATAAAGTATAAATAATGTATTCAAAAACCTGTCAAAAATATTTATCAAATAAGTATATTTTTTAAAATATATTTAATATAATTATATTTGTGGCTACTAGGGGTAAAGCTAGAATTCCGTCTGCAGTTCTAGAAGAGATTCTTTTAAACCCAAATTAATTCATTAATGATTAATACTAGCAAATTACTGAAATAAAAGAAAAAAAGGAATGGTATTTAGAGAGCAAGAATTTGAATAGTATGTGAGATTAAGAATACTTACAAATTATAGACTGATGAAAATATAAACAGTACTTCTAAAATTCATAACTTGTTTTTATTTGCCGCAGAAAAAAAAAATCTAATTCTTGTTTAAAACTACATATTGGGTACGCATACAAAACCTAATACATGGTATGATATAACTTTTACAGTTCAGAGTTTCGAAGAGTTTCACTAATTTAGTTCTGGTACCCGTTCCCTTTTATGACCCTTACGAATTGAGCAAAATAATCGGCCTAAGGTAATATCTATATTTGCTACATATTATTACAACATTTATGCGTTCACGTTGTTGCCACAAAATTTAAAAATCCTCCACAAATTCTTCCTTAAAAAAAGCCGCATTCTAAACTCCCACATTATTTGCGTCAGGTATAAAGTTCAGCATTTTAAAATTCTTGCGTGATGTTTTGTATTGAACTGCAAACATGTGCTAACGTTTTTAGACTATAATGGTTATTTTATTTTATATAACACGTTATGCATATGTAATCAGCTAGATGAATATGATAGTGTACGAATGGTACATAAATTAGAAAACTTTAGCAATAATGACACCATAATAACATTGTAGACATGTATACAACATCACACAATAAATTATGCACATTCTGTTTTATAAATACAAACAACATTTGTTTCATCGAAAATATTTCCGTGCTAACTAAAATTGAGACACCGTACCAATAGTCCGGTCAAAATAGACATTTCAATTTACATTAATTCGCATATAGAGCTGAAAATTGGTACATTTAATATTGGTTATATTAAAAGAATGTGAATGTGAAATACACAAATATGTTGTGGAAAATATTAGTCCAGGCAATGGGGGGTTTTTGATCGCAAAAGGTCGGACAGAAATGAAATTTGGTGGGATGGTAGACATAGGTCTCCTGATAGTACACCTGAGTTTGCGACCTCGGGGGCTTGCCGCTCGAGGGATGGGGGGGTGAAGACTCTGCACCGCGACGCTCTTTGGAAAATAGCGCCATTGTTGTAAGTGCTATCGAATAAAAGTTGAAATAAAATATGTAGAGAACAAAATTGTGCATAATTTTGGTTCTGTTCATTTTTTGTTTGCGACCAAAAGTTTCCGTTTTACGGGGCGCCAAATTTGGGGGTTAATTTGCAAATTCCAACAAAATCAAGATTTCAGCGCGGATTACAACGAAGATCGAATTCAAATAATTCTGCAATATTTTTTTTCTGAAAGAGCAATGTTTTCCGAGTTTGTGGATCTCCCACTTGATGGATTGGGTTGTATATTACGAAAGATATGATTTTTTTTAAGTGTGCCTCTCCCTACTCCAAAATAGGGTCAAAGTTGAAAAATTCTTACGTTTATCGCTTATAACTCGAAAACTATGTGTCCTACGTAAACAATCATTAGAACAAAAATTAAAGCTGATCAAATTTACTACAAAAATAACTCCCTAAAAACGTAATAGATTTCTAATAGGTTCTCGAGATATGTGCCGATGAAAATCTAGTCCAAGCAAATTCGACTTTTTAGAAGAAATAATTTATAAAGTTTAGAAATTTTAGTTATCAACTCCCAGCATGCACCCAAATGAAAATCCGAAGAGTTCCTACTCCCCCGGGGGAAGCTTCATCCACTTCTGCCCAAAAAGCCGCTCCCGAACGTGACGTCATGAAGCCTTTTTGCCTTTTTCTCGTAAACGGTGACTCCGATGAGAAAAGGTTTTAGGACCTATGTTCTCCATTAAATTCTGCATAAAAATACTCTTATGAAGTTTTTGCCTATCTCCCACCCACCGCTCATCAATGACGTTAGAAAATGAGTTTAGTTTTCAGCGTGAAGGCAATCCCCGTGTTTTGCGGCGATTATGTCGAGAGCCACTATGGGAGCAAAAAATGTATAGATACAGAATTGTAAAGCAGCTTTTTCTGTACAAGGTCCATATTGAATAAAACATTTGCAATAAATTGTTATTGGTAAAAAAACGGGGGCGGACTAATTTTTGCTTTTGCGCTAAAAACAATACTCATTTTCCAATGTCATTGATGAGCGTTGGGTGGGAGATAGGCAAAAACTTCCTAAGAGCATTTTTATGCAGAATTTAATGGAAAACATAGGTCCGAAAACATTTTCTTATTCGAGTTACCGTTTACGAGAAAGAAGCAGAAAGGCTTCATGATGTCACGTTCGGAAGCGGTTTTTTGGACAAAAGGTGATGAAGCTCCCCCCGGGGGAGTAAGAACTCTTCGGATTTTTGTTTGGGTGCCTGCTGGGAGTTCATAACCAAAATTTCAAAACTTTATAAATTACTTCTTCTAAAAAGTCTATAGTCCAGGCAATGGGTACAAAAAAGAAGGTTTTATTCGCAAAAGGTTGGACAGAAATGACAGATTCGGAATGCATTGCTCTTTCAGAAAAAAAAATATTGCAGAATTATTTGAAGTCGATCTTCGTTGTAATCCGCACTGAAAATTTGATTTTGTTGGAATTTGCAAATCAACCCCCAAATTTGGCGCCCCGTAAAACGGAAACTGTTGATCGCAAATAAAAAATGAATAGAACCAAAATCATGCACAATTTTGTTCTCTACATATTTTATTTGAACTTTTTTTCGATAGCACTTACAACAACGGCGCTATTTTCCGAAAAACGTCGCGGTGCAGAGTTTTTACCCCCCCACCCCTCGAGCGGCAAGGCCCCAAGGTCGCAAACTCAGTTGTACCATTGAATTTGTAACTATCAGAATTGCCGATCCAATGACCAAAATCGTGCCGGCTTTTATACTTTCCTAAAAGTTGGACAGAGGGCCCCCGCATTGTTATTCTAAAATTTAGATTTAATATATTCATAGACACGTATTTCTCCTCGACAATACAATCGCACAATTGGCATGATTTTTGAAGCAGAAAATATTTATCTCGGCAATAACAACTTTCTGAATTAGTTTTTTCGGAAAAACTAGGAAATGGAAAATCAAATAATTTAACGGAACAGAGGTTTGATTATTACTTTGAGAATATAAAAATGAAAACAAAAGCAAACGTTCATTAAAGAAATTAATAAAAAATAAACAAACAAAACAAAATTACATCATGGTGTAGCCCTACAGGTTTTGTCCAATTTACTTCCTGTATTTTTGTTTTTATTTTATTATTCCTCACAAACGTTTTCGACCAACGGGTGCCATCATCAGGTGATGGGGGCCCCATAGGACAGGGGGGCAAAGTTACCGTCGGGGGGGCCGTTAGGACAGGGGGGCGTAGCTACCATCGGGGGCTACATAAGGACAGTGGGGCGTAGCTACCAACAGTTCCTCTTGGAATCCCCTTTGGGATAGGGGGCGTAGCTACCAACAGTTCCCCTTGGAAGCCCTCTTGGGATAGGGGGCGTAGCTACCAACAGTTCCCCTTGGGATAGGGGGGAGTAGCTACCATCGGGTCCCCATGCGACAGGTGAGCGTTGCAACTATCGCGTTTGCCCTTGAAGCTCCCCTGTGGCAGGGGGGCGTAGATACCATCGGGGCCCCCTTGGGGAGTGGGGCGTAGATACCATCGGGACCCCCTTGGGGAGTGGGGCGTAGCTAGCATCGGAGCCCATTTGGGACAGGGTGGCGAAGCTACCATCGGGGGCCCCTTGGGGAATGAGTGCGTAGCTACCATCGGGGCCTCCTTGAGAGAGGAAGGCGTAACTATCATCAGAGCCCCCTTGGAACCGGGGGCGTATCTATCATCGGGGCCCGCTTGGGAAAGGGGGGCGTAGCTACCATCTGAACCGCCGGGGCCGTAATACCCACTGCTGTCATTCATCCTCAATCATTCATGATACACTTTGCAAAAATCATCATTTGATCCCTTGCTCTGTGAAAAACAAAAACAAATCTATCCCACGGGAACCGTACATTTTTCCGGGATCAAAAGTATCCTATGTGCTATTCCAGACTATACTTTATCTCTGTGCCAAATTTCATCCAGATCCGTTCTGGCGTGATTGAGCAAAAAACATCTATCCATCCAAACTTTCGCATTTATAATATTAATAAGATTGTAAAAAAAACATTTTGTCCACAACGCCGCCTCATGCACTATTAGCGCAAGGCCGGCTAAACGATAGGACAAAATGACTATTTCACTCATATATATTTTAACCAATCATATGTTCAACAATGGAATCAAAATTTAAATTGAAAATCTGTTTTGTAATGAAAATGACAAGTAATATGTATGGGTTTCGTAAAAACAAAATTCCCCAGTATTGCAAGACTTGCAAGACTTTTTACAGTCACGCCATCTGTTGACGGCAATGCTTCGGAGAGGCACGAAAAATTACATTGCATCGGCAATTCTGATAGTTACAAATTCAATGGTTGTACTATCAGGAGACCTATGTCTACCATCCCACCAAATTTCATTTCTGTCCGACCTTTTGCGATCAAAACCCCCTTTTTTGTACCCATTGCCTGGACTATATATTAAGTAATATATTCTACTAATATGTATGTTATATAGCATTAACATTATTATGCTGGAAAGAATATTTTGCTTTGTATATTTTTATATACTCTTTAGACTCAGCTTTACTAAGTCTGTCCATCAGCGGTTTTCTTGCACGGATACACTACATATTACAAAATAAAAAGCGAAGAAGACATTACTGTTGATGAAGCATTTGAAGAGTATCAGTCAGACTACAATTTTCCTGAAATCAACAATAATTCCTGCCACTTTAATAATTTCCAATACTTAGTGGAATTTTTTAGTTAATAGAATATTATTTAATAAAACTAAACCACAATAGATTGTGGACTATGCCTACCGGGGAAACCACGTTCTTCTTCAACTATTTGAATCGCGATATCTCAAAAATGGTAATTCATAGGAAAAAAGTATAACAACAATTTTTGTAGATAATTGCATGATCTACAACTTTTGTCTCACCTATTTTTATGATAACACTTATGGTTTACGAGAAAGATGCAAAAAACGATACTTTTGACTTTAACCTTTTTTTTTGATAATAAATTTTAAGGCCTTTTTCAAACACACTACACTTTTCCACGCAATATTGTTATTACTATTTAGTAGCAATATTGCTTTACATGAATGTACAGAATGTCCCAAAATTTGCGGTATAGTTCCATGGTACCTACCTTGCTTATTTCATACCCAAGAATGGCGCGCAAAATTCTTTGGTTTTCGAGATAAAATTTCATGTCAGCAGTTTTACCCTTAATATCTACAGATATATTCAATTGTTGTTTTGTGCCACGAATTCCTTCTAGGGTATTTGTGAAGCCAAGTTTTACCTTTTTTTGTTTGGCGGATTTTGGAAAAAGACTGGCTTTATAGCACTTCCTAGGAGAAGCGATCTTTTAAAGCGTAAAGCCAAAAAATAATTTTTGCTGTAAACTTGCTCTTGTAAAACTAAGTTCTTAAAAGTAGGCCTTAAAACCATTAAAATTAAAAGTCTTTGGCATTAAATTATGCTACAAATAACCTTCAATTCCCGGTTAATTATTCCTTTTATAATATTTTAAAGCCATGATTCTGCTATCTTTAAGTGAAGCCATAAGGACCATAATTTCGAGAAAAACCTTGGTTTTATTATCCCTGGCATTAAATTAGCCTTCAAATAGCCTTAAAATCCTGTGGTATTTTTTTTTAATTTTTATCTAATATTAAGTTATAATTTTTACGAAAACTATATAAGAGCAATAAAATTAAGTCTTTGGCATTAAATTAGCCATAAATTCCCATGGGGTTAATTTTTGATTTTTGTCTTCTTTAGAGACCTGCTAGCTTGACCTCAAGCTATCAGAGCCATCGTTTCCATGAAAACCGCAAGAGCAATAAAATTAAATCTTTGGCATTAAATTAGCCTTTAAATAGCCTTAAAATCGTATGTGGTTATTTTTTAATTTTTACCAAATTTTAAGTCACGGTCCTGCTAGCTTGACGTCAGGCCAGCAGAGCCATAATTTCTAAGAAAACTATGAGAGCAATAAAATCAAGTCTGTGGCATTAAATTAGCCTTTAAATTGCCCTAAATTCTCATAGGCTTAA
Organism: Diaperis boleti; assembly: GCA_963583935.1. NCBI lineage: Eukaryota > Metazoa > Arthropoda > Insecta > Coleoptera > Tenebrionidae > Diaperis > Diaperis boleti. The sequence continues at coordinate 23,770,714 of OY757247.1, read as the reverse complement.
TTTTTGTAACAATAATATTGGCAATATGTAATAAATTTCATCCACATTTTTACATAACAGTTGCATAACATACACGAGTATTTTTTCTGTGTTTCTGCACATTTTAGATTAGAATTCGATACTTTCAAGCCAAATCAATAATACAAGTTAAAAACAAACAAAGTGCTGCAGCTGTTAGTATCAAGTACAGACGTAATAAATGGAAAATATGAGTACAGACCCAACCATTTTGTGTTTACCCTTTTTAATTATAACTTCCACTGCAACGACCGGTATTTGCTAATATGATTTGCTAACTGCTTAATGATGCAACCAAATTAGAAAAACATGCTATTAAAAACAACTCTAGTGTTCAAACAAAATTTAAAAAGCTGAACAATTGTTGCAATACACAATACACAATTTTATAATACTCAGTTCCATACCACTAATTAACGTAACAACTACAATTAGTTAATTAATTGAACTCACCCTTCAACAATTTAAATAAATTGCTAGTAGGAAAATAATTACCATTCCGCTTAAAACACGAAAAAGGAGGAACATTAAGTTTTTTGGCTTCTGATTAAAATACTATCCGGAAGCGGAAAAGATTTATTGCGAAAATGCATGTTTTCTCCTCTTCCTAACACATGTCGTCAATAGGTATTCTTTGAGGAGCATAATCAAACTTCTTTCACTATAGATACTAGCAAATGGTCTATTTAGGAAGATCTCAAAACAAATAATCCTAAAATATATTTCGTCTCTTTGGATCAACAGCAGGACGTTTGTTCACATTTTACTCAAAGCAGAAACATTTTATTATACTGTTGCAAGAATAGATAAGTAAAATGACATCAGAATAATAAATTGTGTTCAGTTCAGATTTCTTTTTTTCTTCTGGAAAATTACATCATTTTTTACGAATCACTAGTAACTTTATCGACAAATAATACCAATACACTACATAATGGATGTATCAATAGCTATTGATGAAGGTCCACTTCTGATGTAACTAATTGATCTAATCTGTAACGGGAACTGTTCAATTTGTGTCATGTAATTTGCCAAAATGTTTGATTGTCGCTAACAATTGTACCATTGTTTAATATCATACTAGTCATCGCCCGTCACTCCAAATTCGAGTGGAATTATGGTATGTTAAAAGAATTCAAGTTTATAATTTTTATTTTAAAGAATAAGTGCCTTAAGATCTTATGAAACGATGAGTATTGTATGCTATTTTTTGTAGTTGATTTTTGTGGCGGTTGGTAATGTTCACTTTCTATTTTAGACACATTTTGTAACTTATAAACTGACATTAGTGACAAAATAATCACGCTTTGCTAACCTAAAAATTTTCGTAAAATGTTCCGTGCAATAATGACATTGAAGATGATGACGTCGCGTTCTTTAATATGTCCATTAGAGAATCAAAATGGAGACAAATGACAAAAATATACGTAGAAGTCCCGAAATGAAATGAAATATTAAAATGAATGAATGAAAATTCCGCATTCTAATCCGAGCCGATTTTTAACGTGCTCTTTGCTTCCAGATAGCCAGTTTTTTACTCAGTCGACCCACGCTGGTTCAAGACAGCGACTGTAATGGACTGGGGTGCGAAGAAAAGAAAATGCAAACCTGTGAAATTTTGGTAAATGAAAAGTATACTACTGCTGAATTTTATCAATATCTTTCATTAAAAAAAAAAAATTAAGCCGTCAGGGGAACATCGAAAATGTTGGTTATTGAAAGAATTTATAATTAAAGAAAGCCAATAAATAAATATGGAGTAAAATAGTTTCGTAAAAATATTTTTTCTTCAAACGTCAGAGAAACGTGACATTGTATACGTCAATAGGTAAAGACAAAGTCAAATGGCCATTTCTTATTAGTCTGATTATAATAATATAATTATACAGAATATGAACACAAAACAAATAAATATTTTTATAGTTCGACACTCAGAATTTTCAAATTTTTGCTTGTGTAAATACTCTCTGTCATGCAATAATAAAATGTCAGATAAACGTCACACTATTTTTATGCATTTTAAGACTTGCCGGGTTTGTGTCGAACGTTGTATTACACTCGTCGTTGCTGTGTAAATTGGGGGCTTTCCGGCACTTGGGGCTTAAAAAAGAAATCGTATCACTCGTGCTTTTTTAAACCCTAGTGCCGAAAAGCACCCAATTTACACAGGAACTCGTATAATATATACCTTTTTACACTTGTTTTACGGAATATTATTTGATCTGTGATTTCTGTAATAGTAGCTGTTGAAGGTGTATTAGACGGTATTAATGAAATGATTGGCTGCTGTCATTGTCACTCATTATTTAAACTCAATAATACTGTCACAGATTTCAAATCTTTAAGCATTTCGAACAATGTTATTTTGAAAACAATAATATTAGAAGATTTCGGAGGTTCGGCTTCTCACGCAGTCTGTGTTCGTTTTCACATAGGAATTCTTATAGGCCTTTTTAAGCTCTACAGCTTTTCTATACAAAGCATTTGTACATCTTATCGTTAAAGCAGCGTACGTAAAAAACGAATTCTCTCAACAGTTTTTTCGTCGACTTACTTTGCAAAAGTGGTCTCGACGAAAAGCCCTTTTATTTTCACGGGATAATATACAGCCTATGTTCACCCTGAACATCCATTCTAATTATTGATGAAAGAATTTTTGAGATCGGGTGAGTAGAAGTTTCGGAAATTCACATCAAAAACAACTATAAAAATCGGTGCCGTACAGGCGGTTTTATTTAATATCGCTCGATTCATGTTCAACGCTTAAAGAATTGTTAACCCATTAATTAATTAATTAATTAATTAAGAGAAAACGTTGTTGAGATGCCAGAAGAAAACAGCGCTTTTAAAAAAAATTATTTCCTTAAACTTGATCGATTTGGAATTTATATTTTGAGCAACACAGGGTAAATTTATTTCCAATAAATAGTGAAAAGGCAGAATGTAACGACCCAGTGGAAACACCAACGTCACTTTTATTTGAAAATAACGATTTCATTGATTACTTGCAGATGTGAGTGCTGTATCAAACGATGGTTATGACAAATGTTGTGAACATCCCGTTAATTGCGGCTTTTATACTGCTTTTGTGCTAATAACGAAAGGGTCCGGGAAATTTATGAATGTAAGTAATGCAATTAGAACACACAAACGATTCACTCGTTGCATTACAAAATGTAATATTTGGGGACTTGATCAGTGATGGCTCTAGAAGATTAGATTATTTTTGATGTGATTACAATTGTGGTTGGTTTCAGCATGCCGAGAGACTCCCAAAGGAGTTGGGTAGTATGCTTACAAGAGTATTTTATTTGATTTTCTGATAAAGTGCTGTGGAAATGTTGTATAAATAAACTTAATTTGTTGAATGTAATGGCAGTACGTGAAATTAGGCATGCAAGTGGTTGCAAACATTCTACGTGATAAATTGTGGCTATGTAGGATTGTAGAAATATTTCCATTTTCATTTTTCGGCCACTTTTAATATTTATTGTCGAGACTACTAGGAACGTAAACATGGTTACATTTTAGAACTAAAAACACGTTATGAACTGCGGTAAGGATTTATTTATAAGCTGTTTCAGGCTTCAAGACGAAATTAAAATGATGTAGTTACATATTTACAAAAGCAAGCTGCTTTGAGCTTTCCACAATGAGGCGCGTTTCCGCAATACAATATTCACAAAATTCAAAAAGGCAGTCACAATTCGAACAAATTAAATTTTTAATTACATGTTAAAATAGGTTTCAGCGCGAATTTAACAGATATTTCGAGCAGTTATAAAACACTAATTAAAAATATAACGTTAATAATTAATATGTGATTGTATAGTGACCAGTAAAACAATCCTGTAGATCAGATTGGTTAAATACAATTACATTAATAACAATGAATGCAATCGATTAATTAAATTCTTTTATAACCTCCCCATATACCTACCCTCACAATTACAACCTGGTCGTTACAAAAACAAATTTTCGACCCTAACAAGTCTGTTATTTTAAATTACCGTATATTTTCATAAATACAAAATCATCAGTTTGGTCGCATACATTCATATAACATAATAAATTAGGTTTGCAACAATTAATAGCTAAAGATAAATAAAAGTTTATAAAAAGTTGTCAATAAATTACTTATAAATCAATGAATTCAACATTACAAAATAACCCAATAGAAAACAGAATTTATCTGTATGACAGAACCATTAATTTTCAAGCGGTTTTTATAAAATTAAATTATTCATTTTGGGACTAAATACAGCGACATTAGCTTTATCGGATTTTATTACGTATCCGTTTTTTATCAACCTCTCTATCTTTGTAGTCGTTCCGATATATCAAAACTTGATTGTGGTATTGATTCCGCTCTGTTGATAAAACCGTTTTCAGTGTAGTTTTTTGTCCCCTTCTATTTCAGATGTGTCAAACTAAACTGTTTTTTCTCCCTAACGTTAGTGGTTCCTTTATCTAACCATAAATAATATCCAAAACTATTATTGGAACTACCAATAGAGAGATAACCAAGAATTTATTTGTCTGTTTATATTAAAATAAGCATTTAAGGTTTGTACATTGGAGAAACAATTCTGCGTTCTCTTATAAGGGACATATTTCGTAATTTTAGAACTTTAGAATTGTGATATAGAACGTATCCCACTCGGTGGCGGAGCTACTCTTAAAACAAAGGATGAAATAGAATCAGTTATTTAATGCATTTTTTAAAGAGGAATCGACCAATCTACAAATTGAATTTAATCCTACCGTACTACTGACACTAATCTCTATCTATGTTAGGCCTAACACTCCCGGTTTTCCAAAATAAATGCAAATCTTAAGTCATAACAAGTTCTTCATCTACAAATATGTTTTTATTTTGTTGTTTTCTTGGAGCCACTTTGACATATTTTGTAAATCGTTACATATTTATAGATAGTCTTAATACGTTACAAACTAAATGTCGACTTGCTGAGATGAGATTTATTTTATATTTCTCTAAAATAGCGGAGGGGTTGTTAGAAAACAAATTACACATATTATACGATCATGTTATAATTGATAGCTACTCTTTTGAGGTTGAAAATGGTTTATGAAATATGTATGTCTTTTCCTACCCTAAAACTATTGAGTGAAAATCCATGTATTGCATATCCACCAAAAGAGGGAAAATAAATGTACACACTTTAAGCTACGAAGAGGTTTATAATAGATTTTTATGCTTTCCTTCTCAGTTTACTTGTTTCAGAGTTGCATTAATCAATTGTCCAGAAACTGTTTCAGATCCAGACTTTAGAAAATAATTTTAAGGATTATATGCACAATGTGTTTAACAATATTTTATAATCAGCTTCTTCAATAATTATTTAATGTTGTGGATTAAGACCGACCACGTCTCGGTTCCGCAATATCACTAAACTTGTCTCTGTGAGTTATCTTAAAATAATTTCTTTAAAATTTATTTTATTCAATTTCTTTGTTTGTTAAGTTGGATATGAGTAATTCTACATAATCTGTAATTATAGCTGCAAGATAAAATGACCACACTTAAAGTTAAGTTCTTAGTAAAAATGCTCTCTTCACCATTGACATAATATAATTCGCTAATTGGAATTTCTAGGATCTAAGATATACATATATTCATATTTGCGAATATTGGTTTAATAAGCTATCGATTTGACTGTAGTATGTACAGTTAAAGAATGTGGAATGTATATAAAATAAATTTATGTTTTTTCTAACTAAAATTTCATTAAAAACTTAATTAAAATTAAAGACAAGACAATATGTCTTAATCGTCATGTATTGTATTCTCGCTACTCTTCGGTGGCTTCCTATTAAATCGGCAATTTAAAACTCCCCTCTTTAATTTTGATGGATTTGGATCTGCGCTTTTGTGCAAACAGCATTGCAAATTAGTGTAATAATGGTACTCAATTTTTTTCATGGTGGTGAATATGTCGTAACGTTCTTTGCAGTGAAAATTATACAGTTCTAGAAAATGACCCTTTTGTGAACCCTCCATCCGGGCACCTCCCAACCGAATTTGCTCTCTGTAATGTTTTCTGTAAATCTGTAATATGTTTTCAGTAAGCATTGTGATTACAGTCACAAAATTTATAATAATAATGCACAAATAAAAAATTAAAAATGTGTTTTAATGCCATTTTTTTTCTAATGTAAAGGGACTTACTGAACCCGAAAAATATAATTACAAATTTTTGTACGGATAGGTTTTTAAATGTATGACTTTTTGAAAAAAAAACTGCTGGTAGTTTTTAAATTTTGGGTATAAATCCCGTTCGAATGAATTTAAAGCTATTTTTCAATCAGATCGCCAACTAATCTAAACATTGTGAAAATAAAAATCGTTGCAAACTAGCCACTTCATAATTTTTTACGCTAAGTCAACACTTTAATGGAGGGAATAATATTGAAAATTTATAGATAAAGAAATAATTATGAGATATTGTATGCCGTACCGATATCAAACACTTTTTTTTGTTAACCAAGGTAGGTACATAGACAAACAGACAAATAGGCATATTTCCGACAGTTATTGCAATATTTTTCTTTGTTAAAAATTTAACTACCTTTCCGTTACTTTAAGCTCATGACCTTTCATCGGAGGGAATCCAGGATCTTGTTGGGGCATGGCCCACTGCATGAATATCCACTGTCGTTCCTATATGGCCAGGTCATTCAAAAAAATTAAGGTTAGCCGCAGTACGAACGGTGGCGCCATCCTGTGATAATTGTCAATTTTGAAGTTTTCAATTTTTATTGTCTCCATACTTGCTGAAACTTCGAAGGCAGAATGGTGAAGAGCTGCATAATATGCAAAAATAAAAACTTTCCCTTCTTTGAAGTTCCCGTTGATCGAACGACTCGATCCAAATGGTTGGACTGTTTGAAACGTATTCGTGGTAAATCAAACAACATTTTTAAACATTCATAAATTTATTTGCCAATTCTTCACTAGTGAAAAACATTTCTGAACGTTCAGTTCTATGCAAAAACCATTTCGAAGTAAGCTGTTTTGACCAATCTACCAAAATTTGCCGGTTGAAGAAAGGTTCCATCCCCACTCTAGCGTTATTTGTGCCTACCCCAAATGTTCCTTCCTTTTCCTTATTTGTAGGAGAAAGTCCACAAACCTACCTGGGTGCAGTTTCGTTTTAATTTGTTATATTTTTAAGGACACAAGTGCAAAAGAATATGTCCCCACTTCCGGCCTAACCATCCTTCTCCCGAAATTATCCAACTAGAAAAATAATGCGAAAATTTGGAATTGCAGCTTCAAGAAGCTAAAAAAGAGTTACAATGGTACAAATTAAAGGTAGAATCAATGACAGAAAAAGAGAAGGATATTTTACCGCTTGTAAATTGCATTAAAAAAATTCAGTCGGAAGCAGAAGGTAAAAACGAAAGTGCGACCTTTATTATGGATATTTTAAGAAATTATAACACAAAATGTCCGCGATGGTCAGAGCTATCCATACGCATGTGCACCGTTTGGCGATTCCGCTCGTCAAAAGGATATGAATTTTGCAATAAACATTTAATAAGACTGCCTTCAAAATCCACAATATCACGATATCTTGGTGAGTTCAATGGCCAAAACGATCTAATTAAAAAACGTTTATGTGCCAAAATTGCAATTCTCGAAAAGCCTATAGAAAGATTATGTTCTTTAATCATTGATGATATGACAATAAAAGAAAAACTGTATTATAACAGAACAAAAGATCGCATTTATGGACTTGACACATCTGATAATAATTCTAAGACACTCGGAACTCGACCAAAAATTGCCAACAAGATGTTGTGTTATGTAGTACATGGCCTTTCTACTAAATTTACCATTCCATGCGGTTATTTCTTCCATAAATCGATGACACAATCAACTTTTTATTCACTCACACTATAAAAGTATTAAAATCGTTAACGGACTGTGGCTTCATCACCTTAAGACTAGTGACAGACAATATGTCTTCTAATGTTGCACTGTTTAAGAAATTTGGCAATGGAACAATTAAAAATTATGTTAATCATCCATTTCTACCGGAGTTGCCCCTTTTTCTATCTTTTGACTATTGTGATGCTTTCAAAAATGCCAGAAACTTGTTCATCATATCATCGAAACATCTAAAATTGTTATGTAATTTACAGAAAAACTTACCTATAAAACCAGTTAAATATTTAACGCCAAAACATCTATATCCTTCCAATTTTGATAAGATGAATGTCTTGAGGGCCATTCAAGTATTTTCTCCAACTGTGACTTCAGCTTTACAATTATTAAAAGAATATGGTGAACCCAGATTTCAAGATGTAGACGCCTCGTTGTTATATATAAAGAACATGTATCATTTTTTTGAAGTTCATAATGTTTCTACTACAAGGCAATACATACAAAAATTAGATAGTAATATTGCCCCATATATAGATATATCAGATGAACGTCTTCAATGGTTACACATAACTTTTCAAAATTATATTGATGATATCCAAAATACATCTGCAAGTAAAAATTTTCGTGGCTTGAGTAAGGAAACTGCTCATGCTTTAAAGTTTACGGCAGAGAGCACTTATCTGACTGTGCAATTTCTTCTGCAAGAAGCTGGTTTCTTCTATGTCCTTACAAGAGCATTTAGTTCAGATCCTGTGGAAATGACATTTTCACATATTCGCTTGAGATGTGGGTCTAATGATGCCACGGACGCGCGATCGGCGGATTATGCGATTCGCCAAATTCTGCGTTGTGGTATCGTAAAGGCATCAACATCATCAAATGTTAGCACTGAAGATACCAACTTTGTAAGCTCAGCTCAACTTCCTTCCTGTTCCCATTCATCAGAAAATAGTGAAAAAAAAAAGAACTGGTTTTATCTGAAGAATTAAAAAGTAAAAATAACAACTTACAAAGTAACGAAATACCACAGACCAATATTTACTCAGCATCTGTTGCCTTTTTGTCTGGATACATAATTATGAAATTAGAAAAGATACTCCACTGTGATAATTGTGCATCCCCGTTGTTGTCAACAACTGTCCCAGGACCTCTTTTAAGATTAATCCTCCTTCAAGATCATGGAGCATTGACCTATCCAAACGAAGTATTTGTAGGACTTATTAAAAGAATCGCTGACATTGTACAGCAAGTGTTCGCTAAAACGAAAATTTTTAGAACACAAACCCATTAGCAGAAAAGTTTTAAAAATATAATTATCAATTATAATTTTACTTAGGTAGTTACTGTTCTCCTTTTCATACTTTTTATTATTAAAACTGCTATTAAAACACTAACCCAAAATCCGATTGTGTTACTTTATTTATTTTATCTGTCATTGTTTGTCAATTTGATTTACCGATAGTTCAAAAAACTAACTAACGATGTCACTACCGTTATTTCCACGAGTTTTTGAATGACCTGGCCATATAGGAACGACAGTGGATATTCATGCAGTGGGCCATGGTTGGGGCTGGTTGATGTGCTTGTGTATCCACTCACAGCTGCGGCCTTGAAAATGATCTCCACATTCGTGTTACACCACAGGGAAACCGCAGAAAACCAGTGCCAGGTTCGTCGTCGTGGGTACATCAACTTGGTGAAAAGATGGTTGGAACCACGCCTAGTCGTAGTCCCTTGTTTATTATGCAAAGATGAGGCCCTGTCACTAGGGAAAAGTTGAGGTGTGATAGATAAAGAGAGTGAATGAAGAAAGTGCGTGAGAGAGTGGAATGGAAAATGGGGAGTTGTCACCAGCTACTACCTCTTCTTGTTGTGGTGCGGTCTTTTGTTGAAGATCGTCTGGCTTCGAGAAGTGCCTTCCAGTTTAGCTGGTGGTCTTTGAATCGACTCTCGGCTTCCTTGACGTCGCTCGTGCAGGCTGTTTCCGGAGAAGTTTAAGTCAAGTCAAATTGCGATTCAGGTATCCTTGATTTTCCAAATTATTGTTCATGATTATGTTATCTAACACCGATTTATCCGCACCTTTCAGAATCAACTTAGGCGTAGGTATTTATCTGCAAATAATTATTTTATTAAAATGTTGCTTCACTAAAATTAAACCAAACCTTATTAGTCGTAGATTCGCTAACGTATTCCTCTGCAAATCGCTTCCGGGAAAAACAAAACTTCGTCAAATCCTGCATTTCGCCTCATTTTTAACTTTATATCACTACTTGAACACTAAAACAATTCACAATTATTTGTTTACCCTAACAACCCAGAAATCGTTTTCATTTCAGCGCCAACCATTGAAATATCTGATTTCCAGTGTTTCCAGTGTTTTGATTCTGAATTTGATGACCTTCTTGCAATTTTTGGGCCAGCTCTACAAAAAACAAGTCGTCCAGAACATCACAAAGATTGGCGATGACACTGAGGTAACATAGACACCACCAATTTTTACTGCAATACAATTTTAACAATGCTGTTGCAGATATTTGTCACAAGGGTACTCCATTTTTAGTGTTTCCTCAGGGTACAAAATTGGAAAATCCACAGCTTCTGTTCTGATCAGAGAAACAACCGCAGCACTGTGGGATGTCTTAATAAATGTAATATATGTCGCAATTAAATGCCCTGATAATTCAGGAAGTAGGTTTTTAACCACAAGAAGGTTGTACTACTTGCAGTATATGATGCACATTACAATTTTATGTATGCGGACGTTGGTGCATATGGCTCACAAAGCGACGGAGGAATACTTGCAGATTCTGCCCTAGGACAAGCACTAAATAAATTACAATTTTATTGGACCTTCCTGGAGACACTACTTTGCTGGATACCAACATACAAATGCTCTTTTTTTTTGTTGGTGACGATGCATTTCCATTAGGCAAGCACCTAGCACAAAGGAGCCAACCTGCCCAATTAGTTTTTAATTATAGGTTAAGACAAGCTAGAAGAGTAATCGAATGCATTCGGAATTTTAGTGTCAAGGTGGCGTATTTTTACAAGGACAATACCGTCTAGTCCTACCAGTGTATAAAAAGTTTTCCAATTTAATAAAAAGTAAGTAAGTACCAGAAAATAAAAGAAAATACTGTCCCTGAGAATTTTCTGATACACAAATAGATAGTGGTGTAATAGAAGGAGAATGGCGACGAGAAGTTGGTAACAATTTTAATGTCGTCTTAAACTACATCCAGAAAACCGTCAAGGAGGTCCTAGAAGGTATGCACTAATTTATTTATGGCCAGTTAAGTTATGTAACCAGGAGAAATAAACAATAAATAACATAACAGAAGTATAGTTGTTTTTATTTATTTACACAGCCTCCTCTAATCCAGTCACTAAAACATCTTTAGCTGACCGAGACCCTCTATCGCTAAGTGCCAAAATTTGACGTCCACATGTAACGCCATCGATGTTATTGAATATATCATCGAACCAGATTAGTAAAATTTCAACATGTCATGTCCTCCAAACGCTAAAAAGATAACTACCACAATTTTAGAATATCATGGATCGAATTTTCATCATAAAAATACTACCGTAACGTTAGAATGAATCCATAGTAGTTAACAAATAATGTTTCTGCATCTTTTATAGTTATTAACGAGATGAGGCCGATATCAAGTCTATAACATATGAGGATAAGTTTGAAGCCAAGACCGATTAGGCCGAGGCGTATAAATAATAAAACTTACTAACTATCTAGTAATCAGAGGCACACGTAGTAACGTATATAAACAAATTTTGATTCTGAACATAAATACACTTCTCAAAAAAGTTAAGGAAACTTTCCATTTTGGGTAAAATCAGTTCCGAAAAAAAAAATTTTTTAGAAGTGTAACCACATTTATTAAAATAAATTTAAAAATTAAACGGAGGGACTAATATCGAGTATTCCTACCCCTCTGCCTTATCACTTCACGGATTCGCCGTGGCATTGCTCTAATTAAGTTATCAATATCATTTTGAGGAATTTGTGACATAATAATAATACTGTTAGAACAACTCTCAGATCTGCTACGTTATCTGGAGACGGTAAATGATTTTGAATTCCATACGTGCTCTATTGGATTCAGGTCTTCCGAATGAGGAGGAAGTGGCAGATGCTCTATGCCATTGATAAACTGCTGACCAAAAATACCGCCTGAAAATTTGGCAAAATCTCGTTTATAATGTCATTGGCATGATGTGACACCATTCATCGTTCTCTGATAAACCTATACGGCCACCTAAACAGAGCATTTCTTATTCTAACGGCAGGAAATGTCGCTCATGGTCGTCCCCTCCTAGGTCTTTCTAGTCCAGAATTTGACTCTTGAAACAAATTGCATAGACGACTTATGACACTTGCGCCGTATAGGTTTCTGCCACATCAACTTGACGCAGACCCGACTGCAGCATACCAATAGCTCTGTGGTCTCTTCTTCACCTAAGTGACGTCTTCTTTCGTGAATAAATTAGACGTGTTTTCCCTTCAGAAACAGTGGAATTACTGCTTTAGGTAAAAACTTATGTTTTTGTTTAAGAAAAATATGTAAAAGTACGCAAAATTAGAACTAATGACCGATAAGCCACGACTTTGCATTTTTCCCATCACATCTCCAATATCCCCAACTTCCTTTGCGAAGTTTAGTTCCAACGTTCATCGTGCGCTGAACAATTTCATTAATAATTGAGAACATTCAAGAGTATGCCGGAAAAGACAACTGTGCGACATGGAAAGGAGTACCAAGACTTAAACTATGTTGTGGCAGTATGTTGGGCTAGAAGGATGAGGATCTTTTATTGTGCTATTTATCCGCATTATTCAAGAATTCTTCGCCCAACAGTTTGTGGACAAAAATGACCATGTATCTATGTTTTAAATTACAAAACAATATTGATATCTCCAGGTACTAAACTGATGGCAAAAGAGGGAGAGTGTAGTTTCTGAGAATATTAATTGCGATGTAAATACACTGACCGGCAAAATTATCGCATCACTTAAAAGTAACACAATTGCGACTAATCGGTACCAAACCTACTACCACAATTCAAGGAAAAGAATAGCAGGCGTATAAAAGAAACTAAATAGATGGTGGTAGGCAATTATGACAGATTTAAAACCAATAGGTTCACAATTAAACGTGAAATTGTCGAAATTAGTTACATTTTTGAGAAAATAAAAAATAAAGTTGAATCCTTTTTTTTCAAACAATGTAAGTTAGCAGTCGATTTTCAGTTTTAATGAATTTTATTCTAAATACAGTAACTTTTTTAGTCCTTTTGCAAAAAAGCATTAACAGAGAATTATTATATTATATTATTACTAAATGACGCACGGTGATTTTGTTATTATTTTATTTAATACTTCAATAATTTTGAAAAACCGTTTCTTACTGAGCTCCTACGTGGTAAAATAAGTAACTGCAAAGTTTAATTGGAATTGGTTTAGTGGATCCAGACATTAACCCCCCACGCGGTTACCCCTCTTAGGAATGGAATTTTGAATAACCGTTTCTTAGTGAGCACCTATGTAGTAAAATAAGTAAATGTGCAAAATTTCATTGCACTCGGTTTAGTGGATCCAGACATTAACCCCCCACGCCGTTACCCCCCTTAAAAATGGACTTTTGAATAACCATTTCTTAGTGAGCTCCTACGTGGTAAAATAAATAACTGTGCAAAATTTTATTGCAATCGGTTCAGTAGATCCGGACATTAAAGTCCAACCCCACCCCGTTGCCCGCCTTTGGAAGGGAATTTCGAAAAACCGTTTCTTAGTGAGCACCTATGTAGTAAAATAAGTAAATGTGCAAAATTTCATTGCAATTGGTTTAGTGGATCCAGACATTAACCCCCACGCCGTTACCCCCCTTAAAAATGGACTTTTGAATAACCATTTCTTAGTGAGCTCCTACGTGGTAAAATAAGTAACTTTGCAAAATTTTATTGCAATCGGTTCAGTAGATCCAGACATTAACCCCCACCCTCACCCCGTTGCCCTCCTTTGGACTGGAATTTTGAAAAACCGTTTTTTAGTGAGCTGCTACGTGGTAAAATAAGTAAGTGTGCAAAATTTCATTGCAATCGGTTCAGTGGACCCAAACATTAATCCACCCCCCTGTTACCCCCCTTAGGACTGAAAATTTGAATAACCATTTCTTAGTGAGCTCCTACATGGTAAAATAAGTAACTGTGCAAAATTTCATTACAATCGGTTCTGTAGATCCAGACATTAAATTTGTACTCCCCAACAATTCCAATTTCGAAAGACTCAGAAGAAAACGCTTGAACAGGTCAATTTTGTTATCAAGGGGGACCCAATTGTACCAAACTTTCAACTCTTAGATCTTACCCCTTTAGCCAGGGGAGCCACCGCATTAAAAAATTTAAATGGCGGGGGGGTCGCGTGATACATTATTTTGAAGCTTATTTAATTCTCTATCAAGATCTACTTTTATCGATTTGTTTCTACAAAAAAAAAAAAACATGAATTTGTTATTTTCCAAATCAAGAGTATTTTATGTAGATTTGGAAAATAACAAATTCTTATGCTCTCTTTAGCAAAAACGAATAGATAAAAGTAGGTTTAGATAGAATTGAATAAGCTTTAAAATGATGTATCACACAACCCCCCATGCCATTTAAATTTTTTAAGGTGGTGCCTCCCCTGGCTAAAGGGGTGAGATCTAAGACTTGAAAGTTTGGGACAATTTGGCCTCCTTTGATAACAAAATTGACCTGTTCGAGTGTTTTCTTTGAAATGTTTCGAAATTGAAATGGTTGGGGGGTACAAATTTTAGTTGAGTATTTTATGTAGATTTGGAAAATATCGATTTTATGTTTTCCTTTTGTAGAAAGGAATCGATAAATGTAGGCCTGAATAGAGAATTGAATAAGCTTTAAAATGATGTATCACACGACCCCCCATGCCGTTTAAATTTTTTGAGGGGGTGGCTCCCCTGGTTCAAGGGGTGGGATCTAAGACTTGAAAGTTTGGTAGAATTTGGTCCCCTTTGATAACAAAATTGACCTGTTCGAGCGTTTTCTTCTGAGTCTTTCGAAATTGGAATTGTTGGGGGGTACAAATTTTAGTTGGGACACCCTGTATACAGTGTGGAAATTAAGTAAGGAATAAATTCAGTAACTCCGTTAGTATTTGCGCTAGAAATAAAACTTAAAAAGCATGTGGTAGGGCTAATTATAGCGCATCCAACAAACCTATACAAATTTTTTTTATAATTTTTTTTGACAGTTAAGACGTCATCAATATTTTTTTTCAATGGCAACCTATGTTTTTCATTTTACATTCGCATAGTTTTTTATTCTGATTTCAACGTTATCAAATACACAATAGGTTACATAAGGAAAAAATAAATAAAGACAGCACTAAATTTCAAATTACTAAAATTTCAAAAAATTAACAGAGCTGTCTAATTTTATCAGAGTTTAAAAAAAAACATAGAAATCCAAACAAAGTTCCCAAAAGCAATCAATGAGAAAAAATAAGAAAACAACCCTAAATTTCAAAGTAGGGCTAAGAAATTAAGAAAATTAAAAAAAGACTATTGATGTGAGAGTTATAAATTAAAGATATTACACCAAATGTTCAAACTGATGACCCTGCATCATCTGACAAAATCCAAGACAATCATAAAAAGCAGCCAATACGTTTTGAATGGTTTGGGGAGTTATTAAAAACTGCACTCATGTCGAATTCTTCCTTCAAGATCATCCAAATTGTGGACTCGGTTTTGATACACCTTGCTTTTTAAATGCCCCCATAGAAAAAAATTTAATGGGGTTCGATCTGGGAGTCTAGCCTGATATTCTATTGGACTTCTTCTTCTATCTTCTTGGGAACACTTCGTCCAAATAACGCCGCACCAGGCTTAGTGTGTTGGAGCACCATCCTGTTGCAATAAGATATTATTATTAGAAGTTCATTTATTATTTAATAGAGAAAAACAGTTCAGACACAATTATTTTGTACCAATTCAGAACTTGTCAACATTGTATTGGTATCTCTGTGTTTGTTTCTTAAATTCCGATAACGTTAGACAATTCTGTCAATTTTTTGAAATTTTACTAATTTGAACTTTAGCGCCGTTTTAATTCATTTTTACCTTATCTAACCTATTAAGTATTTGACAACGTTGAAAGCAGACTAAAAAACTCCATTCAAATGTAAAATAAAAAAAACATAGGTTGCCATTAAAAAACTATATATTGATGACGTCATAACTGTAAAAAAAAACTAATGAAAAAAAGTATACGTTCTATTTCTTTTTAAGTTCTATTTCTAGTGCAAATACTAACGGAGTTACTGAATTTATTCCTTAATTAATTTCCAGACTGTATATAGATTATTGTATTCCTGTTGGTCTCACGCCAAATAAGTTTCATCTAGTCCAGGTAGTATTACAACCTAAAATAGTTGTAACGTCCTGACAAATATCTCAGGGATGGGTGGTGACACAGATAATACAGTTATGTCTCCAAAAGTCATATAATGGACAAATAAATAAACACAGAAAATTGACACGTAACAAGTTGGTTAAATAAAAACTATATGAATGTTGAAATGAAAATGTAAAAAATTAAATTATGACTATTGTACTACTCTTAAAAGGTTGATGATTAAATACAAGAATTACAATTTAACTGACGCGATAATAAAAAGAACTAGATGAAATGTTTAACAAAAAAAAATGAACTACTAGTTATCTTCTGAGATGTTCCAACGGTTTTCTGCTGGCTTTGGAGCTGACGTGTCCTTACAAATACCTCGACTTGTGAACCTGGAAGACACCCTTATGGATTTCCTGAGTCCACGTGTGGTCCAGGAAAGTCACGTGTGGAAAATACTCAGCAGCTATTTCAAATGAATGTGAAACATGAAACAATCCTACTGTGAATGCTGGTGGATCTGCCTATTTGATTGAGAGGGAATAGTCAATGTCTGCACGCAAAATTCTTATTATCTTACCCTTTTCTTCTCCGAATCTCAACACTTATCGAAATATCCGCTAATGCGAATTAGTTAAAAATTAACTGGACATCTCTATCGTTTAATCCGTACTTGACGCTGTTTTCCAATCTCTAAACCTTTGAACCGGACAAACGAAACGGTAGAGACGTTGCCACGATAAGATGTCGATGGAAAAGTACACCGGAAGTTCGTCGCGTGGTATGCAAGAAATTTTTCGTTTTTTTTTGTGCGTGGCGGTTATCTCTAAACGCTGATTCGTTCCTGAATCTTCGATGGCGAATGCGCGGCAAAATCAAGTTGTAACAATAGGTATTATGAAAAAGTTTTAATGGTGTATGCACGTAATTAAAAGAAAAGTCAATTGTTTATTAAATCATAGTTTCAGCATCGTAGTGTGAGTAGGCGCTTATAAACTTGATAATAATAATTGCTTTAATAATAATAATAATTGCTTTATTCCCAACGGGTCAGCACCCAATTACAGGAAATTATACATTGAATACAATAATATGTATGTAATACTAAAAAAGCTACTAACAATACTAACGATAAAAAAAAAGTTACTTGCTCTCTTGTAACCGAATTATACAATTTGATAAGTGTGACTCGGTATCATAATTAATATCGCATATTCCTGATATTGAGTTAAATTTCTCACACATAACTGTTACTGGAGACCTGAACAAAGCATTAGTTCTAGAGCACTTCGGATAAAAAGATAGATGCTGTCTTGAGTTGAGGCGAGGGACTACGATATTAATTTGACTTAGCAAAAGGGGACAGTTCAATTTGTTATTTAACAACTTGTATAAAAATTTAACCGCAATGATAGAGCGACGTGTTTCCAGCGATTCATACTTAAATCTAGATAACAATGATTGGTGATCACAACCTCTAACAGGATAAACACCATCAACAACAAATGACAAAAACTTTAAAAACCTCCTCTGAATTGATTCAATTTGGCGAATGTAAATACTGTATATAGGATTCCATATGAGGGCAGCGTATTCTAATTGAGATCTTATGAATGAGAAATATAGTACATTCAAAGCCTTAACGTTGCTAAAGTCTTTGCAATTTCTGTATATGAACCCAAACGATTTGTAGCATCTTCCGGTAACATTCAATACATGATCATTAAAACTAAATTTCTGATCGAAAGTTACGCTTAAGTCCTTAACAGTAACAAGCCTATTTAATGCTACATTTTCAACATTATACGAATAGTTTAAGACATTAAGTTTTCTAGTAAAAGATATAATGTTACATTTATGTATGTTCAAAAACAGTCTATTCGCGTAACACCAATTTACAATTGCGTCCAAATCCTTTTGAAGAGCCAGACAGTCCTCAGAAGACCTGATTTCAACGAAGAGCTTCAAATCATCGGCAAACAAAAGTTTTTGACATGCCAGAACGTCCACTATATCGTTGATGTACAACAAAAATAACAAAGGGCCAAGGTTTGACCCTTGTGGTACGCCCGAGGTCGGAGTGTACGGATTGGAGACGAAATTTCTGTATCTGACGCTCTGTTGTCGATTTTGTAGGTAAGATTTGCATAGTGTAATAAGAGGTGTTGAAAAGCCATACCACTCTAATTTTTCTAAGAGTACGTAGTGATCAATTTGGTCGAACGCTTTCATAAAATCGGTGTAAATTACGTCCACCTGGAGCTTGTTGTCAAGTGCCTCAGCCACGAACTGACTAAAGCACGCAAGATTTGTGGTAGTCGATCTTTGGTTCATAAAGCCGTGCTGGTATGGTGAGATGGCGGAGCTGAGAGCCCCATAAATATGTTTATATAAAATGGCTTCAAATGTCTTAGCGAAGTTGCACAATAGCGAAATGGGTCGGTAGTTTTTTATGTTGTCTACATCGCCTTTTTTAAAGATCGGACAAACAAACGATTTCTTCCAAATATCTGGCACTTTAGATGTTTTTAAAATTAGATTGAAAATATGTAAGAGTGGCGTTTTAAACACAGCGGCGCAGTCTCTAAGTAAGAAGCTAGGAACACCGTCGACGCCTGTGGTGAGTGAGTTTTTTGAGTTTCTTAGCGTAGAAAAAATTTCCTCTTCCGAGATGTGATTGATGGAAAGTGTATGTGAAAACAACTTTTGGGAAGGAAGGTTAACATTCGGGTTAGAATCGTTGTACACACTTTTAAAAAAGTCACTAAAGGCATTCACAATAGTGTCGGGAGTGGAGAACTCTTGATCATCCAAACTCATGACACCGGGTATACGTGTATTTCCTTTTTTAGTTTGCACATACGCCCAGAACTTTTTGGGATCATTAATCAACGAGGACTGAATATTGACCATATAGCTTGTATATGCTGCAGAAATCAATGCTTTGGATTGTGAACGTTGAAATTTAAATAAGTTGTAATTATGAGTAGATCTATGATTCTTATACCTTTTAAATGCGTTGTGCTTGTTACGAATACTCTTGATAACGTTGGCATCAAACCATGGCGGATATCTGCATTTACGACTAGGATTTACAATCACACGAGGAACCGTTTTCACAAAAACTGCGTATAGGGCATCGTAGAAATTATCACATGCTTCGTTGACATCTTGAATATTTACTAAAAACGACCAGTCCGTTTTTATCAGCTGATCGTACATTTGAAGAAAGTCAGCTTTCTTAAAGTTGAAAATATTACTTGTACAGCCCAACTGGAATCTTGGAACGGTGGAGTTGACGGTTGCAATAGAGATGTCAAGGGCTGGGTGATAGGAATCTTCCGGAACTAGAGGCGAGTTAGATTTTTCGACACGACAACTTTTGTTCGAGAAGACGAGATCCAGCATACGATTGTGTTCGTTTTTTACGAGACTGAGTTGAGTAAAATCTTGAAACAGTTGAAAATTATTAAGAACAATATTGAAATTGTTGTTATTGACATCGGCATTATCAAAAGACGGGGTGTTAAAGTCTCCTAGCAATATAACCTGGTCCATACTCAATTCATCCAATGTGGTAAGTATACCAAAGAACAGCTCATAATCAGCGAGTGTAATCCATGGGGGAATATACACCACAATAACGTAAATGTGCAAAGATGCATTAATTGAAAGCTTTACTCCTACTACGTCTATGCTTGGTACGGCGTCTGAAACTGCCGACAAATCAATTTTACTGCTCATTATACTATTTCGTACTGCTAACATCACGCCTCCTCCACTTGACATACCCAGTCTTTGCACGTTCCTGTCGTGACGGTAAGTGGCGAATTCTATGGAGAACAGTTCGCTGTCGGAGATATCGCTAGAGAGCCATGATTCAGACAAAGCGATGATATCAGAATCACAACTATGAACATTATTATAGAAATCGTTGACTTTGGATCGTAATCCGCGAACATTTTGGTATATAATACTAATAGTTGAGTTGTAATTGGGTGCGGGGCTTAGTTTAACTTTACAATTTTAGGGATGTTGTTAATATAACGTATTTTGAGGTCCGTTTCTCCGTTCTCAGTCCGTTCTTCTAATTGTTGCTTAGTCTGTCTATATAAATTTATTTGACGTTGAGTACGATCAAAAGAAATTGAAATGTTTTGAAAACGGTGGATGCCTCTAAAGTTTTTGACGCTTCGGATACATTTATGAACAGCATTCTCGTCTTCAAAAGTTACTCTTAGTGGACGTGGCCGAGAGCTGGATGCGTTAAACCTTCCGAGTCTGATGCATTTCATAGTCGAAACAACATTGTCAGGCTGATGGTTTGGCAGTAGAGTAGACAACACATCCTTTACCGCTTCCTTGTCCTTACTGGTGCGCTCATCACTTTCCAGTTCAGAATTTTGTTCAGCAACGCCAAAGACTATTAGGTTATTCTTTCTTGATTCCCGTTCCCTAACCTCCTGACATACCTCTTCAAAAGAATTGTCGTCCATGGTTAATTTGTTATTATCGCTAGAATTTTTTATGGCTTGAATTTGGGCAGTTAGTTCATGGCGCAAACTGGTTATGGATTTGTTGATATCGGATTGTACAGACTCAATAAGCGCTTGCAGATTTTTAAATTGAGTGATATTACCGCTACAGCTGTTGCATACAAGTTTAAGGGATTTAGACCTAGCCCTAGTCCACTTAATGTCGTTTTCGGAGAGGCCGGTACAATTCAAATGTAGGGAAGCGTGACAACAATCACATGGCAATGTGCCACCTTTACCTAGGATAGCCAAGTTACAATTAGCGCAAAAACTCATGCTCCAATAATGGAAGACACAACGAAAGGGATGACACACAGGATAACTATAGCTTCACACCCGGGGACCTATCAGGGTGACTCACTGCAAGACAAGACAGGTAGGCCACGGTCAAGGTAACATAAAAGGAACACGGGTGCGAAAAACTCTATCAGCTGAACCTACAAAAACTAATCAGCTGGGCGAGTCGATTCGTTGAATTATAATAAAGCAAACAAAACTTATCGATAGCGGGTTTAAAGAAAGTTTACCTCTGATCACTCTATGCACTAAGATTCAGGATTCCGAATAGACCTAAACTCAAATTTGTCTCGGGGCAGAAACACCACTTATCAAACAAAAATCACAGAGCACCAAATTTAACTGGTGTTGACTATACCCCACTACACTACGGGGAGATGCGACGTCTGAAATTTGGTGTTAATCAAAGACGATAATGTCTTCTAAACATGTAAACCCCAAATGTATTGTTCCAATTCGACCCTTTAGAATCTGAATAATTCAACCCCTTAATTCATTAACAAAATTATGCTTATTATTATTGTTAGAAACTGACCTCAAACTTGCTTTTGTAATTAGTCGGCAAGTTGAGAAACGTGTTTTGTTTGACAAGTAACGACATTACGTCAATACAACATTAATTAGGGGAGTATCAGGTGTGCTATATGCATGTTCTATTATTTGAAACACACCTTAAATACAAACTAGTTAATATTAGTTAATAATTATCCACCAAACTTTCTATTGGAAAACTTATTGATATTTAATTATTTCCATAATATGGAATATATTATATTCTGATAGGTATACATGTCTTTTTTAGACTACTGCTTCTACAACTTAACTAGTGTAATATCGATTTCAAATTTAACAGATTCAAATAAATTTGCCAATGAGAAGAACCCCTTTTTAAATTTGTAATATATTCGTTACTGAGTAACCACAAAATTATTGGGAATTACATTTTGGATCAACATTAATAAATGGTCATCGACTTGCTGCTCGTAAACCATTGTTCTAGGGAATGTTATAAACGGTTTGGGTATTGGTACGATCCCTATTAATATATATGATCTTGAGCGGTTAGTGCAAACCTTTTGATACACCCTGTATACTTGCTCTTACAAATTAATGTCACAGACCGAAGCGTAGCTTTGCTTAAAAAGCTCGTCCTCATTTTATATTCTACAAATACAACACTGAAACTGTCCGAAATAAAAGCACCCCAACTGTTGGCTGTAAAAACTTATTCATCTTCAGATTTTTCTGAACAAGACTATTTGTTATAATACTGTATGTTCTGGTTCAACTGATTTTAGAAAATTGTAGCAAAAAATAATATTTCATTTCTCTATTTGAATTAACAAAATGTACCGCCTTGAACAGAAATAATTTAGAAATGTCAAAATAGTAACAATTTCTCTACAAATTACATCTAAAATTTTGCATATTGGAAAGATACGACCATACCTAATGATTAGTCATAATTAAAAACTTATTTAATCCGGTGTATATTTCCTCCCAGGAGACTGTTTAATGGGCCTCTATTCCAAAGTCAATTAAAAATATTTTATCAATAATGAATCCTAATCTTTCACTCAGATTTGGTTCCAAGAGAGTTATTAGGCATGTGTGCTGTCATAAAGATAGTCGACAGTCTTTAATTGTGTGCCACTGGTTCTTTGGTGAGATGAAGTGAGCTGCCGTCAATTAAAATATTATAAGCTAATGCACAACTTTAATGCATCTTAATAACAGTCATTATACGAATATCTTTATCAACCAAATGTATCATATATTACTAGATAGCTCAAATATGTTAATGAATTCTTCCTTACATTAGTGGTGCTCGCAAGACTAACCCCAAGGAGTTTTGTTTTGTCAAACTGCAAATGGCAGAAAACGACTGATGTTAATTAGAAGGCAAAATGACTTATAAAAGTGGTAGATTTTTATTCACAGATATTACATATCAAAGTAAAGTAATAATGATGTTATGTGTATTAGTGATAGAAAATGTGTGTGTGTGCTGTGTCTACCCCATTACCATACCATATTGTGCAAACCATTGCGTGATTCATAAAGACAGGATAAATGATACGACAGAGTAACTTTTCCAGAGAGTCATTCGATCCCCTTCTGTGCACTGTTTTGTCATGGAGCGACCATTGCATTATTAAAATGAACATCTGTGGAAATTTTATTAATTTTTTCTCGCTGCGGGTGCGCTTCAGTTTATTGTGATTTCTGCATCTCATTCTAAGTCAATAGGTATTGATTTGAATTCAGATACGTAAACTGAATCATTTAATTGAAAGGAAACGAATGGAAAAATGCCCGTTTTGTAAGGAAACTGTTACATATGAGACCGTCAACTTTGATCAAAGAAAAGTTTTTTCTTGTTGTAATGACTAATAAGAACGTCATAAAAACACATTTTTTTAAACAAATATTAGTATAACTCATTTAGACCACTTGTTTTATTGTCAGTTTTATTGAGAAAAATATAGCGTTATAAAATAATCTAATGTAAAGTTGTAAGATGAACTGCTTCCTGAATAATATAATATATTATTGATGAATAAACAATATTATATCTTTTTTACAGCAGTTTGCTTATAATATACAATATTTTTGGTTGTTAACTCATTCACAGATTGGTTTTGATTTTTGTATTTTTTAGTTATTTTTATTATTTCTAGCTTAAAATAGCCTTCCTAAAATAAATATCAAGTTACAAACAAAAACTAAGTTAGAGTTCATCGTATTGCATTTAATATCTTTATTTTCTTATACCAATATTGACGGTAACTCTATTTATAGTAGTAAATTTATTTACAAGTTATAGAAAATCAATTCCCTTATCTGAATCACTGTCATACCTTCCCGACCGAAAATGTCGCATCTACAATGTTTGTGTTTAGTTCTTATGTAGCTCACGTCTTTCATAGCATAATAGATGTGGCTGGAAACGTACTTTATTAGATAATATACATAAATTCAACAATAATAAATATCAACCCTACACAAATGTTCCAACGGATTCTCATCATGAAGACAATTTGATGGATATAAATCATTATTTAATTGCCTACTTAATATTCGTTTTTGCATAGTTACTACGTATAATTTAAGCATAAAGTTATTGATTATGTGCTTATACTCCGCAGACGGAGAGTGCAGCCAACTTAGATGTTCCCAAACTACGCCATATTTCATTTTGTTTTTGTAATATGGTCGAAGAAAACTTTAATTTAGTGTTTCATTCTGATAAAATGTCGACTTGCCACATTAATATTTTAGCAAAACTATTGGAAAACTTCAACAGCTGCTTAGTACATCAGTTTTTCTAAAGCCGAGTTCACAGAGTGTGTTCACAATTAAGAAGGAACACTGAGGTAAGAATTTATTGGAATTATGGATTATGGAAGCCTTTTAATAAAGAAAACAATAATCACTTTACAGGGGTAGGGCGATGGTAAGAATCGAGTTTATTTCATTATGTGATACAAATGATAGGCGACGGTTACCATAACTACCCTATTACCGACAAATTGTCTATAAGACTTCCTAGGCTCTTTATGAGTTAAAATGAAATAAAAAAAGCGGATGAAGAAGAGATGAGAGAAACAAATTATCTAAATGTTCATTATGCAGGATACCCTGTTGTGAAGTTGTCGCCTGTGAAAATTTGTTTTCCTCTGGATTATTGAAAATGGTGTCTCGCGCTCCGCGCTCGACCCCTTAAAGAAACATACTCCGAAAAGGTCATATTTCCCTTTACGTAAAACTCGAAATATGTTAATGGGTGTGCGCGCGTTGAAATTTCGAGTTTAAAGTCGAAATTTCGAGTTTAATTTCAAAAATATAATCTAGAAAAAATGAAAATAAAAGTTATATGTCCTCTCTGTGACTTCGTATGAAACAGTTCAACTTCGCAAAAACTACTATCAAAATGTTTTGAGTGCACCGATAGTTGCTATTAATTTTTCAACTTTATATTAAGGGTTTTTTAATGCCGTCAAAACTACGTTTAGGAGCCATATAATTTGAGATTTAAATATTCGCCACACTTCGTGAAGTTTTCTTTTTCTGTGAATGTTAATACGTTCCGCCACTAAATTTTGCTGCGAAGTGTATGGCACCGTCAAATTTGATAATATTATATGTTTCCCTTTTGATTGAAATGTACCTCACTTTTCGCGTTTCCCTTTGCACTTTTCGCGACGTAGTCTTTATTAAACCACATGACCACTTCAGATTTATGACTTCCTAGCAGTTACCCGCGGCTTTGCCCGCGTAAGTTGGGGTGGGCGTTCCGCACAAAATTCATAATTTAATTTTCAAAGAATAAAAATTTCATTTTTTATGTAAAACGTAATTTTTTCAAAAGAAAGTTATACAAACTATAAATTTTTTACTCTTGTTGAATATCAAAAACAAAACAATTGTCTGGATCACTTTTGGTGGTAGATAACTACTTTTAATCAGTTTGTCCCTAAAACACCAAAAATAATTTTATTACAACTGCCAACGCACGTTTCGCCAACAATGTTGGCATCATCGGGTTGATGAGTAAACTTGAAAAGTGTGGACATCCAAAAAAAAGTTGGGTGTTGCCATTTAAAAAAATTGATGACGATGTCATAGTTCAAAAGCAGATGACGTCATCAACAAATTTTTTATGTCAGAAGATGGGAATTTAAAAATAAAAATCGACCTGTTCAAACGTTTTTCGCAAAAACAGTACATAACTAAATTATGAATTTTGAGCGGAACTTTATGATCACTCTGTTTTTGGAATTGGTACAGCTGCTTAAAGTAGTTTTTAACAATAAATAACAAAAAGTAAAAAAAAACATATTTTTTTTGCAATAACATCAAAGACGGGTCTTGTTATTTTTAAATGAGAGTCCAAGTGCAAATTCTCATGCCTGTAACATTGTCGATCTTCCAGTTATAAGAATTTTGAGAAAAATCACTCCCAAATTCACCCTCCCCTTTTTTCGCAGTTGGTATTTTTTTTTTGGAAATTTGTTAAACACGGGCCAGTCTTTTTTAAAGGAGAATCTAGATCCCAATTTTCACGTATGTAATATTATTTGTTTTCCAGTTATGAGAATTCTCAAGAAAACTACCCTCCCCATTTACGCCCCTTTTTCGGTGTTTGTAAATAAATTTTTGCAAAATTGTCAAATCGTCTAATTATTTTTAAAGGAGAGTCCAAGTGCCAATTCTCATGTCTGTAACATTCTCGATCTTCAAGTTATAAGCATTTTGAGAAATATCACCCCCAAATTCACTCTCACCTCTTTTTTTCAGTTGGTATTTTTTTTTTCCAAAATTGTCAAACACGGGTCCGGTCTTTTTTGAAGGAGAATCTAGATCCCAATTTTCACGTATGTAACACTATTTGTTTTCCAGTTATGAGAATTCTCAGGAAAACTACCCTCCCCATTTACGCCCTTTTTTTGGGGTTTGTAAATATTTTTTTGCAAAATCTTCAAGCACGTTTCTAGTTATTTTAAGAGGAGAGTCCAAGAGCCAATTCTCATGCCTGTAACATTCTTGATCTTCCAGTTATAAGAATTTTGAGAAAAATGACTCCCAAATTCACCCTCCCCTTTTTTCGTAGTTAGAATTTTTTTTTTTTGGGAATTCGTTAAAACACGGGTCCGGTCTTTTTTTAAAGGAGAATCTAGATCCCAATTTTCACGTATGTAACACTATTTGTTTTCCAGTTATGAGAATTCTCAGGAAAACTACCCTCCCCATTTACGCCTCTTTTTTGGGGTTGGTAAATATTTTTTTGGAAAATTGTCAAATACTGGTCTAGTTAATTTTAAGATGAGAGTCCGATTGCCAATTCTCATGCCTGTAACATTCTCGACCTTCAAGTTATAAGCATTTTGAGAAAAATCAACCCTCAAATTCACCCTCTCCTTTTCTCGCCGTTGGTAATTTTTTTTCCAAAATCGTCAAACACGGGTTCGGTGTTTCTTAGAGGAGAATCTAGGTCCCAATTTTCATGTATGTAACACTATTTGTTTTCCAGTTATGAGAATTCTCAGGAAAAGTACCCTCCACATTTACGCCCCTTTTTCGGGGTTGGTAAATATTTTTTTGGAAGATTGTCAAATACGAGTCTAGTTAATTTTAAAGGAGAGTCTGGGTGCCAATTCTCATGCTTGTAACATTTACGACCTTCAAGTTATAAGAATTTTGAGAAAAAGCACCCTTCCTTTTTCCCGCCGTTGGTTTTTTTTTTTTTTAATCGTCAAACACGGGTCCGGTATTTTTCAAAGGAGAATCTAGATCCCAATTTTCACGACAGCAATACTGTCAGTTTTCAAGTTATAGGAATTTTGGGTAAACCACCCCTAATTTTTTCTCGGTCGGTCAAGAAATTTTTGCAAAATCGTCAAACACGTGTCTAGTTATTTTCAAAGCTGAGTCTAAATCCCAATTTTCACGTTTTTAGCATGCCGAGTTGTCGAGTTATGAATTTTTTTATAAAAACCGTTTTCCCCTTTCGCCGTCTGTGAATACTTTTTTGGAAAATCGTCAAAAAGGGGTCGAGTTATTTTCAAAAGCGAGTTCGGGTACAAATTTTCACTTCTCTACCGTTTTTCGTTTTCAACTTAGTTGGAGCCTAGAGATACCAATTAACCCCATTTTCACCCCCTTAGAAACGGAATTTTCAAAAATCCTTTCTTAGTGCGCCTATACGCCCTAAAGACTACGTACCTACCAAATTTCACGCTTCAAGACTCAACGGTCTGGGCTGTGCGCTGATCAGTGAGAAATCAGTTTCGCATTTATAACGAGCGTTCAATAAAAAACCTAGTTAGAGTAGGGTTTGAAATTGCGTTTTTGTTTTATTTTTTTACAGTGTAGAGCTTGACTGATTAACACGAAACTCTCCATGACAGATAACATAACCTCAAAATTTCAGAGAAGCTGCAATATTATTAATAATTAATATTATTATGCATCTTAAAGAAGTGTTCACAAGTGTTTTAGGGTATTAGTTAGCGGTTTTATATAGACCGACACGATTTGAAGGTTTGGGCTGCAATGTCCTGCAGGTATCTCCAAGTTTCCTACAACGGTTAATAAAGAGTTAAGACCTTTGGGTGTGATGTTAATTGAGTTATTTTTAGATATTGGACACTTTATGATTAGGTTTTACAACTTTATTTCTACAAATGTTTATTGAGAATTTTACAATCTCTTAGAAGGACACAAAACAGTTACAGCAAATTAATGGTGAAAATGTTTTTGATATTTCTTGTAGAGAATTGTGTTTTTTTTTCTGGTATATGAAATTGGTATATATTGGTAATTGGTATATATTTGATATACATGTATATATATGATGCTTGGTATATGAAATTTTTAATATGTGGCCAAAGGAAGAAATCACTTGCAGTTTCGCTTGTTACTTCATCATATTTCACACTCAATCTTGTTCTCTTAAATGCGCAAATCTGAAAAGTATGGTTAGGTAGAAGTTTTAACTCTTGAGTTTCAGAAGCGAAAGACAAACCTTTTCTTTTGCAGCTGTTATTAGATCAGGGTGCGCCTCACTAAGTTTCATTAAGAAAGTGTAGAGCATTATATGTAAGTGTTTTTAGTGATATCTTCTATCGGACATTCTTTCTTTGATGACACTTTCACCCACCGGTCAGCTTTGGCACAACTCACATATTTTCTGATATGTTGGGACCGTCTTAAATTCATGTTTTCGTACCATTTCGTACTTGCAAACAAGGTTTAGAAAACGGCTGCTGTAGCGACTGTCAATTTCAATAACATTTCTCCGAATTTAGTGTTGGTTGCCTAACCTAAACTGAATTAAATGACAAGTTATTTTTTCTAACAATTGCTATGTACACTGTTATAAAAATGCCCAGCCTCCTCTAACCAGGTTTATTTTTGAACGCTCGTTATATAGAGATTACAATTATTTTTAATTTATTTGTTTTGTTTAACTGTGATTTTTAATAAAAAACGTTTAATTAATTAAAAAAAATAGTTGTGTGCCTCACCTTTATAAGCACACGACTGAAAGTGAAACTTGCCAAGACAGTGGTAGGAATCGAGTTTATTTCATTATTTTCTGATACAAATGTTACTGTAACTAAAACAAGGAGGCCCCCAAAGGTGTCCCCTTGGTACAGGGAGGTCCATTGACACAGCGCGACCCGGGGACCTCCTTAAGCCAGGGACCTACTACGCAAAGTGTTTTAGTTTGATTTCCGTTTCAGTTTTTCGGACTCACTATCTGTCTGAAGAAAGTTTCTCTTTCAAAAATTTAAGACGGAATTATTTCTTTAGATAATATATTGATTTGTGTAAACACTTATTGTGCGGTATAAAATTCCCCTGATTAACAAATTCCTCGGCAATGTAGAAACGGAGACCATCGAATTCTCATCTAGTCGCCTGTGCATTTTCCATGTAAGATAAAAAATGCCGGTTTATGAAAATAGTTGTACTTTTCGAGGAACGATCCGACGAAGAATCCTCTGTAGCCGTGTTTTCCGGGACTGGTCAATTAATTTAAATGATGTTTATCATTTGACAACCAATGCGTTTTTGACAGAATTAGCAAATGCAAAAAGAATGGAGCGGCATTGAAAAATTTACATAAATGTAAAAAAAAAACAAAGTTAACTAGATGTTGTAACACCCCGTACTTTCAGACACATACAGTTGACTATGTCCGAAGACAGGTTGTGGTAATAAAATCCCAACCTTATCAAAGGTTTGTCCTTGTGATTTATTAATGGTCATAGCGAATGCTAACATGATGGGAAATGGAGTTGACAATAATGCACCAGAAGACGTCATACAGAGTGATTTTTTGAAAACGATCCACCCTAAATATCTAGAAAACAAAACGTTATTAGCAAAATGCCGAAACCGGTCAATTTTGGTTGTGAGGGGGACACTTAATTAGTGTAGTTTTATACCTGCAGGTGCACCCCCTTGGCCGGGGCAGCAGCCCCATCAAAAATCTTATATAGAACAGAGGGTTCATAAGTTTATTTTTTGAAAGATTCATTTAACCTAAGTAAGCTATGTAGTAGTTTTTTATTTCTACTACATATTAGTTTTTAAGAAAATTTGGAAGTTAAAAAGGTTAAAATTTTCTGAAATATCAAGTATTTTCTGAAATAAAAACTGTTTCTTATTTATTGACATTGACAATTATTCAGTTTTAAAGTAAATCTGCATACGCTCGGATGAAAAAATGGTCAACTCAGTTGCTAAAAGAGCTTTTTTATGGCTCCCAAACAAATGTGATAAACATATTCATAAACAAAATTTCAACAAGATGGAGTTCTACCACATTATGCCTTAAACGTTCGCAATTGGCTTAACAACCGATTGCCGAACCATTGGATTGGCAGACGTGATGCAATTGAGTGGCCAGCAAGATCACCAGACTTGACAAGTTTAGATTTTTTTCTCTGTGGCCATTTGAAGTCAGATAACGAATTGTTGATGAATGCAGGCAAATTCCGCGAGAAAGATTTCAAAAAGTTAGAATTTGAATTTGAAAACCGGATCTACTACTGTCTGGGATAAAACGGTGCCCATTTCGAGCATCTCTTGTAAAATTCAACTGTTTTAAAAGATAGGATTTTTATTTTTGAAGATTTTTTTTTCATCATTGATGGTGTGTTTCTTTACTTATTAATTGAAGTGTAACTGATTACTAGACGTTAAAATCTAAACAGCGGCTCAAACATTAGTTTCAAAACATTTCAATATCTCTTTGATAGTTGACATTCCCAAGCGTTGATTTTACTAACAATAGGCGTTACATACTAACAATGTTGTTCAGGAAAAACATGAACGTGGGATGTGCTACAAAACAAGCGGTTTTCTCAAAAACTAATCGTAGAAAAAAAAATACTACACATCCAAAAAGAGGTTAAATGGACCTTTGAAAAAATAAACTTTATAACCCTCCGTTCTATTTAAGATTTTTGAGGGTGCTGTTGCCCTGGCCAAGGGGGTGCACCTGCAGGTCAAAAACCAGACTAATTAAGTGTCCCCTCACAACCAAAATTGACCGGTTTCGGCATTTTGTTCATAACGTTTTTGTTTCCTAGATAATTAGAGTGGATCGTTTTCAAAAAATCACCCTGTATGAATTCCGGGTATTAAAATACGTTTCCCAGTTGATCAGGTTAAAATTTTGCAATCAATTGTATTCTTGTACCATTCCTAATACGTTGCCCGTATTTACTCCTGTGGCACCATTCTTAACGAACGTTTAGAACATCCCGAGTTTGCCGATACTTTTTTATACGATATGGTTGAGATAAATGCTATATGATGAGTGAGTTCCGACGCCACTCTGAACCGTAGCTCTAAAGCTCTGAACACAATTCGCCGGGAAGCCAAACCTCAGTGGAGGGGCCAACCTATATTTAGCTGTAGTTCGCCAGCTTCTGACTGAAAAATACTCTCGCGCGTTCACGTCGCTGACTGAATGATGAACCTGTGAACATTTTAAAAATGAAAAGTAATCTACTGGTGTATCATATCAATGTCGTGCATTTATAGACACAATTATAAAAATCGTTGCAGTACACAACGATTAAATATATAGATAATTTTTCTCAACTGTGGACGGAGTCATCAGACCACAAACACACGAATACACAATGTACCTTGAATGTGAGCGGTAGATTTAATTTTTTCATTTATTTAATTTTATTTAGAATGGTTTTCGCGACTGTTTACAATTTATCCAAGTACTTTCGTTTTAAATTAATACATTTATTTTGCTAATATTATGACGTAACTATTTATGCTTTATCTGTTATCTGTTGCTAATCTTTAAAAATTGATCATTTGGCGCTTACCTGTCTTCTGTCCTGTTTTGATCATTATTTCACCATTGTGGATAAAAGTCACACAATTTCCAGCGTCTTGTATCCGTCTTATTGATAGAATGATCGGAACCCAAGTGTGTTGCCCAAATGCACTAGCCTTTTTTCGAAATCAAAATTATAATGGGTTCCTCCAACTGTTTGTAATCCATGTAAATTTAAATTATTTATTATGTATTTTGTAGCTTCAGCATCTAAAACGAATTTTTAAGTTCCCCTTTTCATGGAAAGTTGTTTCTTTAATTTTTGTTTATGTTAGTTTTTGACATATGTAGTTTTCACTGCTGTGCTGTAATTACTATGTGTACTGTAATTACTAATTACTATATGAGTGAGGCGAGGTGTTCAACAGGTACCACGCTTTGGTCGTTTCATTGCCGCATGCAATTTTAGATCCAATTCAATGAATTCAATGTTTCTTTAGGGGTACTTCAGGTCTTAATTTATAATTGAAAAGTGTATTTTGAACATTCAGAGTTGTAAGCATACGCGGAATCAAAATTTTGTAAAACCTGTCAAGCCGTGCAACCATTTGGTACTTCACCTAGCTAGGTGACTATACCGGTAGTGATTTAGATGTTCGATTATTTGTCCTTTGGCAAATCTGGCCCACTTTTTCCAGTCATCTGTCAGTTCATCTGGGGTTTCGTCTACTAACACACTTATCGCACCTTCCGGTTCTACTGTGCCTGTAGACGGTATTTCCACACTAAATAATTTTATCACCGTTAAAAGGTTTTGTGTGTCTCTCTTTGTGTATGTGTCACTGTGTCTTTTCTTGACTAGCATTCGACATCGCACTAGACTAATAGTTAATTATACTGGACTCGGCCCATTGGAATTATAGATTATGGAAGTTTTACTTTACTACACAGTTTTTATTATTGTTCAGACCTGCATTGCAGAGTCGTCCAAGAAGAATTACAGGACTAACTCTTTTGTGTTTACATTAACTATATCGATTTACATTGATACATTGATTGATAAATTGTTGAAATTACTTTATTGATAAATTATGACTGTCTACAGACCGAAAGACAACTAACACGGCATCCCTCAGCGCGCATCTGAAGGTACCTGTATCAGACCTAGCGGTGTTCAGCGCCTGGCGGGATATTTCCCCAGAAATTGAGCTTACTAGAAATTCTACAGCTACAGAGTAGCGCGAGACTCTGAGGTCCCTCTTTCTCCATTTGAACATATAACAGTTTTACTGAAACCAGGCCCTGTAAACTATGTAAATTCTATAATTTGTACTGCCAAGTAAAAGAATTCTACAAATCTACAGCACAAAGTAATCCCGTATATAACATAACAGAGGTGAGTCACGCTGTTTCGATATGCATTTCGTAAGTGTATACGCACCCTAATAACAACAGAGGATTAGACGTGACGACAGACGCGCCCCAACCCTTCAACACATCAAAGGTTCCTACTGCAATCTGCGGCTCTAATTAAAAGAACATTGGGTGTATGGTTGGAACGTTAAATGTTACCTTTATGAATATGTAAGTTCGACTCCTCTATCTCTACCTGCATTTATGGATGATGATATCTTTATGTAGAGGAGCTAAATCCAGTCCGCGATATGCCTGCAGATAGATATGTTAATAGCTGTGTTTAAAAACGCATCATGCATGCACGAAGAAGTTATTGCGTGGTCACGAATTTTTCCGACGGTTGTGAAGAAATAAAGTTTCTAAAATTGGGTTTCAACTGTTAGTTTATTACCACAGCCGGTTTAATATTCACCGAAATGTTTGGCGAGTAAGCTGAACGGTAGGGAGACTGCGAAGGGCATAACGTTGGTATTTTAATCCACTGAATTCAATACAAAGGGTGCATTATGATATTAAAATACGCCGCGGGCAGATATTCACTATTAAACTATTTAGAAAATTTCTTATTCATAATTGTGGTGACTCATGCTTTCGGAACTATACCTACATTATACATATTTTCAGTTGTGGCTCGGCTTGGTTACCATAAGAGATAATAAATGTTAAAAGTTATTGGATTTAAATTTTTACTTTTACTTTTACACTTGTAAATATTTCTTCCAGTAAAGTCCTGTGACCGATATCAAAAAGAATTTCAGCTATTTGAAGACTGAAAATTGGCAAACAAAGTGACACCAGCAGTGAACGTGGATGTAATGCCCACTTATGTTTTATATTTGGTAAGGGTTTTTATTTCTTTTAATAACAATCGCTTCGTTCATTGTGGGCGAAATACTCTATGATTAAGTCAATCTTGATGGTGTAAGAACATGTGGACATTTCGCGCTATTTAAAGTTATCGCCTTTTTAAAAAAAATGATTTTTTGGCAGACGTAAGTAACAAAAACATTTTCTACAAGATTGTTTCCATAAATTTTTGTTTTAGGTCGTTGGAATGATTGGTCTGGCTGGAGGTTGCCGCCGGGAAGAATTATATAATATATTATCTCTTGACGATGTGAATACATATTTAGAACGTTTATTAATTTGTATTTGGAAGTATAAATTAAAAAATGACATTACTGCAGATATAAAATACAGTGTACTTGATTTAAACAGTAACAATTATAAGAACTGAGCTGGAAAAACTAATTTATTTATTTACAATGCCCTTAAATTCCAGTTTGAAGCATATTCTCTGCTGCTAGTGAATGCGGATGTTAGGTAGGTCTACGTAGGTATGTGGGGCTGATAAGCGATTACCGTTTTACGTTGATACGAAATCGTACTTTTATAAACGTGACATTGTGTGTTTTAGATAGAAAATTTAATATTGAAATTGTTGACTTGAAAAGACTGTTATTTCAAAGGAGTATCGTATGTAGTCTTCTTTCGCCTACGTTCATTGTTTCAAAGTAAGATTCCGGAGATAGACAATAACCTTCTATCTGAAAAATGTCTGATTTTAGAAGACGAACAGAAAGCTTTTTAATTATTATTCTGTAATCATTCACATAATATGTATAGGGTTCGCTGAAAACTACACATTATTTTCGTATATGGATCATAGTTCGGATTGATGGATTTGAAAAAAAAATCACATTTGCTACCATACCAGAAATAGTGGTTGTTTTCTTGTTCATACGATTTTGGAGGAATGTTATGTCATTTTCCGACATCCACTAGAGCCGAAAGCGAAAAGAGATTCTGTATATTCAAAGACAATCATATTTGCATACGTGCCATCCTCACTAGAAATGATATTCTCGTATTGTGTCAGCAAATCTTTAACAATAGTGTATACTATCATCTATCATTCATTAATTTCTGTAGTTGAAAGTTCAGTGTGTAATTCTCCGATATATATGTGTGTCCAGTCTTAAGAGATTATTTTGCACCGATTTACGCCGTCTAGTTTGTAATAATGCTTATATTACAAGAATAATACAACAACAGGGGAGGTTGCAACAATGATGAGATCATATGGGTCAATTAGTTTGGACGTTTAATAACCAATCGTTTAATAACTAAAGTCCCTTCAAATTGTGGTTTGCCAACGTACCGAAAAGCGTACACGACGCTTTTACGTTAAATTTAAAGTATATTTTATGTTGATCACTAGGATGTTGATCAAAGAAAGACAAGTCATGGCGTAGGGGATGGTCTCTTAAAAATAAAATTCGTGAAAAGTCACCTTACGATTGCAAAAGTTGCGTACCGAAAACGTATGACACAGCAAAATCTGGACAAACTGAAACGTTCCGACGACTTTATAGTGACAGGGGGAGAATTTTATTGTTATCAGACTAGCACAAGTAATAATAGTATATTATTTATCTAGAACGAGAAGTGAAGTTTAAAGTACGAGCAAGTTGTTTACGGCCGAGGCGCCTAGCCGAGGCCGGAATTACCTGTGAGTACCTTTAAAAACACTTCTTCGTTCGAGGTAAATACAACGTTTTATTTCATACTGCAAGTTTAATGAACTAAGTCAAAATAAAAAGAAGTGTTGTGTGTTTATCTCGCACAAATTATTCGTAATAATTAAATATGCGGGAACTAACATTCCCATAGTAACAAACGTTTGTCAAAAATGACAACGGAAAAACTGGGTAATGGTGAATTGTTTTGGATAATTTATCCCATTATTCAGTTTAAAATGGATACAATTGAGGTGCCTCAAGATATTCTAGATGAAGCAGATCGCGGGAAGAACAATTTGATGCCACAGAAATCTCGGGAACAATATGAGAGATGATTGACGTATAATTTTAAAGTACTAGGACTTTCAAATTTTTCTTTAAAGTACTAGGACTTTAATGTTCCACTTTTGGTATCATAAACAATCCAAAAAATGTCAGTTTAGATACAGGTATGAAATAAATTAATTTTATTTCATACTTTTATCTAAAGTGACATTTTTCGGATTATTTGTGATACCAAAAGTGGAACATTAACGTCCTAGTACTTAGTACTTTAAAATTATACCTTATTTATATAATTTCTTATATTAAACCAGAAGAATGTCGATAAATCCAAGTGGGGTAAATTTAAATTAAAATTATAAAAAAATATATCTAAGTCGAACTCCACAAACTTTAATAGGTATAAAATTACAAATGACTTAGATATATTTAAATTTTAATTTCTTATATTGTTTTAGAATATCTTAAGGCACCTCAATTGTATCCATTTTAAACGGAATAATCGAATAAAATACTCAGTTTTTTCGTTGTCATTTTTGAGAAACGTTTGTTACTATGGGAATGATAGTTCACGCATAATTAATTATTACGAATATTTTGTGCAAGATAAACACTCAAAATTTCTTTTTATTTTAATCGAGTTAACTAAAGTTGCAGTTTGAAATAAAACGTTGTATTTACCACGAACGAAGAAGTGTTTTTAAAGGTACTCACAAGTAATGCAGCCTCGGCCGTAAACAACTTGCTCGTACTTTAACCTTCACTTTTCGTTCTAGATAAATAATATACTATATATTATGTGATTTTATGTGAGCAGGTAAAGTATGGACTGTTCGGTACAATGAATGATTGACTGTTCGATGCCCACCCCCTTAGTGCCTCGAGTAGTGCTGTATTGAAGGATGGCCGACTCCGATTTTGGTCACGAGACTGGTATTTGAAAGCAAAACATGTCATTTCAATTTTAACCCTTAACTTGGTAAAGTGGTCCCCTTTAGTAGCCTGTTGAAGACACGTCTATCACCGGCAGATGAGCTATTCTAACTGAAAATAGACAACTGACATTACTGTCATAGGGTATTAAAAGACCGAATCCATCTAATATACCTATAAAAAACAATATTTGTTTATTTGTTCGTATGTTATGCGATCCTAAGCCGGTGAACAAATCGTTATGAAATTTTGACAAAAGAAAGTTTTCGCAATAGGCAGTAATATAGGGGGGGTTGACGACCCCAATGTGTCACCCTTTTTTTGTTCAAACAGCGCGAAACTGAGTACTCTGTCAAATAAAAATGTCAGAGTGACAGTTTTAGACATAGAATGTTTTCGTTTAGTTTTCGTTAAAATCATTTCACAAGGGAGGAATAGTGCGGTTAAGTCGAGGGAGAAGTGCCAAAATTTATTGTGGATATGTCTAGGATTGCATTCGAAGTGGGCGCAACTTTAAATTATTCTTGGAGAGGACGTACAATCGGCAAGTAAAGCCAATCAGTTTTACTTTATTTTTGGGGTGCAGCCGCTCGCGCCGAGTATTTTGAATGTCTTACGTTTCTTTACTATTTCAGAAAATACTTTAAAATGACAAAAAAAGGAAAACAATCTTGGAAAATCAACCAAAAAATCGAGGCGAATGAAAGCCAATGGGCAGCTGAGCCGACCAACGTGAAAGTCGTCTAGAGGAAATGCGGTTAAGTGATTTTAGATCAAAAGCTGCTGAAATACCTGAACAACAGAGCGCACGACTCGAAAACGATCAAATCAGATCTTCAACTTCAAAATCTGCTGAAACGCCTGAACAACATAGCGTCCATTGAAACGACCATCCTCTCGATTTCAAACGACTTCAATAAATCGACCAAGCCCAAGGACAGTTACTGAGTGTTGCTGGGGTTAGTTTGAAAATCCATGTTTCTTACATGGCCAATTATATGTTGCTTGCAACAGAGAGGTAACACCGAAAAACTTATTTATGTATGCGCTAAATGGGAAAACTACAAATATTGCTCTACAATAAGGGAAAGAAAATTAAATAAAATACATATTTCAAGATACTATTTACTAAAAAAGAATGTGTTTTATTATTTGTATGTTTGTCTGTTTCTATGTTTCGAATAGGCTCCTACATCACCGGTCAACGGATCGATATGAAATGTTGACCACAAATCAAATAATATTCGTCAAGAGAAGTGTGTAAAATGAGTGTAATGCCACTCGGATCACTTCATTGTGTAACCATCGTGGTTTTCTTGTTCGTTGCACCGGTCAAATCGGATGACATGTTTTTTACTTTATTTTTGGGGCGTATCAACATTCACCACAAACGGGAGTACCCTGTGCTCCCGCGCAACTAGTTAAGGGTTTTGAGGGTGTGAACGTGTCACATAATCTGGCCTTATCGTTATTATTTCATAAAAAGGGACTTTTATTATTCATTTATTGTATTAGCTTATTCTGGAAGTAAATTTTTGCGAGCTATCCTTAATTTGGAACTAACTGTAAAGTATTACATTGTTTCACAATGTGACAAAAGCTACTTAAAACAGTATCTTGTGATATATTATTCAAATTTCGTTGAAGGAAAAATTAATTTTTGCTAATATTTTGGACAATGCCCCATTTGGAACTGATCAACCCATATAATAAATGAGAGAGAAGAAATCTGCAGTTCTGTTCAAAATTCAACCAAGTATGTACAGTCGTACCACTATCATCAACAATCTTCGTATTGTCTTCTTTTGCTCTTGGGAACGTCGAAGTCGAACGTCTTCGTATCCATTTTTTCCATTCATTTCTCTATTCTCGTCCATCTTTTTAATTTGTTGTGTTGTGTTAATTTCTGCCGTGGCATAATCTTTTTCCTTTTACCAGTTTCTTGCTTTGTATATTTCCTTACTGTGTATTTTCCTCAAAAACTGGGTGATTCAGAGTAACTTTAATCAAGTGTGTCTCTATGCTTATTCCATAATATACCTACTTATTATCTCAAACTTTTTACTTTTATTTTGTGTCCATTACCATCTATTTATCAATTTATTCTTTTTATCTTAATGTTTGGGGTGTTTTACTAGTTCCATCTGTTGTTCTTGGACTTCTCTTTAATAATAATCTTTATCTATATAAATTATTCTTTGAGTCACTTTATTTTCCTTAGTAATTCTTCATGACCCGACATGTTCCAATTGAACCCAGTGAGATTCGTTTGTATTCCTTCAAGCAAAACATGATTTTTTTACGCATTTATTCCTCATCTTCGTCTTTTATGCTGTCCCCTAGATAGCTATATACCTTTTCCTTCATTGCCTCTCTTCCTAGTAATTCTCTCTTATGTTTCTACAATTTTAGGGTTTGTTGTCATTTGAAGATTTTCCTGTATAATATTGGCATTTTTCTTCTTTATTTGATGCACTTTTTTCATATTATATGGGGTGCATATAAATGATTCTTGAAGTTGTTTGTACAACAAAATTTCTATGTAATTTTTTTGACAAGACTTGATAAAACCAATGTTTCGATGTTAACAGATTTTTTCGTCAGATCTAACGGATTAGGACAAACGGACAACGGGGACAATTCTAATAGCATTAAACAATGTTAAACAACAGACACATAAAACTTCACACCAAAACTAGTAATAAAACTATAGGGGCATTACACGTCAAATCGGACACTTTTTGGCTTTTGCATTTTCGATTTTTTTCATATTTTTTTTATATTATAGTATCGGTTGAGAGAGGCCTCCCTGATTTCTTTCAATTTATTTTGTCGAGCTGTTTCTGAGATATCGATATTTAAAAAAAATGCCCATAACTTTGCGAAAAAAGGGCCGATTGGAACCTTTCTTTTTAAACACTTCTGAAGCAAAATATCGAAAACATTTCAAAACCGTATTTTTATAAGATTTGCAAGTTTCTAATATAAAATGTTTCAAAATTTTGGCCAATCAAAATCAATTGCGGTGAGTATTCAGTTCATCTGTCAAACTGTGGCATGTGACCAATAGCAGCCGTCAAATTTCAAAATTCTGGCCAATCAAAATCAGTTGCGGTGACTATTCAGTTTACCTGTCAAACTGTGACATTCGTACAATAACAGCTAGTAGTATGGACTAGTACTTTTAAGAAAAATGTTATTGCAATTTCCAATGCGACCTCTCCAATTACTCATCGCATTTTAAGCAATTGCAATGACATTTTTGATACCTAAGCATTAATAAGCGATAAATAAATCAATAATAAATAAATAGTAAGTGATAAATCAGCTTTAAATAATTATGATTCTAAAAATCGCCCTGGTCTATTTATAATCTAAAATTACGTACACCAATTTTGCTTGTAAATGTTTAGTAGTTTACATTAAAATATCTATCTACAGGGTGTTATGGAAGTCCTAGCAAAAAATGTAAGCATAATTAGAACTCGTCAGAAGAAATATTTTTTTAATCATTTCTCTGCAAACGCTCCCTTACGGAGTTAAAATTAAGAACAGTTTGATCCCTAAAACCAATACCCGCTTATTGACCCACGTTCATTGATTGTGAGAAGGCACAAAAACTTTACCCCATAAACGAATCGAAATAAAAACTCGTTATCTACAATTGATTAAGAATTGACATATTGTACTTGGTTTTTAAGAATTATTTTTAACTGGCCATGAAATAATGAATATTGATAACTTACTATTGACATTTTTTCTCAGCGTCAAGTTTTTCACAAGGTTTGTTTTATTCCTTCTTTATTTTATTTTTTTGATCTACAACCGATTAATAATTGACGTATTATACTTGTAACCTATGAATACTTAACTAGGTCTATGGAACACAGACAGTCAGGCTGGATTTTTAAGAATTATTATATTAACTGGTCTAAAATTTAATTTCTAATTTTAATTCTGAAAAACGTTCCATGTACAGACAAGCGGCCTCGTTTGCGTTACCTAACACTTCCCCGTACAACTGTACAATAGAAAAAAACATTTTCGTGGAATATTTGTGTGCTTAAGAATCGATACCTAAAATTTACTATTAATCAATTGTCCCAAAAAAGTTAGAAGGTACCTTCTTTTTAATTTTAATTTCATGTATTCATAGGCGGAGGGTGAAATAAGGGGTGGGAAAAATGTTAAAAAAAAATGTGGATTTCAGCAAAGTGGTAAACAGAAAAAAAAATATTTGGACGAGTTCTACTTGGGGTTAAATTTTCTGCTTGCATTTTCA
This sequence comes from Diaperis boleti, assembly GCA_963583935.1. Taxonomy (NCBI): domain Eukaryota; kingdom Metazoa; phylum Arthropoda; class Insecta; order Coleoptera; family Tenebrionidae; genus Diaperis; species Diaperis boleti. The sequence goes on along the minus strand of OY757247.1, from coordinate 23,729,259 downwards.
TAGCACCCTTTATAGGCGGTTTAATAAGCATTTGATCACTAAATTACATGAAACACGCGATTTAGCCAAAGCCAAATTTTATGTTCATTAAATGTGTAATGATGGTTAAATTGGTGATCTTCAAAAAATGATTGCTTGACCAGCAAATGGTCTAAATAACTAGCAACGCGTTTGTAAACAGCTTAGAGTTTCTCAATTAATTTTAGTAATTTGTGTTTATGTCTACTGGTGCTCGTCTTCCATATAAGCAAAATTACTTGGCAAGTTTTTCCCTCCAAAGTCGAATGTAATTACTCGTTTGACAAATTATTGAAGCATGATAAGCAGTATTAAATAAAGCAGGGGAGAGTATTCATACGTAATTGAAAGATAAAGTAACATCCCCATTACGCAACGTTTAAATATTTTCTTCCAGTCATGGAAATTGATTAAAATGAGTTCGACAAAAAATATTGACAAACAGGACAACATACTAAAGTAACTAAAGGATAAAATTAAGACTCATAATTAAATCATGCACTTTTCTTTATGAGTAATATTCCATTCATCGCTTATTTGTTTACTTTCCTATCTCTACTTTTCATCAAATAACCTTTCAAGACACGTTTTATTAAATATTATTCGAAAAAAAAAACAGCTATACCCATTCATCACAACAATCTGTTATAACTTCAACGCTTTAATTCGTCTCACGTGAATAATAATAAAAATGTAGTCCAGGTAGAGGGCAACCCCATTTTTTCCCGTGTCCTGACCTGAGGACAGAAACCCTTCCATAACTTATCAACAGATGTTTCCACCATAAAAACGCTATAATGAGAAAATTTCATGGTTAGTCCCATTCGTTTATTACATTAAAAGAAGTGGAACCGTAAAATCATGAACGAATTACGTAAGCATTTTTTGCGATATTTTAATATAATGCAGATGTGGGTTCGTTAAAAAATTGGGCTTTTAATATTTCAGTGATGTACTGACTGAAATGTTGAATTGGTGTTCTTTTATTGAAATTAATTAATTAAATATTAATTGCGACAGAGGGAGTGGGAGTAAAAAAGTCTATGTATAAACATCCATTCAATGTTTTCTAGACATAAAATATTCTTCTTTATAAAAACACTTCTGCTAATATCACTGCATTAACATTATTATCTAATAACAACCGCTATGTGAATAAATGTCACCACGACAGCTGCTGGTTTTTGCTGGTGCTCTTGTTACTTTGTGTATTTGTTTGTCACCTCTATAACTGTCTTCGGGAAAATACACACTTGTTTTATGTATAACTACCCCCTTACGCACTACCCGCATATGTTTGTACTGTTAACACCTGGAATGGTCTCTGTAGATGTCTCTTGCCGTCTGAAACTTGAACTGTTGTTGACGCACTATGTCCAATTATTCTTAATAAATTTTCCAATGTTTTACATTGGTTATTTAATTATATCTCAAGTCATAACAAACTCCCAAACTGAGTTAATTATTTGGGGATTATAGAAAATTATATGAAACAGATTAATATCTTTGGATCTGCGGCTCATTCGCCGGTTTCTGCAAGGATAGCTAACAATGTAATTTTAATAGGTAGTTCAAGCTGCACTTGTTCAAACTTTATAGGAATAGTAAATTACGAGATACCAATTCTATTCTATCTGCTGCAGTTATACCATCGTAATATTTTATTACGCTTTTCAGAGATTTGATCAAAATTTTAGTTGCAAATAGGTATCGATTCTGACTCATGTCTCTTGAGAAAATCAAATATTGCTATAGCTGGTAGTCTGTTCTCATATTAATATCGGAAAAGCATTCGGGTATAATTTAAGCAACAACGTGTTGAATTATTAACCGTTAGAATTTACAGTGTTTTAGAATCTTTTCTCTTTAATTTTGCATATTACTTTCCGTGCAGATTTTTGCTTTTAAGACAACTGTGAATAATATATAAAAATCTACTCACTTGTCAAGCGGACGTTGGAATGAGAAAATAAAATATTATACACTGCTTTTTTTACAATATTTCCTATATTAACTTTTGTTTGGAGAAAGATCCAGAATTGAAATTTTTACCCGACATACCAAGTATTAGTAATTTGTATACCTAGGTCTGAAAGTACTGCTTTGTTGGACGAATCTGAAAACAGACGAGTCCAACAAAGTAGTGTTTCAGCCGTGGCGTACACAACATTTTTTTGACGACCCTAGAGAAATCTATTAAGAAGAAATCGAATAGTACTACAACATTTTCCCCAATACACTGCGCTTAATAATGGTAGGATAACAATATTAGCATCGACTTATAAACAATTTATTTAATAATATTGAACAGTATTTCAAATTGCGATATTAACAATTATTAATTTGTAATGGGCAAGATGCAGTTGGGATATTTATATCTGCACTAGATGATGAAGATTGCATATCGTTATTCGTCACTTGTATCATATTTGATGGATTCATTTGTAGGACAGAGTATATTCTGTTAGCAATGTCAAAAATGTTTTGCGGGACTCAAATGTCACTGTCGGTTCATGTAGTTGCAAAGCGTGACGCAGTACGTAAATCATTATGGGAAAGCCTACTTTCAGATGAAGTCATAAAAAAATATTTTTTTATAATATACGACCGAGTGCAGAAAGTATTGGGACCACGAAGTTTTGAGCTAATAGTTTTGACAACTGATAACTGCCCTGGCATACGTCAAGCACAAGTCAAATATGTCAACCTTTCTAATTCACACTAGTGAATAATTGAATTTTGGAGGTATGACAGTATGACACTATGCTATAATATTTTCTGCTCTCGATAGTACATAATAGATAAAATTTTATCTTCTCTTAAATAAATATCGAAATGAATGTTTATTTGTCCCGTATTCTTTCCTATACCATCCATCCGATTGCGATGAAACTTTGGTGAGTTTAAGTAGAACCGTTTATATGCAGGGCGGAAAACTGTGCTACAAAGATACAGAGAGATCAAAAATAGAACTAATCAGAGGTGATCATTCACGAAGAAACGCTTGTCGTACTTTAATAATTATTTTTAAATAAAATGCGATTTTTCGTGCGTGGCCAATATTGACTAATTTTGTTTTTAATCGCTCTGTATGAAATTCAAGGTCACACAATAGCCAACTCTTATTTTCTAAATGTAATGATGAACATTTTATAATACATAGTTACTGTTATAATACAACAGTTGCATATTTTAGGTGTTTTATACGTTGGTTTTCAATGACTAAAATTTAATTTTAGTTATTTTCAAACTAAAATCACTAGTGACTAAAAGTTCAATACCATGACTATGTTTTAAATGTCAATGTCAAGCAATGTAAATGTGACTTCAAAAATATCTTTTCAAGACCCTTTGTTGTTGAAAAAATACTGTTGGACAAAATGTCGTATATCACACGTGACCGAAATTCCATTGTAAGCTCGTGAGATGTGTATCACTCGTAGACAATTAAGCATTTCTGTCACTTGTAATATAAACTAGTATTTTCTGTATGTATGGTGCTTAAATTTGCTATTTATATCGCATTAAATTTAAGACAATTAAGTTGCGGACAACAGCTAGTTATCTATAAAAATATAATTTATTTTATTTTGTAGATGTTTAAATTTATTCGCCAATAAGCTCTTGAAATAAAAAAAAATCGTGAGGTACGCAAGAATTTTTTTTAAATCTGTTGCTTATCCAAAAGTTATTAAGAGATGAGATGGGATGTAACAATAAAAATTTCTATAGCCATTAGTTTAAAAATTGCTCTGTATATTCAAAACATGGTTTATATTAAACCAATATAATACCAATACGTATTTGTTTTATCTACAACTGCAGTATAACGATCTCATTATACCATCCATATGACGTAGTTTTAGTTGAGTGTTGAAATCTGTTCCATGATAACTTGGAAATCTGAACTTCAAAAACTCAAATATTTCTAAGATGACGACGACTTTTGCATGCCACTTTTCACAACATTCACTGTACAACAATCATTTTAATTTCCGTTAGCCCACTGTCAGTTTCCGTCAAAAATCTGCGAAAATTATTTTTTCCCATCATTAAAGTTCGTCACGATTAAATGCAATAACATATTTCTAAAGGATTTCATTGGTATTTGTTGGCGCAATAAGTTGTAGACTAAAATTTGTACTAGCTACCATAAACTATCAATCCAATATTAAGGAAGAAATTACGTTTCGATTGTGACCCGAGGAAGTCTCTTCAAGGACTTAGTAGGTTAACGTAACAAAAAGCGATAATTACTGAGAATTCAAAATCACAGGTTTTAATCTGTTAATTTTATATGTACAAATCTAATAATAATTAAAGAGAGGACCGAGGTATAGGTGTGAAATTATTCATATCAGCGGTAACAAAACCGAATAACAGTATACCGAGATACCAAGTTTAGAATAACGATGAAAAAACTTTTAAAAAATTTAATTATTAATGTATAATCCAACAAAATGACATTTTGTTATGTGGGTTGTAATGTTAAATGTAACGACTCTTTCCTATGCCAAAAAGCTTTGAAAAAATTAAAACTGACCATCATTAAAGTATAATATAGTTTGAGAGTAGATTTTACATTAAATTTCTAATTGTTCATAATCAATAAGTACGTATAACTATTTAAAAAATAAATAGTTATAGTATAAATGCTAATGTTAAGTTAATCGGACTTTTTAAAACGCCTCCCCACTTTTTCTCTCCTATTCCCCACACACATACATCGTCTTATTTGCTTTTCTTGTTAACTCCCTGATGTGTGAGCCTTATCCGTTTGCTCTATTTTCTTTCCCTCCCAACCCATTAATTCTCCAAATTTTTCGTCTTTCTCTTGTTTAACACCAATAGTTTTGTTTTTTGACATTCACTTACAACTTTTTTTCCTCACGTATTTTCCTAGGTTCTTTCATCTTTTTCACTCTTCTACACTTTTACTTTACGTCCAACACACCCTCTTGCTTGCCCTCTCTCTAAAATTTCATCAATATCTGCCACATACATCGTGAACAACAAGGGGCTGACAGGGCAACCTTGCTTTACTCCTTTTGTTCTCACAAACCATTCACTTTCCCTCTCACCTATCTCCACTTTACTTTTTGTCCTTTCGTATATCCCCTACACCTTTTTTACCAGCCATTTATTTACTTCTTATCCTCTCTCTATTCACCTTGTCGAAGCCGCCTTAAAGTCTACCTTCTTTAGTTCGATGTTAAATATGGTCCAGGATGTAAACATTATCCATAATAATTATTTCTAAGTATAGGAATTCTTCTATTTCTTCCCGTGCTTCTTCTCCTCTGCCGCCTATGTAGGTTCATTTTCCTTCCTCGTCCCTTTGTTTATTTTCATTCAAGGTGACCCACCTTTTTTCCCCTATTCATTCCATCAGCTTCTTTCCCTCCGCATTTCTACTTTGTCTTTTGATTTTCTTTTTCCGTCCCCTATTTCTTCTTCGTTAAAATCCCCCCAGAAGTAGACATTCTTCTTTGTTGTCTTTTAATAATTTTTTTATCTTGCTTATTGTTTTATTCATCTTTTTGCTATACCGAGTGTTATGGAAATGGTTACAAATATTTTAGGCGGTGAGGGAGTTAATCTTGTTAGACCATAAGAGAGAGTTGAGTTTTTGTATGGCTTGCTTTCCTTGTAGAATGCGATGAGATATTTCCTATTTGCTGTTGCCTTCTTCTGATATAATTGTTCCTCAGTAGGTTCTTTGCAATTTTCAATGATCTTTTCTTCCATCTTTCCATTTCGAGATTTACTACCTGTACTACCTCCCACCACTAAGTAATTGGTTTTATTAAAGTTAATTTTTAGGCCAGCTCATTGGTTAAAACCACTTGGTCAACTATCACAACAAAGAAGTTTAGTTTGTTCAAGAGAATGAACCTAAAAAACAAGAAAAAGTATTTATATACAAAAACAAAAAGTAAAAAAGAAAAAAATTGAAAGCGTACTGAGGGACTCGAAGGAGGAAAACCAAACAGATCTTTATCAATAAAAAACTTAAAAAAAAATAGGAAGAAGTCAGACATTTCATTGAGAATGTATTCTCAACAAAAATCGAACAGCTTTTGATAGATCTTGCATTTATTTTCTACATAATATTAAATTCTTGTTATTTAGGAACAATTTTAGACACTTTTTTAGTGATTTGGCCGATCGTCGATCGACAGTCTGTCTAGTGTTGGTGTAATGGTGACTGAATCAATAATTCAGCGTCCGGCAGGGTACTTGACCGAGAAGTGGCTGCTTGGGTTCATTAGGCACTCTCTTATCAGATAAAAGGCTTTTACAGATGTGACCAGAGCCGTGAGTGAATATATCAGCTTTGAATGCATAAAGTTAGTGTTTAAAGTACGGACTCTTTTAGATGCTCTTTTAGTGGTGGGTTCACGGACGATTGCGTAAATTCTAGCGTCCTATTAAAATTGTATTAATGTATTTTGCGCATTAGGTTGCTTTAGTTAGCCTTTTTCTACGACCATACTTATAAACGACGCACTACATGTGCACTACCTGTACTTAAAGAAGGTTCATTAGGATACAAGTTCATAACTAATAGAAATGCAGCTTGCACCCATAATAATATAAAATACGAGGACGTATTGATAAGTTTCTAGCCTAATATAGGAAGAACAATGAAATCTCAAATACAAAGATTATTCATTCAACGTAATCTTCTTTCAAACTTATACATTTTAGCACAACGTTCATAAAGTAACTCTAGAGCATTAAAAAAAATTCTTTGTCTTGGTCTGCAAACCAGTCATCGACGAGACTTATAACCTCTTCATTTGAACCAAATTTATGTCTTTTCAATTGCTTTTTCAGTTTTGGGAATATTTAATAATCTGAGGGAGCTAAATCAGGGGAATATAATAACAATAATGGTTTATTTACGGTTATACCACCATTTAAGTACGTACAAAAAAATTATAAATAGTTATTTATTATACGAGTTCCTGAGTAAATTGGGTGCTTTCGGGCACTAGGTCTTAATAAAGCACGAGTGAAACGAGTGCTTTTTTAAGCCCGAGTGCCCGAAAGCACCCAAATTTACACAGGAACGAGTGTAATACAACGTTTTATAGTTCGACACCACCGCGGCAAGTCTTTAAATTGCTTTATTTTGCACCTGTCCATTATTGCTTTATAATACCTTGGCAACGGTAGCTATTAACAGCCTCATAATTCCCGAGGGCATTATAGAGGGCATTTTGGATTATAATGCCCGCTAATTAAAAAAAACTATTTTGTTATTGTTTAAATAAATTAGTTATTTAGAAAACATTTATTTATTACTATAGTACATACAAATTAATTAATTCTTTTCCCTTCAGTCAAAATCACAATTTTGTTATGAGTCTGATGATATAGTTGAGATGAGATAGTTCCAAGTTTGAAGTTCTGTGAGTTGACCGATGATGAACTCCTCAATGTGTTGCATTCGTTTTCATTCGGAACGATAACGGACGCATTTTCTTTTTCGGAATGGACTATCATTGTGTGAATAATTCATCATCGTGTTTAGACTTCACCGGCAGTAAATTTTCTTTGACTTGGTCAGCCTGTAGGAACACATTTTGTGAAATCTCCACAATAATTATTGTAAACACAACCGTTTTAAATTTACAGCACCAACAGTCACGTCAATTCACACAAAAATGCAGCGTCGTCGTTTCCTAAAATAAACAACCCTTAGCAACCTCTTAAATTTTCCGTAGCAACTGCATAGAAGCTCACTATTTAATAAATACTAAAAAAACATGCAAATTAAAGTCATTTTTTAGTTTAAAAGGGGTGCAAAATAAAACGTTGAAGACACCCCGGGTGTTATAATGATACGCCCTCGGTCGGCGTACTTCCCTCGGGCCAAGAGTGTTTACACAAGCAAAAAATTGAAAATTCTGACAGTGTCGAACTATAAAATGAGGCTCTTAATTCCAAAACTTGTTCTTTCGGTTCTAAGCGATTTTTGGCAAAACGCTTAACTGTTTACCAAAAAACTTGAAGGTGTATTTGCTTCTGATTTTTTCTTTTTACGTAAGTAACACTGCTGAACTAACTTGCAGAATGAGAATTAAAATTACTTACTTAAAAAAAATCTACAGCCTTTCCAAATTTTGAAAGAACAAGTTTTGTCACTTAATACTCGAAAAAAATCAGTTTTGATACTGTGAATTTTCAAAAAACTAGTTTTGACTACATAATATTGATAAAACATGCTGCATGAATGATGAAATATCAAATTTATGTTGTTGTTATTTATTATTATTAGATATTGATATTCGATATTTATTTGTTTAAACTGTTTCATTATCAATATTAGGTAAATAATTAAATTGTTTATCAATCCAGAATACTTATTATAAGTTAGAAATTGAAAAAATGTAAGTATCATCAAAAGAGACTCTACGAAAGAACAAGTTTTGGAACTGAACGTCTTTTTACATGCGTTTATCGCCTAGAAAGAACCACTTTTCTCACTATCCGAAATTAGATATAGAACCGGTGCGGTAAACACTATCAGAATCCACTGAAACCTTGATTTTCATAAAATTTCGAAAGAACAAGTTTTGGAACTAAGGGCCTCAAATAAGATATTGTATATAAAAAAATACACACATACATAATTATGGCAAAACTTAATGTTGAAAATATAAAAGATATTCACTAACAAAGTATTTAAAATTAGTAGCAAACATATTGATTTTATTTCTGTTTCTGTTCGTGGCACATTATTCTCTTAGCAAGTGTCTATTTTCTTTTCGTTTTGACAAAATCGTCTTAGAAAGTGTCTTTACTCCTTTGTCAAGTGTATTTCCACTAGTTGGTGTTAACAACAGTCCCTTAGAATGTGTCCTTGTTTTCTTTTCGTTTTGACAACATTCCCTAATGAAGTGCCCTTTTTCGGGTTGGTTTTTGACATCCTTTTAGAAACTGTCTTCCTGTATTTTCATTTAAACATTCCCCTAGAAAGTGTCTTTTTCCAGTTTCGTTTTTACAATATTCCCTAAGGAATTGTCTTTTAGCCTTTTCGTCTTAACAACAATACCTTAGAAAGTGTTTTGATTTAATTTTCGTTTTGCAAACATCGCCTTAGAAAGTGTTTTCCTTCATTTTCTTTTTGACAGCAATCCCTTAAAACGTGACTTTTTTTTCGGTTTGACAGAATTCTTTTAGAAAGTGTATTATTTATTTTCTTTTCGTTTTCACATCATCGTCTTAGAAAGTGTTTCTTAATTTTCGTTTGGACAACATCCTCCCTCCTAGAAAGTATCTTTATTTTCTTTTCTTTATGACATTATTCCTGTTGATTAGATAACACTCTTTTAGGAAGTGTCTTTTTCCTTTTCGTTTTGACAACATTCTGTTTGAAAGTGTCTTTTCTTCTATTGCTTTTGATAACATCGGTCTAGAAAGTGTCTTTCTTCCTTTTCTTTTTGTCAACATTCTCTTAAAAAGTGTCTTTATTTTCTCTTCGTTTTGACAAAATCGTTTTAGAAAGTGTTTTCGTTTGACAACGGGCGAGTTTTGACCATAATTAGGTCGATGGGAATTTAATTTTAAAAGGGGGGGTTCTCGTGACTAGGTATATGCTTGGTACGTGAAATTGTAAAAGATGCAAAATATGAGAACATTTTATACAAGGATTAATAACTTTGAAACAAAAACAAATATCGAAATAATTACGGCAACAAGACAGTAATGATAAACCAAGATAAGCAAGGATGATTAAGTAGTTGCCACGATTAAAACAAATATTACTTTTGTAACAAAGAAATTTTATAAATTTGCCCTGGACTTTTTCAAGTAGCTCTACATAAATTTTATATCGTCGGGACCAGATAACTGTACCATATTCCAAAATCAACCTGACCAAGGAGGCAAATAAAATAATAAATCATTTTGAATTATTAAAAGAAGCACACAAACCCAAGCATGCGATTCATCCTAATTATTACAGAGTTGATAATTATGCATATTAAAGTTTAGAATCGATTAAAAATTCCAGATCTTTAATGTGCTCCACACTCAAGAGGTGCATCATTCAGATAGTATTTTGGAGTTTTTGAACACAATTTTCTAGTGAATCTAATAAGCACCACATTGCAAATCGGTTCAAATCGAGCTGAAGATGTTTTTCATCATACTCCCCTGAAATGGGCGTGAAAACCTTTATATTGTCAGCGAATATGAAAAATTGACTATACTTAAAATTGACTGAATAGCATTTATATAAAGTTGAAATAGGAGAGGACCGAGATGAGACCCCTGCGGTATTCCCGATGTAGTATGTGCCCAACTTGAATAATAATTATTATTTAGTTTTTCTTCAATTTTTTCGCGAAGTTTAGTTAACAATGCAGAATAATATTCTCCATTCACTGTTTTGCCTTCCTCCAAGTAATCCCTAAGAAGTATCCCTTTTTTGTCCCAAAAATGGAAACAGGAACTTTTGACCCAGCATGTTTCCATTCTTTTGATTGCTCTTTAGTCTCTGAATCATAACGATGGACCCAAGTTTCATCCATAGTTACAATTCGATCCAAAAAGTTTACTGAATCCTCTTCAAACTTCCTCCAAATCAGCTTGGATGTTGTGATTCACGCGCTTTTGGTCGGCATTCAGGCATTTCAACCCAATTCGTCGGTTTTCTAAAATCATATTAATTATCATGTACAGCTTCAACATTTCGTGGGTAGTTACAGAGACAGGTCCTCCAGCACGGTGTTCATCACTCACGTGGGTTCACGTGGAATAGGAAGGACATTGTTGCCTTAATGTATCAAGCATGTCGCCGTAGATTTATTTCGAGGAAAGTCCTTCCAAAAAGAGGTCACCGATCGAAGTTCTATTAAAAAATTCACTCTAAATAGCATAATAAAATCTTACCCAGTAACCTTTGTCTACGTCTCATTGTTCCTAATTTGTTTTATTAAAATACTTAAAATCAGTGATGTCTTGATGAAAACGATAGTGAAAGTTGAAATTACTGAATACCCAACAGGACAACAAACGATTTATTACCCTCAAAATCTCGGAAAACGTATGAAAAATTTTATTCCCAATTTATAGATTGGAGAAAGGAAAAAAAGGTTATCAACTTTTCAGAAAACGTTTTAATTGTGTATTTCGAAGATTTATCCAAAAAATTAAAGTCAAGCTTATCGATTCAAAATCTACACTATGAGTTAAACACAAAGTGATGAACATAAATATCCCAAATTAAATACATGCCCTATTAAAAAGAAGATCTAAGGGGTATCTTGCCAAAAAAGCTAAAACGTTTTCAACAAACGAGATAAAGCCATTTATTGGAGAAGCCCCTGAAGATCAATATTTATTATGCAAGATCACATGTATCTTCGGTATTTTGTATTTGTTTTGTGAAACACATATGGCAGAAAGTGGTATACCTACAAGTAAATATATAAATTATCACCATGGGTATTGTTACGATCTAAATAACCATCGTACTTGTCACCTATCAAGTTTGGAGGTTGGGACACAACAATAAGGTTAGAGTTAAACACACTTTTTCTGCTAGTCCTATAATATGTAATAAAATTACAATGCAAAATACAAATTAACAATAATGATTAAAAGAAGTTCATGTAGGGGGAAGGCTAACAAAAGGGTGATAAGATTTTACAATGTTTAAAACATATAAGTTGATAAAGTTTGACTATAAGCAATATTTAATGATATACATGTGACAAATGACTTTGATTAATACATTAAACAAGTTCTTAATTTTGAAGATGACAAAACTTAAATTGATTAATTATATTATTATTGAAGTAACTCGTAATAATTGTAAATACCAAATACCAAATACCAAATACCAATAAAAATCAATACTTAAAAAATACCCACTGGATGTGACAATGATAGTATGAAATGGATCCTACTCAAACCACCAACTCTAAATGCCTTGGGTCTCATCTCCTACGCTTCCGCCAGACTCTTGGTGTAAATTTCAGTCAGTCCTCTCGTACTTTAAATCCTCTAATTCGTTGTAAATTCGTTCGGAGAAATATGTGTAAAGAAAATAGAATTAATAATATAATTCATGAAGAAAGGAAGAAAGAAAGAAAATCAATCCTTTTGTCTTGAGTGCTATAGAGTTTGAGTTTGAGTTTCTAATAGATTAGAAAGGACAATTAAAATCTGCAAAAAACTGACCCTACCCCTTTCGTTTTGTCACTTGCACAGTACACTAATTCGTAATCTAAATTTAAAGTAAACCATTAATTTAATCCCGTCGTCCTTCTATCGGTCCTACCATTGACGATATGTTTCTAATTTTTCTACCTCTACTATTAGAAAACAATAAATTAGACGACGAGATGGTACCCCGTGCTTGGTGAAAATCGAAAAGGAGCGTCTTAGATCTCGCCATATTTATGTTAATTTGTGCTTTTCTCTCATTTTGTGTGAACGAATACAAAGGGCTCATTGCAAAAAAATTCACCCTAGCCCCTGAAATCTACTATGGCATCAACCCTTCTAATCATAGAAGATACTAAAACCAAAACCAATTCGCCCTGAAAATTGTGTAACTCCTTCTTTTTATCAACTATGTCAATGCAAATGCAGAATACAAGACGTAGGAAGAAATACATTTGGAAACATGGGAAAAGAGATTACCACTTGAATCTTGAATCTTCCGAATCCAATTTATATACTGGGCACTGCTCTCGCCGCAGTTCTGCCATAATATTAATTGACGCTGGTGGTGGTGACATCACGGTGGATGAAAATCCACAGTATTCGCAGAAACATATGTAAATAAAATGAACGTGGGAAATCAAATTATGAACTCAGATGACTACAACGAAGCAACCAACCCAGTCAACAGCATGAGTTCAACGTCAACTCTTAATATTACAAAAAGTTCCACGCAATTGCCCTTTAGTAGTTGTACAAACCAAAATATCATTACTTACCAAAAAGAATTTATTTGTTACCGTTCTTTGTAACTTTAAATTTTAATATTTCAGTTTGTTTATTTCTTTTACTTCCTTTGGCATTTCTAGTTGTAACTTATGAATACATTTTTGAAATACAAGTCGATCATTATTGTAATTTGTCATAGCAAAAAATAGTGTACACTACTCTCATTTAATGGCTATCATTAAATGATCGTTGCATAATATACTATTAAACAAAGGATATAATGGGTGATATTTCCGAGTTTTCGAGTTACTCTCTACAAATTGAAAATTATTAAAAAAGATTCTTAGGGGGCGTCCATTAATTACGTTAGGCGATTTTTCGAACCCCCCTCCCCCCTTGGTGAGATTTGGTTCTAACCCCCTCCCTCCCCCCTTAATCTCACACGAGATTTTTCAAAAGGCGTATTTCTAATATAAATACGTTAAACTGTGCTTGATTGCGTTGGATTTATTTAAAAAAACATAATTTTTTGTTTAATTATTATTTATATTTTAGACTAGTTAAGACTAGTATTTAAAACTACTAAGAGGGTAGTCTAGAATCACAATGAGAAAATCGAATGATAAAATACTAGGAACTTTGCTTGACTAGGCAGAGAAATGGACATTTGTCCTTTCTTATTGACGTATACAATGTCACGTTTTACTGACGTTTGAAGTTAAAAATTATTGTGTAGTTTTAGCCACATTTTATAGAGAAACATTTAACTTTACTATTTAAGCCAGTTTTTTCGCAATTTTACACTGTTTCTTGCGGAAAAAAAATACCTCATATTTGCCAAGACTCCCCCTCTCCCTCACGTGAGAATGGGTGAGATTCGGCTCGAGCCCCTGCCCTCGCTAAATAGTGCAGGCGCCAAAGGAAGTTGAGTATGCAAAATGTGAGGACCGCAGTCTGTTCATGGTTTTGAACTCAGAAAAGCTTGCAGATTATGATTTTGGATGTTGCCGGGAGGTGTGTTGGTCCATTTATTTTTTATACCCCATCCCTTTAGATATGAAGTAAATAGACTGAACAAATGCTTTGGAACCATTTTAATGAATGTTTTAGTGACAATATCCAATTGTGTCTTATGATTAAAGATACTTATTACTAGCCAATTAAAAAAAAAAAAAGTTAAAAAAAAATTACTGATAAAAAATTATTTAAAACGAAAAATCAAATTTTAACATGTCATCCAAAAAAATGCAAATAATAATCAATCTCTTTTATTTTGACAGTCAATATTAATACATTTGCAAGAAATACAGTTTAGTTGTAATTTTTTGCAAGAAGAAGTCTTTTTTTGACAATTTGATGTACATTTACAGGGCTGACTCAACAATTCTGGCAATGGTCGCTTCGTTAGTTACCGTGTGTATAATTTACCATCTTTTTTTGTCATAGCCTAATAAGGTGTAATCAAAAGGGTGTAGTAGTGTTGAAATTTTGAATTAATGCAAGTACCTTTTTGGCGCAGAAGGAAGCAGGAAATCTCCAAAATCGGATCTCGCTCTTGAAAGTGAAAATAATTATGTGGTACACACATACGGCAGGACGTATTAAATTTACATACTTTAAAATTTATATTATTGATGGTATGACACTTGTTCATCGAATCTAATTAATATTCACCTTAGGCGTTTTTGCTGAGGCATTCTTCAAAAGAATCCATAATCTTTTCCTGCAGCGAAATGTAAAACGAATAGATATTGTTTTTGAAAGATATGATGATATTTAGATAAAATTTCTGCAATAAGCTAGCACGTCTAAGTTGTTTAGGTATATGGTTTGACGGTTCTTATAAGAAGAAATACATTTCAGGATGTCATTTGGCTGCTAAGTCCTTTGACGAAAACATTTGTCGTATTTTGAAATTGGACTTTTAAAAAATGGTTTAAATACTGCATCGTTGGATTTTGTACAAAAAGCTCTAAGACATTTAGGAAATCCATATCTAAGTGTCGCATAGTTAATAGAATTAGAAACCATTTGCACCTATCTCTTCTCAAAAAAAAAAACTGCTGATGAATTTCGAAATTAATTAATTTCTTAAAATATCGGCTTCGGCTTAAATTTATTAAAAGTAATTTGCACATCAGATGCTCTACATTTACATTATTTGTTAAGAGCTTCAGCACAAACATATGTATGGATAAATTTTGACCAAACACTACTACAGCCTATTCATTACACCTTATTAGGTTATGAAAGATTAAAGTTAAAAAAGATAAATAAATTGTACCCACGGCAACTGGCGAAGCGACCATTGTCAGAATTGTTGATTCACCCCGGTAAATGTACATCAAATTGTCAAACAAAGGCTTGTTCTTGAAAAAAAAAAATAGAACTAAATTACATCTCCTTGTGCAAATGTATTAATAATGACTGTCAAAATAAAAAAGATTATTGACTTGTATTTGATGACATGTTAAAATTTGCTTTTTCGTATTAAATAATTTTTTTTCGACAATTTTTGTTTTTATTTTTACCTTCTTTGTTGTTGATTTTTTAATTGACTAGCTATAAGTATCTTTAATCATCAGAAACAATTGGATGTTGTCTCTAAAACAATGATTAAAATGGTTCCAAAGAATTTGTTCAGTCTATTTACTTCATATCTAAGGGGATGGGGTATAAAAAATAAATGGAAAAACAAACCTCCCGGCAACATCCAGAATCATAATCTGCAAGCTTTTCTGAGTTCAAAACCATGAACAGACTGCGGTCCTCATATTTTGCACACTCAACTCTATCCAGCTCCCGGTCTAAAAGGCCTCACGTATTAATGGACGCCCCCTTACTTATTCTTAAAAGTATTCTTTTATTAATTAATTTGCAGTCACCACTCCTACATACTTTCGTAAGCTGCAGGTGACTTCACATTATTACGGTTTGCTCAAATTAACTCAGAAATAATTTGCGACATCTGGTAGATCTGTATTTTCCCTTCGGCTTATTAGAGAAAACGACATGCAAAAACACGCTTTACTGAACACTAACAATGAATGACGTATTTTTAACAGAATAACCGAAAATTTTGGTGGTTGCACGAATACAATTATTCCACTGTTCATGCTATTCCATCTTACAGACAATGGTAATTACCTACCTGCAATGTCTATGCAAACAGGAACCAATAGAACAGGGCTAGTTTAATAATCTAACACAATTCTGACCAATCGTAGTAGTTAGTATCTCGTTTGATCAAATCGGAAACAATAGCCCAATGGAAGTCGGAAACTTATGTTCTAACTTAAACTAATTATCAGACAATTTGAAGGGAAGATTCAATCGGTGCAAAGAAAACGATGCGCCCTTTGGGTGAGGTTATCAACGCGGAAATCAAATGTGGACAAGAGCACGGCAAAATGTAAGATTTCATAAAGCAATCCGCGAATTAGATAAAAAAGATATTTTATTTCTCCATTTGCATGCACATGACCTTTGTCGAATTCAGATTGCATTCTCAACTCACTGTCACAACTATTGAATCAGGATTTTAGAGTAGATGAAACCAATTCACTGCCACACACAGCGCACAAACCAAAACAATGAACCGGAGTCAAACTTTTCCTGTCTATGACGTGGCGTGGTCAATTTTTATTTTCCTTTTAGGAAATAACGCAAATTACGATCGAGTCGCCAACAATAGCAATCATATTAAAGCAACCAGTAGGTAGGTTTCTGGGGGTAGTTCGGCGTCAATTCATGCTACGTGTATAAATGTGCAGTTTCTGTGGCCATTGTTAACGAGAGAATAGACCAGACCCGTAATATAAATGTAAACAAACAATCGAAGAGGAGTTCCCGCCCATCGACGCCCAACTCCGAACGAGTTCCGGAACGGAGAACCGCATCCGGTGCGGCCGTCAGATTTAATAATCCGACACCGAAATGGGAGGGCTATGTTTTGACAGACCAACAGCAAGGAGTCCTGCTGGTGTGAACCCATAAATAGGTAAAAGAATAAGATGCAGAAGTTTCTAATGTTTATGGCGCGTAACAAGGCTTAATCGTCTTGTTCTCTGAGTAAATAATAAATAGAAAATTTACTTATTTTACTTATAAGCGCATTTTGAACTGAACATTTGGCCGCATAATGTGATAGTACGGGGTTATACATACATAATTAGATATCTTCATTTCTTGATAAAAATATTTCATTACATTCGTTATTGACAATCGGCTAATATAATTGGATAGAATAAAACTTTAAAAGATAAGACATCATTTGAGAGGCTTTAGAAACGACAAATTTATGAAGTTGCGACACTGACGAATTCAGTCATTTGATATAATTAAATAGTTTAAAACATAAAAAAACACTAGAATTTTGTTATTGGGAATCTAAGAATACATTAATAAACCTGTAGTATCTTATATCATTAATTTCTCTTTCAATTCACTAATATACAGAGCATTCCATTTGAAAAACATAACTCTGTATATTATGACACCCTATATTATATGATTGCCAATAATTTTTAATTGTGAAGGTGTTGTGTGGCCGTCCTATCCCAAAAAGCCCGTTTTGATAATTATCTTTCCAAATAAGGGCGTAATTGATGGTTCACACACACCACTGGGACACTCTTTTAAAAGTGAATAAGCCCAAAGACCACTAACATAAAGAAAAAGCTGGAAAACGGAAAGGCAGAAAAATAAAAAGATAAATTTGAAAAACAGATCAAGTTAAAAACTCCTAAAAACCTCAAGAACACTGAAAACAGAATATCAAAACGTGGAAGAGGGGAAACGAAAAGAAACCTTTATAAAGAACGTAAAAGATCGTTGAGATGACAAATTTGGAAAGTTGAGCCACTGGAAACCCTTGATAAACATGGTAAAATAAAAAATTCTGTGAATACACTGAAAACCAAAAAAAAAAAAATATTATACTCAGAAAATAAATAAAACAGAAGACAAACTGACTATATACTATCTTTATCGGTTCTAAGAGCAATATGATATATCGTGCGATCATTTAAATTATAAATTAGAGTAGGCTGTGAAATTTAAATTGGCACTCCTAACTTTTGACAATTTCATTTAAAATTTGAATGTCAAAGTGACATTTCAATAAAAACGGCAACAGAGTGGTGAATGGAGTTAACAGCTGAATTGAAAATGCAGGAGAACACTTTGAACATTTGCTGTAATTCTCAATTATTCTACATTATTTGTTAGTCTTTTATTTTCATGAGTAATATAAACGTCACCATGTTTACGATAACCTCAAATTTTACTCTGTCAGTCAATTTGCAGGCTGGGCCATTGCATAATAAAAAAGCCGCCTACTATAATTTATAATTTAAATTATTGCACGGTATATGTAAAAAATTAACTTATGAACGCCAGTGAAGACTAAATTTCTAATAAATCCAAACAAAAAAAGGCTTGAAAACGTAAATATTGTGTTCATCTCATCTTCGGAGGTTATAATAATTGGAAAGGATGATAAATCTTTATTGTATTCAGATTTGGCACTCTGTAGCTTTTATATTCAATCCAAATGTGGTGGATACTCATATAATCAGTGTTTTCGTGCCTGTACAAATGCAAGACTACCAAAAAATTTGCAATTCAAGAAGTTGGCTCTTTAAGGGCTATAAGAAAAAAAATACAACAATACGAACGCACTTATCTAAAACATTACATATTTAACAACAGTACTCTTTGAGTATTGCAATAAAAGCACAATTTTGAAAAATACAAAACACGGAAGGATCCCACCCTATACAGCAATATTTTTATTTAATTCTTGTGCATGCATTTGAAATAAAAAAAACTTCTTCTTCTGTAATTTAAGATATTTAATAAATGTACAAAAATTTCATCATATACTCCAACTTTATGCGATCAGTTTATTTGTATATCGGGGGTCCCAACTAAATTTGTACCCCCAACAATTCCAATTTCGAAAGACTCAGAAAAAAAACGCTGGAATAGATCAATTTTGTTATCAAGGGGGACAAAATTGTACCAAATTTTAGAAAGTCTTAAATCTCACCCCTTTACCAGGGGGCCACTTAACAACTTTAAATGGCATGGGGAGTTGTGTGATACATCATTTTAAAGCTTATTCAATTCTCTATCCAGACCTACAATTATCAATTCCTTTCTACAAAAAAAAGCATGAATTCGATATTTTCTAAATCTACATAAAATTCTCAACTAAAATTTCAAATTTTAGTTGGGACACCCGGTATATATATTGTAGTACCTCGCAGGTGAGGTGCTGGTCGCGTGCAACAGCTTTACAATCGCCTCCCTGATAACAATATAGCATAACATCAATAATTGCTAATGAAAAAAGATTCAAAAGGTCCGTGAAGATTCGACTGCTTAAATTATATTCCTTGGATGAATTTTTAAATTGTAGAATGTAATGTAATTTTTAAATTGTTAATGTTAAATTGTAACTGTGCCCGTGCTTGTAATGTACTCATGTTTTACAAAATTTTGACTTGTGCTATATCTACTGTAGATCGGAAGCATAAATAAATGAAATGAAATAAAATATATTTCTAATATCCCTGTAAAGCTTCACTTCTAACGTGTATGGCGCGGCGGTGCGCATTCAATTGATTGTTGTATGATAAATTATTTTTTCTACTTTGCGTTCGTACTGAGGCTATTACGATACGCTTTTGGGTGTCATAATAGACAAAAGCGGTGTTATAATAATAATAATTACACTAAAAATAGTATAATTAATTTTTTTAATAATATTGGTAATCTCTCTGTCTGATCTTGGCAATCCTAACCTATACTTCGCTGTCAATGATGTATGAATGTGAATTGGCATTACTATTTTTGCCACTTGTATTGGAAATTCACGTGCATTTAGGGCAAGCGATATTGTTGGGGGAGGTGTCCAACAACACTTGTCGCGTTCTTGGCGCATTGGTGTAGGACGGCGTCTGCAGGTTTTACATGTCCTGGATGGCTCGCCTTGACTTTGTGTGTGGACGCCGTCAGGAAGGTTTTTAATAGTATAAGACAACATTGTGGCGTTGCAGCTCAAAATACATACGGTAGGAAAATGTTTTTGGAGATCGTAGAGAACGTGTTCTCCTTCTGCCAATTTTCAAATTGGGCGTATGTTTTTCCATATACCTCGCGTTACTTTCAAGGTGGCAAATTGCCCATCGTATTTTCGCCAAAGCCCGTATTTCTGGGGGCGCACATTGAAAAACTTCAGAACTCATTTTTGGAATGACAAAAATACGAGTGTTGACGAATTAATTCTTTTTCATAGGCGCCGTTAATGCAGCTCGCACGTGTGCCAACCGCCGCGAAACTCCCTAAATTGTGAAATTTGATTATTTCGTATAAAAAGTGGCAAAGTAGAAAAAATACTGTATGATAACTCGTTTATAAGGCATTTTGTCGCACTTACTCTTTTAGGGCACACTAAACCCGTGCGTGCGACAAAATGCTTCTTATAAAACTCGTATCATAATATACTAATTTACATACTTTTATCTGTAAAGGCGTGATCTAAAAATAATAATTAAACTTGAATAAAATTACTTTTGATTTTGGATATTATGCGTTAACTACCTTTATTAATTTCAACTTAAAACACCAATAACAAATTTTTACTTGTAAATGGATTTTTACTTGTAATATAATATTGATCGTCGCTTTCTTTCTTTCTTTGTAACTTATTGGGACAATATCGAAGCTGATGCAGAACAATCGAAATAAATATAAAGTATGTCTACATAATAAGAAAAGATTTATTAAAATTCTGCTTTTCCAATCTTGCTAAAATATAATTTACTCGATGTGCAAGTGCTTCTTAATTTATTCTCTTTTCTGCGATATCCAAAATTTATGACCTACATTGAAATAAGAAAAGCTTGGAAGAAGTTCGAAGACCAATGCATTTATTTCGCTTCCAGGCGAAAGAACGTGCCTATTTATCATAGTATACAAAACATAAAGAAGCTTTATAAAAATTTATTTGTTGTGGAAAAATTATTATTAGTATGGTTATAAATAATAAATCTTTAGTGGAGGTGCTTTCGGATTTTATAGAAAACAATTTAGTTTTTTATTTCCTTCCTTGAAGGACATGATTGTAATATCTACTGTAATCAAAGAAAATCAATTTTTATCTAGTTGTTATGTATGGAATATAAAATGAATCTCTTAGATCTGCAATACATAAATTACAATAAAGATTAGTCAGCCCCTCATCTTCTTAAGAAAAAATCGGATAAAGAAAGGATCAGAAAACTATTGGACACTGAATGATAGATGACTGGTCGGGTTCGGATATAACCGCCAAAAACAACACATTTTCGATCCAGTTTTTTTCCGTTTACACAAGTTTAAAAATGGAAAAAATGTGTCTTTGATGTTCCCAAAACGCTCGCACATCTCCGTCTGGTATGCCATTCTATTCGTTATAATGCCATCCAACTCATTCGGAAAACAATGCAGGTATTCGTCTATCGACTAGCTTTGAATGTTTAAAAGTTTTTGTAAGTTGAAAGAAAATTGTTTTCAACAGACAAACATCCAAAATATAGCAAAGCCTGAACTAGAAAGGATTCATAATGCATTTTTAATGGTCACATAAATAATCATTTTATTCAACCCAGCGCTGTTCGATTTTTTTGTGCTGGTAATTGCTTTATTTTAGATTTGCAAAGTGCGCTCATTAAAAAACGAGCAACGCACTAAAATATAGCTTGTTAACATTAAATTATTGCTGTACATAATCAGGTGACGTTAATGTACAATATCTACATCGCTCCAATTTTATTCTACTGTAGTTATCGATTGCTGAAATTGCACTGCATATGTACATAAATAATTGCTCATTAATTACTTAATCACAATGTCGAGCGCAAAACTTGAGTTTTATTTTAGGAAATAGATAATTTCAGTCTTATGGACAGACATTGCGTCCTATATTTGGAAGAAATCGATTTGCGTTTTGATTGTGTCACGAAACGGTTAATGATATAGGTCACAAATCACTTTACAGAAGGAAATTATTATTTCAAAGTTCATTTATTATTAATTCGATTCGGTAACAAACAGAATTTATTGCAGAGAGATATAATCAAATAAACGTCACAAACAATGGGAGGGCAAAAAGAAAATATCGTATCCATTTCATTCCTAAAACTTTCGTTGGCTTTCGTGGGTTAATTTTGTCGATTTTCTTTAGTTCGTTATATAAATTAAAGTACATTTTTTTAAATATTTTTTTATTGTTACTGGTCATGGCTCAATAACTTACAATTCTATTCTCTTCCATCTTATAATTAGGTGTCACTTAAGGTGTGTATTTAAGTTTGTGCTAGACTTAATACATTAATTAACGTTTTCACTAATGCAAGCATTAATACACCAACTCAAACGGTCTTCTTTTATCTGACGAATTATGAAGGAGCTTCCCCGCGATTCTCTTTGCTTTTTCATCGACAGTCAGCATGTTTAGCTGTGATCGTCATTTCTGGGTGAAATTTAAGTACATGCTTACTTAGAAATGCAGTGGCATATATTGGTAATTTACGAATAATGTCTTGAATTTTTATATAACACGGAGCATATCGAAATACATCGTTAAGATATTCGAAAAATCTAAAGTTGATAATACACTGTTCAGGAATCTTTTTGAGGTTTTGAGCCATCGATTGATCCATCAACTTCCAGTACATACCTACGTGTTGTGGTTAAACTCAAAGCGTAGTCGTCCCTGCGAATAACTCTGGTCATTTCGCACATTGACTAATGATTTTCATTAAGGCCCGAAATAGATTCTACATTCCACCTTTGTCTGGTGGTGTTTTCGTCAATATTAGAAAACACTAAAACGTACGAGTAATTTTATTATTACAGAAACTAATAAAGAAATATTCAAATAAAATTTTGTTTCAACTTCAAATATCTTACTTTCATTCTAATTGTGTCCACTTGTTAACAAAGACTTTGTTACCATTCCATGATGATTTCTAAAATGGTTTTTAAAAACTAACGTTTATGAGAAAAAGTTTGTTTCATTTTTGACAATGAAAACTTTAAATAACTTTGCCATATCATTTCTTCATTGTCACTAAAATGGTAAAATCTGTTTTTCTTTCTTCCATACGTTGGAATCGTTATTTCGGGTTGCAATAACTTATTTTCCTTCAATCTTTACGTTAGCAGGTCCGACGGCTGATGAAAGCAACTGCGTTGACAACTCCGCATATTCTCTTCTACTTTTACATTTACCACCTGTATTGTGAGTTTGAAACATTGCACCATTGTATTGTACTCTGTGGTCGTAGGGCTATGGAGCTGCTCAGAACGTCGACCATCGGTGAACTTTTGTTCAACCCTACTCGCATCTATGTTCCCAGGAATCCCACTTTCTTTACAAAGTTCAGGATGTCACCAAGAGGCCTCTTCTTCACTTCTTCAGGTGTCTGTCTAACACTTTCGAAGTGATCAAGCCTTAGGTTAGCTAATGCGTCGCACCTGCAGAGTATGCAGAGTACCTGTTTCTACTTCCAAATTGCATAATCTGCAAACTTCACTGTTAACTAGTCCCACATTTTTAAGATGGTACCTTACAGGACAGTGGTGCCGAGCTAAGAGATAGGACAGTAGTGTCCCAGCTTGGCACGGCTACCATAGTGGCACAAACGGGGAGAGGCTGCCCGCAGGGAGGAGGGTTATCGTCGCTATTATGGGCAGTCTTGGTTGACGACCTAATCTGCAAACTAGTCCAAGAGGGCTATCAATGTCTCGGATACGCAGACGACCTAGTATTGGTAGTCCGGGGAAAGTTTCCAGGGGTTATAACAGAGCGAACACAAATAGCGCTTAATATGGTGGACAAGTGGTGCAAGGAGGAAGGGCTGTCGGTCAGCCCCAATAAAACCACAGTTGTACCATTTACAAGAAAAAAGGCACTAGATACCCTAGGGCCACTAGAACTAGGGAATGTGCAGATTCCACTTGCCACGGAGGTAAAATATCTCGGAGTCATCTTTGACCAAAAGCTCACGTGGAACCAACAAATACAAAAAATGATTCTGTGGCTGTACACAAGGGTGGTGAGACCCATGTTAACCTATGGATCAATGGTGTGGTGGACAAAGACGCTGCAATTGAGGGGATAAGGCTATTAAGTGGCGTGCAAAGGCTTACATGTCTGAGCGCCACGGGAGCCATGAGAACCGCTTCTTCAGCAGCACTAGAAGTCCTGATGGACCTGCCACCACTCCACATCCACATCAGTCAGAGGCACGGTGGGGCACACCTAAAACTCTGGGAGGAGCAAGAAAGGGATACCGTTGTCGGGATGCCCAGTGATGCAATGATTCCACGTTTCAACTTCGAAAGAAATTTCAAAGACATTATACCAGAAAGAGCAGACTGGGACAAAGGTCCCCCTGTCAAGGCTGAAGTGGTTTGGCACACCGATGGCTCGAAGACCGAAAAGGGGACTGGAGCCGGGATCTACGGGGAAAAATCTAAGGAAAGGATCCAGATATCCCTACGTCAATTCGCAACGATTTTCCAAGCGAAGATAGTGTCAATTGACCACTGTGTGAAGGAATGCCGTGCAAGGCAAAACGATTGCCATATACTCTGACAGCCAAGCGGCATTAAAAGCAATCCATTCCTTCCAGATAAATTCACGGCTGGTATGGGATTGCATACGCTCTCTAAAAGAAGTGGGCAGTAGGAATAGATTAATACTTGCCTGGGTACCTGGGCACGCGGGTTTGAAGGGTAATGGAACGGCAGACAAGCTCGCTAGGGCAGGCTCAATAAGCCCCCTAATTGGCCCGGAACCCTTTTAAGGCATAAACAGAAGTACGGTCATTACTACAATAAACAGGTGGATCCGTACAAAATCTCATGGAATGGTGGGAGAACACCCCAGGACAGAGACAGGCAAAATGCTTCCTTAAAGGGAGAAAACCTGAACTAACAGCAGACCTCCTAAGTAACGACCGTAGGACAGTGAGAATAATAGTCGGATTGCTCACAGGGCACTGTCGACTCAATAGGCATTTGAGCCAGCTAGGCCTGGCAGAAGAAGACATGTGCAGATTTTGCCAGGAAGAAGAGGAAACAGTCCAACATGTGTTCTTTCACTGTGAGGGCCTGTGTAGGGTAAAGTTTCAAATACTCGGCGAGGAATAACCAAGTGCAGAGGAATACATGCGAAGATTGCTGTCCAGGCTATGGAGTCTAATCAAAAAGACCAAACTTGACGGCGTTCTTTGAAAGAAGACCGTCTCCTAAATCCAATCTAATCTTTCCAT
The DNA here is from genome assembly GCA_963583935.1 of Diaperis boleti. Taxonomy (NCBI): domain Eukaryota; kingdom Metazoa; phylum Arthropoda; class Insecta; order Coleoptera; family Tenebrionidae; genus Diaperis; species Diaperis boleti. Next base: position 23,704,000 of record OY757247.1, on the reverse strand, counting down.
CTAATTACTTTGTGGTTTCTACCCAGATCCCATCCTTGCCCGGTGATTTGTAGGGCTGAAATGTGTTAATTGCCCATTTCACTTTTTCTAGGGTGAATATTCTCCCCGCCAGACTTTGGCTTTTCCGGTTGGACCTGTGACGTCCTCTGGTTGCGAATTCCGTGTCTATGTGGCGTTCAAAATTTTTTATTTCCTTAGACCCAGAGAAGTATGTCGACAGCAATACTTTCACACTTCCCTTAGTGTCTTCGGTTTGGTCTTTGAGTGGTCTTTGATAGTACTTTTGGATGCGCGTCGTTGGGGCGAGATTGTCAATCCCCTCGCAGAAGCGTTTTCATAACTCTCTTTTTGCCTTTCTCAGTTTCTTTTGTTGTACTTGGTGAGGGTTGTCTTGTAGTCAACGCACTGTCCTAATCTTTTGGTCCTATTGAACGCTTTCCGAGCCTCTGTTTTGAGTCTGTTGAAAATTCTTTATTGGGCTCCCCTATTATAAAGAACTTTCGGACTTTTCCTTTCAGAACTCTTCAGAATACACTCTAAGGTACCTTTATGGTGCTTTATGATTCTTCTGAATTTTTAGTGATCTTGAGAAATATTTGGTATTTGTCTAGAATCATCAGGATGCTTGAGGATCCTTTAGCACAGGTGATGAACGTTCATGACTCTTCCCCAGTAAACACGTTGACGTAAAAATGATGTCAGAATGACATCATGCTACGTCTGAATTTACGTAAGATATAAGTCACACCTGAGTCATAGAAGAGTCATTATTTCACACTTTTTTACGTCAGGCTCTGACGTAATAAATATGACATAAATATGACGTGTATTTGACATCATCCTGACCTTATTGATATCAATGTGACATAATAATGATGTAATCATGACGTCAAAGTGTTTTCGTCAATGTTACGGGAATATGACTTAGTAATTACGTAATTTTTACATCAAAGAAATATCAGTAAAATGATGGATTTGTATAATAAAAATGACATTAATATGACGTCTATGTGATATCATCGTAACTCACCAAAGTCAGTATGACATAATAATGATGGAATGATGACATCAAGTTGGTTACGTAAATATTACCCCTTTACCCATTATTTTGACTGTTCCAAGGGGACCCAGAGCTTTCACGAGGGGGCACAAATGAAAGCAGCGAGCAGTTACTAAAAGCAAATAAAAAGAAATCAGACTGCACACAATAAACCGACTTGTGAACAATCATCTGCCTCCTGGTTCTTCCCGTCTTCTGGCGTGCGAAAATACCCTTTTAACTGGAGCCGAAGGCGAAGCGTTAGTGAAGTATAACGCGTGGCGCTATCCAGCGAGTGTCGGCGGCACTTCAACAAATCGTTGGTATTCTATCCTAGTCTTTTCGTGGATTAAGGAATTTTCTTTGGATTAAAGAGATTTTGTGCTGAAACAAGGTTGCTAAAGTGTAACACAAGGATTCCTTGACTTTTTTACCATGTTTATGACGAATTTAACTTATAGATTGGTAATTTGCCGTTCGTTTGGTTGGAAAATTGCAATTTAATTATATTTTATTATAATAAGAAGTTAATTATTGAGTGAACATAAAACTGTGACTTATCTAATACATATTCATACATAATAAAAAAAAAAATTGTGATCTGTAGTTTACATATCCGTATGATGTTTTTGTTATGTCAATTTTATGTAAAAGAAAAACGTATAGCTTATGTTATACTACGACAGATTTGTTATGTCAGCTTTATGTAAGAAAAGGACTTATTACTTATGTAACACTATGACAGATTTGTGATGTCAGTTTCACGTAAGAAAAGGACTTTTGACTTATGTAACACTATGACAAATTTGTGATGTCAGTTTTACGTAAGCAAAAGACTTATGTCTTATATAACACTATGACAGATTTGTTATGTCAGCTTTACGTAAGAAAAGGACTTATAACTTATGTAACACTATGACAGATTTGTTATGTCAGCTTTACATAAAATAATGACTTTTATGTTACGTCACGATATGATATAAATATTACATATGATATATGTAACATGTAAGTCATTCAATGACATCATATGAAATGAAATTTTATGTAAATATGATGTCACAGTGGTATAAAACAACATGACATCACACTGAGATCATGAAAAGAATCAGTTTTATATCAAATTGACGTAAAATTGTATTACACACATATGATCTACGTGTGACGTAATTTTTTAATCTACGTGTTCACTGGGTCATGATTCTTTACGATATTTCAAGCTACCTTAAGACACCGTTGCACAGGACGCGACACGGTTCTTCAATATTTTTAAGAATAAATCCCTCACTCCCCATTCTCAAATCTTCCATATGTTTCTAACTATTAACATTGTATTACAAACTCTCATGTAATTATTGTAACGCCTGCTATGTGGGCCAAACGGGTAGAAAGTTTTCCATCAAAATTAAAACACCTTAAATTGATAGAGAAAAATAAGAACTCAGATATTTCTAATACTCCTGCTTTTGCTAACCACATTCTTTCTCCTTCCCATTCCTCCTCTCCCGACTCCAATTTCAAAATTCTTCATATTTGCAATAAGGGCCAAATCTCCAATTTTTTTTTATAAGTTTTAGAAATCCTCAAATCCACCCATGACGTCTCCCTATTGGTCCTCAATGAGCAAACCGTTTTCTTTTTTTCATTATATAATTTTTCAGTCCGTCGCCCCTTTTTAATTTGAACCTTTTTTAGTCTGCGTAACTTGCCTTTCCACTTTTTAGTTTAGTTTCAAACCCTTTTCTTAACCTATACCTTGCCGATAAACGGCGGATTTATATACATTTTGTAAAAAAAAGAAAAAGAGCTTTGCATTTTGTAATAAATTACTTCGGCTAATTGTGGGTTCGATTTCCATTTCTTCATCCCCCTTCATATCATTTGAAACATCCCATTAAGTTCAGAATTAATTTTTAAGCACACTTGAGAAACATTTTGGACTTCACCTAACACACCATGACTTCAGTATTTTTTGGAATTTTTCAGTACTCTTTAAGGGGTCGTTTTTAGAACTACTCAGGACTCCAATTGGGCAGTCAGCAATGGCCAGAATTCCTTCAGTACTCTTGAGAGCAATACGTCACTTTTCAGGGCTTTTAAGTCCTCAGGGTTTTTTACGTTTTATCAAAATTCTTCAGGGCATTTTAGGACACCTTAGAACACTTTAACATTTCTCACTAGTCTTCAGAATAGTTAAGGTCTACAACGAAATAATCGTGATTAGTCAGGATCTTTCAGAACTCTTAAGACTTTACAGGATTCTTCACAATTCTTTCGGCTCTTTCTTTCTCTTGATTTTTCAGAACTCTATATTAGTCTTAGGACATCTCCTAACGCTTTAAAACTTCCTCAGCGGCTTTATGGTTATTAAGCACTTGGCTGCAATTGTCAAAATACTTTAAGATCCTTCAATACATTTAGGATTCTACAGGACTCCTTACAACTCCTTTTGGGAGCTTTAATGATTTCTCACTTTTAGTATTCTTCAGATTTCTTGACATTTGAGGACTCCTAAGTATTTTACCACCTTTCTAAGGACTCTTTAGACCTCTTCGGGATTCTTAAATTTTTCACGGTTCCTCCACTGGTTCCTTTAGGGCATTCCAGAAATCGTTTGTTATCTTCATATTTGTTCAAGATTTTTATAGATTTTTAAGGATTATTCAGATTCTCTCAGCCCTGTGCAGGCCAGATTAGAATCCATCAGGATTTTTAAAGACTCTTGAATCCTCCATGATTCCTCAAATATTTTTAGGATTTTTCAGTAGTTTCAGGAATTTTTCAGGACTTTGCTGTACCTTTAAAATGCTTCAGGATCATTCAGGAGTTTTCAGGACTCATTTGAAGTCTTTCATGGCTGTTCAGGATTTCTCAGAATTTTTCAACCCTCCGCGATTTTTAAGGATTTCTCAGACTGATGACACGTCAGGACTTTGTTTGGGCTATGTTTTTGATACTACAATGCAACTAAATTTTTGGTATTAAAATGCTCACGAATTTTAAGCTGCTTTTAACCTTTTCTTATACTATAACATTTTCTTAGTTTTCCCAACTGTAATGAGTGTAGTGTAGTGTGTTTTTTAGTTAGGGAATCTATATCACTCTCTCTAGAGCGCAACTTTGCATAAATTATTGCAGGTAGAGAGAATAGGTCGGAGCAGTGATACACCTTTTGATATTCAGCATCCTTTCGATTCAGAGATTCAGTTGTGAATTTTTCAACACAAAGTTGTACAAAATACTCTCAGCACGCTCCATTTTTTTGTTCAACCCCATTTTGAAAATATGATTCTAATAACAACGCCTCTTCTTCGGTGGTGAAAGCAATTTTTTCATTCTTCTCGACAAGAAACGTAGGGCAAGCTGTTAATATGATTTATTAAATTTTGCAGATGGCAGTTGTCACATTGCCTCAGATGAGGAAAAACATTATGAGGATATTGAAAAGATCAAATACTAATTATGTAGTAAACTCCGTATTTTTTATTTAGTTCTTTGATCATAAAGCAAAAATAAAAAAATTACAGGCAAATGTGATGATTAAATAAGCATGGAAGTCATCTCTACGTTGCAATTTTGCAAACCACTTTTGATTAATGTTCCTCTAAACACTCTTATTACGCGTTTAGGTGGTATTCTATGTCTTTTAAATATCTCCCACATTCTTTCACTGTCGACTTTATTAAAAACTAGTCTCGGCTCTACAAAATTCAGGTATAGTGTGTTTTGCTATGCTTCAATTTGTTCTATGATGATGCTGAATGTATTTATGTGCACAAATCCTCGGATTCCAGCTAGAGATATTTATCTAGTTTAAAGTTACCTAAACATACTAACAAAATCTAATATGGTACTAACTTTATATTTAGCTGGTTAATTTACATGAGAATTACTTTACTTTGTGAGAAGGATGTTTTGAGAACTGTCAGAGAAGAGGTTTTGTAACTTTAGAACTCTAGTGTTAAAAGTAGACCACTTTTAGTTCGTGCTTCTATAATGCGTTATTTTTAGTTGCTCGAACTACCGTTCAAATGTTTACTTTTAGTAGGGGTAGTAGAAAAAAAAGTGGCATCAATCTCACATTTTTATATTGTTTAATATTTTATTTCATACTTGTATCTAAAATTACATTTTTCGGATTATTTTTGATACCAAAAGTGGAACATTAACGTCCTAGTACTTTAAAGAAAAATTTTAAAGTCCTAGTACTTTAAAATTATACGTCAATCATTTCTTACATTGTTCCCGAGATTTTTGTGGCATCAAATTGTTCTTCACGTGATCTGCTTCATCTACAATGTCTTGAGGCACCTCAATTTTCTCCATTTTAAACAGAATAATCGAATAAAATATCCAAAACCATTCACCGTGACCCAGTTTTTGCGTTGTCATTTTTGACAAACGTTTGTTACTATGGGAATGTTAGTTGCTGCATATTTAATTATACGAATAATTTGTGCGAGATAAACACACAACATTTCTTTTTATTTTGACTTAGTTTATTAAACTTGCAGTATGAAATAAAACGTTGTATTTACCTCGAACGAAGAAGTGTTTTTAAAGGTACTCACAAGTAATTCCGGCCTCGGCTAGGCGCCTCGGCCGTAAACAACTTGCTCGTACTTTAAACTTCACTTCTCGTTCTAGATAAATAATATACTAATACTAGTGCTATAACTCTTTTTTAAAAACTCTTTCTTTCTGTTTGAAATGTTTAAAGTGGGGGTGTAAGTAGTTGAAAAAACAACGCCGCACAAACTTTCCAGGTTTGTGAATGTCTGATAAACAATAAATCCTAAAAGTCAAGAAGTTCGGTGCGGCCTATTGTTTGGGCTTATAACACAAGCTCGAACACAAGTCATATTCAAGCATTTGTATGTGTATAACCAAAGCAACCCAGTCCTTCAGTAAAAAATATTACAACGATAAAAACAATAAAACAATTTCAACAAATATAGAAAAATACAGTCTTTTTTCCATTGTCTGAAATGAACAATAAAAGATACAACAAGATTACTTACCACAACTGTTAAAATGTACATAATCGAAATTAAACCTGTTCGAGATGTCATTGATTTGAACATTAATTCAATTTGCATTTTTTGTAAAGCTTTTTGAATATCCGTGATGTTAACGATAATAACAATAGTTGCTATACTTATATTATATTATACAGGGTGTTATGGAAGTCCTAGCAGAAAATTTAACCACAGGTAAAACTCGTCAAAATAAAGATTTTTTCTATTTACCACTTTGCTGAAATCCGCAATTTTTTTGAACATTTTTCTGACCCCTTATTTCACCCTCCGCCTATTCCGACTTGAACTTGAACGCGTCAGAACGTTTTTGCCGAACGAGGTAAACACCTTCTAAGTTTTTTGCAACAAAAAATTTGCCGTTGATAGTATTTTAGTCATCAGTTGAGTGTCGCGCCGCTATGTGTTGCTGATTGTGTACTCGATTCTTGTGCTCCTTGATAATTTTATTATTATTTCGGACGTCCCAGATGTAATCGCGTTTTGAAAATTGAACCTGATATTTTTAAGTATGTGCTTCGAAGTGTATTCCAACTGTATTCGAACTGTCGGTGTGTCAACATTCATTCCTGATTAAAGTTCGAGAGTTTATTATTACATATTACTACTTCAATATTATGCATATTATGGTAGGAGAGTACAAGTTTCCATTTAAACAGTTTTTATTTCGATTCGTTTATCGGGTAACGTTTTTGTGCCTTCCTGATAATGATGAGCGTCGATCCATAGGCGGGTATCGGTTTTAGGGACCAAGGTATTCTTAATTTTAACTCCGTAAGGGAGCGTTTGCGAAAAAAATGATAAATATATATTTTTTTATTTTGACGAGTTCTACTTGTGGTTAAATTTTCTGCTAGGACTTCCATAACACCCTGTATACAGAGCCCGTCTGAGGTAAGCTTATAGCCTTGAGTTTAGTCGTACTGTCCCCTTTAATGTCGAAACACTTTATTGTAGATTTGTGGGGTTTGTAAAGAATTGACTGTTAATTATTAGGTGCATCCGAAATGGGTAACCAATACTGAACCCTTTGGTGAATTCATTAAAAAAAAAAATAAATACTGAGAAGCTTTTAGTGGCAAATACAGACGCGCCACGAAAGGACACTTTTCTCCGAATAAAACATGCTATTCTTTTCTTTAATAAACGCCGAAAATCTGACAATTTCTTTGATTTGACCGACCATCAGCGGCGCAAAAAGTAATTTAAAGGTTACTTTTAGTGCCGCCAGCTAAGTTTATGCTCCGTCAGCTGACTTTATGCACCGCTCAACGACTTTGTCTGTCATGATAGTGAAATGACCATTTGTCATTACCTATTGGCGTATACAATGTCACGCTTTTCTGACGTTTAAAGAAAAACATAATTATATTCAGTTGATTTGGCTTATTTGGTCATATTTTAAGGGACTAAAAAAATTGAAAAAGTCTGCCTTGAAGTGATCCAAAAATTTGATAAGGTTTCACACGAAGGACTGTTATAAAAACACCTTTAATATTATATAAGCAAAAGAGAGTTCGCCTCGTACTCTCGAAGTGAACACACGTCTTGATCGTGCTCGTGCGAAAAAATTCTCCAAGTGCGTTTTTCCGGTTCCCAGGTGGTGCCACACCTGCGGAACAGTGAATCCACCCACAGTGCCAAAGAGCACTGCACTTCCCCCGTGATTGTTGGACGCTTTAGAGTGCCAGCGAAAATGGATGTGCAATCACCACTATCACTCATGCTCAGTCCCGAAGAGCAAGAACTCCTCAACATTCAAATCAAAGGGATGGCCCGAGGACTCGAGGGCAGAATGGACAAACGCTTCGACCAGATGGCAGAAGCGTACATCGCCCTGGCAGCCCGCCAAGAGGGCAAAGAAAGCCGCCGACAGCCCCATCCAACCCGACGAAGTGGCCACGGCCAACAGGTTTGAGGTTCTCTCGAACCTGCAGGCCACAGAAGACGACGTGGAGCCACCACCGGCCCAACCCACCAGAAGTGACCACCAAAAAGTCACCCCCGCCCCCAAGAGACCCACCCCCTCTGCCCAGCCCCCGAAAGGTGGCAAGAAGAAGGGGGGTAAGAAGGAGACCCGCTCCCAGGAGCAAGTGGTCTCCTTCAGAGACAACGTCGCCGCCGCCTCCAGATCCGCCCCAGGCGCCACCCCGCCCCACCCAAAAAAGCTGAACCCCTGAGCGAGGTGTCCACCTCATTCCTCAGGGAGGCAGCAGCCGCCGCCCCCAACCAAAGCGCCTTCCCCGGCGAGAAAAACCCAGGGAGCAACGCTGCTACTCCTAGCGGCAGCAGAATCCCCACCCCCGACGACGCCACCCCCGATGCCGCCCCCGACGATGATTCTGACATAGATACATCAGAGACAGAAGCTGACCACCCCAAGACTGCCGCCACAGCCACCGCCGCCACCACGCCCCTGAGGAAGGGACGAATCCCTCCCATCAACGTAGTGGACTCCCGACACTGAACCAGGATTGACGCAGAAATGCGATCAAAGAGTATCAACCACCATCGGGTCACTGCGACCGCAGATGGTGGCATTCGGATTTACACCTCTACTGCTGATGATTTTAGGAAACTCATCAGCCTCCTGAGGACCCGCAACGTGGAACATAACAGTTACACGGTGCCAGAAGACAAAAATGAGAGGGTGGTCATCCGAGGGAATCACCGCCCAAGAGGTCTACGACGACCTAATGGCCCAAGGAATCAGGGTCATCAAGACAAGCAGGATGCACCGGCGAGAACAGCGGCTGCCATTCATGCTGGTAGAACTGGAACAAGGCCAGCAGGAAGCCATCCAGAAAGTCCGACACGTGTGCAACGTGTCGGTGAAAATGGAGGAACCCCGGAAGAAGAAGGGAGTCAACCAATGCCATCGCTGCCAGAGGTTCCACCACACGCAGCAATTCTGCACTGCAGGACACCGCTGTGTCAAATGTGGCGCAGCACACAAAACGGAGGAGTGCAACAAAGACCGCTCCGCCCCCGCCAAGTGCGCCAACTGTGGAGGACCTCACACGGCCAGCTACAGAGGGTGCCACAACTTCCCCAAGCCGAAGAAAGGAAGCCCCGAAAAAACGGGCCAAAACCAACGGGCAGCCGCTCCCAGGAGTATTCCAGCCCCCAACAACCGCCCCCGGCACCGCCACGTGGGCCCAAGTTGTTGGAGGAGCAAAGACGACCAATACCGAGGTCAAAAGAAAAGGTTGAGTTTACCAGCCACCGGAATAATATCCTGACATCGATCCTCGGTGCAAATGACAAAAGCGATCTGGCGAAAGCCTTGATCGCTCTTGCCAGTCAAATAATGCACTAATTTACTTTATTTTTAGATGGATAGAAGCTCCCTCATCCCACATTCCCTGCAGATTGCCTTCTGGAACGCCAATGGGCTTCAAGTAGCTCGTAACGAGCTCGAAGAATTCATCACCTCCAATGGAGTGGACGTCGCACTTCTGTGCGAAACCAAACTCCAGGCGGGAACCTGAGAGCCCAAAATCCAGGGCTTCACACTTCATCGAAACGATCGACCTGGAGGTCGAGGACGAGGCACAGCGATTTACGTAAGAAACGTAATTAAACACTGTGTTGCAGCCGTTTCAGATCTTCAACACATGGAAACCATTGGGGTAACAGTAACTACAGCGAATGGGCCACTCCGCCTGTTTGCATGTTACAACCGCCCCCAGCCGACCTTCAGACTTCTCGAAGACGATCTGCGGGAACTGATGGATGGTGACATTCCAACCATGGCAGCAGGCGACTTCAATGCCAAGCACCTGGATAGGCGCAGCCGATCGACCAACGTCAATGGGCGGACTCTCGACGCCTTCCGCACAGGAAACGCCGAGGTGGTAGTTATGGCCCCGGACGAGCCGACCTACCATAACTACCAAACAGGAGTCCCCGACACTCTTGACATCGCCATCGTCAAGAACGTCGCTCACCAGATTGAGCTCTCGGTGGCCGCAGAACTCAGCTCGGATCACCGTCTTGATGCACATCGGGACGGAAGCCAACGACCCAGTTGAGAGGCACACCAGGAGGGTGAATTGGACAGAATTCGCCGCCCACTGTGAAGTCAACTTCGGAGAGTTTCCACAAACCTTGGATGCCGAAGGAATCGACGCCGCAATCGAAGTCTTCGAGAACAAGATCAACAACGCGCTGACGGAAGCGAGCGAAGAACTCACGCAGATGCCATCCCAACGACGCACGATTCCGTATCGAATCGTGAATCTGATTCGTGAGAAAAACCGAGCGAGAAGAAGAGCTCGGCGCAGCGGCCTTGTTGCAGACAGAAATGCAGCAAACAGACTTCAATGGGAAGTCAGACTAGCACTCCGAGAGTTCAGAGACGAACGTTGGACAGAGAAGCTAGAGTCACTATCCACAGAGGATAACTCCATCTGGAAGATGGCCAGGGCCCTTCGCAACGACCGCAAACCCCTCCCCCCGATCCACGGAAGCAACGGCGTCGTCTTCACGGACGAAGACAAAGCCGAAACTTTCGCTGACAGTCTGGAACTGCAATGCAGAGTCAATCTCCAGAACGCTGACTTCAACCATCTTGAAGAAGTGGAAGAACAAGTCCGGGAAATCATCGATGAAGTCCCTGAAGCAGAGATCCCTCCCACAAATCTAATCGAAATCCGACACATCCTCCAACATCTGAAGCCGAAGAAAGCTCCAGGACAATACAATTCTCAAACACAGATTCTTTCCAGATAGATGGAAACGCGCGACGGTGATTTTTATTCCGAAGCCCGGGAAGGATCCAAAATTCCCACAGAACCACAGGCCAATCAGCCTGCTCTCAACAGCGGGGAAAGTGGCGGAAAGAGTCATACAGAAGAGACGTACCCACTGCATCAAGATGACCAACACCCAGACGAACAATTTGGATTCCGTCCGAAACACTCCACCACCGACCAACTCCTCCGAGTCGTAGAATACGCCGCCACCGGGATCGAGCGAAAACAAGTGACCGGTGCTGTTTTTCTCGACGTAGCCAAGGCCTTCGCCAGTCTGGCACGAGGGACTTGTTTTCAAGCTCAACTCGTGCGGCGTGCCCCTGGAAATGGTTCAACTAATTAAGTCCTTCTGTGCCCGCATCGGAAATGCCCTGTCCCGTCCACACGACATCGAAGCGGGCGTCCCCCAGGGATCTGTCCTCTCTCCAACCCTGTACGCGGCCTTCACCGCGGACATCCCAAAAACCGCAAACACCACGCTCGCCATCTACGCAGACAACACAGCAATCCTCACCAGATCAAGACAGCCTTGACTGGCAACCCGCTACCTGCAGGAAGCCATCGACAAGCCCTTGCCTGGTTGGCCCGGGTCATCCCCTGGGCCAACCAGGCAAAATACCTAGGTGTCATCATCGACAAAAAGCTCGACTTCCGCCAACACCTCGAATACTCGCTGAGTAAGGGGAAAATGGCAGTAGGCAAGCTCTCCTCGCTGGTCTGCAGGCGCAGTAAGATGTCTGTAAAGAACAAATTATTAATTTACAGCACAATCGTTCGTCCGACTCTAACATATGCTTCGGCGGCTTGGGCACACGCCCCCTCGAAGACAAACATGTGTAAGTTGCAGGTCCTCCAGAACAAATTCCTCCGCCAAGCTTTCGACGCTCCATGGTTCGTCAGAAACGAACAACTTCACCGAGAGGCCGGGCTCCCGCTGCTGAAGGAGTTCCTCCACGAGATCGCCGTTCGGACCATCAAAAAGGCCGAAGAACATCCATTTCTAAAAACTAGATGAAAAAATATTATATCCCTATTCTTTTGTTTATTCGAAATCACGCGTTTACTAGGTAAAAAAAATCGGCAACATTAGACTTATTTGAAACGCGCGCCTTTCTGTGACGTCAACACGGGACAAAATTCACCAGACAAAATTGAAAGTTATTAGACGCGCGAACTAATTAGAATCGCACGAACCAATGAGAATGCTCTCCGAAATGACGTCACAAGAGGCGGTAAATGTACAGCGTTTGAAAATGCTAGCCGAAATTTCTATTTTTGATAAGCTCTCAAATTTGTGAAATTCAATTGAGGGCGACGACTCCATTACTAGAACAGTCTGGATTTACTACTACAATGTACTCGAGATAGTATGACATAATCTTTTGGAAGATCCGGTACACATCGAGAGCGCGATGATGTCATCAATGGAACTATCTGGAGGCGACTAGAAAGATTTAAGTGCCGGTATATTTATTCGATGACGTTCCAGCGGGAGCCAGTCGGATCGACCAGTCAGCCACAGTTGGTCAGTGGGTCGAGTCGGACAGTTGCCTTTATCTATCCGGAGTGCCGCGCGATGTGGAAATAAATAATACGAGACGTGCCGGTGAAGTAGTAAATTGTAAATAGTGTAAATAATGTAAATATTTTAATACAAGAACTGTAAGTAAATTGTACAGTGTTTAATTTAAATAAATAAGCGAACCCAGAAACGCAACAATATAATATTATATCTAAATTGCTTTATCTATAATTATGATGCTTTATGTCTCAACATACAGGGTGTTTAAAAATTGCCGCACCAACGCAATCTTACGTTATTTAGGACCATTTGGTAAGCCAGAGAAAAATATTAAAAAAAAATTTGGTGTTAAATTTGCATGTGGCTGAAGGTTTCTTTTATAGTAAATCTGGCAACTGAGGAAATTGCAATGAACAATAAGTTAAAGTACTGGCATGTTAAGTAACCAAGGCAATGTTTTTCTCAGGTACTGGAATTAACTGTAACAATAATTGTTGAGAATTGTCAATTATTTGTAATTTTTTATAACAATAATTGAAGGAACAATTTATTATTTAACAGAACATTAAAATACAATTCACAGCAAATGTTCAAATTGTCGACCATTGCCCGTAAGACTAGCGTTTGCCCGTCTCTCAATATTGGCCAGTACTCGTTCGAGTATTTGTTTGGTTATAGTTTCAGTGGGTCCAAAAATTTTTGCGAGAAGGTCTTTTTGCGAGAAGGGCTAACGCGTTGGGCCATCTCGCCCAATTCATCGCTAAGCATGGCCAGGTCATCACAGAACCGGATGATGATGAACTGGTGCTTCATTCAGTTGAATTCCCAAATCCCTTAATAGAAGTATTAGAGGCACGTCATCCATCCCACAATGTCAGTATGACTTTTTTTAAATAAATCTGAAAAATTTGTTACTATGCATACAATTCTATTGTTGCATAAAAATATCCATTGTTATATTAAAATGTTGCCGCATTGATTTTTGCATAAATCTCGATAATTTAAGATGCGTTTAAATACATTTATGTTAAAGACAAAAGGCATTGCTTCAAATAATTATTGATCTACATTTTGTTTCGCATACTTTAGCAGCATTTTGGGTGTAATTTACTGATAATAAATGGCTGTAATCAACATTCGAAGATCCCTAAAAGAAACCTACATACACAGAAGAAATGAACACCAAGAATTTTTTAAATATTTTTCTCTGACTTACCAAATGGTCCTAAATAGCGTACGATTGCGTTGGTGCGGCAATTTTTAAACACCCTGTATATCCTATCTATGTACATATATAATTTTGTGAATTAGTTGGAAATATATTCAAACACAATGCTAGTACAAGCAGTTTCCCAGAATATCAAAATTCACGGTTTTATAACAAAAAATGCATTATTTATTTTGTTAATAAAAACTAAAATCAATAAACAGTACATTGCTGTATCCTACCAACAGTCAGTTAATAAACTCCAAAACTATTTTACAATTTAATTTTTAATTAAATTTTGATGTACAGTTATTGAAAAGTATTTTTACAAACTTAGCTCATTTTGTATAGATCTATCTATAGCTTTTGGAATTGCCCACACAAATAATTTTTTGTTAAATTATATTGCAATAAATTTGCACACTGAATCGTATAGGATGTTTAATAAGGTAGCAAGTAAAGAGGATAAGAAAATGGAAAATCTATTTCATAATTTTGTAATTTTTAAATGTTTTTTCCATGTAGTAATGTCGCCTATGCACTTCATATTTAAATTAAAATTTATCTTCGAATATTCTGTTTTAAAACTGTTTTTTATATGACAAACACACTATACGTATTGAGAGTTAAGAAAATTATGGGAGGTTTAGCAGAACCTCAGAATAGAAAATATTAGAGAAGTGACACTGGCGGTAGTTGCTTTGAACTTCCTTTAATGTCGTCACGCCAAGACTGAGAGACCTTGAACGGGTTGCCCCTCAGTTCCGCACACGTTTAAAGATGGAATGGTTCGAGCCACGTGCGAGGTAGAGATGGGGGGATCCGTGCAAAACATCGAAAAATGAACCGAGCGGACAATGCATGTATTTGTACCTGGGCTACGCGCGCATCTGAACGGCAAGTGACATTTCCAAAATTAATTTGGTAAATGTCAAATGTGACAGGACCACCTATATAAATAAAACAATATGGTGTATAACTGCTTCGTTCCTTTTTGTTCAAATCGAAAACATAACGAAGAATTAAACAACAAACGCCGTTGCTGTCACATTTTGAACAAATTTCAAATGACCCGGTTTTTTGCCGTTCAGACAACTATCCTTTTCTATTCAGTACATGGGTCCATTGTGGAATACAAATCGTCAGCGGAGCGATAGTGACTGTGATAATACATATAATATCAAAATGTAATAGCTGTATAAAAATAAAAATCCATTTATTAACGGATTACTAATCTTTTTTTATGAGCGGGCATTTTATTGGCATCCTCAAACGATAGAGATTACCACTATGTATTTGCAAATAATCTTATTTAACAAAATAAGACAAGAAATGTTTCGTAAATACGTTTTAATATTGACAGCCATTTCTTTAAATAGTCCGCCCTAAGTACATTTATTATTATTTTTAACTGTATTATTCACAGTTGTCCGTGTGCTTGTAGCCTAAAGGAAATTATCGCGTGTGCGCGTACCCTAGCCTAGTTGTGATTTCCATTTCGTGCCTCCTTTAGATGGTGTTTTTCTTGCGTGGCGTCTGTACTGTTATTATTTGATATTTTGGGGCAAAACAAAAGTTTATTTGACCTTTTGTGTTATTTAAAAAAAATACATCGAGTGCGCTTAGAACAACAAATGAGTTTCTCTATTAATTTGTTGAATCAATTATCACTATACGACTAACGTAGCGTAGCGTAGGTAGATCAATGACTCGAACACAAATTACACAGATGCAGTTAATATTCAATTTGATTCAATTTTATTTGATTCCTAATGACGAAAAACAGTTACATAATACAATAAGACAATTTATTTATTAAAGAACTACTTAATTGAAGGCATTTTTATTAGTTAAATATAGTGCGAGAAATTATTTCGTCTTATTTTAGTTTTGTTGATATTCTTATAGTGTAATAGATCAGTAGATACAGGGATCGTACACTAAACAATTACAACACGGCTTTTTTGATTAATTCACCATTAAAATTATAGTACAGCCGAGACCAAGCTCTTCAACCGTTTAATCAGCTCGGTATTGATTAAACACTTACGGAGTTCAATCAATAATTAATTAGTTTTCTAATGATGCCAGCGAATTATCAGATATTTAGATCGAACAAACCAGAAATTATATATCCACGATTTCCTACAATTTTCATAAGAATATTGATATTTGTAGATCCCTTACGTCACTTCCAAAATATATCAAAGACAACTTTCGGTCGTCTCTTAAATATTTGTTGTTTAAAGAAGATAAACTAAACCTCGTTCTCGGCGATGCTAAGACGATATTTGAAATGGAAATATCTTGTCAATGTGTATTGTATGTATAACTTGGAATGTTTGTCACCATTAGCGTCGCGTTGCATTAGACAGAAGAGATAGCTAATGCGCTTATATTGACACAACATAATACAGCCGGATTCATTTCTCCAAATCCTCCATACAATGGATAAAGTTTAAACAGACTAATTTTCATATAGAACTTTGTAATATCAAGTTTGGAATAAAATGAAAATACAGATTTCCAGATTCTCTGTCGAGTTTCTTCCAAGTACGCTAAAATAAACAAAAGGTGGTAAAATAATTTGTCTTGCATGGGCTAAATTTGACAAATAATAGGTACTAACTTTCTTCTATAAACCAACAAAATTTTGATATACATACTAAATTTATTATATGCATTTTGAATACAGTTTACTTTTTTTACTTTTACTAGTTTACGTCGTAACACTGATGCCCAGTCTGCAAATTCTGATAAAATTATAATACTATGTGTACTGGGTGTTATAAACCTTGAATTAATTTAAAAATTGTATTTATGCCGCAAACAAGACAACGAAGGTCAAAGGCGGGTTACGAAGGCCGACGGCTCGGTGCGTCTATCCGGCCTCGACACCGAAAGGTATAAGAGGTACAGGTTATGTATGTATGTATTTTTAATGCGTTGTGTTCTTGAGGTGTAAGTCAACCAAGGATGAAAGTTTCAAAATTGTAGCTCAGTTTTTACTGCTGTTTTTGAGTGCGATATTTGTTTAAAATTTTGGAATCATTCAGTTTCTTCTACCTTTTTAAACTTGGTAACAATGTCCCGAGTGCGTAGACAAATTGAATATCACCAAGTGGCATAGTTTAACAGGGGTTGAGAGTATGGAATGTCTTTTGTCAATTGCTCAAATCGTGAATCGGGATCCTCTACTGTATATCGAATTCGTGGAGCACGGTTTGCAGAAGCCCAACATCGAAGAGCCTCAGGTCCCAGATTGCACACAGTAGATAGTGAAGATCGACGCATACGAATTATGGCTGAGCGACAATTTTCAACCATAAGAAAAATCGCAAATCAGTATTGTATTACATATTTATTATTTATTATTTAGAGAAAACAAGGAACTCAAGAGAGAGATAGAGAGACAGAGAGAAGAATTTAAAGAGAAGGAGAAGAGATGGGAAGGAGAGAGAGACTGGTGGAAGGAGAGAGTGGAAAAGCTGGAAGAGAGAATGGAAATTGAAGAGAGAAGAAAGAGGAAGAACAACATCGTGATAACAGGATGGGACGGGGAAAGAAAAAGTCATGTTAAAAAAGAGGATGTAGAGAAGTTTTTGAAGGAAAATGTAGAGGATAGTAAAGTAAAAGATAGTTACAGGATTAACAAGGATCAAGTATTGGTGGAGATGGAGGGATGGGGTGAGAAGGAAAGAATAATGAAGCACAAAGGAAAATTGAGGGAGAAGAGGGAAACAAGGGGGATATACATAGACAACGACTTCACAAAGAAATAAAGAGATTTACAGAAGAAACTAAGAAGTATGGCGAAGGAAAAAAGGGAAGAAGGGAAAGAAGTAAGAGTGGGATACAGGAAATTAATAGTGGACGGGGAGCAATGGAGATGGAATGAAAAGAGAGAGAGTCTAGAGGTTTTCCAATAAAAAGAAGAAAGGGGGGAGGGAAAAAGGGGGACAACGGCAAAGTAAAAAGGACAATGAAACGGGAAAAAAGAAACAAAGAAGGAAGTAGGAGGAAAACTAAGGAAGGAAGGGGGAAATCAAAGAAGGGAACGAGAAAAACAGGGGTGAGGGCACTATTTTTGAATGTAGCGGGACTAGGGAAAAAAGAAGAAGATTTTTGGGACTATGTGAAGGAGTTCGATATTGTTGGATTAACAGAAACATGGTCAGAAAGCTGGGAAAAAATAGAAAAACTGTTACCAAAGGAGTTCAAGTGGGAATGGCAAGAGGCGAGAAGGGGAAAGAAAAAAGGAAGAGCAGCAGGGGGAATAATAACAGGGGTAAAAAAAGGAATAAAAGAGAATACTAAAAAGAAGGGAGAAGAGGAAGGTCACATGGTGAGAAACGTTAAAATAGACAGTAAATGGTGGAAAATAGTGACAGTGTACAGCAAAGAGATGAAAGAAACAATAAGCAAGATAGAAGAAACATTAAAAGACAACAGGGAAGAATGTCTGCTTCTGGGAGGGGATTTTAACGGGAGAATTGGGGAAAGAGGAGCCAGGGATTGGAAAGAAGGGAGAGGAGAGGGAAAAAGAAAATCCGAAGGGCCGAAGTTGATGGAATGGATAGAAGAAAAAGGATGGGAAGTGCTGAATGGAAATAAACAAGGGGACGAAGAAGGAGAATGGACCTACATAGGCGGTAGAGGAGAGACGGTGATATACTACGGAATAGTAAACGAAGAAGCATGGGAAGAAGTCGAAAAATTCAGAATAGGGGAAAGAGTAGAGTCAGGCCATCTGCCTATAGAGAAAAGTATAGGAAGGGGGAGAGAGAAGAGACGAGAAGAAGAAAAAATAGAGGAAATGCGGAAGGTGATAATTAAAGTATGGGACGAGCAAGGGGTGGAAGAGTATAAGAGAAGACTGAAAAAAGCAAGATTTAAAGAACAATAAGTAAGGAAAATGGAGAAAGAATTGGTAGAAATATTGGAAAAAGCAGCGACAAAAAGAGAAATAACAGTAAGAGGTGGAGGAACAAAAAGAAAGAATAAATGGTGGGACAAAGAATGTGAGCAACGTAAAAAGGAAGCAATAAAAGAACTAAGAAAGTGGAGAAAGACTAAAGGGAACAGAAGTGGCTTTTTAGAAGCGAAAAGAAGATACAGAGAGACATGCAGGGAGAAGAAGAGGCAGAAGAAGGAGAGAGAGGAGGAAGAGATAAAAGCAATAAAAACAGAGAAGGAGGTATGGAACTATATTAATAAAGAGAGAAAGAAAAAATAAAATGGGAGCGAGGAGATAACGATGAATGAGTGGGAGGAGTACTTCATGAGGCTGCTGGAGGGAGAAAAGGAAAAAAGAAAACGGAAATAAAGACGGAGAGAAACCGAGTAGAACTTGAAGGAGAAGAAATTACAATGGAAGAGGTGGAGAGGCATGTGAAGAAACTGAGGAAAGGGAAGGCACCAGGGAGGGATAGAATACAAAATGAGTCGTGGATGTATAGGACGAGAAGAGTGCTAGAGAGGCTGGTGGAGGTAATGAATGGGGTGTGGAGAGGAGAAGGATTCCCGGTAGGGTGGAGAACGGGGGTAATTTACCCCATTTACAAAAAAGGGGAGAAAAATAAAGTAGAAAATTACCGAGGGATAACTCTCCTAAACACAGGGTACAAGTTGTATGCATCAATTCTGAATGAAAGGATGAGCAGAGAGATAGAGGAAAAGGGAGCATTACCAGACAGCCAAGCAGGATTTAGAGAGGGAAGGGGAACTATGGATAATGTATACATCCTGGACCATTTGACGAAGAGTGAGTTAAAGAAGAAAGGGGGGTGGGTGTATGCATTATTCGTAGACTTCAAGGCGGCTTTTGACAAGGTGGACAGAGAGAGGATGTTTGAGTGCCTGAGGGAGAAAGGGGTAAATGAATGGCTGGTAAGAAAGGTGGAGGAGATATATGAAAAGACAAAAAGTAAAGTGAAGGTAGGGGAGAGGGAAAGTGAATGGTTTGTGACAACAAAGGGAGTGAGACAAGGTTGCCCGCTCAGCCCCTTGTTGTTCACGATGTACGTGGCAGATATGGACGTAATGTTAGAGAGAGCACAAGCGGGGGGTGTGTGGTAGGTAGGAAAAATGTATGTAGCCTGGCGTTTGCGGATGATGTGGTAATGGTGGCAAAGAGTGAAAGAGAAATGAAGGAAATTATAAAGAGTTTAGGAAAATATGTGAAGAAGAAAAGACTAAAAGTGAATGTAGAGAAAACAAAAATGCTGGTGTTCAATAAGAGAAAAAGGAAGAACGAAGAGAGTGATTGGAGGTGGGAGGGAGAAGTAATAGAACAAGTAAAAGAATTCAAATACTTGGGGTATGTGGTCAATGAAAGAGCCACAGATAAGGCACATATTAGAGAACTGACAAGAAAAGCGAACAAGGTGATAGGATGTGTATGGGGAATAGGAGAGAGAAGGTGGGGAGGCGATTTTAAGAGGAGAATGATGATGTTTGAAAGTCTTATTGAAAGCGTGTTGTTGTACGGAGCAGGGGTCTGGGGATGGAAAGAACAAGAGGAGATAGAGAGGGTGCAAGAGAAATATCTGAGGTGGGTGCTAGGGGTGGAGAGAGAAACGCCAGGGTACATAGTGAGAAAAGAATGCAAGAGAAATAGGTTGAGAGTGAAAGCGGGAAAAAGAGCGGTCAAGTTCGAAGACAGGATGGAAGGGAGGAAAGAATGTAGGATACTAAAGGAGTGCTGGAGAGGAAAAAAAGAAGAATTCAGAGGAGAATGATAGGGAGAATTACTACAGGAGGAATGGGTATGCAAGCAAAGAAATAGAGAGACTGAGAGAAAGAGGCGTGTGGATGAATGTAGAACTAAGTGAAAGAGATAAGGATACGGACAGACAAGAGAGGAGAGAAAGAATGAGAGAATCCAGATACAACGGGAAGTACGGAAGATGCATGATCGAGGAAGTACCGAAGTATTTGGGGAGGGAGAGCGAGAAAGAAAGAAAGATGATGGCGAGGTTTAGGTGCGGAAATGAAGAGAGGGAAAATAGGTATTGGGCAGAAGATGGAGGAAGAATGTATAGAATGTGCTATGAAGACAGAGAGACGATTGAGCATATGTGGAGCGAGTGCAGTGAGATGAAACAAAGAGAGAGGAAAGAAAGAGAGGACATACTGAATGTAGATGGAAGGGAAATTAAATGGATGAAAGAGGTATGGAAGAGGAGGGAGAAGGGAGAAGAGGAAAGGGGAGGGGAGAAGAAATAGAGACTTTTATTTAGTTTTTTTTATTATTATTATAATTGTTAAGTTACTGGTATATGTATAGGAATCAGAAAGCCCGTAGGGCAAATAAAGATTGTACCCCCAACAATTACAATTTCGAAAGACTCTTAGATCTCACCCCAATAAAGAATTTAAATGGCATGGGGGGTCGTGTGATCCATCATTTTAAAGCTTATTCAATTCTCTGTCTAGACCCTGAAAAATCTAGGGCAGGGTACAAGGCAATTGTGTCTTTAATGATAACTCTCAGACGCAAAGAACTAAATAATTATTATTATTATTAAACATTACATTTGAGAAAGTTCATAATAATTATAAAATTTGAGGATTTCGTTAGATTCCCATGGGATCCCCTCAAAAGATCCTGACTTGGTGACAAGGGGATCATTTTGATCATATTTCATTAACGCACCCAAAATCTAGAATTTTTGCTTCCCTTCGTTAGACACACTGAACCTTGCACTGAACGAAATGTCAGTGTGATTTTGTGATTAAGGTTCTATATAAGTCATCAAGTATACGTCAGGTACAGAAATAACAAAATTTAAGATTTAAATTAAATTAAAATTTAAATTTAAGATTTCCTAAATTACCAAAATTGATTTTCTTTGTTAAAAAAATGAAATTAGTATGCAAATTAGGAAAAATAACATGAAAAACTACGGCAGTCGTGCTGCAAACCTGAACTCGTGTCTTAATATCGGTTTTACAAAACTAGTGTTTCAATATACTAATTTCAAAATCGGTACACAATTGACGAAGAAATCGGTAAAAATACATAACAACATACATACAGCCGAACATAGAACCTCCTCCTTTTTTGAAGTCGGTGAAGAAAACTGAAAATTGCAGAGCTAAAGTAGTAGCTAGAGGAACGTGAGCTGGTAACATCTAGAACAAAATCGATGTTGCAACAAAGGCTGACTGAAGACCTCGAAAAGACAGGCGAAAATCCTGAAGCATACATGTTTGAAGCTTCCTGTGACGTAAACACTGTGCTACAAAAGCTCCAGGAAAATATGCTAGAAAGTTTGACCAACCTCAGGCAAGGTTTCCTAGAAAATTCTAACAGTCTCAACAAGAACTTCTACAAACTTCTACCCACAATTAAAGACTTTGTACTGCTACTGGGGATTAAGCTACCACCCACGGAAAAGTCAACGTTACTATATTACGATTGGGAGTACCTACTGCTTTCCACCACAAGGTACAGGTAGCAAATACGTAAGATGATATTGGAATATAATATTTTTGGAATGGACATTTTAGGGAGTAAATGCCGACTTCAAATGTAGCACGTATTACACCGAACTAATGAGGAAGCCATTCGTGTGATTTTGACTGAAGACACTTCAACACCAGAATGAAGTGAAATGTTTCTGGGAGCTCGGGTGGATCACCAAGATGGTGAGGGAGACATTATGATGTTGGAACTAATGAATGTAAAATTTTACGCCCTGAAGAAAGGAACTGTATTTTGTTTTTCTATTTCATCCACCATATGCCGAATAAGAATCACTAGAGATCCACAGAAGTAGATCGCATCCGAACTAGTCAACTTACTAAAAACATCGTCGAGGGAACTGGATGACAACCAAAGGAAGAAAGAACTCGTGAGCTGTTTACGGGGAAGGGTAAATGAGGCAAAACCCATGTCATCAAGCATCAGATCAACACTCGAGATATGCACCCGGTTCCATAGCTTGCTAGAAAACTACTTCCTGTCAAGAAGGAAGAGGCCAACAAGATTATTCGGGAATAGGAGGAAGAAGGAATGATTGAACCGTCGAGTAATCCATGGGCGTCGCCGTTTGTTTTAATACAGAAAAAGGATAGATCAACTGGATTCCGTGTTGACTACTTTTAACTGAACAACGAGACGAAAAAAAAAACGTGTGCCTTGACGAAGTTCCTTACGCTTACGAATCTAATCGATATGGAGATTGAGACTGTTTACATTTGTATATTTTGGCATTGAGCGTTTGTTTTTGGCTCTCTTTCGATACTCTTTTTGACGCTGAGCATATGATTTCACTATTGTCTCTCTGTAATGTATGTAAATAGTAAATAGTAAACACTCGAGTCACATGTACATTAAACGTATGTAAACAGTAAGATTTTGTGGAACAATTTGTGTGCAAAACTACTTGTGGGTATAAAGTGGTGGGTTCCGGATGGCTTGCGCAATGCTGCCAAAGTCGGTTTAACTGAATTCAAGAATCTTTCGAATATTTCCAGTTCTTCCTCTGTTTACAAGTTTGTTCTTTACGGCACTTCGCATGTGTGTACGCCGTACACACACCCACTGACATTTTCGTTACGTGACGATTTCTGGCAACTAGAACCCATCCTCAAGCCGAGTTAAGAAACTTCGTTCCAAAAGGACTTCCCCGAATTGATAATATCCTCGATGCCTTGCCGGGGTCGAATATCTTCTCGACTGTGGATTTAAAAAGTGTTGCTACAGGTATGTGGTAGTTTATTTTACAATTAGTGTCGTTTGGCTTTTGCAATGCTCCTGCAACTTTTGAAAGATTAATTAACACGGTGCTTGACACAAGGGATTATTTGTGGGAAACTTGCGTGGTGTATCTGGACGACATCAATGTGGTTGGGAAATCATCGAAAAGCACGTGTTTGAACATCTTTGACGTTCTTGACTGAAGTCTAGACACTTGTTTAGAACAAAAGTGCAATCTCTGTAGGAATGTGTCGCTGTCGTCGAAGTAGAAGGGCAAGTTTTTTCGGTTACTATCGACGGTATGTTCCAGGGTTCAACAACATTGCTAAACCGTTGATTAGACTAACTGCGGCGAAAAAGTTTCCGATGGGACCAATATTGCAAAGAATCTTTACGCCAGATGAAGAGCGCACTGCTCAAGCTTAAGTTATCCGTTGCTACAAGGAGAGTTTGTGATAACAACAGATGCTAGCAACGTGGGAATTAGCGCTGTGTTGTCCCAAATACAGGAAGGACAAAAGTGTGCCATTGGAGAGGACGGATCATGCAGCGTTGAAATGGCTTCTAAACTTTAAGAATCCCTAAGGACAAGTAGGTATATGGATTGATAGATTGCAAGAGTTCGACTCTGATATGGTATACATCGTGCTGGTATGATCCATCAGAACGCCGATGCGCTATCACGAAGACCGTACCTAGAAAACTGCGGCAGTTGCTGACGATCTGAAGATAATGATTTCTCCATTTGAGGGACAACGTGGGGCTGTGGAAAGATTCGAGAAGACCAAGAGAACGACCCTGATTTGCTATTAGTGCCCGGCTGGAAGAATGATGTCGACGTAGGAACAAATTGCGCAATACTCACACAGTGTAAAATCATATTGGGCTCGGTGGAACTCCATTATCGTGGAAGTCTTGAAACGTGTGCTGGAAAAACCTGAGGGTCAGATAAGAAAGAAGCAACTGTTGATGCCTAAAAAACAGAATTTTAGAAGTTCTGGGAAAAGTTCTACTTGGTGAACTGCAAGGTGGATGTTAAGGAGTGGTGCAACCTATGCCACAAGTGACGTTCCACAAAAACGTCATAAATGACCTAATATAACGTGGGTAAACCATTCGAAAGAATCTTTGTAGATCCGTTTCCTCAGACAGATGAAGGAAATAAGTACATCACTGTACTCGCGGACTATTTCAGCAAATGGGTTGAAACATTATGTTTTACCGAATCATTGTGTCATCATACTATACAGAAGGATGGAGGACATCTACTTCAGACACGTTTGAACATCCAAAGTGCTAACGATTGGATGAAGGATACCTACAACATTAATGCTAAAAGAAGTGGATACCAGCTAGGTGACTTGGTGTGGTTGTATAGCCCACGACGACGCTGTGGTTTGTCGTTCACAGTTCACGTTCAAGAAGGCTACCTACTAAAGGGTTTGGGATAACTTACGTTTATTACGAGATACCGTTCTCCCCCAGGGTATCAGAAAATTTTCAATCCGGAAGATCGCCTGTGGATTCGGTTAATTGGATTTTAGGATAATCAGAATGTCGGTCTTCAGTTTCACGGGAGACCAGATTTTCATGTCACATCTGGATGCAGAAACTGTCGGGACGAAAAATCTTTAAGGAGGAGGGCAGTGTAACTTTTTGGAAGAAACCGAGATCGTTCTGTAGTAATTCTCCGAGCGAACGTTTGAGAAACCGCTTCCATAAGTATACGACGCGAAACATCGGTCTGAGGCTGTCAGAAGTCGAAACTACTGGGCGACACTTGAAACAACTGAAATCTGTAATGTAGTTAAATAAATTGTAAACACCTTGTTTAAATAAATAGTAAACGCAATAATATTTTGAGCCACATTAATTTGTACTAGTAGGTACCTCGGACGTATTAATTCGTCCTTTGCCACTTTAGGTGCAACTGCTGTATAATGATGTCATTATATTACCCATAGGACGCAATTTGATTTGAGTAATAAAAAATTGTCGTGGCCACCATCACAATTTTCAATCTTCTTTCATTCATGATCTTCTCTATATATAAATGCGAAACTGATTTCTCACTGATCACAGCACAGCCCAGACCGTTGAGTTTTGAAATATGAAATTTGGTAGGAACGTAGTTTTTAGGGCGTATAGGCGCACTAAGAAAGGATTTTTGAAAATTCCGTTTCTAAGGGGGTGAAAATGGGGTTAATTGGTGTCTCTAGACTCCAACTAAGTTGAAAACGAAAAACGGTAGAGAAGTGAAAATTCGTACCCAAACTCGCTTTTGAAAATAACTCGACCCCATTTTCCAAAAAATTGTTCACAGACGCCGAAAAAGGGGGGAAAGAGGAAAACGGTTTTTATAAAAAAATTCATAACTCGACAACTCGGCATGCTGAAAACCTAAAAATTGGGATTTAGACTCAGCTTTGAAAATAACTAGACCCGTGTTTGACGATTTTGCAAAAATTAAATTACCGACCGAGAAAAAATTAGGGGTGGTTTACCCAAAATTGCTATAACTTGAAAACTGACAGTATTGCTTTCGTGAGAATTGGGATCTAGATTCTCCTTTAAAAAATACCGGACCCGTATTTGACGATTTCCCAAAAAAATATTTACCAACCCCGAAAAAGGGCCGTAAATAGGGAGGGTAGTTTTCTTGAGAATCCACATAACTGGAAAACAAATAGTGTTACATACGTGAAAATTGAGATCTAGATTCTCCTTTAAAAAAGACCGGACCCGTGTTTGACGATTTTCCAAAAAAAAAATTACCAACGGCGGGAAAAGGGGAGGGTGGATTTGGGGATGCTTTTTCTCAAAATTTTTATAACTTGAAGGTCGAAAATGTTACAAGCATGAGAATTGGCACTCGGACTCTCCTTTAAAATTAACTAGACCCGTATTTGACAATTTTCCAAAAAAATATTTACTAACCCCGAAAAACGGGCGTAAATAGGGAGGGTAGTTTTCCTGAGAATTCTCATAACTGGAAAACAAATAAGTGAAAGTTGAGCTCTAGATTCTCCTTTAAAAAAAACGGGACCCGTGTTTGACGATTTTGGAAAAAAAAGTTACTAACGACGAAAAAAGGGGAGGGTGAATTTGGGGGTGATTTTTATCAAAATGCTTATAACTTGAAGGTCCAAAACGTTACAGGTATAAGAAGTGGCACTCGGACTCTCCTTTAAAATTAACTAGACCCGTATTTGACGATTTTCCAAAAAAATATTTACCAACCCCGAAAAAGGGGCGTAAATGGAGAGGGTAGTTTTCATGAGAATTCTCATAACAGGAAAACAAATAGTGTTACATACGTGAAAATTGGGAACTAGATTCTCCTTTACAAATGACCGGACCAGTGTTTGACGATTTTGGAAAAAAAAATTACCAACGGCGAAAAAAGGGAAGGGTGAATTTGGGGGTGATTTTTCTCAAAATGCTTATAACTTGAAGGTCCAAAACGTTACAGGTATGAGAATTGGCACTCGGACTCTCATCTTAAAATAACTAGACCCGTGTTTGACGATTTTGCAAAAAATTAATTACAAACCACGAAAAGGGGCGTAAATGGGGAGGGTAGTTTTCCTGCGAATTCTCATAACAGGAAAACAAATAGTGTTACATACGTGAAAATTGGGTTCTAGATACTCCTTTAAAAAAGACCGAACCCGTGTTTAACAAATTTCCAAAAAAAAAAAATACCAACTGCGAAAAAGGGGGAGGGTGAATTTGGGAGTAATTTTTCTCAAAATTCCCATAACTTGAAGATCGAGAATGTTACAGACATGAAAATTGGCACTTGGACTCTCCTTTAAAAATGATTAGACCAGTGTTTGAAAATTTTGAAAAAAGAATTACCAACGGCGAGAAAAGGGGAGGGTGGATTTGGGGGTGATTTTTCTCAAAATTCTTATAACTTAAAGATCGACAATGTTACAGGCATGAGAATTGTCACTTGAACTCTCCTTTAAAAATGACTAGAAAATCTTTAGAAACCGCAAAAAGGGGACGTAAATGGGGAGGGTAGTTTGCCCCAGAATATATAATATGTGAAAATTTGGATGTAGATTCTCCTTTTAAAAAGACTGGGTCCGTGATTGAAGAAAAAAAAATTACTTTTTGTTATTTTTTTATTAAAAACTGCTTTAAGCCGTTGTACCAATTCCAAATATAAGCGCCAGTAAAACCGAGCCCAACTTACGCGGGCAAAGCCGCGGGTAACTGCTAGTTTACAATAAAAACAATTAATTTGATTTTTTCAGTTTTAGACCATTGTAGATAGATAAAATTTTGAATCCCATACATGGGCTACAGCATACTTGCAGCAACTCCTTTGAATATAAAATGCGCCGCCTATTTTGTGACAAAAAATAAAGAAGTTCTCATAGAAAAAAAATTGCTTATCGAGAATCATGTGTCGGCACGTGCCTTTGATGAAACAGGATCGGTCTTTTTCCGCCTTTTTAAAGGCGCGTTGGCCGTTGCATTTATTTATGGACTTCATTCATTTACGTGAACTGTGTCCGTTAAGTGATGTTGTGTTTTGAAATTTTAAATTAATATTTTTGTGCTGTTTAGTGTATTGGTTTAATGAAGTTTGGACACTGGAAAAATGATGCTAGACCAAACACTAGTGCAGAAACTAGGAGCAACAATAAAATATTGAAAAATATGACAGATACGGAAGCAGATTTGAGTAGTAGTGATGATAAAGTTAGAACTAAACAAATAATTTTTAATGCGGCTCTGACTTGCAGTCGGCAATCTCGCTTTGTATTATAGCAGGTGTACATCTCCGAAAGAAGAGAGAGAGAACTTGTTTATTTTCTTTATTTTGTGGACGTCACTAAATAGGTGGCGTATTCTATACCGATGAACTCGTTGCTGTAATGGTGCTTCTATCCCACTAATAGGATAAATAAGGTACCGTTTTTTGTTGGCCGGTGTAATCAATAATAATACCAAAAAACAGTCAAAGTACTCTTAAAAAAGTATTATATTTTTTGATAAACTGTTAACCATCAATCGCGAAAATGATTTCAACGACGATTTAACAAATATGTCTTTGATTGATACGTTATTACTCCGAGTTCATAAAAACAATTAGTTCATCTGGTTGTTCGTCAGTCCGTACTCTTTTAATTTCCATTTGCCATTTAACAAAGAGTTTCATCAACAAATTACGCTGAAAACTACTTCACAGAAATTAAAAACGCTAGTGTGCAACATTTATCGGATCAGATTTTTTCGCTCTTACACAAAGCGTATGTTGTGTCGAACTTCAATATTCACAAAGGGGATGAAATAATCCGTCCTAATATAATGATAAAAGTTGCTCATTAAAATTTAACGATTTTCTGAAAGGCTTATAAATGAACTAGTAATGTTTCTTTGAATTTTACCAAGTTGCTTTTGAATTATTAAATAGATGTTTTTATGGCATTTAGGGAGGATAAATCCCTTCCCGAATTTAATTAAATATTTAAAGTTGAATTCAACGATTTCCCTATAAGAAACTCAAGATGGTGTTATTACTAATTTCATTCATAGCTTCAATGAATACTTTAATACTTGACAGTTTAATGTATAAATAATTGTTGTATTTTAGCATTAAAAAACAATATGTAATAAACTATTCCGGGCATTGTCCGACGGCGACGCGACGGTGCGGCCCACGGTTATACATTTTCTATTCTCCAATTTTAGATACTTTTGTTTGTAAATCTACACTATAATCACCATGAGCTATGTACAACAAATGAGTATTACCGTCATTTCAAATTTGTGGGGTTTTATAAAAGTGTGAAATGCATAGACATTAGACAATACTGACTTTTAATTCTTACCTTAGTAAAATAAAATCTAAACAAGAATTAATTCTTCAATTAGATTATAAGCTCACTAGGGACCGATAGGTAAGACGTGGGAGCTACGTGGAATATAAAGAGCACATAAAATAAAATGGGGATTTTTGTAAGCCGCATAACCTTTGAAATCTGCTGTCCTGTTAAATCGTGAAAATCCAATGATGTCTATACTTATTTACAGTATGTTGTTACAGATACGATTCTAGCCTAACATAGAAAGAACGATGAAATCTCAAACACAAAAATTATTTATTCAACGTAATCTCCTTTCAAACATACATTTAGCACGACCTTTTAAAAAATTCTTTGTCTTGGTCTGCAAACCAATCCTCGACGACACCTATTACCTGTCTTCCACAATTTTTACACGTGGTTTAGTTAACAATGAAGAATGATATTCTCCATTCACTGTTTTGCCTTTCTCCAAGTAATCGGTACGAAGTATCCCTTCTTTGTCCTAAAAAATGGAAGTAAAAACGTTTCCTGTTGATTTCTGAACACGAAATTTTTTGGAACGACGTGACCCAGTATGTTTGCATTCATTTGATTACTCGTATCCATATAAATTTTTGTTTTTCGTGGTCAATTAGTTATATACAAGGGATGAGGAACAAAAATTAAAGAAAAATCAAATAGAAAACGAACTCATACAAGAAAACATAGTTAGAAAGATATATAGGTTTTCTCGCATAAGGAACTTTACAGGATAAAAAGATATCTATAACAAATTGCATTTTGAAGACACTTAGAAAATACAGTTCTAGAAGTAAAACTTTTGAGAGTTTCTCTGTTAAATAATGAAATCGACCAAATTTGACAAAGTTTTTGACGAAATTGGCACTTTAGGTTGCTATAGAAAATGAATGATAAGTTCATTATATCAAGAGCACCAAAAGAAGTACACCAATGAAGTAAAGTCAGAAAGGGGGAAAGACATGAAAGCTATGTTTAGATTACATATTGAATGTCAAAATAGAAGGTCAGAACCAAATTCAAACGAAAAAATTATAAATATACTGCCATAATTTTGAAAATAGATGATGATGACAGTAATATTTTTATGAGTACTATTACAACCTAAATTGTTGTAATGCCCTAACAAAATTGTGAAGTGTGGATGGTGACACAAGAAATACTGTCCCAAAAATCATATAATGAACAAATAAAAATAATACAGGAACTTCCTACAATTATATAATATTAAATAACGTGGTAAAAATTGAAATTATAAAGACTGATCACAAGTTGTTGCAATAAATTACTAAATGAACGATGAAATAAATAAAGAAAATGACAAGTTATATTGTGACTATTGCACTTTACCTATGTTTCAATTACATTAAGATGATTACTGAACTTTACAATTTTTAATTGAACGCTAATATAACAAAAAAAAACTAGATGAATTGAGAACACATAAAAAAATATATAATGAAAAAAAGTGTCTATTACTTATCTTCTGAAACTATTACGCTTCCTGCCGGTTTTGGAGCTGTCCTGACACCTAACTATTTACTTTCTAGCGAATCCTGCGAGTCTGTGATTCTGCAATTCCTGCGGGTCCTGGGAAATTACTCCAGTTTCCACGTGAAATAAACTCCGTGCACCCATTCACAGCTATTATCCCTTTGAGGTGGTACAAAAGAAAGTAAGTGCTGGTGAATCTGCCTATTTAATTGAAATTGAATAGTCAAGGTCTGCACGCAATAAAGTTGTTTCTCTTACCTTTCTCCAAAATCTCAACATTTAACGAATTATCCGTTAAAGCGATTTGTTATCGAAATAACTCACATTCAACGATTCTAACCGCTACCGCGATTCTCTGGAGCAATCCCTTTTTCCAGGAGCAAAATGTACGTTGAATGTGACTTCGTCAAAATGTCGAACGAAAAAGAGAGAATCTCGGTTTTTGTCTCGCGGCACTGCAAAACCTATAGTGTTCTTTTGTATATGGCGGTTATCTCTAATGCCGATTCGTTCCTGAACGTGGGTGGTGAATGCGCGGCAAAAATCAAATTGTAACACTCGACCCTCCCAAAAGGGAAAAATAACAATTCGTGCGACGAATTTTTATTTTTAACTAGACTTAGTGATGACAACTAGCATATCAAGCGGGCATGTTTGGAGTGAAGCTCCAGGACTTAAGCAGACCTAGCAAGTTATAGTACTGCCAGACTAACACGGGACGAATATAATTCTTTCAAACCTCAAAATTTACAAGACTTTAAACAATAACAAAACTCAAAATAAATTTATGACCAATGAAATTAAGAAAAAGTAATGGGCTCAATAGTGGCTCCTCACTAAAATTATTATCATTATAGTACTACCCACTGAAATACTGCGATTGCGACCACGACGATCACCTCTCCGGTAGTTCCATTCCCTTCCAGAGCGACCACGACCGCACCGACGTAACCAACACCACGAGAACGCTCTGCTTTGCGTATGATGACAATTTCGCGCCGGTGCAGAACGTCCTCCCCCCTTATGCTGTCGGCCCGACGGCACCGCCGAGGACACGCCATCCAGGTCCGAAAACTCCTTCGAAGTCACCTTCGCGGACCCTCCCAGAAATGACCAAGTTTCTCAAAAAAAAAAAAAAATCGACTGTGCGGTGTACGACCGCAGACCGACCGGCAAATCCATGTTCTGAAGAGACTGGGGTGAGCACCCCTCGACGTACTCACCGAACCGTAACCCAAGCCTCTTCTTGTCTCCTTTCACTCAATCATTTGTTCCTCTCATATGTACATCCTTCCATACCCCGATCTCCTCCGGTCCCCACACCAGGCACAACCGACCGCCTCACAAATGAACGGGTTTGCGGGCTCCCTACCGTTACGATAGACGTCCCTCAAAATCCATAATCAAAAAAAAAATTACTAATGAAAACATCCTCTCCACAAGAACCAACTCCATCAGTTTCAAAGTCACAGCCGATAATATAAGATTCTCCTCTGAGAATTCGAATTATTGTATTGTCCGTGTGGCCTGCCTCCATGACCCAACGGTCAGCGCCATTACCCAGTTCATGATACAACAATCCGGCAAAACCGATCCAAATTAACAAATAATTTGATACATCCCCCGTCCGTCCAATCCGCACCTATGCGATTTGTTTCTGAACCCCCGGCTCTAGAAACCCTATAAAGCAGACGGCGAGACCCGTACCCTAAAACTGTCAAAGAGAAAAAACCGATGAAGTCCTGACAACATCCCACAACTTCAAAACAATTAAAGATCTAAATCGGTATTAAAAGACCTGCCTCTGAGAATTTGCAACATTGTGTGGTCTTCTCCCAACAACCCGGAACCTACCCGGAACTTACTCGGAAACAACCCGGAACTTCCCTGGAAACAACCTGGAACTTACCCGGAAACTACCCGAAAACAACCCGGAACTTAACCGGAAACAAACACTACCAACCAGAGAGCAACCGCAACAATCCACTACAACTCGAAACACCAAAATGATTCTCAGAGCTACTGTCAAAAATGAAAATCCAAAGATAAAGCAGAATTGACATGGTGTCAATGGGGTGTAACTGAAAACAGTCACCCTACAACCATAAGCGATTCCACTCATTTACGTGGTTTTGGCCTACGCCAGGGGTCAGGTTGTTTGGGCCCAAAACTCTAAATTCAACATATATCAAATGAAACTGACTTGGTGTCAATCGTGCGTAAACAATCACACTGTAACCATCAGTGGTTTTACTCATGTAAGTGGTTTAGGCCTACGCCTGGGGTCTGGTTACTTGAGCCCAATACTCGAATTCAACTTTTATCAAATGAAATTGACTTGTTGTCAAACGGGTGTAACTGCCAACGATCACCCTGCAACCATGAGTTCACTCATTTATGTGGTTTTGGCGTAACGCCAGGGGTCAGGTTGCTTGAGCCAAAAACACAATACTACAATGACTTCAATACCAATAACAAAACTAATACAAAAAGACAATAATTAAACTCCGTGCATCCAGGAAAGAATTTTCACAGCTATTACCCCTTTGAGGTGGTACAAAAGATTCTAGTAAGTGCTGGTGAATCTGCCTATTTGATTGAAAGAGAATAGTCAAGGTCTGCACGCAATAAAGTAGTTTCTCTTACCTTTCTCCGAAATCTCAACATTTAACGAATTATCCGCTAAAGCGATTTGTTATCGAAATAACTCACATTCAACGATTCTAACCACTCCCGCGATTCTCTGGAGCAATCCCTTTTCCAGGAACAAAATGTACGTTGAATGTGACTTCGTCAAAATGTCGAACGAAAAAGAGAGAATCTCTGTTTTTGTCGAGCGGCACTGTAAAACCTATCGTGTTTTTTTGTATATGCCGGTTATCTCTAATGCCGATTCGTTCCTGAACCCGGGTGGTGAATGCGCGGCAAAAATCAAATTGTAACAGTACCTAAAGAAACACCTAGACATAAGTCTCCTTCATTTAATTGTACAATGACCATATTGAGTTGAGTCTTTGGTCTGCAGGTAAGAGAAGTTAGAATGCAGAACTATAACAACCAAAAATTGATAAAAAACACAAAGGATATAATTGTTAGGAATGATTTTGAATAAAGCTTAATATTACACTCGTGTGGAGTACTATAATATTAGGCACTTAAGAAAACTTGTTCTTGCGTGCCTAATATAGTATATTCCACACTCGTATAATAAATAACTATCCGTCTACATTTTCCAAGCAATCAATTTTCATAGACGCCCTTGCTGAACAGTTTTGTGGGCCAGGTTTTTTTGTATTCGTTTCAGTTTTGCCTTTTAGGTTTTACTGAGTGGTTCTGTTAGAATTATTTTCGTTATTTCTTCCCAAGTTAATCCAATGGATCTGTATTCTTTTTGTACATTTCTTTTCCAACAGTTCTTTCGTCCAGATCTCCTCCTTGCACTTTCAGTTATAATGATCTAAGACTTGTTTCGTTGGTGCTGGCTAGTTTCCGTTCTTGTTTTGTGATTTTTGAAACATTAATTTGTTGATGGATGTTTGTAATCGGTTTGTGGTACCTTTCTCTAGTGCCCATGATTTCATACTGCCTACGGTCCTATTATTTTTATTCCTGCGCTTTTGGTCATGTCATTTGTTGACACCCTTACTTCCTCGGGATTTTCGAAATGAAAACTTCTTTAGGTGCACTCGTATAAATTTTTGCTTGGGAGTGAATGAGATCCTCACGCTCAATGATAGAAAACATCAAATTGGACGGACGTTTCACTACAATTGATAATTGAAAAAACTTTCCAGTATGTTTTTCATGATCTGAACAAGTACGTCCATGGTGAAGTCGAATACGCAATACGACCGCTATGTTCGGAAAGCCAGTTCAAAATCACTCAAAATTCTGACAATACACTAAAATCCTCCTGTTTTTAAATGACGTTTTTAAACCTTCATCACCATCACTATTATAAATAAAATAATATAAAGGCTGATGCGTTTTTGTCCAGTAGTTTCATGAGCCCTAATTTAATGTAAAGTGGTGGCAAACTATTGTTAACTGCATTTCATAGTAAAATTCATTGTTAATGCGAATTTCGCGTTTGGATAGGAAGTGGAGTGTAGTGGATACGAATAGTTCTTTATTTGACCAACAAATTGCGCATGTTAAATCCGATCTTTTGCAATGCCAAATATACAGGGTGACATTGAAATGTGTAAGGTTGAGCACGATACCTAAAGATAGTTTTCCAAATAAAAAATATAAAACAAAATAAATTTACTCCCGTCTGCGTTAGTTAAGAAAGACATTTTGTATTCAAAGTAAAAATATTTTTATATTCGTTTTTTAAAATACATAATGTAGAAAGTGGTATATAACTAATAAAAACTAAAAACTATATAAATTTAATATTACGGCAAATATATTTAATTTGACCGTTGTCAAACCTAACCTCAAAATTTGATGTTAATTCGTGTTTTTCGTCATTTTGCTTGAACGAGTGCATAAAATGTTGTTCAATACTAGTGCGTTGTCACTTTTCAGGGGCTCGGGCTCATTTGCAACACTCGACTTCACCTTCACCTTCACCTTCACCTTCACCTTCACCTAGTATTTTGACAGCGCACTTGTATCTAAAATAACTATTTCACGTGCGAACGATTCGGAAAAGAAATAGGGAGAAACTGTAATGCACGACACACAACATAATAGGGACTTTGTTGTCTAATTGCTGATAATTATTTTTTCTAGTTTTTAATTTCTTTGGGTCTTTTTGAAGGGCCTCAGGAACTTTTTTTATTTCGTCAACCTCTCGGAGTTTTTGGTTAAAATAAACAGACGCATATCAAAGTCACCCTGTATAGGTAAATGAGAGTACAATATTTTGTCTACACATGGATAAATTTCGGAAGTTATCATCTTACAGTTTTTTAACGTCCAGTAGTCAATCTCTCTTCGTAACCTTAACTGGTCTTGATCACTCAGCAGATTACCGTCTTTGTCTTTATATATGCCTGTGGGTCCTTTGCTGTCTTGCATGTTTATAAAATTTTCGTGTGTGTATTATTTTAAAATTTCCTTTTTTGTTGTTATTATATATCTTTGTTCTGCCTTCTTTGCTTGTTCTGTACTTCCATTGAAGAGTTTCTCACAGTCCTTGTTAAACCACCCTTGACCACTAGTTAGTATTTGTTTAACTAATTTCCAATTTTTGATGTGTAACATCTATAGCCGCGATAGGGTAGTAGTAAAACCGATCGAATATGTCACGATAAATGGCGTCACACTTCCTCTCAGCCCGCGCTCTCTTCTCTCATATGTGTTCGAGATGCTCTCGTCTAAGTAATTTCCAAAACTTGTACTTTTCCAATTTCAACAATTCTTTCACCAATATCTATTTAGAATGGGCATTCAGGGTGGACATATGCTTTATATTATCCCGATAAAATAAAAAGGCTTTTCGTGGAGACCATTTTTGCAAAGTAGGTCTGTTGCGAGAATTAGTTTGGAATGTGGCAAGACGTCGTTTCATTGACACGCGTCCTCACTCACTACCTCGCTAAAGAAAGGTTTACCTTCAATAAATTAGAAAACGATAATTTAGTAAGAATTTGAAAGAATTTATTGGCAAGATAAAAGTGTCACCTTTTGTCTACTTTATGAGCCTAATCATATAAAACACTTTTACCTTGTAATTGAAGACAGTTAAGTTGCCACTTTGCGACGTTTGCGGATAAAAAATAGTAGATTATATTATTAAGAGCATAAGTTACGCTTTATGTGCTGAGCCTGGACTGTTGACCGACGAACGAAGTGAGTCGGTTAAGTCCAGGCGAAGCACATAACGCGACTTATGCTCTGAATGATATATACTATTTTATCCGCAAACCTTACTCAGAAGCCCCCTTGGTCAGGAGCCCCCTTGTTTGGGTTCCCTCTTGGTCGAGTGCTCCCTTGATCAGGAGCCCCTTTGGTTGGGAGCCCCCTTGGCCGCGAGCCCCCTTAACTGACCGGGAGCCCCCTTGGTCGGGAGCTCCCTGACCTGACCGGGAGCCCCCTTGGTCGGGAGCCTCCTTGATCGAGAGCCCCCTAGGCCGGGAGCCCCCTTTGTCGGGAGCCCCCTTGTCCGGGAGCCCCCTTGTCCGGGAGCAACCTAACCGGGAGCCCCCTTGGTAATGAGCACCCGTGTTCGGCCCCCCTTGGTCAGGAGCCCCCTTGTTCAGGAGCCCCCTTGGTCAGGGGCGCCTGTAAATAAAACAAGGAGAAGCTAGTCAAAAACAACAATTTAGTAAGAATTTGGAAGAATTCATTGACAAGGTACAAGTGTCACTTATTTTATGTGATTAAGCACATAAAATAACACCTGTTGGCTACTTTATGAGCCTAATCACATAAAGTGAAACTTTTACCTTGTCAATGGAGGCACATAAGTTGTCACTTTTATGACGTTTGCGGATAATATTTATTTGTTTTGATAATAATTATATTATTATGAATAATGATCTGATTTGATATGTATAAATTATCTTATTATAAGAATAATAATAGTAGATTATATTCGCGATTCAAGTTAAGATTCCCGCCACAAACATGGCCGCCAAAGGCGGATGGTAACATAACCTTACTGTTTGGTTACATCTTAATTTTACGTTTATAGTAGTTAAACCTTCCGATTTGCGTGTTATTAACCAATTTATTAAACAATAAGCAATACACAATAAAGTGACAAATGGAAGTCGACGCCAACGGGGTAATAGCGATTGGTTCTTCATCTTGCACTGTTACATCTTTCGTCGACCTCTCAGCTTGAGTATGTTCTGTATTAAGCTGAAACTTGTTCATGTACATCTTGCCTAGATATTTCCAGGAGCAAAAAACTCACTTGTTCATGTACATCTTCTTCAGCTATTTCCAACAGTGGCACATCATCCACCTGTTCTAGTACATCGGGATGATTTATCTGTATTTGTCTTGGATTTCGCCATTTCCGCACAGAACAAATTGTTTCATGGCTTCTACTTGACAAATTTAATGACGTACTGCTGTATTTTTCAGCACATTTCGTTTTCGCTCCACATCTAATAAAAACTAGTCACTCACAAGGGTTAAAACTTAGAAATTGGGAAGATCTGTGAAAAAATCCTCTGCTTTGAAATGCAGTTAGCAGACTCTCATGTTTTTTATTTGATTTGATGGCTTTTTCCCAAGTTATTCGTCTGTCGATGAACTCTTGACTCCCGAATTTGTTGACGATCAAAAGTTTTTTTTTTGTTTGGCAGAGGAAAACTGTGAAAACTAAGGTCCCTTTTCTTACCGGCTTTTCAAAAGTAATTAAAAACAATAGTTTCGATTGTTTGATTTTAATCGAGGCATATTTAACACAGTATATAAACAATTAAACTCACCGCAACCGTTTAACTCAATGCGCGCAATCCAGCACTATCCGCCTTTGACCGTTTACAAACTCGCCACCAGAGAGCGGTCCGCCCTTAGCTGGAATCGCGAATTACAAGTGACAGAAAGTCTTCATTGTCAGCGAGTGAGATCTTTGAATCACGAGTGCGATAGCACGAGTGATACACATCTCACGAGCTTACACTGTCATTTCGGTCATGTGTAAGATACGACGTTTTATGCCCGACGTGTAATTTCTTGTAAAAGTTAAATATCAAAAAATTAATGAAAGTGTCAAAATTACGTTTCAAAAAATTATTCATGTCTTACCATTGTGTAACCATAGTAATTCACCCCTTTTATCATTATATCACTTGTGAGAGAAATACTCCTTTATACCTTCCTTTTGCGTGGCAAAAATAGTCATCTAGATGTTAGTCGGGTATAATAGTAGATTATATTACAAGTGACAAAAATGCTTCATTGTCAGCGAGTCAGATCTTTGAATCACGAGTGCGATAGCACGCGTTATACACATCTCACGAGCTTACAATGTCATTTCGGTCACGTGTAAGATAGGACGTTTTATGCCCGACATGTAATTTCTTGTAAGAGTTAAAAATCAAAAAATTAATGAGAGTGTCAAAATGACGTTTCAAAAAATAATTCATGTCTTACCATTGTGCAACCCTAGTAATTCACCCCTTTTTATCATTATATCACTTGTGAGAGAAATACTCCATTCCACCTTCCTTTTGCGTGGCAAAAATAGTCATCTAGATGTTAGTCGGGTATAATAGTACATTATATTATAATTGATATTGTTGGTTATGTCCATATTAATTTAAAATTTATTTCTTTAATGGGTTAATTGGGCAGAAAAAATAACGATGATTAGTAAGGTGCCGACGTTTCGGCCCTTTTCGGGGCCTTCCTCATGGCTGTACTACTTGTAATTAAATTAAAAAGAAGGTTCGAGAAGGTTTTACTTCATTTTATTCTCGAACCTTCTTTTTAATTTAATTACAAGTAGTACAGCCATGAGGAAGGCCCCGAAAAGGGCCGAAACGTCGGCACCCTACTAATTATCGTTATTTTTTCTGCCCAATTAACCAATTAAAGAAATAAATATTATATTATAAGTGATAGAAATGCATCATTATTAGCGAGTGAGAATTTTGACACACGAGTGCGCTTGCGCACGAGTGGGGCACTTCTCACTAGCTTTATAATGGCATTTCGATCACGTGTGATATACGACGTTTTATCTTACAGGTGCACTGTATAAAAATCCAAGAAATATATTACATATACATTACATGTAATTACATTACAATTAATAATTACAATTTTTAATTACAACTGACAGCTGTCAGATTTACTCACTTGTGAGTAGAACTGACAGCTTTATCTCTCTTGTGAATAAGATTTGATTTTTGTCACCGAAAACAATGGTATAAGGCATTAAAAAACTACACCTGTAAGATAAAAAATATTAAATTGTTTTCTTAGGACCAAAAGTGAGGTTGTTCTTCGTGTCAAGTCTGTAGGTTTGACAAATACAAACAAGCCACGAAGAGCCACTTTTCTCCGAATAAACCATTCTATTTTTTCTTTAAAGGCCGAAAATCTGACAATTTCTTTGATTTGATGAAACTTGACTGACCACCAGCGGCTTATAGACTAATTTCTAGGTTACTTTATGCGCCGCCAGACGACTTTGTTTGTGATGGCAGAGAAATGGCCATTTGATTTTGTTTTTACCTATTGACGTATAAATTGTCACGTTTTTCTGACGTTTGAAGCAAAAGTATACATATTTATTTTATAAACGAAACTATGTTTTTATTTATTCTACTCCATATTTATTTATTGGTTTTCTTTCATTATAAATTCTTTCAATAACCATTATATTCGATGTTCCACTACTGCCGAGCGTCCCGTGACGGCTTATTTTTTTTTTCTACACCGTTCTCTTCATTTTTCTTTCACTTCTTTTTTACCTGTTGCCGATTCGCTCAGACCAGAAAGTGGTCACTTTCAATACCAGATGCACCGCTTATGCTTCTAACGTTCGGTGTCTCCTGTTATTCAGGATATGGTCAATTTGGTTTACATTAAGCCTGTCCGGTAAAACTGGATTTCGTAACCAGTTATCATTTGTATCGTCAGACATACTTTGTTTGAGGGAAGATGTACGCGCTGTTTGTAAACCTGAAGGCGGCTTTTGATCGTGTAAATAGGGAGAGATTATGGAAGTACCTAAGAGAGAAAGGAATCAACGAGCAGCTGGTGAGCAGAATAGAGAAAATTTACTTAGAAACGGGAAACAGAGTAACAGAAAACGGGAAAACGAGGAAAAGATTCTGGACAACGAAAGGAGTAAGACAAGGATGCCCACTCAGCCCCAGTCTATTAGCGGCATATATAAGCGACCTGGAAGAAAAACTACGACTATCACAGGCAGTAGGTGGTAGGAAACACGAAAGTGCACTCGTTGGCATACGCCGATGATATGGTGTTAATAGCGAGGGAGGCCAAAGAAATCAAGGGAATGATAAAATGCCTAGGAAGATACCTGAAAAGAAAGAAGCTAAAATTAAACGTGGAGAAAACAAAAATGATGATTTTTCAGAAAGGAGGCAGAAGAAAGAAAGAGGAATGGAAGTGGGAAGGAAAAGAACTAGAAAAAGTAAACAAATTTAAATACTTGGGTTACACCTTTAACAAGACTAACAACGAGAAAAGTCATATAAAGGAACTAGAAAGGAAAGCGAACGGGGTGGTAAGTCAAATATGGGGAATAGGCGAGAGAAAATTCGGTCAAGATATAAGAAAGAGAGAACTGATGTACGAAAGGCTAGTACAGAGTGTAATGATGTACGGAGCAGAAATATGGGGATGGAAGGAGCAGGAAAAGCTGGAAGCAGTCCAAGCGAAGTACTGGAGATGGGTACTAGGATTGGACAGGGAAACGCCAGCATTATATCGTGCTGGAAGAAGTAAAGAGAGACAAGATAAGAGTGGAAACAGGAAAAAGTGCAGTAAGATTTGAAGAGAGAATAAGAGAAAGAACAGAATGTAAGACCTTGCAAGTGGGTTGGAAAGAGATAAAGAATGGGAAGATGGAAAGAGCAGGAAAAGAGAGAAAATATACTACGAGAGAAACGGGTATTCAGTGGAGTAGGTAGAGGGGCGAAGAAACAATGGAGTAAATGTACTAAGAGAGATAGTTGAGGTGGACCGAGACGTACAGAAGCAGGAAAGGAGAACGAGGATAAATGAGTCAAGGTATAATGGAAAGTATAGGTCACTAATCACGGAGGAATTGCCGGCATACCTGATAAAGGAAAGCGAGAAGAACGATAAGAAAGTAATAGCAAGGTTTAGATGTGGAAACGAGGAAAGAGAAAACAAATACTGGAAAGAGAGAGACGAGAGAGTGTAAGAAGCTCCGAAAGGAGAGAGAAGATTGGAAAGTACTGATAGGAGATGAAGGGAAAGGAATAGTCTGGATGAAATGAGTTTTAGACAGAAGAAAGAATATAGAGAAAAGGGGGAAGAGATGGAAGGAATATAAAATTAATTTGGCTATTGATAATGTTTGTTTTATAGTTTTATTTAATCAGTATTTAGTTATTTAGCATTGTATGGGAATAGGCATCCTTTTCAAAGCCAAAAGGTAAGAAAATAAATCTTATTATTATTATTACATACTTTGTCTTGGGGCACTGTAATACACTTTTTTAACTTTGCTATAGAATTTTTTTTATTTCGTTCTCTTTTTCTTTTGTCGGTGCATGCAAGTTCGAATCTCTTGGTTTGGAGTAATTCCTATTTTTCCTTAGTGATTGCGGTCTGAAAAATGTCTTTTTAAACCCCGACGCAAAAGTTTGATGTGTCTGTCTGTGGCATCGTAGCTCCTAAACGAATGGACCGATTTTGATGCGGTTTTTTTTGTTTGAAAGCTGGCGTGATCAAGATGATTCTTAGCTATAATTTATGAAGATTTGTTCAGGCGTTTGATGATCATCAGCTCCTTTCATACTTGACAAAAGGGTCTCACTAACTTTCACAGATCCGATTGATTTGAAATTTAGTGTACTGTTACTTCGGAGGTATTTCTAAGACATGCTAACCTTGGGCTGATGCGGTTCAAATATTCTGCAGGATGCTCAATCAAGGATGTCGGGGGTTACTTATAAATTTTGATTTTATATCTCACACTCCCATAGATTATGGCTTATTATCCATTTTTTTATAAACAATTGTCAAAATGTGGTCATGTCGGTATAAGCAACAATAATTTTTGGTTGGTCACAATAAATCGCCACCTTTGAAATCTATTAACATAACCTTAGTAGTGTCTGTTATACAGCTCGGTCGGAAAGGACATATTTTTAGATGATACAGCCTGCTCTTTAATTGCATTTTGGCATTGACAATTGTTTACAAAAAAAATGGATAGTAAGTAATGATACAATAAATTGAAAAATAATTTCAAAAGAATTTATTAGCTATTTTGCTTTTACCTGGAGGACACTCAAAAGTAAATAAAAAGCCTATTTAAAAAATCAGGCCATGGTACATTATGATACAAGTGTCATAATATCTCTTTTTCGTCATGTGCTAAATTGTTAACTTCTTTTTCGTGTTCGGGATGTTATATAATATAGTGACATCGGCTGTAAACTAGAGTTATCAACAATGGAAAATTCAGTGGATAATAGAGGCATGAATAATCGGGATTTCAGCATTACAGCAAGCAGTAACTCGCACACATAGAGGGTTTTTGTTTTTTACAGAGATACTGCAAACATAAACCAACTAAATGTTAATGGGTAAATGAGATTTCAACATAATTCTCCGAAAAGTCATAAATTTAAAACCTGTAAAA
Organism: Diaperis boleti; assembly: GCA_963583935.1. Taxonomy (NCBI): domain Eukaryota; kingdom Metazoa; phylum Arthropoda; class Insecta; order Coleoptera; family Tenebrionidae; genus Diaperis; species Diaperis boleti. The sequence continues at coordinate 23,661,116 of OY757247.1, read as the reverse complement.
ACTACAACTTTTATTAAAAGTTTGGGTTAATCGTATATATTTTCTAAACTTTATAGCTTTTAAATTATCTAAATCGAGGCAAGATACGGGAACTTACATTATATTTTCACAGTTGTTCTAAATGGCTTTACGCTCTACGAGATTAAAGGATCGCTCAGAAATTTCAAACTAAATTTTCCTACAGATAAATTAAGCAACATGTATACTATACTAATGAAATATGCATAAACCTAAAAAGGTAGGGTATTAATTCCTACCTACTTGTACATATTGCCAAGTTAAAAGCCTGGCTCAAAACTCCAAATGGATTTTAGGAACCGTTCAACTCCATTTGCTGAGTTAAATCTATTAATCACATCGACAACAATCATCTTAAAGTTCATGTACATCATGCTCCTTCAGGATCGTTAACTTTTTACCTAAAACTCAAGCTGCCGTTTCATTACAGAAGTTATGGAGTTATTTCCAGCAGCTTCACCGCTACTCTCACAATATTCCGACGGTTTTAAATTTATTAGCGGACTTCAGTTCAAGCTAAGTTCTGTGTACCTTATATTTCTCGGCGAACGGAGGGTGTTTGTAATCGCTAAAATTTTAAACACGCTTTAAGGGGCTTTCGGTTATTAAAACGAATGGTGATTTTTTAAGTTTGGAAATTTACTATAACGAATGTTTCTATTTAGAACGGGCTTTTTTACGTTTGATTAAACTGATCTACTAATACAGTAAAAGGGCCTTATAGTGTGAACTTGCTGTCATAGGAAATAAGTGTAATGTATGTAATGTATACTGTAAGGTGTACACGAAAATTTTTACATTGTATAGTGGGAAAAGTGGAACTACTCTCTTTTGTAAATTTTTTTTTTTCATTGTTTTCAAGCTATTAGTTGTGTCTGAATTCTGATTTCCAAGACCTTATTATCCGTATTTTTTTACGGAACACGAAGCAGGTTTAACTGTAACGTTTGCCAAAAAATATGGATTAGCAATGATGAGATTGTTATGGTGTAATTCTACCAGCTAACGTTCGAGAAGCCGGTTTCCATACGATGCGAAATCTCCGTCTGAACTGTTTAAATAAATTGCCGTGTTGTTATAACTGAGATATGTACATAGACAAGTGTTGTTGAAATAAATTGTAAATAAACAATTTGTGAACCCGTTTACGCTGAATTTTTGTCAGGATGGCAACGAAGAAAATTACGTTGAAAGAGCTGAAGCGCTGCAGAAGAGGGAGCTGGAGGAACGTGAGTTGTAAAGATCTGGAACAAAATTTTACAGAAAAGGCAGGCGAAAATTCTCAAATAGATTTTTTCCAACTTTCCTGCGACGTAAACACTATGCTACAGAAGCTCCAGAAAAATATCATAGTTTCTAGAAACTTGTATGAACCTCAAACATAAACTTCAAGACTAAAAAGATTTTACAAAAAACTTCATAGGTAAAAAATTTCTGGGACATTTTGCAAAAACTTTCGCCGCGACTTGAAAACTATATTAAGTCCCAGTAAACACAACCATGTGAAAAATACGTAAAAAAAAAGACGAGTACCAACGGTTGTATAGACGTTACGATGTCGCTGACTTCAACGTTACTTTCGACGTGTAAATATGACGTGTTTATAACGTCTAGTAAAACACGTATTTTTTTACGTGATTTTACCACGTTGTTAAGACGTACTGATTTTCCGTAAACAAAACAACATGAAAAAAACGTAAAACAAACGAGTACCTACCAACCGTTGAATAGACGTTACGATGTCGCCGAAATCAACGTTACTTTTGACGTGTAAAAATCACGTGTTACAAAAGTCTGATAAAACACACGTCTCTTTCAGGTGTTTTTACCAGGTTGAAAAGACGTGTTGATTTTCTGAATTAAACGTCATTTTCAATGTCTCAACAAAACGTTCTGTAAACGTATTTTAAAGATACATATTATAAAATACGTCTTTTTTAGGTGATTTTACGAAATAAGTATATTAAAAAAGTGTTGATTTTCAGGACATATATTTATTATAAAACAAACAAAAAAAATTGTTTTACAATAGTTCAAATCTATTATAATTTGAATAGAAAATTTGCTTTAAAAAAAAAGAGAACCGACTTCAAAAAGTGAAAAATAATTGAATACATGTATTATTACATGTACTACCCAATGATCTGTCTGAAGTCGGTGCCAAGCCAAATAGGTTACAAATTTGTAACATATTGTAATTATACAAAAATATCAACAACGTTATAACGCATACAAAATTCGATATCATTCAACACGACCGTCAACAAAGTCTGCCGTTTGGGTTGTTTTGCTCAGCACGAGCCCCCCACCCAGACCTTCAATGTGGCTGGAGCAGGCAGCGTATCTATCTACTACCTATTTGGCTTAGCACCGACTTCAGACAGATCATTGGGTAGTACATGTAATAATACATGTATTCAATTATTTTTCACTTTTTTGAAGTCGGTTCTCTTTTTTTTTAAAAGCAAATTTTTTTACAATTTTAAGTGATAAGTTAGTGATACCTAGTAAAGACGCTTCTCCAATATTGAGGTCCTCAATAAAGTTGACGAAGAAATCGGTATGAACATAATTATTATATACATAAAATGAAGAAAAAATATGGGGATTTTTGATTGGGAAGAATTTTGTAAATCGGTCCACAACTGACAAAGAAATCGGTGAACATACATGATAAGTCGGTTAAAAAGGGAGCAAGAATTTGAGGATTTTTCTCGATTTCCATGGGATTCCCTGATTAGATCCTGATTTTTTAACAACTTAACCACCTTTAGAGTATACTCTTTCAAATAAAAGAAGAATTTTGTAAATTGGTCCACAATTGACGAAGAAATCGGTGTACAGACATGAAGTCGGTTAATTAAAGGGAGCGAAAATTTGAGGATTTTTCTCGATTTCCATGGGATTCCCTGATCAGATCCTGATTTTTTGACAATGGAACCACGTCAAGAGTATACCCTTTCAAATAAAGGAAGAATTTTGTAAATCGGTCCACAACTGACAAAGAAATCGGTGAACATACATGATAAGTCGGTTAAAAAGGGAGCAAGAATTTGAGGATTTTTCTCGATTTCCATGGGATTCCCTGATTAGATCCTGATTTTTTAACAACTTAACCACCTTTAGAGTATACTCTTTCAAATAAAAGAAGAATTTTGTAAATTGGTCCACAATTGACGAAGAAATCGGTGTACAGACATGAAGTCGGTTAATTAAAGGGAGCGAAAATTTGAGGATTTTTCTCGATTTCCATGGGATTCCCTGATCAGATCCTGATTTTTTAACAATGTAACCATCTTTAGAGTATTCCCTTTCAAATAAAAGAAGAATTTTGTAAATCGGTCCACAATTGACGAAGAAATCGGGGAACATACATGAAGTCGGTTAATTAAAGGGAGCGAAAATTTGAGGATTTTTCTCGATTTCCATGAGATCCCCTCATGAGATCTTGAAATGGTGACAATGGGACCAATCTGTAAGTATACTCTTTCAAATAAAAAAAAAATTTTACAAATCGGTTTATAAATGACGGAGTTCTGCGGTAACAAACATTAAAAAAAAAACATACAACCGAATTGATAACCTCCTCCTTTTTTGAAGTCGAACGAAGCAATGGCCAAGCACAGATGACACATATGGAGAGAGTTCCTTGGTTTCGTTTCGTTCAGGGTGCAAGGCGCAATAAAAAAAGCTGTAAATCACGTACATTTTTGTGTCTTGGAAGCAGCATGTTTGTTTGTCGCCAAAACAAATTCGATAAGACAGAAATTTTCATTGATAGTACTCTAACTAGAGTATTGATATTCAATGATAGTACTGATCTATACGTTTGGTTATTATTTATTTTCATAAACCAATATCCGTTCTTCACAAAATTCCAGCCCCTAAACGGTAACGTATGTTTCAAATTGTCCCTTAATTATACCTGCTTTCAATTTCGTTTTTAAAAACTATTCATTCCCTGACCAACACTAAACTCTTCTCTGGTCAAAGACACACTCAAACTTCGCGACACGACTCTCAAAAGAGATTCGTTGTTTTATTTTTAATCTTTTCGCTGGTCTTTTGACACCTTCACTTACTTCACAGCGTTTCACATTACCAGACATTACCAATATTTATTAATTTCGTTGATTAACCGTAATAATTAGAGATCTTAATTTTTGTTTTCAACTTTAACAAACACATTTAAATTAATATTTGTAAGTACCTATCAACGTAAGTAAATATACCTACCTACGTTGAATTATTTCTTTGCCGTTGGGTTAAAGAGCTTTTGTAATTTTTTACAACATTAACACCATAATAGAATGTCAATTTTATTTTTAAATTTTAATTTAATAATAATTATAGACTACTTTTAATCAGTTTTCCCTAAAACACCAGAAACAATTTTTATTATAAATACCGACGCACGTTTCGCCAACAATGTTGGCATCATCAGGGTGATGAGTAAAGTTATCTAATACCAAAGGTGATCCAGACAATTGTTTTGTTTTTGAATAATTATATGAATTCTCAAAGAGCGATTGTTCATCTCTATTGCGAACTAGGCGGGCGAGATGATCCTAAAACATTTCAACCATGAGAAAACGTCAAACTTTCAAAGTTGTTTGGGTAACATTCGGAGTGCCAAATGTTTACAAGAGCTAACTTAGTTGTTACCATGTTTCGTAAAAATTATGAAACAAATGCTAGCCTTACTAAATATTTTTTTATAAAAAGACGCCAATGGAATGCGTTCCTTTGTACTACATAAATTAAATATAATTACATGAGTATATAAACACGTGAATTTATTGTAAAAATTTTACGAGAAATTAATGTCAGAACTGAACGTCAAAAATTACTTATATTTTATCCACATTAATTCCTTTCTATGCTTCTATATTTGATTTTAATCGTAATCCAAATAAAAAATATAAATTAAGTAGGATTATTATACATTATGTATTTTAAAATCATCATTTTTATCTTTGAAACCCCTTAGTGACTTATAATTGACCACAAAACACGCCTAATAGTATGATATGGAATACGTTCTTTCTAGTTTTTATTTGCCTAGAAAAACACGTATACTTAACGTGAAAATTTCACAAAAAGTAAACGAATGCGTTTTTATTTGTAGTATAGATGACTAGAAAAACAAGTGTATTTAATGTTAAAATTTTACGAGAAATAATAGTCAAAAATAATAATTTTCTTCACTTCACCGCCATTCGCTCTTTACTATTTTATGTTATGATTTAAATAATAAATATATATTTTTTAACATGATTTTTTATAAAAAAAAAGTAAATTGAGGTAAAGTAAAATACAATAATAAAAAATAAGGGAAGTAAATTGAAAAACCTCCTTTTAAACCCAAAAACCTATAGGGCTACACCATGATGATGATTTTTTATACTCTGCTGGAACTCTTTCACTCCTTAGGTATTTTTATTTTTTATTTGATTAGAAAAACACGTGTACTTAATGTAAGAATTTCACGAAAAATAAACGACGACAAACGCGCCTATATGACATTAAAAAAACACGTGTATTTAATGTAAAAATTTCACGAGAAACAAACGTCAGAACTGCACGTGGAAAATAACTTATATTTTATCAACATTATGTACCTTATAATCTTTAAATAATTAATTTTCATGTATGTTCATGTATTTTGCTAAATACATACCACTAAATACCTAAGCGTTAATATGGAATATAAAGGGTAAAAATAATAGTGCGTTGAAGGGACTAAAAAATAAAGTCTTTGGAAAATACAATAATCATAAACTTCATTGAAAAGTGTATGGTTTAGCGCTATTATGGTGAAATTATACTTACTGAAAATGCAAAAAAAATTGAATTGAAATTCGTTTAATTTTTTATGAGAGAACTGTACTAGTTTAAAATACGTCACTAGTGGCCGGCATCTGAATTAAGTGAGGACCTACGCCTTTCTATTTCTCACTCTCACTCATTTTATTAGAAATTCTTTCCTTTTCGCTCTTACTCCCTCTATGCTCGGAAACTAATGACGTAGTTATTCGCCCGCGAAATAGTTTTTAATTTATTTCATGAAAACGGTTATGATTTAAGCAAAACGAAAAAATAGGAGTCCTCTATTTTAAGCAGTTTCATTTATAAAAAAAGTTTCAAAATTTTGTATACTACCTCATTGTGTCGCACTTGTCTCAATTCGGGGAATCCCATACATAGAAGGGAATCTCAGAGAGAAAATATTTAATACTGTCTATACTCGAGATTGGCATTGTAATAAAAAATTGTTTGCGGACAAAATAGAAAAGATTTAAAAATGTAAAATAATAAGTTTTATGTTTTTTTTTTTATATTCAATGTGTTAGTGTAAAAAGTTGACGTGAGATTTTCAATGACCCCCTGCTCCCTTTAGATGAGATTTGATGAGATTTTACTGGACCCCTCCCCCCCCCATTTTGAGCTCACGTAATTAATGGACTACCCCTTATTGCGTCATATATAATATTTAAAAATAACGTAATTTTTTAACGTTGAATTGTTGTAATTTGTAGATACGTAGTCAATATTTTATTGTAAATCAACGTTGAATTTACGTAATGTAAAATACGTTGAAATAACGTTGAAGGTATTACCAAAATATAACGTGATATTTTCAACCATAAACGTGTTATCAACCACATACACGGCTTTTCCACGTTAAAACAACGTGCATGTGTTTACTGGGAATCCGGCCATTACCGATTACAATCATCAAAATTGCGGTATCTGCCGCCTCTAACTAAGTATCAATAGACGGCGATACCCATACCGTGTCGCCCGCAGCTGGAATCCGAAAGACAGAGACAAAACTGCACCAGAACATGAACCCTGTTTGCCTGTTTTTTTATCGATATCGCCTGACCACGTTTTTCTCGCATCTGAAGTGGCGTGCAGATTTTAAAATTGTATCACACTCAACACGTAAGCGCTATTGATTTATATCTATGAAATAGGACTCTCTTTCTCGGAACCTCGAATAACCGTAGTGAGGATGAATGTACTAATTGACAAGGCCTACTCACTTCAAGGGGACCTGAAGGGCATTAACTTTAACACTATCCGGTACTAAGTGACATTTAAAAGCAGCGCTTGAAATTGAATTAGACTCTATTGGAACATCGGAATTGCTTCTCGGATTTCCCCCAGAGATCCAAGGTCGATTCGTGTACAAATAATCGGTCAAGGAATGTTTGTCGAAAGCTGCCCTACCAAAAACCCTTAAAATGGAACACCAAGGTCTGTATTTCATCCATCATCCGCCAAATAACACTAAAGAGCCACAGAATTGCATCTTTTGCTAGTCAGCCTGTAAAAGAGATCGTCGAGAGAACTGGATGACACTCAAAGAGAGCTTCTGAAAGCACTCGTAAGGCGCATGACTATCCTAAACTGAACAACGTGATGAAAAGGGACAGCTATCCATTCCCCCGAATACCCTCGAATACCCTCGAACTGTGACGGGGTCGAAGATCATCTTGACTTTGGACTTAAAAAGTGGGTACTGGCAGGTCGAATTGGCACCTGAAGACAAAGAGAAAGAAGCATTTATCTTTGGCACAGGTCTGTGGCAATTTACTCTAATGTCGTTTGGCGTTTGCAATGCTCCTGCAACTTTTTGAAGATTAATGGGAAATCATTCGAAGAGCAGGTGAATCTAGAAGAAGTGTTTCAATGTCTTGCGCAGTTTTCTCGGTTTATGCACTTACTATCGACGGTATGTGCCAAGATTCGCCAACATTGCTAAACCATTTACTAGACTAACTGAGAGCAAAATAAGGTTCCAATGGGACAAAGATTGCAAAGAATCGTTTGGCCAGCTGAAGATCAATTTTGAGGTATCCGTTGCGGCAAGGTGAGTTTGTGTTAGATACAAATGCTTAGAAACGTGAGAATTGGTTACTTCAGCAAAAGTTTATCCAAGCCAAAACGGAATTATTGCGGTACGAGAAGAGAACTGTTGGCAGTCGTAAAATTCATGGAGCACTTCTATACCTACTAAATATCTCTACGGAACCATTACACCCCAACCAACATGCATATGTTCCAGGGAAATCGACCGAATCTGCTCTACGCGAGGTGGTGGGGCGGATTGATGGAGCCCTGGAGCACAAACTATACTCCTTAAGAGTATTCATCGACATCGAGGGGACTTTTGACAAGACCACCTTCGATAGCGTCGGGCGAGCACTTCAGAACCGCGATGTCTCAGTACGTGACTGCATTCAGCGGGTGCTGGACTGCAGAACCGTACAGGTTAGTGTAGCGGACGCAACAACTCGAGGAGTGGTTAAGAAGGGCTGTCCTCAGGGGGGAGTTCTCTCCCCATTGCTATGGGACATAGTAGTGGACGACCTTCTATGCACTCACCGAGGCGGGATTTTACACTATCGGATACGCAGATGACCTGGTCATACTGCTTACTGGTAAGTACAAAAATGTACTATGCGACCTTATGCAGACAGCACTCTGCCTGGTACAAAAATGGTGTAAGAAGGAGGCTCTGGCTGTGAATCCACAAAAGACAGAGCTAGTCCTCTTCACGAACAGAAGGAAGATGGGACAGCTAAGGCTGCCCTCCCTTAACGGCGTCAAGCTGAAACTCTGGCAGGATGTGAAGTACCTGGGCGTTATGTTGGATCATAAGCTGTCTTGGAGAGCACCTGGAGAGCAAAATAAACAAAGCTAGCGTCGCCCTGTGGCAGTGTAGGAGAGCGGTGGGAAAGTCCTGGGGTTTAACACCCAGGATTACCCTCTGGCTGTACACGGCCGTCATCAGACCGATGCTGAGCTACGGAGCAATTGTCTGGTGGCAAAGAGGCAGACAAAAAACAACGATGACACGTCTCGCACGCATCCAACGGATGGCATGTGTCGCTGTGACGGGCGCCATGAGAACCACCCCGACCGCAGCTCTGGAGACTATCCTGTGTCTGCCTCCCATCGATCTCTTCGTGGAGGGCATGGCACTTGCCTCCGCTCGCAGGCTGCGGGAAGGTAACCATTGGAAAGCTGGGAAATCAGAACGCGGGCACGCCCGCATCTTGAGCGAGAGACTCCACAGAATACCTCTCTTGGGTGCGGGATCGGACCGTATCTGTCCTCAATATGCTTTCGACAAATCCTATGCAGTACATATGGATACAGAAGAACATCCGAGGTTTGATATTTCAATCTTTACGGATGGATCAAAAGCGAGAGCAGGCTCTGGAGCGGGAATTCACATCCCCGAAATCTGCAATCTCAGCGCAACCCTAGGGGAATGTGCAGAATTTTCCAGACGGAGATCGCGGCCATTCTTAGGGGTGCCACAGAAATCACTGGGCGCAATATCAATGAAAAAACGATGTGCTTCTTCAGCAACAGTCAAGCAGCTCTGCGGGCTCTGGCCAGTGGCAGGATTACCTCTCAAGTGGTACATGACTGCCATTTGGCACTGTTGAGAATAGCACTAAACAATGTCGTTGAGCTAAGATGGGTTCGAGGACATAACAGTAATGAGGGGAATGAGAAGGCCGACGAACTGGCTCGACAGGGTGCAACAGGAACACCGGATGGAACCGAACCGCCCATTCGACCGGCCAACCGCTACCTCTCAAACCTGATCAAAACTGACACCCATTCTAGACACTGTGCTAGATGGGAAACGACAACAGGCTGCAGACAAAGATTTTTATCAAAAATCCGTGCTTTGAAAGAGCCAAGTCTTGTCTACGTTTGTCAAGGGACAGACACCGCCTTTTGGTGGGCATCTGGACCGGTCACTGCAGGCTAAATAAACACCTCCACGTGATGGGGGTGGTCAACGACCCAACGTGCAGGGGGTGTTTAGAGGAGGACAAGACTGTCGAACATATCCTACGAGAATGTCCGGCTGTCGCCCCGACCAGAAAGTCCATACTGGGGGAGACATGGCCTAGCTGAGCCAACTTGAGGTGTTTCTCGCCTGGAACCATCCTAGCTTTTTTCGACAGTGTCGGATTGCTGGATGAGAGACAGGAATGAGGGACGCGAGGGGGTGACACAATGGGCCCGCGGTGTGGTCTAAATGTCGGTGAGGGGAACAAATTCCCTCACACCCCTCAACACCTAATCTAATCTAGTTTTTCCTCTACGGAAGAAAATGCTTACTGAAATTGCTTCTAAACTTCAAGAATCTCAAAGGACAAATAGCTAGGTGGATTTGATACAGTACATCGTGCTGGTATGATTCATCAGAAAGCCGATGTGCTGATAGCGGTGCCTAGAGAGTTGCAGTCATTGTCGACGCGACGTGCTGAAGATAAGGATCTCTCCGTTCGAAGGACGAGTATTATAAACCATGGTTGGGGTCCTGAAAAGATTCTATAAGACCAAGACAATAACGACCCTGATTTGCTATTGGTGCTCGGATGGAAGAATGAAGACCAGAGACCGACGTGGGACAAATTGCCTAGTACTTGACGTGCTTTTTGCATGAAAATTACACCACATAGAGAATTGAAAAAATAATATAGCCGGTTTCCACAAAGACAAGTAACCCGCAAACATTAATGTTGATTCAGTATTTACTAAGTACCAACAAAAATATTTTTTCAAAAAACTACCCTAATCTTGGGGCACTTGTAGTTTGAAAATACATATATGTATACAAAAAAAGTAGTGGATACCTTCTTTGTGCATTTTATAGGTATTATTTTTGTACATAATAGTACAGTGATATTGAGCAAATAATGGGCTATTAAGGGAAACAAACCCAAAAGACTTGCGCTTTCGGGATAAAACACTGCCGAAAGTCGTAGGTTTCAATATTATATGGAAAAATAAATTAGAGATAATATTTTAAGTCTGCAGTCCATTAACGAAAAGGTTGCTCTAGATATTTTCACTAGAAAAAGATTCACTCCCAAATTTTTCATTTTTTGGCATTAATAAATACCAGTGATCGCCCGTCACTCAAAATTTGAGTGGTATGTATTGACCCATAACTCACACACACAAACACATATCCGTGTAGTTTTTTTTTTAAACATATTATCTTCAGGTCAAAACCTTTCCAACGGTGTATACATTGTTTAGGTGTGTTGAGTGAAAATACGTAGCTTAAAAGTGTATCAATATGTTATGTGTTACTCCTATATGTTATTGTTAATTCTTCATATTTAAATATTTTTTGCAACAAAAAGGATACTCTCCATAGTGTGAACGTTTTCGATATTTTGAACAACCCTTGTATTTTTGTTTTCACATTATCCCCCTTCTTCTGTATGTACGTTATTCAGATCCACGATACGATAAAGAAATATCAAATAAAATATGAAACCAAAATTCTTTCTTTCAGAATTATTTCAGTATTTCTTATCATTGAATGGCATAAGTCAATTTTTTTCTAGTTCATTATTTTTTCACCAACTGGCAGTTCTAACTCATTCCTTAAGTTTAAAACGAACTTTATAGCCTTTATAATGCAGAGTAAGAGAATTAGACAAACCACAATGATTACGTTGTCGCTTTCATGTTCCTGCAAGATTAATTAAAGTCGAGGTAATGCATAATTTTTCAATACTAATCCTTCCAAATTACACTTGTAAAGCTCCATTCTAGCCCCAAACATGTTCCACTAATGTAACAAAAATGATATGTGGGGGTAAATGTTCAGGAATCACGCTATTGTGGTAATTTCGCAAAATCGGCAATTTCATATGGACAAAAATTGTAACGACCCGAGTTTGACAAATTGCGTGCACTACAGCTTAAATGGAATTATAATTTCCTTTCAAGCTTGTGAGAAATAATCCTATTTACCGTAAAATGTCCTTAGTGATCTGTCTGCATAGAGGTCGTCCAGACGGTGGCATGACTAAAGCTAGTTAAGGTATCAATGTATAAAATGAAATTAATTCCTTTCACAAGAGAAAACTTTGTTCACAGTGCGCGCAAACTGAAATTTATTTTTCATTAGACGATATTAAAATAATCAGAAACGAATCAAATGGAGGTATTATTGATTATATCATTAAGCATAATTGTGTTAATGGGAAAGTTTTATTTCACGCTATGGTTATAACTCGATTTTTTGTCTTTACCGCAGACTATTTAAAAAGTTAAAAAGTCACAGGAATTCACAGTTGACTATCCGAACAATTATTGACAGTTGAAAATCGGCATTATTGCAAAAAAAGTTTGAAGAGGAACCTATGTATATCAACAACTTCTGATATTTTATTACAGACATTTATTCTCCCAAGTTTAATAATAAATTGTTAAATATGGTAAATATATGTTAATCTCAGCGTATTAAAATTGGTAAAGGCATGTTTAATTAGTTTACTAGAAGGAATGTAATATGCTGGTTTACTGTCATGCACTAATTGTAAGTTTACGAGGATGGGATGAATAATATCCGGCCTAAGAAGGAATGAAACAAAACATAGGGTCAAAAATGATTTTGTCAAACTTCGTATTTCAATTCTCTCCATTCTTTGAAAAACTCCAAAGTTGCTCTCTTTGACAAACGCTCAAATGCAAACTGATTGACAGAACACAATGAAATTTCACTTTCAAACTACTGGAGGATGACATTACATGAAACAATTGAATATTGCTTGTAAGACCAGTACCTCTCCGACGATTAAAAAAATGTAATAATACAATTAACAAGACAGAGAAGTTAATATCTGTAGCAAATACGCAATTGCTAATTGTGTACTTTCAAGTGCTTCCATTCAATTGCTTATTTCAAGCTGTAATTTTCATGCAACGGTTTTAAATAATTTTCACCTTTACAATGTGATAAAATAAAGAGATAATAAAATAACGTAATTATGTTATTAGGTATGCATATTGTACTTATTTATAACGCAATGTTGTCCAATTACACCATTCAAGAATAAATACTAGTCTAATAATTATACGATGTTTTTAATACCATTCCTTGAAGGCGGAATGTTACCTGATATATGCATTGTGTTTATAAATACATATAGACTATTATGGACGTAGGCGTCCGATATGAAAATAAATCAATTCATTCCGTTTAATCTATATCTGTCTGTATCGATTGATGTTTTTTAATTTTTGGTGGTGAATATTAAATAAACAGCGTTAGATAATTTTCATCGAAAAGCTTTCGTGCAGTTTTCTACACAATTAAATATTTATAAAATAATACTTACTTGTGCTACCTTTAAGTTGTCCTGTGAGTAAGTCCACAGATGTTTTTTTATTGGGTCACACAGATGTTTCATTTTGCATTAATACATTTATGCATTCAGTGTATGTTTAATAAAAACTGTGTTGTCTGCAGGTGTAATCCTCTAGCGTCCGGCTTTTGTACATTACTCAAATTACATATAATGACATTAAGGTCTAGCTTTTGCGTCTCTGTGATAATTAGATATGTAATATGAAGTAAATACATAAAAAATTAATTAGTCAAAGTATCTGCTTCTATTAATGTATATAATTATGGATTAACAAACTGAATAAAAAGTGTCGACTAGACTAAAAAGTAGTTCGACTTAGAACTGTAGTAACCAGAACCACTAAATACATCCAGTACAAAATTGGTTGAAAACAATCTTAAAATTTTAGGTTATAAAAGGCATATTTTTTTAAAGATTAATTATTGTGATTCAATCCGTAGAAACAACAATCAACACAAAAAAACTTACTACTTAAGCTGCCTTAGCTGGTTGATGTAAGGAGCATCAACTTTCAACTTTGGGACTTTACAGATAAACCGACTGTAATGCTGATGGAGCTTTGAATAGAACCTACATAATATTGCACAGAAAGCCATCGTATGTGAATTTACTAGATGGGAAAACAAAATAGATAAAACGATCATTTTACCTCAAAGGATCACCTTGGAAAAATTTGCTAGTACCAGCATACTTCGGCATAAACACTAGCATATATGTACATAGTTTTACTATACTTTATCAAAAGTACAGTAAACTATTGTTGTAATAATTGTTTCTTAATAAGACTGGATCACTGTTACTTAAAAATAATGTCACAATAATTTCTTTTTGACGTAAGTAATAATTAATAGATAAGTATGTATTTCAGTACCTGTATGTAATACTGTGTGGTCAATGTCCCAGCTATTAAATTGTCTAATGTTCGAACTACAAAATAATTCCATTCATTACAAAGTCGTAAAAACGAGAATATGGTGGCAATAAAATCCTGCCTCACAGCCAGTAATATTTTATTCTGATTAAAAATTACCTCATAAAAACCTTCCTGCACAGGTAATAATGTATCAATACATATAAACAACTTGCAGGAGTGAGACAACCTACTAAATTGTTTTATTCTGCACTTTTTTAAGTTATAATCTTCAAAAACGTTTGAACCTAACAAAATAAAAGTTATTCATTTTCCCTAAATTGTAATCGATGTTTTCTAGTGAATAACTTCTTCGCAAAATAGGACGGTCTTCAAAATAAGAACATAAAATGAAACACTCTTACTGAATAAAATTATTTTGATTTTTTTATTGCTTTACATTTCTTAAGTGTAAGCAAATAAATCATGAAGAAAAATATTACGGCAATGATGGAACTTTCCTATTAGATCACAAAGTGACTACATTTTTAATTCTTACTCCTAAATCAATATTGCTTTTCAGTCGATCGCAAGTGAAAGTTTACTCCTGTATTTTGACAATAAATTATTATTAAAGGCAGACTTTTCAATGTGGATTTTACCAACCGATTCGTGACCAAGATCGAAATGTAATTCCAAAAAGGTTTCGTTTATTTTTAATTACCAAAAGTGGTAATTAATTTTATGAGTACTGAATACAGCCGGAGACCACACACCATAACAATCTGATGCTACTTTAAAAGTTTTGACGCGACGTAAAGGGAAAATGGCAGTAGGTAAAATCAGTAGTTCTTGTTATGTTGGCACCCAGTGCCTTCATTCGAGACGTCAGTCGTCCGAAAACAACAAAACTGTCAAACGAGTTCTGGGCGCTGACTGGGGAAGTCACCCTACCGGTGGCGTCAACAGTTGGCAAACAGGGTCTGTCACTTTTGCCGCCAGTACATCATTGCTGGCCGGCCAAAAAGAGGCTACATGACCTAAAACCTCAGACAAACAGCGCAATACAATACTTACAACTCACGCCTACCTATCCAAAAAGTGAGCACCACGACATTTTGCTCTCCTGTCCGCGGCAATTGCTTATGTATGAGCAGTACCGTAAATGTAAATGTATGGTAGTACTGGCCGAGCCTTCGCATTTATGTTTAGGTTTTTGTGCAAAGAGAATAACTTTCATATTAATAGTAATTTTCTACTTAATAATCAAAATTTTTTAATGCTAAAAATCAAATTCGTTAAATACACTCCCCAGAAAAATTATTTTCATCACCAGTATTTTTGTCAACCGACTTTGAAAAAAGAATTATTCCTCCGTTGTATAAATTGTAATATGTAGTAGTCGAAATAAAACGCAATAATTTTTTTTTAAAAACTGTTAAGGACGAAATTAAATTAATTTTTAACATGTAAACAAACATTAACATTCAAACTAATATGGTGCTTTTGCAGCCCTGCCATGAATAACAGCTTCCATTCGTCTGGGCATGCTTGTTATAACAACAATGGAATTTTGAGGTAGATTTTCCCACTCTTGCATAAGAGCTGCCTCAAGTTCTTGTACACTAAAAAGGCTCTTTGCTGATTTAGCAAACCTTGTTCAATGGGATTTAGGTCGGTGCTTGTCGCAGGCCACTGCCCAGTAAACACAACCACGTAAGAAAAACGTAAAAAAAAACTAGTACCAACGGTTGTATAGACGATACGATGTCGCTGACTTCAACGGTACTTTCGACGTGTAAATATGACGTGTTATAACGTTTAGTAAAATACGTTTTTTTTTTACGTGATTTTACCACGTTGTTAAGACGTACTGATTTTCAAAAATGTTTTTTTGTTTTTCAAAAATTCCAATCTAATATTATAATGTATAAAGGTGAATAGAAAAAATGAAAATAATGACTAAGAACTATAATAATTATTATCAACTATCTACTACTAATATTATAAACTATATAACTATAACTATCCAATTATTATTATTATATAAAAAATATATTATTATGGGCTAATTGTCTTAATTAAATTAAATCATTTCTTTCATGACTCGGATTGTGTGTTGCTCGACGTGCTGGATCAGTTTTGCCAATGTTTGCAGTACAGTTGCCTCAAAATCTATAAGAATCTTTACTAGGTAATATGATTGTTGTGAATAATATAAAATGACACAATTTAACAGGATATGTTGAAGCTGGAGAAAATGCTGACATTGGCGATGCATAAGACGTCTTCGGGGTACAACAAAAATTTTCTCCAAGGTTTACAGTTCGACGCCGCTTACCATCAAAAAGAGACTCATCACCAAAAACTCGCTTTCTTGAGAGAGTTTGCACTGATGAGTTGTTTCCTCTGCAGTTTCCCCAATTTCCTTGATGAGGTTGTTGGCCTCTTTATCGTGTGTGTCATAATCCTCTGCAAAGAAGCTCAAAAGTTAAAAAAAAAATTAATTATAAAAATCATAAATATAATATCATATATGTATATACCTGACCTAAAATGAATCTTAAAAACCTTGTAAGAAGGCCAGGTCTTACATGGAGTACCACTTTTGACGAAAGTCATAAAATCGGTACACTTGCCGAATAAATTTAAATTCTGGTTAGTAATGTGCATAAAAAAATTATATTTAGTTACTACTTTTAAATAAAATACTGTACTACTTACCTTTAAGACTTTTGGAAGCTACACAAATCTCAAAACTTGGTAAGGTAAACGAAAACGAAACGAACTGCACGATCTCAGATAAAAAATGGAAATGAACAAAATCGAACGAAGCAATGGCCAAGCACCGATGACACATCTGGAAAGAATTCCTTGGTTTCGTTTCGTTCGGGGTGCAAGCCGTAATAAAAAAAAGCTGTAAATCACGTACATTTTGAAGATTTTGTGTCAACTAGGTACAAAAGTGAAGCAGCATGTTTGTTTGGAGTTGCCGCCAAAACAAATTCAATAAGGCAGAAATTTTCATTAATACCACTTATCTATACGTTTGGTTATTATTTATTTTCGACAATAAAATTACGCTCGCGTCGTCGGTTCCTCAACCTTCAGCCCCCATCATAAACCAATATCCGTTCTTCTCAAAATTCCAGCGCCAAAACGGTAAAACTTCTCAACGTATGTTTCAGATTGTCCCTTAATTATACCTGCTTTCAATTTCGTTTTTAAAAACTATTCATTCCCTGACCAACACTAAACTCTTCTCCGGTCAAAGACACACTCAAACTCCGCGACACGACTCTCAAAAGAGATTCATTGTTTTATTTTTAATCTTTTCGCTGGTTTTTGACATCTTCACTTACTTCACAGCGGTTCACATTAACAGACATTACCAATATTTATTAATTTCGTTGATTAACCGTAATAATAATTAAAGATCTTAATTTTAGTTTTCAACTTTAACAAACACATTTAAACTAATATTTGTAAGTACCTACCTATCTACGTAAGTAAATATACCTACCTACATTGAATTATTTCTTTGCCGTTGGGTTAAAAGAGCTTTTGTAATTTTTTATAACATTAACACCACAATAGAATAGGGAATGACAATTTTATTTTTAAATTTTAATTTAATAATTACATATTATATGAACATTATTACTCCAAGAGCGATTGTTCATCTCTATTGCGAACTAGGCGGGCGAGATGATCCTAAAACATTTCAACTACGAGAAAACGTACTTTCAAGATTGTTTGGGTCAAATTCGGGGTGCCAAATGTTTACAAGAGCTAACTTATTAGTCGTTACCATGTTTCGTAAAAATTATGAAAGACATGCTAGCCTTACTAAATATTTCTATTGTTTGGACTTTTAAATTCTATAACCATTCTATTTTATTTAAAATGTGATTCAAATAAAAAATTTCGATAAAAGTAGGTCTGGGTAGAGAATTGAATAAGCTTTAAAATTATATATCACACGACCCCCCATGCCAATTAATTTTTTTAAGGAGGTGGCTCCCCTGGCTAAAGGGGTGAGATACAAGACTTGAAAGTTTGGTACAATTTGGTCCCCCTTGATAACAAAATTGACCTGCTTGAGCGTTTTCTTGTGAGTCTTTCGAAATTGGAATTGTTAGGGGGTACAAATTTTAGTTAGGACACCCGGTATATGTATAATATGTAGGTGTCACTAATTTTAAATTGTTAACGTAGGGTTTTTATTGTAAAACATTGCGGTACAAGTACTTGTTTTGAATGTGTTAAATGTGATATTATGTGCAACACTATTATGTTAGAAATGTAAATACACAATAATATGATACATTAAAATATTATTTTGTTTAATCACGCTCTATTTAATTTATCTGTTTTATCCTTTGGTCCAGGACAAACTAATTTCAAACATATTTATATTTCGGCAAATCCACAATCTGAGGTCTCAATTAATAATCCAATCCGTAAATGAAGACAATGAGCTCCGAACTAAATTATTCACGGCAGATCTTATTCTGAGAAGTAATCGAGCCGAGCGCTGGACGTAGCTCGACACTCAAGCAGTAGTAGATATCAAACACAGTATCAACAATAAAATTTTCCGCACGTAGGTATCTTATGTCTTATTCCGAACTTTGCGGTACTCACCAACACAGATTTCCAAGATGCGTGCAGTGCCCCCTTAATAAAAAATATAAATTAAAAAGGCTTATTATACATGATGTATTTTAAACTCATCATTTTTATCTTTGAAACCCCTTAGTGACTTATAAACTTGACCACAAAACACGCCTAATAATATGATATAGAATACGTTTTTTCTAGTGTTTATTTGCCTAGAAAAACGCCTATACTTAACGTGAAAATTACACGAAAAGTAAACGGCGCTAAAACACGCCTCGAATGCGTTTTTATTTGTAGTATAGATGACTAGAAAAACACGTGTATTTAATGTCAAAATTTTACGAGAAATATTAGTCAAAATTAATAATTTACACTTCACCGCCATTCGTTCTTTTCTATTTTATATAATTTGATTTAAGTTATGATTTAAATAATAAATATATATTTTTTATAAAAAAAGTAAATTGAAGTAAAGTAAAATACAATAATAAAAAATACAGGAAGTAAATTGAAAAAACCCCTTTTAAACCCAAAAACCTATAGGGTTACACCATGATGATAATTTTTTATACCCTGCTGGAACTCTTTCACTCCTTTTTTATTTTTATTTTTTATTTGATTAGAAAAACACGTGTACTTAATGTAAGAATTTCACAAAAAACAAACGACGCCAAACACGCCTATATGACACTTGAAAAACACGTGTATTTAATGTAAAAATTTCACGAAAAACTAACGTCAGAACTGCACGTGGAAAATAATTTATATTTTACCAACATTATGTAATAATAAGATATATTTCCTTGCCTTTCGGCTTTGAAAAAGATTCCTATTCCCATACAATGCTAAATAACAGAATACTGATTAAATAAAACTATAAAACATAAACATCACCAATAGCTAAATTAATTTCATTTTCCTCCCATCTCTTCCCCCCTTTTCTCTACATTCTTTCTTCTGTCTAAAACTCCTTTCATCCAGCCTAGTCCTTTCCCTTCTTCTCCTATCAGTACTTTCCAATCTTCTCTCTCCTCTCTCAGCTCCTCACATTCTTTCATCATGTGCTCTATTGTTTCTGCTCCTTCTCTGCATAGTCTGCACACTCTCTCGTCTCTCTCTTTCCAGTATTTGTTTTCTCTTTCCTCGTTTCCACATCTAAACCTTGCTATTACTTTCTTATCGTTCTTCTCGCTTTCTTTTCTCAGGTATGCCGGCAATTCCTCCGTGATTAGTGACCTATACTTTCCGTTATACCTTGACTCATTAATCCTCGTTCTCCTTTCCTGCCTCTGTACGTCTCGGTCCACCTCAACTATCTCTCTTAGTACATTTACTCCATTATTTCTTCGCCTCTCTACCTCCTCCACTGCATACCCATTTCTCTCGTAGTATTTTCTTCTCTCTTTTCCTGCTCTTTCCATGTTCCCATTCTTTATCTCTTTCCAACACTCTTGCAAGATCTTACATTCCGTTCTTTCTCTTATTCTCTCTTCAAATCTTACTGCTCTTTTTCCTGCTTCCACTCTTATCTTGTCTCTCTTTACTTCTTCTAGTACGATATATGCTGGCGTTTCCCTGTCCAATCCTAGTACCCATCTCCAGTACTTCGCTTGGATTGCTTCCAGCTTTTCCTGCTCCTTCCATCCCCATATTTCTGCTCCGTACATCATTACACTCTGTACTAGCCTTTCGTACATCAGTCCTCTCCTTCTTATATCTCGTCCGAATTTTCTCTCGCCTATTCCCCATACTTGACCTACCACCCTGTTCGCTTTCCTTTCTAGTTCCTTTATATGACTTTTCTCGTTGTTAGTCTCGTTAAAGGTGTAACCCAAGTATTTAAATTCTTTTACGTTTTCTAGTTCTTTTCCTTCCCACTTCCATTCTTCTTTCTTTCTTCTGCCTCCTTTCTGAAAAATCATCATTTTTGTTTTCTCCACGTTTAACTTTAGCTTCTTTCTTTTCAGGTATCTTCCTAGGCATTTTATCATTCCCTTCATTTCTTTGGCCTCTCTCGCTATTAACACCATATCATCGGCGTATGCCAACGAGTGGACTTTCGTTTTTCCTACCACCACTCCCCCTGCCTGTGATAGTCTTAGTTTTTCTTCCAGGTCGCTTATATATGCCGCGAATAGACTGGGACTGAGTGGGCATCCTTGTCTTACTCCTTTCGTCGTCCAGAATCTTTTACTTGTTTTCCCGTTTACTTTTACTTTGTTTCCCGTTTCTAAGTAAATTTCCTCTATTCTGCTCACCAGCTGCTCGTTGATTCCTTTCTCTCTTAGGTACTCCCATAATCTCTCTCTATTTACACTGTCAAAAGCCGCCTTCAGGTCTACAAACAGCGCGTACATCTTCCCTCCTTTCTTATCGAGTTCTTTATCTATTAGATGTTTCAAGATGTACACGTTATCGATGGTGCTTCTCCCTCTCCTAAAACCCGCTTGTCCATCTGGTAACAAATCTTTTTCATCTAGTTCTTCCTTCAATTTATCTTCCAGTATCATTGCGTAGATCTTGTACGCCGTGCTCAGCAGACTTATTCCTCGGTAGTTCTCCACCTTTTCTCTTGTTCCTTTTTTGTGCATCGGACACACTAGCCCCATCCTCCATTGGCTTGGTAGCCCCTTTCCTTGCCAGACGTCGTTTACTATCTCCCTCATTATCTCTATTATTTCTTCTGTTGCATAGATCCACGCTTCATTTTGCAGTTCATCTTCTCCCGCCGCTTTTCGTTTCTTCATTCTTCCTATACCCCTTTTAATCATTTCCTTCGTAATCTCTTCCCCTTTCTCTACCAACATTATGTACCTTTCGTTGATTAACAATATTGATTAAACGTTTTTATTGCGTCATATATAATATCTAAAAATAACGTAATTTTTTAACGTTGAATTGTCGTAATTTGTAGATACGTCGTAATTATTTTATTGTAAATCAACGTTGAATTTACTGGGTGCAATACCCTCAAATCTACCTTTTCCATGTATTGTTACACATTTTTAGCAATGTCGGGTCTAGCATTATTGTGCATTATCCCCGATAAAAGGTCCATATAGTACCACGTGAGGCTCCAAAATGTTCTCGATATATCGTCTCTCATTTATACGAGCACCTCGTAACGATACCAATTCCGTGTGACCTCACACATAGAACCATTATTGAACCTACCCCAAATGGAACATGAAGTCGAAAATTGCATTGAAAGTAACGCTCTCCAGAACGTCTGTACCCTGGAATTCGCTTATCAGATGCATATAAAGAAAAACGAGACTCATCTGAAAACATTACTTCTTGCCAATCATCGATAGTCCAATGGGCATGTTCTCAAGCAAACTGTGTGCCTCGTCGAGAAGAGGCCCAAGTACAGGCACCCGATTCTCCAGATCATGTTCTCGTATATCTCATTTTGCATCATTCGCGCCCTACAATGTCTAATACGTAAAGCTGAAAAAAAAGATCGTCTCTTGGAGTAGTTATCCCATTTCTTCCTTGTCCGCGCCTTCTACTATATTCTTCAGTTTCCCTAAATCGTGCTACGGTCCTACTGATAGTGGAAGGATGTACCTCTACAATACGTGCCACATAACGCATACTGCGACCATCTTCTAATAACGTGATGGCCCGTACATCTTCTTGGTAGGAAAGGTGCATTTACAGTTTTAAAACAGAAGAGTTTACCGCTATATTCAAAAATCAAAAAAAGAACTATGATAACTTGGAGCCTGTGCTTGTCTTATGGAGGTAAGATTTAAAAATGTAGAAACATGGAATGTCATTTATTGAAATTAAAGAAGAAAAATTAGGTGATGCGATAATTTTGTTGTGTAAATAGTGCTCGACATAGAAAAATATAATGCTGAAAGAATGACTTACCTGCCTCAATCCATTGCGGAGTTATGAGAAAGAAGTCGACGATTCTGCCAAATTCTGTTAATGATATTTCAGCCAGATACATCACAACCGGATAATGCAGCTGTATTATTTTGTGTTGCCTTGCGCTGCATGCTTGAGATTTTGAGGTCAGTGACCTCTTTATCTCAATCTCTCTCGCCGGCCAGTAATGGTGCTATTGACGGCAAAAAATGATAGACCCCTTGTTGTTACAGGTTGGCGCCCAGAGCTCCTTTGACAGTTTTGCTGTATTCGGATTGGTGCCGCAAATGACGTTATTGGGTGCCGACATAACGAAAACACCGGTTCCTCTTTTGGACATCGCAATGAAAATTAAAGGAACAAAAGAAGAAAGATTAGTTACCTGAAGGGATACCCTTTGTGAAGGGAAGAGTTAGTGGGACAGCCTTCTGAGCCGCTTTCTTCTTGTAGGTCCACTCTGATTTGGATGTTCTTCGGCTTTTTTGATGAACCGGAAGGCGATCTCGTGAAGGAACTCCTGCAGCAGCGGGAGTTTGGCCTCTCTGTGCAATTGCTTGTTGCTGACAAACTACGGAGCGTCGAAAGCATGGCGGAAGAGTTTATTCTGGAGGAACTGTAATTTGCACATATTTGTCTTAGAGGAGGTGTGTGCCCAAGCCACCGAAGCATATATTTTATGTTTGTTATCTTTGTTCCTTGCCGACATATTCCTGCGCCTACGACCAACGAGGGCGTCGACGGCACCATCTTGAAGTTGAAGTCGAAGCCGCGGAATGCTTCAGATCGCATAGGATGAGCTGGATTTCGAGTTAGTTCGTGGGAGAGATCTCGGCTTTAGGGACTTCATCGATGAGATCTCGGACTTCTTCTTCCACCTCTGGAGGTTGATCCTACATTGCAGCTCCAGATTGTAGGCGAAAATTTCGACTTTTTCTTCATCAGTGAAAGGCCGTTGCAAAAGGCCTTTGCCATCTTGTAAATGGAGATGTCCTCTGTGGACAGTGATTCTAGCTTCTCTATACAACGTTCGTTCCTGAACTCTTGAACTCTACTTGCCGGACTTCTGTCTGTGTCAATCTCTTCTTCTCACTATGTTTGTCTCACGGATCAGATCCACGCTAAGACTTCGATTGAGGCGTTAATCCTTCCAGCATCCATGATTTGTGGAAAATCTTCAAAGTTGGCTTCGCAGTAGGAGGCAAATTCTGTCTAGTTCACCCTCCTGGTTCGTCTTTCAAGTGGGTCGTTGGCCTCCGTCCCGACGTGCATCAAGACAGCTGCAGCCACCGTGAGCTAAATCTGATGGCGGTCTCAAGGACGTCGGGGACTCCTGTTTGGTAATTATGGTAGGTTGGCTCGACGTGGGCCTAACCACAACATTGGAGTTTCCAGTGAGGAAGGCCCCTTGAGGTTCGTCGATCAGCTGTACCAGTGCAGATGTTTGGAATTGAAGTCGCCTGTAGCTATGATTGGAGTATTACCATACATCAGCTCCTGCAAATCGGCTTTGAGAACTCTAAAGATGTGCTGGGAGGTAGAGAGGCCCGTTCTTAGTTGCCACTGTTATCTCAGTAGTCTAGTGGTCTTTGAAAATCTGAAACAGCTGCAACCCAGTGTTTGATTACGCTTCTTACATATATCGCTGTGCCTCCTCTACCACGACCTCCGACTTTCTATCCACCATTCAAGAGAGAACAGTTCTTTCGCCAGCTCACTATTGTGCTTTGCACCAACGGAAGTTGGTGGTTGGCGAAGTCCGCTTTTTCCTTTGCTTCGGACTTCGACTTCGGTGGTCCTCCGACAATTTGTGCCCACAAAGCGGTTCCGATAGCTGCTGTTAGGGGTGGGGTGAACACCCTCCACAGTTGGCGCATTTGGCAGGGGCTGAGCGATCCTTCCTGCAGTCCTCCGTTTTGTTTGCAGCACCCCATTTGACACAGCGATGTCCGGCAGTGCAGAATTGCTGCGAGTGGTGAAACCTCTTGGCCTTGTCTGAGCTGTACCAGCATTAGTAGTAGCCTTTGTTCGCGCAGGTCCATTCTACAGGTTTTGACTACCCTGATTCCTTGGGCTTCAAGGTCATCGCAGACTTCTTGGGCGGTGATTTCTGTGGGGACGGAAATATGTCTAGTGTCTTTAGTTATATCTAATAAGTAACTAATCAAGTGTGCATTATAAATTTACACACAGGACTTAAATCATTTCTATCATATTTTTTCAGACTGAATACAGGGGCGTGGGTATTACTGTGATTATTACACAATGCATTACACAAGTTTTTGTTAATTCAGAGTTTGCAAAATTTCCTCTTTTTAACACCCAACTAAAAGGAACCCGTTGTTTCCTTTTACTTATCCCTGACCTTTATTAAATGTTAAATTTAGTAAACAAAGACGTAAACATAGACAATTATTTCCAAAGGTGTGTGATTAAGTTTATTCTGAATCACTTGGTATAGTTACCAATAAAGCGTAGAATAATTAACATTGTAATGTAAATAGAGACATGAAAAAGACAAAATGAGACTGTTGCAAAGTGTCAATTTACTTTAATTATACGCAAGGAAACCAAAACTTGTTATTTCAAGACTTCACCCCAAATCCAATAATATTTTTCTTATGGTTATAACATTCACAACGTACATAATTAATAGTACAGTCTAGTGAAAACCAATATCCTACATTGATAAAATATTTGTAGGAGGGCTAATTTGAATAAACAATTAAATAAATTATGAACTGAATACACAATAATTAAACTATTTGGACAAAATTATTTCAAATTATCTTTTCATTGGCGGTTAGAAATTTAATTTTAAAAATCTATAGGTTGAATTTAATTATATAGTTTATTGAATGCAATTTTTAGTAAGAGCTGCTACTTATAGAATAGTTACAACAAAACTATTTAGTTATGACAGGATCTTTGCTAAAAATAAGCATGGAAATTTTATAACGTATTTTTAAACATTTTTACTACAATTACCAACTAGGACTATGATTAATTAAAATTGTCAATAATTGTTTAAAAAGTTATTACTGAATACGAGTTGCAGTTACATTAGTTAGCGTCCCAGCCTGTATCTGGGGAAAAAATGACAAAATCTAATAGGCTCCAAAAATTAAATTAGTAGTGTGACTGGTATAAAAACAGCTTACAGCGTTATAATGCCGTGGTTGCAATATATATTTCCGGAGAACATAAAATAGGGAAAGGACAGTGTTAATTCGGTCTTAGATCCGTGAATTCCCGCAAAGAAACTTCTGTACGCACGCTCGGAATTTGGAAAGCAAGCAGTGTTAAGAAATATGCGCCTTCGAAATGCGCGCACACATTGTCTAAACATTACCTACGGTTATTATTATTATTATTTATTATATTTGTTTCTGATATCTGATATATAATCAAACAGTAATTTCAGGTGTAACTAATAAATAAAAAGTTCATAATCCAAATCAATCTAAAATGTTTATGATGTCTAACTTATTCTATTTGGACGAAGGACGTAAAGGCACATGTTTCTAAATCAGTTTCAATTTGTATTATTCATAAACCTCATTAAAGTTATTATATTCCTGGATTGCTAAAATTATTTAATGACATTAAAACTAGTTTAGATTCAAAATTAATTTTTTGAACTCACCGCCTCGAAAGCGACATTTTCCGGTCTTTGTCGGCAACCCGAAACACTTGCTTCCCGGTCTACTAAACCGGGAAACACGCTAAAAAGCACTGAAAATAAAAGTGTGTAAAATAAATCAGTAGCTATTAATTAATGAAATTAAACCAATTTTCAACATTTGAAACACGATTTGGTACACCCAAGATTTTTAGGTTATATCAACTCGAATTAAATCAGTAGCTCTTAATAATAAACATTTAAAACAACATTTGTTATACCTAAGATTTATTTCAATATGATGGAAAGGTACATAATTTCACTATTACAACAAAGAAAAATAACATTTTTTTTTTAGGTTATACTACAATTCAATGTGTTCAATCCTTTGAATATTCAACCAGTGTTCCTCTGTAAACATTTATAGTGCAATTAATGCAATTGGTAGGGGTGATTCCTGAACCCCCCACAGTACTGGGCTCAGACATGGACTTAACGGTGTCAAATGTGCATTTTCCAACCTGCTTTTATGTGGATGGGCCGTTCACGCGGGAAGATTGTGTTCCCGCACTTGGTTTGTAAATTACTAATAATAACTTTCACGTTGCTTTTTGTAACTGAAAAGCTCGATTGTGCATGATATCTTTATTTTTACATTTAGTTTAATATAATATAATACTTATTACTGTTAAATTTATTTATATTTTTCGTGTCATATCTTTACTTATTGTCGGCTATCGCTAGTCTTTAATTGTACAATTTCAGTCTGTCTAAAAACAAACACAAACTGCAGTTGAATTGGAAATCCGACAACATGGAAACAATAGAGCACTAGCTTTAATGTAGGTAGAAAGTTCATAAAGTCGTTGTAATTGCTATTATTAATTTATCCGTACAGATACTTGGCATAGGTATTCTATAGAGGTTTCAGATTCAAATGTAAATGAACCTATTTGTTTAATGTAGGTTCGTTGTGCGTTCTTGTTAAGCAGAAAGTCAGGACAATTTGATTTAAATGATAAGTAGTAGCTTTACAAGTGTCTTAATATCAACTATTTCTAAATGTAAAATACTCCAATAAAAGGTCTGTTGTCTTTAATTACTAAAGTTATTCATCAGAAGTGTATACTTCATTTAAATGTGTTTGTTCAGTTTAGTAAATCTATTCAGATACATATTTCACTATGTTCTCCAAATTTTGCTAAATATGTATTTAAAGGTTTTTCTATCGATCAATTCGAAATTCCACTACCTTACTGTAGTTTCATTATAGGGACCTACTTTTTTCTATTTGCCATTAAGTAAACAATTTTCAAATGCAGTAAATGAGTCTTATCTTCTAATATAATATATAAAAATCAATGATTGTTTGTTTGTTTGTTCGTATGTTATGGGCGCCTAAACCGGTGAACAGATCGTTATGAAATTTTGACCACAAATAATATTTGCAATGGGGAGTAACATATGGGGGTTGACGACCCCAATGTGTCAGCCCTTTTTCATAAAAAAAAATATAAAAGTTCAAACAGGCCAAATGAGTACATAAAAATGTCACAGTTACAGTTTTAGACATAAAATGTCAATCTCAGTTTTCAACAAAATCATTTCGCAAGGAGGGAATAGTGTGGTGAAATCGAGGGAGAAAAGCCAAAATTGATTGTGGATGTGTCCAGGATTACTTTCGAAGTGAGCGCAACTTTAAGTCCTGCTGGAAAAGGACGTGCAATCGGCAAGTAACGCTACCCAAATAATTTTATAACCCTAATTTGCTATTCTCCAAAAAAAAAAATTGTTTTACTTCATTTTTGGGGCGCAGCCACTCGCGCCGGATGAATTTTGAACGTTTGTTTACTACTCCAGAAAATACTTTAAAATGTCAAAAAAGGAAAACCATCTGATGGAAAATCAAACAAAAAATCGAAGCAAATGAAAGCCAATAGGACAGGTGGGACATCCGACAAACGTGAAAGTCATGTGGAGGAAATGCGGTTAAAAGATTTCAGATCAAAAGCTGCTAAAACACTTGAACAACATAGAGTCAATTGAAACGACCATCCAAATATAATGCTCATCCTATGCATACCAATGGTTCGATTTGCCTTTCGGTTTTAAACAGCTTTAATTTCCAGTACGCCTTGCTTTCGCAATTACCATCAACAAAGCCCAAGGACAGTCACTGAGTATTGCTGGGCTCAATTTAGGAAGTCCATATTTCTCACATGGCCAATTATATGTTGCTTGCTACAGAGAGGGAACACCGAAAGACTTATTTATGTATTCCCCAAATAGGAAAACCAAAAATATTGTTTACCCGACTGCTCTAGAATAATAAGGAAACAAATTAAATAAAATACATATTCTAAGATATTGTTCACTAAAAAAGAATGTGTTTTATTATTTTTGTTGCTGTTTCTGTTCCGAATAGGCTCCTACACCGGTCAACGGATCGAAATGAAATTTTTACCACAAATCAAATAATATTCGTCAAGAGAGGTATGTAACATGAGCGCAATGCCATCCGGATCAGTTCAGTGTTCACCCATCGTGGTTTACCTGTTCGTTGCACCGGTTTTTACTTTATGTTTTACTTTATTTTTTTGGACGTAGCAACGCGAGCCGGGTACCAGCTAATAGCATAACGAGGGGCTGTTAACTTGGAAAAAAATTGTACACATGGAATTAATTCAAGGTAATCATGAATAATTCCGGTAATTACGATTCGAGGAATTAATTCGCATGTAATCGTGGTAATCGCAGGAATTCGTAGGTAATTCCAATAATCAGAAAATAATTCCAATAATTCCCACAAAAAGTAACTAATTCCAGTAATAAAAAGGTAATTCCGGTAATTCCAACAAAAGATGAAGCACTTAATTCAATTCCCATTTTGGAATTACGAAGTGTTAAGTATTAAAAACGAAAACTATTTAATTCATTGCATCTATCTTCGGTTACATTATTCAGGCGCGGTTTTTGAATAAAAAAAAGCATAAATAATAAAACTGGTAATAAAATAACAAATTAGGTTGGCACTACCAACTTTTGACAATTTGATTTAAAATTTGAATGTCAAAGTGACTTCAAAAAAACGGCGACAGAATGGTGAATGGAATTATTCTATAAAACGCTGTGTTAATTATTTTCAAAATGCCTACCCCAATTGTCCTGCAGATTATCAAAAATTAGTCCAACAAATTTATAAATGCGTGGCAAGATTTCGTCATGTTGGGACTGTTGGTCGAAAAGCGGGTAGCGGAGCGTCCAAAAAAAAGAACTCCTGAGATTGTGGCAGATGTTGCAACAGTAATGGAAGCGTTTCCCGAGAAACCTCTCCTCAGGTTAGCACAAGCGATGGACCTCTTATATGAAACTTGTCAAAAAATATTAAATCAAGATTTAAGTCTTCATCCCTATAAAATTACCGTCGTGCAATATATTGTAAATAAACAAAATATGCGAATTTGGTCCGCAATTAATCCCCATGAATTCATCCAAACTCCCCTCTATCCGCAGAAAATTGGTGTTTGGCTGGCGGTCTCTCGAAGAGGTATAGTTGGACTTATTTTGGAACGTAAATGCCGATAGATATCGCAATAATTTACTCGAACCTTTTTTCCAAAACCTTCATGATGGCGAACCTCTACATGGGTACTTCTCGCAGGATAATGCACCAGCTTACAGGACAAGGGAAACTATGGACCGAGTTCACGAGTTTTATGATGATCGAGTCATTCAATTTCCGCCTTGAAGTTCGGACCTGGCAGTTCTAGATTATTTCATATTCTCGTATCTCAAAAACACCGTATTGTATATAGTTGTACTATCAGATGTTAGAAAATGCATTTGAAAATATGAAACCGAGAGTTAACAGCTGCATTGAAGTTGGGGGATAACACTTTGAACATTTGCTGTAATTGACTGAGCAAATGTGAGGTCGCGGCGGAAGGTGGGTCATAGTGCTTGAATTATTATTTTATATGAGTAGCCTAACCATAAGTAGAAATAAACGCTAATATTCATGGCGTTTATTTGAAGAAAACATTAACCAAAGTTTAGACGTTGAGTCCTATGGGACATTCCATACCAAGTGAGCCACCTAAAATTTAGATTTTGCTAAAATTTGGCATATTAATAGTACTTGTAAATAGCAACTCCCAAGCGTTATCTCTGAGATTTTTTAGGCTGCTTATTTTTGATATGCATGGGGGTGAATCATAGATGTTAAGATAGAACATGAGTAAACTTAAATGTGTTTTACTCAGTTCCTCCTGATACTATTTCCAATTTAATAACTGTAATAGAGTGACAATGAAAAACCCTTTCAAAATGATCCCATACAATTTTGACCTAATCCAATATTTTGACCTTCAAAATGACCTACAAATTTGAAAAATGATTATTTTCCATCTTATGACTGCTTTTATTTTCTTCAAATGTTACCCAAAATGTAGCTTATGACGTCTTCTTTATTGATTATAAGTTTTATTGTGGGTCGAGTTTGGGTATTTTTGGGTCATTTTCAAGGTCAAAATATTGGTTTAGGTCAAAATTGCATTGGACCATTTTTAAAGGGTATTTCATTGTGCCACTATTAGAGTTATTAAATTGAAATAAATGTCAGTAGGAACGGAGCAATCAAATGAAAGGTTACACCTGTCCTGTATTTTTATTTATAATTCACCTCCATGGATATCAAAAATAAGAGGCCTAAAAAATCTGAAATGGCGCTTGGGCATTGCTATTGATAAGCACTATTAATATATGAAATTTGAACGAAATCTAAATTTTAGGTGGCTCACTTGGTATGGAATGTCCCCTATATATTTTGGCAAGGGGCTCCTATTTATTTTTTATTAATTTTCTTCTTACTTCTGGGATGATGCGCTACAACCTTCCGAACTCGGAATACGCAAATTTAGCGACACCGTGTATAATGTAATATGTGTTACAAATACATTAAATAATAATAAATAGTCTGTGGTCAAACAGTGGCACAGAGCACTGAATGAGTTTCGAGTTGTGAATTTTGTGTGATTTCAAATGTTCCTTTTTCATATGTATTTCAGGGAATTAGGGCAAACAACACACGCTAATGACGTATTTAGACACGCTCACAGCTGACATAATAAAACAAAATTAAAAAAATATAATTATATGCCATGATTATAGATGTGTCTACTATTTGAAAAAAAGAACCCCAATAA
This sequence comes from Diaperis boleti, assembly GCA_963583935.1. NCBI lineage: Eukaryota > Metazoa > Arthropoda > Insecta > Coleoptera > Tenebrionidae > Diaperis > Diaperis boleti. Next base: position 23,629,715 of record OY757247.1, on the reverse strand, counting down.
CGTTCAGGCTTACAAATTTAATTAATTACGATCGGATTTTGACCACTGGGTGACCACTAGTAGTAATAAAGCCTGGATGTAATTCAAGTAATTCCAGAATAATTCCATAATATTTGAAGGTAATTCCAGTAATTCCAGGGTAATTCCGGCAATTCTAGTAATTCATGAGTACTTCCTGTAATCAAGAGTACTTCCATCATTTTGAGTACTTGAAATAATTCCATGTAATTCCAAACTAATTTCGGTAATTCCGATAGTACTCGGAATTAATTCTCGCAAGATGTACAACTAATTCCATAGTTAACAGCCCCTCGTAGCATAATAAATTGAAAAGAAAAATCCAATTATCAAGGAATAAGATAGGAGGTGGACATAGTATTATAGAAAACTGTATGATTATTATTAATTATTGTTTAAATTATTTATTACGAACAAGTAACATTTCGAATAAAATCTAGACACAAAAGTTTTTGGGGTTCCTTTATTTTTGCGTTACTTTATTTTATATTTTCTCCGTTTACCTACTTATTTATCAACGATATATAAAGCTTACCAGATAACAATAGTATATTTTATTACAACCCCAGAAAATGTCATTTTGCAAGTGCGAGCACAGTTTGTGGAGGCGAGGCGTAGCCGAGACTTCACAAGTGCAAGCACTTGCAAAACAGTTTCGGGCCGTGTGATAAACAAAACTTTTTCGGCCGACAAAAGATTTTCATTGTTCACTTTTGTATGGGGGCCTCATGCCTCATGGGGGCTCCCGTGTATCAAAAAGCCCCCTTAGGCCCCCATGTCGCAAGGGCCCCCACAAGTCTAAAGAAGCCCTCATAACGCATGGGGGCCCTTGTGTCTCAAAGAGCCCCCTTGGGCCCCTGTCTCCAGGGCTCCACATGTCGAAAGGCCCCCCTACATGTCTTAAAGAGCCCCCTTGGGCCCCCCTTTAACAGGGGGCTCTCTTATTGTCCCTGCCCTATACCAAGGGCTCCTCCCTGTAATTTTTCCGATGTTTTAATAGTAGTTATTCTGCTATTCGGGGCGGAGACAAATCCAACGAACATAACAGAATTGCATTGAAAAATCCCTAGTTTCCATTTTCTAGCCTAGGCTGGCAAATATCGTTTTTAGCCTTGACAGTTGTAAACTACGTTCTACCACATTTTAGACAGCCATGGTAACCCATTTTTTACACATTGAAGCTGTCACCTACCGCCTTTAAGCGGTAAAATAGTCCAAAATTTTCTTCTTTAAGAAACGCGCAAAAAAAAGATCCTTTATGATAAATATTGGTCGTATATTTTGAAAGAAGATACCGCACTGTCTTTGAATAAGTTTCTAAGACATAATAATGACCAATTTAAAGACACTCGAAGGCGCACCATCTCGTGGTATAAATAGTAAGCATCTCAGTTGCCTATTTACCTTGTCAATTTACACTGTCACTCAATCTAAAAATGTTAATTTATTGCGATTATTACTCTCATAAAATACAATAATATGGCAAAATAGGTGAAGTCATTGAACTAAAAGTAAAACACGTCAAGAATAAGATAATGAAAAAGTTAAGGTAAGTCAACAAAACACTCGAACAACATAACCTCTCTCATATTTTTAGGAATTGTGCCCTATTTATGCTATTTATGCATTCCTACAACTCCCGTATCCTTTTGGGCAAAATCTGCGTCCGTCACACTATCCTGCACCTATCTTTATGTCAATAATGTGAATGTAACTTCGGTGCAACGATAATTTTTGTTAAATGGGGGCGCCGAGTGGAAAACTTCGTCATCGGCTAAAAAGTTGTATACATTATATGTGTGGTAGGTATTTTCCATCACTTAGTTTTATTAAAACACTCCGCTGCGCGTCGTGTTTCAATATTAAAACTTCGTGATGTAAAATTGAACCTACCACACTTATAATGTAATATACTATTTCAAGCCGATTTGGACGACTGGAAAATAACTAAATTGAGACGGAGGCCGAAAAAATATATTTAAAACACTGGAATTAATGTCAAACCTTAACTTTTCTGGTTTCTGCTCTTACAATAAAATTATTTATACAATTCATAGCATTCGTTTTTTTTATCTACTAATGCTTAAGAGTGTGAAACTCCAAATTTATTTCTCTTATGTATACCATCCCAGTATATTTTAATATATCTACCTAGCTAATGCCAATTACTCTAATAAGTTTTTCTTTTAATACTCACACTTATAGAGTATTAAAAAAAAGACCAAAATCAATTTACTTTCCACTTGTTAATCTATGTACAGGCTGTCCTATTTAAAACTCCTCAGTCCAGATTTCTCCGAATTGATTACTGTGATTGAAAAATCCTCAAACAGGTCGATTTTATTTGCCAGGGGCACATCTTTTCAAGTTCCGGCGCTTCGCCCTCTTCGCGAGGGGGCTGTTAGCCCCAAAATCTTAAATGGCACTAGGGGTCGAGTGATACCTCATTTGAAAGGTATTGAGGGCCTCTCTACAACTAACCGCTTACCTTTCAATTTTTTGCAGTTTTGACCGAGAGACGGAGAAGAGAGACGGAGGAAGACGCGAGAGAGGGTTGGCGACGCTGGAACAAGCGGTGACCGTTCGATCAATGGGTTACTATTTTGTATTTATGATTATAGCAGGCTTGTTTTTTGTATTAAAAGTATTAGACTTACTTAGAATCAGAGGCATCACAAGAGAGAATTTTTTTGATTTAAAGCCTAGTTTCCGAGATAATGAGTGAGAAACGACAAAAAGTATAGATTTTATTATATTTTTGGCCGGTTCCGAACCGAGATAATTGCTCTAAATGTAACAAAGTTTCGGTAAGAACAATGCTTTTTAAAAACACTTTCAATTTTTTTTTAGGCGATACGGCCACAACTGAAAGATTCAAAATTAGTCCAACTTAAACAGAATTTTATGCTCTAGAATTGTAAGATAAAAAAATGTGCGTGCGCTAGAAATGAAAACTTGCCAAAGCTTGTTGTCTGCCGTAAATGTTAATAATCGATACATTCCGAGTTATCTTATTACTTAGTTCCGTTGTCAAGGGTAAAACATAAACAAATATAACCGTCAACCTACACGTATTGTTGTTAGAACTACATCACTGATTTACATTATCGGGAGCCGAAAAGATAATAATATTACTTTGTTTATGATTCACCGGACTAAAATCTATTCTATAACATCAATGTAATTGTTATTGTATTATTATTTGTAATGAATTAATTAATTGATAAAATATGCCTATTCCTATGTGAAAAGGAGCGTGGAGAACTATCGATGACGCGAACTCGAATAAGATTTACACAACGTAAAGATTTAAAAGAATGAAAATGGACAGAATATTTATATTAGGAGTAACAACTAAAAACTACTAGACTAGAACAGTAAAATAAAACATGAATTAAGTATCATTAAAAAAATCTTTACACTAATTGGCCACAAACATTCTGATATAACAATCATTTATACAGATCGGTAGATAAACACCCCATTATCTTTTAAAGTGCATCGTCTTATTGTAGTGATGTTGACATTGCATTGCGCACCTTCTGTAAGAAACTATCCAAGACGCTATTATTTTCAAAACTTTTATTATACGTATTTGCTAAAGGATTCATTGTAGTACCTACATGTTCCTCCCGAGTCTCTATTTTTCTAAATGCTCGTAGGATCCATATTTCATTATACTTTAAACACTTATGAAACCGGCAATATTTTATTTAATTTGACGTTTTGTGACAGGCGAAGTTTGTGCATGGTGCCTATATTTTCATTGCCATATCATAATATAACCTGTCAGTTTGACATTGACGTAAGATTACAAAGAAGTTGGAACGTGTTTCGGTCTATATTTATTAGATAAACCTGCTATCAATCTCGACGCCCTGACACCTTTGTGCGTCAACGGATACGAATCTTTATAATTTGTCAATCGAAAGTTCTTACACTCTCATGTTTATTTTAGTAAAATGCTGTTGAGAAAAGTAGAGAAACTGATAAACATCAAAGATGCAGTCTTTGGAAATTGGCACAAGCACTTTCAGGGCGTAGCAAATCCATGCATCGATCTGAAATTATAATTCCAAGCAAGAACTAAGAAGTGAAACCTGGTCATTTATGTATAATTGGTAACATGATTTCAAAATGTGTCATGGCTCATCATCATAGGAAAATAATTTGAAATTTTAAAGCTCTAATTACATATTTCTTCTGAGCACAACTCCGTGGTGTAATTTAAAAGTGATTTATTTTTTGCAAGTTTCAGTAATGTTCTGAATGTTTCTAGGTTTTAACGAAACAAGCATAATTATTGTCGGTCCCACCACGACTGATTTAATGCATTTTAAATAATGAACACGGGTGTAAAATAAATGCATTAATATAAACTATCTGCAACCATGAATCAGAAAATCACCAAGAACAAACCAGAATAGCTGGTGTACAGTTTCCCATTTGGAGGAAATTTGTGCCTAAAAGCTTAAGCGATTTATCTACATTTATAACAAGTGGTGAATTGCAATTAAATTTAGATTGAATATCTTAGACATTAATTTTTTTAGCAAATAAGTGTAATCAGCATTTCTTTCTTTCATATGAGCAAATCGTTTATAAATGACGTCTAAAACAGTTTCTGAATCTTATTCTGATACCTAACAGATATCAGCTAATATTGCTGACTCTAAAATTTTAGTATCCATTACCCTTTTAAACTCGCGGGTTTATTTAGCTTTAGTTTGCTTCAACGAATTTATATGCAGAAAGTTTTCATAGGAGTTTCCTATAAAAAGGTCTCTGCATTCCAGTTGACGTAACGTAACACCTCCAAAAAGTAAACTGATTTCAACTTAAAATGCGTGCCGAAGTCTTTTCTCATTTTCAAATGTAATTAAATTTTTTTTTGTAAAGTCGCATCAAAATTAAGTCATTTACACAGTAATTTGCGGGCGTAAATACTTAGTGCTTCGGCCTAAAAAAAAAACAATAATTATTGTCATAGCTATTTTAGTGGAATATGTAGTTACAAACAATTAGCTAATTAAAATACCTAATAATGAAAACTCGAAAAGCTAAAAAATTAACAAAATCTCTTATTGTTTACATTCAGATATTATGTTTTATCTTCAAAGTTAACACTTCACATTGCTGTATATTTCGGTCAGTAGCAGGGATTTTAGTAGCAACAGGATTAGCAGGCAAAGTTTCTTTTAATTTTGCACTTGTTGGCGGAGGAAAGGAAAGATGGAATGTTTCATTCCCCTAAGCGGGGCGGGCCGCTATAGGCTTAGGCGCCTTTTCAGCCAGTAATAGAATAAGTATGGAAGTGACGGGAGATTGTAGAAGGATTCGGAGGATGTCACACCTCCTAGCATTCGGCTAACTGTAAAGGAAAACCTCCGAGACCTGCGAGAGTCGGCCGCGCTAGAAATCGTAACCCGGGCCTCCCGAATGACAAGTGTGGATGCAGGCCGTTGAGCCACTGTCTCGATATTGGCGGAGAAGATTTAGAAGCACCAGCCGTTGTTGAACTCTTCCAACCTCCTAATCTCTTAGATTCGCCATATCAGTTCCACTATTAGCAGCTGCAAGTGTATCAGATGAGCGTCGAAAACAATTGCCCGTATAATCGGCAAGATTGTCCAGCTTCAAAAATTTCGGAATAGTAAAGAATCGACTGTATTTTTCCCTACCACCTGATTTACACATTTACCATTTTATGCTAAGGTCTCAGAGCGATATGTCTTGTATACATATCCAGGAAGTCCAAGCAATCTTCGTCATTGTTGATAATTGCAAAAGTTCTGTCAAACTTTATTTTGGTGTTGTCAACACTTACAAGTAAGGCAGATCCGACACCCTCTATCTTTTCGAACGTCAAATTACTTAGCTCTTTGCGTTGACAAGCGCCTTAAGTACCATAAATAAAGCAACCTATGGGACATTCTAAAATCCACCTAAAATTTAGATTTCGTTCAAATTTGCTATATTAATAGTAACGAGTGAGCTACAAAATTCGTGATCGCAGTTGGCTAAACGTATATCGATTCTTTTACTTTACTGTTTACATTAATTGCCCAACTTTTAACCTATTTTCTCTGACTGTCAAAAATTTGAATTTCTGCGTCAAAACTGTTGTCCCTTTGAGGCCCCGTTTCCACTGAAGAAACATTGAGGAACTTTGTGTTTCCCTTTGTCGCGTGTTTAGGAAATGTTTGGCAACCACTAAGGAATTGGCAACATACATAAACTTTGTGTTTCCATCTGAGCAACTGAAAGTCGCCTATAGTTGTAGCTTGAGAAAGCGCAACTCAGTGTTTCCACTGATGTGAAAAGTTGCAGCAACATGCAGGAGGAAAATCGCGTGTCGATTTTTCCTTTGATTTTAGATACTCTATTCCAAGAGGATGTAATACAGGTCCTGCAATAATGAGAGAATGTAAGGGTCCCTAAATCCACCTGGGACATCTCCTGGAGGCTGCAAGGAGTGTTTTCAGTCACTACAAATCCAATAAGAGTCATTTTTACACCATTTTGACATCTACCTAAATTATCCTGTCCCTTGTTCTTCAGTATCTCCAGCAGTTGCTGCGAAGCCTCACTCACAGACATGAAATTAGGTGGCATGTACTCCTTCTTCTTTGTTAAACTCTCTAATGTGGGCTGCTTGATCTTTATATCTGCAACATTTCCCTCCAGTACATACTCTGTCACAATACTGAACAGACCTACCCAATAAACACAAAGTGTGCAACTTATTCCTATAATTAGAAACAATCCTCGCATAAAAACTGTCTGGTTTCCAACCCTCGTCTAATAGGGAATTGAGACAGTCTCCTCAAAACTGTCCAACTGCAATCCACAGCATTCAAAATGGAAGCATTGTGGACCACCCTCGTGTCAACCCTACGCTCTCTGGCTCTCAGCAACAGGTCCGTGTGGGTCGTGGCCCCACACGGGTCTCCAACCACCAGCAAGGCAACGTCTGTAGTTTCAGTCCCTGAAAGGATGTCGTTGGCTCTCTGCTACCATGAGTTTGCGGCCGTAGAAGTCCTCCTGGCTTTCCAAGAGACATTATAATAACCAGTGGAATTTGAAATATTGGGACTTACCAGCGCTTCGGTTCCACAGGTTAGGATCGACGTGTAGGCCTCCAGATAGACTTTGTCGCAACGTTTTATAATTTCCAAACCTTCGACTGTCTTTGCAGTCGCCGATTATGTGGAACATTTTTATAATGGAAATGCTCGTAGTTTGAATGTGTGAAGAGTGTGAAGGTTAGAACGGGGTCATGGGGTGATTATGGTTGCCTGGTTTTAGGGGCAATGCTTTAATCTTCTGCTAATAATTCGGTTATCAAAAAATTCTCTTAAAAAGTTGATGGAAGCTCCTGTTGTGTGCACTGTAGCTTCATCCTGCTTGAAATAACCCATCGTTAGTTCGTCATCGTGTAGGTCTTTGGGGCTTCTTCCATAACTTGTCTCACTCTTTCAACCGTTTCAGGTATTCGAACATCCCGATATCTACCACTACCTTCTTTTCAGTTAACACTCCCAGTAGCATCAATATTCAGCTCGAAATTCTTCCCAGATATCCGGACTAGAATGTTTCCGTATTCCGTTTACTTTTGCTGCATTGTGAAAAAAAGGTTGTACTCAAGTGAACTTTTGCAAAAGAACAGATTTTTATTTCAAATCAGATTTGACAACTCGATGACTTTTTACTCAATCGTATTGATCAAGAATCGACTCAAAATTTAGGATTCAGAGGCTCCTACGATCACGAATTTTTTTGCTCACTCGTTACTTATAAATAGCAATGCTCAAGCGCCATTTGAATTTTTTTAGGCCGCTTATTCTTGATATTTATGGAGGTGAATTATTATAAAGGAGAATACAGGACATGAGTATCCTTGAATTTGATTACTCCGCTCTTACTGACATTAATTCCAATTTAATAACTGTAATACAGGCACAATGAAATACCCTTTCAAGATGGATCCATGCAATTTTGAGCTAATCCAATATTTTGACCTTGAAAATGACCCAGAAATTTGAGAAATGATTATTTTCCATCTTATGACTGAGTTTATTTGCTTCAAAGGTTAGCCAAAATGTTGCTTCTGGCTGCTTCTTATTGGCCATGAGTTTTATTGTGGGCTGATGTTGGGTTCAGAAGATATAAATTTTTTGTGTATCCTCACGACGTGAAATCATCGTTTTGTAGCTTTGCTTTTGAAAAAAATTATATCTTTTGAACCCAAAATCAGCCCACAATAAAACTCATGACGAATAAAGAAGAAGTTACAAGCTACATTTTGGACATTTTTCAAATTTTTAGGTAATTTTCAAGGTCAAAATATTGGATTAGGTCAAAATTGCGTAGAATCATTTTGAAAGGGTATTTCATTGTCCTTCTATTACCATTATTAAATTAGAAATAATGTGTAAGAACTGAGTAAAACAAATTTAAGTGCACTCATGTCCTATATTATTCTCATCTATTTACCCCCATGCATACCAAAATAAACAGCCTAAAAAATCTCAGATGACGCTTGGGAGTTGCTATTTACAAGTACTATAAATATGCCAAATTTGAACATAATCTAAATTTCAGGTGGCTCACTTGGTATGAGATGTCCCCTATGTTACATCTTTTTAAAATTTTGCATTAATGAAGCATATTATCTACTTAACTTTAATCATCAAAAATTCTTCGTCCGGATCTTGCAGGAAGAATTGTGTTATTTCCCGGATTCCGATTCGAGCAGTTGAGCCGAGCGGACGTGTTTTGCGCCGCTCGAAAAGATAAATGGATAAAAAAGCGTGAAAAAGTGAAAAAGAAATAGAATGAAAAAAAGTGTTGGTGAGAGCGAGAGAGAAGAGGATTACAAAAGAAAAAGAGAAGAAGGACGAGAATGAGAAGAGAGGATTAACCCCTTTAGAAAAAGTAAGAAGTTTCAAAGATCACCGGTTAAAAAGGCAATGGATGAGGAAATGAAAGAGATGCTAAAAAAATTATGGAGGATGTAGGGGAGATAAAGGAAGAGAATCGGAAGATAAGCCGGGAACTGGAACAGTTGAAAATTGAACAGTTGAACTAAAAGAAAAAATGAAAAAAATGGAGGAGAAAATGGAAGAGCAGGAAAAAAGAGTCAGAAAAAAGAATATTGTAGTAATGGGATTGGACGAAGAGGAATGCGAGAGCGAGAAGAAGATGAAGGTGGAATTAGGTAGAAGTGACTGTGAGAGAGATGTATAAAATAAATGGAGGAAAAATGATTGTGGCGGAACTTGGGAGCTGGGGGGAAAAGAGGAAAGTTATGGAAAATAAAAGAAAACTAAGAGAAAAAAAAAAGAAAGAAAGTATACATAGAAGATGATCTGACAAAGAAGGAAAGAAATATACAGAAGGAATTAAGAGCGATAGCCAAAGAAGAGCGACAAAAAGGACAGCGGGTGAAAATGGGTTATAAAAAGACATGGATAGAGGGAAAAGGGCTTAAGTGGGACGAAGAAAAGGGGGACCTAGATACAGAAAATGTTTGCATAAGAGCACAAGAAAAAGACGACAGGGCAGAAAAGGAAAAACGAATACGGAGAGGAATAAAGGAGAAAAGGAGCAAATAAGAATAGTATTCTGGAACATAGCGGGAATAAAAAACAAAGAGAATGAATTTTGGGAGTATTTGAGAGAATTTGACGTAGTAGGAATGGTAGAAACGTGGGTGGAAGAAAAAGGGTGGAAAAATTGGAAAAGAGAATGCCGAAAGAGTTTAAGTGCAAATGTCAATATGCAGAGAGGGAAAGCAAGAAAGGGAGAGCTAAAGGTGGGATAATAATGGGGGTGAAAAAGGGACTGGAAGGAGAAAATGGAACTGAAGCAAAAGAAGAAAGAGGGATTATGGAAAGAACGGTGAAAAGTAAACAGAGAAAATGGAGAATTGTAACAGTGTACAGCAAAAGTATGAAGGAAACGAAGAGAATAATAGAAGAGCGAGTAAAATAACAAAAAGAAGGAACTTTGGTGATTGGGGGGGGATTTTAATGCAAAAATTGGGAGAAAAGGAAGACGGATAGAAGAGGAACAAGAAATAGAAGGAAGATCAACAAAAGATGGTACCGAAAACGCAGAAGGGAGAGTATTGATTAGCTTAGTAGAAGAAAGAGGGTGGGACATACTTAATGGGAACTGCACAGGAGATGAGAAAGGGGAGTACACGTATATTGGATCATGAGGGGAGACAGTTATTGATTATGTTATGGTAAATGAAGAAGCATGGGATGAAATAGAGAAATTCAAGGTGGGAGAAAGAATGGAGTCGGACCATATGCCTTTAGAAGTGAAGACAAGACGAAGAGAGAAAGATAGAGGAAGTGTGAGTGAGTTTAGAAGAAAAATTGTGAAGAATATTTGGAAGGAAGAAGGAAAAGAAAATTATAGAGCAAGACTTAGGGAGGAAAAATACGAAGAAACAGAAATAAACGAAAAGGTGAGGGAACTAAGCGATAAAAGAAGAAACGCAACAGAAAAAAAAAGATAGAGATAAGAGAGAAGATGGGGCTGTGGAAGAACGAGTGGTGCGATAAAGAATGCAGGGAAAGGAAGCAGGAATCAAGCAATCAAGGAAGAATACAAGAGGTATACAATTTAGTATGCAAAGAGAAGAAGAAAAAGAAACGTATGGAAGAAGAGCTAAAGATGAAAGGTATAAAGACGGAAGAAGAGGTATGGAGTTACATAAATAAAGAAAGAAAGAAAAATAGAGAGAGTGAGTGATGGAATTACTATGGAGGAATGGAGAGAGTACTTCAGTGAGTGCTGGTGGGTAATGAAAACAGACAATAAAAGGAAAAGAGACAACAAAGAGTGAAAAAAATAGAAGAGATAACAAGACAAGAACTAGAGCAACAACTAAGAAAACTGAAAAGGAAAAAGACACCGGGGAGTGATGGTATACAGAATGAAACGTGGATATATGGAACGGAAAGGGAAGTTGATAGGTTGTTAGAGATAATGAATGGAGTGTGGAAGGGAGAGGGATTCCCCCAAGAGTGGAAGGAGGGGATAAAATGCCCCATATATAAGAAAGGAGAAAAGGATACAATCAGTAATTATAGGGGGATCACTCTCCTAAATACAGCATATAAGGTTTACGCGATTATTGTGGAATTGAGGCTGATGAAGGAAATGAATGAAAGGGGGGTGTTACCAGACGAACAGGCGGGACTTAGGAAAGGTAGAGAGACCATGTAAAATGTATATATCTTGAATCACATAGCAGGAAATGAGATAACAAAGAGGGGTGGCAAGATATATGTATTCTTTGTGGACCTGAAGGCGGCTTTTGATAATGTGGAAAGAGATTTACTGTGGGAATGCTTGAGAAAGAGAGGGATAAATGAGAATCTGGTAACAAAAATAGAAGAGATATATGAAGAGACGATAAGTAGAGTTAGAGTGGATGGAAGGGTGAGTGAATGTTTCATAAGGGAGTAAGACAAGGTTGCCCACTAAGCCCCAGCCTGTCTGCAGCTTTTATTGGAGATATGGAGGAGATGTTCAGGAAGGGGCTGGCAGGGGGGGTTGTGGTGGGCAAAGAAAAAGTGTGGTCTTTAGCATATGCGTATGATTTGGTGGTGCTAGTGAGAGAAGAGAAAGGTATGAAAGAAATGATAGGAAACATGGAGAAATATATGAGGAGGAAAAAGTTGACGGTGAATGTAGAGAAATCTAAAATGACGGTGTTCAGAAAAGGGGGTGGTAGGAGAAAAGTAAATGAGTGGAGATGGGAGAAAGAGAAAATTGAAGAAGTGAAAGAACTTAAGTATTTAGGTTATGTGATGAATGAAAGAAACACAGCAACAGCACATGTGAGAGATTTAGTAAAAAAAGCAAATAAGATAATAAGAGCTGTATGGGGAATAGAAGAGAGAAAATTTGGACATGATTTTAGAAGGAGAGTGTTTGATGGTTTGGTGAAAAGCGTGATGATGTATGGAGCGGAAATATGGGGATGGAGAGAGCAAGAAGGATTGGAAGGGGTGCAAGGAAAATATATGAAATGGGTGCTAGGGGTACAGAGAGAGACACCGGGGTATATAGTGATAGGGGAAACAAAGAGAGATGGAATAAGAATAGAAGCAGGAAAAAGAGCAATAAGATTTGAGGAGAGAGTGATAGAGAGAGGAGAGTGCAGAATTTTGCAAGATTGTTTGAAAAAAAAAGGAAAGAAATAGGAAAGGGGATATGGAAAGAGAGGGAGGCATATTTCGAAAGAAACGGGTTATGCAGGCGCGGAGATAGAAAGAATGCGAGAGAGAGGCAGAGTAAGGACAAATGAATTGAGTTTACTGAGTTTACTCATCGCCCTGATGATGCCAACATTGTTGGCGAAACGTGCGTTGGCAGTTGTAATAAAATTGTTTTTGGTGTTTTAGGGAAAAACTGATTAAAAGTAGTTATCTACCACCAAAAGCGATCCAGACAATTGTTTTGTTTTTGTCATAAACAAACGAGTCATAAAATAATGGGGACCATAAGGTGTAGCGACTCTTCTTTGAAAACTGTGGCTAGCGATGTTTTTCTGGGTGCACCATAGCAAAAATTCATTAAAAGTTTTTTTTATAGATTTCTTTTGATTTTCGTGGCAATAACTCAAGTCGCTTTTCCTGCTAAAATACCTATTTCTTGAATTGTGTTGTTTATTTTTTCAAAGCTTTAAGGTAGATTAAATAATTTAGAAAAAAAAATGTTTGCATTTCGGACGTGAACGGCGATTTTGACCCTTTGGCGCCTTATAATGCCTCGTGCTTATAATTAACGCCCTTAAAACAAAAATAGCTATTTTTCTATTTTTAAGGATTGCTAAACATAAATCGAAAAAATATAACGTTCATTGTAAAAATCTCTGTTTTGTGTATAAGCATGCGATCATGAGATATCTAAATTAGACTCTATTTCTACACACAAAGCACAGCTACATCTCCTTTAATCTACTAAGAACGATCATTATAACCAAATTACATTCATTTATGTCAGTGATTTATGATAACTCATTTTTTGGACGACATTTTATCGTCCAAATGTATTACCTTGCATTATTCATAACCATATTCATTAAGATTTTCTAAATTAATTTGAAGTCGGTTATTCAATTAATTTTTTTCTGTTCATTATGTGGCCCTTGACCTTAAAATGAACAATATTAAGACCGTTTGAAATTAAGCTAAGAATAAAACAGGTTTATGTATGTACCTGCAAATCAATTTAATGGAAAAAAGACTGGTTGTCGTCACTTATCCGACCCCTATCAAAAACATATAGATAAAATACATCAGTAGCCTATAATACGGCATACTTAACCAAACAAAGATATAAACGCGGGTAAGTTTATTATGAACATGTAATGTCTCAGTTCCTCCTCTAACACTTTAATAAATGGACTGAGGATAGTCGTAAACATTCACTTTTCAGCAGTAATTTAACCCTGCACTTTCGTAATAATTTATCTGCAGTTAGAACTCTAAGTTCCAGTTTTGTTTGCAGTACCTTTCAGTTTTATCAAATTTACACTTCGTTTTCGTGAGAATAACACAAAACTCGGTCATATGTGTCTATATAGTCTATATCTTTCCCTGTAATAAAGCTCATGACGAATTCAAACAGTAGCGACAAAGTTGGTTAAATGACTTTCTGGGCACGTTATACACCGTACAAAAGCATTCCGGCTTTATAGAATTTGCCAAACTGATAGTTTTCTAATTTACCTCAGCAACGGAAAGTATTCCAATGTACCTCACCTCACCTTAAGATGAAGCTTCGGTTTTCTATTTACGTATTTACTCTTCCAAGTATCCTTCCAACATTATTCATCTGAATGGCAAAAAACAAATAGTCGTTATTATAGGAAGTTGTAAAAGCAAACCGCTTAATCACCATAGCTCGGTAATTGGGGTAAAATGGTGGAAGAAGTTAGTTACAGTTTTCCACAGTTGGGATCGAACCAACCTCGCGCTTAACCGCATTAAAAGTCTGAAAAGAAAATTCATATTTATGAATGGCTCTCTGCATCCGAAATTTGAATATTTACACACGTTTTCGCTAAAAGTTGTCAGATTTTACACAGAATGAATTGAACATGGAAGCATCAAATTCCATGTGATAATCGATTTCATATTAATGAAACGCACATTGAAGGGAAAGGTGGACCCTATGGACCCTAAACCCTGAATATTTTTCAAATATGCTAATTAAGTGAATGGAAGCGGGAGGAATAATTAAGAAAAGTACCACAATGGAAGCTATAACGTTACTAATTATATTTAGGATTAGGTAAGTATAAACAAAGCCCATATCAAATTACAATTTTTAATCTACAGTACAGTAATGAATCTGTTATAAAATTTAAGAATTCTGATACTAGGTTGGTGACAATCCTCATCAAATGGTTTTCTTAATCTTTCGTTTAGGTTTAAATTTTAATCCAAGATTTTTCGACAACGTATGTTATAAAGTAAAATTATATCTTCGTAATGTTGCTTGTAATAACCAACACCGATAACAATAAATTTTCTGTATTTTCAGTTTTGCCAATATTTATTTAAGCCGATGTTGTATCTGAAGGAGTCAAGAGCAGTTACTACAATCTAGCGATCGTGGGTGGAATGTAAGATCAGGGATTTTATCAACCTCGAAATAATAGTCCCATTTAGTTTACTTCCTCATAACATAAACATACCATTTTGTGCTTTGACTGATTTAACATGATTGTATCAATAGTTACACAGTATTTTTTAAGCAATTTGCTAACTGTAAAATTTAATTTTACTGTAATACAATAATTGATTGCATAATATATCACTTTAGTTGTGTCGTGTTAAATTTAAATACATTTAACTTCAGGTAGCCAAAAATAATAAATTAAAGATAAGTATAAATCCGATTATCGTAAATAAAATAAAATATCGCTTAATACTGTTGGGTGCCGGTTTTGTGAATCATTTAACTTAGCACCAGATCATGGTTGAATAATCTACGCCCACCATTTTACCTGTCATGGATTCTTAGTGTCAATTTTATAATGCCCTATAAATAATACGTTTATGCGAAACAGATATAATTAACGTGGGTGTTGTCCGGTGGTTTTCAACCTCATACTTTGTTTGCTAAACAGCTAGAAAGGACAGCTGGAAACATTTTGCCTCAGTAAAGTTTAATGTATTTAGAGAATAAAATTTAAAACAAAAATTAATTTATTAATTATATAATTAGTTTGTATTAAAACTCCAAGCACTTGAGTCAATTATTATTACATATTAATCCAAAACTATTTAATCAATTATTATTTATGCAGTATAGCTAGTCAAACTGTATTTTATTTTTGCTGATTCTATACTATCTGATTCTGGCACCCTCTAATTCGAGTTTTACCTAAATAAAACGTAAAACACTACTTCAAATAGTTTGCTTTAACTTTCATTATAAATCAGTTTATTTCCGTAACGAAAAAGTCTAGCTTGAAAAAGTTTCAAATTAATCACAATAAAAGCTTTTTGAAGTATACCCCCCTTTCGATATACTGTTCGTGGTGACCATTGATTTTCGATATTTTTTGCCAACAATTGGAAAGCACACTTTAATGCCGAAATAAAAGCTTTGTTTTAGATTAGCATTTATCCGGGATAATGACCTCGGCAAAATGATAAATCTCCCATAGGTTTGTTGTGGCGAGCGTTGGGTCCGAATGAGGTGAAATTGTTTGTCTACGCGACTTCAAGAGCACAATGACCATAACAGAAATTTATTTTATTAGAGTTCTAAAAACTTTATGCGAGAAAACAGGGAAGTTTTAACGATATCCAGAATGAAATTAATGAGATCTGTACGAATACGATACTCATTTGATTTTTCAAATAAATAAATTTTTAAAGAACAAAAAGAGGAAACTTTTTAACAAGATGATCGATTCATATTCTGGTTCGTTCGATCCGGAGGTATTTTAAGAACTAATAGTCCTATTGCAATCTTTTGTCGGTTTTGTTATGAATTATTGTATAGTAGTTTAACTCACTCTTTGCTGACATGAAACGTTTTTAATTCAATAAATAGGGGTCACTTGCTAAATCAAATGTATAGAAAGCATGTTACATTTTAAGTGCTGCTTATATTTTTGTAACCGTAGGAGCTTACCTTAAATGTCTTTGTGTAGAGAAAAGAAGGGAGCTTTCGTGATACAGGCGACGAAATTTGAACTATATCAAGTGGTAGTGATAGTATTTTGCCAAAGCTTATCATAGAAAGTACTCTGACTGCAAAGAAGATGCCAGCCCATCAACATCCATCACGAGGACCCAGGGTAGACCCAACAGTCTGAGGACCGGACGACAATATTTTCAGATGGATCTGGAATCCGATTCCAATTAACTTCGATATTACAAGTACCCTAATGTTACTGCATCCCTGAAACAACCCACCCGACATAAAAAGAATTTACTTACTTACCTATCTGTTAGTTGCCCTCTTAAACCACTTGGTGTCGAGAGGGTGGGCTCACCGAGCCGTGCTGCCAAGAGAATTATAGATAAAATAGTTCACGAGTTTTGTGAATGTTTAAATATGTTACACATTGAATTTGGTATTTGTTTCTACGTATAAAGCAAACTACAAATCTTTTTGACATTCTACTATTTTTACATATACATACATATTAAAATAAAGATAATTTTATAGAACGCGATGGTATAGTTTTGTCTGCGAAAAACCGTTACTATTGTAACGGACGTGGCCCCTGATGACTCATCGCTGTAGCGGCGTCATCAATTGCTGGACTGTACTGGAATTTACTACAACGTACTCGAGGTAGTATGACTCATCTTCTGGAGTATCCGGTACAGGTCGAGAGCGCCATGAAAGATCTGGAGCCGAATAGAAAGATTTAGAAGGTATATTTATTAGAGGACGTTCCAGCGGGAGTCAGTCTAGTTTAGTGGTGTCATCGAGTCTAGTCGCATCAGTCTATCATCGAGGTCGAAGTGAGTCGGGTCGAACAGTTGCTTTTATCTATCCGGAGTGCTGCGTGATGTGTAAATAAATAATACGAGACGTGCCAGTGAAGTAGTAAATTGTAAATAGTGTAAATAATGTAAATAGTGTAATATTAGAAGTATAAATAAATTGTACATAGTTTGTTCAAATAAATAATGAAACCCGTAAACGCTACACTATTGCCAGGCTTCATAACAGCTTTTGGTAGACCAGTAGAACAAGAAGAGATAGCGCTATCTATGCAACATATTTTTTAGCCTTGACAGCTGTAAATTACATTCTACCACATTTTAGACAGCCGTGGTAACCCATTTTTTTACACACTGAAGCTGTCACCTACCGCCTTTAAGCGGTAAAATAGTCAAAAATTGTCTTCTTTAAGAAACCTAAAAAAAAGATTCCTTACGATAAATATTGGTCGTATATTGTGAAAGAAAATACGGCACATAACTGTTTTTGAATAAGTTTCTAAAATATAATAATGACCAATTTAAAGACACTCTCGAATCTACAGAATCTACAGTTACCTATTTAACTTATTTACAATGTCAATGTCAATCGAAAAATGTTAATTTACTGCGACTATTACTCTCATAAAATACAATAATATGGCAAAATTGGTGAAGTCATTGACCTAAAAGTAAAACATGTGAACAATATAATAATGAAAGGGTTAAGGTAAGTTAATAAAATAATCCAAAAACCTAACCTCTCTCATATTTTTAGGAATTGCGCCCTATGTGCTATTATGCATTCCTACAACTTCCGCATCCTGTTTGGGAAAATCCGCGTCCGTCACACTATCCTGCTCCTATCTTTATGTCAATAATGTAAATGTAACTTCGGTGCAACCATAATTTTTGTAAAATGGGGGCGCCGAGTGGAAAACTTCGTCATCGGCTAAAAAGTTTTATACATTATGTGTGTGGTAGGTATTTTACATCACTCAGTTTTATTAAAACTTCGTGATGTAAAATTGAACCTACCGCACTTATAATGTAATATACTATTTTGGCCTCCTGAACTGTAAAACATATGTGAGGGATGCCTAGTAAGCTGATTTTTACAAACGATGCCTTAAAAAATCAGCAACTATTGCGTAAAATCAACGAAAAACACTGGGTTCTTACAGATATTTAAGAAGAAAACTATTCTCACCATAATTAAGTTTAAGTAACAGAATATTTGTAACAGTAAAATATTTCCATAAGTTGTTTTCCATTTAATGGATTTTTGCAGATTTTGTGAACCTCCAATTCTTGCATCAAAATTATTTATTATTATGAGACTTTTAAATAATTGTCGCCAAAAAACGTTATAGAAATTTCATGGTAGGTCTCGGTTTTAACAAAGCACTCGGCGCGCCTCGTGCTTCAAAATTTGACCTACCATATTCGATTGTAAATAACTATTTTGTACTCATTGCTTATAGATACCTATTTTCCGTTTATCGCCGATGCGCGGAAACAAGAATTTCCCGCACTAGGGTGTTTTTTACTTTCCACGCCTAAGAGGGACATTTGCTTCATAGGGTGGGTGTTGGTCACTGCAACGAATACAGGAGTGACAGTAAGGCCGAAATTCACGAAATGGTTCCCCACATTCAATGAACTTTTAAATGTGGAAAATTCAAAATTATTTTAAATTATTTATTTTTAATTTCTTTTCGGGCTTGATTCGTTACAAAAAATATTGTACCTAACTTATTTGGAAGGGAAATTTCCCGCATTCGCACTAAATGCAGCACTCCCTTCGGTCGTGCTTCAAACAAAGTGCTCATGCGGCAAATTTCACTTTCCAAACACGTTAGGTAAATAACTATTACGTCACTGTCAGTTACTCGCTAAATAACAAAAGAGGTTTGTATGTACCAATATTAGCCTGTTAAAACCATTGGAATAATTTAAATGAATCACGTTTGCAGAGCTGATGCTATTTCCTTCACATCTTTTTTCTCTTCTCTTTATTTTTACACTTGCAAGTAAAATAATTAGAGACAATATTTTCTGATTTTAAAATTTACGTTAGTACATTAGTATTCATCTTGAAATACACTGACCGGCAAAAAAAAACGACACACCATGATTTTTTTTTTTTTCAATATACAGTGTGGAAATTAAGAAAGGAAGAAATTCAGTAACTCCGTTAGTATTTGCACTAGAAATAGAACTTAAAAAGCATGTGATAGGGCTAACTATAGCGCATTCGAGGAACGTATATTATTTTTTTCATTATCTTTTTTTGGCAGTTATGACGTCATCAATATTTTTTTTATGGCAACCTATGTTGCATACATTTGAATAGAGGGTTTTCAACGTTGTCAAATACTTAATAGGTTAGATAAGGGAAAAATGAATTAAAACGGTGTTAAATTTCAAAATAGTAAAATAAAAAAAAATCACAGAACTGTCTAATGTTATCGGAATTTAAGAAAAAACCATAGAGATACCAATACAATGTTGACAAATTCTGAATTGGTACAAAATTATTGTGTCTGAACTATTTTTCTATATTAAATAATAAATGAACTTCTAAATAATAATATCTGGTGCTCCAACACACTAAGCCCAGTGCGGCGTTATTTGGACGAAGTGTTCCCAAGAAGATGGAAGAAGAGGTCCAATAGAATGGCAGGCTAGGTCCCCAGATCGAACCCTATTAGATTTTTTTCTTTTTGGGCACTTAAATAGCAAGGTGTATGAAAACCGAGTCAACAATTTGGATGATCTTGAAGGAAGAATTCGACATGAGTGCAGTTTAATAACTCCCCAAACCATTTAAAACGTATTGGCTGCTTTTTATGATCGTCTTGGATTTTGTCAGATGATGCAGGGTCATCAGTTTGAACATTTGGTGTAATATCTTTAATTTGTAACTCTCACATCTCTTTATGTTAATTTGTTAGCCCTACTTTAAAATTTAGAGTTGTTATTGTTGTTATTTTTTCTCATTGATTGCTTTTGGGAACTTTGAGTTGTTTGGATTTCTATGGTTTTTTTCTTAAATTCTAATAAAATTAGACAGCTCTGTTACATAATTTTACCAATTTGAAATTTAGTGCCGTTTTTATTTATTTTTTCCTTATGTAACCTATTGAGTAAAAAAATGATGAAAAAAAATTAGTATACGTTCGTCGGATGTGCTATAATTAGCCCTACCACATGCTTTGTAAGGTTTATTTCTAGCGCAAATACTAAAGGAGTTACTGAATTTATTCCTTACTTAATTTCCACACTGTATATAATCTGCAAATATATTTGTGTTTATTTTTTTTATAATAGTTATAAATTGGGATATTTTCAATGATCGGGAGTTCTATAGTCACCATTACAAATTGTTTTGTTTAAATAAATTATTAAAAAAGTCTGCCCTATTTTCATGTTTTGGTTTTGTCGGTTGTGGGTTGTCTTCCTTGTTAAAAGATTTAGTTTTACAATTTTTCGATATTTTATTAATTATAAGTCCTAATTATTCCAATTAACGAAGTCAATTTAGCCCGAATAGTTGCTTTGATACATTGAAGATGTTCTTCAATATCACGTGGTTCCTTTTACACCACTTATTCCTAGATGAAGTTGGTATCAATCGCATGGAGTGGCCTCCGAGGAGTCCCGACTTAAATCCTATCGAGCATGTTTGGGACATGTTAGGAAAAAAGTTGAAGCTCGAGCCACCCTAGATGAAGTGTTTCCTGTCCTTCAGGAAGAATGGAATCTTTTTGATGATCAGGCCATAATGAACTTGCTAGAATCAATGCCATGACGTATGGAGGCTGTAATACGGGCTCGCGGATGCAACACGAGTTACTAGTTGAAAATATTGTTAAAATTTTGCAATTTTTCACAATATATATTTTTTTAATTAATTTTATCATTTTTCATTAAAATCTTATTTGCTGTGTTTAAAGTTGTGTTTGTCGGATATTTTTTGCCAACTTAAATAACACTTATCAATAAAACATGATACCAAAAAAAAAATAAATTAATTATGTATACTTGAAATTCAAAGTGAGCCGTTTTTTGTGCCGCTCAGATGTACCTGCTGATTATTGTAAAACCGTTTGGTACCTACATAATGCGACCATTATAAGAATTTAGAAGAATATAACATTTCAGCATAAACACTAATGCCAATTCATATATATTCATATTTTTCCTCCCAACCGAGAATAAAATGCAACTTTATTCCCTCGTTTTTGGCTAATAATGTGGTACTATATTCCCGAGGAATACAGCTATTTTATTCCCTAGTAAATGGTTTTTCACACATAAACCAACTCGTTTCCATAGTAATTATCATTCAACTCCATTTAGGTATCACCGTACCGCGCAATAAAAAAATGTCTTCTCTAATTTAGGCGGTTGGCAGGAAAGTTTTGTATGCATCTCTGGAATAAACACCGTTAATCCCTCGAATGAAAATGCCCTCGGCTCCCTACGGTCGCCTCTGGCATTTCTTACATTCCCGGGATTAACATGGGTGTTTATTCCCTTGATACATAAATAACTATTAAATAATCAACTGTCCGTAAAAAAACATAGATATTATGCGAATGTTTTACAGATTTCTGAGATCAGGTTAGGAGAAGATAAGCGAAAATTGGTAGGAGAGTTGTAGGATGACAGTTGCGTGTTTGATTTGATTTTAGATCCATTAATGGAGTATACCGATGAAGTCTGATGAAAAAAAAACAACTTTACGTACATATTTATAACAAAGAAATTTCTGTTGAGTTGAAGGATATTTTAGATTACTTTAGAACATCCGTCATGCAATTTATTCCAGTTTATTTATTTGTCTTGCACACCCAGATTTCATATTTGACAAGCGGATGTAACACCAGTCGATAAACATTGTATCATTGCAACTTCACCTTAACGTGACTAATAATATGTTACTATCACTTCTCCGACGTTTATCTAACTTAAACGCACTTTGAGATTAAAACTACAATATAGTATTCCTCACACCTATCTTATTATTCGTAGCTTTGAAATCCAATTAAACTTTCGTTGTGTTCCTTTTTCATCAAAATCAATTCAACCCTTAATCAATTATAACAATAAGCAATTTAAGCATAAAGGCTGGCACAAAACATTTATTCAGAAGTTTTTACTAATAAATTTACTTCTGATTTGCTTACACTGCTGTTTTCTTGAAATATGGCGATGGGCGTAGCGTTTTTTTCTATTCACTCGGTCAAATCATAATCGTCCCTTTTAACGATGAAATATCGAGAAAACTACAAGTTGGTTTCAGGAATAATGAAACGGTATCATCGTAATTGAACGACTTTTCCTTGTAAAAGTACAGGGCAAGGTATATAGTACGGCGGTAGAGAGAGCTAAATCGTTCATATTAAAGAGTAACCCACTACTTTGGTATAACTCAATAAGACATATATAGATTTTTTTGTTAAAAAAATCTGCATTTAGAATGAAAATTGACGACAGTGTGGGTTAGTCACGAGTAAAGTTATTCCAAGAAAACCGTGAAAATTGGCAAAAATTATTCCAATAAAATAAATGCTCATATCTTTGGCTCAATAAAATATTTAATATTTATTTTAGAATATTTACTTTAAAATGGCTAATTGGAAAATGGCGCGAACTTATGCTTTTCGACCAAATTCTATTATTTAATGCGACGGCGCATGATTTATTCATAAATTTTCTATATTCAAGTTGCTATAACTCGTATAGTGTAGTCTTTGTAGTAAAAATTTTCACATCAAAAACTGCAGAATTTTGTTGTCTGTAATTCACCTCAACTAATAATGTATCTATCTACAATAATAAATTCGCTACAAACGTGTTTCTGGGAAAATGTAACTTGCTCAGGCTACACTCTTGATCACCCGCCCGCACCCGTCTCCCGCCGCAAACGCCTATATGCTATACGCTATACTACCACTAAGCGCAATGAAATAAACTGAAATTAATTTTTATTTTTAACCAAATACATAAAGATTTTAAAATTAACAATAATTCTTTATCGTCACTTATGTCTCTAACTATATCCTTATTTATACACTATATTTGATATTTGATTCTATATTTACACTATAGAACAAAACATAACGCTCACATTTACATGCACATTTGCTGGAAGAACAATTATTCTCATTGCAAAATAATTCTATTGCTTGTCTAATCGCATGCGGTATAAGTGTTTCATTAATTAATTTTGGGGTTAAATTGGAACCATCTTTGATCCAGCTAAATTCCAAAGGATTCAACGGTTCAATGTGTTGAATCTTACTGTTTATCCATATCTGGACTTGATAATAGCATCTGGAAACACAATTTTAAGCGATAAGTATAGACCTAGTAAAGACGCTTCTCCAATAATGAGGTCCACAATAAAATTGACGAAGAAATCGGTGAACATATACATAAAAGGAAGGAAAAATTTAAGAATTTCCCTCGATTTCCATGGGATTTCCTGATCAGACCCTGACTTTTTGACAATGGAACCACCTCAAAAGTATACCGCCCTTTCAAATAAAAGAAGAATTTTGTAAATCGTTCCACAATTGACGAAGAAATCGGTGAACATACATGAAGTCGATTAATGAAAGGGAGCAAAAATTTGAGAATTTTTCTCGATTTCCATGGGATTCCCTAATCAGATCCTAACTTTTTGACAATGGAACCACCTCAAGAGTATACCCTTTTAAATAAAAGAAGAATTTTGTAAATCGTTCCACAATTGACGAAGAAATCGGTGCACATACATGAATCTGTAAGTATACTCTTTCAAATAAAAGAAGAATTTTACAAATTAGTTTATGACGGAGTTCTGAGGTAACAAACACAAAAAAAAAAACAAAAAAAAATACAACCGAATTGATAACCTCCTCCTTTTTTGAAGTCCGTTAAAAAGGTCATGATTCAGTTTCCACAAATAAAAGAAGACTTTGTTGTTGTTGTTGTAGTTGGGGATTTCTGCAGAAGCTTACCAGCGTTTCATATTTTAACAGGAGGTGATACAACTAATGCTTTATTCAAAATTGGTAAAAATTCTGCACTAAGCACTTTGTTGAAAAAGGATGATGACATCCAATTGACTAATTTTGCAGCAACCTCTAGTTTGAACAGCAGAGGCACGTAAGCATATTTTGCTTTTATATAAACAAGAAAAATCAAAGAATCTGAATGAGGCTAGGTTAAAGTTAACACTAAACACTAAAAAGTCTGCAAAAGAAATTCCTCCAACCGAAGATGCATTTCAATTGCATGCACTAAGGGACTAAGAAGAATTATTGTTAATTTTAAAAACTTTATGTATTTGGTTAAAAATAAAAATTAATTTTAGTTTAATTCATTGCGCTCAGTGGTAGTATAACGTATAGCATAATAGACGTTTGCGGCGGTAGACGGGTGCGGGCGGGTGATCGAAAGTGTAGCCTGAGCAAGTTACATTTTCCCAGAAACACGATTGTAGCGAATTTATTATTGTAGATAGATACATTATTAATTGAGGTGAATTACAGACAACAAAATTCTGCAGTTTTTGATGTGAAAATTTTTACTACAAAGACTACACTATACGAGTTATAGCACCTTGAATATAGAAAACTTATAAATAAATCATGCGCCGTCGCATCAAATAATAGAATTTCGTCGAAAAGCATAAGTTCGCGCCATTTTCCAATTAGCCATTTTAAAGTAAATATTCTAAAATAAATATTAAATATTTTATTGAGCCAAAGATATGAGCATTTATTTTATATAATTTTTGCCAATTTTCACCGTTTTCTTGGAATAACTTTTCTCGTGACTAACCCACACTGTCATCATTTTCCATTCTAAATGCAGTTTTTTTAACAAACAAATCTATATATGTCTTATTGAGTTATACCAAAGTAGTGGGTGGTTGAACGAATTTGACCCACCGGCCGCCGTACTAATAGGAAAGCAATTTTAAGGCTTTATAAAAAATAAATTTTCGTAATCCAAAGTTGAGAAGTTTACACCTTCGTTCGAGCTGCTCTTAGTGAATCTTAGTGAAACTGCGGTACTTTGAAGAAATCTCTTCTGAGTATAAGAAGAATATGAAAGCCAGACTAAAATTCGCAGAGGAACATATTCACTGAACTCAAACGAGTGTAAACTTGTAGTTTTTTGTAATGAATCTTGGTTTCATTTGTTTGATGGTTAAAACATTACCTAGAGCTTCTTATCTTCGTACGGTATTGGCTTCATTTAATAAGGGAAAAATTGATAGATTCGTGTATAATGAGATCCTACAGGACGCGTTAGAGCCTTACAGTCAAAAAAATGCCTTTTAAAATTAATACATATTTAAAAATGATAGCAATCCTATCAAAATTGTCGATTAAAAAATATGCCAAGAAAAATTGTTAACCACAACGGAAGATTTGAGAAAAATTGAAAGAGGCTTGGAGAACAGTGAATCGTTGTCAAATTGAAATCCTTTTTGACTCTATGCCAAGAAAATGTACAGTGGTACTCTAAGTTAAGAGACTTCATACAAAATATAAAAATACCGCAAAAATATGAAGGAAAATTTCTATTGTTATCATCATTATTTCCCATTTTTATTGATATATAGATTGGCTTAATAAACATTACAACATACAACTTCATAATTTTTATAGGTTCAATTTTTATTTTGTATATCAAATAAATGGCAGAAATTGAATGTTCCAAGTTAACGTTTTACCGATGACTTTTTCATTTTCTAACAATGCTTGTGTTAGGTCAGGATAATATTAATTCTTTATTATATTAAACGTCATCAGACCGATGCTGAGCTACGGAGCAATTGTCTGGTGGCAAAGAGTCAGACAAAAAACAACTATGACACGTCTCGGACGCATCTAACGGATGGCATGTGTCGCTGTGACAGGTGCCATGAGAACCACCCCGACCGCAGCTCTGGAGGCAATCCTGTGTCTGCCTCCCATAGATCTTTTTGTGGAGGACATGGCACTTGCCTCCGCTCGCAGGCTGCGGGATGGTAACCTTTGAAAAGCTGGGAAATCAGAACGCGGGCACGCCCGCATCCTGAGCGAGTACCTCTCTTGGGTGCGGGGTCGGACCGCATCTGTCCTCAATATGCTTTCGACAATTCCTATGCAGTGCATACGGATACAGGAGAACATTTAAAGTTTGACATTTCAAAGTTCACGGATGTATCAAAAACGAAAGCAGGCTCTCACATTTCCAAAATGAACTGCAAACTCAGCGCAACCCTAGGGGAATGTCCAATATTTTCCAGACGGAGATCGCGACCATTCTAAGAGGTGCCACAGAAATCACTGGACGCAATATCAGTGACAGTCGAGCAGCTCTGAGGGCTCTGGCCAGTGGCAGGATTACCTCCCAAGTGGTAAACGACTGCCATCTGGCACTGTCGAGAATAGCACTAAACAATGTCGTTGAGCTAAGGTAGGTTCGAGGACATAATGGAAATGAGGGGAATGGGAGGGCCGACGAAATGGCTCGATAGGGCGCGACGAGAACACCGGATGGTACCGAACCGTCCATCCGACCGGCCAACCGCTACCTCTCAAACCTGATCAAAACTGACACCCATTCTTGCTTTAAGAGAGCCAAGTCCTGTCTGCATTTGTCAAGGGACAGACTCCGCCTTTTGGTGGGCATCTGGACCTGACACTGCAGGCTAAATAAACACCTCCACGTGATGGGGATGGTAAACGACCCAACGTGCAAGGTGTTTAGAGGAGGACGAGACTGTCGAACATATCCTACGGGAATGTCCGGGTTTCGCCTCGACCAGAAAGTCCATACTGGGGGAGCCATGGCCGGGAACCGTCGTAACTACATCGTAGCTTTCTTCGACAATGTCGGATAGCTGGATGAGAGACTGGAATGAGGAACACGAGGGGGTGACACAATGGGCCCGCGGTGTGGTCTAAGTGTCGGTGAGGGGAGCAAATTCCCTCACATCCGTCAACACCTAATCTAATCTAATCTAACCTCGACCCACAATGCCACTTAGGGCTTTAAAGATGTTTTTGTTTATGAAGTTTTTCAAAAGATTTCTTTTGGGTTGTTAACTGATTCAGGTAACTCTTGATTTTATTGTTCGTGAGGTTTGCAGTGAAATTTCTGTTATCTAAGATTTTTATGCACCCTTCAGAATCACTTAATTTAGACGTATTTATCTGCAAATAATTGTTTCATAAAAATTTTGCTTCAATAATATAAAACCAAACCTTATTCTTCATGAACGCGCCAACGTATATTCCTCTGCAAATCTCTTCCGAGAGAAACAAATCTTTGTACAATTCTGCATTTTCAAGCTCATTTCATTTTTAAGCTTTATGTTACTGCTTGAACATAATTCATAGCGATGCGAGTGCTTTTCCAAATTCTTATTTTTTATTTGTTTACCTTAAGAACCGAGACAGTTTTAACATTTTAGCGCCAACCATTGATTTCTAGGGTTCATTATTTTTAGATTCGTTTAATAAATTAAATTTTGTTTTATTGTGGACTATTAAAAAAAATAACTAACGCAACTCTTGGTAAGTGTCTTACAGATACTCGGAAACGTATAAATCACTCGTTTCTTTGTATCGGTAAAGACTCAACTTTGTTTCTTTTTTTTAACGTCAACAACATTTACGGTAGAAAACTTGATAATGCAAATAATAAAGCAACTAAGAAAGTCTGACGTGATGTAAAATGAAACTACTATTACATGTTAGTTGAAAAGTCTAGCGGGTCAAAAGTATGCGAAACTGTTTCCAAAAGTGTAGGTACAACGAAAATCGTCGAGCAAAATTTGATATTTATGCAGAAAGTCGACTTATCAGTTTTTTGTAACATAAGCGGTTAAAAAGAGTATCTCTATAATGTACTTATTTATTTAATTTAGAGAGGCTGGTTAAATAACCTTCCCAAGTGGATAAAGATCATCACAACCGTATAAAAGGTGACCAATAAAATGCTCATATTAGTGTCGGTTCAGAAAAGATAACTAAACTATGATTACTCTGTAAAGAGTAGTTTCAAGACCTGGGTTCAATATGTCTGGAGAACTTTAATATCTTTAATTTATTTTGACATTAACTTTTAACAAGTAAGTTTTTACAAGTAAACAATTTTTGGTCGAAAAAACCTGGTAGCTTTTAAGAATTTATTTCTACGTGATGAGGACCATAACAAATATTTATATTGCCCGTGGGTAAAACATCTTAACCTAAAACACGATTTAAGATCTGACACGTAACCGATAACGAAGTTTATCAACTGTCACTTATTGAATTTGCTTCAGTTTTTCATTGCCATCCGATACATTTTCAATGAAATCATTCCGGAAGCAGGACTTGATAAACAGTCTTTGATACTATCAGAAACTCTTTGTTTAATACCAGCATTTATCCCAGATAATAACCCCGCGACTACAAAATGATAAATTTCCATTACTTTTGTTCCTGGGGAGCGCTGCGTCCGATCCAGCTGAAGAATAGTTGCATAAAAAGTGGGATTCTCTGCCTAGCCAACAAGGTTGAAAGGAGATTATAAGCATAAATATTTATTCAAAAATTGGAAGGCGCATCCGTTTGGCCATCGAACAAAATTCGTTCCAGCCGTTAGTCTCTATAAAACTGGCAGTTTTCAGGTAATATCAATAATTCGAATGCGGTTCAGGAGTAGTGCATGACGCCCGGGCCTCAGTCGGTAAATCGATAGAAGGGACACGGATCTCGCTTTATACGCTGCTACGTGCTAATTGGAAACACGAGGAACCGCAAAATAACCATTGTTCGATTCCATTTGTTCTTATTAAAGTGGTAGGTAGTAAAACTTTTTATTGGTATGAACACCATGTTAACTACTTCTGCAGGAAAAAAGTAAAACAATAAATAAAACGGAGCTAACTGAAATAGTGACTACAATAAGAAAGGGCTTAAATGTTTACAAATAAATAGGTAAAAAACACTAGTAAATTTTATCTTAACATTAACACTTAATAACTAAACCCACAATAATACAATGTGTCCCTGGATGGGGTGCCCATGAGGTGATTTTTTCTAGTAAGTTGTTTGGAGAAGAATATTTTTGGTCTTGACTGGTTTTGCTTGTTATAAATTTACAAAAAGAGATAAAACATTGCAAATCATAGTTGATATGTTTTAATTTGGGGCTTTTTTACTTCGAATAGGATCGAATTTTTGTCTAAGTCCCAATATTTTTGATAAATCTAGTATTTAAAGCCGAACACTGCCTAGCAACGCCTAAAAAATACCATTGAAACTTTATGAAACTTCATTGTTGTCAAAAAAAAACGGAATACTAAGTCTTCAGCAAAGAATTTTTTAAATTCAGTGTTACGGTCTTGGCGACCTATCATATCAACACGTAATCCAAGAATTTCAAGAAAAAATTCCTGGGGGTCGTTTGAACCGCAATCAATGGATTGTTCAAATTGTTTTGTTAATTATTTTACTCGAAGTAAGGTATCAGCTGTGACTGCCAGTGTGTTCAGGTTGCTAGGCAACTTTGCCTTCAGTTTATGGACTTAGAAAAAAAATCTTCAAAATTAAAGAAAAAACCGCTTAATTTAAAACTGGTTGATTAAAATGTTTGACTGTTTAGTTTTCTACAGTTGTAAGATAAGCAAAACCAGTCTAGACCAAAAATATTCCTCTCCAAACAACTTAATAGAGAAAATCACCTCATGGGCACCCCATCCAGGGACACACTGTATAACTTGTGTCAATACGGGAATTTACCATTTCGGTATGAGTTTATTTGTCATATTCTTCTATCAATCAATATAAAGAAATTTTCTTTAAAAGTATTGTGGTCAATAGTAAATAGTACTTCAAATGTTCTACACCTTGGTCTGATAATAAATTTTTTGGTAGCTTTAATGTTAAACATGATGATTCTACCCCAGCTAAATCTGCCCCCCTTTATGGTGTAGTGGGGTGTCCAAATAAATACCGTTTATCAATAATATAATCAGGACATAAGCAATCTAAATTTCGTTAAGGTAGTAACTTTAAAAGTAAGTGAGTGGATGTAAGATTAGGTCGATTCAGTAGCACGCAAATTAAACCTGAAACAGCTCGTTATGAATTTGATAGAGTTAGTTTCACAATAATTATTCATTATTTTTAAATATGGAATATACACGAGACAGGAGTATTATAACTCAGTGTGTCAATTATACCAGAGGTGAAACTCTAACTCTAAACAGAAAAGGACAAGAATGGGTTTTATATATGTCGCAGGCATTTGGAATAATCAGGCTTTTTGCATAAAGACCAGGCGTTTTGCAAAACAGCGTCACTTTGAACAATCGCGATAAATTGACCGGTGATTTTCAGTCATTTTGCAAAATGCCCGAAAGCAGTTGGGCGTATCGAAGAAGCGAAGTGCGTTCATACCACATCGCCTCTGAGCGGGCAGCAAGTTATGCTGGCCAAAAGAGCGCTGCGGACAAAATGATGCAAAACTCCGCCAAAAAATTTAAACCTATACAAATTGGAATAAGAGTGGCTGTAGCCTTGCCCAAAGTGGAAAAGTTTTAGATTATCAAAATGGAGTATAAAGAGGTGGTACTGCAGCGGGAATACTAAAAATTTGGTTACCCAAGAACGAGAAAGAGTCGTGTATATCTTGTTCGGAAAATGTACCGAAAAAGTCGATCACGTTAAGAGAAGCACTGTCATTTGAGTCTAAGTTTCAAGGCCAAGGATAAAAACAATGTCAATGCAGAGCATCAAAAATCCAATGTAATACAAAAAAAAAATTTGCAAGAAAAGTGGACTACTGTGCAACTCACAATAGTAGCACTTGCATAAATAAATAATACGATTTGGAAATGCCTAGTTAGGTAGATTTGACCTACCAGTATATATGTTTTGTTCTTATATATTTGTTTATTTTATGTAAGAATATTATTTGTGTTAGGTTTTGACAGAATATAGTTTCATTTTGACAATAACGTAAGTGTTTAATCTCATATTTTGATGACGCGCAACCAATCTGAAGAGACTGTAATCGTATTTATTTGTTTGGTATATTCTATTTGCCTAATTATCATTAGTCGTTTTGAAAAATGCCTAGTCGGCACGAACACACTTCCACGCTCTCTTCAATACGCCCAAATGCTTTCGTGCATTTTGCTAAATGACTGAAAATCACCGGTCAATTACAATAATTTCTCGCGATTGTTCAAAGTGACACTGTTTTGCAAAACGCCTGGTCTTTATGCAAAAATCCTGATTATTCCAAATGCCTGCGACATATACATAGTGATCAAGAAGGACTGTTTGAGTTGGTATTACTTTTATACACATATTTGACGTTACGTCAACTGAGAGAAAATTGTAGGTTAGGTGAAAACTGTTGTTCGAAATTTGAGTTGGCAAACCTCACACCCCCCGAGTAATCGTAACATTGGGCCAAATTGCACTGTCCACAACATATGAACACGAATTTAGAGTTGCATTGGCAATGGTGTCGGCGTCCAAACTGCTGCCCAATCAGTCTAATTTCACGACGTTTTAATTTCAAATTTGAAATGTCAGTAAGTTGTGAATGATGCTGACACACGTAAATGACTGCTTTCATTGTCAAGGCTTCAACAACCGGAAGTTGTTACAATTCTGCCATTTAAACAATGAAATTCAGTATTACCTACTCATCATGATTACGCTGTACTACTTATTATAGTTACTTACGTTGTGAGTTGGGATGAGATCTGAGGGGAGTTTTCAATTGATTCAAGAATTTCTCTGTTGAAGTAATTTGATACCTTTAAATATTTCGTGTTCGTCGAACATGTTTTGATGACCTGTTTTGGTAACCAAAGAGCTGTGAAAGAGAATATACAACCAATGAACGAAAAAAAAAAGAGTGCGCTTGGTAGACCATACACCAGAAGTGAAACTTCCTATGTGAAATACACAACAAATATAATATTTCTGGTTTTATAGGTTTTAATAAATAAATCAACATAGATTGATTTTGATTATGCACCTTATTACTGTGTTTGATTCTAAGACAGTAACGAGTGTCACCGGTTTACTCCCAAGTTCGCAGCCCGCATAGAGCGCGGGAAGACTATCGATGACGATTCAATACGAAGACGATCGAGCCTGGCCAAAATTTCGCAACACATTCACCAGTTTCTCTTCAAAAATCTCATCGAGACAGACGGCCGACTCCCTGTCAAGGTTTTTTCGGATTTTTTCCTTTACAATTAGCCGAATGGTCGGAGATGTAACATCCTCCGAATCCTCCAACAATTTCCCGTCACTCCATCTTTGACTAGACCTATCCTTATCCTGTTCCTGGCTGAAAAGGCGCCCAAGCCTATAGTCCGCTTGGGGGAATGAAACATTCGGTACGTTGTCCGCGCCGATGAAATTGACAGAAATACACATTCGTACCAATAGAGGTAAAATCGCCACCAGAGGGACTTGAATCTTATTATCGGCTTTTTGATCAAATTTAATAAAACCAGTGTTCTATATTCCTTCTGGGTGCAATATTTTGTCTGTTTTCCAAACGCAAGGTTTTGAGCGGCAACGGACAACGATTCGATCTGTCCTTTTTCTTCAAAAACCTCAAACATAAAAGAGAAGAGCGAAAACAAGTTCAACAAGACGCACAAAAGAAATTTGCAAAAACTAAGAACAGAAGAAATGACTAATTGTGAGTACCACAGATGTAATATAGTAATAATAATAATGGGAGTATGTTGAGCTGACCGATAGAACTAAATCATGAAACTCTGATATTATGCAAATTTGATATATAAAAGAAAAACAAATAAGCTGAACGGGAAGCCTGATTATTGGAATAAAAAGATAAGAACTGTAAATACTTAAAAATTACAGATTTAAAAGGCGCGCACCAACTCTTCACAATTCGTTTTCTTGATCTTTCCGGACATCCAATTCACTTTTTCTTTGCATGTTATAGATTTTGAATCATACAAAAATTAAACTGCTCAATGAGAACCCCTTATTAATTTTTTCATATTTATTGCTCTGTGGAATGTCATACAATCTTAAGACACAATCACACATTGGGACCTATTCTGTAACGAACCTGTTTATTTTAAATAGCCTGTTAAAATAAACAGTACGATTTTCTCAAATAGCTATTCAGTATGCGTCGGTCTGCGCAGAATCTGTTAAAAAATTAACAGGTGGTGTTTATTGTGGCTGTTTATTCGGAAATTTTAAACGGTACTACTTGACATGCCTTTAAAATATTAACAGTACGTTTAAAATATAAAATAACAGCTGTGCACTCATTTATTGTAGTGGAAACTGAAAATGAAGATGCAGAAAGATGACATTATGCAGTTCTTAGTAAACATTTCCATTTTAAAACAATTTAGCAATGTTTCTGTACTTAAGTGTCCAGTCAATTATTATTTAACATAAATTTAAAAATAAGTAATATTGTAAAATTATCAGGAAACTGAACTAATAAGGTCTGTTATAAGGTTATATTCATATAATATGTTTCGGTCATCAATTTAGACTTTTTTCAAAGAATCTACAGGGTGGAAAGTTTAACTGGAATAAATTCAGTATCTTCACTGCAATTGATTTTGCGAAAAATTCCCGAAACACGTCGATTTTTGTTTTTAAATTGCCACTTTTTAGCCTGATCAGCTTTCTTTTGTTTTTACTCAGGGTGCTGTAACCACCTTTAAGTTTCTTTTTTCAAATGGGAAGATATTATGTCAACAGACACATCATTGGAAAGCTCATAAAAAAAGCAATACAACGATGTGTTTTGTTTCATGTATTTCTAGCTCATCTGAGAATAAGACCCTAAAAACTGTTTTTTTTTTGGATGCTTCAGTGTGTTATTATCTTATCGTCTCTTTTTCTAATAAATTTAATTTTCTTTGCAAACTTTGTTAGTTTTCATCATTTATTTGACGAATGAAGTGATAGTTAATAAGAATAATGCACTATTGCAACAGAAAAACTTAAAATTTAAATTTCTTTAGAATGCATTTAGCTATTCCACAAAACCCGATAATCTTGAAGATTTGCAACAATTTATTACCAATGAAATTCAGCAAATCACTTCACAAATGTTGTAGTATGTAAGAAATGAGTTTCATTATCGTCTTGCATTTTGTCAAGAAAAACTTGGTGAACATATTGAACATCTGTTACATTAAAAAAACATTATATTTACCTAAAACGAGATTTTTTAAATTCAGGTCCTACAATTTTCAAAGAGTAAACCTACCAAGAAAGAGTTCTTTTTATTTATTTTTTCTTCCATTATTAGCTGGAAAAGTAAAAAAAAAACGTTGTACTCCTTTTTTTATAAGCTTTCCAATGATGTATCGGTTGACATATCTTCCCATTTGAAAAAAAAAACTTAAGGGTTGTTACAGCCCCCTGAGTAAAAAGAAAAGAAAGCTGATCAGGCTAAAAAGTGGCGATTTAAAAACAAAAATCGACGTGTTTCAAGAATTTTTCTCAAAATCAATTGCAGTGAAGATACTGAATTTATTCCAGTTAAACTTTCCAACCTGTATAAATCATAACAATATCTTATCTGTACTACACATTAAAATTTGACTTAGTTAATTTATATATTCACACATTAAAATAAATCAGTACTTGCATTACACTGCACTATGTTTTACAGTAAAAGTATGTTAACAATTTCTTAAAATAATATTACAATAAAAAAATTAAAGATATAGGTAATTATTTAATTAATTACAATTTCACTAATCAATTATAATAATTTTCTTTCCACTGCTGTTCTTTGCACTTCCCAGGTCCTCTTCGGCTTTTATTTACGCCAGACTTCAATATTCTAACCTTATATCTTACATTGTTTTTGACATCATATAATATAAAACACCTGGAACTGTTATAGCATAATTTATGATTTTATTAAAGAGATGATACATACATTTGTCCACTCGATCGTGCTTCTTCATAATAATTTTCAATTCTTCCGTCTGTTCATGTGGTTCTTTTGGCATGTTTTTCTTCTGAAGGTGGTTCCGCTAGTAAACCTATTTGTTTCTGCATTATCTGTTTTTTTCACATTTTCAAAATCACACTTATTAATTAACTCAGCTCGAACATGTACTTCAAACACTTCACGTCAAGAGTAAATTAAAAATGCTGCGAATGCATCTCGAATTCACACATTTCACTCTGATTAAAATGCCCACAGCGGGCCTCTACACGAAATTCTAGACCTTCCAAGCTCCCCGCAGAGCTCTCTTCACGTTTGCGTTACGTCTTATGCGTTACAGGCCTGTTAAAAAAAGTAGTTTTAACAGCCCTGTTTAAAATTTAACAGTACTGTTAAAAATAGTGCTTCAAGAATAGGTCTTGGTGTTTATTGAATTAACAAGGCTGTTAAAAGTAAAAAATAAACGTACTGTTTAAATTAACAGGTTTCTTACAGAATAGGTCTCATTGGGTCCTAGTAAAGCTTCGCAAGCTCTTCCCAATGGCAGCTAAATCAACGTTCTTGCTGTCGAAGCACTTGCATTTGCTATGACCTGGACTTTGATCTGATTTGCGTTTTTTTGAATTGCGAGCATATTTACGACTCATATTAGACGGCATCTTTAAATATTTTGTAATTTTTAATTTAACATCGATTTTCACTTATATTCCACCGAATATTTTTGCTTTTGCTCCTAATGCCTCGTACGCTCTTCACAAACATGCATCTACACTAAGTTTGCTCACGTCACAGCCAAAACAAATGCAGCACGACAAACAGGTACAGACATGCCCTACCCGTTGTAGAAGCCACCACAGGCGCTCTACCCTCCTTGCACTAGGTGGTCACCAAGGATACCAAGATTGGTAGGAAGGATCCCTAGGAGGACCCGTCCGGGTATCTCGGTGGTCAATCGATAGGTGCACCGTAAAACATACACTTGGATGGCCTCTATAAAGAATCCACCACAGGCGCCCTACCCCCGTTGCACCAGGTCGGCATCAAAGATACCAGAGCTGGCCCCTCTAGGTCGGTGGTAAGGAAACAACGAGCGGGCAGCAGGAGGTCCCCTATCTTACTTTATCCCTCGGTGGTTGGTCCGGTCCTTCTGGTCTGCTTCTGATGGACGAGAGGGCAGGAACTCACTCACTTCGCACTGTAACTCACCACACTATCGGAACGGTCACCACTAAAATGGTCGGTGTCACCAAGTGGAACGGTCGGAATCACCAACTGCCTTCCGCTGGCTTCTGGTCGCTCTTTTATTAGGTGCTTGTGACAAAATAGTGACGTTATTTCCCTGCGTGAACGGCAGCGCGTGGGCGACTCACCCAAGGTCTTCATCGCTAGACGATGCGGCTTCCTGCTCTCCCGGAACGGCGGTGAATCCGGGCAGGGTACAAACTCCGGAATAGCGGGACCCGGAGCGCGGTCTCCATCTTATTACCGGAGTGAAAGAACCATCCCGATGAATCAACATTAAGCATTTTATTTTTACATTTGAACGGTGCAATAAGAAACAATACGTCTTAAAATGATTACAATTATAACAAAAATTGTTGAGGGCACATCTACGAACAACAGACATGCATTTTAAACACTTTTAACAAACTGAAACGAATTTTAAATACTGAATGAGATAATTATGCCAAACAACTTAATCTGAGTGACAAAAACGCATTTGTTGCAAACAGATTACGGATCATGAAATTCAGAGATTTGACCAAGAGTATTGTTGGCCAAGAAGGTTTGAGGTTATGTTTGTCATAGAAGCCCTAGAATACAAGATACAACCACGATGGTCAAGATTTGCTTGTGTTGTGTGTGTTGTGTACAAACTCTTCCCTGGGTGCCCCCATACCTGGGACGCGGTCATCATTACTGCTCTGGTTTTCAGAGAAGGCCTCTTCTGGGACTGCAAGGTAATTCTTTCGTCTAGAATCGCCTTCATGTATATTATGCTTCTTGGTAAAGAGGATAGCGTTGTTGTTTCTCTTAGTCGATGACCATCTGGAGATTCCTGGTGATTGCTACGTAATCTCTGGGTGTGTGGGATCGGAAGTGATGTTTGGTGGTACTATGTTTTTGTACTAACTTTTATGTGATAAATAAGTAGTAACAAGTAATTTGAAAATATGATTTGTTCGCAAAGCCTAGTTGGATGTATAAATCATTTATGAAGACTGTATAAACTGTTTCGGTATTAGTACGATCCCTATTATTTGAACTTTGGGAGTGCGAACACTTCAATACGAAATGTGTATACATGGTACAGAAAAATGAAAAAAAAAGCACAAATAGTTAATAGCACAATTGACCTAAGCACTGATGAACAAAAAGGGCAACAAGAAAGTTTAATGATTTTAAGAAAATGATAAATGGAACTCTAACAAAAAAAAAATTAAAACTTGCAACATGAAACCCGAGAGGGATTAATGAGAAAGAATTAAAATTTATTAACGAACGCATCAAATACGAGTACAAATAATAGGAAAAACGGAAATTCAAAAGAACTGAACAGAATAAGTAGTTCTAGTTACAAACTGAACACTTGAAAGGTATGTGAACTGTTGAGCTTCAAACCAATGGAAAAATCTAGGAAGACTCACATTAGTAATAGCATAATAGATACTAGTGATCGCCCGTCACTCGAAATTCGAGTGGTATGTATTGTATTGGCAATCGAATCAATGTAAAAATTGAAAATGTGACATGTAGACAATTGTCCGATTTTGTTGACGGTACTTTTTAATTTGGCGCAAAGTGTTTACACGAGCTGACGTATATCATGTTTATCACACATTTTTCGATTTGATTTAATTTTTCTGAATTTTTTGTGAATTTTCCGTAAAGTTGAAAATCTTAATATGATAATTTGTTACTGTGTGGCGGAGTACCCGAGTATCTTGATCGAAATGGTTTAGTGAACGTTTTGTGTTTTCTTTATTCGGTGTCGAAATTTTTTTTGGCCGGTATTTATTTGTTTTCCTTCTTCGGCAATTCTTTTTAATTAAGTCAGACTAACTCCTGCGGAAACAGCAACTCGTTCACACACTTTGATTATTTCAATTATTGGCCCATCCCTGCTGAGCTTCGTTCTCCATGAAATTTCCCTATAGTTTTTTGAGCTAAAAAAGTGTACTGATCCATACTCCAGATGTTTGTCCAAACCACAGGTCCAAAGCAAACTAAGCGTGACAGAGCTCTGATCCCCACTCTTAAACGAGATAATCCATATGCATCCAAATCTTAGTCAAGATGTAGAGTTCACGTCGGTAACGGCAATGGACGGTTGCAAATTTTTTAAAATGAAGAGTAATCTGCTAGTGTATGTCATCAGTCTTTTATTAAAAAAAAAACAATTATAAAAATTGGTGCAGTACATACTGTTTTATTTGTCACCAATCGATTCATGTTTAATGATTAAATATATAGCTAATAATAAATAATAGAAATATGTGAATTTTGGATATTTCTACAAGATATGGATGTTGCACAACAATAACCTTTTTCAAGGACTTTCACGTCACGTGGATTGAAGTGTTGTGGTTTGTTACGTTTTTGACTAGTTTTACGTATTATTATATCTAAAAAGGGTAGATGTGTGTGTGTAGTGGGTTCGTGAAACTGTAGAAATTATGGATCTCGATCGGTTCAAACAAGGAGCGACTAAAAGTTGCGTTTTCGGTGGTTGCAAGATGGACAGCAGACGTGATTCCACGCCATTTCTTCTATTTCCAAAACCGTGTTTGGCAGTAAGAAAGGAACTTGAAAGCGGAGGAAAAGGCACCTGAAAGAGTGTAGTTTGTGTAATAAGTGTAAAATTATAAAGCCTTGTAAATTTCTAGTTTCTGTATCGCAATATACATTAGCGGACAGAAAATCTTTGATGTCATTTTGAAATTTTTTTTATCTTCTATGCTTTATTGTCATTATTTGAAGTTATAAGATTTGTCAACCACTTATCAATCCTTCTGTAATCCCCTATATCACTATACCTCTGGCGCTTTCTATGCCACAATCAATTCGTGTTCGTTGACAGTTGTCAAAAATACCAAAACTAAAAAAAATATGGTTACAATACTTTTTTACTTTTTTTTACAATTTGTGATAGTGGAATGACATTGAAGGCCAAGATTTTTTGCTACTCATCTCAATGCCTTCCCACACCTACCATCACTGCTGGAGTGATTCCGGTATAACCTTCGAGAATAAAGTCAGGATTTTGCTTTTCACCCCTAGTCTTCTCATTCTTGTAAGACCATCTGATCATTATGAGCAAAATTTGCATTGTTGATATAGCATAGCTATTAAAAATAAATTATATATATTAAATTATAATTTACACTTTTCCTGCCGAGATTTGAACATCTCTACTGTAAAGAACCCAGAGAAGAAAATACTGGGACAGCGTTTTTCTGTAGACACATCCAAAATTCACTATTTTCACGACTCTAAATCAGATTTATCCTGTCAACTGTCGTGATATTGTCAAAAGCTCGAATAATTCCTGATATATTGCTGTCACTTTTGACAATTTATATGAATGATGCAAACAGCACATCAAATTAATCACCTCAAAATTTTCCTGTCCCAGTATTTTCTGCTAGTACTTACATAACACTTACACAAAAATGCCTTGACCGTCACTTCTGCGTGATTAATAACACCCTCTTAACTAGATCGCCGTAAAGATCCAACAGCGTAGTCTGCGGCTAAGAATTTCTCTGCGGGGGCAGATCCTAATGGCGTGGTAACTAGAGTTTTCTGCCACAAATAAAAGCAGCTAAAAGACGCGCCATTAAAGAAAAACAGTGGCAGCGCTACTTGTAGTTCAGTTGGTCATCCCAGGTACCGAAGAAAAAGTAGGTCATCGTGCTTCTTGGGATTTGCAAAGTGGCACTGTTCATTGTCCGCCCATTTCTTTGACTTGCCCATAAATTTCTGTCACAATAGATTACCGATCCGTCTGCTTTGGTTTTCGTTATAAATGTGTATTCTTCATTTCTCCACACAGAAGCAGGTTGTTTATGACTCACTCTAAAGGTCCGTAAGATCTTTTTCATCAAGAGAGAAAGCTGTTTTAAATATTTAATATCAAAATTCACATTATGACAAAACAGAGGTGTCTTAAAAAACCATTAATCACAGAATGGAATGATATATTTCCCCCTATCTAAAAACTTGTGAATTAGCGTTGACGGGTAGAGATCAAAACATATGCATATTAAAGAAAGTTGATCAATCTTAGTATGTACATAATTATCAAAATGTTCTAAAAAATATTGAGGATTATACATATAAAATAGAGTTTACACTGTTTCACTTTGGATATACATACATTCAGAGTGATCATCATCAGTAATCATCTATTTATCATTATTATTCTCATGTTCTTTTTGGATGAAGTCAAGCTGAAAAACAGTTTACACATTGAATGATTCCTCAAAAATGAACATTCAAAGTAAAAAATGTAAACAAATTTGAAAATATTATCTATAAATAATTCCTATCGATTTTTTTTTCTGTCACATAAATGGACTGGGATAATATAATATAATATTTTTAATAAATTCGTTATCGATTCATTCACCGGTGTTCATTTAAATTAGTCATCAAGTCGCCTATGAATTTGACATAAGATTTTAACGTATGTCTGTTGTGTTTTTTTTTTAACTTGACAATGGGGTCGTCCCCCCTCAATTGAATTTAACCCATTCAACTATAGCATCTCATAGACTATGTAACATGAAGCCCTAAAACGTATTCTGTTGTTTCATAAAGTTGTTTTGTAAGATAACAGAGCGTATCAAAAATCGCAATTTCGGCTAGCAGTTTCAAACGCTGTACATTTACCGCCTCTTATGACGTCATTTCGGGGGAGCATTCTCATTGGTTCATGCGCTTCTCATTAGTCGGCACGTCTAGTAACTTGATTTTTGTCTGGTGAATTTTGTCCCGTGTTGACGTCACAAAAAGGCGCGCGTTTCAAATAAGACAAATGTTTCCGATTTTTTTTTCACCTAGTAAACGCGTGATTTCGTATAGGGGTATAATATTTTTTCGTCTAGTTTCTAGAAAAGCTGTTTCTGAAAATTGTGGGACGACCACATTTCACTTTCAATAATAAAATTTAAATTAATTAAAATAAAAAAAATATCTTAGTTAGTTACCCCAGTAGAAGACCGATGTGTTAAGCCTACAACTTTTTTCTGTCGTCTTCATCAATTGGTTTTTTGCGTTTCTACACGCGATTTCAGATGGTGCACAATTCTATGAATATGCATATTATAGTCCATGACAAAATTTGGAAATTCTTCTTGAAATTCTTGGAGACAGTCCTGTATCGAAATAGCTTCTTGGTAAAAACACTTTTTGCTCTAAACTGTACGCCATCGTTTCGCCGTAAGCAGTACCACGTACTGTAGTAGTTATCCGACAACTGTCAAGTGTCACTTCGATTTTAGGTTATGTTCGTATCAATTGTATGAAACAATAAATCACATGCGTTTTTCAATTCGTCTTCGTCAGTCAAAAAATCATAAGCAACTTGATGACTAATTTAAATGAATACCTGTCAATTTCAATGTACGTATTTGAATAACAAAAAATCTATTCCGCAACAGGATACTCGTAGAGCCATATTATTTCCCAGTATAAATAGTGATAAATAGTTTTTCCGACGTTTCAACTCATGCAATTTTGAAATGTCATTTATAGATTTTTATAGATATTGAATAAAAAATTAGTTTAACCTACGTAAAATATGAAATATGCAACCGAACCTTGTAAATAATAAAGTATATCAAAAACGATCCATCAAAACCATCCACAGTTAAATAAAGTCGACGAGTAAACGAAAACAGGTTCATATAGCTTATTTTTTAAAAATTATGTGAAATGTAACGTGAATAATACTTCCAAATAATCCAGCATTCTGACCAAAAGGACACACATTTTGTGAAAACTTTATGAATAATGTAGATCCAGATAATTTTAAAATAAATTTTTAGGGTTGGAATTTATGGAACTGTGTTCTGTGGGAAGCTGCACGAAATTTTAATTCAAATTTCTATGTTGACATGTTGAATGATGTAATGTATGCATATACCCTAATGGAACATGACTTTTGTAATCGTGATTTAATTTTGATGATTTCTGTAAAAGAAAACGTATTTAGTTTATGGCAAATGAAGAAGTCAATTCATCAGTCTTAATAAGTAAACAAAGTTGTAGAATAAATGTAATTGTTTTAGATAATAAAAATTGGTCTAGTTTGCTATCATGCTATCATGCCTGAGTGATTTTTTAAAATCTATACTCATTTGAAACTAGTTTATTAGGATAGTATACTACGACATAGTAAATCCCCGTACAAAATAT
Organism: Diaperis boleti; assembly: GCA_963583935.1. Lineage (NCBI taxonomy): Eukaryota > Metazoa > Arthropoda > Insecta > Coleoptera > Tenebrionidae > Diaperis > Diaperis boleti. Next base: position 23,587,314 of record OY757247.1, on the reverse strand, counting down.
ATAACCAATTACACAATATCTGCTTCCATCATAAACACAAAAAAACATCGTCGAAAATTGCAACGCTTTGTACATTTTAATTGGAAATACGAGGATCCGTAAAATAACAATTGTTCGATTCATTTATTCTTAATAAAGCGTAAGGTAGTAAAGCTCCGATTGCGACTACTTTTGCAAAAAAAGAACACTATAAAATGAGGCAAATTGAAAATTAGTGCTTCACAAAACAAGTTATTGATGAACTCTATCAAACCATCAAAATGGATATTTTTGTGCTATCTGACTGAATAACTGTTTTTTTGATGTTATCGATTCGTGTCTGGCGACACATCCCAGTTTAGGTAATGATGAATAGTTGGCTCGTTGCAGGAATTAACAAACTGCTCTAACATTGTTGATAGGGACATTTACTTCGGGCAAGTTTTTCAATCAATGGTAAACTCAAAACTTTGCTATAGATGGGATCGTTCCTTTGTTCTGCTCCTAAAGCGATCATTTACAGCACACAATATGTTATATTATACAAGATGAATAACCCGATAGTAAATTGTTCTAGGCCAGTTTTAGAGCACTAATAGGGCCTATTTATGGCTTGGTCCTGCCGTTAACTTACTGTTATACATGCGAGTTTAATTTCGTTTGTTTAATGTGAAGGAATAGATCAGAATGTATTTTGTTCGCTAAATATTAATGAAATCGGTACAAATAAAATTTAAATTTTAGCCGTAAATAATAATCAAATGACAACTTATGCAAATTAAGAATTTTCACTATAAATTTTTAATTTATACATTTATTAACACGCTGCTGTTGGCATGTTTTCAAATATCTGTGACAGGTCATCGTTTAAAATATTAAATCAACATCGATCACTTACCGCAAAATAGAACAATTTTATTTGAAGAAACTTGCTCTACATAACTGTAATGCACAAAAGCACGCAATCAATTTGCTGGTTAAATTGAGAATAATATGTAATCGAAAATACAGTTTCAATACATACACAAACCGACAAAAATTATGACATTGTTCGGTGAAATCTATGATCTGTTCCAAAGTTGTCCAACAACCTCGAAGTTTATAGACTAATAGTTGGCTTGTCTGGATTGTACTAATAAACTGCCTAAGGTTTGTAGTTTATTTTATGAGTTTTATTGTAATTTGTAAAAAATGCGAAATATATAAAAATCGTATTTTGAGACTACTGGAAACTGAAAATTTGGTCAAAATTTTAGATAAATTAATATAGAATTATGTTATTTACTTTGTTGTATAATGTTGAAATACACGAAAGCTGACTTAGTGACCACGATTGTCAAATTGTGTTTGTAGCATTCCTAGTCACTTTTAAGCCAGTAAGATTATTTTATGAATAAAATTATAGAAAATCTGAACAACTCTATATTTACCGAAATTACTAATTTGATTTGGCGTATATTGAACAATTTTTTTTTCCATTAGAAACCACTGCCGAACCTACATAAAACACTGATAAACAAAAATGACCTTAATGAAAGTTAAACGAAATTGAATGAGTTATTTTATGTATCTACAACCAGCCTGCAACTAATCTGCATTTAAAAAAATGCAGTTACCCTCTTTCTGTGCACTCGGGTGCACTTACCTGTTCAAAAATTAAAAATAATCAGTTTCTCGAGTTTTTAAAGTTATTAATCATAAACGATGCCGTTTTTTTCTTGTGTGTCTATTTTTGTATAATAAATAATAATAATATAATAAACCAGGAACCAAATTTTCTGTTTCTTCTCTTATCCACTGACGAAGCTACTTTCACCAGAGAAGGTATATTCTACTTAAATAATACGCACGTATGGGTAGTAGGCGCCACAATTTTCATTTTTCATCAATAATAGCATTGGATGTTGAAGTAAAGATGTTTAGTAGGTAAGTTTTCTATTTTTAGTTTATTCACGTCGGGCGACATAGATTGTTTCCAAATGTTTTCTAAACTTTTTTGTTGTGATTATTATCAGCCCAGTCGTTCAGTGGCGGATAACTAAATTAAGGTCAAGACTCAAATTTCAATTCTATAACTACGGAAGTTATCTTAAAATACAATATTATGCAAAAACATAATGAGGTATACTTATTTATAATAATAATAAGATTTATTTCCTTGCCTTTCGACTTTGAAAAGAATTCCTATTCCCATACAATGCTAAATAACTAAATACTGATTAAATAAAACTATAAAACATAAACATTATCAATAGCTAAATTAATTTTATTTTCCTTCCATCTCTTCCGCCCTTTTCTCTACATTCTTTCTTCTGTCTAAAACTCCTTTCATCCAGCCTAGTTCTTTCCCTTCTTCTCCTATCGGTAGTTTCCAATCTTCTCTCTCCTCTCTCAGCTCCTCACATTCTTTCATCATGTGCTCTATTGTTTCTGTTTCTTCTCTGCACAGTCTGCACACTCTCTCGTCTCTCTCTTTCCAGTAATTGTTTTCTCTTTCCTCGTTTCCACATCTAAACCTTGCTATTACTTCATCTCGCTTTCCTTTCTCAGGTATGCCGGCAATTCCTCCGGGATTAGTGACCTATACTTTCCATTATACCTTAAGTCATTTATCCTCGTTCTCCTTTCCTGCTTCTGTACGTGTCAATCCACCTCAACTATCTCTCTTAGTACATTAATTTACTCCATTGTTTCTTCGCTTCTCTACATCCTCCACTGCATACCCGTTTCTCTCGTTGTATTTTCTTCTCTCTTTTCCTGCTCTTTCCATCTTCCCATTCTTTATCTCTTTCCAACACTCTTGCAAGAACTTACATTCCGTTCTTTCTCTTATTCTCTCTTCAAATCTTACTGCTCTTCTTCCTGCTTCCACTCTTCTCTTGTCTATCTTTACTTCTTCCAGTACGATATATGCTGTCGTTTCCTTGTCCAATCCTAGTACCCATCTCCAGTACTTCGCTTGGATTGCTTCCATCTTTTCCTGCTCCTTCCATCCCCATATTTCTGCTCCGTACATCATTACACACTGTACTAGCCTATCGTACATCAGTCCTCTCCTTCTTATAGCTCGTCCGAATTTTCTCTTGCCTATTTCCCATACTTGACCAACCACCCCGTTCGCTTTCCTTTCTAGTTCCTTTATATGACTTTTCTCGTTGTTAGTCTCGTTGAAGGTGTAACCCAAGTATTTAAATTCTTTTACTTTTTCTAGTTCCTTTCCACTTCCATTCCTTTTTCTTTCTTCTGCCTCCTTTGTGAAAAATCATCATTTTTGTTTTCTCCACGTTTAATTTTAGCTTCTTTCTTTTCAGGTATCTTCCTAGGCATTTTATCATTCCCTTGATTTCTTTGGCCTCCTTCGCTATTAGCACCATATCATCGGCGTATGCAAACGAGTGCACTTTCGTGTTTCCTACCACCACTACCCCTGCCTGTGATAGTATTTGTTTTTCTTCCAGGTCGCTTATATATGCCGCTAATAGACTGGGACTGAGTGGGCATCCTTGTCTTACTCCTTTCGTCGTCCAGAATCTTTTACTCATTTTCCCATTTACTTTTACTCTATTTTCCGTTTCTAAGTAAATTTTCGCTATTCTACTCACCAGCTACTGGTTGATTCCTTTCTCTCTTCGGTACTCGCATAATCTCTCTCTATTTACACTATCAAAGCCGCCTTCAGGTCTACAAACAGCGCGTACATCTTCCCTCCTTTCTTATCGAGTTCTTTATCTATTAGATGTTTCAACATGTACAGGTTATCGATGGTGCTTCTCCCTCCCCTAAAACCCGCTTGTCCATCTGGTAACAAATCTTTTTCATCTAGTTCTTCTACGCTGTGTCCAGCAGACTTATTCCTCGCTAGTTGTCCACCTTTTCTCTTTTTCCTTTTTTGTGTATCGGACACACTAGCCCCATCTTCCATTGGCTTGGTAGTCCATTTCCTTGCCAGACGTCGTTTACTATCTCCCTCATTATCTCTATTATTTCTTTGGTTGCATAGATCCACGCTTCATTTTGCAGTTCATCTTCTCCCGCCGCTTTTCGTTTCTTCATTCTTTCTATCCCCCTTTAATCATTTCTTTCGTAATCTCTTCCCCTTTCTCTTGTTCTCTTAGTTCTCCTCCCTTCTGTCTTCTTTCCGTTTCGTCCTTTCCGTCTAGTAATTCTTTAAAGTATTCTCTCCATTCTTCTATCCTTATCATCTCGTCAGCCCTCTTTTTCATTTTTCGTTCTCTGTTTATGTATTTCCAAACTTCTTCTTCTGTGTTGATGGATCTAATTTCCTCTTCTTCTTCTCTTTTCTTTTCTTCCTTCTTCTTCTCACAAGTGTCTTTGTATTCTTCTTTTGATCCCTTGCCATTTCTCCATTTTCTCATTTGCTTTCTGGCTAGTCTTCTCATTTCTTTGCATTCTTTATCCCACCATCTATTTTTTTCCATTCTTTCTTCCACTTCTACTTTTATTTTCTTTGTTGTCATCGCTTGTCTCATTCTCCTTTCGAGTTCTTTCATTCTTGTTTCGGTGTCTTTTTGTTTTTCTTTTTCTCTTTCAATATGTTGTAGCGCACTTCTGTACTTTTGTATGCTTTCTTTTTCCCTGATTGTTTTTATAATTGTTTCTTTCTATGTTTTTTTTATATTTCTGCTTCGGCGATTTGTATTTCTAACGGTTGGTGATCTGATTCCACTCTGTTTCCCACTTCGAATCTTCTTACTTCATTCCATGCATGTTGATTGACTATTGCGTAATCAATCACTGATTCTCCTCTCGGCCCCACGTACGTAAATTCCCCTGTATCCTCTTCCTAGTTCCCGTTCAGTACCTCGTATCCTCTCTCTTCTATAAATTTTATCATTTTTCTTCCTTCTTTATTTTCTGTCTTGTCCTTCGATGTTCTTCTCGCATCTTCTGTCTCATTATTCCGTCTTCCTAATCTTGTCCCAATTCTCGCATTAAAGTCGCCCCCAATTATTACAATACTTTTTTCTGTCTCACTTATGGTCTCTTCTAACATTTGTTTTGTTTTACTTATCTCTTTACTGTATACTGTGATTATTTTAACTTTTTTTGTTCCTATTTTTAGATTTGTTTTTGTTATTTCAGTTCTCTGTAGTTCTTGTTTTGTTTTTATTTCGTCCTCAATTTCTTTCCTTACTCCTATGATAATGCCTCCTTTCACTCGTCCTTTCTTGTTTTTCCTTTCTGCTGCTTGACAGTCTCTCGGCATTCTCTCTTCTATCTTGTTCCACTCCTTTTCATCTACCCACGTTTCTACCATTCCAATTACGTCAAATTCACTTATGTACTTCCAGAAATCTTCTCCTTTGTTTCTTATCCTCGCTACATTCCAATATACCAATTTTACAGTCGCTGGGTGTCATCGTTCCATCCTCTCTTTCTTTCCTTGTTAGGTTAGGTTAGATTTTCGGTCCTGTCTTATTTCTTAGTTTTTCTTTATTCCTCATGACGTTCAGCTTCTGTTCCCAACTCTCAGTTTTTGCTATTACCATCTCTTATCCCTTTATAGCATAAACCTCTGTTATCTTCACTTCTGTTTTCAACGCCTTTTCAACCCATTTCTCGATTTCTTTTCTCACGTTTTGTCCCGTCTCTTTTAGTCTTACCCCCGTTATTACTATGTTATTTCTTCTTTCACCTCTTTCTTTTTCCTCCATCTTCGACTCCATCTGTCCTATCTTCTTTTCTAGGAAGCTTTTCTCTTCTCTCCATTTTTATTCTTTTTCTTCCATCGCTTTCTTCAGTTGGTTCACTTCTCTCTTCAGTTCTTCCATATCTTCCCTGAGCTGTCTGTTGTCGTTTTTCAGTTCTTTCACTCCTTTCCTCGTCTCTCTTGTGTCTTCTTTGATTTGCTTAAGGTCCTCCATTATATTTTTTGTCATTTCCTCCATCTTCTTCTCCACTTCTTTTTGCGTTCGTTCTTCCCCTGGAGATATTGCTGTTTTTTTACTTTTTTAAAAGGTTACTGGGCTTTCCTCTATGTCTCTTTTATTTTACACTCATTATGTGCTCAAAGTACACACTTTTCCATGTGTGTCTTGGGAAAAATAACGTTGACAGCACATGCATTCTGCATAGGCCAATTCAGTAACTTCTTGGCCTCTTGGAACACCATGTTCACTATCTGTCTCCTGTAACGAAGTTACTACGCTTTCCCTGTCGACACCGTGGTGACAAACACTCCGAAATAAAATACTTGGATCCCGATGACCAGTGAGCTCTCTCCACCGGCCAGAACCGCCGCCGTTTGGTAGGGAAGGACCCTGGTAAGCAATAAGACCTTGAGTTCCCCACTCGCCGCGCTCCGTTCCACGCAAGAGGCCGGCGTCATCGACTCCCCACCAACTTGTCTATAAAAGGCGTTGCGCTCCCGAGAATAGCTAATAATGAGTCGACCAGCTCCTGGGGAAGAACAAGAGAAGAACCGAGGAGAGCCAACTAGAAGAAGAACCGATCCTGAGGGAAGAAGGTAGAGAACCACCTAACACCTGTTCACGGTCTTACTGATAACCTCAACCCCCAGGCACCTGTGGTGGCCACGGACCGTCCAGTGTCTGTTCTCCTGTAACTCGTTCACCGCCTCCCTACCAACCTCGGCCTCCAGGCATGCATCTGTGGTGGAGATAGAGAGAAAGTATTTAATAAAAGCAGCGTGCGTCGAGCAAATTACGAGAGAGCCCTTCCCCTATTCCCGCTCCCGCTCCTCTTTCCCCGCTACCGGGTGCGTCGTTTACCGGGTACGTGTTGAGACGGTGTGTTTAATTAAACCGGGCACCGGGTACTCTTGGCAAATTTCCATGAGAGAGGAAACGTGTAAACAGCTGTACATTTTGTAAATAAAAAATCTGTAACTCCGTTACCGAATTCGTTTTATTCCCTTGCGCCAAACTTGACAGCTGACCTCTGGTGCACCGTCCTCCGATTTAGCTACCCGCGGTACCGTGAAGCATACCACGAAAAAAAACACTAACGCTTGAGGAACCTCGACCGGAACAAGCGTCACAATCGTCATCATAACTTCGACCTCATCAGAATCTGTATTATTATCACTAGGTTTCATGATCTTTTCTTCTGAAGTGTGCTTGCTTCTTATTTCCAGTTTTACTTTCACATTGTTTTTAATTTCCTTTAAATAATTACTTAATTACTTTCGGTACTGGCTCTTTTTTTGATTTTCTACTAAAATTTTAGAATTTCTATCCTCAGAACGTAATCCACTAATAGGTTTTTTCAATACAGTTTTTCTAAGGTAAATAGTTGCAGCTGCTACATCAGGAGATTCTTAAATTTTCTTAAAAAGAACCACGTGCTAGGCAGGAAATACTTCCCAGCTTTTGAATATCCCTTTTTTTCACGCACCTTTTTTATGGCTGCTGACATATTTTCTGAATCCCAAATTTTTCGTTCCTCTACAGAATGTGAAGGAGGCATTCTAAAAAAATTAAATAAAGCACACTATTACTCATACAAACAGGAATCCACTAGCATGTAAATATTGAGACTCAAATACGGAATATTCCCTATTAATTCCATATTTATAATTTCATTCTGGTTAATAAAGATAAAAATAATTAGTACTTTGTAGTTGCTAAAATTAATGAGAAATACTTGAATTTTACACACCTGGATAAGTTTTTGAGCGGAGTAAAAACAACACACCCGTTACGGCAATGGCGTCCGCTCTACTGACGAGATAGAACTTACATTCTACTGAGAAAATAAAATAGTATATGGTCGTGTATTGTACCTTGAAACTTTTATTTTTGAGAAATGGATATATCCTATCCTACTATTCCATATTTGGTTACTTTCCTCTACCTATTTGATATAGGTACTAAAATAAATACTAAAAATCTTATAATGAACTGCAAAAGATTAAATTCTATAGTTAGTTTTAATTACAACAAACATTCAGACTAAAAAGCCGCAGTACAAACGAATTTAAGCTCTCCGTTCATCTAATAAAATAATGGGAAAGCCTGGGATTTTATACAATCGGTCTGTGAAAATTGAAGAACCGTGTTTATCCATTAAACAATTTGGATTTGGTTAAACGTTACCGGCATTGGGGCTCTGACTTGTAAATATTATCGTCCAGAGCGGCATTGCTTGTAAAATTTCGCCACAGATAGGTATGCATTAAATGTTTGCATAATTATTATGACTATTGATCGCCGTCACTCAAAATTCGAGCGGGATAAATATACATAGAAGTCCAGAAATTAAATATAATATTAAAAAGATGATGCAAATTCGGATAATCCAAACCGATTTCCAACGTGCTCTTTGCCTCCGGTTAGCCAGTTCCTTACTCAGACGACCCACGCTGGTTCAAGTCCGTGACTGCAATGGACTGGTGTGCGCCGAAAAAAAAAATGCAAAATATCAATAAACCAGTAAAAAAATTTAAAATGAAAAGTAATCCACTAGTGTACTTTATAAAAATGTCTTTCATTTAACGCGCAGTACACACGGTTTTATTAATACTGCTCCATCATGTATAACCATGATAGATAGGCATTTAAATTTATCATCATTTAGAGGTACTTCAAAATTGTCACAGAAAAAATCAGAGCAAGCTAAAATATGTTAATGGACATCACATCAATTTAAAACTTGTCTTGTTTTTGGGTTTTACATAAAAATGCGTTCTAAAAATCTTATGAACAAAATTCACGTAGATTTATTAAAACTTCACATGATCTTAAAAAATGTCAGCCATAAATCGTATTTTATTAAATTGTCTTTTGTCAAATTATTATCTTTTATAGTAGATTATTATAGGAGTTCCTGTGTAAATTGGACGCTTTATCCCACGAGGGGTTTATAAAAGCACGAGTAAAACGAGTGCTTTTGTGAGCCCCGAGTGGGATAATGCGTTCAATTTACACAGGAACGAGTGTAATACAACGTTTTATCGTTCATAATAATTCATAAAAATAGTGTGACGTTTATCTGTCAGTTTCATTATTTCATGACAGAGAGTGTTTACACAAGCGAAAATTTGAAAATTCTGACAGTGTCGAACGATCAATTATGTTACGTCACAATATATTATTATGTATGTTTGGATGTGCCGCCCCTTCACTTTTTGACTTCCTTTTTCGATATGCAATCTGGTTTAGATGTTGTTAATTTATTTTTCTTCCGAATAGTTCCTATAGATGCTATAATTGTAATGTTCTTATAATCATTATATTGTTTCTAATTTTATAAGAACGAATGCCAGACAAACTCAAATTTCCATCGAAAAGAATGAATGAAAGAAAATCAAGAAATGTGTTGAGATATATTATTTTCAGGTCGAGGTATAATACATAAGTTTTTACCCAAATAACAAACTCAGTTTCTTTCTTTTTTTTTAAAACGAATATAAAAAGATCCGGAGCATACCGTGAAAGTCAGGGTTGAGGACGTACCTACCTACTGCTTAAATCTACTGCTTTTCTGTCTATGAAGCCTCGTTTCCGAAGTTTTCGCGAACTCTCTCCAGAATGTAAAAATTCTAGTATAAACTTAATAAATCAAAAGTTTTATGTGAAACCCCTTTTATGCATTTTTAGCCGATGCTCCAGCTATAAAGCATTAGGGATTTTCATATTAGAAGCCGTTCCTAATTTCATTTATATTAATTGAGATTAATGGACTGTTGTCTCCATGCAATTACATCCTTTTTAGAATATATACTGAGTGACATTAGAAGTGGTACACAAAGAAATAGTGATTATTTTGAAATAATTTTTCTGCGACAAATTTCAGCCTTTTATCTCCCAGGTTTTTGGATCACAGGTTAAGACTCTTGGCTTTCAGAGATCGTTTTTCCACAAGTCGTCAGACCTGGCCTGACCTGACCTGACCTGACCTGACCTGACCTGACCTGACCTGACCTAAATGGTTTCCAGCAGCCAATATTTCAACAAGATAACTCTCGGTATCATATAGCCTATAGCATTTTACCGTGGTCTCAAACATGAGTGGAGAGACGATTACCTCGTTTGCTTCGTCCCCCTCACACCGTAGGTCAACTGCAACACGAAATTCAAGTTGCCTTGCCACAAGAAGAAACTAACCACCCCATTTTGTCAATGCCCAGGAGGTTAAATATGTGCATTCAAAACACCTTATTAATTTCTTGTGAACTAAATATTGATGTATAAGGCTGATTTTTTTGTCACTTTTAGGTTAAATGAAGACTAATAAATCTTAGAAAAATCAACCCAAAATAATGACTATTTCTTGCTGTTCTACTTCTAATCTCACTCAGTATATTACCATATGCAGTTGCCAACGATTGAGTATTAGATAATCAACTAACGTAACACATTTAATATTTACTACCCTTTTCGTTCATAAATACTTCTATTATGCCGCAACATAAGTATTTATACATTGGTCAATAATAATCTGTAGTGCAATGGAAATAACCGTCATAACTTAGTCACTTAAATGGCATGCGATATGAGAATTAAAAATAAGAAAAAAATGAGTAAAATAAAAATTACAACTAATAAATAATCAATAAATACAAGAAATATATTTTACACAATTATGTTTACAAAAAAACTGGGTTGGTCAGACGGGCTCCGCTAGTCCTGTTAATTTGATTTTAATGAGCCATTAATTCCTCCATATGCATTTATTACGCGAATGATATAATTAGAGTAAATTTCAATTAATCTTTTTGATGTAACGTTATATTAGAAATATATTTTTTAGACGACTGCATACGAATAATATCGACCAACCAAGCTAATTATTGAAAGTTAAGATTATCACCACAGTTACAATTTGAATTATATGGTAACGCTTCCGATTCTATATCATGACTCTTCCAGTTTCATATGACAATACTTTGGGCATATAACACCAAATTTTCTATTCATCCGGTTGTTCATGAGGTCATTCGGTCAATGACCTCCCAAAAGAAAAACGTGGAAAAGAAGGATATAATAATATAATTATTGCAATTAAGTTATGATGTTTGCATTTTCGTATCATTACTATTATTATTATTAGTTGTCTCTTGAGTCTAGCTCTGTGGTTGTCGTGAAGAATTTTATACACAGCGGAGCGTGGAGGTTGTCGAGTTCGCCTGGGTCAAAGCCGACTCATGCCCTCGTTAAGAGAATGCTGGTAGCCAATTGTAATGAGTGCGACAAAAACAAAGCTATTGCATTTCAACATTGTACCAAACAAGGAAACCAGACGCCCCATCTCCGCTATTACGGTCCACAGCCCAAGAGTGTGTCAGTGTAGAATTGTATCATGTACTTTATTGTAACCGACGTATTGCACGCTTGAGATAAAGATAGAAAGTCAGACGTCCGACTAACAGATTGTTGTAGGAGGTTCCTCTTTAGTACAGTCAGCTGACTGGCTACTAGTGTTTCAATTTTCATTATGTCGGTAGTTCAAACGATAAAAAAACTCCAAACTAAAAAAAAATAAACTAAAGTAATCATAACTTAAGTTTTGAGAAACAGTTGGAGCTCTCTCCCAGAAATGTAAATTAGACAGTTTCGTCTGTTTGATTTTTTCAAATGCAAATGATTCATTGTGGTGTAAGAACGGTGTCACAGACTTGAAAATAAAGAAAACACTCCTTATCGGCAGAGCACATGAAGAGTTCCATGAATTATGCTACAATAGGACGTATTGATATTCGATCACAATTGGACGGTGCTGCGTATAGGAAATCTATATCTACATATTTTAACGAAAAGGTAACAAAAAAAATCGATACATTTTAAGCAAAATAATAGACTGTTAAATTTATATTTTTTAAACGCATTATTTTTCACATATCCTGAAGTGGCGATGGTCACTATCAAAATGTATCACACTAATCAATTATTTAGCATTGCAAATAAAAAAAAAAAAACTTTAATTTTTGCAATGAAATCAACAAACCAAGTTTACTGTTGTAGACGGTAAATAATAAATGTAACATGTATTTTCTGGAGAAATATCGTTGGAAAACCGCACGTCATGTTAGATGTCACACTGAGAACATCACGAATACTCTATCTTAAGCCTTTTCTATTAGTCAACCTTTTATGTAGTGTGTACCGTGTTTACAGAAATTTACATGATAAATATGACACCTTACGTTGGATTAAGTGTTTATTTTACCCAAATTAGTTATTTGTGTCTTGTTTTTATTATATAATATATTTTAGTTTTTATGTCCCACTTATACTAATTTTAATAAAAATACCACAATCTTCGATGACACAAAAATGTTAATTATGAAGCCAGTGACAATAATTTTGCTTGTTTAATGTTTTATTCATAACTTTACTGTATGTTTTATTCAATAATGAATTATATTCGTGTTGACGTAAACTTCTGACCCCAGCCTACAGAAATTTTAACGTCTAGAACCTGAAGCACATTTTTTTATAGTACATGTAGGTATGTAATGTTTTATACCACATTTAAGTACGTAAAGGAGTGGTCATTATTGTATCGGACGTGTACTCTCAGTACGTACTCGAAACAGTGTGACATAATCTTCTGGAATATCCGGTACTCATCGAGATTATGACGTCATTAACGACTAGAACGTTCTGGAAACGGTAAACTGAAATAAGCGTCGCGAAGATTGCGTCCGTATCGCCTAGAAGGATGTAGCCAATATGTTGGAGGACGTTGTAATTGAGGCACCAGTCCCACCAGTCAGTCCCAGTTAGTCACAGTTAGAGTTGAAGATCAGTGAGTCGAGTCGGACACTTGCCTTCATCTGTCCAAAGTGCGGCGTGACGAAGCCGTTTAGTGATTTGTAAATTGTGTAAATATTGTAATATAAGAAACCAAAAATAAATTGTATATAGTGTTTAAATAAATAATAGAACCCAGAAATATAATAACTTCATCGAAATGAAGATTAAGAATGAATATGAAACTGTACATGAAGAAAGAGTTGAAGGTTATTTGAGAGGTATCTGAAATGCTGTCTGAACTCGACTCAGTGAGGGAGAAATGAAATTCCAATGAATATTGGAAAAATAATGGCGGAATCGTGCTGGTAGGTTTCAAGGAATAACGCTCAGATTGTGCCCGAAAGATCTTGGATAGAAGACTGCAGCCACGATCATCGTTCTGAAAAACGATAGTTAAGCTGAAATTTGGTGGAAAGACCCGAAGAAGGACCCTGACTTGTGATTGGTCATCGGATGGAAAGATCAAGACCGAGGGCGGACGTGAATCCCAATGGGACTCCAGGAGATGGAGTCTGGATACGTGTGGGTCACATGGACAGTGGGCAGCTGATAGTTCCCATGGTTACAATTCCGGAAGTTTTGGAGGAACTCCTTCGGAGTGGTACTTGACACTTGGGGGTATCGACGATGTTTAGGGACCTATTTGAGAGGATTTATTTAGTCTAAATGGATAGAATTCCGGAAGTTTTGGAGGAGCTTGATTACAGAGTACCTCGTGGACAGGAAGTGTTGAAGATGTTTAGGAAGCTACGGGAAAAGTTTTCCTTGGAGAATTGGATCCATAAAAAACGTCCAGGGGCACCAATGCGTAGGCCATTTGAGATATAAACAAAGACGTATTCGTTTTAGAATATTTCATATTTAGTTTGATCAAATGCCCTAGTTAAGAAACTGTGACAGTTGCTGACGACATTATGAAAGAGTTCATCCTTGAAGATTGCATCGATTACTAGGAAGTAAAGACCGCAAGTTAAAAGCCTGCTCCTCCTTGCAGACACCCGACAAAAACCAAGAAGAAGTGGTTACGAAGGAGTTCCTATAGAAGAAGGCCATCTACCAAAGCGCTAGGGATAATTTGTGTGAACTGAAGGAGACTGCCTTGTTGGAACGAGTCTTCCGTTTCACGGGGGTAAAGAGTTATGACTGCTGCAACAATGTGATAAGACAAGATGTAGAAGATAAGACGAAAAGTTATCAATGACTAGAACGTTCTGGAGATACTACTACAATCTACTCGAGATAGTGTTACATTATCTTCTGGAATAACCGGTACACATCTAGATTATGACGTTATTAACAACTAGAACGTCTTGGAGATGAAAATTCGACATAATTATCGAGAAAATTCCGTCCGAGAACTCGATGAGAATTCATCAATGGAATTATCTGGTGGCGCCTAGAAGTGTAGCCAATATACACTACTCACAAAAAATAAGGGTATGCTAAATTTAAAATCAAAATTATTTGCAAAAAAATATAATTGTTTTTAAATTTCCCTAGTAGCAGATACAAAATTGTGACAAAAGTTGAATTTGTATGAAGATTACACGAATTTTAAAAACAGAAATCTTGCTCCTTTAATTTTTTCCTAAACTTTGATCAATCGGAAAAAAAAACGCTCGATGGATCGATTTGCCGTTTCGCAGGGCTATTGGGGGCACATTGAGGTGTAAAAATCATCCATATTTGTGAAGATGCGGTCGATTTACCAAAACAAGGGAAAAAGCCGATTTTTTCAACTGTTTTCAAGTCGATATTTTTTTTTCTTAAATGTTTTGAAAGGATTTCATAGCAAATTTGTTCCAGTTTCCGAAACTGCCCTTCGATCATTGGTTGCTGAGATATCGATGGCTGAAGGTAAAAGGATCCTTTTTCGTTTAATATCGGATATCTCCGCGAAAAATGGTCGTATTATCCATTTTTTTTTTTAAAACAATTGTCAAAATGTGGTCATGTTGGTATAAACAACAGTAATTTTTGGTTGGTCACATTGAATGTCAAATTCTGACATTTATTCCGTTGTTTAACATGGTGAAAATAACCTTAATAATAGTGTCGGCTACAAAGCTCGGTCCGAAAGGACATATTTTTAGATGATACAACCTGGTCTTTAATTGCATTTTGACATTGACAATTGTTTATAAAAAAAATGGATCATAGATACAACCTAAAAAAAAGAAATTGAAACTGAATAAACAGGCTATCTGGTCCATATGATGGTTCAACCCGAAATAATTTTTCCGAAGCCGTGGAGAAAATAAAAAAAAAATCTGCGCTCTTTCTTTGGATTTCGTAGAAAATTTTTGGAAAAAAAGATCGGAAAACTAGAACCTTGGAGCTTTAAAATGCTTTTTTTAAATCCTCAATACGACCATTTTTCACTTAAATACAGCCCGTCAAAAATCACCTAAGAAATTGGATTTTTTTTGCTCCCTTAATTTTTATGAGTAGTGTATCTATTGGAGGAGGTTGTTGTCGAGACAACAGTCACTCTCAGTTAGTCACAGTTAAAGTTGAAGATCAGTGAGTCGAGTGTGTCCGAAGTGCAGCGTGATGTTTTGTAATAATGTAAATATTGTAAAATAAGAAGTTGAAAATGAATTCTGGTATGTACTCTTTAAATAAATCATGGAACCCAAAAATAAATCCGAATAGAATATAGCGTATAGGTAGGTATAGAAGATAAACAATAAGCAGCAGAAAATTGCTTCTTTTCAATCACTGCTGACGTAGATTGTCCGATTATATACTATATTTTTAACAAATTATACAAATTAACAGGATATCAAGGAATTCAACTTACTGAAAGAAAAATTAAATTTTAGAGCACATTTTGTCACTGCTTTGCTTAAATAAAGTCTTTACGAACTCCCAATTTTGGAGACGCAGAATATTCGAGGAACGCCAATAAGCAGCATACTAAGCTTTTTGAAAAGCTCGGTTCTGATGATCCCGGGGACAGCACACAATAGGCCTCCCCAGTGGGAAAAACTCAACCCTCTCTTTTTTGTGAACAGGTAAATACTCGTTCTATTGATCATTCCAACTCACCAATCGAGAAGTCGTAGTCCTGCGTTCCGACCAAACAAGGACAATTTGGGTAATAAAGTAGTTACAAAGGTATAAGTATTAGTCAAATTTACGATGGAACACACTGAAGACTCATTGGGAAACTTGCCATTGTGTTGACGCTATGATTGTGATCGTTAACTTCTGTTTTCCGATCTCTGAATGTGTTTTTCAAGATTCAGCCGTCATATTAAATGGGACTTTGGAAATTTCACAGAAATCGTGAATTCAAGCGTAATTATTGATCTTTGTCAAATATTTATTTGAATCCTTGAGCTACAAACCGAATATCGAAATATCCAGTACGGTACGTTTCTATCTTTCCAGCCCACGAATTACTAAGATTCCATTTACACCGTGCATTGAATATATTAATTTTACTTGGGATATATTCAGCAAATTGTGAGTGAATCGCGCGAGTGATAATATAACAGAGGAGATACCTCTCCCGTGATTTGCACAAGTTGCAGTATGCTTTGTCTAGCTGTGAAATTAATATTTTTTGGTTCGGTAGAATTTCTCAATCTTATGCGCGTCAGACGGTATAATTTAGAAGGGAATACGTGAGAGGAAAAGGGTGGCCAGTTCGATTCTGAACTGTACGAAGGGTGTAATTTATGAATGTCCGGTGGCGGGTAGGTATAGGGGCGAAGTTATGTGAACAGATCGTTCTGGGTGTAAATGAAAATAACTAGGTATAATCAATACCACACAGCATTTTACTAGATTTTTTATTCATTAAGATTGATTTACTTTATAAAATATATTACACGAGTTATCTACACTGTACAGGAAATTTCATCATACTGAAGAAACAATAAATAAGTAAGACGACAGACAAAGGAATAAAAACTATATAGCACCAGTCGGGTCTACAAAATGTACACAAGGTATTCAATTTACATATAAATACAAATATAACCCTAAAGTCGAGGGTCCAAAGATTAAAACTAACAATAACAGCAAACTAAAACGCCCTATTAATAAAGACAAAACATCTAAAATGCTTATTACTACTATCATCACAGACCTGTCGCGGCGTATTATTCAACTGTCCCATTCGGCATTCACTGCCGCTACGTTATATTTTCCAGCAAAGCGATTTTCCTGAGAATGGAAAATTATTGCACTTCGAACATGTCGCTTTACAAAGATTACATCAATTATTGAAAACATAGAAATCACCCAGAAAAAGATGATATCAATAACCTGGCCGAACGGACTAGCAATATATGACTCAAAACAATCACGATAAATAAACGTTCATTAATAAACTACAGCAGTCGTTGCTATCACCACGTACTTATGTTCATAGGAAATATAAAAAGAGTCAGTCGATGGTCACTAAGTTACTTCACTGAGTTAATGGTTGAACCAAATCAGCAAACCACAGATCACTAACACAGTTTGGTGAAAGTTATGACTAAAAGCAGAGTTCACTCTACTTAATCCGAGGGACTCCTCGGCGGCTGGGCTGAGGCTACTGCGCGAGACTTTACTACGAACTGCTCCTTCAATGTGGTTACCTTCTAATTCCATCATAGGCGTTCCTCCCGGCCAGCCTTCTGTGCTGTACCTTCTGAAGTTGTTGCATTGATCGACGCTGGTACGGACGTAGGCCGTTGTTATGTTTGGATAGTGTAGCTCTTTATCAGTACCCTGCAGCAAAAGAGACCACATATTAATACTTTTAATAGACGTATACATGTTATCATTTTGACCTCAACTTAGTTAGTAGTAGCCCTTCATTCTTGCAATACCTTGCAATTTCTAGGATCATACATTTTATACCGTGTTTTTAGAAAAAAAAAATTAGTTGCTGTTATGCTTTCTAAAATCTAAAATCACCTGCCATGTAACTCGACATCCGCCAGTGAATTCGATGAACATAACATTTCTTACTTATGTTCGTCAAATTCAAATTCGTTATTCAGTAGAACCGAAAATTCGCATTTTGCTCTCGGACAATTTTAAGTATCTTACATAAAATCAAAAGCCAGATCCTTGACTCGGATAATTCAATTAAACCGTACTGAATTTTTTTTTATTAATTGATAATACGGCTCGTGACGCAATTGGAAACGTGCATGGTGTTGGGATGAAAAATATTGTAGAAACTAAAGTTGTTATAAAAATGTCCAACGTTTTAAATTAATTTCGATTCATTTAAAATGCGCGCCATTAAAAAAGTACAATGTGGCAACATCTAAAAAAATCCGCTTATTGGTAGAGGGCGGGAAAAATAAACTTAATAAATGATTAATTAGTAATAAATTTTATGTTCAGTTTGAGTTTCCACTCTCGCCAATTTACTCTAGTATAATTCGGTAGCGACAAACTAGCCAGAAAAATTATTGAGTTATTGTGTTCTTCTACTGTAAAACCCGATAAATCATAATAAATTCCCGTCCATATTAGATTAGACTTATCCACGCAATACATCGCAGTAGTAATAAAAGAGATAATCATAATAAGATAAAGATTAATTTTATTATAGTTTAGGCCTAAATAAAATATAAAATTTAAACTGTATAGTCGGTATTTTAGTATTACAAAAAATATTAATAGTAGTGTCATTTACATGCATTTTGAAATCAATAATACTTCTCTGTTAACAACAGTGTGGCAAGGTTTAAGTAATAATATTTATTTAGTGATGTGAAGAATTTTCTACACAATATCGGTGGGTATTTTTCCAAACTCTATTATGTATGTATGTTCCGTTATGTCCGTGCTGTGATCTGAAAGTGTTTACAACCGACAAATATTTTCAAACCATACTTCAAGAGATTCATATTTTACCCTGGCCACTATCATTAAAATTTTGTTAATGACAAAGAGATCTTTTGAAATTATTTACATTTTGACTTAACCAAAATATCGTCTGTCGCAGTATGGACAAAAGACTTTACTGATTCATAAACAGGTAAAGCTTTGATTTGGGAGTACGTTTCTGATTGATATTAGACAAAAAACATATCACTACCAGTAATTTCATTTTCTCCCGGCGCCGGGCTCAAACAACCCGCTTTCACATACTATCAGAGAGATACTAAAAATAGCTACTGAGTTATTAATTACATTCCATTTAGCATCGCCACATTGCTATGTGGGATATTTATTACATCACCCTAGAGCTGAGTGAGACAAACTATAATATATTTTTATATCAACAAATCTTTCACAATCTGTTCTGCAACAGTTTTTTTAATTAATGTGCTTAAAATAATTAGCAAACTTCAACCGTTCCATTAATACAAGATGAAAGCGCACCTACACATGTATGTCTACAGTTTCCAAGTTTGAAACTAAAAGCAAAAGGTAAACATCCTTTCAGATTTGTAATTACGTTAGAAGATTTTCTTAATGTATTCAGTTCGTACCCCTTTTGGAAATGTGTATAGTGTACAACAATTAAATTACAAATAAATCACAATTATCAAATTAAAGCAGTTACGCGACCGTTAGATCAGACTCATTTGAAATATTTCATTATTGTAACTGGTGATATAGAAACTACATTTCAGAAGATGGAAAACTCATAACAGACTTCACTGAAAAAAAGGAAAAAGAGAAAACGCTTCGAAGAACTACTAAAATTGAGTAACTCAAAACGGACTCCTTCGAGGAGCAAAGTATGAAGAAATCATAGATGATGATGTACCTATTTAGTCGCGTCAATAAATACATAAAACAGGCAATCTTCGGAAGTCCTCAAAAACATCTTCGATTTTTATGTTTTTTTTTTGTGAATGTTTGTTTTTATATATTATTCAAAATCAGAAACCTTTTGAAGTGGGGAAATAATTATTTATATTGTTTAAACACTATTTATTATATTTATATAAAAAAAATTAGTTTTTCAATACTTATTCTACAAATAATATACGAAAATGAATAAATAAAATTATTATGAATTGTGGATTATTTATTTTAGACATTTTTATAAATGAAATAATTAAAAATTGTTCATCAATACTTGTAGGAAGGAAAAATTTGAGAATTTTCCTCGATTTCTATGGGAGTCCCTGATCAGATCCTGACTTTTTGACAATGGAACCACCTCAAGAGTATACCCTTTCAAATAAAAGAAGAAATTTGGAAAATCGGCCCACAATTGACGCAGAAATCGGTGAACATACATGATGAAGTCGGTTAATAAAAGGGAGCGAAAATTTGAGGATTTTTCTAGATTTCCATGGGATTCCTTGATCAGATCTTGACTTTTAGACAATGGAACTACCTCAAGAGTATACCCTTTCAAATAAAAGAAGAATTTTGTAAATCGGTCCACGATTGACGAAGAAATCGGTGAACCTACATGAAGTCAGTTAATAAAAGGGAGCGAAAATTTGAGGATTTTTCTCGATTTCCATGGGATTCCCTGATCAGATTTTGACTTCTTGACAAAGGAACTTCCGCAAGAGTATACCCTTTCAAATAAAAGAAGAATTTTGTAAATCGGTCCACAATTGACGAAGAAATCGGTGAACATAAATGAAATATAAATATATAAATGTTCTGAGGTAACAAGTATTAAAAAAAAACACAACCGAATTGATAACTTCCTCCCTTTTTGAAGTCTGTTAAAAAAAACGCAAAACTATTTTTTTTAGATAAACATACATATATTGTTTAAATAATATTAATAGTTATGTCCCCCCCGCTCCAAAAGGTTTCTGATCATAAATAATATAAAAAAAGCAAAAATATTAAAAAAAAACATCAAAATCGGAGCTGTTTCTGAGGACTTCCGAGAAAAAGACTTCATTGACGCAACTAATTAGATGTCACCAGAAAGTTCCATACAGGGAAAAGCCGCGAACTTTGATAGTATAACCCCAAAACGATCAAATATCTAGCAGAATATATACTATAGTAAATAAGGTCATCAAATCAAAGAGCAGCCCAAGAGACTGGCAAACAAATAAAATTATAGTACTGATGATGATAAAGTTGACTCAAAATATGTAAAAACTTTTTCTTCGGAAGCACACAGCCTGTGAAACCTAAAGAATATAGAACATAGAATTCTAGATAATAAGTAGAAAAATCACTGCTGCGTGGTACACATAACATTGCCTGTTTCAAGATCGCCAAAAGCTCAGCTTTAAGGGTTTAATGATCCACTCTTCCCAGGAACATTTAAAGCAAAAATTTTTGAATGAAAAGTGGATAAAAACTTTTATATGCCCAGTTTAGCAACAGGAAGCACTCTGCTAGTTCTGGTTATTTTTTTAAGTTTTAAGAAAACGCAGTCGCCGATTTATGTCAGAAACAGTGGTGTACAGAAACACGGCGCCGGTTTGGGGGTTTCCAGGTAGCTGGGATGAGCTTCCCCACTCCCACAGGGTAGCCGTAGTTAGAGACATTTTTGTATTCATATTCATTCCTGTCTTGAACTTACGATGGAATAAACCATAGTCTAAGTAACAGTGGATCATTTTATTCTCCCAGATACACCTTCGGGTTACAACATTCTCCAACATACACCTTCGGGTCACAAGAACAATTTCTTGATAAGTTCTCAGAAAATGAGTGGTGTGAGATATACGCCTCGAAAAAGGTATAGATCTAGAAGAAGACTCTTTCGAACAATCAGCATAGATAGAATGGAAATGAAATGTTTAAAAAAGAAGCCTGAGAATAAACAGGGAAATATAGACCTAAATATAATATAGGTCAGACTTGGGAGTTAAATTGATTCTTAATTAAATGAATTACCTTCAACAGTATTTTGTTGACCGCTTGCTTTCAGTTTATTTGTGGCCCCTTAGAGAGCCGGACCTCTCTCCTTTGGATTATTTCCTCTTTAGCCATATTGAAAATACTGTTTTTAGGAATCATCTGGATGACAAAGAAGAATGCAATTACAGAAGCTCGTCACGCCATTCCACTCCAATCTTTAGTAAATGTTTTTGAAAATATGAAGAGACGAGTTCGACTTTGCTTGGAACATAACGGAGGACATTTTGAACATTATTTGTTGTGCACAAAAAATAAAAAGTAACAGTATGTCGTATTCTGTAACTGCTCCTCTAAATTTTAAAGGCCGTTAAATTAAGTTGTCATAGCAATGACCAATCAGGGCTTGAAATTTTAAATTTTAAAGGACGCTAAAATTTTAACGCCCCTCTAAAAATTACAGAATATGTCCCTATGTGAATAGTTTCTTTTTATCAACTAAAATACAAAGTTTAATTCCAAGTTATCTAACCTATGAACAACCAATAATAAATGATGATCATATGGTGTAAACATAGACGTTTTTGTAAATTTAGAAAGGAATCTGATGAAAGTTCCTCTGAATCACTCTGTAGTTTCATTATAGGGTCTCCAAGATGCTGTTAATTTTGATAGCTCATATTTAAATAATGCCATGATCTATTCCAATGTTTAAAGATTTCATTATCTGGGTATTCAATTGCACCAGCTGGAAGAATTTTATAAGGAATATGTTTTTACCACTGCCTAGATGTTTGAAGAGATTTTTTAGTTTTTATTTCTTGTTGAGTTTTGCGTTTAATTTGGTCATTGCTTATCTAAGAGCGATTGCAGAGAAATACTGAGAACATCCCAAATAAGTCTACCGCTGTAACAAAAAATTCAGGTAACTTTAAACTCAAAGTAACAAATTGTTTTCGAGTATACATCAGTAAACCATGTAACAAATAAGGTTCAACTTATCCTTGTCAATAATAGTCATTTGTTAAAATTAGTAGAGAGTTAATTGATGCCGACATAAAATCAATAACGTAATTCTCCCACCGGAAACTTGTCACATTTGAGCTTCAAATGTTCATCGTCAAATTTCCTAGAAATTCCTGCCGGTTCTGCCGTTATAGACATTTCTTCAGCCCGCAATCGGAATGGTAAGAATGGAGGTGCTGGAATTTTAGATGGGACCCGAGAGAATTGCGAAAATGACCTACCGAGAAATTGACGCACTAAATGACCAGAGATTTAATATTTCGACGCCGACATCAATTTAGCCAAATCGTGGAATTCTAACACGAAGTTATTACTATTCAAATCATATACAGTTATACAAATAATGTCTTAATACGAAATCTGTTTCGGTACGTCCAGGTCACCGCGTCGCGCGTTATTATAGCAGCATTCTTTGTATGTCGAAGCGCTGGGATGCCGACAGTTATTTTTTACAATATAAATATTCAGGTTAAATCAAATCTAATTATTCACGTTGACATGTAACAAATAATCGTCATTCAACTGAATTTGTATAGAGAAATAAAAAACTACTCACCGGCAGAATCGTCGACTGCGCCGTCCAACACAAAGGCTTGAACGAGCCTTTCATCGTTGCGTCTTGAAAACTACGAAACTGATTGTCCCAATCGTAAGACACCAATCTTGATTCTAATGTCATTCCAGCCAGCTCTGGGGGTGCCGCTATTCTGACGGGATTCGAACCACTGTAAAGTACGTTAACGATAAGATAGTTCTGTATTTTCAGAGTAGGTCCACATTTTAAAGAAGAGTCTGAAGCACCACAATAGTGCGTAGCAAGATTTTTTGAACTCAACAAATTCAGTCGGTTGATTAGTAATTTTGGAATGTTTAATAAATAATAATTAGTAGGAACTACGGTAGCACCCAATAAACACCAAATTCATAATTAACGAATTCCACAGGTGTTTTGTAGTTATGTACAGTGAACAAAGGAAGGGAGAATTCGAGTAAAATTTATAAATGCGTTCGGACTATTCCTTCGTACGTGTGGAAGCATCCTACGTTTCCTTCCATAATCTAATTTATAAGAATTTGAAAACTACTTACGGACTCAATTCTTGAATTCCCAGAGAATGTAAAACTGTTGGCAAACTCGGTAAGCTGTGACACGCAGCCAAGGATCTTTGTCTCGGATAGTAAAGACCCATAACTAAGCATGTCTCTTCACGACTTGTAAGACCACCCAACGTAATTGCGCTTCTTCCCGAGCTGTTGTAAGTGCATTCGGCGATCAAATGATCACCGGGCATTATTTTCACGGGCACTCCAAGTCTGCGGTATTCTTGGTAATCTGCGTCGAGATTGTCGTCGGCCGCGATAGGGGGCTGTTCCACATTGCCCCTGATGTGTTTCAGAGCCACTTGTCGCCCGATTCGGTGAGTTTTCATAACAACAGCAAACATGTTTATGCCATTATAGGGAAAAGCCTGCTTCGTGCACTCTGACACGCAATGTCCAGAAGAGACAACTCTTTGTTGTCCCGGCGGGATTATGTGCCTCCAGTTCGGGTCCATCCCTA
This sequence comes from Diaperis boleti, assembly GCA_963583935.1. NCBI lineage: Eukaryota > Metazoa > Arthropoda > Insecta > Coleoptera > Tenebrionidae > Diaperis > Diaperis boleti. The sequence goes on along the minus strand of OY757247.1, from coordinate 23,563,254 downwards.
TTGATATAACACCGGCGTCGTGTCGCCGTAATTCGGGAGTATAATACAGCCTCAATCCTGACCCGTCCAAGGATCCGTCTGCACCATCTGTAGGACTAATGTAGTGCGTTTCCAACAGATAGTAACGTGAGGTGGACGGCTCCAAAGGATAACCGGCTTCGGGCGGAAAACTGAAACCTTCAGAGCCCCTCGCCCAACTTGCAACGACGGTGTTGCAAGCAAAGGGTTGAGTGCTCGGTTCATAGCATTGCCGGCCGGGAGTGTCTGCCAGTTTTGCTACTTGAGGACTGTCCTGACACTCGTAAAGGACCACGTGTTGAAGACCGTTGAAGCCTTTGATTCCTTGCAACGGCTCGTACTGTAATCAAAGATTCACTGTTATGTTTATGTCGAGCAAAAGAGGGAAGTCTGAAGTCATAGCAAAATAGTGCTTTCCTAGTAAACAACGATTTCAACCTTGGAAACTTAATCGATTTTTTATCTGTGAAAACCGGCTTAAAGCTCTTAGTTAATCAAGTCCATTGTTAGCTGGTTGAAACCTATGCTGCAGTAAATCGCGCCATAGATAAATATTTATTAGAGATTATTCTGAATAAAGATTACTATTAGTGAACCACACCTTCTTCGAATTCCGGATCAAATTTATCAACGTTTCGCTTGCTTTTTAAGGGAGGCGTCTTCAGAACAGGGATGAATATAGGAACTCAGCATGTAAATCATTATACCAGAAGTAAATACCCTTTAGCTTCTGTGGAAAATTGGTTCTATATTATATGTACATTCAAGAAGGGAAATATATAATTAATTCTTTTGTATAATTTCTATTTGCAATGTTAGACTTTTGGAATGAGAAAAATTATGAAAGTCATACGCAGCAAAAAAAAAATGGCAACTGAAAAACGTCTTGCGCCCCAACTTACCACACTGTCCCGACTTCCCCTAAATGTCAAGATATCCTTGATTGACTCTTTCTTTGACTCTCAAAAGGATTTGAAATGTACAGAGGCCAAATATTTACGTAAACGACATAAAGTGGGGTTGCTAGTTACGTTTATGTGCTTTTAGAGAAATCAATATTAGAATATTAGGCAGGAAAGCCAGTCATGTCTTTGAACTCACACCCCTGTTATAATTGAACAAACGCATGCAGTTGGGGCACATCAAAGAAAATATGATTTTAAATAATTTGAAATTTAAATAACAAAGAATTTCGCATGAATTCGTATGTTACAGACGCATCGCCCCCTCGGCGGTAGGCGCACGCATAATAGTATTTGCAAATCCGTGAAGCGAGTTCAAAACTAAGCAATTTGCATGTCATATCTTGGAGATTTGAGCATGAGCGACACACGAAAACGTCTCGGCGTTTTTTTCTCTGTGGGATTTACAAATAGGATAAAGGTGTCTTCATATGGATGGGATTGTTTCAATAACGGTCCGATACGGAGGACTTTTAAAGTTACAGTCGAGGAAACTTTTATCTCCAGTCTGCAAATCGAAAAATTATGCCAACAATGTCAACTGCACATCTAAAACCGAAATCGAGTTTACTTGAATTGCATTGGAGTTAAAGTTTTCAACGACTTTTCTACGACAAATCTGAACACGAAATTGATTTGGATAGCTATAGCAATAAGTGTTAACATTCATATATTTAGATGAACTCATTTGTATTCTAGGAGGTGTGGGAACAAAAGATCATTTAAATATGCGATGAGATGTTTGATTTCATCATTGCTGTATTTCATGTGTTGATTTAATAAAATATTTTATCTTTTGCTGTAAATTTTAAAGTCAGATATGCAAATATGATCGTCGCCTCATCATTTCAATCAAGTTTTTGATGCTTAGTTTTATAGACTCACCCGAATTAAATGATGCTTCTTGGTAAGAAATGGTATTTTGTATACTCTGCACCAGTAAAGGTTTTCTCCCGGTGCTGGTGGTTCAACAGGAGGATTGCGCAGTTCCCATATTCTAGTAGTTTCTTCAGGAGAAGGAGTATCTTGATCAGCCCGCTGCACCAAATACAATGACTGAATTCCTCTGGATTGCGTATTATGTGGTGGTAAAGAGTTAGATCCTCCGACGGGTTCTTCCGAGTGAAAAGCCCAAATAATCCTCATCGTGTCGTTCTGAAACAAGATACCTCCACAAAATATTTTCGTAGGTAGAAAATTGATTAAAGACGCAAGTCACTTAATCACATAATTATAATGTAAGCTTTGCGTGGACTATATTTTCAACATTAATTTATGGAACATTAAAACAAACATAGTAAAATAGTCCACTAGAAGTTTCAAGTAGTCATAAACGCGCAATTAACATTGCAGTAAATATGTAAATTTGTAATTACATACAGCCTGAAGTTATACTATAGAGCAGAGGTTAAAAATTAATAATATTCTGTTAGAAACTTACGAAATCAGTTCAACAAAGAGACACTTTAAGAAATGGTTCAATCTTCAATTTAGATTTAGTCTCTGCGTAGTGTGTTAAAGCATTTAATTGATAAACGTGCATCTGGTCATTCGACCGGAAGCTGTAAATCAGTTTTGCCCTTCCTAATCCTCGACAACACAATATATCCGACATAGACAAATCAGACATAATGATTTTAATCCCTGTAGTCTGAAACAGACCACATGGTGAACATTTTGTGGCAGATCGTATCCACTTGCAGCAAAAAAACGACACGGAAAAAATACACTTAATCATGAGCAGACAAGAGTGGTCACTCAAGTCATTGAACTACCCAATTCAGTCCTTTCGGGGTGTGATATATTATGTATGTCTGCGTGTGGGTGTGTGTTACTGCTACTAGTTATGTTAGCTTAAATTAAATCCGCCTGATCGAAAGATCAACCCTTAGGTTTACCCAATTACTTTGTTTGCCCAGCTCACGACGATCGGTTTTAGGCGAGAATTATGCCTCCGGTCGATTTCAATGCTGTGTAAATATTTAAGGAATTTCTTACGGACATGGGCGGCTATTAGCGTTTCCGCTGCTTGAATGTGGGCTTACATAGGGAAACGACAGGAACTTAATGGCAACATCGTAATTCCCAAAACCTTTAATTAATTGAATCGTTCCTAGAAACTAATAAATTAAGGAAACGGCTTGACAGGAATTGTATCGGGGTTCTCTTGATTTTATTTGTCCGATAGATCCTTTTAACCGCTAACAGCGGAATATAATTCCGGTTTCTCCAGAGTTATTGCTTTTAACTAATTGGTATGATTTATTACTATTATCGATTTTTTGATACCTTCTTACTTTGAGCTCCTTGGTTTGATTCGTGGAATAAACCGATAATAAGGCTGATAGAGACAAAAATAGGTTAACAACTTTATTTAATTATAATGATTGGATTGGTGGAAGCAGAAAACAGATCAAATTGTTTGGTAAAAACCCACGTTTAATTTTGTTTTATTAGTCAATAATAAATCTCGAAATTAACATGTCCCGACATACCTTCCTGTGTGCATACAACGTTTTTACATTTGGTGTTAAAACCGCTTCAAAAACACAATCCGGTTGTTAAAGAACAGTATCTCATTTCGTAATATCCTCATTTACGTCTATGTTAATGGGTAGACGAAACAATGTGAGCGCATTCGAGCAATACATCAAGCTGTCATTAGAAAGCTCGAGTCATTGTTGAAGTTTTATTTCGAGAAGTTGCCAGAGGTGTCACCATAACTAATGCAATGATACAGTGGATTAGACCAAAGAAATTACGCGCGTTATAACCTCTGCAGGACAAAGCAACCACCTTTAAAATTTTGAGCCGCCCATAATTTAGACCTCAATTATATTAAATGTGTTCAACTTTGTGAGCTGCAGCGTTTGCAACGAGAGGTATTTCACATGCGGAAATGGCCGTACAAACCCACAGGAACAATATCAGTATTTTTGAGTGAAATTACGTCCCTTGGCGCTACCAAAGCTTTTTGCAGTCGTATTTTGGTACCATTTTATAAAATTCTTACTCTCTGCATGTTAACCACATAGACACAGAAACTTTAGGTGAAATGGCCGAACAGTTAATTTAAGTTTTTAGTTGGTTTATAAATGGAAAATGCTGGCTGAAGGTACCAAGTTTTATTATATTGTTACAAGAGGATCTAGAACATATCCCAACTCCTTACAGATTTCTCCAACATTGTAGAACTGGAAACAATCAGTGAGAAGGATTTATTGGTAATCGTCCTAATATTACTGTAGTTTAGTAAGCAATAGTAGATTATTATACGAGTTCCTGTGTAAATTGGACGCTTTAAGCCACAAGTGGTTTATAAAAGCACGAGTGAAACGAGTGCTTTTGTGAACCACGAGTGGCGTAAAGCGTTCAATCTACACAGGAACGAGTGTAATACGACGTTTTATCGTTCGACACCACCCCGGAAAGCCTTTAAACTGCTTAAAATCCATAAAAGTAGTGTGACGTTTATCTGTCATTTTCATTATTTCATGACAGACAGTGTTTACACAAGCGAAAATTTGAAAATTCTAACAGTGTCGAACGATAAAAACACTAAAATTGCATGTATATTTTTACTTGGAATGCAAAGGGAACTCTGCATTACTGTGGTGGAGATGAACGCTGAATAAAAAATTAGTCAACACTTAATTGTCGCCCTATCGTTTTTTATGCGTATATTAAATAAACTAATGTCCTCATATGCACGTTTAATGTGTCTAATTAAGCAAATTATATAAGAGTTGTAGACAACTAACGCGGATAAAAATTTCCAGTCAGTCACAATTCTTTTTGGTCTTTTTAATAAAAATCCTTCTAGTCGTTAAAGTCTACTCGCTCAATAAAACTCGTTAACGAAAGCAAGAATGTTGCACCCCACGTGCTAAATTCATTTTGTTCATATTTCGCTGGAGGTGTAAAATAGAGTACGTGCCATACTTGCGTCGAGAAAGCCTGCACAAAATTCAACTCCATTCCCATCAAATGAAAAACTGCACGTCACAGAATGTCGTCATCAAGAAAGTAAAAAGAGCAGTTTGTCAGAGAATAAATTTCGGGGGGATTAAGACAGGCTTACCGTGATGGGGACGTCGTGATGGTCGCAAGTATCGAGTTTCCTTCTAAATCGTAACACAGTGTGTGTGTTGTTCTCATAACCCAACAGAAGTTGATAATCCTGGCTCGGATCCACTTCCGGCTCTCTGTCCAGCGTGCTTCCTGGAGAATCTTTAATATGGCGGTCCTGTAACAATAACAAGATGTTAGACTGAAAAATTGATGGCTGAATTTGTAAATTTTTACTATAACTGCAATATAACAGCAGAATTATGAGGTAGAATTAAAAACCATGTTATCACTACCCCCAAGGAGAGAGAAGCTTTCTAGAAATGATGCCTTGCCCAAACTCATTAAACTTTATGAGGCTGTAGCGCTAAATTAATTTCATTTGCGACCAATTCTGAGAACCGGCATCACATCTTACGGTAAGATATTTGTTTAGACCTCGTACACTTGTCCTCTAGTTTCCAGTATGACTAAAGTTTAACTGACACCTAGAGATTTTCTCCGCGCGCCGTCGCTGGGAGAATAAAACCAATAAGTCCGTTTTTCGTAGTTCGACTATTTTATTTTTTCGTAGTTCAAAGCTAAAACTGCAAATTGGCTACCACAACCCATTTTATGAGGCGTATCCAATAGTTGTGATGCGGAGTGGCGGCAACGGAAATCCGACAAGGGATGTTTAACATTCTACGCTTCAACTTGTCCATAAAAAGAGGGCAAGTTCATTTGATTTCAAATGCTTCTGGAGCCTTTAAAAAGACTTAAAAGCTTCCATCGCCTCGGGAAAATTTGCTGTTTAAGCTTTCTTTCAATGCGTACGATTTTTGATTTACTCCCGACAATATATAACCTCCCTAATTACGTTTTCACCAAATCCGTTGATTTCACTTCGGATGAGAAAAGGGCGTTGTTTATGAGAGTCTCGGGCAATAAAGGCCGACAGCTTAAATACGTGTTACTGTGAAGTGTGCCAACTGTGGCTGGCAAAAAACCCTAATCATTCTGCACCATATGGAGAACGTTACTAAGTGCTAATTAATTCCCACAAGCAAGATGAACTTCTCTGCCACTACCCACGCTTAAACACCAAGATTAAAAACGCATTATCTTCTGACAGAATGTCGGACTAAAACGGTTTCCTTCGACCTCTGACATCTTTCTTTATTAAAGCGTTGGCATTACGAGAGATGCTGGATTCCAATACCGAATATACCTAGTTTCCCACATTTCACATACCCACTTCTTTAGATCTTTTATGCATGACACACAATTATTTCTATATGGCCGACAAAATTTCCATCTAAAGCAGCAGATAACATTTCAGAAATTTACTTTAGATACCCGGCGAGAAAGTTTAATTGCGTGTATTGAATTCGTGTTACACAGCTTCAACTGAATTAAAAATGGGTTTAAATAGCACGTGAGCGAAGTAACTTTCGTAAAATAATGTGCTATTTGTGTAGCCCTTTACCACAGCCGAAATTAATTTTGTAAAATGTATAGACATATTATCCTTTAACAAAAATTTCATCACTCCATCATGATTCAGGTTTTTCACCTGGTCAATTGTTCATAGAAATCAGATGGAAAAAGACAATTTTAATGCATTATGTAACACCTCTGAGTATAACTTCCAACTTCATTGTGGTATTTCCTCATATAGTATTTGGATAATTGCGAGGTAATAAAGTATTTGTCATATGGAAATTTGAGTTGAATGTAACTGTAGTTTGATTCACCCAATGTTGAATCATTATTATACCAAGGAGTGGCGAAATAGTCGTGGCCTCTAAAATAATAAAACACTGTTCATATAAGGTCACACTTTTGTGAGTGATAACAATGTATTTGGTACTCAAGTAAAAATCAAGAGCCCGCTTGACTATAGCCATTGAATTTACTTTACTGAATAAATTATTTATTTGATAATAATTTTGAAATATGATACGGTAGTATAATAAGTCTTTATGCTAGTGGCTTTGTTGACTAAATAATTATATAACTTAAATAATAATTTACACTTAACTATTTTATGAGCTTCCTGTCTTTAACACTTTCTTTACTACATTCTATTCAAATCGATTCTCCCTATTCTCCTTTTATTGCGACACCCCTTTGTTCCGCTTACTTAACAAACAGACAAACGGACAAATATTCTAAAAAAATTGATTTGGCTACAAACCATGGAAGTATAATATACAAGAGGAGAAAACACGGCCGCACTAGCAGTACACTTTGTTGTGAAGCTAAATAAGCGCGGATAGTGGGGATAACAGCTGTGTTTTGGCCCAAGCGTTCCGCCAGTGGCGTAGCCTAATAAACTGTACTTTAGTTTTCTTCGGCACATAAGACTAAAAATAAAATCTCAAGCCAGATCTTTATTCTATCTAGATCATTTGTAAGCCTAAAAAACATATCATGTATCGACGCTACTTCATGAAATCATACTCGAGTAGCGATCTCTTACGTTTTGTTTTGACCCAATTATTTACAGAGTTGTCAGCTTGTGATATATCGCAGTGTTTGGTATGTCTATTATACTAAAATTTTGGTGTAAACGTTTTGGTATCCTTATATACTGCTAATATTAATAATTCATACATGGTTTAATATGCATTATTTAAAAACGATTTTCAAAACCCTGATGATGCAATCTCAAGAAATTACTTTTACGATCTGGCAATATTTCCGTTTGGCTTCGGAACAAATACGCCAATGTAGTTTCCCCTTCTATTTTAGTTCCATGGTATAAACACATACGAAATAACGCAAACGCTAAAAATATCTTGAATATACAGAGTGTTCATTGTCACCGACTGATAAAACACAATTCCTAAAATGTTTTTGCGAACGGAGTTGTTCTCGTGATTTTTAGATTAATAACAGTAGCGTGTGCGGTAAACGGGGTCAATTTCAAGTTTTTTTTTCCTCAAGAATGGAGACGTTTTGCTACAACACGGACGCATTACAATTTTATAATAGAGTAGAGAAAAAAATAACTTGCAACCTTTGCCGTTATTTGTTTGTTTCTTTTCACTTTGCTGATTTTAGGTAGGTACATATTTAATAATGTTTTTATGTTCCTAAAGTACATTCCATAGAGATGAATTAATAAGAGTTAAACCTGTCGTCTGTGATCCTACGAGATAAATGTTATCTAAAGATCCCTACATTTTTTTTCACTAATACCACTTATTTAAATTTTTTAACTGATATTGACACTATGTAGTGGTTAAAAAGGATAAATTTGATCGAATTAAATTGAAAATTTACTTTGCATGTAAAGGCACTCTTTCGTGATAGTGATAACAATGTGTACGTTTGTTGTTTAGCAAAAAATATTTGTATAGTGTCATAATCGATTCATTCTAACCACTCAATTTAGTTGTAATTGGGTGTTTGATAATCTTGAATTATGAAAACGTAATAATAACCTTTTTATCTTATGCTTCCTAATCACATGTGTAAACTGCATGTTTAAAAGAAACTGGTGCTTTTGCCGATAGATGTCGTGGATAAGATAATGTAAGTATGACTTGCTTATCTAATAATTTACACTTGACCACTTTATGAGCTACATGTTTTTAACAAGTATATTATGAGGTTATACATATACTACAGTCACAATGTGTTTACATCTATATCTATTTTATTCATTGTACTGCATTTATCAATTCATTTACAATATTAAGCTGCTATTAGAATTCCTCGTTAATGTAACTGATTATGAATGTTCATAAATATTTGGTTCATTGATTTGATAATGCTAACGTAATGTACATATTACATTATTAATTGACAGCTGTATATATGGAGCGTCGTCACTTGAAACTAATGTGGCACCTGCTTACAACTGCAATTAAGCAATTTAGTGAGTTGGTTATCTAGGGGATAAGCCTCAGTCCTGGCGGACAATGCAGATAAGGTGGTCTTAACTTGGCATAATATGCGTGGAGGATAAGGGATCTAACCATAGTTATCTTTGTCATTTTATTGCACTGCATAAATCTCACCCTTGAATGTTGAATCCTGCAGAGCTGTTATTTTAAACTAAATTATATTTGGAAGACAGAATAAACATGGAAAGCTCTAAAGCCACCTAGGTAATAGAATTGTGCATTCGTAGACATTTCAAAAAATATTTATAGTGTGTAAAAAGCTAAATGAGAAATCTGACGTCCTCAAGCAAAGCTTAATTCAGTGGACCATTTTTCTTAATTTATTTTAAACAAGATAAAATTACTAACTTAAGACCACTTTGGTAAGTTGGTTCGTCTTATACCGAGTTGCTTTGGGTTGGGAACATGGGGTAGTGAATTTGTAGCAACTCATAAATGTCACAGACATTTTAAAATCTATATTAATTGGAAGAATGCATTTTGCCTTAACGTAGTTGTCAGTTCGTTCATTAGTAACATTTATCGAAGGATCCCATACTATGTTGTGTCTAATCGATTAGATAATTAAAGTTGAGGTGTTAATTATTCAGTCGTATATAATTCCATCCGACCAAAAAAAAAAAAGTGGGTGCTCGCAGCCTTCCCACAACGATCTTTCGATCTTGATAACAATCCAGAAATTCTAACAACACTTTTCTAGCCCGGTGGTAATCGGACAAGTCCTCCTAATCAACTCATTTGACTTGAACGGTCTAGGTGGCCGTAAACTCCAGTGTCAATTATTTCCCTGCAACTTTCTGTGGACAAAAGCCGGTGTCAAGGAGGTAGTAAATTAAGGAGCGGCAGGATGGCCACGGACCGCACACGCTAAGAGATCTTGCAAAGATACGCATGCGTGTTGAGAATAATTGGACGTACCTTGCTGCCAATAATCGGTTTTACGAAACATTTTGCTTCAGATTATCATCAACGGAACGGGAACAGGACCTACTTACACCGAAAGAAAGGTCAAGCAGCTTGATCCGAAAGCTGAAGACAAATTGCCTCGATGCACTTGAATTAATGATACTGATGGTATATATTATAGCCTGGAGTTCCTGGAGTCAGTGACACACAAGAACCTAATTTTTTTTTAAGTTTTGTCACTGCAGCTGCACTTTTTAAAATAATTAAGTTTCTTACAATTTTAAGCTTTCGAGGTGACAAAGATAAAAACGATACAATTTGTCTGTGTCTTATTGTTGGTTTAATTTGTTGTGTCGCTGAGTTTCTGAAGATTCGACCTGATTGCTAGAGTTTGTGATGTAGTAATTAAACGGTTCTTGTTCTAATCTATAGAGTGTGAGCGAGACAAAGGCTTTGTTTTCTTATTCCTACTCATAGCCCTTTTATGGACCAACTCCAGACTCGACTTTGAAAGCTGTTTCAAGCCATTTCTCATTGTGGGGTTAAATCAGTATAATTTAAACTTCGCCCATATTCGAGGTTCAGTCATTCGTTTCCGAGCAGTTTTTTCGCGTTAATTGTTTAGGGAATCCGGTGTTGGCTTATCAAAAGTAAATCACTGCTAAGGAATTGGAAAGTGCTTAGTCAAGAGGAAATTGTATTTGTGAAAAACAAGTAAGGGCATACGGTCAAACGATTTTACGTGAAGCCGTTGCACGCTTGAGAGCATTGTTTCAAAGAAAGCTTCTTGTGTGAGGTCTGTGGTAATATTTCAGCGTTCAATTGGATGAAAACGTTACGACATTTTATTAGAGGGAACATACCAGTAAAACAATGGTGGGTAAAAATTTTGCCCGTTATCCCAGGGAGATTTTCAGTCCTTGTAAGAAAACGTATTTACATCAAAAGCAAAATCTTGAAGAAAGCTTTGACGATAGCGATATGCGACTTTAGTGCACACAATAAACCTGATCTGCTGAAAGCACACCGGCGGTAATAATGTTCTCCAGAATATTCTGCAGAAGCGTTTTCCATGAATAATAACGTACAACTAGTCAAAGCTACCACCCAAACTATGAGTCCAAGAGTTGAATGGTATTTAGAATACGTTATAAGAATTTTGGAAATTCATATGTATTTTTTTGAAGATCCTAGTGCACTTTCGAGTTTCCTAGGTGCCTTCTGCGTGGTGTAGATTTCTATTGCATTATGTTTGCCTGGACCCATAATTATATAGAACACCTGTTATGTAGGTAAGTCATATTCTTCTTTAAGTTGACTGGTTCATAAGTATTACATAAATCCATCTTAAACAATAAATGCACGAAATAAAAATAAAATAAATGTTTGTGCAAAAGTAACTAGACGCAAATAAGCACGTGCCTCCTGTTCACATTTTTTATTACATGAAATAATAGTTCCCGTCAGCTTACCACCATCTACAAAGACATTACAAGAATTATTGTATGTAGGTCATGCTGAAAAATGGCTTTTTGTTATAACTTATTACTTTATAGTCGCTAGATCGCCACAATGCGTAAAGATCTTCCGATTTGATGTACTAAATTAACAGTAAATTATAAAAGAAGTTATAATTAATGATCTACAAGAGTCGTCGTCTTTGGTTTGATTAATTATTGCTCCGGGGCTATGCCATAAGGTTGTTATTATGTAGCTATGTTGGTAATCACATGCATTTCTCACATTATTTAGTTGTGTTTCCGATAGAAAAACTTAACGTTCCGTCGCCAGGTACATTTATTGGACCGTATTAACCCGGCAATAACAGCCATGTTCTTCGTTTACAAAATAGTCAATTAAGACCTAAATTGGTGGCGTAAAATATTCGTTTAATCGGATACAAAATTTTGTTAGTTGCCGCTAATGAGTCCATTTGGGAGCTTGCAACGACTCGTTCGCCCATGCTAAAGCCCCAAATTAAAATAAAGAAGCCATTGGCACCTCGTGCAGTTGGTGAGTGAAACGGTGAGTGGAAAGATATGAAACGATGATAACGGTTAATTTATATCATTTCCTAAGCTACCTGTTATTTGGCGACTGGTAAACATCTAATAGGCATTTATACGGAATTTAATTAAAGTTTTTTTTAGGAAAAATAATCAATTAGATAAACCTGTTTGGTTGCAATCTGCTTTAACTACAGACCGGGTTTTGTTAAAAATTGTGGTCGGTGGCGAGATTCCCATAGTCAGATAGCGTTTAAATTATTATCATTTGCCTCGAAACGCAATATAATTATTTAAATTATAACGCTGATAAATTGTTATAATTTAATGGAGTGACAAAACGAATTCGGTGTTGAAATATCATTTAATAAAATTTAATAAATCCTAATAAAGTAGTGAGAGTCTATTGGGAAGTAGCTGTTCGAGAAATCCATTATTTAAAACCACTTCACAACTAACGTGGAGCAGCGTTAATAAGCAATAATGAAAGTTTCATTATGGATGGTCTTAGGCTGCCGACTTTTTCTGCAAAGACTAAAGCTAGCGATACACGACTTTGTAAACTACTTTGCTTTGAACATTTCCCACAGGAGCTACAACGTGCTGGTTAAGCCGCCAATCTTAATCGTAAAACTGAGCTACATTATAAAAACTAATGTCCTCGTAACAGTTCTCGATCGAGTTAAAACTAAACGATTAATTAATTCGTTTCAAATGGTAGACTGATACGATTCAATTATGTGAGAACATAATGTTTTTCTGGACGTTACGTGCAAAAATTAAGAATGGAAATTGTATGAATGGCTCTGAAATTTACATATTTCATTTAAAGAAACATCCTCGTACATTTTTTGTAAACGGGATCCACTCGAAATTACCAAGTATGTACTTGAACTTAAGCATAAGTGGTGTAGATGTATTTTTATGACATCAACTACATGCTTCCGGATAGCAGAAAAATAACCAGCAGCTGCCTTAATTGTGTTTATTATTTTATTTTCCAATTAGGCAAAGGGCAGCGAGTAAATGTTGTATAATGGGCCACTTAACATCAATTTCCATGTAAACTCTCTTAATTGTGAGAGGTGGTATGTATGAAACTTCTACCAATTACTCATACGAGTAAGCAATTGTATAATACAAAAGTATTTCTGCATTTTTAGAAATGTCTGAGAGAAGCCACTTTTAGTATATTAAGATAAAATTAGAAATAAAAGTAAATAAACACTCGGAAAATCAAATATAAGATTAAAGAGCTTACATTACAAGTATCGAACAGAGAAATTAATTTTGCGCGAGCTGGATGCGTACATCATAGCAGTGTTCTCTATTTTGTATAAAAAAAAAACTAGAATATAATTATCTCGGTTCGACGACACATAGTGTCTTATAAGGCAAATAAGTCATGAAAGCAATTTTTCTTGAGTGACTTATTTGCTGTTAAGACACGTGTGTAATACAGTCTTATCCAACACCTCCTTCTGTTCTTAAAGCATTTATAAAAATCTAAAAAAATTTGACGTTCAAAACTGTTGGCTTATGAACCGTTGAATTATGGGTTCATAAGTAGTGTCTTGTATACCTCATAACATATTCAAAATCGACATTCATAATAAACAGGTGTTGGATAAAAATATAGTTTTAACTGTTGCTTATTAAACATTACTGTTTTAACATCATTATCAAAAACATTTATCTAGTTCTAAAATAAAGCCTTACGGAGATCGCATAACCATTACACTTCCGTCGAGACGCTCAAAATTTACGAACTATAAAATAAATACGATCCAAATTTTTCATTATCTAACACTGGAGCTGTTGGAAAGGGGGCGTTAACCATAATCATTCATTCTACGAAGATTCTTATAAATTATCGATCCCTCTGCGCTCTACTCCCGGTTTCCTTGATATGGTGCGCCGTATTTGATATTTATCAGAGCAAACAACAAAAGATATAAATCGGAAAGAAAAATTAAACGACAAAATTGTCATAAATTAAATGGAAACCGCAACGCAGCCGACAAAAATCTGGCGAATACGACTTTCAATAAAATATTCTGCAGAGATAAAAATGACGCTATTGGTGGTGGTGGTGATGCGTCGAAGAAAGTCGTCTGCAACCCCTGGAGATAAACCCTTAACGCAGTGTGATGAATCATTCGTTAGGCACAAGCCGATGCTCAGCACAACTCCAGCTTTTCAGCTTCGTTCAACGATCTCACAAAAAAATGCTTGGTTCCCTCTTGGTGGTGTCTGGTGACGGTTTATGAACTGATTAAAATTAAAAAGCAGGTATGGCTGCAGCTTTTCAGAGATTTAAATTTTTTAGCCGTTCTATATCTAAACCGGAGAGGGCCACGTCTTGAATTAATTCCAACGAATACTCTTTCTTATCGACTTGTCTGGCGGCTGCACTTAACTTACCACAACTTCAAACTGTCCGGTTATCGAAATAAAACATTTCAGATTCGAGAGTTGAGTTCCAATGTAAAAATCATTTGTACGAACGTGTTTTAAAACTTTACCAATCTGTCTATGTTCTCACGTCGTTAGCAATGTACAAAAACTTGTGCAGCCTAACGTACAAATGATTTAAAATCCACTGCGATCAAACTAGGATACTTATTATAGGAGCAAGTCAAGATAAAGTGACTATATGCAGCCTTAATTCAGGACAATATTCCTTATAAGATACGAGTAGTGCTTCTGAATTATTCATATGGACATTATTCCGAGATCAATTTTTCCATTGCATCTGTACTTTAAAACAAGCTGCGTATTTTTACAGTTAAATATGTGGCAGCTCTCATGTTGGTATAGTTGCATTAATTATACCAAGATAAGGATATTTGCATTAAAAGTACATAATTACATACTGAATTGCAGATATTATTTTTACGCAAAACGTAACTCCACTGATAAATTGTGTCAAAAAGACACATCATTAATTCACCACCCCACCGAGCCACCACTTACTCCAAGTAATAAAAATATAATAATGTTGTCTGTATTTGTCAAGATTATATTGCAATTTAAAATAAACCTCCTTGGGACGACAGATAATAAATACAAATGATGTCTCAAATGAGGAAATTACAGCTTTGTTTACGAGCCTGCGCATTATGAGACCGATGTAGGCGCTCATTAAAAAGGGATTTTCTTACTTGACAGAGGTGCAATTCTCGGCACGTTCAACCAAAACACTATAACTTGGTTGACCGCACGTATAAATTACTAGGTTTGCTTTCGGGTTCTCTTGAATTAAAATTTCTATTAGACGATAAGGCATTGTGAGTGCAAATTTTACGTCGGGACTTGCATATAAAACGCGTTGTCGAGTTATTTATAGAGCTAAAACTTTACATATTTATTAAATTAAAAACTATAGGCCATAAAATAAGTAGATATTTAAACACTGGCTATTCAACATTCACATTCTACAAAAGTTTGCTGAAAACAGTTTTATTGAACTGAAACCTGTTTAATATTAAATGGGGAAATTGAACATTAAATTTGAGTGTCATTGGAGCTAAAAATCATATGTACTGGCCGCGACATAACCCTCATAGGACAAAATGCTAGGCACTCAACTGATAGTACCCTAGTTTTTTAAAGAAACTAACAGGGGCACGCTATTTAGAGTTTTGAGTGTGTTCCCGCTCTTGCAGCGATGTTTCCAAAACACGAAGGCCCAACGAACAAATTTGGTTCCAAAAGCATGGAGCGCATCCGCATTTTGGCTTGGAAGTCAGGTGGATAGGGTGACGTGGACCGGTTGAATGGCCGACCCGTTCGCCAGATTTACCGCCCATTGATTTTTTGTAGGGTTTTTAAAATCTAGGGTCTACATTAATAGACGAAACAATTTGGAATGAGGAATATCACCCCAGACACAATTGGACGGGCAACACAGTGGACAGCCACAGTTTCATTACCAGAAACGGTATGAAATAATTGAGATTCTAAAATAGAAATTCCATCAAACATGGAACTAACTAGGATAATTCAATAAATATAACATTTAAAAAAAAAACAGAAGAATGTCGATGAATCCAAGTGGAGTAAATTTAAATTAAAATTTAAATATATTTAAGTCGAACTCCAGAAAATTTGAAGAGAATAACTTCAATAATCCCATTATTAATTCACTATTTTAATTTTTTACCACTCAAACAAACTTACCAGATTCTCTTTGATCCATTTTTAATTTTTACATTTTATAAAATGTTGTTTTTACGAAATCCTTTAAAAATCATGTAACTTTTTCAAAACGTCAAATTTAATTCAAAAATATAACGTCATAATTTTAAATATTTTTGGTAAGAACCTCTCTGTAATTCATCAATTGTATCATTAATCTCTTGTTAAATTAGGGCTGATGATGGTAGTAGTGTTCTGCCGAAACATGTTCCCATTGTAATTATTAAAGTTTGTGGAGTTCGACTTAAATATATTTAAATTTTAATTCAAAAAAAACGACAAAACAAGTAATAGGTAAGAATTTATTTTCTTCTATTGATGTTGAAGCGCTGACATCAAAGGAAGGGGAAGGAGAATTTTGTGAATAGAAACAATACTAGGCTTTAGTAAACTTCATAGAAGGTATAGAAAATTAAATTCCTTGGACAACGACAACACTAAATAATGTAGCCCCAAAAATATCTGTGGAAAAACATTGCGGACAGATTTGAGGATTCGTGTGAAAATTAAATATTTTCGACATTTACCAAACAAATATGTAAGTAAACTTATTTATCTCCTCGTTTATATGTAAACTACAAAGGTTATCGTATGGTCAGAATACGAGGGTCATTCAGGTCAAACCATGAAATAATGCAAAAGTATGTATTACTTTTTCCATACAGTTCTAGAATTAATTCATTATAGCATATGGAATTGCTGTAATTATATGACTTGCTCACTCATTTCAGTAGGGAAAGTTTCACTGCAGATGAATGTTAGTGTAAAGATAAGATGTTCTTGTAATGTAAATACTATTGGTGTAAACTTATAGCAGCTGATCCACCATCGTACATTAAGTACTTAACTACAAATAAGAATATGTAGACACAAGATAATTGTTATGTTTTCTACACGTGATCAATAGGCCTCGAATGAAGAACATATTTCAGTCCACAATGAATTACAAAATCAAAGCTAATGTTTGATAAGCTTGATAATGGTCTGTTATGTATTTCCAGAACTCTGCTAAAAATTTAAAGTCGCTACGACTACTTTCCATAATGTACAAAAACTAAACAACTTCTTGAGAATAATATCCGCCTCCAACCGCCTACGAGGCTATCTGCAGATGGTTATGACTTCCTATATTTGGAATGGTACCAAATAATTTACATCTGCATGAACGCTTCAAATAGTGACCAGCATTATACCGAGATTATTATTATTAAACGAGCAGCGTACCCAATGGAAACTTTGGTTCTTGAAAAAAAAAACAGATAAAAAAAGTTTCTTCTCTTAACGACTAACAGTATCCGCAACAGCGCTTCACTTATGTGCCATTCTTGAGTTTACGTTTAAGTATTTCACTGCATTTGAATTTGTGAACATAATGTGTAATAATAAGATGGTTAAATTTTTTGAGGGCAGAATAAGCGGGCATTATGATTTATACGCCCTAGGGCATCAAAAACAAATAATGATTCACTGCAATATAAAAATATTACGAATTTTATGAAATCAGTTGACTTTTTTTATTCCATTATTGTATGTTACTCAATCACTTCAGAACGGCTGAACGTATCTAGATGAAATTTGGCACAGAGATAGAGTAGTCTGGAATAGCACATAGGCTACTCTTTATCCCAGATATAACATCGACATAATTTTTTGCATGGTAGTTTAGGGGTCAGAGAATGACATAGGCTAGTTTTTATCACGGTTTTAGCGCATTTTCCTCGAAAAGGCTTGACCAATTTACACAGTAACGAAAAAAATTCAAAAAAGTTCAAAATAAAAACAAAATTAAAAATTTTGAAAAAAAAAACGACATTATAATTGAAAAAAGATATAATAAAAAAATTTATCGTTCCTTCTGGTTAAGCAGTAAGAATTTGGGTCTCACGCTCTGCTACTAAATGGCACTTTACGCTGAGCATTAAATTTTCTAAATCGCGCTATTAAGATTTTCTTGCGAAGAATGACCTTGCAAGCAATTTTTGTATGAACTTATCTCATTTTGGGACCTATTTGTTCACCTTTAAAGCTCAATCTCTTGATTTTGATTTATTGCTTTGCTGTTTTGTTTTGATTCAGGTACATACTGTAAATAAATTGTTTTTGGGTTAGTTATATTTTTTGGGTGCTTATAGATTTAAGTACATTATTCTTGGGTTAGTTATAATCGTGTGATTTGTTTTTCCACGTGAAAGAAGTCGGGGGCAAAAGCTAGTAGGTATATAATTAAAAGTTGTTGCATTATATTAGGTAATTAGCAATTTTAGTTAACAAGCTTAAACTCAGGTTATGTTAGCATAGTTTTATATATTAATTTACAGTTGGTTCGTTATAAACAATAACTCCAAACAATAACACAACATATTTTGAGTTATGCGATAAACACGCAGAAATAAACTTCACAAAGGCCGGTTAAACCCAAAGTCCGCTAAACTAGTACTAATTTGATATGTATGCGTCGAGGGGCATTTTTAATTGCAACAATTCGCTGAAACAAAATTGAGTTGGAATGCAGTGTATTTCGGTGAAGCAGAACACAGACCCACTGTACGAGCGTTGGTCACAAAGTGGCAGCGACAAGATTCCGATCTAAATGCTTCACATTATCATACAGCCGCCATGAAATAAGGACTGAGAGCCGAATGAGAAACACAATGAACCCTAAAGGCGTCAGTCCTTCATCATAACTTCTTCATTGGCTAATTACAAGGCAGAGACTAAGAATTCGTTTTAACCGAATTGACCGAATTGACAGCAGCTTTATGCGTCGATAAAAGGGTACTAAACTATATCTAGATCTATGTGAAAAATATACGACCATGCGACGGCACGGTTGAATGAACGTCTGATATCAATCAATTAGGTATCCTGACAGTAATAATTGAAATATAATTTAGCGTCATCTTGGAGTGTTACGTGAAAGCTGTGGGGAAAGAGGGCGTGTCATTGTCAAAAAAACAACAACTATTATTCGAACCTATTGATGGCAAAGAATCGTTACTCGTGCGTACAGCGTCTACTGTGAAATTTTCTGGAGGATCTCAAACCAGATCAATCCCACAAATAATTAGTACACTGATTATTGAGAAGAATTCGAGTTATTCCCAGAGAAGAGTCACTCGTAGCTTCGTAAAATAAGTTTTGTAGTCATAAACATTCGTGGAAACAAACTTTAGCTGTGCTATAAAATTTCCTGGTTGTATCAAATTACACTAGTTCGCTAGTTAGTAGCACAATGTTATCTTTACACGAAGATATTATCTAGGTACACATATGGTCATTTGTTTCCCAACTACGATTTTAGAGGGGGAAAGCATTTCCACAATATATCGGATTTCTACAAACATCATGTACTGGTAACACCAGAAGTACTGGTCAGAAGTTTAATGGGGAATAAATTTCATTACGCTTGGACTTGAATAACACTTTCGAGCTTATTGGTCTGACCTTCAACTGCTCCAATTACGTAACGGGAAATAGTTTATTTGCCAAAACGTGACGAAGATTTGCATCTCTTCCCTCACGTGGAATAATGACGTATAATAAAGATGGCGTTTTCAAGAATATACAACACGACATTGATCATATTAAATTTATTTAAATAAAAAATTCTATAAACTTTTCGAATTTGTTTTCATTTCAGTTCATACATTACAAAAAATAAATTAAGGTCTACCTATTTTAACAAATGTTGATATTGACTCACACAGGCGAGAGCAACACAATTTATTCTCATCGATCTATAGCTTGTCCATTGCAGATGCAAATGTTAATACCCATTGGGCTGTTTGTCAAAAGTTGTTTTAAGTAAGTGCACATTCAAAGTCACATTAATGTAAAATTTGCTTTCAGATTTGTGAGTTGAACTAGTCATGCCGTGTTTAATATATGTATCAACTTTGCCAATCTCTAAACTGATTGAATTACAGAACCTGAATCACATTGAGGTTGATTTAGAAAAAAATCGGCATTCGGAGTCGTTGACTTTCTTCCTCCCATGTGTTTTATCAAAATTCTTTGTTTCCTTCTTGTTTTACTGCCGTTATGAAGGAACTCTACAACTTTTGTAATTAGGGGAGCCAATATTCTCAGATCTTTGTTTTTACATGTAAAAGTACATAATTTCATGTATTTATATATAGGGCGGTTAAATTTAGCTAAGTGCATTAATTTGTTCATAATTATTAGTCGGCCGATAAAAGCAATAAATGTTTAATTATTCATTTCAGCACTTGAATAAAACAGTTCGCAAAATAAATAATTTAATTAATTCGCCATGTTTTTGCACCTTTCAGTTGTCATAAAAATATATGCGATTTTGTCATTGGATCTATTTATGTGCGAAATGTAGAAATGTACGACTGCACGGTTGAGTGAACGCTTGATATCAATCAATTATCCTGACACTAATAACTGAATTACAATTTAGAGCGAGTCATCTTAGTATAGAATCAATATGACGCAAAAGTTTTTATTTCGACGTGGCTTTTAAATAATTCCTGATGGCTGATGAAATAAATGACGTGGTATTTGAGAGAGGACTGTCAATGGTAATTATTCTAGCGTGTGGACTATTGTCAATAACCGACTCGGTTCTTGATCCACCCCATCCGTGTACATGCATCTCAATTTAATGATATGTTAATGAAAAACGATTTCCTTTAATACATAAGCTAAATAGTTTAAACGGTGTGATCTATATAATACGCCTATTTCTTCAATGGAATTTTATTGACCAAGTGCTGATGGTATCTGAGCCGCCCACGATTGTTGTAGAGCAGCTGGTTTAAAACCCGGAGGGCTACTTATACATTAAAATATTATGTAAACTCCTTCGAGAACTCGACGGACTGAAGACTGGATGTTGACGTACACTACCGTTACAACTTTAGAAGTACCTATTTCAACGTGTACCTATTTAAAATGTGTAACATGATTGTTTTCTCTCATTAAAAGTCACATAAATTATTGAATTATTTATATTCAAGTGTAGACACCTCTCGGTGCTTGAAGATGTAACTACATTGTACTGAGAATGTATAGTGTGAGATTGCATTTTTATAAAGATGGAATGTGTAAATTAATTGCAGCAAGTGAAAAAGTGCATTCCACGCATGCTTCACACTATACATACACGCGATCGAACAGGGTAAACTAACACAAACCATTGTGGTGTGCCCGTGTAGCTTTGTTACTTTTAGTTATGCGCACATTCCTTTTTGAAATAGGCTATACCGTCCGTATCTCTGCGTAACACTGGATTACAAATTTTACCAGCTAGTAGTTCAATAGAGTGAAACGACTTATTAGTAACACAGCATAAATCAAGCCATTACGGTTGAGTCAAACTCATGTACCGTCAGAAAGAAAAAGTACCTATTTCAAAACAAAGCTTAATGCAATATTTCAATCCAGGTTTCCGGCGCGACGGTAGCACATCTGTGGTGTCGGTGTTACCTCTACTCCCGTAGCCCAAGACGAACGCTGCGACCGTGTTACGCACAAACCCCATTATATTATTACGGTGCGGTCATTTATAATCGGCGATACACGCAGCGATAGTTTAAACAAAGGTGCATTTGCAATGGAATCGAAATATTAGCATACAGTTTTAGATGACAGTCGGATGATATAGCGAAGTGAAACTCGTTATGTTAATATGCGGTTGTTGCTGTGTTCAGACCAGGTATACGGTTATGACCGCCGGTCCTGGGAGGCACTGTTCACGGTTATTTATGCGATATTCGGAGAGAGATTATCTGCCATTACCATCTCCCTGGTCATATACCGGATAAAGAGGCAAGACGCACACCCACGAAAATCTCTAAAGAATATGCAAAGACAAAAATCTTATCATTATAAAGACGCCATGTAAAAGCGTTCCTTTGTCTCTTTAGTCATAAATAAGAACGTAACCAGTTTTTAAGAATATCCTGGGATGTAGATGGATAATTATGCAGATTCTGCAGATTCCTTGTTACTTATTAAGAAAGGTTAAAGTTACATAAACAGCGCAGCACGTGTAAAACACTTGTTAACAACTGCATCTTCACGCAGGATACAACATTTGTCCAAATGATTTCGGCTAGCACCATTGAATTCACACTCAATAAAAAAACTAAGCCGCCCTTTAAATAATATTTTTATATCTGTATCCTTTCTTACGTTGATAATTATTATTAATTGGAGGCATTTAGTGCCGATTCTATATGTAATGTTTAGAGTTTTCCACACGTTAAAGTTTTAAGCTATTTCCATAGATATTCGGAATTTCACATAGAAATGTGAAGAATATAAAGTTAAATTGGTGCCTTAGCGCCCGCACGTGATAAAAAGTTTCTAGTAGTTGGTACTGACATTATTACTGCATTTTAATTGCAAAATGTCTGTCCTGCAAAATATGTTACATAACAAATTGCCGTTCTCATTTTTGCATCCAACAATTTTTCAAACGTCAAACAATTATACAAAAAACACGTTTAAATTAAAACTCGAAAGTAGACTTAATTGGCTTAGGTATGTAAGTCCTTCATAATTAAATCCGTAATTTTGTAGTATCCGGAGGTCTGCAAAACAGGCCGACTACTGCATCCTTAATAAGTACCGTTGTAATAAACACCACGGGTATATTTTAAATAATATCTGCTTTGGAGGTATATTTTGCAGAATTAAAAAATGTACAGAGTTCCTTACATCAAAAGAAAGGAAATTTAATTTGTTATTTAAATGTTTTCAAAGGCAAAAATAAACGTAATCGTTTACATGAGTGGGTGGATACAAATCATTGTTAGAATGCTGAAATGGTATTTTAAATTCCTCCTCTTAGTGGCGTAAAGCAAACTTAATTATGAAAATTCAAAACATTCTCACGCCATCATCACATTGTATTTACAGCCATTTCGATGCCAGGGACACAAAATTTAAATTCCAACGATTGGACAATCGACACCTGTAGTTTTATGGTAAGTACATATGAGTTTTAATGTCTACTCAAAAAGATATAAAAACGGACCACCAATAATAAATATCACTAATATCTGTGGTCAATCCCCTTAATTTAAATAACGCCTTCATTATTATAGTTTTTTTGATGCATACTGTGTAAACAAGTAAAAATAGATTCTTTACCGGGCACTAGAGATCTAATTTTACAAATGTAAGACAAAACTTGTTTTCAAAATTTCGTCCCATGGGTAATAAAACTGGTCGTCAATGTCAATTGAAAATGTAGATATATATTCCGAAATAAAAATTTCCCCTATAATATAATTAGTCTCAACCAGTTAGAATAGTGGCCCCGATATCTAATTCCACTAAAACATGCATAACTTCCTTTATGGTAGGGTGGCAACTGAATTGGGATTGCCAAAAGTTCTGTGAATGTGTAATGACAATCAATGTCATGCAACGTGACAAGTTGGGTCGTTTCACAATGGAATACTTTTTGTGTGTCAAAACTGACAGTGATGACCACTTCTATATATAGTCTGTAGCTTTCAAAATTCGTACAAGCAAATGGCTGTTTTGCTTTCATGACAGCAAAGTCAAAACATTAGGTGCTCCACATTAATTTAATAAAAATGTGCCCACATTTTGTTCTTTTGTAAGCGAACGTGGGCGAAACTTCCAAAAATGGTCAACAACAATAACTAACTTGAAGGTTAGTTGAACAATTAAGACCACTCCCTAATTTTACCCAGGATGTAAGTTAAATGCACTACATTTATCATCGTGATCCGTAATGGCACCTTTTACCAAAAACTCATTCAGAAAATACGCTGTCAATGCTGTGCAACATTCGGTGAAAGACATGGAATGACAAGATTATCTAAATTCCCTTTCCCTACAGGACCGTCGGCGCCCGTTAAAGGTTAGAGCTGATACGCCGGCAACATCAAAAGGAACAAACCTTATGTTTAATGAGTGATTTAAGCTATATCATACATAAAATATACAGGGTGTCTCACATGAACTTAGTTTCCTGTAAATGTGAGATTCGTTACTTTCAAACAAACAAAAATCTAGGTACCATTAAAATTAAATTTTTGAACCTCCGGTATAATATCTGCAACAGTCAATAAACTATTCTTGTCTTGTTTTTATTCCGACAACATTGTTTTCCCCTATAAAGCACTCAATCTTTCTATAAACCCAACACGGTTGTCATGCATGTACATACTAATGCTTATAACTTATAACAAATCCTTTTATTGATTTAGTAATATTCCCGACTAAAAATAGTCCAACATCAAGCAAATTGTACTTCAACGACCGCCAATAAACGCTATTCGTTTGTCGATCTAGTTATTGTCTGCTCGCAAACTGTCACACAAAATACTTCCATCCACTTTTACACTTGGAAAAACATTTCTAAATTAAAACAAACAACGATTTTCAGGTCGGACCTACCTGAAAATAGACCTGTCCTTTGTCCACCCATCCAATCACCATGTCAGCTCCCGGCAACCGCCCGTCTTTAGAAAAGCCGAACCCAACGTAACCTAAAGTCCGCACTTGTAATTCGAAGGTAATATCTTGTGGTCCCGGTCCCAACGACCACAAGAGCCGAAAATCAGGACTCAGCATTGCCGAATGAGACCATCGCGCAGTTTTTCCATATTGCACTACACACAAAACACTCAACACTTGAACCAACATGGAGCCCATCGTACTAGTTGCACTGGATCATCATCTGGAACAAAAATAACATTGTTGAACTAACAGTGGGTAAAGTGGTCTTCTTCACATCGATGCAATAGATTATATTGATTTCACCAGGCAGAAAAATAATTAATGTATAACGGGCAGCACACGAATAATTAACACTGGTCCGATAACACCGTTTAGTTCTCGAAAATTAATTTTACCACTTGAACAAGAAAAATATCAGGGCGCCTTTTCGTGTGGTATAAAAGTGTCAGGGGTTATAAAAATCAATCAAGATGAAATATTGTCAACGTCGAAATCAATAATATTGTCATTGTAGCACGCACATAACACAATCATAATCAATTCACATCAAAATCAAATTGACAGTTTACAGTCAATTTCGGAGCTAAAGCGTACTAAATAGAGATGTCCGGACATTAGGTACATTCCTTTTAAAAGTAGGTACGCGTAATCTTGTCGCAATTTTTTATCTTCAAGCAATAGGAGCGGCAGTCAATTGTGTTTTTTCACTAATGAGAACGTAATTTTTAATCTAAAGCCACGAAACAAATGTTCAACAAGTACCTACACCATACGAGTACCGACGCAAAGAGAACAAAGCGAAAATTCAATTGTTCCTCTTAACAAAAGCGAAGAAAGAAGGCACTTGGCTTTATTATTATCGAAGGGGCCGTCATTACTAAATTGTTTTGCTAATGTTACAGAGACTGTGAAATAGCACTTTTCAGACTTATCCATTATACTGATAGAATTATTTACCGCTTTACAACGAATTAATAAAAATGAGGGCTTTTTTGTGCGGGCAACAATTTTTCCACCATACTATCAATTAGTTCCATGTTATTGGATGGCCACAACACAATGTGACTAAGTAATAACGAAAAAATCTTTGTCATGCCGAAGTGATTAATACTTGAGACACGTAACCTTGCAATTAAATTACAAGTAGAATGAATTTCTTGTAATAATAGCAATGGATAAACAAGTCGGAGAGGAAATGGAGTGTTTTTCAACTATGTACACACATTATTTGAAATTGTATCAGTTTGTTTTAACCTGTCTAAACTTTACTTCTACATCGTAAACTTTAATATTCTGGCGACGGACGTACACAAACCTCCACTTACAATCTCCGGCATAAGTTACGTTTTCAGCAAATAAAATAACTTGTGCAATCTTCACAGCCGTCGAAATTCTGATGTGGTCGTATTGCAGTGGGTTCCGTGACACGAAGAAAATAAACGAAAAAACTCAATCTCTATGTTTTTAGAACGAATTTCCCGAATTTTGACATTTTTAAATGCAGCTCAATTCAACGGTAGCTAAGGTGTATAAAATAACAAATTTCGATATTTATCCCCACAGCGGCGTCAGCGACAAAGAGGTTGAATAAATACGCAAATTCTTTTGAGCGAAACCCTCTGATTCCCAGGTTCTTCGTTGTCAGCATCACGTCCTCACAAATCGATAGTAGTTTCCAGACCAATTGTTCAACACTCGGAATATTGACAACGGCTACATAAACTGCTACCGTTGCAAAATAATTACGCTTTAAAAACGATAAGATCTTTATTTTTACTGTTAAACGACCCATCATATTTTGATCTACTGAAAACTAATATCCAGAACGGTCGGACGTCAATAAATCAGTCGGTTTATTTGTTTAGCAATATTTCCGTCCACTGAAGAGT
Organism: Diaperis boleti; assembly: GCA_963583935.1. Taxonomy (NCBI): domain Eukaryota; kingdom Metazoa; phylum Arthropoda; class Insecta; order Coleoptera; family Tenebrionidae; genus Diaperis; species Diaperis boleti. The sequence goes on along the minus strand of OY757247.1, from coordinate 23,536,840 downwards.
GAAATTTCATAACGTTTTTCTAATTAAACTGTATTAAACTTTTATGCAAACAGCGGTGCATTCCTACTGAAAATGCTTTTGTTTTTCATGAGTGATAAATATCTAATATTGAATGTAAATAACGGTATTAAATGATGGAAATACCTATATCAATTAATGAGAAGTACATTCATCGACATCTCGGTGAGGTTAATCAGTAATTTGAATAAACCAAACTTCTTAATAAAAAAACACATGTAATTTATAGCATGTAAACATTTATTTCTTCAGGTTGGTAGAGGAGTTCCGCTTTTATTTGTCATGCACAAAAGGTGAAGGCGTAAACAAATATAATCTAAAAGCCGTCTCAAATACAAAACAAACACGCGTGGTCGGTATAAAAATTCTTTTCTCCAGGAATAACTTTTTGATCATCAAAAACTAACGGGTTCTGAGGGCTTGGAGGCCGATCGTGACGTAGATGCTACATCTGGATGAATCTTTTCATGTTGATGAACGTTCAAAATTAATAACCGCCCAGAGTAAAAATAACTCAACTGAATTTAGCAGATGAGACTAACAATATTAGAAAAATCATCAATGAAAAATATTATTATAGGTCAACGAGATTCTGCAAGATAAACTTAGATCAGACATAAGCCAGGAAATAGGGGAAGAACAAAGTGGTTTCACTCCAGGTAGATCCTGTACCAATAATCTTTTTATTATCCAACAGCATTAGAGCTTGGTTCTTTAAACTGTAATCGAAGTTAACAAAACCGATTTTACAATCGCTCGTGACCAACCAAATTGATCTGCACAAAATACTACCAACCTTTAGTCCGCAGAGTACTAGGATTAAAGAAGTCAAAAACAAATGAGTAACTCAACAACCGAAATAAACGAAGGCAATACGAAGCCCTGTCTAATTCACATGCACCGAGCTTACGAAAACTTACACAATGCAATAAAGACGTGGAACAATCAATATCTAGAATGTTGAGTAATTAAATTAACGTTACTTAAACTTGATGAAGGAAAACAAGACACACGTTCTTTGAAAACCCGGAAACCTTATTCGGTCAATAGAATTTCCACTCTAGTATCGCTATTGCTAATTAAATTTGATAGAAATAAACCTACATTATATATAATACAGAACGTATACAGCATTAATTAATCAGCTTCAGTTGGGTACCATTGCTTCATCAATTTAAAAAATACCCCAACAACCTGAATTGAAATTTAATGCAGCACTTCGGAAGCATAAAAGTCTATGCACAATTTTCATGAAAAAATAGTTACTATAAAATGTAACATACACGATAACACATTATAATAAAGGAATTAAATAAGTATCAGACCATTTCAGAGGCATACGGAACCAACTACTTATTTTAAACTTGTTAAGAAAAAAAAATTCAGCTTCCATTAGATATGCCACCAATTAAGACGAGTGGATACTGCAAATGTATAATAATCTATTGGAACTGACTAAGTGGATAACAAGTGAATGTCACGATTCCCCACAATGCGCGGGCACGTCTGGCTCCACAAAATGTCTTATAAATAAAGTATTAATCCTATCTAGAGGTATGACAAAATCTCATGGGCTGTATCCTTGAAACAATCGGCGCGAAGAGTGGTCGACCTAAGTAGAAATTGGCCATTATGAGTGAAAACTGAAAAGATGCGCTTACTGCATTATTTTACACATTTCCACAATTATTGTAATGTTGTAATTCAAAATTTTTTACTGTTTCAGAATTAAAACAATTCAACTTGGCATTTTAGTTTAATTCTGCGGCAAACTCCATATCTTCGAGAAAAAAATAGGAACGAAACGAAATAAGTAACAGCAACGACGAGAGCGGCGAAAGGAATGACAATATTTTAATTCCGATAGTAATCTTCACTCCTAGCGTAAATCGGACTATCGCGCAGGATGACTCATAGGCCATGAGATTTTAAGATATGTATCTCTCATCTATTTAGGTCTTTGATAAAAATTTTGCAATATCCCTTTTGCTTCTGGAGGTACCGAACACTTGCCATGATTATCTTTTTTCTTAACCACAAAGTATGCCATATTAACACTCGCTTGGTATCATTACAAATAATAGTCATGCAACTTCACCTTTTTGCTCAATAATTTTCCACATAAATACTACATAATAATGACACCTACTGTGTCTTTAAAAACTATGAAAATGTATACCAAATTAATATTCAACGTTGGCGTTACCCGGGATTTTAACTTATTACTTCTCATGGCATTTCTGGGTTACTGGAGTACTCTCGTTTACAACAAAAAGTACGAGTTTTGCCATTTAATATTGCAAGTATCCGCCGGAATAAATTATTTAGCTTCAACATGAAAGGTGCTTCAGTGTAACTGCGGGCAATTAGTGAACCCTATCTAGGCTTAGACAGATTATAATCCATCTTAATGATGTTAATGCTAAGCTACCATAGATGGTCACAATTAGTTCCTTGCAGAATGGGAAGTGGGCAAAAACACTGCTGCTAGTCAATTAAAAAATCATATTTTTACCGTCAGACATTGGTAGTTATTAATATAAAGATAATTACCAGATTAATTTTACCATTGAAGTGTCAATAGACTATGTACATATTTTTGATTATAAGACTGTTTTTAGTCATACAAACTAGTTCTAAACAGCACATACAGTTACTGCAATGTAAATCACAAATTCCCCGAAGAGAAGAGTTGTTTTTTGTTGTTCAACAATTCCTGTCTCTAAACTTGTAGCGGCAATGCACGTGTACTAAATTTAATAGAACTACCAACTTTATCAATTAAAAATATTGCTTTGCCTGCGACTAAAAAAAACATAAATCACAAAACTCGTCCTTGCCACATATTTCGTCTCTCAAACTGTAAAGACCACCCCATTAACTACATCCAAGTAACAGTTTCTCAGTTAGAAATTACAGAGCAGAGTTCAGCGAGTTGAAGATATGTGTGGGCTCATGCTGCTTCTGTCATCGCTCTTTATTAACAATACTCACTTGAAACTAGTAACGTTGGAGACATTACAGAAAGAGGATTATTTCGAGTTTAGACACATTTATGTTCTCCACTCGACAGGAGCCGACGCACCGTTTGTGTAACACCAAATTAAATTTATTATTAAGCAAGCCTATTATCTTGAAGTTTGCACGATTATACAGTTAGCTTCAAGAAATTCTTGACGCACGAGAACGGCTTGCGTAATCACTGAGAAGTGTCAATTTATCCGAATTATACTAGTGCATTTACCATGAACTCTTTCTTGTCTTGGATCTAATTTAATACGCTCAAGTTCAAGTGTGCGCATATACTGATACACTAATTGACAAAAAGTAGCACAACCTGAATAGAATATTTATAGATCCGTTAATTTCTATAAAGATACAGTATTCATAGCAGATATAGGACCTACAATTACAGTTAGATTTCACTGTGATATTGTCCGCGCGACGATACGATCGTGCAAATAGATTTAATGCTTCGAATCCCTTAAGATGAAGAGAAACCTCATTGTTCACTGTATTACTATGGCATAGTAAACTGCTCCACTTATCTATAATAAACGAGATAAAGCAAGCGACAATGGTACATTATTGAACAAAGAGGCCGAAATGACACTGTTTCATTTTCAAATTTGTTAAAACCGTTCATTGAATGATACACAACTGAACACTACTGAAAGCCGGTTGTAAAAAACCGTTGGGCGATGTTCGTAACTTACCTCCAATTAAATTGCTGGCTTCAAAAATGCCCAAGAAAGATTTGATTTTTTAATGATACTAATGAACGTTGAGGCGCTACATCACGCATCTGAAATTAGAAAAACCGCTAGGTATAATGTTCAAGTGAATTGTTTGAGAAGGTAACAATCAAGGCTCAGACGAATACTCTTAACGAAACAGTGTTTATAATATGGAGTTTGTGGGTAAGCACGCAATATTGCAGTTAATTACACACCATACTCTGTACATGCAGTCTTCTTATTTCCTTCTAATTGCATGTCGATTCTAAAGATATTCACTGGAACTCCTAGAGGTGAATGGCAAATGTGCGTTATTCATCTAAATAAAAGTACAATAAATTGTGGTATTTAATTATATTTGCGATAAACTCCAGACATGAAATAAGACTAAATATACAACACTTGACAAAAAAATGTTTTACCGATTCACGAAAGCAAAGCTGAAATAAACCTCATAATCTACACTGCAATCGCTTTCTTTTAAATTGAATTAGACTTTTATTTAGTTAGATATAATATGGCAGATAATGTCGCCCCGACCTACATCATTTTTAAACTACGTCTTTGGGGCGTCCCTGACGTATTTAAACGTGAGATAAACTCTCAGACCATAAATTACTTCGGGTGTACCTACTATTCTAGACGGGTTCAAACCTACGACTTTATGTCATTTGAAAGTAATTTTGTTAAGGCGGTATTAACGTCAAAAAGTAAACTGAAACACGCTGTACCAGATAAAAAACACGTCAACAGGGGGGTGGAGCTAAATTCTTCTGTTTCTTTCCGACTCGTACAAGTTCAAACATTTATCCTATGCTATCAAAGTGCAGTCCGCCAAGTCGGTTTTGTCAGTGGCTTGTGATATTTCCTGCTTTATGGAATGAACTGGACGCAATCATTTTAAGATTTCAGCCTGTTCGATCAGCTGATTCGACACTTTTCTTTTTATCACGGTATCATGTATCATGGTTTTACGTTATATGCCAGGTCTGTACTCGGCCAGTGCTGTACTGATCTTGAAAATGTCTTTCAATTCATTTTTTTTATAAGTTAATAAACACGTATTGTAATGTCACATATGCATAAAAACAAATAGTGTTGTTTATTGCAATATACAGAGGGAAATGTGGAAATTTCCCGGACATAGGTATATCGTGTATCGTGATGTATTTTATTTGATTTTGGAAGTCTGTTAGTTCTGTATCATTATTTGATTTCAAAAATCAAAAAATAACATTTTGTAAACATCACATTATCTTCTTCAGATAAGAGAGTATGTCGGCTATTATTAACTGTATTAATTGTTTTTTTAATTGAGATATTATGTAGTTATATACTTATTTATGTATTAAGGGAATTATAAGGATGTTAATAACCGTGGGCAACGCTGTTACAATCCAGAGGGCCGTCAGGCCCGAGGGATTGTATGTTGCCAAAGAAAACAGACATGTAGATGCAAGAAGAGACAGAAGAAGGAGACAGAAGAGGGAGAGATAAAAGCTACAATAACAGAGAAGGGGGTGTGGAACTAAATCAATTGAGAGAGAAAAAAATGGTTTCTGACCATAAGGGGAGCCAAGCCAAGCCAAATAAGTAGGTAGTAGATAGATAGGCTGTCCGCTCCCGCCAAATCGCAAGTCTCACCGCGCGCGCGCCGGAATGCGTGAGCGTGGATGGGGGGCTCGCGCTGAGCAAAACAACCCAAACGGACAGACGTCGTTGACGACCTGGTAATGAATTTCTGATGCCCTATAACGTTGTTGATATATTTGTATAATGACAATAGTTTACAAATTTGTTCACCTCTTCGGCTTGGCACCGACTTCAAACAGATCAGTAGGTTGCACATGTAATAGTACATGTACTCAGTTATTTTTCGCTTTTTGAAGTCGGTTTCTTTTTAAAGCTAATTATTACATTATTACACTCACAATGTAAGTGGCAGATATAGATGGAATGTTAGAGAGCGCACAGGTGCGTAGTAGGTTGAGTGAAAGTGTGGAGGATGTCTTTTGCGCATGGTATGGGAAATAATGAAAGAGAGATGAAATAAATGATAAAGAACCTAGAAAAATACATGGAGAAGAAAAAGTTTAAAGTGAATGCGCAAAACACAAAAATGTCTATGTTTAACAAGAAAAAGAAAAGAGATGAAGAGAATGAATGGAGGTGGGAGGGAGAGAAGATAAAGCAGATTAAAGGAATTACTCTTAATACGGAGACGGCAAGGGAAAGAATTTCGGCACTCATTTCAGGGTTGCCAAAAAAACGTCTATCGGTGTTGCCGTCATTGGAGGATCGAAATCCCTGCTTTCGTTTCTTTTCTTGTTCCAAAAGCTGCTTGTTTTCAGGACTTTTAATCTGCCAAGATTTATTTGACAATTTATATTATAAACTAGAGTAAATTTAAATTAAAAAATGTATCGACTAAGATATATTTAAATTTTTTAATTTATATCCATGAAAAGATGATATTCCAAATTTGAAGTAATCTTTATTTGACACCTTTTCACAATGAGGTAGTCCCACAGTTCTCAAAAACAGCATTTCTAAAAACTAATTATAACCCTATTTTGTGTTTATTCCAAATAACCCGTTTATAATAGGTAAAGAAATCCGAAACGTTTGTCTTATTTGAAACGCGCGGCTTTCAGTGACCTCAAAACGGGACAAAATTTACTAGACGAAATTGAAAGTTACTAGATACGCGGACTAACGAGAAACACGCGAACCAATGAGAATGCCCCCCGAAACGACGCTTGACCAATTTTGATGTTTTTTTTTTTGGTACTTATGAGGTCAGCTGGATGGTTTTTAGCTACGGTAGGTGGCACTGTTGTCGAGATCCAGTTTTTATTTTTTTATCTTTATATGCATAATATAAAATTCCGGTGTGCGTGTGTTTGTAATTCTTCTCCTCCTAAACGGCTTGACCGAATTTTTTTACATATTTAAAATAGCCCAAGTAAGGTTTTCATGAAAAGAAAAATTGGAGAAGTCGTCCGGAATATTGGAAGATTCCGGAAACATTGTTCACCGGGCAATATTACAAATCTTTCTTTCCGTATAAAAACCTTACCTGCAGCACTACGAATATTATAAAAAAAAATTGCCAAATCGGTCCGGCCGTTCTCAAGTGTTGCACTTACCAACGAATCCATATATGTAATAGTAAAATAAGTAAAAAACATGTTTAAGTTAAACGGTTTTATTGTAAAGCATCATTAGGTAGGTACCAGGTACCAGTCATCACACCCTCCTCATCAACCCAGAGCATTGATAAGACTAAAATAATATGGTGGGGCTTAGCGTAACCTGAGTAAATATGTAAATGAATAATGATATGAGCGGTTGACTGTAGATAATAGAAATTCGACTCGCCCCACGATTTTATTTTAGTCTGATCAATGCTCTGGGTTGATGAGGATTGTGGCGTAATAACTGGTACCTGGTACCTACTTAATAATTTTTTAGCTTTTAGTAAATTATCTGCACCATTATTAAGTTTCTTTATAATAAAACCATTTAACTTAAAAATGCTTTTTACTTATTTTATTTTCAAGTTTTAGTTTTTAAGCCCTTTCATTTGATACCGATATTGAGGGGATTGAAAACTAAAAAAAATAATCCGCCTTTTTGTGGTATCGGTCACCTTGGATCTTGATTGTTTTTATGGTGTACTGTATTCTACTAGTAAAGCCTTTTCATTTGATACCGATATTGACAGGATTGAACAAAATATGTAATTCGCCATTTTGTGGTGGCGGCCATCTTGGGTTTGGAATTTTTTCATGGTGTACTGTATTCTACTAGATAAGTCCTTTCAGGAAGGGGGTAAAATTTCAATTACTAGATTTAAACTAAACAAGACACAAGATACAAGAAACAAACAAGGCAAGCTATATAAAACCGTTTAAAAATGAAATTCTGTTCGTTGGTAAGCGCATCACTTAGGAACAGCTATATCAATTTGCCTAATTCTTTTTAAATATACAATATGTTCCCGGATTGAGTTTACAATAGGATTTTTTTTTTGACTTTACGCCAAAACCTCAAAGGAATAAGATTTTTTGCTTGTTCTGAAACCAGCAAATCTGTAATTAAAACTTCATTATTCTGACCGAGTTGAAAGAAATGTATATTTTTCTCTTGATTTTGGACTTGGTAATGATTAATGTTAATCTTAAAGTTTTCTTATCACGAAGGCAAGCTATCGTTTTAGAGTAGAATTGTGCGCAGAGATGGGTGGGGGGTCAATTGAATAATGATTGTTCTTGTTAAAAATTAGTTTTTTTATGTTAAAGGTGTTTCTTTGAGTTGCCATTTGTTTATTAAATTAATTTTAATTTATTTAAAATATTTTTTTTCACAAACATTTTTGTTATTTAACTTGAGTAAACTCATTTGCCAACGTGACATCGTTGTCAAACAAATAAAATCGCCAATGTGGTGGGATTTAAAAAGCAGAGAAAAAAATTCCAAAATTAAGAGAAAAATGAAGTTTTCTTTCTCCTTTGAGGTTTTGGCATAAAATCAAAAATAAAAATATTTTTCCTCTTGTAAACTCAATCCGGGGACATACTGTATATTAATATTTTAATAGTCCGGATAAGATTTTTACGGAAAGAAAAATTGAAAAAGTTACTGAAATTTGGACAGGACGTCTTTCGGGTCAGCTAGTGTTATATAGAATTATTAAGAAATTTTCAAATAATTTTCCTTCACCCAACGCTGAATAGCAGCCTTCTAATTTTGATATACTTACATAATTATATATCCAAGTTTCATCCAAATAAATGAATTTAGATATTGTAAATACAGCCTAGAAATTTAATTTTGAATGCAATCACGTATTTGCGTTTACAGAAATTTGCGATTATTGACAATTTTTTTATATTTATATCCAACAGACGTAGACAAAAAAATTTTGTACAGGTCTTTCTTTGCATAATTTTTTTTAAAACAGTTTTATTTCCAAATTCGCTTTTTCCCAACTTTTGACAAATAACTAAAAAGTTCAAAAATTTAAATAAAATCAACCATTAGAAAAAATTTAATTTACACAGTACATATTTCCGAACAAAAACAAGAATCAACTGAAACTGCACTTTAACAAAGTCGTTGCGTGCGGTAGTTTCAATGAATTGCAGATAACCGTTCTCCTGACGCTTCTTATTGTTGGTATCGAAACGACAACTCTGTGGAATTCTTCTTGTTTTATTCAATCTAAAGGGGCCAAGTAATTGATGACGGACGGAGGGATCTTAGACCCCTACCCACTCCACCCTAAATCTGCAGAATCCAGAATTATGCTAGTACTTATACCTAAAGTTTTAACACCCCCCCTTAGTTAGTCCGGTACGGGCCTGGAAATCATCTGTATCACAGTAAAAGTTCTCTACGTTGACCGCCCACTCGTATTCGGCGTCCGCATTAAGAATTGTCGGGAAATTGTTCATGCAGCGGGGTACAATTTTTCAAATAAAAAGCCTCAAATTTTTTTTTTTGAATTTTTATTAGGGACAGTTGATTCACAATGAATTGTAGCAGAGTGGTAGAGGCTTATATTTTTGATCGGGTGTTGTAGCAAGCTGTACTTTGCGCTCTAAAATGGGTAAGTTTCGAAAAGACCAAATAAATCTAATTTTCAAAATTTTTGAAAAATACTTCCCTAGCACCCTAGAGGAACCCTTGATGTATTTATATGGTAAATTTCAGCTTCTTCGGATTTAAGATAAAGTCACAAATTCTACGGCATAATATACGCGACTTTTAAGACTGCATCAGAACCCCCTTAATATAAGAAGGAAGTTTTTTTAATATCAGGTGACCATCTCTTGCTTTGAAAGAATACAAATCAGTATAATTCTGACAGAGGAAGAGTGGGAAGTATAAAACAAACAGTTACATTTTGAAGCCATTCAAAACTTTTATTTATTTTGGTTAAGGCTTTTAACAACTCCTACACTTTTCCTATTTATAAATTCGTAATACAAGAAACTACATACTGACAATAACATAAATAAGCCGCAAGAACGATCTTAAACACAAACATGTGTAAAGAAAAATTGAAGTGAATGTAAGTAATCTTATCTTTGAACAACACTTGCCTAAATAAATTCCCAACAAGTTGTGAGAAAAATTTCATGTAGAAGCAGCTGCTATAACGGTATAGATCTACTTTTGCAAAACATCGTATGCAATAAATTAATTCGTAGGTTGATAATCATCTAATTAGTAGACCTTAAAATCTGACGGCATAATACTTGTACTAAAAAACTTAATAAGATCTAACGATGACGAAAGCAGTAAGATGCGGGGATTGGTTTTGTTGTGTCTATAAAACTTCCTTATGCATACGATAATAACTCATCCATCCACCTACACCTATTCATAATGTGCCCATTAGTATAACGCATTTAAACAGGAAACTTGGGTCTTCACAATTCATTATGGCATTTAATAACTTTACGCAATAAGATTAACGATTTTTCCCTCAAAGCAATCTAAACGAGGCTAGAAATAATTATTTCCACATAATGATGTATGGAACCGGACAGGCACGCAGTTCAAAAATTAACTTTTAAGCAAATTACATTAACAATATGATTAATATCTGTTTCGATTTGCAAGAAACAGTATTTTGATGGTCCGAAAAATTAATGACTAGATTACTGCCGGCTTCTTAGATGGGTACCATATTTAGATACAGGTGGGAATCTTTATGTATTGGACACGGGCTCGTCTTTAAGTAATAGCTTTAATGTGAGCAGTGACTAAGCCAACCTCTTGAAGTATCATTTTGATGGCTTGGCAATAGGTTGATGAAAGCAGTTGATGGTTCTTTAGAATCTGCTGGCTAAAAAGAAAGTGTAAAAATCAATTGATATAAACCCGACGTTAATGCTTGCAGCTGATGAACGTTTCGAATATTGAGTCTGACGTTTCTCACGATTGATGGACGTTCGGTTTTAATAATGCGGAGGGTTTGCAATTATTACGAAGCTCCATCCAAAAAAACTTAATTGTCAATCAACTCTAACTCCTTAGTTAAAACTCATTGTTAATAGTGCACGATGTTTAAAACCGTACCGTTTAATGGATAATCGATTCCATCACTTCAATTGGATCAATTAAGCTCTATCAACTTCGGACAGAACCATTATGAAACATACAAGTCTAGAAAAAGTCATTAATTACGGGAACTCTGTTATGCTCTTAATTAATCCGTCTCAGAATCCTCAAGCGCTGCTCAAAGGAACACTACATTTGCAATATAAGAAAAGAATCAACCGCAACATACGGCACAGTTCAAATAGTAAGCGCAAATAACACACGTGTAAATATGTATTTATACCACGTTATCAGTAATAGTCCGGGAGGTAGCGTTGCATTTGATCACTTGATACCGACTGAAAATGAAAATAATAATAGTTTTCCCCAAATATTTGCGGTGGAGCTAGAAGTGACACAGCATGTGAAAGTTGTTTTGATGGTTTTTCAGATCATTTTAACTAAAAAATTATAGTCAGCTGTATTGAAGATAGGCATTATATGTCATTTTTTAAGAATAAAATCATTTTATACCTTATGAAATTGATTCAGCTGAATTTTTGTACTTTTAATATAAAAAAGAAAATCCTCAGTCGTATTTTTAACGAGAGTAAGAGCGTCAATCATAAACATGCTGCGCGCTCAGTGCATAGGCAAATGAACACACAAACATGTTAACCATAAAAATACACCATATTTTAATTTTAATTAGTATTGTATTAATTAAAAATAAAATTAAATATGGTTAATATAGTTAATGTATACTAAAACCAATTTTTTAACAACTTTCACATGCTGTCACCTTTTGCGGCAAAGCTAACGCTCATTTTGCTGATTATTGAAGATTAATCAACCGCTAAAAATGATATTCATTCGGTATAGCCGGCCAAATTTAAAAAAAAAAAGTAAGCTGACATTCACAAGCGGGAAAGAATAAATTAATGGCTAAGTCGCCACATAAAATTTGATGGAATTAAATACATCATATAGCATTTGATAAACCGTGCGATAGAAAAAATGACGACCATGACAATTTGTAATCTAAATCTGAATAAGCATTCGATACATCTGTCACAATTGAGATCATTGAGGCTAATTAATTAATTGCCAAATACTTTTTGACGCGGTGGTTTAGTGTCCGTAATTATAGCTTCCATGGAAACATCAGCTCTTCGGTCAGGGTGTAACGATTTCTTATTTGCATTATAATGTTTATCTAATAAATCAGGAAGTGGAAACCACTAGATAAACTATTAATAATTATTATTGACTGATGAAAATGTCAGCAAACTCCAATTAGTTCATTACACTCCTTGATTGGCATAAACTAGATTGTATTTTTATCCACCGCACGGTAGCAGTTTCATATATTTTTTAACCACGGTTTTTACAGTGGATGACCACCCAGATAATTGTTTTTATCAACTTCTGTTAAATTGCTTTTGAAAGGAGATCTGAAGACTAAATCGCCTATTACAATTTCAACCAGACTCGACAAAGCGAAACATGATTTTGTCATTTGCAGAGGAGGATGTATTTCCACATATATCTGTGAAATAGGTACACCTATATAAACGTAGTTTGATGTTGACACAATTATCGACCTCACAGCTCGCACAATCACGTTTAATTGAAAATCATTAATGATTGTGTAAAGTTGTCAATTTGCTTATTGTAGGGATAATAATGCGGTACTGCAACGTTAAAGATTAGTTAACTAATCGAAACATACGTGTAGGCTCGTTTTATTAAAATTTCACACCAGTGATACCCCCTGGAATATTCACTGGTCCTGGCACGTCAATAATTACAATAGAAACAATAGATCTGTCTGGCAAATACAAGATATATATTTCGTGCAGCCGGGGGGTTTATGGAAATGGCTTTTGGTTTTGAGACTTCTGCGAAATGGTAGGCGCAAATGCCAATAATTATTTTATATCTACCCTTTATATCTTGTCTTCTCTTTGGATCAACAACTATAACAAATAAAAAATGCGTTCGTTTTTTGGGTACTCAGCAATTATTATCCGTCACTGTTAATCAAGCATTTTAATCAAAATCAACTTAGAACCAAACCTTTTCCAATTTACCATAAAACCTATTGATGAAAATAAACGTTCGAACGATTCACTTCATTGCATAGTTCCGTGACAATTCACAGATGATTTCCCAATATGGAACGGATTCATAAAAGATGCGTAAAGCCAAAGTTATTCGACGGTGTTAAACTAGCATTCGAAATTATAATGTAAGCGCAATTTGCTTCCACGCATCATCATTTCATGAACATTGTTATATGTGCGCACATTATGCTTCAAGTTTTAGAGTTGAGAAAATTTATGTCCTACTCATTCTTGTTTCGCTCTGAAGTTTGAATTAGGTGCACCACATCCAAAATTATCAAATAATCATCCGAAGGTAAATATCTAAATAACAAAACTATGTAAAATTGTATTGAAAAATATAAATCGCTTTGAACCAAGTAAAGTCATCAAAACTTTTTCACTATAAAAAAAACTTGAAATAAAATGCCCAAGTTCTACAGTTGCGCTTGATTTGTAATGAAAAAGTCAATAAAACGACTTACTAACAGAAGAAACATTGTAATTAAAATCCAACTGTTCTGTTCTAAACCAACGGCGACAACTTTTTCTTCATCTAATTGAGTCATTACAATTTCTCTCCCCAAATGATCAGTTCCGAAAACGGGTAAAATAAAAGGCTTATTTTGATGTGTTTGGATGTATGCGTGATGGGATGGTTTTCTAACAATAATTACATGAAGCAAAACAAAAGTTCAGAACCTTGGAAGTGAAAAACGTTCCTTTCAATATGAATAACAGCCGTGAAATGAGTAAGTTTTTTTATATTGCTCTGGAGAACCATTGTGTCCCACCGTTCTGGGATGCCAACAATAATAGGTGGAATCTTTTCAATTTTAGACAGCACTATGGTTTGAACGTCCGTTTGATAGATTAATTTTTGATTCACAGGAAGGGCCGCAGTTCTATTGTATGCACGAGAGAACAAAAACTGTTTTACGAAATTAGGAACAACGAAACATTTAAAGACATCTGAAATTAAAGCAAGGTGTTAAAAACAAGGCTGACATAGTGAAAAGAAAAACTTTGCTCCTTGAATTTAGCATCTACCTGCGGGAAGCAGGCGTGCCATTTGACAAAAGAACAAAACTTATGAGGCTGTTAAACATGTGATGTATCAATTGACAGTTATTATCATCTTAAGTGACATTAATAACGCATTCATCTATTCGTTTTCAGAGTCTTCCGATTGCACATAAAAAAGACTAGCATTTGCTAGATAATAACATGTAATAATGGCATTGTACAATGTGGTAACAATGATACCATCATTTATTATATTTTTAATGGGTTTAAAGGATCTGCCATTACTTTCTGTAAAGTATGATTAGGGTTCACACCTTATCAGTAGCTCTATCTGAATGTAGGGTGAGTCGCTACTTCCCTTTAATCCGTTCCATTTATCTCTTTAACTATTTAACAGGCTACAAAAAGAAGATGTGTTGCCATGATACTATAAAAAATTAGGAATGTAGTAAAGAATACTTATCTGACCGTGTAGTGGGCCGAAGACGCTTTGTCTCAAAACTATAGATACAATATGGAAATATCCGTCTTTTTTTAAAGCTTGCAGGGATCTGAAAATATCACCGCAAGGGCTTCGAGAGTAATAAATTGCCGTCAAACCACGAAAACGACATTGCTGCGAATTTATAACGTACAGTTTGAATTATTTTGCGTTACTATAGAAAGCTGAACCTTTTATATTTTAATTTTTTAGCTAAGGGATACTAATGGAACTGTTCATAAGACAATAGTAATTAGTTAAAGTCCAAGTTCCGGTGCTCATTGTGCTGCGAATATCGTTCGATTCTTTCAAGTGACTTAGTTCGGAGGCAATCCTTAAGATTTAACTTTGTGTTAAAGTATCCCTCGACTAATTCAGCTCCTTCAGACTTATTCGATTGGAATCACAGTACTTTTGAAATAATGGTCTTTCCAAGCGTGTCGTTTTGTCTCAAACCATTGCTTTTAAATTGCCCATATACCAGTTAAGTTATAACGCGGTAGTATAACAAGAGATACACTCCATGAAGTGCATTATCCGGGAGTTTTGGTGCGAAGTTTTCACGTTATTTTTTCCGAGACTTTCGCAACTTCACGCCCCATAATACAATATATCTCTCTAAGCCGCATGAGGTTTAGAGTTTTCTTTCTGCAAATGGGGTCATCAAAATGAGAACATTTTGAAACACAATGTAGACTTCAGGGTGGACTTGTAAGGGAACGTCATTACTTCTTATGTATGCTTCAAATAGAAAGTAACAAAAGTTAGGTGTGGACAAAGACGTAATGTGCACTCCAAAGATACAAAAATTAAGATTCTAATACTTTTTTTAAAAATGCTAATTACTGCGCTTGAATCTTATTTGTTGAAGGCGGATTCTTGAGATTCCACTGTGTTTTTCGAAGCTTACACCTCTTTATTCGGTACAAGCGATCAATAACTTAGAAGCTCCTTTTATTAAAAACACAACATTTATTTGGACTACAAGTAGGTATATTTTAATAAATATCTAATAATACTTGGATATAATGATATCTTTCAAGTATGTGATATATTTCTTCGACTGAAGATATCTCGAAACGATGAAAGCAACAATACCGCGGTATTTAAATAACATTTTCCAATCAGCCAAGTAATCTGCAGAAATCGGTTCTTTGGCGAGGCTTTTGGCTCAAAAGCGGCGTTTCCGCTCTCCGAGCCACTTCTGTTCGGTAGCAGTGCACTTGACTTTAGCCATAAATATCACAGACACACGGACTCAGTGGACCCAGTTTTCGCCAGAATGCTGCCAACTGCAACTGTAATTTTCGTTTTCTTTGGAACCTGATGAATACATACGGTTTGTGAATATATCCAAACATCGCCATATAAACATAAACCCTAGAATGAATATTCGTAACGAATATTTATAGCACCGTATAAAAGATTCAAAATTTGGCTAAAGATATGGCTACAAATTCGTCACACTTAATTTTATTATTGATGTCTGGCGAGTTTAAAGTTCTTTCATTTTTAATTACTTAGTTAGAATTAACTTACCGCGAGATCATATTTTACTCAACATAATATATGTATATTACATAAATACTACAATTTTCATATAAAATTTTTGTCCTTAGAGTAATAAAACTGTCAGAGCTGCGCGCACAAATAATACGAGCTTTTGACAATTGAAGGACACCTCCAAGGACATGCTGCCCACAATTTTTTTGCTCTCAGAATACATAGGCTACACAAAACAATAACTGAATAAAATATAAACATTTATTATTCACGCCTAACATTTACTCCCTAAGTGTGGACAATATTGATCAATTCGTTAAAGTTACCCAAAATAAAACTTACTTTCCTTAGGGTTGGCTCTATTGAAATTTTAACACTTTCCCACATTTCATCGATGACGTTACATAATGTATGAAAAAGAAAGCAGATCTCATGGGCACACTTGTGGTTTTACTGATTTTTGTAAATTTTGGACTTTCTTGAATAATTTCTGGGAATCACTGAATATTTTCATAAACCATGAGTGACTAAAATGTAAATATCAAAGATGAATACCTAATTCACCTATTAAAACGAATTATACCTAATTGAATGAAGACATTTTCACCTTACAAGACGATGAAGATTACAGATATTGGGAAACCATTCTCCAAGTTCCAACTATAGAAACTGGGCACCGATCAATGAATACGAAAAGGTCAGAAATTTTTAGAGCGAACTCTTCTAATAGCTGAAATTTATTCCTAGGAGAGACTGCCTATTAAATACGTGCAAGTTTTTAATTTCCGAAAATTTAAAATTTAAACCATACGAGTTAGACACTGTTTCAAGCTAACGAAATCCAGACACAAAGAGGATAACATTCCCAGGTGTCGGATTTAAAAAAGAACAATAAAAATACAGGTGATAAAAAACATGGAACGTTCATTGTTCTTCCACAAAATTACAGAATATTGTGATACCCCAATGTTCCTGAATTTTAACATCCGACGGTTGCACTCTCTATTGCTTCCTATATAACGATTGTTTCCGATTTCAATAGAATTTCCACTAAACACTGGACAGAAATATTTTAAGAGCTCTTCATTGCGTTTGTTAATTCGTGAACTAATAGGCGGTTGTTAAAATTTTTCCTAAAAGAAAACAGGTGCAGTTCAGACTGTCATTTATTCTAGACTAGAACACAAAAATCCTTTTGAACACATGCGCTCGTATTTTTACAGGACTTCTAATTTCATTTCATCATAACGTGATGCATAACAAAGAATCTTATTTTCTCTGACCCCATTTCCACGTTAAAAATTTCCCGGAGCTTTTGTATTAAAACCCTATTGCAATTCAGAGGACTGCCTCAAATATGCACACGCGGCTAATATTTATCTACTGGGAAAAAATTGCCTATTACATTCAGAATTCTAAAAATTACGCTTGTTTACCGAAAAGGTGATCCAGAATCAGAAAATAGTTTTAAAGTGGTCACGATCTTTATGCAACTCGGTCAACGCTCCTTCCCAAATCCAATAAAAACGCTTCAAAACAAACCACAAATTTGTTATTTACTCAAAAGTCGTGATAAGAGAATAGTGCTGGCACATGTCCACTCCACAGCGGAATTTTTAAAATATGTAATTACGGTCTGCTCTTTTTCATTAAGTATAATCGCGAATACGAAATAAACTCATCAGGGTTTAGGGTTTAATCATTGCCAGTTATACTGTAGCGATTCCGACAAGGAATTGACGACATCGATAGTTTTCTATAAGGTTACATTAAGCTGAAATCAATTCAAATGTTTCTTACAACTTATCTAAAAGCAGCAGACCAGTCAGAAAAGTTTTTCTAGATAAGCTAGGGTTTCAATTAATTCGGCAGAATAGAATCAAGACTAAAATTCCCACAGTAAAAAAAAACATTGGAAACATTCTAGAATTGATTCCAGAAATTGACCCGGAGTACTCATAAAGAAAATCACGTCATCAACATGGTAAAAGAAAGGACAGCAAGAAAAAAAAATGGGTCTGCCAAATGCAATAGTTGAACGTAGAGTTGATTTATGTAACAACTAGTTGACCCGGCGAACTTCGAACCTCCTCAGAATCAATAAATGTTGTGTTAACTTATCAGGTGAATTAAATTCAGTTTTCTATCAAAGGATAATGCAGACAACGCCATCTACTGGCATTACCGAAACCAGCATACAACGCCATGTTCATGCATTGTTTCTGTCATGTATTAGAAATAGCGTTGTATACGGATTCCATACAAAATGTATGAGAAAATAAATCTTCTACATACAGTTTTTTTTCGTGAATTTTTCCGATGTAATACTTATTCGCCCCCGAAAAAACTTCATCAAAATCAGTCAATCCGATCTCGATATCATCAAAAAAATTGTGTGTGGAGTCCCCGCGCGACAGAAATGCAACTTTTGGAGTTTACAGCTTAAGAATCGGTTTCCCCCTGGACCCCCTATCCATGTTTTAGTTATACTGCTATTCGGGGTGGAGACAAATCCAACAAATCAAAAATCAATAAAAATCGGTCCAGCCGTTCTTGAGTTATAAATGGTGTAACTAACCCGACTTTCTTTAAAATAAATGGAGTAGCTACATAATTACCCCTGGTGTAATCACTTACTCTAGCGTGTGTCAAAATTATGTATCCATTTAAGGGTTCAACGTTGAGCATTCCTGAAGACAATTTTATTACAGACGCTTAACGATGCTTTGCAGTGTTTAAAATGCGATCAAGTTAAATGAAGCGTTTTTACCAAATTATTGAACGTTCTTGTTATATCAGTCAGGTAAAAACGAATTAGAATCTTTTTCTCTGATTATCGGGACAATAGATTTTACGGTTTCAGATGAAAAGCATCAATTAGGGCACCCTGTATTTCAACGTTTATTATATACATTTTTTGCACCAAAAGCTTGATGCATCACATGAAAGCGACACTTATTCACTATTAGGAACATATAGGTGAAGTAATTACATATCTAATAACAATACCTAATTAACAAATAAAAATCCAAAAAATGTGATGTACGTGATATTATGAAGTCGTCATATTATAACGTAATAAAATATTTCTGTAATGTGATAATGATGATATTCTGAGCTATATGTTATCGGGTCTTGATAAATTTAATGATTCCTACATCATGTTGCTTCTGGAAAACAAAATATAGGCATGCCAACTACATGTAAATTGTGTCTTCCAGAGGCAGCATGATTCATTAAGACCATGTATGTAGGTACGTTCAACGAGTCAGGAGCACTAGTAAATCGGTTTCACCAGCTCTATCATCGATTTACTATTAATCACACAAGCAGCTTATATTTTATGGGAGAATATAATAATGAATGAATAAAATTGTAAATTTAATAAATAAAATAAGGAAAATGGACAAACATTCACCGTCGATGTCGTCGACTAAAGTAGATGTTTTTTTTTTATAACGACATTTTCTGTTTCAATCAATCTCTAGTTTCACTTAAACATTATAAAAGTATTTTACTTTTGCTCAAGACCGGATGTAGAGATGTAGGTAGAAACTCTAAATTTTTAGGAAACCAAAATTAACCAAAGACAAAAAATACTTTAGTGCCCAACAAATATGCGTCAAATAAGACGGTAAAAATTATACGTGAACCAAGACAAACCAAGAGTTTCGTTTGTCTGAACATAAAAATCTGTATAAATTTGAAATTATGTATCTGTCCGTGTAAGTTATTTTGAAATGTGAAATAATTTCTCCTTAACAAGACTAATTCTTGTTTTGTTGAGCTTTAAATCAATACGTCCTCTGATAATTAAATTATTGAGGAGGAGGAGCTACTTTTCACCCCAGCTTTGTACACCGCAATCACCAGTAGCTCCACAGCTCAGTGCGTTCTTTCTACCATCATATTATTTATGTGGCACGATGATGGTAGTATTTTGGGCTTCAATAAGGATTTACCATAATAAACCAAGTACCAATATCTAAGTTGATTTCGGTTGATTTTGAAGCTTGAAACACAAAATTTAAATAATTATAAGTAGCCTTACAATGCCACTAATTTCTATTCGAAAAATACGAATTTCTTGAGAAGAGAGAAAAATTACTTTCTAACGGATAACAACTGTAGCTCTGTAGGTACAAATGTTGACAAGATATGTAGAGACAACATCCGATAGCTACAAATAATAAATATTTTTCTGAATTCAACAAATATGTACCTTTGATATTGGATTCGAAATACGTATACATGACATAGTATTTTTACGAAGCCTTTGTTGGTTTAGACACTTCGGAACTGAGTAACTTTAATTTGAGGATTTCAATGTTAGACGAAAAACGTATGAAATCTAGTGCATATTGTAGATGTTTCAGAAAATTTCAATAATACTCGACGTTAACATCCGACGGTTGTGCATTCTCTATAGCGCCCTTTTTAACGACCATTTCCGATTACAGCAGGATCTCCACAAAAATGCAGAAATTCATCCATGTTTCAAAAAACAAAAGATTCGTAAGCTTTATTGTGTAATGACAAACGCAAATCAACCACATCTCGTGCTCTTCCGTCATTTAGGACAAAAGTGTCAGTCTTCATTCAATGATTTTTACAGCTTTCAGTTCGTCAAAGGCATAAAACGCTATTCGTTTTGCGTTATTAAATACCAGTGACGTATGAAATATGAACAGATGATTGCAAAAAGCACCTACAACCCTTTTGAACAAACATTCGTATTTCCAGGGAATTTCTAATTTCATATTTCATGCATAACAAAGAATGTTGTTTTCTCTGGTGAAAAATTTGCGGGGAACTTTTGTGATAAACCCACACAGCAAATCCGGGGACAGACCCAATAATGCCCTTTGGCTATTTTTTATCGAGGGGTGTAAAATTCACGTTAAGAACTATGAAAATGCTTGCACAGCGCTTACCCGTCACAAACTCCCTAAAAATAATCCAAATAGTGTCCTAAGAAACACTGAAAATGTTTTGGGCACACAAAGCGGTCACGATTTCCATGCAATCGGGAAAACACAAACAAACCGAAAGAACTTATCAAACCAAAACAACAAATTTATTGTTCACTCATCACGCGTCTTTATTACTCATTCTTCACAATGATAAGCACCCGGAATTGACGCCGCGTCTCGAAACAGGACACACGTTCACTCCTCCACGATTAACGTCAGACTGACTGCTCAGCAGAACGCAACTCTTGGTTCAATTCTGGTATAGCGGATGCCAGTGTTCGCCATCCCCACCACCGCATCAGCAATGTCCTTTACCTGTACAATCCCAAACTTGAATCCCATTGGTTGCGATCAGAGGGGCGCGCAATAATTATGCTTGAACACCGGAAACTACCAAAACTGTCAAAGCGTCTCACAACTTCACGATTATTGCTCAGGAGCTTCGATCAAGTGACAAATACGACCACCAGGTGTAAAGTTCAAGAATGGTCCCAAGCAACTTGACTCTTTGTTGAAGGAAATAAGAAATATTTCCGTTCGGGGGATGCAGAATTCTTTTGTCAGCAAACCGAATTGTTGGGAGGTATATTTCGGGCCGTTTAGTCTCCACATTAAATCAAAATATGTATTTTTCACGGCAGTTTACCCCATCTTTTTTCTCAATTCACAAAAAATCAATTTCAGTCGGAGTTCGACGTTTAGAGTAAATACCCGCGCTTTGAAAACGGGCTCTCATTAATTTTGTGTAGGTAATCATAATGAATGGACTTGAAAAGGCTAAAAAATAAATGGAAACGGACTGAAATTTGAGAGACCTAAACCCTAAAGGATATGCTTATCTTTCTTTTTCGGTAATATGTATATCATTGCTGGTTACTTTAGATTTCTACACCATAACGAAATTTGAGAGGGTAGGACAAAAACCTCCTGACTTGAGTTTGGGAAAAAAATTGAGGAAATGTATATATTGGTAGTAAAAGCACAGGTAAAAGTATGTCGTTACGGTATTTCTGAGATGTTAAAATTTTTGTTAGGTTTCTTTATGTCAGTCGTAACGACGTTGGCAGTGAAAGTTTTTGTGATATTACCACCTTTTCTTAAAATACTTACAATTATTTTCCCACTTTGGGAAGCCGTTTTTTAAGCAATTTTGGTACGGTAAATAGTGGTACGGTTTTATATTGTATACTAACAGTCGTGATATGTACAAAAACAAATGTAAAAATTTTTAAGGGAAAGTTTTGTGTTATGAATTTTAGAAGACAAAAATTATTACAATTAAAAATTGAATTGTACAACGAAGAACCATCAAACACGAAACATAAACATTGTCACGTTTATGTTTCTTATGTTAAATTGTTTTAATTTAAAGAAAATAACACTAACAAATAATGTAAGTTTATTGAGAATTACACCAAATGTTCAGTGTTCTCCCCCAGCTTCAATGCAGCTCTCAACTTTCTGTTTCATATTTTCAAATGCATTTTCCAACATCTGAAAGGTTATATAGCGTTGCATGCATTAAAAATTGCCTTTTGCAGATCTTCAAGATTGTGCGGGTTATTTTTAAATACAGTGCTTTTGAGATACGGAAAAATGAAATAACCTAGGCGGAAATTAAATGACATGATCATCAAAAAACTAACACTCGCTCCGTTACACCACACTAACATCACGAAACATTGACACGCATTTATAAATTTGTTGGACTAACTTTGGAAATTCTCAAAATATTTTTAAAAACGTTGGTATAATAACGATTCTTATTTTGGCCAGGGTATTCCAGATCTGTTACACAGAATAAAATTATATTTTCAGAAATTAAAACAGTTTTATTTTTTCTGTAAAGTGAAAAGGTAAACAATCCCTTCTAGGGTATACTTTCACACTTTTAACGAAGTGGGTAATTACTTAATACCCTTAACACCACCACAAACCGCAAACAATGCGTTTATAACAGCAAACAGCTCCTTTCTTTACGGCATTCAGATGCCAAAACTGGTTTCGAAATTGAACTCAAGTAACGTTTGCTGACCGACAATTTTATTTGAGAGATTACATTTTATTGCAGGTTAGGGTTAATCAAATTTTAATTTATTTTTATCCACTAACTTACGTTCCGTATGGAAGCAGTATAATTAAAACTGGTAAAAGCGGCTGCCCCTTTACAAAAGAAATAATCCCCGAAAAGTGTCAGCAAATATTTATTACTGGGCATAAATTATAATATTGATTTGTGGTTTACTGGAAGGTGAATAGGGCCAGGTAAACATTGCAGACAATTTTGGTATTGTTATTTTTAGTGGCAGTGCTCGAAATACACCAAAGCCTAATTGTAGTTACATTGTTATTGAAAATTACTGCAACTATAATGTAATCCGGAAAGTGATGTAGGTACTCAGAGATATGATAATACTATGTGGTGCTCACAAATCTATTGCAAACAGATGCCGGCGTTTTGTGATAGAAAAAATATTTTTCAGATTATTACTTTTTAATGACGGACGGAATTTTAATTTATTTTACTGGTTATAAGATAAAAAACCTCTAAAGAGTTAGCGGGCTAGCAGATGTATATTATTTATACTTGCATAAATTATTATTGACTTATGGCTTGTTGGAATTGAAACCCGCAAAGTGCCAGGTAGATAAGTTTTCCATAATTTGGACTTATTTTATTTTCGGTATTTCAAATACTGGAAGGACTAATTGTAAAAGACAAATTTATTGCAGGTCTAATACGGCCCTAAATCATGGTGGCATATCCCAGGTAAGATTTTTATTAAAACCAGCGTTTTAATAAATTCTGATGGGGGAATTTTATAGTGTGTAAGCATATAGCTATACTAATATTATTAACAGTTGCGTTTTACAAATCAACATAATTAAATTTTAGACACACTCTCTTGTAGGCTGATTGGATAACACGTAGTTGTTCAACCCTACTTATGGTCTATTTACAAGCACCGCCCAATTTGAGGTGCCCTATACGCTGCGTTTTTTTTTTAAACTCTCCATAGGGAATCCCATATTAAATTTTTCAGCCCATGTTAATTTTTGATTGAGGCAACCCGGGCTTAAATTTCGGGCATACCTGGACACTATTTCCTTAATTTCAATAGATATTTTGCTCCTAAATTCAAATATATCTCCACAATAAAATAAATTATCTTCGCTTATCCCATCGCTACCTAAATTAATAAACGACAACGGAAATTAAGTATAAGTAATACATAATTGTACTACATAATACCTAATATCTTTGAAAACCATTTTGATTTTAGTTTCAAATTTCCAATAATCACACCTTTTTAATTGTCTCAGACAATACCACTTACTTTAGTTCTGTTGGATTTTTATACCTAAATACATATCTGTTCTTTTACTATCTTTGCAAAACTACTTGCTATTACATATATTGAAATTTATTCATATGTATAATTATGTTACGGCAGAAGAACAAAATTGGTAGAAGCAAAGACAAATAATGTCTACGAGTATTTGCACTGAAAAATAATATCGAAAGAAATATTAGAAGAAGCAGCGACACAAACAGAAACAACAATAGAAGGTAGAGGAGCAAGAAAGAAAGATGAATGGTGTAACAAAGTATGTGAACAACGGAAAAAGGAAACAATAAAGGAGCTGAATGGGAAAGGAATGGAAAAAGAGAAAAGCAAGCAGAAGCAGATTTCTAAAAGCGAAAAGAAGATAGGTGTAGAGAGACATGTAGAGAGAAGAGGAGGCAGAAGAAGGTAAAAGGAGAGGGAGAGGTAAAAGCTATAAGAACAGAAAGGGAGGTGTGGAATTGTTCCAACAGAGAGAGAAGGAAAAAAGAAATGAGTGAGGCGATAACAACGAACGAGTGGGAGGAATACTTTATGACGCAGCTGGAGGTGGAAAATAAAAAAGGAATGAAGAGGAACCAAAGAGCACCAGAAGGAGAAGAAATCACGCTGAAAGAGGTGGAGAGGCAAGTGAAGAAACTGAGGAAGAGGAAAGCGAGCGGGAGGGATGGAATACAGAACGAATGTAAGGGACGAGTAAGGTGGACAACTGGCTTGGAATAATAAGTTGTATATGTGTCATTTCTAAATGAAAGGATGAGGAGAGAGATAGAGGAAAGGGGAGCGTTTCCAGACAGCGAAGCAGAATGTAGAGTGGAGAGGAGCATTTGACAAAGAGCGAACTAAAGAAGAAAGTGGAAAGGGTGTATGCATTATTCGTAGACTTCAAGGGAAGAGAGATGTCGGAAATGATAAAAAACCTAGAGAAAGAAAATAGAGCAAATTATAGTATATTAAAGTATGAGTGGATAACAAGGTCTTTAAAACACGCGCGAGTTTTAAGTTTTTAGAGCAAGTGTTTTAAAGACCAGTTATCCACGAATACTTTACGCTATTTTTTTATTATACCAGCAATACTAGAAACAAATTAAGCACTAAAAACTTACAAATATTTTTTGTCGTGATAAATCGAAATGCCGTAATAATATTGTCATTAGTTACGACAATTATTGTTTGACGTTTTTCTCGCGTCCACGTCTGTCATTGCATTTAGTCGTGTCAGCAAAAATCGAGAAAAAATGAGTTAAAACGAGATTTCACCCGATATAGAAGCATTGGCCGAACAAGCGGAATCCAAAATACTACCATCGAAGTCAAAAGACCCATACCTGAAGGAATATGAAAAGTTTTCCAATTTGATGAAGTTATAATGATACCTATATTTCCTTGACAACCTTTAAAGCTCGCCGTGTTTTAATCGCCAGTATTCGCACGCTCAGGCGTGCTTTAAACGGCGATTCGGATGCAGGTATAATAAAAAAACATTTATAAGTACTTAGGTCATATGTTTAATGAAAGGATCCCGGATATAAGGCACATATCATTTAACAAGAAAAGCAATAAGGCGATGGGGTGTGTAGGGGAAATAGAAGAGAGTAAATATCGAAGTATTAGAAGAGGGAGAGTGGGAAAGAAAGAAAGATGCAGAATTGTATTGGTTGTAAGAGCAAGGAAAAAGGTGTAGAATGTGTTATGAGACGGTTGAACATTATATGGAAAGAGTGATGTAGTGAGATGAGAGAAAGTGAGGAAATAAGTAATTTAGATGGAGAGGAGATAACATGAAGGAGAGGAAGGAAGAAATGAAGTGGCATTGTTTTGAAATTAAGACAGAATTTAAAGTAGAATATGGGTCATGTAAGTACGGGGAATCTGAAAGCCCGTAGGGCAAATAAAGATTTTATTTACACTGAAAAATAATCTCAAGGTGTACTAAAGTATATCTAGTGAGAAGCTTTAGGTGTATACTTAATAATAATTGTAAATCTATATAATAATTAAATAGTTATTTATTATACGAGTTCCTGTGTAAATTGGGTGCTTTCCGGCACTTTTTGTAATTTGCCTTTTTTATGATGTTTTTAAACAATTTTTTGCATTTTAATCGATTTAGGGATTTTTGTAACCGTTGGGAATGTTCACTTCCATGTGCTGTTACTTCCTATTAATTTATCACACATTTTGTAATTTAAACTGACATTAGTGACAAGATAATCACGCTTTGCCAACTTAAAAATTTTCGTAAAATGTTCCGCGCCTTAATGGTTATCATGACATCCCAGATGATGGCGTTGTGTTCCTTAATATGTCTATTAGAGAATTTATTATTTGTACATAATTATTTGTTTTCTTGTTTGTTGACTATCAATTTCTTCTTTAAAACAGTTCGTCCATTAGCTTGCTACATTTACAGTTTCTCCATACTAAATTTATTTTGTTTGTTTATTTTTCGCATTTAAACTTTCTAAAATATCTTAATTGGTTTCTTATAGCTACAATTGATTTTTATTCCAGTCTTCTTAGTTCTCCTGTACTTCAAGTCTCGAGCTTTTTACTTTATAAATTTGCAACTGCATAGTTTAATTGTGCTTTCATTAAATGTTTCTTTAGTGTTTAAGAGGACTCCGTACGTTGAAAATAGTGTCGATTTTTTGGCTTACTGGATTTACTGTACAGGCGTTATTTTTCAACATTTTTTAATTATAATTTTTTTATTTGAAACTACAGGCCCACTTCTACAATTCGGTCAGACTAAATTGTAAAAAAACTTTCATTTTCTATGTTTAAAAAAAAATTGTAAATGTGTGAATAACACACATTTTCAAGTGCATGAAACTCGATTATAGGTAGACTTATAAAAAAAAAAGTCTGACCAAATCGTAGTACAACTCTTCCACAAAATTCCTGTAAAATTTCATCACCTTAAGATGAACAATGTAACTGCTACATTAAATCCAGTAATACCCTGCAAACATATTTTTTAACGTTTTGTACGACATCATTCATCCCTCCTTTGCACCCAACTTACTTCTCCTCCACTCGTGAATCGACAACCTTCGTCACGACACGATATTTTCCGAATGAGTGCCGGCAAAGTTTCAGCAAAAACAGCTATTCTCACAATAATTATTCTCAATACTTGCACAAGTATGGCACGCCGTTTTACTATTTAATCACCGAAAAAAATGTATCATAATACATATTAAAGAAACGAATTTTAAATGATTTATTTACATGTAGAACATAATTGAACTAGAATGTATTACTTTTATGTTAATACATAAATTTTATTCAAACTAATTATTATGCACTAACATAATTAAATAATAGTGAATTAAAATTATGAGTTTGGCTAAATTTTAGAACTCAATTATTATTGTCCCATCATAAACAAAAATATCAGTATTATAATTATGTAGGAATATAATTTTAATTAGCATAATAAAAATGTCTCAATTAAAATTATGTATGTAATATAAATTCAGAATTAAAATTATGTACATAATAAAAATTTCGAATTAAAATTATGTACATAATAAAAAATACAGAATTAAAATCATATACATGTAACAAAGTCATGCGTAAAGCCTGCCTACATTCGTTCCCATGCGAAATGTAAAATTATGTACAGAATAAAAATGTTTGAATTAAAATTATGTACATAATAGAAATGTTTTAATTAAAATTATGTACACAATAGAAATTAAAAAGTTATGTATTTTTATTATGTGCCAAGACAATAAAAATATTATCAATATTTTAACAGAAAAATATTAATTAATTATAATTATGTTACGGCATAATTAAAATTCACCCATTTTTGTATTTTTTTTATGTATAATAATTTAATTTTATTTAACAACATAAAAGCATTGCGTTTTTATTATGTAGGTACATACATAAAAAAAACAACATCCAAACAATTTAGTTTTAAATTGAAACGAAATAATTTATTTATTTTCGAAAAAATATTTGTCTATTAAATAGTAAAACGGCGTGCCATACACAAATGCACATTAGATAACTAGTAGTAGACAAATAGTTATAGCTACTATCTAATTTTTTAGATAAAATAAACTTTATTTAGTGGTATACGTGGATCATAAATGCAGAAAACAATGGAAAAAAAAAGAAAATAAAGCAAATTGAGTCATCTATAAAAAAAAACTTGGAAATCTGAACAGCAGGCTGAAGGTCAGAAAACAAGTCTATTTTATGAATGCTTGCAGAAAGCTTTTGAAAGGTAATGCATTTTATTTGACCATTTTTTGAAGTATGTACAAGTTCAATATTGTGTAATTACCAGTGAAACCTCTTATTGCGGACACTTTTTTTACATAAGAAATATTAAAACCTCTCTAATACGGGCACTGGCAGTAAAATAGGTACATTACATTATTTCTAGAAAGAATAATAAATAAAAATATTTTTTTGGAAGAAAACAAATTTCTGTTACAATTTAAACATTGGAAAACACCGAGCCCATGAATTACCATGCGAAATAAATAGAAGGCCGGAAATAGAGCAGGTACCCTTAAAACATTTTATGACACTGCACACTCCTGTATTCTTTCGGTAAATTCTATGCATTTATGGTCTTATTGCAGGTCCAGACTTGAGTGTAGGTACAAAATACCAGAAATTTAAATTTGTTTGTAAACAGAAACCCAATTTTTAGTTTTTTTACGTATTTTACATAATTTATATTTTTTATACGTATGCCCAAATTTTTACCTGTAAATTTTATGGAAAACTATGTTTCTATTTATTGCTTCTCTTTAATTATAAATTCTTTCAATAACCATCAATTTTGATGATTCACATCTACCGGGCGTCCCGGAATTATCGTCTAAATGACTATTTTTGCCACGCAAAAGAAAGGTATAATGGGCATTTCTCTCACAACTGAATAAAATGATAAAAAGGGGTGAATTACTATGGTTACACGGTGGTAAGACATCAAGATACAAGATCATTTCAGCATAAAATCACTTATGCTGAAAGCCTGTCCGAGATCGCCCATCTGTATCCTTATCATAAAATTTATTATAATACATATATATTTTCGGGCACCCTATATTTTCATCATTTTCAGCATTATTAGTTACTTAGTAACCTAAGATTTCCAATTTATAAGAAAATCTGTTAAATTAAACGGACGTAAACAGAGATATCGTCCACGACCACGATAGATACGAGTACATAGGTAATATGTATATTTTCAATCCACACAAGACATATTCCTTTTCCATTTATTACGTAAAAAAAGTCGTCGATGCTGTCATCACTTTGGCGTGAATCACCCTGTATACAAAAATGCAAAAGCAAAAAACATGAAATTGTCTAATATAAAAATCGAAAAACTAACCAGTTGGATTTTTTTTTTTCAAAACAACGGTAGGTATATGACTTATCGAATGCATTACTTTTGTACTTTTCTGAGATATCGATAATTATACATGATTTGTTCATGTCATGTTCATATCTACTATTGTTGTTAATATTATTTTGAATTACGATTTTATATTTTATTAATAAATTAATAAATATACAAAAATACCATAATGCTTTTTTATTTTTAACAATTAAAAACAGCAAACGTGATGGAAGATCCTGTAATGAGATTTACTATTTCTGAGCGCGCGCAAGCATTTTCGTGTAATTATTATTGTTGGTCACAGTCGAGCAGTCCACCACCACCATAAATGAGGGTTTTTCTATGCCATCCACAGTCGGCATATTCGGCACATTATCATCATCGGAACTCGGCTGTATTCCCCTTCATTCCCTACTTTAAAAATTGTGGCGGGGGTAGCGTTGAGAAAAATCGGGCAAATCTGAAGGTCGACCATCGTACGGATTCCTCTTAACTTAGCCGGTCGGTAACGCAGTGTGGTGGGGCGATCCCTCTTGCGTTGACGGTGTCGGGATCTAATCCTGGCTGCGCCAAAGAAATTTTTCTGAGGCTGGAGGGTTAGTTAGGTGGCAGCAGGGTAGTGAGAGAAACAAAGCCAGCGTAGTGGTAATGCGAATATCGCAGCCCTACCTAGTATACAAGAAATGCGAGTACGGCTCAGTGAGCCCACCCACGGTGCGGTGAAAGAGGGCAACATATTGTACGTACATACACATTAATGCACTAAATGACAAAGTTGACACCGCTGGATGCAAAACGATAGCGTCTCTGATAATAATAAAAATAACAAGAATACTCGTTCTACTGGCGGATAATTTGACCACAAATCGATAAATTATTGTGTTGTTAAAAACCGTCCACCCGAATTTGCTAACACTCGTCAAAATTAATTATATAATTTATATTATATATTTAAACCTGTGGCATTACCTAATGTGAGGAGAATTAAAAAAAAATGAAAAAGATTTAACTGTAAAAACCAAGATATAAATAGATGGTTTTAAAATTAACGCGAAAATCGATTGAGAACCGCTGGAATGATTGAAGGACCATTAGTAAATAAAGCCTAAACAAAAAAATACTTTGCGGTGAACGACTTGAAAATTAATTACTTTCAGTTTTACTTTGACTGTTGACAGTGCACTAATAGTTATTTATTATACAAGTGTCTTACAAGGGAAATAAGTCACAAAAGAAATGTTTACCACCTAGAAGAGGTGGAAGAAGAAACCCGAGAACTCATCGATGAAGTTCCAAATTTGCCTCACCCTACCAGACGAACAATTTGGATTCCGGCTAAAGCATTCCACCACCCATCAGCTACTTCAAGTTTATCACACCGTCTGGCGCGATAGACTTGTCCTCAAGCTCCACCCGTGCGGAGTCCTCCTGGAATTGATCCAACTCTTCAACTCCTTCCTCCGAAACAAGTCTTTTTGTGTCCGCATCGGAAACACACTCTTTAGATCGCAAGAGAGATCGCAAAAGATGCTCGCCATCTAAAGCAGACGACACTGCTCTACCTGCAGGAAGACTAGTGCCAGAAATGGATAATCGACGTCAACCCCGAGAATAGTACAACCTTCCTCGTGTCACCAGATGTTTGACCGGGTTATTCCCTAGGCCAACTAGGCAAAATACCCAGGTGTCATCATCGACTTGCGCCAGCACCTCGAGTACTCGTTTGGGACAGTGAAAATGGCAAGCTCCTCGCTGATCTGCAAAAGCAGCAAGATGTCGGTAAAGAACAAAGTTGCAGGTCCTAAAGAATAAATTCCTCCGCCAAGCTTTTGACGCTCCATGTTTCATCAGCAATGACCAACTGCACCGAGAAGCCAAACTTTACGAAAAGAAGAGTTCCTTTACAAAATCGCCCCCATCAAAAAGGCCGAAGTACACTCAAATCCATTGATCATACAAACGGTAGACTACTTGAAGAGTTTCTACTTCGCTTCATGAAGAAAGCGGCCCAGTAACAGGTAGCAAAAAGAGTCTCACTGACCCTATTTTTAATGGTTTTATAGTTTCATGGTTGTTCGATAGCTCGTTTTATTTTTTTGTTTTTCTTTGATGGAAATAACCGCTTCAGTTTTTAGTTCCTATAGGATTTTATTGGATCCATCTTAGATTAACAAAACGACGCCGAAACTAAAGATTCTCTTTTTTTTTATTCTCAAGACCACATCGAATATATGCGCTGTTGACAACAACACATCAGTCATTCTCAAGAAAAGCGGTTAAATACAAATCAAATGCCTCAACAAAGGTAGCATGCTATCATACTTTCGTGACCTCATGTTTTAATGGTTTTAGGATTTCATGATTTCTTGGTTTCATTGAAACATTGTTAAAGGTGTACGCTTTCCTAATTGAATTTAGTAATGTTACCCGACGGTTATCTCTACTTTGAAGTTACATGAGTTATAGTCTGAATTCTGAACTTCAACACACCCACAAACCGGCGCAGAAGTAAAATTAGGGACCGGACGGGTCTAATTTTGAATTTCGGCTCTTGAGAGGTGAGGTGGGCGCTTGGCCAGTGGCTTGGATCCTTCTGCTCGCATGCCTCTGCTGTGCCTATTATTGTGTGGTGCGCCACTGGTGCATTTCAAACCGAATCGGTGGCGCAGAAAATGGCGGTTAGACATGTTGAAGTTACAGAATTCAGACTATACTTTCAGTAAACATATTATTGCTACTCATATTTTCTATGTAAACAATGAAGTACAATATTTTTCACCTAAAATTAAGACACAATAATTGTTAGTGTCACGAAATGGAGCATCTCGATCATACCCATTTATAGTAGTGCACAGTTTTTTACTATGTACACATAATTGTAATGTCCATATTAAAAATAGATTTGGATAACATCAATCAGTAAAAGAAATACAACAGACCTATTATTTACGTCTAGTAGGACAGTAGTAGCCAAAATTATAGCATTATTTGAGTAAATCGATTTTCGATAAAATATCGTAAATTTTGTATTCAGAACTCATGTTCATGTTTACATTATCAGAATATTATTGATATATTTTTTCTTACAACGTCAGAAAAACGTTACATGGTATACGTCAATATAAGGCAATGACAAATGGCCATTTTTCTGCCATGGCAGACAAAATACTCTGTCTCCCGCTCAGTTGAAGAAGCGTGTGCTTTCAGGTGTTAATTTTGTATTTCATGGGCGCTTTTTGACGTTTAAAAAAATAGCATGTTTTATTTGGAGAAAAGTACCACTTTGATTCCTAATAAACCAGTCTACTATTATCTAATACAAGAAACATTCACGTTTTGCGGCTTTAAATAAAGATCTCTTTGGACGACAAACTTTATAAACGTCCTTACAATGGATAGTGATGAAATCGTCTTTATAAATATTCTAAAAATATTAACAACATTCCCAATTAATGAGAACTTCAAAAATCATCATTTCGAATTGTAAAAAAGATTGGTAAAAGCTTGTTATTTGACAATGGTAAAAGCCAAAATGCAGCTTGTTATAGAACCCATAACTGGTCTATAAACGGAACTAAAAATATTACTTCAGCCGTGAATTCAAATTTAACTTATTCCGTATTTATGAAAAGTATGCATTTCTGCCCGCAAATTTCTTCAAAATCATGGTTACTATTAAATTTAACAAGTTCGTTCCGCATTTTAACCAGAAATAAAATTAGTGATAACATAAGGAAAAGTGTTGGTCCTCCCCATCACCTGGACTATAAAAAAACTTCTGGGATCATGTTGATCGTGCCATCAGAAGTCGAACGTGCAATAATGTGGGTGAATTATTCAAAGCAATGCAGAACGCTTTAAAGAACACTGTGATGACACCCACATTCACAATTTTGTAAAATCCATGTCAAAACATGTGCAGTTTTTAAAGCAAAAGGCGAAGGGTCAAAATATTAAATAAATTTGTTCTGCAAGTGTTTGTTTAGCGGAGGTATTCGACTACACTTTTGGGCACTACTGTATGTAAAAGCCCCTCTAAAAAAATTTAAATTATATTAACATATATAATAGGTGACGTGAACAACTGACAGTTCGTCGAGTCTGGAGGACCAACATACCCTTGCTTCATAAGATTTACACTTGTGTGCAGTAAGTTTGGATGAGTTGTTTAGTGATAAATTGAAGATATATTTGAGAACTTTGTATTTAGACATTTAGTGGTATAGTAGTGAATTATCTAATTCTGAAGGAACTACAGCCTTTAACGCATTTAATTTAAAATTTGGAAATCCATGGAAATCGTCCAATTGGTAAATTATACTTATAATGTACTTCACTTATTGATCCAATAAAAAAACATCGGTTTAGCACCTTAGAAAATAGTTTTAATTCATTTTGAAAACACCTAATGTTGCACGCAAATTATATGGAGCAAGGTTATGTTGGTCCTCCAGACTCGGAGAGCTCTCACTTGCGCACATCACCTATTGTCTAACAGCGATAATTGAAAATCAAAACCATCAAAAGTCATTAAATTATTATGTAGTTCGTACAGATAGTAAAATATGTTAGCGACATTAAAAATAAAAAAAAAAAAGATTTATTGCAAAGATATAATAAAAACGTAATCGCCGAAACTGAAACGATTACAAAAATCGTTATTCAGTATGTCCGCAGCCGTCCCTCAACTAGTTTATGGAGGTAATAAACCTTTTTATCGTTATCACAGCGGCTCACTGTTTGGGGCTATAGTGATGGTATTTCAACTCAACAATGGGCTGAAAATGTGGCATCTAATAACACCCATAACTGCCTATTTCTTAATTTATGTCCGACAGAATAACATTAGTTACATATCCTAACCTAAAAATCAGAGGAATTTTTATAGGTTCACAAAAAGATCTGTTTCCTAAACGGAATTAAAAATTTGTTTTTTATTGATGACAGTGTGTAACAAGATGCTTTATAGTTATCGACAATACCGGGGCCAATCGTTCATACCATATATTTAAAATGGTGACTTGGTGAGTAGACCCTGTGTGTCTAATACTTTTCCGCAAGAAAAAAAAACTCTGCACTGGCTATAGCTGCAGCCTTCCTTTGATATTTAAACTCAATAACATCGAGGTACAATAAATAAACATTTAGTAACCGTTAAGTACTATTTTATTACCTCTCTTAACACTCTTTCTTTATGAGCGTGATTTCAACAAACTCTTTAAGAGAAATACAAGTTAATTTTTATTGTTTAAAAATCATTTAAAGTGAAATTTATTAGTGTAAGCTCATTTAATAATGTGATTTTTAAAGGAGGTCTTCTTACCTTTGTAAACCAAAGTTTATTTGTAATTACGCGCAGTACTAGATCTAATAAGAGCAACTACATAGTCAGAATAGCTGAAAATTTATTGATTCACCACCCTCCATTCCACTAGCTCCGAACACAATTAAAACTGCAATAAAACTCCGTATAATGAGATAGCCTTGCATCCTAACAAATAAATCCGCCAATATACAAAGAGATGTCGTAAGAAGGGCCCTTTAAATTAATAAATCTCATGCAGGACCCGGGGCGGCAATAACCCCGAATTTTATGTATTTGCGAACTAACTCGGATGATATATTGAACGCAATTACGAATTCTATACCATCCCGTAAATTGTGCAAAATAGTCTTGGAAAAACTCAATTATAACATATATGGATGAAAACTGGAAGATGAATGTTTGAAGAAAAAATACAGGGAAACTTGAACAGCCGTGAATCAAACGAACAATTTAGTAGATAGTTAAAGATATTACAAATTTTATGTCATTAGATAATGTTTTAAACATTTTTAAAGCATCGAAGAAGAGGCTGAGGTTACAATGCAGAAGGGAGTCATCTTCGGGCGAGCATACGATTTGCGGAATTCATAGTCACTCATTCTTGGAAATCGGAAAGTTGAGGAATTTTGATCATGGAATCGCGAGGATCACCTTCTTTCTGTTGAAATGTCTCTTCAACATGCTGAACCTAAAGTTGAAGTCATCTCAATATTTTACATCAGCCTTACGTCGATCGTAGCTCGAACATAATTTTCACCAAGCGCATAGTGAACACTTCCATATGAATTCCGTTGTTCAACATTACGAATTGCGTATGATTTACGTTTGAATTACGAATTACTTCCATTGTGAATGCGTACTAACAGTCAGCATAAGTTTTCAACAGCTGCAGCCGCTATTTCTCAAATTTTTCCAAGTATGAGGTGAGCACAATAAGTTTTATACTACACTATATGGTATCTACTAATTGTCTAATTGGGCATTATTGTATTAGAATCACTGCTGTCACTACAATTATTACTATTATTATTATTGTCAGATCGGCGGCGTTTGAGCAGAGATTTTCCCACAGTACAAGTAGACTGTTTAATTAGTGATACTGGTTTGTGCCCGGATCGAAGCGATGGAGTTATGAATAATTTGCTAAAGTTTATAGTAGTAATGGAGGCAATTTATTGTCCTTAATTAAATCTTCTACACTTATTTGTAAGCACACATTTATAATGTAATTAACTCAGATGTGAATATTACGTAATGATGCATGACGCACATTATTATTACTGTACATTTGCAATTGTCATCATAAAATGACATTTGGGATAAGCCTACGTCGCAGAGGGCGCTTTATATAACTGTATTTTACACATTGTAAATATTACAGATGTTTCAATTATTATGTGTGGGAATATAGGTACATAGAAGCATTAATTTTAAAAGAGATGAGGATGCTGGATTAATTCTTTAGCATTCACAATGTCCTTCTACACAATCGAAATAAAAATATTTACAGAGCTCAGAGCGCCATCTGTCATATGATTATATTTATTCTGTTATTAAAACTTTTCGTTGTAATTATCCACTTTATCATTGAAAGAAAAATCTCCTTGACATCATATTAAAAGCGATCTTCTCAGTAAGTATTTCTTTACTTATCCAAGTAAGTATTCACGCTTTCCTGAATAAATTCCAATACTCTTGTAATTAAGGCAGCAAAAGTTTTTATTAATTTTTTCATTTCCCTGCGAGGAGAAATTATAAAAGTTTTTGCAAAATTTTAATTTTCAACTAATTTTGGTTATTCAGTACACCATTACTTTGAAGCAATGATAATAATTAAAGCTCTTATTCCGAATATTGGTCTTATTTAATTAGGTGTCTGCACTAGAGAAATATGAATTTTATATTTGTAACAAAAATAACATTTTTTATTTATTCTGTGAAAGTCAATATGAGAAACGATTTATAAAAGTGCTTTTCACCAACTTGTTTGCCACGAACAAACTTTAAGCACTATTATTCTTTGTCGAAATTTATTATTGATCCGGACGTTTTTAACGATAATATTCAGGCGTATTAGTATAGTAGATAACTCAATCATAATAATAAGCTGAGAGACCCGGGTACTCATTATCTGCCTACCCCCGTCAGCAATCACACTTCTAACTTTCTAGTCAATTTTCGCGGAACCACTAAGCATCTCGGGTTAAGGAAGCTGTAAAATTTTTCCAGTCCACAATACCAGACAACCAGTACAAAGACTTTATTACAGCAGTAGCGGTTGCTTTTACCACTTTGTAGTAATATTTATGACTTTGACAAGCAAAGAGAAACTTTCGGCATATTTATGATTATTCCAAAACGGTCACCAACGATTTAATTTCTAAATCCTGTTGACCGTAGCAAAGAAAAAAGTGGGTGCCTTTGTGTAGTTGATAGATGCATTGTTGTTTTAGACATTTTATATTGGGTTCGTGCTGCGGTTTGGGGGTAGCAGACAGTTGAGTTTTGTGGGATAGGGGTTATTGTCTAGGCAGGGAGTAAATTGCTTTATGACAGAATTTTGTAATAAAAACATCAATGTGATTTATTTGCGGAAGCCAGATAATGCTTGAGAGCACTAGGTTATTGGTTTATGACACAGTTTGGTGAATAGTGTTTGGCCTGTTAGTTCCGAAGAGTTGGCCCGTGATATTTTAATAATTTTCATTCTATTTCATGCTACCTGGTTGAGTGGTATCGGTGTCATTTATTGATTGTCCCATTGTTCCAATATGCGGTGTAATCATCGATTATATGCTTTTAAATTGAAGAAAGAATTACTTTGTTGCCTATAAAATAACCAAACAATTTTAGATAGTATTCAGATTGATTTATTGCAAAAAAGAAATTGAAATAGTTGTAGTAATCGGTGCGATAATGGTAAGCAATAAACGATTAATTTTATATACAATATAAACGTTATTATTTACTACAATAGAGTTTTGATGAGAAATAAATTGGATATACTTCCTTTATTGCGATATCTGCACACCTCTTTCCATTCTCGGTTTTATACCTTAAACCGACATCAATGATATAACATCGGATTGTTATGTGACCGTATCAAGTCGTTGAAGACATATGGGTCTTACGATTTGTGAAGGAATGCGAAATCGTTAAGATAAAGCAATACATCCATTATCAATCCGTTTTATTCTGGTCTATAAAATTTAATGACTACTTATTTAAAAAAATCGGTCGTATTCGCCTCAGATTTGCAGATGAAAAATACGAAAGAATCACAGTTAAACTGTTTTACGTTTTATTCAAAACTAATTGAGATTTTGCGCAGGAGGAATAGAAATGAGAAACAGGAGCATTTTCGAGAGTTTCAGGACCAGGAATAATGTAAATAATAAATTAGACGGAAGGGATTAATTTACATCTCAAGGAAATAAAAAAGTTACGAGGAATTTGCCTGTTTTGTTTTTTTAAAGAGTCAAGACAAAGGAATTTTGTTATTTATAGCGGTGTGCCTTCTTCACGGGGCATTTAAATAAATTAGTTTATTTTATAAGGTTGATATAAACTAAACGGAATTGTTAAAGATTTTTTAATTATCATGTCAGAAGCAGTGTGCAGATTTACGTATAATAAATTTTAAAAATGTACGTCAGAAAAATAAGTATGTATAAAGGAAAAGAAATTACCACAGGGATTCAGTATGTCAGCATCGAGGGAATATTGTTGTCAGTATGTCAGCCATACCAGAGGTACAACTCAATCGCAAATATTTAAAATCAGATTGAACAATGCTCTCATTCAAAACAACCTTTTGTTAATTGTACAACAGATCCATTGGCAATTTATGGAAGAACATGTCATTTTTAACACATTATTGTATTCAAATTATATAAATATTCAGAGTGACAGCACATGAAAATTTTTACATAATTTTCGTACACAGTTTTATACATTGTAGAAATCGGAAACTATTTGGCCATTCTGCATTTCGATAATAATTATAGTTGTTCATTAGAAAATTATTTTATATAGTTCGACACTGTCAGAATTTTCAAATTTTCGCTTGTGTGAACACTCTTCTGTCATGCAAAAATAAAACGTCACACTATTTTTATGGATTTTAAGCAATTTAATGATTTGCCGGAGGTGTGTCGAACTATAAAACGTTGTATTACACTCGTTCATGTCTAAATTGGACGATTTCCAACGTTTCACTCGTGCTTTTTTAAAGCCCTAGTGCCGGAAACCGTCCAATTTACACAGGAACTCGTATAATAATACACTATTCTTATTCAGACCTAAAGGGGTATAATACTACATACGAAAATCAGGAAAACAAGTAGTGAGTCATAATTCATATCTACGTTTAATAAGTTATGCAATGTTAGTTGGAATTTTTTTCCCCAAATGCCGCCAAATTAGGCGTTTGAAAATGGACCACCTAAGTGCTGACGTCACGCGAAGGGGAGGAGATTAAAAACCTTTCCAAACAAATGAAATACGCAATCAAATCGTCCATAAGAAAGTTTAAATTTCAAATTTATTGCTAATCGTGTTGTAAATAAGAGTTGTGGGGTACATATTGTGATAAACTTTGGTCAAATCTATAGGATATCCTCAAATATTTTGAAATAAGTAAGCTGCATAATATGTAATATATTTTTTGCTCATTCTAGATAGGTATTTTAGGTTTGTTTCATGAAAACAATATATGTATGTATATAATTCAGGAATATTTTTAAATGTATTCCTTTATTATTTTTTAGGTTGAGCGGTTTAGGGCCCTATTCTTCAACATGTGAGTGCGTGCGTGAGTGAGTTGTGACGTCACGTCGAGTAGTTGAGTATTTAATTTAAAGTAAGCGCTCGTCTCAGACCGCTCGGATATGGAGTGATTGTGAAGTGCGCTTACTTTAAATTGAATACTCGACTACTCTACGTGACGCCACAACTCACTCACTCAAGCACTCACATGTTCAAGAATAGGGCCCTTAATTGTCTTTATAACGATGGTTAAATGTGTTTTGTGCCTGACTGTAAGCACTACAATGAACAAAATCTTTGTAAATTTTTCACGTTTTCTGCTGAGTTACAAATGACAAAGAAATGGATTACCGTAATAAGATAATATCTTAATATCATTGAATATTATAATTAAGTATTTTAAAACCAAACAAAAGTTTTATTAAATATTAAAATACATTGCATTTTTAGGCGGCAAGATCGAGAACCTTCGAAATACTCGTTAATTTTCAGCTGTCGTTTGCAGCAGCCATATGAATCCTATAGTGTTTCCAAACTGTGCCAATTTATATTTGAACTGCAGTTTCTTTTCCTCGGTCACAGGGTCCTCAATAGCCACATATCGTTTTGAAGGATACATCTCTTCGGCTGTAGTAAATAGCAAACTTTTTTGTTTTGGAGGAGAGCCACCCCTTTAAAAAATTTAAATAGCATGGGGGGGTCGTGTGATACATCATTTTAAAGCTTATTCAATCCTCTACCCAGACCTACATTTATCGATTCCTTTCTACAAAAAAAAAACATAAAATTAATATTTTCCAAATCTAAGTACATAAAATACTCAACTAAAATTTGTACCCCCCAACCAATTTAATTTCGAAACACTTAGAAGAAAACACTCGAACAGGTCAATTTTGTTATCAAGGGGGGCCAAATTGTACCAAATTTTAAAGTTTTAAATCTCGCCCCTCTCGCCAGGGGAGCCACTCCCTTAAAAAATTTAAATGGCATGGGGGGTCGTGTGATACATAATAAGCTTTAAAATGAAACAGTTTAATGAAACACAGAAAATAGCAAAAGCACGAATCCATGTAGAAAGTGTCCCACTATTATAAATCAGAAATTTCTATTATTTTCCAATTATGTGCATGCGTCACTAATTTTCAATACCCACTTATAAAGGAAGTCGAGGAGTATTATTGTTTATAATTTATTGATTTTGTTTAATAATAACAGTGTGATACAGTTCTGTGAATTTGTACCTATTAATGTTCATAATTAAAAAAATATGTATACATATTTTAACTTCCTTTGCATTTTTTCCTTAACATTTAAGCTTTTTAGGGCCTGTTTGCGAAGGCAGGGTTCAAATCTTAATTCTAAAATTAAACAACACCCTACTTTAATATATCTATTAAAATCTTCAGTAGTTATGATGTCCTCAATAACTGGAAGGTCTTTAAGGTCATCATCACTCACTTCATCTTCTAGCAGCCATATGAATCCTACAGTGTTTCCAAACTGTGCCAATTTATATTTGAACTGCAGTTTCTTTTCCTCGGTCACAGGGTCCTCAATAGCCACATATGGTTTTGAAGGATACATCTCTTCGGCTGTAGTAATTAGCAAACTTTTTTGTTTTGGAGCATTCCACATACGTTCTTTGTAGGTGATGGATATATTATAATGCCCAAAGAGAGCCAGAGTGGCAAAATTTTATTCCTCTAAGGCAGGTACAAGTAGCAGAAGTAATGTTTCCTGATTTACTTACAATTAGTGTAATCTGTAATATAAACATAACACATGCAAACATCTACAAAATCTATGAAATGTATAAGACCTACCTGTACATTACATCCTTTTTACAACATGGTTAGATTGCAATGCATTTTTACCCCTTTCTATCATTTTATTCTCGTCTTCAAGGAACTCAATTATGTACGAAATCTTCAAAACATGTTTGGATGCCATGTCCAATCAAAATTCTGAATTAAATACACAATATCTAACGTAACAAAACGAGGAACAACATAACCACAAAAACTTTAAATGGGCAAAAAATTATGATCAGACATACCTCTTGTCAAAATATATCAAATTTTACCAAATATGGACCTGACCACTCTTATTCACACCAAAATGAACAATAAATTTGAAATTTAAACTTTCTTATGGACAATTTACATTACATGCATATTGGATTTGTTTGGAAAGGTTTATAAGCTCCTCCCCGTCGCGTGACG
The DNA here is from genome assembly GCA_963583935.1 of Diaperis boleti. Classification (NCBI taxonomy): domain Eukaryota; kingdom Metazoa; phylum Arthropoda; class Insecta; order Coleoptera; family Tenebrionidae; genus Diaperis; species Diaperis boleti. The sequence continues at coordinate 23,494,905 of OY757247.1, read as the reverse complement.
TCAGACTTAGACAGTCTATTGTGTAGTCACCGGATGCGATTTAAAGAGAGCGGGCGTGCTTTTGCACAATGTGGCAACACCTAATCCGTCGGCCAATACTGACGCAGTAACCGTCGTCGTTTTCGAACACAGCCCTGATGAGTAAGGGAAAGTGGGGCAAAGCTATTATCACATTAATCACTACTTTCATTATTATTATTAATTATTAACAAAAATTTAATGTTTCCATAACAAAGAACAGTAAATTTGTTGAACACCAATAGCACTTTGTACTTGTTGACTTCAACAGAACCTATCTAAAACTTGCTTTTAGCAGGAACAAACAGCCAATAAGTACCTCAGTATAACCTTGTAAAAAATAATGATCGAAATACTAATATTTAATGTGTCATAAAAGTTATCAAACTTACCTGAATCTTTTTGTAAACCTCAAAAATAACACATTAATATTTAGAAAAACCACATGCGTTGTAGTTTACTCATGAAACTTTACCGACAGTATTACAGTGTGCTTAGTTACCGATTACAGCTGGAACATGAAACGAGCAAAGTTGGCTCAATCGCACAAATTGCTTTGTCCATCAATCCGCTTTGCCCCACTCTCCCCTAATCAGAACGCAGTTTAATGTTCATCATCTTCATCGATGCGGCGCTGCCAAATGTCGGTGACCACTGATACAGACGATGAAGAGGAGGCGGAGCTTACGGGTGAACTTTGAAGTTTTTTTCAACAAAAACTACCCATCGTAACTCAAAATCCTTTTGCACATGCACAATGTATAAGCGCACCATTTGGCCACTTTTGCAAAGAAGTGTATTATACCTCTAGAAAAATGTGCAAAAGTTTCAGAACCAAAAACATAAACAATTGCAAAAGTTATTAACAATTAAAAAATCCCAAAAAAGGGGGACTATTTTGTTGCAAATAACTCGAAAACTAAATATGGAATGCTAGAGATCTAAAAAATAGATTCTTAGGAGGAAATTTCCGAAAAAAAGTCGGGTCCCGGAACTTTGTAACTATTATTAATACTTTTCATTTAATGTTAAAAATAAGTAGGGGTTGGCGTGGTTGGCGCTCTACCGTTACGCTCTCTGGAAATCGCCCGTCGCAAATTTTTTTTCATAAAATGAGCCTATTGTTAATTAACTATTGTTTTTGTTGTGGTTCAACTTCTTCTAAATTGCTAAATTTGTGCAAATTTACATTACCTTATCTTAGTTAAATTATTTTATTCATTAAAGAAAAGTCTTTTAGTTAACGATAGTACGTTTGTTTCAAAACTTGCTCTTTGCAAAACCTTATTATTCCTACTTTTTTTTTGTTTGCCAGTATCAGTTAAATTGTTAAAACTACAAATAACTGTATTGACCACACTTTTGTAACGCTTGAGGAATTTTTAGCTTAGCATGCAAGAAGCGAGTTTTTAAGCTCAGATCCTCAAATCGACAATAATCATCACAAATGTGTCAAATCTGTAATAATTGCTATTGACGCAATTTATTAAGTGTTATATATCGTGCGTTCAACAAAAAACGACGTCAAGGGGCCCATGGATTGAAAAACGTATGGCTCAGATGGTGACAAATTTGTCAACTGATATCTGACATTTGACATGTTAGATTTTTAGATTGGCGAGGTTTTTATAGTGGTGCCTCATCCACGCGGCGAGACACTGAAGCGAAGCCCCCGTGCCCCAACTAGCTAGAGCATGTGAAGGCTCCTGTCGTTCTTCTATCCACATTTAATAATGTCCCTGTTTACCCGTAACAACCATTGCATGCATGTGATCTAAATGCAGACATGACTTGAAGATTCCAAGGCTTGCTTCGTCGTCGATTTTTGTTGAACGCAAGTTATAATCTATATTATAATAAAAATGAAATGCTGTTCGTTGGTAAGCGCATTACTTGAGGACGGCTGGACCGATTTGACCAATTGTTTTTTTAAATTGCAATAGTGTAAATGTAATAGTCCAAATAATAAGGTTCTTATGGAAAGAAAAGTTGGAAAAGTTGCCCGAAAAATTGAAAAATTCGAGAAAATCTTAAAGTGCGTTTTTCTTGACATTTTGGTATAAACTCAAGCCCTAAATTACGATTCGAACGATTGATATGTGTAATTCTTTTTTTGTTTTGTTTGTTATGATCGTGGAAAAGTTTTCAGGAAAATAAAATTCGAAACAGTTACAACCAGTTAAAAAGAAAAGTCGGAAAATTTGGACGAAATGCAAAAGTCATAATTTTTCTACGCACTCTCGATCATAACTGACGATAGCAGGAACTACATATTTGATTGACTCTTTTTTATTTTGTTCGTTATGCTCCCTGGAAGGAAATGAATGTTTTCAATTGCAAAATTTTTTGGGAAAGACGCATACCAGCCTAAATTAAAATTATTTTTTTTTACTTTTGTGTTGTTTCGCTATCTGTCCAAAAACAAATTTATTAAAATTCGGACAGGACAATGTCTGTCGGGTCAGCTAGTTTATAAAAAAAAAAACGTTGATAATAATCCTGTTTTTATTTTTAAATCATTTTATACATATAAATGATTGATGAATTAATTTGCAATAATGTGTCAAGAGAAGAAGACGAATCTCCAGGCTGAGGGTTGAGTCTCCATCGCACGCCAGGTACGTAAGTCGTCTACTACCGTCAGGAAACCTGCTCGGACTTTATGTGCTATAATTAGCCCTACCACATGGTTTTTAAGTTTTATTTCTAGCGCAAATACTAACTGAGTTACTGTATTTATTCCTTACTTAATTTCCACATTGTATAAAAAAGTGAGTATTTCAATTCGCCAAAGCAGAATCCAAAGGTTAGTTTAAAATTTTATTTTTTGTTGTGCTTCAAGCGAGGCTTCAAGCTCCTGGCCAAATATCATGAAATTTAATTAATACATAATAATAATTAATTACTATATTGATTAGTCTTCCCAATTAGCATTTACTTTATTGATAATATAAACATAATATATTTTGGACAAAATCTAGAATAGTTCGACCGATTCGATTAATCTAACAAGAAATGTGAAATGATATGCCTATCCAGTCCTAGTTTACAGACAAAAATATCAAGACAAAACAAGGAATCGTTTTGTTGTCTCCTGCTTTTCCTTTTGGGTTAAGCTCTCCAATTAGTTATTCTTATTTATTTGTGTCTAATCACCTCATTTTCTCTACGTTCAATCAATAGCGTGTCGCAGTTTAAACCACTTTTGAATGGTTGGGTAGAAATTACAATGATGTCTTTCGACTGAGAGACCCCGCTTTTTAAACAGCAATAATTTGGAAGCCAAGAGAAAAATTACATACACTACGTTTTTTTAAATATGCTTTGGGGAATTCCACGTTAACTTTTATTTGGGATAAATCCCGCGCTTGAAATTTTTACTGGACATACGGGACATTACTTTTCTTAACTTCAATAACCATTTTGCTCTTACATTCGAAAACAATAAAATTGACTTCGCATTTTTATCGATTTTATTGTAGACATCAGACTGTGACAGTATTAACATTTATTTTATTTTGGAAATATTTTCGAATTTTAGGGTAAAGTGGCTGTTGAAATTAAGAGAAATTAAGTACAGCTATAAACAAGAAGAATGTCCTTAAATCCAAGTGGAGTAAATTTAAATTAAAATTTAAATATATCTATGTCGAACTCCACAAACTTTAATAACTGAAAGATTACTAATGGTACATGTTTCGGCAGAATACTTCTGCCATCATCAGCCCTTAAAGAATATAAAAATATAATTTTTTATATTCTTTAAGGGCTGATGATGGCAGAAGTATTCTGCCGAAACATGTACCATTAGTAATCTTTCAGTTATTAAAGTTTGTGGAGTTCGACATAGATATATTTAAATTTTAATTTAAGTACAGCTATGTTGGACAAAAATTTCAAGCCTCGGGCTTGCCCCAAACAGAAGTTAACATGGGGTGAAAAATTTAACATGGGATTCCCTATAGCCAGTTTAAAAAAACGCAGTGTAGATAATGAAATATGTATACGGGTGGGTGGAAACGGCGTGGAAACATATACAATCAAAAAATTCCTAATTAAACTCGTAGTACTATTACTTCTACTACGTACATACCATGTATGTATATCGAATTTGCACAACATAATTATATCATTCTATTTTATTTGTTGACTTAAGAAAATAAATATATAACAGTTGGAGTCAGTGAAGAGTTAAGTATTGGATCGAGGACTTGAGAGCTTTCCGATCAATTTTCACCGAATTAAATTTGCAGAAATAACTAAATTTGGCAAGTAAGCGCATCAGTGTCTAGTATAAGATGTGCATAAATTTGTAAACATTCATCCTTATCCCTTTCGATTGCTGTGTTCCCGGGCATGATCACATACGTGGGTTACTCACAGATGGCCAAACTTCGGTAAACCTCACGGAGACCCAGGCCCGATGCACACCTGAATCAACATGCATGATCGGATGGATGGGCATTCACATATTCAGTACATTGGGATCAAACCACCGACAAAATGTGATTGGGATCACACCCATACAGAGCACTTCACTTGGAAAACACAAGGTATAGTACCCACTTAAGGGTAGACCGACCACAAAGCCTCGGGCGGATAATTAAAAAAATACCAACACGAAACGTCCTCAAAAGTATGTTAACAATGTTAAAAAGGACAGGACAAAATCACATATGTTGTGGCGAGTGAAGTAGAGGTTCTGTTCACCGAATGCATTTAATTAAATTAAATAACAACATTTTTACGTAAGCGGGCCTATGGGGCAGTTTATTTTTTTGAAAGTACATTTATATTACTGGTTTTAGTCAGAAATTTACACCGAAAAAATATTCTGCTCATTTTCACTTCTGTTGTAGAAAATTTTTGGAGTCTTTTAAAAATACAGTGTGAGCCATTCACTATTCCGTTATGATTAGCCGCACTTACGCATATAATTATGTCAACCATCAAATAATTTTTGATTAATGTACTAGTTATCAACGACGTACATTCGTGACGCAGCAGTCTGTTAGATAAAAAGGCAATTGATTACACTGTATTATTATATTATGAAACCATTGATTACTATCTACTCTGCATGTACTTTTTTTGATACACGTGACTACAATCTCATTCAAGCTGCTTTGTCTTCATCTATTTAGTTTCGTAAAAAAATTAAGTTTTCTTTCAAAAAATATAATATAATTATCGGTAGCGCTATATATAATCGGGGTATAACATTAAAACATTAAAACGCTTCTTGAATAAAGTGGTTATTAACATTAAAAACTGGATTTACATTTATTGACAATTTTGTTAGGTAATCGTGGAAGTAAAAAAAAAGTAGTTTTATAGTACAAAATTCTTTAGAACACTGTAACACCCTCGCATTTATATGTATATTTTCATCAAACTGCTCAATTCAAAAGCTATTCACATGTTAAACTGAAATTTAGACCGTGCTAAACAACAAGACTTTATTTTTTATATGCACTTTTTCAAGTATATCCCAACGTAAAGTTAGTTGTTAAATTTAAACTTACGGTTGGCAGCAGACAATTATCCTGAAGCTAATAAAGTGGTAACGGTAGCATTTAAAACTCAAACTGACAACGTGTTTATGTTGAATTTTTTAATTAAATTCTGCATCACTGTTAGATTTACAATATTTCACAGCCAAATGACACAAAGACCGTTCCCAAATACATATTACGTTATACAATAATTATTTTAATCGTTTTCAAATATACTAGTAAACAAATATTTAGAGGTGATTTAAAATCTGACAATATGAAATGTTGAGAAATGGTTGTTGACAATCTTGACAATGCACAATGCAAAAATATTTCCCGCACGCACGTCATTTTCCAGTAATAATTTTACCCAATCCTGAACAATCCTGAAACAAATCCGCATGTATTTGAATGTGAGCGACTGCACAAGACTCGCTGAACTGTAACACCTTGTGCTGTTACACAATCCCTCCAAGCTCACTCCATTGCAAATGCCACGATAATTCATATTTCATGTCTGATATTACTTTTGTCAACACCTTTTGTATCAATCTTCTATCTGAGCATCTACTCCTATGAACGTTGCCGAGAGACTATTTATTTTTTGTGTTGAACAATGGTATAGTTGTGCCTGTCGACCGAAACCGCCTTTGACCGCCCCTCAAACCGGGGATCATCTTACACGAAATATATCCAAGACATGCTTTGACAGCTTCAGGCACGTCCGAACAAACACAAAACTTAGGTATTATTATTTGAGATGTGTATTGAAACAGCCATCTGCTGGTATATGATATCTGTAAATACTTTTGGTCGGATCTACATAATTGTGGCGGCGAAAAGGTGTTCCCAAATAGCAGTCAGGTAAGCAGCGGTAACTAAAATAATTACGCAAAACTAAAAACTGTTTAGTTATCTATTGTTTGAGCTATTAAATTGTTCATAAAATTCAGTTAAGTGGGATAATGCTTTTTCGTCTTACGCTAAAATCACTTAAAAGTTTTCGAATTTGTTCCATTTCCGTCCAACATGATTTTATCTGAGACGACGACATTTCAAACCAACAAAATCAATTATTGAGAATGACCCTATTTCTGCAATCCGTGATAAGCTCCTACATGAATGCTACTGCAAAATTAAATGAAAAAATTGTTTAAATGTAAAAATAAGACGAACTCTTCATTCACGATCGTTAACCAAGAAAGTTTTCAAATTTATACAATGGCAGTTTAAAAAATATATGACGTTATGATCTCTATGTTTCTAATTGAAATAGGAGAATCCACAAAATCGGCGAAATAGCATTTGCAATTCTTTGATAGCGGTTAAATTTGTAAATACACAAAGCTGAATTTCCACTGGACCTTTCATAACAATAGTGTTCGGTAGTTTTATGTGTTTGGTTTTATGGTGGATGACCATAAAAATGCAATTGTAACGTGTTTATGCACGTGAAATTTGCCCCTATTAGCTTACGAGGACACTGTTGTTTCTTATGTTCTCACTTTATTAATACTATATTTAAAATAGTCATCGTTAAGTTGATGGAAGGCCATGCTCTTTGTAAGCCCTATTATTAAAAAGTCGTAGTTTTTGCCATGCGATGACAAATTCCTTCTGCTCACATTAACACTTATCGAACTCAAGGACACAGACGCGGCGGCGAGTCGCTCGCGCCGCTATTTTGTCAGTGAGGTCCCTCGTTTTGTTCCGTCGTCAACGTTAAAATTATAATACGCGCTCACAGCAAAATGTAAGTTTTCAAATCAATAAACTAGAATGTTCTGTAATTTTTTTTACTCTGACTTGATATATAAGGGTTTGCTATGGTACTAAAGAAAAAAAACTTTATTTCCATTTTGGTTAAATGTTCTTAGGAAAGCCAATGGTTCCTTGTAAGGCCAATCAAAAGATTGACAGTTGGCCTTGCTAGGGCACAAGGGCCTTATTAGAAACATCTAGGAATCACGAAAATATTAATACTTAATTTTTAGTTGTAAATACGTGTCAGGAAAGGTAAAACAATGTAAGTAAGTTCTTAATATTATTTTTCCTAATTTGCTGTTGTAACAAAGCTATTTTGAGCTCATTTTGAGTGCATTAATATTTCATTAACGCACCCAAAATCTAGAATTTTTGTTTCCATTGGTTAGACGCACGGAACCTTGCACTGAACGAAATGTCAGTGTGATTTTGTGGTTAAGGTTTAATGTAAGTCATCTCAAGTATAGGTCAGGTACAGAAAAATCTAAATTTAACAAAATTTCCTAAATTACCAAAATTGATTTTATTTGTTAAAAAAATGAAATTAATATGCAAATTAGGAAAAATAACATGAAAAACTTGTTTTGTAAAACTTAAGAGCGCACTCGTTCTTTACAGGCATTCCTGCCTACGGCAGTCGTGCTGCAAACCTGAACTCGTGTCTTCATATCAGTTTTGCAAAACTAGTATTTCAATATACTAATTTATAATCATGCTTTAATAGTATACAGGGTGTGTCGAAAGTCTCGGACAGGCTCTTAGGTGGTCATTCTATAACATGTTGAGAGTTCAAAAACCCAATTTATTTTTTTCTCTTAGCCTTCCTCTTGATGCTATCGCGTTCCAATGATGCAAAAGTAACATATTTAAGATATTAGATTTATCGGTAATTATGCAAAAAAAAATGGGATAACGCAACTTATAAAATAGTATTTTCAGAATTTTACTTTTCTAAATCAATGTAATAGCTAAAATAAGTACTTTCTTTAGTGTTAAATTACAAAAAAGAAAACAAGAAGAAAACTGGCAACATTTGGCTGTTGTTATTGTAACTTTATTTCTTTCGATTGACAGTTTGTCAAAAAATTGGCGTATTTTTTGTTCTCGTTGTGTCTTGGTGCGAAAATGAATTTCACAGCTAGGGAATACTGTGATATGCATTTAGTGAAGCAAGAAATAATACAACCATTGCTGCTCCAATTTATGCAGAAAGGTTCCGAGGACGACGACTTCCCAGCATTAACACCCTTCAGCGAGTAGATCAGTAGATCAAAGACAAAGGGAGAACAGACCACTACTACCGAGCCAAAAAGTGTGTTCCAGGAGAATCCGGAACCACCAGAACCCGAGCATTAGAAGAAGCCGTCCTTGAAATGGTGGAAAATAATCCTGAAATGAGTGTACGTCTAATACATCCACGGATGAGATTTTCCAGGTGGATACTTAATCGCGATGAGAATTTTCTTCGCCAGATATTGTGGACCGACGAAGCTTTCACAAGAGATGGTATTTTTAATCGCCACAATTACCATATTTACGCCAAAGAAAATCCACACGTGGTTTTCGAGAGAGCATATCAATACAGATTCCAGGTTAATATTTGGTGTGGAATAATATGTATATAATTTAATCGGCTCTCATGTTCTGCCAAATCGGCTAAGATGAGATGACTTTTTAGAGTTTTTGAGGAACGATTTCCATCAATTGTTGGATGAAGCAATTTGAAGAGACATGTGGATATAAATGGATGGAGCTGGACCACATTATGCTCGACCAGTCCGAAGATGGCTCAACGAAAACTATCCACAAAGATGGATCGGACGCGAGGGTCCTGATTCTTGGCCGGCCAGAAGTCCCGATTTAAATCCTTGTGGGGTCACATGAAAAATATTGTGTATGAACCTGCATTAGCCAAGACTGTTGAAGAATTACAAAATCGAATTTTTGCTGCTGCAGAGTCAGTCAGTCAGAAGTTCTTCTTGAACGTATTCCAGCAAACGTACAGAAACGGACTGAAGCATGTTTATTGTCCAATGGAAGAGTTTTGAACATTTACTGTAGTTAAAGGTTTTGTAAATATTTTCTTGGTTATAAAAATTTTGACACATGTCACAAATTGTTGTTTTTTTTATTAGAAAATTTCTATGGATATAAGACTACAATTAAGAAAGTCTTCTGAGTGATAATTGTTCAACCAAAGCAATGTTGCCAGATTTAAAACTGTGTAAACTCGATTATTTCAGAAAATAAGCTTCAAAAAGATTTTCTTTCTTCATATTTATAATTCGAATGTAGTCAGCAACTTAAGGTTTTGTGCCTGTCCGAGACTTTCGACACACCCTGTATTATTTATCTAGAACGAGAAGTGAAGTTTAAAGTACGAGCAAGTTGTTTACGGCCGAGGCGCCTAGCCGAGGCCGGAATTACTTGTGAGTACCTTTAAAAACACTTCTTCGTTCGAGGTAAATACAACGTTTTATTTCATACTGCAATTTTAATGAACTAAGTCAAAATAAAAAGAAATGTGTGTTTATCTCGCACAAATTATTCGTAATAATTAAATATGCGAGAACTAACATTCCCATAGTAACAAACGTTTGTCAAAAATGGCAACGAAAAAACTGGGTCACGGTGAATGGTTTTGGATATTTTATCCGATTATTTCGTTTAAAATGGAGAAAATTGAGGTGCCTCAAGACATTGTAGATGAAGCAGATCACGTGAAGAATAATTTGATGCCACAAAAATCTCGGGAACAATGTAAGAAATGATTGACGTATAATTTTAAAGTACTAGGACTTTAAAATTTTTCTTTAAAGTACTAGGACATTAATGTTCCACTTTTGGTATCAAAAATAAACCGAAAAATGTCACTTTAGATACAAGTATGAAATAAATAATTTTATTTTAAAAAACATGTTGGCCTTACAACTTTGATATCGATATAGTACCCATTAAAATTATGTTTAAAACATTTTCACGAATACGTTCTTAGTTTTAGGATGGTGTTCAAGTAATGTTCGTTGAGAATTTTCTATGGGGATTTAATATGGTATTTAATGTTTCATTTTAATGAAAGACCTTTTTATGTAGTGTAAGTATAAGCAGATATTTTGATTGTCACAACGTTGGTTTTAAGTTAAACGACTGATTTATTATATCGGCCTTGTATGGAGCTTTGTTCTTTTCAAGGCCGTTTGGAAAAGTTTACTAAACTGAAATTTAATAAAAATGTTTCATAAGTTACATAATAAAACAAAGTGTTAATAATTTGTTTGTTTCATTTATCTAGTAAATAAAGGAATAATAACTATTTATTGGTTATAGTGGCTTTCCATGGTCCATCCAATCCATATGACAATAAGAAAACATAATCTGTCAATGGACCTCTAGATTTACCTATGCTGCGCACGCCGACTGTGGGCAAAGGTGCTCAACCAATCCCCGTTCTTCCTTGCTCCCACAACGGTATTGAAATTCGGCTGTCACTTGTCACTTATTCGACTTAACTTAACCTCACTTTTTATTATTTCTTTTGCTTCGTCGTTATTTTTTGCTCTTTTAAACTTTCCATAAAATAGTGTCTTTCAAGACTTCAAGAACGAGTTATTTGCTTTAAAGGTACAACAATATTAAATTACAAAGAGGTTAAAAATTAAATTGATAAATTGAACAAGATGGTTAAATATACAGGGTGTCCCAACTAAAATTTGTAGCCCCAAACAATTCCAATTTCGGAAGACTCGGAAGAAAACGCTCGAACAAGTCAATTTTGTTATCAAGAGGGACCAAATTGTACCAAAAAAATGTAAAAAAAATTAACTGGCATGGGGGGGGGGGGTCGTGTGATACATCCTTTTAAAGCTTATTCAATTCTCTATCCAGACCTACATTTATCAATTCTTTTTTACAAAAAAAAGCTTGAATTCGTTATTTTCCAAATCTACGTAAAATACTCAACTAAAATCTGTCCCCCCAACAATTTCAATTTCGAAAAACTCCGAAGAAAACGCTCAAACGGGTCAATTTTGTTATCAAGGAGTACCAAATTCTACCAAACTCTCAAGTCTTAGATCCCACCTCTTTAGGCAGGGCCCTTTGAAAGAATTTAAGTGCAGCATGGGGGGGTCGTGTGATACATTAAGAAATAAACCAGAAGAATGTTATAAATCCAAGTGGAGTAAATTTAAATAAAAATTTAAATATATCTAAGTCAAACTCCACAAATTTTAATGAGCGTAAAATTACAAATGGAACATGTTTCGGCAGAACACTACTGCCATCATCAGCCCTTAAAGAATATATTTTTTTATATTCTTTAAGGGCTGATGATGGCAGTAGTGTTCTGCCGAAACATGTTCCATTTGTAATTTTACGCTCATTAAAATTTGTGGAGTTCGACTTAGATATATTTAAATTTTAACTCGCAAGAAATGTTTCACCCGCGTTTTTGTAAGCGTTGGTTCGTTTCTGGACCTAAGACAGGGCGACGCGGTAAATTCAAATTCGCAACAGTATGCTTTTGCAAAATTAATTTAATTTAATTTTTCATACGTTTATTCAGATTTGACGGAGAAAAAGGATCTTATAAAGTCCACACTCCGGAGGCCGTTTAGAGATCAAAAATTGATGGACGTGTCACAGGGAGATGCTCTAAAATTAAAATAAGGATTGGCAGGATTGGAAAACATCAAAAACTATAACTACTTATTTACCCCACTAACTAAAAACGAAGATATTGTACATGTTTGGAATGGTAATATATTTATTTGTATTAGTAATGTTCCCATAACTTTAACGGCTACTGAACTTTTGTTTTAGGGATGACTACTGCACCTGAGTGGCCGATAACACTATCAGTGCTAAATCCAGAGTGAAAATATTTTACTATATAAAAAATGTGTATTGAATTTTATTTTACACTTTATATCGGTTGTCCGATTCGAGCAGTTGAACCGAACGGACGTGTCTTGCGGCGCTCGATAAGATAAGCGTATAAAAAAGCGTGAAAAAGTGGAAAAGAGGTAGAATGAAAAAAAGTGGTAGTGAGAGCGAGAGAGACGAAGACTACAAAAGAAAAAGAGAGGAAGGACGAGAATCGGAAGAAAGGATTCACCCCTTTAGGAAAAGTAAGAAATTAGAAAGATCACCGGTTAAAAAGACAATGGATGAGGAAATGAAAGAGATGCTGAAAAAAAATATGGAGGATGTAGGGGAGATAAAGGAAGAGAATCGGAAGATGAGCCGGGAACTGGAACAGTTGAAAATTATGATGCGTGAAAAGGAAGAAAAATGGGAAAGAGAAAAGATGGAACTAAAAGAAAAAATGAAAAAATTGGAGGAGAAAATGGAAGAGCAGGAAAAAATAGTGAGAAAAAAGAATATTGTAGTAACGGGATTGGACGAAGAGGAATGTGAGAGCGAGAACAAACTGGAAAATGGATGAAGGTGGAATTAGAGGTAGAAGTGACTGAGAGAGATGTATAAAATAAATGGAGGAAAATGATTGGCGGAATTTGGGAGCTGGGGGGAAAAGAGGAAAGTTATGGAAAATAAAGGAAAACTAAGAGAAAAAAAAAAGGAAAAAGGGAATACATAGAAGATGATCTGACAAAGAAGGAAAGAGATATACAGAAGGAATTAAGAGCGATAGCCAAAGAGGAGCGACAAAAAGGACAGCGGGTGAAAGTGGGTTATAAACAGATATGGTTGAGGGAAAAGGGCTTAGGTGAGACGAAGAAAAAGGAGAGTTAGGTACAGAAAATTTTTGAATAAAAGCACAAGAAAAAGACGACAGGGCAGAAAAGGAAAAACAAATACGGAGAGGAATAAAGGAGAAAAGGAGCAAATAAGAGTAGAATTCTGGAACGTAGCGGGAATAAAAAACAAAGAGAATGAATTTTGGGAGTATTTGAGAGAATTTGACGTAGTGGGAATGGTAGAAACGTGGGTGGAAGAAAAGGGGTGGGAGAAATTGGAAAAGAGAATGCCGAAAGAGTTTAAGTGGAAATGTCAATATGCAGAGAGGGAAAGCAAGAAAAGGAGAGCTAAAGGTAGGATAATAATCGGGGTGAAAGAGGGACTGGATGGAGAAAATGGAACTGAAGCAAGAAAAGAAAGAGGGATTATGGAAAGAACGGTGAAAAGTAAACAGAGAAAATGGAGAATTGTAACAGTGTACAGCAGAAGTATGAAGGAAACGAAGAGAATAATAGAAGAGCGAGTAAAAGAGCAAGAAGAAGGAACATTGGTGATTGGGGGGTGGGGGGGCGTATTTTAAAGCAAGAATTGGGGGAAAAGGAAGACGGATAGAAGAGGAACAAAAAACAATAGAAGGAATATCAACAAAAGATCGAACAAAAAACTCAAAAGGGAGAGTACTGATTAGCTTAGTAGAAGAAAGAGGGTGCCAGTTAAATTTTTTTACATTTTTTTGGTACAATTTGGTCCCCCTTGATAACAAAATTGACTTGTTCGAGCGTTTTCTTCCGAGTCTTCCGAAATTGGAATTGTTTGGGGCTACAAATTTTAGTTGTGACACCCTGTATATTTAACCATCTTGTTCAATTTATCAATTTAATTTTTAATGGGAACTGCCCAGGAGATGAGAAAGGGGAATACACGTATATTGGATCAAGAGGGGAGACAGTTATTGATTATGTTATGGTAAATGAAGAAGCATGGGATGAAATAGAGAAATTCAAGGTGGGAGAAAGAATGGAGTCGAACCATATGCCTTTAGAAGTGAAGACAAAAGGAAGAGAGAAAAATAGAGTAAGTGTGAATGAGTTTAGAAGAAAAATTGTGAAGAATATTTGAACAGAAGAAAGAAAAGAAAATTATAGAGCAAGACTTAGGGAAGCAAAGTACGAAGAAACAGAAATAAACGAAAAGGTGAGGGAACTGAGCGATAACATAAGAAACGCAACAGAAAAAAAAAAAGATAGAGATAAGAGAGAAGATGGGGCTGTAGAAGAACGAGTGGTGGGATAAAGAATGCAGTTAAAGGAAGCAGGAAGCAAGAAGGAAACTAAGAAATTGAAAAAAAGAAAAAGTAACAAAGAAAGAGTACAAGAGAGCACGCAAGAGGTACAATTTAGTATGCAAAGAGAAGAAGCAAAAGAAACGGATGGAAGAAGAAGAACTAGAGCAACAACTAAGAAAACTGAAAAAAAAGACACCGGGGAGGGATGGTATACAGAATAAAGCGTGGATATATGGAACGGAAAGAGAAGTTGACAGGTTGTTAGAGATAATGAATGGAGTGTGGAAGGGAGAGGAATTCCCCCAAGAGTGGAAGGAGGGGATAATATGCCCCATATATAAGAAAGGAGAAAAGGATACATTCAGTAATAATTATAGGGGGATCACTCTCCTAAATACAGCATATAAGGTCTACGCGATGATTGTGGAAGAGAGGCTGATGAAGGAAATGAATGAGAGGGGGTGTGTTACCAGACGGACAGGCGGGATTTAGGAAAGGTAGAGGGACCATGGATAATGTATATATCTTGAATCACATAGCAGGAAATGAGATAAAAAAGAGGGGTGGCAAGATATATGCATTCTTTGTAGACCTGAAGGCGGCTTTTGATAATGTGGAAAGAGATTTACTGTAGGAATGCTTGAGAAAGAGAGGGATAAATGAGCATCTGGTAACAAAAATAGAAGAGATATATGAAGAGACGATAAGTAGAGTGAGAGTGGATGGAAGGGTGAGTGAATGTTTCAAAACTTACAAGGGAGTAAGACAAGGTTGCCCACTAAGCCCCAGCCTGTTTGCAGCTTTTATTGGAAATATAGAGGAGATGTTCAGGGGGGTTGTGGTGGGCAAAGTAAAAGTGTGGTTTTTAGCATATGCGGATGATTTGGTGATGCTAGCAAGAGAGGAGAAAGGTATGAAGGAAATGATAGGTAACATGGAGAAAGATATGAGTAGGAAAAAGTTGACGGTGAATGTAGAGAAATCCCAGATGATGGTGTTCAGAAAAAGGGGTGGTAGGAGAAAAGTAAATGAGTGGAGATGGGAGAAAGAGAAAATTGAAGAAGTGAAAGAACTTAAGTATTTAGGTTATGTGATGAATGAAAGAAACACAGCAACAGCACATGTGAGAGATTTAGTAAAAAAAGCAAATAAGATAATAGGAGCTGTATGGGGAATAGGAGAGAGAAAACTTGGACATGATTTTAGAAGGAGAGTAATGATGTTTGATAGTTGGGTGAAAAGCGTGATGATGTATGGAGCGGAAATATGGGAATGGAGAGAGCAAGAAGGATTGGAAGGGGTGCAAGGAAAATAAATGAAATGGGTATTAGGGGTAGAAGGAGAGACACCGGGGTATATAGGGATGGAGGAAACAAAGAGAGATGGAATAAGAATAGAAGCAGGAAAAAGAACAATAAGATTTGAGGAGAGAGAGTGATAGAGAGAGGAGAGTGCAGAATTTTGCAAGAATGTTTGAACGAAAAAAGGAAAGAAATAGGAAAGGGGATATCGAAAGAGAGGGAGGCATATTGCAAAAGAAACGGGTATGCAGGCGCGGAGATAGAAAGAATGCGAGGGAGAGGCAAAGTAATGACAGATGAATTAGTGCAGAGAGATAGAGATGTGCAAGTGCAGGAAAGAAGAACGAGAATTAGGGAGTCGAGGTACAATGGGAAGTATGAGAAAATAATAATGGAAGAAATGTCAAAGTACCTAGGAAGAGAGAGTGATAATAGCAAGATTTAGATGTAAATGAGGAGAGAGAGAATAAATATTCGAGTAAGGATAATAATATGTATGCAGGATGTGTGGAGAAAAAAAGGACACAATAGAGCATTTGTTGAAGGAATGCGTAGAATTGAGAGGGAGAGATGAGAGTAGAGAAGAAATTTTGAATGAGGACGGAAGAGAAGGTTGAGTTATTGAAGAAGTTATTATTGAAGTTAAGAAGCTGCTAGTTATTGTGTTGAATTATTGAGTTATTTAGTTTTATTTATTATATTATATTTTATTTTATTTGAGTTATAGCAAATGTATCGGATACTTTATAAACCTGTAAAGGTAATAAATAACATACTACTTTTACACTTCATATCAAAACAAAAACAATGACAATGGAATTGTTTGAGATATATTTCTATACTTTTTGAGGTTTCAAACATTTCCTGTTCCTCAATTTCAACGAAGATGAACCGGGATGAACCGAAACAAACAACACCGATGAAACACTTACTCCAAAAGTAAGGAGTGAGGTTAAGTAGCGGATCTCTGGTAGAGGAATAAAGGCATTACGACAGATGACAGGTGACTTTTGGAATACGTCACGGTGCCAGATAGTGCAGGGCAGTATCCGATATTTATTCACTTTCTATTTAATTTCAACGAAAATAAATAGTGATTTTTTGACAAAATAAGCATTTCTAAATATTTGGAAGAACTTGTTTTTTTCATATTTACATTTAAAATACAAGATCAAAGTTTACAATATGACAAGATGTGCCCACACTCGCCGCTCGCACATTTTTCCTCTCGGATTTCAATAATACGACTATCCTTTTCAATACCAGGAGTGGGGCCCCGAGAAAGGTGGATTCCATTTCCAACCAGCAAGCTCACAATGTAAGGGACCATCTTACACCTTGATAAATTGTATCTTTATAATAAAACAATAATTTAATGGGTATTATAAATTATTAATAATGGGTATTATAAATTATATAAATTATTATAAATTATTAAAATAAAATATACATAGTTTTAATTTGCGCAGTATGTTTTTAAATTACAGCATCCTGCAAATCCTTCCAGCAGAGTGTTTCTTTTTTACTTGTCAATCATGAGCAGAAGGCATTGAGTTAGATTTGGTTCCTTCCACAATTTTTTCCCATTGTTTTCTATCCTCCGTTGGAATGTTCTACATCATAATAACTGATTCTCCCTTTTACAACACGCCCTCATCAGTTTCTTGATTTCACTCCCAGCTTCTCCCTTATTAACGAAATTTTTAGATTATATACCAATCTCAAAAGCGGCAGCAGTCAGTAGAGACTGTATAAGTATAACAAATTTCATAGCATTTCTAATTACTATCATACTATTGCGTTATGGAACAATGCAACTATAATACATTTTTACCCTTTGCAATAACATACCTTGCTTATATACAGTTTATCAAAACATTTCTGCTATAACAAAGAATTAAAAGGTTGACCGCCTACAGCCCTAAGTATATTTTCAATTTGGCATATAGTGACTGGCAAAAATCAACGAGCACCTGTCTAACCTATGTCAAAGCGCTGAAATGTCATTTCCTAATGCTAACATAATCCCAGTTAATCCCATAAAAAAAACTGCACAAAAAGAGAAAAATACAAAAAAAAAAACTAAAACTACACAAAAACTTGGGAAGCAATCTGCTTTTACATCAAAGGAAAACCATTTTAAATTAAGATTTGGAGATAAAATGATAATTTGATGAATGAGAAAAAAGGATAACATTTTACCGGCTTATTAATATCGCACTACAAGAAATGGGACAAAATAGATTTCTATAATATGGCTTAAAAGTATACCAGCGGTGGCAATTGTTGCCACACTCGTGCATCGGTGGTTAAATTGTTTTGTCGCTTCGAAAGCTTGTAATGTTCGAATTAAAGAATAGTTGGGGTATCCAGTTGGAAAAATCGACAATAGAAACATATAAAATGTTAATGCAGCATATGAGACTCATCTCCGTTACGTGCTTTATGTTTTTCTTGTCATAAAGAGTTTAACAATGACCGTGTCGATTTGTAAATTTGCTAGGTCCTAGCTCTTCATAACCAGTAAGGATAGGCATCGATATGCTAATATTCGCCCAGATTCGTGTTTAACCATTCAACAGTACCCTACGTATTGTGCATGCATCTGTACAAGGTATATCAACATTAAAAATTTATTTCAAGAATTTGTGCACTCTGAATTTCTGCTATATTACAACTGAGTATGGGAAGTTCTACCCACGACAGAGGAAATGGATGGTGAAGAAAACAAATATTACTGTTGATGAAACTTTTATATTGAACACATTGAACAAACAAAAAAAGGATATCTAAAGGTTGAGACAGTATTTACAGATTGTTATAAATGCATTCCTAAAAGAGTGTACGGAAGTGGAAACTGTAACATCCGTAACAGAATTTCCAAGCGCAATAAAAACATCAAGTAACTGTTCCTTTTGCATGCAATTAAAAAAAATGCCGATATCAAAATGAAACTCACGCTCACAATGGCGACGCTTTATACTTGCAATATAAGACATTAACGAAAGTTTTTTTACTCTTCTATGACGTGTTTTTTCATAACTAATAAATTCCTCATTCATTTTATAAAGTTACAAAAATAAAAATAAACTTGACGAGAAAAGAAAATATTGGAGGTAGAGTACAAAGTGCTTAAAACTTTAACCGACGCAATCTATCAATAAGCCCCTTTGTAGAAAGAAAATGAATGCCTAATTATAACATTACTGACGAGTTCCATGTTTCCGATATTTTAAAGGAAACACGAAACTCGATTCAAAGAGAAGCTTTCAGTTTTTTTTAATGAAATCCGATGAAAGAGAAAACATTCAATATCTAGCGAATATATAGGTGTACCGCAAGTAGCTAATAAACATTGTAATTGTGGTTTAAGGGAATCGCAAACATGAAATTGTGATCGTTTAAAATAATAGAGTTTTTAATAATGGAATAAAAACCCACTACCTACTCAGCTTTTACTTGCGTAAGTAACAATGTTGCTTACCCAACATCTGAAAGTTAAACCACCCAAATTTCAAGAAAAATTATAATTGCATATATAGTTCTGGGAAAATAGTTTTTTTCTTTCTTACTCTGCTTTCATCATATCAGTTGCCGCTTAATTACTTTCCCCTCCCTGTATACCATTTTTAACTTGATAATATAAATAGAAACAAAATAACAACAGGATAACAAGAAGAGGCTGTGGAGTACAATACATTTATGAAACAGTAAAAAATCACAACAATTTATAAAAACAGAAGCAACAACAAATATCTGTCTCACAATGTTATCTTCACATTCTTCTCTTTTTACTCTTTGTATCGTTCTTCTTAGTCGACCTCTCTTTTTTATACTAATTATTATCGGTTTCACCATTTTATCTTCACCATTCTCTATTTTTAGTTTTCCTCGGATAACCTCATTTCTTACTTTATTCATTTGTTTCTTACCCTCGACTCTTGGCATCAATCTCATCTCCACACTTCTTTTGTGCCCCTCTGTCATTATCATGATTTGCTTGACCTTGTTAACGCTTCTTTGTGGTCAAAAAATTACTGTTACTAGTTTTCACTTTGCTCTAGTTGTTCTTCATATAATATAGCGCTGCCGATATAAGTTCGATTTTATTAGTAATTTTTTAACCGTTTGGAGCTTTCCGTTTTTTCAAATATACTAATGGGCAAAATTTAACTTTAAGTAGAGATTAACATGATAGCAACTATTGTTGCAACAATGGTATCTATGGAGTTATGTTCCGCTTAAAGCCTAGTTATGTGCGGTGCAACTGGGCATAAGTGACATAGAAAAAAGAACACCCAGTAATAATAAATATTTTACACCAATTTTTGGTATACATGTGCATTAGGGTTAGCTAAGTAATCCATCAATATTTGAGATAAATATAACAGTTAGATCACGAGAAAACTGAATAATGTGTTGTGCCTCCACGATGTCTTATGCACTCATCAACACGTCTGGGAATACTCTTAATAAGATGTAAGCTACCTGTAACTCGTACCACGGTGCCGCTAAAGATTGTGAAGGATGGGATAAGCGGAGTAATATTTTTCCCATAATATCCCAGACTTCTAGAAGTCTAAGGCGGCGATATTCCCGTTGTGTGATTCTTCTGACACGTCCTGTACCTCTCGCTCTTTGTACACGGCCTTCCTGGTTCCATGCCCGACAACAAACTGCCACCATGTGCAAACTCCTTTGCGTCCTAGTGGCTAGTTCTCTAAAGGACAACCCAGCTTTCGCAAGCCCACTATTCGCCCTCTATCAAACTCGCTAAGTTGGCGAAAATTTTGGCGTCTTCTAGCTCTAGGCATAATGAACAAAATAAAGAAGCTCCTCAAAATGTACTGCACAACGCCTAAATGAGAAATGTAGCTAGAAAATACCATTATCCTCTATTGGATTTCTTTTGAAAAGATACGATAGTACAAAAACCAGTGGATCAATATGGCTGAAAAATTGATCGTTTGTCATCTTAACTTAAACAAACATTAAAATTCGTCTCCACAAACTTTAATGAGCGTAAAATTACAAATGGAACATGTTTCGGCAGAACACTACTGCCATCATCAGCCCTAATTTAACAAGAGATTAATGATACAATTGATGAATTACAAGAGGGGTTCTTACCTTAAAGAATTTTTAAAAATTATGACTTTGACGTTATTTTGAATTAAATATGACGTTTTGAAAAGGTTACATGATTTTTAAAACATTTCGTAAAAGCAACATTTTATAAAATGTAAAAATTAAAATGGATCAAGGAGAATCTGGTAAGTTTGTTTGAGTGGTAAAAAATTAAAATAGTGAATTAATAATGGGATTATTGAAATTATTCTGTTCGTTTAAACAAGATCTGTTTTCCAGTTTCAAGGCTTTCCTTATTTCCAAAGTCTCAAGAAAATCTAATTTCCGGCCTTTATTGCATTTATGAATCAATATGGAATTTGATGGTGAAAAAATATGTTTCGTTATTAATATATGATTGGCGAAAGAAGAAGGTGTTGATGGAGGAGGATCAAGATCTGTGTTGTTGTAGATGTGCCTGAAATGTTCTTTAATACGGTCTGATATTTTGCGACCTGTCTGACCTATGTAGAATGACTCACAAGAAGAGAAGTTTAATTTGTATACACCTGATGATGATTTGTAATCTAATGGATCTTTATTTTTAATAAAAAATCTGGATAAGTTGTTATCTGTTTTAAATGAAACTTTAAAACCATTTTTCTTAAGTATTTTTGAAAATTTCTCTGAGACGACACCAAAGTATGTTAATGAATTTGAAAAAGAAATTGTTTCTGAAGGGATTTTTAACCAATTGGTGTGTGTATTTGAATTTGTTATAGTATCTATAGTATAATTTATTTATAGTTTTTAAAGAATATCCATTATTTGAAGCAATTTGTTTAATGTTATTAAATTCTGTTTGAAAAGATGAATTTGATAGTGGTATAGAAAATAATCGGTGGAAAAAGGAATGAAAAGCTGCAAATTTATGGGAAACAGAACTGCTCTTCTTGTGAGTCATTCTACATAGGTCAGACAGGTCGCAAAATATCAGACCGTATTAAAGAACATTTCATGTACATCTACAACAACACAGATCTTGATCCTCCTCCATCAACACCTTCTTCTTTCGCCAATCATATATTAATAGCGAAACATATTTTTTCACCATCAAATTGCAAATTGATTCATAAATGCAATAAAGGCCGGAAATTAGATTTTCTTGAGACTTTGGAAATAAGGAAAGCCTTGAAGCTGGAAAACAGATCTTGTTTAAACAAACAGAATAATTTCAATAATCCCATTATTAATTCACTATTTTAATTTTTTACCACTCAAACAAACTTACCAGATTCTCCTTGATCCATTTTAATTTTTACATTTTATAAAATGTTGCCTCTACGAAATGTAATTCATCAATTGTATCATTAATCTCTTGTTAAATTAGGGCTGATGATGGCAGTAGTGTTCTGCCGAAACATGTTCCATTTGTAATTTTACGCTCATTAAAGTTTGTGGAGTTCGACTTAGATATATTTAAATTTTAATTTAAATTTACTTCACCTGGATTTAAGAACATTCTTCTGGTTTTTAAACAATCATATTGCTAGAAAATTTCTGTAAAATATTCATTATTACTAGGTGTTCTTTTTTCTATGTCACTTAGTCTCTGTAGGAATATTATGTAATAGCTCTTTTTCAACATTTCCGTCCTACATATTTTTAAATATTTGTTTTATGTAGGTATATGTATACCTGTAAGTCTTTGGTTTACACCTCTCCTCTGAAGCCCCTTTAGCTTTTCTCCAGTCTGTGTATCTCACCTCATCAGAACCTCGTGCTTTTCCTTTTTTGAAGTGAAACTTCTATACGTTCGCAATGAAGCAGCTAATGCGTTACCAAATCTAGTAATTAGAACATATATAAAAAATTCATAATCAAAATCAATTTAAAATGTTATACAACTAAAAATATTATTCTTGTACGTATATGTTAGAGATGACTAAACTGTCACGTGTTGAGGATGACGTTGCTGTTCCACAAGCAATGAGTCACGCGATCGTAGCACTTGTCGGACAGGCAGTCGAGCCGTGTACCTCCGAGTGAAATTAAATAAAGTTAAATAAAGTGTAAGTGTTAAGATGTATCATATATATCGCATAAGAAGTTTCACTTCACCAAGGAAACTACACCACTTATTATCTTGTTTGTTTAATAGTCTTATTTCTTGTATTGTGTTGTAATTTTCGTTGTTTTGGGTCCTAATGTCTGTCATTTTTATCTTCTAGGAGTTTGACAATTCGAACACAGCAAACGCAACAACCATAATCAACTACAAACGGGTGTGTTCACCGACACTTTTTTTTAGTTCAGCGCATTTTTAGGGATTTCTAAAAAAAATAACTTCTATATCTCACGAAATAAAACCAATAAAGATAATGATTTGGAAAAAATGGTTTCTGTAAATGTTTTAATCTACTACATGGTTTTCATAAAAATGATTTATACATCCAGTTGGCTTATTGAACGTCAGAAGTCCCCATCTAACATGATGTATCAATCATTTATGAAGACCCGATACCAACTTACCAGCGACTTATATTTATAAATAATAATTAGCAGTACTTTTAATACACGAAGAGCCAGTTCCACTGGTTTCCTGATTAATTATTATTTTTAATGTTTGATGACGTTCGCCCTTTAGTTCATTTTTTCCTGCTATCGGGTTCGCGGGCCCCACGAAAAGCCTTATTTACATTGTACACATTTTTTGCAGGGCAGCAGGAGGGAAAAGGAAAAGGTGACGTGCAAAACTGACAGTTCGACGAGTTTTGAGAACCGGCATAACCGATTAAAACAATTTTCTAAGGGGCTACACCGATTTTTGCATTTTGATCAGTAAGTGAAACACATTATGAGTATAATAATTAATCACCAACTGGACCATTTCCATGGATTTCCAAATTTTAAATTAAATGCGATAAAGACTGTACTGACTTCAGAATTAAATAATAATTCACTACTACTACTAAATGTCTAAATACAAAGTTCTCAAATATATCTTCTCTTTATTACTAAACTTACTGCACACAAGTGTAAATCTTATGAAGCAAGGTTATGTTATCTTCCAGACTCGTCGAAATGTCACTTGTGCACTTCATCTATTATAACGAGTTTAGACAAATGAGTATAGTATACTACTTATTATTTAAAGTTCCTGTGTTCAAAATTTAAATTCAACTAAGAAATTCAAATTTAACAGTTTCAAATGTGATAGTAAAAAGTGAGGTTAAGATTTAAACAAAAATAAAATGTTTTATAAAACGCTTCCTGAAATATTTTTTTATTGCTCATGCAGAAAACCAGTATCTTTGCAACCTCTGTTACGGTTGAAAAGTAACTGTTTGTTCATTTTATACCAAACTGTTATTATTATTTGCACACGCAAATTCATAAAAACAAACTGCTGAAATTAAATAAAAAAATAACGTTGTTAATTAAACAAAAACACAACACGATCGAAATATTAAAACTGAATTTGCCCCTGGACCCTACCGGCGCTTCGCCCTTGGACCCCAATTTTATACTGGGATTTATTCCGCATTCGCAATAAAAAATAGTATGTGCAACTAGTGTGGCAAGTTGTCGGTTAATTATTTTATTTTTGCTGCGCTTACGATTTCAACATGAGCACTCCGTCTTCCTCAGAGCTTACAATTCTGTTAACAATTAATAATAAAACACATCACAGAGGTAGATACATTTGGTGTTCAATTCAATTACAATTTAAAAATTACATTTACAAACGAAAATGGTGTTAACCTAAATAATAACTATGTATAAATATCATCACTTGTGTAGTCCTGAAAAGAACTGATTCTGAAAGCACGTAGACCGTGGATAGGAAAGAAACGGGTAAACGGTGAAAATCTAAACGCAAGTAAAGCAAGAAAATGAATGTTTGACATCTGACAGAAAAGGGTGCGATTTAGATTTTACCATCAACCACTCAGAGTGTAGTATTTCACCGCCAAGTTTGAAAGTTGGACACACCCACCTAAAGCAGGAAAAAATAAATTATAGGTATAGAAATGAAAGAATTGTACAAAATGAAAAAAAAAACAAAGTTAAGGTGTGTTCTCCAAACATAGATCAACATGACTTTATTAATGCAAATAATAATCGTAAACGTAGCATTGCAAACTAAACATTTTCTAACCAGCTGTAATAACTCATTAAAATATTCATTTATTAATGTGATTATTTCAAATAAGTGGAGAATATTTCGAACTGTCGAACTTGATTTTATTAACCTGAAAATGTCAATAAACCACGTATGACGTGATTAGAGATATTCAGTTTCATGCTAAATAAAATTGTCAAAATTTTTATAATTTGAGCGACATCAATCCATCACGAATTTACACGCATAAGCTTACAGGTCACGTTACCATTTAAATGTGGCAATTAAAG
Organism: Diaperis boleti; assembly: GCA_963583935.1. NCBI lineage: Eukaryota > Metazoa > Arthropoda > Insecta > Coleoptera > Tenebrionidae > Diaperis > Diaperis boleti. Next base: position 23,469,859 of record OY757247.1, on the reverse strand, counting down.
ATCTTTTTTTGCATAAAACTGAACATAAAGTTCGTTCACATCTAAGTAAAAACAGCGAACCAATAGAACACCTTATACTTATCGGGTCTTCATTAATGATTCATACATCATGTTGTCTATGCAAAACAAAATTTACATGTAGTTACATGTAGTAAATGGAGTTTTTTGATGTTCAAAGCCTACTGGATCTAGGAATAATTTATGAAGACCCCTTATAAATGATTAATTATTCTTAGATTTACACTAGATGGGTTAAACCATAAAATAAGTGTTGTTGGTTCACAGACAGAATAAATCAATTATGTAATTTATAAAATATAGGTGTAATACATAATATCAAGACTATGTCTTTTTATTGTCTATACAGGGTGTTTCGTAAGTAAACGGCAATACTTAATACTAATAATAACTTTTTCAAATGTCAATTTTTTTGCAATTTTTTTGTAAAACCCGACAAGACACATTTGTAATAATAATAGAACGCCACTGAGTGAACCTCACATTTGACAAATGTCTCGTCATGGTCTAAGACCGATAACTTCATATATTTTTTAGTGCAAATTCATTTTCTGTCTTTCTGTTGGTCCATTTAAAACCATCGGAATTTTTAAACCAGACGTTTTAGAAAATCTTCCCAATACATTTCTCTTATCGTTGATATTCATAATCTCGGAGATTGCCGTTTACTTATGAAACACCCTGTATACTTCTGAATAAATCACTAACCAAGAATGTAGGTTTATTGAGAATTAAATGTTAAATGCAAATGTTCAAAATGTTCTCCCCCAGCTTCAATGCAGCTCTTAACTCTCCGTTTCATATTTTCAAATGCATTTTCCATTAAAAATTGCCTCTTGCAGTTTTTCAAGATTGTGCCGGTTATTTTTAAATTCGGTGTTTTTGTGATACGTGAAATAATCTAGAATTGTCAGGTCCGGATTTCGAGACGGAAATCGAATGACACGATCATCATAAAACCATAAAACTAACACTCGCTCCGCTACAACATCACGAAATCTTGCCACACATTAATAAATCTGTTGGACTATTTTTTAATAATCTGCAGGAAAATTAGGGTAGGTATTTAGAAAAACCTTTAACACAGCGATCTATAGAAAACTTCCATTCACCATTCTGTTGCCGTTTTTTAAATTCACTTTGACACCTTTGACACACATTCAAATATTAAACCAAATTGTCAACAGTTAGTAGTGCCAACCTAATTTAAATTTCACAGACTACTCTAATTTATAATTTAAATGATCGCACGGTATTAATAGATACAAGCTTTTAAAATTTAACTTTTAGTCTGAATTACAAAACCCTTTTGTAAACTATAGTGTCCATTTTAATCCCACAACAGCTGCAGTATGTAAATCTAAAGAATAGACATCTATCACGTTAAATAAGTTGCTACATTTTCACTTTAGTTCGGGGTTTATATTTTCTAAATAGTGACGCAGCTGTGACTGGAAAGATTAAAGAAAATATACGTGCCGTGGAATGACATCTAAAGATCGATAGTACGGAATCGGGTCCGCAATCGTGCTTAAAACTCAAACCGAAAGAACATGTTGAATTCCCATTTTCCACCCCGAGAATAAACAAAACAAAAAGGAATAATGTGTTCGTAAAAATGCAATCCCTTTGTGTCGGCCGACGAATGTCGTCTTTTTTCAGGTGAGAACAATTTTAATGAAATAATACCCACTGCCATTTAATTGACGTTGTTGTAAAATACATAAAATGTTAAACTATTTACTCATTTCGATGTGCGGTCATATACAAAGTAAAGATTTAAAACATGACAGTAAAAACAAGTCGAGATAATGGCCGAGAAATTGCCCCACAAATATTCAAGACAAACGAGACATATACATCATCCTGAGATACTTCTGCTGTCTCCAAGTTTTTAGTGATCTCCGTCAATTACCGTCGATTTTTAGAAGTCTGAATGTGCTTTTCGCATGTGAAAACGTGGTGAATCGTACCACACACGCATTTTTTCACTTTGTCAAAAAATAATCCCTCAGTTCCACGACCCTATCAATTATGCGACGTTTACAAGAGAAAACGTTTCACTTTGCTCGAGTTTTTTACCTACAATGGTCGCCTACCTGCGTCAAGATCATCTTGATGTTCATTTTACTGAAATGTTCGCTCAAATGTAAATAGCGAATGTAATCATGTTTGTATCCGAGGGTCTGGAAGGCAACAGTGGAAAACTTTATTAGAAAATCAACAAAAACACGTTTCATTAATGAAAATTCTTTCGAGATTAAGATTCTTTCATTATATGAAAGTGTGTTTTGGAGGAAGAACGGTTCGAATATCATTGGTGATCCGGGTGAAAAAATGTGTAGGTATTTTCATTAATAATTTCCTCGGGATTTTTAAAACGCCCTAAATAAGGCTTCCACAATGATACTTGTACTCGATATTTAACTACTTATATACAGAGTGATTCAACCTTGCACTGTATAATCTTATGGAGTAATTTTACACATTGTAAACCACAGTGTAAAAATCCAGATAACTTGGAGTCAGATCTCAACAAGACCAAGCTATAAATTTACAAATGCAAAGGCATGAATATTTTTTGTTATTATTGTAGCAAAAATATTTTGTACAATGTAAGATATAATCCTATTGCGCTCTACATGTATACTGCATAATAATATATTTTAATATACACAATTATTTTTCAAGCACCTACATATATTATAATTATAACCTAATAATTGAGGTAATAAAAGTTGGCGGAGATAGCCTCCATGTACTCCGCCGCTGAAGAATATTCGATATCAAATGTTTTAATTCGTTTTCTGGGAGCAGCCGGGAAATGTAAACGTGAATAGGTAAATTTCCTTCAACACGCGAAATGTTACAATGACGGAAACTTTCCATATTAAATTTCAAAATTAAAAATCACACAAAGAAATTTAAAAAGTTTTATAATCGAGAATTCAACTTTACACAGAATTTTTTTTCATTCATACATATCTTATGAAGTCAAAAATTAAAGTCAGGTATTTTTTCTAAAAATCGAGAATGTCTCAGTTTAATATCACAAATGTAACCGTTTCCTGACAAACGAAGGAAAAAAACTACAATAGAGATATTGTTATGCAGAAGATATTTCCGTATGTTAAAAAGACAGGTAGGTAGGTATTTCAACAAGAAAGAATATTTTTATGATGCAAGTCTCACTATAAGCCGGAAGGATTAACAAGCCCCTTACACAAGTTGACGCTTTTGGAATAATGCAGACTTAAGACACACGGTTCTTTATGAATACTAAAATAGTTAATAAAATTACAGATAAAAAGAAGCCGAAGCTTCGTGTGCTCGTGCGACTATAGTCTCACAAAGTTTGCAGTTTAAAATCGATACTTTTTGTTTCGGTTAAAGCAGAAGCGCAAAAGTTTAAATTGGAACTTGGATAGGTATTTAAATCTGAAAAACCAGAAAAAATATAACCGCAGAATTCGGTTGACTTGTTCACAATAACTGATTTGATGATTACATGTTAAATATGCATCATTGTTTTCAACAGTCGTTTTTATGCAATGTGCCAAACGTGTTAACGATTTACATCAAATGTTCATGATGTAATGTTTTCTAATCATTACAGTCAGCACGAATAAAAAAATTAACAAAAAGACTAAATTAATTTTGTAAGAGTATAGAAAGATTATTATGTAGGTATAAATAACTAAAATATATTAACCGCAAAACTTCGTTTAACCATTGATTTCGTGACGAGGATCACGATGAAATTATTGAGATTTGGCAACGTCGATCAGTTTGATAAATAATAATAATTTGTGAGCATACTATAAAAAGTGGGAATAGAGCTTGTAGCAGCTGTTTGTAAAACATTGTTTATAAAACTAGATTGATCTAATCTGGCAAAATATATACATAACAGATTCTATATGACTTCAAAATACTAGGTAATCTTTTCTATTGAGGGCCGGGCGCTAAAGATTCAACAATGGAGTAGTATACAAAATTTTAAAACTTTTTTTATAAATAAAACTGCCTAAAATAGGGTACTCCTATTTTTTTTCGTTTTGCTCAAATCATAACCGTATTCATACAACAAATAACACACTGCCAACTGCTCAGTGTTGACAATCCAATTAATTTGCTTTAATCATTTATAGTCATCCGGTATAAGGTAGTAGTGGACATTTTTTAAGACCAGAAAGACCGAGTCGCCTTAAAAAAGAGCTTCGACTGAGCTTAAAAACCGTTGGTGGTGTCTGATACCGGGTGACTATAATTGTTTGTAATTATTTTGTTGCGTTGGTCATAGATTTAACTTCTGTTTCACTCTGTTGTTGAACGTGGATGGTAGCCCACGGGTTTGGATAGTTTATCTTAAACACGATTAACAAACTATGAATAAGCAATCAACATACCATGACTAGTGCTCAAGGCATCCTGTCTTGTCTGCCTGGGGGATTGCCTGCACTCTACTCTAATCCCCACTCTTGACCACCTCAGGCATGCGCGATATATCAACACGGCCAGACTGACGAGTTTCTCGCTCTCGAGATAGCGATCCACTCATCACATTCTCAACGCAAAACTTTTTCATTCTCAACTTTCATATCAATAAAACAATCTCTCAATTTTCAACAACTAGGGCTCAACCCTAACAAAGTATTCAGCATTATTTGTTCAACGTTCGGATCTTCACAATATCCGTGCAACATTTTCAAAACAATTGTCATATTAATCAGCATTTTCAAACCAACTGTCGCAATAAGCTCACCACCTGTCATCACGTGGTCCCAGAGCAAATTACCAGAAGGAATCTCGGGCAGTAAGCAACATCATAGCAAACTCATCAACACACCTGTCGCGTTAAGCTCACCACTTGCCATCGCGTGGTTACAGAACTTAACACCAAGTGGATCTCGGGCAGTAAGCAAAATCATAGCAAACTCATCAACACACCTGTAGCGTTAAGCTCGCCACCTGCCATCGCGTGGCTACAGAACTTAACACCAAGTGGATCTCGGGCAGTCTTTCAACGTTACTTTACAATTGTTTCTACATCACTTTACAATAAATTCAAATGGACCAACAAAACTACTTCTAACAATAAACACAAACAAGCCAACAACACTATATTCAGTGCTAACAACAATACTCAGACTACATTCAAGCAACCAACACACACTGACACTAACTGATCTGTTACCAAATTGCGGACTACAACCGCTTCAAAATATCAATCAACATATTTCTTTAACTGTAAGCGTTTGTCAACCTTCCGAAAAATATCTCGAAGCATTTTACCATTCTTCGAAAACACCAACATCTTTCTTTCCCACATTGTTTATTAAACTTTTCGAGCCAATACTATAAAAACAACTTCACATGACATCATTCCGTCACGTACGATCTTCAAAATCTGTCCGTTGCGGGATTTATCACCGATTAAATTACTGTACTGGAATAAGACACTTACCAATAATTAGCCAATTTGTTTTACCACAAACCCTTGAAATCAACCTTTTTCAAACCTCAATTCAATCTGCATCATTACGTCCATCCTTCGAACCTTCGTCTCAGTTTTCCTGATAGTTAACACCCTACTTATCGCTTCCACAATTTTATTTAGAATTCAAGTACCATGGGTACGCCGCCGACTTCGCCACTGACGCACCTACACCTGAGCCTCTTAAACACGATTAACAAACTATTAATAAGCAACCAACATAACCTGACTAGTGTTCAAGGCATCCTATCTCGGTCTGATAATCGCTCTAATAAATGAATTAACATTGGTAACAAGTATTTCAACAATATCTGAATATGAATATGTTAACAAAAATTAAAATTGATAAGCGGTACAAAAAGTTATTGGAACACCAATTCAGACGGTTACTGAAGAACCTTGGTCCGAACGTTACTGAAAAACACACCACAGGAAGACTTCGGCCAATGGTCTCGGCACATTGAAATCATAGGTCCCAACGAAAAGAGGAACGAAAGAAAAACAGCGCTACTAGTTGATGGATGCTGTTGCTCCTAATTTGATTGAAAGAAAAACAGTCAAGGTCAGCTCGTATGACAAAAATGTCACAATGACGTTAGTATCTTTCAGAATTGTACAGTTGGTAAGTAAGGACCTGTCGACATCTCACCACTCACCTTCGAATGGAAGAGGGGCTGAAGGAGATGTTTCTAGACAGAGCATTCATCTCACTCACTCACAAGTGACAACCACAGTGTTGACGGTCTCACGGAGAATTTTATATTGTTGTTTATTTTAACCTCTAATATTGGGCCCTAATATTCACTCGTTATAAAAACGTTTGAGAAACACAATCATTTATTCCTGCGATTCAAGGCCGCAACATTTGGTCCAATCGCGTCGGATCCATGATCCAGCATCCACAGCAGTTCAGCAAACCAACGGGCAGTTTCCACAGCAGTCAAGGACAAAACCAACTGGCAACATCCATAGTAGTCAAGAAAGCTTCATCAATCAGTAACGCGTGAGTCCTCCAAATAATTATTCTCAAATCACTCATTTTCTCAACTTGCGGACCAATAATTTGGGTTGGCACAAAACTATTCCTCATTAACCTTGATTTATCTACACTTTGGCCGTCATACAGAATCGACGAGTTTTCTCAGGGGAGTGAGTGATCCATATGATTGCAAAAGTGTTTTCCTGGGTCAATTCTAGTTTGTGAAATTTTAAAGACACACATTTTCAAAGAATGAGAAGAGTTCTTCAAGCAATTTTTTTGTGAATTTTATTGTTTCAGTTTTTTTTTAATTCTCATAACATTCTATTATCGTTTCAGGTCTTTAAGGCTCTCCAGGTGTATGGTAATCCTGTTAAAACGAACTTTGATTCAAAGAATTACAGATTCCAACTGCTCAAGACTCCCATAGGCCATATCGGGCTTGAAATTTGAAATTTTGCTCCTAAATGCATATCTCCACGACAAATTAAAGTATCTTTGCATTTTTATCGATTTTATTCTAGACGTCAGATCATCCTGAGCGGTCACTTCAATGTGTATGCAACGGGCCAACAAAGTAATGAAAAAAAAATGTGTTCGTTAAAATGTCACAAGAAAGCCTTTTCAATGAAATATTACAAAAAAGCAAGGAATTGCGGACAAATTTATTACCATCAAAATGAAAACATGCATATGGTGTTCGTGGCTTTCAAACAATGGGAATCGGACAAAAGGTAAATGAAGTGACGGAAGACGTTATCTTAGTGTATCCTGATACAAAGATAAGTTCCGTGTAATGTCCCCGGTCTAAATTTTACAAATTTACTCCCAAAAATTGTGTCCGGCTTGCATATTTACATCTAACGCACTGGAGCCGTCGGACGTCTGATAAATAGCGTCCTATATCCATCCATCCATCCTATCCAGATGATGTCCAGAAGATGTTAATATTTATGGACATCAGCAATCAAAATTGCAGCGACAATGTTAATGTGGAGGCTTACGGTAGAACAAACGACTCAAAAAACTACAAGATTTTCTATCAAATATTGTATACATTTTTATGGAGAGATTGAGTACGGATGAACACGGTTCTAAGTATATTTTTAAACTCAACACAAAAATTTGACGTTTGAGATTATTTCAATTCATTGACTAGCGAAAAATAAGTTGCATTACATGTATTTTTTACTGCCCTGTCCACATTTCGAGTTTCACGTGCAGGGAAATATGACCTTCTTGGAGTATGTTTCTTTAAGAGGTCGAGCTCGAAGCGCGAGGCACGAATTTCAATGATCCACGGAAAAACAAATGTACACTCAATCTGCCCTGTCCACATTTAAAGTTTCAGGAAAGTTACAGGAAAATATGACCTTTGAGTATAAAATCTCATCAAATCTCATCTAAAGGGAGCAAGGGCTCATTGAAAATCTCACGTCAACTTTTTAAATTAATACATTGAATATACAGGGTCTATTTTTATTGTTATGTAAATTAAATAAATTTGCTATAGTGTCCCTTAAACCCGCTATTATTTTTTCCCCTTTATATTATGTATTTAGTGGTATTTAGCAAAATACATCAACATACATAAAAATTAATTATTTAAAAATTGTAAGGGATATATCTCAGGTGAGGGGGAGCGGGGGTTCACCAAATCTCACAAAACCTCATCAAGGGGGAGGGAGGGGTCCAAATTAACAGAAAAACACCTCACGTCATTAATGGACGGCCCCTTACCCAGTAAAGGTAACACAGGGCAGATTGAGTGACCGTTCAAGGGATACAGTGACTTTCAGGGGCTAGACGTTAGTTAAAATGCCATGTTTTACTTTTACAGTAACCCAACATTCAAAGACTCCAGAATTTTAATTTTTGGTTATAATAGCAGCATTATGTATATTTATTACCTTTACCGGTTCATAAAGTATCCGATTAATACATTTCCCACAACTCAAATAAAATAAAATATAATATAAATAATAAATAAAACTAAAATAAATCAATAATTTAACACAATAACTAGCAGCCTTTTATCCCTTCCCACTTATTGTCCCTCTTCTCCACTCAACCTTCTTCATCCATTCGATCCCTCTTCCGTCCTCATTCAAAATTTCTTCTCTACTCTCATCTCTCCCTCTCAATTCTACGCATTTCTTCAACAAATGCTCTATCGTCTCCTTTTTTTCTTCACACATCCTGCATACTCTATTATTATCCTCACTCCAATATTTATTCTCTCTCTCCTCATTTCCACATCTAAATCTTGCTATTATCACTCTCTCTTTTCTACTCTCTCTTCCTAGGTACTTTGGCATTTCTTCCATTATTATTTTCTCATACTTCCCATTGTACCTCGACTCCCTAATTCTCATTCTTCTTTCCTGCACTTGCACATCTCTATTTCTCTGCACTAATTCATCTGTCATTACTCTGCCTCTCTCTCGCATTCTTTCTATCTCCGCGCCGTTTCTTTCGAAATATGCCTCCCTCTCTTTCCATATCCCCTTTCCTATTTCTTTACTTTTTTCTTTCAAACACTCTTGCAAAACTATGCACTCTCCTCTCTCTGTCACTCTCTCCTCAAATCTTATTGCTCTTTTTCCTGCTTCTATTCTTATTCCATCTCTCTTTGTTTCCTCCATCACTATATACCCCGGTGTCTCTTTCTCTCTACCCCTAGCACCCATTTCATATATTTTTCTTGCACCCCTTCCAATCCTTCTTGCTCTCCATCCCCATATTTCCGCTCCATACATCATCGCGCTTTTTACCAACTATCAAACATCATTACTCTCCTTCTAAAATCATGTCCAAATTTTCTCTCTCCTATAGCTCCTATTATCTTATGTGCTTTTTTCACTAAATCTCTCACATGTGCTGTTGCTGTGTTTCTTTCATTCATCACATAACCTAAATACTTAAATTCTTTCACTTCTTCAATTTTCTCTTTCTCCCATCTCCACTCATTTACTTTTCTCCTACCACCCCCTTTTCTGAACACCTTCATCTTGGATTTCTCTACATTCACCGTCAACTTTTTCCTCCTCATATATTTCTCCATGTTTCCTATCATTTCTTTCATACCTTTCTCCTCTCTTGCTAGCACCACCAAATCATCCGCATATGCTAAAGACCACACTTTTTCTTTGCCCACCACAACCCCCCTGCCTGCCCCTTCCTGAATATCTCCTCTATATCTCCAATAAAAGCTGCAAACAGGCTGGGGCTTAGTGGGCAACCTTGTCTTACTCCCTTATAAGTTTTGAAACATTCACTCACCCTTCCATCCACTCTCACTCTACTTATCGTCTCTTCATATATCTTTTCTATTTTTGTTACCAGATGCTCATTTATCCCTCTCTTTCTCAGGCATTCCCACAGTAAATCTCTTTCCACATTATCAAAAGCCGCCTTCAGGTCCACAAAGAATGCATATATCTTGCCACCCCTCTTTTTTATCATATTTCCTGGTATGTGATTCAAGCTATATACATTATTTATGGTCCCTCTACCTTTCCTAAATCCCGCCTGTCCGTCGGGTAACACCCCCCTCTCATTCATTTCCTTCATCAGCCACTCTTCCACAATCACCGCATATACCTTATATACTGTATTTAGGAGAGTGATCTCCCTATAATTACTGACTGTATCCTTTTCTCCTTTCTTTTATATGGGGCATATTATCCCCTCCTTCCACTCTTGGGGGAATCCCTCTCCCTTCCACACAACATTCATTATCCCTAACAACTTGTCAACTTCCTTTTCCGTTCCATATATCCACGCTTCATTCTGCATACCATCCCTCCCAGATGTCTTTTTTCTTTTCAGTTTTCTTAGTTGTTGCTCTAGTTCTTCTCTTGTCATCTCTTCTATTTCTTCCACTCTTTGTTGTCTCTTTTCCTTTTCTTGTCTGTTTTCATCCCCCCCAGCAGCTCACTGAAGTACTCTCTCCATTCCTCCATAGTAGTTCCATCACTAACTCACTCTCTCTCTCTCTCTTTTTCTTTCTTTCCTTATTTATGTATCTCCATACCTCTTCTTCCGTCTTTATACCCTTCATCTTTAGCTCTTCTTTAATCCATTTTTTTTGCTTCTTCTCTTTGAATACTAAATTGTACCTCTTGCGTGTTGTCTTGTACTCTTCCTTGGTTGCTTTTTATTTTTTCCAATTTCTTAGTTTCTTTCTTGCTTCCTGTTTCCTTTCCCTGTATTCTTCATCTCACCACCCGTTCTCCCACAGCCCCATCTTCTCTCTTATCTTTATCTCTTCTTTTTCTGTTGCGTTTCTTATGTTATCGCTCAGTTCCCTCACCTTTTCGTTTATTTCTGTTTCTTCGTATTTTGTCTCCCTAAGTCTTGCTCTATAATTTTCTTTTCCTTCTTCCGTCCAAATATTCTTCACAATTTTTCTTGTAAGCTCATTCACATTTTCTCTATCTTTTTCTCTTCCTTTTGTCTTCGCTTCTAAAGGCATATGGTCCGACTCCATTCTTTCTCCCACCTTGAATTTCTCTATTTCATCCCATGCTACTTCATTTACCATAACATAATCAAGAACTGTCTCCCCTCTTGATCCAATATACGTGTACTCCCCTTTCTCATCTCCTGTGCAGTTCCCATTAATTATGTCCCACCCTCTTTCTTCTACTTAACTAATCAGTACTCTCCCTTCTGCGTTTTCTGTTTGTTGATCTTCTTTCTATTGTTTCTTGTTCCTCTTCTATCCGTCTTCCTTTTCCCCCAATTCTTGCATTAAAATTCCCTCCAATCACCAAAGTTCCTTCTTCTTGCTCTCTTACTCGCTCTTCTATTATTCTCTTCGTTTCCTTCATACTTCTGCTGTATTGTTAACTCAAGAGATATATCGTACGAAGGTGGAGTTTTGAGGTACTTAAAAAAGTTGCTCACAGGTAGCTGCACCGGTTTCGTTGCGTGTCGGCATTAGGTCGACAGAGACGAACTCCAGAATTCAAGGTTTCGGTAACGGAAACGGAAACGTTCCAGAATACTATTCTTATTTGCTCCTTTTCTCCTTTATTCCTCTCCTTATTCGTTTTCCCTTTTCTGCCCTGTCGTTTTTTCATGTACTCTTATTCAAAAATTTTCTGTATCTAACTCCCCCTTTTCTTCGTCCCACCTAAGCCCTTTTCCCTCTATCCATATCTTTTTATAACCCACTTTCACCCGCTGTCCTTTTTGTCGCTCTTTTTTGGCTATTGCTCTTAATTCTTTCTGTATATCTCTTTCCTTCTTTGTCAGATCATCTTCTATGTATACTCTTTTTCCTTTTTTTTTTCTCTTAGTTTTCTTTTACTTTCCTCTTTTCCTCCCAGCTCCCAAGTTCCGCCGCAATCATTTTTCCTCCATTTATTTTATACATCTGTCTCACAGTCACTTCTACCTCAAATTCAACCTTCATCCATATTTCCAGTTTCTTCTCGCTCTCGCATTCCTCTTCGTCCAATCCCGTTACTGGAATATTCTTTTTTCTCACTCTTTTTTCCTGCTCTTCCATTTTCTCCTCCAATTTTTTCATTTTTTCTTTTAGTTCCATCTTTTCTTTTTCCCATTTTTCTTCCTTTTCACGCATCATAATTTTCAGCTGTTCCAGTTCCCGGCTCATCTTCCGATTCTCTTCCTTTATCTCCCCTACATCCGCCATAATTTTTTTCAGCATCTCTTTCATTTCCTCATCCATTGCCTTTTTAACCGGTGATCTTTCTAACTTCTTACTTTTCCTGAAGGGGTTCTCTTCCCATTCTCGTCCTTCTTAACTTTTTCTTTTGTAATCTTCTTCTCTCTCTCTCTCACTACCACTTTTTTCGTTCTATTTCTTTTTGACTTTTTCACCCTTTTTATACGCTTATCTTATCGAGCGCCGCAAAACACGTCCGCTCGGCTCGACTGCTCGAATCGGAATCATTTTTGTTTATAATATGTATCCCCCTAACCTAAAATAAAAAACAGAATTCAAAAATTATTGGGTTTCTAAATACGATTCTGTTTCAGGGATTTATGTATTCCAAAATTCGAATATGCAAAAATTAATAAATTTGGCGGATTCTAAGTTTGTGTAAGATTCCAAAATTGTAAGATTCGGGATCTTCAACATTTTGATATTATATATACATATATTATGAGATCCATAAACATTTTGATTAAAAATATTGATTGAAAGATTTAGAAATTTCTAAATTTGAATCCAGAAAATCTTGCATTTTATAGTCTGAATATATCCTAATTTTACAAAGGTAATTTTTGGTTAGCGTTTTTACTCTATTTAACTGAATGTTTCGGCCCCTAAAAGCTCTAAGCCAAAAGTTTTATTGAAGTGAAATTTCTTTATACGCTCGATAATTGATGTCAACACAGAAAAGTAATCATAATAAAGTAATTAAGGGTCGTCCATGAATTACGTGAGACGGTTTTTTGACCTTGGAAGGGCTCACTATGATGTTTAGAAACTTTAATAAATTGTGGAGTCGTCACTACAAAAGTTCACTCAAAGAAAAAATATTATATAAAGCAGGGGCCGGACAAATCTGTGTAATTGTCTGAAACAAATATAGAGCAGAAAAGAAATTGTGCGTGTAGCAGCCCTGGCAATATATGTGTTGAGGAACTTATAATTTCGACGTAAAATTCTGTTTTTCTCTATAGCGGCATTAAAGCTCACCTTAAAGTAGGAATGCGATTTTACTTCGATACTTTTTCATTAGCAGGTTGTTGAGATAACTAAGATTTTTTTAAGTTAATGTGAACGGTCTACTTTGTCCGAACAAGTCAAATTAATTTCTGTTAATAACATTTGGACAATTCCAAATATTTGATAAAAGATAACAACGTGAACGGTTCTGTAATTAGTGAAAGAATTCCAGAGGTAGCAAACGCATTCCAACTACCTGTCATATCTGTCTGTCTTCAGAGAGACATTGCCGACTACCGACAACATTCTTTCCGTTTCACGAATTCAATTCAGTCGGCCCCGAAACGATTCCTTTACTTCTTGTATAGCCCTTCTTAAGCCGTTCCATGAATTGGATTAAATATCAATTGAAACAAATGTCAGCCTTGGTTGCTTCTAGGCGGAAACTCGAAGTCATACTTGGGGTAATCGCATTATCCCAATGTGGAATAGATCCCCGGAGTTTCTAGACTCATATGTTGATTTTTTTCTGCAAATTGAAGTCTTGCGGGATAGCTTTTGGCATTTTGTAAAATTTCTGTATTATTACTGTATTAACGTAGGTATTATAGAAAATGTAAATTAAATCTCTATAAATGAAGTGATAGAAACGTAACAAATTTTTGTAGTTCTTTTTTGTAAATAAAAAGGTCGTTGATTGATAGATAGTAAGTGTATCAAACCCGCTCTACGCACATAATATGTAGAAATATATAGATGTAAGGGTGACTGACAAAAATTTCTATCTTGTTTTGAACAAGTGATACATTAAATAATAGTATATTATATACCAAGGTAGCGAAATCGTTTTTCTCAGCTAAGCAGTATTAATTCCCGAGATGCGAGGTAATTGCGCGAAGCTGAGAAAAGGCTTCTCTACCGTGGTTTATATGTTATTTTTTCCACTACTAGCAGGCTAAATCCTGTAAATCATATTTCTTTGTCTATTCTTGTAAAGAGATTTTTGTTTCATAAGTCTTACCTTAGGTAGGTATTACCACATTTATTAGATAAGCATTTTCCATGAAATCCGGTTTCTTCATTATTAACTACTAGTCAATAATGAAATGATTATTAAGTACTAGGAAAGAAAACCAATTTCACACATCCTCGACAAACTATGCATATAATGGTACATTTTACAGCTAGTAGTAAAAAAAATTTTTTTTTCTTTTAAATCAAGAAATGAACCATGAAGTGCAAGTGAGCCATGATTATTGGTCAATCATACAGATTTTTGAAAAATCAACGTTTTGCTGACAATATCTTCATAGCTTTTTAATATTCCACTATCAACATGAATATCAAAAAAAGCCAAAATTTGAGCCAAAATTTGATACAAGTTGATTTTGGTATATCATAACCCCAAATATATATATTTTTACATTTGATGTCTTCAAAGTTAAATTCTCTATAAAAATGAATAAAAAATATATACAGTGCAATTTGAAATAATACATTTTATCCAACACCTGTTTATTATGAAGTCATAATAATGCCGGTTTTGAATGTATTATGAGGTCTATAAGACACATGTGACTTATGAACCCATAATTCAACGGTTTTCTAATTTGTCATAGCAACCAGTTCAAGAAATGTTAAGAACTGTTACAGAAGGAGGTGTTGGATAAAACTATGTATTACACACGTGTCTTAACAGCAAATAAGTCACTCAAGAAAAATTAGCCACTCCAGCAAGCTCTCGTGTCTAAACATTTCTTTCGTGACTTATACTTGTATAATAAATAGCTATTATTGTCATTTGGCAAAAAATAAACTTCAAAAAGTGTTTTAAAGCAGATAGTGTTGAAGTCTTCCTAGCTGAAGTTCATTTGGTGTACACTCAATAACCATAAAAATAAGCAACATACAGTGTCAAGGGTTTTTTGGCGGTCAGCCTGTATATGGACTCAGTTCGATTATTACGATTTATTATGATACCCCCAAAAATGGCGTTACAATTTTTGTAAGGTGTAATATATGAAGGGCTACTATCAAATCTGTACCAAGCATGTGTGTATATCGTATATACAAATCTTACAATCATTAGCATTATACATTTAAATTTAACTTCATTAGGCGTTATTACAACGATCCAGCAACAGGCATCCTACTAGGTCCATTCAAATGTGTTGATTTTAAAATATTACTTTTATACAGATTAGATAAAAAGCTAACACTGGTAAAAGCTTATCTTATTCCGCCACCCCTCTCTTATCACTCCTGTTTGATACAGCATGTAAAGGGAGTTCAATATTGGGAACCTTATCCTGTACACATTGTGGCAAACGACTAACTTACTGTAAACTTCAATATGGATAGTATTTGATTTACATATTTTATTTGCTCTTCTAATAAATTATTTTTATTACCTTTATCAATTTTCCTCCTTCCTAAAATCTGATATTTTGATAAATGAATCTGGTATTACAATGTCTAAAGCCATCTAGTTTTGGATATATAGTCCATAAATTACCATTAACTTTTTCTATACATAATTCTATAATGTAATTTAATCTAACACAAAGTCGGGTTGGTTACACCATTTATAACTCAAGAATGGCTGGACCGGTTTTATTATCTTTGATTTGTTGGATTTGAATACCAAAATACCAGAATAACTATTAAAACATAAAAAAAATTACAGGGGGCCCCCTTTGGACAGGAGGCCAGGGAAACCCCCTTGGTACAGGGCAACCACAATAGAGATGACAGAAACAAAACTGAGTATGTATTGTTGAAACAGTTTTATTTAATTTCTTCATTTCAGCTGATAATTTGTTCAAGGAACCTTATTTCAAGGCGCTACACTTGAAAGGACATACGCAATTATCAGACAATGTAGGCTTATTGAAAATGTTAATAAACAGTCTTTCAAACGACATATTGTTTTTTTTTAATCTGAACTGTGGTGACTGAAAAAAAATCATTCAAACTCAAAAGTGTGAGGTGGGTCGATTCCTTTGTTCGCAAGTGTTCATCACTTGACACTATGAGTTGTAATTTTCCTCAGACTCTAGATAGTAAGTTGAGCATGTCATCATAATGTAATTTGTATAATTGGTATGTCATCATGTGCCGTGAAAAATTAAAATGTTGAGCAAATTATAATGGAGGAAAGATGTTTTCACGCAAAATGAAGACACACGTGTGCACCTTGCGTGAAATTTTTTGTCCACTCCTATCACAGTGCCACATCGGTGACAACACATTTTACTCATTTAGTAATTTATGGTTATGTGTGCAATGTAAAAATGTTGTTAAATAAGCATTGTGTGACAGTTTTAGAGAATTCTAGTGATTTTCGAAGAATTAAATAATATTTGAGAGGTATTATAGGTGTGTCATGTTTGAAAGCCACTAATACTTTTTGGTGTTTTCGTCTTTGTCAAAATCAAAAACCACTAACACTGTATTCAATATTGACGTTTGACATGGGGGAAAAACATGGGCTATAGCAGTGGCCTAACCGATATTTGATTGCCGTCAGTTTTAGAAGTTTTGTAAACGTTTTGACCTTTTTCAGTGATTTTGCCATTAGTCTTAGTCTTAGTGTTATTTTGCCATAAGACGTCGTTCAGGAAGTTTTTTAATAGTATAACGGAACGCCGTGGCGTTGCAGCTCAAAATACGGTAGTATTTAGTAGTAGTCCTTCCGCTAATTTTCAAATTGGACGTATGTTTTTACATATACCTCGCGTGACTTTGAAGGAAGGAAATTGCCCATCGTATTTTAGCCAAAGTCAAGAACTTCCGAACTCATTCTTGGAAGGACAAAAATACTAGTATTGACGTTTCAAATTAATTCTTTTTGATAGCCGCCGTTGATGCACCTCGCAAACGTGGCCATCCGCCGTGAAATTCCCTAGATTGTGAAATTTGATTATTTTGTATAAAAAGTGGCAATGTAGAAAAAATACTGTATGTAACTCGTTTAAAAGGCATTTTGTCGCACTTACTAAACCCGTGCGTGCGACAATGATATACTATTGTCTGCTGTAAATTTTACACACTCCTCTGAAAGTAGTTTACAGACTAATGGGCGTCCTCTCAATTTTTTGTTCCGTAAATTGATCGTGAATGCAGCTGCACAGTTTGAAATAAAGTTTTATAGAAAAGTAAAATCCTTAGAGAGACGAGGCGTAATGCAAGCAAAAGTAGAATTAGAGGATGCGGACGTGAAATACCGATCGTCAATCTGCTTGACTTCGCATCATATCACGCACTCAGCCTGGAATGGTCGGATTGTATCGATCCGACAATGGATCCACGGAATGTTTTTTTCATTTTAGGTAATCGAAAAAAATTCATTTTCACAGTAAAGCTCGCAAAAACCTCAGGCAAAATGGAAAATTCCGAGCGCTAATAATATTTTCTGCGTACAGACAAGGAATTCATTAGCAGAAAAATCAAGGAGGTGAATTATTCGAAATTCGTTTGACAGAAAGTGAGCCTCCGGTATTGAAAATACTTCCATGGAATTAATTGAAAACGAGCTTCCTTAAATTTAATACTTGAACAGGATTGAAACTGGTCTCTAAATGTAAGTACTGATTCTGTACGGCGTACGTAAGAATAATTATTTATTATGTATCGTTACTTTCACTAATAAAAAATACTATTAGTGAGAACGGTAGATCTAAACAAAATTAAAATTAGTTTCAAAATTGGGTCTTTGATATGTGGTAGTTTAATATACAAGCGACAAGCGGATTTTCGTTCATGGTCAACTTAGATTAATTTAGTTATCGATCTCTCTCCCAGTAAACACATGCACGTGGAAAAACCGTGTATGTGGTTGATAACACGTTTATGGTTGAAAATATCACGTTATATTTTGGTAATACCTTCAACGTTATTTCAACGTATTTTACGTAACGTAAATTCAACGTTGATTTACAATAAAATAATGACTACGTATCTACAAATTACGACAATTCAACGTTAAAAAATTACGTTATTTTTAAATATTATATATGACGCAATAAAGACGTTTAATCAATATCGTTAATCAACGAAAGGTACATAATGTTGATAAAATATAAGTTTCCACGTGTAGTTCTGACGTTTGTTTCTCGTGAAATTTTTACATTAAATACACGTGTTTCTCTAGTGTCATATAGGCGTGTTTGTGTCGTTTATTTTTCGTGAAATTCTTACATTAAGTACACGTGTTTTTCGAATCAAATAAAAAATAAAAATACCTAAGGAGTGAAAGAGTTCCAGCAGAGTATAAAAAATCATCATCATGGTGTAGCCCTACAGGTTTTTGGGTTTAAAAGGAGGTTTTTCAATTTACTTCCCTTATTTTTTTTATTATTGTATTTTACATTACCTACATTACCTACATTTTCGTGAAATTTTCACGTTAAGTATACGTGTTTTTCTTTAATTATTACGGTTAATCAGCGAAATTAATAAATATTGGTAATGTCTGGTAACGCTCTGAAGTAAGTGAAGGTGTCAAAACACCAGCCAAAAGATTAAAAATAAAACAATGAATCTCTTTTGAGAGTCGTGTCGCGAAGTTTGAGTGTGTCTTTGATCGGAGAAGAGTTTAGTGTTGGTCAGGGAATGAATAGTTTTTAAAAACGAAATGGACAGCAGGTAGAATTAAGGGACAATTTAAAACATACGTTGAGAAGTTTTACCGTTTAGGGGCTGGAATTTTGAGAATAACGGATATTGGTTTATGATGAGGGCTGAAGGTTGAGGAACAGACAACGCGAGCGTAATTTTATTGTCGATAATAAATAATAACTAAACGTATAGATCAGTACTATCATTGAATATCAATACTCTAGGTAGAGTAGTTAGAGTATTGATATTCAATGGTACTATCAATGAAAATTTCTGCCTTATCGAATTTGTTTTAGCGACAAACAAACATGCTGCTTCCAACACAAAACTTTCAAAATGTACGTGATTTACAGCTTTTTTTATTGCGCCTTGCACCCCGAACGAAACGAAACCAAGGAACTCTTTCCAGATGTGTCATCTGTGCTTGGCCATTGCTTCGTTCGATTTTGTTCATTTTCATTTTTCGTCTGAGATCGTGCAGTTCGTTTCGTTTTCGTTTGCCTTGCCAAGTTTTGAGATTTGTGTAGCGTCCAAAAGTCCTAAAGGTAAGTAAAGTAGTACAGTATTTTATTTAAAAGTAGTAACTAAGTATACATTTTTTATGCATATTACCAACCAGAATTTAAATTTATTTCGCAAGTGTACCGATTTTATGACTTTCGTCAAAAGTGGTACTCCATATAAGACCTGGCCTTCCTACAAGGTTTTTAAGATTCATTTTAAGACAGGTATATACATATATGATATTATATTTATGATTTTTCTAATTAAATATATATTTTTTAACTTTTCAGCTTCTTTGCATAGGATTATGACACAGACGATAAAAAGGCCAACAACCTCATCAAGGAGATTGGAGAAACTGCAGAGGAAACAACTCATCAGTGGAAAGTCTCTCAAAAAAGCAAGTTTTTGGTGATGAGTCTCTTTTTGATGGTAAGCGGCGTCGAACTGTAAACCTTGGAGAGGATTTTTGCTGTACCCCGACGACGTCTTATGCATCGCCAATGTCAGCATTTTCTCCAGCTTCAACATATGCTGGTAAATTGTGTAGTTATAGTTATATAGTTTATAATATTAGTAGTACATCTATATATATATATAAAATCCAAATACCACTCACTGACTCATCACGAAATCTCCGGATCCATCAAAGGGATTGCAATGAAACTTTGCACACTTACTTATTTCACCACGTAGGCGCTCACTAAGAAACGGTTTTAAAAAATTCCATTCCAAAGGGGGGTAACGGGCCCACTGCCCCGTTAATCTCTGTATCCACTGAACCCACTGCAATGAAATTTTGCACGCTTACTTATTTCACCACCTAAGCGCCCACTAAGAAACGGTTATCAGAATTCCGTTCCAAAGGGGGGTAACGGGCCCCCCCGCATCCCCGTAAATGGGGATGATAATTTTCCTGAGAATTCTCATAACTGGAAAACAAACGGTGTTACATACGTGAAAACTGGGATCTAGATTTTCATTTAAAATTGACTGGGGGCGTGTTTGAGGATTTTACAAAAAAAAAAAATTACCAACTGGAATAAAAGGAGGGTAGATTTTGGAGTGATTTTTCTCAAAATTTGTATTACTTCAAGACCGACAGGCATGAGAATGGGCACTTGGACTCTGCTTTAAAAATAACTAGACCCGTGTTTGATGTTTTTGCAAAAAAAATGTTTTTTTTACTGTTTGTTATTTATTATTCAAACTGCTTTAATTAAGGGGCTGTACCAATTCCAAATATAAGTGCCAGTAAAGCCAAACCCAACTTACGCGGGCAAAGCCGCGGGTAACTGTTGGTAGTTGATATTATAGTTTTTAGTAATTATTTTCATATTTTCTATTCACCTTTATACATTACAATAGATTTGAACTTCTGTAAAACAATTTTTTTTTGTTTGTTTTATAATAAATATATGTCATGAAAATCAATACTTTTTTAATATACTTATTTCCTAAAATCACCTAAAAAAGACGTATTTTATAATATCTTTAAAATACGTTTACAGAACGTTTTGTTGAGACATTGAAAATTACGTTTAATTCAGAAAATCAACACGTCTTTTCAACCTGGTAAAAACACCTGAAAGAGAGGTGTTTTATCATACGTTTGTAACACGTCATTTTTACACGTCAAAAGTAACGTTGATTTCGGCGACATCGTAACGTCTATTCAACGGTTGGTAGGTACTCGTTTGTTTTACGTTTTTTTCACGTTGTTTTGTTTACGGAAAATCAGTACGTCTTAACAACGTGGTAAAATCACGTAAAAAAAACGTTGAAAGTAACGTTGAAGTCGGCGACATCGTAACGTCTATATAAGTGTTGGTACTCGTCTTTTTTTTACGTTTTTCTCACGTGGTTGTGTTTGTCTTAATAAAGCTTCTACCTGAATTCCGTTTTGCATTGGAATATTTTTCTCATCGCTCATTATCATTTGATTTTCCGATTCTTCTTCATACTATAAAGTATCAAGTCTTCATCAATGATTCATACATCATGTGGAACAAACAATTTACATGTAGTTATGGGTGTATGATATTTTATATGTATATATATTTATATGTATATTTATAAAGACCCTGTACAAGACCAACAGTTTATTTTTGTTGTACAGTAATACATTTTATCGTGAAGTAAATATTCATAAAAAATTGACACTCATCTACCAAATAGACAAAGTCTCCGTTAAATGACTACCCTCTAGAAATAGCCCAAACTTAAGGGTTTTCATACTAGGATATCGACATGTTAATAATGTCAGCTACCAAAAGCGACGAAAATCTATCGTGAGCAAATTTAATTAATCTTTTATAGATAGATGGGTCGAAAGCTATTTATAGTGTAACGGAAAATACACATCCAATGACATTTTCAGTTCATTGAAGATATGAAAATGCCAACGCTTTGCTTTTATGCACGTTTTAATTCCGACAATGTGTGCCGAGGCAACGCAAAGCAAATCTCATTTCATGTAAAAGCAGTGTTCACTATATTCGATTTGATTGTAATAACATGTTTTAAATTCCCTAATGGCGTGCTTTTTAACTACAGTATGGCTCATATGGTTCACATAGGAGTTTGCAGTAACACAAAAGAGTTTCATTCATTTATGCGTTAATTAAAATAGCTGGTGACAAATTTTGACTACGGATTTGAAGCAATAATGCATAATAGTACCGTCTATGATAGTTGTAGAGGGAATGGCTAGTCTGATAGCTGGCTGTAGCAGGTGGACCAGGCACTGCGCAAGGTGAGAGTTAGGTAAAAAATATGTGTTAAAAAATACTTTTGATGCACAATGAAATTATAAAAATTATAATTTATAATCAATTATAAACATAATATATTCATCCCAGACCAATTGAGTGGGGTGACGTGGAACCAGACTAGCCCAAGGAATATCTTCACAATGTGAAAAAAATATTTTTGATGCACGTTAAAATTTTAATAGCGTGTTAAGTAAATTTTTTTAATAATAATTCCAAAATGCCAGACCGATCGGGTGGTGTTAAAAAAATGCCATGGGCTAGAGTGAGAAAGGCTAGGAGGTAAGTGTCACTTCAATTTTAGGTTATGTTATAAATCACATGCGTTTTTCAATTCGTCTTTGTCATTCAAAAAATTATAAGGAACTTGATGACTAATTTAAATAAACACCTGTTATTTATGTGACACATTTAATTAAGTTGCAAGATGCGAAACAGAAAACAACACTGAAATTTTTTTGCACAGGAACTACATAATAAAAGTTTTCCAATTTGAACGGTGTTAACGGTTTATAGACACAATAAATTCAAATTTTGAAAAAGGCGAAATTTCATCAAACCGTCGATATAATAAAACACATCTTTGTCAAACTTCTTTCAAGTTGAAGAAAAGACGCAGTTTCAAATGATTTATGTTTGTAACCACGACAGAATCACAGGGGGATGATCCACTAGATCCGGAAGCCGCACAGCCAAAAGGAGATTTTCACCGTCAAGAGATCTACCAACATCGCACAGCGCTCATCGATTAACTCTCTACTCTCGCTTTATATCAACAGACCGATAACTTCGGAAAATCAGGTTGATTCATTCATTTATACGACGAGGTCTGCTAAGCAGACTGGGGCTAAAGGAAATGATGAAAGTCACTCAGAAATGCGGATACTTCTATCGCCAGCCAATATATTAATTGCAAATGGAAGTGGTTTATCCTCAGGTGTTTTTATTTTTATGTAATAAATGTTTCAGCAGTGCTGCGGACTTCATAATTTTTGTGAATAATACGTTGAGTTGACCAATACAAAAACTTGTCTTATAAGTTACATCTCATTTATGTAATGTGAATATCTACTATAAAGTTAAAAGCTCATCAAACGGTCTTCAAAATGATAATTAACCTCATCACTGACTTGTGATTCAACTTTTAATGAATTTTGTATAGTTAATTTTCTTAGTGGTGGGTATGTGGTTAGTGAGTGTACAGGAAGGTTAATTGTATGGAAAACAGACGGCTTCTACTGTTCAGACGTACTCAACTAACAATAACTTATAGGGTTGAATAATAATTAGTTGTTTAAAGTTAGTTATACATACACGGGATGCACCTTCTTTAACGCTTGTGGTTCTCGTCTACATGTTTTGAAGTGAATTACGGTTGGTCTTAAAAATTCAACGCCAAAAACAAAATTTATAATGCATATACATTTAAACGTTGGAATAGCAGTTTATGCAACCAGTTTCGAAATGCAATGTTTTGTGTAACGAATGGAATTTTTGCGCGACGAGCGAAGCCAGTTCCCGCAATATGACAGGAATTTCAAAAAACAGCATTTCATAACGTGTTACATACAATTTTTTTTCTTATTTTGAGGGAAAATTATAAAATGAACTTATATTAATTATCTTTTATAGAAACTTCTTTTATCTTACAAGGATTCCGCTGTTCCAGCTGTTAATAATTAAAAACCACGAACTTATAATTTGGACCTCTGATAGGATTGGACCAATGACTCCCCTTAACTTTCTGTAACTAGTTACGGAAAATTTTACTTTCCGTAACTAAAATTCAAATTTTGTGTGACTAGTTACAGAAAGTAAATTTTTTTCTAACTAGTTACACAAAATTTAACGTTTCCTAACTAATGTCATTTTATTTGTCAAAATTAGAAAAAGTTCGTTTTTACATATCTATTATTAATTAATTAAACATTAATTATTATTTATTTAACTATTTAATTAACACCTTTTTCAACTTGTTCACCAAAAATTCACAAGTTTATGATAGCGTAAATCTTACATAATTATAAATCAGAGAAGCAATTATTTTATCCCGATGTAATGAAAATCTCAATAAAGATATGTTAAAACTGATTATGTATGAAATTTACCGTTTCAAATGCAAATGCACTGTGCAGCTCGCACCGAAAGAGAACTTTTCACAGCTGTCAGAACGGATTTTCATTTTGAATTATATTAGTAAACATTTTAATCTTAATTTTCCGGTAATTACAAAACTGCTTCGGTCGACTCGAATGTATTTTAATTTAGCATCAAATGATTTCGTGACCGGTTGCGACTGTTCACTCAAATGTCATATTTACCGAACTACATTGTATTCAAATATACGGAAGCTTTAGCAGGTTATATTTGATTAAGATTGAAGTCCATTCAATGATTTATATAAAATGATTTGATTTGACTATTCAGTATAAGTTTAGGTAAATGCAATGTTTAAATGCATTAAATGTAAATTAAGCATTAAAATTATTAAGATGTTCTTTAAAACAAAACACTTATTTAATTATTGTAAACTCACTTCCTGCTTCCTTTCCCTGCATTCTTTATCCCACCACTCGTTCTTCCACAGCCCCATCTTCTCTCTTATCTCTATCTCTTTTTTTTTCTGTTGCTCGGTTCCTTCACCTTTTCGTTTATTTCTGTTTCTTCGTATTTTGCCTCCCTAAGTCTTGCTCTGTAATTTTCTTTTCCTTCTTCCGTCCAAATATTCTTCACAATTTTTCTTCTAAACTCATTCACACTTCCTCTATCTTTGTCTCTTCCATTTGTCTTCACTTCTAAAGGTATATGGTCCGACTCCATTCTTTCTCCCACCTTGAATTTCACTATTTCATCGCATGCTTCTTCATTTACCATAACATAATCAATAACTGTCTCCCCTCTTGATCCAATATTACGTGTACTCCCCTTTCTTATCTCCTGTGCAGTTCCCATTAAGTATGTCCCACCCTCTTTCTTCTACTAAGCTAATCAGTACTCTCCCTTCTGCGTTTTCTGTTCCATCTTTGGTGATCTTCTTTCTATTGTTTTTTGTTCCTCTTCTATCGGTCTTCCTTTTCCCCCAATTCTTGCATTAAAATACTCCCTAATCACCAAAGTTCCTTCTTCTTGCTCTTTTACTCGCTCTTCTATTATTCTCTTCGTTTCCTTCATACTTCTGCTATACACTGTTACAATTCTTTATTTTCTCTCTTTACTTTTCACCGTTCTTTCCATAATCCCTCTTTCTTCTTTTGCTTCAGTTCCATTTTCTCCTTCTAGTCCCTCTTTCACCCCCATTATTATCCCACCTTTAGCTCTCCATTTTTTGCTTTCCCTCTCTGCATATTGACATTTCTACTTAAACTCTTTCGGCATTCTCTTTTCCAATTTTTCCCACCCCTTTTCTTCCACCCACGTTTCTACCATTCCCACTACGTCAAATTCTCTCAAATACTGCCAAAATTCATTCTCTTTGTTTTTTATTCCCACTACGTTCCAGAATACTATTCTTATTTGCTCCTTTTCTTCTTTATTCCTCTCCGTATTCGTTTTCCCTTTCTCTGCCTTGTCGTTTTTTTCTTGTGCTATTATTCAAAAATTTTCTGTATCTAACTCCCTCTTTTCTTCGTCCCACCTAAGCCCTTTTCCCTCTATGCATATCTTTTTATAACCCACTTCACCCGCTGTCCTTTTTGTCGCTCTTCTTTGGCTATCGCTCTTAATTCCTTGTGTATATATCTTTCCTTCTTTGTCAGATCATCTTCTATGTATACTCTTTTACCTTTTCTTTCTCTTAGTTTTCTTTTATTTTCCAAACTTTCCTCTTTTCCCCCCAGGTCCCAAGTTCCGCTACAATCATTTTTCATCCATTTATTTTATACATCTCTCTCACAGTCACTTCTACCTCTAATTCCACCTTCATCCATTTTTCCAGTTTCTTCTCGCTCTCGCATTCCTCTTCGTCCAATCCCGTTACTACAATATTCTTTTTTCTAACTCTTTTTTCCTGCTCTTCCATTTTCTCCTCCAATTTTTTCATTTTTTCTTTTAGTTCCATCTTTTCTATTTCCCATTTTTCTTTCGTTTCACGCATCATAATTTTCAACTGTTCCAGTTCTCTTCCTTTATCTCCCCTACATCCTCCATAATTTTTTTCAGCATTTTTTTCATTTCCTCATCCATTGCCTTTTTAACCGGTGATCTTTCTAACTTCTTACTTTTCCTAAAGGGGTTAATCCTCTCTTCCGACTCTCGTCCATCTTCTCTTTTTCTTTTGTAATCTTCTTCTCTCTCGCACTCACTACCACTTTTTTTCATTCTATTTCTTTTTCACTTTTTTACGCTTTTTCTATACGCTTATCTTATCGAGCGCTGCAAAACACGTCCGGTCGGCTCAACTACTCGAATCGGAATCCAATTAGATTGTTATTATTATAATGTTGAGGGTATTGCAGGCAAGGGGCACGGGGGCTTGGCCTCAATGTTTGTCCGCGTGGATGAGGCACACCATAAAACTTCCATAGTGATAACCCTTTCCCTCTTACTCTTTGGACCAATATGGAAACCAGTAAAAACAATCAAGTCACACACCTGGTAGGAGGTTCTGAAAGGATGGATTCAATCACTAGATTGTATTGTGCTGCCAGGAGGCCGATAAGGAAACAAAGAAAGCAGCTTCTGAAAGGAAGGGGACCGTAAGTACCCCTGGAACTATAAGAGGGAGAAACCCAGCTACTAGATCGTTGGAACTGGGCACCTGCACCGGTAGTAGGGGAATTTCTCGGCAGTCACTGGCGAAAGATGCCAGATCCAGTCGGCAAGCACTCCCAGCGACAAGGCACAAGAGGGGTAGGGCCACCATGCCCACTGTATCATTTGCAGCGGCCGTGGCGGATATCCGGGTGGCAATCTTGCCGCTTGTTGCACCCAGGTTCTCCTCTTTTTCCGGAGGGGCCACCAGCATGCCTCCAGTGTCAACCAGACCACCACGTACTGGATAGTGCGGGCGTTGGCCGAGAACGTACCTTGGGAAGGGGCGACACTTAGCGTCATCACCGCCAAGGATTTCCCCAAACCCGTGAGGGTAATGACGTGGATTCTGAGCCTGAACAGGAACCCAAAGTCGTTTTTACGGCGGACTAGGCTGCAGAACCCTGTTCTCAGGACGGAGGGCTGGTCAGTAGTAGTAGTAGGTAGGAAGCTGGACCCCAAGGGACAACAACTTATCCTGCTACTGGATGAGCATTTATGGGCCAAAACCCAGAAGGATCTGTAGAGTAACCATTAGCTGAACCTCTACAAGGTGACATTTAAAGCCTTGGGGATAATTAGACAGGCATCTGAAGGGATAAAATACTCCTAATCCCCAATGCGATCCCCAAGGGGAAGAACGATGAGCCAACGTGGAATCCGAGTAGGAAAACTTTCCTCCGAGGGAGACAGAAATAAATCGTGGGCATCTTCAAGACCTTAGAGACAGATAAATATGCATCACAAAAAAACACATAACCAAAAGCGATATCGAGATTTTGCTGGTACAAGAACCGTGGGGACTAGATCAGAGGATGGGAAATTTCTAGCACCAGAAGGAAATCATCCGAGAGCTTGCTTTTCGCAAAGAAAAAGACAAATACCCTGACACTCTGGGGGTTAGCTGTCAGAACCTCATGGCAGGCAAAATATAGATCACCATACGATCAAGTGAGGTAACGAAACCTACCTTTGTCACGGTGACTGTTGCATTTTTAAAATCCGCGCGCCAGCGCTCCGGGGTCAGACGAGACTGGCAAGAAAACAAATGCATGGGTTCGCTTGGGTGTTTGCAGAGTGCACACGGGACAGATATCACCGTGCGAATTTTAGGTTTCTAATAGCAGAGAGTTTAGAAACACATCATAGTAACATCGCAATTTTGTGTCACGTGTGGCGTGTTTGAAACTCGCGGAAAAAAAGGGCAAGGTCGGATTTTTTATACCGTGCAGACTAACTGTTTCCCAATCAACTTAGACAACAGCGTTCACCAGCAAATAAGGACTGCTTTTCTTCGGTTTTCTTTTTACCTTTTCTTCGTTGATATCTGGCTTTGGGGAGCGGCGACAATGTGCGATTGAAACATCTGACCAGCAAGGAACCTCGTGAAGGTCGGAATCGCAAGCATTTCCTTCTGGTCAATTAAAAAAAAAACAGGTAAATAGAACGGTAAATACATGGGGTTCCAATTGGTGTAAACAATTTTACAAACTTAACCACTATTGGTGAACTTAGAACTCTGTAACTCTTTAATTAAGGACTATAAAGTTCGCTTCTGTGGGCCTTATCAGTAGGTACGGTATATGGGACAGGATAATTTTGACACGCTCGAAGTAGCCGGGTTGTAGAAGTGAACTATGATGGCGCTGTGTCTCGATTCTAGTAGTGACTATTGTACATAATTCGAAAACAGGTTTGAACAAATCATCAATTAATCTTAATTACTAACACTTCAATAAGAAATTACTAATTTTGGAAGGGATCAGTAGAGAGCGGGATTACATACATATTTAACGAAAAAAGAGAACATATCGAAAATTTCGATTCTCAAACACAGGGTTAAATCTTAGTTATCATCTTCTTTAAACTAATTTTTTTATAACTTTCTGAATATAATTATGTGTATGTAGGTAGTTTGATAAATTTGAAACGAATTTCAAGCGTTTTTAAGTATACAGTCTGAGAAGTTCTATTTCCTATATATGTACCGTAATTTACAGATATCGACAAAATGCTAAGCTTATTAACCAAGTCAAAATGTTAGTTTTTGCTGAACTCCATTAGTAAGTATAACACGGGTCCCAAAACATCACTTTAGAAAAACACACTGTATATCTGGATTTTGGGAACGCTTTAATATTTTGGTAAAATAAAAAATCATTACTAATAATAATAATGCATTTCGAACTTATTTTCACAAATTAATAACAACATTTGTTACTAACAATAAGATTAGTACCTACATAATTTTGAAAATAAATTTTTTTAAAATATTTACAGAAGATCCATTAAATATCTAGTGCCGCTTTGTAGTAACAGTAGTTAGGGATATAATGAGTAAGTGATTTGTAATCTACATTAGAATAAAACAAACTACATTGGAATATTCTTTTGTGTTTATTCAGTAACCAATCACCGGTTAAATGTTTTTTTGTTCATTTCCCGCATGTTTTTTTTATTCATCAATAACAACGCGTGGTCGAGTAAAAAAACGATATAATTACCAATAATAATAATCAAAAAGGTTATGAAAAAAATAACACTAAATATCCAGTGCCGCTTTGTAGTAACAGTAGTTAGGGATATAATGAGTAAGTGATTTGTAATCGGCCGTATATTACTTTCTACACCATTAAGCATATTATTGTTATCGTACAAACGAACTGATTATTTTGCGAAACTACCCAATCATGTCCGCCTCAGTTGTAACGAATTATCGAATATTCTGTCTGTGATGTTCACCACTCAACAAACCACAGAAATAGCACTAAACAATGGGATTTATTTATTATATTACTTAATTTATTTATTGTAGGTAGTTAACAAAACTTGATTTCAAAATTACTACCCAGTACTAAATGTAGACCTATTTTAAGGTGAAATTTACTGCACCCCATCCAAGTTTTGAGATATTGTGACAACAACACAAAATACCCAAAAGCTAAACACATTTATTACAATTGAAGCAGCTGAAAATACATAAAATATCTCGAGACAGTCGTGGAAAACCTATCTAATAGCTTCCTCTTCGCATAGTCGGAATTACAAAACTTTTCAAACGCTAAAAACTTTTGATTAGAAGAGAATACCTACGTCTGATCTTGTTCTCAACTAGACTTTAAAACTACTTAGACAGTTAACCTCCATTTGTTAGTATGACAACTAGCCATCACGAAACTCGGGAGCTTAAATGAGATTGTTGGTTATACATGGAGGTATTATTAAAAGTGGTGAGTTTCAATGATCGTTCCACAAGTTCTACTTGCGGCGTATGAATTCTAATCAAGTGGTTAAGATGCCCCGATCTCTAGGGAGTCGTAAAGTGAACGTCTAGTTTTACAAATTGCAACTTGATCTACGTGTTGATCAATGATTCGGATCTCGATTTATAATAATTAAGAAGTTTATTCAATGAAGAAAAGTAACAAAAGGGCCAAAAAGCAAGGTAAATAAAACAGACTAATTTAATGTAACCAATCACCTGTTAAATGTTATTTTTGATTATTTCCCGCATAATTACCAATTATAATTAAAACGGGCATGAAATAAATGACATTAAATTTGTTGACATTATTCAATTATTAATTAATTGAAGTTATGTCGTGGTTACAACTTTGTAATTTATTAGAACGCAAAACTTGTTAAACTCCAATGTGGTCAACGGAGTCAATTTCATGCTTTAAAGTAATGAACAATGGACCACCACTTCTAACCCTAATGTTGAATAACCTCAGACATGACTAATCTTTGTCTAATTGTTTAGTCAAGTTTACCATACGATTCTAAATTGCCATGACATTACCACATTTTTATTTATTTTCGATCGCACGGTATTATACAGAGAAATAGTGTTTTAAAATATCCATTATAATCCCCAAAAAAACTTGTCCATCCTCCCCAAGGGATGTATGTACTAAGCTTGTTAACATGGGAAGCAACAGCAGATGAATTTAAACTACAAATGTTAATGCTCGTGTTTTCATAACAACTACAATAAATTGCACTGACTAATGCTAGACATTATTAGTGGAACGTCTCGTCTTCGACTCGTTTTCTAAACTTGGAAACACGTGCCACAAAACCAAAAATAATACTTAAACGTTCTTAGTATTATTTTCTTACTTTATTATCGACGAAAAAGAAATCACTTTAGTTTCAGTTTTGATTTAACAAAACAGATTCTATACGTATTTTTAAGTTGGAACTTATTGTTTGTTTTATAAATATTAATGTAATGTACCACCCAGAGCAGAAAATACTGAACAATACAGTATTATATTAGCACATCGCACGACACTGTGGACAGATAACGGCGTTGTCCGGCACTTTGACTATTCTTCAACTCACGGACCCGCTCCCCCATGTCGTCCCCTAAATATGTAGTGGCCGGTGTTCAAGAACATGCTTGGAGAAAGCTCGAATGTTCATTCTCTCGATACAAATGCTCCAGAAAATCATTCATTGATTATTCTATTGTCTATATTATTTACAGAATATTCGACTAGGTCATCCAAAACTTTTCATCAGAATATTCTAGCATTGATGACATCATTCTGGTTTACACGATCGTTACCCACATTATTTTTTCGTATTTATCTTTTCTTCCTTCTTGTTTATTATTTCTTTGTAATGAATAAGTTTTTCTTTTTTCCACACCCTTCTCTTCCATTTTCAAGCCTTATTTTTTTCTTTATCTTCACTATTGGGGCTTCGTTCTTCATTTTTCGTTTTTTTACCTTCATGGTTCATTTTATCGGTTCATTTTTGCTTTCTTTCATCATTTGCAGTCACATGAGTGACCTAAGCAACGGTTTCTTGACGTATAATGTACTTGCAACTTCGACCCACAATGCCACTTAGGGCTTTAAAGATGTTTTTGTTTATGAAGCACTACAATCTACACTATAATCTGCCATGCAAATTAGAAGCAAACCCGCGTATTTACGTAAAAAGAAAAAAACAGTGAAATACTGGCTAAGATTGAAGGTGAATAAAACTAATAACGAATCTCAAACAAGATAAGAAATACTTGATTGCTTTACCATCCTACCACTGAATAGTATTTAGGGCCCATCATACAATCAAAGTCTCAATTATACCGATTATTATACATACAATATTAATCAGACCTAGTTCATATGACGAAGGGTTTTTAAAGATTTACAGAGTGTTGATAAAGTTCCGCCCAAAATTCATAATTCCGTTAGTTTTCTTAAAGTCCTCGGACTATATCTTTTTTGTAATCAGCCGTTTTCCCACAACGAAATGCCAAAGTAAAATTAGCTTTAAAAAAGAGAGAACCGACTTCAAAAAGTGAAAAATAATTGAATACATGTATTAACGTATGGAACGAAAGTTTTTGGAAAAATTTTGAAATTTAAATTATTCGAAATAAAATAAAACACATCAAATAAACATGGTCCACTGTAATCAAGTAAGCCTGCTGAATTGTGTCAATGTCAATTATCTCAATTTGCTTATCAATCATGGCGTATAAAATCGATTTTAGAAAAAGTATTTACAACCTAGTTGGAAGTGTGCCAAAACGTGATATCATAAATATTTTTCGAAATTAAAACATCAGTTTGTCAATTGTTTATCAAACCATAAAAGACTGCGAAAATGGGGTGGAGTGTGTTAACTTACCCAAAAGTGGCCGTCCTTGCTCATTGATCGGAAAAAACCTCCCAAGATTTTTAACAGCAGTAAAAGACAAGGTGGGGACATCAATTCGACGATTAGGCCGTCAGTTTGGTGTTTTTCACACCAGCATGTGTCGGGAAATAAAGAAAAATAATTTAAAATACCGAAAAAGAAAAAAGTGTCCCAAATACTCAGCAGCACAACTCGAAAGAATACCGAGATGCTGTAGAGCGCTGAGACTGCACCACCTCACACGTGGTCGTGTGATGATTTTAGATGATGAAAAGTATTGTACTTTTGCAAATTTGGAGATGAAAGGTAATGAAGGATTTTATACGAACGACATAGAAGCCACTCCGGGTCACGTAAAATTTAAGAAAAAGGCAAAATTTTCCGATAAAATTTTGGTATGGTGTGCCATTTCTTCAAGCGGTATTTCACGACTCTATGTTGGACGTGTGCGGGGTGAGGCTGTAAATGCCAACACGTATATAAGAAAATGTCTGCATAAATTAGAACAATTCATTAACAGACATCACAGGAATGATGATGTCATTTTTTGGCCTGATTTGGCATCGTGTCATTATGCTAGAATTACTCAGCAATGGCTAAGGGACCACAACATTAATTTTGTTCCAAAAAACGACAATCCTCCAAATGTGCCACAGACGCGACCAATCGAAAATTTTTGGGCAATCTTATCTAGAAAAGTATATAATCAAGGGTGGGAAGCTAGATCGGAAGAACAATTACGAAGAAGGATTTTTCAAAAGATAGGAGAAATTGATATTTTCACCATCCAGGGGTTAATGGCCAAGGTTAAACCTACGTTGCGGCAGATTGAAGACAATGGCCCGCTTTCAGTACTTTAGTGTTACTTCTTATTTTTGAACACCTCCATAATTATAAGCTAATTATTATTAGATTTTATTAAAGTTTCTTTAAATTTCATTTTGTGAAGTTTATATTTTTCCGAAAACTTTCGTTCCATACGTTATTACAGGTGCTACCTAACGATCTGGTTGAAGTCGGTGCTAAGGCCAATAGGTTACAAATTTGTAATATTGTAATTGTACAAAAATATCAACAACGTTATAACGCATAAAAAAATCGATATCATTCGAGACGACCGTCAACGACGTCTGCCGTTTGGGTTGTTTTGCTCAGCACGAGCCCCCCACGCTTTCCGATGCGCTCGCCGGGAGACTTGCGATGTGGCGGGAGCGAGCAGCCTATCTATCTGCTACCTATTTGGCTTGGCACCGACTTCAACCAGATCGTTAGGTAGCACATGTAATAATACATGTATTCAATTATTTTTCACTTTTTGAAGTCGGTTCTCTTTTTTCTATTTTTTACAATTTTAAGTGACAAGTTAGTGATACCTAGTATAGACACTTTTCCAATAATGATGTCTCAATAAAATTGACGAAAAAATCGGTGAACATACAGGCTGTCCCATTTAAAACTCCCCAGTCCAGATTTCTCCGAATTGATCATTGTGATTGAAAAATCCTCGAACAGGTCGATTTTGTTTGCCAGGGGCACATCTTTTCAGGTTCCTTTCAACTCCCGGCATTTAGCCCTCTTCGCGAGGGGGCTGTTAGCCCCAAAATTTTAAATGGCACTATGGGTTGAGTGATGCCTCATTTGAAAGGTATTGAAGGCCTCTCTACAACTAACCACTTACTTTTCAATATCTTGCAGTTTTGACCGTAAAAACAATAATTTCTAATTTTCAAGATAATGCACATTTTCTCATGCTATGTCCCACAGAAACCACAAAGACCAACATGTAATTTTGAAATTAAATTTATTGAAATTTTTGGGTCATAAGGTTGTTGATTTTGATTGCTAAATAGCGCAAAGGAGTTAAAAGTGAATGTAGAGTATGCGACACGATTATTTTTCAATAAAATGATCTAATTAACGTAATAAATGTTGGATATGGCCACCATTCATTTCCATGCAAAAATACAGACGATTTTCAAAACTGTTCATGATGCTACAATTTCAATAAGCCTAATTTCATCAATAACATGTTTGTCTTTGTGGTTGCTGTGGAACACAGCATCAGAAGATGTGGATTATCTTGAAAATAGAAAATTATCGTTTTTTTGCGGTCAAATCACCAAAAGATTGAAAAGTAAATGGTTAGTTGTAAAGAGGTCTTCAATACCTTTCAAATGAGGTATCACTCGACCCATAGTGCCATTTAAGATTTTGGGGCTAACAGCCCCCTCGTGAAGAGGGCGAAATGCCGGAACTTGAAAAGAACCTGAGAATATGTGCCCCTGGCAAACAAAATCGACCTGTTCGAGGATTTTTCAATCACAATAATCATTTCGGAGAAATCTGGACTGGGGAGTTTTAAATGGGACAGCCTGTATACATAAAAGGAGGGCAAAATTTGAGAATTTCCCTCTATTTCCATGGGATCCCCTGATCAGATCCTGATTTTTTGACAATGGAACCACCTAAAGAGTATGACTTTTCAATTAAAAGAAGAATTTTGAAAATCGGTCCACAATTGAGGAAGAAATCGATGAACTTACATGAAGTCGGTAAATAAAAGGGAGCGAGAATTTGAGGATTTTATTCGATTTCCATGAGATTCCCTGATCAGATCCTGATGTTTTTGACAATGGAACCACCTTAAGAGTATACCCTATCAAATAAAAGAAGAATTTTATAAATCTGTCCACAATTGACGAAGAAATCGGTGAACATACAATAAGTCGGTTAATTAAAGGGAGCGAAAATTTCAAGATCTTTCTCGATTTCCATGGGATTCCCTGATCAGATCCTGATTTTTTGAGAATGAAAAGACGTTAAGAATATACACTTTCAAATAAAAAAAGAATTTTGTAAATATATACGGTTAACATATACAGGGTGTTCGGTAATTCGACAGCCACCGCTTTACTGTGGCCTCACAGCATTCAGAGAAAGCATATTTTGCAATTACTTGATTTTTTTTTCATCAGCCCCAGTTCTGTGGAATCAAGTATTCTGTTGCAAAAAAAAGAGACTTTGACGTTTTTGACTTTTGACTTTGACATTTGACGGCTAAAGTTAATCAAAAATCAGTGGCGTATACTGGGAAAGATACTAACAAAATAACTGCATCATTCAAAGTGGTTTATTATTACAGAAAGGTAACTTTAACAACGAACAACGAACTTCTAGCGTTTTCAAAAACCTCTGGGGTATTCCTAATTTGATCAGACGCTAGTAGGATTCTGTGTCGCAATTCGTTCACATCAGGAATATCGGTGGCATAAACAACCGATTTCACATGCCCTCAGAAATAAAAATCTAACGTAGTTAAATCCATACTTCTGGCCGCCCACGGAAACGGGCCATCCATCTCTCCGGAAATGCGTTGTTGCAATCGCTGTTGTAGAGGCAATTCGTCTAACAGCATTATCGGCTACAGGTCTGCCTCTGTCTTAATTCATAGGCCTTAAATTTCCAAATTCTTGAATACGCCGATTCAAATTGGAAAACACACCGCGATAAGGGACGTGACGATTTGAAAATCCTTCTCGGTACAACCTCACTGCGGCTCTTCTGTTGGCACCGACTTATTCACCATAGGTGCATGTCGGCTAGTTCATTAAAGGTATAAATGCCACCCATTTTTCAAGTTCAAATGCCACTATGAACACCACTGGCTTCAATTAATCAAAATTGTCACACTGACGGTAGCCGGATCTTTTTTTCCAGCTAGCTTGGATTCATGATCACAAACTAAATTCTGACCTAATCTCTGATTGGGTGAACTTTGAGACCTGTAGCTTCTCAAGGAGTAAAAGTGAAGAAAGTTTAACACTAGATTGGGACTCAGGGCTGTCGAATTACCGAACACTCTGTATAAAAGCGAGCGAAAATTTCAGGATTTTTCTCGATTTCCATGAGATTCCCTCATCAGATTCTGAAATTATGACAATGGGACCAATCTGTAAGTATACTCTTTCAATTAAAAGAAGAATTTGCCAAATCGGTTTATAAATGACGGAGTTCTGAGGTAACAAACATTAAAAAAAAACACAACTGAATTGATAACCTCCTCCTTTTTTGAAATCGGTTAAAAATAAGAA
This sequence comes from Diaperis boleti, assembly GCA_963583935.1. NCBI lineage: Eukaryota > Metazoa > Arthropoda > Insecta > Coleoptera > Tenebrionidae > Diaperis > Diaperis boleti. Next base: position 23,433,327 of record OY757247.1, on the reverse strand, counting down.
CAAAAACAATGTAAATGTTAAAACTGCTAACCATCAACCATTTGGCACATACTAGCACATGTGTAAACACTTCGATTTCCCTTCCAAAGGTATATCTGGGGTGATATTTCTGATTTATATTCAGATTCTTGAAATGGTCCAAATTGTTTGTTCTGTTAATTTAGACCTTAGATTTTAAATATTCCCACAAAAAATCAAGACTTCCAAGCCAAAATGAGGAGGTGAGCCATATTGTTGGAACCTCGTTCGTTGGGCACATCATTACAAACAATCTTCGTGGTTTGGGAACATAGCTCTAAGAGCGGGAACACAAAAAATGTAAATAGCGTGCCGCTATAAACGGTTCTTCACAAAATTGGGTCCAATCAGATGAGTGATGAGTAAAGGGAGTTTCATCGGAAACGAGAATATTATCTAGAAAATTGGGTGTTCCATCACTATTCATCAACTATTCGCAAAACTCTAAGCACCGATCGGGATCGTCTTCATTTAACTCATGCATTTAGTGCACTTTGTACGGATGGTATTTTTCTTTTTAAATAATTTTGATCAAAGCTGTGGCAAAAAGATAAAAGGGGATAAGTATAAAACAGCAGTTTTAAAAGAGCTAAAAGAAACCGATTTTCGAAAAAGTTTTAGTTTTAAGTTACTTGCCATCGATGGATCTTCACGTTAGTGGTGTATTATATATGGCAAGTAACTTAAAACCTTTTAGAAAATCGGTTTCTTTTAGCTCTTGTAAAACTGCTGTTTTATACTTATCCCTTTTACCTTTTTGCCACAGAAAGAATCGGTATTTTGTTCATTGTTCAATTCAACAATGTATTTGATGCAGGATATTCCATAAGAAGAAATTAGAAATTCAAATTCCATTACGTAGCAAATTCATTTTTCAACGAATAAATGTAAGTTATAAGTTCATTACACGTACGTTATCTAAATTATCATTTACAACAAAATATTTCATAAACAACTTGATTTCTGCGAAAAAATTAAGTAAAAAATTTATTTTCTAAGAAATGTTTTTATGAAACTTTAAATTCATATTATGTAGTTGAATTCAGAAACAAAATAATACATTTTTCAAATACATACATTAATCAAAAAATATAACATATAATATTGTATTTAAAGAATAAAAGTTGACTATCCCTTGGGCTTGATTGACATCCATATGTCAAAAAATAAGAAGAAAGATGTAATTCTGTCCGTTTTGAGAACTCTATACATCTATGAGAGGAAAGTAAGTGATAAAGAATAGGCCACCTATTTAGTGACTTCCAGAAAATAAAGAAAATAAAGACATTCTCATAAAAAACCTACTTTCGGACATGCACACCTGCTATACATATACAGATCAGAGCCGCATTAAAAATTATTTGTTTAGTTCCAGCTTCATCACTACTAGTCAAATCCGATTCCGTATCTGTAATATTTCCCAATATTTCATTGTAGCTCCTAGTTTCTGCACTAGTGCTTGGTCTAGCATTATTTTCCCATCATGGTCGAAACATTATTAAACCAATACACTAAACACAACACAGAAATATTAATTTAGAATTTCAAAACACAACACAGCACTTAACGGACACAATTCACGTAAATGAATAAAGTGCATAAATAAATGCAACGGACAAAGTGCCTCCGATCCTGTTTCATCAAAGTCGCGTGCCGACACATGATTCTCGATAAGCAGTTTTATGAGAACTTCTTTATTTTCTGTAAGTGAGGCGGCGTATTCTATAATAATACAGATTGTATTCCTTTGGCTTCAATTTAAAAAACGATCAATAATTCTGTGCTTCATATCAGTATATTTAAATGTTTTTTGACGAGATGGGTTATTGTTCATAAGCATAGCAATTAGTTGTACTAAATCTAACTATATCACACTAATAAATAGGATTAATAAATGTACACAAAATCAAACATAACTTACCAAACCAGAATAAACAGATATTATTTAATCATGGAGGCCAAGTAACTTTGTACTTTTACTTTGTTCAGAGTTCCTTCTTTGCCGATTCCTGCATCTATTTTTCAGGGAGACAGAAGAAAGATTTTCGGTTTCAACCCGAAAACACTTCCAAGTTATCGATTGGTAATATTGGTAAAATGTTTTACAATATCGGCGGTTGCGTTCATTTTCATAAATTATTTATACACTTAGGAAAACGAATGGTATAAGAGAAATTCGTAATGACGTGAACCTAAGATATAAAATATTAAATCGTTTCAAGGGAAAACTTGACGGGTTTCCCGGTTGTGTAATGGCGGTCTTTTTCTTACGTTGTGTATGACAGTGACATACTGTACTGTGTAAAACTAAAACAAAAAAATAGACTGAAAGGAACTGGCTGTGATGAGAAATAGGTACTACATTGAGATTCTGGGAGTTTATTGAAATGCTAAGATCATGTTGAACGGGACAGACAAGTCCATAGGTAAAAATAAAATGTTAATTTTTGAAAACCACGGTGGTAATAAATATTACATAAATTTTACCTTTTATTACCGGTTTATCTATTTGTCTAAAGTAGCGGTGAATTTATGCTAAAGTGACTAGAGACTCAATTAAGTTTGTTAAAGGCAACATATAATCTAACATCGTGTGTTGGAAGAACTGGGAAAGACAACACAAAATTAGTGGGGTGTGTTATTTTCCGCAATGACTGAACACAGAGCCGGAAATACTAACAAGTTTAGTCTGTTAACAATCTGAGAGAAATAAAAAGCAGGTTACAATTAAGAAGTGCAAATTAAGAATTCAAAAAAATATAAATTTGATAATTGTATTAATACGCTTTTATCGGTATCAGGATATTAAACAAATAAAACAGATAAAAGTTGGCTGGTAGGCAAGCCATAAATGTATCCCTGTATTATGTAAAAGGTAAAGTAATATTACCTTACCGAAATGTCATTTGTCAAGAAAGTGAAAACTAATAAATGTATGTATGGAGGTAACGTTATTTATTAAAATAGCATAATAAGAGAACACGAAACTATACCTTATAATTTAAAAATAACAATGGAAATAATGAGAAAAAAATTACAACTGCTTTTTGTCGCCATCACAATAAACATTTATGGTGCAATCTGTCAAACCAGAAATTGTAATTTCTGGCACATTCAAATTTGAAACTGATGAAGACTCCGTGTGTGGAGATGTATTTTGTTGCACTGTTTCTCTTGTATGGCCATTGTAGATAATTTCAGCTGAAAGTACTGAAATCGTCGCACTAAAAGTACCAGAAACCACTGAACTAGAACTAACAGAAACCGCTGAACTTGTACTGCCAAATATTCTTTTTCCCATCTTAATCTTAAAAAAGAAATTGCAAAAATTTTCACCAAATTCACATATATGTGAGGCTAGTCACCTAAAACCGATAAACTATGGAAAAAAACACGAATGTTATGACCCATAACAGCCTTCGAGCTCGGATTTCAGTCTGGCATCTGCGGCTGTAATAAACGTCATAACATTTCTAGGTATGTTAATAGCTATAATATGTAATAAATTGAACCTGAATAGACTAACAATTAAAAACTTCAGAACAAGAATGTAGAAAGCTTTTTAAGGTCATACTATGTAAACTAAGTAAAGAACTTAGAATTTAGTAAAAATTTTGACATAAAGACAGTGGTGACAAATAGAATATTGAACTTAATGATCACTAGAAGATAATATAAAGACAAAAACGAACAAAAACATAAAAACCTACAAAGAGAATCTGTATAAAAATTTGCATACCTAAAGCAAATAGGCTTGAAGATAAGTGTCAATCTCAAAGAATGGTTCGGACACAAAGTAGAATTTACAGTAATGACCTTCATGGCGAAGATGGCATATGAAAAAAACTTTATTGTAAATCTGAAAAGTCAGTCATTAGATTATTTTATTAGATTTTTTTGCGAAGATAGTTGCGTGTAGTTCACAAGTTGAAAAAATAAATAAATAAAATTAAGCCGTCACGGGACGCCCAGAAGATGTTGAACATCGATTATTGGTTATTGAAAGAATTTATAATTAAAGGAAACCAATAAATAAATAAAAACATAGTTACAGGTAGGCCCAAGGGGGGTTCTTGTTACCAAGGGGGCCCCTTGAGAGCTTTTCGCACACACATGGGAGAAAAGAGTGCGGGGTGAGAGATGGCGTGACACCGTTTTTGGTGACGACATTCGATCGGTTTTACTACCATATCGCCACTATAAATGTGTTCCACATCAAAAAAGGCGTAATTTCAAAATTATGCTATTGTATTTCCAACATAAATAACAATTTTTTCTAAATAAATAATTCTAAAATCTACTACATACTATGGGGATCAAGGATGAAAACAAATTTACAGAACATTCTGGACTGAAATAAAGTAAAAATGTTGACGGTGGGTATAAACTGGGAAAACAACAAAAGTGGGAGAAGTAATAAGCAATAAGAAAAGCAGTAGATAGGAATACTACAAAATTAAACTAAGAATTTCGATACTATATAGAAAGGAGTATATGGCAACACACTGAAAACGACACATTCTAATTTTATTACGCCTAGGATTTATAAAAAAATTATGTACATCGCAACTATTGTAATTTACCTTTTGACACTTAAAAATGCGTATTAACAGTCAAGCCATAGCAACAAGTCATAAACAAAGCATAAAATATTTAACTTTCCTAGAGTCGTAAAGTAACAGTGTAAGCTCACTAACGATGCCTGTAAATTAACATAAGATATAAACGGGCTTTAAGAAAGTTAATGCTTACAATCAGGTATAAATTAATGACAGCAGACGTATGCATATAGTCATACCACAAAGAAAGAAAAAATTACACTCGGTTAGAAGCTCCTCCACATTTTCCGTTCTTAAATTTTTCAAAGAGCGTCGCGTCGTTTCTCAGCCTAGGTAGGAGTCGCGGTCAAGAATTATAAATTAAATAATAAATAAAAAATGTTCAGTGCTGTCGGATTTTTGAAGAGCTTTTTAAAAAATTGAGAGATTTAGATACAATATAAAATGAGAATCTTTCCAGTGATACCAAGGATACAGAATTTAATTGTTGTGAAAAACAGCCATCACGGGACGCCCGCCAGATGTGAAACATCGAAATTGATGGTTATTGAAAGAATTTATAATGAAAGAAAACCAATAAATAAATATGGACTACAATAAATAAAAACATAGTTTAGTTAATAAAATAAATATACTTCTTCTTCAAACGTCAGAAAAACGTGACACTGTATACGTCAATAGGTAAAGACAGAGTCCAACAGCCATTTCTCTGCCATCACAAACAAAGTCGTGTGGCGGCGCATAAAGTAATTGAAATTACTCTATGTGTAACTGGTGGTCAGTCCAGTTTTATTAAATCAAAGAAATTGTCAGATTTTAGGCGTTTCAAGAAGAAATAGAATGTTTTATTCGGAGAAAAGTAGCTTTTCCTGGTATTTGTCAAACCTACAGACTTGCCACGAAAAGCCTCACTTTTGCTATTAGTAAAACAATTTACTATTTCTTATTATTCTTATTATAATAATATATACTTACTTACTTATGATAATGTTACTAACAAACTGATAAGGATACGCACAACACTGAAACTGAAACTTGCCAAGACGATGCGCGATAGTAGGAATCGAGTTTACTTCATTATTTTCTGATACAAATGTTACGGTAACTAAAACAAGGAGGCCCCCAAAGGGGCCCCCTTGAGTTAAGGAGCCTCAGGAGTCCCCATTGAGACAGTGGGCGTAGGCCCCAAGAAGAGCCCTTGCGGTAGGGAGATGTAGCTACATCGATGTTCATAATACAATGAGAATGCTTTGTAACTTGCACTAGTCGTACAATTTTATATGTTGGCAGCGATTATTTCTGTCATATTATTTTATTACTAAAATAATGAAGTTGTTATTGTTCTATCGGGTCTCTAAATACAAATCTGGTCAAGATTGCTTTTGTAAAAATTACGAACATTGAACGTGTGTCCTAGACCCAGTGGCAGGATTTCAGGGTTCGTCATGTCTCAACACAAAGATGGACCTGTTGAGATAGACGCCGAGGGGAAGTTCGAGATTCCTCCACCATAATTTGTTCAACTTCATCAAGAACCTCTGCAGGGTTTTCTTAATAAGGATCCAGTCTCACGAAATAATGTTACACTCCAATTGAGACATTCATTAAAAGATTGGTAATCTACCGCAATTTCTGATGGAAACTGGGTTTGAAATGCTTCTAGACTATCCAGACGATCTAAGAACATTCTCCATTTATTCTTCGCCCGTTTCGGAAATAAACTTATGAAAATCATGAATGTTTTTTGTTCAAAAGTAAAAGGCAAAGTAAATTTTTGACACTTAAACCATGTTTCATGGGAATCTTGACCAGATCTTTATTTAGACACCCGATAGTAACACAATGATGTCGTTCTAAGTAGTGCGTTAAATACCAAAATATAATCATTTTGATACGCTTGAAGAAAAACAATAATAAAAGATTTCGGAGATTCGGCTTCTCACGCAGTCTGTATTCGTCTTCACATAGTAATAGTCATATTTTTACCGACTTCAAAAAAGGAGGAGGTTCTATGTTCGGCTGTATGTATGTTTTTTTTCCTTTTATGTATGTTCACCTATATCTCCGTTAATTGTGGACCGATTTTGATAATTATTTTTTTATTTGAAAGGGTATACTCCAGAGGTGGTCCCATTGTCACCAAGTCCGGATCTGATAAGGGGCTCCCATGGAAATCGAGGGAAATTCTCAAATTTTTCCTTTTATGTATGTTCACCGATTTCTTCGTTAATTGTGGATCGATTTTGAAAAATCTTCTTTTATTTGAAAGGGTATACTCCGGAGGTAGTCCCATTCTCAGCAAGTCCGGACCTGATGAGGGGATCGCATGGGAATCGGGCGAAATCCTCATATTTTATAATTATTATGAACTCTCTCAAATGTAGTCGTTTAATAATAATTATTATTCAGGTCTTTGCGTCTGAGAGTCATCATTAAAGGCACAATTGCCTTGTACCTTGTCTTAGATTTTTCAGGTAGTTAGACTAATTCACCATTGTTTCAGTATTTCTGATTCTATTCTTTTAGCGTTTGCGTCTTTCATCTTCATTTTCAACCAGCCGTCGTTTCCTTATTCGACCAGCGTCTTACTAGGTCTACCCATGACTTAAAATTGTAATATAATTAGCTTTTTGAAAAAAAAAAGAAACCGACTTTAAAAAGCGAGAAATAACTCAGTACATGTATTATTACATATGCTACCTACTGATCTGTTTGAAGTCGGTGCCAGGCCAAAAAAATAGGTAGTAGATAGATAGGTTGTCCGCTCCCGCCACATCGCTAGTCTCACCGCGCGAGCGCCGGAATGCGTGAGCGTGGGTGGGGGGCTCGCGCTGAGCAAAACATCCAAAACGGGCAGACACGTGCGGGACAGACCTCGTTGACGGCCTGATATTGAATTTTTGATGCGCTATAACGTTGTTGATATATTTGTACAATGACAATAGGTTACAAATTTGTTAACCTCTTTGGCTAGGCACCGACTTCAAACAGATCAGTAGGTAGCACATGTAATAATACATGTACTGAGTTATTTCTCGCTTTTTGAAGTCGGTTTCTTTTTTTTCAAAAAGCTAATTATATCAATTAACCTTAACATATAGATATAAGCCTTTTTAAGCTCTACAACTTTTTTTTACAAAACATTCGTATTTCTCTTATCGTTAAAGCAGCGTACGTTAAAAACGAATTCTCGCAAAAGACTTACTTTTCAAAAGTGGTCTTCACGAAAAGCCCTTTTATTTTAACGGGATAATACACAGCCTATCTCCACCCTGAACGTCCATTCTAAATATTGGTGAAGGAATTTTTGAAATTGAAAAAGTAGAAGTTTTGGAAATTACTTAGACGAGAGCTTCTCGAACAAACATGGGAGAAAAAAGCGCGGGCTGAGGTGGCGTGACGCCGTTTACCGTGACGATATTCGATCGGTTTTACTACCCTATCGCGGCTGTAGATGTTACACATCAAAAAATGTGGGAGAAAAATGAAGACAAGCATCTCTAACAAACAAAAAACTAAGCATCTTAAAAAAAAAGGAAAAACAAGCTAGAATTATGGGAGTGAAAATAATAAACAAGATTTGTGACCACTACTTAGTAAAAGTCAAATTAAAAGTAAATTCGGATAGAAATCAATTAAAAAAAATAACCAAATTATGTACATACAAATAAAAGCGCGTAGGTTAGAAGAAAACCAACTAGAAAAACAAATAAAAAAAACAAATGATAGAAAATTTGATTTATACGGAAATCATTGAAGTGAAAGATTTGTGGTTAGCCTTTAAAGAAACCTCGTGAAGTCTGTGAAGGGAGGAAAAGTACAAACAAAAAGAAACAGACCCCATGGTGGAGTCAGAACATAGAGCATGAATCTTGAACGCGGTTTTGTGCCGATCTAGCTCGAACCGGGAAGGAGGGTCCCTCACGATGTAAACGTATATCGACGCACCAGAAAAGCAATTAATATCTCATACAAATGAAATGAAATATAAAGGAAGGCCAGAAACAGTATCAGTCAAAAAGAAGAAAGTCATTTGGAAGAAATACGTGAAGGCGTTGGAAAAAATGAGTTCTAAACAAAACGTTCATGCACAAACTTTTGCCAAATCTCGTGAGATGTTGGTGTAACAATGTCATAGACGGACTTTTAGGAAGATGCAAGTCATTCTGGTGGGGAATACCACTAACACTTAGATCCTAAAATCCTTGTCTTGATAACGGATGCCGTCCTTCATCTCTGATCTCTTCATCCAACGACTATTGCCGTGGAACGGACCCATTCCATCTTCATAGTGGTGGACGGCTGCGTCGTAGCTAAACAGGACGACACTAAGCGGTGTGCGAAGTTAGGAAGACATAGCTGTTGGTTCGATCTGCGCATACGTGGGATTCGAAAAGGTTGGTTGCGAACGACGCCTGGTTCGGCCTTTACATTCCCCCATCAACACCAGGGTTCCTGCAGGAGGGTATGACATCCATATAAGTCGTCTTTCCTTTGTTTATGGGCGTGTAGCCCTCCTTGTTACTCCCTTGAACATTTAGAAATTGGTTTATTGGCCATCTGGCCTCAATCATAGTTGTGTCAATTAGTTAGATACTTAGTAGTAGTTTCTTTGCCCCTCTGGCCTGGCGTGTTACACAGTGTATTTCCTTTGCCGGAGAACGCCTAAGCTCTGCGCTGTTTAAGAACATCCGAATTTCTTGTGCTCATCAGTTGATTGGACGAGATTGGGCGCGTATTTCCAAACGCAGAGGGTAGCGGGATAACGGGGATCAATACGGGCTTGGGGGGGGAAGGTTTATATCGTTTATGCCTTTTTATTGTTGTTGCAATAAACTGTTTTGTCTGAGCATCCGTATGTTATTGGTTTAACTAAAGAACATCTAAACAAGACGTTCATGCACAAAATATTGCAAAATTCTGCTGAAACCATAGAAAATTATGTAATCTATTTGAAGACTAGAAACTGGCAAACAAAGTGACAGCAGCAGTGATAGAAGATGTTATGCTCGCTTATATAGTAGACTTCATAGTCTTCACCGCATGAAATAACTTTCTAGTCTAACAACATAAGTAGTTCATCATTGTGGGCGAAATGCTCAGTGATTAAGTCCATGTTGTTGTTGCATGAAAATGTGGACATTTCGCGCTTTTTTAAAATTGAGGTTAATAATTGATTTACGAAGGAAGTTTCTGATGAGCTGTATCTTTTGGTTAAAGCTAAAGTTTCGTTTTAGGTCATTGCACTGATTGGAATATCTGGAGGTTGCCGCCGGGAAGAATTAAATAATATATCTATCTCTTAGAGGATGGGTAAAATACCGGCACGAAATTTGTAATAACTATTGCTATTAGCAAAACACTTAGCAAAGACTTTTTATCGTAATCAATGAGGTCAAATTTTCTTTCTTAATTATGAATTAATATGAGTGAGTTTAAAAATGAAAATTATAATCCGGGTAATTACAAATTACTTATAATGGAAAAGCCACAAATTGAGAATAGCTTTATCGTAGGTGTATCACTATAATGAGCAGTTAACTAATAACGAGACATGAATTTTTTTGCTTCCTCTATTTTTCATTTGCAATCTTTAATATAAACAATGTGCAAATATTTTATTTAAAACCTTTATGCCTTACAGCAGAGATAATTTAATAATAATTAGGCCATAACTTAGTTGTCTCTAGCCAATGACGGATAACCATAACTGGAAACAGCTGAATAATGCAGTTCAGTCTGATAATTGGTTCAAATCCGCTGAGTAATTAACATAACACCCATACAACGAACACTCTTTAGGAAGAATATAACAAACATTTTGAATTCTCAAAGAGCTCGTAAAATAGCCGAATTTCTTGAATTGCAAAATCCAGAAACATACAGTTTCCGCCGTACTACTACTGGCGAATGCTTTAGTTGATTTAAGTGTTTTGAAGAGACACGGCGGTTGGAAAAATTTCTCGCATGATACAAAGTGGAGAGAATTTTGTGGATTTCAACTACGTCTACTTCTTCTTTTGTGCAAAATGACATTAGTCCTCCAGTTTACCATACAGGAAATACTAACTACAGTTATTAATAACGAGTGAGCAACAAAGTTCGTGATCGTAGGAGCCTCTGAATCCAAAATTTTGAGTCGATTCTTGATCGATACGATTGTGTAAATAGTCATCGAATTGTCAAATTTGATTTGAAATAAAAATCTGTTCTTTTGCAAAAGTTAACTTGAGTAGGACCCGTACAACTTTATTTTCACAATGCAACAAAAGTAAACGGGATTTGGAAACATTCTATTAGGGATATCTGCACGATGACGAACTAACGATGGGTTATTTCAAGCAGAAAGAGCTTCCATCAACTTGGGGTTCAAGGGGTTTTGCTTACAAGCAATCCCAACGCTTCTCTCACCTCCACGTGGGTGAACCCTGGGCAACAGCATGACCTAGTCATGACGGCTAACGAGAGTAAAGTGGCCAGGAGAAATCCTGGTTCATTATAGGTCCGACGGGACCATAACCCAAGTCAAGGTGTAAGGTAACGTGCCGAAAACTGAATGGCCGCAGGGTTTGTGGTGCGGTCATAAACGTTCCCCTAGGGGCACCAGGCGACACCCCCTTGTATCACAGCCTTATCCAGCCATGCGGGGCTTTGGTCGGACGGACCTCATTTTCCCTAGCTGCTCGTGGGAACAATATGGACAACAACAAGCAAAAAGAAAAAGATACGGAATTGGACCAAGGAACTTCAAAGGCCGCTATTGGCCCGAAATCCCTGAAGGTCAATATTAGAGTTAACTCCCTGGAGGAAGTTGACCTACTCCCTGACGATGAAGTCAAGGTTGCCTGTCTTTTGGGAGCTTCAAGGGCAAAGGTCCAGAAACTCACGAAACAAGGCAAGCACTACATCGATGCCAAAAGGCAGGTCATCAGGAAAAATTTCCTGAAGGCCACTACCGCAAAGACATCGACGGAAGTAAAACAGCCAAAGAAAAGGCAAAGATCGGAGGGAATCACTCCACCCACTGTCAAGCCGCAGGCAAAAAAGGCTAAAGTAGGGCAAATGTCCTACAGCAAAGCCATGTCTGCGGTGAAGGTAGCGGTAGTGGAGGACTGTTACCCCACGACTCAGATGGCAAAGAAAAGGCTTGAAGCTGTCCAAAAAGCCATCATGCGAGAGCTGGAAGAAGCGGATCCCAAAGGTCCACAGGTACGCTTTGAAAAGTGCACCTTTAGGCTAGGGTACATTTTGATGACCTGCACCGACGAAGGCAGCGCGGGATGGCTGAAGGAAATCGTCCCCACCTTGAGACCTTGGGAGGGCGCTGTCCTCAAGACTCTGGTGGGAGGGGAGATCCCAAAGCCGGTTTCATGCACAGTGTATGTGCCGGACGACCACGATCACAAAGGCAGATTGTAGCCAGGCTGAGGGTTGGGAACCACGGTCTGAAGGCACATCTCTGGACGGTGTGGGGACAAACGGCGATGCCAAAAGGCCAGGTTTGGACATTTGCCATAGATGAAGAATCTCTTCAGCATATAAGGAAGGTCGACATGGCTCCTTATTTTGGTATGGGAAGAATTAAGTTTCGTGTCAGGGAAGAGAAAAAGTCTGGGGAGGAAGAGACGAAGAAGGGTGAAGTCATCCCAACGGCCTCCTCCTCTACCACAACAACCGAAAAAAGTCAGCCCGAAAAGAGGACAACTAAAAGGCACGAGAAGGAAAAAGGAACCAGAAGCCACTCCTACGCCTACCTCGAAAGGGTCGCAGCAGGACTCTGTTCCAATGGTAACGGAAGAGGAAAAACAAAAGGAAGGCCAAAGACTCCTCCAGAATCCCCTCAATCATAGTGGAGGGGATCAAGGTTCTACAGGCAAACCTCCACCACACAAAGGCTGCATCAGCCATAGTGTGTAGAGGGTTCGACAGGGGGGACATCCATCTAGCCCTCCTGCAGGAACCCTGGATAAATGCCGGAGTCGTCCGCGGCGTACGGCCTCAACGAGGTAAGCTGCTATACTACACCAAGGCCCTAAGACCGCGAGCATGTATAGTATAATAGTAATAAGGTAGCTGCACGCTAATTCAGGAGCTCTGCTCCGATGACTGTGTTACAGCTATCCTAACGGCAACTACGGAAGAAGGAGCAAGGACCTGGGTTGTGTGCTCCGCCTACTTTCCCGGCGAAGAAAAAGAATGTCCGCCGCAGTTCCTGAGAGAAGTCATCACCTACTGCGGAATAAGGAATCTCCGGCTGGTGATTGGGTGCGATGCAAACGCTGACTGGCAAGGATATGTTAAATCCCTCAGGAAATCTCTCGATAGGTCAGAAATTGCCATCAAGGATCCGGAAGGCCTTCATCTTGTGGTGGAGCAGATGAACGAGGCCATAAAGAGCGCCTATCAGGACAACTGTCCGGAACGGGTAAAGAAGCATCAGGAAAATACAGTCTGGTGGAATAATCATCTAGAACGACTAAGAGTCCAGGTGAGAAGGCTATTCAATAAAGCCAAGGTTAACCACGACTGGAATACATACAAAATAACACTGACGCAGTATAACAAAGAGATCCGAAAAGCCAAACGGGACTCGTGGAGGAGGTTCTGTCAAGAGTTGGAAGAAACTCCTGCAGTCTCCAGAATCCACAAAGTTCTGGCTAAGGAGGGCGCTGCGAGCAGGGTAGGCTTCCTAAAGAAAGCTGATGGAACCTACACAGAGACGGCAGAAGAAAGTCTAAGAGAACTAACCGAAGCCCACATTCCGGGCTCATTTTGTCGATTTTGACAATTACGGAAGAACCTATCCAGTCTGAGGAGGAATCGAAAAGGCCTAAGAAAACAGACTGAAAACTTGCCACCGAAGTTGTAAAACCAGACATAATCAGATGGGCTCTGGACAAATTTAAGCAATTCAAATCCCCAGGGGTGGACGGAATCTGTCCAGTACTACTTCAAAGCGGCAAGGACGTTTTAATCCCACATACAGGGTGTTTTTGAAATGCATGTCAATAAGAAATCTAGACCATCTAGAGGTTCAATGAAACCCAATAGTCCATTTTTTTCAGGTCTAAAACGATGGGGATAAATTAGCCATTTCCACGCATAGTCCACGCCACTGTCGATTGCATTTTGAAGGCGGATACCATAATTACATTTTTCTACTTTGCGTTCGTACTGAGGCTATTACGATACGCTTTTGGGTGTCATAATAGACAAAAGCGGTGTTATAATAATTACACTAAAAATAGTATAATTTATTTTTTTAATATTGGTAATCTCATGTCTGATCTTGGCAATCCTAACCTATACTTCGCTGTCAATGATGTATGAATGTGAATTGGCATTACTATTTTTGCCACTTGTATTGGAAATTCACGTGCATTTAGGGCAAGCGATTTTGTTGGGGGAGGTGTCCAACAAGCTGGTAACACTTGTCGCCTTCTTGGCTTCGTTGTGGACAGCGTCTGTAGGTTTTACATGTCCTGGATGGCTCCCCTTGACCTTGTGTGTGGACGCCGTCAGGAAGGTTTTTAATAGTATAAGACAACATTGTGGCGTTGCAGCTCAAAATACATACGGTAGGAAAATGTTTTTGGAGATCGTAGAGAACGTGTTCTCCTTCTGCCAATTTTCAAATTGGGCGTATATTTTTCCATATACCTCGCGTGACTTTAAAGGTAGCAAATTGCCTATCGTATTTTCGCCAAAGCCCGTATTTCTGGGGGCGTACATTGAAGAACTTCAGAACTCATTTTTGAAAGGTCAAAAATACGAGTGTTGACGTTTCAAATTAATTCTTTTTCATAGGCGCCGTTAATGCAGCTCGCACGTGTGCCAACCGCCGCGAAATTCCCTAGATTGTGAAATTTGATTATTTTGTATAAAAAGTGGCAAAGTAGAAAAAATACTGTATGATAACTCGTTTATAAGGCATTTTGTCGCACTTACTCTTTTAGGGCACTTCTCGCTACGCTCATAGTGCCCTAAACCCGTGCGTGCGACAAAATGCTTCTTATAAAACTCATATCATAATATACTATTTTGCAGTTGTATCCTGGCAACATAAAGTGACAACCAATAGTTAATTGTCAATTAATGATTGTCAGGTGTAATGCCAAAATTAATTTTATTTCAGATTTATTGTCAATTGCAAACACATTATTCGAAGAAGAGAAATTTATTGTATTTAAACTATCTAATCTATATTTATAGAAAACTACAATAGATGGTCAAAATGCCGCTAACCGTTTCTCAGCACCCCGAAGCAACGACTGTTGCGTTCTGGCAATTACTTCTGGGTTTCTTCTAATTCCTTGGGCAGTATTTTGAACGCGGTTTCTTAAATCTTCAACGGTATTTACAGGCATTGCATAAATTAATTGTCTCATGGGACCCCTATCCTTCCTATCCATCTCCCCGGGAAATTTTGATCAAGCCAGGTCGGCACATCGCGAGCGTGATGAGAAGGGGCTCCACCGTGACGATACCACAAATCACGCCGAGTAATCAAAGGTACATCTTCTAATAAGTTTCCTGGCTCCTCATTTAAAAAACTCAAATACGCCGCGCCAGTTAAACGAGAAGGCAAAATGTAAAGACCTATCAAATTGTTGCCAACCATCGCATAAACGTTGCCTCGTCGGTTTATAAAATTTTATTAACAAAACGAGGATTTTGTTCCTTTCTTTGGAGTAACCACTCACAAAATCTTGTTCTTCGAAGGAGGACCTGAGGTTTCAATGCCTGCACTTTTTGGATCTGGTTGGGGTGGAGGCCCCGTTCATTTAATGTTCGCCACACGACAAACGGCGAATCACACACACGATAAAACACTTTCTAGGCTAATTCCTGGTTCCTCTTCAACGAGGTCTGGCTCAGCGTCCAAAATCCTACGTTCCGCATCCCGAGCATTTCCTAAGGCTCTTCCATACAACAAGACCATGTCGGTCATCTCAGCATTTGTACAGCTTCCATGTAGAACAATAATTATAACGGCAAACTGACACTTCAAAAAACTCAAATTTACCTGTTACTATTGTTGCTAAGCAAAGGAGAGGACATTTTTAATCACCTTCAGCACAGTAGCGGACTGTGAATTTTCACCAAATCTTTAATGATTTTTATCTCAAACACGAAAAGACTTCTATTACAAAAAAATTTTGCCATCGACTTCCTCCCATCGTGACCAATTACCGAGTTTATTTTTGACATGCATTTCAATAACACCCTGTATGTGCAAAATCTACAGGGCTAGTATAGCCTGGGGTTATGTGCCAAAAGAGTGGCGAATGGTGAAAGTTGTATATTTACCAAAAGCATATAGATTAGTAGAACATACACCAAAGTCATTCAGACCCATTAGTCTATCCTCTTTTCAACTGAAGACGTTGGAAAGACTCGTGGATAGGTACATAAGAGACAACGTACTTATCAGAAGGCTATTGAGCGAACGTCATTACGCGTACCAGCCGGGAAAGTCAACGGACTTGGCGCTGGACGACCTCAACAGGTTATTATCCAAATCATTTGAAGACAAGGAAATTGCTTTAGCTACTTTCCTGGATATAGAGGGAGCATTTAACAACGCCTCCACTGTGTCCATAGTCTATGCTCTTAAAGAAAGAGGAATTTTTAAACTAGTGTGTAGATGGATAAATGCCGAGCTAAGAGATAGGACAGTGGTGTCCCAGCTTGGCACGGCTACCATAGCGGCACAAACGGGGAGAGGCTGCCCGCAGGGAGGAGTGTTATCACCGCTATTATGGGCAGTCTTGGTTGACGACCTAATCTGCAAACTAGTCCAAGAGGGCTATCGATGCCTCGGATACGCAGACGACCTGGTATTGGTGAGGGGAAAGTTTCCAGTCTTTATAACAGAGCGAACACAAAAGGCGCTTAATATGGTGGACAAGTGGTGCAAGAAGGAAGGGCTGTCGGTCAACCCCAATAAAACCACAGTTGTACCATTTACAAGAAAAAGCCACTAGAACTAGGGAATGTGCAGATTCCACTTGCCACGGAGGTAAAATATCTCGTCATTTTTGACATTTTTGACCAAAAGCTCACGTGGAACCAACAAATACAAAAAATTACGCATAAGACTCGCATCGCCTTGGGGAGGTGCAGGCAGCTATGCGGAAAGAACTGGGGATTGAGTCCAAAAATGATTCTGTGGCTGTACACAAGGGTGGTGAGACCCATGTTAACCTATGGATCTGTGGTGTGGTGGACAAAGACGCTGCAAGTAGGGGGGATAAGGCTATTAAGGGGCGTGCAAAGGCTTGCATGTCTGAGCGCCACGGGAGCCATGAGAACCGCTCCTATAGCGGCATAAGAAGTCCTGATGGACCTGAAACCACTACACATCCACATTCAGGGAGAAGCTAAGGTCGTCATGTACAGACTAAAGCAGGGGCAAAAACCCATCAGTCAGAGGCACGGTGGGGCACACCTAAAACTCTGGGTGGAGCAAGAGAGGGATACCGTTCTCGGGATGCCCAGTGATGCAATGACTCCACGTTTCAACTTCGAAAGAAATTTCAAAGTCATTATACCAAAAAGAGTAGACTGGGACAAAGGTCCCCCTGTCAAGGCTGAACTGGTTTGGTACACCGATGGCTCGACGACCGAAAATGGGACTGGAGCCGGAATCTACGGGGAAAAATCTAAGAAGATCCAGATATCCCTAGGTCAATTCGCAACGATTTTCCAAGCGGAGATAGTGGCAATTGACCACTGTGTGAAGGAGTTATCAAGGAATGCCGTGCAAGGCAAAACGATCGCCATATACTCTGACAGCCAAGCGGCATTAAAAGCAATCCATTCCTTCCAGATAAATTAGGCTTTTGAAAAAAAATTAATATCGATTTTTTTAATGTATTCTGAAACTTTAGAATAAATTATATGGATAGCCGATGCGAAAAACTTTCAAGACTTTTTTTAAAATTAATTATAAACAATTTAAAATTGATAAAATTAAAAAAAAAGTCACGTGACTACGAACGCGTCATGATTGGTTTTGACGTCATAATGTTAAACAGTTAACAATTTCACTATCCGATGTCAGCAATGTCTCTCTGGATGTCAGTGTCAGAAGTGTCAGTTATCACTCGCCCGATGGTTCTATTAGGAAATTGGCAGCACGAAGTTTGTGGATGCACCCCGGGGGCGACAAGGTGAGGGGAAGGTAATTTCACATTGCGCATGTGTACCAGATGTGTACCAAATTTTGCCGGGCATTCTTAGCCATTCTGTCCATTCTATCCTGTTCTGTCTTCCATTCTCGGTAAGTCTCAATGCTGTCAATATTACATTGTTTGTCTGCAACGTGAAGACGACGTAAAGTTATTCGTTTCAGAAGAATGCATCCCGGTAAGTATGGGGTTACGTTTGCTTTTTTGCTTTTAATCTCATTCAATGGAAAGAAGTAGGATTAATTCATACTTTAACATCTTTCAGAAAGGTGTGCTGCTCCTTGAAACAACGTGTGTTTCAATACTTCAGCCCACGAAGGTTGAATCAAGACTCGGCTCTAAAATCTGTTTGAAACCCAACGGCGCAGCAGTTTGTAAGTTCCCTGAAGACTGAAACCATCAACTGTTCCAAAAACCAAGAGTAGAAGGAACCAATTATTGTGAAGATGATGGTGGAGCTACACTAAACTGCCACGAAGATGTAACAGTGACTCATCTAAAGATAGCTCTTTGGGCGGACCATAAACAGACTGAAATTGGGCAATGAACATAATATCCGTAACAGCTTGTACTTTTTCTTTTTTCTTTAAAAAAGTGGTAAAACAACATAAAACTAACTAATAAAACAACAATATTTGTTCCAAAAGCGCCGCATATTTGAACTAGAGACTTGTTCCTGTAGCATACATAAGGCAATAAGGCAATTTTTTTCATTTCATCAGGAGTAACAGGACGAAAGCTAGCATCTCGCGATATTTTAGTCTTAGGTCTGTTTGTTGTAGTTAAAGCTTTTCCATAATTATTTGTGCAATCAACTATAAATTGCAGTATATCTTCCAAAAATAGATTTTCAAAAAACATTTCGAGGACTAGCAGTGGGACGAAGATTTACTGTTTGTAGACTTCAAAATTAAAGTATGTATTCATCCGATTCTTCCTGATGCTCGGATGTGCCTTGTTCAATCCTCTGTGAAATATTCAAGACTAGTGTGCATTGAGCTGCATCATTTTGGACTTGCATTTTTTGACGGATTCTGGATTTCACGATCCAATCTCGTCTGAATGAGACTTTTCGCTTTCTTCCGATGTTGTGATAGAACCCTCGTCGCTTGGTGAATATAATTCTCGTCTGATCCATACTCTCCAGTCGAATCAACAGAAGGATCCCCTTCACCTTCATCTAAAGACATCTTATATAGATTCGTAAGGGTCGTACATTTTGTCTTCTTCTACTTCTTCTACTATGTGTATCTGACAACACAAATCCTATTGAATAAATTAATGTTATAATCAATTATTATACTTACAATTTAGCACAAAAACAAAATCGTTGCATTTTGGAAACCACGTGCACCAAAGTGGAACAGACGCAACAGGCCCATATGCATTTGCAATATAACTGACGTAAAGACTAAATTACTTTGGTGAGGACGCAGATATACGTTGTGTCATATCGCATACTTTAAAAAAGACGCTGCCTGACATTACTGACATTACTGTCCGACAAGATGTCAAAGTGAAACATTGTAACAGCTGCTTCTGATAATCAGTAGAAACCTGTAGAAACTAACATTGTGACGTCACAAATGCTCGGGTTTGTTCGGCGCGTCCTCGGTACTGGGTTCGAAAATTTATTTTTAATTCGAAATTACTTTTTAATTATAACGAAAAAACAAAAACAAAATATACTTTTGTGATAAAACTTATATATGATCTTTCCATTTATGACAAGAAAATTTTTTTTTTTCAAAAGCCTAATTCACGGCTGGTATGGGATTGCATACACTCTCTAAAAGAAGTGGGCAGTAGGAATAGATTATTCCTTGCCTGGGTACCTGGACACGCGGGTTTCAAGGGTAATGGAACGGCGGACGAGCTCGCTAGGGCAGGCTCGATAAGCCCCGAACCCTTTTGTGGCATAAACAGAAGTACGGTCAGGACTACAATAAACAGGTGGATCCGTACAAAATCTCAGAAATGGTGGGAGAACACCCCAGGACAGAGACAGGCAAAATGCTTCCTTAAAGGGAGAAAACTTGAACTGAGAGCAGACCTCCTAAGTCACGACCGTAGGACAGTGAGAATAATAGTTGGATTGCTCACAGAGGACTGCCGACTCAATAGGCATCTGAGCCAGCTAGGCTTGGCAGAAGAAGACCTGTGCAGATTTTGCCAGGAAGAAGAGGAAACAGCCCAACATGTGCTCTGTCACTGTGAGGGCCTGTGTAGGGTAAGGTTTCAAATACTCGGCGAGGAAAAACCAAGTGCAGAGGAATACATGCGGGGATCGCCGTCCAGGCTCTGGAGTCTAATCAAAAAGACCAAACTTGACGACGTTCTCTGAAGACATGGAGGATCTACAATAGACCTCAATGGTCGCGGTGGAGACAGGCCCAGAAGACCGCCTCCCAAACCCAATCTAATCTAAATTCCATCAACTTATTAAGAGAATTTTTAGCAGAATATTAAAGCATTGCCCCTAAAACCAGGCAACCATAATCACCCCATGACCCCCTTCCTTGTTCGGCGACTGCAAAGACATCACAGTCAAAGGTTTGGAAATTATAAAACGGTGCGACAAAGTCTATCTGGAGGCCTACACGTCGATCCTAACCTGTGGAACCGAAGCGCTAGTAAGTCCCAATATTTCAAATCCAGTTATTATAATGACTCTTGGAAAGCCAGGAAGACTTCTACGACCGCAAACTCAGCACCAGGACAAGAGAGCGTAGGATTGACACGAGGGTGCTCCACAATGCTTCCATTTTTAATGCTGTGGATTGCAGTTGTACAGTTTTGAGGAGACTGTCTCAATTTTCTATTGGACAAGGGTTGGAAACCAGACAGTTTTTATGAGAAGATTGTTTCTAATTACAGGAATAAGTTGCACACTTTGTGTTTATTGGGTAGGTCTGTTCAGTATTGTGACAGAGTATGTTACTGGAGAGAAATGTTGCATATATAAAGGTCAAGCAACTCACATTAGAGAGTTTAACAAAGAAGAAGAAGTAGTACATGCCACCTAAATTCATGTCTGAGAGTAAGGCTTTGCTAGAGTAGGATCTGAAACTCAGAAGAATCTGGCTTGCAGCCTCCAGGAGATGTCCCAGGTGGATTTGGGGGGGTCTTACATTCTCACATTATTGCAGGACCTGTATTACATCCTCTTGAAATAGAGTATCTTCAGCATTGTAAGGGGGGAATAAATTTGAATTAGTCAGTCTTGTTATTTCAAGATTATGAGTTATAATGTCCTAACTTTCTTCTCTAAAGCCTCGTTTTCACTGAAAAAACGTTGAGCAACTTTTGTGTTGTGTTGATTGTTTCCGAAAATGTTTCTAAAAGTTCCCAAATGTTTCTGAATCTTCCTCATTGTTTCGGAAACAAATGTTGATTGTTCCCATTTCTAGCGGTAACATCAAAGGAAAAATCGACACGCGATAATAACACGTCTTCCTCCTCAATTTTGCTGCAACTTTTCACATCAGTGGAAACACTGAGTTGCGCTTTCTCAAGCTACAACTATAGGCGACTTTCAGACCACAATTCCTTAGTGGTTGCCAAACATTTCCTAAACACGCGACAAAGAGAAACACAAAGTTCCTCAATGTTTCTTCTGTGGAAACGGGGCTTGAAAGGGACAACAGTTTTGACGAAGAAATTCAAATTTTTGACATTCAAAGAAAATAGGTTAAAAGTTTGGCAATTAATGAAACAGTAAAGTAAAAAAACCGATATACGTTTAGCCAACTGTGATCACGAATTTTGTTGCTCACTCGTTATCAACATTAATATTTAGAATGTATATTTGTATTTTTCAAATCAACAATAAATTAACTTTGTTGCTATTCCGGTAAAGATTTCAGTACAAGCAAAATAAAATTATAAATAAATACCTACTTTCATTTTTGTACTATGACAAAAAATATCACCTTCTCTAGGTGCATTTGCCCGAGAAGTAATCGTAGACTATGGCACCCTTTCTGATTCACTTTTATTGATGACTCTGTAAGTGTCTCGCTTCTAGATAAATAATTCAGATTATTAAATATGACCAGAAATTAAGTATTTATTCATAGAAATAAGAATTTCTTTTTATCTCCAGGAATTTGTAAGAACGGCATTTTCCTCTTCAATGTGATCCCCTAATTCTTTTATCAGTACGTCCATTCTGCAAGCTCAAGCGATGCTGATCCGTGTAAAATTTACGCTTAAACCACCACAAAAGCACATACAATGCAGTTAAAATGTTTGCTATGTTCTTCCTAGAGAGCGTTCGTTGTATGGGTGCTATGTTAATTACTCAGTGGATTTGAACCAATCAGACCGAACTGCATTATTCAACTGTTTCCAGTTATGGTTATCCGTCATTGGCTACAACAACCAAGTTATGGCCTAATTATTATAATCTCTGTTGCAAGGCATAAAGGTAGTAAATACATTTGCAGATTGTTTATATTAAAGAATAGAGAAAGCAAAAAAATCATGTGTCGTTATTAGTTAACTGCCCTTTATAGTGTTAACTAGATACCTACAATAAAGGTTTTCTCAATTTGTCGCTTTTCCATTATAATTTATAATTACTCAGAATGTAATTTCCATTTTTAAAATCAGATTCCACAGCGTACGATATCATATTAAGAAAGAAAATTTGACGTTAAAATTTTAAAAGAGTAATGATAATAACCTGGATAAAATTTTATAATAAAGTTGTAAAAAGTTTATGGCTACAATTGGACGTAAATTCATTCATTTATTAGAATGGAGAAAGGTTCTCGCTAGACTTTAGCAATTTTGCAGGCCATTACCGTATGTTCAGTGTGCCATTTTTGAGGGCAATACTCCTCAATGACCGCTCAGGGAATGCCATCAACGATCTCCACGGGTGCAGAACGTTTTGTCCTAATTTTAGAAAAACTCTCCTGGAAAAAGTACCGATCAATTGTAATAGAAGTTTGCCGAAGTAACTAGTTTTAACAATCAGAACAAATGTCAGACCGTCAGACAACTCAACGAGTTGAAAACTCTCCTTTCTTGTAAATTGGTGTAATTTTACAAGTGATTCCTTCAGATCTTATGGGTGGAGCTATGAACTCACCCCGATGAAAACATTTGAAATAATTTACTTGACTTGCACGAGGTAAACTTTGGTTATTAGTTTGGTGTATCTGTACATGATGATTACGCTGAACCATAATGCGGTGTAGGAGTGTTTTCAAAGCTAAAAGCCTGCGGATATCAGAGTTGCTTCACAAAATGACACTTGAACACGCAATTAGATCACTAAATAAATTTCAAACTACACTACCTAGAGAACACGGCATTCTTATATCCACATAATGTGGACCACAGGCGCTTTTAGAAATACGTAATAGTAATTTATTGTTTTGCAAAATTATATGAGTAATTTCTACAAAAAGCGTGACAAAGTGGAAGGAAAATTATATTTCACGTCGAAATATGTAGAGAAAATCCTATTTAGATCAGAATTTTCGAAATATTGAAAATTTATGTTCTGTATGTTCTAATAAGAAAAATTATCTTCACTGCTGCCAATTTTGTCTTATAAAGGGCTATATCGAATGCAATATATTATGTTTAGTTACTTTTTTTAAATAGGTTTGGTAACAAATGTCAGGTTGGCAACAATGCAGATGCCGTAGACAGCTGACAGACAGCGTCGCTTTTAGAAATTGCAATAATTGTTGTTGCTGTTAAATACATGATTAATAAGTAATGAAATCGGCCCTTATTTGAAAAATACAATATAACATCTGAATAATACATTTCTTGTGACTCGACTGATTATTTCAAATGATCTGATCCATCTGTGCGAACCGCAGTGCCCACCTAGTTAAAGCAGGATGGCTCATGTCATGCGTATGATAGTTACCAGTGCTGCATTTGTAGTAATAGCTGGTTTATTATTAAAGAGCAGAAAAAAAAGCGTTGGTGGACGACATCCTTATACCGATATAGATTGGAGAGGTCCACCATTTCTGGAAAGCATGGCGGAAGAAGAAGAAATGAAAAGCGGGGCGAGGCAAACTGCACGCTCCAAAATGCCGTCCACATTCAATAGAAATTTTATTTGAAGTACCGACTTCCATCGGATTGCTTCCGAACCGCCTCAGACCGAGGGTCATGCAGTTTGCCACGAATCGGTGACACGTACACATACATATGCTCGTTCTGCCGTGCCTTGCCTGGTCAAATCAAATCAAATCAAATCAAATCGGTCAAATCAAACTGATTCCGGTAAACGAGTCGCTAAAATAATCCTACCGAATTAAAGCTCCAGATCTCGAAATTATTATTTATAACACTCAAACAGACTTAAGTGAGCACGAGTGTAGCAAATATTTATTAAAAAAAAAAACAATTTCTGATGTAGTGAGAACCACGCATTAAACACTCGTGTATTACTACCTCTCGTTCTTATACAAAACTCGACCGTTCAGCGGGGTAGGCGTAGCCGCTTGATCACCGATTAAAAAATCAGTGGCTCAAAATTAAAACAATATATAGTAGCCTCAAGCTTAAATTGTCACGGGGTTGGGAGGGGTAATGATGCACGGCCAACTTATCTACGAACGTTCTAAACTGGTTCTGAAATAAACATTCTACTCTTGATCGACTGTTCGGCGAAGATGTAAAGGAATGGTGTCAAGACCGTATTCCAAAAATGTAGATTGAGTTGATCACATCCCTCAGTACGTGTAACAAATTAATATTTTACTGTTCAACTTTAGAATACATTAAAAGTGCAAGCCTTAGAAAAACATATGCTGGACCAAATAAATAAAAACAAACTCCTCACTTTACCTAGTAATAATTCATAACAAAATATTAAATACCCCTCTGATGCAATGACGCGTGCCGGGGCAGAAACCGCGTCTTGCAATCGAGTCGACCTTGCAACTGGACAATTAAAACCGGTTAGAATCCATATGGTATCGGTTACGACTTACTTGTCCCGCAATGTCTCGATTCCGACAAAAAAATGGACAAAAAATTCGTGACAATTTAACGTTTAGGCTACTAAGTATACATACAAGAGTATTCTTGTAGCTTCCTCTCTAGGGGAAAAACTCGAACAGCTAATGACGAAATACGAAAAGATCAAACTAGTGTTAATCATACAATATAATAATTGTTTTATTCGTTAACTTAGAATTAACTTTACACTATTACAAACACTTAAATTTTGACGTTGGTAGTCTGCTTCTATTTCGTTACCTATCACCCTCTTATACTTTCAAATCTAGTAAGAGTTGGATAGCGTAACAACACCAAAAGATGGCTTTAAGATCAATGTGACAATCACCTTTACTACTTTATTTCCTTATTGCCGTGACAAAATACACTCTTCAGCGCCTATGCAGAATGACAAAATAATGAATAAACTTTAACCTCACTCCATACTATACTAACTGAAAAGACTATTGGTCTCTTGAATAACAAAGGGTGCAGCTCTAGCGGTCAACCCCAACACACTTAAATGTAGGAGATTAGAGTGGCAACACATATCTTCACATCTCTATGGCTAGCCATAGATAGTATACGAAGCTGCTCCCAGAACCACCCGATCTGATGTATATATGGCGGTTGTTGTTTGAAAACAAAGACTACGGTAGAAATTATCAATATTCTACAACTCAGATTTGAAGATAGACGATGCTACATTGTTTATTTTTTGTTTGGCAGCCATGAATATTGAACGCTCTCAGTTAATTTGTAAACATCAAAAACATTGGTCATCGTTACGTGACTATTTCACTCATATATATTTTAACCAATCATATGTGATCATTCAACAATGGAATAAAAATTTGAATTGAAAAAATCAACTTGTCAAAATTTTATCGGGGGTTACGGACCAATGAACAGTCGCTATTACACAACGTACCTCATTTTTCAGCGAAAAAATAACAATTGCTGCAGTCACTGTGGCAGCATCCTGCATGTCAAATACCTCAATTACCTGTCACCTTCCACCACATTATCAATAATTTGGGGCGTTTTCGTGAAATAGTCTGTGGAATATAATTCGAGTTGAGATTTCGCTGGAAAAATTTACCAATTGTGGACTCGAGTTCTAATTTTGCTCATGACATTGATCAAAAATCACTCAACTGCGTTTCGTGATTTTTATGACAATGTCATTCGCAAAATTGCTAGGCGAACTCTCGTAACAATCGGTAAATTTTTCCGACGAAATCTCAACTCTTATTATATTATAACTGATAATATAACACATTTATTTGAAACGCCTCAGTTCAACCAATATCAAAGCAGAGCTACATTCCATACTTCGTTTACAACAGTCAAATATTGGGTGCCAGAGTTTAAACAAGGCCATACGAGTTGCCAAGACGAACATCGCAGTGGTCGACCAAATGAGGTGACTACGCCAGAATAATGGTGAAAAAAATCCACAAAATGGTATTGGATGACCGTCGACTGAAAGCTAGCAGACACGGAAAGCATTTGAAAAAGTGTTGTATATCCCATGTTGACTGAAAATGGGTGCCGCGATTGCTCACGATGAACAAAATAAGAAACAAAACAAGGTCCTGAACGAGGACTGGAAGGGGGGAATCGATCCAAAAAGGCAAAGATCTGCAGACAAGGTTATGGCATCAGTTTGTTGGAATGCTCTTGGAATAATTTTCATTGATTATCTCCAGAAAAGAAAAACAACCAACGGCGAATATTATGCAAACTTATTGCAGCGTTTAAGTGACGAAATCAAAAAGAAACGGCCGCATAAAAAAAGGCTGTTCACAATCGCGATCGCCAAAATCAATGAGTTAAAATTCGAATTGCATTCTCATGCTTCCTATTCGCCAGTTTTAGCCCCTCGGATTATTTTCTGTTTCCAGACTTGAATTGGAATTTGTCTTGTTACAGATGCGCTCCGGATTCCAGAAAACCGAAATTACGGGGTTACCAGCCAGCGACTCCGGGATGGCGACCCCGGAACATCACACGCAACTGACAGCAACAACACCACGAGACAATCAGGTGGAGACGTTCCAGTAACATCTCACTTCTTTCCCTTTTTCTTTTTCCCCACTCTTCTTGAAACCCGGATTGCTCGTTTCACTGTTGCAGGATGCCCAAGGACCCCAGCATAACTTTGTAACGAAGTTACCTAAAAATCCGGATTTAAATACCGAATTAAGAACCGTCAGCGAAGCGACATTCTCACGGCAGAACGGTCCGTCGATTCGCTATTTAAGCAAGACCGTGCACCTGAAAATTAAACATATAACTCGCCGGGAATAGTATTTAACGTTACAAGTCCGGTAGATTACTTGTAACGAGTTAGACATTATGGACGAGGCGACGTTAGGAGCCGAGTCTAAAATGTCTAAACGAGTTACAAGTAACTACCGGACGTGTTTCGTAATGCATTTTATTTCATACTGTAACCCTGTTCTTCATTATTCCATTTCAAAAATCAAAAAATCACATTTTGTGAAAATCGCATCACCTTTGTTGTACATATAAAACATCATCCTCGACTTCATCAGTAGCCGAAAAATACGTTTGAAAATGTCAGATTAATGTCAGATTTGATATATAAAGATGAAACTGTCCGATAAGGGTCTGATACTGTAATAGCTCACCTACCGGACGCAAATTGATCCTATAATGCAACATCTAGCGGACAGTATGAAATAAAAATAGTTTGCAGTGTCACAGCCGGATAATTTTTTCATTACCATCAGCGGAAAATTAGCGCGCTCCAAACGAGCCTACTCCGGAGTCGCTACGACCACCCCTAACCCCCGACTTTGTCACGCCCGATCACGCCCTTTCATCGAACTGGAAACCACCGAAAATAAACACTTCCGGTTATCGTACCGGAATGGTTTTTACATCGTCTTGAACAGCGAAGAAGCGCGTTCCGGACGCCACCATTTCTTCGGAGGAAAGATAACGCAATGATAAAACCCTCACTCCTCCGCATTGCTACAAGTCGTGCGCATCAGCCTACGTCATTATCACATCGCCAATGGGTCTATAAAAGAGGCTGCGCTCCCTTAGAACGACAGTGAAGTGTCGTGCCCGCTCCAAATAAGACAATCCAGAAGGAAGCCGCCCAGGAAGAAGAAGCTGACTAAGGCGAGGAGCTCCAACCAGTTCCTTCCTAGTCCTCTCCGGTAACTAGCCTACATAATAACTTGTCCCGGTTTTTACTGGTCTCCGGAAGATTGGGTCCACGCGGGGGGATCTCCAAGCTTCCGGATCAACCAGACCGACCTTTTTCTGCTAGTTACCCCACACCCGCCAACGTCTAGCCAACGTCTAGCCATCGTAACATAGTATCCCGGTTTCTCCGGAAGGTTGGATCCACGCGGGGGGATCTCACGGTTCAACGCTGTCTAAGCTTCCGGTTCAACCTGACCGAATAGTTTTTCTGCTGCCTAGCCCGGATCAAACCCGACTTCACCGTCCCGCCCCGCAAATCAGCAAAACGAATCCCGGAAAATGCCAATAAAAGTAGGTATACTACAGGGTGTTCCGTAACTTTTGTCATCAACCGCCTGGGTTCCGAAACTTCTGACAACCGAACCGCGGTATTCAGTGTATATAGGGTGCCTCATAACTTTTGTCACTAACCGCTCGTGTTCCGAAACAATTGCATCATCGTCTTCAGGGGGGCATCATAACTTTTGTCACCGACCCTTCGGGTTCCGAAATAACCGAACCACCGTATACAGGGGGTGGGTGCATCAAGGTCTACAGGGGGCATCTTAACTTTTGTCACCGACCGCTCACAGACCGAAACGTGCAGACTCTGAACCGCCGGATACAGGGTGCAATTCGACAGGGGCTCAAGTTCCATCACCGAGTTACCACCGACCAAACCGCTAAGCTTTGTAAATAGTTGTAAATAGGGGGGACCTTAAACTGTAACACCGAATCGACTTTATTTTTCCCTCCTGCCAAACTAGACAGTTGACCCCTGCAGTTCCGTATTCCGACTGTTAGCTACCTGTGGTCCCGTGGAGCATACCACGTAAAAAACTCGCTTTTCTGCGGTTTCCCAGAGCTGTAACACAGATGTGCGGATCAAGTCAAACGCCGCAGCCGTGTGTAAATGCAAATCACACCCAACCTCTCCAGGAGATCCTGGACTCTCTCCGCTGAAGAGGCAGCAGCCGATAGATTAAATGATCTACTATTACTTTTTAGAAGTTTTAGAGAAAACATTACAAATTTTGGAATTTGTTTACTTATAAAAAATTGCTGACTTCCATCTCCCCACCACCAGACTTTGTCATCAGCTGTTTGACGGGTAAACAAAAGCATGTGGTTTATTACTAGATTTGTTTTATTTTGTTTATTTTGTTCGCGTTTTGTGTTAATTGTAATTGTTGTTAATTGTCTGTAAAATTGTGTAGATTTAGGAACTATATAATGTTCAGTTAAGTTCAAGTGGGAAGAATTCATATTACTAGTGATCTCCCGTCACTCGAAATTCGAGTGGTATGTATTGGATTGGTAAGCGAAACAATATAAAAAAAGTGAATACTTACGTAAATAGTGTTGAATAAAGACTGGTTACCATATTACATATTACAATTTTTAATTTGTTTTGTTTAACTGTGATTTTGAATAAAAAAAGGTCTGATCAATAAAAAAAATTAAGACATTATTCCGTCTCTGAATCACTTACTCACCGAAGTGCCGAAACCTTAGGAGAGGGGCCAAGTTATATTTAGCTTTTAGTTCGCCAGTTTGTTACTTAAAACGATTTTCGCTCATTGAACTCTGTGACTGAAATGGATGGACATCCGTCGAAAAACTACATGCAAATAATCAACGAACCTGTGAAATTTTTGAAAATGAAAAGTAATCTACTGGTGTATCTTATCAATGTCTTTCATTTAAAAAACAATAATAAAAATCGGTGCAGTTGGATCAACAATAACTGTTAGAAAAAACAGTTTTACTCATGTTTTTTTTTTTATTCATAATTATATTTTAACAACTCTAATTTGATTTGCTTCGAAGTATGTACTGTGATGGAATCTCCACAGTACATAAAAATACCGTCTGCCCGTGCCTAAAGTTAAGCGGCGCGGCAGGGGAGAGAAGCCTTCCCCAATCCACAAAAACATAGGCGGCGTGATATAAATTCTTATACATTAATTTATTAATAATTGTACATACAATGTACGCTTATGCACTTAGTACATAATATAAAGTACTAAGACAAATGCACTGTTTTTATAGACCTCGCGGCTTGTTTCCAAAGCTGGGCCTATGGAAATATACAGACTGTTCCAGAACTCGCTCCCCAGAGAAAAGGGGCGGTTGTCGATAATATGATAATGCTCAAATTTTTTTCTCTATCTATTAATGACAGAGATACATCATCTTGAAATTGACCAATCCCCGTAAGTTTTGGGTTAGCTCACTATAATTGGTTGCTATTTAGTCAATGGTAACTGCAGTTTTATAGTAACAGTATAGTAAAGTCATCGGTAATACTATATAACGCGACAAGTAGGTAAGTAGTGTGTTGGTAAGTTAGACTATACAGATACAAGGAAACGTTGTTTGAAGCACGAGCGCCAGCGGTAAAAGTCATTTGTAAAACTCTTTTTTTTTAACAATGTTGAGAATTAGGTCAGTATAACCTTTTTTCTTTATTATGTTAAATGTGCAATTATTGAATGAAGAATTTGGAAAAGATATTCATTCCATGTACTTCCTGGATTTCCAAGACATCAGAACTTTCCTTTATAATTGACTTCACCAAACTAGATCATTTAAATAGAACAATTTAGACGTATTTATCTGCAAATAATTATTTTCTTCAAACGTCAGAAAAACGTGACATTGTATACGTCAATAGGCAATGACAAATGGCCATTTTATCTGTCGCTCAATTGAAAAGGCGTGTACTTTGAAAAGTTTTCATGTCATTTAGTTATGTCACTGAGATTAGTAAACTGTCAAATTTGTATTTCGTGGACGATTTTCGGCCTTTAAAGAAAAAATAGCATGTTTTATTCAAAGAAAAGTGGCTTTTCGTGGCAAGTCTGTAGGTTTGACGGCCGAGCCTGCGAGCCTCACTTTTGCTCATAATAAAACTATCTACTAATTTTATTAAAATGTTGCTTTATTAAAATAAAATCAAACCTTATTCATTATTCATAGACGCGCCAACGTTTTCCTTCTGGAAATCTCTTCCGGGAGAAACAATTTTTAGGCCAAAGTTAAATTGACAGTTTTAGGATTAAAACTGACGGTTTTAGAATTAAGAGCAACTGAGCGAGAAAGATGAAATTAAAATTGGAATTACAACTTGAATCGATTTACATGCTCGTAGCTCTATGGTTATACATAATCTCGCCATAAATGGGTCATAAACATTTTCAATATTGTTAAGCGAGTAAGTAGGTAGTCATTGTGTGGATCGTGGTTACAGCAAATCTGAAATTAACACCGGTACTTGGAACATTTGCGTTTCCGATAATCATACGATTTCTAATATCCGCATTGATAATGAAATATTTTATTACATGTAGTTTTTTTTGCATTACCTACTAAGTTTGTGGTTAAGTCAACATCGTGTGAAATCTCGAGAATGTAAAGTCAGTCAACCGAATAAACGGCGCCTGCAATTTTGTCCTTATTTGAGCTCATCAGCACGACAATGTACACAACGCTCTGGGAATATCTTGTTCGAGGAGCGTTTTCATCTAGTGGTTTCCTTTTCTATAATCTATATACTTAAAATTACTCATTTTGAATCTTATTAAAGGAAGACGTATATATTTATACACATTTATTTTAGATACATAAGATCTAATAATCATTTTTTAAAGCTCAAATTATTCGAAATTTTACATTAATGCAAAAATATATAATTATGATCACATATCAGGATCGCAAAATGTAATTTATATTAATTTATGTGAAGGTACATTTATTGTTGCGGCATTATAAATACATACATACAACAAATTAATTTCAGTTTACAGAAGTTGTTCATAACACTTACTGCACATACTTATGCAGAGTTTTTTTACATCCAGGCTTTGAGTGTCAAAATTGTATTTATGAGGATATTAACATAATCATAAAATGACTAAATACGGTTATTTGTATGTTTTTACAACAATGCTCCTCGCCGAGCAAGTAAAAATCTAAATTGCAAAGTATGGTTGTTTTCATCACGCTGCAATGAATGTTAGGTTAATAATGTTGTTATTTCATACTTACAGATTAACATAATTTAGATTTATGCTTTATACAGTGTTGATAAAGATCCGCATGAAGTTCATGATTGAGCAGATGACTCACAATAAAGGGTAACTTGGACGCCGCATAAAGAACGCTATTTTTCATTCAAACGTAAAATCGAATTTAACTATTTTATTATGATAATATTACAAATAGGACATCATCACTGATGTTTCTATAACGACAATACATCGTCGGCAGCAAAAGCTACTTTATCGCTCCGCCCAATCACTTTTAGTACCGCCGTCATTGAAGTTAAACCTTAAATATGACAACTTTGTTTAATAATGACACATTTATCTGTCGTTTGAATAAAAAAAAAACAACGGGTTGCACTCCGGGAGTGCCGGCAGAAGTGAAAACTTGAACAGTAACGTTGTGCATTTCTGGTTATTTTGGAATGGTTAGGGAATAATTTCGCACGAGTTGCTTTATTTATCAGTATAAAAGTACTATCATTTATGTGGTAAAATACAATATTCATTTATTGCGCTATTGTACACAAACATGACAATTTATATTACATTAAAGATTTAACACTTCAGAGCTATTACAATTATTTTACATTAAAAAGTTTATCTCTCAGAAAAATCAACTTTCATCCATAATTTCAACAACTCTTTCACCATCATCATTATCAGCATCATCATCGCTAATCTCTAAAACTGATACAATAGGTTTATGGTAGCTGAAGTAAGAAACGAACAATTTTGATTCGAATCTATTTAAATGTCTAATAAAGACCGCATCAATAGTAGTTTTGTATTTCGTTGTGCTAAGATTGCGATCATTTGACATCGTTAAACCAAATTCATTATTTAAAAATTCAATTAATAGTTGATTTTTATTTTATGTTGAAATCTCCACTCAAAATAATTGGCAAATTATCAAAGCTTTTCCCATTTTTTTTAAGCAATGCAGATGCGTCATGAGAATAAATGAATATATTTTCACACAAGATGTCTCGTATAGCACGCAATGACTCCTCCTCCTGCTGGACGATTATTTCTTCTGAAACTCGCAACAAAGAGAGGGGGATATTACCTCCTCTCATACGCCGCACCGGCGGGCGGTCTACCCTCCCTCGGTCCTACGAATTTTCGATCAGTGTCATGTGTCCTGACGCGAGTTTAACATTTTTTACCCATCCCAAAAAGTGCTCACCGCCGCTAAAGAAGTTTTCACTTCAAAAAATAGATTTTACGGCCTCTTTTGGAGCCGTAAAGTTTTTTTTTTGTACAAATCTGTCAAACTCTACTTTGTTGGGACTGATCTGGTCAAACTCTAATTTTTGGTACTCAGAATTTGACAGATGTGTACAAAAAAGTAAAACTCTAGGGCTCCAAAAAAGAGGCAATACAAAAACCTTTTTGGTAATCATCGCCTAAAAAAAAATATGACCAAATTTTTTGTGATCATCGCTTAAAAAACATCGTGTGCATCTCGTCCAAAAGTCCTTTTATTGCCTTGACGTCATCAAAGGTTTTTGTTAAATTACAACGCCAACTTTTTCTTTCGGATTATGGTAGTTTTTTTAATTATTTAGATGACCTTAAAAAAAGTTGGTACATTATATTACAAACTGCTAACAAAGTATAGGAACATTCGATTTGAACCAAAATTCTACTTTAAAAACCAGCACATACCACCTAGCACGTGTGTAAACACTTTGTATTGCCAGTCCAATGGTATCTGGGGTGATATCCCTCATTTCTATTCGAATTCGATGCTTGAGATCGTTTCATAAAAATCAAGGCGCGTTAAAACTAGCGAACAAGCCGGCCATTCAAATGGTCCACGTCGAAAACGTTCTGACTTCCAAACCAAAATGCGGAGGTGCTCCGTCTTGTTCGAACCAAATGTTCTAACAAACCTTAATTATTTATGAACGAGTTAGACTTTAATATATTACTATTTATGCTACCCATTGGATACATTATTAATATTAAAAATCAAAGTCAAAGTCTTCCAAATTGTCAATGATTTCGATGACAGCGAAATAAATAATCTTTATCTAGTTATTGTTATTGCAACATTCGGTCAGAACGGACTCCATCATAAATTAAACCTTCATCCTCCCGATACATCACTTGGTACTAAGTTTTTTCGACATTTTTTTCTCTACCCAAGTCGTTAGTTAGGTTAAGTTACTTAAGTGTTAATTTCCATTACTTCACAGTAAAATCAAGCCATTAAAAAAAAAAATGAAAATTATCAAAAAATATTTTAATGGTAGGTTAGAATGAAAATAAGTATAATGGTGTATAATTTATTGGTGTGAGTAAAGATGTTGAAAAAGCATAAAGCCACATATACCATACATGATCGGTGTTAAAAATAAAAAAGGCAATGGAACCTTATACCTTAACCTGAGACAACCATGTCGAAATTACGCCATAATGGGAATGATCGGGGTTTTACTTGTTAAAAATGTAAGGTTGGGCTCCTCCCACCAATATAATTAGTTATTAATTTAATAAATAAAAATAAATAAAATGGAATAATGCTACAGAACTATATAATAATACTAGCTGACCTCGCAAACTTTGTACCGCCTCGGCATCAATAACACAGGGGCCTAGGGGACCTACTGGGCACCCATGAGACCCAAGGGCCCCTCCTGGGCCCCCATATCCATGTTTTAATTGTTATTTTGCTATTCGGGGCGGAGAAAATTTCAATAAATCAAAGATCATAAAACCCGTTCTGGAGTTATAAACCCAAGGGCCCCCCTAGGCCCCCATGTTCATGTTTTAATAGTTATTCTGCTATTCGGGTAGGAGACAAATCCAACAAATCAAAGATCGTACAAATCGGTCCAGTCCAAAGGGGACCCCTGGGCTACCATGTCCGTGTGAAAAATACTTTACTACCTATTGTCATACCTATTATCCTCATACCAAATATACAAAAGAAAATCATAAAAATCGGTTGAGCCAAAAAATCGGTCCAGCCCAAGGGGAGCCCCTGGGCCCCCATGTCCATGTAAAAAATAGTTTACCACCTATTTTCATCCCTGCCAAATATACAAAAAAAAATTCATTAAAATCGGTCGAGCCGTTTCGGAGGAGTTCCGACCACAAACACCGTGACAGGAGATTTTTATATATTAGATGATCTCGTTTCTAATTACTTTTGTATTCCGATGATCCAATGAATCTGGAGGTGATATTTTAAGTTTACATACTAATTAATATTATACAATGTATTCCAGCCGGTCGTCGGTTTTGAGTAATGTAATACAATCTAGAGCTAATTTACAAGAAGTTCAATTCAAATTCATGGACAAACGGCTTCCGATGCAGATTTCACGAAAACAAACAATATTACAAATAACTTGATGTTTATACCTACATAATGAATTGTGAACATTTGGTACTCTATATGATTCTATCTTGTATATTTTATAGACCAGAATATACTACACATTTGATGCAAATTTTTCACTCATGGTCCACTGAAAGAAGTTTTGTGTCTGATACTATACTAACATGTGATCTTATGTCATCTTAATTGTTCATAAAAATGTAAAAACTTTACTGCGGCTCCACACTATCGGAGAAAATATTCGCCCAAGAACGGTACCACTAATAAACGGCAGCACAATTACCTCCAATAAAATTGAATCCGACTGATCTGTCTTTCTCTGTCATTGTCTATCCTATGGAAACGTTAAGTGTATTCGCACAATAATGTGGATAATTATTAGCTTTGTTCGCGGTTCACAATTTGAACCGATTCCGAACTGGTTGAGAACTATTCCGGAGTGTCATAAAGCGCATGCCCGATTATAAACCGGTTCGGGATTTTAATTTACCGCGAACGAAAATTTTGAAATGCTAGTCTAGATAAACCAACAAAGTAACGTTGTTTGTTGATTTGACTATTAGAAGTGAGTGAGTTCGAAGATCATCAGATGTGTTTTTAAACTAATCAATTTTAGAAGTCAAATTTTTAGTCGTTCCGGAAAGACCTGAAGAAGAGGAGGAAGACACTCATAAGTGGACCCACCAAAATACTTTGGCATTCCTAGAACTATAAAAAAAATTCGGGGTAGACAGGTTCACTACAAATAAAAAAATGTTTTAAAACTTTTGGAGTTTACTCCTTAAAAATAGATTTTAATTTTTAATGCCCCGTACGACAAATTTTGGTTGCCGGCGTTCTCTGTTTTGTCGTCGCCCTGCACAAAGAGAGCCTCCTTGCTCAGGAGCCCCCTTGGTCTGGGCCCCCCTTGGTCAGGAGCCCTGTTTGGTCGAAAGCCCTCTTGGCTTGGAGCCCCTTGGTCAGGGCCCCCCTAAGTCAGGAGCGACCTTGGTCTGGGACTCCCTTGGTCTGGTGCTCCTTTGGTCAGGAGCCCCGTTGGTCTGGGGCCCCTTGGTCAGGGGCCTCCTTGGTCGGGAGCCCCCTTGGTCAGGGGCCTCCTTGGTCGAGAGCCCGCTTGGTCACTTTCCCCCCCACTTATGTATTGCATGTTTCGGGTTCGTGTTATATAAGCACACGACTGAAAGTAAAACTTGCCAAGACGATGCCGATGGTAGGAATTGAGTTTATTTCATAATTTTCTGCTATAATTTCTGCTATAATTTTCAGTATACCGTGGTCCTAGTTAGTGATCGTCGTAATAGGGGGGCCACCTTCGGGTAGGGGGCCCTTTTGGAACATCCTTGAGACACCTTGAGACAGGGGGACCTTTAGGGACACCCTTGGGACAGGGGAGCACACTTGGGACAGGTGGGCCCCCTTGGGACACCCTTGCGACAGGTGGGTACAGTTGGGACAGCCCACCCCTTTGGGACACCCTTGGTACAGCGAGGCCCACTAGGGACACACTTGGGACATGTAGGCCCCCTTGGACGTCGTTGGGACACTCCTGAGGCAGGGGGGGCTGAGAGGGCCCAATTGGGAAAGGGGCCCTCTGAGCCCTTTACTACAGATCGTTGCACCTACCCTGACAACTGTAATTTGATTTCAACGTTTATCGAAAACAACCTCGCGCGACCTCTATGGTACAGAGGAACGACAATAACAAAGGACGCTGGCCACCAAAATTTGTCGTATCGGGCTCTAAAAACGAAAATTGATTCTTATGGAGTAAACTCCAAAGTTTTACTTCTGCTGCGCGTAGACTCCACACACAATATCTCGAGAACGGATTGACACAGATTTTTTTCGGAAGCGAATAACTATTAAAACATCGGAAAAATTAACGAAAAAAGTTTTCTCATACATTTTGTGTGGAATCCATATGTAACGCCATCTCAGATACATGAAACAAAAATAAACACGGCGTTGTATGCTGGTTCCGGTAATTCCAGTAGATGGCGTTGTGTGCATTATCCTTTGATAAAATACTGAATTTAATTTATTGATTCTGAGGCGGTACAAAGTTCACTTGAGAACTGCTAGACCAATTTGGCTATTTTTTTTAGAATATTCGTAATGGTCCAGGTCAGGTTCTTACGGAAAGAAAAATTGGAAAAGAGTCTCGGAAAATTGGAAAGCTGCGGAAAAGCTGTTTTCCGGGCAACTTTTCGTTATTTTTTTTCCTTAATATTTGAGATAGTCCAGATAAGGTCCTCATGGAAAGAAAAATTGGAAAAGTTCACCGGAAAATTGAAAAAGCCCGTGCGTAACATGTTGAAATGCTGTTTGGCGGTAAAGGCACTACTTGAGAACAGCTATTTTTTTAAATATTTATAATAGTCCAAAGAAGGTACTTAAGGAGTAGTTATTTTCTATGGGATTTTTCAACAGAGAAAGTGGTGAATGAGACATGTGGTATCGTTGAAAAGATCTTTTCATTCTCCACGCAATACTGTATTTTTTGCTTGCTGCGGGATAAAAATTATTTTTTCTTGATTATTTCACTCATATATATTTTAACCAATCATATGTGATCATTCAACAATGGAATCAAAATTTAAATTGAAAAAATCAACCTGTCAAAATTTTATCGGGGGTTACGGACCAATGAACAGTCGTTATTACACAACGTACCTCATTTTTCAGCGAAAAAATAACAATTGCTGCAGTCACTGTGGCAGCATACTGCATTTCAAATACCTCAATTGCCTGTCACCTTCCACCACATTATCAATAATTTGGGCGTTTTCGTGAAATAATCTGCCGAATATAATTCGAGTTGAGATTTCGCTGGAAAAATTTACCAATTGTGGACTCGAGTTCTACAATTTTGCTCATGACATTGATCAAAAATCACTCGACTGCGTTTCGTGATTTTTATGACAATGTCATTTGCAAAATTGCTAGGCGAACTCTCGTAACAATCGGTAAATTTTTGCGACGAAATCTCAACTCTTATTATATTATAACTGAAAATATATGGAATATTCATCTCAAATTTACCGGATAAATAATAGTTTTGTAGGGCCAATTACTTCCAATTTTATTATGCCATTTATTTTTACACGTAGCTTTTCAGTTAAGGGCAAATAATTGAAGAAAACATTTGTAACTCGAGTACCTACATACATTTGCTGTTCGTTGGTAAGCGCATCACTTGAGAACGGCTGGACCGATTAGGCTGTTTTTTTTTTGTAATAATCTAAATAAGTTTTTTTATGGAAAAGTTTTCAGGGAAAAAATTTCGAGACAAGTACAAAGGAAAGTCGGAAAATTCGGACAAGCTACAAAAGTCAAAATTTTTCTATGCACTCTCGATCATAACTAACGATAGGATCGACATATTTGGTTGATTCCTTTTTTTTTGTTCGTTATGCTCCCGTGATAGAAATAACTCAATTGAATGTTCTCAATTAAAAAAAAAACGTGAAATTCTGGAGAAAAATCAGGAAAAAACGCATCCCAGCTTAAATTAAAACAAAATTTTTGGGTTTCCTTCATTGCGAGATCGAAGGTCATGATTTACCTGAGGACATTAAACAACGCGAGTGTTCGTTAAAAGTCATTAGACAAGCTGATTTAACAGAAAACAACATAAAAAATGCGTCAGTGTGTTCAGACCATTTTTAAAATGAACAAGTGGACCTCTATTATAACTTGTTGTGATACTTACTATTATTGGTAAACAATATTTCAGAACGGCCTGGTTCTGCTGATGATCCCTCTCAGAAAATGGGGTACACGTCCAGTATTGATATTCCTGTACCATTGAAACACGATATGGATACAACTCTAAATCTTTGTGTAACATTTTGTGTGTTGTTCCAATGAAAAGATCAACTTGTTGGTGTAGTCCTCGAATAGATGTTTTTGGATTATTTTTGATTATTTGTTCCGCTTGGGCAATAACCTTTGCTGTACGTTTTTTTGGGGCCCCACTGCCAGGTTTTCGTAGAAGACTACCAGTTTCATTATTAAACTGATTCAATATGCTGTCCAAGGTTTGCAAAAT
The DNA here is from genome assembly GCA_963583935.1 of Diaperis boleti. Taxonomy (NCBI): domain Eukaryota; kingdom Metazoa; phylum Arthropoda; class Insecta; order Coleoptera; family Tenebrionidae; genus Diaperis; species Diaperis boleti. The sequence continues at coordinate 23,393,908 of OY757247.1, read as the reverse complement.
TTAGAAATTCTTCTTGAAATTCTTGGAGACAGTCCTGTATCGAATATACCCAAACTCAATCACTTTAGTCCCATTTCGGAAATAGCTTCTTAGTAAAAACAGTTTTTGTTCTAAACTGTACGCCATCGTTTCGCCGTAGGGAGTACCACGAACTGTTGTTGAAGTGTTGAATTTTCTAGCGCTATGACGACAACTGTTATTGTTTAAACAATTTGTCAAAAGTAAAACGTTGAGAAAAACCGCCAGCACTACACAACTGTCAAGTGTCACTTCGATTATAGGTTATGTTAGTATCAATAATTGTATGAAGCAATAAATCACATGCATTTTTCATTCGTCTTCGTCACTCAAAAAATCATAAGCAACTTGATGAATTTAAATGAACACCTGTTACAATTTGAGCCTCTAACGTTACCTGTATCCAGTTTGTAAAAGTGACTATACTATCTACTAACGGTCGTTATTTCACTGTCCCTATATATTTGAGGTGCAGAAAAGAGCATCTGTAAAAACGCGTGCTGGTAGTAGTCAGATCTTATCATAAGTTTGCAACAGTAAGTAAAGTTTACTCGTTTTTTAGATTTGTAAAGTCGATAAAAGGATTAGATCAGATTTAAGGGTTCGTTTTATACAAAGAAAGTAATCCAAGAAAGTGTTTACATATTTATGTATGGTCTTTAATTTTAGTACCTTATCTAATTCTAAACAGATCTTACTATCTCAACCGTTATGAAAAATATTTCATGTAGTAACATAAAATTTTCATAAAGTTTTCTTGAAATATAACTAGTTCTCTTACTTTAAAGAGAAGCAAGCTTTTTAATTAGGTCGAATCATTTTTATTTATAAATTTAGTCTAATAAGCAGAGATGAGAAAGAATCCTATGAATAATAACTAGCCCTGTTTCATGGATTACGTCTGTATCTGGCACGTAAATATAGTCTCGTAGTTTCATAAAACACATTACATGACACTAACTACTGTAACAAAAAACGCAATAATTTTAGTCGAAGTGACTATTAAACATTCATCACCACGATACATTCAAACCAGACAACGTTCAGGAGAGTTGAAATTTACCTACACCTGTCAGTTAATTTTCAGCTTAATAAAGCAAATGTTAGAATGAGAGATGTTTCCAAAAAATTAGAACCGCCTTATTTGACGAGTGTTTCATTTTTCAAACTGAAAGATGTCTAATTTAAAATTGATGACAATGCATGATTAATTAAAAGACTGCAAACGTTACCAAATTTTTAACTTATTAATTATTTCGGGCTTCTACCCTTTCTTAATTTTAATTTCAAATTCGCATTAAGAAAGAAGGGTGAAGTTTCCAATAAAATTATAAACAAATTTGTCTATGTTATGAATTTTAGATTGTGGACTTTTATATTGGAAATGTAATTAATTTTCAAAATATTGTAACAATAGACCAGAGAATCAATACATTGTTTACATATTTTTTTTGTGTTTGGAATGATGTAAAAAAATACAGGAGATGTATAAACAACGGACTGAATTATTTGTGTCACTGCAGTTGTTTTGGTCAAATGGCATTTTTTGCCGTTCACGTTATATCAGAACTAGTAGAAGCAGTAAATAATTTATTTTCAGTCATTTACATTTAGATTCTGATGCTACAGTTCATTTTGTAATGCAACGTCCGGTGGAGATAATAATGAAGATTTTAAGACAGGTTATGGTAAGAGGTATAAAGATTAGTCGTTTGAGGTTTTACCTGCGAATAATGTTAGTCGAACAGAATTTGTTTGACATTGTTTTTTAGACATTACATGTTTTGTAACAAATGCAAACATAGTAGTCCAACAGAACCACGTCAGACTTGTTTGCTGATATCTGCCTGATATCTGTTTTGAAAATTATCCATTTTACAAGAGTATCATCTTCTTGTTCCGTGCTTAAAACTGGAAGGGGTTCAAAACTGGTTTTTACTTCCTCCACACACCGAGAGAAGTATTTATTTAAAACAATATCAAATCTATTTGTCCCAAATAAATGCCAGACCTGGATTTGGCGAAATAAATATAGCAGTTGAATCAAAGAAATCATAGAATTGAAGCATTTATTTGCTCGAAATAAATATATATTTCACCCAAGTATATCCAATTATTTGACTTAAATTAGTATTATTTGAGGTAAATAAACAGTACATTTTTCTTAAACATGTAGCTTAATTCATGCTAGTAAACTAACATTTGCCGCAAACAACTTTATATATTGAGAAGAAGAATAATTTATTTATCTACAGTATACATATATGTTGATCTAGGAATATATTTATTTCACATAAATATATCATTTATTTCTCCTAAATTTATTGATATTGTTGGTAGCAAAATATCGTGCGTTCAACCAAAAAACGACGTCAAGTGAGCCATGGATTGCATCTTATCTCTGTCGGTCAGGTGCGTGGTCCTCATTGACCGACAGAGATGTAATGCAATCCATGACCCACTTCACGTCGTTTTTTGTTGTACGCACGATATTTATTTGCTGTAAAAATAAAATGGGAAGACAATATCGACTCAAAAAGTAAATAAATTTATTTAAAAAGGACTTAAAACATAACACATGAAACATAACATTACTCATAATTAGAATTATTCCTGAAATGTATATATAAACATTAACAAGTTGTATGTCTTGATTTGGAGTGGAGGAACAAGCCACTTCTGAGGTAAAATGAGATGTAGAAGCCACCGAACTGAGTTCGTGCACTGGGTAATATAGACTGGTATATCGTTTCTTTAGCTTTAATTTTCTGAAACAACAAATAATATAAACACAAAATATATAACAAGATTAAACATAAGCATTGGAAATACAGTAAGAAACTACCGTCGTGAGCTGTAGTGTTGGAAGGGCTCGTGCGTTTTGACACACATCACGGCCCTTTTAGATTAGTTGTTAATTAATTACCTACTACATATTACTACATCTAGTTGAATAAAGCGTCTTATTACAATACGTACCTCTCGTTCTGCGTGGATAATAATAATTTCGCCTGGACCCCAGTTTTAAAATTTATAGTTGCGCCAACAGATTGTGGTCGAATTTTAAAAAAGCCTCTAAATCTTTCTTCCTCTACAAGTAATTACATGCCACTATTATAAATTGTAATGAAAGAACCAAGACTCACCTATGAATTTGTCTATTAGACTCTCCAGCCCGCATTCGGTTAACTTTTGTCGCATTTGATTATTCACTTCTCACTTCTTGATTAATCACTTCTCACCAGAGCACAAACGACAATGGAAAACCACAGGAAAATCATATGGTGTTGCAAAACTGCATAGTCTAAACAAACCTATAAAGACTGAACACGCAGAATCGAAGAACCGTTGTGAATTATAGAAAGAAAAAGACTGTGTATTTGATAAAAGCATAGGTATATTTGTGACAATTAAATTTTATTTCTTTTAAAGAAATGTTGAATTATTGTGAGTATACGATCTATTTATGTGAATTATACAATTCCTGTTCGTTTAAAGTGTTATTTGTTTGCAACAAATAAATTATATTTCTTTCAAATGAAGTTAAGCAATTCGACCATTCACTTGAAAGAACTAAATTTATAATATGGTGGCAAACAAAGTAACTGCTAGACAATTAAACTAGATTTTGGACAATGTTTTGATATTCTGGGACACCATTTACTTGCCTCAAAATACCATTTTCTCTCAGTGCATTGAAGAGATCCTCGAGGTATTTAAACTTTCTAGCTTCCACTTTTCGATCGACTTTCAACTCTAATTGCGACTGGTTGACTGACTGTCACTGGTCCCCGACTACAACGTCCTCCAATAAATAATTTCTAGGCGTCTTCAGATCGTTCTCGACAATATTATGTCAGACCATCACCAGCATAACGACGTCATAATCTCGATGTGTGCCGAATATCCGAGGAGATGATGTCACACTATTTCATGCACGGGAGTAGTGGGTAATTGAGGGTTCACGTCCGTTACAATAGACACGACTGCCAACCGCAACAAAAGGAATTTACCACACCAAAATATATAGGCGCTTTAAGTTGGTAGCAGTACAGTGATAGGAGCATAAAGCATTTTTTATTATTCCTAATTTATTATGTATCGGCCAATCACTATAGGACGGCCAAGCCTGTTACCTCCTACCCTAATTAACTTTATTCTATTTTCTCGGCTTCCATTTTATAGCAACACTTCTCTAAAAAAACTGTCTGCAAAATGATGTCGTTCATTATTTTAATACTTATTTTTGTAGATAAGGGTGTTACCGCATTTCTCTGGAGATGATATGTTCATTAGTCTGATGTGACACAAAAGTTAATTAGCAGTACCTGTCGTAAAAATCAATAATTAATTTTTGTTAGCACCTGCGCCTCATAATTATGTAATTACTCATTAAGTGAGTTAAACGAAAACTATGAAGTTAAGGTATGTTAATTTGAAAGCCGGTCGATTAAACAGAACAAAATTGATTGACATTTTGGAGATATATTTTTAACACGCAATTATTTTTACAAACGAAACGGTTGATTTTCAAGAACCTTAAATAACACAGGCCAACGATGAAAAAACTTTTTCAATAATTTTACCTAATTCTTGTGTTGTTTGGTGTGCTGATTCCGAAAATAATAATAAAAAAGAATCACCCACCAATTTCTCACATTTTAATATTAAAGAACACATTTTAGCAATAATGAGTACAAAGGAAAAGGTGGCTTGTATCATTTAAACAAAGTTGTGACTAAGTTTTTGGGCAATGTGAAAGCCCCTAACTATGAACTTATCATAGCTATAATGATAGACAAGTTTAATACTCTTGGTTGTCCGATGAGCCTTAAAGTCCACTTCTTGCACAACCATTTTGACATTTTTCCTAAAAACTTGGATAAACTGAGTGAAGAGCCAGGGGAACGGTTCATTTCATCAAAATATAAATAAAAAATATGGAGAAACGATACCAGGGCGGTGGAATATCAACATGATGGGTGATTACTGTTGGTCACTTCACAAAGAACAATACAATGCATTACAGCGAAGAAAAAGCTATGCAAGAAACTTTACTGAAAAAATAAGCACCTAAAATATTCCCATTGTAGTAATTTAATATTTGTCGCAAGTATAAAGTCTAACCGAATAAAAAAAAATTGATTTATTTAATTTTTATGTTTCAAATTTGATACCAAATACGGTTTTAGCACCAAAAAATACATATGATATAGGTGAATTGGTTTAAAAAGTTTTTACAAAAATTTTTTTTGTTGGTATGTGTAATTATTCTATTGTCTGCTACCATTCCGGCAGAAATAAACAATCCATTATATAATAATAAGCACAATAATTGTTAATTATGTGGTTGTACTATCAGTAATTAAAATTTTGTTTTTGTATTCGTTTTGTGAAATTTGACAACTATCAAAACTAACCTAAAAATTTGATGTTAACGAATACAAAAAACTCTGTTCAATACTCACAACAGCTCGGGCTCATTGCAACACTCGGCATTCGCCTCGTGCTGCAAAAATTCGCCCTCGCCCCTGAAAAGTGCGTTGACAACGCACTTGTATCTAAATATACTTGTTGTGTGTATACAATATACTTGCAACATTTTTTTACAATGGGCTAAATTCATATTTAAATGCTTTCTTGTTTAAAACTGTATATTGTATTTCCGAATTAAATTAAATGGAATTGATATAATCAGGTTTAAAATACAACAGTTCAGAGAGAACCGTAAAGCGGTCACAGGCAAGCTACAACTGAATCGATACTGTTGTCATCATATTAATTCCAAATGAAAATTTATCTTGTTTCATTATTCTAGGGTGTAGTTAAAAATTTTAACACATTTGTTGACACATGTATATATTCCACATTTAATACTTATAGATAAAATAAAACAAACTTTTAATAGTTTTAATTGAAGGATCTATACAAAAAAATTAATTAATCTTTGTGTATTTAACATCATTACAAATGTTGTAGAAATTAGTTAGTACTAGTTGTTAGAACTTTATACATTGTTAAAACTTTAGTGAATAATAGTGAATAAATTAATTGGTTAATTATATTTCGTATTGCCGTTCTCGAATTACACATAATTCCTGATAGATACTAATTTTCGTGTCCCACCATACACGGATTTTGAAAGCGAATATCCCCACTCCGTCCATGCTCCCCGTCTCCCGTTTTCCGCGAACATGTGAGTGCAGACCATGGCGTCTCAGGCAAACAAAAGCGAAAATTCTGACAATTTCTCGAGGATCTCCTCAAATTCCAGTAAGTAACATATTTTTTCCCTTTTAATTCCTTAAATCAACAGACACGACAATCGACGTCGCTTCGTCAAACACACGCGTTACAAAAAGGAGGAGAGGGGGCCCTAACAGCTGAGACAATGGCCGTCAATAACTCAGTGTCTAGAAATTATGCTGGCCTCTTATGTCGTTATGTAGACCACTTGGTTACTATTACTCAATTTGTTTCATTCATCGTTCTGGTCCCTAAACATGGTGGCACATTTCAGGTTTATTTTAAATCTTAAAAAAAAAAAAATCGGTTCATGAACCCATGCACGTGGGGGGGGGGGGTGATTCCAAGGAGTCCCGAACCTCCGCGAAATTAACAATCGCAAAAAAAAATAAAAAAAAAATGAAAAGGTAGTTTTTCCATTAAAAGATTCTTGCATCTTTTTTCAAGAAATTCTATCTACGTCACTGATCACAACACTTCAAAATAGAAGACTATGGAACCGTAACACTGAATATGCAAAGACTGTTTCTTCAAGACCGTGGACTTAAAATATACGTATTTCTTATTTCCAGTACGCAAGGATAAGAAATACCAAAGTTTCGGATAAAAAAGTCGTCACTATTATGTTTTATTTTAAATGACATTACTCTCATTAGTCAAACTAGAGAGGAAGCAAAGTCTTATTGCCATACATTTTGCTAACAGTTTCTCGATTTTTTCGGAGTTATGACAAATCATAAGAAGAGTTCGATAGTCCCTCAAAACATTGAAAATTTATTTGGGATTTATTTTCGACTTTAATATATATTTATTAAATAAAATAAATAAATAACGTCTACTTAATACATATGATGTACGGAAAAAAAACGGCTGTGCTTTAGACCACACGACTGAAGTAAAACTTCAGTTCACCATTGTGAAAGTGCTCTTAATTTATGTAAGTTCATAAATGGAGCTAGAGAATCCTGAATTAATACCGTCTGCAGTATTGGATAATGCATGTTTCAGTTTGTCGTCAGCGAAAAGTCGGCAATCATGTGTAGCGAGTAAGATAAGTAGCGCAATTGCATACAAAACTGACACGCAAATAACAAATTACTGCACATAGAACTTTTTCTCTTGCAATATTCTCACTGTCCTACTCATGGTTTTGTTTTTTGGAACACTTCTGATAAATACGTTACATCAATTCTTTGAATTAATTAGCAGCCTAAAGCGCGCTAAAATCATTTATAAGGAATCTTACAATTGTTCAATTCTGCTTGGTATTGACAATACGACTGCTATCTCATGGGCAGTGTTTGAAAGTAGTGTGAAGATCGCAAACTTTTTTTGTCGTGCCTTTCACATATAAACTCCAATGATAAGTGTTTAGTAGATTAGGAATTCCGAGTCATTGCACATTGAATCCGAACATGGACTGGCCAAAGTTGCCTTGCAATATATTTGTTCCTAGTTCGGCACTCCTACGAAGCGAAAACCAAAGAGCAGAAGGTATTCTGGGAGTCCCACGCTACCTTGTAATTAAAAAAAAACACGGTAGTTTTTAAAACAACTAATTACCTTCTTTTTCCCCTTTTTCGGGAAAGCCACCTTTTTTTGGGAGCTATTTACCCTGGAAGTGAAGTGGTGGTTATATCATTTTTAACTTGAGGATTCCCGTTCATCAGATTAGCAAATATTAAATTCTCTTTACTCCCAACTATATACTCCCAACTATATTAAACTATAATATCTACATCAAAAATTGGTGTGCGTCTTGTCATTCTAGAACCGCCACACGTCTTCACTACCTAGACTTGTTGGTCGCCTTTTTGACAGACCTTCTTACTCACTTTAAACTTACAGTACACAGCTTCCGCCCTGGTTTTTTCCAACTAAAAACAGAATAACAGGCCAGATTAAAAAAAAAAACAAAACAAAAAACGTTCCTAACAGAAACCTCATCGTACATGTGAACTAGGACACAACTAGGAACTTGTGTCGTGACATACTTGTCAGACACCTGTACCTTACAAGAAGCGTCATTTTCAGACCTTACCACCAAACTTGTTACACTATTAGCCTTAATTACGGCCCACAGAATCTAGACTTTTACTTTCCAATATTACATTCCGAACTGACAGGTTGGAAATAAAGATGTCAGACCATATTAAAACTTCTAACTCTTCAAACTTCCAACCCTTGTTGCTTATTCCTTATTTTTGGGAATAACCCAGACTCTCTCTAGCCTCTGTAATTGAGGAAATTAAAATAAAAATAAAATAAATAAAAAACAAACAGAACGCATTAGACCTCAGAACACAGAATATTCAGAATATTTAATTCAAAAAAAAAAATGCAGTGTACAAGTTACTCAACGTGACATACCGAAATTTCGACAGCATTTCGAACTGACAATGCTGACATTTCTATTGAGACCATTCAAAGAAGTGCAAGTTACACTCCCAAAAGTGACACATCCAATAGGTTTTATAACTGCCCCTTATTTGAGGATCCAATTTCCTTTGGTAAGGAAGTCCTGAACAATAGGCAATTACCATCTTAGTGATAATTTTCAAAACTTTTCAAAAAATTTATTTTTATTTTTGCGGGTTTTCTTGATTTCCCTTTGTTTTCTCTTAAGATTTTTGTTATACTTTTTCACTGTTGCATTTCTTGTCAAAAAGAACATATTACTAAAAAAGATCTAGACCGTTTTACTTTAAACATCCATCAGGAATTATGTGTAATTCGAGAACGGCAATACGAAATATAATTATAAGATCAATTGACTTACCTTAAGGAAAATTGATCCAAATTATATGAGTATTGCCGTTCGAAGAATTACACACCCTCCCTTCCTTTCTTTCTTTTGTCCCCTCCCGGATCGTTCTAGATCTTCTGCTTAGCTCCTTAAATTACAATGACGATACCAGCGGGAGCGGGAGACGGGGAGCATGGACGGAGTGGGGATATTCGCTTTCAAAATACGTGTATGGTGGGACACGAAAATTACTATCTATCAGGAATTATGTGTAATTCTTCGAACGGCAATACTCATATAATTTGGATCAATTTTCCTTAAGGTAAGTCAATTGATCTTATAATTATTATGAAGTAGAATTTTCGTTCGTTCTCAATAGTCCTTGATGATTTAACATAATTTTAGAAGTTTCGCTCAATAAGATTTTTCTTCCTACAACTTGCCTACTGCATATAAGAGTATTAAAAAAAAAATACACAATTGACACTTTTGCTTCGGAATCTGAAAACACAGTTTTACGATTGCCCCCATATCATTGTGTATTAATTCGAATACAAATGATATATGGGCAAAAGTAGTGAAATTTTAACTGTGGTTAGGTGAATACCCGTTGGACAATAAAATATTGTTTTGTATTTCACCCTTTTTTGTGTTTTTAAATTAACGTGTGTTAATGTCTAATTGTAAGATCATAAAGACCCTTGCATACGTCATCTCAAATATCGCTTCGTCACAAAACCCGTATGGACGAAATATTTTATATTAATTACATCTGGCAACATCGGTGAGTTTTTAAACCAATATGATCAATAATCACATATTACTAATATAATTACTCCTATTATTTAGTGCTAGATACTACTACTATTTGTTATGTTACGGTGCCAGTTTAAATTTGTCATTTTCAAATATTCAAAATCAACATGCCTGCTCCAGATAGTAATGTGAGTAATATGTAGATGTTATGTAGAATGATATATGTATGTATAGATATCAACAACACTGTGATTCCGTTTTGAATATGGAAAAGTTACTTTTCATAAGAAATCAAACTGTAACCCAACAAATTAAATAAAACTGAATGAGAATAGGTAACTGATTTATTCCTACAAAATATAATATTCCAGTGGTCCCACAAAGCGATAAATAGGTATATAAAACAGGTAATGCAACCCATATCTACATAGGAGTATTATTCCTTTACATTTTTGACGAGTTTGTTCGGTCCTATTTTCAAATTTTCTTCTGCCAATCTTTGTGGATGACACGAGAAAAATGCGAATTGTACCACTATTGAATTTACCTTTCCTAGTCGAATACCAGCACGATAAAAAACACTAGAACTTATACTTTTGCATTCCTAAACTTACATGCTTTCACTGTTCTCGACCTTTGCGAAGGTTAAAAATAATCCAGCTGCCAAATAAAATCGTCAACACTAATTAATCACAACACTAAATTGTCAGCTGGTAGTACAGCTCTCGATGGTATCAGCTTAAACTAGACATTCAAGCTTGCAAAAATTTGCATACAGCTGAAAATTAACATATTTGCGAACTTTGAATAATTTTTTTTGCACACACAGCATCGATGGGGACTTTCAACATTTTGTTTATCATTATAAACAATCGTGTTCCTAACAATCGTACAAATTTTCAGCGAATTTTTGTAAGCTTTGACCGGATTAATCACGCTGACAATCAGAGTGGTGATCCAGAATCGAGTCAAAATTCTGACGCTGTATCTGAAATAAGTGAAGCCGACAACTGTAATATCGACTCCGAATTCGAGTCTGAATGTGTGGAGTCAGTAACTGGTCCATTAACCGTAAAAATGTTCCAAAACGTTGACACTGACAGGAATAATTCATATTTACTATCCATTTTTTTTATAAACAATTGTCAATGTCAAAATGCAATTAAAGACCAGGCTGTATCATCTAAAAATATGTCCTTCCGGACCAAGCTTTATAGTAGACACTACTGAGGTTATGTTCATAGATGTCAAAGTGGTTGACGACTTATCATGAAATTGCATCGTGCATGTCACCACGACGGAATAAATTCAGAATTTGACATTCAATGTGACCAACCAAAAATTACTGTTGCTTATACCAACATGACCACATTTTGACAATTGTTTATAAAAAAAAATGGATTATATAAGTACAGTTACGGCCACGGAATTTTGACCGTCACTTATCATTTATTGTCATAAGATGTAAGGCGACCCTTAGGTATTCGTAACCTAACTTTCTACTATTTCAAAGACTTGTCATTTTGACACTGATTCACTCGCATGAAAACACTAACAGTGACAAATTTTTAGATTTCAATTTCAAAAAGTCAATCATAATGACAATAAAGCATGGACTACATCCGTTTTCTTTCAATTGACATTAAAGTGACGGCTAAAATTCCATGGCCGTGACTGTACATAAGACCAAATCCGTTATAATTAAGAAATCGAAGTTGTTAGTTTCTAAGATAACTTTAAAACAATTTTGTTGTTATTTCAAATCATAAAATTGTTTTATATTTAATTTTTTCTTAACACTCTCAAGAATTGATCTGAATTACTTTGATTAGTTAGTTGATTAATTTGATTATTTGAATTAGTTCGAATTATTTTGAATTTAATTGAATGGGTACACTCATTATTTGTTAACCCATCGGTATTCGAAGCATTATGCAGTAATTTATAAATGTAATCGCTTACAACTGATAATTATTCTTATATAATTGTACGAAAATTTCCGCGCAACGCCCCCCACAGTGGTATCCGCCTTGTAGCCAGTAGTCCAAGTCTGAGCCCGCGTATAGAGGTTTTACTTCAAAAAAGAAAATGTCATATTAATTTTCTTACTTTATGCAGCAAATCATTGAGTATGTAGTCAGTATATCGGCTAAAAAAACTGAAACAACCTCTCAAACGAGTTAAAATCTATAATTTACAATTGAAAATAATGTAAAGCTAAACAATTATTAATTTCGTGAAAGATATTTTACTGGAAAATATCACTTTGTAGTAGAGTAACACTTTATTTAACTTTAACGTTTTCAGTGGCGGGTCCGTTTTACTCATCTGGGATCTAGACCAAGGTGGACCGTGTTCAATGCCGTTCAATGCTAGATCTCGAGCTGTTCTTCGGTTGGGCAGCAAGCCCTTATATAGAGCAGCTGGACCAATGGGGCTGGGCTGAGTGAACACGGTGGGGGTAATGTCACCTGGGACCCGTTTCATAAAAATTACTAGTGTACAAGTGACAAGTTACAAGTAAATAGGCTAATAGCGACAAGTTCATAAAAATTGTGTTTCATAAAATTATATTGTTCACTAGTCGTACAAGTTAAGTAGCGACAAGTAAACATCAGTGATGTTTACAAGTAAATGTAATAGTTGTAGGTTTGTCATTATGGCATTTACTGTGGCGTATGGCTTCAACTCGAAGATGAGTGACAAAAATTTGAATAAAATCAGCTTCCTTCAAGCAATTAGCGATAAACAAGAAATTTTGTTTGGGGCGCAACAGCGGTGTGTCTTGGTATAGCTTCCAATTTGATGAACTGTAAATATGTGAGGAACACGGCTAAAAAGAGCATTGATGAGTCATTTACTTCGTAAGACACAATGTTAGAATAAAGCAAAATATTGCAGCAAAAGAAAGACAACTAGAAAAACCGGAACTGGCGGAGGTAAAATTATGAAATTGACCGAGGTAAATGAAAAAGTGCTTGAAATATTGCGAAATGATTCGCCAAGTGTTAGTGGAATTTAGGTGACTGATACTTTGGAGGAAGCAAATGAGCTATTGTTTGAAGCGGAGTAACCGCAGGAAGAAATAGATGAAGTACAGGAGGAGCTCAGCCAGAATCTTTAGAAAAAGAATTAAGGTAATAGCAGTTTAATAAATAAAAGTATTATCTATAATTAACTTTAAAAAAAAAAGAAACCGACTTCAAAAAACCCAAAGTAACATAAGTAAACTAAAAAGTAAAAAATAAAAATTTTCAATTTCAGAGTTATTTGTTGCTCCGCTTAATGTAATTATTTCTTTTTCCGTTTAATGAAATTCTGAAATTATTGTTGATTATCTAATTATTAATTGTTTTATAATTTTGAAGTCGGTGCCAAGTAAAACATAAAATTATACATTTTAAAGTTATAATTTCCTGATAATTTCAGACTTAATTAATTCACGATTATGATTACTGAATTAAACTTTTCAGTAAACTCATTTGATACATTAGGTAAAAGCTATATATTCGTAGTAATAATTTTGCATGATTTAGGTTGGATTTACTGAGAGATGAATTATTGTTAGATATGAAATAAATAAAAAATTATTTATTATGTAATTACTATAAACTGTTTTTATAATTTTTTTCGTAGTAACTAATTTGTTATTGTAGGAAGGTATATAATTTGTTTTTATGTTTTTATGGCACCAACTTCAAAATTATAAAACAATTAATAATTAGATAATCAACAATAATTTCAGAATTTCATTAAACGGAAAAAGAAATAATTACATTAAGCGGAGCAACAAATAACTCTGAAATTGAAAATTTTTATTTTTTACTTTTTAGTTTACTTATGTTACTTTGGGTTTTTTGAAGTCGGTTTCTTTTTTTTTAAAAAGTTAATTATTTTACAATTTTAAGTGATGGGTAGACCTAGTAAGGACGCTTCAAATCCACGCAAGCGCGAAAATAGATTGTCTTTGTGGTTTCTATGGGATACAGCATGAGAAAATGTGGATTATGTTGAAAATAGAAAATTATTGTTTGTACGGTCAAGACTGCAAAAAATTGAAAAGTAAGCGGTTAGTTGTAGAGAGGCCTTCAACCCCTTCAATACCTTTCAAATGCCATTTAAGATTTTGGGGCTAACAGCCCCCTCGCGAAGAAGGCGAAGCGCCGAAACTTGAAAAGAATCTGAAAAGATGTGCCCCTGGCAAATAAAATCGACCTGTTCGAGGATTTTTCAATCATGTGGAGTTTTAAATGGGACAGCCTGTATATTATAGACATAAATCGATTGGTGCAGAAAGCATCCAAGTACCATATCATGTATGCTAAAATTTGCGACTAACAGTGCTTATATGCCAAGGACATAGTAAAACAGAATTATAGATGAATTTGCCATAGTCTTTTCGTTTCCTGAAAAGTTTGCAAAATGTTATTTGGCTTGTTTTAACAATAAACGATTCAATTGAAATCGGTTCATAAACAAAGAAATTATATTTGAAGTCGGTTTCGGTAAGACACAATAAATCACGTCCTTGACCAGTTTATTTATTCTCGGCTTGTCACTCTCGGGTGAGGTTGCGGCCATAAACCATTCATCTCGAGCAGGTATACCCTCATTCGAACACATTTCCATTTGATTTTGAGGAATTTCCTTCTATAACTCGAAATCTTACGTCCAATATGAATTAAATTAAAATTGGAGCATCTTGAAGATATACTAAATACAACGCAAAAAGAATAATTGAAATCGGTTCATAAACAAAGAAGTTATGCGCGCACAAACATATCCAATCACCACATTTCCATCTGATTTTCAAGAGTTTCCTGCTATAACTCCGAAGTCTTACGTTCAATATGAATGAAATTAAAATGGGACCACCTTGGAGCCATACTCAACTCAACGCGAAAAGAATAATTGAAATCGGTTCATAAACAAAGAAGTTATGCCCGAACATACATACAAAAAAAAAAAAAAAAAACATATATACAGTCGAATAGAGAACCTCCTCCTTTTTTGAATTCGGTTAAAAATGGTCCACAATTTCTTGCAGTCGCCGTCTTCCCGCAACATCCACATTTTCTAAAAGAAAAAGTTGGTTTTCTTCTTGTTGCCGAAAATTATTAAGTCTTCAGAATCTCTTGTATAGTGCAGCACAACATTTCGTTGTAAAACGGGGCTGAACGCGTAGGTGACTGAGGCACGGAAATTTTTCTTTTAATATTCCAAGCGCCTGTTCTCTGTCTCGTCTTGTTTGTTTGTGAATACGAATAAATTCAATTTCGGCATTTTCATTTGAGTTTATAGTTAGTGGAGTAATTAGCCCATTTTTTGTGGACACGCACTATACCCTATGATGTAGCCATTCCAGATAGGTTGCCATCCTGCTTCCATTCTTGCATATAAAGTGGAATTCCTTACAACTCTAGCGTCGTGGACGCTTCCGGGCCAATTAGCATTAACAAAATAAAATTTGAAGTCTGGTCCACAAACAGCCATCACGTTTATTAGCGGTCCACAAACGCTTTCCCCCGCACAAATGGTGCGTCCATGTGGATACTGCACCAATTACCATCGGGACGTCTGTTGATGGAACTCTCTTACAATATTTAGAACATTGTTGGGCCATCTTAACAATTCAGGGACAATAATTCTATTTATTGCTGTTCTGACATTTTTTACACATCGGTATACTGTGGTCTTAAACACACCATGCATATCTGCTACGCTGTGGTACCTACTGGCAGCCTGTCCTAGATCAATGTAAACCAATTCTAGTAGCTAATCCTTCTAGTTTTATGGAACTCAGTCGAAACCGTTCCTTGAATTCAAAAATACTTTCAAAGTTAAAATTAATGCGATTTCTAAGTAAGTATTTCTAAGTATTTATAGCTCTATGAAACAGAACGCTTGTAATTTCAAAAGTTTTGCTAGTAATTTGTCAACTTGTAACTTGTCAGTTTTTGAAAGCTTGTCATAAATTTACTAGTAATACTAGCACTTGCAAGTTTTATGAAACAGGCCCCTGGTCACCACTAGCGATAGAGGCGCTCGCAAAGGGCTATTATGGGGAGTATTGTTACTACTTCTAACGTATTTTCGCAACCGTCGCTCCTTCAGGACCAATGGATCGTTCCGAACTATGGTACTGAATTGTTCTTTTGTGGTCGCCCTTATTTCCGAAGGGAAACAATTATTGGGGTCGGCAGTGTTTCTTGACGACCAGGGTACGAGCTCAGTTGAGACGTGTGATATGTCCCTGTGACGCTTGTTTGTTGCGTCGAGCGCCAGCTTTTTAACGTGGTATGCTCCACGGGACCACGGGTAGCTAAAAGTCGGAGTACGGAACTCCAGGGGTCAACTGTCTAGTTTGGCGGGAGGAAAAAATAAAGGCGATTCGGTTACAGTTTAACTATTTACAATATATTTACAAGCTTAACTCGGTGACGGAACTTGAGCTTCTAAGGGAGCGCAGCCTATTTTATAGACCTACTGGCGGGGTGATAATGACAAGGCTGATGCGCACGACTTGTCGCAATGCGGAGGAGTGAGGGTCTTATCATCGCGTTATCTTCCCTCCGGGGTGAAATCGGTTCCGGGCATCGTAACGTATGCGGAATGGCGGCGTCCAGAACACACTTCTTCGCTCGTCAAGCTCATGTAAAAACCATTCCGGTACGATAACCGGAAGTATTTATTTTCGACTGTTTCCAGTTCGACAAACGGGCGTGGTCGGGCGTGACAAGGTCGCGGGCTAGGGGTGGTCGTCGAGACTCCGGGGTATTTAGTATTTAGTTTTAGATTTTTGGTAACTTCGTTACATCCTCAAGAACTCGGTGGGCTTGGCCCTGGAGGCGGCCTAGTAACTGCTGGTTTCCTTTGGTTGTTGGATGACGTAACAGTCGTCTCGACGGGGAACTAGCTTATCACCCCTTTGGTCAGCTGCCAGAAGGATGGAGGGTCACGTACACCAAGTCTCCCGGAGAGTATTGTGTTGAAGGCAGTTTTTGGTGTCGGCATACTCCTTGCGGGGGTCTTGTTGTTTCTGATGGGCGGCATCTGTGATATAGCTAGCGCTCGAAAATGGCTACTACGGGGAGTACTGGTATTACTTCGAACCTATTTTCATATACAATATCCCAAGAGTCCGGCATATTGTCGAAAATTTTCCCGATCTGTCTGGCGCCGCAGCGCGCGGGAAGTTTTCAGAGGCAACAAACACTTGTGCCAGACAGGGAGGGAAGACTTTAAACAATATGCCTGACCGAGGGATATTTGTTCAGACAATCGCTCGAAGAACATTAACAAAAAATTGAAACGTCAAGATCTCATATATCATGTCATGAGTTGGTTCTCATGGTAGTTGACAATTTCTCTAGGGAGATTTTCGCTACGGGGGAAATTGTCGCAAGATTCAAATTTGATTGGTCGATTTAAAAAAAACTGACGTTTAGATTGGTCCGACATATCAGTTTGACAGGTGAGGGCGATTGTCGCTACAATTTATATTCTAAAAATAACCAGACGTTTGGGCGTTATACAGGGTAGTGCAAAAGTATGGAAACACCTGGATATCTCAAAAACTGGTGGTCCGATCTAAACCAAATTTGGCAGATATATAGGGGTCTATAATATCTACTTGGTGTAATTTTTTCATAGCTGCACTGTCATTTGTTTCCGAGATACAAAACCAACTTTTCTTTTTTTAAATAGGAACATAGAGTGAAAATAACCTTTTGGAAAAGAGCATTTTTTTTCTGAATTTAACGATGTGCTATAATAATTCTACTTATTGGTCCTTGTCTGCAGAAAAAAATTATAATAATTACACCATTTTTTATTGTTTTGAGCAGTTCTGATTGTCATAATTTAGATCTTGAAAATCATCTTCTACATAACTATCAATAAACAGTCCATCTTCTGTTACAATGTCTGGAGAAGTTTATTAATTATAAATTAATTATCTGTTGATTGTATTTTAAAATTAGAACTAATTTGTAGTGATGGCATAGAAGGAAAAGCATTTATTTAGTATTACATGCTAATTACAAAATACGCTTTATTCTATAAGACATCGTATTTCAGCTACTTAACACATTAGACCCTAATTTTGAAACTTGAATTATACGTGTAACTGTACTGTAACGGACATGGGCCCTTAATGACGTCATCAATGGCTCACTGCTGCGGCGTGCTGGAGATAGTGTGAAAATATACAGCCACATGAAGAAGTACATAAAACAGGAAACTACTGAGCAGCTTAGCGTCAGAACGTGAAAATTATAGAAATTACCGCAAATAATGGGTCTCTGAAGTACCCGTTCAGTCTGATCAAGGTTAAAGTAATTGGACCGGGAAGAATCATGGTTTCTCTGAAGACAGTTTAGTTTTGCCATAACTTTAAATTATTAAAAATATATTAAACCTCTTGTCATGGATATTTGCTCGTAGCTAAAATTTCAGTTATGATATAATAATATCTTTATTTTATATACGAGCTAGAGACATATCAGAACCTTAACTATTTTATATTATACACAGTGGTATAATGATTTATATCAAATTATAAAACCTTTCATGAGGTATTTGCAGTCGTTATAAAATAGAGCATATTAATGGGTTAGAATTTTTTCAAACAAGTTATATTGGAATTTTAGAGGAACGTAGTATTTTATGGTCGTCAGAAGGTAGAATAACTCTTGATTCTTTATATAGTGTTGTCATTCTATATCAAGTACAGCAAAGTTTTAAATTTGTTCTCAATTTATGTACCTCCAGGTAAAGTATGGAACACTTCCTCGATATTCCCTACGGTTGATCTGTCCTGGCTTATAATGCTCCAGTTTATTGACTGTCCATGGTCCCGTGTTCCTTCCCTACATTTAAACTATAAATGCAGATTTGTTTTTATACTAGGCGGTATTTTGTTTTTTGCTGTAAATGACGGACGTAAATAAATCGTTATTAATTTGTATTCACGGGCTATGTGAAGCAATTAAGCTAATCCTATACGAATTTCCATTGTTTCTAAAACTAAAGTAACTTTTGTTTGTAGGACAAAAAAAATTACAGAATTTCCTTTCTAAAAATTACCTAATTAAAGATGATTACTACAATAGCTAAAAATAAATAAAAACTTACTTTAAGGAAAAACCACGGATCTCATGAAAATTAATATAACAAAGATGTGATGGTATCGGCAATAATTACTGTGTTCAAGCATTAATTCAAATGTCTGTTCCAATGAAAAAGCTCCAGAGCAGTGTTCATTAGAGCTGACAGCAAACTTTAAACTTAAACAAAATTATCTAATAGCATTTATTCTTCCAGCGTTATAAAAAAAAACTTATTACAATGATGGTCCGTGTTTTCAATTCAGTAATAAACAATGGCACATATAATAGTAGATTATATTACAAGTGACAGAAATGCTTCATTGTCAGCGACTGAAATCTTTGACGATGCACATCTCACGAGCTTACAATGTCATTTCGGTCACGTGTAAGATACGACGTTTTATGCCCGACGTGTAATTTATTGTAAAAGTTAAAAATCAAAAAATTAATGAAGTAATTCACCCCTTTTTATCATTATATCACTTGTGAGAGAAATACTCCATTATACCTTCCTTTTGCGTGGCAAAAATAGTCATCTAGATGTTAGTCGGGTATAAATATTATTAAATTGCTTAATTCGAGTTTGGACCATGTAGGATTGTAAAATTAAAATTAATCGACGTTTTTACCTGTTCTTCTAAAGGAAAATTTCAGAACAGAGAATGAGCAGTTACACAATACATATTATTTAAAACATTTCAGAGATAAAACTAATCATAACTGTATAGATAGCTATTTGAATTTAATTTAAATTAATGTACAGATAGTTTTCGTAAAATAGTTAGACATTTTACAGAAAATTACAAGTCGGGCATAAAACGTCGTATCTTACACGTGACCGAAATGCCATTGTAAGCTCGTGAGATGATGTGCATCAGTCGTACTATTTGTTATGTTAAAGTTGCAATTGTTATATTTTTCTGTTGAAAGAGTGTCTTTCAAAATAAAATGCAGACTTCCGTTGCCGGAATAGCTCCGATCCCTGCTGACCTACCCATTCATTTATATCCTTTATTTTGGAAAACTAAGGGTCGATTGCAGAATTCTTCCTCTTACGATTAAAATAGCATAAAGAAATAAAACCAGAGGGTCGAGAGGCGTATCTGCGCCAGACCAGCGACCTGACCAGCACTCAAGTTACACATTCCCTATCTTAATTAATTCTTAACCTTTATTAATTATACTAAGAAACTTCATCTAATCTTGGATACACTGCAGAATTGACCTAATTACAAAGGCACTTCGGAGTACGTCTTTAAAAGAGCCTTAAAGATCGCAGAAAACAGTTTGGAATGTTATTATGTTACTTTTGGGTGTAGAACCAATTAATACAATATTCCATGGGACGTTGTCACAATTTCACCATCACCAAAAACTAGCTGAATTGGGCGCACTAGAAAAAACGCTTATTTACGTTCTGTATAGATCAATTAAAATTGTGTATTTGAAATACTATGTTACTTTAACATTAGAAAGCTTACGACAAAGGATAAAAATGAATAAATTGGACAATATTAAGAATTTCTTGTTCTTTGAGCCAGTTCAGACAAGAAAAACGCACGAGGTAAATTTGCACATGCGAATTTAATAGTATATTACATAACGAGCACGGAAAGTGATAAATAACGCACAAGCGGGAAAGTTGCCCACGAGGCGTTAGCCGAGTGCAGGCAATCCCGCGAGTGCGTTAGAGACTTTCCGGCGAGTTTTGTACACTATTTTTCCCACGACCATAAACATTTCATTACTAACTCAAACAATAAGTGAGCTCCGTAGCATAAAACAATGCACCTATAAAGAATTAGGCCTAACCTCCTCAAAGAGTTGTCTGAAATATGCTAAGAGGACTTTTTCCGAATAAGAGGACTTCAATCCATGAACTGCTTACCTATATGCTATTTTATGCCTCTTGAGATTTTTCTCGGAGTAAGTTTGGTGGCGTGCACTAATAACTCAGCAATAATTGAATTTTAACGCAACTTCGATTAAAAAAAGCCACGAAAGCTAACACATTGACAATATTTTAGACTGTCAAAAATCAAACAAACCTACTAAACAGTGAAGTGAAAATTTTAAATCTATAACAAACACGTGTTTGTTATAATAACGAACAGGTGAATGATATTATCAACTTTCGTGGATACTTGATTGTACGGAAACTGTCACTTTCTTATATGGTCGTGGGAAAAATGAATTATCAAGACGATTCACTTAAAAATGTATCACGTACTAATATGAATGTTTGTTAGTGAGTTACTAATTTTAACTAAATTATAACCTTACCTTAATTGAGCTGAATGACCTTCGGGATTGCCTAAAAAGTAAAATAAAGATGAGAAAAAAAATTAATTCAATCTTAAACATAACATTTCACAAAATTGCAGTCATACTGGTTCCATATTAAGTTAAATTTAGCGAAAATTATAGTAGAAAATTCCTATTTCCCATGTCTCTATTTCTATGTCTACTTTAGTCTTTAAAACAAAAAATATTAATTAATTATTTCGTTAATAAATTCAGAAACCTTCGATGGTAGAATATTATGTACTAGTCAACCATCGTAGGATGGCAGTTGGCCGCGCAGAGAGGGACAAAGTTAGTAAAAAGTTTCGTCGCTGTTAGAGAGAGACGCAGAATGCTATGCTGCCGTGAAAGTACCCTGAGCTCCGCATCAGGGGAGTGGCTTCGACCACTGCGCATCAACGCTCAGATGCCATGCTAACTTTGCTGAGTAGTAATGTTTTAGTGTTATAGAACGAACAAAGTGGTGGGAAGCCCTCAATATTTTAAACTCCAGATGAAATCACTTTAGGGGGCGTCCCTACGCCACAACGGACATTTAGCGAACTATGGATTTAACAGGATTTAAATTGAACACTAGATGGCGCCCGAACGCAAAATTATTTAATTATTCAATTCCCTGACCGTCCTTACACTTCGGCACCCATCGAGCTTACTCGGAAACATATCAAAAGGCAGCGGCACGAGATTATTTTTGATTGAAATGCAATTTGCCTTTGTTTATGTATGTGTTTACGGAAACTTGTTTTCAATCGTGGGCTGTGTGGTTTTCGGATTTGCACGCTTAATTTTGCATTGGGTGTGCTTTTTCCACATTTTCGGATTTTTCCGAAAGTGAGGCGATCCAAAAAAAACTTTCCTATCGTCAGTTATGATCAATGTTTTTTTTTGCAGTTTGTCCGGATTTTCACTTTCCTTTCTCTGAAATTTTATTTTTCTGAGAATATAATTTCGACAAAATCAACAATGTAAATACATTGCTGTTGTTTGTTATTAACAAGTGCCACTACAATACTGATGTATGGTCACTGTGGGACGCACACTACATACCCATTGCTATGACTACTCCAAATTCAAAAAAATACGAGTGTGCTTTAGACCACACGACTGAAGTAAAACATCCGTTCGCTTCGCCGGATCAACTTTTCGTAACGCTCTCGTCACGCATTCACCAGCTTACTCCCCAAGTCGCCATATAAAGAACAGTCCGCCATTGTAAAAGTGGTGGATAAGTATTGGATAATGCATGTTTTAGTTTGTCGTCAGCGAAACGTCGGCAATCATGTGTAGCGATTAAGATAAGTAGCGCCATTGCATACAAAACTGACACAAGCAAATACGTGTATTGCGAGAAGTGCGGATTCACAACCTATAAGACGCAGGTTCGAATCCCGTTAAGGCAAAAAAAAAATTCTATGAATTAATTATTATTATAAAATCGTGCATTAAAGAAAACTTCCGTTCGCTTCGCCCGATCACACTTTTCGTAACGCTCTCGTCGCGCATTCACCAGCTTACTCCCCAAGTCAAGGGTCCGTACAGAAGTTTTACTTAAAAAAAGACAGATAATGAGTATCTGTAAAATGACTCTTGCTGGCTTAAAAGGAACCTCGTTGCCCCTTCCACGCCCTGGTTGTGCCCCCAGTCCAAGACCTTTGTTAATTAATGTATGTGTCTCATTATATTCTCTTCCTAAATATAATTCGTGGTACGCTTAAGAATCGATTTTTTTTTAAATGCCCACTCATCCAGCCCCAACTTTAAGAAAATACAACTCGTGCTGCGCACTCGTTGAATTTTCATCGTTGGGACTGATATTCGTGGCATTTCAAAAAAAAATTCGATAATAAGCGTACCACTTATTATATTACCCTTGATGATTTAATCTGTGTTTTTGTCAACCAATGAGATGTATAATTTCAAAATAAACAAGCAATAGGAGTCCTATTTGGCTCGACAATTTAACTTTTAAATTGTAATGACAAATAGTTACAAAAAAAAATATTGGCGCTGGAATAAAGCTTGTCAAAAAATTGCCACTAAAATAATTGTCCTATTGGTTGTTTATTTTGAAATCTGATTCATTGGTTGACAAAAACACAAGTTAAATTGTCGGCAATATTTTGACCTCTCGTGCTATTACTGTTAAAAACTTTTCCAGGACCGTAACGAACAAAATAAAATCGTTCGAATCCTGAAAAACCTTATTTGAACTATTACGAACACTAAAAAAACAGCCAGATCGGTCCAGCTGTTCTCAAGTGATGCGCTTACCAACGAACACCATTTTATTTTTATGATAAAAATTTAGGCTTGAATGTGTTTTCCACATTTTTCTCCACATCTTATATATAAAGATATACATGTACATATGTATGTATTCATACTTTCCCGCTTTACAGCATTCAAATTTAAAAATACTACCATACGAGTCAAAGTCCGTACTTTTGGGAAAATAAAATTTAAAGAAAAATAAAAAAGAATCTATAACTGACAGCGCCACCTACCGGATCCAACTGTAGCTAAGAACCCCATCAGGTGACACCTTAAGTTAAAAAAAAATCATCAAAATCGGTCAGAAAATTAAAAAAAAACTGGATCTGGACAACAGCGGGTCCAACTATACAAAAAAGTTAAAAAAAAGACGCGCTTGTCTTTGTCTCAATGCATTAGCTCAAAGTCGTTCATTGCGTTGCTCTTGACTTTCATTTGCACCTGTGTTTGCAACTCGGTGTCTTAAATGTGCATTGTCGGTCATTTGATCTTCTGGCATTCTATTTAAGTAATGGGTGTAGACTTATTGTGAATTTTGTGTATATGTCGCTAATATTTCCTCCTCGTCTACGAAGACGTGGCATTGTTCTTTAATAAACACACTACAAATAAATATAAATTACTTATATTTGAAATTTATGGATTTTATAATTTAAAATTTAAATATATTTAAGTCGAACTCCACAAACTCTAATAAATCACAATGGGTGCATGTTTCGGCAGAACACTACTGCCATCATCAGCCCTTAAAGAATATTTCAAATTATAATTTGAAATATTTATTAAAGTTTGTGGAGTTTGACTTAAATATATTTAAATTTTAATTTAAATTTACTCCACTTGGATTCATCGACATTCTTCTGGTATATTTTATATTTTGTTGAAAAAATATTATTGTTTATTTTCGAAAAGCCGTTTAACACTCCATTCTACACTTCTATTCGACACAAATAAACACTGAAAAAGAGTTGTGCGTAGAGTCCGTCCTTTAAAAGTGTACAAGTTATTTTGGTAGTTATTTGGCCGGAGATAAAGTATATAACTGTGTTAGGCCGTTGTATTCTGTTTAATAGTTTTGATGATACAAGTGGCCCCCTTGCGACAGGATCCTCCTTGGGCAATGGAGAATACAATAAGTCCTATAACATTATCTTGTATGAGTTACCGTTTAGAAGAAAAATGGGGAAAAATTTCATGAGGTCACACAGGGGGGGCGCTTTTTTGGGCAAAAGGGGATGAAGCTCCCCCCGGGGAGGTGGGAACTCTTCGGATCTTTAATTTGGTCTTTGTTGAGAGTTCATAACCAATATTTTAAAACTTTATCTTTATCTTTATCTTTTCTATTCGGTCCAAAATATCTCCCCAAATATATATTGCATTTTTTCTGTCGGGTTCGTGTCGGGTTATTGCGCGCTTACCCCGTACAAAAAACTTACACCGTTTGAAAAGAAGTATAAGTTTACTAACTTATAGACTATGTAATTAAAAAAATAATGATGTGGTTGAAAAGACAATTAAAAGACCTTTCAAGCGACATGTTACTCAACCCCTATTCCCTATTAAAAAAAATAGGGGTTGCTCCTGTCAGAGGTTTGGGGTTGCACCAAGCGTGCCTACTATTGCATTAAAACATGTCCCCCTCGAGATTTTTAGGTTTTGCTCAAATCTCTTTTCCTTAAAAGTTATTGTGGGTGGCTCGTTTCGATGGAAACGCCCTGTATATTATCCTATCTACAAATTAAGCAGTTTTCCTAAATTAAAAAAAAACTTTCTCAGTAGCTACCATCTGAACTTGCCAAGGGCATAGTAAAACACAATTGTAGATGAATTTGCCATAGTCTTTTCGTTTCCTGAAAAGTTTGCAAAATGTTACTTGGCTTGTTTTAACAATAAATAAAACGATTCGACCTTTGAATTTGTACAATTTTTCCGCCAAATTGTTATACAGCGCCACCGCATCATATGGTGACCAACAGGCTCAACTAAAATAAGCAAGATGACGGAGCCGTCAAGTACTGTTTTCTTTTTGCTATTTTGTCAAAACCAAAGCCTATTTCGTCCTTACAATTTGGGATTCACTTTACAATTTCATACTCCATCGAACTTGTATAAAATTATCGCCAATGTTTGCAAATTTTTCTTTTTTTTCGGGTATTTGGCTCAATTTTGGACTAACTGGTTGAAAAGGTGTTCCACAATAATTATTTAGAACGTGCCTGATAAATCAAATTTCGTTTAAAATGTTTAAAACGCAGTCTTAAATTTTACTCAACCAAAATAGCCGGCCATACACAGACGTTCTTTCGCGCGGTTTATCGTGTCATCTCTAAAAATATATAGAAAATCAGTGAGTGAGCATGGCTGCACGCAATGCTAACGGAAAGGGATTTCAGACGCGAACACACACACACAGTTTACAACCGTCTACGCGCCACGCCACGGTTTCTGTTAAAAAACGACTTGAAAGCGCAACGAATTGGCGAGATCACGTTGAAAATGTCTACATGACGACATGTCGTTCCACGACACGATACATGATACTTTTTGCCCACACACATACGATCTTTTCCTTAAAACTGATGTACCACGCGAAATCATTTGGATACTTTACATGACGCTCTTTTCGCCACGCACTTCGTTCGCGCGTACTAACCGCCACATTCCAACACGATTTTTGAAAGGAAAGAACGTCTTTGTATGGCCGGCTATTAGAAATCATGTGGAGACCGCGTTGTACACAGACACTCGTGTGGTAAGTGCACTTAAATTTTAATTAAATAAGGAGACAAATAATGTATTTCAGTGATAAACTGTCCCAGATTTCATCTCGGAATTAGCGGAGATGAAAAGAAAATACGTATTACTCCAGTAAAAGGAACATTTACACTATGGATTTAAATAGTGCAGAAATTAACACTTTCAGTTATATGCCACATGATTCAAAATTTTCTTTTCAAGACCATAATGCATTGACTAAGCTGCCATTTTTAAATATAGGTACAGTATATCTATAATTATGTATATTGTAGTCATTTTCTATACTGATTTGTGATACATATTTTATTTTAATCCTAGAATAATCTCTAATCTAAAATTATGGAAAATGATCTTTCACAAAATAGTCCAAAAAAAAAAAACTAAAATTGATTTGTGACTAGAAACCACTAGAAAATATTTTTATAATAATTATTAATTGTATATCTTTACGCATAACATAAAATCTCTTCAGTTGACAAATTAATACCCCTTAATTGATTTGTTCAGCGGCGAAAGATCTAGTCAAAAGAGTATCTGTTTAAAGGATCTAGCATTGGCCTCATATCGACATTTGAGCCTATGTTGTGATTAATAGCTTTAAAATTTAATCAATTTTGTTTAAGTCAATGGAGTGCCAATTATTTTAATGAGTTTTTAGACGAAGCTGTCATTTTATGTTTTCGTTAGGAGTGATGACGGTTTACCTTGATTTATGCTCACATAAGAAATTAAAGTTATTTTACACAATTAAGGACCAGCTTTAGTTTTAGATATTTTCATGGATTTTACTGTTACGCATTTAACATTATTAGTTCCGGCAAATACTAGTTAGAAGACTTAATAAAAAATGTTGAACCAGAACGATTCTGTTTGTATGATATAGCCTTATCTTGGAGTGTAACAGAGCAGTGCCAACGGGGGTTGTTAAGCAGATCAATTAACAGCGAGTACTTATTAAAAATATTACGAAGTCTAATTGCACAGTTAGTTAAATATATATGTTGACTTTGATAACTCTATTTTAAATTGTCTCACATTAGCAATTTTATAAGTAACTGGAGATTTAATTGCATACACCGTTAAGGAAATCTTGTGTAATAAAAGTTTTAGAACAAGAATAAATACATATGATCAAACATCAGTAAGTTATTAAAACGGAGGATTCGATCACAATAGAGGACTAGAATGTTCAGTTTTAAAAAATTGTACAAAATTTAAAACTAAGAAAAACGAACAGAATTTAATGTCGGCAGCAGCAGCTCTAGAGTGTAGTCTCTAATGGACAATGATTTTGAGAGGAGCTCGTAGAATGGACACTCGCAAAGAAAGAGATATTCAGAACGTGCAGATGTTCGTTCACCCACAATTTAGAATTGGATATTAACCTTTAAATAGTCGCATGGTACTTTCAGTGCCTTGACCAATGATGATCAATTAATTAAATGTCCATTTTCATAATTGTTGAAATTATTTTAACAATTTCATCATAAAAATTTAATGCACACTGTCTAATGAAATGGATTCTAAAATTACTTCGTATTAATTCATTGAATCACACTCGATTATTGCTCTTCGATATTACGAAAATGATAATTAGATCGCAGCAAGAAAATCTGTGTTAAAAGCATTTCAATTCAGTAATGGCAATACAATCATGCTTTTATATCAAATTAGAAAAATCTATATCTTTTTACTGTTATAATTGCTTTTAAAAAATTAAAAAGAAAAGATTTAGGGCCGGTTTCACCAACATCGACTAACTGATGAATAACTGCATAGATACGTTTGTTAAAACTATAGCAACAATTGTTGGTAAACGATGATTAAGTTTAACGGAGGTTGGTGAAATCGGGCAAAAGTAATTCATTTTGCGAAAGAATATATGATATGATATATGATCAGGTGCCTTATTTGATCAGGCACCTCTTCATGATGACCAGGGGGATGGTTTACACAATGAACAATGACAGCAATTCAATAATTAGGGGAGATGTTACCCTTCCACCATTCGACTGGATTTGAAAAAATCAGCGATTTTTCTAAAATTGACGTGGCGGTGAATTTTAAAAAAATTGGTTGGCCTGTAAACTATCCAATTATTATTTATTTCTCTCAATCAAGAATAAAGGTTTGTGTAAGTATTTAATCCTTGCTTGAAAAATTTTTTTGCAAAGTTTCGATTTGAACTGAAATACCTTAACCTTATTTATTTTGCACCAATATTATTATTATGTATAAAATGAACCAGTACAAAGAATAATGTTTTCATTGCCCAAACCACATTTACTGTTTTTCAGCTCTCACAATAAGCAAACACAACAATCACACATAAACTTTCGTCTTGAAAAGTAACCGCGTTTCGTTGTGTGAAAAGTAAAACAATTTACATTAATTTATATTTAATTCGTCCGCGCGGATGCGGTGAATAAATTCTAAATGCATTAAAATATTCAAGACAAAGATGGATTCCCGTCAGTGCCTAATTATGCAAGGTGGCAAGGAAATGACCGTTAAAACCACCGAAGTTTCCCATCAATTCCCCTGGGGCCTCGAGCGTAGCCAACGACACTTTCTGTTTGGCTCCGCAAATAGGCGGAGCCTAAATTAGATTTTTTTACCATCCAAAGCATGAATATTAATGTTGGAGCATTGTTCCACGACTGGAACAAATTAGGCAAGGAGCCATCATTGTTACCAATATATTGGAATAATTTTTCGCTTTTGTTGTTCCGTAATTTATATTATATGCACCTAACGTGTTCTTTAATCAGTAGTCCTTTGTTGATGATGTGGAAAACAAATTTGTAGTTCAACTACAACTAGGTTAGCAACTATAATTTTCTATTAAAAAGTTTTAATTATCTTGAGAGCAAAAAAATGTTATTGTGCCAGTTCTTCACATCCATTGTAAGGTGTGATGAATCTCGTTTCTCTATAATTCAAAATTTGTTAAAAGCAAACATGTTTAAATTCGAATAATATAAATGTAAAAGTTTTCAAATTATAGTGATATATGTACATATAAAGAAAACAAAAATATCTCAATTTTTGGTGTATACTTTGGGTCGACAATATACTATAATATGTAGTTATAAAAATATAATTTATGTAATATAGGGCATGCTCGTCATCGATAATAATTGATTAGTAATTTTTGGGTAACTCAAGATAATTATGTAGTGTTAGGTATTTGTTTTCTTTAAATGTATATAAAATATACAACATTGCAAATTTGGGCGTCGCGCGTAGATCATTTCCATGCTTTCAGACTTGATGTGCAGCGGCGTAGGCATTACTGTGGATATCAAGTTTCTGTAAATTTATTTTCACTTTTTGATAGATAAAGTTAATAAATACCACATTATACGAAATTTGTTGTTTTGTAAACTGAATAAACGAGACCCAATTGCTTTTCCTATCAAATGTTAAAATTAAAAAATCAAGGTGTAAATAAAGACAATTGTTTTTGCTTTTATAGGGCCAGATTTTAAAGTTACTCGGAACTACTCGGTATTTATTTCTTGAACTTTTCTTAATATAAAGAAACTAACATTATCACAATAGTACAAACGAACTAAAATCCTGTGGTGTAAGAACACTGAGGGGCGTTTAAATTTTATCGTTTGTTTTGTAATCATGAAATATTGATGGTTTCTAATGTGCTAATAATTTTTTTTATAGAGAAATAGAAAATGGGCAGCCGAACAGTATGAAAGCGCTGAACGGACATGAATGGAGAAATAATAGTTAATCTTTTTTTTTTCTGGCAATTCCGACTTTTTTCTAGCAATTCTGACATTTTTCTCTCAATTCTGACTTTTTACTGGCAATTCCGACTTTTTTCTGGCAATTCTGACTTTTTTCTGGCAATTCCGATTTTCCTCTGGCAATTCTGACAAAACAAAAACCATAAAGTGTGCCATCATAGGCAGTACTCTTCTTATGATGGCACAACGTAAATTTTAAAATTTTTGAACTAATTGTTGCGTTTCTGGGGTTCGATTATCTATTTAAACACTATGTACAATTTATTTACAATCCTTATATTTACACTTAGACTATCAATATAAATAGACCCATCTGTTTTCATCAAGTTTTGTGACCAACACCAAACTGACGACGGGAAAACAATAAATACCGGAGACAACCAGATACGCACACGAAGAGGTGAGCACAAACAAGTCCATAATGTGAATTTGGAATGACCTAGTCCCTTAAATAAATATGTAGTGATTAAATAATGTCATATGGAAATTTTCAGAGAAACTTTGGCAATTTTCAGAGAAAATTAAATTAAAATCGTGTATTCTTATGACCGTACCTTGCATGTACATACCTTGATGTTGTCTTATAGGTGACGTGCATAAGTGACAGTTCGACGAGACTGGAGTACCAACACAACCATTCTCCATATAAAATGCGTGTTTTCAAAGTCGATTAAAATAATTTTCTAAGGGGTTATACCAATTTTTTTTTATTGCATCAGTAAATGAAACACATTATGAGTATAATTAATCACCAATTGAACCATTTCCATGGATTTTCAAATTTTAAATTAAATGCGATATAGACTGTTTTGACTTCAGAATTAGATAATTCACTACTACTACTAATTGTCTAAATACAAAGTTCTCAAATTTATCTTCTCTCTGTCATTAAACAACTCATCCAAACTTACTGCACCAAGTGTAAATCTTATGAAGCAGGGTTATGTTGGTCCTCCAGTCTCATCGAACTGTCACTTATGCACGTCACCTATTGGATCTTGACAAGATGCCTATAAGCTTGGTTATGGTTTGCGAATTTGCGATTCTGTATTTGTTTATTCTTTATTGAGTGTCTTATCAGTGAAAAATGGTGAGACAGTGCCAGGTCTGCAAGAAATCAAAATATTGGGAACCTGGTTTATCGCTTCACCGGTAAGTGTGCGACTTTTTAATCTTTAGGTTAACTTCAGTGGCGTAGATACTGGTAATATTTTAATAGTCTAACCACACGGCTGAAATTTTTGTCACGAATTTAAGTTAATGTTATATTATCCATATTATATTCTGTTATTTCAGTGATTCATTGCGTAATAAAATTTACGCATTTTTCTCACATTTATTTCTTATTTAATTCTTGGACGCAACCCTTTTGCAGGAAACTATCCCCACGTCTATGGCTCCGCGTGATGGCTCTCACCCTCACGATGTTGGCGCGTCAACAACCAATACAATTGGTATAGGCATGCTGGGTCTATTTATATTGATAGTAAGTATTTACATTAATTTTACATTTTTAATATTTACATTATTTACACCATTTACAATTTACTACTTCACTGGCACGTCTCGTATTATTTATTTACACATCGCGCGGCATAAATCTTTTTTTAAGATGCTTGAAGAGGTGAATAACTTCAATAATCCCATTATTGATTCACTATTTTAATTTTTCACCACTCAAACAAACTTACCAGATTCTCTTTGATCCATTTTTAATTTTTACATTTTATAAAATGTTGTTTTTAGGAAATCTTTTAAAAATCATGTAACCCTTTGAAAACGTCAAATTTAATTCAAAATTACGTCAACGTCATGATTTTTTATATTTTTTAAGGTAAGAACCCCTCTTGTAATTCATCAATTGTATCATTAATCTCTTGTTAAATTAGGGCTGATGATGGCAGAAGTGTTCTGCCGAAACATGTTCCATTTGTAATTTTACGCTCATTAAAGTTTGTGGAGTTCGACTTAGATATATTTAAATTTTTAATATAAATTTTTAATATTTTTTTTTATTTCGGTATACATTTTCTCACTACTGTGACAGGTTAAGAACTTGTGTATACGCGGGAGTCTTAGCTTCCGAACACTTGAGAATCCACTTTTCCAGCAGGATACTGCTAGGCCTTATATAGCACATCGATATTCTCAAATCAATACCACGTAAGTCAAAATTGGCTCTTTGAGAGGCGGCAAAGGAAGTTGTTTCATTGCAATTTGCAATGACATAATTAATAATAAATATTGCATAACGTCTTTAACCATACACTTTGTTAATGTTAAAACACGAAAATCGATTTTTTCGAACTTACGAGGTATTGACTTGAGGCTATCGACATGTTACTTTAGACCATATAGACCTTTTCGATGTTAACTCTCGCATGCTAACCTTTATGACTCAGCCCCACTCTGACACACTCAAAACGACATTGATGAACTCATTCGATTCCCATCCAGACGAATTAATGAATATTGGACTTACACTTATAATAAATGTAATACAATAAAAAAAAAGATTGTGATTAATTTAAGGGGTTACAATTTATATGTCACCAAGTATATAATTTTCAAAATATGAATTATTCCAAGCGGCAACACTACAATAAAATATAATAAAGGAGTTCATTATTAAATAATTTCGAGACTGCGCCTGATTCTGTAAAACTAAAAGAATTCTTTGCGATTGCTTTTTTTTCACAAAGGAACCTTATAAATTGTATCTTACGACACAATATAAAATTTTCAATAAAAGTGCTCATAATTATTCATATTTTAATTCTCATTTGTAAAAAGTTACAAAATACATTATGATACCTTTGTAAACTCTTGTAAATACAAAAGCTCCACCCAAATAACAATTTATTTAAGGGGCATTTCGCAAGGACGAGCAACTACTGGGTGAGAGTGATCAAAAAGTTCGAAGTGTGACATAAGTAGTAGGACGTAACCAAAATCCACGCGAGACACAGAAAAAGTACATTCTGTGAAACAATACTTTCTGTTCAGAAATATTTGCATCGGCCAGTTGTAAAACCCAAAGCGCAGCCAACGGGTCATAAACCTCTACCTGTCTAACGACCCAAATGCTAGCACAATACAAATACGGCAAATACATTATTCTAAATTCAACCACCACCCGAGACGACATTCGGGATTATAAAAGTATTATTGACAGAGTCCATAAAATTACTATAAGTCTGGTCGTACTTTGCTTCTGATGAAACAGTCGAATGAGAACGTGACATCGTAATGGGAGAAACAGTTCAACTATTTTTTAGTATTTCACGGGCCATTACATTTAAATATATATTTTTTTAATTTTGGTACAGTGTTGTCCCAAAAGGACATAATTATTATCTTTTTCAATCTGCAAAAGAACATACAAAATCAATTTTTTGTACTTGTCGACAACAATTCCAATAGATACAATCCATACAACAAAGTAGCAATAATTGTTAGCACCAGTAATTGCCAATTGCCCCTGAACCTGAAAGTAATAATAATTAACTTTTTGCTTTAGTTTAACGTCCCTATTTTGGTCTATTTTTAAGTAATTAATTTTTTTTTCATGGACCGCTTGTTGGGGATGGACCAAGAGCGTTTTATTTCCACAATATGATCTTGATCAATAATTCCATCCGGACTGGCACCGAGAAAACAATTTTTCTTGTCAATAAACAGTCCGCACTCACGCACAAGTACCCCATAGTCTTTTTCAAAGTGCTTTTGCTTCATCTTCTCTTCCCCACATCATTATAGCTGCGCTCTTGCGAAATTCAGAACAGACAATATTTCGAGCTAGCTTTGACGTATTCCTAATAAGTTCCTTTTCATCTAGATGAATTTCTGTCAGACCGTAATTTTCATCGGGTGGAGCAGTAGTCTTTCTTTTTTTAATTGGTAGAAATAACTCGGCGAGTTTTATTTTCAGTCCTGCGATATA
The DNA here is from genome assembly GCA_963583935.1 of Diaperis boleti. Taxonomy (NCBI): domain Eukaryota; kingdom Metazoa; phylum Arthropoda; class Insecta; order Coleoptera; family Tenebrionidae; genus Diaperis; species Diaperis boleti. Next base: position 23,359,990 of record OY757247.1, on the reverse strand, counting down.
GTTTTTAGCGAATTTTCCTGGACTACAAAATTTTCCTGTGCAATAGGACAAAATATTCTTTCCTTTTTATTATATGGAATTGTCCCCTATAAATTTACAGACAATAGAATTATAAGTTTCTGCTGCATTATTTTTCATATTCAAAATTAGACTATATGCACATTTTGAACAAGTCTTTTTCCACACGATTCAATGTCGTCAAAAAGGCCAGACTCGATCATGTCTGGAACTGTGTTGATTTTGCCTTCCTTGCTTCCTTGACAAAAATAGCCTCTCAATTTACTACAAGTTACGTAGTAAATGGTTTACGCACTTTATCTTTATTATAGGGAATTTATGGTCGTATGGCTTTGCGATGAAAAGTTTTTTTTAATACACTGCTGCTTCTTTTGCCAGCGAAGTTTTGTTGATCTGTTATTAGTGATGTAATTATCTATGTTAATTAAATCGAAAAGAATAGACTCCTCACATTGCAAAATTTTATAAAAATATCAATCAACGAATCAAGTAAGATACCAACCGATCTGTTAAAAAAAATAGGTGTAATTGAAAGCGTAATACTAGGTAGGAATGAATATTTCTAGTTTTGAGCACTGTCCAAATTCCAAATTGAGTATACACTGTATTGTACTATTGTGATCATCGCCTAAAAAACGTCGTGTGCACCTCGACTCACGCCTTGGCCACAAACAGCAGATGCGTCCAAAAAAGCTAACTTTTACGGCCGCCAAGTTCTAAGATAACAGGGCCTCTCCGTCCCGCATAATTTTGATGCTGTGGTATAAGTCTAAGATTTTACTCGGACTGTACGCGGCCAATTTGTAGCATGGCTGTATAGGTGTAGCTACTTTCTTGACGTAGAAATCAACAAAACAGGGTTCTATTTAAAACATTATTACATAGTTGTATTTGCGCTTCCATCTTCAATAATGTAGCAAACAATAAGAAAAAACTATAGGCAGGGCGATACGCATGTTTCTTGGTAGGTTTTAAATTCGTAAGTGTCAATAAAATGGTGACAAAAGTTACATATGTTCAGTTCGACATTTTTGCATATTTAGCAAAACAGTTTTGAAAAAAATATGCGTAGGCTCTAAAGCAATCCTTTTTCTACAACTATTCAAAATTTGAAGATTATTGATCAGTAATTAACAATACAGCGATTTTTATAAAAGTACACTGCAAACTTGGGGAGAGAGAAGCGCCTTAAGACCGAAACATGTACGTGTGACGACTTAACTACATAGTTCTACTGACTACGTATTCCTTTTTTCTTTCGACTTCGCTCGGCTATTCTATTTTTAGTAGTTATCATAATATAAACAGAATTTAAGCAATTTGCCATTGAAGTAATTCATGCCATACATCGATCACTAACATCAGACAAACTTTCTCCCACCACGCGGTATTTCACGAGAACTAATGAGTCTAACTAAATTCAAAACGCAAGCATTTCCAAAGATACAGAAAAAGAGAGAGAAAGAAAAAAGTAAAAAAAAAGTGAAAAATTGGTGCTATTGATGAGATCGATTACCGGTCACAACGTTGAGACCTATTTCTATTACACCCTGTATATTATTTATCCTTAAAACGTAGAAATTGTTTGTTTTACATTGTTACCCTTATATTGAAGCACTCTAATATATAACCTAACAACCACTCTCAATGGCGAAACAATACATCATTTTTTATAACTATAAACATTAATTATTATTATTATTATAGGTTATTTACAATCACACTGACATGTTTAGTCAAAACTAATTTTTCCGAGTTGTGTTTTGCCCGCCTTTATTTACTTTTTTTTTTTTTTTTTGCGTATTGACCAGAAGGAGCTCCCCGTGATTCCGACCTTCACGGGGTTCCTTGCTGGTCAGGTCCTATTCGTACATCATAGCCACTCCTCAAAACCATGAGGTAAGTAGCTATGAATCCCGTGAATCATGTGCCCTGAGCAGACGCAACGACCCCAAGATGACCGCTTTCTGCATTTCAGCCGCAAGGGTCTCTGCCGGTTTACGGCAGGCAGGAATGATTTTCAGATTGGAGACGAGCGAGTCCTTGATGCCTCCCATGCACCCAATTACCAAAACGACGAGCTTCACTGAGTAACTTGAGTACAGCCTCCTAAGTTCAAAGAGCAGGTCTTGATATTTTGTCCGCTTTTCCTCCTCCTTGACGCAGATGTTATTTTCAGCAGGAGCCGAAAATTCAATAACAAACATCTGCTTGGAGGAGTGGTCCAATAGAACCACGTCAGGCTTGTTCGCTGTTATCTGCCTGACGGTGGAGAACGAGAAGTTCCAATAGATTCGGCACCTTTCGTTCTCCACAACGGACTCAATATCGTTCGGGACATAGGGCAGCACTGGTGTCTGGTCTATCGCATAATGGTGTCTTAAATGAAAGTATAACACTCTCAACGCCGCATTGTGGCGATGGATATAGGCCGAAGCTGCATACACCGGGCATGCCGCCAATATATGCATTGCTGTTTCAGGGGCCCTGTGGCAGGCCCTACAGCTCACATTCGGAGTAGTAAGAGGGGCACTTTTTAACCCCGGCACTTTTGGCCCCGGCACTTTTGATCCCGGCACTTTTGATCCCGGCACTTTTGATCCCGGCACTTTTGATCCCGGCACTTTTGGCCCCGGCACTTTCGATCCCGGTACTTTCGATCCCGGCACTTTTGATCCCGGCACTTTCGATCCCGGCACTTTCGATCCCGGTACTTTTTAACCCCCGGTACTTTTTATCCCCCGGTACTTTTGATCCCGGTACTTTTTTATCCCCGGTACTTTCGATCCCGGTACTTTTAGATCCCGGTACTTTCAATCCCGGTACTGCCCCGGCAGTTTAGGGTCCGGCACTTTTGTTCCCGGTACTTTTGATTGGAATCTTTTTACAACGACATGTTAAGACTTGATTTTAAATATTTATGAGAAATCATTAATTTAAGCCCGTATTTACATAAAGGCGGATAATTTGGATGTTTGGTTGGTTGCATAATTTATCTGTAAATTTATAAATATAAACTATTTAGAAAAATCACTGTGGACACATTACAAAGTTTTTAAACGTCTTGACAATAGGTCAAAAATAGAAAAAGACACAGAAAATTTGAAATTTTTAATTGAGCAAATACGTTAAGGTTTTTTGTGACTTTCATAAGATAAGGATGTTTTGATGGTTGCATAATTCATTTTAAATACATTGTTAACAACAATAAATATTAAATAGCAATTACATGTGAGGGGTTTTTATAAAGAGTTTTAAGCTACACAAAATTCAAGAAAAAAATTTAAAATATCAAAGTAAATTTATTGTGAAATTAAAAACTATTGAGCATAATTCATCTGTAGTCCATTAGTTGCATTTTAAATAATAACAATAAGTGACGGCTTCTCGCTAAGAACTCAATGTAGCCAACTTAAGAACAAAAAAAACGAACTTCACATGTTTTCTTACAAATTGAGAAAAATATCCAAAAAAAAAAAGAAATTACAAAGTTAATAATGATTATTATAATAGACATTTTAATTAATCTAATCATTAAGTTGAGCCCCTATTTACATAAAGCGGTTCATATTTACATAAAAGCGGTTGTTTCTTAAAATGGTGTGGCTGTTATTATCAAGGGTGTGAAAAAATGATCCTCTTAGCAGGTTGGTACCAGATGGCTTATAAAATTATCAAAAGTCGTCATCCGTTCAGCCCCTGATAAGCTAAGAGTTGACTCGGCACTTATTTTAGAAGTGTACGATTGGATGCGTAATTATAACATCTGTAAATTCATGTTAAGCTACACAAAATTCAAGAAAAATTAAAAATATCAAAGTAAATTTATTGTAAAATATAAACTATTCAGAAAATCACTGTGGACACATTGCAAAGTTTTAAACGTCTTGACAATAGGTGAAAAAATAGAAAAAGATACAGAAAAATTTGAAACTTTTTTAATTGAGTAAATACGGTAAATGTTAAGGGTTTTGTGAATTTCATAAGATAAAGATGTTTTGATGGTTGCATAATTCATTTAAATACATTGTTAACAGTAATAAATATACAAAGTTTTAAACGTCTTGACAATAGGTAAAAAAGAGAAAAAGATACAGAAAATTTGAAACTTTTTAATTGAGCAATTAATATTTAACTAAATAGTTAGATATTCACTTTTTGAAAATTATTATTATTCTGATGTGGTAATTTTTGGATTAAATAAAATTAATATTTTGAAATTATTATTATTCGTCGGTCCCATTCCCATATAGCAACGAAGTAAAATTAAAAGATTAAATCGCCGTAAAAAGAAGAAGCCAATATTTAGAAAGTGTAACAAATGTAGATAATTGTAATAAAATAATAATAATGATATATAAAAATATACATTTATTTACATATATATTTATTCACAGCTTATTTCAAATGATTATCAAGAAGTCGATAGTAACAAACGATAGACAGATGTAACGTATAAAAGGGGTTAGTCCCAACTCTCCTCCACCTCAATGTTAGTCTCCAGTTGCTTGAGGTAGCTTAAGTCCTCCCACTGTGGTCTAGGACCTTGTTGTTGTTGCTGTTCTTTTAATTGTTCACGTTGTGCCTGGTACATCTGATCTAGCCTTAGTCTATGTTCGGCACGGTGACAACGAATTATATGATTTGATAGCCTATGGGCTAGCATAACGTGGTTATTGTTGTAGGGGCACACCCTAATGTCCTCTAAAAACAAAAGAAACAAAAAACTAATAGATTAAACTAGAAAGATGTAGCTTTATATGTCACTTACCTTCCACCGGATCGTAGTAGAAGTTAACTTTTCTTTTATTTTGTTTTGCAGCCATCTTGTGTGTTACGTATATCTTCTAATGGTCGAACAAGAGTGTATTTGGAACTGAATATCTGTACAGGCTAGTGGCTGGCTTTTATACAACGCTGAGTTCTCCTATGAACATAAAATTCCCACGCATAGAAATAACCATTTCCCATGATAGGGATGTCAATAAATTCTCGAGATATATTATTATTTAATCTCAAGTTTTGGAAAGGACCCGTCAACTCTTATCACAGGCTGACCGGATGACGACTTTTGATAAATGTATAAGCCATCTGGTAACAACTTGCTAAATGGAGCATATCAGCTTAAGACGAAAATAATTTGTTTTTTCATAATTTACTATGACCTTTTAGCAATTTTTTCATTTTGCAATATAAATTTATAGTTGACAGACAATTTTGTCCGTGCTAACATCGCGCCAGATGTAATTTTAGTAAAAATTGAGTTCTTCACGAGAAGCCGTCACTTATTGTTATTATTTAAAATGCATACAATGGACTTACAGATGAATATGGACACATTGCAAAGTTTAAATGCCTGGGCATAAAGCGTTTTAAGTTGCACAAAATTCAAGAAAAATAAAAAAAAATGTATCAAAGTAAATTTATTGTAAAATATAAACTATTCAGAAAAATCACTGTGGACATATTGCAAAGTTTAAATGTCTGGGCATAAAGCGTTTTAAGTTGCACAAAATTCAAGAAAAATTTAAAAAAATGTATCAAAGTAAATTTATTGTAAAATATAAACTATTCAGAAAAATCATTGTGGACACACTGTAAAGTTTTAAAACGTTTTAAAACGTCTTGACATAAACCGTTTAAGTTGCACAAAATTCAAGAAAAATTAAAAAAATGTATCAAAGTAAATTTATTGTAAAATATAAACTATTCAGAAAAATCACTGTGGAAACATTGCAAAGTTTAAATGTCTGGGCATAAAGCGTAGGACACATTGCAAAGTTTAAATGTATGGGCATAAAGCGTTTTAAGTTGCACAAAATTCAAGAAAAATTTAAAAAATGTATCAAAGTAAATTTATTGTAAAATATAAGCTGTTCAGAAAAATCACTGTGGACACACTGCAAAGTTTAAATGTCTTGGCATAAAGCGTTTTAAGCTGCACAAAATTCAAGAAAAATTAAAAAATGTATCAAAGTAAATTTATTGTAAAATATAAACTATTCAGAAAAATCATTGTGGACACACTGTAAAGTTTTAAAACGTCTTGACATAAACCGTTTAAGCTACACAAAATTCAAGAAAAATTTAAAAAATTTCAAACAAATTTTGCGTAAAATATACCATGCAGATTCCCACGCTAAAAACAACCGCATTTATGTAAATATGGACTGAAATTTATGATTTCTCATCAGATATTTAAAAATCAAAGTTTGATATCTTATAAATCCCTACAGGTTACAACTTGATAAAACCTTGCAGGTTAACAGTGTTTTGGTAATTATTCGTTTCAAGTTCTAAGTTTTACCTTTTAGGTTCCAACTTTTTTCAACATTTCATTTTCTCATTTTAGAGGTTTAAAGTTTCATAGATTTAGTTTACTCATGTCCCGAAGATTATTTTACGGTATGTAACTATTCGTATCAAGTTCTTAGTTTTTAGTTTTTAGGTTCTAAGTTTTCTCAACATTTCAATTTCTTAAAATATGATAAATTCTTATTTTACTCAAGTCCTGAAGATCTTATAACGGTGTGTAACTATCCGTCTCCAGCTCTTAGTTTTTAGTTTTTAGGTTCTAAGTTTTCACAGCATTTCATTTCACAACTTAAAGGTTTAAAGTTTCATAAATTTTTATTTTACTCAGGTCCTGAAGATCTTTTTTCGGATATTTTATCAATTTCGAATTATAACTGCATTGAAATCACCTAATCTGGGACACATTGCAAAGTTTAAATAATAACAATAAGTGACGGCTTCTCGCGAAGAAGCTTTAACTTTTTCTCAACACTTCAATTTCTCAACCTAAAGGTTTAAAGTTTCATAGACTTACTTTACTCAAGTCATGAAGATCTTATTACGGTGTTTAACTCTTCGTCTACAAAATTTTGGACTTAGAAGTCTCGTCAGGAACAATCACAAAAAATGGGATAGTTAATTCATTTCAAAATATACTAAATTAGACCATTAACTGACTACTAGAATTCATCACATTTGAAAGAAAATTTATTTATTTATTTATTTATTTATTTATTACAGACCAATTAAATATCGTGGTGCTCCAAAAAACAATTTTTTTCTCATTAGAGCACAAAAAAAAACTCCACAGGTTGAACATTTGCTGTGTGGTCTGGATTGCACACTTTTTGAACTGCATAGTTCGCATCTGCCCGTGCTTTTTTATAAACGACCCAATGACTACCCCTGTTGCCAAGACAGATTCTTGTTTACTCAGGTAAGGTCGTGCGTCCGTCTTTTTAATCCACAGTAACAAATTTTCATTGAGAATATTTATGTTATTTTATTTTCTTTTGATATTACTAAGGCAACTTGAAAAGTAGTTTCAAATTCCTCACAGATTTAAATATTATTAACAAGTCGTGGTTTATTCAAATATTATATGTTTCGGATTGCTTAAACAAAAGAACTTCCACGGCCATACAGTCACATCTTTTGGACTTTCGCACTTATCACTAGCAGAGATTCCGCTTAATCTCTATCTATCTAGCAATTGTAAAAACCTACCCGTTTGCTTACTTCTCAGTACCTAACAAATTTTCAATGAGAATATTTATTTTATTTATTTCCTTTTGATATTTCTAAGTCAACTTGAAAAGCAGTTTAAAATTCCTCACATATAAATATTACCAAGTCGCGTTTCTTCAACTTTAATATTTATTTATCGGTATGCGTAAACGAAAATTCTAGGAGGACCGTCAATTCACCGTTACATCTATAAGGTAACACCGGATGATAGAGATTCTGAGGTGATAAGAAGAAGTTTGCCAGTTTATCTTGAGCGTTTAAAATTAATGTCGGGTTCCACCCTGCAACGTCGGGTTCCGCGGCGCGTCCGAGCGCCGCGACACCCGCCACCACGATGCCCCGCCGCGCTTAATTTTTTCAAGTTCTTAAGTTTTCACATGGCGGCTGGGGTGCTTGGCGGTGGGTGTCGCGGCGCTCGGACGCGCCGCGGAACCCGACGTTGCAGGGTGGAACCCGACATTAATTTTAAACGCTCAAGATAAACTGGCAAACTTCTTCTTATCACCTCAGAATCTCTATCATCCGGTGTTACCTTATAGATGTAACGGTGAATTGACGGTCCTCCTAGAATTTTCGTTTACGCATACCGATCAATAAATATTAAAGTTGAAGAAACGCGACTTGGTAATATTTATATGTGAGGAATTTTAAACTGCTTTTCAAGTTGACTTAGAAATATCAAAAGGAAATAAATAAAATAAATATTCTCATTGAAAATTTGTTAGGTACTGAGAAGTAAGCAAACGGGTAGGTTTTTACAATTGCTAGATAGATAGAGATTAAGCGGAATCTCTGCTAGTGATAAGTGCGAAAGTCCAAAAGATGTGACTGTATGGCCGTGGAAGTTCTTTTGTTTAAGCAATCCGAAACATATAATATTTGAATAAACCACGACTTGTTAATAATATTTAAATCTGTGAGGAATTTGAAACTACTTTTCAAGTTGCCTTAGTAATATCAAAAGGAAATAAAATAACATAAATATTCTCAATGAAAATTTGTTACTGTGGATTAAAAAGACGGACGCACGACCTTACCTGAGTAAACAAGAATCTGTCTTGGCAACAGGGGTAGTCATTGGGTCGTTTATAAAAAAGCACGGGCAGATGCGAACTATGCAGTTCAAAAAGTGTGCAATCCAGACCACACAGCAAATGTTCAACCTGTGGAGTTTTTTTTTGTGCTCTAATGAGAAAAAAATTGTTTTTTGGAGCACCACGATATTTAATTGGTCTGTAATAAATAAATAAATAAATAAATAAATAAATTTTCTTTCAAATGTGATGAATTCTAGTAGTCAGTTAATGGTCTAATTTAGTATATTTTGAAATGAATTAACTATCCCATTTTTTGTGATTGTTCCTGACGAGACTTCTAAGTCCAAAATTTTGTAGACGAAGAGTTAAACACCGTAATAAGATCTTCATGACTTGAGTAAAGTAAGTCTATGAAACTTTAAACCTTTAGGTTGAGAAATTGAAGTGTTGAGAAAAAGTTAAAGCTTCTTCGCGAGAAGCCGTCACTTATTGTTATTATTTAAACTTTGCAATGTGTCCCAGATTAGGTGATTTCAATGCAGTTATAATTCGAAATTGATAAAATATCCGAAAAAAGATCTTCAGGACCTGAGTAAAATAAAAATTTATGAAACTTTAAACCTTTAAGTTGTGAAATGAAATGCTGTGAAAACTTAGAACCTAAAAACTAAAAACTAAGAGCTGGAGACGGATAGTTACACACCGTTATAAGATCTTCAGGACTTGAGTAAAATAAGAATTTATCATATTTTAAGAAATTGAAATGTTGAGAAAACTTAGAACCTAAAAACTAAAAACTAAGAACTTGATACGAATAGTTACATACCGTAAAATAATCTTCGGGACATGAGTAAACTAAATCTATGAAACTTTAAACCTCTAAAATGAGAAAATGAAATGTTGAAAAAAGTTGGAACCTAAAAGGTAAAACTTAGAACTTGAAACGAATAATTACCAAAACACTGTTAACCTGCAAGGTTTTATCAAGTTGTAACCTGTAGGGATTTATAAGATATCAAACTTTGATTTTTAAATATCTGATGAGAAATCATAAATTTCAGTCCATATTTACATAAATGCGGTTGTTTTTAGCGTGGGAATCTGCATGGTATATTTTACGCAAAATTTGTTTGAAATTTTTTAAATTTTTCTTGAATTTTGTGTAGCTTAAACGGTTTATGTCAAGACGTTTTAAAACTTTACAGTGTGTCCACAATGATTTTTCTGAATAGTTTATATTTTACAATAAATTTACTTTGATACATTTTTTAATTTTTCTTGAATTTTGTGCAGCTTAAAACGCTTTATGCCAAGACATTTAAACTTTGCAGTGTGTCCACAGTGATTTTTCTGAACAGCTTATATTTTACAATAAATTTACTTTGATACATTTTTTAAATTTTTCTTGAATTTTGTGCAACTTAAAACGCTTTATGCCCATACATTTAAACTTTGCAATGTGTCCTACGCTTTATGCCCAGACATTTAAACTTTGCAATGTTTCCACAGTGATTTTTCTGAATAGTTTATATTTTACAATAAATTTACTTTGATACATTTTTTTAATTTTTCTTGAATTTTGTGTAGCTTAAACGGTTTATGTCAAGACGTTTTAAAACGTTTTAAAACTTTACAGTGTGTCCACAATGATTTTTCTGAATAGTTTATATTTTACAATAAATTTACTTTGATACATTTTTTTAAATTTTTCTTGAATTTTGTGCAACTTAAAACGCTTTATGCCCAGACATTTAAACTTTGCAATATGTCCACAGTGATTTTTCTGAATAGTTTATATTTTACAATAAATTTACTTTGATACATTTTTTTTTATTTTTCTTGAATTTTGTGCAACTTAAAACGCTTTATGCCCAGGCATTTAAACTTTGCAATGTGTCCATATTCATCTGTAAGTCCATTGTATGCATTTTAAATAATAACAATAAGTGACGGCTTCTCGTGAAGAACTCAATTTTTACTAAAATTACATCTGGCGCGATGTTAGCACGGACAAAATTGTCTGTCAACTATAAATTTATATTGCAAAATGAAAAAATTGCTAAAAGGTCATAGTAAATTATGAAAAAACAAATTATTTTCGTCTTAAGCTGATATGCTCCATTTAGCAAGTTGTTACCAGATGGCTTATACATTTATCAAAAGTCGTCATCCGGTCAGCCTGTGATAAGAGTTGACGGGTCCTTTCCAAAACTTGAGATTAAATAATAATATATCTCGAGAATTTATTGACATCCCTATCATGGGAAATGGTTATTTCTATGCGTGGGAATTTTATGTTCATAGGAGAACTCAGCGTTGTATAAAAGCCAGCCACTAGCCTGTACAGATATTCAGTTCCAAATACACTCTTGTTCGACCATTAGAAGATATACGTAACACACAAGATGGCTGCAAAACAAAATAAAAGAAAAGTTAACTTCTACTACGATCCGGTGGAAGGTAAGTGACATATAAAGCTACATCTTTCTAGTTTAATCTATTAGTTTTTTGTTTCTTTTGTTTTTAGAGGACATTAGGGTGTGCCCCTACAACAATAACCACGTTATGCTAGCCCATAGGCTATCAAATCATATAATTCGTTGTCACCGTGCCGAACATAGACTAAGGCTAGATCAGATGTACCAGGCACAACGTGAACAATTAAAAGAACAGCAACAACAACAAGGTCCTAGACCACAGTGGGAGGACTTAAGCTACCTCAAGCAACTGGAGACTAACATTGAGGTGGAGGAGAGTTGGGACTAACCCCTTTTATACGTTACATCTGTCTATCGTTTGTTACTATCGACTTCTTGATAATCATTTGAAATAAGCTGTGAATAAATATATATGTAAATAAATGTATATTTTTATATATCATTATTATTATTTTATTACAATTATCTACATTTGTTACACTTTCTAAATATTGGCTTCTTCTTTTTACGGCGATTTAATCTTTTAATTTTACTTCGTTGCTATATGGGAATGGGACCGACGAATAATAATAATTTCAAAATATTAATTTTATTTAATCCAAAAATTACCACATCAGAATAATAATAATTTTCAAAAAGTGAATATCTAACTATTTAGTTAAATATTAATTGCTCAATTAAAAAGTTTCAAATTTTCTGTATCTTTTTCTCTTTTTTACCTATTGTCAAGACGTTTAAAACTTTGTATATTTATTACTGTTAACAATGTATTTAAATGAATTATGCAACCATCAAAACATCTTTATCTTATGAAATTCACAAAACCCTTAACATTTACCGTATTTACTCAATTAAAAAAGTTTCAAATTTTTCTGTATCTTTTTCTATTTTTTCACCTATTGTCAAGACGTTTAAAACTTTGCAATGTGTCCACAGTGATTTTCTGAATAGTTTATATTTTACAATAAATTTACTTTGATATTTTTAATTTTTCTTGAATTTTGTGTAGCTTAACATGAATTTACAGATGTTATAATTACGCATCCAATCGTACACTTCTAAAATAAGTGCCGAGTCAACTCTTAGCTTATCAGGGGCTGAACGGATGACGACTTTTGATAATTTTATAAGCCATCTGGTACCAACCTGCTAAGAGGATCATTTTTTCACACCCTTGATAATAACAGCCACACCATTTTAAGAAACAACCGCTTTTATGTAAATATGAACCGCTTTATGTAAATAGGGGCTCAACTTAATGATTAGATTAATTAAAATGTCTATTATAATAATCATTATTAACTTTGTAATTTCTTTTTTTTTTTTTGGATATTTTTCTCAATTTGTAAGAAAACATGTGAAGTTCGTTTTTTTTGTTCTTAAGTTGGCTACATTGAGTTCTTCGCGAGAAGCCGTCACTTATTGTTATTATTTAAAATGCAACTAATGGACTACAGATGAATTATGCTCAATAGTTTTTAATTTCACAATAAATTTACTTTGATATTTTAAATTTTTTTCTTGAATTTTGTGTAGCTTAAAACTCTTTATAAAAACCCCTCACATGTAATTGCTATTTAATATTTATTGTTGTTAACAATGTATTTAAAATGAATTATGCAACCATCAAAACATCCTTATCTTATGAAAGTCACAAAAAACCTTAACGTATTTGCTCAATTAAAAATTTCAAATTTTCTGTGTCTTTTTCTATTTTTGACCTATTGTCAAGACGTTTAAAAACTTTGTAATGTGTCCACAGTGATTTTTCTAAATAGTTTATATTTATAAATTTACAGATAAATTATGCAACCAACCAAACATCCAAATTATCCGCCTTTATGTAAATACGGGCTTAAATTAATGATTTCTCATAAATATTTAAAATCAAGTCTTAACATGTCGTTGTAAAAAGATTCCAATCAAAAGTACCGGGAACAAAAGTGCCGGACCCTAAACTGCCGGGGCAGTACCGGGATTGAAAGTACCGGGATCTAAAAGTACCGGGATCGAAAGTACCGGGGATAAAAAAGTACCGGGATCAAAAGTACCGGGGGATAAAAAGTACCGGGGGTTAAAAAGTACCGGGATCGAAAGTGCCGGGATCGAAAGTGCCGGGATCAAAAGTGCCGGGATCGAAAGTACCGGGATCGAAAGTGCCGGGGCCAAAAGTGCCGGGATCAAAAGTGCCGGGATCAAAAGTGCCGGGATCAAAAGTGCCGGGATCAAAAGTGCCATGGCCAAAAGTGCCGGGGTTAAAAAGTGCCCCTCTTACTACTATTCGGCACCTCTATACCCATCACGCGGCTGCGATAGACCAATGTGTTAATTACACCATCTTGCGTAGCGCAAATGAATCCCTCAGTCTCAGACTTCAGTCCACTTGATCTCAGAAAGGCAAATGTATGCCTTTTGGATAAGCCAAGGTTTTCAATGTTCTTGAAGAAAACACTATGCATTGACTTATCCATATGCCTTCTCATGAGCATATCTTGCTCAGAGATTCTGACGTGGGCTGTAAGACGGAGCAAATTGAGCTCGGTAATAGAATGTGGCCGAGCTCGCTCAACGTCAAAGTCAAGACCGAGTTCATCTGCTGCTCTTTGTGCCGCCCTAAACAAAAATGCCCCGACTCCCCGCCTCTCGTGATCCCTGACAAGAAGCAACAAGGGATCCGAACTTTGGATGATCTTACAGGCTATACCCAAGATTACCCTGTTATGAAGACACTCCAAACTCAAAAGTCCTCGGCCTCCCTGGTTTCGTGGAAGATATAACCTCGGAACGGACGATTTTGGATGCAAACTGCGCTGTAGATGCATCATTTTTCGAGTATCCCGATCAATCTGCTTCAACTCATCCACTAACCATTTAACTGCTCCAAATGAATAGAGCAGGATCGGAACGGCAAGCATATTTGTGGCAAAAATCTTGTTCTTCCCCGAAAGCTCTGACGACCAGATTCGTCGGAGTAGATTTTTGTACTTGCCGCAGAGAGACTTTTTTACCTGGTGTGACGCTTGGATGTGGCACTGCTCCACACCCAAGTACTTGTAAGTCTCTCCGGCGTTCAGATGTCTCAGAACGCTTCCGTCAATGAGTTGAGCATCTTCATCGAAATACTCGCATCGTCCTCTTTTGAGATGAACCTGAGCACATTTGTCCCAACCGAACTCCATGCCAATAGCATCTGTGTACTCCTGCACTATGCGCAATGACTGCGTCAGTTCTTGCTTTCCGGAAGCATATATTTTTAAATCATTTATGTAAAACAAGTGCGTGATCTTATGCTTCCGGTTACCGGGTGTACCACAGCTATAACCCTTTGCACCGCGCAAGGCTACGGACAGCGGCAACAGTGAGATGCAAAACAGAAGAGGACTCAAGGAATCTCCCTGGAATACTCCTCTTCTGAATGATATCAACTCTGTCTGAACTCGGTCCCGTCGAGATGTTATCGAGAACCGAGTCTTCCAGAGTGACATCAGTTGTTTGATGCATCTCACCAGTGTATCGGGTATCGCAAGACATTCGAGCAAGTGAATAATCAGCTCGTGAGATGTTGTGTCGAATGCCTTACGATAATCGATCCAAGCCATAGATAGGTTGCGCTTATATTGGACGGCATCCTGCGTGACGCACCTATCGATCAGCAGGTTTTCCTTGCAGCCGTCCACGCCCCTTTTACAGCCTCGCTGTTCGAAAATTTTCGAATACACCGGGTTAATGGCGTGGAATATTCGGTAGTACAGGAGTCTGGTGAAAATCTTGTAGCACGCATTTAGGCAAGTTATTGGCCAGTAGTTCTGAGGCTGAGACAAATCACCCGTTTTAGGTAGTAAAACGGTTCGCCCCTCGACAACCCACTCCGGAATGGGCCGCTCACCATTAAGCCAGGAATTAAATACCTTGGCCAGACGCTTGTGCGTGCTTCGGAATTTCTTCCACCAAAAGGTATTAATTCCGTCCGGGCCTGGTGCGGCAAAATTTTTGATTCCCTTAAGGGTCTCGCCAATTTCTTCCGGGGTTATCGGATTGCACACCACTGGTCTTAATTGAGATCTTCTTACGAAGTTCTCAAATTGTGCAAGGGCTGGAGTGTCTTCACGCAACGGTTTCGATCCCTCGTATATTTCCCTCCAGAAGACTTCGACCTCCTGCACCGCCGGCAATTTCTCTGGGATAGAGTTTGCCCGCTGGAAGAGCCTCGAAGGATTTGTCTTGAACTTGTTGTTCTCGACCAACCTTCGCCTACTCCTTACCAGGGACTTTCTTGCAGCCACAAGACTGCGAACTCTATCCATGCAGTGCTGCTTCTCAACAGCAAGCACCGCTGCATTCAGTGTATGATGGGTCCGGCGAAAAAGACGCGCGATGCGCCGGATTTTTGGTGTGAAGGGTTTCATCTTTTTGATGAATTCCATCACACACTGAATTCGAGAAATATCCTGCCTAGCGGTTTCTATCTTCTTGTCTATCTTTTCAAGGCGACATTCGAATTTCCCCTCAGCCTCAGTGCTCTCACCACGTGGGACCGAAGAAGAAAGCCTCGTCGCCTCTCGATAGACCATTTCGTTCAGGAGCAGGATGTCTGGATCCTCAGGGAGGTTCCTATCGAGTGATTCGTCCGCTGCAACTACATCGCTGGCTTTGGGTGGTGGAATTTTGTGGAGAGACTTTCTGTTCGGAGGCATCTCCAAAATTACCGGAACAGCGTGGCGGATCTCCGGCTCGTCCGGCTGTACCTCCACCAACTGCTCCGGTGCTCTCTCGTATTGAATGCGACGAAGATAGGCCACATAGTCGCGGAGTTTTTGTGGCGCGAAAAAGTGATGCTCCGGGTGTTTCTCACCCCACAGAGCATGCATCCTTGCCATGTAACCCCTTCGCCGCGGCTCGCTCGTCTCGTAGCAGTCGAGCAGGTCATTCCTTAGAGTGTTGGTCCACTCAAAGCGTCCATGGGCATTGCCAGAGTCGTCAACGGGTGATTCGTTTTCCGAGACCCCACCACCTTCACCTTGGTCCCTATCCGACTGGGACCGGTCGTGGGGGTCTTTCCCTGTTGGGGTAGTAACAACAGTTTAGGGTTCCAATTGGTTGTTAGCCAAAAGGAACCCCGGCCGGTACTGGGGTCAAGATGGCTTGACCTCCCAGGTGCGCCAAGAGCTACCGGTCCGATTTGCACCTTCAGCTCGGCAAGGTGGTGGCGCTACTCACCAAGACCAAAGATGTTATGTGGCCTGCCTGCCTTCTTACTTTACTATTATTATTATTATTATTATTATTAAAACTAACATAAAAGTTAGGTTATGTTATTGTAACATAAAATGCAGTGATAAATAGAGTGCTTCCAAACAAATATTATGTGCCGCTCTCTCATGAAAAAGGGCCATACTTAACTGTGCATTACCTAATGGACCCATGTATTTTTACCTAGGCTGCGCGCGCATCTGAACGGTCTGGAAGCAACAGGTGTAAACCATGAGCGCCGTTTTTAAATAAAGCATTAAACCCTTTTTGTTCAAATCGAAAGCAACGATAACTCCACGCTGCTGTGACTTTTTAACATCTGATCTAATGTATAAATTGGTCTGTTGCGTTTGTAAAACAAATTTCAAATGTCCCGCATTTTTGCCGTTCAGACAACTATCCTTTTCTATTTAGTAAATGGGTCCATTAGGGCTCTCTTTACGAACTGTCGGTGAGATCGGCCATTAGTCAATATTTTACTTCTGTGGAGTACAACCTAAATTAAAACTTTGAAATCCGGCTAGAACAGAGTAATGGAAGACGAATGTTATGACAAAAAATAAAAATACTTTATTAATTATTGTAAAATATTTGTAAAGACAGAAAATATACCTACATTTAAGGAACGGGTTTTAATACACAGAAGGCCAAAAAGATTTTATTACTAAAAATGTTGAAGATTACTCTGGCTCAGGTAAGAAGGCACCACAAAACAATAAAATGTTTATTTCTTAAATCATGTCAAAAAAAAGTAATTCTAGTAATATACAATAGGCAAAGAGGATTATTAGAATCCTACTAACGTCATTATTAAATACTGGGACAATAGGTAATTAAAATACGATATCTGAACATCACTTGAACTGGTTTCTTCCATATCTTACAATATTTTATACCTTTATGCCCTTTACTGTATATAAATATCAATATCAATAGATATAAAGAAAAGAAAGGGGGTTGAGGGGTGGAGAAATGTACGGAGGAAAAAACGGCAACGTCAATAACAATGAACGCCGGCAACCAACAATACATGGCAGAGTGTAGAGGGTTAAACGCTTTCTGTTAACTCGTTTTGTATCAATTTGTCGTAACGGGCTTTCAAAGTCGAGTCTTAAGAAGTAAGCTCTAAAAATTTGGGAGTGTGTGCCAAGTTTAAAAAAATATATATCCATCTGCAATGCACCTGTAAACACGTAAGGGACAAAAATAAAAAAATAAAAAAATGAATTATTTCTCTAGTAAAAATAGTATTTTCCTTTGTACCTTTATGGCAGTGACTAGGTGCACTCCAGAGTGCATTCAATTTTCATTTTTGCTTGTACTCCAGAGTGCTCCAATGCAAACGCCACGGACGTACCACGGATCTGGCGTCATTTGGACCGTGTCCCCACATAAGAAATATTTATTTAATTTATAAATCACAATATAGTCTTCATGACTTTATTACTGTCTCAAAACATAAAAATAAATTACAAATATAGTTTCATTTTATTCAAAATAGTTTATGTCGTTCGACACTGTCAGCAAATGTGAGTGCACCTAGTCGCTGCCTATGCCTACTTTTATTCTTTTCTATATTTTCCATTTTCCTAACCGAATTCTGCAAGCACTGCTTCTTACAATTTCGTGATTGTCTCTCTAGAATATATCTTGGCGAAATAAGTTAGTTAAACAAATTCATTGGATACTGTGCTAAGATTTTAAAGGAAAATAGAAATTCAGAAAATGTATGCTAAGAGATCTGTTAATAGTATATTGAAACACTAGTTTTGTAAAACTTATATTAAGACACGAGTGCAGGTTTGCAGCACGACTGCCGTAGGCAGGAGTGCATGTAAAGAACGAGTGCTCTTAAGTTTTACAAAACGAGTTTTTCATGTTATTTTTCCTAATTTGCATAATAATTTCATTTTTTAACAAATTAAATCAATTTTGGTAATTTAGGAAATTTTGTAAAATTTTGATTTTTCTGTACCTGACATATACTTGAAGATGACTTACATGGAACCTTAACCACAAAAGCACACTGACATTTCGTTCAGTGCAAGGTTCAGTGTGTCTAACCAATGCAAACAAAAATTCTAGATTTTGGGTGCGTTAATGGAATATTAACGCACTCAAAATGAGTGCGTTAATAGCTTTGTTACAACAGCAAATTAGGAAAATTTCATAGCATCATAGTAAGAAATAGTTCTTGGATGATTTTGTGATAGTTTGCGGATAAATGCAGTCCATTTTCTCTTTCCTGCTTTATTGAATTTTATTATGCTGCACTACCATTCGTATCTGCGGATTTAGGAAGGTTCCTTCTTTTAAGTTAGCGTTACTGATTCTAGGGAATTGAAGCCTTCACCATTTTTGTTCAGATAAGTTTAACCTCTGGTATGGTACATACTGAGTTACTGTACTCATCAACGACGTCAGAAAATATAGACCGGATAAGCTTGTAGGAGAATTGTTTGAAGCCAACATCATGGGAGAGAGGAGTGAGTCGTAAAGGGGGTACAGTTGTTTCAATGGAATTTTGACCTTAAATCCATCTGTGCTGATTGGTTCTTTTAATTGTTCCTTTATTTTCGGGAGATTCCGTCCAACGCCGTAGCGTAAGTACGTAAGCAAAGTCATAGGCGTACAAAACAATACCAAAAATCATTATAATTTTTATCTTTTAGCTTTCCACGAGATACAGAACAGCGCTAGAAGCGGTTCAAATGATTGAACATGGAACCTAATTTCAATAAAACCATTGTTTTTGTTTTATTTAAATTTATTTGAATGCTTCCTAAGTTTGATACGCCACTGACTGTAAACCAACAACAAAAATAAACCAAGCAGCGCAGAGGAATTTAAGGTCGAAATTCCAGCTTTTCTTGGTTTCCCCTTTCCCCCAGGTTGGATGTTGGTTACAAACAATCGGAATGAGTAGCGGGTATAGGAACTTTATGGTCGAAGGTACTCATCTCCCTACTAAGTATGCCTCTTACGAAATAGGTCGAAACATCAAAAATTAACTAAGCACCATTCAAACCAGAACTAAGTAATTTTATTCATCTTTATTCCTTTTTTTATTTTTGCATATAATTGAACTGTAAATTCAAAATATGCATCGCAGAAAAAAAACGAAATAATTTTTAAAATATTTAAAACCTTCATATTATCGACATCCATGTAAAGAGGACGATCTGGAAAAAACTGTGGTCTCAAATGAGCGTATTCTAATTTAATACCAGCTGGCGAATTGGAGATTTGTTGAAGTAATGCAACTCGGAATGCTTCCAACAAAATCTAATTTGTTGATAATCTGTTGCAGATGCAAGCCACGAAATTGCATGATGTTTCAAAAATAAAATGTATCAAGTAGATACATCTCCGCACAAATTTTAAAATAACACATAACTCTTACCACTTCACATTTCCAATTGTTATTTATCGATCGAATTATTATGGTAAGAGTTTTTCTTATTAAATGATGAAATTTCCTAAAAGTGGTTACTTAATATTATGTAATTTATAGCTTTCGTACGCGACGAATAAATAGCGACAAAGTTCCTGTAATAATTTATCATTAATGACTCTATATTACCCAATTCACAACTAATTAGCGACCACATCACATTTAAAGCTCTGTTGAACACCACATTTAAAGACACGAAATTGCTCTTCCGTCGCCGAAACATTTCTTTTAAAAATGGTAATCTTATCGTCTCCTTGATAGACCTGAAACATTTTAGACTTTTCACAGTTAAGTGATTTTTTAAGTTGCCTGGCCAGATTATGCAGATTATTTCAGAATCGTGGGATTAACGACAGAATGTGACAGGCGACAACCCTCACCTGCTTCGGAGAAATTTCTATCAAATTAAGATTGATTGCCTCTTTGACGCCATATTTAGTTAAAAGAGATATAGCTTAATTATGATGATTTTTGTGGAAGACCAGCCTGCATACTTATATATCGCGTACGTGTATAATTACTGTTTATCATGAGTTATAATTTTAAGAGGTAAATAGATTTTCAACCAACTGACATTTTGCGCCACGCATACATATTCGAGATAATGTATGAAGTTTAGTCTGGGCCCGGGCAAAGGTAGTTATCCATCATTCATTTTACAGTGAAATATTAAAAAGTTAGGTACCCGTCGGAATGGAGAGGCGATTTTCATCTCAGTTGAGAAACATTCTCTCCTAATAAACGTTTTTCTTTACACAATTTAAAATATTGTGTTTAAATTGAGTTAGCTACCTTTATTTTCGAGATGTCATCGCGGAATTTTATTTAAATTGCGTTACACATTAGTTACAAAATTGCTTTAAGTCTATTTTGATATCAATAAATCCTCCTTGATTTTTGTGAGTATTAATCTCAATGTTATTCTGCTTCACTTCCAACTCATGCATAAAATAGCGTTGCTGAGAAAAAAGTAAAAATGTTTTGTTTTCAGCGGAGTTGGGTTAGCAGTTTATATCTAACTTTAGTTTTTACAAAATCAAGTGTGGTTTGATTTATAGAACTAAAACTTTCATCCTCTAGCTCTAGTTATTTACTGCTCCCTATGTGCGTTAAACTATTACACAAATTTATGGCTTCAAAGTGGTCTTTAGAATATTTAGTACTAATAAAATGTTTCTTTCTATAATTCTAATTCTAATTTGTATATTTTGAATAGATATTTATTAGTTGTAGACACATCGTTTTGTTGTAAATTAGAGATGTCAATATCACTTGAAGCATTTTTTTAATATCCCTTTTTATTTGCAATCTGTAAGTTACAGTACAATAAGCAAACGTGTTGGCATTGGTGTTATGTAAGAAACTTTCCAGTGGTAACGAGTGAGCAACAAAATTCGTGATCGCAGTTGGCTAAACGTCAATTCACATTACTCGATGACTTTTTACACAATCGTTTCGATCAAGAATCGACTTAAAATTTTGGGTTCAGAGGCTCCTATGATCACGAATTTTGTTGCTCACTCGTTAGTTTCTTTTAATTTCATAATTACAACCTAATTAGATAGAGGGTTGGAATCTACTAAACTATAATACAATATACAGGGGGTGTAGAAAGTCTCGGACAGGCTCTGATTCTATATAACATGTTGAGAGTTCAAAAACGCAATTTATTTTTTGGAACGAGGTTCCTCATCGCACGTTACACACTTGGCGAATGAGAGTTAGGCCGAGAAAAGTGTAAGATTTCGACTGTCACGAAACTTTTATTGGAACGAAGTTTATAACAGCTGGCTTCTCTCACGCAGTATGTATTCGTCTTCAGATAGGAATAATAATATTTTATCAATTTGTGAATTAACCTTAACATAGAGATATATGTCGTCGACTGTGAGAATTTTCTTCGCCAGATATTGTGGAGCGAGGGAGCCACTTTTAGCCATTCCATATTTACGCCAGAGAAAATCCACACGTGGTTTTCGAGAGAGCACATCAAAACAGATTACAGCTTTATATTATAATTATTATTATAGCAGTTCCGCCATGAGCATTGGCGTCTGGGTGCGCTGTATTGTACAGTGATATAGGCTTTTAGCTCACTGGAGTGTTGTGTTAGCCCATTGGCGTTCCACAAACCAATCAACCTATTTATTTTGTAAGCTTCGTTATCACTGTAATTAGAAGGTTTAACAATGCAAATAAATCAGTAGAAATTATTAAAAAGCTTCCAGTAAGTTAGAAGTGGAAAAAGGATATGTTGGTTGCATAAGCATCCCTTCGATGGACTTGTCGAATTTAACCCTTCAGTGACGGCTATATGAAATAGTAATTTTTCAGATACCCAATGGAAATTAGACACATTTCTATACTAGAAATCATAAAGAAAGTACAACTTATCTTTACTAGTAAAGAAATTTTCTTTACGATTACGAAATCTCTATAGCAACCAGACAAACATTTTCCACATTTTGTTTCATTGTTATGGAAGCGTTCTGATTTTCAAAGATTTATTCTTTGTGTGATTTATCGTGGATTTTAGACTAAAATTGCAAGGTATCCAAAGAAATAACACGTTCTACTCCTAAAGAACAAGTGTTTTAAACGTTAAACGGGTGGCAATATCTTCCCTAATAAGTCTAAACATTATCTAGTCTTCTAGCCGCCATTGAATTGTAGGACCAGAAATTAGCCCAATGTAAGTCTTCTAAAATATTGTTGCTTTTGTGGGTTCGATTATTATTTATTTGAACACTATATACAATTTATTTTCACTTCTTATATACAATATTTACATTATTTACACTATGTACAAATTACTACTTTACCGGCACGTCTCGTGTTATTTATTTACACATCGCGCGGCACTCCGGATAGACAAAGACTCGACCCACTGATGTTTAACTGTGACGAACTGCGACTAGACTCAATGATACGACTAGAATGTTATCCGCTGAAACGTCCTTTAATAAATATACCGGCGCCTAAATAATTCTTGGCGCCCCCAGAGAGTTCCATTGATGACATCATCGCGTTGTCGATCTGTACCTGATATTCCAAAAGATGATGTCATGCTACTTCGAGAACGTTGTAGTATAAATCCAGGACGTTCTAGTAATTGATGACCTCATAATCTCAAGGCGCTGCAAGCTATGAGTCATTTCGGGTCCACGTCCGTTACACTGCCCCCTCCTTAAAGATTTTTCGTCCCAAAACGTCACAAAACATTCTTCCTTTCGATGTCCTTTCTAGTTGCAGCACTACACCCCTCGCTTAAGCCAAGTGAAACGGAAGACTCCTTCCAACATGCTTCTGACAGTTCTCCAAACCAGACAGTCGAATTCACAGGCGATCTTCACGATTGCCAATTTCCTGATACCGTGGGCAAGAAAGTTTCCTTCGACTCCCATAAAGTATCTAAACTTTGGTAGGTGGCCTCCTTGAACACGAGTATATTCGTAACCACTTCTTTTTGATTCTTGTCGTGTGTCTGCCAGGAGGAGTACGCTTTCAATTTGCGATCTTTACATTTCCAAAAAGATTTATAAAAAATTTGTTCCAAAAAAATCATACGCTTCAAGAAAAAATAAAAAAATAACATTGTTTTAAATTATGAAGTTGTCTAAAAATTATTATTTTTTCTTAAAAATGGGTCCTACCACCATGATTTTGTAGAACTTCTTGGACTCGTTGGGGCATAGTGTAAATATTGTCCCACAAAATGGTTAAAACATGGCGCAAGTCTTGTCGGTGTGCTAATGGGGGTTGGTGGTCTGCCAACGCACGAGCAAGCATGTTCCATGCATGCTCAATTGGATTGAGATCGGGGGATCCCGCTGGAGGAGGCAAACGATCGATTTTTAACATTTCCAGTGTCTCTAACACACGTCGCGCTCGATGCGGCCGGGCGTTATCGTCCAGAAATCGTAAGTGAGGCTCCAAATTGTAACGATAATTTGACTCGTCATGGTCCTCTCGCAAACGTACAGTTCTGTGCGACCCCCAAAAAAAATGCCTCCCCATACCATTACGGTTCCTCCTTGAAACGGATGTACCTCTTGGACATACCTGTCGTTAAATCGGGTACCTGGTGTTCTCCACACACGAACAGAACGTCTGTCAGAAAAAACTCCAAATCGGAACTCATCCGTGAACATTACGGTTGCCCATTCATTTTGCCAATTTTCCCTTTCTTCGCACCATTGTACTCCGGCACGTCTCTGAAAAGTTATCAGTGGAAAACTTTTCACCGGCCTTCTACATCTCAGCTCTGTTTCATCAATACGATTTAAAGCAGTTCTGGCTGTTATACTAGTGCCAGTAGCATAAAAGGTTCTTGCCGCAGAATATTGCAATGCGCTGTAGGGTTTCCGCGTGCTTCCCGGATCAATAGTCGGTCTTCCCAAACTGTTGTTAGTCTAGACCAACCATGTCGTGGTCTTTCCTCAACAGTTCCAGTTTCTCGATACCGTTGATAAAGTCTAGAAATTACACTTTGTCTCACTTGAAAGGTTGCAGCGACATCAACCTGGTGAACACCACCTTTCAACATTTCAACTGCTCTATTGCCAGCATATTGTGACAAATGTCTTCTTTCCATTTTATGCACTGTTTCCAACGATAAACTTATTGGCACTGGAAAAACGGACCAGATCAGTTTTTGCATTTTGAGATAATTTCTTTCACTATCTGTGAACCTTTTAACAGATTATCCGAAAAAGCTTATATTTACCTATTTTACATAAAAAACTTTGAGAATAGCCGATTCGAGCAGTTGAGCCGAGCGGACGTGTTTTGCGGCGCTCGAGAAGATAAGCGGATAAAAAAGCGTGAAAAAGTGAAAAAGAAATAGAATGAAAAAAAGTGGTAGTGAGAGCGAGAGAAAAGATTACAAAAGAAAAAGAAAAGAAGGACGAGAGTCGGAAGAGAGGATTAACCCCTTTAGGAAAAGCAAGAAGTTAGAAAGATAACCGGTTAAAAAGGCAATGGATGAGGAAATGAAAGAGATGCTGGAAAAAATTATGGAGGATGTAGGGGAGATGAAGGAAGAGAATCGGAAGATGAGCTGGAACAGTTGAAAATTATGACGCGTGAATAGGAAGAAAAATGGGAAAGAGAAAAGATGGAACTAAAAGAAAAAATGAAAAAATTGGAGGAGAAAATGGAAGAGCAGGAAAAAAGAATATTGTAGTAACGGGATTGGACGAAGAGGAAAGCGAGAGCGAGAAGAAACTGGAAAAATGGATGAAGGTGGAATTAGAGGTGGAAGTGACTGTAAGAGAGATGTATAAAATAAATGGAGGAAAAATGATTGTGGCGGAACTTGGGAACTGGGGGGAAAAGAGGAAAGTTATGGAAAATAAAAGAAGACTAAGAGAAAAAGAAAGGAAAGAGTATACATAGAAGATGATTTGACAAAGCAGGAAATAGATATACAGAAGGAATTAAGAGCGATAGCCAAAGAAGAGCGACAAAAACGACAGCGGGTGAAAGTGGGTTACAAAAAGATATGGATAGAGGGAAAAGGGCTTAAGTGGGACGAGGAAAAGGGGGAGTTAGATACAGACAATTTTTTAATAAGAGCAGAAGAAAAAGACGACAGGGCAGAAAAGGGAAAACGAATACGGAGAGGAATAAAGGAGAAAAGGAGCAAATAAAAATAGTATTCTGGAACGTAGCGGGAATAAAAAACAAAGAGAATGAATTTTGGGAGTATTTGAGAGAATTTGACGTAGTGGGAATGGTATAAACGTGGGTGGAAAAAAAGGGGTGGGAAAAATTGGAAATGAGAATGCCGAAAGAGTTTAAGTGGAAATGTCAATATGCAGAGAGGGAAAGCAAAAGGGAGAGCTAAAGGTGGTTTTTGGTGATTGGGGGGGATTTTAATGCAAGAATTGGGGGAAAAGGAAGACGGATAGAAGAGGAACAAGAAACAATAGAAGGAAGATCAACAAAAGATGGAACAGAAAACGCAGAAGGGAGAGTACTGATTAGCTTAGCAGAAGAAAGAGGGTGGGACATACTTAATGGGAACTTCACAGGAAATGAGAAAGGGGAGTACACGTATATTGGATCAAGAGGGGAGACAGTTATTGATTATGTTATGGTAAATGAAGAAGCATGGGATGAAATAGAGAAATTCAAGGTGGGAGAAAGAATGGAGTCTTGTGAGAATGCCTTTAGAAGTGAAGACAAAAGGAAGAGAGAAAGATAGAGGAAGTGTGAATGAGTTTAGAAGAAAAACTGTGAAAAATATTTGGACGGAAAAAGGAAAAGAAAATTATAGAGCAAGGCTTAGTGAGGCAAAATACGAAGAAACAGAAAGGAAGAACGAGTGGTGGGATAAAGAATGCAGAAAAAGGAAGCAGGAAGCAAGAAGGAAACTAAGAAATTGGAAAAAAGAAAAAGCAACCAAGGAAGAGTATAAGAGAGCACGCAAGAGGTACAATTTAGTGTGCAAAGAGAAAAAGCAAAAGAAACGGATGGAAGAAGAGCTAAAGATGAAGGGTTTAAAGACGGAAGAAGAGGTATGGAGATATATAAATAAGGAAAGAAAGAGAAAGAGAGAGAGAGTGAATGATGGAATTACTATGGACGAATGGAGAGAGTACTTCAGTGAGCTGCTGGGGGGTGATGAAAACAGATAAGAAAAGGAAAAGAGACAACAAAGAGTGGAAAAAATAGAAGAGATAACAAGAGAAGAACTAGAGCAACAACTAAGAAAACTGAAAAGAAAAAAGACACCGGGGAGGGATGGTATACAGTATACAGAATGAAGCGTGGATATATGGAACGGAAAGGGCAGTTGACAGGTTGTTAGAGATAATGAATGGAGTGTGGAAGGGAGAGGGATTCCCCCAAGAGTTGAAGGAGGGGATAATATGCACCAATATAAGAAAGGAGAAAAGGATACAGTCAGTAATTATAGGGGGATCACTCTCCTAAATACATCATATAAGGTATACGCGATGATTGTGGAAGAGAGGCTGATGAAGGAAATGAATGAGAGGGGTGTGTTACCAGACGGACAGGCGGGATTTAGGAAACGTAGAGGGACCATGGATAATGTATATATCTTGAATCACATAGCAGGAAATGAGATAAAAAAGAGGGGTGGCAAGATATATGCATTCTTTGTGGACCTGAAAGCGGCTTTTGATAATGTGGAAAGAGATTTACTGTGGTAATGCTTGAGAAAGAGAAGGATAAATGAGCATCTGGTAAGAAAAATAGAAGAGGTATAGACGATAAGTAGAGTGAGAGTGGATGGAAGGGTGAGTGAATGTTTCAAAACTTGTAAGGGAGTAAGACAAGGTTGCTCACTAAGCCCCAGCCTGTTTTCAGCTTTTATTGGAGATATAGAGGAAATGTTCAGGAAGGGGCAGGCAGGGGAGGTTGTGGTGGGCAAAGAAAAAGTGTGGTCTTTAGCATATGCGGATGATTTGGTGGTGCTACCGAGAGAGAAGAAAGGTATGAAAGAAATGATAGGAAGCATGGAGAAATATATGAGGAGGAAAAAGTTGATGGTGAATGTAGAGAAATCCAAGATGATGGTGTTCAGAAACCGGGGTGGTAAGAGAAAAGTAAATGGGTGGAGATGGGAGAAAGAGAAAATTGAAGAAGTGAAAGAATTTATGTGTTTAGGTTATGTGATGAATGAAAGAAACACAGCAACAGCACATGTGAGAGAGTTAGTGAAAAAAGCAAATAAGATAATAGGAGCTGTATGGGGAATAGGAGAGAGAAAATTTGGACATGATTTTAGAAGGAGAGTAATGATGTTTGATAGTTTGGTGAAAAGCGTGATGATGTATGGAGCGGAAATATGGGGATGGAGAGAGCAAGAAGGATTGGAATGGGTGCAAGGAAAATATATGAAATGGGTGCTAGGGGTAGAGAGAGAGACACCGGGGTATATAGTGATGAAGGAAACAAAGAGAGATGGAATAAGAATAGAAGCAGGAAAAAGAGCAATAAGATTTGAGGAGAGAGTGATAGAGAGAGGAGAGTGCAGAATTTTGCAAGTGTGTTTAAAAGAAAAAGGAAAGAAATAGGAAAGGGGATATGGAAAGAGAGGGAGGCATATTTCGAAAGAAACGGGTATGCAGGCGCGGAGATAGAAAGAATGCGAGAGAGAGACAGAGTAATACAGATGAATTAGTACAGAGAGATAGAGATGTGCAAGTGTAGGAAAGAAGAACGAGAATTAGGGAGTCTAGGTACAATGGAAAGTATGAAAAAATAATAACGGAAGAAATGCCAAAGTACGTAGGAAGAGAGAGTAGAAAAGAGAGAGTGATAATAGCAAGATTTAGATGTGGAAATGAGGAGAGAGATAATAAATATTCGATTAAGGATAACAATAGAGAATGCAGGATGCGTGGAGAAAAAGAGGAGACGATAGAGCATTTGTTGAAGGAATCCGTAGAATTGAGAGGGAGATATGAGAGTAGAGAAGAAATTTTGAATGAGGACGGAACAGGAATCGAATGGATGAGGAAGGTTGAGTGGAGAAGAGAGACAATAAGTGGGAAGGGATAACAGCTGCTAGTTATTGTGTTGAATTATTGATTTATTTAGTTTTATTTATTATATTATATTTTATTTTATTTGAGTTATGGGAAATGTATCGGATACTTTATAAACCTGTAAAGGTAATAAATATTCATACTACTACTACATAAAAAACTTTGCAAGAAATGATAGGAGGGTTAATGTTTCATTTATAAAGCCCTAAGTGTGAATTTAAGCAATATCCCTTAACTTTTTCGATGAGTTTATTTATTTATACCTCTTCTCCTGGAAAATGGATAAGTGTTGACTACGACAACTTTCTCAAATGGACTATCACACTATGTTGACCTATCTGTGCCCCTCGACGTTTTTATGGAATTTTGCTTGGAGCGCCAGTTTCACACTTCCTGATCCACTTCTCGGAATCCTGCAATTCTCCAAGGAAAACTTCACCCCCAACTTCACTAAAACTTCTTCGACACTTCCAAATGTCCACGATGTGCAATCGAGGGCCACCAGGATTTTCGGAATTCTGTCCATTAACCATAGGGACCAGGTAAAATCTCTCACGCAGGTCCCCAAACATCGTCGACACCCCAGGTGTCCACCAGGTACTCTTTCATGGAGTTCCTCCAGAACTTTTGGAATTCTAACCATGGCAGCCATCAGCTGCTCACTTTCCATGTGACCCATACGCTTCATTAGCACACTTGTCCAGACTCCATCTCCACATCCATGGAGTCCCATTGGGCCCAGCAGGATTTTATTTAGGGTCATTACCGTGTAATTTACACTAACGTCCGCCTTCGGTCTTCATTTTTCCATCCGAGTACCAATTACAAGTCCGGGTCAATCTTCGGTTCTTTCCACATGTTTTAAAACTACCAACTTCCGGTTTAGCTCTGGTCCTTAATAAAGTCTTCTAGTTAAATCTTCCGGGAACAGTCTCAGCGTTCTATAACAGCATGATTTTTACGTCGAAGTAAAAACTTTTTCTCCAATTTTTATTCCATTGAAACCTTTTTTCTGCCACACTGAGTTCAGTCAGCACCATTATCTAATCCGAAAGTGAGTGACACCAGCTTCCTGTCTTCTTTCTAGTTGTAATTGTAGATGAATTTGCCATAGACTGTTAACGTGAAACGTTTTTCTCGTTTCCTGAAAAGTTTGCAAAATGTTACTTGGATTGTTTTAACAATAAACGATTCAATTGCATCACCAAATTAAGAAAGAAAAACTTAAACTTTACTCGAAAACATTATGCTATAGGTATTATGCCTGTATATTTCACTATCGAACGAAAAACACAATCACTTCACAAGTTCTCTTCATAAAGATTATCTGCATCACTTATTAAATTATTCATTTGAAATAAACAAGATAAGCATTTGCTTCTACTGAAGGAAGAACAGGAGTCTTCACTACTGAATTTGGTTTCATAAGACAAATAATTTGTTATAAAACTGCGGTTAACTTGTGCATAAGAAGGAATTCTTTCTTTTTGTGTCCTACTAACAATAAATGTGTGATCGTCCTGAGGCAGCCCATACAGGATCAAACAATGGGGCCAAACCTGGTGCAGACTTGGTTCAGTACTGTAAAACTCTGGGCCAAGCTCGCAAACCAGTTGTGACCCGACCATGCCAAAAGTTTGGAATGATAACATCGTGCCAAGCTTGGTTGCCAAGACTGGGCCAAGCTCGCAAACCAGTTGTGGCCCGACCATGGCAAAACTCTGGAATGATAACATCGTGCCAGGCTTGGTTGCCAAGAGTGGGCCAAGTTTGATTACCAGGGCTAGGCCACGCCTGATTTGATAAATTTCTTTATAAACGTTGGGGTCATCTAATAGTAAGAAATAAGTAAAAATGAACGACAAGTGATAATACAAAATTGAATGGAGATTTGATATCTTGATAAAGCAAGTCAACAAGCAAGCCGCGGCACCAGGCTCAAGGAACAGCGAGCGCTACTAAAAAGTAATCATAGTGTGACCTATTGCCTTCGGTGCACACAATAAACCTACTTAGTAGGAATTCTTATCTTACCGTTTTCTGGCGGGCGAAAAAACCCTTTTGTCTGAAGTCGAACGCGAAGCGTTCGTGAGGTACAACGCGTGGC
Organism: Diaperis boleti; assembly: GCA_963583935.1. NCBI lineage: Eukaryota > Metazoa > Arthropoda > Insecta > Coleoptera > Tenebrionidae > Diaperis > Diaperis boleti. The sequence goes on along the minus strand of OY757247.1, from coordinate 23,329,622 downwards.
GCTGGCATTGCGTACTACAACGTATATATTATTGTTAGGTTTTATAATACAGAAATAATTAACGTTTTAAAAGTGATTTCCTGAAACACATAAAATATGTTATTTTTTGTTTCTTATTATTGGGATACGGTTACAATAACGAATAGAGCCCCGGTAAGCCTTTCAGTTGCTTAAATTCCACAAAAATAGTGTGATGTTTATCTGAAATTTTCAATCAATTTCAAATTTGAATAAATATTAAATGTTTCTTTTATACTATTATTCGTTTATATTATGTTTAATAATATATGTGAAGCGTTATATGGTATACTATAAACGTAGATTAATAATATACTAAACCATTTATTATATTAATAAGAAGTATAAAAACCGTTTATTACATCAATTAGTGTTATTTGGCTAATCACCAAGATTGGACCATTCTTGATTTCCAAAACTGGACCACGTTTAGTTACTAACCGTAGGTCAATTGCCAAAACTAACATCAATAATTACAAAAAATACTGGTCAAGTATTAGCTATATTATAATTGATTTAATAATAATCAATTGAATAATAAAACTAAAGTAGAAACGAATATGATATGAGATGAGATTTAACTAATTAATTAATAGAGAGTAATAACTTATTGAATAATTAAATAACAATTAGAAATGATTAAGTTGAATAAATAATTATATCATAATATAGGAATGGCCGAGGCTCAGTAACCCAGTCTTGGACCAAGCCTGGGTCGCCATAGAATGGCCAAAGCTCGGTTTCCAGTCTTGATCCAAGGATGGGTAATAATATGAACGGCCGAGACTCAGTTACCGAGTCTTGGACCAAGCCTGGGTCGCCATAGAATGGCCAAAGCTCGGTTTCCCAGTCTTGATACAAGGATGGGTAATAGTAGGAATGGCCGAGGCTCAATAACCCAGTCTTGGACCAAGACTGGGTAAACATAGGAATGGCCAAGCTTAGGTTACCCAGCTTTGGGCCAACCTTGGTGCACCGAAGTTTGGTTTCCCAGTACTGAGCCACGCTTGGCCCCGTTGTTTAACTCTGGGGAGTCCTGTATGGGAGGGTCCATAACCTCTGTGCTCTCATGTCATCTGTAACAGTTCACAAACTGAAACAATATAAACAGACGCTACCAATTCAGTATTTTTTCAATTGATTATTTAACAGTTAATTACACACAATAATAATAAATGATATTTATTATTTTTTAAACATCATTATTTATATTATATTATCCTATTTGACGCTTGAGAAATTGATTTTCTGTACCTTACCTAATAATGGATTTTACTCTCCTACTAGTAGATAATAATAAAGTCGGTAAAAATAAATGACAATGTTGGCATGATTAATCTAGGCTGCCGTAGTTGATGTGTTGATTTGACATTAAATTTGCTGTCTTTTAACAAAAATGTGCTAGTAGTGAAAAAATAGTATATAAACCACAGTTGAGAAACCTTTTCTTAGTCTGGCACTATAATATTTGGTAATAAAGTACAGCGCTTCGTTTAGTGTACTTAATGATAATTTCTAACGTTTCTAAATCCCTAAAGTTCTTAAATACTAAATATTTGATGTACTTATATTTTCGGTTGAACACTCGTTACAATGTTGTAGAAATAGTATTAACCTAGTTTTTAAAACTTTATAAAAAGTTTTCATCATAATAATAAAGGGAATACAAAATATTTTTGCTCAATATGTAGCAAGCACCATTAGAAGTTGTGCGTGCAGTGCTCTATTTAGGTACTACACGCACAATTTGAGGTTTTAAATCAACAAAGACCATTAATTACAAAAAAATTCAAGCGTGAAGGCGACGTCTAGTCAGCTGTTCATTTCTCAAAGGAAATGCGAAAGGTAGATACGACTATACCAACGTTAGAACACAAGTTTGACAAAACTCATTAGCACATGTAATTGGCCGTCAAATGCGGCATCCGTACGCGACCGTCTGCAATTTGTTATTGTTTTTGATATTTCCCGACGCCGTAACGTAGTGAAGGAACTAATTGCAGCGAGTTGCCAGTTAAAAGCAACACGTTTATTTTATTTTTGTTCCAATAATAAACAAACCCTTATTGTTAACTCTAAAGTTCTTGAATTGAAAAAAGTTACTTCTTACCAACGTTTTTGAAAATAGACCGACAAATTTGGTAAATGGTAAACTAAAACATATTGTGCCTAAGTTGAGGTAATTTTTTAAGAAAGTATTGAAAATTAAATGTAATAATTTGAAATTGAAAATCGGGTAATTGTAACTACATATTTTCAGGTTGTCCGGAAACATCTAGTATCTGGTGGAGTGAGCACACTAGGAAGAAATGACAAAAATATCTGACATATGACATTATAAATATCTGACATATACATATAAACATATTTTTGTAATTTGTCTCCATTTTGATTCTCTAATAGACATATTTATATATCATTTTCGATGTCCTAATAGCCATTAATGCACGAAACATTTTACGAAAATTTTGGGTGAATTTTGGCAAAGCGTGATTATCTTGTCACTAATGTGAGTTTAAATTACAAAATGTGTCAAAAGTAGGAAGTGACAGCACATAGAAGTGAATATTAGCAACCGCCATATAATCCCTAAATCGACTAAAGTAAAAAAAAATGTTTAAAAAACGGCTTAAAAAGGGCAAACCTAACCTAGTTATTATTAAGGCCCAATCTCACAATGAGTACTTTAAGAGGGTTCTCCAGTGGCATGTACATTTCTGCCGGTCGAAGTACATTTTCCCGCAATATCTTTTTTTTTTAATTTACAAATTTCAAAAAATCGCTCTGTAGCTGCAAAGATCTATATTTTATCAACACGCCCACAAAATTTCAACGAAAAATCTTCAAAAATAAAAAAGTTACATTCAACGGCGGGCAATAATGTACAGTAGTGAGGAATGTAAATGTACTTCGACCGTTTGTTTGCTACATTGCCTATAACGAACGGGAAAGGTTTCTGTTTTAATAATTTTTGGATCCATTATGTCTATTACATTAGTTTCAAGTTATTACTTTCAGATGAAAACTTGTATTTCCGTAAAACTTCCGTTTCTTTAACTACCATTTGTCACTCTCTATTAATAGATGTTTCAATGAGAACTTTTAACTAACGCAAAGAAGTGATCGTTTATATTGAAGCCTGATCCATCTTTACTAATCGAATTAGAATTTCATCTTCTTTAGGTGATTTGTTGTTTTTCAAGAAGTTTTCAATTTCCTCTATAGTTAGTTATTTCAGGTGGGACTACTGGTCTTCATTTCTTGGTTCTGCTGGCTTATCTTTTGTATTTATATCGCTTTGATAAAGTTTCTCAATTACTTGAAGTAATGTATCTCTGTTGGTAGTTATTTTGTGTCCACAATCTCGTTTCTGCCAATACTTTTAAGTTGCTACCTTTTTCTAATCTTTATTATACCGCATGATCTAGAAAATTGTCCATTGAGAACGTTGATGGAAATCATTTGTTTAAACAACGTACGAGAGATTGTTATATTTTTCCAAATGTCACAAAATTCACGCGTGTGTACTTTTCTTCCCAACAAGTTTTGATCTAACCGTAAAATATTTTGACTTTTCAGTCAAGCAATTGCTTAAGCACGGACTATGAATTCGAGCCTGTCTACATTTAAATACAAATTAGAAGAAGTACGAAGAAGTAATAAGGTGAGCATCTTGATGATAAGTTGGGTGGACAGAATTACGACTAACGGATGTTAATAAAGAAAATGAGAAAAAAATGAGATTTTGAATACAAATTAAAACAGGAAAATTGCATTAGATTGGGTAATGGAGGCGGCCAGTGAGGGTGGCACAAGTGTAGACCCGCACAAATATTGCCAATCGCCGACTGATTGTAACTAGGTAACTCATAATTCGTTATTTTGGAGAAATGGCCAAAACAGTTTATTCAGGCCGTCAATTTAAAAACAATGCCTCAATAGTTGTTGGCAACGCTTTAGAATTGGGGATCGGTCCGCACTATTCTCATTACCCGTGCGTCGGTAATTTTAATAAAAATATTTTTCTGGCGTTTTAGAAGAAAAACTGATTAAAAAAGTAGGTATGTACCACCAAAAGTGATCCAGACAATCAAGATTAGTATTGCTAAAGTGGAATGCAGGAAGTGTGATGAGAGTGTTGTAACGAAGTTATGGAAATTTCAAAGATCCGAGTACCGCTGGCGAGGTTTGCCGCTCTGGCCGGTCTAGCCTGCCTCTTTACCAGCACCGCTTCGTTTGTTAGCCAAGGTCAAGCGCACCGCGCCCGAAATTGTACCGTTTATATCAGCGAGCACATAATACAAAATAGAGGCACCTTGCGCGGGTCGCAAAGACGGGCGGCCTGAAGCCAAATTCCCCCTCTTTTGTTGGTCCCAATCGCCTCCCAGCGCATAAGACTTAACGCATACAAAATTAGGCTATACATTGCGGCATAACTACTTCAGAAATTATAACGCCTACTACAGTCTACTATTCACTACTAAATTTCGAAAACTTGGGAAGAAAAAGCGCGCAAATAATATGCAGCTGAAAGCAAAACTGTAATGGACAAACCAATGCAAAGGACCAACAAGAGTGGGGATAAACCGGCTTCACTCGGCGTTAACTGCAAGGCGCCTCTATTATTATTTTGTGCTCGCTGGTTTATATCTCAAAAAAAACTTATTAGCGTCGGAGCGGGTAATCAGAAAAATAGAGCGCTTCAAATGCGACTTTCTAGGAACCGCCACGACCACCTCCAGTTACTGCCCCTGTCGCCTAGAACCACGCCCTCGAAATCGCGCCGTTTAGTGAAGAATTAAAATGCTTCTGGGTGTCAGTAAACAAAAGCGCTCCGGATGCCACCATTCCGGGTTCGTTACGTGGCCCGGAGCCGCCACCGCTTCTTTGAGAAGAGGACACAGTGATAAGACCTGTCTCAGCCGCATGACGCCAGACCACGCCCCAACGCAGCTTTCCCGAGACTATATGTAGATATATGTTGTAAATAATATGTTAACTTTAGCGCCATTATATAGTACAGTAGTGAAGAACAAATTAATATTGGTCGACATAGTGATAAAGCAGTAAACAGTGGGACTCGTCTCGAGTGCATACGTCAAGACGAGGACCCAGAGGTGCTCATCACCCGTGTGCACTCCACCGTTGCGTTGTCGTGAAATGTGCAGACAAAAAATCTCGATCAATACTAATGAATTATTTATTCACATCAACACCAGGGACTGAGTACACCGTTGAGAAGCCAAAATTGTGAAAACCGCGACTCCTTATGAAAGTTAGGTTTATCAATTAACCTGTATCTAATAACGTAGGAGACGATGTAAATGTGGGGGAGATTAGGATTATCAAAAAATGTAATTTTAAAACAAGTAGCCACTTGATAAACGAGGTTAGTAACTATCTTAGAGGAGGGATATTGAATTGTGGTAATAGACTATACATGCATGTTCCAAATTTGGACACCTTAGCAAAGGTTGGCAAAAAGTAAAAATTTAGTTTGCGGTAAATGTGCAAAAAACCATAGTGACAAAACCTCCGCGAGAAGGCCATGTTGCAGCAAAAATTTCATAAATTAGGTACAAGGTTGTAGACGTTTTAGAGGTCACTAATACTGCGGGACTTGAATATTTGGGGATCAACATTAGATCTGCTGCAAAATCTTTATGTTTACGTACATAACTTAAAATAGAATGACTGTCTAACCACGTTAGAAAATCTGCTTACATATTTCTTAAGCCGGCTCCAGACGGCATGGAAAGTGTAGGCAAACGTCGGTTCGTTCAAACGTTTTCGTATCTTGTGTATACAAAACATGACGCCAAGGTTGGCGATGCTCAGGGTTCGCCTAGTAGACGCAAATGCTTGAAAATACCGTACACACGACTCGCGTAGTGTCTAGTGTGTGCCATTATTTGCCATGCCATCTAGAGCCGGCTTTACCTAAGTCTACCATCCTGCTGCTTGGTGGGACTTAAACTGCGACATACTTACCAACTCTATCAGCAAAGTAAATTTCGATAATATGTTAAACAAATACCAACTCACTCAAATAATTAACTCTCCCGCGCCAATGGACACCAATTTCAAACTCTTCTAGATGTTCTAATTTGCTCCAATAATACAACAGTTACCCAAATCGATAACATGAGAATGGAAGGTGCCTGACCAATAATAATTGGTTGATTTAAGGATTAAATTGGAAAAACAGCGATCGTCTATAAAATATAAAACACATCGTGATTTCAAAAACGTCAGCATTGAACCTTTGCTGAGCGATTTATCGCTCATTAACTGGTACCCGTTATGATGTTGATAATATGATGTCTGTTCTTAATCGCGCCATAATAATTTTCTATGATCAAAACGCTTCTCTTAAGCCGTCAACGTTTACTAAGCTCTCACTCAATTCCTCGGCTGACCGAAAATTTAAAGTTTCTAGTACGTCTTAAACATTCTGCTTTTTAATGAATATAAATGAACTAAGTCATAAACTGACTGGCAAGAGTACGGGTGTTACAAAATGATTTTCATCTGGTTAACTCTGGAATTTTTTTACATGTAAATTTCGTCGTTCATTAATCACGTGACGTTTTTTAACAACTTTTTAATCCCCCCTTCCCCCTGGTGATACGTGGTGTGGTTTTAGACTACCCCCTTCCCCCTTCCCAAAATCACGTGTAGTTTTTTGGTACGAAGGATCTTAAAAATTAATAAATACAGGTATTATAATCCAATTTAATTCTGGAAAATTAAGCACCGTGATAAAAAGGTCCAGACAGACATGAAGGTTTCTGATTGGAAAATAAATAAAGGAAAGGTGCAATCATATGAAAAACATATAATTGAACTGATGGTACATGAATATATTTAATAGACACTGTCCTCGGACCATGGATTAGCGACATTTTCTTCAACACTAACAAGTGGATAAGCATCTTGTAGTCAAATGTTGGCACTGTGCTTTGTTGAAGATCAACGCCACTCGGCCTCATCATTTTCATTGTTGTTTTAAGACAAAACATACCCGGCAAAGATTTACGCATGTATTCGGCGGCAAGGGCGAGTCAACGTAACGCACTGCTTTTTGGTTAGAATTTGCGCATTTAACAAAAAAATAAATACGCATGATATCTCACTACAACGCCCCCTCCCCCCTTTCGAGCCACACGTGATTAATGGACGATCTCTTATAGGTATATAAAAAGTATAACTAATTTCGTAAAGCGGCATTTTTTATTTTACATGGAAAATGCACAGGCAATTAGGTGTAAATCATTTTATAACACCTTGTATAAAGCTAGGAGGAACTATGTTATACGCCCTCAAAACTGAAAAAAAGCTTTTATACAACATGATTTTAAAAGTAATCCGAAATGCTTCTGGACAACATTTATAGTACCTATATGTATTATATTATCTATTTATCTAGAACGAAAAGTGATGTTTTAAAATACGAGCAAGCTCTTTACGGCCTCGGTCGGAATTCCTTGTAGGGAAAACATTTTTCGTTCGAGGTAAATACAATGTTTTATTTCATACTACATACTCCTCAATACCATTAGGTTAGTAGTTACTATCAATCCAGTAAATCCAGTGTGCCCTGAGTGGACGCAACCAAATATCCTAAGATGACTGTCTTCCGCATTGCAGCCGCAGGGTCTCTGCCAGTTTACGGCAGGCAAAAATCATTTTCAGGTTGGAAACGAGCGGATCGTTGATGCCTTCCATGCCCCCAATTACCAAAACTACCAACTTCATTGATTAACAACGGACTCGTTGGGACACGTCGCGTCGCCAATATAAATGTATTGTAGTTTAGGCGGCCCTGTGACAAATTCTACAGTTTCCATTCGGCACCTCCATATCCATCACAAAAATGCCCCGAATCCCTGATAAGAAACATTCTTCTGTTATGAAGACACTCCAAACTCAAAAGTATGTGTACGCCTGTACTGTACATACACTTTAAAAACGTCAATGTAAAACATGTGCGTGATCTTATGCTTCCGGTTACCGGGTGTGGGATGCACAGCAGAAGACGGCTCAAGGAATTTCCCAGGAATACCCTTTTTCTAAATAATATTGTTCCTCGTCGCATGCTACTGAGTAGGGAACGTGTGACATCAATATTGGTCAAGTCGCCAGTCTGGCGCCAATACGCCTTTTGCCCTTATAATTTGATAAGTGTATTGATAGGTTGGGTCTATATTGGACGGCATCCTGCCTGACCTAACCTGACCTGACTCTTAGTTGACCATCTCGTCTAGGAGCAGAATGGATATATTCTCAGGGAGATTCCTATCGAGTGATTCGTCCACTGCAACTACATCGCTGGCTTTGGGTGGCGAAAATTTGTGGAGAGATTTTCTGTTAGAAGACACCTCTAACTGATTTTTTGTGGGGCGAAAAAGTGATGCCCTGGGTTGGTTGTTTCTCTTAGACTCCTTACAGTGTTAGTCCACTCAAAGCGTCCATGGGCATCGCCAGAGTCGTCAACGGGTGGATCGTTTTGCGAGACCCCACCACCTTCCTATCCTATCCGACTGGGACCGGTCATGGGGGCCTTTTCCTGTTGAGGTAGTAATAGCAGTCCATAGTCCCAATTGGCTGTTAGCTAAAAGGAACTCCGGCGGGTACTAGGGTCAAGATGGCTTGCCTACCGGTACGATTTGCGCCTTCATTTCGGCAAGGTGGTGTCGCTAGTCACCAAGGCCAAAGATGTTATGTGGCCTGCAAAATAAAATCGTGGGGCGTAGCGTAACCTGAGTAAATATGTAAATGCTCGTTCTGCAATGTCGCACGATGATCTACTTTTACACACATTTTGCATAAGTTGTCTACTGAGAAGATGCACCCAAAGCATACCTATAATGATATGAGCGGCTGAATCTAGATAATAGAAATTAACTTGATGAATAATAATTTGAGATAAAAAGTATTTTTATTAGGTAATAGTATATTATGATACGAGTTTTATAAGAAGCATTTTGTCGCACGCACCGGTTTAGGGCACGACGAGCGTAGTGTCCTTCCAAAATGAGTTCTGAAGTTCTTCAATGTACGCCCCCAGAAATACGGGCTTTGGCGAAAATACGATAGGCAATTTGCTACCTTCAAAGTCACGCGAGGTATGTTTATGGAAAAACATACGCCCAATTTGAAAATTGGCAGAAGGAGAACACGTTCTCTACTATCTCCAAAAACATTTTCCTACCGTATGTATTTTGAGCTGCTACACCACAATGTTGTCTTACAGCCCGATTTCATGTTCACTTGCGACTGGTCGCAAGTGCCGGTTGCTATGGAAACGTCGTAACTACATACCAGTCAGTAAGGATCAATTTCAAGGGAAATGAAACATGAAATTGAGCCTTACTGCCTAATCCATTGCACCTAATCGCAAATTAAGACCCAGAACATGAAATCGGGCTGTTATACTATTAAACACCTTCCTGACGGCGTCCACACACAAAGTCAAGGCGAGCCATCCAGGACATGTAAAAGCTACAGACGCCGTCCTACATCAATGCGCAAAGAAGGCGACAAGTGTTACCAGCTTGTTGGACACCTCCCCCAACAAAATCGCTTGCCCTAAATGCACGTGAAGTTCCAATACAAGTGGCAAAAATAGTAATGCCAATTCACATTCATACATCATTGACAGCGAAGTATAGGTTAGGATTGCCAAGATCAGACAGAGAGATTACCAATATTAAAAAAATAAAATATACTATTTTTAGTGTAATTATTATAACACCGGTTTTGTCTATTATGACACGCAAAAGCGTATCGTAATAGCCTCAGTACGAACGCGAAGTAGAATTTTTTTATATTATGTCCTTAAAACGGCTGTCTATTTAATCCTTTTTTAATTCAGCGTGAGCACAAAAGTACAAATAGTCTGTCTATTTGAAACTATAAACTCAATATTTCTTATACCCGCCCTATGTTTTAACCCGTAATGGCGTCGATGACGTCAGATTTTCATTCGCACTTAGATCAAAGGTAACGATACGAGTATGAATAGCATGAACCATAATGAGGGGTCGTCCCACAATTTTCAAAAACAGCTTTTCTAGAAACTAGACGGAAAAATATTATACCCCTATTTTTATATATTTTGTTTATTCAAAAATCCGAAACATTTGAATTATTTGAAACGCGCGCCTTTCTGTGACGTCAAATTCTTCAGACAAGATTCAAAGCTACTAATCGCGCGGACTAATTAGAAACGCACGAACCAATGAGAATGCTCCCCCGAAATGACGTCACAAAATGCGGTAAATATAGAGCGTTTGAAAATGCTATCCAAAATTGCGATTTTTGATACGCTTTGTTTGAGAATAAAATTGTTCAATATTTAAAGCTGATTTTATTCTAGCAAATAACGAGTTAGTAAATGAAAATTTAATGAGGGGAGCAAATCAGAAGTTACTGCACAGTGCAACTGTGAGAGATTTAATAAGAAAATACATTTATCTAAATTTTTCTCTGTAGGTTGTAATTTCACTAATTCTGAAACTGATAGTGGCATTAAGTAACACAACTCTAGTAGAGGAACTTTTCAGCTTGTCGAGATTTTTCCGAGTATATTAGATCAACACAGCTTTGACATAATGGATACTGCAGTGGACCTTTGTTTGAACTTTTTTGTTGAGTTGAATGATGTAAACAAAACCCTTATAAAAGATCAAGTGAACTCAAAAGCGTGCGCAAAGCCCTTAAGCATCGGGGATTAAATTAATATAACGTGATGCTGGTTTTTATAAAACTGTCACTCCCTGAGCTCAATGGAGAATAATTGATTTCATGCCAAGTTTGTTACAACTGGAATTCAATTATTTTATTAAAAATTATTAATTTACATTTAAGAGTCATGTTATAAATCATAAATTCATCGTTTAATTAAAGTTGTATGAAACATGTGTTTATTGTTTGTACGTATAAATAAAATAGTAAAAATGTCATTCAAAATTAAATTTCTATTTAAGTGCTGGATATATTTCGATAAAAATGTTTGTACATTTGTTGTGAGTTATTTGCTGGTAGCAGACTGTTATAAATAATAATAATTAATCTTGATTTTATGCCCATTTCTGCCTTTGTAAGAAGAAAATGTTTGTTAGTTAATATTTTGAAAAAGTTAAAGTTAAAGAAAAAGTATGTTCGACAAAATCATTTAAATTCTAGTGAATACATGCAATCCTCAGTCACTATAATCATCAATAATTGTTTTAAAGTGAAATTCGGTGGGTTGAAACAGAATTTCGTAAATAAAAGAGCAATAAATAGTGGGGTGAAAAGAAAACTCGTGGAAACAAATGATGTGCAACATGTTAGTATTAGGCAATTTGTTACAAATTCCAGAAATTGAACTAGCCTGATCGATGTATAACCAAGATTAATTTTAACCAAGAAGATGAAATTTGACACATTATGTCAGAGGTTATGTGAACAGTGAAGTTACAGAAGATGGGTTATGACGTTAGCTCATCAGTCAGTAGCGGATCTGTCATCAACCCTGAAATATTCTGCATCGAAGCCGAATGGGCTCTCAGAAGGAAAAAAACTGATAAATGAAAATTATATTGAGGAACTAACATTTATGTAAAGTGCGAGCCACAGTAATCCGACACCTATAAACCGGGGCCCATTACCTCAAAATTACATGCACAATGAAAAAGGTTCAACGTTGTAAATCAACAGGAAGCGGCAACGTCTTTGAGGTGTGCTTGTTTATTGGTGGATGAAACGGACCGGACTCGAAATTTTGGTCTCTGAAATTTATGGCTGGATTTAGTCATCCATTGTTAAGATAATTGTGGGCAATTAAGGTTATGTGTATGTAAACAATAAGACCGATAACAAATTAGTGTTCAAGGCGCATGTCCACAAGCGCAATTCTGATGGGCTCGTCTCAATTATAATTCCAGATCTCCCGCAGATTTTATTTTCTATTTTTTAATTTTGAAAAAGTACTCAAAATCCTGCATGGGTAATTCTTAATGCTGCATCAGAGCCTACGAAACGTAAAAACCTATTCTGGTGCCCTGAAGATCTGTGAAACTGACACCTCAAAAATCGAATGTGAATTTTTTTTTATAAAAATGTGGATAAAGGAGTAAGGAAAACGAATATGCAATCGAAATAAAAAATAAATACACCAGAGAGAGTGTCACACTGGATAATACCTTTTTAAGATTAGAATGGATAGATCTATTCTTTGAAAAACATTAATATCCCTGGAACATGATTCATACATAACCTGACCATACGTCCCGCTTTGGGCAGGACAGTCCCCCTTTCAGGCTGTCTGTCCCGCTGTCCCCAGCGAGGGTAAAAATGTCCCGCTTTGGGACAAAATGTTTATTTTTTTTTTTTAAATTTACCTCTTTGAAGTTAAAATTTTAGGATTTTTTTTAAAACTCTCCTACTCCTAAACTCTTCGACTTATCGCAAATGGCGCTCTCACAAACGTCCTATCTCGGTCTACCGCTCCTAACATATTCACACTTCAGCACATATTACAAATCAGGTCAGTGACCTATAGTTTACGAGACATGAGCGAAAATGTTTTGGGTGTTCATTTTTGCATTGCTTTGCAAAATTGCAACGTAGGGCCTAGATGACTTCCATGCTTATTTAATAAAACTTGAAGTACAGAGTCGAAGGTATATCACTGTGGTGTCAATATTTTCAATAACTACTAGTATCAACTGAACTCATAACATAAGTGCCTGTAATCTTTTTTTTTCGCTCTATGATTAAAGAACTGAAGAAATAGAAATTTTATTACATTTGATTTTTTTTCCAATTTACGTTCGTACTAAGGCTATTACGATACTCTGTTGCGTGTCATAATAGACAAAAGCAGTGTTATAATAATTCTACCTAAAATAGTGTAATTAATTTTTTTTAATATTGGCAATTCCAGGGCAATCGTAACTTCGCAATACTTCGCTGTCAAGTCCAAGTGGCTATCAATGTGAATTGGCATTACTATTGTTGGCACTTGTTTGGGGGGTGGCTTTACGTGCATATTTGCAGCACACTGTTTTGTTGGGACATTCTGCATGGGGGTGGCCAACACTCGGCGCATTGGGGTGGGACGTTGCTGGGTGTTTGGCGGATAAAGGGGGTCCACATTTTGTGGATGGGGAGATTGAGATTTCCCAGAGACAGGATATCGCATTCGTCGGTGTAAAGGTGCACACCACAAAGGTTTGTTATAGAGGTTATTGTGAGGTTAGGGGCTTCAGTCATCGTTGAGAGACGTTTTTGGTGGTCGTTCGAGATGGGTTAAAATTCAGTACCACATTTTTGATACATGTCCAAAGCATAAACAAAAATACGAGCATTGACGTTTCAAATTAATTCTTTTTTATAGCCGCTGTTAATGCACCTCGCAAAATTCACCAACCGCCGCGAAATTCCCTAGATTGTTAAATTTCAATATTTTGTATAAAAAGTGTTTAATAAATCAGAGAAAAGGCGTTCTTATTAGAATTCTATTTTCGAAATAAAGTCAAACAAGAAAATGGAGCGTGCAAGGATTCTGAACTTTGTGTTGAAGAATTTACAACTAAATATGATCTATCAGAAGGTGTATCACTGCCTTAAAATTATTCTACCTAATTTTAGGGAAATCGGATCTATTGCAAAGAAACAGCAAAGTCAAATAGTTTTCCAACTCCACAAGCAGTTGAAAGTGTTAGAGCAGTAAGGGAGGAATATCCGTCCACTTCATTAAGAGTGGAATTTATAGTCGCAAATTCGAACTTAAGTCTGACTTGATTCCATATGGAAAATGGACATGCCAAGCTCGACTTGAACTGACTTAAGACTCGAGTATAAATACGGCCCTAAGACGTCTGAGTCAGAGAGTTGATAGGGATTAATTATTATTCCAGTTGTCAGAGAATTTTGAGGAAAAATTTGGAAATGTATCATTAAAAAGTTCAAATATTGCATGAATTAAAACCACCCGACTACCGCAAACGCATGAATTACTGTCAGAAGTTTGATAAGAATTATGATATTCTAAATTTTAATTTTTTTAGCGATGAAGTGTGGATTTACTTGGATGGCTTTGTAAATTCCCATAATATACGGGATTGGTTTACATCCCGTCCACGACTAATAGGGCCTATATTTTTCAAAATAATTGTAAATTCGAAGCGATATCAACAAACCATTTTAGACGAATTTATAAACCTACTGAATGATGAAGAATTACATTATGGATACTTCTAGCAGAATGGTGCAACCTGCCATACTTCTATTGCAACAATGAATTACCTTCAACAGTATATCTGAGTTGATTGGTGACTCCCTCTCCTCTTTGAATTATTTTTTGTTTGACCACATAAAAAATACGGTTTTTAGGAGTCATATTAACACCATGAAGAATGCAATTACAGAAGTTTGTCAAGCTATTCCACCTAAAAGTTTAGTATTTTTTTTTAAATGTGAAGAGACGTGTTCGACTTTGCTTAGAACATAACGGATGACATTTTGAGCATTTTTGTAAACAAGAGAATAAAACAGTGTGTGAGTAGTTTTTTGTCAACTGACAATGAGATCGAAAGTGTAATTCCGACGTTTTTAACATACAGACAACCAATAATATGTCAAATTCCGCGAGGATCAAGGACATCGAGTTTAGCCAGCAACGGGCGCCGCTCATGAGTCCCAGCCGCTTGTCTCTTTGCCACGTGAATAAAACCGATCGCACTACACCGTAAAATCGCGTCTTTCAACTCGCCGAAAAACATACTACTAAACATCGGATCGGGATAATTCTTTCGCTCCGTAAAAATAAATGCTGAATGTTGACGTATGAAGATAATTCTTTCACTCCCGTAATCGAAATGAGACCGCGCTCCAGGTCCCGTCATTCCGGAGTTTGTGCGCTGCTCGGATTCACCGCCGTTCCGGGAAAATGGGACGCAGAATCATATAGCGATGAAGACCTTGGATCAGATCTGCGGCCGTTCACGCAGGGAAAGAACGTCACTGTTTAGTCACAAGTATCCTATAAAAGAGCGAACAGAAGCCAACGGAAGACAGTTGGTGATTCCGACCGTTCGAGTTGGTGACAACAACCTTTCCAGTGGTGACCGTTCCGATAGTGTGGTGAGTTCTAGTTCTAGTGCGGACCGACCACCGGGGTAGGGCGCCTGTGGTGGATTCTTCAGAGAGGCCGTCCAAGTGTCTGGTTTACGGTACACCTGCTGGTCGAAAACCAAGATATCCCGGCAGATTTTTTTTGGCGGCGCTTCCATCCGCCGACGAGGCGTGATATTGTAAAACCTTTATATACATTGAACCTCCGCGAAATATTTAGTCCCTGTATATATCAAACCTATGTACATATATTACCCTTGTATATATTCAACCTCTGTAAATATTCCGTGTAATTAAAGTTTGTAAAAACCCGTTTATTTACCCTCCGGCAAACTCGACAGCTGACCCCTGGTACACCGTACTCCACTAAGCTACTGGTGGACACGTGTGGAGCATACCACAATAAAAAACTGGCGGTCGAGGTAACCCGACCGTAGAATCCGTCACAATAGTTAATAACAAGACGTCTAAGCAAAATTTAATAATCTCCAAAACTACAAATCCAATTTAACACAAAAAAATAATAATAATTCCATGAACAAACGAAGGGGCGTAACTTTAGTGGTCTTCCCCAATGTAAAACGACTGGTTCATCCCCAAATCATTCCGTATTCTCTTCTAAAGAAGTCGCGAAAGGTGGCCGCGCGGGGCCAGAAAGTCTTCTTTATGAGACAAAATATCGTCAAAAAGGAAAATTTCATTCAGGTACACAACTAAGAGCACTGAAGTCAAAGGAAGCACACTATCCTGTGTCGAGGTCTCGGCGAAACGTTGTCAGGATCATCTGTATGTGCGAGGCATGTGGTAAATTAAAATAAATAGTTTGGTATACTTTTATTTTATTTTACCACATGGCCCTCAGAGGCTGAAGATGCAGATAGATTCTTTGAAACATGTACCACTCACCCCTAATAAACCAATAATAAATGTGCATGTAAATGTGCATTGAATTTAATCTACAGGTTTGCACATAGGACATGGATCATACTATTAGTTCTCTAATAGTACCTGATGATCGTTTGGTGTCAACATAGACAATTTCGTTTGATAGTGCCTAAACTTATTAGGAAACATATAGCCACTTCTTTAACGTTAGCATGATGAGCGCACATAAATTGACGTTTACGACAATGAAGAATCGTATTCCAATGACTTTGAGGTGAAAGCTAACGTGCGAGGATATGGAGGAAACCAGAATTTAGAGCGAGATTGGGTTGTGCTAAAAAAAGACATTCTTTTTCAGAAAAGTATGGTCGTCTGAATCACTTTTTCATATACATACCACAATCGAGAGGAGGAGAAGCCCATGAGAAGATGAGTTGGAAGAAGAAGATGTGCAAAGACTGGATATAGGCTAGCAAGCTCGCCGGATGTGAATTCAGTCGAGTACGTGTGTATAGCGTGTCAAATAACATAATATAGCGACTGAAGCAGAATGGAATAATTTCCACAAAAAAGTTGGCAATTTAATTCTTTTAATGCTATTGTGGTTAAAATCACTACTCCAGAACAAAGAAAGCGATCCTGAGTCTTAAAGTTGCTACGTTTTTCTTTCAAAGTACATTATTTTGGAAATTTACAATTTTAGCAACTTAATTTTTGGTGCTCATTGTCTTTTATTATTATTTTTTAGATAAACACACAAAATATATGCAAAACATCACAATAGAGTAACGAGGAAGCAGAAAAATTCAGTTTTATATTTTAAATTTTCAAATACATTTTTTGTTGAGGTACAAAAATAATCATGTATCATCATAATCAACAAGTTTATTTTGAGTGTGTTTTGAGTCAATATGATGTATGTCCAAGTTATGTAAACTACTTTTTATAAACTGTTTCAGTCATTCAATCGTGCTTACGAATCTCACTTGTGTTAAAGCACTTGTGGATTCATTCGCAAGCAATTGACACTCGGGACAGTTTGAAATATAATCGATTCGACGTATATCGACGTATATCCTGAAAACACCACTCCAGCTAACGCTGTCGTGGTGTTTCTCGGAATGCGTCTCTTAACGATTATTTTCTATGCTCTTGTGATATTACAACTGATTATTTGCTAGAATTATAGGGTTTATATTATATAATTTAATATATTAAGTATGTACATATCTACGTATTTAGTTTTGTTTGCGGCGAGAAGTTCAGCTATCTATATACAATCACGACCAATACGAATGTTCTGGTGACTAGTTTGTCATAGTTAAACAATGTAACAATAGAGGTATTGTTGTAGTTTAATAGTTAAGCTCAGTTGGTTTGAGTAAGGTAAGCACTAAATGCGGTGTGGTTACCCGCTCTGGTTTGAATATTAGATCCCGAAGACTGCATTATACCATCACCGGAGATTCAAACGAGAAAGTAATGAACGGTAATACTCACAGTGCAGATGTATCAGTTTACCACAATCGCATTTAGCATTTTAACATGTCGGCGTACAATTCAAACAAAAGTTTTCACGAGCTCGAGGAACTGAAAACATCTGCACCGATTTAGCCGCGAGATGTAGGTTACAATTACGACATTCGTACAACATATGTTGTCTCGAGTTCGAAAACAGCATATTGTTTAATTATAATGTAACGCAATTTTGCACTTCGCCATGAACTAGGCCTTAAGCAATTTGCAATGTGATGGCGCAATGTGGCGTCGTACTTTAAAGCATGTGGTGTTATTTATGCTCGCATAATGCATGTAAGTAGATGATATAAGTAAGTCGGAGTAGGGGGACACGAAGAGATATGTCTATCATCTTGGAAACGAAACGCGTTGCCTATTTGTACTTGATACAAATTATGTTCACACTTCCTACAGGAGTGTAAGTACAATGGATGCTGGAGATCGACCCATCTTGTTGCGCAAGGAAATTGGATTGTCAAGGTAAAGGTCTAAAGAAGTTCAATTTTCCTATTTACTATATGACTTATTACAAACGTTTACATTTGTTACAATACTCTGATCGGTGCTTGTATTAGTAATGCTAATCAGGTAAGATTTTTTTCTGAACCATGAATCATTTATACAGACTTTTATTAATAGTAATTGCAATTGTAAAAGAAAAAAATCTAAATGGGGCCCTACAGTTTTACTACGGCTTAAATTAATTAAAAGTGTCTAGAGTATAGGTAGGCTTTAGCCATCCGTCATATCTTCAATAAGTACATTTTAACATTTTATTTTCTAACGTTTAACCATTAATCAGGTAAATCACTTTGATGACACTAAGTATGCCAGCATATACACATGCAACATAGAAAATCCGTATAGTTAACACTTAATGATTTGAAGTCACGTTATGTTGCAAGAAAGTAGGAAATCTCATTTTGGAAGATTATTTGATGAAGTAATCCAACCTAAAGGAAGTACGTACTGTTAAAGTGGTAATCTATTTAAACCAGTGTTGAACACTCTCTGTCTTGATATTATTCGAACTGCAAAATTCTATCTGTTACTTGTTTAAAAAGAAAAAAAAAACTTTCTATTTAAGAAACTAATATTACAATTTGCCTTAATTTTGTAGTTATTTGTCTTTTGTAAGTGTTATTGCGTTAGAGAATAAAAAGTGTTGCTCCTGTTAAAAATTACTTACTTACCCTAACCACTTCTATGCAAATAGTCTGAATGCTTGTTATTTTGACTAATATAGTTGTGCACCCAGAACTACAAGAAGCTAAAATTCAAAGGTGGTCTTATTCCAATTTCTTTTTGTTCATGAATACCAATGATCTGAAACCTTGTGTTGATATACTACATTAAATTTTAAAAAAACTCACACTAATAGTGTTATACCACCTACGATGGCTGCTCCTTGCTAACTTCTTATTACGGCAATAAAAGAACGGAGAGCGCAACTAGAACGTGCTTCTATTACGGGAGGTTTAATTTTAAATTTTACTTCGTTTTAGCGATCCCATTCGGTATGTGCATTTACTTCAGATTATTTTATACCTCCATTTCAGGGTTTTTGCTATGTCCTTTCTTTTATGAACTGTAACTACTCCTATGTCATGTATAGTTAATAATTATGCCTTCCTCGGATAAATTGTCAATGTAAACAGTAGCTGTCAAAATTTTACAATAGTTTATTGCGGCTCTTCTACGTTCCGCGTCATCCAGGGAGGCTCCAAAAATACGCTCAGATGGGGTTCCAGGCTTTTTTAAAAGGGTTCTAGTAGCAATAAGAAAGAAAGCAAACCCAAAAATAGAAGCCTCTAATATGGTGGTGAAGGCTTCAAATACAACACTGGGGTGCCCCAACCTACCACAATTCCAAACAAAAAGGAGCTCAGATTTTCTTTTTTATGCAAGAAGAACGGCAAAATCCAATAAAAATTATTACAGGTTCAACCGAAAGACGATTCAACAGCATCCGAAATTCCGTAAAATTTGGCTGTTCCAACCATGCACTCGAGAAGAATCTACAGACACACACGCAATCAACGGTTAGCACGCCGCTGTCAAAAAGGATCCAGACAAAATACCCTAGGGTGTATCGAGGAGGTTTTGAACAGAGGAGAAAAGTATCTATGATTTTCCCCACCCTTAAATTTCCCATACATTTCATGATCGTAAGGAAGAAGAGAAGAAGAAAAAGAACTATATACTACAGAGAAGGAAAAAATTGAAAATTGTAGATAACTATACCGACGTGTGTCAATAGAATTTTTTAAATTTTGACTCTTGATTGCGAATTTTAAAAATGATAGAAGAAGAAGGATTTACTCGCAACACCTCGCCCGATATCGAAGAAGAAGCACATGCGATACTTCAATAATTGCTACCTGGAAGTCCCGTGAAATGTTCTGGAAGGAAAAAAAAAATCTTAAGCGAAGAAAAAGAAAAACCGTTATTTACTACTATTTATCTATTATTTGTTTGCTCTAGTATTTAATCAAAGACTATTATGAAGAGTAGAGGACTCAAGTTCTTCTTAATCTGACTGTACTTTTAGTGAAGAAAATTCCGAATTAGCTGACGATATTAATTTGCTGTACTTATTTCTGTATAAATTTGACAATACTTTATTTCCACATTCTACATCTCGAATACTGTTTGGGCAAAGAGAAAATGGTGGTGGGGTTGCCTTCGTCGCTGGCCTACAGGCGCAGTAGGATGTCGGTAAAAAACGTGTTTACGTTGGTACTTGCAACCCCCACCCTAATGTGTACCGAGGGATGGGTCAGGTACCAGCACCCCAAAATGCAATCAGTCAAGTTTTAGCTCTCAAGTCGAGACAACCTATCAGTTCATTTTTAGCTCTCAATATGAGACGATCTAACTAAGTAACGTGTAGCTCTCAAACTGAGACAACTATCTATAAGATTTATAGTAGCTCTCCGTGGAGACGACTTAACTTAAATTAATTTCGTTTCGTTCAATATACAGTGTTAAATTAAGAGTATTTCTTATTTCTTCGAACCAGCCTTCACAACAAACGAATTGTTAATTTATCGCACAGTCGTTTATCCCACAATCACATAATGTGCTTTAGTAGCTTGGGCACATGTCCCCTCGAGAACAAACATGTTGTGTAAGTTGCAGGTCCTTCAAAGCAAGTTTCTTCGGCAAGCCTTCGACGCCCCGTGGTTCGTCAGGAATCCAGAGAGAAGAATTTGCAGATGCTGAAAAAGTTGGTTCATGAAATTGTCCTCCGGACAATAAAAAAGGCTGAACAACACCTAGTCAGACACGCAGTCGACTATGACGAGAGTGGGACCTCAAGATACAAGTGGCCCAGAATGGCGCAGCTCGTAGGGTGACAGCTGAGGGTGAAGCATTCACTTGACCCTTCCTGTTGCGATGCCCTTCAGGTAACCCCTCTTTCACAAAATGCCCTTAAGGCAAAATCACAAGACCACCCTGGTCTCCGAGCAAGAAAAAGAAAATCAATGCCCTTTAGGCAACCGCCCCTCAGGCGACTGCCATTCAAAAGCCTCATGGGCAAAGGCCATTCAGGCAATCTCACTGCTCAAAACACGGACCGCACGCAAGTGCCAAAAAAGGTCAAAAAAGAAGCATGGTCGTCTTCAACATTTTGCTAACCTCCTTCTTCAACATTTGCAACTCGATCAGGACGTTGTATGCCGCTTGATTTGATTGCTGATGATTTGGGAAGCGTTGCACATATAGTCTTGGTGCTACGGCGGAATCTCCTTGCCCTTCTCTGTAAATTAATACAATGTTCGTGTATACGCTGTTAGAGGAAGCTGGCATCTTTTATGATTAATAACTTTAAAAACGAAAGTAAAAAACAATTTAGTTGTCTCCAGAAACTGATTTTAATAATTATTATTAAATTAAATTACGTCAATGTCATAATTTTTTTATATTCTTTAAGGGCTGATGATGGCAGAAGTGTTCTGCCGAAACATGTTCCATTAGTAATTTTACAGTTATTAAAGTTTGTGGAGTTCGACTTAGATATATTTAAATTTTAATTTAAATTTACTCCATCTGGATTTAAGAACATTCTTCTGGTTTAAAAACTTATAAGTTTTTGTTTCAAAAAAATTATGTAAAAAGTTCATAAAATTCGATCTAACGACGATCAAAAGGAAGATAGTTTTATAGTAGTCGACAATCAAAATATCCAACATTCTCCTATCACTTTCTCGGAGAACGAATTTTATTGATTTTTCATGAATTCTTGGTACACAATTTCAATCCGTCCACGTGACCTTATAGGTACAGTTGAGGACACTCAACATTGGACATCATTTGTGACATTGGAATTGAAGATGTAAAGCATTGTCTTTATATTCATAAACTTATTTTTAGCTATTAGCTTTGTCCGCGGTTCACAATTTGAATCGATTCCGAACTAGTTCAGAACGATTCCGGATTGTCATAACGCGCATGCCCGATTATGAACCAGTTCGGGATTTTATTTTACCGCGAACAAAAATTTTGAACTGTTACATGAAAAATTCTGAAATGCTAGTCTAGATGAACCAACAAACTAGCGTTGTTTGTATCAGAAAATGAGTGAGTTCGAAGGATGTAAATAATGAGCGATTGTCTATTAGATGTGTTTTTAAACCAACCAATTTTAGAAACTCATCAGTGGACCCACCAAAATACTTTGGCATTCTGAGAACTATACTAAAAATATCGGGGGTAGGTGAGTTCACTAACTCACCTATTCACTAAAAAAAAAAAAAAATTGAAAAAAAATGTTGCGTGCCTCACCTTCATAAGCACACGACTGAATGTGAAGCTGGAGCGTAGCTACCATCTACACCGCGTAGGTTAACAACCCAGTATCCCGTAGTCCACTTAGTGATAGTCGTCATGGAGGGGTCACCTGGGAACAGAGGGGCTCTCCTGAGACATCCTTGGGACACCTAGGGACAGGGGGTACCTCTTGGGACAGCTTGTCACACCCTTGGGAAAGGGGCCCTCTTGTGACAATGGGGGGCTTGGGACACCCTTAGGACACAACTGGGACAGGTGGGCCTCCTTGGGACACCGTCCGGACACCCCTAAGACAGAGGGGGCTCAGGGAGCCCAATTTGAAAAGGGGGCCCTCTTTACTAAAGATCGTTGCACCTACAACTGTAAACTGACGTTTATCGAAAACAACTTAGATTAAAATTGTGCATGAACAGCCGAACCGAATTATTAGTCCCCACTACAGTCCTAGAACTGCCAGGATTGATTCCGAATCAATACTGAACCGTTCGATATTATACGCAAACGCCGAACTGTTATTACAAATTCAGAATTTGGCGAACCACGAAATTTGTCAGTGTATCAGTCATTTAAACGTAACGTCATCTCATCAGTATCACTTGACAATAAAGTACCGATTACAATGATTTCTTGAAGGAATGTCAAAAAATGATGTCCAATGTTGGGTGCTCCCAATTATTGTAAACAGCCGTTTTGGCCATTTCAGTAAGATTTGGAGGCGTGCACACATCTTCATCGCTATTCGTAGACATTTTGCAACTAATATTAAAAAGAAACAGTAAAGAGATTGATGTGTTGTGTACAATACATAATAGTAGGTAAATGTTATCTTATTGATGTTCTGCGACAGAATCTACAATTTTCAAATAAATTAGTCTTGTCAATTTTGTTGCCATCGAAACTTAATCAACCTGTGCGATCGTCTCATTTTACACACGACTGTACTTAAGGAAAGGGTTATACATGATTAGCACTTTGTACAAATTATATCTACATTAAATAATTCAAATAGAGGTATATCAAAGAACGAGTTTCATAAGGCTACTTTTGTAAAGGACATAACGGCCATATGGAGGAAGTTCGTTTATAGTATTTTTTCTACTTCGCACTATTTTAACCATCTAATATATAAAAATTTCGTGTCACTGTGTTTGTGGTCGAACTCCTCCGAAACGGCTCGACTTAGTTTTATAATTTTTTTTTTTTTGTATATTTGGCAGGTATGAGAATAGGTGGTAAACTATTTTTCCTATGGACATGGGGGCCTAGGGGTCCCCCTTGGGATGAACCAATTTTTCGGCTCGACCGATTTTTATGAATTTTTTTTTGCATATTTGGTAGGTATGAGAATAGGTCGTAAAGTATTTTTCACATGCACATGGGGGCCCAAGGCCCCCTCCTGGGCTGGACCGATTTTTATGATCTTTGATTTGTTTTATTTGTCTCCACCTCGAATAGCAGAATAACTATTAAAACAGGGACATGATAGTCCAGGGGCGGCCCTTGGGTTTATAACTCAAGAAGGGGTTTTATGATATTTGATTTGTTGGATTTGTCTCAGCCCCGAATTGCAGAATAACTATTAAAACATGGACATCATAGTCCAGGGGCGGCCCTTGGGTTTATAACTCAAGAAGGGGTTTCATGATATTTAATTTGTTAGATTTGTCTCAGCCCCTAATTGCTGAATAACTATTAAAACATGGACATGGGGCCAGGGGGGCCCTTGGATTTAAAACTCAAGAAGGGCTTTTATGATCTTTGATTTGTTGGATTTGTCTCCGCCCCGAATAACAGAATAACTATTGAAACATGGATATGGGCTCCTGTGTTATTGATTCTGAGGCGGTACAAAGTTAGCTGGATCACCTAGTTTTTACATTAAAATTAGAATTTTAAAATCTGGGTAATTATGTAGTGCACAACACATGACAGATGATAATGGGTATATTCTGACATTGGCATTTTAAATTTCAAAAGGTCACAAAATTGTCAAAAATGAGTGAAAAGAATGTAGCCAGAAATGTGAGAAAATTCTCGAAGTAACACCGAGAATTTATAGCTGCACAAATTTCAGGTCCAGTATGAGAACCAATTTGAGAAATTTTAAGGCTGATGTAAGGAAAATAAAATTCACTGTTTCGGAAAACTTTGAATAACAAAGAAATGAATACAAGCACGTAGCTAACGTATTCTATGTTGAGGACCTGTTTAACTATTACAGACTACAGCAGGCATGTTCCTATGAAAAGCCGTTAGATGTAGATTCAGAACAAACTATAGTTGTGACTAGGCCAAATTAGTTTCTCCGAGGTGCGGCAGGAAGAATTAGTTTTTTCTAGTCAAAACTAGTTTGTCCTAAAATGAATGCAAGTCTCTCAGGATAAAGTAGTAGATCCTAGTTTAAACTAGTATGGCCCGCAATGGAACGTTACTGTACCTATAGAAAAACTACTCTATACGCAACAAAAATATTTGTAGCAGTTAAAACTACTTTCAAGTGGTTTCATACTATGCTGCACTGTTGCATACAACAGTATTATGGTGGTGTGAGCTGTGTTTAGACGTTTCATTTATTATATTCTTGTGTTTTCGGACGTTTTGCACTTTTAGTTGTTGTTTAGTATTTCTCTTCTCATTATGGAAAAGTGAACGTGAAAGATCTACTCACTTAATGTTCTTACAAAAGATAAATATTTAGAACTTACACAAGAGGTAGAGGAGCATGAAAAGCGGATAAGAAAACACTTCTGTAACAAAGAAGGTTAAAACGATTTGGTACCTTTCAGCCAACTATACGAAGTTATTGATACCGGTCATATTGCGGTGGGTCACGGTAGTTACGAAATGTCTTTTTGTCTATGTGTGAGCTATGTCAGCAAAAGAAAGCAAAGAAGAAAAGTGGTTTAGTTTCCAAGCTAATTCTGCACAGGTGTCACTACCAAACACAGCCAGATGGCAAATTCAAGTTTGTAATGTAAGGTAAATTTCCGTTGCTTTGTCCTTTGGAATCTAATAGAGCCAAGGAGGCTAGGATAGGATGGAAGCATCATGCATATTACAATATGACAATGACCGAAAATTTGTGAATCACGAAATTTCAAAACTAACAAATTTATGGCTCAAAATTGTACACGGAAAACCACGGCATAGCCAAACCCAGGGCTCAGCCGAAGAAACCAATCAAGATGTTGAGAATATGGTAAGTTGTTGGATGAAGGACAATACTACAACCAAATGGTCTGAAGGACTTAGATACGTTGCTATTCTAGAAAAACCGAGCATACCATTCGGGCATTAACAAACACCTCATAATGGAACAATATTCCAAAAGAAAATTTCATATTGCTTGTGGTGAAACTTACGTAAAGGTTATCTTTGATTGAGTTTCAGGCAATCGGCCACTAAAAGTTCTAACTAAACTTATTTCTTCATTTTTATTTTTTGTTTACTTTAATTGTTTCTTTTAAATAATGCTTAATAGTTCAGACAGTAAAGAATTTGACCTGGAAAATTTTGCGGGATTTTTAATTTTTGACATGTTTATAGATTTTTAGCTGCTCGTTGCCACCTCACAAATAGTTCCGCCGGTAGCGCCGCTGAATTTAAAAAATAGCGCCACATTTATTCGATTTATCTGTAACGGCGGCTCTAGCGGCAAAATACGAGGTGGCAAAGTGAAAAGACTATAAAAACTCTATATAAACATTCTAAAAATTAAAAATATGGCAAAACTTTCCGGGTAGGTAATCCCCTATTTTCGCACAGAAATAAATGTTACACCTAATTTTAATTCAGCACCCATAATAGACAGAAGACGCACTAGGTGTTTACATATTTATAACAGTATCATTCCAAGCAAATCCATTTTAATTTGCTTTTTGGAGTTACATCTAATAAAAAATATAAATTCAATTACGTCTGCAGACAGCTATATTTTTGCACACAATTTTCTTTTGTTTTAAATGATACTAATAATACATTTTAGTGTTAAATTATACCTTCGTCGAAATGAGAATTTCTTAAATTGCGAACCCACACCTTCTTAGCTCGTCACGACACCATTGTTTCTTCGACGCAATGGACCTGTAAAGAGAAAAGAAATAAATATGCTGATGACTTAAAAGTAACTAAAGATTGAGACATTAAGTTTATTGGTTACTTTTTAAAATAAATGCCTTGCGGTACCTCTACTTATTACAATATTATGTCACATACCTTTTAAATAAGATTAATTTTTTGTACACGCTCCCCAAAATTACAATTCTAGGGATTTATCTGTGTCCGTAAAATGATACATTTAGGCCTAGTCCCACCGATCGATTTTCCTAGAAAAGGGACCGTTTTCTGAGGGTGCCAAAGTTTTTTCGAAAAGTTTTCGGAGCCAGAAATGGGTTTTTTGCCATGATAAAGTTTTTAACATGTAGCTTGGCTGGACATCAGCGCACCGGTATATTAGAGAAAAATCAGAAAAATTAGACGTCAGTCTGACTCAAAGTCAAACTTTAAACTCATTGCAGAAGAGAACGGAAGGCCCAAACCCAGATCTGACACCGCGAGGGGCTTGAAAAAACAGCCCTGATTTGGGGGATACGCGAAAAGTCGAAAAAAAATGTCGCCTGCAAGAATCACAAAGAAACATTCTTTATTTAAAAATTTGGGGAGCTATAACAAAAAAACTGTTTGCTTTTTGCGTAAACAATGTTTTTTTTTTGTACTGATAACTACTAATAACAAAAATAGCTATTTTGTAAAAATTATTTTGTTTGTTTAAAAATTATATATTAGTAGATATTAGATCTACAGTTTTTTTGAACAATTTTGTAAATCATATAATCGTGTCTTTTCGTGAAAACACATGCATAATCCACAATAAAATGTATACTTAATCTAATCAGGTACATTGGTGGAATGGATCCAATTTTTTGGGACGGATCCACTTGTTTCACTTATGTTGGTATTGTTGGTAGTAGTGCTTAATGTAATGACCGTTTTACATCATTTTTATCGACATTATTTGAACGATTTACGTTGATAGTTATATCATTGTTATATCATACACAGAATAAAACACACCAATAATAATATACGGCAAGCTTATTGTTTATCGAAAAAGGGTCATATCGCTAAAAATGTGTAATTTACAAAAAAAGCCATAAATGGATATAATAATACCAATAAAGTAGAAAATGAAACTGCGTTCAATATCAGATTAAACATTTTACAGTTATTGACACAGAATAAATAAAACTATTTTTTTCATTCCGAATGTGCGTTTGGCAATGTTGTGCAGTTAATAAACCTTAAGTTCAAAGGTTTTTCACGAATCGTTTTATCAAAATCCAACTAAAATTGTTTGGATTAACATATAATTTACATTTTTTCGTTAAGCCGATACGAGCACCCTAAAAACATTCCTATTCATACCATTCATTAGCCATATTTCACCCATTGTTGGCGTTTCAAAAGAATGAAAATGCAGTTATGCTTTCGCATGCCCATCCTCCCACGCTCGTGGTTTGAAAATTGTTAAGACGCTCTTCGTACTCCCACACTCAACATCAATAATTACACCTAACAACGTGTTAGGCTCTATCATTCGATACCGGATAAACTAATGTTCGAAGGAAACAATAAGTTTTCAAACTCTTACATTCCCTTAAAACGTTCATTCTTTTTATAGCCCCATAAATTCTTTTAACAATGAAGAAAAGGGTTGACTTTATCACTCTAGATTAGTTCGCTTCGATATAATGTATTAATTTGGCCTTAATTAGGTCAAAAGTTCTTAAGGTGCGTCATATTTGCCCTCTGTCTTTTAGAGAAATTTTACATTGTGGCCCAAGATGCGCACGTTATGATATTTTGAGTAGCTACAGTAGTTGCAACTATTTAGAACTTGAGAGTTCAAATGTGTTTCATAGAGATGCCACCTGGACGAAAACGCCGGTTGTATTATAAATTAAGAGATGTATTCTATTATTGTTAGAAAAATCAATTATTCCCTTATCTCAGAGGGTTCATGTAGATTAGATTACAGACAGTCAAGAACACGTTAAATAATTAAATAAGGGAAGATACCAGAATTACCTAAAGCTATGTGTCACTCTGTAAAAGAAAAAGAAGTGAAACAGTACAAATTTAACACTACCAACACTAAATTAAGCCTCATAAATAATGTCTTCTAATCTTCTATACTCATTTTATTTTTAAGTAGCTGATCCGACACACGTTATCCTGTTATAATACTTTGTTAATTTAGGCTGATGGAATGCGTTTTTACAGATTTTTTTCCAGATCTTCCCGATTTTTATTTGCAACTGAAAACATTCAATTTATTAAACGAACAAAACAAAAAAACAACAAAATATTATGTCGTTCTTATTGTTAGTTATGATCGAGAGTGCATACAAAAATTATGTGTTTTGCAGTTTGTCGGAATTTTCTTACTTTACAGGACATTAACAAACAAAACAAAAAAAAAAAAAATTACGCATTTCCGTCGTTCGAATTATATGTTACGGTCTTGAGTTACATAGAAAAAAATTCGATAGAAAAAATACTGTTTTTCCCAAATTTTCCAATTTTCCCCCCAACTTTTCCAATTTTAATTTCCTTAAAAATTTTATTTGAACTATTATGAATATTAAAAAAATTGCTATATTGGTGCAGCCGTTCTCAAGTGATGGATTTATTTTTCTTATAATTATAGATTTAGGCTGGAATGCGGTTTCCAGATTTTTCTTCAGATCTTCCCTATTTTTTTTTTTTTTCAATTGAAAATATTAAATTTAGTTATTTTAAATTTAGTCATTTCTATACCGAGGGCATAACTAACAAAATTTTCCTTTGTAATTGTCTCGAATTTTCGGAAATTTTTCGGAAGACTTTTCTAGGACCATAACGAACAAAGCAAAATCGAATAACGCATATCCATCGTTCGAATCGTGAGTTATGGTCTTAAGTTCTTAGAAAAATCCCATAGAAAAAAGCAGTTTCAGTTTTTCCAGGATTTTACAATTTTCCGGTAAATTTTTCCAAATTTTATTTCCGTAAAAATCTTATTTGGAATATTAAAAATATAAAAAAAAAAATTGACAAATTGGTCCAGCCGTTCTCAAGTGATGGGATTACCAACGAACTGCATTTCACTTTTATTAGGTATATCCCCAGTAGCCACGTTTATTTATTTCATATATTATAAATATTTAGAAATTATTGAATCATTTTTTAATATTAGTTATATTAAAAGAATATGAATGAAATAAGTTGTGGAAAATGTTGGAAGTATTTTATTGGACATTTGCTTAATTTTTTTTTTCGATGCTGGAAAGAATATTTTGCTTTGTATATTTTTATATATTTATTTGGGATAACAAAAAAAAGCTTTTTTCATAAATTTGGTGCTGTAAACGGTTAAAACAAAAAAATCAATTTCTGGAGACTTGATTGCATAAAATGAGCTGGGTATGTACATAATTATAAGTGCAGTGTAAACTCTATATAGCGAACTCCTATATAACGAAAAATTCCTTAATACGTAGAAATTGCTAAGGTCTGTTTGGTTAATATTGTTATTGTATTGTTTTCTTTAGCTCTCTGTATAACGAAAACTCTTTATAACGTAAAAAATACACGGGCCCTTCAATTTCGCTATATAGAGTTTACACTGTACATATTATATATATATTTTTTTAAACAGCGACTACCATTTTTTAAGATGTCGATTGATAATAAATTCGAATGTCTAAAATGATTATTTATGATATACTATATCAGTAAAGAAACCCGGACATATACGTATATGTGCAAGGAACTCACTGAAATGAAACTGAACTGAACCGAAAAGTTAAAAGTTCAAAATTATTATTAATTGGTATCATAATTTCTTTAATTTCTACTACAGTACTTGTAACTTGGCCTGGGGCTATACCAGTCTTTACTTCGTCCATGTGCACGTTTTCCTGGTCCGTGCTTTGTTTCTCTTGCACGTACATACATGATTCAGACAAACAAAACTTCGGGAAAAACGGTTGTCTACCATTTAGGGAAACCCAAAGGGTCATAAACCATTACCTGCCTGGCGACACTCAATGCCAGAAAAATCCCATCGACAGTCTCTCCCACTGTTCCAAAAGGTCCAAGCACCCTACGCCCAAATCGACATAATTAACCGCTTCTTAAAAATACTTCTGGACCTCCGATCGGGATGAAACTTTCACCGTTGTAACCGGAAAAATAGCGCGCAATTTATGCAACTTTCCGTAAGTCGCTACGACCATCCCAAGCCGCCGCCCTTGTCACCGCGGACCACCGCACCGGATTATTAAAGTGTCCAGGAAAAATGCTTCCCATTATCGGATTGGAATGGAACTTACATCGTTTTGATCAGCAAGGAAGCGCGCTCCGGACCTCGCCGCCCCAGAATCGCTAACATGTCAGGAGTCGCTGTCGTTCCGTCCGGAAGAAAATGCGGTATCAAGACTTTCTCCCTACTACATTTGCAATAAGCCGCGCGCGTCTGCTAACGTCATCGTCTCCCCTCCAGCGTGTTCATAACAGACGCTCCGCTCACCCGCAGAAGTCCGATATGAGTCGCACCTCCACCAAAGAGGAAGTCCCAGTCTACGAAGGTGAGCACCAGCCGACCATCCTCCCAGTTCCCGTCCAAGTTCCTGGTGACATCCTGGTACCATTCAATACCCGATCCCGTTCTTTCCTGTTTCTAGCCATCGCCTGACGGCGTTTAATTCCGGCATCTTCCTGTTGTCTGACGGCGGGGGCACTCTGATCGCGAGCCAGCCAATCGTCCGCGTCTTTGGTAGCATCCGGACGGGTCTTTCCGGTCGCTGTTTCCGGTTTCTAGTCATCACCTGAAGGTATGAAATTCCGGCTCCTTACAGTTGTCTGACGGCGGGGGCACACTGCTCGCGCGCCAATAGTATCCAAACAAGTTGCGTGCTTTTTCCCAGAAACCCAGACCACACCTTCCCTACACCTTTCACCGCTACTACAGCTGTTGGGAGGGCGTCCCGCCATTGAGAGAAGAGGAAGCGACAGGGACAGTGAAGATAGTGGTGTTATATATAATACGCTGTATATAGGGTGCTTATTAAATATTGTCACGTTGTGATAAGTAATTTTTTCCCTCGTGCCAAAGTAGACAGCTGACCCATGGCGTACCGTACTCCGTTTTAGCTTTTTTACTCGCGGTCCCGTGGAGCATACCACGTAAAAAAAACTGGCGCTCGAGGCAACCCCACCGTAGTAAGCGTCACAATACATGATAGTTTTGTTGCAGAAAATGAGAAACTGAAAGAAATCAAAGCTATAATAGACTACTAATTTAGTTTGAATTGATTCAGGGGCCACAAGAAAACGCCATCAGAATGCCACCAACGAGGAGATGAAGAAATTCATCTTCATCTTTGGCATCAGCCAAAGGTCGACTAAAAATTAGTAATAATTAATTCCTCATCATAATATTACGAATACATATTTCTGTTTTTTTTTTAATTATATTTATAATTACAGATATTTATTATTTATTTGATAGCCCTTCTTTAGTTTATATCTCAATTGATGCTAAAATTATTAATTCGTTTTTGCCTTTTAGGAAACTCAAGGTAATAAGTTGTTTTTCATTTTGGAACATAGTTTCATGTTAGACATTTTAATCAGGACCAGGGATGATGCGTTTTGAATAAATTATTTCAGCTGCTGCCAAACAAATCTTTTTTTCGAATTTGGTTTCATAATTTGCAAATTATAACACCAAAAACAGAATCATAATGATCTAAATTATAATTCTGTTTTTGGTAACTTTTCTTGTCTTAATGTTGCCTGCAACTTTGCAACTGTACTGCAACGTGACCGCGACAACCAGTCAAATATACCAAAGAGAAGTAAATGACTTTCGTTCCATGATTAGATGTAAACATTGGTAAAAACAAGAATTGAAAAAATGGCAGTCAAACGTGAGGTACAGCTTGTGTCTGCATAATCAAAAGATTCCAAATCTAAACTCCAAATCAGAAACGTCATTTAGCAGAAATACCAATTATACTGAAATGCCACCCGTGTTATTCAAAAGTCCCAAAGTCATCAATTTAGAACAAATTTTCAGTTTTTTTTTAATTAAATAAAGCCAAATTCGAAAAAATTGTATATTACACGCGTTTCACAAGCCGAAATTGTAGCACTCGTGCCTTTGAAGCACTTCTCGCTGCGCTCGTCGTGCCCCAAACTACTCGTGCTACAATCAACCGTCTTGTGAAACTTGTATAATAATGTACTATTATCTCATCTACGCAAAATGAATTCGTCTGCTTACAGTGCTTTTCGTTAAAAAGAAAATATTTTAAAAGTATATTTTTTCTACATTTGAATAAAATATAAACAATATATTCAAAAATCTTTCACTAAAAATATTTAAGAACCAACATAGGTTATTATTAATATTGAGTAAATATTTGAAATGTATATTGGTAAGGGCATCACTTGAGAACGGCTGTACCGATTTGGCAATTTTTTTTTTTTTTTCGAATAATCGTAATGGTCCAGTTAAGGTTTTTGAAGAAGGAAAGATTGGAAAAGTTATTTTCCGTAAAACTCTTCCAATTTTTCTTTCCGTAAGAACCTGACCTAGACCATTACGAATATTCTAAAAAAAAAAAAAAATAATTGCCTAATTGGTCTAGCCGTTCTCAAGTGATGCGCATAGATACATAGATTTGCTGATTGGAGGTAGTTGGTCGAGGTGTCCTGCCGTAAAAATACAGCAAAGTTTGCATTACGGTGAAGACTACTTTGTTTCAGAATTAAATACTAGGTTCGTTCGTGCAGCGATTTCAAACCGATTAGTATTTTTTGTAGTTAGTATTTGCCGTAATAGTCCAGTGTTCGCGCAGACCAAATGAAACGATCCAGAATCGTTTTGAAACCGTCCGAACAGTCAGAGGTAATTCTTCAAATCGTCTCGGACTGTTTGTCAGACGCATGTGCAGTCTTTTATCATTTAAACTGTCACCTAACGTTTGACGTTTAATCAGCGTTTATTTGGTGTTTTATAAAGGGTTTATTTAGAACATTCAACATGACCAGTAGTACTAATAGTAACAGTAGCGACGAAGTTTTTGTTTTGTTGCAAGAAAGAGTGAGGCCCAAAAATCAAGATTTTTATGAAATCATAGTGCCCCAGTTCAGTGACAGCAAGTTAATAATTTTTTATAGTTGGGGTATCTCGAGCTGCCAACCCAAAGCTATGCTGTGTAACCAGAAACAATCCGCAAACCGTTTGTGCAGTATTTCAAGCTGTTAACAGTCCTCAACGCGCAATAGGATGCAGTTTCAAATCGGTTTCAAATCGCTGCACGAACGAACCTACTGTGTGCTTGAAACCTGCTATTCCATCAGCACAGAGTAATAACAATACAGAAGCGACGCAAGAGAAAGATCATCTAAAGGAAGAACGAAATGGAAATCACAACCAGGCTAGGGTACGCGCACACGTGATTATTTCGTTTAGGCTACAAGCACACCGACAACTGTTCATTTCTCCATGTTTTGCACGGACCGACCCATCTCTAACTCTCGCACACAACCCATTTGTGTCTATTTCTAAGTAAAATCTCTAGTCCACGTGATTTATAGCTGCTGTCAACGACGCATTCACAAAGAACGCTTGAAATCTGGGTTATCTCTTTCTGTTCCACAGTCGTTGAATATTTCATGTTTGGGAGGATTCCTGTATTACCGAGCTGAAGGTAAACACGTGGTAGAGAGGTTAAGTAGCAAAAAATAGAGAAATAGAAGGTGATATAAAGAAAAAAATAGAGAAGATATTGAGAAAAGCGAGAAGAGGTATTAGAGAAAGGTAGGAAGAAAGAATTGGGCAGGGAAGAGGAGATATAGTCAGGAAAAAGAATAAATCGGCGAAGCCGGAAGATAACGACATCTAGGAGGCGCCACAGGAAGCGGATGAACAAAGACCACGGCTTCCTAGATTAGAAAGGAACGGTGTCCCTTCTCCGGCTGGTCGAGTTTGAAAAAAAGCTGTTTCTGACAATGTACTGTACTGTACCTCCATCTAGCGAATTTTTAACCGAACTTTTAACTGTTACCTTGACAGCGTCTTTCAAATCAAAAACGAACCGCTAAAGTAATTATGGCAAATTAAACAGCAAAGATTTGTACAAATTAATATTAGATGTTTTAAAATTAGTTGATGATTGTGAATTTAAAATTATAAGAATATTTGCTGATAACCATAAATGTCATGTGGCCCTTTTTAAACATTTTGGTTTGCCTCAAAATTTTTTGCCTCATCGATATAATCGTGGACTCAAGCTTTTTTTTAGTTTTCATTATTGTCACGCCGTAAAATGGAAGAAATTTATTTTTGGATCATGACAGGACATCATCCAATGGAATAATTTCGGCAAATTATCTCAAAGATGAGAAATTCAACAAAATTTTATCATTAAGCCAGTGAGATATTTAACAAAAAAACATCTTTGTCCTTCAAATTTGGAAAAAATAAAAGTAAATTTGGCCATTCAAATATTTTCGCCCCCAGTAACAGCCGCTTTGAAGTATCTTGCTCATCATGATGGTGAACAATTTTCCTTCTTTAAACATTGTACTGCAACAGTTATATTTATGAAAAACATGTACAAATATTTTCAAATTCATATTCAAATTCAAACACAGCATATCCATCGACGAGATCCTAATACCGCTCCTTACACTGACACTGAAGACCACGACTATCTTAGTTGAATGAAGACTTTCCCCATTTTATTGCCGACATTCAATCTACCTCGGCTGAAACAGATATATGTGGCTTAACAAAAGAGGCCTTAGTCTTCACTGGACGTAGCACATATCTCTGCATTCAATATTTGATGAAGGATCTAAATTTTCATTATGTTTTAACCAGACGATTTAGCTCTGACAAGAAGTATCAGCAACAGTAACACAGTGCCTGATGTTATGTACGTGAGCACTGCAAAATTTGTTATAATTGTTCAAAAATCCCATGCTAATGATGAAATTGATATTACCTTAAATGAAGTAATTCTGGAAAAGCTGGAACACATTAATACATTCACAGGCAGTTATTCTGGTGACCTGCAGATTGAATCACCAGCCATTGCTTTTCTCTGTGGTTACCTTATAATGATAGTAGAAGAATTACCAAAAGATTAGAGTTTACCAAAATAAAATGTGGAAGCAATTCTAAGAAAAATAATAATTGTTTCTGACCTTCCATCCTAGATTCCAGTGTCAATTTCATTCTAACGCAGTTTGTCATCTCATAATATCCAAACTGATACTCCCATTACTAGTAAACTTTTGCAACCTACAAACTTAGAACCTCAGAAAAAGAAGTACTAATGTTTACTCTAAAAAACGAAAACTTTTAAAATTAAATTGATTTTTGATTTTTGCTTACCGTGTTTTATTCTTAATCTTGCAGATAATCAATGCATTAAAAACCTTTTTCTGTTTAAAAATGCTAATTATGATTTTTATTGAAAAACTGACAATGTTTTTGATTGTCAAATTGTTTAAACCTCAAAATCCTGTCAATCATCATGGGGAGTACTGTAGCGCTCTCTACGGAACGCAAAAAAAGCCCTGAACTACAAACTCGATCAGCCGGAGAAGGGACACCGTCCCTTTCTAATCTAGGAAGCCGTGACAAAGACGATAGAAACTGCTCGCTCAGTCAGGGAAGCCTTGACTCTTACCTGGAGGAAAGGAAAAGAAAGAGAAAAGGGAAGGGTAGAACAGAAAAACATGAAGAGGAGGAAGAGAAATTTGTTCAAAAAAGTAAAAAGACGGCGAGGTCTCCTGGAGTAAAGAAAACACAGAAGACATCAGAGAAAGAGAAGGAAACGGACAGAGAGATGGCGAAAAATATATTAGAGCTGTTGCAAGAGTTGAAGGAGGAGATGAAAGAAATAAGACGAGAAAACAAGGAACTCAAGAGAGAGATAGAGAGGCAGAGAGAAGAATTTAAAGAGAAGGAGAAGAGATGGGAAGGAGAGAGAGAGACTGGTGGAAGGAGAGAGTGGAAAAGCTGGAAGAGAGAATGGAAATCGAAGAGAAAAGAAAGAGGAAGAACAACATCGTGATAACAGGATGGGACGGGGAAAGAAAAAGTCATGTAAAAAAGAGGATGTAGAGAAGTTTTTGAAGGAAAATGTAGAGGATAGTAAAGTAAAAGATTGTTACAAGATTAACAAGGATCAAGTATTGGTGGAGATGGAGGGATGGGGTGAGAAGAAAAGAATAATGAAGCACAAAGGAAATTGAGGGAGAAAAGGGAAACAAGGGGGATATACATAGACAACGACCTCACAAAGAAAGAAAGAGATTTACAGAAGAAACTAAGAAGTATGGCGAAGGAAAAAAGGGAAGCAGGGAAAGAAGTAAGAGTGGACGGGGAGCAATGGAGATGGAATGAAAAGAGAGAGAGCCTAGAGGTTTTCCAATAAGAAGAAGAAGGGGAGGAGGGAAAAAGGGGGACAACGGCAAAGTAAAAAGGACAATGAAACGGGAAAAAAGAAACAAAGAAGGAAGTAGGAGGGAAACTAAGGAAGGAAGGGGGAAATCAAAGAAGGTAACGAGAAAAACAGGGGTGAGGGCACTATTTTGGAATGTAGCGGGACTAGGGAAAAAAGAAGAAGATTTTTGGGACTATGTGAAGGAGTTCGATATTGTTGGATTAACAGAAACATGGTCAGAAAGCTGGGAAAAAATAGAAAAACTGTTACCAAAGGAGTTCAAGTGGGAATGGCAAGGGGCGAGAAGGGAAAAGAAAAAAGGAAGAGCAGCAGGGGGAATAATAACAGGGGTAAAAAAAGGAATAAAAAAGAATACTAAAAAGAAGGGAGAAGAGGAAGGTCACATGGTGAGAAACGTTAAAATAGACAGTAAATGGTGGAAAATAGTGACAGTGTCCAGCAAAGAGATGAAAGAAACAATAAGCAAGATAGAAGAAACATTAAAAGACAACAGGGTAGAATGTCTACTTCTGGGAGGGGATTTTAACGGGAGAATTGGGGAAAGAGGAGCCAGGGATTGGGAAGAAGAGAGAGGAGAGAGAAAAAGAAAATCCAAAGACAAGAAAGAAAACGCGGAAGGGAAGAAGTTGATGGAATGGATAGAAGAGAAGGGATGGGAAGTGCTGAATGGAAATAAACAAGGGGACGAAGAAGGAGAACGGACCTACATAGGCGGTAGAGGAGAGACGGTGATAGACTACGGAATAGTAAAATAGGGGAAAGAGTAGAGTCAGACCATCTGCCTATAGAGATAAGTATAGGAAGGAGGAGAGAGAAGAGAGGAGAAGAAGAAAAAATAGAGGAATTGCGGAAGGTGATAATTAAAGTGAGGGACAAGCAAGGGGTGGAAGAGTATAAGAGAAGACTGGAAAAAGCAAGATTTAAAGAACAAGAAGTAGGGAAAATGGAGAAAGAATTGGTAGAAATATTGGAAAAAGCAGCGACAAAAAGAGAAATAACAGTAAGAGGTGGAGGAACAAAAAGAAAAAATAAATGGTAGGACAAAGAATGTGAGCAACGTAAAAAGGAAGCAATAAAAGAACTAAGAAAGTGGAGAAAGACTAAAGGGAACAGAAGTGGCTTTTTAGAAGCGAAAAGAAGATACAGAGAGACATGCAGGGAGAAGAAGAGGCAGAAGGAGAGAGAGGAGGAAGAGATAAAAGCAATAAGAACAGAGAAGGAGGTATGGAACCATATTAATAGAGAAAGAAAAAAGAAAATGGGAGCGAGGAGATAACGATGAATGAGTGGGAGGAGTACTTCAGGAGGCTGCTGGAGGGAGAAAAGGAAAAAAGAAAACGGAAATAGAGACGAAGAGAAACCGAAGAAGAAACTGAGGAAAGGGAAGGCACCAGGGAGGGATAGAATACAGAATGAGTCGTGGATGTATGGGACGAGAAGAGTGCTAGAAAGATGGGGTAATTTACCCCATTTACAAAAAAGGGGAGAAAAATAAAGTAGAAAATTACCGAGGGATAACTCTCCTAAACACAGGGTACAAGTTGTATGCATCAATTCTGAATGAAAGGATGATCAGAGAGATAGAGGAAAAGGGAGCATTACCAGACAGCCAAGCAGGATTTAGAGAGGGGAGGGGAACTATGGATAATGTATACATCCTGGACCATTTGACAAAGAGTGAGTTAAAGAAGAAAGGGGGGAGGGTGTATGCATTATTCGTAGACTTCAAGGCGGCTTTTGACAAGGTGGACAGAGAGAGGATGTTTGAGTGCCTGAGGGGGAAAGAGGTAAATGAATGGCTGGTAAGAAAGGTGGAGGAGATATATGAGAAGATAAAAAGTAAAGCGAAGGTAGGGGAGAGGGAAAGTGAATGGTTTGTGACAACAAAGGGAGTGAGACAAGGTTGCCCGCTCAGCCCCTTGTTGTTCACGATGTATGTGGCAGATATGGACGGAATGTTAGAGAGAGCACAAGCGGGGGGGTGTGTGGTAGGTAGAAAAAAAGTGTGGAGCCTGGCGTTTGCGGATGAAGTGGTAATGGTGGCAAAGAGTGAAAGAGAAATGAAGGAAATGATAAAGAGTTTAGGAAAATATGTGTAGAAGAAAAGACTAGAAGTGAATGTAGAGAAAACAAAAATGCTGGTGTTCAATAAGAGAAAGAGGAAGAACGAAGAGAGTGATTGGAGGTGGGAGGGAGAAGTAATAGAACAAGTAAAAGAATTCAAATACTTTGGGTATGCGTTCAATGAAAGAGCCACAGATAAGGCACATATTAGAGAACTGGCAAGAAAAGCGAACAAGGTGATAGGATGTGTATGGGGAATAGGAGAGAAAAGGTGGGGAGGCGATTTTAAGAGGAGAATGATGATGTTTGGAAGTCTTATTGAAAACGTGTTGTTGTACGGAGCAGAGGTCTGGGGATGGAAAGAACAAGAGGAGATAGATAGGGTGCAAGAGAAATATCTGAGGTGGGTGCTAGGGGTGGAGAGAGAAACGCCAGGGTACATAGTGAGAGAAGAATGCAAGAGGAATAGGTTGAGAGGGAAAGCGGGAAAAAGAGCGGTCAAGTTCGAAGACAGGATGGAAGGGAGGAAAGAATGTAGGATACTAAAGGAGGGCTGGAGAGAAAAAAAGAAGAATTCAGAGGAGAATGATAGGGAGATTTACTACAGGAGGAATGGGTATGCAAGCAAAGAAATAGAGAGACTGAGAGAAAGAGCCGTGTGGCTGAATGTAGAACTAAGTGAAAGAGATAAGGATACGGATAGACAAGAGAGGAGAGAAAGAATTAGAGAATCCAGATACAACGGGAAGTATGGAAGATGCATGATTAAGGAAGTACTGAAGTATTTGGGGAGGGAGAGCGAGAAAGAAAGAAAGATGATGGCGAGGTTTAGGTGCGAAAATGAAGAGAGGGAAAATAGGTATTGGGCAGATGATGGAGGAAGAATGTGTAGAATGTGTAGAATGTGCTATGAGGAAAGAGAGACGATTGAGCATATGTGGAACGAGTGCAGTGAGATGAAACAAAGAGAGAGGAAAGAAAGAGAGGAAATACTTAATGTAGATGGAAGGGAAATTAAATGGATGAAATAGGTATGGAAGAGGAGGGAGAAGGGAGAAGAGGAAAGGGGAGGGGAGAAGAAATAGAGAATTTTATTTAGTTTTTTTATTATTATAATTGTTAAGTTAACTGGTATATGTATAGGAATCAGAAAGCCCGTAGGGAAAATAAAGATTTAGTATTTCATGTTTGGAACGTATTTCTGTACCTTTATCGGTTTGAAAAACATTGACTCGCCTACTTCAAAACTGTAGATTGTCCGAGTGCGACAACAGTCTACGCTACATTTGTTTTGATTTTTGTGATCGCCTTGTGACCCTCTGTTAAAGAGGTGCCAAACTGCTTTGACTCAGATTCGGTTGTGAACCAAGGGACGATGCTCTTGTAAAAATGGCGCTTAAGAACTCGCATTGCCCCATCCAAAAGGTGCGTTTCTAAATAGTCACCGATGCGCAACGTTGCCACCGGAATGTTTCTAAATGACATTTGCTGTCACCGGTATTTAGTAAAAATCCGTTTCTCAATTCACCGGTGGCTCTTCGATGTGGCATCAAAGTCACCAACTATTTTCCTCGATGAGTTCGATGGCAACGTTTAAGTTACGTAGTGGGGGGATCAGCTGGTGGAAAGATCAATAAAGGTAGCAGTACTAAATGTGTTAGAATAATAATTATTATATGTTTGTTTATTATTTTGGGCTCAAAAGATAAAATGAATACCGAAATGCAAGACAATTATGTGTATGGGTGTGACAGCTGTGACTTCAAGTCTCAAGATTTTGAGCAAACCAGCCAACACGTGCAGAATTGTAAATCAACGATGAATGATTTAGATCCTAGTAGGTGAAACATTTTAAATTGTTTAGAGTGTTATATTATCATGTACTTAATGTGATTGTAGTTCATAATGAATCCGAACCGGAAGATAAAAACTTTGTTTGGAATCATCCGTCCACGAAACTATTGCTTACCATCAGGTTTGAGATGGAGAAGCAATTCAATAACCCCAAAAAGAAAAAAAAGCAGTTGTGGGGAGATGTGGCACAACAAATGACCACTTTAGGCAAATATAATATATCTGGCACTACATGCGACAATAAATTTCGTACGATGATGACGACATACCGAAAAATTAAGGACAAATTAAAACAAACTGGGACTGGAACCACTACAAAATGGCCTTACTTTGATATTATTGATGCATAAAATGGAGAAAAACCGTCGGTAAATCCACATCCTGACCTGCTAGGCAGTTCTTTACAGGTAGAACAAAAGACTGAAAATGACGAAAAAATTGAAACCAAAGACCAGGACGAAATATATGACTTAGAATATTTTAAGAACCATGAGAATGTTAAGCGCAAGAAGTGTCAAATAACTGCCGAATTATACAAAAAAAAATGAAGTGGGATATGGATAGGTATGACAAGGAGAGTGTAAAGAAAGAAGAGAGATTTAACGAAAAAAAAAACAGCTTGAAGAAAAAAAAATAGAGGCCATTAATAAAATGACATCTGTTTTTGAAAAGATGATTGAAAAATTAAATTAAATGTTGCTCTTGTTTAGCGTCGATTCAGCGTCGATTCCACCTAGAAATAAAAATTTCAAGGCCTAGATCTTCTTTTCATTTCTTGGTGGCATCAATGCCTTTTTCTATTTTTTTTTAGAATGTGTTTTATTTTGTACCTGGAAAGAATCTTTGTTATGTTTGTGTTCAATATTTTTTATTTTTGTTGCTTATCACTAAATAATAATTACATGTTTTGAATTACTTCTGCCAAGTGATTTCTTTTGATTTGGGCCACATGATTGGGGGGCAAATCCGCCACATTTTCATCGGCATCAGGATAATCGTCGATAACAATTTCTATGTTTTCTAGTGGTAAGTTTTCCGCGATTCTAATATTATGTAAGATACAAGCGGACATGATGACATACTTCATATTTTGCATCTGGATTCGATTAAGACATTGCAGACATCGAAATGCATTTTTCAAGTGACCAAAGGCATGCTCTATTCGTATCCTAGTTTAACTGAGGACACTGTTATATTTTCTTTGCGTTTCAGTTAAATGTCCATTATCTTTATACGGCACCATTAAGAACGTAGCTAGTGGGTAAGCTTTGTCACCCACTAAGTGTGTA
Organism: Diaperis boleti; assembly: GCA_963583935.1. Lineage (NCBI taxonomy): Eukaryota > Metazoa > Arthropoda > Insecta > Coleoptera > Tenebrionidae > Diaperis > Diaperis boleti. The sequence continues at coordinate 23,287,543 of OY757247.1, read as the reverse complement.
TTTGGTGGTAGGCTGTCCGGATTGTTAAGTAGTTGATTATATAAAGGGCTATTGCGCCATACTCTGGCATCATTAACGGAGCCCGGCCAGCCAACATAGATGTTTGTGAAGTATAAGTTCTTACTACATACAGCTTGTAATATTACCGAATGGTAACCTCTTCTGCAATAAAATGAGGCTCCATCTTGCTGTGGTTGTGGAATGGGAATATGGGATCTGTCAATACAACCCACAACTCCTGGAAACGCGCCACGGCGAACCTGATTAAATTCACCGACAAAATCATGTATCTGTTCTCTAGAAGGCCAGTTGATGAAGTTAGAGATATTACTACACAATTGTTTTGTGAATTTGTTCACAATTCTATAGGCATGGCCACGGCTAACCCCAAATCGATCACCAACTTCTCTGAATGTTTCTTTTGTCGCAAGGTACCACAAACTCAACATGATTCCACTATTTACATCTACTGGGTACCTTCCCACTGTATTTATGTGCCATTCTCGTCCTAGCAGTTTACATAAAACCTACAAAATGTTGTAAAAATATTCACAATATTTAGCTACCTATATTGACATTTTACTTCTGTGGATCCCTTAGTAATTCTGAAATGGCTTCTGTAATCTATATCACCTAATTCATTGAAGAGTGCCGTTTTTGTTGAGATATCAGAACTAATTCTTCCTTGTAGTGGTGCTTCATTCACATCACTGAAGTCTTCGTCAGATGAGGATGTCATGATGTCTTCCAAAATTACTTTCATAACACAATAAGCAGCACCCACTGCTTTCAACACCATTTTTTGGTTATCATTCATTTTTTTCAATTTTTTCTCCAAAGACTTTTGTCAACAAACAACTGTTAGGTTAGGTAACAACGCAGAGACTCAACATTTGTTTCACCACACCACACTGTTTCTAAACACACAAGTCATCGAGTTCACCGATGGAACAACAAGTGATGTCTGTGGTGACAACGGTGGAATATTTAGAAACGCGTTCAAACATTCAATTTTGTTAGCAGGTTATCTCGATAACGAGGTAATTCCATGTTATGCGCTTCTGTACTAAGTTACAAAAATCAGACCAGAGTATGACATATTTTATATTAGGCACAAATGTTAGATGTAACCAAACACATTTTTTTAATGTTTTTAATAAACCTTAATTCATTTAAATTTGATGCCAAATATAACAATAAAAAATAGGTTATACCTTAGTTTAAACTGATTACCATGCGTCTCTAAAACAGCTTTACGATTGATTAACAAATGTGAGAGATAACCTGCCCACAACATTTGCACTTTTTTTGTATGCGCCCTCTTAAACCTGTGCGGAACTGAGGGAAAACCAAGTTAATCGCTTTACAACCCATTCAAGGTCACTCAGTCTTGGCGGTGCAACTTCAAAGGAACTTGAAAGAAAATACCGCTAGTGCCGCTTCTGTAATACTTTATATTCTGTGCCATCAGTGTGAATGAATTGCTGGTGTGAAACTAGCCTTACAGCCAGTACGTCCGTGATAGAGTAGGAGTACAAAGTTTTTCAACTTTGCATGAATTACACAGCTGCTACAACCATCGTTAGATGTATTGAATCATTTTGTAGATTTTATCTTGGAAATGAAAAGCAGATTATTCGGAACCGCGAAGACATAATTGACTGTAATAATTTTTAACACGACATACATTCTGCAAAAAACTAAGGGATTCACAAAGGAAGGTATTAATAATTTCAATCAATATGAACTGGTCTATAATAATAAGCAATCAAGTGTGAAGCTTGAATATTAAACGTTTAAAAAAATACTTGTATTTGCTGGATTTTTATTCAGTTATCGTTTGTTTTATTTTATTTAAGATTAAAAAATGTATTAGCTAGCTTTATATTAATTTATATTTTATTCGCATTAAAAAAGATATGGTGGTGCATATTATACAATTATTATAATAAAGACCATGTCACCTAGTAAAAGTAAAAACTAATTTATGTTAACATACTACCTGAATTACATAAATTAATTAACCTATGCAAAATATCACAAAGAGAGAGCCGCTAAATCACAGAAAAATTAATAAAAGCTTACCCACCGACTTTTTGCGACAACAAAACTTTCAGTGATGATTATCCACTGTCAGGAGAAATTCCATTCTTAAAATAATCTTCTGCGAATACACGTTGAAGATAATTTGCATGCAAGACTCAAATGGAAATTCTGCTAATTCTTTTGTACCTGGCGGCGCACAAAAGAAAACAAATTCGTATTGGAATGAATTTTTCATAGTACAAATCATCGACTAAACGTAATTGTAAGAGGCATGTTATGCATAATAGGCAACAAAATATCAGCCGACAGTGACTTTAAGGCGTGATTATAAAATCAGTAGTGAATTGAAGAAAATCTGACAATTTATTTTGCTGCGTTTATATCATGATTAGGCACACTTTTTATCCTAGACAGTGATGCGACAGATATGTTAATTCTGAATAGTTAACTCCAAATTAAATTTCTAAGAACTGCAGTAGACTTTCGTAGTCATTACGATACATTTAAACGGAAATTATTAAAATTATAACCGACACGATGATGACAAACCCTGTTTATGTTAATCCGCAATATTGTCCGTAATCAAACCGTAAGTGCAGGTATACGTTTTGGTTTATTAGACATGCCACTTCCTTGAAATCGGTGTCCAAGTTCTCACGGCAGAATCGCTCCTGGGTAAGTCAAAGACACTTTAAAAAAAGAACGAGACGTAGTGGTATTATCGAATGCAGGAATTTTACTGCAATTATACAACCTTTATATCAATATATTACGCAGAGTGCCTATATTAATTATACAGTATAGAAACTATTTAGGTCAACTTTGCTTTAAGGTAAAACGTGTTCGACAAGTATGTATGTACCTTTTAATACAAGTGTATCAAAAGGTGCGTGTAAAAAGAGTCAATTTAGAACTAGTTTCCTTGAGCTTCGCGGATATCAAATTCATAGTTTTTGAACTATACTTAAATTAAACCGGGCAATTATTATTATATTTGTTACCTCGTAATCACAAAATTAAATCGCAGTTTATTACCTTTGGTTCAACATTAATAAAGGCATTTCATTGGTCAAATTTACTGCTCGTAAGCTTTGTGGTATATTATATAAACGGTTTGGGTATTAGTATGAGCCCTACTGTTATGATCTTGAGGAGTTGGTGCGAAAATTTCGATGCAGCCTGTATATTGTAGACAGAGAATTATCAAATTAATCAATTGCAAAATTGTAACGTAGGGCCTAGATGACTTCCATGCTTATTTAATAAAACTCGAAATACAAAAACTACTATTGTAAACTCAAGATATACCGTAGAAGGTGGAGTTTCGAGGCATATAAAAAACTTGTTACAGACAACCCACAAGGTTTATACGCGTGCCAGCACTTGGCGGACAGGGACCTATTCATAGAATTTTAGGTTTCGATTTATGTAGTGCTATTGAACGTTGTATTACCTGTTTTCATGACTGTTTTCAAATTATTCTGCCTAATTTTAGGAAAATCGGATCTATTTGCAAAGAAAAATCGAGATCAAACAGTTTCAGAACTCCAAAAGTAGTTGAAAACGTTAGAGCAGTAATGGAAGAACATTCGTCAACTTCATTAAGACGTTTGAGTGAGAGTTTCGATATTAGTTATTCCAGTTATCAGAATTTTGAGGAAAAATTTCAAAATGTATCCTTAGCATAGCAGGAATTGAAATTTTCAGACTACCCCAAAACGCATGAATAATAACCTTATTAATTTCAATGGATATTCTAAATTTTACTTTTTATAGTGATGAAGCGTGGGTTTATTTAGACGGCTTTATAAATTCACAAAATAAAATCCTTATTGGTTTGCAGAAATTAGCCTACATCCTCAAAAAATAGGCATTGTCCCGTTGACGACTAATAGAGCCCATTTTTTTAAAACAACTCTAGATTCGGAGCGAGATCAGCAGACCATTTTAGAGCAATTTATAAAACAACTGGATTATGAAGAATTACACTATGGGTACCTCTATCAGGAAGGTGCGACCTGCCATACTGCAAATGCAACAATAAATTAGATACCTTCAACAGTATTTTGACGAACTGTTTACCTCAGTTGATTTGTGGACCCTAGATCGCCAGACCTCCCCCTTTTGAATTATTTTCTGTTTGGACCTATTAAGAATACCTACTGTTTCTAGGAATCATCTGAATGACATGAATGATTCGAAGAATGCAACTACAGATGTTTATCAAGCCATTCCACCCCAATGTTTAGTAAATGTTTAAAAATATGAAGAGACGGGTTCGACTTTGCTTAGAACATAACGAAGGACATTTCGAGCATTTTTGCTAAACAAAAGAATAAATAGTAACAGTGTCTGAATAGTTTTTTTGTCAATCGAAATACAAAGTCTAATTTCAGTTTTCTAACATATAGGTAACCAATAATCCGTGAGAATCGTATGGTGTAAACATAGACAATTTTTTTAAATTTCTAGAGGGTTCTTTGATTAATCTTCCTCTGAATCACTCTGTATTCTATTATATTAATACAAATTATTATATAAAAAATGTCAATTCAAATGTATGGTCCAAATGCAAAACTATTAATAATATTACAAGTGGCTTTAAAGCAACTGGCTTGTATCCCTTGAATCCTCAAGCTACTCCGGACACACTTCTTGCTCCATCTATATTGACAGAAGCTCCACGATACTGTCGATAAAGAAAATTTGCAACCTCTTGACTCGCCCAGGCCAACGACTCTACAACCCTGTAATAATTACCGGCCGAAGTGCTGTCATCGACGGCAGAAAAAATTGAGTAAACTTTAATAACACCCACTAGTAGCTTTTATCGCGCGGTTTACGATAGTTGTAGTTCGGAAGATGATGAAGACATTGAGCAGTTTGCAAAGAGAATTGCATTGCATCAGCTTATGCCAAGCCAGTTAAAAAAACAAGAAGCACAAGAAACGCTATTCATTACAAAGGAAATATCTGATTGACAAAAATAATGAAGGACAGAAACAAAATGACATAGGCCTCAAAAAACGAGACCGCATCCTTAAAGAAGTCAAACAGTGGTACTGTCATAGCTGTTCACAAGATTTTGAGTGCCCTAGAGGCAATTTATATTTTTTCAATAATTGCGTCTGACCATTCAGCAATTCTGCTTTCATTGAGTGAATATATTTGGTAGGTATGAGAATAGGTGGTAAACTATTTTTCACATGGACACGGGGATCCAGGGGGCTCCCTTGGGCTGGACCGATTTTTATATATGTTTTTTGTATATTTGGGAGGTATGAGAATAGGTGGTAAACTATATAAGCTCTCTCAGGCTGGACCGATTTTTATGATATTTGATTTGTTGGATTTGTCTCCGCCCCAAATGGCAGAATAACTATTAAAACGTAGATATGGGGGCCCAGGGCCCCCCCTGGGCCCCTGTGTTATTGATTCTGAGGCGGTACAAAGTTCGCCGGGTCAGCTAGTCTTTATATAGCTTTTAGCCTTTAAAAGTCTAAAGATTCAATAAAATTGATCTAGTTAACTGGATGATTGGCATGTGTGGAAAAAATACTTGCAAAGCTGTTAGAGGTATCTGATTATAAATTTTATGATACAGTATCGATACATACAGCTGAAGAAAGAATTGAAATGGTAAAAGCCTATATTCCAAATATTTGATGCAACTTTACATTTTGATAAAAAATATCACTAAATTCAAATAATCATTTTAATTTTAAATAGTCCGAGTTTACATTTTCAATAGAGAAGATACACTAAAGAATAAAGTACATAGACCCAAAAGAAGCCACCTTTAATTTATATCTCTATTTTTAAAAATCTCTAATTATATAAAGGATGTAATATATTATTATAGTGGACTTATTATTTGTTATTAATTCAGTAATTAATTGTAATAATTTGAACTTAAAATTTAATAAAGTTTAAAGTTTATCACGTGAAGGAGACTTTCTTTTATTAATTTATTACAGAGTGATCAAGAAAGACTGTTTGAGTTGGTATTAGTTTTAAGATACTTTTTTTTTGTTCGGCTATTTGTAACACTGCAGCCGGATACACATATTTGACGTAACGTCAACTGAAAGAAAATTGTAGGTTAGGTGAATAGAAATTCTGTTAAATCACGAAGCAGAAATTAAACTTGAAATACAGAACGATAATAATAATCAAACCAAAGGTAATGCTGAAAATTCCCCCCATTTTGCTCTAAACATAAAGTAGGTAATAACTCTCCGTTTTAGGCTCTCGAAGAATCCAAAAAGTTACACAACAGTGCGCTGTACTGAAAGATGCCATACAACAAAACGTAATTAGGAAAGGACAGACACTATGCACGACTAGGCAAGATAGAAAAGAGTGATGAAAAGCACATATACAGGGTGTTTAAAAATTGCCGCATTAAACTAATGGTACAGTGATCAGAAGCAAAGAGTACGCAATAGAAAAATATTAAAAAAAAATGGTGTTAGATGCGCATGCGGCTGAAGGTTTCTTTTATAGTAAATCTGGCAACTGACATGTTAAGTAACCAAGGTAATGCTTTTCTCAGGTACTGGAATTAATTGTAACAATAATTGTTGAGAATTGTCAATTATTTTGGAAGTTTTTAATTTTTTATAACAATAATTGAAGGAACAATGTATTATTTAACAGAACATTAAAATACAATTTACAGCAAATGTTCAAATTGTCGTCCATTGCCCGGAAGACTAGAGTTTGGCCGTCTCTCATCAATATTGGCCTGTACTCGTTCGAGTATTTGTTTGGTTAGAGTTTCAGTGGGTTCAAAAATTCTTGCGAGAAGGTCTTCACGACTCTGAGGTGGTGTTACGTAAACCAACGATTTAAAATGACCGAAAAGAAAAAATCTAAACGATTAAGGTCGGGCGAACGGAGAGCTAACGCGTTGGGCCATCTCGCCAAATTCATCGCTAAGCATGGCCAGGCCATCACAGGACCGGATGATGATGAACTAGTGCTTCATCCAGTTGAATTCACATATCCCTTAATAGAAGTGCTAGAGGCACGTCATCCATCCCACAATGTGAGTGTGACTTTTTTTAAATAAATCTGAAAAATTAGTTACTATGCATATAATCCATTGTTGCATAAAAATATCCATTGTTATATTAAAATGTTGCCGCATTGATGTTTGCATAAATCTCGATAATAATTTAAGATGCATTCAAATACATTTATGTTAAAGACCAAAGGTATTGCGTCAAATAATTATTGATCTACATTTTGTTTCGCATACTTTAGCAGCATTTTGGGTGTAATTACTGATAATAAATAGCTGTAATTACTGATAATAAATAGCTGTAATCAACATTCGAAGATCCCTAAAAGAAACCCACATACAGAAGAAATGAACACCAAGAATTTTTTAAATATTTTTCTCTGACTTACCAAATGGTCCTAAATAACGTACGATTGCGTTGGTGCGGCAATTTTTAAACACCCTGTATGTCACGGTAATCAACAGTGCAGAAACCAATACCCGTGAGGAATGGAATGAACTCTGCCGACACAGTCGAAGGCTACTAACCAAAGTACAAGCCAAAAAGATATCAAACATAACCTTATTCCTTCCTACCGGGAAGGAAGAGATATGGAGAAAAATCATGGAATGGCAGCTCAGAGGTACCGACATTAATGTAATTATCTAAACAAAAAAAAGAGTATTGACCAAAAAATAAACGTGGGCCCGAATATAACGGAAACCGAGATTCTGACCTTAAACCAGCAGCTGAGGAAGAACAGCAGTTCAGCTACGCGGAAGTTCTAAATAAGATAAAGAATAACATAGATCCTGAAAAACACGGGATATACGTACAAAGAGCAACAAAATCCAGAGACGGAGATGTAAAATTAGTTATAAAAACCAAGAAAGGAGCAAACACCTTTAAAGAGCAAATAAGCAAGATTCTAGAAACAAACACAAAAATAGAAACTCAGCCTGCTGGAAAAAGAAAAATAATTCTTATAGGAGATATGGACGAATCTACCAGCCGAGACGAAATATATATGTATATGTATATATGTATATGTATATGTATATGTATATGTATGATATCCTAGAACAAGAAATACACATAGGACAGTTGAGGAAAAGCAAGGCAGGCTCGTACACGACACAAGTAACAATACCTGAAAGGAAAGCAAACAGAATACTGGAAGATAAAAAACTAAGAATCGGCTGGAACACATGCCGAGTTTGGGAAAAAGTAATGTCAACTATATTGTTAGATCTAATTGATTTTATTTGAATTCACCGCCTGGTAACCGAAGAAGAACGAATATAACCGATGAGTTGCGTCGGGTAAAACACAGGATGATGTCATACACACAGTCGGTCTGCATGCGAGCGTATATGCGAGATGCGTGTGCAGACTATGACTGGTTGTTTGACCATTTTTATTAATTCTGTGTATCCTTTTCAAGAACTTAAAATCAGGTGTGGGGTACACGTGCCGTGAAATTTTAGTGAAATTGTAACGACCAAAGATACATCCAATGGGGTCTTTGGGAGCTATTGCGTCGATCTTACGAAATCTTCAACGACGTGTGAACACAAGCGAACCTCCAATCCAACCCACCGCACTTTGTGTGAAAATTCCTGCTTCTTTGGCACTGCCAAGTTTTGATTCCGACAGCACCGGCACTAGTATCTGGTTATAAAAAATTGAGGGCTATAAAGACGAGTTTGAGTGGTCAGACTGCGAAACTGTAAGTAGAGTTGGTCCCTTTTTACTAAAATCAGCTCAAAGGTGGTTTCGGCATGGCAACCCACCGATGAAACTTGGGATAATCTTAAGCAAGGTTTTTAATTTTTTTTCCAAAAACAGAAATTTGGGAAAACTTTATTGAAGCAGCGAACTATCAAAGCACGATTGTACGAAGTTATGTTGAATATGCTCGAATCAAACTTGAAAAATCGATTTGATCGTTATATTTTCCATTCAATAGACGATGTTGCGGTGAGAACAGCTTTTAATTATTGTTGTGCGATGTGTTGGCGATTTGATCGCATTTCTCGCAAATTATGTGAAACCTTCCGAAAAATCAGTAATGAATTTAAATGTGAAACGAAAACCAAGTTGCCCTCAACTTCAAAGCAAACTAATTATTGTTTTTCTTGCGGTAAGTTTGGACAAATTTCACGTGATTGCAATCCTAGAAATATGGATAATTTAAAACGTAAGTGTGGATCCAGCTAAGTTGCAGATATTGCAAAAAGCCGGGTCACAACATCGAGCAGTGTTTTCGCCCGCAAAGTACCTAAACACTCTCGTGACCATGAAACCGAATCCGGGCTACAGCAGGCCGATAAAAGAGTCAAAACAGAAAATGTATTAAACAAGAAGAATGTTCTTAAATCCAAGTGGAGTAAATTTAAATTAAAAAATTTAAATATATCTAAGTCGAACTCCACAAACTTTAATCAGCGTAAAATTATAAATGGTACATGTTTCGGTAGAACACTTCTGCCATCATCAGCCCTTAAAGAATTAAAAAATTATAAAAAAAAAATAATTTTTTATATTCTTTAAGGGCTGATGATGGCAGAAGTGTTCTACCGAAACATGTACCATTTATAATTTTACGCTGATTAAAGTTTGTGGAGTTCGACTTAGATATATTTAAATTTTTTAATTTTTAAGAAAATGTATTACTCAACTCTTTCACGCTGACAAACTCTTGAGAACGTAATTTGATAACATTGCAGGTTTCAATCTCTGGCTATAGCACTGATTGTCTTATTGACACTGGTTCGACTTACTCATTAATTAGCGAGACATTAGTGACCAAACGAAACCTTGAAAAAAATTCCTTGTATTACCTCTTTGCAATTGTTTAAAGGCACAACTCATAATTCACATTTCCGCACAAAAGCCCTAGTGGAATTTCCTGATGTAACAATAAACATTTTGTTATCGCTCCACCCAATCATTCGAGTTTTGACGATGTTGTCATCGAAAATATTTACGACTTTTGATCAGACAAAAACATTAAAAAGAAAAATGATCCGAAATTGTGCAATTTAGTCTAATTTTGAGGAATGTGTAACTGATTTGCAATCTTTGGATAGTCAACAGTTGCTCACGTTATTTTCAAATTTTAAAAAATTAATTACGACAGGTAATAAATAATGTTAACCCCGTTAACACCGGCGAATTAACAATAACCTTCACCGAAAATAAAACTGTCTACTGTCAAACCTATCGAATATCAGAGTCTGAACGTCAAATTGTTCGAGGAATTATTGCCGATCTTATTATACATGAAAGCAAATCGTCATCGTTGACACTTTTTCGAAATTTTGCCTTATTTATAACAATCGACTGTTACTAGCGAAGAAACAAAGCAAAGTTTTTCGAACTTCATAAGTATCTTTGGCACACCAAGTAAATTGATTCACTATGCCGGCACCAACTTTATAGCAAAAGTCGCCAAGACATTCGTTGACTACTTTGCTATCGAGGTATATGTAACAACCCCCGGTGTACCTACATCGTTTCAAAGAGCCAAATCGAACATTCATCAACCTGTTGAGAATTGAATCCAACAAAACGTCAGATTGGCCGACTAACTTATGGAAAATTCAATTAGTCATCAAATCAATAAAACAGAAGACCACCGGCTGTTCTCCAATTGGTGTTTGGTCTAGACTCTAGAGGGACAAACTCCTCAAATCCGTACGATTTTGTCTGACTTACCTGTGTCCGATTCAATCAAGTCCCCGCTAGATATCACTAAAATTGCGACCAGATTGAAAGCAAACGTCGAAAAACAAGTCAGTACGTTAAACAAGAAAAGACAAAATAATCAAGTCTTCAAAGTTGGTGACGCGGTCCTGCTAAGCTGAGAAATTTAATTGTGAATTTGTTGGACTATATCTCGTCAAAGCCTTATTGGCAAATGATCGTTATTCCATTCGCAAAGTTGGCGCTCAGCAAACACTTAAGTGTTCCATAGACCAATAATTACTGACCTGACCTGACCTGACCTGACCTGACCTGACCTGACCTGACCTGACCTGACCTGACCTGACCTGACCTGACCTGACCTGACCTGACCTGACCTGACCTGACCTGACGATTTCCAAAAGCTATATCGCTCTGAAAGTACTTTTTTGGATTTTTTTTTGTTTTGTTTGTTTTGTTCCTGGTAACTCCCAATGTTGGTTGTTGCCGTGTTAGATTTGTTAAATATTTATCCATTAATATGACCCATCGCAAATACGTGCAATTGGCAGTATTTCCATCGAGTCATAAAAAATATTTATCCATTAATATGACCCATCGCAAATACGTGCAGTTGGCAGTATTTCCATCGAGTCATAAAAAATCTTTACCCATTAATATGACCCATCGCAAATACGTGCATTTGGCAGTATTTCCATCGAGTCATAAAAAATATTTATCCATTAATATGACCCATCGCAAATACGTGCAGTTGGCAGTATTTCCATCGAGTCATAAAAAAGGGTAATCATGAATATAGCCCATCGTAAATACATGCGCTGATGCAGTATTTCCATCGGGTTCCTCTAGACGTATTTCTTATTGAAAATGACCCATCGTAAGTACAGTATGTACTTCCATCCTGCCATTCAGTCACTGATTGGTTTATTTTTTCCAACTTAAATTGAGCGCTTTGAGTGAAACATTTGAGTAATGTTCCCCTTTGTTTCAATAAATTACCTTCACCGATTCAGATGTCGGCATCCAAGACGAAGGGAACAAATTATTTCGATTCAAGGATTTTCTCAATCCTCTGAATGTCCCAAATACTAAACTTATATTTAATAGATGTTTACATTATTTGTTTTGAATAACATTTTACATTTAATTACATTTAACAAACTAAAAAGCATTCCGAGAGCGGAATGACGTCAGTTTGGCCGTGTTAGATCTAATTGATTTTATTTGAATTCACCGCCTGATAACCGAAGAAGAACGAATATAACCGATGAGTTGCGTCGGGTAAAACACAGGATGATGTCATACACACAGTCGGTCTGCATGCGAGCGTATATGCGAGATGCGTGTGCAGACTATGACTGGTTGTTTGACCATTTTTATTAATTCTGTGTATCCTTTTCAAGAACTTAAAAATATGCTATATATGCCTTCAGGTCGGACACCCGTCCGCGGAATGTAAAGAAAAAGACATAGGAAGGCCGACAAGGTGGAAAGAGGGACACAAAGCGAACTCTTGCGAAAATGAATCCTTCTGCGGGTACTGCAAAATAAGTGGCCATAGCGGGGATACGATGAAATGTGAACAGTACAGGATAGTCTACGGAATGAGGAAACAGATTAAAGATAAAAACAACACGAACAAGGAAGTAATAAAAACCAGACCTAGGATAGAAGTGACGGAGGAAAAAGATCAAGAAGAAGTTGTAGTAATGGACCAAATGGCAGTGACTGACGACAACGTGGAGGCGCTATCACGATACTTTGAATGCAAAAAGAATGGGAACCCGAAAACAACTTGCAACCACAGCCTCAAAATTGTTCAAGTAAATCTGAATCGATGCAGAAGGGCACACGACCTGATAGAACAGGACAGTAAAACCGGTCTCTACGACGTGATAGAATTCAACAGGAACATCAAGAAACTAAATGCCCCAACGTACAATCTCGACAAGGACGTCGCCATCCAACTCGTGGGGGATACCAACGTATCGAAATGAATCAAGTGAAAAGGATACCTATTCGCCGAACTCCAGGAGGTGATCTTGTATGCGTGCTACGCATCACCCAACAAGACGATACAGCATCTACAACAGCTACTACTAAGCATACAGGATAGCATCAGATCAAACGCCGACGGAAAGCCAATAATTGTTGCGGGAGACCTAAATGCAAAATCGCGGCTGTGGGGCTCACCCACAGAAGACAAAGAGGAGAGATAGTGGCAGAGTGGATGGCCCAAAATAACTTAAGCCCGGCCAACAAAAGTTCAACACCCACCTTCTGCAGGATCCGAAGTCAGTCCTTCATCAACATAGCGTTAGGCACCCCCGGGGCACTAGCCAAAATCGATAACTGGACAGTACTAGAAACGGAAAACTATTCTGACCACCGCACAATAAGGTACGAAATAAGGAACCAGAAGAAGATTCAGAGTAGAGACGAGCAAAAAGGGTGGATAATCAGTGAAAAAAGTACCCAAAGTTTATCAGAGTATATAAGGAAAAAGTCGAGAGCTCCCAAGAATGCTACCCACTGAATATAACAAAGGCAATTAAAGAGGCTATGGACCAGGTGTTTACGAGAAAAAGATATATAAGAAAACAAAGAAAGCCGGTATACTGGTGGAATAGTAACATAGCCCGGCTCCGAAAGGACTGCACTAGAAAAAGAAGAGAGGCGACGAGAACAAGAGGAAACAGCAATGAGGAAAAATTACACGAGAACTACAAGCAGGCTAAGAAAGCTCTCAACACCGAAATCTTAAGAAGTAAAGATCAGGAATAGAAGAGTATAATCGACGATCTGGAACGTGATGTATGGGGCCGAGGATACCAAATAATACGTAAGAAAATAAGAAAAACTCAGAAACTGCCTGTAAATGTACAGATGAAAAAGGCAAAAAAACTCTTTCCAACTGACCAACCTGAGAAATGGGAGATTAGAGTACCTGTGACCAAAGAAGAAATAATAGAGGCTAGCAAAAGTCTAAAGACAGGAAAAGCACCAGGACCAGACATGATACCAACAGAGATCATCAAGGAAATTATAAGACTCGATCCTCAACCAATGGTGAACATGGCTAACGAACTTTTGAACTCAGGGAAGAAGAATGGAAAACTTCCACAAGAATGGAAAACTGCTAGATTCGTCCTGGTAGAGAAACCTAAAGTAAACGAGGGAGATGATAAGAACTACCGCCCGATATGTGTGCTAAACTCTATGGCCAAACTCCTAGAGAAGATTTTAGTGACGAGGATACAGAGGGAGGTAGACGCCAAAGGAGGATTGTCGAAGAGACAATTCGGATTTCAGAAAGGCAAATCGACGGTGGATGCCATGAAGCTTCTGATGAATATCGTCGAAACGGAAAAAGGGAAGAGTTACACTCACAGGGGCCTGTGCTGTTTAGTAAGACTGGATGTTAAGAACGCCTTTAACACGGCCAGATGGAGAAATATAATCCATGAAGTGGAGAACACGTGGTCAATGGAACCCACTACAGTCAGAATGATCAAAAGCTACCTCCAAGACAGAAACATCCTGGTCGGGAACAAATGATTGACAGTTCCCCAAGGCTCAGTGCTAGGGCCGACTATATTATTATGGAATATTAAGTACAATGGAGTATTCGAAATAAAACTTCCTAAAGGGGCGCAACTCATCCGATTTGCGGACGAACTTGCGCTGGTCATATCAGCTAAGACAAACCAACAAGTGGAGGAAACAGCAGAGACAGCCATAAGAAAAGTAAGAAGCTGGTTCAACGAAAAGGGGCTCGAAATAGCTCCTCAGAAAACAGAGGCGGTGATGCTGACTGCAAAGCGGAAAGTCAGGGATCTAAAAATAAAAATACAAGGAATGACCATCAAACCTCAGAGAAGAGTAAAATACTTGGGAGTATACTTCGATGAAGGGACTAGAATGACCGAACATCTAAAGGCTACTGCAAAAGAGGCTAAAAGCATTGCAGCAGAACTCTGCATTATGATGCCAAATTAGGCTGCAACTAAGACGTCAAAAAGGAGAATCCTGGCTACAGTAGTAGAGTCAATACTCCTGTATGGAGCTCCAATCTGGATCAGTGCCCTAAGATACAAAAAATACAGACAGCTGATTGCCAAGGTACAGAGAAAGGTGGCGATTAGGGTATGCTGCGCATACGCTACAGCATCAACGGAGGCCATTCAACGGAGGTGATAGCTGCCATGATTCCGATTGACCTCCTGTCAGAAGAAAGATCAAATATATACGAAGAGAAAACAGAACGGAAGGATGCCAGAAAAGTAACAATGGCAAAATGGCAATCCAGATGGGACAATATACAAGACAAAGCACAATGGACAAAGACATTAATACCCAGCATAGAAAGATGGGTCAACCGACAACATGGAAACGTCTCGTACGCTTTATGCCAGGTGTTGACAGGAGACGGGTGCTTCAGCTACTACCTGAATAGAATCGGAAAAACGGGCGGCGATGCATGCTGGTTCTGCGAAGAAAAGGATACTGCCGAACATACGCTGTTCTCATGTAAGGAATGGAAAGCGATCAGGGAGGAAACCAGTGGAAAAGTCGGAATGGAATTAAGCAAAGATAACTCAGTGGATGTAATGCTTGAAACCCCAAACAAATGGACGATAGTGCAAGAAATTGTTGAAAAAATTATCAAAACCAAGGAGAAGATCGAGAAAGAAAGAAAGAGCAGCAGCTGAGTGCCTATTATCCTTCATCTGAAGTAATGCCTAAAAGCAGTCTCAGATGAGAGGGTAGAAACGGAGGGGGAGTTTTAGTGGGTATGCCTCGCCATCAGACCACGGCGAGGTGAGGCCTACATAACGGTGCGGCCTCATGATAGGGGTAAAGTCCGCATTATATGCGCAACGCATTTCTCCTCCTTTCCCCCCCCCCCAAAAAAAAAGGCACTCGAAGGCATTCATCAGCATGTGTGAAATTTTTCATTGTGCAGAATTCCGGTATCAATAATATTAACATACTCCAGGGTTGATTCCTCAACTAGCATTGTAGAATGTGTCTACACGTCGTGATACCTATCATAGGCGTACAACTGTTCTTCGAATTTTGAGTTGGCAAAACTCACCTCCCCATCAGTAATCGTAACTTTGGGTTAAATTGCGCTCTCCACAACGTATGAACACGAATTTAGAGTTCCATTGGCGATGGTGTCGGTGTTCAAACTGCTGCTCATTCAGTCTAATTTCACGACGTTTTCATTTCAAATTTGAAATGTCAGTTGTGAATTATGCTGACACGCGTGAATGACGGCTTTTAGTGTCAAGACGTCAAAAACCGGAAGTTGTTACAATTCGACAATTTAAAAATGAAATTGAGTATTACCAACTCAAACAGTCATTCTTGAACACGCTGTAGCTAGACGCGGACAGAAAATCTTGGACGTCAATGTTATTCCTCTGTCCCAAAGTGTAAATAAGAATTGTCACCATATTTTTGTAATTTTATCTTCGATACTTGTCATCGAACACGTTAACAAGTGCTGGACAAATTATATAAACGGGATTGTATATTAAACCATAAATTCTATTGCTTACATTCTGAACAAGGTTTTTTGTTCTACAGGGCGAAATGAAAAAATATACAGGTGTTCTACATAAATTATTTAAAACTTCCCAAATTGACTCCAGGAATATTCCGTAACTGTTGATGGTAATTGCGAAAGCAAGGCGCATTGGAAATTGAAGACGTTTGAAATCGAAAGGTAAATTAAACCATTGGTATGCGTGGGATGAGCACATCTTCCCATTACATTTTCCATTGAGGATGGTCGTTTCAATGGACGCCATGTTGTTCAGGTGTTTCAGCAGATCTTGAAGTTGAAGATCTTATTCGATCGTTTTCGAGTCGTGCGCTATCTTGTTCAGGTGTTTCATCAACTTTTGATCTGAAATTCCTTGACGGAATTTTCTCCAGACGACTTTCACGTTGGTTGGATGTTTCAGTTGCCCTATTGGCTTTCAGTTGCCTCGGTTTTTTTCCAATATGATTTTCCTTTTTTTGTCATTTTAAAGTATTTTCTGAAATAGTAAACAAACGTAAGACATTCAAAATGCCCGGTGAGTGACTTTTTATGTCTAAAACTGTCACTGTGACATTTTAACTGACAGAGTACTCGCTTTCGCTCGATTTGAGCTTTAAATATTTTTTTTACCAAAAAGGGGTGACACATTGGGGTTGTGAACCCCCCTATGTTACTCCTATTGCGAATATTATTTGTGGTCAGAATTTCATAACATACGAACAAACAAACAAATATAGATTTTTATATATTATTAGATATACACCAGGTATGATACTACAAATCTGTTTTAAACTGGTACACAATTTCTTGAGAAGAAGCAACTTTTTTTAAATTTTGTTGTTTGATGTGGAAGGTCGTGGACGTGTTTTCAGTAAGACAAGTAACAGAAAGCACTATAATGCCGTATAACTTACTGCCGTATTTAGTAATTTTATTTACTAAATGTTGCCCATACACATACACAACACACATTCCCTAAGTTAAAAAATACTAAAATTTCTATAAACAAATAAATTAAATTTTGGTATAGTTTACCATAATAGTATTTGATTTATTATTTCCCTCCTTTTTAATAAAAGAAAGATCGATAAAAAATTCTGCAATTTAGGTGACAGTGAAACGTCTTGATGAGTACTAAATGTAATAAACCTGACACCTCTAATCTAAATTTAAATTTTGTACATAAAATACTTAATAAAGACAGAATAACGAAGGCGGTAATAAAACCACAATCAACTGAAATAAGAAACACGACGAGTGGAGATTCTCTTTCCGTGTGGGAGTATAAGGATTTTTTTCAATTTGCTTAATTGCAGATAAAACAGCTCAACTACTCTTAAACGGGAAGCAATTGACCAAAGTAAAATTTCAAATGTGAAACTTTTCCTTCCGAATTTAGAAAATTACTTCTCAGCGGCTTACTTTTGAACGTGATATTGGATAAGGAATCAATATTTTACTTTCATGTTTTTTACTAAGCACTCTTTTTAACTTATAATACAAATTAAATTCAATATCTATGATAAAGTCGCTTAGTTAGGTGCTTTGACTTTATCTTAAGACGTATATTTACTTTAATAGGCAAGCATTTTATTGATCCAGAAGATTGTATCTACTATGCAATGAAGAATCGTTAAAACTTAAACACCAGGAAAAATACGTTTCCAGGCGGACCCGAATTCTTGCTCATCATAGTTAAAGCAAACTAATATATTATTAAAATGCTGATCTTCCTTTATAATTTGCATAAATTCTTCCTGTTTTATTATGCACGTAGCATGAAAATTTAGGCAATTACCTAATTATATCAACTTGAGGCAGGAAATACTTAAGCCGACACCCCTTTGCAAGCTTAAATATGTCTTTTACCTTTGTGACTATTGCTTTTTAACGTAGTTGTTACTTATTAAAATTTTTTCCACATTGTCGTATTAATTTACTACCGAACAACATAACTTAAATTAAAAACCAGATTTCACTTTAAATCAACACCTATACAAGGTGTTACAAAATGATTTTCATCTAGTCGCCCGTGCATTTTCCATGTAAAATAACAAATGCCGCTTTATAAAAATAGTTATACTTTTAACGAGGAGCAATCCGACGAAGAATCCTCTGCAGCCGTGTTTTCCGGGCCTGCTCAGGTTTACCATGACAATGAAGTGTACTCATTCCGATTACGGGGCCTCCTTGAATTAATTTAATTAAATGACAACCAATACGGTATTGACAGAATTAGCAAATGCAAAAAGAATAGAGCGGCATAGAAAAATTTACATATAAAAAACTTCCAAAGTTAACTGGATGAAAATCATTTTGTAACACCCCGTACATCGGTACACAGCCTGTAAGCTTAATTAAAAAAGTTTCAATTAATGCATTCCCGAAATAACTACTAAACATCAGTAGCGTGCAGACCGTTAAAAAAATATATTCTTAATTGGATCCACCACACTTTGTTCCCAAAATCGAAAAGCAAATAATGTTTAACATTTAAAACGGCAAACATGAACACAGGTTTGCACTCGAAGTTGGTGCATGTGTACAACTAAAATGCGACAAAAACTTGTGTGCTGATACATGCACTTGGCTTGTCAGCAAATAAAATATATTACACTTTGTATAAGACTTCACACTGTAATGTAATAAAAAGTTGCATTTTTATATTAACCACCAGATGTGTCGCTCTGGAGTACTTTGGATAAAATTGTTTGAAGTTGCAACACAGCATTCTCTTCTTGCGAGTGTGTATTATAATTACGAGGAATTAAGTGTCTGTAAAAATCTCTTTAATGACTAAATCCAATTATATATGCTTCTTAATGTTGAACAGCAGACCTCATTAAGAAATGGAGAGCAAAAATATATCTACTTGCCTTTGTAGCTAACAGAGGTAAATACAATTACTAATGCTGAAGATTGTCTTATCGGACTCACAACATAAACTTTACTGCTGGAATATGAAAGTACGACAAAATTTAAGAGTGGATGAGACTCTTGAAGGTTCTAATTATCTTCTTGTCCTTTACAATATCGACCGGAGAACATCTCAACGTTTCAACAGAACACGTACTGAATGTCACGAACTGGAGTGCTGTAATTAAGCCATAAACACAGTTTTTATATTCTGTAATTAAACATTAATAGAATACGTTGCATTAGCTATGTTAATTAAAATTATTCGTCTTCACTTAAGGGCAATTACAAATCTCATATAAGGCAAGATTAATTAGATTATTCATGCAAAAATGAATAATAGTAGATTATATTACAAGTGACAGAAATGCTTCATTGTCAGCGACTGATACACATCGCACAATGTCATTTCGGTCACGTGTAAGGGGGCGTCCATTAATTAAGTGAGGCCTTTAGGGGAGGAGGGGGTCGAGCCGAATCTCACCTAATCTCACGTGGGGGAGAAGGGGGTCTCATTAAATATCACTTGTTTTTTCGCAAGAAACAATGTACAAGTGCTAGAAAACTGGGTTAAATTAAGCAAAACATGTTTCTCCATAAAATGTGGCTAAATCCTACACAATAACATTTTTCTTCAAACGTCAGAAAAACGTAACATTGTATACGTCAATAGGCAATGACAAAATGTTTTGTCTTCCACTCAATTGACCATTATTTACTGTCTAGGCAGACAACGTATTTGTCTGCCGCTCAATTTACCAATCGTGTGGTTTTAAAAATTCGAGAGGCCAGTCAAATCGGCAGCGTATATAATTTGGATTTTTTTAAATTAAAATTATTTCATGCTTTGAGGGATTTAGTGCTAAAGTTTACATTATTTTGAAGAAAATGGAATTTCATAAAACTTGTGTATGACGTCTTAGAAAATAATCTAGAAGTTAGTGAGATGTTCACTTTTAGACAGAAATATAATATGTGTACATTGTTCGAGCCAAAT
This sequence comes from Diaperis boleti, assembly GCA_963583935.1. Taxonomy (NCBI): domain Eukaryota; kingdom Metazoa; phylum Arthropoda; class Insecta; order Coleoptera; family Tenebrionidae; genus Diaperis; species Diaperis boleti. Next base: position 23,267,316 of record OY757247.1, on the reverse strand, counting down.
CTCACATCTCACCAAGGGGGGAAGGGGGGTCGAAAAATCGCCAAAATCGCCTCACGTAATTAATGGACAAAAATTGAGAACAATGAAATTGTCAAAATGACGTTTCAAAAAATAATTCATGTCTTACCATTGTGTAATCATAATGATTCAACCCTTTTAACATTATATCACTTGTGAGTAAAATGCTACATTATACCTTCCATTTGCGTGAAATAATTCATTTAACGCCACTCAAGTTTTGGTTATAAAAAATTGTTAGTGTTTTGTGTAATGCTATACAGAGTGTCTCAGGACTCTTTTTCCAGAACACGCCCTGCGATTATACATACAGGGTGTTATGGAAGTCCTAGCAAAAAATTTAACCACAAGTAGAACTTGTCAAAAAAAAAATTTTTATCTATCATTTTTTTTGCAAACGCTTCAGAGTTAAAATTAAGAATAGTTTCACCCCTAAAACCAATACCCGCCTATGAACTCAATGTGCTTTAATAAAGAGGATGCACAAAAAATTTATACCATATGCATGCTATGCTTGTTCGTGTAACGTGCGGTAAACAAAGGACACCTTTGAATACTCAAGTTTGGCTTCTCCTCAATAGCATTCAAAATTTCAGGCTCAATTTCCAAAAGGCGATTATATCTGAGACGTCCGAAATCTGGAGTTGGAGAAAAACATTTGCCATAATCACGCAAACGTTGCACTGTCCTCACAAAAACACCTGACATGAATTTCGGGATTTGAAAACGTCCCATGCACAGATAAGCGGCGGGCCCATAAGGGTCAGAAAAAAACATTTTCATGAAAACTGCAATGAACAAATTATAAGTATTTGCTCAAGAATCCAGCACATTCATAACAAAGCGCGACAGTCAACTGATAAACAAAATTTACCATCGAAAGGCAAATTTTTTTTCCTTCAAAGAAGTTTGGCGTTTACCTCGATCGCCCAAAAAATGCGGCCAAATCGCGTTCTGGCTACTAGTGGAGTGCTCGCGGACGGCTAAGTCGCTGAGAAAACGATTCTGTGGGCCTTTCAATTCACAAAGCTGGAATTTTCAGAAATGAGAGCTAATGCCTTAAATACATTACATATGAATTCGTCAAGAAATCGTTCTGTGCAAAAAAAAGTTATTAAAATTTTTCGAGTTTTCGATATAATAGTGAGTTACTATTATTAAACTCATTTTTTGTACTCATTGCTTATAGATACCTATTTTCCGTTTATCGCCGATGCGCGGAAACAAGAATTTCCCGCACTAGGGTGTTTTTTACTTTCCACGCCTAAGAGGGACATTTGCTTCATAGGGTGGGTGTTGGTCACTGCAACGAATACAGGAGTGACAGTAAGGCCGAAATTCACGAAATGGTTCCCCACATTCAATGAACTTTTAAATGTGGAAAATTCAAAATTATTTTAAATTATTTATTTTTAATTTCTTTTCGGGCTTGATTCGTTACAAAAAATATTGTACCTAACTTATTTGGAAGGGAAATTTCCCGCATTCGCACTAAATGCAGCACTCCCTTCGGTCGTGCTTCAAACAAAGTGCTCATGCGGGAAATTCAAAAATCACTTTCCAAACACGTTAGGTAAATAACCATTTCTCGACTTTACGTCCGATGAAAAGTAATTAGTTTATGCCATTTTTGCCGTTTCTCACCCGTTATCTCCAAATCTAAGCCTTAAATCAAAAAAATGTTCTCTTGTAAAACTATTGCCCCATTTATTGTGATTCCTACAGTATCACTTTCATATTTTTGTCGTAAATAATAAACTAGAAACAATTATAAATGTAGAATGATGTAAAATTTGGAAATCTGGAGACCGCGCAAACCCCGATCACCCTCTCTCTCCCCACTACGTCCTTGGCCTATCGTAATTGCATCAGGCAGGTTTTTAAAAATAATAAAATTATAGGAAATTATTCTTACGTTTATTCTGTTTAATATTTTTGATATTTTTGTGGATGCCAAACATATTCACATAGGAATTTAAATATTGGAAAAGAATAATTCTTAGATGCGTTTTTCTTTATAGTATATATAAAAGTTATTAGCCTTTTTTGGTTGAATAATTTCGATACAGCTCTCAAAATAACACTGCTTTTTTTCAATAGGAATTAACAAAACAATGACAATTTTTAATTAAGACATAAAACAAATCAAACAAAATAAAAACAAAAATTACTTTATATCAATATCATCTTTTTCTTCAATAATGGTTGTTGTTGTGTTTGGACAAGAGCCTATACATGTAATGTTTTTTTTTTGTACAACTACACCATTTAGCTTTGCAATATAGAAAATTTGTTTATGTAATATTTAATTGAACAATTACATCTATGCTTATCTTTTTTACACTTACTTGTTGTTGGGTATAATGTTACCTCTAGAAACGGGTGTAAAGTATGATAAATTGGAACTATCTTATCTTAGAGTTAAGGGTTTTCCATCCATAATGTAAAGACTGTTGATAAAGACTTATCTAGTGTGCCAAAAACTCTCAAATGATTTGGGAGTTAAATTTCCAGGGGTAGCATCATAATTAATGACGCATGTAAGTGTAAAAAGGTAAGCATAGACGTAATTGTTCATTTCAACTATTACATAACCAATTTTTTTTAGTGCAAAGTTAAATGGTGTAGTTGTACAAAAAAAAACTTGTATAGGCTTTTTTCCATAGGTCCACACACATCAACAACCATTATTGAAGAAGAAAATGCTATATTGATAGCGAGTAATTTTTGTTCTTATACGAGGGGGTATTGATAAATTGTTAGCCTACTATAGAAGCAACTAAAATTTGGAACTCAAAATATTTTATTATTTAACATAGTCTCCTCTTAAATTAACACATTTTTTACAGCGATCCTACAGCGCCTCTAACCTTTAAAAAAAAAAAATTTCTTGCTCCAAAAACCACCTTTCCACATATTCTATGATTTCTTCTTTGCACAAAAATCTATATCTTTTTAGAGTTTTTTTTTTTTAGTCTAGAGAATAGATAACAGTCTGAGGGGGGTAGAAGTTTCATCCATAGTAACAACACGGCTCAAAAAGTCTGGACCTTTTCAAAACGGGCACAGATTGAGCGCGATGCTTCCACTCTTGCTCGCTTTTGATCGGCATTTAAACATTTGGGGATCCATTTTGCAGATTTTTTTTTTCATATCCTAAATCGACGTGAACTATGTGATGGACATGTTTATACGAGATCTTTAGTGTCTCAGCTATATGTTTCAGCCCAATTCGACGGTCTGACTATCATGTCGTGAACTGCATCAATATTTTCGGGGGTAGACACCGAAATCGGTCTTCCTGGTCTCTTGTCATCTTCGATAGAAAGTTTTCCTCTTTTGAAAGACGCAATCCAATTTTTCACAGTCGCGTATGAAGGACACTGATCACCAACTGTTTCAAGCATATCTTCGTAAATATCCTCACCCCGTAACCCCTTCAAATACAGGTACTTAATGGTGACTCAAAACTCCAATTTCTCAATTTTCACAGTGGGGGTCGACATGCTTTCTTTCAAATTTTACTGCTCAGCAATGCTTCAACTTTTTGAAGCGAAATTTTTCAATGACATTTCTAATAAGTCCTTATTTGTTGCCATGGTAATACGATTTTGTTTTGTTCAAAGGAAACGGCCAAGGCTAACTAGATATCAATACCCCCTCGTATGTTTGATTTTGTTTTATTCTTTAATAAAAAAATTGTGATTGTTTTTTTAATTCCTACTGAAAAAAAGAAGTATTACTTTGAGATCTGCAATAATTGTGTATTGGCATCTACAAAATTATCAAAAATATTAAACAGACTGCACACGTAAGAATAATTTCGAATATTTTTAAAAACCTGCCTGATGCAATTACGATAGGCGAAGGACGTAGTGGGGAGAGAGAGGGTGATCGGGGTTCGCGCGGTCTCCAGGCTTCCAAATTTTACATCATTCTACATTTATAATTGTTTATAGTTTATTATTAACGACAAAAATATTAAAGTGGAATATGAAAGTTCTGTAGGAATCACAATAAATGGGGCAATAGTTTTACAAGAGAACATTTTTTTGATTTAGGGCTTAGATTTGGAGATAACGGGTGAGAAACGGCAAAAATGGCATAAAGTAATTACTTTTCATCGGACGTAAAGTGGAAAAAAATGAGTTTAAAGTTGCTACAAGATGGGAAACTCAATGCGTTTGCAAAAACGGTTTATTTATTTTTGGCCAAAGGGCTACAGAGAATGTTTTGAAAAAATATCAGAAAAATCAAACCATGTATCAAGTAACTCGCTATACCGAAAACTCAAAAATTTTTAATAACTATTTTTTGCACAGGACGATTTCTTGACGAATTCATATGTAATGTATTTAGGGCATTAGCTTTCATTCCTGAAAATTTTAGCTATGTGAATTGAAAGGCCTACAGGGTGACACATTTAAGCGAGACTGGCACTCTACTATACCAGCAATCTGCCATTGTGCGAAATATCGCTTTTCGGCCGTTTAATAATTTGGTTTTCCCAAATCAGACTGAACGCATTCTGGCATTCGTCTCATTGCCAAAACGCGTCAAGTACACAAACAAAACCTCCAACGGCCGATTTCATATGTGTCGTAACTTGACTTGACTGGCCGTAAATATGAAATACTGTCCACATTTCGAATTTCACATACAGAGAAACATGATCTTGGAGTATGTTTCATTAAGGCGTCGAGCGCGTGGCGCGAGGCACAAATTTCAATGATCCACGAATTCCATGGTGTATGATCCTAATATAGATAAAAAAATGTATATCAAATGCGTTATCAAGATAAATCCGGAGTACTTTTACGCAGTCAATTTATGGTCACAGTTTAAAACGTCTTAACGTTGACAACTCATCTTCATTTCTTATCTCCTCTTCTGCCTTCTCCCTTCTCTTCCATACCTCTTTCATTCATTTTATTTTTCTTCAATCCGAATTCAGTATTTCCTCTCTTTCCCTTCTCTCTCTTTCTCTAGACTCACAACACTTACTATAAATATTCCAAATATTATGTTCAATCGTCTCCCTCGCCCCTCATAGCAGATTCTACACCTTTTTCCTCTCTCTTATAACCAGTACCTATTTATCTATATTTATCTATACCTACGCCATCATCTTTTCTTCATTCTTACTCTCCTTTTCCAAATACATACTTATTTCCGCAATCATAGATCTCTCGTACTTCCAGTTATACCTTTTTTTTGTGGGCGGAAGAGCAGAAATGCGTTGCGCATATAATAGGCATACCCACTAAAACTCCCCCTCCGTTTGTACCCTCTCATCTGAGACTGCTTTTAGGCATTACTTCAGATGAAGGATAATAGGCACTCAGCTGCTGCTCTTTCTTTCTTTCTCGATCTTTTCCTTTGGTTTTGATAATTTTTTCAACCATTTCTTGCACTATCGTCCATTTCTCTGGGATTTCAAGCATTACATCCACTGAGTTACCCTTGCTTAATTCCACTCCGACTTTTCCACTGGTTTCCTCCCTGATCGCTTTCCATTCCTTACATGAGAACAGCGTATGTTCGGCAGTATCCTTTTCTTCGCAGAACCAGCATGCATCGCCGCCCGTTTTTCCGATTCTATTCAGGTAGTAGCTGAAGCACCCGTGTCCTGTCAACACCTGGCATAAAGCGTACGAGACGTTTCCATGTTGTCGGTTGACCCATCTTTCTATGCTGGGTATTAATGTCTTTGTCCATTGTGCTTTGTCTTGTATATTGTCCCATCTGGATTACCATTTTGCCATTGTTACTTTTCTGGCATCCCTCTGTTCTGCTTTCTCTTCGTATATATTTGATCTTTCTTCTGCCAGGACGTCAATGGGAATCATGGCAGCTATCACCGAATGGCCTCCGTTGATGCTGTAGCGTATGCGCAGCATACCCTAAACGCCACCTTTCTCTGTATTTTGGCAATCAGCTGTCTGTACTTTTTGTATCTTAGGGCACTGATCCAGATCGGAGCTCCATACAGGAGTATTGACTCCACTGCTGTAGCCAGGATTCTCCTTTTTGACGTCTTAGTTGCAGCCCAATTTGGCATCATCCTGCAGAGTTCTGCTGCAATGCTTTCAGCCTTTTTTGCAGTAGCCTTTAGATGTTCGGTCATTCTAGTCCCTTCATCAAAGTATACTCCCAAGTATTTTACTCTTCTCTGCGGTTTGATGGTCATTCCTTGTACTTTTATTTTTAGATCATCATGGCATCCACCGTCGATTTTCCTTTCTGAAATCCGAATTGTCTTTTCGACAATCCTCCTTTGTCGTCTATCTCCCTCTGTATCCTCGTCACTAGAATCTTCTCTAGGAGTTTGCCCATAGAGTTTAGCACACATATCGGGCGGTAGTTCTTATCATCTCCCTCGTTTACTTTAGGTTTCTCTACCAGGACAAGTCTAGCAGTTTTCCATTCTTGTGGAAAGTTTCCTGCATTCAAGAGTTCGTTAGCCATGTTCACCATTGGTTGAGGATCGAGTCTTATAATTTCCTTGATGATCTCTGTTGGTATCATGTTTGGTCCTGGTGCTTTAGACTTCTGCTAGCCTCTATTATTTCTTCTTTGGTCACAGGTACTCCATTTCTCAGGTTGGTCATTTGGAAAGAGTTTTTTGCCTGTTCCATCTGTACATTTACAGGCAGTTTCTCAGTTTTTCTTACTTTCTTGCGTATTATTTGGTATCCTCGGCCCCATACATCACGTTCCAGATCGTCGATTATACTCTTCCATTCCTGATCTTTACTTCTTAAGATTTCGGTATTGAGAGCTTTCTTAGCCTGCTTGTAGTTCTGGTGTAATTTTTCCTCATTGCTGTTTCCTCTTGCTCTCGTCGCCTCCCTTCTTTTTCTAGTGCATTCCTTGCGGAGCCGGGCTATGTTACTATTCCACCAGTATACCGGCTTTCTTTGTTTTCTTATATTTCTTTTTCTCGTAAACACCTGAACCATAGCCTCTTTAATTGCCTTTGTTATATTCAGTGGGTAGCATTCTTGGGAGCTCTCGACTTTTTCCTTATATACTCTGATAAACTTTGGGTAATTTTTTTCACTGATTATTCAGCCTTTTTGCTCGTCTCTGCTCTGAATCTTGTTCTGGTTCCTTATTTCGTACCTTATTGTGCGGTGGTCAGAATCGTTTTCCGTTTCTAGTACTGTCCAGTTATCGAATTTGGCTAGTGCCCCGGGTCCAGTTCTACCTGGACTCTCTGATTTTATCCCTTCTATCTGTCCCTATCCTTGTCGTTTTTGCTCAGTTCTACATTCATCCACATGCCTTTTTCTCTCAGTTTATCAATTGCTCGTTTTCTTCTGCGTTTTTCTTCTTTTCTCTTCAGCGCTCATTCAGTATCGTGCATCTCTCTTTCTTTTTATCCTGTTTTAGAACTTGTCCACGATTTCACTTTCAGTCTTTCTTTTTGCATGCTTCTTTCACTATGTACCCTGGCGTTTCTCTATCCACCCCTAGCACCCACCTCAAATGCTTCTCTCCCACCCTCTCGATCTAATCTTGTTCTCCCCAAACCTCTGCTCCGCACCACAACATTCTCTCAATCAGACTTTCAACATCGCCTTATTTGCTTTTCTTGTTAACTCCCTGACATATTATTGTACTTTATCCGTGGTTCCTTCATTAAACATAATAGACTAAGTACTTAAAATCTTTAATTTGCTCTATTTTATCCCCTTTCCACATTCATTGATTTTCTTAATTACTCGTATTTCTCTTGTTAAACACCAAACAACAACAACAAACATTTTCGTTTTTTCCACATTCACTATCTTTTACTTTTTGCCACCATTATCAGATCTTCCACAAACGCCAGGCTCCACACTTTCACTCTACCTACTACACACTCATCTGCTTGGGCTCTCTCTAACATTTTTTTCATATTTGCCATTTACATCTTGAACAACAATGGACTGAGCGGGTAACCTTGCCTCACTCCCTTTGTTATCACAAACCATTCACTTACTCCCCTTTCATAGATACACCGTCCCTCCATTTTTCTTTAATTCGCTCTTTGTTAATTGGTCCAGGATGTATACATTATCCATAGTTCCCTCCCCTCTCTAAATCCTGCTTGGCTCTCTGGTGATTCGGCGATTCTTCCTTTCCTCTGTCTCTCTCCTCATCCTTTCATTCAATGGTAGACCATATTAACAACCTCCATCCAACCTACCAGGAATTCCTCCCCTCTCCACACATAACGAGTCTCTCTAGTACCCTTATCGTCCCATACATCCACGAGTCGTTTTGTACTGCATCCCTCCCTAGCGCTTTCCTCTTTCTCAGTTTCTTCACTTGCCTCTTCACCTCTTACAGCGTGATTTCTTCTCCTTATGGTGCTGTTTGATCCCACTTCATCTTCATCGCCTTTTATTGTTTTGTTATTCCTCACTCACTGTTTTTTTTCTTTTTCTCGCTATTGATATAGTTCCACACCTCCTCTGTAATTATAGCTTTTATCTCTCCCTCTTCTTTCTCCTTCTTCTGCCTGTTCTTCTCTCTACATGTCTCCCTATATCTTCTTTTCGCTTTTATAAAGCCGTTTCTGTTTGTTACCATCTTTTCCATTTTCTTGGTTTTTGATTATCTCCTTTTTCCGTTATTCACATTCTTTGTCCCACTATACATTTTTATTTCTTGATTCGCTACCTCTTATTGTTATTTATCTTTTTGTCGTTGCTCCTTGTAGTATTTCTTTCAATTATTATCTCTCGATCTTCCCTACTTCTTGTTCTTAGAATCTTGCCTTTTTAAACTTATTTCTATAGGCACACTGACTTTATTTTTCCCCTACTCTAAAGTCTTCTACTTCTTCCCAGCTTCTTCGTTTGCTATTTCGTAGTCCTTATTTATTTCCGTTCAATACCTCCCACCCTTCTTCCTTTATACATTCCCTCAGCTCCTTCCCCTCCTAATTTTCCACCTTGTCTTTAGGTGTCCTTTTTTCCATCTCCTCTCTTTTTCTCCAAATCCCTGATTCCTCTTACTCCAATACTCTCGTTGACATACACACGTTCGGAAGAATTATAATATATATTGTATAAAGATATGTACGTTCCTCACCATGTATTCTTCCCCTTCTCCCGTCTTTAGATTTTTCTTTTCTATTCCATTTTATCCCCGTTATTATTCCGTCTGCCGCATTTTCTTTTTTCTTTAATCCTCTCGTCCCAACATTCCCACTTTCTTTTGGTACCAGTTTTTCTGTTTTTCCTCAGCTTTGTTCTTCTAGCCACGTTTCTGATAAACCCTCTATCTCAAATTGCCTCACATTCCTAGTAGTGTCTCGCCCTTGTTTGTTTTTCTGACGCCTTTTTAATTCCCAAGCTCCTCTTCTTGCTTTTCCCTTACTTTCCCCCTTGTTCTTCTTATCTTGTTTCTTTGTCCTTTTTGCTTTGCCGTCGTTTCCATTTTCTCCCTCCCCCCTTCTTCTTCTTATTGAAAAATCTCTACACTCCCTCCATCTCCATTGAATCCCGTCTATTGTTTATTTCCTGTATCCCACTCTAATAGAATCGTAGAAAGCGAACTTGTAAAGAAGAAGAAGATATAACATAAATCAGATAAAGAACAAACATAGAAATTGTAAGGAATAAGGAAGAAAAAACATCCACTTAAGACGGTATTAACGTAAAAAGTAAACTGAAACATGCTGTCCCAGATAAGAAGCACGTCAAAATTCTTCTGTTTCTTTCCGACTGCAAGTCCAAACATTTTTCCTATGCTATCAAAGTGCAGTCCGCCAAGTCGGTTTTGTCAATGGCTTGTGATATTTCCTGCTTTATGGAATGAATTGGACGCACGCATTTTAAGATTTCAGCCGATTCGACACTTTACTTTTATTAATCACAATGGTTTTACGTTATATGCTAGGTCTGTACTCGGCCACTGCTGTACTGATCTTGACAATGTCTTTCAATTCTTTTTTGTTTCTTTTTTTTTATAAGTTAATAAACACCTAATGTAATGTCACATAATGAATAAAAACAAATAGTGTTGTTTATTGCAATATACAGAGGGAAATGTGGAAATTTCTTGTATCTTGTATATCGTGATGTACTTTATTTGATATTGGAAGTATGTTAGTTCTGTATCATTATTTGATTTCAAAAATCAAAAAATCACATTTTGTAAACATCACATTAGCTTCTTCAGATAAGAGAGTATGTCGGCTATTATTAACTTACTGTAATAATTATTTTTTTAATTGAGATATTTAGTTATAAAACTTTTACGGTATAAAACATGCCAATACTGCGAAATGCAGAAATGTTTTCCCAGTAGAGTAGCATAAAATTGAAATAGCTTTACTTGGCATTTTTGCTTTCTTTGACGATTTAGTTTCCTTAGGCTCGTTAGTGTTTGTTGCTATTGATTTTTAGCCTTTTTTGGCCGTTGCAGGTTTTTCTGAAACTTTGGCGTTCGTTTTTCTGTCTTATTTATTTCTTCCAGGAAATTCTCTAATATTATATATTATGTGTGCTGTAGATATAATAGTTCGGGAGCAATGCATTTGTGATTAAACTCGAAAACATCCTTCATTTTTTGCGTCCACAAGTTTTTTGTCATGTCAAGAATTGGAACAGTATAAAAGAAGACTAAAAAAGTCAAAATTCGAAGAACAAGAAGCAAGAAACAAAGAAATAATTTAAAGACATATTAGAATAGCTACTCACAAAAAAAGAAATAACAATAAGAGGAAGAGGAGCAAAAAAGAAAAATGAATAGTGGGACAAAGAATATGAACAAACATAAAATGGAAGCAATAAAGGAACTAAGAAAATGGAAGAAGACAAAAGCAGACTCAAGCGGATTTTTAAATTCGAAAAGAAGACATAAACATGTAGAGGCAAGAAGAGGCAGAAAAAGGAAACAGAAGAGGGAGAGATAAAAGCTGCAATAACAGAGAAGGGGGTGTGGAACTAAATCAATTGAGAGAGAAAAAATGGTTTCTGACCATAAGGGGAGCCAAGCCAAGCCAAATAAATAGGTAGTAGATAGATAGGCTCTCCGCTCCCGCTACATCGCAAGTCTCACCGCGCGCGCGCCGGAATGCGTGAGCGTGCATGGGGGGCTCGCCCTGAGCAAAACAGTTCAAACGGGCAGACGTCGTTGACGGCCTGGTAATAAATTTTTTATGCCCTATAACGTTGTTGATATATTTGTATAATGACAATAGGTTACAAATTTGTTCACCTCTTGTGGAGGATGGCTTTTGCGCATGATATGGCAAAGAGTGAAAAAGAGATGAAATAAATATGATAAAGAACTTAAAAAGAAGAAAAATACATGGAGAAGAAAAAGTTTGAAGTGAATGCGCAAAACACAAAAATGTCTGTGTTTAACAAGAGAAAGAAAAGGGATGAAGAGAATGAATAAAGGTGGGAGGGGGAGAAAATAGAGCAGATTAAAGAAATTATTCTTAATATAAACGAAAATTTTTGAAGTGAAACTTCTGAAGTTCTGTGGTAAACATTTTAAAATGGGGTAGGTACGTGGCTTAGCATGCTATAAAGGCCGGAAGGGGAGACGGCAGGGGAGATAATTTTGGCACTCATTTCAGGGTTGCCAAAAAAAAGTCATTGGAGGATCGAAATCCCTGCTTTCGTTTCTTTTCTTGTTCCAAAAACTGCTTGTTTTCAGGACTTTTAATCTGCCATGATTTATTTGACAATGTCTGTTATATGAATCAAACATAAAAATCCTAATCCATCCATGAAAAGATGATATTCCAAATTTGAAGTAATCTTTATTTGACACTTTTTCACAATGAGGTCGTCCCACAATTTTCAAAAACAGCATTTCTAGAAACTAATTATTATAACCCTAAAATCCGAAACGTTTGTCTTATTTGAAACACGCGGCTTTCAGTGACCTCAACACGGAACAAAATTGAAAGTTCCTAGATGCGCGGACTAATGAGAAACGCACGAACCAATGAGACTACCCCCCGAAATGACGCTTGACCGATTTTGATGATTTTTTTTTGGTACTTATGAGGTCACCTGGATGGTTTTTAGCTACAATTATACCCGGTAGGTAGCACTGTTGTCGAGATCCAGATTTTATTTTTTATCTTTATATGCATAATATAAAATTCCGGTGTGCGTGTGTTTGTAATTCTTCTCCTCCTAAACGACTTGACCGATTTATATTTTGACATAATTCAGAGTAGCCCAAGTAAGGTTCTTACGGAAAGAAGTAATCTTTGAAGAAGTCGTCCGTATAAAAACCGTACCTGCAGCACTTAATATAATTGTAAAATAAGTAAAAAAACATGTTTAAGTTAAACGGTTTTATTGTAAACCATTATAAGGTAGGTACCAGTAACAGTCATCACACCACTCTCCTCATCAACCTAGAGCATTCATCAGACTAAAATAAAATCGTGGGGCGTAGCGTAACCGGAGTAAATATGTAAATGAATAATGATATGAGCGGTTGACTGTAGATAATTGAAATTCGACTCGCCCCACGATTTTATTTTACAGAATTCGAAGAACAATAAGTACAAACTTGATTTTCGAAAATGGTTGATATGCGGTGCTGCATCTTAGGCGACGATTTAAATGTTTTGTTTACTTATTTTATTTGCAAGTTTTTTTTTTCTAAAGTGTAATGTGTTCTACATGTCAAGCCCTTTCATTTGATATCCATATTGAGGGGATTGAAAACTAAAAAAAGTAATCCGCCTTTTTGTGGTGGCGGCCATCCTGGATCTTGAATTTTTTATGGTATTCTACTAGTAAAGCCTTTTCATTTTCACAAGATACAAGAAACAAACAAGGCAAGCTACAGGAAACCGTTTTAAAATATAATGCTGTTCGTTGTTAAGCGCATCACTTAGGAACAGCTGTATCAATTTGGCATTTTTTTTTAAATATTCGTAATAGTCCAGATGAAATTTTTACGGATAGAAAAATTAAAAAAGTTACTGACAACGTTTGTCGGGTCAGCTAGTGTTCTAACTAGTATATTGTAAAACTTATATTAAGACACGAGTTCAGGTTTGCAGCACGACTGCCGTAGGCAGGAGTGCCTGTAAAGAACAAGTGCTCTTAAGTTTTACAAAACGAGTTTTTCATGTAATTTTTTCAAATTTGCACATTAGCTTCATTATTTTTTACAAATAAATCAATTTTGGTAATTTAGGGAATTTTGATTTTTCTGTACCTGAAGTTACTTGACATGACTTACATAGAACCATAATCTCAAAATCGCACTGACATGTCGTTCAGTGCAGGATTCACTCTGTGTTATCAATGGAAACAAAAATTCTAGAGTTTGGGTGCGTTAATGGTTTATTTTCTAATTTGCTGTAACAAAGTCATTAACGCACCCATTTTGAGTGCGTTAATAAGCCATTAACAAATTTCAAATTTTTGTTAGGGACAGTTGATTGACAATGAATTGTAGCAGAGTGGTAGAGGCTTATATTTTTGATCGGGTGTTGTAGCAAGCTCTACTTTGCGCTCTAAAATGGGTAAGTTTCGAAAAGAACAAATAAATGTAATTTTCAAAATTTTTGAAAAATACTTCCCTAGCACCCTAGCGGAACCCTTGATGTATTTATATAGTAAATTTCAGCTTCTTCGGATTTAAGATAAAGTCAAATTTTACGGCATAATAACCGCGACTTTTAAGACTGCATCAGAACCCCCTTAATGATAATACGACACAGGCAAAGAAAGAAGAGGAAAGAGGAACAACAAACAAAGTTTAAAAAACACACTTACAGTTTAAAAACCAAGAGTTAATGCCAAAGCTAAAATTAAATCGATAATAAAGTAATAATTTTTGCTTAAATTTCTCATGGCTTACTTTTAGACTTTGAAGATTAATGCGACAAGTACAAAAATTTTCTTTAAGTCTTTGAACAGATTGATAGATTTCTTTCTGTTCTATAACACCTTACAACACGCAACTTAAAAATTTATTACGTATTAATCAATAAGTGTGGACTAAAGCGTCAATCGTGCAGATCTGTTCGGTTAGATTTGGTCGCGTGACCAATTAGTTGCGTGAATTACTAACAACGCTTTCATGAACCCATTATCCTCAACTTAATACAATTCTCTCCACACTGACACCTAAATATTTTGATTATATAGATTAATAAGTTCTGAGATTAATTTGTACTATCGCTTCTCCGGAAAAAGAATGCCGCAAGTGCAAATTTTGAGTTTTTGAGTTAATTATGGCATAACTACAAAAAAATTGTATTTTTCTAGTGGAACAACGACGTAATGTTAGAACCTCTAGCGGTCACTAAAGTTTCTCTAACATTACGTCTTTGTTCCACTGGAAAAATACACATTTTTTTCGAGTTATGCAATAATTATTAACTCAAAAAGTCTACTACTACTACTACTAAAAGTAACGTGCATGATGACCTACTCCAAATATATTTTTAGTTGAACACTGAACTCGTTATATTGTTCAATAATTTTTCTAAAATAATTGGGAGTGGTCAATCGGGGGCGGCTACAGTAGCAGGATAAAGCAGGATTAAAATGAGATGGAAAGGTGTCAGAATTGAAAATAACAGGAAGAACAGCTTCAAAGAAAACCATGCATCTTTAATTTATTTTAAATTTTGATTCAGGAAAATACGAAGCAACATGGTGGTCCAATATTTTGTATTACTATGTTTTTTACTGAACAGGTATTCGATCCAAGTGGGTCAGCAATTAAATCTAAACATCTCCGGATTACAATTTAAAAAGTCTGTCAGCCAGCGTCATTCACTTTGACTTAATTTAGTCATCTCGCTAATCTGTGAAAGATTAAGACGCAATTAAATTAAAATCCAACCAATCTATAAGACCATCGTTCAGGTGTTCGGGAGCCAGTCGAGACAGCTACTGTACAAGCAAAGATAACCTGACTAGATAGAGTCATTTCATCTTGACCAGAGTCGTAATTATAATGACTGGCCCCTCTCTGAGAACTAATGGAGATCCTCACCAGCGGTCTGGGTTCACGGCTACCGACCGTACTCCTCCTATTTATACACCACTACTAATTAAATTAATAAGTGAGACCTCACAAGGAAACGCGGCTAGTGCCTCGTAAAACATACAATTTATTTTTATTTTTTACAAGAAATGCCTTTCGTCACTAATAACACTCATTTTATAACAAATAATGTTCCCAAATAAACATAAAATTACATGGAGGTATATGAAATAAAAAAGCACCGTACAATGACGGCTTTGACTACATCAGTGACATTTTAATACCTTTATAACAAACAAATTGTTGCCATTGTTAATAACAAACGTATAGGAGTAATAATTTAACCTATTCCTATTTTATTGTAAAATCCTGTTTGAATTAAAAATTGTAATGGTGTTGAGAGTGTAATTTTCATTGTTAATCAAATATTCATAGTGTTATTGACACTTTAGTTGATTCTACTTGATTTACTCGTAAAGTAAACATTAATATTACTAAAAAAAGAAAACTGTAATTAAATACGTTGTTTTCGACGCAATATATTAGTTACTATTTGTTACTATTATTTGCAGCAAATTTATTTATGAAGATATACAGGGTGATTTTTTGAAAAGTGAACACCTTCAGTAACTTTAAACAGAAGCCAAATTTGAAAATTTCCAAAAATAAGTCAAGTTTTAAACAGAGGGACACATATTTCGGGATAGGCTTTTAGTTGAATCTCTCTTAGCGGGGTAGACAACCCCTTAAAAATTTTAAATAGAACGATCCACCTTGTGATATATCATTGGAAAGCTTCCTATATTATTCACGAATGTGTAATGATGGCAATTATTCATGAGAATGAAAATTTCATCCCTCGAGCCGTTAGGTGAGTGGAGCAAATCATTTGAGAGAATAATTGCCATTACACATGAGTAAAATGCTATACTTTTTCCTCGACTTTTTCTACGACTATCAATTATTTTAACGTTTAACTGAAGTTCTTTAAACTAAAGTTATTTATTATAACGTACAAAATTGAAAGAAAAATTACTATTCATTTCTATATGGGGTTGTAGACGAGGTGTTTTCACAATGCAATCATCAAAACGTAAAGGTGAATTTCTTCATTAGTAAAAAATCAATAGTTTGTGGCTATCTAAAGACAGACAACAGCCACTGTCTTAAAAAGCTATATTTTGTTATCGTTTATATGTTACACCGTTACATAAACTTCAAACATACCAAATTTTATAAAATCCGTCCAGTATATTGCGTGATCCGCAGACAACAATTTTTTGGTGCCATTATCTTCTCCTGGTCCTAAAGAGTCGTTACAGTTTTATTATAACCGTCCGATTTCATGTTGATTTGCGACTGGTCGCAAGTGCCGGTTGACATGGAAACGTCTTAACCGAAGACCTGGCAGTAAGGCTCAATTTAATGTGAAATGAAATATGAAATTGAGACTTACTGCCTGGTATTTAGTTAAGACGTTTCCATAGTAACCGGCACTTGCGACCAGTCGCAAATCAACATGAAATCAGGCTGAAAGTATGTATGTAATAAAAGTACAAATAAATACGAATTTCGTTGTATTTTGATCTTAAAAAATAACTGGGTGCCTATATTATACAGGGTGTCATTACTATACGATTCCAATAATTCGTACGCTCATTTTAAATATTAAGAAAAGTCCCCATTGACATTGGTCTAAAAATGATTCGTGTGGTCTTTAGTACTATTCGAATACAGTACCTGGAAATCACTTTTAATTAATTCCGTAACTAACACATTTTTCTATTTTCGTGCACTTATGAATTCCATAAAGAAAAACTGTTAGCCACCTCCATTTTGTGTCAAAGTTCAATGTTAATATTCAGTATCGCTATTATTGATCATTATTGTGGATCATCGCAGCGTTATGCCAACATATTTCTATGTTCTATGAAGGATAGTTAACACATTGTTATTGCTGATTCCTGAATCAGCAGTAAATAAATTCTAAGGACAAATGAAATACTATAACTGATGATGATCTTTGATTTTGGACATACTCATTAAAAGTAACACAATATTATCTTCGACTGAAAAATTTCTTTGAACTGTTTTTGAACATATTTTATGTCAATAGAAACTTTTCACGAAATATTGGAAAGTCATTTCCGGAAACCCTGTATAAGTCTGCAGCCCTTGTACGTAAAAAAAAATTTGTGTTTACAAGATGGGCGAGCAACAAACAGACACACAATTTTTTATACTATTGGCTTTTCTTGGCCTATTGGGTTCCCCGCCGGCTCGAGGGTTGGAACTATCGGCGAATCCTTCTGCATCGTGGCGTCCAACTCCTCGAAGTTGTCCCATTCGGGGTTCAGGATTGGACTTCCCCTGGTGTCGTTTTTTTTTAGCCTACTTCTTGCTTAGCACACTGTCCTCCCATCGGGGAGGCGTATGTCTTTCTTTCCGACTCACCCACTCCAAATACTTCGGTATTTCCTCAATCATCCTCAATCATACATCCCTCGTACTTCTCCAGTTCTACGTGGACTCTCTGATTCTTTCCCTTCTTTTTTGTCTGTCTGTATCCTTGTCCCTTTCGCTCAGCTACAATACATTTATCCACAGGACTCTTTATCTCGGTCTCTCCATTTCTTTTCTCTCGTACCCATTCCTCTGGTAATATTTCTCCCCCTCGGTATCTCCCGCGTGTTGGATGGGGTGAATTCGCGGCCGGATTCTCGATTAGTGATAGTGATTAATTTTAGGTTTTAGCATAGGTTAAATAAGTGATTAGAATAAGACACCACGCGCCCTGTTAGCATGAGGTTGCAACAGGGAGCGAGCGTACGACCGTGTCGGGGGTCGGGTAGCGAATGGCGCCAGGCACAGACAGTTTACCTTTATACTGTCTGGCCGCTCGGCTCCCCCACTATCGCGCGCTCTCGCGACCGCGGTCTTTTACGCGTATGGTCGCGAGTGGTTAGTTGTAAGTAATATCATAGTATAGATAAGCGCTCGCGCTATTAGAATATGTTAGTTTTAAGTAGATTTAAGTTCGTTTAATGTTAGTTTTAAGTAAGAATAGACTGCAGCCAATCAGAAAGCAGGACGCCACCTGCGATCGGGTTTTACCCCGTCGCAGGTATAAAGGCAGGCCACTTTCTGGTTGGGAGGAAGTTCTATTCGGACCTTGTGTCTAAATAAAGTGCATACAAAAACCAACTGATGTCTTCTCAATAACAACTCGTCGACCCCAAACCCTGCTGGTCCGGTGGACCACTACGTCGAGGCGCAGAGCATCCGATCTGACCGACAACCTCCTTCGACGTCGGTCGATGTCTCCGGCAACGTTTTCGCCACCGAGGAGTCGCGGACCCCATCCGTGACCTGGTGGAAACCTTGTTCCTGCGACACGTGGCGCCCAACGTGGGGCACTTCTCCAGAATGGCACCTGGGGGAACCCCAAACTAAAAACCGCGTCGAAGAGGAGAGAGAAGGAAGTCAGCACCAACCTGGTGCACCAGCTACGACGGAGGACCGCCCACACCAACCAGTAGGGGGCGACCAAACGACAACGGAAGACATCAGCAACATCACGAGCCCTCGACCATGGAGAGGGTGGAGACAACGCTCCTGCAGATTGCAACCCAAATGGCCGCCCTGCAGGAGGTGGTCATGAACTCCCGGCGATATGTAACCGCCCCTGACGAGTCGCCAGACGTCATCCTGCCCACCATGGGGCCGGAGGATGAATCCCAGTACTTCCAGGGGGTCCCGGAAGAAGACCCGGAGCAGGAGTACATCTACGAGGACCTGGAGGACGATACCGCCGCTCCAGAATACTTCGTCAATTTTTACGTCCCATATTTGTACTTCGGCAGCTCAGGAGGGCGTACAGGGGCGAGTACGACGAGGACGGCTACCAACTGGGCTACCTCTACAACGAGGATGGGTCGCCCAACGAAGAGGTTTCCGACCGTGACCTGCGCCGAGGAAGCAAACCACGGCAGCAAGAGTTCTGCGGCGCCATGACGGCCGAACCAGGAGTTGGCCGCGGCGCCCGCAAGAAGCGCAGGAAGAGGAAGCAGAACCGCAGGTCAAAGAGGGCCCCTTCGCAGGTGGAGATCTATCCTCCTGTAGCCCCCAGTAGCAAACAACTGGTCCCGGAAGTTGCCACAATCGCCGCGTTACCACCAGCTGCCGCCGCACCCGAATTAGACGCCCCCATCGCTCCGGAACCGGAAGAAGTCGCCGCCGCCCAGAATCCGCAGCAGGAGCTGTGCGATATTTGGCCGACCGCTGCCGAGCCGTGGGATTACCTCGAACACATGTCCGTGGACGAGGTGCTGGACTTGTTTGTCATCCCGCCGCCGCCAGCCGACTTCACCGACCTCCCGGAGCACCTGGAGATCGTCCCACCACCAGACGAAGTCGTCCCACAAGAGCCCGAGCCAGAAAAAATCAACGAGCCCGAGATCGTCAGCGCGTCTGTCGATTTTCCGGCGAGATGTAGTCCCGCCACCGTTACGCTGGACGTCAGCGTCCCGACGCAGGCCACCACTCCTTGCGCCGCCATCCAGAGGAAAGCCGAAGATGACGCCGGTGCCGAGTCTGTGGCCCACACGTTCGTGGTCATCGCAGACGTCCACCACGAGGCCGACTACATCCCGGAGCCACGACACACCGACGCCTCCACCGCGGTGCCAGGACAGGCATCCGCAATCCTGAAGCCACCGCCCTGTGTAGAGGACATCGAGGACGTTGATGCAATAACACCCCTGGCCGACCCTGGACAGCTAATCCAGCAGGTTTCATCTGGTGCGAAAACGACACCTGCGGCTGCGAGCCTCCTGAGACGGACCACCTTCTCCGATGCTCGACACGGAGGGACGACTTCACGGCCAGCCGCGAAGAAACTCGCGACGCCGCGCGACCCGCGCCGACCGGCGGAAGGAAAAAGGTATAAAGGCAGGCCACTTTCTGGACCACTACGTCGAGGCGCAGAGCACCAGGTCGAGCATCCGCTCTGACCGACAACCTCCTTCGACGTCGGTCGATGTCTCCGGCAACGTTTTCGCCACCGAGGAGTTGCGGACCCCATCCGTGACCTGGTGGAAACCTTGTTCCTGCGACACCCGTTCTTTCTCTTTTCGCTCCAGTACTCATTCAGTATCCTAAATTCTCTTCTCTAGCACGCTCTCTATCTTCTTGTTCTTTTCATCCCAAACCTCTGTTCCATTCAACGTACAACATGCTCTTCAGACTTTCAAACATCACTTTGTTTGCTTTTCTTGTATATATAGCCTAAGTACTTAAATTCTTTAATTTGCTCTACTTTCTCTTGTTAAATACCAACATTTTAATTTTTTGCAGATTAAATTCTTTTCAACTTTTCCTAACTTTCCTCGCGTATTTTTCTAGGTTCTTTACAATTTCTTTCATCTCTCTTTCACTCTTTGCCACCATTACCACATCATCCGTAAACGCCAGGATCCTCACTTTCACTCTACCTACTACACACCCCCTTGCTTGCGCACTTTACCGCTCCCCTGCCTTTACTTTAATAATTTTTGTTGTTTCGTCTATCTCCTCCACCTTGTTTACCAGCCATTCATTTACCCCTCTCTCTATCTATCTCAGACACTCGAACATCCTCTCTCTATACACCATGTAGAAAGCCGCCTTAAAGTCTACGAAGGACGATGCATACATCCTCCCTCCTTTCTTCTTTAGTTTTCTCTTTGACGAGAAATAAACATTTTTCTTTTTTAATGTTTCTTCTATTTTGCTTATTGTTTTCTTCATCGATTTGCTATATATGTACATTTCTCACCACATTCCCACTTAAATTCTTTTGGTACCAGTTTTTGTATTTTCCCCTCTTTGTTCTTCTATTCATGCTTCTGTAAAACCAACTATTTTCTTTTTTTTTTTAGTCCGGCTACAAAATAGGGCACCAGTCCTTGTTACTCTTACTTCCCACTTCTTCTTTTCCCGTTTCTTTGAACTTTTTTGTTGCCGTCGTCTCCATTTTCTCCCCCACCCTTTCTTCTTCCTTTGCTATTCCTCTTCATTTCTTCTGTAACTCATTATCTATTGTAACGGACGTAGACCCGTGATGACTCATCGCAGTGGCGGCGTCATCATTTACTAGAATGTCCTGGAATTTACTACTACGTACTCGAGGTAGCATGACTCATTTTCTGGAATATCCGGTACAGGTCGAGAGCGCCATGAAAGATCTGGAGCCGAATAGAAAGATTTAGCCGGTACATTTATTAGAGGACGTTCCAGCGGGAGTCAGTCTTAGTCTGGCGTATTATACTTGTAACTATGAATACTTAACTAGGTCTATTAAATACAGACAGCCAGGCCCGGTTTTTAAGAATTATTATTAACTAGCCATGAAATAATGAATATTGACAACTGTTGACATTTCTTCTCCACGTCAAGTTTTTCGCAAGGTTTGTTTTATTCTTTCTTTATTTCTTTATCTAGATCTGATTTAATTTACGTATTATACATGTAACTTATGAATACTTAACTAGGTCTATTGAACACAGACAGTCAGGCTAGGTTTTTAAGAATTATTATTAACTGGCCATGAAATAATGAATATTGACATTTTTTCTCAACGTCAAATTTTTAACAAGGTTTAATTTTTAATTTTAATTCTAAAAGTGCAGTTGTAGATAAAACGTCGTATTTCACTCGCATATAATGGTGGCTAGTATACACTCGAATGGTTAAAATCCTCGCCTGCGGCTCGTATTTTAATTTCCATTCTCGTGTATAATAGCCACCATTATATGCTCATTAAATAATATACTAATAAAAATCAATGTTTGTTTGTTTGTCGCATTTTACGCGCTCCGAAACCGGTCAACAGATTGTTATGAGATTTTGACCACAAATAATATTCGCAATGGGGAGTAACATAGGGGAGTTGACGACTCCAATATGTCACCCTTTTTTCGTAAAAAAAAAAATATTTAAAGTTTAAACCGGGCAAAATTGAATACTCTGTCAGATAAAATTGTCACAGTGACAATTTTTGAACATATGACAACCCCAATGTCCAAAAGTCAAGGCTCAGCACATAAAGTTAAACTTATGCTCTTAATAATAATATAATCTAATATTATTAATAAGCATTATTATTTATTATTTTATTAATAAACTAGCTGACCCGTCCCGGCTTCGCACGGTGATTTTATTTTATTAAGGACCGGTTTCGCCAACATCGATTAACTTTAACTGATAAATAACTGCATAGTTACGTTTGTTAAAACTATAGCAACAATTGTTCCTAACAGATGATTAAGTTTAACGGAGGTTGGTAAAATCGGCCCTTAGTATTTTATTTACTACTTTAATAATTTTGAAAAACCGTTTCTTAGTGAGCGCCCACGTGGTAAAATAAATAAGTAGTAAAATTTCATTGCAATCGGTTTAGTGGATTCAGATATTAACCCCCCCATCACGTTACTCCCCTTAGAAATGTAATTTTCAGAAACCGTTTCTTAGTGAGCGCTTACGTGCTAAAATAAGTAAGTGTGCTAAATTTTATTCTAATCGGTTCAGTGGATCTAGAGATTAACTCCCCCGCCCCGTTACCTCCCTTTGGAATGGAATTTTCAAAAACCGTTTCTTAGTGAGCGCCTACGTGGTAAAATGAGTAAGTGTGCAAAATTTCATTCCAATTGGTTCAGTGGATGTAGAGATTACTTCCCCGCTCCGTTACCCCCCTTGGAAATGTAATTTTGAAAAACCGTTTCTTAGTGAGCGCCTACGTGGTAAAATAAGTAAGTGTGCAAAATTTCATTCCAATCGGTTCAGTGGATCTAGAGATTATATTCCCCCGCCCCGTTAACCCCCTTTGGAATGGAATTTGTCAAAACCGTTTCTTAGTGAGCGCCTACGTGGTAAAATAAGTAAGTGTGCAAAGTTTCATTGCAATCCCTTCGATGGATCCGGAGATTAACTCCCCCGCCCCGTTACCCCCCTTTGGAATGGTATTTTGAAAAACCGTTTCTTAGTGAGCGCCTTCGTGGTAAAATAATTAAGTGTGCAAAATTTTATTCCAATTGGTTTAGTGGATCTAAAGATTAACTCCCCCGCCCCGTTACCCCCTTTAGGGATGGAATTTTGAAAAACCGTTTCTTAGTGGGCGCTTACGTGGTAAAATAAGTAAGTGTGCAAAATGTCATTTCAATCGGTTCAGTGGATCTAGAGATTAACTCCCCCGCCCCGTTACCCCCCCTAGGGATAGAATTTTGAAAAACCGTTTCTTAGTGGGCACTTACGTGGTGAAATAAGTATGTGTGCAAAATTTCATTGCAATCGGTCAGTGGATTTAGAGATTAACTCCCCCGCCCTGTTACCCCCTTTAGGGATGGAATTTTAAAAAACAGTTTCTGAGTGATCTCCTACGTGGTAAAATAAGTAAGTGTGCAAAATTTCATTCCAATCGGTTCAGTGGATCTAGAAATTAACTCCCCCGCCCCGTTACCCCCCTTAGGGATGGAATTTTGAAAAACCGTTTCGTAGCGGGCGCTTACATGGTGAAATAAGTATGTGTGCAAAATTTCATTGCAATCGGTTCAGTGGATCCAGAGATTAACGGAGCGGGGGGGCCCGTTACCCCCCTTTGGAACGGAATTTTGAAAAACCGTTTCTTAGTGGGCGCTTACGTCATGAAATAAGTAAGTGTGCAAAATTTCATTGCAATGGGTTCAGTGATAGAGAGATTAACGGGGCGGGGGGCCCGTTACCCCCCTTTGGAATGGAATTTTTTAAAACCGTTTCTTAGTGAGCGCTTACGTGGTAAAATAAGTAAGCGTGCAAAGTTTCATTGCAATCCCTTCGATGGATCCGGAGATTTCGTGATGAGTCAGTAAGTGGTATTTGGATTTTATATACAGGGTGTTCGGTAATTCGACAGCCATCGCTTTACTGTGGCCTCACAGCATTCAGAGAAAGTATATTTTGCAATTACTTGATTTTTTTTAACATCCGATAAAGAACTAGAAGGATTTTAAATAGGCCAATCAGAGAAATGGTTTCATCAGCCCTAATTCTGTGGAATCAAGTATTCTGTTTCAAAAAAAAAGAGACTGTCACATTTGACGGCTAAAGTCAATCAAAGATCAGTGGCGTATACTGGGAAAGATACTAACATAATAACTGCATCATTCAAAGTGGTTTATTATTAAAGAAAGGTAACTTAAATATTTAAAATAAATGTTCAAATCGGCGACCATCGTTCTGTATACAAAGACGGGCCCGTCTCAACAACGAACTTCTAGCGTTTTCAAAAACCTCTGGGGTATTCCTGAATTGATCAGACGCTGGGAGGATTCTGTGTTGCAATTTGTTCACATCAGGAATATCGATGGCATAAACAACCGATTTCACATGCCCTCAGAAATAAAAATCTAACGGAGTTAAATCCATACTCCTGGCCGGCCACGGAAACGGGCCATCCATCTCTCCGGAAATCATTCACAAAACTGCTGCCTTCTTGGAAGATCTTCAGGCACTAAAGCTGGGACACGTTTAATATGGTATGGATGCAGATGTTCCTTCGAGATTGTTGTCCATACCGTTGTCGCTGGAACATGAATTCTGCAAGCAATCTCGCGCACACTAAAAGTGGGTTCAGCGGCTACCATATCCAATATTTGTTCATCCCGCGCTACAGCATTATCGGCTACAGGTCTACCTCTGTTTTAATTCATAGGCCTTAAATTTACAAATTCTCGAATACGCCGATCCAAATTGGAAAACACACCGCGATAGGGGACGTGACGATCCTTCTAGGTACAACCTCACTGCCGCTCTACTATTGGCACCGACTTCACCATAGGTGCATGTCGGCTAGTTCATTAAAGGTATAAATGCCACCCATTTTTCAAGTTCAAATACCACTATGAACACCACTGGCTTCAATTAATCAAAATTGTCACACTGACGGTAGCCGGATTTTTTTTTCCAGGTAGCTTGGATTCATGATCACAAACTAATTTCTGATCTAATCTCTGATTGGGTGAACTTTGAGACCTGTAGCTTCTCAAGGAGTGAAAGTGGAGAAAGTTTAACACTAGATTGGGGTGGTCGCCCCTACGATTCCTAAAGAGATGGCTGTCGAATTACCGAACACCCTGTATATACAGATAGATAATTGATTTTATAACTTAATTCATTTCATAATTTAATTCATTTGATTTATTTATAAATTGTCCATTTTAGTGTTTATATTGAATATTTTGCTATTGTAGGCTCAAGAGATATATCGTACGGAGGTGGAGTTTCGAGGGACATATAAAACTTGTAGAACGTATGCAGGTGTAAGATGATGTACAGGCCCGTCTTCGATTTTTTGTGTTATTACAATTTTGATCAAATATGCAGTTTTACACCTACACTTTAAGTTAAGTATCGCCCAAATTAAGACTTAATAAAACAACGTTCAATCGCACTGCATAAATCGAAAGTGTTATTAGTAGAATCGAGCATGATGTCTTTTACCGAAACCTTAAATTCTGTAGTTCGTCTCTGTCGACCCAATTCTGACACGCGACGAAACCGGTGCGGCTACCTTTGAGCAACTTTTTTACGTACCTCGAAACTCCACCTTCGTACGATATATTGAGTTAACAATACATAGAGATCAAAGACTAAATTAGTCAAAAGTGATCATGCACGAAAAGCAGCTTGTCGTAGTTTAACAGAACTATTTTTGTAATTTGTCTCCATTTTGATTCTCTAATAGACATATTAACAAACGCGACGTCATCATCTGCGATGTCCTAATAGTCATTAAGACACGGAACATTTTACAAAAATGTTTAGGTTGGTAAAGCGTGAGTGTCTTGTCCCTAAGGTCACTTTATAGCTATTAACATACCTAGAAATGTTATGACGTTTATTACAGACGCAAATGCCAAATTGAAATCCGAGCTCGTAGAGCGCGGATTTTAAGACATCTAAGGATGTTATGGGTCATAACATTCGTGGTTTGTTCAATAGTTTATCGGTTTCAGTTTCCCAGTTTCTCATTTATGTGAATTTACTGAAAACTTAATTTAGTGTAAATTTTTTCCGTAAGATGAAGATGGCAAAAAGAATGTTTGGCAGAATAAATTTAGCGGTTTCTGGTAGTTCTAGTTCAGTGGTTTCTGGTACTTCTAGTTCGGCGGTTTCAGCACTTTCAGCTGAAATTATTTACAATGACCATACAAAAAAAAATAGTGCAACAAAATACATCTTCACACATGGAGTCATCAGTTTCGAATTTGCCAGGAATTACAATTTGTCGTTTGAAAGATTGCACCATAAATGTTTATTGTGATGGCGACAAAAAGCAGTTGTAATTTTTTTTTTTTGTTATTCTCATTGTTGTTTTTAAATTATTATAGTTTCGTGTTATCTTATGCTATTTTAATAAATAACGTTACATTCATTTATTAGTTTTCACATTAATTCTTTTTCACTTTCTTGACAAATGTTGACAATTGACATTTCGGTAAGGTAATATTACCTTATTTACAGATTTTACATAGAGGATACATTTACGGCTTACCTACCAACCAACTTTTATAAGTGTACACATCTCTTTAATATCCGGAACCCGATAAAATTACAAAATGTGTCAAAAATAGGAAGCGACAGCACATGGAAGTGAACATTACCAACCACCACAAAGATCCCTAAATCGACTAAAGTACAAATTATTGTTTAAAAACGGCTTAAAAAGGGCAAATTACAAAAAATAGCGTAAAATACTCGTTTCATAAGACCCTGACATTCTTAAATACAAACAATAAAGTAAACTTGAATTCATGCTTTAAGGCTCGTCTTATGAAGCTTCTCTTTTAATATACTTTTATGAAATATCAGGTTTTCAAGTTTGACATTTCATAGATAATTCTATTAAACTACGGCAAGCGGATTAACATGCATGGCCATCTTTGACTAATGTAGATTTCGATCTCTCTGTATATTCAGCTCTTGCCAATGTTGTGTTACAAAACAAGGTTAGTTGGTGTGAAATTGAAACACGCCGATGATAAGAATTACACAAAATAGACTTCGGTTTTAATAATTTTATTTCTTGTACTCAAGCCATCATCTATGATCATATTACTATTGATCTATGGTGGCTGCAACCAGAAGATCGGCTCGATTATGATGTCTCGTCTTTTTAATAATCAAGACAAATTTAATAGTCTAATGCCTCAAACGAAATCTTTCGGCAACGAAATATTTTTACATTATCGACTAGTCAATACAGTGGCACACTATTTCCACATAAAGATTCATTCTGTGTACCACACAGCATATTCTTTATCCGGATTTTATCCCCAACAGTTTCAAATTTGCATTTATTCAAAGTTCAGTCCTAGATGAAACCATCTAACAAAAAGAAAACAAATTGAAAGCAAATTGTCCTGAAAAAAATCTAAATTTAGCAATTCTCCTGGTAGTAGTCTGGTCCCTGATATGCCTGCAAATGCGACTTTGCAATTCTTTGTTTGTTCCTTTTGTATTCCCACATTTCGACGCTCCGAAGATTTCCTGCGTGGAACTGTTACTCACTTGAGTTCTTGTTTTGCGTATATGCGAAACTCGTAGTTTCTTTCATCCGAGGAAATGTAGTGCGAATTTGATATTCTTCTCGCGAAATGTTTTCATTGTGATCAAACCAGCGACGCTTCGAGTGGCTATTAGGAATATTTGTTTGGTTACAACATAGTTATTTTTTCACGCCACTGCTAAGAATCTACGATAAAAGATTCTCTAAGCTCTCCTAAATGAAAAAAAATTGTATAAGATTTGTTAAATGGTAAAAATCTTGACACAAACAATAAATTAAGTGTTTGTTGGTGAACAGCTTGATTTATTGTAATGTTTGCATATTATAAAAGACTGTGCTATAAGTTAAAGAAACAACTTCTGTGTAAGAGAAACCTACATCATTTTAGATTTTATCGATTCCACGGTTTATCACTACTGTAAGTGGCAATGATTTATCACGTCAAAATTTGTTTTTTATAATTCAGATTGCAGTTAACCTTTTTCAGACATTATACATGTTGGGGATTTTAAATGAATTTTATGTGTGGACTGTATAATATGTGTATTGAGCAATTTAATAACTACATTTTGCGTGCTGGCGAGTACAACAACAACCCAGCCCAGCTATAGTCTGAATTCTGTAACTTCAACACACCCATAAACCGACGCAGAAGTAAAATTAAGGACTGGACGGGTCCTATTTTGAATTTCGGCTCTTACAAGGGGAGGTCGGCGCTTGGCCAGTGGCTCGCATCCTTCTGCTCGCATGCCTCTGCTGTGTCTATTATTGTGTGGTGCGCCACTGGTGCATTTCAAATCGACTCGGTCGCGCAGAAAATGGCGGTTAGACATGTTGAAGTTACAGAATTCAGACTATACCTGCTCAACACTGGCTTCGTTTTCTCTCGGGGTTGAAACCAAGTTGCGCTAAGCGGGTGCGCGTTAAATTTATAACAATAAACTATTCTAAACAATACGCATAAAACAGGTATATATTATTATATTATACAGGTTGTCTCGCATAAAGTTAGTTGCCCAAAAATATGAGGGCCCAAACTGAATAATAACAGAAAAAAGCTTTCTTTAAATTAATTTTTGGAACCTCCGTTAATAAAAATAATAAATAATTAAACTACTATACAATCAACTTATCATTCATTTACTATAGCAACCCTAAATTGTAAATTTTGGCTGTTGTCAAAAACACAAAAATGAAGTATTAGTCAGAAGTCACGAAAGTTCTACTTAGGTATAGGGGTGTATTTTACAGGTGTCTTCAAAAGTGTTACAAATACAATTTGCTATAAGGCCCTTTTCCTTCTTATACTGTATAGTTCGTAATTTACTTAAAATCGTTAATGGCATGTATGTAAATTTCTGTTCAAATAATATGCTAATTTGGGAATATTATGCTGACCAAGTCTTAAACACAAATCTAGTTATAGCCATAAGTAATAATATGAGATCATTACAAAATATTAATAATATAATATCGAGTGATTCAGAGAAACTTTAAACAAAGATATCTACTTTGGAAACGAAAATAATTGTCTTGATTTACACCGTCATTTTAAATTTGACATTTGATTGACGTTAGGGTCGAGTAAAAGCAATCGCGTTTCGTTTGCTGAGGGTTTAAAAAGAGCAAATTTCCTAAAATCTGGTACATATTTATTAACTTTGCTTAATCAACTTAACATCAAGTCTGGAATGGGCATGGAAATTATCTACGCGTAACGCCCAAATTTGCAATGCACAATTGATTAAAGTTACTCTGAATGGTCCGTCCGGTCAGGTCCGAATATCAATTTAGATAACTTTCAATCAGTATGTATTAAAGTTTGGATCTATAAAAAATTATTGACAGAAAAGTATTCAGTTATCTCTGTTGGAATGGGCTGCAATTTTTTAAAAAAGCACTAATTTTGACGTAAAATTCTTCATAACTCAAAAACCATCTATAATAAACCTATAGTACCTTATATCAGTTTTCTCAGCATTAATTGCTTTTTCAATTCACCCACTAATATACAGGGCATTCCATTAAAAAAGCATAACTTTGGTATATTACTAATATTAGGACACTCTGTATATGATTTCTAATAATTTTTAATTGTGAAGGTATCGTGTGGCTATCGTATCGCTATCGTCCCTCAAACCCCGTTTTGATATCTTTCAAAATAAGGGCGTAATTGATGGTCCACACACCTCTGGGACACCCGATATGTGGTATGCATGAGTAGTAATAGAGGCATCTTTTGACCGTGGCACTTTCGGCTTCAGCACTTTTGGCCCCGGTACTTTTGATTGGAATTTTTAACATCGACATGTTAAGACCTGATTTTAAATATTTATGCGAAATCATTAATTTAAGCTCCTATTTACATAAAAGCGGATAATTTGGATGTTTGGTTGGTTGCATAATTCATCTGTAAATTCATAAAGCGTTTTAAAATATCAAGGCAGATTTATTAAAACTATTTAGAAAAATCACTGAGTTACAAAGTTTTAAACGTCTTGACAATAGGTAAAAAATAGAAAAAGATACAAAAAAATTTGAAACTTTTTTAATTGAGCAAATACGGTAAATGTTACGTTTTTTTTTTTGTGAATTTCATAAATAAAATGCTCCTCTTAGCAAGTTGTTACCAGATGGCTTATAAATCTATCAAAAGTCATCATCCGTTCAGCCCCTGTTAAGCTAAGAGTTGACGCGGCACTTTTTTTAGGGGTGTACGATTGAATGCATATATAATCTGTAAATTCATAAAGCATGTTCCGCTACACAAAATTCAAGAAAAAATAAAAATATCAAAGTAAATTTATTGTTAAATATAAATTTTCAGAAAAATTACTGTGGTCACATTGCAAAGTTTAAACGTCTTGACATAAAGCGTTTTAAGCTACACAAAATTCAAGAAAAAATTAAAAATATCAAAGTAAATTTATTGTAAAATATAAACTATTCAGAAAATCACTGTGGACATATTGCAAAGTTTTAAACGTCTGAAAAAATATAAAAATATACAGAAAAAGATACAGAAAAATTTGAAACTTTGTGGTTTTCCGGCTTTTTAGCAGGCCTTTTCGATTTTTCATCGACTCCAGTAATTCCTAATGGACTCCTGGAACGCTGACTGCTGATATATTTAATTTTTTTCATTAGCATCGTAGTTAGTTTGCCTTTCTATATAAGTAAAATGTGAATTACCAACTGATTCTTAAAGTTTAATAGATGATAATAAATTATTATGCTAATAATAATATCAACTTACTCATCTGTCTAATTCTTGCCAGAAGATGAACATAGCATTTACGGTCGTCGGGCGTCATTTCGGCATTTTCGAAAACAATTTGTTTGTTTATGTGATCTACAACTTCATGTAAAACAGCAAGATCAGTAAACATATTCGATCGGAATAAGTGAAAAATGTTAGGCAAAGACAATTTTAAAAAAAAAATCGCTAAACGAAGTCATTGTAATTACTGCAGGTGTATCTACACAAACACTCAGGGTTAAGCACATTAAGAGTTCGCTATCGAATGAAATACGCGATATCTTGCACCTTAAAATTTCAATACCTAATTACTTAATTAAAATATTACTTCCTCAATTAAAAAGTTTAAAATTTTCTGTATCTTACTCTCTTTCAACTATTGTGAAGACGTTTAGATTAATTAAAATATCAAATATAACGATGATTATTAACTTTCCTGAATATCTTATTAATGCCAGTGTTTTGGTAATTGTTCGTTTCAAGTTCTAAGTTTTCACTTTTTATGTTCTAACTTTTCTCAACAATTCGATTTCTAATTTTAGAGGTTTAAAGTTTCATAGATTTTTACTTTACTTATTACCGGTGTGTAACTTTTCGTCTCAAGTTCTTAGTTTTCGCTATTAACTTTTAACTTTTCTCAACACTTCAATTTCGCAATCTACAGGTTTAAAGTTTCATAGATTTTTACTTTACTCAGTCTGGAATATCTGAAGCCAGTGTTTTGGTAATTATTCGTTTCAAGTTCTAAGTTTTCACTTTTTAGGTTCCAACTTTTTTCAACATTTCATTTTCTCATTTTAGAGGTTTAAAGTTTCATAGATTTAGTTTACTCATGTCCTGAAGATCTTTTTACGGTATGTGACTATTCGTCTCAAGCTCTTAGTTTTCAGTTTTTAGGTTCTAAGTTTCTCAACATTTCAATTTCTCAACTTACAGGTTTAAAGTTTTATAAATTTTTATTTTACTCAAGTCCTGAAGATCTTATTGCGGTGTGTAACTTTTCGTCTCAAGTTCTTAGTTTTCACTTTTAAACTTTAACTTTTCTCAACACTGTAACTAAGCGTCTCAAGTTCTTAGTTTTTCACTTTTAAGTTTTAACTTTTCTCAACATTTTATTTCTCTCAATTTTGCAGGTTCAAAGTTTCATAAATTCTTAATTTAGTCCAGTCCTGAAGATCTTATTACGGTGTGTAACTTTTCGTCTCAAGTTCTTAATTTTCACGTTTAAGCTTTAACTTTTCTCAACACTTCAATTTCTCAACTTAAAGGTTTAAAGTTTCATAAATTCTTATTTTTACTCAAGTCATGAAGATCTTTTTACGGTGTGTAACTTTTCGTCTCAAGTTCTTAGTTTCCACTTTTAAGTTTTAACTTTTCTCAACACTTCAATTTCTCAACCTAAAGGTTTAAAGTTTCATAGATTTAGTTTACTCAGTCCTGAAGATAGATCTTATTACGGTGTGTAACTTTTCGTCCCAAGTTTTTAGTTTTCACTTTTAAGGTTCAATTTTTTCTCAGCACTTCAATTTCTCAACCTAAGGGTTTAAAGTTTCATAGATTTAGTTTACTCAAGTCCTGAAGATAGATCTTATTACGGTGTGTAACTTTTCGTATCAAGTTCTTAATTTTCACTTTTAAGCTTTAACTTTTTTTCAAGACTTCAATTTCTCAACTTAAAGGTTTAAAGTTTCATAAATTCTTATTTTTACTCAAGTCATGAAGAGCTTTATACGGTGTGTAACTTTTTGTGACAAGTTCTTAGTTTCCACTTTTAAGTTTTAACTTTTCTCAACATTTCATTTCTCTCAATTTTACAGGTTCAAAGTTTCATAAATTCTTATTTTACTCAAGTCCTGAAGATCTTTTTACGGTGTGTAACTTTTCGTCTCAAGTTCTTAGTTCCCACTTTTAAGTTTTAACTTTTCTCAACACTTCAATTTTATCAACTTACAGGTTTAAAGTTTCATAAATTCTTATTTTACTCAAGTCCTGAAAATCTTATTACCGGTGTGTGACTTTTGGTATCAAATTCTGAGTTTTAATTTTTAGTCCGTCTCAAGTTTTTAGTTTTTAACTTTTAGATTCTAACTTTTATAAACATTTCATTTCTCTCAATTTTACAGATTCTAAGTTTCATAGATTTTAGTTTACTCAGATCCTGATCTCAATTTCTTAGTTTTCACATTTAAGTTCTAAATTTTTCTCAACACTTCAATTTCTCAATTTACAGGTTTAAAGTTTCATAGATTCTTGTTTTTACTCATGTCCTGAATATCTTAATGCCTATGTAACTACTCGTCTCAAGTTTTTAGCTTTCACTTTTTAGGTTCTACGTTTTCTCAACATTTCAATTTCTCAATTTACAAGTTTAAAGTTTTACATATTCCTGTTTACTCAAGTCTTGAAATCTTACTACTGCTGTGTAACTTTTCGTCTCAAGTTCTTAGTTTTCACTTTTAAGTTCTAACTTTTCTCAATATTTCAATTTCCCAATTTATAGGTTTAAAGTTTCATAGATTCTTGTTTAATCATGTCCTGAATATCTTAATGCCTGTGTAACTACTCGTCTCAAGTTCTTAGCTTTCACTTTTTAAGTTTTAACACTTCAATTTCTCATTTACTCAAGTCATGAGGATCTCATTAACGGTTTGTAACTTTTCGGCTCAAGTTCTGACTTTTCTCAACACTTCAATTTCTCAATTTATAAGTTTAAAGTTTCATATAGATCCTTGTTTTACTAAGGTCTTCAATGTCTTAACGCCTACGTGTAACTATTCGTCTCAAGTTCTTAGTTTTCATTTTAGGTTCTAGCTTTTCTAAACATTTCAGTTGCTCAATTTACATGTTTAAAGTTTAACAGATGCTTGTTTACTCAGGTAAGGCCGTGCGTCCGTCTTTTTTAATCCACAGTAGCAAGTTTTCATTGAGAATATTTATTTTATTTTATTTCCTTTTGATATTACTAAGGCAAATTGAAAAGTAGTTTAAAATTCCTCACAGATAAATATTATTACCAAGTCGTGGTTTATTCAAATATTATATCTGTTTAAACAAAAGAACTCTCACGGCCCTACTGTCACATCTTTCGGACTATCGCACTTCTCACTTGCAGAGATTCCGCTTAATCTCTATCTATCTAGCAATTGTAAAAAACCAACCCGATTGTTAAATTCTCAGTACCTAACAAATGTTCATTGAGATTATTTATTATTTCATTTCCTTTTTGTGGTTACTAAGACAGCTTGAAAAGTAGTTTAAAATACCTCACATATAAATATGTATTACCAAGTCGCGTTTCTTCAACTTTAATATTTATTTATCGGTTTGCGTAAACGAAAACTCAAGGAGGAACGTCAATTCACCGTTACATCTAAACGGGTTCCGCGTCGCGTCCGAGAGCCGCGACGCCCGCCACCAAGCACCCCAGCCACCATGTGAAAACTTAAGAACTTGAGACGCTAATTGGGGACTTAAAAAATTAAGCGCGGCGGGGCATCGTGGAGAGAAAATTAAAGTGTTGAGAAAAGTTAAAACTTAAAAGTGGAAACTAAGAACTTGTCACGAAAAGTTACACACCGTAAAAAGATCTTCATGACTTGAGTAAAAATAAGAATTTATGAAACTTTAAACCTTTAAGTTGAAAAATTGAAGTGTTGAAAAAAAGTTAAAGCTTAAAAGTGAAAATTAAGAACTTGATACGAAAAGTTACACACCGTAATAAGATCTATCTTCAGGACTTGAGTAAACTAAATCTATGAAACTTTAAACCTTTAGGTTGAGAAATTGAAGTATTGAGAAAAAATTTAAGCTTAAAAGTGAAAACTAAGAACTTGGGACGAAAAGTTACACACCGTAATAAGATCTTCAGGACTTGAGTAAAATAAGAATTTATGAAACTTTAAACCTGTAAGTTGAGAAATTGAAGTGTTGAGAAAAGTTAAAACTTAAAAGTGGAAACTAAGAACTTGAGACGAAAAGTTACAAACCGTAAAAAGATCTTCATGACTTGAGTAAAAATAAGAATTTATGAAACTTTAAACCTTTAAGTTGAGAAATTGAAGTGTTGAAAAAAGTTAAAGCTTAAACGTGAAAATTAAGAACTTGATACGAAAAGTTACACACCGTAATAAGATCTTCAGGACTTGACTAAATTAAGAATTTATGAAACTTTGAACCTGTAAAATTGAAAGAAATAAAATGTTGAGAAATGTTAAAACTTAAAAGTGAAAAACTAAGAACTTGAGACGCTTAGTTACAGTGTTGAGAAAAGTTAAAGTTTAAAAGTGAAAACTAAGAACTTGAGACGAAAAGTTACACACCGTCATAAGATCTTCAGGACTTGAGTAAAATAAACATTTATAAAACTTTAAACCTGTAAGTTGAGAAATTGAAATTTTGAGAAACTTAGAACCTAAAAACTGAAAACTAAAAGCTTGAGACGAATAGTCACATACCGTAAAAAGATCTTCAGGACATGAGTAAACTAAATCTATGAAACTTTAAACCTCTAAAATGAGAAAATGAAATGTTGAAAAAAGTTGGAACCTAAAAAGTGAAAACTTAGAACTTGAAACGAATAATTACCAAAACACTGGCTTAAGATATTCAGGACTGAGTAAAGTAAAAATTATGAAACTTTAAACCTGTAAATTGAGAAATTGAAGTGTTGAGAAAAGTTAAAACTTAAAAGCGAAAACTAAGAACTTGAGACGAAAAGTCTTACACCGGTAATAAGTAAAGTAAAAATCTATGAAACTTTAAACCTCTAAAATTAGAAATTGAATTGTTGAGAAAAGTTAGAACATAAAAAGTGAAAACTTAGAATTTGAAACGAACAATTACCAAAACACTGGCATTAATAACATATTCAGGAAAGTTAATAATCATCATTATATTTGATATTTTAATTAATCTAAACAAAGTTTACGTCTTCACAATAGTTGAAAGAGAGTAAGATACAGAAAATTTTGAACTTTTTAATTGAGGAAGTAATATTTTAATTAAGTAATTAGGTATTGAAATTTTAAGGTGTAAGATATCGCGTATTTCATTCGATAGCGAACTCTTAATGTGCTTAATCCGCAGCACCAAATTTTGATTTCAGCATTAAGCATTAAGCATTAGATTTATGTACATATAAGCAGAAATCTCATTATTTATTATTTTTCTCAATTTGTAAGAAAACATAAAAGATGTTAATATTTTATAATATTTATTTTTATTCTTATATTTAGTTAACATAGATTATTATAATTTAAGCGTTCCTATAAAACTAACCTAACCACTTCGAAAGTAATTAGTTCACAACCCTGAGTGTTTGTGTAGATACACCTGCAGTAATTACAATGACTTCGTTTAGCGTTTTTTTTTTTTTTAAATTGTCTTTGCCTAACATTTTTCACTTATTCCGATCGAATATGTTTACTGATCTTGCTGTTTTACATGAAGTTGTAGATCACATTAACAAACAAATTGTTTTCGAAAATGCCGAAATGACGCCCGACGACCGTAAATGCTATGTTCATCTTCTGGCAAGAATTAGACAGATGAGTAAGTTGATATTATTATTGGCATAATAATTTATTATCATTTATTATACTTTAAGAATCAGTTGGTAATTCACATTTTAGGCAAACTAACTACGATGCTAATGAAAAAAATAAAATATATCAGCAGTCAGCGTTCCAGGAGTCCATTAGGAATTACTGGAGTCGATGAAAAATCGAAAAAGCCTGCTAAAACGCCGGAAAAAAACAAAGTTTCAAATTCTTCTGTATTTTTTTCTGTATATTTTTATATTTTTTCACCTATTGTCAAGACGTTTAAAACTTTGCAATGTGTCCACAGTGATTTTCTGAATAGTTTATATTTTACAATAAATTTACTTTGATATTTTTAATTTTTTCTTGAATTTTGTGTAGCTTAAAACGCTTTATGTCAAGACGTTTAAACTTTGCAATGTGTCCACAGTAATTTTTCAGAATTTTTATATTTTACAATGATTTTACTTTGATATTTTTATTTTTTTCTTGAATTTTGTGTAGCGTAACATGCTTTATAGATTTACAGATTATATATGCATTCAATCGTACACCCCTAAAAAAAGTGCCGCGTCAACTCTTAGCTTATCAGGGGCTGAACGGATGATGACTTTTGATAGATTTATAAGCCATCTGGTAACAACTTGCTAAGAGGAGCATTTTATTTATGAAATTCACAAAAAAAACGTAACATTTACCGTATTTGCTCAATTAAAAAAGTTTCAAATTTTTCTGTATCTTTTTCTATTTTTTACCTATTGTCAAGACGTTTAAAACTTTGTAACACAGTGATTTTTCTAAATAGTTTTAATAAATCTGCCTTGATATTTTAAAACGCTTTATGAATTTACAGATGAATTATGCAACCAACCAAACATCCAAATTATCCGCTTTTATGTAAATAGGGGCTTAAATTAATGATTTCGCATAAATATTTAAAATCAAGTCTTAGCATGTCGATGTTAAAAGATTCCAATCAAAAGTACCGGCGCCAAAAGTGCTGTCGACAAAAGTGCCGGGGTCTAAAGTACCGTCGACAAAAGTGCCGGGGTCTAAAAGTTCCGATTTCTGTATTCTACTCTACAATCTGTATTGATTTCAAAACAACGCCTCTTCATTTGTTGTCCCTTCCCCTCTCCGTTTCTGCTTCCATACCATACCTCTTTCATCCATTTTATTTCCCTTCCATCTAGATTCCATCTACATTCTCTTTCTCTCATCTCACTACACTCATTCCACATAAGTGTTCAATCGTCTGTCGCACCGCATAGCACATTCTTCACCTTCTTCCTCCTTCTTACACCCAATACCTATTTTCCATCTCTTCATTTTCGCACCTAAACCTTGCTATTATCTTTCTTTCTTTCTCAATCTCCCTCTCCAAATGCTTCGTATCTTGGACAATAAAATAACTCGGCTAAGAAATATGTCTTCTTAACCTTGGTGTATAATTACTGTTGGTAGTTATTTGAGATGACATGAAATATTTACGCATTTCCGTGTAGGACGCGAATTAGGTTTACAGCCTACCAAAAACAAACACCGGAGAGAAGAAGAGGTACAATATAAAATATCCCCCCACTTATATTATTGAACACTTCGCATTTCCGTGTCGGACGGGAATTAGACTTACCCCGTGCAAATTCACACATTCCCAACGTTTTCAATTTCGTCAATGTTCACATCTTCCTCAGAATCAATGCTACTCGTTCATAGCTTGGGAAGTCCCGATAGAGACATTGTCCGCTTAAAAGAGAGTCAATTTTACACCTTGTACCGCAATAGCATGTCCGTCTCCGGTTAACAGGGAATCCGCTTAAGAGGGTCGTTCTCCAGTGACATGTACATTTCTGCCGGTGTAAGTATATTTTCCGGCAATATATTTTTTTTAATTTACAAATTTCAAGAAATCGCTCTGTAGCTCCAAACATCTATATTTTATCAACACGCCCACAAAATTTCAACGAAAAATCTTCAAAAATAAAAAATTTATATTCAACGCCGTACATTGCTGTACATTTCTGCCCGCCGTTGAATGTAACTTTTTTACCGACTTCAAAAAAGGAGGAGGTTATCAATTCGGTTGTATGTTTGTTACCGCAGAACTCCGTCATTTATAAACCGATTTGTAAACTTCTTCTTTTATTTGAAAGAGTATACTTACAGATTGGTCCCATTGATTGGTCCCAATGATCTGTCTGAAGTCGGTGCTAAGCCAAATAGGTAGTAGATAGATAGGCTGCCTGCTCCAGCCACATCGAAGGTGTCCCGGCGAACGCACCGAAATGCGTGAGCGTGGGTGGGGGGCTCGTGCTGAGCAAAACATCCCAAACGGCAGACGTCGTTGACGGTCGTCTCAAATTATATCGAGTTTTGTATGCGTTATAACGTTGTTGATATTTTTGTATAATTACAATATGTTACAAATTTGTAACCTATTTGGCTTGGCACCGACTTCAGACAGATCATTGAGTAGTACATGTAATAATACATGTATTCATTTATTTTTCACTTTTTGAAGTCGGTTCTCTTTTTTTTTTAAAGCAATTTTTTATTATTTTTTTTGTTAAGATTTTGTGAGCGTGTTGATAAAATATAGATCTTTGCAGCTACAGAGCGATTTTTTGAAATTTGTAAATTAAAAAATGTACTTCGACTGGCAGAAATGTACATGCCACTGGAGAAAGAAATTTCCCTCGTTGAGATACAATGCACTCGTTCGGTTCCCTACAAACAAGGAGTGTCCGCTATGAGAGAGTACACTGTTACTTACTATTTTGGAAGATGATGCTTAGCGGTCCATTTCTTAACAAATTTGTGGCGTAAAAGTAAAGTTACTAATAAAATGAACTACCACTATATCTACCTAGAAATACAGTGTTGATAAAGTTCCGCACAACGTCAACTGACGGAATTATGATTTTTGTACGGAACTTTATCAAATAGTATATTAAAATGTTTGATTTATTTTAATACTTCACATTATAAAAGAAATCTAGCTATAAAAATAAAGACAAAGTATCATAAATTGCAAGGGTAATTAAACAAGTACAGACTAGTATTCGTTACGGAAAACTATTTCCAACTGCGAAGGGAATTTTAATTATCACAGTTTATTACATACCACATAAGTGGTAGAAAATTACATATGCCCAAGAATTGACAATAAAATAACCATTTCATTATAAATCATCATTATCAATTACTACTATGTGTTAAGGCTGCTTTCTCGCTGACACCTTCTGCCGATTTCGACTGGGCGGTTACTGTAATCTTATTGTGAAATATATCTATTTCTCTCAACAATGATGTAAACAAAGATGGGTTTAGTGGAAGTATAAAACCTGGAAGTGATTGGTCCTTTAGATTATGACATATCGTGTCAGGTCCACGTGGAGCAAAATTATGTTGTTTTTTGCGGCTGCTTGGGATTCAGATTACAATGAGCGGCAATATACAAAGCAGCATCGTAAAAAAAAGTATCGGTAAGATCTCGAAGACGCACCTGAGGCTATAATGTTTTGTTTTATTTTTCAAACTTGTGCCACGCGTTCAAAGTAGACCAGTTAATTTGTGATGGCATCAGAATTGAAAAACATCTGAATACGAAACTGGTTTTGCGTCGCAAAAACCTGTCTGATGCCTTCATCCATGCAGGTGCGTCTGCTTATAATATAGTGCAGGCGCCAAAGGAAGTTGAGTGTTCAAAATGTGAACTCAGAATTTATTTTTTATAGCACATCCCCTTAGATATCAAGTAAATGGACTGAACAAATGCCTTGGAAACATTTTAATAATTATTGTTTTAGTGACAATATCCAATTGTTTCTTATGATTAAAGATACTTAAAGCCAGTCAATTTAAAAAAAAAATATATTGTTGATAAACAATTATTTAATACGAAAAACAAATTTTAACGTGCCATCCAAAAGAATACAAATAATCATAATAATCAATACATTTATTTCCACAACAAAATACAATTTAGTTGTATTTTTTTCCAAGAACAAGCCATTGTTTGACAATTTGATGTACATTTACAGGGCTGAATCAACAATTTCGTCAGTTGCCCTGGGTACAATTTACCTTTTTTTATAGCCTAATAAGGTGTAATCAATTTGATCAGCATTTATCCATACATAGGTTTACGCTCAAGCTCTTACAAAGCATGTTTACCTCTGCATTCTTCTTTTCATACTTATTCTCTTATAAAGCACTTCACTTTTGTCACGCATCTTTGACAATAAATCAACACCGATTTATTTTTGAAATTAAACCACTAAATGCTAACTAGAAAAACACTTATTGTACTATGTATAGTTCGATGGTCTATGTATAATTACATACAATATAAACTCTTTCCTACAATCAACAAGAATGAATAATGTCTAACATGTCACTGTTTAAAAAACAAAAAATTGTCGAGCTTCCACACAAT
This sequence comes from Diaperis boleti, assembly GCA_963583935.1. Classification (NCBI taxonomy): domain Eukaryota; kingdom Metazoa; phylum Arthropoda; class Insecta; order Coleoptera; family Tenebrionidae; genus Diaperis; species Diaperis boleti. The sequence goes on along the minus strand of OY757247.1, from coordinate 23,226,502 downwards.
AAGTTACATCATAACTGGTAAAGTCAGAAGCCGGCAAATTCATTAATACCCTACTCTTCCAGGTAGCAAGCAATTTCTGTAATTTAATGTCCCTTTAAGATATGCCGGCAGTGCCGATACATTGGGCGGAGCTATAACTTCACGGTTCTGTTTCGGATTTCCGAGCACTTACAATAGAAATCTGAAAATTATTTTCTAAATTCTCGCTTTACGATTAAAAACAGCAAAAAATGCATTAGAGAACTTTTATTGTAAAGCTTGTAATAATTACATGTACACAAAGAAAAATCTGTTTTCTTTAATCTTTTATTTTTTTCTAAGGCCCTATGGCACGTAAGAAAATTAAAGACGTGTCCCTGTAATTCTAATTTATTTTTAAAAACAATAGAATTTGTTATATAACGGTATCTTTAAAATTGTGGCCACAGTTTAGAAAATAAATTTACGGCAGTGAGAAAACAGCCTTAATATTATGAAATATCTATTATGCTTTGTCTTAATTATTATTATCCATCAAGTAACGTATTTTCAATTTCTCCAATACTGAACGTGTTATTAGAGTAAATGTTTCATAATAATTATTTTAAACTTGCATTTCGTTCCCTGCGCGGTAGGTTATTACAGCACTGTTATAAATGCATCTCTTGCATTTGTCATTTTTGCAGAAATATATTATTTTACACCAATTCCATTAAAAAGATGGTAATATACATATTGCCAAATACAATTTTTACTTTGTATTTTAAAAATAAAAAATAAAAATAAATTTCCTTCGTGTACCTTCCTCAACACTCTTCCTTCCCATATCTCTAACCTTTCCTTCTAACGTTTCATCTCCTTATTTAATTAATTTTTTTTTTCTTACCATTTCTTCATGTTCCTTATCGCACGTTACACACTTGGCGAATGAGAGCTAGGCCGAAAAAAAGTGAAAGATTTCGACCGCCACTAAATTTTTATTGGAACGAACTTTACACGCACCGTGTATTCGTTTTCACATAGCAAAACTATATTTGATCTATTTGTAAAATTTAAAAAAAAAAATTATGTAAACAAAGAAAAAACAAAAATCTGCCAGCCAGCGACGCTTCTACATGATCCACAGATTACAAAACCGTTTGAATTTTTAAATTTGGTCTGATAGATTCGTCCGAAACAGGATTTTTGACTTTCCTTTGACAATTTTTGCCGCCGCGGGACACGTGCGAGTGGAATGAGTCATCGATCCGATCCGTGTAACGACAGAGCTATAAAACTGAAAAATATAATTTTGATTTTTTAGAATTTACGAAATGGGTCGAGAGCTATCATATATGCAAGTATCTTAGTATTTTTGGCCGTTGTGCGCACCACAAATAAGGAATCTTGTACCGCCAAAGTTAATAATTAATGCATCGTAGGAAAATCGTACTTTTTAAAATAAAGCTAAACCATTTTTGGAAAATATTTTAATGCTGTTGAAATGCGCCAGAATCATAGAGGTCAGTATCCACATGATTATAATATACAACTTAGGGTAGCACAGTCCATCATGTTCAAAAGTAGAGACAACATGATTTATTTGTTAAAATGATTAATAGGTATTCAATTTCATATTCAATGCGAAATGTAACAAATAACAAACTTCAGGAAAAAGATTGTCCTAAATAGGATTAACCATAACGGGGGGAATCCTAAAAACACAAGTTAATTGTCGTAAATTGTGCGTAAAAGGTACAAATAGTGTTACCAATAGTAGATTATACATATTACAAGTGACAGAAATGCTAGTGAGATTTTTCAATTATGACTGCGATAGAGGTGCTATATACAACAGTATTTTTTCAAAAACAAAAAATCTTAAAAAGATATTTTGTGCAACAGTTGCAATTTAGGTGTTGTTTTAGCTTGGTTTTGAGTGACTAAAATATGCAGCTTTTGGACAAAAAACAACGGGGAAGCCTAAAAAATTCATTGTAGTAAATTACACGTAAAAGGTACAAAATAGTGATACCAAAATATTGATCTTCCGACAACACACGAAAATGCAGCAGATAATATAAAATATAACTATTATAAAAAACGGGGAATCCTAAAAATACGAGTTCATTGTAGTAAATTATACGTAAAAGGTGCAAAATATTGTTACCAAAATATTTATCTTCCAACAACAAAAAAAATAGAATGCACCAGATAATATAAACAACGGTGAAGCCTAAAAATACAGGATAATTGTAATAAATTTGGTAGAAAAGTAACAAGTAATGTTACCAAAAAAGGAGCCTTTTCAAAAAATAGTTGCAATTTTGGAAACATCAATGTCTACCAAAAGTTTTGATCTGGATATATGCAATCTATTTTCATGTCTTTAGGAGTCCACACAATAAAATCGCACAATGAAACTCCTTGCTTGTGACGTGGAGTTGTCCTTGGATCTGGTAATAGTAGTCAGTGCCTCGTTTTAAATGACCATTTTTGTCTAGATAATTTTTTTTTAAATTAATTTATGGCCTCTGATAAGGTTTTATCCCTAACTCAACACGGGCATTTAAAGAAAGCCTCAGGGATATAGTGATATCGAACAAATAAACGAGTGCAAAATAAAAAACCTGCTCTCCGATTTGTACACGTGCTATTCAAAGATCGGCCACCAACAATCAAAGAATGCCGTCGCTTGATTGTCGATGAGCAGGTTTTTTATTTTGCACTCGTTTATTTGTTCTATATCACTATTTCCCTGACGCTTTCTATAATATCCGCGATGCTATTTTCCCCAATAAGACCGTCAGGTGTAGCTCCAATATAACAATATTGTAGATCCACAAAAAGCCCCATCAGTCTGGTTCTCTTTTTCCGAAATTCGAGTTAAGAAGCACCAAAAATTATGATTGAGGTGTCATGTCATGTCGTAGAAAATCAATATCGGTATTATTAATAGTTAATAGGATATTTAAGTTAATAAGTCGTAAATATTTTTTTTCAGATTTAATAAATAATAAATAAAAAGTTTGTAAAGAGTTAGAGCTTCAATTTAAAGCTCAATTTGTTCATTGATTCACGGAGAATAAAAGACATTTAAGTGTTCTTGTCGTATCGTCAATACTTTATAAGTTATTTTAAGAACAATGATGAAAAAAGTGCACAAAAATCAAAAAAATTCAATAAAAAATTGAAAACAATCATTTTTCATAACAAACGGATGTAAGGTTGTTTTTAGTATGTATTTTTAAAAATAAACAAATAAAAAGTAAAAAAAATCCTTCCATAATATAGAAGAGCAATATAAATAATAATTACAAAAAAAAACGTTTCTTAATTTTAATATTTAGCAACAAAAAAAAACCTTAATTATCAAAGGAGTTTTTCACCAATAATTTTTTTATAAGAAACGATTTAAATCATTATTTAAATAATTATTTCTATTACGGATTAGATTTCAAAAAAAAATTTTGAAAATCATAAACAATGCATTTGTTTATAACAATTTTTTAAATAATACGAGTTAAAAATAAAAAAAAATATTTATAAATGTATTGCTTTCAGCAATAACAAAACTACGAAGGCGCTGAACGGACATGAATGGAAAAATAATTGTAACTGTCGTTTACAGTTATTTTTCCATTCATGTCCGTTCAGCGCCTTCGTACAAAACATATCAGTACAGATAATTTTTTAAAAATCTTTAATGTTTTTATTTATGTTTTTAAGCCTTTGATTGTTAATAAAAAAGTAAAAAATCATTTTTTTTAATTTTTCCAACGGATTATTGTTTATTGATATGTCCAGATCATACCTAAATTATTTTATTCCTCAATTTTAATATTTACTGAGTTAAAATATATTTTTTTTCTTCATCTGTCAGATTCGGTCGGCGCGGACGGCAGGAATGATTTTCAGATTGGACAAGCTTCTATTATTATTATTCTATTAATGTTATTATTAAAGAAACATATTCCAAGAAGGTCATATTTCCCTGTACGTGATAGTCAAAATGTAGACAGTATTTCAACTTTTAAGTTTGGGTAACAAAACAGCACCATTGTCCTATCCTGTCATAATTACCAGAAAAAGTCAGAATTGCCAGAAAAAAGTCGGAATTGCCAGAAAAAAGTCAGAATTGCCAGAAAAAAGTCGGAATTGCCAGAAAAAAAATCGTTTACAGTTATTTTTCTATTCATGTCCGTTCAGCGCCTTCGTACAAAACATATCAGTACAGATAATTTTTAAAAAATCTTTAATTTTTTTATTTATGTTTTTAAGCCTTTGATTGTTAATAAAAAAGTAAAAAATCATTTTTTTTTAATTTTTCCAACGAATTATTGTTTATTGATATGTCCAGATCATACCTAAATTATTTTATTCCTTAATTTTAATATTTACTGAATTTTTTTGTTCATCTGTCAGATTCGGTCGGCGCGGACGGTAGTTGAGCCGAGCGTTTTTGCCTTTTTTCGACGCTAAATTAAAATTATAAATTAATATCGCCGAGACAATTCCGGGAGGTAGGACTTTTTATTGGGAAATTTCCTGCTCTTTAAGGATCTTTATACCCGACTAACATCTAGATGACTATTTTTGCCACGCAGTATTTCTCTCACAAGTGATATAATGATAAAAAGGGGTGAATTACTATGGTTACACAAAGTTAAGACATGAATTATTTTTTGAAACGTCATTTTGACACTCATTAATTTTTTGATTTTTAACTATTACAAGAAATTACACGTCGGGCATAAAACGTCGTATCTTACACGTGACCGAAATGACATTGTAAGCTCGTGAGATGTGTATCACTCGTGATTCAAAGATCTCACTCGCTGACAATGAAGCATTTCTGTCACTTGTAATATAATCTACTATTTTTCAAATTTTATAATCGCAAATAGTTTTTGAAATACACTGACCTTCAAAAAATTTGGAACACATAAATATTTTCAAAAATAATGAATCTGATTAGCTAAAAGAAAACGCTTTAATGTTAAGTTTAAACAATTCTCTAAAGTGTGCTTGGCATTTGGTCTTGATAATTTCTTTGTTGGTTTAGTTAATTCGCCTTAACAGTAAAAATATCACATTCCGATTAATGGCGGTTAAAAAATTTCATCAAGATTCCTGTGGATTTGTAATGTTTGGTTTTCCTAGGGTACTGTAAAGTAATTAAAAAGAGTTCTATTTCTTAAAAATGTCTTTAGCTACAGCTCAAGTAGGCCAAATCGTTTCTTTAATTGAAGATGGTAGAAGTCGGCGATACGTCTCAAGAACTCTTAACATACCCCGCTCCAGGGTACTGAGTGCTTGGAGTCGTTTTATAGAGACTGGAGCATTTATCAGGCGACCAGGTTCTGGACGAAAAAGAGCGACAACTGCTAGAGATAATCGGTTTTTATCGTTAAACACATTGCGAAACCGACGTTGTATGGCACCTTATTTACAATAACATCTCAGAAATATGCGTGGAGTGATGATCAGTGAAAGCACCATTATGGGAAGACTTCAGGAAGTTGATTTGGGGTCTTACAGACCCGCCACTGGTCCAAAATTACTTTTACATCATAGACGAGCTCGATTGCAATTTGCTCATGAAAATGTTAATCGGATTTTGGAACAGTGGAGTAGTGTACTTTTTACGGATGAGTTCAGGTTTTGCCTACATTCTTCCGATGGACGAGAAAGAGTATGGAGACGTAGAAATGAGCGATAGTTTGACTGTACCATGTCAGAGCGGGTCTCATATGGCGGAGGTTCAGTTATGGTGTATGCTGGGATTTTAATTAATGCTCGTACGGAACTTATTTTTATTGGTAACGGCCGTCTGAACGCTGACCGATACGTGAGGGAGGTTTTAGAAGAAGCAGTGGTTCCTTATGCACACTTTATAAATGACTGAGCTAATGCAAGATAATGCTCGTCCACAAGTAGCACAAGCAGTAGTCCAATACCTAAATGAAGTGGGTATTCTACGAATGGAATGGCCCGCCCGTAATCCAGACTTCAATCCGATTGAACATCATTGGGACCAACTAATGTTACGAGTTCGAGGTCGTCAGAACAGTCCAGAGACTCTGCAAGAGCTGAGAATAGCATTGGCAGAAGAATACGCAACGATTCCACAAGAAGATGTGTCTGACCTAATTTCTTTCATGCCACGCCGTTTAGCAGAAGTAATTGAGGCCCGAGGAGGCCATATTTATTATTAAACTAGCTTACCCGGCGAACTTTGTACCGCCTCAGAATCAATAAATGTTGTGTTAACTTATTAGCTGAATCAAATTCATAATGCACACAACGTCATCTACTGGCATTACCGAAACCAGCATACAACGCTATGTTAGTTTTTGTTTTTGTCATGTATCAAAGATATCGTTATATAAGGTTTCCATACAAAATGTATGAGAAATTTTTTTTTCGTAATTTTTCCGATGTTTTAATGGTTATTCGCCCCCGAAAAAAGTTAGTCAACCGTTCTCGAGATATCACCAAAAGATTTTTGTGTGGAGTCCACGCGCAACCGAAGTGAAATTTTAGAGTTTACTTCTCAAAAATCGATTATCATTTTTAAAGTCCGGTACGACAAATTTTGGTGGCCGGCGTTATTTGTTATTGTTGCCCTGTACCAAGGGGGCTTTCGTTATTGTCGTTGCCCTGTACCAAGCTCCCCGTAATGTTTTAATAGTTATTCTGCTATTCGGAGCGGAGACAAATCCAACAAATCAAAGATCATAAAAAACGGTCCAGCGGTTCTTGAGTAATAAATCCAAGGGGGCGCCTTGTCCCTCATGTCCATTTGAAAAAATCGGTCCAGCTCAAGGGGACCCCCTGGGCCCCCATGTCCATTTAAAAAGTACCTTACGACCTATTCTCATACTTACCAAATATACCAAAAAAATTTTAAAAATTGGTCCAGCCGTTATCGAGTTATAAACCCAAAGGGCCCCCCTGGGGCCCCATGTCCAATAAAAAGTATCATATGTCCGTCTCCTGGTTCTAAGCGACCTCCCCACCAATTTTCAGCCAAATCGGTTCAGCCATTCTCGAGTTATAAACCCAAAGGCCCCCCCTGAGCCCCCATGTTCAATAAAAAGTATCATATGTCCGTCTCCTGGTTATAAGCTACCTCCCCACCAATTTTCAGCCAAATCGGTTCAGCCGTTCTTGAGTAATAAACCTAAGGCGCCCCCCTGGGCCCCCATGTCCAATAAAAAGTATCATATCTCCGTCTCCTGGTTATAAGCTACCTCCCCACCAATTTTCAGCCAAATCGGTTCAGCCGTTCTTGAGTGATAAACCTAAGGCGCCCCCCTGGGCCCCCATGTCCAATAAAAAGTATCCTATGTACGTGTCCTGGTTCTAAGCTACCTCCCCACCAATTTTCAGCCAAATCGGTTCAGCCGTTCTCGAGTAATAAACCTAAGGGGCCCCCCGGGGCCCCCATGTTCAATAAACAATAAAAAGTATCCTATGTCCTTCTCCCGGTTCTAAGCTACCTCCCTGCCAATTTTCAGCTAAATCGGTTCAGCCGTTCTTGAGTTATAAGCGAAGTAACTAACACGACTTTCTTTTATATATATAGATGTTAATCTTTTTTTCTATTTTTTTAATTTTTTGTTAATTGTTTTTTATGCTAGATTATTAAAAAAACCTTATAGTATAGTTTAAATTCATTTTTAACGACATTTATTAAATTGGAGGTGATAAAGTGAACTAGAATAAAGGCAATATGTATGATCTAAGATATTATAGTGCCAGAATGTTTAAAAATTAGGATTATAAAGTTTTATCACAAATTTTTGAGGTGTCCCAAATTCTTTGAAGATCAGTGTATTTGCAAAAAACGTAACTACTTTTTTTTGTTTACTTAATTGTTTATAAATTTTGTAATTTTTATTTGGCGATATTGATTTTCAACTAAAAAATTCTTGGTGCCTCGAATTTCATAAAGAGGGACTTGTGAACCAGACTACATGGTTTAATTTCTACGCCGGGTTGGTTCTTGTAGACTTCTTTGACTCTTGATTCATTGAGTTTGCCGTATTTTGTGGCTGCATTCTCGAATGAATCTTTATAAAGAAGTGATCGAACCACAGGTCCCCATAAAGAATTTTTGCGACGTTTACAAATTTATTCAAAATTCGATATTTTTTAGTATTGAACCAAAAATCTGTGCCGGTTTGTTACTTGGAGTTTTCTTCTATTTTGTCCCGCTCTAAAGACGTCACTTGGAGGTACTAAATCAAACCACAAAAAGTCTAAGAATAAGTAATGTGCTGCTGTAACGTTTCGATAAAAAAAGTAAGCGTTCCGATTATTCCAATTGAAACATTTAATTTTAAGTCAAATTTACGAGTATTAGTTTTTCTTTGCAATAATTTGAAAAAATAAGTTTAAATCTTTAAGTGTTATTTTCTCAAAAAATAGTTAACTAAGGTACAAATTTTTTTACACCAACATTTAAGTGGTTTAAGTAATAAAAATTGAGGTTGTCATTGAGAAAAACCAATGATGACGTCATTGTGCAAAAATAGATGACATCATAAGTAAAATCTCTATGTCGTAAAGTGGCTAATTAAAAAATAAAATTGACCTGTCCGAGAGTTTTGCTTAAAAACATTAAATAACGCAATTATAAATTTTGTTCGTTACTTTATCACCACATTGTATTTATTTTAGTTACGAGAATCAAAAACTAGGGTGTCAGGAAGAATAATTTACCTGCAGAATGATCAGTTTAATGTTCTTTAGGCCAAGGTCATCAAAATAGAAGTGCTTGCAAAAAATTCAGTTTTCTCTAATTGGAAATCCTATATCGCCTACAGAGAGCAGTCCGGCCAAATACTAACTTATGCTTAGACGCGGGGAAAGGGATCAGCGCGCGGCGGCTGGATCAAAGGCAAACTTAAAAATCCTGTTTTGATAGGGTTGCAATTGTTAGATTTTAAAACAAAAAACGTGTAAATTCTTAAAAAAAATCGCCCTTTCGTCGCTGTGTGCCACTTTTTTGTTTTTTTTTTTATTGTAAGTATAAGTTTTCAAACTTTTTTTCTTAAATATACATTTGAGAAAAAAATTTACTCGGACGCGCAAATTGTACGAAATATGTAAGTACAAAGCAATGTTCAAATAAAAAAAAAAGTGTACCGTTTTCTCAAAAAAGCGTTAGAACTTTTGGACTTTTTGCAACGACATCTTACGGATCAGAAACACACTAAACCACCGTCCGGTTTAGCCTTAACAAATAGATATATGTCGTCGCCGACTTTTTTATAAGCTTTTTTAGGCTCTACAACTTTTCTAGAGAAAGCATTCATATATATCTCACCGTTAAGGCAGCGTTCGTCAGAAACGCATTTGCTTGACCATTTTTTAGTCGATTTGTTGATCTCCACGAAAAGCCTTTTTATTTTGACGGGATAATATACACAGCCTATGTCCACCCTGAAGGTCCATTCTAAATTTGGTGAATTTTTTTTTATTATTAATTCTATTTATAATACATAGCTGACCTCTCAAGCAGTATGTGTTCGTTTCAACACATACCTTAACATATAGATACATATGACGTTGCGGACTTTTTTATTAGCCTCTTTAACCTTCCGTTACCCGCGCATGTACCAGAGAGGTGCATGAGTAAGTTTGTGGAAGTTTTTCAAAATTGAAAAATGCCATGGGTTTGGAGTTATAGTAGTTGTTCGTTAATGTGTTTGCAATGTGTTCCCAAAACGGCAATTATTTGCTCGGCGGGCGGTCACATTTACACCAGTACTGTAGAACATATTTGTATTTAAAATTGCATGTAAATATAATATGGTAGTGAATGTCTAAATCCTGAATGTGAGCAGTCATTTTCCGCAGTTTTTATTATTTCACACTAAATTTTTGGTATTTTAATTTTTTTTTGTTGAATTTGGGTAGCTTAATACGCTTTTGTAGTTTGCGTAGTTTTTTTTTTATAAATAGAGCAATTAATTTAGCTCAAAATATGTTTACTGAAAAGTAAAAACACAATAATAAACAATTCTCAGCATTAAAACTCAAAAAAACTAAATTTTGCCCTATGTACCTGTGTGGTGCAGAGCGGGCAGATTTGTTAGAAATACCCGCGCGGGTGATGGAAAGTTAAGCTCTACAACTTTTCTATAGAAAACAGTTATATATCTCTTACCGTTATGGCAGCGTTTGTAAGAAACCTTTTTTTCGTTGACTTACCACCCTGAAGGTCCATTCGAAATATTGGTGTTTTTTTTTTAACAAAATTATTACCATTTCTTTATTTATGTTCTTTTTTCCATTTAATTACTTTTTCCAACCGGATATCCCACAACACCTTTCGTACTTTTTTTGTTTCTCATTCTGATTTATCCTTTTCGCATCTTTTTCTCATATTCTTCGTTTTCGGTCTTCCTCCATTCGAAAAGACAAATCCATTGTATGCTACGTGGAGTTGCTGTACGCTCAACTTTTTATCGTTGTAACAATGGTGGGGTAAGCTTACATTCCTGCTTCTTCGTTTCATAAGTGGAATATTCCGAGGCCAATAGGTCGCAATCTTGAGAGGAATACTGCATAAATATTTCACCTTCATCATTAACTTGCTCAAATCAGGGGCTTTATTTAAAAAATGTCATTTCTACAAACGGCTTTAAATCATTTCGATTTATGACCAACTGCCCGCCGTTTTATGAGTGTAATTAATTTGTTAAGCTTCTCTGTACATTATTTTTATAGGCAATATTGCTTTGTCCATAAAATAAGTCCACTCAAGTAACGAGGACTTTAAGTTTGATTTTTACGTTAATTAACAACAGACTTAAAATTATCTAATGGTTACCCACCTTTTTTTTGACTTTTTTTGGCAATATTACATAGTTGAAGACTTACGTACTTGCCTATTTCATTTTTCAGGCGTGTGAATTAACCTTAAAACTGATTTCAACTTGAAAACATTTTTGTTATTTATCTCTCATACATTACAAACACAATAAAATGCAAAGGTGCTGCCTGCAGGTTATCTCAAAATCAATCATAAATTCTATTGTCGCGCAGGTGTTTCTAACATTATCGTGGCGATTTAGTTGAAGTAACTATACTATAACTTTCCCGGTTTCGCCTAATTGCGTATTTTGATGGTCGAAATGCATATTTGCACCACAAACAGTAGTAAAAAACAGTAATATTTGCCCATCAGATATTTTTGGTGGGTATTGAAGGTGTTTAATATGTATAAATTAAGTAATGAAAGGAACTTATACTTATGTCATTGCTTTTGGTACATTTATAAGTAGCAGTATGTATATCTATTACCTTTACAGGTTTATAAAGTATCCGAATAATACATTTCCCATAACTCAAATAAAAAAAACATAATGTAATAAATAAAACTAAATAAATTAATAATCCAACACACTAAGTAGCAGCTTTTTATCCCTTCCCACTTATTGTCCCTCTTCTCCACTCAACCTTCTTCATCCATTCGATCTTTCTTCCGTCCTCATTCAAAATTTCTTCTCTACTCTCATCTCTCCCTCTCAATTCTACGCATTCCTTCAACAAATGCTCTATCGTCTCCTTTTTTCTCCACACATCCTGCATACTCTATTATTATCCTCACTCCAATATTTATCCTCTCTCTTCTCATTTCCACATCTAAATCTTGCTATTATCACTCTCTCTTCCTAGGTACTTTTGCATTTCTTCCGTTATTTTTTATTTCATACTTCCCATTGTACCTAGACACCCTAATTCTCGTTCTTCTTGCACATCTCTATCTCTCTGCACTAATTCATCTGTCATTACTCTGCCTCACTCTCGCATTCTTTCTATCTCCGCGCCTGCATACCCGTTTCTTTCAAAATATACCTCCCTCTCTTTCCATTTCCCATTTCCTATTTCTTTCCTTTTTTCTTTCAAACACTCTTGCAAAATTCTGCACTGTCCTCTCTCTATCACTCTCTCCTCAAATCTTATTGCTCTTTTTCCTGCTTCTATTCTTATTCCATCTCTTTTTGTTTCCTCCATCACTATATACCCCGGTATCTCTCTCTCTACCCCTAGCACCCATTTCATATATTTTCCTTCCACCCCTTCCAATCCTTCTTGCTCTCTCCATCCCCATATTTCCGCTCCATACATCATCACGCTTTTCACCAAACTATGAAACATCATTACTCTCCTTCTAAAATCATGTCCAAATTTTCTCTCTCTTATTCCCCATGCAGCTCCTCTTATCTTATTTGCTTTTTTCACTAACTCTCTCACGTGTGCTGTTGCTGTTCATTCATTCATCACATAACCTAAATACTTAAATTCTTTCATTTCTTCAATTTTCTCTTTCTCCCATCTCCACTCATTTACTTTTCTCCTACCACCCCCTGTTCTGAACACCATCATCTTGGATTTCTCTACATTCACCGTCAACTTTTTCCTACTCACATATTTCTCCATGCTTCCTATCATTTCTTTCATACCTTTCTCCTCTCTCGCTAGCACCCCCAAATCATCCGCATATGCAGTTTTTTTTTGCCCACCACAACCCCCCGGCCTGCCCCTTCAAACAGGGCTTAGTGGGCAACCTTGTCTTACTCCCTTATAAGTCTTGAAACATTCATTCACCCATCCATCCAATCTCACTCTACTTATCGTCTCATTTATTAGTATTCGTTCAAGAGTTTTTGAACATGGAGAAGTAAGACGATGTTGCTCGGTTCAAAGCTTACTTTATTCTCACTAAAAACTACAAACTAAAAGTGGTGCGTGGCCGCACCCCCACCCCTTTGGGGTGTGCGTTACAACCCCCACTTTTGGGGTGGAAGGGGTTGGAGTCTGAACAGTATTAGTTTATTAAAATGGGCGCTCAACTTCACAAAGTGTTACAAATAGAGTTTTTGTAAATCACAAACACTTCTAATGAATTCTGTTAGTCCCAGGTCTTCTTCTAATTGTACGGTATGATTTTACTTTCGTCAGATTTAAAGAATGTTTTTGTACTTAAAATGCTTGAACATTGTAAATTAGCAGACTGGGGTCTATTCTGTATCATTTCCGTTAAAATTTAAAAGCCCGTTAAAAATTTAGAGGTCTCTAAAATCGTTTTGCTATTCGGTAATGTAAATTTCTGTTAAATTTTTAGAGGGACCTGTTAAAATTTTAGAGGGAACTGTTTATATCGGCCGTTATTAAATTAATTTTAAAGGGGTGTTTATCATACCCTTTAATTTTTAGCGGAAGAAAAATATGGCCATTTTTGACATTTAGGGTGAAATTGTATACCAAGAAACAATACAAAATGAAGAAAAGTAAGGGTAAAAATTTGGTTTCATTAGTTTTTTTTATTGAATATTGGAATTACAGTTGTGAATTGCGACTACATCAAAAGCAAATCCGAAGACTTGAGTAATCCTTTTCAGATACCAGGAAATGCGTTTAGAAAACTTTTCACTTTAATAATGTAAACATGATAAGAGAACACATCATACACCCACGAAGAATCACTAGAATACCCTCTCATACAAAATTTTTGGCAACATTAAATTTTTTACGCCACCGGTAGTTACCAATAATTGAGAGTTGGTCAGGGATATTGATGATTGTTTTTCCTATTACAGAAAATGAGAGAAATAGAATCAAGCAAGATTTTTACGAAAAATTGAATTTTCCAAGATGTTTGAAAATCTTCCGGCTTTACCATATTACTGCAGAAAAGGATTTCACAGTAGTAACTGCCAAATTACTGTAGACAGTGACTTAAAACTTTTAAGTATTAACGCCAGATTTCGTGGTTCTACTCATGGTTCAGCTATTTGGCAAGCGTCAAATATAAAAACTGTTGTGGAGAATTTTTATCTTCGAGGAAACGAATCATTGCTTATAGGAGATTCTGGATATCCCCTTCTACCTTTTTTAATAACACCATTTGACAATCCTGTAGAAAACAGCCCAGAAATTCGTTATGATTATACCTTTATTAGAGCTAGAAATGTGATCGAAAGATTTAACGGTGTCCTGAAATCCAGATTTCGTTGCCTCTTGAAACACCGGATCTTGAATTATAAGCATAACTGCAGGAAAAAATTTCTACAGTTGCGCTGTACTTCATAATATTGCCAAACATTTTAACTGACATTGAAGAGGTGAACAAGAACGAAATCAAATACACTTCGCAAAAAAAGTTAAGGATATTTTTGTCATTTTAGATAAAATTGACGCAAATCAGTTCCGAAAAAAATATATATTGTGAAGAATAACGAAACATTAGAATAACGGACGTGCTAATAACGAGTGAGCAACAAAATTCGTGATCGTAGGAGGCTCTGAATACAAAATTTTGAGTCGATTCTTGATCGATACGATTGTGTAAAAAGTCATCGAGCTGTCAAATCTGATTCAAATTTATAACAGTCAGAGAAAATAGGTTAAAAGTAAAGTAAAAGAACCCATATACGTTTAGCCAAATGGGACCACGAATTTTGTTGCTCACCCGGTATAATTATATGGACTATTTCTGCTCATCTGCCTTATCACTGCACGAATTCTCCGTGGCATACTTCTAATTAAGTTATCAATATCATTTTGAGGAATTTGTTGCCATAATGCTGATAGAACAACTCTCAAATGTTCTATAAAAAAGTTACTTAGGACCTCTTGTTAATACATGAATAATCAATAAAATTATAAATTTCACAATTTATTCACTATTTTATTTCCTTTTATTTAAGTTCCCTGCCAAATGAAATAGTACGAAATTAAATAATGCTGAAATTTAGCGCGAAATGCGTTGTTGCCAAATATGAATTGAGTAAATTTTAACGTTAAAATGGTAAAGTTTTAGTAGCCCTCTAAAATACGGCCGTATAGAATACCGATATCCGCTAAATTTTTTAGAGGACCTCTAAAAATTCAAATTTTAATGGCCTCTAAATTTTAACAGATAAGTTACAGAATAAGCCACAATATTAATTTTTTCAGAACATTGAGCCTAATTTGATATTTCTCCCAAAATGTGCTTGTGCTTTCTTAAGAATATTTGTATAAAATTTGTAAACTTCCGTTTAGGTGCTTCGATCATACAAATTTAATAATTTCTCACTATGCAGGATTTACGTTGTATGGTAAATCGATGTATAATGGTAACCATGATTGTCTTGTTAAATCAATATCAACTAATCCGAAGATACTGATTATTGTAACGAGTGAGCAACAAAATTCGTGATCGTAGGAGCCACTAAATCCAAAATTTTTAGTCGATTCTTGATCGATACGATTGTGTAAAAAGTCATCGAGTTGTCAAATCTTTTGAAATAAAAATCTTTTCTTTTGCAAGAATTTCACTTGAGGGGGACCCGTACAACCTTATTTTCACAATGCAACAAAAGTAAACGGGATTTGAAAACATTCTATTCCGGATATCTTCACGATGACGAACTAACGATGGGTTATTTCAAGCAGGATGAAGCTACAGTGCACACAACAAGAGCTTCCATCAACTTATTAAGAGAATTTTTTGATACCGAATTATTACCAGAATATTAAAGCATTGCCCCTAAAACCAGGCAACCATAATCACCCCATAACCACGTTTTAACCTCAAATGTTCTACATAATCGGCGACTGCAAAGACATCACAGTCAAAGGTTTGGAAATTATAAAACGTTGCGACAAAGTCTATCTGGAGGCCTACGTGGATCCTAACATGTGAAACCTAAGCACTAGTAAGTCCCAATATTTCAAATTCAGTTATTATAATGACTCTTGGAAAGCCAGGAGGACTTCTACGGCCGCAAACTCAGCACCAGGGCCAGAGAGCGTAGGGTTGACACGAGGTAAGTCCACAATATAAAGGTCAAGCAGCCCACATTAGAGAGTTTAGAAGAAGAAGGAGTACATGCCGCCTAAATTCATGTCTGTGAGTGAGGCTTTGCAGCAACTGCTGGAGATACTGAAGAACAAGGGACAGGATAATTTAGGTAGATGTCAAAATGGTGTAAAAATGACTATTATTGGATTTGTAGTGACACCCTTTGCATTGGGCTTGCTAGAGTAGGATCTGAAACTCATAACATTCTGGCTCGCAGCCTCCAGGAGATTTGGGGGGACCCTTACATTCTCTCATTATTGCAGGACCTGTATTACATCATGTTGAAATAGAGTATCTTGGGCATTGTAAGGGGGAAATAAATTTGAATTAGTCACTTGTTATTTTAACATTATGCAGTTATAATGTCCTAACTTTCTTCTCTAAAGTCTCGTTTTCAGTGAAGAAACATTGAGCAACTTTTGTGATTCTGTTGATTGTTTCGGAAACAAATGTTGATTGTTCCCATTTCTAGCGGTAACATCAAAGGAAAAATCGACACGCGATAATAACACGTCTTCCTCCTCCATTTTGCTGCAACTTTTCACATCAGTGGAAACACTGAGTTGCGCTTTCTCAAGCAACTATAGGCGACTTTCAGCTCAGATGGAATCACAAAGTTTATGTATGTTGCCAATTCCTCCGTGGTTGCCAAACATTTCTTAAACACGCGACAAAGGAAAACACAAAGTTCCTCAGTGTTTCTTCAGTGGAAACGGGGCTTGAAAGGGACAACAGTTTTGACACAGAAATTCAAATTTTTGACAGTCAGAGAAAATAGGTTAAAAGTTTGGCAATTAATGTAAACAGTAAAGTAAAAGAACCGATGTACGTTTAGCCAACTGCGATCACGAATTTTGTTGCTCACTCGTTACATACAGGATGTTATTGAAATGCATGTCAAAAATAAAATCGGTAATTGGTCATGATGAGAGGAAGTCATTGTCAAAATTTTGTTTAATAAAAGTCTTTTCGTTTTCGAGATAAAAATCATTAAAAATTTGGTCAAAATCTGCCGTCCGCTACTGCGTTAAAGGTGATTAAAAATGTACTTTCCTTTGCTTAGCAACAATAATAGAAGGGAAAATTGAATTTTTTTAAGTGTCACAGTTTACCGTCATAATTGTTCTATCTACATGGAAGTCTATACAAATGCTGAGTTGACCGATATGGTCTTGTCACAGCTTACGTCTTGTTTTATAGAAGAGCCTTAGGAAACGCTTGTGAGGTACAAAGTCTCTTATTATGAGACGTTTCCAGAACGTAGATTTCCGGATCGTCGCACATTTAGTCCTATTGCTCAATGACTCAGAGAAAACGGAAAATTTCGTCCTAATTCAAACGACCGCGGTCGACAGCGGGTGGAACGTATTTTGGACGCTGAGCCAGATACTCTGGACCTTGTTGATGAGGAAGATCCGAAAGTTGCAGGCATTCAAAACCTGAGCAGCTCCCTCAAAGAATAAGAATTTGTGAGTGGTTACTCCAAAGAAATGAAGAAGATCCTCGTGTTGTTGATAAAATCTTATCAACCGACGTGGCAACATTTACGCGAGATGCCTATTTTAATGCACACAATACTCATATCTCATGCGACGAAAACCCCCATGAAGTACTGGAGAGCCATTTTCAGGATCGATTTAGTGTCAACGTGTAGGCTGGGGTGGTTAGCAATAATTTGATATTTCCATCCACTTTGCCCCCTCGTTTAAGTGGCGCAGTGAATTTGAATTTTTTAAATGTGGAGCTAAGAAACTTAAAAGAAGATGTACTTCATAATGGAGCCCCTTCTCATCACACTCGCGAGGTGCGGGCCTGGCTTGATCAAAATTTTGACATTACACTTGTCAATCTTTAATTGACCATTTATTAACCATTGGTTGTCACTTTATGTTGCTAGGATTCAACTGCAAAAATGTAATTGAATCGCTGATTGCAGAAAGGGTACAAGTCCGTTGAGTATGTTTACGAGAAAAACGCAAAAAACACTTTTTTGAAGCACTTGTTAATTATTTGTGGAAAAACTGTTGACAAGTTGATAATATAGGTATACACAATACCTTTCTACAGTATTTGGATAAAATATTGTCATTTGGTTAGTCAATAATGACTTTCAAAATTGACAAACATGTACCCTTTTTACAGTCAACTTTAAAAATAAAACAAATAATAGTAGCTTATATTATTAAGAGCATAAGTCGCTTTATGTGCTGAGCCTGGACTGTTGACCGACGAACGAAGTGAGTCGGTTAAGTCCAGGCGAAGCACATAAAGCGACTTATGCTCTGAATGATATATACTATTTTATCCGCAAGCCTTACTCAGAAGCCCCCTTGGTTAGGAGCCCCCTTGTTCGGGTTCCCTCTTGGTCGAGTCCTCCCTTGATCGGGAGCCCCCTTGGTCGGGAGCCCCCCGACCGGGAGCCCCCTTGGTCGGGAGGCCCCTTGGCCGAGAGCCCCCCTGGCCGGGAGCCCCCTGGCCGGGAGCCCCCTTGGTCGGGAGGCCCCTTCGCTGGGAGCACCATGGGCCGGGAGCCCCCTTGGTCGGAAGCACCCTTACAGGGAGCCCCCTGGCCAGGAGTCCCCTTGGTTGGGAGCCCCCTTGGTCGGGAGCCCCCTGGCCGCGAGCCCCCTTGGTCGGGAGCCTCCTTGGTCGGGAGCCCCCTTCATCGAGAGCCCCCTTGGTCGGGAACCCCCTTGTCCGGGAGCCCCCTTGGTCATGAGCACCCGTGTTCGGCCCCCCTTGGTCAGGAGCCCCCTTGGTAAATAAAACAAGGAGGAGCTAGTCGTTTCATTTACACGCGTCCCCATCCACTACCTCGCTAGTTTACTTTCAATAAATTAGAAAACAACAATTTAGTAAGAATTTGAAAGAATTCATTGACAAGGTACAAGTGTCACTTATTTTATGTGATTAAGCACATAAAATAACACCTGTTGGCTACTTTATGAGCCTAATCACATAAAATGACACTTTTACCTTGTCAAGGGAGGCACATAAGTTGTCACTTTTGTGACGTTTGCGGATAAAAATTATTTATGAGAATAGAATTTTATTTAGCCGAACAGAACGAATAAAAAATTACAACAAATACAAAATTACGTCGTTAATTAACAGTTTTTAAAGTATATTCTTGACACATCTGCGATATTATGAATAATAAATTTTTGCGTTCTATTGGCTGCCTGCCAAATTTTAAATCAAAATCTTTTTTAAAGAGGGATGTTTTTGCTTAAACATTGAGTATATTATAGCTTCATAGTACAACTGTTGTTGCAAAAAAGCATTGACTGCAAAAAAGATAGAAGTCACGGACCTGAGCCCTTTCTGCAATCAACAAAAATTAAAGAAATTTATTTTACTACATTTTATGCATGTAACATAGTTCCTTTATGCACTAAGCGATGGATAATGGGTTCAACTATGGTTTCCGATAAAAATCTTTAAATTACCAAAAGTGTGACTTAGACCCTTTTTGCAATCAGCGATTCAATTATTGTATCTACCTTGAAAATGCAATCGACAGTGGCGTGGACTATGCGTGGAAATGGTTAATTTATCCCCATCGTTTTAGACATAAAAAAATGGGCTGTTGAGGCTTCTTTAAACCTCTAGATGGCATAGATTTTTTATTGACATGCATTTCAATAACACCCTGTATACATATTGTATCAACTGAATTAGTACGTAAATGCACAAAAGGAAAACTAAAGATTAATGTTAATTGTTAATTGTAACACTAAGGGCCGGTTGTACAATGTCGAGTTAAACTCAAGGTTGTAGGTTTACTTCCAGATTCGTCAAAAGACCGGTTGTACAAACACAGTTTATCTTGGATGGATGGATGGATTTTCACTGGTTAAAGTCCTGGTTGAAGTTACCCATGCGCAAATAGCACCGACTCATCGAGGGATGAGCTGTTCGAATTTGACAACGCGGTAGAAACGTGATTATCAGTTGTACTTGTTTGTTGGTTTTTATTGCAATAAACGCTTTTTTAACAAATATGGAGGATGTTTTCGAAATATTTGACGATATTTTAAATATTTTTATTTTTTGGTCAGAAATTTTTTTAGCTTTCTTTAAATTTAAATATTAATTTGTCTTTTAAATTTTTTGTACTTCTACGCTTGGTCCCGCTCAGTGAATTGAATTCAATAGCAATTTGTTCCCACGCAGCATTTTTCTTCTTCCAGGTGACAGCATCTGTTTTCTTACATTCTACAACTTCCAATGTTAAATCCAATGTTATTGGTAGTCATGTTAAAATCAAGTGAGTTTTCATGTTGCCACCTCTCATTTGATTATATTATTTACTAGTTTACATGGATACATGGATAACTCAATAAACTGGGAGCCAGACATGTAGATACACCGTGTCAATTTGGAATATACCAACTTTTCATATAATTATGTAGATACAGATTTTTTGATATAATTATGGTGCTGAAATTACTTAATATTTCAATTAAAATACAGTAGAAGCGCAATAATTTGAACTTACTTTTTTACATTGAATGCCGTGTGTGAACAGCGAAAGAACTATGTGAAGTACCACAAGAACAAGCCAATCAGATGCAACCACCACACCTTCAGTCTGTAAAAGCAAAATCGATATCGGCACATAACATTAATAAGGTTTAAGTTTAGGTTGAATATAAGTTAAGACTTTGGGCCGTATGAATAAAAATGAGCAAAGTAAAGTAAAGTAAAGAGGGATTCGCCTTTAACAGGGCCAAATAAAGAGACTGAAGAAAGCCTCTCAACCATGGGAGACCGTCAAGATCCTGTGGAACTGGCTGAACAGCCAAGCCAAAAAGATGATGACGATCTCCAGCTGGAGTAAGGGTTGGAATAATACCCAGAATAATACAACACTCACTTCTAACAATGGAGCAATTAGAAACCATTCAGGATTCTGGACAATATTGTGGAAAAGGGGAAGGATGAGACTGCAATAAAGCCCCGTTTTCACCAGTTCCACAAAAGACCGGCCTGGCTTGGCCCTTTAGAAAAAACCTCTTAGTGACATCCTGAACTTTGCAAAGAAGCCCTACGACCCGAGGCCAAAGGCTATTCTCAACTGCCAGTCTAAAACGTCACAAATAAAACGTTGAAAATGTCTGATCCCGAAAATGATGAATATCATAATAAGAAAAACGAACCCACCTGCACGCTTATAGTAAAATTTATTGTCAATAATTTAGAATTTCTCTCAAAAAGCCAGTTATCGAAAATAAAGACTAGAAAAACAAACACCTTAAAAGAATTAAGGAAAATATATGAAACCTACACTGGAAAATTGCTGAAGGTGCCAAATAAATATTAAAAACCTTAAGCACACAATAGGCTTATTACGACAATAAAATGAAATGTTTTTTACATTTAACTTAATTTTTATCATACACTATTAGAAAATCCAATTTTACCGGCTTTTTAGAGAGGAGAAAGAATGCATTTCCACGGCTAGCCCGGCAAAATGCAAAAAAAAGGATAGGCGGTAAAATAATTTACTTACTTTACCACCAGAGGGTGCTAGAATAATTTTAGGAAATAGAAAATAAATTTAACGTAATCTACTATTTTTTGTTTTTGTTTTCATGGACTTCTGTTCTAAAATTATCGTGAAGGGGCACTATACTGCTTATTAATAAAATTGTGCATTGTTGTGCTGTGCTTGGTTGTTCTTGCGAAGGTGAAGATTATTCAGTGTTTGGCACTTGTGGACATAGATGAAGATTGCGAAGAAATGGAGTATTGCACTCCTTCAGAAATAAATAAACTTTATTGATATTGTATCGATTTGCAAAATTTTGTAAAATATCATGCTGGAAAACGTGGGGCATTGCGTTTTAAAACGTCAGCCACACTTCTAGTCAATTCTGGAGCGGACATACTATCACTAAAGCAACACGGCGGATGGAAATCTGCTATCGTAGCAGAAGGCTATGTCTACACGATCAGAGAAGTCTTCTGTTAATGATATAGATGGCCTTACAGTAGTACCTCACTTGTTGAAACGCCAGTCATGGGTGAAGAAAAAATATCTTCAGGTAGTACCTACTACAATTTCTGAAAAAAATTTTGTTTGTTATTTTTGTTTATTGGAAACTAGTATGTAATATTCGGAAATAAAGTTTTTGTTTGTAATTTTTGTTTATTGGAAACTAATAATATGTAATACATATTCTGAAATAAAGTTTTTGTCTGTAATTTTTATTTATGGAAAAAAATATTACGGTAATGTGTGTATGATAAAAAATAATGTGTAAATCACGGCAGTAAAGTGGTTTTCCAGGCCTCAAGAAGTGGCCAGGCTCGGCTACGCCTCGCCTGTCCATATCTTCTTTCGTCCTGGAAAACAGCCACTTTACCGCCTAGGTATACAATATACTAAAACCTGCTTAGGTATTACAACAAAAAATTTTTTCGTTTTTTTTTAGTTTCGGCATTTGTGTTGCAGTGTCAAAAAGGTGTCATTAACCATGGTTCTACACCATAACCTGAGTCACCCAGAAGAAGACCTGCACATTCCTCTAAACGGTGTATACTAGCGTTTGAGTTTTTCCAAATTCTATTATCATGTACAGAACCAGGCCAACTTGCGTTAACACTATAGTAAAAATTTGTTTAGCTTTACAAGTTGCCTGAACATTTATGGCTGGAAACCCTTTTTCTGGAAACCATTCATCTCAGTGGTTTAAAAGTTTTTAGACTTGAATTAGACTACAGTCTATGACACCAATCGTAGCTGAAAAATTGTAATAGCTCTGCCATTTGGCCAGTTTTTGGAAACCTTATCCAAACAGCAGATAACTTTTGAAACTGTCGACACCCAATTCCTCTGCAATTCCAGATGAAAACCTGGGATCACCTAAATACATCAGAAAGATTTTAAATTTAATTTTTCGAGATAAAGCTCCTCTTCGGGTTTCTTCACTTTCAGCCAAGAAATTCATAAGGTAATCTGGTTCATATGCATATACTTTCGTCAAATGTAAATTTAAACATTGTAAACCAAGGAAGACAATATCAGCCACAAATATATACTGATATTGAGGAGTGGTCATCCGCAGGGTGCAGTGGAAGTTGCACTAATTAAGGCATAATCAAGAAGTGGTCCCCAGCATCCGATGTGCTTATAGCGCTCGACATGGAATACGAAAAAAATGAAAGCAGCAATACTGCTGATGTCACCAACAACACATGAAAACGACAAGGATTTAAATTAAATTGTGAAAGTGTCCAAACAAATAGCGAAAGAATGGGAGAACCATCCACTATGAATATAATGTATTATATTTTAGATCCTAAGTATAATAATTCTCTCATAATAATTCTTTCTTTCTGTCAGGGCACCTGACCTACTTGTGAGACAAAGTACCCTGCAAGAGTACCATCTTAATGTTGGCTTTCGGATGTCAACCATAGTAAAAACATAGTCAGTATGAGATGTAGCCATTAAAACTATAATAATTATTGATATTCTGGTTTCAAACTTAACATAAATTCAAAAATTGGAACTGTCATTCTAGTGTACATGAAGAACTGTTCGCGATATGTATACCTTTCATTTTCAGAAAACAATTGAGTTCTTCCTTGATTATACAGAGTGATGACAAAAAGGCGTCCGTGGTAGTAAATAAAATTTCCCCTGTAAGGCAAGTGTTACAAAAAATGTCATAAACGTTGCGTTTGTGGTCTCCTTTTAAAACTATAACTCTTTGATTAAAAGCAAAAATTGCAACATTGAATTAACTTGTTCAAATATTAATAAGTAGGTTGTACATAATATTTTATATCATAGAAACATCATTATTATGACATTCTTGCAGTCTCTGCCATCAGAACAAAAAAAAAATACCTTTAAAGTGTCAAAACAGGCATTTATAGCCTGTTTTAAGGAAGAAATAGTACCACATTCTGAAGCCATAAAACCTGTGGACCGTATAAAACAAAATTGAAATCAATCATATTTTAAGTCTGAAAAGGCTGTTTTAGCTATTTTAAGTAGAAAAAAAATTCTATCCCAAATGAAGTCATTTTTGTAAGGCATTAATAAATACAATTATTGTGTATATTTATATATTTACATTTTTGTTATCAAATATTTCCTGCCACAAAAAAGACACTATGTAGTTTTCGATATTATGAACAGCCCTTGTATTTTTGTGTTCACATTATCGGGCTTCAACTGTATAAGTTTTTTTCCCGATTTGTACAAATAAAATATAAAAAAGGAGACAGACGCGTTGCTGTTAATAAATCAATTAATTATTTTTAAACTTTAAAACTAGGTATTCAATCCCACTTAGCAGTCAGGACAGAAACTCACAAAAAAGTACTAAAATTCGATATTCGACCTCTCCGTAGCGTACAAAACAATTCAAACAGAATGAAACGACTTCAAAACTCCGTCCCTTCGTATCCTATCTGCGAAACCTCCCTTATTCAAGAAATTCATGTATATTTTTGTATACAATAGAATCATAATAATCAAAATAATAATAAAACCAAATGCAAAGGCTGACAAACCCCTTTTTGAAGCAGTTTTCATTTTAGCAAGGGAGACAAAAAAAAAACGTAAAATTTTATTTACAACATTGCTAAATTGCTAAATAAATGTTCAGAAGAAGACTGCGAAACAAAGGGTACACAATAATGCGGGTTTGATCAAAATATGGGCTAAAAATTTATAATCACGTCTTGAGAATTAAATGTGTACTATAAAAAATTCACATCGCATAACTTTCAGCTTCTTTTAACATGAAACAACTATACCAAAAGGATAAAAACACTCTTATGACAAATTGTATTTTGAAGACACGTATAAAATATACCCCTAGAAATAAAACTTCTGTTTACTTCTGCAGACTTTTAGACCGTGTGTAGTCTTTCACAAAAAAGTAAATTTACAGCAGATAAAATCGTACCATAATTTAACTATTAAGTATATTTGACCGTAACCTCAATAAAAAACTTTAAAGTGAGTGCCATAAATTTAGATATGTATTAGATTGCCATTACACAATAAAAACCGCAACAAACGTTGTGCGGATAATAAAATTTTACATGTTTAAAGTAATAGTGTTTGTTTTTTCCGCCTCTTTTGACCACCAGCCAACATCGTGGTGGGTGTCTACAAATTGCACGATATTTTGTAACCTCACCACTATATTTATTGATGAGTATTTATGTACTCAGATCTAGGTTGTAAATACAACCTCGTCTGTATTACTAGACTTTTTTAATTTGCATTAAGAATGAAAGAAAAGAACATACCATAAATAAAAACAAACAAGACAAAAATATGAGCAAAAAACATTAACATAAAATTTTTAAATTGTATTGACTGCGTGCTACGAATCTCAACCATTTCAAAAAATAGCGTTGCCTTGTAAACAAATATCCTCTTTATTTTGAGATTATGTAGGTACAAAGTAAGTGCATGTTAGATCGTTGCACCATGTGCACCATGATCCTGGTCTATTAATCAAAAAATTGTATTACGTATTAGACATGTAATACAGGAGCACCTCCAAAACCCACAATTTGCGTAAATTTTTAGGGGTTGAACTTTTTCCTGTAACTGCAAAGTTATTAGTGAACATCGAACAACGTATCATGAGGTTAATGTGCCACTTTATTATCAACCTGTATAATAAACGTCTTAAACCAACTTCTGTGTTACTGTTCTACGTTTAAAATTACATCCTCGACTCCTCTGAGTAATTGGGTCATTACGACCAGAACTATAAACTACATGGATCAACTCAGGTTTCATAATTTTGTCCTTTGCTCTTTTTTTACAGTCACCTCTAATTGAAGGCAATCAGATTACGCACTTTTTTGTTTTATTGGCGTAGGTACATCGAACATACGAACGACCAGAAAGAAGAGATGTGACTGACCGAAGAACTTGACCCCGCGGCGCCGTACAACATTAAACTTACCATACCTGTCCTGTCCATTCGACCCACTCACAACTGCATATGAGTATGCGAACAACGGCAATAGCCTCTGCAATATGCCCACCACTCATACAGCAAATACCGTAAAGACGTCGGATGAAAAGATGTTCCGTTCTTGGGAAGATTATCGCGAGTATGCATTTTATAATGGCCTCTTCACAAAACGTTAATTATCTGCAGATAAATGAAAACCGCTGAGAATAAATTCTTGTTTATGATTAAGCTTTATAGACAGCAAATGGCATACGTAAATTTAGAAGATGAGATAACTGTCTGGTCTTTTGAAAATTTTATTGCAACATAGAGATGCCTAGGAAAAATATAAACGTAATCACAGCGTGCAAATAAACAACAAACTTACCAAAGATTTGCATACTTGTAAATGTAAAGAAATTAAAGTGCATAGTGATTTCAAACACGTATGAGTTATTAAAGATATAAAATAGTTTATTAAGCTGCAAACACCATTAAGCTATGACAATAACCAAAGAGGTTTAATTGTTCAACCAACGTTATTTCGTATTTAAGATAACTAGCTATAACTACACCGGTCAGCAAAAATTAAAAAAAATGTGTCTGGGTTCTGCTTATCATTTTTTTTTTATAATTAGTAGCAATAAGAATCACACTCATCAAAGTCAAAACTGAATCACAAAAAAATAAAACTTTTTTTGTAGCTCTGAGAGTAATTTCATAGATTTGAAAGTTTTGAAGAGCGCAATAAGAATGTGACATAAATAGTTAAGTCTATAAAAGGGCTAAAGAAGAAATTAATTATTACGTTGTCCGCGGTACCTATACTAGAAGGGAGCACAACATTTTCTCAATGTAATTCTTTGAGTCTGAAGAAGCTTAAATGGCGTCAAAGAGATGTTAGTAATAGGTATATTTTTTGTCATAATTGTAGGAAATTTAATAAATTTAGAACCTTAAAATGCCTATGTGAAGCCTAAAATTTTCGTCATCCTTTTCGATATTAAGATTGGGCCCGATACATTTAGTCAGAGCCAGTAGTTATGATATTATTAATATAACAGTAAAAGGTACTTATACATATTTTTCCACCTTTGAAAATACAAAATATTAATGTTATTGACCATGATACCTCAAACTTCCAAAATTTGTGTTGACCGGTGTTGTAGTTGGGAGCCAGTACGAAAAGACCAAGCAATCATTTCCATCGAAGAAATGCAAAAATATTCCTTTGTACGTTTTTATGTACTTATTCTGTTATTATAGTAGTTGTTTGGTCCAAATAATTTTTTTGTTATAATTTCTTTCATATTTTTTGTAAATAAAAGTCATTTAAATTAACAACAAAAGTTTCCTTTATTTTTACAAGCAATAAAAATTGAGAGAATTTTCCCAAAATCAATAATTTCTTTCTGATAGCTATAAAAGCAAACCTTTTCGAACAAAACTGTTTTTTTAATGAGTAATGTGAAATAAAAATCAGATATGCACGATCCAGGTACAAAATTGGTGTTGACCAGTGTTATTACAATTTATGGTATCACAGGCCACATGCATTGTAAAATCCTAAGAACTGTGACATGTTAAACAGTTACCAAATAATAACAATTTTCTGTAAAGTTTCCAAATTCAGTCTCATTGAGCAATGGGCTTGCTATTCACTGTTGATATAGCCCTGGATCACCATTTTTGGGGGTTCTAGGCCCAGCACTGGTCTTTTCTCTCCCTTTTTCGCAAGAAGGTCAGCTCTTTCGTGTCGTTCAAATCCCTTGTGTCCCGGCGACCACCACCGAGTCACTCTGTTGGTGCTTCTCCGGCCACCCCTGCCCCAGTGCTCTTTGTTGTCTTTGCACCCATCGATATACCAGGTGGTTCCATCGTTACTCCTCAGTTTCCGAGTATCGACTCTCTCCTCCCTTCCCGGTATGACTACCTTAGAGGATTTACAAAAATCCCAAATATTTTCCCAAATAGTTCGATATGGTATCCCCTTCTAACGTGGGTCTTACCATATACGGCAGTTACAAGCCGGTATGGTATGTTGCCTTTACTACCTCCGATTTCAGCACCAGCACTTCCATGCTCCCATTATTTCAATGCATGCAAGTCTTTGCAGCTTACCTAATAGCCTTGTAGCATGTTTATGACTTTGGTATAGAGACAGTGGACAATTTATAGTTTTAATCTCCATGTATTTTCCACCGTGCCCCTACAGGCCCATAGGGCCCGAGTAGCGTTAGTAGTGATGTATACTGGATGGAGTTTAAAGCCAAGCTTGGTATCTAGCACGCTAGTTCCAAGTACATAACTTCTATAATTATATCATAACCCTATCCGCAGTTCATTTCCCCACACTCGGAGACTTTTCAAGTTGTTGAGGTTTCTCCTTCTTGTGAAGATCATTACTACAGTCTTATCGGGATTAACTGTCAGCTGCTTCTTGGTACACCATCTCTCGACAACTGCGACTGTCAGAGCCCGCTGCATCATTTGTGATACAGCCCCTCCGAACTTGTCGCTTACGAAAATGGTGATATCCTACGCATATCCTTGTGCGTGTACTCCTATCTGCTACAGGTTACCCAAGAGGTCGTCCACCACGAGTGACGACAATAATAGAAGCAACAAAACACCTCCCTTCGGGCACCCTCTGGTCGCCACCACTCCCTTGTCACCGGGCCGACGGTGCATGAAATCTCTCTGCCTTTTAAAGAATCCCACTGCTACAGGGGCTATACCTCGCCTCTTAGTAGCTTGCGCAATAAAGTTGAATGAGGTATTATAGAATGCACACTCTATATCCAGAAAGGCTCCCATCGCAATCTCTCGATTTTCCAGGGTTCCTTCTGTCCTACGCATTAGCTCGTGGATGCTCATCTCGCATGATTTTCCAGATTGATAGGCAAACTGGTATCGATGATCAGAAATCGTCCCTGATATACCTGTCAACCAGTTTCTCCAAGGTCTTCAGGAGAAATGATGTTAGGCTTATTGGTCGAAAGGATTTCGCCTGGGCGTATGATTCTAGCCGTGGTTTTGGTATAAATACCACTTTCACTTTCTTCCAGCCATGTTTACACATACTTTAATGCCAGGCTGGCCCTGGGTAATGTGCACAGGGAGGAAGCTAATTCCTCAAATCCCTGTTGAAGCATCAGCGGAACAATTCCGTCGATTCCTGGTGTCTTGAATGGTTTGAAAAATTTTACTACCCGTCCAAGTCCTGTTTTGTGTATCAGCCTGTAGGCTAGTTCCCAGTACTCCATAGACACTCGATAAATCGGTTTAAAGTGTTTGTTGCGTTCGCGGAGTATACACTCCCCGGAAAGTGTGTCTCTAAAAGAGTAGCGGAGACTCCTCATTGGATTCCGTATTTCCCCATGAGGTGTTGTTCGCCTTCCTCACGGCGCCATCGTACTTTCGACGGGAACTCTTCTATTCTTCACATCTCCCAGTCCTTTTGGGACTGTTAAACAATCTGCCAACCTTCATTCTCATCTTGGAAAGTTTACGGTTCCACGACTTGGTTTCCCGTTTGGTCTTATTTCTCTCTCTGAGTGGGCAGTTGTTCTCACAAGCGCTCCTTATGGCTGCTGTAATGCATTCATTAATTTTTTTTATTTGTGATGACTATTCAGTTCACCTGTCAAACTGTGACATTTGATCAATAACAGCCGTAGAATTTCAAAATTATGGCCAATCAAAATCTATTACGGTGACTATTCAGTTCACCTCTTAAACTGTGACATAGGACCAATGACAGCCGTAGAATTTCAAAATTTTGGACAATCAAAATCAATTGCGGTGACAATCGGCCTCACCTGTCAAACTGATATGTCGGACCAATCTAAACGTCAGGTTTTTTTGAAATCGACCAATCAAATTTGAATTTCGCGACAATTTCCCGCGTGGCGAAAATCTCCCAAGGGAAATTGTCGACCACCATAACAACCAACTCATGACATGATTTATGAGATCTTGACGTTTCAATTTTTTATTAACGTTGTTCGAGCGGTTGTCTGAACAAATATCCCTCGGTCAGGCATATTGTTTAAAATCTTCCCTCCCTGTCTGCACGCGTGTTAGTTGCCCCTGAAAACTTCCCGCGTTCTGCGCGCTTGGGAAATTTTCGGTGCAACAAACACTTGTGCCAGACAGGTCGGGAAAGTTTTTGACAATATGCCTGACTCTTGGGATATTGTATATGATAATTGAACTAGTACAAATTGCCGCTGACAATACTAGTACTTTTAAGAGAAATGGTTTGGTTCACTAAATAGTCCTCCGAATACGATTCGTAGTCAAAGTTGAGTCGACAATTTCCAAGATGGTTCCACTCATGTTCATTGCAATTGCCAATACTACGAGTGCAAGCACTCATCGCATTTTAAACAATTGCAATGACATTCGTGACATCTTAGAAATTGTCGACATAACTTTGACTACTTATCGTATTATAAGTGATAATCCTTTAATTCTTTCATGCTTCTAACAAATATATTATGTAGGTCCTGTTTTTGTTTTTGAAAGTGAAACTTTCTTTAGCGGAGTATTGTACCCTGTCTCATAAATAAACTCGATTCCGAGGGGGTAACCACTGATGAAAAGGGTGTACCACGGATTACAAATTTCATTTGATTACATAGTGAATACTTGTGATTTCATATGATTTCATGTGATTACATGTGACTACATGGTGATTACATATGATTACATGAGTGATTACATTATGATTTCACGGAGGATTTCATAGGATTTCATGCAATTTCAAGTATCTACATTCGCGTTACTAAATGATTACAAAATATTTCACAATGATTACACGGGATTACCTTGACTATATGATGATTACATTAAAAAAATAATACGATCAAACATGTCTTCTATAGCAAATTATTCTCCTTATCCCAAATTAATATTTTTAATTGAAAAAGCAATAAAGATATACTTGTGTCGCTCAACAGATAGAGTAATAAAGCCGCCCCTTTGCGTGCGGTGTTAATAGCTATTAACATACCTAGAAATGTTATGACATTTATTACAGCCGCAGATGTCATTGAAATCCGAGCTCGTAGAGCGACATCTAAGGCTGTTATGGATCATAACATTCGTGGTTTGTGGAATAGTTTATCGATTTCAGGTGATCATCTTCTCATTTATGTGAATTTAGTGAAAATTTTTGCAATTTTTTTTCGTAAGATTAAGATGGCAAAAAGAATGTTTGGTAGTACAAATTCAGCGGTTTCTGGTAGTTCTAGTTCAGTTGTTTCTGGTACTTCTAGTTCGGCGGTTTCAGCACTTTCAGCTGAAATTATTTACTATGACCATACAAGAGAAATAGTGCAATAAAATACATCTTCACACATGGAGTCTTCATCAGTTTCGATTTTGAATTTGTCAGGAATGGGGTCGTCCCACAATTTTCAAAAACAGCGTTTCTAGAAACTAGACGGAAAAATATTGTACCCCTATTTTTTTTGTTTATTATTCTTTACTAGGTAAAAGAAAATTCGAAACATCTGTCTTATTTGAAACGCGCGCCTTTCTGTGACGTCAACACGGGAAAAATATCACCAAATAAAATTCAAAGTTACTAGATGGGCGGACAAATGAGAAGGCTCCTCCGAAATGACGTCACAAAAGGCGGTAAATGTATAGCAAACCCAAATTGCGATTTTTGATACGCTGTTATCTCACAAAACAGCTTTATTAAACAACAGAACACGTTTTAGGGCTTCATGTTATATAGTCTACGAGATGCTATAGACGAAATCGTCAATTCAATTGATTCGGACGATCCCGTTACAATTTCTTTTTTGAAAGATTGCACCATAAATGTTTATTGTGATGGTGACAAAAAGCAGTTGTATTTTTTTTTCTCGTTATTTTCATTGTTATTTTTAAATTATAAGGTATAGTTCCGTCTTATCTTATGCTATTTTAATAAATAATGTTACATACATTTATTAGATTTCACATTAATTCGTTTTCACTTTCTTGACAAATGTTGACAATTGACATTTCGGTAAGGTAATATTACCTTACCAATTTTACATACAGGACACATTTATGGCTTACCTACCAATCAACTTTTATTAGTGTAAACATCTGTTTAATATCCTGAAACCGATAAAAATAGTAATGTACCATTATTGGTGGAGTTTAAATACTCCAGCATTTTGGAAAGCCCGATGCACCCAACTTAAATTAACAGCTTATCTGAGCAAGTTCTTCGACTTTTTGGTACACGTATTTTTCTCTTTTCTCCGCTTTTTGTCATTGTTCTTCGATTATATCTATAAATCAAGCTTTTTAATACTACTCTTTATCAATTTGTTACGAAAACGGCATGTAGGTATAAAGATTGCAGTTATAAAAAAAAAGTTTATATGGAATTTCTTCATTATGAATATGACAGTTGCGTACAACGCTTTACGCAAGTGGTGTCCCACCCTTAAGTTTTATTACTCTATCGCTTGGGCGACACAAGTATATGGGTGTTATGGAAGTCCTAGCAGAAAATTTAACCATAAGTAGAACTCGTCAAAATAAACATTTTTTCTATTTACCACTTTGCTGAAATACACAATTTTTTTCAAATTTTTTTGACCCCTTATTTCACCCTCCGCCTATGCCTACATGAACTTGAACGCATCAGAACGTTTTTGTCGAACGAGGTAAACACCAAAATTTTTTGGGACAAAAATTTTGTCTTTGATAGTAAAATTTACTTATCAGTTGAGTGTCGCGCCGCTATGTATTGTTGTGTGTGCTCGATTCTCGTGCTTCTCCAACTCCAGATTTCGGACGTCCCAGATGTAATCGTGTTTTGGAAATTGAACCTGAAATTTTAATTCGAAGATGTGCTTCGAAGTGTCGGTGTGTCAACATTTATCGTTTATCGCACGTACAACAACAAGGATTATCTCTGATGGAAGTTAGTGAGTTTATTATTACATGCTAACCTACTTCAATATTATGCATATTATGGTAGGTAGTACATGTTTTCATTTAAACAGTTTTTATTTCGATTCATTTATCGGGTAAAGTTTTTGTGCACTCCTGCCAATCAATGAACGTGGGTCCATAGGCGGGTTTGGTTTTAGGTGTCAAACTATTCTTAATTTTAACTCCGAAAGGGAGCGTTTGTGAAGAAGTTCTACTTGTGGTTAAATTTTCTGCAACTATTTTCTTACACCCTGTATACACTGGGTATAACACAAAGTCAAAAATTCTTATTATGTTAATAAAAATGAATTCAGGGATACTAAATTTAATTATTGAATTATGTACCTTTTATAAAACTGCTATCACGAGAAATTGGAAAAAATAGATTACGAAAAAAATATGTTGCAAACTGTAAACTTATGACCCCTATGACCGCAAAGATACGAAAAACCTAACATTAGGCCTAAAAGAAAAATGAAAACGACACAATTAGTTGAAAGAATGTAATCACGAGCACCGCACGAGACAGGCCGAATTGAAGGCGGGAATACATATAAGAAATGCCAAGTATAAGTGCATAACTATCGAGATGCATATTAACACACAGCATCAGACCACAGTAAATGACTGCGATTTTATTCGCAGAGGCCGATCTAGTCAAGCGAAAAGTAGTAATAAGAACAAAATACAAATCTAGTTACAACATGATAACATCATGATTACATGGATAAATACATGATATATGATGAGTACATCATGATTACATGATGACTACATGATGATTACATGATGAATACACCATGAATACATGATGATTACTTGACGATTACATGATGATTACATAATGAATACAAGATTTCACGATTTCATTAAGTTCTATTTATGATTGCAAGAAGATTACATATGATTTCACAAAAATTATATTTGATTGCATTACGATTACAAAGTGATTACAATAGCGCCGTTCCACGATTACATGCAGTGGTTACCCCCTCGCTCGATTCCTACCATCGTCTTGGCAAGTTTAACTTTCAGTCGTGTGCTTATAAAGGTGAGGTATACAATAATTTTTTCTTTAATAATTGTATTACTAGTATAAGTGTTAGCAACGTTGCGAAAAAGTCGGCTGGTTTTCTTTCTTATCAAAGGTAAGATACCGATGGGATAGGTATGGCACCTGGTAGCGGGTGCGCTTACCTGGCGACTTTCACCCCGACGTCCTGCGACCATCATGCATCCCCAAACAGGATCTGATTTCATCAGATGACAGCAAAAAGTGAGCAAGACGGTAGATTTAAATGAATACGGATATTAGAATACATTGTTGGGCTTTATATCTACAATATCTATTAAAAAATAACATAATTCTTATTTTAAATCAGCTATATTTTATTACGAAATATAGGAAACTTTAACAATTGCCCATTATGAGCTAAAAAACGGGCTATAAAAAATAATAGTAGATTTGTGGGATAGAAATGCTTCATTGTACGCGAGTGAAATTTTTGAGTCACTAGTGCGATAGCTTTCGATTGTAGCTGGAGCAATTTCGGTTGTTTCTGCAGAAATATCGGTAGATTTAGTAGCTAAGAAGTCTGCATGTCTTGCCATGGTTGCTGACCGAAAAAGCGTTTCCGAAAATGGCACAAACTTGATAATGTGTTACTACCTACTCGTTTCGGGTTAAATCGTGGCCACTTTTTCACTTCTTCTCTAGTAAGTGCTCAAAGGTTTCATAAAAGCGGCTGCAAGCGATGAGTGCAATGAGGAAGCAATCACAAAAAAATAACTCCGTTCTCTCTTGCAAGATCAATTTCTTCTATGCTTTTTATATGGCTTTTGTGTCCATACAAAAGAAAAAGAACTCTTTGAGGTAGCGCGATACTAAACTACAAACTTTTGGAACCATTTTACAAATATTTCCTTTTGTATCCAGCCTTTTTCGTTGCATTCCATGCAAATTTCAACAGTCAACTGTCTTTTTTCAGCAAGCAACTGAAATTTTGTTTTAAATCCCATCGCTCTGGCTGCTGACGTAGCCTCTGGTTTTCGAACTGACAAAATAGGAAACCTGACAAGCGGCCTTACGGAATGTGGTATTAAAATTATGAGGAAAAAAAATTTATAGAAAGGACGATAATACGAAACATATGCTAACTCTCCAAGATGTTTTGTGCTTAGTTCAAACAGTTTATGGTCCATTTTTTTACATATTTTATAGTTATAACTCTTGTACTCCTTTGAAAACAGGTCTGAAACTCCCAAATCCTTTTTTTGATGCATAATTAAGATCTGGATTCTCCATGCTTGATAAATTCGTCGCTGTAGAGTCGTACGAGGAACATTATAATTAATCGTTTTCCTACGATAGTTACTTTGCCTGCATGAAACTGAAAACAATAAAATATCATTAACAATGGCGCATAATATGTTACTGTTATCAGTGCTACCAACTGCCTTTCTTGTATAGGGACTTCATCAAATAATGTGTGACAGACATTGGAAAGAGTTTGAACTAATAAGGGAGGGGTAAAAGCCATTACTCGATATATCCCGGCAGCCCGTTTTGCCCCGGGTTTCCCTACACGCACCCCAGAAACATAACGAATAAAAAATATAGTTTTTTATTGATTCAAAGTGTTGCAATATACATGTCACGCAGATCCTGTATAATTGTTTGTATAAATTTATGTGCAAAAGGGCTAATAATAGCAAAAGTTTAATTTTTAAAAACAGGTAGGTTCTAAAATGTGCTGAGAAAAAAATGTTTTATCCAACAGTTCTAAAAGTAAAAAACATGTATATTTAATTTTGAATTCAAAATTACGTCAATGTCATAATTTTTTATATTCTTTAAGGTAAGAACCCCTCTTGTAATTCATCAATTGTATCATTAATCTCTTGTTAAATTAGGGCTGATGATGGCAGAAGTGTTCTGCCGAAACATGTACCATTAGTAATTTTATAGTTATTAAAGTTTGTGGAGTTCGACTTAGATATATTTAAATTTTAATTTAAATTTACTCCACTTGGATTTAAGAACATTCTTCTTGTTTATGTATATTTATGATTTTCTTAGTAAAAATTGTATAATTTGTTGTTTTTATCAGTTTATCCACTACTGAAGACACTATCTAAGGGTTCCATACAATACGATGATGTGAAATTTAATTAATTACCTCATAAATGTTGGATAGTCACTCCACTTGCAGACGTTTCAAAATCTGATTACGTAGTTTAAATTTCTGCTTTTGTAAATTCAATTTTTTAATCTAAAAACTTGTTGTTAAATAATTATGTACTTTCAAATGCTTAATGCTAAATAATACCATATACCAGCTGAACTGTTACTTTCGATAGAACGTATTGATTTAAATGTGCACCTGTTTCATTAAGAATTTATAAGATATTCACTCCATACTTATAAAGTAAAGGCGGCGTTATCTTTTTTCTTTGTAAATTAATTTTAAACTTAACATATAGAACAACTTATTATATTGAGGTAACGAACTTTAAATAGATGTTTTTTATTCATGCAAATACTCCACGGATTAAAAAGTAACAAAGAAACAGATAGGATATAGAAGTCTGTAATTACAAAGCAAATTAATGTGTGCAAGTTTGTAGTTTAGAAAATTACTCCATTCTTAATAACCTTAAAAATGCTAATTTGGAAAATAACATGTCCATGAAAAGTTTCTGTAAAAGGTTTATACCAATTCGATGAACGGAATAAAATTGTCACAAATTTAATTAACAAAATAAAGCATTTCATCTCATGAAAAATGAAAACAATTTCAAATCGCTAAAGAATATAGGAAGTTCTAATTTCGGCACAGACTTTTACATTCTTCTGCGGAGGATACTTTGACAAATATAGTAATTATAAATAATCTCTCGTAATTAGGAAATGAGCTCTTCACTGTGAGATTAGAATAATTTTTTCTAAGAACAACATCTGCGTCTTTGCGACTCGTTTAACTTTGGGAAATTAGGTTTTAACACCACTGTGCAGTGCAATGCAGTTTCGCAGTGCCAAAATGACGCTTCCTGTAGTAGGTATATTTAAATATATCGTGAATTGCCCCATCTTAGGTGACGATATCTTTTTAGATAGTTCTTTAACTAAAAACTATCTAGTAGAACTATTACATATTTGTGATCCTCTTTCCTCTTAAACATTTAAAATGGTAGTCCCAGCAACTAAAAGTAACATTATAGGTACACGTACTAAAAGTAGTTATACAGTTATAAAGTAACCAAACCTAGTGTCTCTAATAAATAATGAGCGAAACTGCTCGTATCTGACAAGGTCTGCAACAAGGTTTGGCCGAAGGGTAAACGTAAGTCCATCACATGGTTTTAAGTATTATTTAGGTTTAATTGATTACGCCTCGTTTGTACCCTTATATCATAACATACTATAAAGTAACTTTAATTACAATAGACCGCAATTTTAAGTTTTCCATAGAGACAACAATTACTAAACTGTCATCTAAAAATTACAATGAAGGGTTCTATTATCTTATCTATGATCATGGAAATTACTACTGTAAGTTATCTTGTAATGTATTATAGACCCTCTGTCCGCCACAATCCCTAATCAGATTCCAACACCTCATAGCTCTCACCGTGTCTCACTTACCGCACCCACCGAAAAGATCTTCCAGAGCACCGAAAACCACATAAAGCCTGAGTTTAATGTTAATTTTGCCCAAAATCTGCATTTATGTATATTTAGTTAACAAAATCATTACTCACACCAATCGTTTTGATTCAGCCGAGTGAAACATCATACAATCTAAATTAACTAAGTTTCAAAATTAAAATTCCTAAAACAATAACTAATCTGCCAAAACGAGAATTCTGCAACAAACGGTTGAGAAAGAATTCTCGAGAGTAGACAATATTCACCAGAAGTACAATTGTGTTAAATTTTGAACATGCGAGATTTTACGGTTTAAAATTCTGCCCTGCGCTCGCATTATACGCATATCACACAAAGCATTCAAAGAAAAGTTTGTTAGGAGGACCCCAGTTACCGTGGTCGGGGCGAGCTTTTAGTGACAGCATTTCAGAAAACGTCGTTAGAAAGATTGAAAAAACTACTTTCTGAGAAACTCCGTTTCAGAAATATAATTATTTTTTCTCGTTGTTTGTATAGTGTATTGATTTAAATGTACACCTGTTTAATTAAGCATTTATAAGATAATTCTCTCCACGGTCACAACGTGCCGCCAGTGCTTTATCTCATATAGCTAATTTAGATTATACATAAAATAACATGTTATTAATACAACAGATAATTTGAAATAAGTATCACATGTAATGCATTTATTTAAATATTCCACTGATTAATAAGAAGCGGAGATATAAATAGTAACACCTATTTATGAAATTACAAAGCAAGAAAATTAATGCATGCAGTCTTTTTTCAATTTTATATGCATATATATTTGGTGTCTAAATCAAATCTAGTTGAACACTACTGCGGCTATAAAAACAACAATTTTAACATCCTGTTCATACCCAGTCAAACTATGTAAAGCATCCATTTCTGACTACATTAAACATTAAGCTTACCGCAAAAACCTATTACTAAATCCTTGCCACGGACCAAAAATCCATGCAAACCCACTCAACACAGCGAACACTCCGGAAACTACTTAGAGCTTCGCGGAGCAACTTCTTAAAAGTCTACGCATTGATCAGTTAAATATGACCAAGAACAATAGAGAGAATGTTTTGTTATTTATGTATCAACTCTATCGATTATAAGTTATGACTCTCTTGGTATGTGCACGCAAGTGAGAAATCCTTAATGTCATAACATGAATTCCCCTTTAATAATAATCATTTAGTTTACGCACCTATATGATAAAAAATGGAAAATCTCCTGCAACCGTAAGCTCCGCGCTCCTTTGTAACTCGAGTGTAACTGGTCAGGGTTATCTCGCGAACGCTGTCGCGCTTCTAACTGGCCCCTCCGATTTATGTGCGCAACTCCAAAGGAAGAAAAGGAGTTCGAGGTCCACGGCCTCAGCTACCTACAGCAACTTCTAGCAGAAAGAAATCTGGGAGCTGCTTGGGACCAACAAGTTGGATCAATTTCTTTTCTTTTTTAAAAATTTATTGATACAATACGTAAGAGAGGGTGTGTGGAGGATCTATATACATCTATCTTGCATGGAATACATTTTATCCAAGAGCTTCAAAGAAACAAAAAAAAAACAGGAAACGTTATAGATTCAGTAATTCCTCTAATAAGATTAGTTCCGGCAGTCAAGCACAATTGAGTACAATTAGGTACGTACTTAGACCTGCTTATACATATTTGCACGAGAGAGAAGAGCTAGTTAGCTAGGTTTAATACAAAAATAGTTTTTGCAAGTTATTTTGTAAAATTATAATTCTTCATTTACTCAAAAATATCTTGTACACATATTGTTACTGCTGAAAAGTCTACCATTAATAATAATAAAGGTTATTCCCACCGTCGATTTACCGACAATTATTGGTAAAGAAGTTTTATCATAGAATTTGGAATTCATAGTTATTAAAAATTAAGTTTATTGAACAAAGTTCTTTCACCCTAATAGTGCGCTATACAAATTAAATATTAAATGTGTTCAAAAGACATTTTAAATTGTGTAGCTATTATTATAACACTTTTCTTTTCACAACACACCCAAGTCTACTAACCTCCACCGACGCGACATTAATAATTAAATGATCTAATTTAATTATTTATTAATCAGCCATGGCGTGTTCGTAAATCATGTAACTCCGCAATCGAAGACACTTAACTTAAATTTTCTTACTACCAATGCGCTAATTTCAACTGAATCAGTAAATCGTACGAATTTCCGTAGCTATACACTAGAAAAGTTTTTAGTCTAGCAGTCATTTGCATGAACTGTAGGCCAAGAATAGTGCAGCAATTTTAGTCCAATATCTCTTGGGACAAAAAATTATTCCCAATCTAGTTATGCAACGTATAACATAATAAATTTGAATGGAACCGAGCATTCTGGAAACCCGGATAAGCTACTATTAAATTTGGTTGCAGCGGGAAAACAATAAACTAATTGTTTTATTGTGTAATTTGGTTTCAAATAAAATGTCTGCCTTTAAAAACATCGGTTGTATTCTTCGTAATCGTTGTTAAATGTATAAAAAATATTCTCCACCCCTGCACGGTAAACGTTAGTTTTTGTTGGCAGGAATGTTACAAATTAGAGTGAAATGAATAATTAGATCAAGTGAGAAGCTGTTGTGTTTCCTTCTTTGTATGCACAGTTCTATCTCACTGAAATAACAAACGTGACAACAGAAACACAAAAAGTTAAAAAGCAGCCTCCGTGGATGTAATCCTGCTTTAGAAAGGCCTGATTACATAGTAATCATTTTAAACATCAAAAAATATCCTAGTGCATGTTGTAGAATAAGTAAATTTATATGTATATGTATGAAGGACGGGATGAATAAGAAGGAATGAAACAAAACAGAGGGTCAAAAATGGTTTTATTTTTCGACATAGTCTCCTTGCAACTCGATGCACTCCAGCGATATTCAAGGGCCTTTATGCCGTTCCTATAGACCGATCTTCAAAATAGGCGTTTGTGCTCTCTATCACTTCTATATTTGACCCATATTTTTTCCCAGCGTAAATTTGGAAATATGTAAACTAAAGTCGGACGGGATAAAATCTGGGGAGTAGGGTGCATGGAGCAACAATTCAAAACCCACTTCATGAATTTTCGCCATTGTAACAAAAGAGTTGTGACAGGATGTATACTGATGAAAGATAACTTTTTTTGGTTAACTAATCAATTAGATTTACCTTTTGCACGGTAATCTACCAAAACAATACCGTTTGCATCCCAAAACACAGTCGCCATGGCTTTACCAGCTGATGGAACTGTTTCGCCGTCTTTGGGACTGGTTCTCCTTTTGCCGTCCATTGTTTTGAATGCTGTTTTCTATCAGGATTATAATGGTGAATCCAGGCTTCATCGACCCTTACAAATCGGCGGCAAAAAATCCGTTGGATTACGCTGAAACAGCGACAAACACTCCTCTGACACGTTCATTCGGGTGAGTTTTTGCTCAGATAAGAGCAATCGCGGCACCCATGGCACAGAAAGCTTTCTCAAACCAAAGATGTCACATAATATGTGATACACTTGCTCTTTAAATATGCCCACAGTGTCAGCTATCTCCATCAACTTCAACCGATGGTCTCTTAAAACCACTTCGTGGACCTTCCTTCCGTTGTGGCCGTTTTTGGCCCGCTGGACGCTCAGCATCATTAGTGCTGGTACGACCACGTTTAAAATCGGCAACTCAGGTTTTGACCGTTGAAAACTGACCTAGAGTAGAATCCAGCTCGGCTTTAACTTCTGTCGGGCTTAAACCCTCAATAAAAAAATACTTTATCACACTTCGTATTTCAGCTTTCTCCATTCTTTAAAAAACTCAAAAGCTGCTCTCTTTGACAAAAGCTCAAAGGCAAACTGCTTGACAGCACACAAAAAGATTTCACTCTCACACTATCAAAGGATCACATTAAATGAAACAATTGATAAATTTCCTACTATACAGGGTGAGTCAAGAGGGCGAGGACGCTTTACTAATGAAAATAAAAATTTATTGATGTCATCATAATATACACACCCCACAAAAATTATCGCATCACCTAATTTTTCTTCTTTTATTTCAATAAATGACATCCCACGTCAATGATTTTTACTGGTAATAGCGTTCCTACATTTTTAAATCTTACCTGCATAAGACAAGCACATACTTCAAGTTATGATAGTTCTTTTTTTGATTTTTGAATATAGCGGTAAACTCCACTGTTTTAAAACTGTAAGTTATAACTTGTTTTGGGGTTCTTGTTTGATTAATGTTGAGATAAACAGAAAAAAACATCAATACGAATGTTAACCAACGAGCTTCCTTGCACCTTTCCTACTAAGAAGCTGTACGGACCATCATGCGATTAGAAGATAGTCGCAGTATGCGTTATTTGGCACGTACTCTAGGAGTGCATCCTTCCACTATCAGCAGGAGTGCAGCACGTTTTAGGGAAACTGGAGAATATGGTAGAAGGCCGGGACAAGGAAGAAATGAGGTAACTATCCTAAGAGACGATCGTTTTTTGCGGTTAACAGCTCTACCTATTAGACATTGTACGGCGTGAATGCTACAAAATGAACTTTTAGCAGCCAGAAATTTGTAAATTTCGAAACAGACAGGTAGAAATCGTCTACGAGAAGATGATCTGAGGGCTCGGGTGTCTGTACTTTGGCCTCTTCACGACAGGGTACACCGAGCTTCTCGATTATAGTTTGCTCGAGAACATGCCCATTGGAATATTGATGATGGCAAAACGTAGTGTTTTCACATGAGTCTCGTTTTTCTTTATATGCATCTGATAAGCGAATTCCAGTGTACAGACGTCCTGGAGAGCGTTACTTTCAGTGCAATTTTCGACCTCATGTTCTATTTGGGGGAAGTTCAATAATGGTTTGGGGAGGAATCTCTGTGGGGGGTGACATGGAATTGGTATCGTTACGAAGTGCTTGTATAAATGAGAGACGATATATTTTCGATTCATGCAAGATACTGCTAGACCCCACATTTCTAGAATTGTGCAACAATACATGGAAGAGGTAGATTTGAGGGTATTGCAGTAGTCTCTGATAAGCGCCGACCTAAATCCCATTGAGCATGTATAGGACCATCTTCAGCAAGGTTTGTTAAATCAGCAAAGAGCCTTTTTTAGCCTACAAGAACTTGAGGCAGTTCTTATGCAAGAGTGGGAAAATCTACTCAAAATTACATTGTTGATCTTATAACAAGCATGCCCAGAAGAATGGAACCTGTTATTCGTGGCAGGGGTGGAAATGCACCATATTAGTTTGAGTGCTAATTTTTGTTTAAGTGTTAAAAATTAATTTAATTTCGTTCTAAACAGTTTTTCAATTTTTTTTATTGCGTTTTATTTCGACTACTAATACAATTTATATAACGGTGGAATCATTATTTTTTTCAGTCGGTTGACAAAAATACTGGTGATGCGATAATTTTTGTGGGGAGTGTATTGCCATCAAAGTTGCATCGACTAAAATTGGTTTCAGCCCAAATATATAGTGTTTCACAATTCCAGGGCCGTACTAACTTAATTTTTTTAAATGGAACTCTAATATATATTTTTTTCATATTCTGATTTGCTGTTCTAAATGCTACAACTGCATAAATCTTTTTTCTAAATTTGGAATACAAGATTGCCATGTTATTAATTTTTTGTGAACATTTTCGGAAAGTCATATGATTATTTAAAATTCTGTATCAGCCTAATTATCTTTATATATAAGATACACCATATGTAAGTTATGGATCTCCAAATATTGCATAAATTAATCGTGTTCGGTAAATCTACAATATTTAATAATAATGCTGATACAGAATTTTAAATGATCATATGACTTTTCGAAAATGTTGAAAAAAAAATTTATAACTTGGCAACCTTTGCATTCCAAATTTAGAAAAAAATATGGAGTTGTAGTATTTAGAACCTTGTATATGGGGTAACCCGAAAATAATTCATCCCATCCCCGTACCTATATCCTGAGGAGTTCGGAGAATTCACTATCCGGGAATCCAACCAACCAACATGTGTTTAAAATAATTATCTTTAAATTTTTCCTTTATCTTCTAGAATCTAGAGTTTTAACAAAATAACTTGTGTTAAAAGTATGTCTTTCAGAAAATCTAAAACAGATATATATATATATATATATATATATATATATCTTATATATATATATTTCTTCTTTTAGGTTACAAATATCATTCACGCAGCTCAGCTTGATATATTAATGAAAAATTTTAAAATTTTTATCGCCTTTGCGTCTTTTTGATTTACTTGTGGTGGTTTTCTTTGTATTAGGTTGTTGTTTATTATAGTCTGTGGTCTTTTTCGTCTATGACTACTTTTACAGTTTCTCCTTTTAATTAATCAATAATAAGAATAATCTCCCGTTGCGTGATTTTCTCGTGTTCTTCATGATTCCTTGAATGTTCAACTATGCAAGTTCTTGTCTTAAAAGAAGGTACCTTAAGAGTAATTTCTCCTGAACCGTTACAGCATGAACATGAGCATAAACGTGGAAAGCAGAGAGAACAAGAAACACGAAATATCTCTAAGAGGAAAGAAACTACATTTACATACAGTGAGCGGCAAAAATATGGATTAAATTCATTAGAAATTAAAGAAAAATCAAAAAAATCGATATTTTTTTTTAAATAGAAACTTCCTACAAAATTTTGGGTTTGCCTTGATTTCAAAGTTTATTTTCTTCTTTTCAGAGCATTTAAATAAAACCAGAATGTTGATAGATCCAAAAATATTTTTTTCAACTTTTTAGTTTTTGCTGTGACCATATTGAACTTAGTGTGATGTCACTAACTTTATCGTTTTCTACTCGGCAATCTTTCTCATTTGACACCAACATTAAGGGGGTTGAAAAAAAAAAGTTCTCCGCCATCTTGGAGCGGCGGCCATATTGAATTTAGTGCGATGTCACTATCTGTTTTGTTTTCTACTCTTCAAGCCCTTTCATTTGACACCCATATTAATGGGGTTGACTAAAAATACATCATCCGCCATCTTGTGGCGACGGCCAAGTATTACATTATAGAGTATAGCTTATTATGTTGTCACCGGAGCTAAAGGCGTATACAAAATTTCAGCTCAAACGGATGTCATGAAGTGGTTCTAATTTAGCTTCCAAAATTTGACACACACATCATACTGAGACGACGGCGCGACGGCCCGGAAGCGGATGATGTCATGATGATCTCACCACGTATGGTAACGTAATTAATCTGGAATAGTCCACATGAGAACGTCTGGGAATAATTGTTCAC
The DNA here is from genome assembly GCA_963583935.1 of Diaperis boleti. Taxonomy (NCBI): domain Eukaryota; kingdom Metazoa; phylum Arthropoda; class Insecta; order Coleoptera; family Tenebrionidae; genus Diaperis; species Diaperis boleti. Next base: position 23,181,850 of record OY757247.1, on the reverse strand, counting down.
ATGGGATGCTCTAGAAGACTCTGTGGCGGTGATCTCATGCTATACCACGCTCGTACAAGAGACTAATCTCATTCTTCTGGAATAATCCTTTGCGTCGGAAACATGATCTCATGATTCCGGGAACAGAAGAAATCGAGAACGAAGGGAGCGGTATAAGAAGGGATCAAACAACGGAGCATGTCAGTCCATTGGAGGCATCGTGAACAAGTGATCAGCGCGTGATATTGTGAAAGTCTGTACATTGTGAAAAGTTAGTCTTAGTAGTCTTTTTAATAAAAGTTTGTAAATACGGTGTGCGCCAGAATATTTCTTTAAATCCTCGAACCCGCCCGGCTCAGGCAACGTTACAATACCTACATACTAACATAACGAGTGAGCAACAAAATTCGGGACCGCAGTTGGCTAAACGTATATCGGTTCTTTTACTTTACCGGTTACATTAATTGTCAACCTTTCAACTTATTTTCTCTGACTGTCAAAAATTTGAATTTCTGCGTCAAAACTGTTGTCCCTTTCAAGCCCCGTTTCCACTGAAGAAACATTGAGGAACTTTGTGTTTCCTTTTGTCGCGTGTTTAGGAAATGTTTGGCAACCACGGAGGAATTGGCAACATACATAAACTTTGTGTTTCCATCTGACCAACTGAAAGTGACCAATAGTTCTAGCTTGAGAAAGTGCAACTCAGTGTTTCCACTGATGTGAATAGTTGCAGCAACATGGAGGAGGAAGAGGTGTTATTATCGCGTGTCGATTCTTCCTTTGATGTTACCGCTAGAAATGGAAACTGGCGACAAATGGGAACAATCAACATTTGTTTCCGAAACAATGAAAAATATTCGGAAACATTTGGGAACTTTTAGAAACATTTTCGGAAACAATCAACAGAAACACCAAAGTTGCTCAATGTTTCTTCAGTGAAAACGAGGGTTTAGAGAAGAAAGTTAGGACATTATAACTGCATAATGTTGAAATAACAAGTGACTAATTCAAATTTATTCTCCCCCTTACAATGCTCAAGATACTCTATTTTAAGATTATGTAATACAGGTCCTGCAATAATGAGAGAATGTAAGGGTCCCCCCAAATCCACCTGGGACATCTCCTGGAGGCTGCAAGCCAGAATCTTCAGAGTTTCAGATCCTACTCTAGCAAGACCAATGCAAAGGGTGTTTTCAGTCACTACAAATCCAATAAGAGTCATCTTTACATCATTTTGATATCTACCTAAATGATCCTGTCCCTTGTTCTTCAGTATCTCCAGCAGTTTACTCCTTCTTCCTTTTTTTTAAACTCTCTAATGTGGGCTGCGCTTGCCCTTTACATCTGCAACATTTCCCTCCAGTACATAATCTGTCACAATACTAAACAGACCTACCCAACAAACACAAATAAAAATGACAGTGTCATAGTTCAAAAACAGATGACATCATCAACAAAATTTTTATGTCAAAAGATGGCAATTTGAAAACAAAAATCGACCTGTTCGGACATTTTTCGCAAAAACATTACATATTATCTAAATTATGAATTTTGTGTGGAATTTTATGATACTGTATATTAGTGTATATTATAATACATATCACTGTATTGTATTGTTGCAGACTACATTTTTTAATAAACTATAAAAGAAAAAGAGAAGAAGGACGAGAATCGGAAGAGAGGATTAACCCGTTTAGGAAAAGCAAAAAATTGGAAAGATCACCGGTTAAAAAGGCAATGAATGAGGAAATGAAAGAGATGGTGAAAAAAATTATGGAGGATATAGGGGAGATAAAGGAAGAGAATCGGAAGATGAGCCGGGAACTGGAACAGTTGAAAATTATGATGCGTTAAAAGGAAGAAAAATGGGAAAGAGAAAAGATGGAACTAAAAGAAAAAATTAAAAAATTGGAGGAGAAAATGAAAGAGCAGGAAAAAAGAGTGAGAAAAAAGAATATTATAGTAACGGTATTGGACGAAGAGGAATGTGAGAACGAGAAGAAACTGGAAAAATGGATGAAGGTTGAATTAGAGGTAAAAGTGACGGTCATAGAGATGCATAAAATAAATGGAGGAAAAATGATTGTGGCGGAACTTGGGAGCTGGGGCGAAAAGAGGAAAGTTTTGGAAAATAAAAGAAAACTAAGAGAAAAATAAGGAAAAAGAGTATACATAGAAGATGATCTGACAAAGAAGGAAAGAGATATACAGAAGGAATTAAGAGCGATAGCCAAAGAAGAGCGACAAAAAGGACAGCGGGTGAAAGTGGGTTATAAAAAGATATGGATAGAGGGAAAAGGGCTTAGGTGGGACGAAGAAAAGGGGGAGTTAGATACAGAAATTTTTTGAATAAGAGCTCAAGAAAAAGACGACAGGGCAGAAAAGGGAAAACAAATACGGAGAGGAATAAAGGAGCAAATAAGAATAGTACTCTGGAAGTACTAGTAGCGGGAATAAAAAACAAAGAGAATGAATTTTGGGAGTATTTGAGAGAATTTGACGTAGTGGGAATGGTAGAAACGTGGGTGGAAGAAAAGAGGTGGGAAAAATTGGAAAAGAGAATGCCGAAAGAGTTTAAGTGGAAGTGTCAATTTGCAGAGAGGGAAAGCAAGAAAGGGAGAGCTAAAGGTGGGATAATAAAGGAGTGAAAGAGGGACTGGAAGGAGAAAATAGAACTGAAGCAAAAGAAAAAAGAGGGATTATGGAAAGAACGGTGAAAAGTAAACAGAGAAAATGCAGAATTGTAACAGTGTACAGCAGAAGTATGAAGGAATAATAGAAGAGCGAGTAAAAGAGCAAGAAGAAGGAACTTTGGTGATTGGTGGGGATTTCTAATGCAAGAACTGGTGGAAAAGGAAGACGGATAGAAGAGGAACAAGAAACAATAAAAGGAAGATCAACAAAAGACGGAACAAAAAACGCAGAAGGGAGAGTACTAATTAGCTTAGTAGAAGAAAAAGGATGGGACATATTTAATGGGAACTGCACAGGAGATGAGAAAGGGGAGTACACGTATATTGGATCAAGAGGGGAGACAGTTATTGATGATGTTATGGTGAATGAAGTAGCATGAGATGAAATAGAGAAATTCAAGGTGGGAGAAAGAATGGAGTCGGACCATATGCCTTTAGAAGTGAAGACAAAAGGAAGAGAGAAAGATAGAGGAAGTGCGAATGAGTTTAGAAGAAAAATTCTGAAGAATATTTGGACGGAAGAAGGAAAAGAGAATTATAGAGCAAGACTTAGGGAGGCAAAATACGAAGAAACAGAGATAAACGAAAAGGTGGTGGAACTGAGCGATAAGATAAAAACGCAACAGAAAAAAAAAGATAGGGATAAGAGAGAAGATGGGGCTGTGGAAGAACGAGTGGTGGGATAAAGAATGCAGGGAAAGGAAGCAGGAAGCAAGAAGGAAACTAAAAAATAGGAAAAAATAAAAAGCAACTAATCAAGAGTACAAGAGAGCACTCAAGAGGTACAATTTAGTATGCAAAGAGAAGAAGCAAAAGAAACGGATGGAAGAAGAGCTAAAGATGAAGGGTATAAAGACTGAAGAAGAGGTATGGAGATACATAAATAAGGAAAGAAAGAAAAAAAGGTAGAGAGTGAGTGATGGAATTACAATGGAGGAATGGAGAGAGTACTTCAGTGAGCTGCTGGGGGGTGATGAAAACAGACAAGAAAAGGAAAAGAGACAACAAAGAGTGGAAGAAATAGAAGAGATAACAAGAGAAGAACTAGAGCAACAACTAAGAAAACTGAAAAGAAGAAAGGAGGGATGGTATACAGAATGAAGCGTGGATATATGGAACGGAAAGGGAAGTTGACAGGTTGTTAGAGATAATGAATGGAGTGTGGAAGGGAGAGGGATTCCCCCAGGAGTGGAAGAAGGGGAAAATATGCCCTATACATAAGAAATGAGAAAAGGATACAGTATGTAATAATTATAGGGGGATCACTCTCCTAAATACAGCATATAAGGTGTACGCGATGATTGTGGAAGAGAGGCTGATGAAGGAAATGAATAAGAAGGGGGTGTTACCAGACGGACAGGCGGGATTTAGGAAACATAGAGGGACCATGGGTAATGTATATATCTTGAATCACATAGCAGGAAATGAGATAAAAAAGAGGGGTGGCAAGATATATGCATTCCTTGTGGACCTGAAGGCGGATTTTGATATTGTGGAGGGAGATTTACTGTGGGAATTCTTGTGAAAGAGAGGGATAAATGAGCATCTGGTACCAAAATAGAAGAGATATATGAAGAGGCGTATATAAGTAGAGTGAGAGTGGATGGAAGGGTGAGTGAATGTTTCAAGACTTAAAAGGGAGTAAGACAAGGTTGCCCACTAAGCCTCAGCCTGATTGCAGCTTTTATTGTAGATATAGAGGAGATGTCAGGAAGGGGTCGGCGGGGGGGTGTGGTGGGCAAAGAAAAAGTGTTGTCTTTAGCATATGCGGATGATTTGATGGTGCTAGCAAGAGAGGAGAAAGGTATGAAAGGAGAGTGATGATGTTTGATAGTTTGGTGAAAAGCGTGATGATGTATGGGGCGGAAATATGGGGATGGAGAGAGCAAGAAGGATTGGAAGGGGTGCAAACAAAATATTTGAAATGAGTGCTAGGAGTAGAGAGAGAGACACCGGGGTATATAGTGATGGAGGAAACAAAGAGATATGGAATAAGAATAGAAGCAGGAAAAAGAGCAATAAGATTTGAGGAGAGAGTGATAGAGAGAGGAGAGTGCAGAATTTTTCAAGAGTGTTTGAAAGAAAAAAGGAAAGAAATAGGAAAAGGGATATGGAAAGAGAGAGATGCATATTTCGAAAGAAACGGGTATGCAGGTGCGGAGATAGAAAGAATGCGAGAGAGAGGCAGAGTAAGTGCAGGAAAGAAGAACGAGGATTAGGGAGTCTAGGTACAATGGGAAGTATGAAAAAATAATAACGGAAGAAATGCCAAAGTACCTAGGAAGAGAGAGTAGAAAAGAGAGACTAGAAAAGAGAGAGTGATAATAGCAAGGTTTAGATGTGGAAATGAGGAGAGAGAGAATAAATATTGGAGTGAGGATAATAATAGAGTATGCAGGTTATGTGGAGAAAAAAAGGAGACGATAGAGCATTTCTTGAAGAAATGCGTAGAATTGAGAGGGAGCGATGAGAGTAGAGAAAAATTTTTGAATGAGGACGGATGAGGGATCAAATGGATGAAGAAGGTTGAGTGGAGAAGTGGGACAATAAGTGGGAAGGGATAAAAAGCTGCTAGTTATTGTGTTGAATTTATTTAGTTTATTTAGTTTTATTTATTATATTATATTTTATTTTTTTTGAGTTATGGGAAATGTATTAATCGGATACTTTATAAACCTGTAATAGTTATTTACGGGAAAAGCCTTGTAAATTAGTCTTTACGGGTGAGCCGGGAAATTGTGGGTCGAGCGACGAAGGAGCGAGACCCATAACCCGGCGAGCCCAGTAAAGATTAATTGTAAGGCGAATCCCGTACAAACTTTTATTTCCACCTTAAGACGACTTTTTTTCAATTTTTATAGATATAAAATTCTGTCATCTGACGGCAGGACAGTCTGTGACGATGCGTTGTCATGGTATTGCACTTTACAGGTCTCTTCTACAAGCCCGTAAAACTTTACAGGTCTGTTTCTGTAATTAGCCATTTACTTAGTTACATAAATACCTGTAATGTGTCATTTACTTAGAAGGGGGAAATAAAGGTAATAAATATACATACTGTACAATTTTTAATTTTATTCACTCAAATTACATGATGCAATTTATATCGTCTAGATTTACTTTTACAAATATCTGATCTGCAGATCTTTTTCATAATATTATACGTCACAAAAAAATGAACTTTTTAGTTCAACAATTCATTTTATTTAGTTGGTTGTCCTGACAGTAATATATATTTTATTTTTGGAACATTGGTATTATCTTTTATTTTATTCAAAATTATTGTAAGTCTGTCAACAAATAATACAACCTTGGTTATTGATCAAATTTAAAAGCACATATTTTATCATGTATGAACTCTTGGTAAAATATCTTGGCTCAGCTCAAATTACAGAGAAAATGGAAGTTAAAACTTGAAATGGAGGGTTCGCTACGCACTCAATATATTGTGATATCGGATAGAAGTAGGCTGTTTATCTCTGCATGACAGCTCTATAAGTGCACGGAGAATTTTGTATTTCAGAGCCATTACCTGATTAATTCTGACTTATAAAAAGGTTTCCAATACTTCCCAAAACAAAACAACCACCTAAACTTTGATTTTTATCTTGAATATTTTTTAAATTACTTTTATTGTTCAGATATGGTTCTTCTCGAACCTAAGTACCTCGGAAAATCGAAGACTTCTAGTTTATTCCATAAATTAATATTATAAATAAAGTCAAACAATGTTTTGTTTCTCGCACCAGCATCTGCGAGAAATTTTCAAGTTTTATGCCAACACACCTATGACGCACATTTTTTTAGCATAGTATAGCACAAAAGAAAGAAGATCTAAGCTAATACTTCTAAAGTAATATCGGAATTTACAAATTAATTATCCTACTAGTCTACTGCTTTATTTTTTAATTAACTTCAAAACTTTTAAATGGAACATAACTAACTTTTTGTTTTATTAAACACTGAGGATGGACTTCAAATTAAGCGTATGTTCCAATAATAACCAATAAACTGCTCTGGTAATTAGGCCTGAAGCTCACTCCCAAATTATATTTGCCTTTTTGTTTCGGATACCAAATAAGGCAGAAACACTTGTAAGTGGTACATTGTTAGGAGTAAAAGTGGGACTTTTCGTGGCAAGTCTCTAGGTTTGACTTAAGCTAGACGAGCCACGAAAAGCCACTTTACTCCGAATAAAACATGCTATCTTTTCTTCAAACGTCGCCCACAAAATCTAAACTGACAGTTTACTAACCTCAATGACATGAAATTTTTTCAAAGCACACGCTTGGTAAATTCTTTGTCCGCCATGACATAGAAATGGCCAGTTGTCATTGCCTAATAACGTACACAATGTCACGTTTTTCTGACGTTTGAAGAAAAACATATTTATTTCGTTTTTTAGAAATTATATATATATATATATATATATATATATATATATATATATATATATATATATATATATATATATATATTGATTTAGCTTTATTAGGTTAACACTTGTGTATTTTTTTACTAATAAGTCTAGATAATTTTACATTCAGACTTATATGGTCATTATTTGCAGGTTTATGAACATATACGTATTATATCCGGAAGTCTAAACTGGTACAGCGTAAAAATTGATGCCAATCTTCCAGTTATGTGAACGGGTTTACGAGCAAGCGTGAATGTTTGCTTGCGATTGATGGCTCGATCTCACTCAAGAAAGATTTTGTATCCGAGTGCCTGAGCAGGAACGTGTTTTCAATTTTCCTACAGGACTTACGCAAAACTTACACTTACACTTACAAGCAAAAAATATCTGTTTTCGTTCTTCCTAGAGAAGCTTAATTGGAGCAACTAATTTGGTGGTTATTACAAACTTTACCTTAGAATCTGACCTAATTAAAAAGTAAAGTAAAATAAATATGCAATCTACAGTTTCGTATAAATTATGGCTGCAATATTACCTAAATAAAGTGCGGAGAGGCTCAACTTTATAATTTGGCACACGTCCATCCAAATATATGTATTTCAACATAATTATGAAATAACACCTTCAACCAATTAGTGAATATTGAACAAAAATAGATCTCAAAACTACATAAAAATAAACAGTCGACTATGCGCATAGTCAGGCCACAATTCCACTTATTATGACTGTATAATAATTATTAATATCAGTTACTTGCAACTGTGAACATATCGCGTACATAGTTATTTGTTCAACTGTACACAGAATTAATCTCTTTCAGACAAAGAATGTCAATGGAAAACCTTTCAGAACTTTCAAATTAAAAAAGATTTATTCTTGCATAAACGAATCTCCGAGAACTTTTTAAATTCCGCAGCATTAAAGCTTAAAAGCCCTGCAACATTGATAATGCATTATAATATAACATTTGGTTCAACGCACACACCTTGCTGTTCTCAAAGTTCGAACAAAAACACGTAAAATAAATTTAAGTAAAATACTTTAAAATCTTTAATAAGTATGTTCGTATAATAAGTATGTTTCGTTTGAAAACTCCCAGAATAGATCTCAGGTTGTAATAGTATATTACATAACAAGAGTTGTAAGAAGCATATTACACACGACCGGAAAAAGTTAATGTAATTCCAGGAGTGTGTAATATGCTTTACAACTCGAGCTTTATGTACTATGCTTTTTCTACGATCACAGGTAGAAAGAAGTAATTAATAGTATGAAAAAAATTATTGAACAGTTAAGAACAACTCAATAATTCCATTGTCATAATTATTTGAACTAGTGGTCGCCCAGTGGTCGAAATTCGACCGTACTTCATTAAATATTTAAGTTTGAACGTTAATGAGGTTTTTTTGTCTCTATAGTCATTGCATTTTTTTTTAAATTTTGTTCTATAATAATTATAGAATATGTCATTATCATGTGTTGTTTGTCTTAATTCCCTGCAATACCTATGAAACTAAAAATTTAATATTAGTAACAATTATTTAAAAAAAGCACAATTACATACAGCTTGAAGAGGAGTTGAAAACAGAAGCAGAACGTCATGAGAAACAAAGAAAGACTGAGAAATAGGGGTCAAAAATCTTAATAAACAACGACTTAACAAAGAAAGAAAGAGAGATACAGAAAAAAAAAACAAAGCGATAACGAAAAGTAAAAGGGAAAAGAAACTTCAGGTAAAGGGAAATTGGCGGAGGCGGAATGACGAAACAGGGCAAAATGAAAATTTTTGAAAGAAAAAGGACAGAAGAGAAAAGAAGAGAAAAGAGAAGAAGAGAGTAAGGAATCTGAAATTAGGAACAAAAATGTGTGTGAGCTTATTTTAAAAACCACCTTCGGAAAAGGGAAAAGCACCATCGTCTTGAAACACCTAAAGTGTTGTTTGAAGACCTGAAGTCGTTTCTACAGTGTAAATAGAGAGGGAAAGGAATAAACGAACACCTGGTAAGCAGAATACAGTAAATATACTTAGAAATGGAGCACAGAGTAAAAGTAAACGGGAGAATGAGCAAAAGAGTTTCGACGAAAGGGGTAAGACAAAGATGCCGACTCAGAACCAGTTTATTCGCGGTATACGTAAGTGACCTAGAAGAAAAACTAAGCCTAGCGTAGGCGGGGGTAGTGGTGGTAGAAAACACGAAACTGCACTTGCTGGCATATGCAAATCATATACAGTGTGGAAATTGAGTAAGGAATAAATTCAGTAACTCCGTTAGTATTTGCACTAGAAATAGAACTTAAAAAGCATGTGATGTGACAGTTATGACGTCATCAATATTTTTTTTAATTGCAACCGATGTTTTTTATTTTACATTTGAATACTTAAAATACTCAAATACTTAAATACTTAATAGGTTATATAAGGAAAAAATGAATTAAAACGGCGCTAAAGTTCAAATTAGTAAAATTGCAAAAAATTAACAGAACTGTCTAATGTTATCGGAATTTAAGAAAAAAAAACATAGATATACCAATACAATGTTGACAAGTTCTGAATTGGTACAAAATAATTGTGTCTGAACTGTTTTTCTCTATTAAATAACAAATGAACTTCTAAATAATAATATCTGGTTGCAACAGGATGGTGCTCCAACACACTAAGCCCGGTGCGGCGTTATTTAGACGAAGTGTTCCCAAGAAGATGGAAGAAGAGGTCCAATAGAATGGCAGGCTAGGTCCCCAAATCAAACCCCATTAGATTTTTTTCTATGGGGGCACTTAAAAAGCAATGTGTATCAAAACCGAGCCAACAATTTGGATGATCTTGAAGGAAGAATTCGACATGAGTGCAGTTTAATAACTCCCCAAACCATTCAAAACGTATTGGCTGCTTTGAAATTTAGGGTTTTCTTATTTTTTCTCATTGATTGATTTTGCTAAATCCTAATAAAATTATACAGCTCTGTGAATTTTTTGAAATTTTACTAATTTGAAATTTAGTGCCGTTTTTATTTATTTTTTCTTATGTTGAATTATTGAGTATTTGATAACGTTGAAATCAGAATAAAAAACTCTATGCGAATGTGAAATCAAAAACATAGGTTGCCATTAAAAAAATATATTGATGACGTCAGAACTGTCAAAAAAAGTGACAATTTTAATACAACTGCCAACGCACGTTTCGCCAACAATGTTGGCATCATCAGGGCGATTGTTTTTTGTGTTTTAGGGAAAAACTGATTAAAAGTAGTTATTTACCACCAAAAGTGATCCAGACAATTGTTTTGTTTTTAATGATAAATATATAATTATATTGGTCGTATATTTTGAAAGAAGATACCGCAGATATTTGTCCTTAATTTAGTTTTTAAATAAAAATAAAGACATTTTTACAATCACCGGAAGCGTACTATCTCGTGGTATAAATTATTGTAAGCATGTACGGTTGCACAAAATGTCAAAATTTGATTAAAAATGATTATTTGGTTAAGTTTGGATTATCTTCGATTTTCGATATCTCAGAAAATATAATATGTAATATGGAAAAATAGGTGAAACCATTGAACTAAAAGTAAAACACGGATAAAATTATAATGAAAATTATTTAAAGTAGGTTAACAAAATAGACAAAAAAAAACATAACCTTTTATCATTCCCACAACCACAATCCTTGCTATCCTGCATACTCTTTGTTAAAATCCAAGTTTGTCACACTATCCTGAACCTATCATAATCTCAATAATAAGAATGTAACTTTGAAATAAACAATTGTAAATTGTAATTGGCTCCAAGTGAAAAATTCGTCCTCGGCTAAACAGTTTTATACATTGTGCGTGTGGTATAATACATCACTCAGGTATTTTACATCACTCCGCTTCGCCTCGTCTTTCCATATTAAAATTTTGTGATTTAAATAAATTGAACCTACCGCACTTATAATGCAAAATACTATTAAATACCTGGGCGGGATACACTTTTAACGAGAGCAATAATGAGAAAATTGTAATTTATGTATCGGGGCCGGCGGATTCTATTTTTTCTTTAATTGGATGAGATAGACATTTTCTTTTTATTATTTATATTTTGATCCAGTATTCTCCGAGGAGTGTGCTGGGACACTCTCTGTATATAAAAGAAGAAGCTGACTAAGTTACAAACGAGTTTACAAATCAAACTCAACCTGCTGGGTCAACACAGCAGAAATTTTTCATAAGGGTGTATTATATGGACGGCTTTATGCAGAAACGGACTACTCAATAACCTCAATAGAAAAAGCCAGTATAGTATGGATCCATTCTGTAAAAATAAAATAGGCCTTCTTCCATTCCTCACATTTTCTATTTGTTGTGGGTTGGCCCGTTTCTGCATAAAGGATTTTATCTCATTTTGGCAAATAAAATTTCATTTTTCACAACTGACATCAGTTGGGTAACGTCAAATTTTGTGCAACTAGTTAGGAAAAATGTTACTTTCCGTAATTAGTTACACAAAATTTGAATTTGAGTTACGGAAAGTAAAATCTTTCCTAACTAGTCACGGAAAGTTACAGGGAGTCATTTGTCAAGTCCTATCAGAGGTCCAATAGTGCGCTTCCGACGCCGACGTCCCCAACTCTTGCCGCGCTTGATGCGCGCATATGATGCCGACGTCATCGACCCCCCACCAACATTTTTGATAAGAGGCCGAAGAGAACCTTGCAGCCTTACTCGTAGATGGCCTTACTTCAGATCCTGGCCTCCTACCAACTTGGGAAGCAGTAAAAGTGGAGGACGAAGAGAGCGAAGGGAGACAAGTAGAGTCCCCGACCGACCCGAAGAGGAAGAAGAATTATCTTGCAAGAACACTGCCGGGTTTTTGTTAACCAATGCAGCATAATTGAGATTGTTGAATTCAGAATTCAGTCCAATTATTGTTGGCAAGAAATGCTACGACCATTTGGAATCATTTCAAAATGAACAATTCTTTCTGAACTTCAACACTTGACATGACCTTTTTCCCAAAAGATTTTTGAAGTGAAAACTTCGTTAGTGGCGGTGAGTACTTTTTGGGATGGGTAAAAAATGTTAAACTCGCGTCAGGACACGTGGCCTGATCGAAAATTCGTAAGACGGAGGGAGGGTAGACCGCCGCGCCGGCGCGGCGTAGGAGAGGAGATAATATCCCCCTCTCTTTGTTGCGAGTTTCAGAAGAAATAATCGTGCAGCGGGAAGAGTAGCTATTTATCAAAATATGAACACAGTTCATTATTGCACAAATTATATGGATGTGCATGCGAAATAAACCAGCATGTTTAATGCTACTTACTGTTTCTGATATCGGCGATATGTTAAAAGTCGTTGCCACTCTGGTGATAATCAGTTCATTATTATGGTTGCCGTTTACATTTCTCCAGATAAGTCATTGCGTGCTATACGAGAAATTTATTCATTTATTCTCATGACGCATCTGCATTGCTTCAAAAAAAAAAAAAAATGGGAAAAGCTTTGATGATTTGCCAATGATTTTGAGTGGAGATTTCAACATAAACTTTGCAGACGATAAAAATCAACAATTAATTGAATTTTTAAATAATGAATTTGGTTTAACGATGTCAAATGATCGCAATCTTAGCACAACGAAATACAAAACTACTATTGATGCGGTCTTTATTAGACATTTAAATAGATTCGAATCAAAATTGTTCGTTTCTTACTTCAGCTACCATAAACCTATTGTATCAGTTTTAGAGATTGGCGATGATGCTGGTAATGATGATGGTGAAAGAGTCGTTGAAATTATGGATGAAAGTCGATTTTTCTGAGAGATAAACTTTTTAATGTAAAATAATTGTAATAGTTCTGAAGTGTTAAATTTTTAATGTAATATAAATTGTCATGTTTGTGTACGATAGCGCAATAAATGAATATTGTAATTTACCACATAAATGATAGTACTTTTATACTGATAAATAAAGCAATTCGTGCGAAATTATTCCCTAACCATTCCAAAATATTCAAAAATGCACAACGTTAATGTTCAAGTTTTTACTTCTGCCGGCATTGGTAGAGCAGTTTGACCAGATGTAATCCATTGATTAGTATGATCTGGGTTTTGAAAAAGTTCCATTTTTCGTCGCATGTAATGATTCGTCGATAAAATCGTCCATCAAGAGCTTTTCGGTGTATTTGACGACACAGGTCGATACGTCGCCGTCGTTGCTTCTGTTCAGCCGTTGATAATAATTTGGGAACTTGTCGGGGCCTTCTGTAGCTTCTCCAATACGATGAAGATGATTCCCAATGGTGAATTTTGACACCTGGAGTTCCGTTGCCAATCTCCGAACAGTCCTTGGATTGTCTTCAATGGTTTGTCGGAAGCCTTCAAGATTATAAGCAACGGTCGTCCGGAACGATTCTTATCTTTAAGATCTTCTTCCCTATTCAGAAATTTCGAAAACCATGGCCGACAAGACAAGACACTCTTTTACCGTCCCCGCACCTTCAATTCTGCATAATTACATTTCTTGGGACTGCTGTCGCTAATTTCGTTCTTTTTGCATGATAAACAATCAATTACCAAAATGTAACCAATTGAATAGTATATTATGATACGAGTTTTATAAGAAGCATTTTATCGCACTCACGGGTTTAAAATGAGTAAGTGCGACAAAATGCCTTATAAACGAGTTATCAAACAGTATTTTTTCTACTTTGCCACTTTTTCTACAAAATAATCAAATTTTGCAAACTAGGGAATTCGGCGGCAGTTGGCTACATTTGCTAGGTGTATTAACGGAGGCAATGAAAAAGAATTAATTTGAAACGTCAATATGTACTCGTATTTTTGTTTATCCTTTTCACATGTATAAAAAACGTGGTAGTGAATTTTAACCCATCGCGAATGACCTCCAAAAACGTCGGACACTGTAACTGAAGCCCCTAACTTCACAATAACCTCCGTAACAAACGCCCCCATACCACAAACAACTCGCACAGGCCCGTTCTTTTTCTTTGTGATTGGCGGTGTGGACATTGGCAAGAACGAACGCAATATCCTGGCCCTGGAAACTCTCAATCTCCCCATCCACAAAATGTCTAGAATCAAATCCCGCAGCACAAACAAGTGGAACCCCCTTATCCGCGTGATCACTGGAGACACCATCAAGCATTTCCTGACCTACAGTCTGCGCCATCAGTGCTTTTGTTTGAATGGCTCAAACCGCTGGAACCCAATTCGCACTGACAGCCGTTGAAATCGGTTTTGACTTGACACAGCGAAGTAAGGTTAGGATCATAGATTAATCATGTTGGGATTGCCAAGATTCCAATATTAAAAAAATAAATTATACTGTTTTTAGTGAAATTATTATAACACCGCTTTTGTCTATTATGACTCGCAAAACCGTATCGTAATAGCCTCAGTACGAACGCAAAGTAAAAAATAGTATATTATTATACAAGTTTCACAAAACGGTTGATTGTAGCACGAGTGCACGAGTGCGACAATTTAGGCTTGTGAAACGCGTGTAATATACTATTTTTTCGAATTTGGCTTTATTTAATTAAGAAAAACTTAAAATTTCTGTTAAATTAATAACTTTGGGACTTTTGAATAACACGATACCACTCGTATCAGTATAATTGGTATTTCTGCTACATGACGTTTCTGATTTGGAGGTTAGATTTGGAAACTTTCGATTATGCAGACACAAGCTGTAGCTCACGTTTGATTGCCAATTTTTCAATTCTTCTTTTACCAATGTTTACATCTAATTATGGAACGGAAGTCATTTACTTCTCTTTGGTTTGTTTTCGTTCATCTGGTTCACATCATATGGCGCGATTAGTTGATTGACGTTTATAACGTCGTTGTCGCAGTCACATTGCAGTACAGTTGCAAAGTTGCAGGCAACATTAAGACAAGAAAAGTTACCAAAAACAGAATTATAATTTAGATCATTATGATTCTATTTTTGGTGTTATAATTTGCAAATTGTGAAACCAAATTCGAAAAAACTTTTTGGACACCCTAATAGTACATAATATGTTGAAGGTAGTGTCAACTTTAAGTGGACCGCCGAGAGTATCTCGCGCAATTATTTCTAACGTTATAGTGATGTAACGTAATATAATATGAAAAAGCTTTTGAACATCAGACCTTTAATTTTACCTAATGTTCTTCCGACTATAAAATGCGTTTTCCAGTTACAGGAATTTTACCTGTAAAAATAAAAATCTGATAATATGGGCTGTCCTAATTATTTTAGAGCAAAACTAAAGTTGTACATATGTATTATGTATACAACAGAAAAAAGAAGTGAAGAAATACTAAAAATAAAAATTGCTACGCGATTGATTTAATTTCTTTAATGATTCTTTGCCTGATCGATCTTAAATGTCGTTGATGATGTAATATGAATGTTTTCTAAAAACAAAAGTGAAACCTTCAGCAAACAAACAGAACCTTATCAATCAATGTAGGAAATTTATCACTTTATGACGTTTAAAGTTTTTTTGTATGTAGTATAAGTTCAAATTTTACTTTAGAGGATGTTACTGTTTGTGTGAAATATGATGGAGCGTACATATACTAAAATGTATTCAGCATGAAATTGTATTAATATGGAAGTATTATTTTGGATATGTTTCTTCCTTCATTTAGAGAAATATTTCTAGAATTTTAACGAAAATAATCGATTTGATAATGAGTCAAACTATGCCTATTAAATACTTCAGCGCCAACTAGCAGATGTTTTTGAACAAATTCCAAGTAATCATTAAATGAGCAAGTTAATCTTGCGCGGCGATCAATAATCGTGGATAAATCGGTGGCCGGGTCAGATAATAACAATGTGAGTAAAAAAAAATCAGAATCACGGCTTTTGGACCGCTCAAGGTTGTAGGAGTTGTTTTACGACGCCGGCTTTATAGTTTAATCTCCAACATATCAAAATTTTTCACCTACGTTGAAGGAATACATTAGTTGTTAAAACAAATCATTTGCATAGTTCCCATATTTAGAATACTTTTATCCTTTTAAAACGAACATAAAGTTTGTAACAGTCACATGGGTCAAGAGCATTAGCAGACAACGGGCAAATAAATAGATTGGCAATGTCATAAAGTAACAAAATAAACTCTCAAGAGTGGCTTGGAAAAAAAAGTGGTGAACACGTTAAAAAGCATTTAGTCTAGTGAACAAGTTGAAAACCTGAGAAAAATAGTTGCAAGGATCCGAAAAATTTGAGCTATAGCTCATTCGATTCGGGATTTTACTCTGAGACAGAAGTTTTTTTTGTTTGTTCTGCAAATAAAAATTACAATAATTATTACTAACTAAAAAAAGTAATGAGGTGTTTAATTTTTTGGCAATAACACAAGAACTATAAAGTATCTCCATTAGTAATAATTTTAATTTAACCCTGAAAATAGGGCTCCGCGTAGCTGTAACGGGATGCGAAGAAAGTACCTACGTCACATAATTTCTTTTTAGTATTAAGTATAAATTTAAAAATTTGAATAAATTATGGTGTGTTCTTAATACTCGATATTTACTGTTTGTAAAAGTTTTTTTTATATTTAGGATAATCAATTAAAATTATTTAAAATTAAGACTGGAAAAAAAAATTATGTTAATTATGTTAATGTTAAAGTTAATAAACGATTAAGTTTTTAATAAAAACATATTTTTTTTGGTATTTCATTAAGAAATGCAAATAATGCAAAACAAAAGATTTCTTAACAAATTAAACATTAGAAATATAAAAAAACAATTATAAACAATAAAAAATGTTTTGGGATTTTGTTTTTAATATTAAAATAGTCAATTGGTTTCTAAACAGTTGATAAACAAATAACGTAAAAAAAAATTACCCACCGTTATTAAGCGCCTTTTGTATTCATATATATTAAAGACCGTCACGAGAGTACGTGGAAAGAAGTGTCGAGAAGAAAATAGAGTAAACAAAACAGAGAAAAGTGAAAAAAACAGTAGAGAAGGGAAAAAGTAACAAACAAAAGATACGAAGAGATAGAGTGCGAGGAGTGGAGAAAAACCAGAGGAAGAAACAGTAACGTCAACAACAAAGAACACCGGCAACCAACAATACACGGTACAGTGTAGAAGGTTGCGAACCGGTATAAAAAGATAAGAGATAAGAGGGAGAAGATAAAGAGGAAACTAAAAGAAAAAGAGACATAGAAGAAAGTCCAGTAGCCTTTCAAAACAGTAAAAAAAACAGCAAGATCTCCAGGGGAAGAAAGAAGGCAAGAAGAAGTGGGGTAGAAGATGGAGGAAAAAAAAGACAAATTTCTTCCGATGTTGAAGTGAGATAAAATATTGTACATTCGTCATGAGATGCTGTAACCTGGTGTAGAATAGTGGAACTAAAGTGTCTCGGTGAGATCTGCTTTGTGATATTACAGGGACCTGTTGCTTTTAGCAAGAAAATACCCAGTTAACCAAAGATTATTTTCTGTGTTATTCGTTCAAGTGAATATTGACCTGGGTGACCATATCTCTTTACAATAGAGTCCAACCTATTGCTTCTACCTACCCTCAATAAAACTAAGTAATAAATACCTCATTTATTTTAAACGTTGTTGAGCGAATCCTTTTTCGCTTGGTGTGTAGTATTTATTGAATAAAGAAATTATGATAAATATAAAATAACAATATTTATGGTGGCGTAAAGAAATGTATTATAAAAATATAGGAGTAATATTCTGAGAATATAATTTCGACAAAAATCAACAATGTGGATTCAGTGTTGTCGTTTGTTATTGATAAGTGACAATACAATACTGTGGTATTGTCACTGTGTAATGCTAGAGTTTAAAACAATTAATTATTAATTAATTGCGTTAAGTAATGTTTTTAACACGTTCGCTACGGCCATTTAATAAATAATTAACTTAAAAAAAAGAAACGACTTCAAAAAACCCAAAGTTAACTAAAAAGTAAAAAATAAAAATGTTCAATTTCAGAGTTATTTGTTGTTCCGCTTAATGTAATTATTTATTGTTCCGTTTAATGAAGTCGGTGTTTTTATGGCACCGACTTCAAAATTATAAAACAATTAATAATTAGCTAATAAACAATAATTTCTTGTTACTTTGGGTTTTTTAAAGTCGGTTTCTTTTTTTAAGTTAATTATTTTACAATTTTAAGTGATTAAACAAAAATTAAATACTATAAAATCTATATAAAAACCAAAATGAAATGCCATAAAATCTATGCAATACAAAATGGTTGTTGGTTTTTATTCTATGACGTCATCATCAATTTTTTTAAATGACAACCACATTTTTTTTTGGTTTTGGTAGACTTTTTTCCTCCCTAAATGGTGACCTAAAAAATTGATACGTTCACGTAGTTACCCTTATTATCATAATTTTTATTCCTAATTATTTGTAAGATACCTTTATAATTTTTCTACTCCTTTCCACTTTGTTCCATTTTAATTCTTTATTATTCCGTAACCCTTTTTTTAAGTTAATTTTTTTCTTCTTTTTTTCTCCGTTCCCTTTCTTTATCAAGTCTTAATTCTTCTTTATTTTGAATTGCTTTTAAAATATAGGGAAAAAAATTCATTCATCATACTCCTAAAAATGAAGCAACTTTGTCATTTTTTTTATTAATAAACAAATGCTGATATGGGGTTTGTAATACCGTCTTACCCTGAAATAAGCTGTCCTTTATCGATTTTTCACAACCGCATATTCAAATAATCAAAACTAAACCCGTGAAGTTCAATAATTGGCTGACCTCTCGGCCACACACAACAGATGCATCCCAAAAAAATTACGGCATCGTTACATACACAAACTACTATAAACATTGTTGAGTGAACCCTTTTTCGCTTGTGGGGCGTAGTATTTAAGGAATAAGGAAATTAAAATAAACATAAAATAACAATATTTTACCTGACCTGAGGATGATACCTCCCTGTAAAATACGAAAAAAAATTCATTCTTTATACTCCTAAAAATGAAGCAACTTTGGCATTTTATTATGAATAAACAAATGCTAATATGGGATTTGTAGTACCGTCTTACCCTGAAATAAGATGTCCTTTACCGATTTTTCATAACCGCATAGTCAAATAATCAAAAATAAACCCGTAAAATTCAATGAAAGTCAAGTACGCTGCAATCAAAACTATCTTGATTTTTGGCGTGTGCAATTAAACCGGGGGGCGATGATCCTCTGTGTGGAGACAAGTCGTTACAGATTTCATTCCTATTCATTAGTTATTAATTGCGTTATGTAATGTTTTTAAGCAAATCGCTCGGACAGGTCAATTTTTTTATGCCACCTGCTATGCAATTAAAAAAACATTTTTAATTTCTTGCCAAAAAATTTCTATAAATTATTTCAATTAATAAATCATTTTGATCACCGGAATATACAACTAAAAAACAAACATTTTTTCGACAAATTGCTAATTGTCTTTGAATCTGAAAATTTACATAACCAGTTTACAATATAATTAAGATATTTATTTTAATTTACTTGTATATACATGTACAATAATCATGTCCTTTGTTTATTTGTATTTGCTTGGTCTCATCGTTTATACAGATACATGCAACTTTTTTTGATAAATTCTGCAAAGTATTTTTTCTTATAACTGGTCTTGGGTCGGTTCGTATTTTGAGAGTTTCCGAACATCGGTATTCCGGAAGCTGGAAAGCATCATAAAAAAAAAACCTGCTGTCTTCGCCGCACAATTTTATGATTTTATGGCTGAATGGTATGAATGGGTTCTATCTTATACCTGACTGTTCCCCTGACTGCTGTAAAATGCGACATCTTTCGCTCCAA
Organism: Diaperis boleti; assembly: GCA_963583935.1. Lineage (NCBI taxonomy): Eukaryota > Metazoa > Arthropoda > Insecta > Coleoptera > Tenebrionidae > Diaperis > Diaperis boleti. The sequence continues at coordinate 23,161,957 of OY757247.1, read as the reverse complement.
GGCCACACCAAATTTTAAACTTTCTACCCAAATTCCTATCCAATTATACAGCTTTCTGTATTTTTCAAGCTTACTTCAGAAATAATTTTCCCTACAAACATTATTGAATTTTATAGACGACCAACAATGCTAAGGCACGTAAGTTTTTTTCTAACGAAAGTTTAATTCTTGCTACAGGGTAACGTCTATTTGAAATTTACGAATTGTGCGTTGTTTTTCAGGAATAAAATTCCAAAGACATTCATTTATACTCCTGAAAATGAAGCAACTTTGTCATTTTTTTATGAATAAACTAATGCTAATATCGGCTTTGTAATACCGTCTTACCCTAAATTAAGATGTCCTTTATCGATTTTTCATAAACGCATAGTCAAATAATCAAAAATGAACCCGTAAAATTAAATGAAATGGTGACATGTTTCCCGTGCATTTGGTATAGGCTCTATCCCTGGTAAATGACAACCTTAAGCAAATCAAAGAAGACACAAAAGAGACGAGGAAAGAAGTGAAAGAGCTGAAAAACGACAACAGACAACTCAGGGAAGATATGGAAAAGCTGAAGAGAGAAGTGAACCAACTGAAGAAAGCGATGGAAGCAAAAGGGGAAAAATGGAGAGAAGAGAAAAGCTTCCTAGAAAAGAAGATAGGACAGATGAAAAAAAAAGAGGTGAAAGAAGAAATAACATAGTAATAACAGGGCTAAGACTAAAAGAGACGGGACAAAACATGAGAAAAGAAATTGCGAAATGGGTTGAAAAGGAGTTGGAAACAGAAGTGAAGATAACAGAGGCCTATGCTATAAAGGGAGAAGAGATGATAATAGCAAAAACTGAGAGTTGGGAACAGAAGCTGAACGTCATGAGGAATAAAGAAAAACTAAGAAATAAGACAGGACCGAAAATCTTTGTAAACAACGACCTAACAAGGAAAGAAAGAGAGATACAGAAGAAGATAAGAGAGATAGCGAAGAGGGAAAGGGAAGAAGGAAAGACGGTAAGGGTAAGCTACAGGAAACTTCAGGTAGAGGGAAATTGGAGGAAATGGAACGATCACACCGAGCGACTGGAAAATTTTTAAAGGAGAAAGGAAAAAGCAGACAGAAGACAAAACGAACAAAGGTACATGATTCAACGGAAAAGCAACAGAAGAAAATAAAAGGAAGAATAAAATTGGTATATTGGAATGTGGCGGGGCTAAGAAACAAAGGAGAAGATTTCTGGAAATACATAAGTGAATTTGACGTAATTGGAATGGTAGAAACGTGGGTAGATGAAAAGGAGTGAAAGAAGATAGAAGAGAGAATGCCGAGAAACTAAGTATGTCTCAAGCAGCAGAAAGGAAAAACAAGGACGAGCGAAAGGAGGCATCATCACAGGAGTAAGAAAAGAAATTGAGGACGAAATAAAAACAAAGCAAGAACTACAGAGAACTGAGGGGCCTGTAACACAAGCCGTACAAGTCCTACAATTGTCACAATATATTTTACACTTGTAATTACCCGTACGGCAACAGTAATTACGGATGAATCTCTACATATGTAAACGAATTCTGTAAAACAAAGTTATCACTTCTATAATTGTGTTCCAGAATTTTCTACAAGTATAGATAATGTCTTACATATCTTCAACTCTGGGTAAATGCACAGTGTTACGGCAATTTCCGTACTATTAATACGTACAGTTCTGTTCAAATAAATCTGGGACAATTTTATTTTTCTAATGTATGTAAATGTGGTTGATAAATTGAACAATGTTCCCATGGTTTTATTACTGCCAGGAAAAATGAATTTCTTGTTAAAGTGCAAAAGTCTAATTACATTTTCCATAGGAGCCCCTCCGGGCTGGCCCACCCTTGGGTAGGAGCCCCCTCGGGCTGAACGCCACAAATACAACACAACTAAAAAGTTGTCCCAGATTTATTTGAACAAGTGGAATTGATAGTTACGTTGTCCCAGATTTATTTGAACAGAACTGTAGGTATCGGTTGCAAATATGTGGTCAAGTGATTTCGAAAGTGAGGATGAAGATTTGCCTGGACAATATCGATTTAATATAAGGAAACACACATTTTTGTCATTGATAACGAATTGAATGAAAGGTTTCGTCTGAACCGATACCAATTTGAATATCTTCTTCGGGAGATTGGACCAACACTTGCAAATAGAACAGTTCGCAGATGACATTAATTACCCTGCACTGGTTAGGGAATGGAGGTCAGCACCATGGTGTTTGCGATATGCTTGGGATGTCGAAAATGAGTGTTTGTAGATACTGTTAATGAGATAAGTTTCGAGGAAATAGTGTCATGACCCCATAATATGTTGGATGTTGTACAAAGATTTCCTGCAATAGCCTGTTTTCCTGAAGTATGTGGTGCAGTGGATGGAACACTTATAATAATATAGACGCTCCTAGAATTATTAGAGACCGAATAATTACATTATATATGTAGCTACATGTCTACAAATTTATTTAACTTCTACAATTGTAGCAATTTGCATTGTAATACCGAATTAAGTAGGACTTGTAGTTACAGGCAGATTACTTGTAACTTGTAGACTTGTTACAATTGTACGGTTTGTGTTACAGGTCCGGAATAACAGAAAGAAATCTAAAACTAGGAACAATAAAAGAGTAGAATCAGATCACCAACCGTTAGAAATAGAAATCGCCGGAGAAGAAATAAAAAGAAAAAACCCTAGAAGGAAACAATTATAAAAACATTCTGGGAAGAAGAAAGCATACAAAAGTACAGAAGTGCGCTACAACATATTGAAAGAGAAAAAGAAAAATAAAAAAACACCAAAACAAGAATGAAAGAACTCGAAAGAAGAATGAGAGAAGCAAAGGCAACAAAGAAAATATAAGTAGAAGTGGGGGAAAGAATGGGAAAAAATAGATGGTGAGATAAAGAATGCAAAGAAATGAAAAGACTAGCCAGAAAGCAAATGTGAAAATAGAGAAATGGGAAGGGATCGAGAGAAGAATACCCGACGCAATTAAAGAAATACAAAGACACTTGTGAGAAGAAGAAGGAAATTAGATCAATCAACAAAGAAGAAGAAGTTTGGAAATACATAAACAGAGAACGAAAAGTGAAAAAGAGGGCAGACGAGAAAATAAGGATAGAAGAATGGAGAAAATACTTTAAAGAATTACTAGACGGAAAAGACGAAACGGAAAGAAGACAGAAGGGAGAAGAAACAAGAGAACACGAGAAAGGGGAAGAGATTACAAAGGAAATGATTAAGAGGAGGATAGAAAGAATGAAGAAACAAAAAGCGGCGGGAGAAGATGAACTGCAAAATGAAGCGTGGATCTATGCAACAGAAGAAATAACAGAGATAACAACGTCTGGCAAGGAAATGAGTTACCAAGCCAATGGAGGATGGGGCTAGTGTGTACGATACACAAAAAAGGAAAAAAAGAAAAGGTGGAGAACTACCGAGGAATAAGTCTGCTGTACAAGATCTACGCAATGATACTGGTAGAGAAATTGAAGGAAGAACTAGATGAAAAAGAGTTGTTACCAGATGGACAAACGGGTTTTAGGAGAGGGAGAAGCACCATCGATAACGTGTACATCTTGAAACATCTAATAGATAAAGAACTCGATAAGAAAGGAGGGAAGATGTACGCTGCTGTTTGTAGACCTGAAGGCGGCTTTTGATAGTGTAAATAGAGAGAGATTATGGGAGTACCTAAGAGAGAAAGGAATCAATGAGCAGCGGGTGAGCAGAATAGAGGAAATTTACTTAGAAACGGGAAACAGAGGAAAAGTAAACAGGAAAACTTGTAAAAGATTCTGGACGACGAAAGGAGTAAGACAAGGATGCCCACTCAGCCCCAGTCTATTCGCGGTATTTATAAGCGACCTGGAAGAAAAACTAAGACTAGCACAGGCAGGGGGAGTGGTGGTAGGAAACACAAGAGTGCACTCGTTGGCATACGCCGATGACATGGTGCTAATACCGAGGGAGGCCAAATAAATAAAGGGAATGGAAGATGGCTAGGAAGATACCTGAAAAGAAAGAAGCTAGAATTAAACGTGGAGAAAACAAAAATGATGATTTCTCAGAAAGGAGGCAGAAGAAAGAAAGAGGAATGGAAGTTGGAAGGAAAAAAACTAGAAAAAGTAAAAAAAATCAAATACTTGGGTTACACTTCTAACGAGACTAACAACGAGAAAAGTCATATAAAGGAACTAGAAAGGAAAGCGAACTTGGTGGTAGGTCAAGTATGGGGAACAGAAAATTCGGACGAGATATAAGGAGAGGACTGATGTACGAAAGGCTAGTACAGAGTGTCATGATGTACGGAGCAGAAATATGGGGATGGAAGGAGCAGGAAAAGCTGGAAGCAATCGAAGCTAAGTACTGGAGATGGGTACTAGGATTCGACAGGGAAACGCCAGCATATATCGTACTGGAAGAAGTAAAGAGGGACAAGATAAGAGTGGGAGCAGGAAAAAGAGCAGTAAGATTTGAAGAGAAAATAAGAAAAAGAACGGAATTAAGGTCTTGCAAGAGTTTTTAAAAGAGATAAAGAATGGAAAGATGGAAAGAGCAGGAAAAGAGCAAAGAATATACTACGAGAGAAACGGGTATGCAGTGGAGGAGGTAGAGAGGTGAAGAAACAATGGAGGAAATGTACTAAGAGAGATAGTTAAGGTGGACCGAGACGTACAGAAGCAGGAAATGAGAACGAGGATAAATGAGTCAATGTATAATGAAAAGTACAGGTCCACTAATCACGGAGGAACTGCCGGAATAACTGAGAAGGGAAAGCGAGAAGAACGATACGAAAGTAATAGCAAGATTTAGATGTGGGACGAGGAAAGAGAAAACAAATACTGGAAAGAGAGAGACGAGAGAGTGTGCAGACTGTGCAGAGAAGGAGCAGAAACAATAGAGCACATGATGAAAGAATGTGAGGAGCTGAGAGAGGAGAGAGAAAATTGGAAAGTACTGATAGGAGAAGAAGGGAAAGGACTAGGTTAGATGAAAGGAGTATTAGACAGAAGAAAGAATGTAGAGAAAAGGAGGGAAGACATGGAAGGAAAATAAAATTAATTTAGCTATTGTTATTGTTGTCTGCCGCTCAACTGACCAATCGTGTGCTTTGAAAAATTCGAAGAGGTCTGTCAAATCGGCAGCAAATTTTGACAGTATTAATGTTTTGGAAATACCATTGTTTAATGTTTAGAAAGAGTCGTGTTTTTTGTTGTTTTTTCAATATTTATGGTGTATTATGTGTCGTCTAACGGCCTAATTTCATGTCCCGGTAAGCGAACCCTGCGAAGCGGACTTGTCCCGAACTTGTTAGTCAATCAACAATATCTCCGATCGGATTCTGTTCCAACAACTAATTATTAATAATAGAGATAGAACTCCGGGAGTTGGAAGGTTGTCATCGGAAATTTCCTCCTCTTTTTGAATCTTTTTTCAGATTTTTGCTATCACTTATAGTTTTTCTGTTATTACCAAAAAAGTGAACCTCTTATTTTTTTTAGCGGAACAAAGAAAAAAAAACGTTTTTCGCAGAATAAAATCGCTAATCGAATGAGGTATCGTTCATGTTTTTCGGATCCTTGTAACTATTTTTCGCAGGTTTTCAACTTCTTGACCAGACTAACTGTCTAAAAAGCACTCAAAAGTAGATACTGTATTATGATGTGTAGAAACGACTATTTGTTGTTCCCAAATATTTGAATGAGGATTCCCTTTCAACTACAAACACTTGCTTTAAGCATTCCTGAATTTCACTTTTAGGAAATGCAATATGAAAATCGATAATCTCGACACAGTTTCATTTTGTTGGACAATAAAATTAGTAAAAATTTAACTCACTAAGAATTATATTGAAAACTCCAAGCAAATATGGGGTATTTCAGCTCTCGACTAAAACCGAAACATATGTAAAAAAGGCAAATAATTTTACTATTTAATTCGACCTATTTATTCAAGGTACACACCATCAATTATTCTAATTTTATGGTCTGATGGATCTTTTGAACGAACATTAATGTTCGGACCGTTAGCAGATTTTTTTAATGCAAGTGCAATATTCATTGCAGCAAAAATTGAAAATTGGAAGCGAAATACTACCATTTCCATTACATGGCTACACTAAAACAAAAGCAGAGACAATAAAGTCACTAATGGACCCAACAAAGTTGGTTTGACCTGCATTTAGAAAAGCCATTATAAATTGTTTTCCTGCCAATGGTAAACGTTGTGCTTTTTATTTAATAATGACGTTTTGCAAACAGTTACTGTATTTTAACATTTGAAATTAAAAAATAGTACTTCCAGTTAATTTTCTGCGTTACTATTAAATATCATGGTAATAGGAGAAATTTCATAAATTTAAAAAATGTTTTTATGTTTTAGAAATATATTTATGTAGATAATTATGAAGTAAGCATAATTTTTTTTTCTTCAAACGTCAGAAAAACGTGACATTGTATACGCCAATAGGTAATGCTAATGACAAATGGCCATTTCACTGTCAGGGCAGACAAAGTCGTCTAGCGGCGCATATAAAGTCAGCTGGCGGCACTAAAAAATTTAAATTACTTCTTGCGCCGCTGATGGTCAGTCAAATCAAAAAAATTGTCGTACGTTCGGCCGTCAAACCTACAGACTTGCCACGAAAAGCCTCACTTTTGCTCCTCATAAAACAGTCTACTGTTGTTTTAGATAATTTATATACATATTTTTGTAGGTATTCATAGATAGAAAAATTTTACACCCAATTGTGACTTATTAATTAATAAACCTGAAGAATGTCGATAAATCCAAGTGAAGTAAATTTAAATTAAAATTTAAATATATCTAAGTCGAACTCCACAAACTTTAATAAGTGTAAAATTACAAATATAACATGTTTCGGCAGAATACTACTGCCATCGTCAGTCCTAATTTAACAAGAGATTAATGATACAATTGAATTACAGAGGGGTTCTTACCTTAGAGAATATAAAAAATTATGACGTTGACGTAATTTTGAATTAAATTTGACGTTTTCAAAGGGTTACATGATTTTTAAAAGATTTCGTAAAAACAACATTTTATAAAATGTAAAAATTAAAAATTTAAACAAGATCTGTTTTCCAGTTTCAAGGCTTTCCTTATTTCCAAAGTCTCAAGAAAATCTAATTTTCGGCCTTTATTGCATTTATGAATTTTCAATTTGGAATTTGATGGTGAAAAACTATGTTTCGTTATTAATATATGATTGGCAAAAGAAGAAGGTGTTGATGGTGGAGGATCAAGATCTGTGTTGTTATAGATGTGCCTGAAATGTTCTTTAATACGGTCTGATATTTTGCGACCTGTCTGACCTATGTAGAATGACTCACAAAAAGAGCAGTTTAATTTGTATACACCTGATGATGATTTGTAATCTAATGGATCTTTTTTTTTCAATAAAAAATCTGGATAAGTTGTTATATGTTTTAAATGAAACTTTAAAACCGTTTTTCTTAAGTATTTTAGAACATTTCTCTGAGACGACGCCAAAGTATGTTAATGAATTTGAAAAGGAAATTGTTTCTGAAGGATTTTTAACCAAGTGGTGTGTGTATTTGAATTTGTTATAGTATCTATAGTATAATTTATGTATTATTTGAAGCAATTTGTTTAATGTTATTAAGTTCTGTTTGAAAAGATGAATCTGATAGTGGTATAGAAAATAATCGGTGGAAAAAGGAATAAAAAGCTGCAAATTTATGGGAAACAGGGTGACAAGAGTCAAAAGGTATTACGCAATCTGTGATACTAGGTTTTCTATAAATGTCAAATTTAAAAGTATTATTATTTCTAGTGATTAACAAGTCTAAAAATGGAATTTGGGAATTGATTTCATTTTTAAATTTGACATTTATAGAAAACCTAGTATCACAGATTGCGTAATACCTTTTGACTCTTGTCACCCTGTTTCCCATAAATTTGCAGCTTTTTATTCCTTTTTCCACCGATTATTTTCTATACCACTATCAGATTCATCTTTTCAAACAGAACTTAATAACATTAAACAAATTGCTTCAAATAATGGATATTCTTTAAAAACTATAAATAAATTATACTATAGATACTATAACAAATTCAAATACACACACCACTTGGTTAAAAATCCTTCAGAAACAATTTCCTTTTCAAATTCATTAACATACTTTGGCGTCGTCTGAGAGAAATGTTCTAAAATACTTAAGAAAAACGGTTTTAAAGTTTCATTTAAAACAGATAACAACTTATCCAGATTTTTTATTAAAAAATAAAGATCCATTAGATTACAAATCATTATCAGGTATATACAAATTAAACTGCTCTTCTTGTGAGTCATTCTACATTGATCCTCCACCATCAACACCTTCTTCTTTGGCCAATCATATATTAATAGCGAAACATAGTTTTTCACCATCAAATTCCAAATTGATTCATAAATGCAATAAAAGCCGGAAATTAGATTTTCTTCAGACTTTGGAAATAAGGAAAGCCTTGAAACTGGAAAACAGATCTTGTTTAAATGAACAGAATAACTTCAATAATACCATTATTAATTTACTATTTTAATTTTTCACCACTCAAACAAACTTACCAGATTCTCTTTGATCCATTTTTAATTTTTACATTTTATAAAATGTTGTTTTTACGAAATCTTTTAAAAATCATGTAACCCTTTGAAAACGTCAAATTTAATTCAAAATTACGTCAACGTCATAATTTTTTATATTCTCTAAGGTAAGAACCCCTCTGTAATTCAATTGTATCATTAACCTCTTGTTAAATTAGGGCTGACGATGGCAGTAGTACTCTGCTGAAACATGTTCCATTTGTAATTTTACAATTATTAAAGTTTGTGGAGTTCGACTTAGATATATTTAAATTTTAATATTAATTAATAGTTAATTTCTAAATCAAAAATACTTTTACCATAGAGCCAAGGCATTTAGAACTCCTAATATTTAAATATTTCACCTACACCTACCTTAATAAAAAGAAACATTTTTACCGGCGCTAAAATTAATTTAAATTTAACGCGAACTTCAAGAATTTCCTGTGACAGGAAAATTATTTATCAAAATGAAGCAATACATCTCTTAAACAACATTTTCACATTTGAAACAACGCAGATGGAAAAACTGGGAGAGCCAACGATTGTTAGGGCGGTATTCAACTAAGCGCAAAATATATTAAGACGACGCGTAACAAGGTAGCGAGGTTTTACAAAAGCGAATTTTACGATTGGTTGCTTCATCAGGATTATATGGGTTGTAATTTTCTTTGAAAAGACTTTTAGGGTTGCCAGTTTCTATTATTCTTTGTTATATAAAGTGCGTGTTTTAAACCAACGGCCAACTGAACAAAGTTCTTAACGTTGTAGACAACCAACATTCGATAATAAATGAAGATATGACATCCATATTATATGTGATAATGTATACACAGAATCGATAGTTTTTATGAGAAAATATTCGTCGCAAGTAATTAAGTATATGGGATGACACCATGGTATGCCACAGGCCTTGTAGAGTTATGCACTGTTTACACACGTGTTGTAAAAACACCGCGTATTTTGTAGGTATAATATCCAAGAATAAATCAAGCGGTGCCAGTACGTCAGGGGTATAATATCAAAAGCTATGCCTGTGGTAACAAAAGGTGGATTCTCTATTCGGGGCATAAAGGATGCATCCAACCGCGTTAGCTTCGCCGACACACAAACACAATCCCGAATACTGCCTCCAATAACGAAAAAATTGTACCTAAGTAAATATATTTTCACGATATATCTGCCGTAAGCATTACTCTTTCTCTCATAAAAATGATGGACCATCAGATAGTTCTAGACGGTGTTTTATGTATTGAAGATCGTCGTTCTTTTACTAAAATTTAATACATGTCCTGTAATAGAAAATAGCACAATTACCTGTTTTGCCAGACAATGCAAACCTGTACCACTATAATTAACAATTTCTTGCGTAGGTGAAATTTTTACATCTGAAGTGTACTCGACGAAATATGACCCCATGTGAAGTCTCGCGCAAAATAATAAATCGTTAAGTTACGATTTAACCACAAGCAAGGTTTGACTTACGCCTCTGCATGAATGTATTTGTGTCTGATACATGTTCGTTGGTTAGTCGATAACGGTGTTGTCGATTTTTGCAACTGTGATTTATTAAGCTCTAACCAAAATTACGGGCTACATGGTAATTTCAAAGACGAGCATAGGAGTTTCTAACAATGTAACATTCCACTACATACGGTTTCAAATGGTCACTGCATTTTAAATTATCTAAAGGTGTGTTGAACTATAATTACACTTATTTAGTAACTACAACACAAACATGATTTAGACTCTTCCGAAGAATAAATATGATATAACAAGGTGCTTTATTGCTAATAAAGTTAGGTTACTCCGAAACAAATAAATCGAGAACGGAAACGGAAAAATTGCTATTGATCTCGTAGAATTTGCAAGATAACCCTTCAGTTTTATCCTTTCTTTATTTTTACAGGTTGGTTTCAAGTTTTTTTTTTGCGGAAATTCACAACCATAAAAATTCTTTTGTTTTATCGTCAGGGAAACGCTCCTGAAAAACGTCACTGATGGTAACATTTGACGGACTAACGCAAAGAAATTGATGTTGGTTGCGTTTTGAATGAAAATGGTAATACGGAATGTTGCGTTTCTGGGGTTCGATTATTTATTTAAACATTTATTTACACTTCTTAAATTACAATATTTATATTATTTACACTATTTACAATTTACTACTTCACCGGCACGTCTCGTATTATTTGTTTACACATCACGCAGCACTCCGGATAGATAAAGGCAACTGTCTGACTCGACCCACTGACCTTCAACTTTAACTGTGACAAACTACGATTCCACTGGTTGGTGCAACTAGACTAGCCTCCCGCTGGAACGTCCTCCAATAAATATACCGGCGTCTAAATCCTTCTAGGCGCCTCCAGACAGTTCCATTGATCACATCATCGAGACATTCTCAACAATTATTCCAGAACATCATGGATGACGTCGTGTGTACGGAATAGTCCAGACGATATCGAACGCGCCGCAGCAATGAGTCATCCTCACGTCCGACAATATTACAATATACATTTTATATTTCCGTGAATTAAAATAACTGTTGGGTCCAAAGTTCAAAAATTTTCCAATTACATATACAGTGTGTATAAGAAATAGGTTTCAATTTTCTTCAAAAAGTCTACCCGTAATCACGACATGTTATAGAAATGATTACGTTGCCGTAGTAGGAATAAGATTAAATAAACGGTTTTTTTTGTGGAAAATAAGAGGACAATTTTTAACTAACAGAATATGACTTTTCGAAAAAAAAAAACACTGAATAACTCGGACGCTAAAAAACTGAAAATATGAGAATGTAAATGAGAATTCTTAAACCTGGAAATTATTAATTCAAAAACGAAAACATATTTTCTGAAGATCTAAAAGCCTCAGAACCTGAAAACCTGAAAAGTAAGTAATCTGAGAACCTGAAAATCGAGAGACTTGCGTGCGTTTCAAATAAGACAAATGTTTCGGGTTTGTTTTTATCTAAACACGTGATTTCAAATAAACAAAAAATATATATATAAAGTGTCAGTAATCTACGAAAGCCCTGAACGGACATGAATGGAAAAATAACTGTAAACGATTTTTTTTGGCAATTCCGACTTTTTTCTGGCAATTCCAACTTTTTTCTGGCAATTCTGACTTTTTTCTGACAATTCCGACTTTTTTCTGGCAATTCTGACTTTTTGCTGCCAATTGCAACTTTTTTTTCTGGCAATTCTGACTTTTTTTCTGGCAATTCCGACTTTTTTCTGGCAATTGCAACAGGGGTAGGACGATGGCACTGTTTTGTTGCCCAAACTTAAAATATGAAATACTGTCCACATATTTGGAGTACGTTTCTTTAAGGGGACGATCGCGTAGCGCGGGGCACCAATTTCAATGATCCAGGGAAAAACAAATTTTCACAGACCATAACTTCCATGGATTACTGAAATTGGTGCCTCGCGCTACGCGCGACCACTTAAAGTAACATACTCCAAGAAGGTCATATTTCCCTGTACGTGAAACTCAAAATGTAGACAGTATTTTATCTTTTAAGTTTGGGCAACAAAACAGCACCATTGTCCTACTCCTGTCGCAATTGCCAGAAAAAAGTCAGAATTGCCAGAAAAAAGTCGGAATTGCCAGAAAAAAATCTTTTTCAGTTATTTTTCCAATCATGTCCGTTCAGCGCTTTCGTAGTAATCTATCTATCTAGTGGTGTAATATTTTTTTCTCTAGTTTCTAGAAAAGCTGATTGTCATTCTGCTGATTCACTTAGTTAAAATAATATTACTACTCACAGATCCCAGCTTGACCAGCGAAGATCCGTTTCTAAAACGTTTGTCGAGGTACTCATTTCGGTACACTCTCGAGAAAAGTAATTCATATACTACTACTAATATAGTACTAATATAGTAGTTTCATTAAGCCATTAGCCCACATTATTATTTTAAGCAAACCTAATTGCATTTTAAGGGGGTAAACACAGATCTGTACATATTTAAAAAATCTTTCTTACCCTTTCCGAGTTACTGACATCTTTAACGTAACTTTATCCAGCTAAAACCGCTTTAAATTGTCCAACAGTTGAATATCTTCGCCCTTTTATCCGGCCCCGATGATTTGTTCTAAAATATTCTCCACTTTTACAACCTACAAAACCAGTAGGTACATCGACGCATAACGAACGAAATCTGCACCTGAAATACGCGCTGAATTTAAAAATGTAACCTGCGAATATCATGAGTATGCCCCGGATTAATATGTATTTACATATTTTTATTTTAAATTGTTTTCGTTCTTAATTATGGTTTCTACATAAAATATGTTATTTAGATCGTAAAAATTCAGGTTTTATTTTCCATATTTTTCCATATTTTAAATATAAATCCATATTCCACCAAATATCAATCAATTTATCCATATTTTTTAAAAATTCTTAGAAAAGTACACTGGCAAACATGTTCCAGATAAATCTACACTTAGAAAAAATTACGTATGTGGTATTTATGAAGATTGTTTGGCTTCGATTCGTAAAAATATAAGATTTCTGTTTAAAAAGGTTGACAGTTTTTTTGAAGGCTCCAAGTAGAATCTCAAAATTCAAAGAGATGTATCCTGACATTCACTTGCCGCCATAACCAGTGCTAACTCGCTGGGGAACTTCATAACTATTATTTTTGGATTGGAAAACGAGGCTGCTGCCATTGCAATCTCAAAAGAACTTCTCGAAGATGACGAAATCTACACAATGACTTGGTCTACATAAAAAGCAATTATTGCTTTTTATCACACCAGATAAAGGCGTTTCAGAATTCTTCCACTTCGCTAAATGAAAATATCGAAATGAAGGTTTCTGAATCTGGAGGACCCGTTGCTCAACTTGCTAGGCAAAAATTTAATTACGTGATTTCAAAGGATTTCATATCCTAAAAAAAAATTAACAGCATGGTGTGTGGAAGATTAAAAAGCAACATAGACGTGCCCTACTCACTTGCAAAATTATGCAAATTTAAATATGCTCCAATCACATCTTGTGATGTTGAAAGATCATTCAGCCAGTACAAAGCATTATTTCGTCCAAATAGGAAGTTTCAATTTTGAAGATTTAAAAAAAAAAGTGATTATTTACTGCAATTCCAAATGTTCGTGAAACGGAAGCTGAATAAAATTGTAATTTTTGATTTTTTGCAATAAATAATAGTTTTATTTGAAATGTTGTTGCTTTTTATTGTACATATTTTTTTCCATATTTTAGGTTTTTTAGTCCATATTATATTTACATATTTCGAAATTTTTAATACATATTTATCCGGGGCCTAATCATGAGCCTGCATAATTTCAGCGCCCAAGTGTTAGCCCATTTAGGGCTGCACAGGAGCAGAGAATGTGCTCTGAAGTTTCCACGTCTTCTAATCACATTCGGCATGATTGCGTTATCGGTACATAAACCGATGGTGCACAGGTGGATGCCCCTATTTGAAAATGAAATGACTTTCCAAAGAGAGTCGATGCCATATACATAACGAACTCATACAGTTCCATCTCTTTTTGGTAAGGACGACATGGTATGTCTTGTCTGGATTGACCGACAAACCATGACGCACAGTTCCACTTTTCAACCCAGCTTCAATCGTGGAAATGATTTGATGAGAAGCTGATTCTATTGATTTAGCGGCCTGGTAGGCATGTTGATTTCGGTGCAACGGTGATTTACTGAGTTAACATGTCTATCAACCAATATTTCCATCGCTTTTTGAAGAATTTAGGTTAGACTGATTGGTCTGAAATTTTTCGCATCGGTATAGGTGTTCCGCCCACGTTTGGATATGAACGCAACCTTTACCTCCCTCCAGTTCCGAGGTATGTAGCCCAGAGAGAGGCAAACACTGAAGAGATGAATCAGTGGTCCAAAGAAAATATCTAGTCCCTTTTGCAAGAGCGCCGGAAAAATCCCATCTAGACCTAGTGATTTATAAGGCGCGAAAAAATTCACTGCCCGTTTTATCCTCCCATGGGTCACAATTCTGGAGACAAACCTCCCCGACTTCTGAGAGGCTTTAAATGTTCTTGGTGTATCCATCTCACATTCATTTGACTTGAGAGTGTGGAAAGTGCGGCTGCAGCTTCAGATTGTCAGTGCTGTTATTTGAGAGAACTTTCTGCTTGAAGAAAATCACTTTTCTCACAGTAGTTTCTCTAGCTCTCTCTTTTATTACGGTGAACTTTCAACTGCCTCTGTGCCTTTTTGTAGAGCTCAAAAAAGTCAGATGATTTTCCAAGTTTATGCCCTAGTTCATAGCCACGAGGCACACTCGCGAAGTGAGCCGGAGAGTTTTTCAGTGTCCTTGATGAAGTGTATCTTCTTAGGTAGTTCATAGACTCTCCTCGCGATGACCGCTATATATAGAACCCAATTTGTCATTCTAAGGTCCCTGTACCTCATTTCAGGTCTTTCATGCCAGAAATTTCAGGAACAATCTCTTCTCTCACATTTGTGACACAGAATATCTAAACCGGTAGAAGCAAGATAACTTAGAAGGGCCTCCCCTTCTCGTGTTCGTGTCGGAATTCCCCCACTCCAGACCCAACGATGAGAGGCTATCCCTCAATCTCGCATCTCCGATGATCGCGCCAATGGGAGCGAGCTGAAGGAGATCTCTCCCAGTCGAACACACTGCAAGCGTCCACAGCCTTCCTCCCGTCATAATGTTAATGCGAGCCGGCACATATTTGGTAAGTCCTCCAGAGAGAAAGCCTTTAACCCGCTTGAGATGTAGAGGCATCTTACATCCCGCAGGACCAGCTATTACAGTCCCACCACTTGAATGTAGGTCCTTTACCCTCCCTCCTGATATCAATACCCCATAGATCCGTCTGCCTGCCCAGGCAGGCCGTGGTGGACATGCTATGGTGCATATTGAGCTGTAGAAACGAGAGCCAGTCCGTATGCGATAGTTTGCTGAGCTTTAGATTCTGCTGTAGCTTTCCGTCTTAGCCTCGGACAGAATGTAATACCCACAGAAATTGTTTTTGTGTCAACCTCCCATAGACCCTCGATGAGTCGGATCGTGTTAAACCTTTTGGAACCATAAAGGACTCAGTTTTTGACCTTGAGCGGGTTGTACGCGTCCATAACGCCTAGTACATATCTGTGAAGGCGTTGTTCCCTCAGACGTCTTCACTTTCATGGCCTCGGAAGTTCTGCCTGCGGCACGCGCGAGCCCTAACCACTCTCTGGATTTTTCGTCCACGCACTCGGAGTGGGCCGCCCCTTGACGGATTCTTACTCGGAAGTGCTAGATGGTCATCTCAGGAGGGTGCAGAAGAGTCTTTGTCATGGGTATCCGGCACCCATCTGAGGATAGCATCATCCCATACAGCACAGAAATGTTTCAACAATATTGTAAAAATATTACAAAACAATATTCGTAATCTTGCGTAATATATTTATTTACAACATTGCAGCAATCTTGCAGAAATGTCGAAATGTCAGCCCTTTGCAATATTACTTTGCAAAGTTCGTGCAATATTTTAAAAATATATTGCAACCATATCGCTGAAACGTAAATGCAATAAGAATGCAAGGAAACTATACATATTTATTTTTCAACTGAGATACATTTATGTATAAATTAGTATCAATATAGAAAAACAGATAAATAAAAAGAGTGAATGCAATTAATTATATGGTTCTAAATACCAAAATCAACAAACCATACATCATACAAAACAAGTTTTTTTATTTTTGATGTTTACCCCAGCTAGATAAATGATTTGAGGCAAATATTAAATTGTTTAAAGAAAAATAGAAATTAACTGATTTATATTAGTTTATCACAAAAAGAAAATTTTAGAATTTAGGGCATTAATTACTTTCACTCTACAAATTGTATAAAATAAACAACAAATTCTTCACAAAAAAAAAAAACTAAAAATATAAGATTGTAGTTACATTAAAGAGAAGAAACATTGTTTTGTAACTTTGTCACCTGTACATGCAAATGCACAGAAAACACAGATTTCTTCCCAACTGCCATCGCCGTCACTCGGTAGTGATGAGCAGTTAACAGGCCTCATGGATTTACTTGTCGAAGCATTTAGCCAAAGTGTGGGTATTAGTTGCAAACCATCAACAAACTCCACAACGCAAAAACTTTCATTTTGAAAGCCTAAAACGACAAATATAAGTAATGCAAAGATAATGGGTCAAGCAAAAACAATGGAAAATGATAATAATAATTTAACAAATGCAGATTTTAAGGTTAAGTTGGATTAATTTACAAAAACTAATGCAACAAATGTAAATGCAATACACGATTCAACGAATGAAAAAAGCAAAAATTACATGGGATGGCTACAATTAATAAAGTTTAACAAACTTACCAGAAATCGGTGCAAAGTGCAGACAAATGTGATGGTCACGTCAGAGCACGCCTGAGCACGCCATTACAGCACGCTACCTGCACGCTCTAAACGTTTCGCGCATCCTTCACAGAAAAAGGCAGATGAAAATGGTTCTTTTATAAGGAGAATGTAAAATAAGAAATACCCAACAAATTATTATTAGATATACCTTAATTATTTGTATATCGCAAAAAGAATACAACATTATTTTACTAAAACATTTCGCGCAAAAGGTGAGTTTTAGGAATAACAGTTACTAATACTACATTTATGTAATTTTTTTGCAATCTATCTGCAATATTTCAGTAAAAATTAATATGAAACATTTTTTTGCAATATTTCTGCAATATTGTATTTTCCTCACATTTGAAATATATCCAAAGATATATCTCAGCAATATTGTTGCAATATTATCTATGCAAGTGACAGATTGTAACATTACAGAAAGATTGTAGCAATGTTTTGTGCTGTGTGGGATAATGTACATGTTCGAGTCGCCTCGCGGTGAAATTTTAATTTTAGTCATTAGTAATTGAAATTTGATTTTAATCACTCAAAACAGCTAAAATATACAACTATTGGAAAAATTAGTTATTACTTTACCTTTGTTTATTCATCTCTTTGAATACAGCACTTTAGTTATTTAAGCTTACAGGCCTTGGACATTATTATTCTTTATTGTATTTCTAATCAGTTATACTAAATCAGTATATCTCTACACCAAAAAATTTGCACAGCTCTTGTTTCAAATCTTCACAGTCTTTCTAGCACTTTATCTACAACCTCTCCCCAAGTTTTACCCGCCATTCCCTTTTTCTCCAGTCCATGGTGTTTATCCTTCTTAAATGTTCTTGAACGCTGTTTAACCATTATTTTCGTGTTTTACTCTTTCTTGAATTGGTTTTCTGTTCAGCTCCATTTTGGTAATTTTCCGGTTGTTTAGTCTTTTTAGGTAAGTACATGCTCCGGTCATCTATTTCGTTTTACTCTTGCTATTGTAGTTTTGCCTCCTTCTAGAAGTATCCTTATTGGATTTTCTGCTAATTTCTGCTTATTGGTCAACGAACGCTACCATCCCTATCATTTTATTAAGGTGCAAGCTCTTCGTCCAGGTGATTACTTTCCAAGAGTGCAATTTTGTGAGTAACTTTTCTTTCGCATATTTTGTGCACAGACGAGGTATATTTCACTCAAGATGGAGTGTTCAACCAACATAATAATCACATTTGGGCAAGTGCCAATCCATTTGCACGTGCACATCAACGTCGGTTTGGTGTCAATCCTTGGGAAGGTCTCATAAATAACCACTTGGTGAAACCTGTTGTTCTTCCTGCAAGATTAAATGCAGAGAATTTTTACTTTTTCTGCAGAATGAATTTAAAGATTTGCTTGAAGATTTACCACTTGCCCACATTCAGAATGAATCCACATTCTTGCAATTAGGGCAAGTGGTAAATCTTCAATGCAAATGGATGGTGCACCTCTTCATTTTGAAATTTTAAGTAATGTTTATTCTTTGTAAGTAGTATGTATATTTATTACAATAAATAAAACTAACACAATAACTAGCAGCTTTTATCCCTCCCCACTTATTGTCCCTCTTCTCCACTCAACCTTCCTCATCCATTCGATCCCTCTTCCGTCCTCATTCAAAATTTCTTCTCTACTCTCATCTCTCCCTCTCAATTCTACGCATTCCTTCAACAAATGCTCTATCGTCTTCTTTTTTTCTCTACACATCCTGCATACTCTATTATTATCCTCACTCCAATATTTATTTTCTCTCTCCCCATTTCCACATCTTAATCTTGCTATTATCACTCCCTCTTTTCTACTCTCTCTTCCTAGGTACTTTGGAATTTGTTCCGTTATTATTTTTTCATACTTCCCATTGTACCTAAAATCCCTAATTCTCGTTCTTCTTTCCTGCACTTGCACATCTCTATCTCTCTGCACTAATTCATCTGTCATTACTCTGCCTCTCTCTCGCATTCTTTCTATCTTCACGCCTGCACACCCGTTTCTTTCGAAATATGCCTCCCTCTCTTTCCATATCCCCTTTCTTCTTTCTTTTCTTTTTTCTTTCAAACACTCTTGCAAAATTCGGCACTCTCCTCTCTTTTTCCTGCTTCTATTCTTATTCTATCTCTCTTTGTTTCCTCCATCACTATATACCCCGGTGTCTCTCTCTCTAATCCTAGCACCCATTTCATATATTTTCCTTGCACCCCTTCCAATCCAATCTTTCTCTCTCCATCCCCATATTTCCGATCCATACATCATCACGCTTTTCACCAAACTATCAAACATCATTTACTCTCCTTCTAAAATCATGTCCCAATTTTCTCTCTCCTATTCCCCATACAGCTCCTATTATCTTATTTGCTTTTTTCACTAACTCTCTTACATGTGCTGTTGCTGTGTTTCTTTCATTCATCACATAACCTAAATACTTAAATTCTTTCACTTCTTCAATTTTCTTTTTCTCCCATCTCCACTCATTTACTTTTCTCCGACCACCCCCTTTTCTGAACACCATGATCTTAGATTTCTCTACATTCACCGTCAACTTTTTCCTCCTCTTATAATTTTCCATGTTTCCTATTATTTCTTTCATACCTTTCTCTTCTCTCGCTAGCACCACCAAATCATCCGCATATGCTAAAGACCACACTTTTTCTTTGAACACCACAACCCCCCCTGCCTGCCCCTTCCTGAACATCTCCAATAAAAGCTGCAAACAGGCTGGGGCTTAGTGGGCAACTTTGTTTGATTCCCTTATAAGTTCTGAAACATTCACTCACGCTTCCATCCACTCTCACTCTACTTATCGTCTCTTTATATATTTCTTCTATTTTTGTTACCAGATGCTCATTTATCCCTCTCTTTATCAAGCATTCTCACAGTAAATCTCTTTCCACATTATCAAAAGCCGCCTTCAGGTCCACAAAGAATGCATATATCTTGCCACCACTCTTTTATATCTCATTTCCTACTATGTGATTCAAGATATATACATTATCCATGCTCCCTCCACCTTTCCTAAATCCCGCCTGTCCGTCTGGTAACACCCCCCTCTCATTCATTTCCTTCATCAGTGTCTCTTCTACAATCATCGCGTATACCTTATATGCTGTATTTAGGAGAGTGTAATACTGACTGCATAATTACTGACTGTATCCTTTTCTCCTTTCTTATATATGGGGCATATTATCCCCTCCTTCCTCTCTTGGGATAATCCCTCTCCCTTCCACACTCCATTCATTATCTCTAACAACCTGCTGTCACCCCCCAGCAGCTCACTGAAGTACTCTCTCCATTTCTCCATAGTAATTCCATCACCCACTCTCTCTTTCTTTTTCTTTCTTTCCTTATTTATGTATCTCTATACCTCTCCTTCCGTCTTTATACCCTTCATCTTTAGCTCTTCTTCCATCCGTTTCTTTTGTTTCTTGTCTTTGCATACTAAATTGTACCTCTTGAGTGCTTTCTTGTACTCGCTTCCTTGGTTGCTTTTTCTTCTTTCTAATTTCTTAGTTTCCTTCTTGCTTCCTGCTCCCTTTCCCTGCATTCTTTATCCCACCACTCGTTCTTCCACAGCACCATCTTCTCTATTATCTCTATCTCTTTTTTTTTTCTGTTGCGTTTGTTATGTTATCGCTCAGTTTCCTCACCTTTTCGTTTATTTCTGTTTCTTCGTATTTTGCCTCCGTAAGTCTCGCTCTATAATTTTCTTTTCCTTCTTCCGTCCAAATATTCTTCACAATTTTTCTTCTAAACTCATTCACACTTCCTCTATCTTTCTCTCTTCCTTTTGTATTCACTTCTAAAGGCATATGGTCCGACTCCATTATTTCTCCCACCTTGAATTTCTCTATTTCATCCCATGCTTCTTCATTTACCATAACATAATCAATAATTGTCTCCCCTCTTGATCCAATATACGTGCACTCCCCTTTCTCATCTCCTGTGCAGTTCCCATTAAGTATGTCCCACCCTCTTTCTTCTACTAAGCTAATCAGTACTCTCCCTTCTGCGTTTTCTGTTCCATCTTTTGTTGATCTTCCTTCTATTGTTTCTTGTTCCTCTTCTATCCGTCTTCCTTTTCCCCCAATTTTTGCATTAAAATCCCCCCCAATCACCAAAGTTCTTTCTTCTTGCTCTTTTACTCGCTCTTCTATTATTCTCTTCGTTTCCTTCATACTTCTGCTGTACACTGTTACAATTCTCCATTTTCTCTGTTTACTTTTCACCGTTCCTTCCATAATCCCTCTTTCTTATTTTGCGTCAGTTCCATTTTCTCCTTCCAGTCCCTCTTTCACCCCCATTATTATCCCACCTTTAGCTCTCCCTTTCTTGCTTTCCCTCTCTGCACATTTCTACTTAAACTCTTTCGGCATTCTATTTTCCAATTTTTCCCACCCCTTTTCTTCCACCCACGTTTCTACCATTCCCACTACGTCAAATTCTCTTAAATATTCCCAAAATTCATTCTCTTTGTTTTTTATTCCCGCTACGTTCCAGAATACTATTCTTATTTGCTCCTTTTCTCCTTTATTCCTCTCCGTCCTCGTTTTCCCTTTTCTGCCCTGTCGTCTTTTTCTTGTGCTCTTATTGAAAAATTTTCTGTATCTAACTCCCCTTTTTCTTCGTCCCACCTAAGCCCTTTTCCCTCTATCCATCTTCTTATAACCCACTTTCACCTGCTGTCCTTTTTGTCGCTCTTCTTTGGCTATCGCTCTTAATTCCTTCTGTATATCTCTTTCCTTCTTTGTCAGATTATATTCTATGTATACACTCTTCCATTTTCTGCTCCAATTTTTTCATTTTTTCTTTTAGTTCCATCTTTTCTTTTTCCCATTTTTCTTCCTTTTCACGCATCATAATTTTCAACTGTTCCAGTTCCCGGCTCATCGATTCTCTTCCTTTATGTTCCCTACATCCTCCATAATTTTTTTTCAGCATCTCTTTCATTTTCTCATCCATTGCCTTTTTAACCGGTGATCTTTCTAATTTCTTACTTTTGCTAAAGGGGTTAATCCTCTCTTCCGACTCTCGTCCTTATTCTCTTTTTCTTTTGTAATCTTCTTCTCTCTCGCTCTCACTATCACTTTTTTCATTCTATTTCTTTTTCACTTTTTCACGCTTTTTATCCGCTGATCTTCTGGAGCGCCGCAAAACACGTCCGCTCGGCTCAACTGCTCGAATCGAATTTATTCTTTGTAATAAATACCTGTTTTGACACTTTAAAGGTTTTTTTTTTTCTGATGTAGTTTTGATGTCAGAATCGTTGTCCGCGCCGATGAAATTGACAGTAATACAAAGTCGTACCAATAGAGGTAAAATCACCACCAGAGGGACTGGAATCGTGACTTAATGGAAACTGTAATACGGAGGCATGAAACTCGAATAACTGTCAACCGTTGTCAACATTGTCAAAATAACGTAAATAAAATAAGAACTTCAATCAAATTTTCGATGACAGCAAAAATAAATAAATAAAACTGGCGACAAAAAATGTTTAATAAAGATGAGGTAAGATTTGCATTATTATTCTAAATAATATCTGATTTTGAAAAAAATAGAGCACACTTAATTTTCAGATTTGAATTAATTTGTTCCACGCCCTTCTAATTTTTCATTCTGTAAAACTATTACAGTTTACTCTAATGCGCGAGGTGGTGACATCTAGCGGTCAGAATAATGGTGTTTCTATGATACGAAATATTTTATACTACCTACTTATTAATACAATATTTGTACAAATTAAGGCAAGGTTGCAATTTTTGCTTTTAATTAAAGAGTTATAATTTTGTTCATAATACGAACTTGTTATTGCATTATATTTATCAAAACTGTCAGCTTGAGTGAAAACTCACTCATAACAGTTACGGCTGTTATAAAAATTAACAGTACAGGAGGAAGTTTTTGAAAATTGTTTCTAGAGCAGCACAAACAAAATTGATTTATGAATTGTCTAAAACTTATGCTAAACAATTCGCTTTTTTTTGTCGGTATTGCCGTCTGTACTGTACGATATCCGGCCGATACGCATATAACGGACGCGATTGATTATAAAATCTCGGCTCCGCCACGATTTTACAATCAATCTTGTCTGTTATTTGCCGCTTATCGGCCTCATGACGTTAATAATGATAAAGAGAAACCACAAATACAACGTTTATGACATTTTTTTATCACAAATTTATTTACTACCACGGGCGCCTTTTTTTCATCACCTTGTATAGCACGAATGTTTTCCTCTTCCCTCTTTCCATTTTTTTCTCTTCGTCTTTGTTCAACATCTATGTCTCGATCGCATAAATAACTGTGACCGAGTTTTTCTTGACACTATAAAGTTGACTTTCTGTTTGTTTGGTAATCCATGGTACTGTTTTTCGTGACCATTTTTTCTTAGCTTACTCTTAAATATGTAAAGTCTTGTACTCTTTTGAAGCTATTCATTTGTTTGTACTGTTGTGTACCGTACTTTTCTGTATTCTTCTGCATCTATTGCAACTTCTACACCACAACTTGTTTTCATTATCGATTTTTAATCCGAATTTATCGCTTTCTGCAGCTCTCTTTTTTTTGTCGTGGTTAACTTGCCCACAAAAGTTTTACATTAATAATAATAAGACATAATTACATAATTGTGTAGTATAAGTATAACTGGGTTTCCTGATTAAAAAGGGCTGTCAATAATAAGAGATGTCAGCCACAAACGTATTTTGTTCACCATTTGGGAAAGTATTAAGCATATTATAAACAGCACTATTAAATTACCAAATCATGAGCACCTGGATGACCATCTCAAACTCAAAATTATTTACAACTGAATCACAAATAATTGTATTTTAATAAAATAAAATTAATAGTAATAGCGGTATTCAAAATGAAACATCACCCACAGAGGAATAGTTTACTAAACAATTAATTATAATCTTCCCCCGAAATTTCATAATACGTTAATATTATCCTTATTAATATAGTGCAATTACTATACACGATATTATAAATCCAACCAGTAGCTTCTGATTGTCTTTCCAATACAAAATAATTATAAAATCTGCAATTCATGAGCAATTATGTCATGAATTAATTAAATTGTTAAATTTGTAGACTATATCATATAGTAATAAATAACAAGCTGTATTATCTATTGTGTAATTACGTCAACATAATATCATAGATTTCCAATTTTTTCAAATTGTTGCTATGCATAGACAGTCCCTAAATTAAGTTAAGTGATAAGTGTACCCAACGTATTTAACAGCTAAAACCATAATTCAAGCAAAATGATCGCGAGAACGTTGTCTCGTTTCAAAATACCTTTGGGTCGGATTTGTTAAGACAACTTCTGCATTTTCTACTTAGAAGCAGGCAACTCACATTTTTTTTACAATTCAGGTTATTACATGGTGTTACGAAGTATGAATTATACTTCTGAATTCTAGTTGCAAACTAGATATCAACTTTTATTATATGTACCTTTTTGGTGCAAAAAATCAAATGTTAAAAGTGGCTAAGAATTGAATGGGTGTGCTAGACCAGGCTGTCAACATTACATGTGAAATTCTGAACCGGTTTCGACCTTATTAATGGTTATGAGCACATGTTCAAGAAAAATAATAATCAGATTCTAAGACACTTACAACTTTGCAACGTGACAAGAAATGACCGCTGTATGGTAAGATGTTTGGGCATAGACGCCCTACCACATAACATATTGTAGAATGTACAGGAGAAATCTGCCCAAGAAGGTCACAAACTTGATGCAAATAGTCTAAGTAGAAAATCAAGGTTTATAAAAACAATTGACTTTTGAGTGAAATCTGCAAGACATCTAAATCTGTATGCACATTAAAGTAATATAAAGTTTTTTCAACAATACATCCTGCAAATATTATTATTTCGCACAAACGACTACTATCCGTGATCATTGATTTTCTGTAAAGTTAACTTTATTTGTGTCGCACTGCTGCTGTAATATTGTTTTAAATTGAATTCCTGATTAACTTGAAAAAAAAGTGAGGAAAAACATTTTGCTCGACACAAAGCTAATCATTCTATCGTATTATTTGTATAAACTAGTTCCTGTGACAAATATTAATAAACTACAGTTTGATAAAACATAAAAGCGCATATAGAAAACAAATAGAACTATTTCACCCCGGCTTGTTATGGCTTTGCCGTCGGCTCTTTACACTGATGGGAATTTGTGTAAACAAAAGTAGTAATTTTTAATACAAATAAAAGTGTAGCTACCAAAAAACAATTTTTTTAAATGTGAAACTGATTTGAATCACAATGTGTAATAGAATTATCAAAGGATATGTACATTGTACAGGAATAGTTATTTATAACTATATATTTTAATAACTTAATATATTTTTAAGGAACACCTGTATTTCTTCATAATCGAGTACAGAATTAAAGACTAATTAAAAATGAAACTAATAACAACTAAAAATGTTCTATAAATATCTATAGGTCTATAAAAAAAGTGCAATTGGTTAGAAATTTTATTTTTAGACAGAACTGCATTATGAAAGTAACCATATAATTATACGACGCAAACTGAAAGCCTACATTATTAAATTATTATGTACCACAGTTACAATGTGAAATATATTATCTCAACGCTTCTGGGTTTATATCACAACAACCATTAACTTGCATTGCAGATTCAATAACAATTTGTTAACTAATAATGTCTAACGTAATTTTACTTATACTGAAGTAAAACATGCTCAAAACTTGGAGAGTAAACTCTACCATATAGGTACTGTTACAATTTGATTTTGCCGCGCATTCACCACCGCAGGAACGCATCTACATAGAGATAACCGGCATATACAAAAAACGATAGGTTTTGCAGTACCGGCGAGATTCTTTCTTTTTCGTTCGAGACTTTAACGAGTACACGTTCAACGAAAAATTACTCCTGGTAAAAGGGATTGCGTCCAGGAAAAACGCGTTAGCGGTTAAGTATCGTTGAATGTGGGTTATTTCTATAACTAATCGCTTAAGCGGATAAATCGTTAAAGGTTGAACTTTCGGAAAGAGGTAAGAGAAACCATTTTATTGCGTGCAGACCTTGACTATCTTCTTTAAATCAGATAGGCAAATTCACCAGCACTTATACTAGGATTATTTGTACCACCATCAAGGGATTTTGGCTGTGGAAATTCTTTCCTGAACGCACATAGTTTAGTTCACGTGGAAACTGGTGAAATTTCCCAAGGACCCGCAGGAGTTGCAGATTTACAGACTCGCAGGATACGCCAGAAAGTAAAAGTAAGGTGTCAGGACAGCTCCAAAACTAGCATATTAATCAAGAAGATAAGTAATAGACGATTTTTTTATTGTATTTTTTTGTGTTATCAATTCACCTAGTTTTTGTTATATTAGCGTTCACTTAAATTTTGTAAGTTCAGTAATCTCCTTAATGTAATTTTAACCTAGGTAAAGAGCCAGCAAGAGTCACTATTTAACTTGTCTTATTTTTAATTATTTTCAACGTTCATTTCGTAATTTATTGTTTAATTCAACTTGCTATTCTATTCAGTCATTATAATTTCTATTTTACCACGTTATTTAATATTGTATAATTGTTGGAAGTATCTGTATTATTTTTATTTGTTCATTATATGATTTTGGGGATTTAGCTGTATTTCTTGTGTCACCATCCACACTTCTCAATTTTGTCAGGGCATTACAGCAATTTAGGTTGTAATAAATTGGGGGCTCGTCAACCGGGATAGTGTAATAATATTGTGAATTTTGGATAGTCCCTACAAAACTTTGAAGTGTGGAGGAATTGTCAAGAATAACTTGCTAATTACTTTATCTTCTAGCTGAGTAGCGTTTTGCCGCGGTGTTGGAGCTGTACCTTAGTAGTAAGACCACCTTGCGGCTTGGGAAGTTATCCAGTGGATTTTCTTTTAACTTGGAGAGTTGTGGAAAGGAAAGAATCCCTTCAAGTTAGGCAGACCATTTTACATCCGGGTAAGTGCTGGTTGAGATTGTTTTGATTGTTGATAGTAGTCAGGTCTGCAAATTGTCGTGTAAAGTATTGTTAGTTGCGTTTTAAAAATTGTAAAGTTTTGTCGGTACGGTGTTATCTCTAGTTAAATTTCGGTTGATTTCGTTTTGAGGAATTTACGATGGAGCTTAATGTTGATTGGTTAACAAAAAACGAAATCGCATATGAGCTAGGCATTCGTGGCACTGTCGTAAAAGGTTCGGAAACTCTGGAGGATATGGCGATGAACTTAAGATTCTGCTTAGGCCTGGAGAAGAACGGTGTTTTGTTTGAATCGCCGATAACTCTCGACGCGGGGGACGAATTGGCGAACTGTCAGCAGGGTCTTGAGGAGGTTCATCAATTGTTCAGGGAAGTCATTAACGACACAGTGATGGCAAAGCTGGCCACCAAGTTGACACATCTTAAGGGTCGTTTAAATCGGGTCGGTGATGTAGAGGATACGCTTGTGCCACTGAAAGGGACGTTAACTGTTGCGTTAAATAAAGCTTTTGAAAATTATGATATCCGAGCAAAGTATTACACAAAAATGGTTCAAACACCGGATCCAGATGCGACTTTGATTACGATGTCGAGTCCTTTTGCTTCGTCCTCATCTAATGCGCCATGTTATCGGTTGGTAAATTCGCCTGATCTCACTTCACTAATTAGCGGGTGGAATATTAAATTCAATGGTGACCGTAGCGATGAATTAGCGGTCTGTAAATTTGTCCAGGAGGTAGAAGAGCGGCGACTTATGCAAGACATTTCCGAGCCGGATTTGCTAAGAAACGCAAAGATGTTGTTCGAGGGGGATGCGCTTGTATGGTATAGGATGGTCGAAAGTAGGGTTGCTAGTTGGGGGGATTTGTGCACGAGGTTGCGACAGGAATTTTTGCCGATCGATTATGAAAGGACAGCTCGTGAGAGATTAATGAGTTATCGTCAGTCGGAAGGTGAAACGATCGGAATGTTCTTGGCACGTTTTGAACAACTCGAGACATATTTACCGTGCAAGATATCCCTTCAGGATAGGCTATCCTGCGTACGACGTAACATATTGCCTTATTATCAGGACCGATTGTGGGACAAACGCATCGATACTCTGGAACAGCTGGCAGAGTACTGCCAAGAGCTTGAGCGGCATAAGTTGAATATGGTCAAACACGCGGAAGCGAATCGGGTTAAAACCATGTCGAGATCAGTTCCACCAACTTCACCTGTGGTGCCTTTCAAAGATATAGATAAGAACCGACGGTTGAAATCGAAATGTTTCCGATGTGGGAAGCCTGGCCACATATCTCGTGACTGTACAGCAGTCAGAGAGATTCATTGTTTCACTTGTAAACGACCAGGTTATACGCGTACTACGTGCCCAGATTGTTTGAGATCGGGAAACGCCGGTCGAAGGCAGCAGTAAAGGGTCGCGAGCTGTCTTCGGAGGAACAAGCGACGAAAGCAACGTTGGATTATATTTTCTCAATGGGCAATAAGAACGAGTGTCCACGGTTACCGGTAAATATTTATGGTAGCGACTTTATTGCTTTATTAGACTCGGGGGCCAGTAATGTAATTATGGGGTTGTCAGGTTGGCGTAGGTTAGAGGCCATGGGGTTGAAGATGCACAAATCCACGGTGGATAGTTGTGCTTTAGCATCGGATAGCGAGATCATTTGTGTTGGGGCAGTCAATGTGCCGATTCGGTTAAAGCACAAGATGGTTGTTTTTGAGGTGCTTGTGGTACCGGCTGTGCGACACGAGTTGGCCTTAGGTATAAATTTTTGGATGGAGATGGGCATTGTGCCGAATTTTAGACAACTCTCATGGGACTTTGCGGATGCGGCCGAGGTAAAGAACGATCCTACGTTAACGTTGAACAACATCGAAACGAAAACCGATCTGACTCCGGTGCAGGTAGCGAGACTAGATGCGTGTGTGAAGTCTTATTTTGAAAAGATTTCGGATGTACCGTTGGGATGCACGGATTTGATTAAGCACAAGATCGAACTTCACGACGATGCTACTCCAGTGCGCTCTAGGTGTTATCGTGTCAGTCCGTTCATTCAGAAGCTCGTAGATAAGGAGATAGAGGAGATGTTGGCGCTGGGAGTTATCGAAAGAGCTGATTCGGAATGGAATTCGCCTTACCTGATGGTTCCCAAGAAGGATGGAACTTATCGTTTCGTAATCGATTATCGTGGGGTGAATGCTCGGTCAAAGAGGAAGACGTATCCGTTGCCTAATATCTCTCACATACTAGATAGTTTGGGAAACGCGCAGTATCTCAGTAGTTTGGACATCCGAAGCGCGTACTGGGAGATACCAATGGACGAGGCGAGTAAGCCCATGACCGCATTCTCGGTTCCGGGAAGGGGGCAGTTCCAATTTCGGAGGATGCCATTCGGTTTACATTCGGCGCCGGGCACTTTTCAAACTTTGGTAGATCGTTTATTTACACCTGACTTAGAGCCCTACGTTTTCTCTTACCTTGATGACATAATCGTGTGCACCCCGGATTTTGTAACGCATGTGAAGGTGCTGGAAATCGTCTTCCAGAAACTGTTACAGGCCGGTCTGACTCTCAAAGAAAGTAAATGCGAATTTTGTAAAACCGAGCTGCGTTATTTGGGATATTTGGTGAACCGTCAAGGGTTAAATGTAGATCCGCGGAAGGTCAGTGCCATCGTTGATATGCCTCAGCCGAAGAATGTCCGAGAAGTTCGGCGAATAATTGGCATGCTGAGTTGGTACCGACGTTTTATACCGAATTTTTCCACCCTGGTGTCACCACTAACTAACTTAACGCGGAAACGCAACCGATTTGTGTGGTCAGAAGAGTGTGCTAGAGCTTTCGTGGAAGTTAAGAACGTCCTGATAAGGGCACCAATACTTTCTTGTCCGGATTTTAGTAAACCTTTTACGGTACAGTGCGATGCTAGCGACGTGGGCATAGGTGCGGTATTAACTCAAGAGATCGATGGTGAGGAGAGAGTTATTAGTTATCTCTCGCGCGCACTACTGTCAGCGGAAAGACGATATAGCACGACGGAAAAGGAATGTCTGAGCGTAATTTATGCGATTGAACGACTCCGGTGCTACCTAGAAGGATCCCACTTTACGGTCGTGACGGATCACTATTCGTTACTGTGGTTAAATAATTTAAAAGATCCGTTGGGTCGTCTAGGGCGCTGGGTCATGAGGTTGCAGAATTACGACTTTACCATCGTTCATCGGAAGGGCAAGGACAACGTCGTGCCGGATTGTCTTTCACGGGCAGTAGAACCATCAGCGCAGGTAAATCTCTTGGGGGACGCGGACGATACCGAGCGACCGTCGAAGGACCGATGGTACGTGGAAATGATCCGGAAGGTATTGGCCGACCCACTATGTTATCCAAATTTTAGAACGCGCGGGGGCAAACTTTTTAAGAAGGTAAAAGCGGACGAAGGTGTTGAAGACCATGGTTGGAGACTGGTTGTTCCGAAGGAAAAACGGTTGGAGTTACTAAGTCGCTATCATGATGACGCGACGACAGGAGGTCATCTCGGGGTTTACAAAACGTACAACAAAATCCAACAGAATCATACTTGGCCGCGGATGAAAGCGGATGTGTGTCGTTATGTAAGGAAGTGTTCTGTTTGTACTAGCGTGAAACCGGAGCCGAGATATCCCGCCGGAACGATGGGAGCCCGACCGATTATAACCAAGCCGTGGCAGATGATCAGTGCTGATCTTTTTGGACCACTTCCTCGGAGTAGTAATGGACAAGAGTACGTGCTCGTCATTACTGACTACTTTAGTAAATTCCCGTTTTTCATACCTTTGCGATCACCGACGGCGCGCAAAGTAATCGACGAAATAGAACAAAGAGTGTTCCTGATGTTTGGGGTGGCGGAGTTTATTATTGTGGATAACGGAGTACAGTTCGGTAGGAGTCGCGAGTTTCAAGAGTTTTTGCGAAACTACGGCGTGGAACCTTATTATAATTCGTTGTATACTCCCCAGAATAACCCCACGGAGCGTGTAAATCGTACGATGAAGTCTCTGATAATCTCGTACATTGATCAGGACCAGCGTAAATGGGATGAAAATTTGAGTCGTGTTGCTTGTGCGTTGAGGACGGCCAAACATGAGGCCACGAGGCAGACGCCCTATTTCGTAAATTTCGGCTGTGAAATGATATGTGACGGACAAGAGCATAGAGTCGCACGAGAACGAGAACACCTAGACGACACGCAAGGAGAGGACGATGAAGACGAACGTATGGAGGAACGGATACGAAAAAGGGAGACGAAGTTGGAAAAAATCAGAGAGGTCGTCACGGTTTTGTTGCGTAGGGCTTATGAACGCGCGAAATGTCAATATGACGCAAAACGTCGGGACGTTAGCTACCAGGTGGATGACTTAGTGTGGAGAAGAACTTATCCAACTACCGATAGCACTAAGCATTTCAGCGCCAAGTTAGCTAAACGATTTGCTGGACCTTACCGTATAAAACAGCGAATCGGAAAGAACGTGTACTTGTTGGCCGATGAAAATGGTAGAGAATTGGGTAGATGGCACGTAAAAGATCTGAAGGCTGATCACACTCTCGCTACCGATAACACTAGTTCCGGTAACGAGTCAGATCGCGAAAACTGCGATGAAACCGATGATTATCACTCGGACTAGTTTTTCCTTGTAGTATTTTTGGGCTCAAACGACCTGACCCCTGGCGTAGGCCAAAACCACATAAATGAGTGGAAGCGCTCATGGTTGTAGGGTGGCTGTTTTTAGTTACACCCGATTGACAACAAGTCAATTTCCTGATATATTTTGAATTAGGTTTGGGCTCAAACAACCAGACCCCTGGCGTAGGCCAAAACCACATAAATGAGAGGAATCGCTCATGGTTGTAGGGTGACTGTTTTCAGTTACACCCGATTGACATCAAATCAATTTCATTTGATTTCGGTTGGTCTTTTGTTTTAATTAGTTGAGGTTTGGGCTCAAGCAACCTGACCCCTGGCGTATGCCTAAACCTCTTAAATGAGTGAAATTACTCATGGTTGCAGGGTGATACACCCGATTGACAACAAGTCAATTCTGCATAGGATTTTTTTTACGGGGGCTGTGGAGGTGACCTCGTTGCGTTAGAAAGTCGTAGCGCCATAGCTCCCGGATAGGGGGTGATGCTGCTGTTGTTGAAAATGTTGTAGATCTCTATACTTTTGGTATAATATCTTTCCAATTTTCAAAAAATTTTCTTTGTGATTGTATTCATTGCCTTTATGTTTTGCACTTAATACCACCATCTATTTTCTTCGGAAAATTTTTCCTTGTGATTGTATTTATTGCCTTTATGTTTTCTTCCATTTTTGCGAGAACTGTATCATGTTCTCTATAAGTTTTTGGTCTATTGTTGAAGTTTGTTATATCCATCAACTTCGGATTATTTCCGGGTAAGTTCCGGGTTAGTTCCGGGTTAGTTCCGGATGGTTCCGGATGGTTCCGGGTAGTTTCCGGGTAAGTTCCGGGTTGTTTCCGGGTATGTTCCGGATGGTTCCGGGTTGTTTCCGGGTAAGTTCCGGATGGTTCCGTGTTGTTTCCGGGTTAGTTCCGGGTTGTTGGGAGAGGACCACACAAATTTGCGAATTCTCAGAGGCAAGTCTTACCGATTTAGATCTTTAATTGTTTTGAAGTTGTGAGATGTTGTCAGGGCCTCATCGGTTTTCTCTTTTTTAGGGTTCTAGGGTACGGGTCTCGCCGTCTGTTTTATAGGGTTTCTAGAGCCGGGGGTTCAGAAACAAATCGCATAGGTGCGGATTAGACGGACGGGGGATGTAGCAAATTATTTGTTAGTTTGAATCGGTTTTACCGGATTGATGTACCATGAACTGGGGAATGGGGGCAACCGTTGGATCGTGGCGGCAGGCCACACGGACGCATTTAACATCAGGTTTGAAACCTTGCTGCGAGCAATTAAAAATTAGGTTTGTTGGAATCCATTGGTTGTTTTGTATATGAGTTTGTTACTGTTTCAGTGGGTACTACTATAATGCCAATAATTTGAGTGAGGAGCCACTATAGAGCCCATTACTTTTCTTGATTTCATTGGTCATAATTTTATTTTGGGTTTTGTTATTGTTTAGAGTCTTGTAAATTTTTGAGATTTGGGAGAATTCTATTCGTCCCGTGTTAGTCTGGCACTACTATAACTTGCTAGGTCTGTTTAAGACCTGGAGCTTCACTCCACACATGCCTGCTTGATATGCTAGTTGTCATCACTGAGTCTAGTTAAAAATAAAAATTCGTTGCACGAATTTTTATTTTTCCCTTTTGGGAGGGTCGAGTGTTACAATTTGATTTTGCCGCGCATTCACCACCGCAGGAACGCATCTACGTAGAGATAACCGGCATATACAAAAAACGATAGGTTTTGCAGTACCGGCGAGATTCTTTCTTTTTCGTTCGAGACTTTAACGAGTACACGTTCAACGAAAAATTACTCCTGGTAAAAGGGATTGCGTCCAGGAAAAACGCGTTAGCGGTTAAGTATCGTTGAATGTGGGTTATTTCTATAACTAATCGCTTAAGCGGATAAATCGTTAAAGGTTGAACTTTCGGAAAGAGGTAAGAGAAACCATTTTATTGCGTGCAGACCTTGACTATCTTCTTTAAATCAGATAGGCAAATTCACCAGCACTTATACTAGGATTATTTGTACCACCATCAAGGGATTTTGGCTGTGGAAATTCTTTCCTGAACGCACATAGTTTAGTTCACGTGGAAACTGGTGAAATTTCCCAAGGACCCGCAGGAGTTGCAGATTTACAGACTCGCAGGATACGCCAGAAAGTAAAAGTAAGGTGTCAGGACAGCTCCAAAACTAGCATATTAATCAAGAAGATAAGTAATAGACGATTTTTTTATTGTATTTTTTTGTGTTATCAATTCACCTAGTTTTTGTTATATTAGCGTTCACTTAAATTTTGTAAGTTCAGTAATCTCCTTAATGTAATTTTAACCTAGGTAAAGAGCCATAGTCACTATTTAACTTGTCTTATTTTTAATTATTTTCAACGTTCATTTCGTAATTTATTGTTTAATTCAACTTGCTATTCTATTCAGTCATTATAATTTCTATTTTACCACGTTATTTAATATTGTATAATTGTTGGAAGTATCTGTATTATTTTTATTTGTTCATTATATGATTTTGGGGATTTAGCTGTATTTCTTGTGTCACCATCCACACTTCTCAATTTTGTCAGGGCATTACAGCAATTTAGGTTGTAATAGTACGTCACTACATAAGCGGCGCATTCTATAAATTATAAAATTTTGCAAAAATTGTGATACAAATGTTTTGACGTTTATTGGGGGTATGAGTTAGAGTAATATTATAATTTTAGTTCGCTTTAATTAATAATGTAGTATCATAATAATTGTAATTATTATGTAATTATGTATTTACATAATGTTCGTAGTTGTGTTCATAACTTCTTCGAAATTGGAAATATCATTGCTAGTGTGATATGGCCACAATGCATGAAGTTTCCGGCAAATCCACAATGAGTTTTGTTACAAAAACTTATTCTACATACTTATTTAAAAACTTTGTTATTTAATTATGAATATGACATTAAACAAAAATAAGTGGAACATGTTTTCCGTTTCCAAAATTCCTTCATCATTTTTTAGAATAATATGCATTTTTACAATAAATATTCCGTGTTGGTTTAATTGTTGTTTTCTTTGGTTATCACACTTTTTGTGAAAATTTATTGCATTTTCGGATGATTGAACGTTTAGTAGGTTTAAATATCCATGGAAGCAGGAAAAACTATTCCTCTATGTATAATTCAATCCCTATCTTGACTACTTCAGATTCACGTTGAAGCCGTCGCGAAAAATAGGGTTAATCGAAGTGAATATTGAAGTGGCGTCATAATACATCACGTTCACAGCCCTTTGATCCTTCGAGGACTGCCGATATTACACCTAAACAGGCATTTGGCACCTCTAAAAAGGAATTTCCTCATTACTACAGAAAGCCCTCTCAGACATACCTCTTAACCAACAGCTTTTAAGAAAATTGACACGAAATAAACCCACAATTATTAATAAACAACCTCTGTAATTATTCTTTTCCAAAAATAAATATCGAATAGAATTTTTAGATGTACAGATATCTGAAACTATTGGGCTCAAATAACAAATACATCGGGTTGGAAGTGAGCGACCAAGCGCATAATAATTCCTTCTAGCATTGTGATGTTCTATGTTATTTAGTCTTCTAACGAACTCTCCCTTTGTGATGTTTGTAGATTTGCCCAAGGTGCAACATGGAAATTAAATTTCAAAGAAAACAGTCGGCTTTTAATTCCCAGCTTTACAACCTGAAATTTGCCGCAAGTTTTCAATTTGCTCAGGACCGTTGTTGTACGTAGTCCGCAAATAGTAATATTTTTTGTTCACTACCTACTGTTTATTCCACTTTACTTTTTTAATTTAAACCAATCTAGTAGATTAATATCTTAGCAAGGAATGTATTTTTAAGACATAATTTGCATTTTGCTAAGAACCCAGACGATAAAATTAATGAATCTTTGGAGTAAACTTGCAGTTGAGTTAAAGTTTGAAATGTCTCGGAAACAAAAAAAAATAAAAAGAGACTCTATTATTGTCTTAACCAATTGTAAATTCACCGAATGTATCTGAACTACATATTAAAAGACAAGGATAGAAAGAAATACCTTAACTCCGAAATGCAATATTTTTTTAAATAGTTAGCCGGAAGAGACCGATCTCTAAAAGTATTTTGTGAATGTAACTTGTTACACTGTTTTGATCAGCGCCCTCAGACGAAGCAGTACCTACCACTCTAGAATAATTATGATTATTATTTGATGTTTATTTCTCGCAAGGTTTCAGTTGCAATTAAACAACGTTGTGTTTTGCTAGTTGAAGTACGAATAGTGATAAATAAAAATTTAATAATATTCCAGTACATTCCACGACTTCAAGTTTCTTTCCGTCCCTTGCTCAAAATTGACATGCATTTTAGCCTACCTAAGTCGAAAAAAAAATTACTCAGGTATTTAGGCAACCCTTGAAACCGGGGGGCCCGAGGTAGCTGCCTTGTAACATGGGGACCCGATGGCTCTCCTTTAAAACAGGGGAGCCCAAGGGAGGCCCCCGAAAAGAGAGCCCCCCCCCCCAAGAAACAGGCGAGCCCGAGGGACCCCCAAACAGGCGAGCCCAAGGAGGCCCCTCGAAACAGGAGAGCGCTAGGGGAGGGGGGCCTATACGGGCGAGCCCGAAGGGGCCTCCCGAAACAGGCATATATATAAATAAATAAATTTACAAGAATTGCTGGTTTAAATATATTAGAATAGATATATCGAGTCTTCCAAGAAAATAAGTAGCCATTTAATAGAAGCAATAAAGTCCTTGTATAACTGCAGTAGAAATCTTGTGAGATCAGAATATTAATACAAGTTCTAGCCAACGACAACAAAGGGAGTACGCCTAACATATCAGTAATATAATTATTATTTAACACCCAATCCAATCCAAAATACATTTATTAGCTTGATTTTTGTTGCAATATTATTTTAGGAACTAACAGTGTTGAGTTTGGTGCTGCTGAAGCTTAGGGCCTTTTCAGCACTTGATTCTAATAATTCGAGTGGCCAAAGATATAATAATAGATTTATTTTCCAACAGGTATTACACCCAAATATAAGAAAAAAATAAAATAAAAAAATTAACATTAAAATTGATAAATTAAAAACAATAAATTAAAAAAGATATGTCAAGTTACACGTAAAAGTTTCTAGTCTTTACAATTTTGATGTAATTAGGGAGAGTGTTTCCTGGAGGTTCGTCTGGCTTCGTTCTTATTTATTTCTTCTTTTCTTCAGTCGTGGGATTCCTCCATTCTGGGGTCTTCTTTTTTAATAATAAATCGTCTATTCGTGTTTTTGCCAGTAAAGCGCGGAATAATTGTTAATATAAAACGTAATCAGATACTATTAAGAATAATAAATTAAAAATACATGTCCTGGTGAAATTTTATAAATTTTATGATCTCCTTCATGATCTCCTTGTTACGTTATAGTTATTAACGTCATGAGGCCGATAAGTGGCAAATAACAGACAAGATTATATAATCAATCGCCTCTGTTATTTGCGTATCGGCCGAATATCGTTCAGTCCTTTCAATACCGTCAAAAATACCGTAAATTTTCAAAAACAGCTTTTCTAGAAACTAAACGAAAAATAGTATACCCCTATATTTTTGTTTATTTATTTATTTATTACAAGGAAAAAAAATCCGAAACATTTGTCTCATTTTCCGTGACCAAATTCAAAGTTACTGGACGCGCGGACTAATGAGAAACTCACGAACCAATGAGAATGCTCCCCCGAATTGACATCACAAGAGGCGGTAAATGTACAGCGTTCGAAAATGCTAACCGAAATTGCGATTTTTGAAATGTTCTGTTATCTCACAAAACAACTTTATTAAACAACAGAACACGTTTTAGGGTTTCATTTCATATAGTCTACGAGATGCTTTACTCGAACTCGTCAAGTTCAATTGAGGGGGACGACCCCATTC
The DNA here is from genome assembly GCA_963583935.1 of Diaperis boleti. NCBI lineage: Eukaryota > Metazoa > Arthropoda > Insecta > Coleoptera > Tenebrionidae > Diaperis > Diaperis boleti. The sequence continues at coordinate 23,124,321 of OY757247.1, read as the reverse complement.
AATCTTTTTTGTGTTGCTCTAGAAACAATTATCAAAAACTTCCTCCTGTACTGTTTTGATATAATACAATAACAGGTAGATATTACGAAAAAGATTGAATTCAATGTCTATTTGCACGGGTAGGTACATTTTTTGTCGGTTAATAATAATAATTTTAGATACATGTTTCAGCCTAACATCAAAACATAAAAAGACAAGTATCAGCAACTACTAATTCAAAATTTGGACAATTTCTTGGATGAATTACCTCTTGCAGAGTTAAATAGAGTGTTTTTCCAGCAGGATGGCGCTACGCTACATAATGCCAGAATAAATATTGCCTGGTTGAAAAAATGGATAGGGACATACGGACCAGTTCGGCCTGCGCGTTCACCTTATCTCACGCCGCTCGATTTTTGGCTATGGGGCTATGTTCAAGACCGTGTCAACAACCCCCCCCCCCACTTCTCCCCAGAATGAGCATGTTTTAAGAAAAAGAATTATTCAAACTGTTAGAAAAATAATTCCTGGTTTAATTTTATATGCAACATGTGGGGTAACTAGAAGGTGTCAGCTTTGTATTTAGCAAGGTGGGAGGAATTTTGAACAATATGTATTTATAATAATTATGATTTGTTAGGACGTTTTATTTTAGAAGTTAATAAAAATTTTCATGCTTTTGCATTCCACAGCACACAAACTTTTAATAAAATTATTTCCCAAAATATTTTACAAAATCAAGTTGAAACACACCATTGTATCCAGAAAAAAAAACTCCTCTATAAAAAAATATGTTGACTATCGCTTGACAAAAATGACTTATTCAAAAAAATACATTTTTATACATTTGTTTTACACGGTTTTTCAATTTCTGAAATCGGATTATTCATAACAGAGTTACAGCGTGGTGCGTTTTTCGTAAGACAACCTGTATATGAGAATGAGTAGAAAAAATATATTGTGTGCAATTTGAAAAAATCAAGTCGACTGTTAAAAATTAATCGCATTAAAACAAACATATCAGATATATTCATCACTTTTTAAATGATTTTATGTAATGTAAGACGGGTTAAAAATTAGCAAAATACACCATAAAAGGCTATTCTTAGTGAAAAAGCAGTCAGATTTTATGATTTGTATGTTACGTGGTGTCCTCTATCCGGTACATGTCAAACTGTTTATCCATATTTGCTAAAGTAATACTTGTAGGAAACTAAAACATGTTGTGAAGGCGTGCTCACAGATGGCACCACGTAATTTAGAAGGCACAAAAATTAAAATTAATCTAGTGGTATTCATTATTTAAATTTATATCTATATATATATGTTATATAAGGAAAATAAAAGTTTATTCAGTTTGAGATGCCACAAATAAAAATAGATTTCACAAAATACATTCTGTAAGCAACATGGTTATTTTCGCGCGCCCTTCCCCATTGTTATCGTCTGGTAACTTCTTTTGGTTCCGTAACGCTGCCAACCTTAAATTCGAATTCTGGTCTAACAGTTCGGCGGCGCTACCACTGGGTCGTCCTCGGCACACAAGGACTCGTCTTCATCGTCGGATTCGTCTTCTAATAGCTGGCACCATGGCTTCATCAAATCGGTGGCGAACACAGACTTGAACGAACGTTGTGTGCGCTGCGCTCCAGGGACGTCTGTTAAAAGATACCGGTCGTTGTCATATTTCTTGTCAACCATATAGGGACCCTTGTAGCGAGGATGATGCTTCGTCGATTGTCCTGTAGCCACGGGATCTCGTCGGACTAAGACAAGGTCTCCTTCTTCATATGACTTCGGGCGTTTATGCTTCTTATCGAACCTTAACTTATCCTTGGATTGTTGACAACGGATTTTTAGTTCAGCGTTATGTCGTAAAGTGTCCAAATCGTGGTTGATGTCGTCTGGGTGGTGAATGGCAAGTATAACTTGGTTTTGTAGGGCATTTCGGGGATGATAACCAAAAAGCAGCTCGTTCGGACTTTTCCCGGTAGTTTTATTTTGGTGTTCGTTCATCGCAAATTGGATCTTTCTGAGGTGGTGACTCCAATCTCGGCCGTCCTCTCGTTCGTAAGTGGTTCTGATGGCATCCAAGAGTGTTTGATTGTTGCGCTCCACTTGTCCATTGGCTCGTGGTGTAGCCGTTGCATTCTGAATTAACTGGATCTGGTTTTCGTCACAAAAAGCTTTGAATTCGTGGGATGTGAAAGCTGTCCCCCTATCGGTTATCATCCTATTTGGCGTACCAAAAATACTGAAGATCTCTTTCAGTACCTCGACAACGGGTCTCGTCTTGGTGTTCTTTGTAGCACGTAAGATGGTGTACTTTGTAAAGTTGTCCTGGTAGTTCAATACATAACTCTCCTGTCTTGTACTGTTCACAAACGGTCCCACATGGTCGATGTTGACGGTGTGGAATGGGATTGGGACACGTTCGATTGGATGTAGTTGACCTTCCGGCTTCCCCTTTTGCAATTTATGGTAGGCGCACCGTATACACGCATTGATGTAACTTGTTACTTTCTTCCGCATCCGTGGGAACCAGAAATACTTCTGCAACTGTGTCAAGGTCCGTTCTGGTCCAAAATGTCCCATCTCATCGTGACACCCATGTATCACTTTCCATTTTAATACCTTCGGGACTACCCACCGCTTCTTCCCCTCCACTTTGCGACAAAGTTTATTATTGTCAATCGTATAATCACCATGTACTTGCCGCTCTTCGTTTGTTGTTGGTTTCTTTTTGAGTATCTCGACGATTTGCTTCAGTTTGGGATCTTGGAGTTGCATCGTCAACAACCAGTCTGAAGTGTCAATCCTTAACGTGAAGATGCTACAGCTAGCCGTCTCCACTTCCTGCTCAGGATCCACCGGGTTCCTGCTGAGGGCGTCGATGTGTTTCATCTTTTCTCCAGGTCGGTACTGAATAGTGAAGTCAAACTCCTGTAGTTTCAAGAACCATCTGCCCAGTCTCGGTGACATATCTCGTTTGGTCATCATCGTTTTAAGGGAATTACAATCGGTGATCACTATGAATGGTCTTCCAATTAAATAGACTCGGAATCGCTCCAGGGTCTCTACTACCGCTAATGCTTCGAGCTCGAAGCTGTGATACTTCGACTCAAGCTCCGAAGTGTGTCGACTGAAATAGCACACAGGCTGCCACGTATGATTTTCCACTGTCTTCTGTAATAGGATTCCGCTCAGACCATGTTTGGATGCGTCAGTATGTACCGACAAGTCAGCGTTTGGGTTGAAAAGTGCTAGCGTTGGTTGTTCGCACAAATTCTGCTTCAATTTCTCGAAGGCTTTCTGTTCGTTTTCGTTCCATCGAAATGGCTGATCTTTTCGTGTGAGTTGTGTCAGTGATCTTGATATTTCTGAGTATCCGGATACAAATCGCCTGAAGAAGTTGCATAGACCCAGGAATTGTCTGACCTCGTGTACGTTGGTGGGTTTTGGAAAGTTTTGTATTGCGTTGATCTTGCGTTTACCTGGTCGTACTCCATCAGCGTCAATCTCGTAACCCAAATAATCAAGACGGGTGTATAAGAATTTGCACTTGGACAATTTAAGTGTGAGTCCTAAGCGTTGTAGTACTTTCAGGACTGTACCTAGCTTTTCTATTCCTTTGTCAATCGTTTCAGTCGGAATCAATAAGTCATCCATGTAAGAGAGAGCTACTCCATTTCCAATTTGTCGTACAACCATGTCCATGAGTCTGGTGAAGACACTTGGGGCATTAACGAGCCCAAATGGCATTTTATTAAATTGGTATTGTCCTTCTTGGGTGACAAAAGACGTTAGATGACGTGATTCGTGAGCTATCGGTACCTGCATGTAACCGCTAGCTAGATCGAGCGTGGTGAAGTACTTATTTCCAGATATCTTGTCTAGTTGTTCATCAATCAGCGGCATTGGCGAATACTCTTTCTTCGTAATGGCATTCAGCCTCCGATAATCTACACAAAGCCTTTTTCCTCCATCTTTCTTACCAACCAGGACGATAGGGCTTGAGTACTCGGAGTTGGACGGGCTGATTATGTTGGCGTCAAGCATTTCTTGAACCAGAGCTTTGACTTCTTCACGTTGTGTATAGGGTACTCGATAGGGACGATAATTGATGACAGTGTTGGCGTTGGTGAGTTCGATCTTCATTTCAGTCAAATCAGTAGTACCAATCTCGTTTAAATTCGTAGCAAAACAAGATCGATAAGAATTTACTAAGTCACTGATCTGCTCTTTCATTTCGTCTGCTAATTCGGGATTAATGTCGACGTTCTGTAATTGGGCATTGACCTTCATGACCTTCTCGATGATGACATTGTCTTCTTCAGTAATCACTCGAATACCTGGTTGTCCTAGAGCACTTCGGCCTAGAATCATGTCGTCGCCTTGTGATTCGTTAGGGACAATGATGACGTTCGCTTCCACTTGGATGTCGTCAACACAGAGTAGAAGGGTTCGTTGACCAACAGCTTTACAAGTTCCTTGTCCAAATCCTTGCAGAGTCATAGAACATGGACGGTATTGAATCTCCAACTCGTCAGCAGTTTGTTGTCGCATCGTAACTACTTCGCTTCCCAAATCTACATACGCGATTATATCCTTTCCATCAATCATCACAGATTTGAAATAACCAATCTTTCCGCTTCCTCGTTTGATTTGTTTTACTTGCGACTTAGCATCTGCTTCCCGCCTCCATTGAGACGCTTGATTCGTAGAAATCGTACAATCCTTGGCGATATGACCCACCCTGTTACAGGTGCTACATCGTGTTTTCTTTTGAGGTTTTGTGCAGTTCACAGAGATATGACCCAACTCATTGCAGTTGAAGCATTTAATCGTCGTTTTATCGTGTTCAGTTCGTTGTTCGGTTCTCGTATAGATTCGTTCGTGTTTCTTCATGGTGTTGTCGTAGTGTAACAACCTTCTCAGCAATTCTTGTACGGACCTGATATCGTTTAAGGCTAGCGTTCGGCTTAGATCTTTATCGTTAAGACCATCTAAAATATATTTGATTAGTGCTTGATCACTAATAGTACCTTTGCTGGCGATTGCTTTCATGTTATACACGTAATTTTCGTATGATTCGTTCGCTTTCTTCTTTTTGTTACTGAGTTCGTGATGGATATCAGCGTCGTCGTAAAGGACAGGAAAGTCGATCTTCAGCTTCTCTTTGAATTGTTCCCACGTAGTGATTTCATCATCAAAGCTGTCGAACCAAAATTTTGCTGCACCGCGTAGTTTTCCAATGGCGTGAAAAAGGGTTGCATGCGGTCCCCATTTGTAGATCTTTGCGAATGAGTCAATCTTCTTCAACCACTGGTCAGCAGTTAGGGCTGTCTTAGATGAGCCAGGGTCAAATTCGGGAAGATGCTTGTTCGTATGATCCTCGTAGTGGTGGACTTCTTGCACATTCGTAGACTGTGTTGAATTCCGAAACTCGTGCAGTAGTCGGTGTTCACGGTCCAAAAGTTGTCGTTCCCGTTGTAAGAGTTCACGTTCCCATTTGAGCATTTCTCGTTCGTATCTCAAATTGTTAATATCAGTATATGGATTCATTAATTTGCCACTTGCCTCGTTTAATGGGTTTCCTCTTCCTCCGAGGACTGGACTTTCCGGATTCGGCTGTAGATGGGTAGCTTCATCGTCTTCGGGTTGTTTTGTGGTGTCTGATTTCAACGGTCGTTCTGCCATACCCGTGAATATTTCGTTTTCCTTGGTCGTTGGCTCGTTGTTTGGATCAAACTGTCTGCTTTTCGTTTCTTCGTTCTGCATCGTGCACGTTTTCACTTTTTGGTTATGTCGTCGTTTTTGGGTTAAAACACTAACTTTTACGTTTATAGTGAGTTATCCCACCGCTGCATTGTTATATAAGGAAAATAAAAGTTTATTCAGTTTGAGATGCCACAAATAAAAATAGATTTCACAAAATACATTCTGTAAGCAACATGGTTATTTTCGCGCGCCCTTCCCCATTGTTATCGTCTGGTAACTTCTTTTGGTTCCGTAACGCTGCCAACCTTAAATTCGAATTCTGGTCTAACATATATATTCAAATATTCCACGTTATAAACTGAAATAGACTATCGATAAAAACTAATTATTAGTAATTAAGTAAGTCTTTACCGCACCGTCGAACGAAAGCCGACAGGCACTTGAACGAGAGATGGACATCAAAATACCAGTGTTGAGAGTTCCACAGAAAATTCATAATTCCGTTAATTAACGTTTTCTTGAAAATCCTGGGACAGGTCAATTTTAGTTTTTGAAAAGACAGTTTTTGACGTAACAATGTATTTTTGTAACCATCCGTTTTTGCACAGCGACGTCACGATTTTTTAAAATTGCATCAACGGAAACTTTTTGTTTCGGATTCTGGCAGACCTTCTTATGCGTTAGATGGTCCTAGAAATAAGCTGGTACCTTACATGTAAGCATTTTTCTTGAAAAAAATTCAATTAAAAAAAAAATTAAAAAATCGATTTTCGTTAGAAACAGACGCGGGCGGGATTCAAAAATATTGAAACCATGAAATAAATAATATCCACGTTGCAACAACACAAAAAGAAGTTTCTTCAAATCCTTATCCTTATCATTATCAAAGAATCATGGCGCATTTAACCGAACGCGAGAGAATCGAAATTTTTATTATAGTCCGGGAGGTAGCGTTGCATTTGAACAGGTGATTTAATACCGACTGTAAATGATAACAATGATAGTTTTCCCCTGATATTTAAGAACTCTAAACGTCAGCTACCCCATGGGCGCTCGACTGACGCTCATTTTGCTGATTATTGAACATTAAACAACTGCTAGAAATTTGCCTAGACGAAGGCGACCTCCTTTGCCTCAAGACACTAAATTATTTTACTAAAAGCCGAAGAAACTCCGCATATTTTTGTCAGACAACTTGCTTTAAACTCAAATACCAACTATAATACACAAACTCGCGATATCTATATTTATTATTTATTATATATGTATATATAATCATAATATACTACATAATATCATAATTCTCTTGATTTTGGACTTGGTAATGATTAATTTTAATTTTAAAGTTTTCTTATCACGAAGGCAAGCTATCGTTTTAGAGTAGAATTGTGCGCAGAAATGGATGGGGTTAATTGAATAATGATTCTTCTTGTTAAAAATTAGTTTTTTATGTTAAAGGTGTTTCTTTGAGTTGCCATTTTTTTATTAAATTAATTTTAATTTATTTAAAATAATTTTTTTCACAAACATTTTTGTTATTTAACTTGCGTAAACTCATTTGTCAACGTGACATCGTTGTCAAAAAAAATAAAATCGCCAATGTGGTGGGATTTAAAGAGCAGAGAAAAAAAATTATGAGTCCAAAATTAAGAGAAAAATGAAGTTTTCTTTCCACTGAGTCAGAATAATGAAGTTTTAATTACAGATTTGCTGGTTTCAGGACAAGCAAAAAATCTTATTCCTTTGAGGTTTTGGCATAAAATCAAAAATAAAAATTTTTTTCCTCTTGTAAACTCAATCCGGGGACATACTGTATATAAAAATTAATCGCCGTTCGTATGTCACGCTAAAAATCAAAAACGGCTTTACCGATTTGAATATATTTTTTTTTTTAGTTCGACATAATCCAGGGATGGTTTAAAACTATTTTTTACATGGACATGGGGGCCTAGGGGGGCTCCTTGGGCTCGACCGATTCTTATGTTTTTTTTTTGTATATTTGGTAGGTATGAGAATAAGTGGTAAGCTATTTTTCAAATGGGCATGGGGGCCCAGAGGAGGTCTTTGGGCTGGACAGATTTTTAGGCTCGACCTATTCTTATGAATTTTTTTTTTGTATATTTGATAGGTATTGGAAAAGGTCGTAAAGTCTTTTTCACATGAACATGGGAGCCCAGGGGCCCCCCTTGGGCTGGACCGATTTTTCGGGTGTATTGATTTTGATGTTTTTTTTTTTGTATATTTGGTAGGTATGAGAATAGGTGGTAAAATATTTTTCACATAGACATGGGGGCCCAGGGTGCCCCCTTGAGCTGGACCGATTTTTCGGGTCGACCGATTCTTATGATTTTTTTTTTTGTACATTTGATAGGTATGGGACTAGGTCGTAAAGTATTTTTCACATGGACATGGGGGCCCAGGGAGCCCCTTTGGGCTGGACCGATTTTTCGGCTCGACCGATTTTTATGAAGTATTTTTTTTTTTTAATTTGGTAGGCATGGGAATAAGTCGTAAAGTATTTTTCACATTGGACATCGGGCCCAGGGGGGGGCCCTTAGGGTGGACCGATTTTTATGATCTTTGATTTGTTGGATTTTTCTCTGCCCCAAATAGCAGAATAACTATTGAAACATGGATAGGGGGCCCAGGGGGAACCCTTGGGCTTATATCTCAAGAACAGCTGAACCAATTTTTATGATCTTCAATTTGTTGGATTTTTCTCTGCCCCGAATAGCAGAATAACTATTAAAACGTGGACATGGGATTCCAGAGGCCCCATTGGTTTTATAACTCAAGAACGGCTGGACCGATTTTTATGATCTTTGATTTGTTGGATTGGTCTGCGCCCCCACTAGCAGAATAACTATTCAAACATGGACAGGGGGCTCCCTTGGGTTTATAACTCAAGAGCGGCTTGACCGATTTTTATGATCTTTAATTCGTTGGATTTGTCTACGGCCCGAATAGCAGAATTACTATTAAAACATCGGAAAAATTACAGGGGGCGGAGAGCTAAGTACAGGGCAACGACAATAACAAAGCCCCCTGGTACAGGGCAACAATAACAAATACCGCCGGCCACCAAAATTTGTCGTACCGGGCTGTAAAAATGAAAATCGATTTTTAAGGTGTAAACTCCAAAGTTCTGTTGCGCGTGGACTCCACACACAATTTTTTTGATGATATCTCGAAAATGAATTAATTGACTTTTTTCGAGGGCGAATAACTATTAAAACATCAGAAAAATTAACGAAAAAAATAACTCATACATTTTGTATGGAATATATATATAGCGCCATCTTTGATACATGACAGAAAGGAAAATGAACATGGCGTTCTATGCTGGTTCCGGTAATGCCAGTAGATGGCGTTGTGTGCATTATCCTTTTATAAAAAAATGAACTAAATTCAGCTAATAAGTTCCCACAACATTTATTGATTATGAGGCGGTACAAAGTTTGCCGGGTCAGCTAGTACTTATTATAAAAATTAATGTTTGTTTGTCCCGTATGCGTTCCTAAACCATTTATCTGATTGCGATGAAATTGTGGTTGCGAACGCCCGAAAAGATTTCTGGATTAGCACAATTATCTATATACCTACAGTGTTCAAAAATTACAAAGTTCTGTCTTATTTAATGCTTGATAGTAATAAACCATATGACAACTCCTTAGCCGCTACAAACTGTGCTACAAAGATGTTTCTTGACATTATGAATTTCAAGGTCAAAGGATAGTCAAGTTGTATTTTTAGTAGTATGTACATATATTGTATATAGTTACTTATATTTTTAATATAATGATATACATTTTGTAACTTATTTTAAAGGCCTCTTTTTTTCTGAATTGAACAGTATATATTTTGATATATGTGTTCTATAAGACAACTTTTTAGCCTCAACTACCAAAAATTTTACTTTAACTGAGCGAAGTGAAAGACCACACCGCATTGTGAATTATCCAATTCGGCCACAACGCGAAATTCGTGTCGTGCACTTGCAAAACGACCACAACGCGTTCTGGAAATCTAACATGGACCACAATGCGTTCTAACAAAATCAAGCAAACCACTACGCAAAATTTATGTTGTGTATATTATGTTCACAGTACCAGTTCTCACAGGTCTCTCGCCTGGCAGGCCGTTAGTATGCCTACTAGACCATAATAGAACTGATATAGACTTTATTCTAACGGACATGGACCCGAGATGACTCTTCGCTGAGCGACGTCATCAATTACTAGAATGTGCTGGATTTATACTACAACGTACTCGAGTATGACATCATCTTTTGGAATATCCGGTACAGATCGAGACCGACGGAACTATCTGGGCTATTTATTAGAGGACGTTCCAGCGGAAACCAGTCGCATCGAAGTCGAAGATCAATGCGTCGAGTCGGACAGTTGCTTTTATCTATCCGGAGTGCCGCGCAATGTGTAAATAAATTGTACATAGTGTTTTAATAAATAAGCGAACCCATAAACGTAACATTGGTGTCAGAATTGGGATTAAGAAGATTAGTAAGAAATAAATATATGGAAATAAAGATTAAGAAGAACTAAATAAATCGCTATGGTAGTTAAGAAGAAATACGAAGCAGAGCACGAGGAAAGAAGGAAGAGTTTGAGGTTGCTGGAAATAACTGGAATAAAATCGGGACTCGCGAGAAGGCTGCTTAACGACCTGGAAAGAAGACAGGAAGCTGGTGTCACTCACTTTCGGATTAGATAATGGTGCTGACTGAACTCGACTCACTGAGGCAGAAAAGAGGTTCTAATAGAATGAAAATTGGAGGAAAAGTTTTTACTTCGACGGAGAAATCATGCTGATATGTGTTATGGAACGCTGAGACTATGCCCGGAAGATTTAACTAAAAGACTGCAGCCACTACTAAGGAGCAGAGTTGAACTGGAAGTTGGAGAGACCCGAAGAACGACATGGACTTGCGATTGGTGCTCGGATGTAAAAATGCAGACCACGGGCGGACGGGAATGCAAGTTGCACGGTAATGACCTTGAGGAAAATCCTGCTGGGCCCAATGGGATTCCATGACGCATATGGATGTGGACATGGAGTCTGAACACGTGTGGATCATATGGAAAGTGAGCATTTGATGGCTCCCATGGTTAGAATTCCGGAAGTTCTGGAGGAATTCCATGAGGGAGTACCTGGTGGACACCTGGGGGTGTCGACGATGTTTGGCGACCTGCGTGAGAGGTTTTGTTTGGTCCTCATGGTTATGATAGAATTCCGGAAATTCTGGAACCACTCAATTGCGGAGTACCTTGCGGACACTTGGAAGTGTCGAAAACGTTTGGGAAGCTGCGAGAGAAGTTTTCCTTAGAGAATTGGAGGAAACTGAGAAGTGCAGCAGGAAGTGTGTAACTTGCGCTACAAGCAGATACGTCAACACGGTGTGGTAGTTGAAAGCGTACTCTTCCTGGCATACACCCGACAGGAACTATGAAGAAACTCGTGTACAAGAAGGCCACCTACGAAAGTGCTTGGGATACCTTTATAGGAGTCGAAGGAAACTGTCTTGTCCCAACGTATCAGGAATTGGCAATCGTAAAGATCGCCTGTGAATTCGAGAACCTTGCGGCTGGAATGCAGAAAGCGATCATCTTGGGGTCGTTGCGTCTGCTCAGGGCACATGATTTACTGGATTCATAGTTACTGACCTCGTGGTTTTGAGGAGTGGCTATGAGGTACGAACAGGACCTGACCAGCAAGGAACCTCGTGAAGCTCGGAATCACGGGGAGCTTCTTCTGGTCAATACGGAAAAAAAAAACTTTATTTGTGCCAAATATAACAGACTTGTTGCACAGGTCAGTACAATGGAAATACTTACAATTAAAATTAAAATAAACAAACATACAGTATAAAATGGAGTAATCGAAACACATTAAAATAAAACATATTAATTTAAAAATGTATCTTTGAGAAGAGAATGTTTACATAAATAGAATTCACCTATATTTTTTATAGTCGTTAAACTTTTGCAAATCATAAAAACTGTTGTCTATTAAAAATATCCTTAGTGTTTTCTTAAAAACAGTTAATCTATCACATAGTTTTATTATTTGTGGGATTTTATTATAAATTTTTAGCCCTAGTGAAATAGGTTCTCTTTCTCCTATAATTGATTTGTTGAAGAGTATTCTATAATGATCTTTATTTCTGGTGTTAAACTTGTGTACTTCACAACTTTTTGTCAATTCAATAGGCAGAGTTCATAAATAAAGATTCCACTTAATGTCAGTAACTTATATTTTTTGAATAGTTCTCTACAGGAGTACCAGCTGGGAACCGCAGCTATTATTCTTATAATTTAGACCCCAGAAGCATATGCCATATCTTAGAATTGAAGGCACTTGTGCATGGTAAAAACAGATTAGTTGTGCTTCAGAACACTTTTGAGGTTTCTAAGAACAATCGCTAGTAGTGTGTTTAATTTGGTGCATAGTTGTGAGCAGTGCTGTTTCCAATTTAGATTGACATCTAGATTTAGACCCAAAAACTTTACATTATCAATCGAGTTTAGATTTGTGTTTTCCAGCTTAAGATCTATGTGCAGGTCATTTCTGTTTTGCCGATTATGAAAGCGAATAAAATTGGTTTTCGAGATGTTCAAAAAAAGAGAGTTCTTTACAAACCACTGATTTAATCTGTCCAGAGTGTTGTTACATTTTTCAGCTATATCTTAATTATTTTTGCTCGAAATTAATAGGGAGGTAACATCAGCGTATAATGTGCATATAATATCTTTATCTATCCGCTCAGATAAATCGTTTATATATAATAAAAATAACAATGGCCCTAATATTGAGCCTAGAGGGACGCCTACAGTAACGCTTTCTTTTTTTGAGTGTACAGTAATGTTATTATTTCATATTACCACTTTCTGCTGATGATCTTTTAGAAATGATGATATCCCGTTGTGAGCAGTACCGCGTATACCATATAGTTATAGAGTTTGAATAAGAGTATTTTGTGATCTACGCAATCAAAAGCTTTGCTCAGATCACAAAATACTCCAACTGGACATTCCCCGGATTCTAGCATTTCTGTTAGTTTATGGTAGTAGCTGTGGTGAGCAGTAAGTGTAGACCTTTTTGGGCGGAAACCGTGTTGGTTACTGTCAATAATTTGATTTGATGTCAGAAATGTATTTATTCGATCTAGCAATGCATATTCGAAAATTTTGGAAAAACTTGATAGAAGAGTGATCGGTCTATAGTTTTCACCACAATAAGGATCACCTTTTTTGAAAACCGGTGTCACGTGACCTACCTTCAGTTTATTCGGAAAGACTCCTTGAGTAAAAGATAGATGTATTATATATGTTATTGGAATCGCTATTTCTAGGAGAACTTTTTTTATTAAAAATGATGAAATATTATCAAAGCCTGAGGATTTTTTGTTTTTGAGTTTGTTGTTAATTATATTGACAATTTCCTCGACATGTAGAGGATGTAGATATATACTATTTAGGACGCTATTGTGATTGGAGTGAACAGATTTTTGTGAGCAATTACCTCTTATGTTTAGATTTTTTACTACATTCACATCGTATTGGTTGAAACAATCGCTGATTTCTGTTAGATCCTCAATTTTGTTGCCGGACTCGTCAACTAATGAAATAGAGTTTTGGGAGAATTTTGACTTGTTGGTATTATTTAATGAGTGAATTAGGGACCAAGCTGCTTTCATTTGATTATCCGCTTGGCTAATACAATTTTGAATTTTTATTTTTTTTTTGTTGTAGTGAGAAGATTCATATGTTTGACTTTTTCTTTTTTATAAACATCCGACAATTCTGAATACTGTTTACTTAAAATAAGAAGATCTTTTAATTTTTTTTATTGCTCATGCAGACAAATAGTATCTTTGCAACCTTGGTTTTACGGTTGCAAAGTAACTGTTTGCACATTTGATAATTTGGGTGCGCAAAGTTTACTTGTCGCACGCAAATTATTCTTTGCACACGCAAATTCAAATAAACAAACTACTGAAAACTGGGAAAAAACTAGATTTACTGGACTATAAGGTCTATCATTTGTATTATCAAAGTTGATATAGATGTGATCTAAAATGTTGTGGTTCCTTGTTGGTGTGCTAATTATATTTATCATTGTAAGAAAGAAGGAGATTATTTAGTGAATTATATTCACGAACATTATTGTGGGGGTTCAAATTTATGTCTCCGCCAAAGACAATAAGTCTATTTGTTTGGTAGACTTTTCTTAGTACTAACTCTAATTTTTCCAGAAATAAAGCAACACTTCCCACTGGTGATCTATAACATATTAGAATAATTACCGAGGTATGCCGTGTGGGGTGCCAAAGTAGTCCACATATTTCAAAGTGTTTTTCCGAACAGTAACTGTTAAAATTAAGCGGTTTTACGTTTAGGCTTTCTTTGCACCAAACACTAACTCCACCTCCTTTATATTCTGTTCTACAAAAATAGCTACAGTTTTTATAACCTGAAAAGTGCACATATTTAACCGTTTGGTCTTGAAGCCAAGTCTCAGTTAAACATATGAAGTTTAAGTCTTTAATAGCGCGTGATATGATACATTCTGAATTAATGTAATTAATTTTGTAAAAAATCCAAAGTATGATCTCATACTGAGATCATCTAGAGCTTACAGGAAAGCTTATTTGACAATGAGTTGATATGTGCTACACAATATCCCATTTGGATGCAGGTATGATAAAACTGCAACTGTTTGTCGACTGTCAACATAAATTTATGAATTAGAAAAAGTCACTGTTTTAGTTTTCCACATTAATCTGCGATCTCTCCATTTTTTATTATACGTATACGGTATTTCACCCTATATACAATTTATAAAAAAATTATGTTCTGGCTCTTCACCCCCTACTATATTATACGACTTTAACATCTAATTGTCGGAAAAACCCAAACAACAAAGAATCTAGGTCATTAGATTGGCAAACATATTCACATTTATTTGCAAACTTGCTGTTCAAAGTTTAATAGAGGTAATTCATTATTTGAGATATACTTATGTATGTACAAAGAAAATCCTGCTCTATCGGACTTTTATAACATTTGGTTACGAATTTAATTGCCGATTAAAACAGACTTGGAACCATATCAAAAGATGCTTTTGTGCTACATTGCATATTTACAGAACATTTATTTCACATCTAATTTGCCTGCCAGTAAACTCCTCGAACGCTGTTTTTTTGCTTTCTTCACAGTTCGATTCGCGGTTTGCAAGCAATCGGACGTTTCATTCAATCCAGATAAAATTTATATTTGAATCAGGAAAATAGTAGATTATGATATTTAGAGTTATCCTTCGAACAAAAGAAAATCACTTTTACTCGAATATTCATACACACTTTGTTTTTTTTCTGCCAGTGCTGCTGCAGACGCAGAAAGAAGAAGTAAAAGTGAAAATAATAACACTGAGAGTGAATAATTAATTTCATCAGGGCGCACAAAATGTGGACCGTCTGAAATGATAACAAAGATTTTATACAGGATCTGCTATAATTATTATTAATTCATTTTATTTGATATACATAAGTGCATAGAAAGTTAATGAGTGAGTATACAGAAGCAGGTGCTTGAGGTGATATATTAAAAAAAAACTCTACTATAATTAAACAAGTTATAATTACAAGTGACATTAAACAATAGCAATAATGTGTTAGAAATAATAACTTATGCGGTAAATTTCTAGCAATTTGCAATCTTAATTCCACTTTAATGTCTTAAAAATATGCAATATTAATTCCACTTTAATGTCTACAATCTCCATATAAATTTTTCATAATAATTTCCTCTCAAAGTGAAACGTAAAGAAGTGTAATTCCTTTTTTAACATAATAATAAGCAATAATAAGAAAGCGAATTGTATTTCTTAATTGTCATATGTAATTTGTTTTCTTCTCTTGGTTTAGTCAGCACTAGGTATAAAAATGACAGTTTATATTCAGTATTAAAATATAAATATTAAATATTAAAAAATATATCAAAATATTATATACAGTTTTCATAAAGTTAAGCACAAAATTCATAATTTTTTCATAATTAATTGTCATCTGTTTTTGAAGTATGACAGTCATTAATTTTTTTAAATGGCAACCCCCAACTTTTTTTTTGAGTGTTAGATACACTTTTCAATTCTCTAGTAAACAATAGTAAAAATGTGATACCTTGCACAACTTTTTTTTTTAATTAAAAAATTAAAATTTTTATTCTTTGAAAAAATTCTATTTCACTACGAATTCATGGTGACATGACTCAGATTAGTCCCGAAGTCCCGAAGATTGAACGAAGTGTTCAAAGCGTTAATTCTCGTCTGGGAATGTGTCCAATAGTTGTCGGCTGGCAATTTGAGCACTTGCGTTAAATGTTATTAAATAGTTTATCATTTTTCGTTGTTTGCTTTCCAAATTTATTGTTATTTAAAAAAAAAAATCAAGGAATAAAAAAATTATTTTTGAAGTAAAACATGTAATTTAAAAAAAAAGTCCTGGAGTGCCTGGAGTCTACGCGCAAGTGAAACGCCAACTTTTTATTGAAAACTATTTATATAAAATCACCAGAATCCCATCCATGTACTCAAACACTGATCATAATTAATTTATAAAAAGCAAAAGTGCGAGTATACTTAATACGAGTTAGCGTATTAAGTATTGCCGTTTACTTACGAAACACCCTGTATAAGTGTTTTAGGCCGTTGTATTCTGTTTTATAGTTTTCGTGATACAATAAGGGACCCCTTGCGACATGGCCCTCCTTGGGCAATGGCCCTCTTGTGCAGGAGCTCCCTTGGGCATGGGCTTCCTTGGGCCCCCTTGGACGGTAAGGGCCTCTCTCGGACACCCTTGGTCCCGGCAAAAAACATAACTAAATTATAAATTTTGTGCGGAACTTTATCATCGCTCTGTACATCAGACAATCAAAGAATTTGATTTTGGTAGAAGTACATTTCTATAGAAAGAGTTCTGCGCACGAGTATTGAACAATATTAAATTTCTTGTATTCGTTCGAGCAAAATAAAAAAAAAAACTTTTGAAATTAGTTTTGACAGCGGTCAAATTAAATACATAAGCAGAAAAGTTTTAGTTATGTACCACTTTATCGATCATGTATTTTACAAAACGAATACAAAAATGCTATCAGTTATGTTCAAAGAATTAATTATTATTTATTTCTTCCCTTTTATTATTTATTTGTTTATATACACAATTTTTCTCTTTTGAATTTCAAATCATCTGAGAAAATTTACTCAGAGATTGGTACTTTTTGCTTTTATTTACAAAAACTATTTTTGTTGACACATTTTCTTACATCTATATATCTACGTCAGAGAAACGCTTTAGCAACAGCGACTAGAGAACGTAAATTTAATTGGGAACGTTGTTTCACAAGTCCTGCATGCCATTATTTTTCATTCTGCATTCAAAACATGCTAGACCGGATCACTTTTAGATTTTAGTATTTTCTAAGTACTATTTTTCTCCTAATAGTACGAGAAGTAGCAACGTTTTCGAGAAAGAATTTTAGGTCGTCTCGCTTTTTGATATTTCCTTTCTTATCGAAGTTAGGTAGCGATGGGGTACGTCTGGCACCTGGGAGCGAGTGCGCTTACCTGTGCGCATCCCTTTTGTGGCATCTATCTCTCTCACGCAACCATCGAATTAGTTGCGGTACTCTTCTAACTCACGTATTCCTCCCGATATTTAAATTAATCTGGCTCTTAATTAAACAACTTATATTTGTTTAAAATTTAAATATATCTAAGTCGAACTCCACAAACTTTAATAACTGTAAATAAATATATTATAAATATATATAAATATATTATTATATTATTATATATATTATATATTATAAATATATATTTTATAGTCTTTAAGGGCTGATGATGGCAGAAGTGTTCTGCCGAAACATGTTCCATTAGTAATTTTACAGTTATTAAAGTTTGTGGAGTTCGACTTAGATATATTTAAATTTTAATTTAAATTTACTCCACCTGGATTTAAGAACATTCTTCTGGTTTATATTTCTTTGTTTATCGTATTTGTATGTTTGCTGTATCGTGTTAAAATTTCACTAAAACGGTTTGAAAATGATTACTTTCTTAATTGCTAAAATTACATCTGGCGCGATGTTAACGACAAAATTGTTTGGTAAACACCCTTCCAGGTCCAGAGCTATCCCATGGCTACCTAACTTCGATAAGAAAGGAAGTTTCAAAAAACCAGCCGACCTAAAATAAACTGTTTCGCGACGTCCCTCGCCAGCTCTTATAAGTACTATATCAGAGGTTCCCAAACTTTTTCAGTTCGCGGCGCACTTACAGGTTTAATATTTTGTCTCGGCGCCCCGTAGTCGTTAGTCCTCGAAAAAAGGTACACAAAATTTAAACATTTGTAGCCGCGAATACCTGAATTTCGTTTCCAGACAATGGTAAACAAGTGCCTCTCACGGCGCCCCTCTGTACTCTCTACGACGCACCAGGGCGCCGCGACGCACACTTTGGGAACCACTGAACCATAACTTTATTTTTAAGAGCAGCCGCTATTTAGCTAATATTCCATAGATCAAGAGTAATGTCGGCAAAGTAAACAAAACAAATAAAAAATTACATGTTTACACATTTATTTATTCCTTAGTTTTAACTTATTTGTAGGAAAAATGGACGACTAACCTAACTAATTTAACATTTTGTCTTGTGAAAATTAATATTTTACTTATTATTGCGATACACATATTCTATATTATATATCATGCATTTTTAAGTTGACGTTAAGTTAAAATACAATCAAGAAGTAAGGCAACTGTTTACAGTCATAGTGTTTATCATGTAAACATGCAACTGCGGAAGAAAGCAGCACGCACACCTCTTGGCCTATAACTGGATATTGATAAATAAATAAAAAAGAACATTATAAAACAATAATATCAATAATTTCGAACAGTACAATATTTTGTGAAACAAGTAAATAATTTATTTAACTGTTCGTTGCAAACACACTCTTTACTTTTATAATCTGAGTTCCCGTATGTTCAGCATGCTCTCGGCGTCTGTATGCGCATAATATATCAAATCAGTTGAATTGTTGGGCAATTAATAGTAAATTGAATGTTAACTGGGATTTGTGTTATTGTACTATAAAAATACCATTTTAAAATATAGGAAAAATGCATATTTTTTTCTCGGTTGCAACAAGTAAGGAATATTTCATTATACCTAAACTATCAATAATAATTATTATCAGTAGGTAAGTGTTCTTTAGAGTGGATGTACTTTTGATCCAAGTGATCTGGAAAGGACTCCAAAACCATTGCTACGAATCAAGACGACAAGCAACTTCAGGACGTGAAAATGGTCAGTTGTGGTTCTACGAGACTGACTTCCCACAACAAGATATCAGTGGGTTTTTTATTTATATTAATTTCAACAAAATAAGAATACTACACACATTGTGTTTACGTGTACGTTCTCGACTTTGTTTTAACGTTACTTCTCTCTCCGCCGCCGTACTACTGGACTTTCCAACTGTATTCAATATTTTTTTTATATCCTTGATGGAACAGTAACCACTTCAAAAATGTTTGTATGACATTTGGATCGACCTGGAGGCGAATTCCCAAGCCTCGAGATGTGTAGGATTCCTCAGAAGACGGACTGGGTACTCTGAAACTGAGGGACCTATATAGCCCATTGTTACAATAAAGAAACTGGAGTATGCCTCAAATCAGCTTCGAGATCTTATAATTTTAACTTATGAGAAAGATTGAGGGCCGAAGTAAAGAAACCATGTAATAGAGCCAAATGAGTAGGAACCTGGTATGACAACAGGAAGGCTCAGATTACAACAAAGAATTGAGAAAGTCTAAATGGGCTTAATAAAAAAAAAACGACGGGTGAATATACTTACCAATGACCTGAGCGAAAGTCTGAAAGTCATGTTACGGAATTATATGGGCGATTAATAGCTGCAAGCCGTTTAAATCTCCAAGTAGTAATGGGAATTTCCCTATCCTACTTCAGAAAGGAACAGACACATACTTGAGAGTTGGTGGTATTCATAGCAAAGGCAGGCAAAATACCTTCAGAAGAGGCTAAGTCCTACTGATCAATAAGCCTCACTTCGTTTCTTCTTAAAGCAATGAAGAAAATTATTGATAACTATATAAGGCACAGAGTCCTAAAAGAGAAACCGCTTCATAGATATCAATTTGTCTACCAACCGGGCAAATTTACAGTCACCGCTTTACACTGCTTTGTAAAGAGCAAATAAAGATTGCACGTAGCTAAATGTGTAGCCGTATGTATATTAATTGACATTGAGGGTGCCTTTGATAACATCTGAGTTCTATCACCACTACTATTGTCGATCGTTGTCGATGACCTAATACTCGAACTGAATGAGGCAGGCTTCTACGCTCAATGGTATGCCGATGACGTAGTTACACTCATAAAGAGCAAGCATGAAGGAGTAATACGAGAATAATGCATAGAGCCCCTACTAACATTATTGGAAAGTGGTGTGCAAAGGAAGAGCTTCGGGTCAACTCAAGCAAAATCTAGATCACAAACTCAGCTGAAAGACTCATATAGAGAAAACTCTTAAAGCCACATTGGTGCTCTGGACATGCCATAGTTATTTGATAAGACATGGAGTCTAAAGCTTAAGGTAATCTACTGATCATACTTAAAGGTGATAAGATCCATGTTCACGCTTCATTTGACGAGTGGCTAAAAACAAACGAAAAAAAAAAAAAAACACGCAAACCAAATTGCATAAATTGCAAAGGCTAGCGTGTCTTGGCATGCACTCCACCCCCACGGCCGCCTAAGAGGCAATTCCCTTTACACCTCCATGTAAAGCGAGAAGTGGTCCAAAGTGTCCTGAAAACAACAGAGACAAACCAGTTAAAACCAGGATACATTGGACATACGAAAATACTGAAACTTATAAGCACATAACCTATGTCCTGGCTATGTCAGTCGAGGACGACTTTGACTCCTCTTATGAAATGGTGATCGCACAACACCGCCAGGAGAGGATACAGAGCACTCAGTTCAAGAAACATTCGCCCGTCTGGTACACGGACGGGTCAAAATTGTCGTATGGAGCTGGAATAGGAATTTATGGACCCACATGTGGGGTATCACAGTCCCTCGGAAACAACACCACGATTTTGCAAGCGGAAATCTACGCAATAGAGCTCAAAAGTTTGTCTGGAAAATCCGACCAAAAGCGTGGAGATCTATATCATGTCTAACATCCAAACAACACTAACAGCTCTAACATCACCGATCTGTCAGCTGAAAACTATTTGGTACTGTGACGAAGTCACTGAAAATTCCAAGAAAAGGGTGTCAGAAGTGGTGCTCAACGCTCTGAAGCGAAAATTCTCCGCAGTCCAGCAGACCGCTCTCCCACGGTTCGACAACGTCAAACATCCTACGCCCAAATCGACATCTTTAACCGCTTCTTAAAAATACTTCTGGACTTCCGATCGGGATGAAATTTTCACCGTTGAAACCAGAAAAGTAGTGCGCAGCTTATGCAACTTTCCGGAAGTCGCTACGACCACCCCAAGCCGCCACCCTTGTCACCGCTGGCCACGCCCTTCGCACCGAGTTATTAAAGTGTCCAGGAAAAATGCTTCCCATTATCGGATTGGGATGGGACCTACATCATTTTGATCAGCGAGGAAGCGCGCTCCGGACCTCGCCGCTCCGGAATCGCTAACTTGTCCGGAGTCGCTGTCGATCCGTCCGGAAGAGAATGTGGTGATAACACTTCCTCCCTACTACATCGCAACGGGCCGCGCGGGTCTGCTAACGTCATCGTCTCCCCTTCAGCGTGTCCATAAAAGAAGCTCCGCTCAGCCGCAGCAGGGAGATGTGAGTCGCACCTCTACCGAAGAGGAAGTCCCAGCCGACCATCCTCCTGGTTCCCGTCCAAGTTCCTTGTAACTTCCCGGTACCATTCAGTACCCGATCCCGTTCTTTCCGGTTTCTAGCCATCGCCTGACGGCGTTTAATTCCAGCATTTTCCGGTTGTCTGACGGCGGGGGCACTCTGCTGGTGCGTCAGTCAGCCGTGCGCATTTAGTCTGGACGGATCTGTTCCGGTTGCTACTTCCAGTTTCTAGTCATCGTCTGCCGGTTTTTAAATACGGCATCTTCCGGTTGTCTGACGGCGGGGGCACTCTGCTCCCGAGCCAGCCAATCGTCCGCGTCTTTGGTAGCATCCGGACGGGTCTTTCCGGTCGCCGTTTTCGGTTTCTCGTCATCGCCTGCCAGTGTGAAATTCCGGCACCTTACAGTTGTCTGACGGCGGGGGCACTCTGCTCGCGAGCCAGCCAGCTGTCGCGCGCTAGTAGTTTCCAGACCAGTTTCGAGTTTTTCCCCGGAAACCCGGACCACACCTTCCCTACCCTTGTCACCTTTCACCGCCGCTGCAGCCGTTGGGAGAGCGTCCCGCCATTGAGAGAAAAGGAAGCGACGAGGATACTGAAGATAGTGGTGTTGTAAATACTAAATACATAGTATGTAGGGTGTTCATTAAATATTGTCACGTTGTCTCAAGTTATTTCTTCCCTCCATGCCAAACTAGACAGCTGCCCCTAACGTACCGTACTCCATTGTAGCTATTCGTGGACACGTGTGGAGCATACCACAATAAAAAACTGGCGCTCGTGGCATCCGACCGCAGTAAGCGTCACAGTACTGTAAACAATCCTTCAAGCAGCTGGCCGTAAACAACAATGCCACTTTGATGTGGCTACCAGGGCATGAAGGAATTAAAGGTAATGAGCTTGCCAAGAGAGGCGCTAAGCAGCTATTCATCGGACCAGAACCCTCGTGTGGACTATCTAAAGCCCAGCGGGTATTTGACATCCAAATTGAAGAAAAGAACAGCAAGTATCCTACTGGAAAAGAAAACCTTAAAACTTTTCGAAAAATTATTTAAAACAAGTCACTGGCCTACTTACAAATCATTGACTAGTGAGGCGTAGTAAGACAATAACCAATTTTAAAGACGTTTTACGTCAAAAAATGAGAGTTATCACTAGGAAAGACAGACTATGGAAAAAGCTAATAAGAAAAGATCTGGAAGTATATATTCAATTTTACACAATCTAGAAACAGTAAAATGGTTGGGACATCTAATCATAATAATGAACAACAGATAAGTAAAAAAGAAATGGAAGGCAATATTATAAAGACGCACCTGGGGGTTGAGCTACCTACCAGGCGCGTCTCCAGGTGGCGGATAGGAGAATGGATAAGAGTCTCTGACTCTGCCTAGTGGGGGGTTAGTAGGGAGGTCCGGGATCTAAACCCCCCGCTGTGCTGAACGAAAGCCCCTCGCCGCGGACCAGCTCGTGACGCATACCGTAAACCGCCTGTCTGCCGACAGGGGGCACGGGGGCTGGTCTTAAGTGACTGGCCGCGTGGATGAAGTACCACTATAAAAACTTCCCCATGCAACATGGTGACTGGTGTTGCAGGTGCATAAACAGTCACCCACGTGTTCGTGCCGTGCGTGGCGACCCGTGCGGGTGGATGAAGGGATCCTGGTGGTTGAGCCTGATCTTGGCTACGGCCTTGGGAGGGCAACACGCCACTTTGGCCCGGATTTCACCCTAGACGGGCGGTCGAGACTAACCCACCTCGATCAATCGGCTGTGTCGTCCCGTCAGAGGGCCGACGGGGTAAGCCCTTGGGGAGCATTGGGGCATGCAACTGCGTGGGCGGCTTTGGCAGACCGCGTGGGCTGTGTGCAACAACCTCCTGGGGGCTATATCTCTCGAGTATCCCTGGCGTCGAAGCTCGGCGTCCCCATATGGGACTCCGTGGTGGGTGGGGAGCTTGGGAGATGAAGTAAAAAATCCCGGTATGGAGAATAAAAACAACTCCAACCAGGGACCGCAGGGTCCCAAAAAGAAGCTGCAGAGGCAGAGGCGTGAAGGCGCCATCCCTGCAGCAACACCAAGAGCTGATATAGGAGCAACCGGACGCCCCACGGGGCAGACGACACCTTCGGGTGGAGCAGAACCGTCGACGTCCGGTGTGGCGACTACGTCGCAAAGAAAGTGCAGGTTCGACCTAATGGGCAAAGGACTCACACTAATTCAAGCAAACCTACACCGCTGTCGGGAGGCGGGGGTAACCCTAAGTCGTCACTTGACAGCAAAGCAGGTAACAATAGCCCTGCTACAAGAACCGTGGTGCGTAGGCAACCGAGTTTGTGGCATGGGCGACAAATCGTCCGGGACCACTTACGTGGGTTCCCTTAAAGAAAGACCCAGAACTTGTGTATATGTTTCAGGTCAACAAAACGCCTTCCAACTGACGGGCTATTGCAACCGAGATGTCACGGCTGTGCAGGTTAACCTGGAATTTGGAAGGAACGTAATAAAGGTAGTTTTTGCCTCAGTATACCTCCCCGGGGACTCCAGGGAGCCACCCCCTTCTAGGGAGCTGGCGGACCTGGTTGAGCATTGTGAAAGGGAAGGAAAACAACTCATCGCTGGATGCGATGCCAACGCACACCACATCGTATGGGGGAGCGGTGATTGCAACAGCAGAGGAACAGCACTGCTCGAATATCTTACGAGCACAAAGTTAGGAATACTCAATCGAGGGAGCGAACCTACGTTTGTCACCTCGAGGTGTCAGACTGTGATAGACATCACTCTCGCGACGCAAGAGATTTCCAAACATATAAGGGACTGGCAAGTATCATCGCACGTGACCATGTCAGACCACAGATGGATAACGTTTTCGTTAGAAGCAAAAGAGATGTTACCGAAGCCGTACAGGAACCCAAAACAAACTGACAGGGATCTATTTCTAGAAAACCTGTCAAATGTCAGGGGTCGGCTCGATATCTCTAATGATCTTAAGACGAACGAAGAACTTGAGAGGGCAGTCACTGACCTCACTAGGTCTCTGATGACGTCTTATGAGCAAGCTTGTCCGCTGAGATCAGGCACCCGCCAGGGCCAAAACACCACATGGTGGTGTAAGGAACTGGAAAGGGGAAGAGTCTATCTGCGCAAGCTATTCAATAAGGCCAAAAGGACCAAAAATGCAGCCGACTGGGACGAATTTAAAGAATACCAGCGGCAATACAAAAAAGACGTTCGTTCTAAGCAGAGGTCATCATGGAGAAAATTCTGTGGGGACCTCGAATGTACCACCACCGCTGCCCGTCTGATGAAAATCCTGTCAAAGGATCCGGGACAGCAAGTAGGTAGCTTGAAGAAAGAGGACGGCACATACACGGACTCTGCCGATGAAACAGCCAAGGTACTGATGGCTACACATTTTCCGGGCTGTGTGGTCACAACGGATGTGAATCCGATCCAAAGCTGTCCGAAAGCCCCCTCCCTGGAGGACTGGGCTGAGGCTGCGCGGATTGTGAACCATACTAGCGTAGAATGGGCTATAAGAGCTTTCAAACCCTTCAAGTCACCGGGCGTGGACGGAATCTTCCCGGCCCTGCTACAGTGGGGACTTTCGGAGATTCTGGACAACCTCGTGATAATTTTTCGGGCATGTATTGCACTCGCATACGTACCGGAAATGTGGAGGGAGGTGAGAGTTGTCTTTATCCCTAAACCAGGGCGAGGAGATTATTCTCTCGCGAAATCTTTCCGTCCCATAAGTCTCACATCGTTTTTGTTAAAAACCTTGGAGAGACTATGCGACTACCAAATAAGGGATGGGGTGTTAAGGGCCAAACCATTACACCCCAACCAACATGCATATGTTCCAGGGAAATCGACCGAGTCCGCTCTACACGAGGTGGTGGGGCGGATTGAGGGAGCCCTGGAGCACAAACTATACTCCTTAGGAGTATTCATCGACATCGAGGGGGCTTTTGACAAGACCACCTTCGATAGTGTCGGGCGAGCACTTCAGAACCGCGATGTCTCAGGAACAGTACGTGACTGGATTCAGCGGGTGCTGGACTGCAGAACCGTACAGATTAGTGTAGCGGACGCAACTACTCGAGGAGTGGTTAAGAAGGGCTGTCCTCAGGGGGGAGTTCTTTCCCCATTGCTATGGGACATAGTAGTGGACGACCTTCTATGCACACTCAACGAGGCGGGATTCTACACTATCGGATACGCAGATGACCTGGTCATACTGCTTACTGGTAAGTACGAAAATGTACTATGCGACCTTATGCAGACAGCACTCTGCCTGGTACAAAAATGGTGTAAGAAGGAGGCTCTGGCTGTGAATCCACAAAAGACAGAGCTAGTCCTCTTCACGAACAGAAGGAAGATGGGACAGCTAAGGCTGCCCTCCCTTAACGGCGTCAAGCTGAAACTCTCGCAGGATGTGAAGTACCTGGGCGTTATGTTGGATCATAAGCTGTCTTGGAAAAAGCACCTGGAGAGCAAAATAGACAAAGCTAGCGTCGCCCTGTGGCAGTGTAGGAGAGCGGTGGGAAGGTCCTGGGGCTTAACACCCAGGATTACCATCTGGCTCTACACGGCCGTCATCAGACCGATGCTGAGCTACGGAGCAATTGTCTGGTGGCAAAGAGTCAGACAAAAAACAACGATGACACGTCTCGGACGCATCCAACGGATGGCATGTGTCGCTGTGACGGGCACCATGAGAACCACCCCGACCGCAGCTCTGGAGGCTATCCTGTGTCTGCCTCCCATCGATCTCTTCGTGGAGGGCATGGCACTTGCCTCCGCTCGTAGGCTGCGGGAAGGTAACCTTTGGAAAGCTGGGAAATCAGAACGCGGGCACGCCCGCATCTTGAGCGAGGGACTCCACAGAATACCTCTCTTGGGTGCGGGATCGGACCGTATCTGTCCTTAATATGCTTTCGAAAAATCCTATGCAGTGCATATGGATACAGAAGAACATCCGAAGTTTGAGATTTCAATCTTCACGGATGGATCAAAAACGAAAGCAGGCTCTGGAGCGGGAGTTCACATCCCCGAAATGAACTGCAATCTCAGCGCAACCCTAGGAGAATGTGCCAGTATTTTCCAGACGGAGATCGCGGCCATTCTTAGGGGTGCCACAGAAATCACTGGGCGCAATGTCAGTGAAAAAACGATGTGCTTCTTCAGCGACAGTCGAGCAGCTCTGCGGGCTCTGGCCAGTGGCAGGATCACCTCTCAAGTGGTACATGACTGCCATCTGGCACTGTCGAGAATAGCACTAAACAATGTCGTTGAGCTAAGATGGGTTCGAGGACATAACGGTACTGAGGGGAATGAGAGGGCCGACGAGCTGGCTCGACAGGGCGCAACGGGAACACCGGATGGAACCGAACCGCTCATCTGACCGGCCAATCGCTACCTCTCAAACCTGATCAAAACTGACACCCATTCTAGACACTGTGCTAGATGGGAAACGACAACAGGCTGCAGACAAAGCAAGATTTTTATCAAAAATCCTTGCTTTAAAAGAGCCAAGTCTTGTCTGCGTTTGTCAAGGGACAGACTCCGCCTTTTGGTGGGCATCTGGACCGGTCACTGCAGGCTAAATAAACACCTCCACGTGATGGGGGTGGTCAACGACCCAACGTGCAGGGGGTGTTTAGAGGAGGACGAGACTCTCGAACATATCCTACGGGAATGTCCGGCTCTCGCCTCGACCAGAAAGTCCATACTGGGGGAGACATGGCCCAGCTGGGCCAACTTGAGGTGTACCTCGCCTGGAACCATCCTAGCTTTTTTCGACAATGTTGGATGGCTGGATGAGAGACAGGAATGAGGGACGCGAGGGGGTGACACAATGGGCCCGCGGTGTGGTCTAAGTGTCGGTGAGGGGAGCAAATTCCCTCACACCCCTCAACACCTAATCTAATATCTAATCTATAAAGACGCAATACAAGGAAAAGGTCAAAAAAACATAACGAAAATCTGGCAAAACACTAAAAAAAATATGGAAATAATTTGTACAATTTGTCGGAGGCCGACAAAAACATAGACTGTAATTGCAAGACGGTGATGGAATAGAATGCCCCGCCGCCTATACACCGTTATTCACGAAACAATACGAGCCGACCGAAATTTTCGATGCAACCAACATTGCATTTGCACAGATTACATGGATTAAGAAAAATAATTCTTCAAAAACTAACACATAGTGTGCGCAATTAGGTAACAATAGATATTGTCAGTGTCAGAATTTTAAATTTGCAATCAGTTTTAAAAATTCACTATGCAACTAGTAGATACGTCACGGAGTCAAAACAAAGGTGGATTGACGGTTGGTTCTCTTCCTTGAGAGTAACGCTCTGCATAAACCCTAGCAGCAAGAGAAGCGTTTTTTCTGCATTCGCCATAAATTAAAAGCATGTCGGTTTTCTCGTCATTGGAATACATTATTACCAAAACAACAATAAGGTCAAAATAGGTGACACTGGTTGACACTGACAGTATCTAATGTCATCTAATAAATTAATGTGCACACTATGTTTTAATTTTAAAAGAAATTGTTTTTTCAATCCATGTAACCTGTGCAAATGCAATGTTGGTTGCATCGAAAATTTCGTCAGGGTCGTACCGTTTCGTGAATAACCCATTATAGTGACTTACATTAAATGTGTGCGCAGGGCCAACCGGAGGGACTGCAAGGATCAATCGTCGTTAAGAGGGTTCTTTAGCGCCATGTACATTGGTGTTTCCCGCAATATATTTTTTCTAATTTACAAATTTCTGTAGGCTGTAATTTTTGTAGCTGCAAAGATCTATATTTTATCAACACGCCCACAAAATTTCAACAAAAAAACTTCAAAAATAAAAAAGTTACATTCATCGGCCGGCAGAAATGTACATTGTACCCTCTTAACGTTCCGCTCTTGTCTTTTATGTCATAGAGAAGTTAATATTAAAACGTATTTAATTTGTATATTGTGTCTGTGTGTTTTCGTTGATGCGATGCTTGGGATTTTATAACAATAATTTTTGAATTGGACTTTTTTTTAGTTTTAAAAGATTAATTTTTAGAAACCTTATCCCGAAAAATGGACAAAAACGATCTTGCTTTCTCTTCCGTTTAGACAGGATGTTATGGAAATGTAAATAAATATTTTAGGGGTGATAGAACTCGCCATTTCAAGCAAATTTTTTAAATACAATTTATTTCAAAAGTTAGGTGTTAGGTATCGTCTTTATAGATTCAATGAAAAAGATGCAATTGATTTTTGTTTTGATATTAATTTCAAATTTTCACCAGAATAAAAGGAGAAAATGTTGTTTTTTTAATTGGCGATTAATAATCTCAACTGTTAAAGGCACTCACTCGCTAACGCTCGTTCCTGCTTAAACAGACTCGATTATTTATTAGTCGCTTCAATTAACAAACTAGTTTATTAATAGTATATTGACACACTAGTTTTGCAAAACTTATATTAAGACACGAGTTCAGATTTGCCTGTAAAGAACGAGATGTTTAAGAGTGATGTGGATTACCCCAAGTAGTTTCTGAGGGGAGTCGCAGTGAGGAACGAGGGACCTTGACCAACGAAAAAAGGTGGAGCCTAACGACAATAAATCGTCATAATACACTCGGAGAAAGAAGTTTCAATTCTCGAGTGTGATAGGCAAATCACATATTATTGCATATCGAGCAGTCCGTCCGACTCGATACGTTTCGGTTTGCTCGATTTGTTTTTGTCTTCGTTCTCGCCGAGTTCCGATCAGGTGTCAACTTACACTAGAATCATTATCGTCGATTATATTATTTTACATTTGGAAGTTTGCCCCAGTACATTGTACTTTATAGTTGAAGAAATATACCCAGAAAATAAATTTTGTTTTCAATAGGTTGGTAAAAGAATAGTTAAAAAATTAAAAACTAAATAATTATCACATCTAACACTGCAATGTAACAGACTTACTTACATAAATGTAAATCTTGTACTCATTGCTTATAGATACCTATTTTCCGTTTATCGCCGATGCGTGGAAACAAGAATTTCCCGCACTGGGGTGTTTTTTACTTTCCACGTCTACGAGGGACATTTGTTTCATAACGTGGGTGTTGGTCAGTGCAACGAATACAGGAAGTGCTAAATGCAGCACTCTTCCAAATAAGTTAGGTACAATATTTTTTGTAACGAATCAATCCCGAAAAGAAATCAAACATAAATAATTTTAAATAATTTTGAATTTTGCACATTTAAAAGTTTGTTGAGTGTGGCGAGCCATTTCGTGAATTCGGCCTTACTGTGACTTCCTGTATTCGTTGCAGTGACCAACACCCACCCTATGAAGCAAATATCCCTCCTCGACGTGGAAAGTAGAAAACACCCCAGTGCGGGAAACTTTTGTTTCCGCGCATCGGCGATAAACGGAAAATAGGTATTATATAAGCAATGAGTACAAAAATAACTATTTCGTTTGTCCCTCTCTGTCACGAAAATTTCCTGTACCTAGGTTGTTGCTAAGCAAAAAATTATCATATACATGCAATTTTGAAGTTGGTGGCCTAAAATTTTAATACCCACCACTGAATCTAAAATAAAATGCAATAAGGTAAGTAAGGCAGTATTGAAACAGTAGTAATTCTGAAATTGTACATAGACAACTCAATTAATGAGGGGGTGTTAAAAATAAAAATGTACTAATTTCTGGGACTGTTTGTGTGTAAGTACATACATCGATTTATAAAATATAAATATGAATAAGACTCAAGAACAAAACACGAATTTATTTACGATTCTTTTTTTTCCTTCTCGCTTGTCCATGGTCTATATAAACAATTAAAATTTCGCAAGCTGGCCACTTAAAAATTATAGTAAAAAAATATTTTTAAAGACAAGCTTTTATTTAAATGCTCTGAAAAGAAGAAAAATAAACTTTGAAATAAATCAAACCAAAGCAAACCCATAATTTTGTCACATCATACAATTGCATATGATATAAAAGTTTGTCGCGAGAATTTATATTATCTTGAAAGTATGTAATACTAAGTAGAAAATTTATTTTTCTATGAAAGAAATTTACACACAAAATTCTCGCGAACTAAACTAAACTCAATAAATATGTATTAATTATTATTATTATCATATCATTGAAGAGGTTGTTTGCGAATATTTCATTCATTCATCGGTAAAGGCGGCAGGAAAGAGGTGTAAGAGAGGTAAGGCCCATCTGACCTCAAATCAGACTTTCTAGAAGAAATAATTTACAAAGTTTTGAAATTTTGGTTATGAACTCTCAGTAAGGACCCAAATAAAAATACGAAGACTCCATGAGATAATTTTTTTGCAGAGTTGAATAGAGAACATAAATCCGATAACATTTTCTCGTCGGAGTTACCGTTTACGAGAAAAAATGCAGAAAAGATTCATGAGGGCACGCTCGGGGAGCGCCTTTTTAGGAAAAAGGGGATAAAGCTCCCTCTAGGAGGTGGGAACACTTCGGATCTTTATTTAGGTCCTTGCTGGGAGTTCATTTCTTCTATAAAGTCTAATTTGGGGACAGAAGAGCGTTACCCCTCTTACACCTCTCCTCTCCCCATTTTCCGATGTTTGACGACTAGACCTTGTACAGAAAAAAACTACTCTACAATTGTGTTTCTATACATTTTTTGCTCCCACTAATGGTTTTCGATACAGGTTGATTTTGTTTTTAAATTGCCATTTTTTGACATAAAAATGTTGTTGATAACGTCATCTGTTTTTAAACTATGACAGTCATATTTTTTTTTAAATATCAACTCCCAACTTTTTTTGGGTTTTAAATACACTTTTTAGTTCTCTATTCAACAAGAGTAAAAAAGTGATACCTTGCACATTTTTTTTTTGACTATTTCACTCATATATATTTTAACCAATCATATGTGATCATTCAATAATGGAATCAAAATTTAAATTGAAAAAATCAACTTGTCAATATTTTATCTGGGGGTTACAGACCAATGAACAGTCGTTATAACACAACGTACCTCATTTTTCAGCGAAAAAATAACAATTGCTGCAGTCACTGTGGCAGCATACTGCATGTCAAATACGAGGTCAAATACCTCAATGACCTGTCACCTTCCACCATATTATCAATAATTTGTGCAAATTTGATGGAGAACATAATAAGTCCTATAACATTTTCTCGTCGGAGTTACCGTTTAGGAGAAAAATGGGGAAAAGCTTGATGAGGTTACACGGGGGGTGCTTTATTGGACAAAAGGGGATAAAGGTGTCCCCGGGGGGGAGGGAGGTGTCGACTCTTCGGATCCTTATTTAGGTCGCAGTTTTTTTTTTCTAATTTGTTTGGACTACACCATGCATACCGAAAATAAGCAGCCTAAAAAATCTTACATGGCGCTTGGTAGTTGCTACTTATAAGTAAATACTATTTTAATATTCCAAATTTGAACAGAATATAAATTTTAGGTGGCTCGCTTGGTATGGAATGTACCTTAATATGTGAAAATTAGGATCTAGATTCTCCATTTAATCTTGCAAAAAAAATTTACCAACTGAGAAAAAAGGGGAGGGTGGATTTGAAAATGATTTTTTTCAAAATTCTAATAACTTGAAGATCGACATTGTTACAGGCATGCGAATTGGCACTCGGGCTTTCCTTTAAAAATAACTTTTATTTACAAACAGCGAAACGGGGACCGTAAATGGGAAGGATAGTTTTCCTGAAAATTCTCATAAGTGGAAAACAAAGAGTAGGTGAAAATTAGGATCTAGATTCTCCTTTAAAAATGTCTGGACGCCTGTTTGACGTTTTTTGCAAACAAAATTTTGCTCTTTTTAACTTTTTGTTATTTTTTTTAAATTTAAGCGGTTGTACCGATTCCAAATATTCACGCGAGTAAAGCAGACCTCAATTTACGCGGGCAAAGCCGGGGTAACGTTAGTTGTATATAAAACAAAGTGTAGATTCCAAAAAATGTCGAACGGTAGGTACTAAGAAGAGACCTGCACAATGGCAACTAAAATGTCTATAAAAGAAAATCTTACGTTTTAACAAACAAACCAGATTTTATAGAATTGGGAATCTGAAGAGTTGCCGATAAATTAATTGCAGTTCTGCAGTTGAGATTTCCTAGAATTTCAAGACTCAGCCAAACTCAGCGTTTTGCATTTGAGTGTACCAACAGATAATTTACTCTTTTTACTGTTGGAGGGCGCTATTGTACAACACACTAAACGCCGCGCCAGAGCTGTTGCAGAGCTTTCGTTTTCCCTATAAAATTGAGAGTAAATAATATTTTTTTTTAGTAAGACTAAAGTAAAAGGTTCAAATTTACTCCCTATAGTGTTAGAATTTCCATTTTCTTCTTCATAATAGAGGTACAAAGCGCTCAATTAGGCCGACTTTTAGCCTTCGGTAATTTTTAAGCGATCAAAAAATTTAAAAAAATAACACTATACGGAGTAGGAGCAATCTTTTCTCAACACGTTAGTGTCATTTCCAGTGAGAAAAAACATAAATTTGAAGAAATTATATGGGGAAAACGGGACGTTGTTTTGCACCGGAATCAGCTGCAGTGGGTATTCCTCTTAAGTTAAGTTAAGTTAGGTTTTACAAAAGGAGTTTTTCATGAAATTTTTTCTAATTTGCATATTAATTTTATTTTTTTACAAATAAAATCAATTTTGGTAATTTAGGGTAATTTTATTATCAACGACAAATTTTTGTCTAAAATTTTTGTTCATCTCGTTCGACAAGAACTTCATTCAAGTTCATGTAGTAGGTGGAGGGTGAAACAAGGGGTCAAAAAAATGTTCAAAAAAATTGCGGATTTCAGCGAAGTGGTAAATAGAAAAAATGTTTATTTTGACAAAATCTACTTGTTTTTAAAATTTCTGCTAGGGCTTCCATAACACCCTGTATAGGTGGTTCAAATTCTCATGGGTGGTGGGTCATTCTGCGCGCTAGACCGATTTACGTTGGAAATTGAATATACTATCCATCTCACAGATATTGTCATTTCTTTCGCCGCTGTCCGACGTTCCTGTTGTCTCGTGTTATTTCTTTCCTTCGATTCCTACCAGTCACTTATAATGGCCACTTCCTATGTAGGCTGCCTACTCTTCGCGCAGATTGTTTCAAGGCCATTACCCATGGGGTTTTGAAATACTCTTCATACCAAAACGAAACTACTACTCCTAAAATTCAATATTGCTTTGACACAAATGCGGTTTTGCAATTTTAATCTACATCTAGAAGTAATACATGTTATAAGAGACTTTCCAAATAAAGGCAGCACTAAAATGGACAGTTTTTTGCTGACATCGTCTGCAATTTATAACGAAAATTTTGATAAAAAAATGACATTTGGTTATTTGGTGAAATTTTTGTGCTGGGCAAAGCAAAAATTTCAAATGATCATGCTTCACCGTACCTTTGCTAACGTGAAAAAATTGAAAAACCCTACACCCCCAGTAGGTATACGGATGAGGTAAGTAAGCTACTAAGAATCGAAAAATTGCTGAGTAAACAGATTGAAGTTCCCAAATGGGCTACTCAATAATATAGAGCATCATTTTAAGGAAATCGGCAAAATTACATTAAAACTAACGAGTGAGCAACAAAATTCGTGATCGCAGTTGGCTAAACGTATATCGGTTCTTTTACTTTACTGTTTACATTGATCGTCAATGCATATTACTCGTTGACTTTTTACACAATCGTATCGATCAAGAATCGACTCAAAATTTTGGATTCAGAGGCTCCTACGATCACGAATTTTGTTGCTCACTCGTTACATAATTGTAATATGAGAAAAAAATGTACTAAACCAGAAAATAAGTTTTCTAGACGGAATGACTGCTTAAGCAATTGCTTCACCCAGATCGTTATATGATGTGTCATTTTCATATGTTTGATAACTGTCAAAAGTGACAGCTACAGAGTTTTGACAGTTGCCAGCGGTCGACAGCATGGATAAGTCAACAAGTCTGATTTACACTAGTGAATATGTGAATTTTGGAAGTTTCTATACACAATCACGATATCCGATTATTTTCTGCTCTGGATGGTACATGGTTTTCAACTGGTTATTAATTTTCCTTTTTATTAAGTAAGTTATTCGATCAAACTGTACATTACATACAAAAGTTTTCAAGATACAGAATCCAATACGTTAATTTATAATAAGAATGTTTTTGATAAGATATAATAAGAATTAAAACTATATTATATGTAGATATGAAGGATCTATACAATATAAGCAACAAAAAGTCTTATAGCAAATTGAATTTTGAAGACAGGACAAGAGCTAAAATTGACACTTTAGGGTTTCAAAATTTCTATGTACAAAAGTCTTTTATTCTGTTATTGTTGAATCTTGGCATTAAAGGTACTTAGAATTTTTGTTTCTTTTAAAGTCACGAATCTCACATTTGCAGGAAGCTAACCTTACGTGAGATTCCCTATTTTGGTATTGACGCGTCTTAAATATTATTAGATTACCTGTTGATTAAAAAACCTTGATCACGACGAGCAGTAAAACTTTGGCAAGTTACAAAGAAACTCTGATGCAAAGCTGCAAAACATAATTTTACACTTTTACACAATTATATTTGTTGTGCGAAACTTGACATGATTATTTTTGAAATCTATAAACTCAACAATTAAACGATACGATCGGTAACATTTTTAGCATAAATTGACATACGTACTATGATCACTTATACTAAGAAAATTTAAGTTAATTTTGCAGATAAAGTATATTAAAAATTTTATGTTAGCATAAAGTTTGTGACAGCACTCAAAAAAGTGAAGCAATTCTCCTGGTTTCTTACGCTTAGAGTTCGTATCTTTATCCGCGACGAAAAAGATATCTTTTTTAAACATACTGGCGGAGCTAATAGTCAGACGGTTTATTCTCTAGCTTCTGTAGACGATTGCAAATAAAACATCTTGATTGCATAACTCAGCCATCTTAATACAGAACTAGTCTACCTAGGAACGAAATAAAGCAACAAAATGGTTAATTCTAGCAGAGGAATTTCATGGTCCTGAGATCCTTATTGTAGACTTAAGTCCTTGCGACTGGTGCACAGTCATAAACAACCAGGATGCATACATATTGTGCGGAGGCGCACGCGGTCAGACTGCAGCGCTTTCGGGATCTGGGGGTTGGAGGGACGTGAGACGTCGAGGGGGGGCGACGCTTGGAGAGCGTCCAGACGTCGGTGCAGCGACAGTTCGACACGAGGACTGGTTTAGTCCACTCTATTCAAATCGAAGTTGAAATCCTAAAATTATAATAATGTGAGCTGTCCTGGACACTTTTTTTCAACCAATGTATCCTTAGGTGGCAACTGCCGAGGAAATGAAGGAATATCGAATAAGGTTAGTTGTTTTATTTTTATTTTGTCTACTTTAATTATATAAGCTACTTTTCCACATGTGTTTAATTACTACCTACGCCTACTAGTAAACATAATGAGCATGCAAGATTTCATTTTGTCTTAAGCAATTTCGCTTGGTTAATAGTAATAAATAATGTAATAATTATTTATAGGACATAAAATCTTAAATGCAAACTTCTTCTTTACTTCTTAAATGAAAATTTTATATCCAGTTATAGTGACATGCGATTGAAACATACGACTTTCTACAAAGTCGTAATAAAGTTAATTTGAAGTTTACAGCATTTTGGTAGACATAAATTAGACGCTTGCAAGGACTTTAAAGTTGCAATGGACAACAAGAAATTAATTCAAATCAGAAACGTCTCGTGTTCCCAATGTTACAAAATCTTCACTATAATTTGGTTAATGGTTTCCAAACATAAGGGACTCTTTAGTACCATATTTTTATAAAAGCGGTATGTCATAAAATATTTTTATACAATATTTATAGACATTTTAAACTTAATGTTTGAAATACTATTTTTATTTTAAATCCGCCAAAAACAATAACCACATTAATAAAGATCATAGACGATATTTATATTACAAACTAGATGGAACAATTTGCCGTTTATTACAATTTTTCTTGCTAATATATTTTGGCGCAAGCACACTAGAGGATTAGGTAGTATTTTTTTAAATATCCAAATTAAGCAGTTTACGAACTTCGACTATTTCATGAACTATTGTGATCTAACTAACAAATGGCTGAACGAAAACTGTGTTTTATGTAACAGTTGATACTAAAATATGTTATAGAATGAGGCAATTCACATTTGAGACAAACTTCGTTTTCGAAAGAAAAATCCTAACAAAATTCCGCTAAGCGTCAGAATATTTATGTAGTTTAACAAAGTGCAAAATGACATTGTAAAATTCCTTATTTCACTTATTTTCAGCACTTGCGTCACGACAGTCATAAATGTCATTAAATATTTATTTAATATTACACAATAAAATCCAGATGAAAACAAATAAAATATACTTTGGACCTTTGGAAGTTAAGCAGTTAAATAGTCTTTCCATGAAATGAAAGCGTCAAACTAGAACCATAAAGTTGTTGTAAAATAGACAAAAACATATTTCAAAATTAAAGATGAACAAAATATTTTTATTTTTCCATTGTAATTTTTTTCAAAATGTCTGGTAGAGATTATTGTTAACCTCAACGAAAACTAATAATACATAATACATAATTAAATAAAACCATAACTACAACTTCATTGTAATCAGTATACGTAGCGACACACCAGTGTTGGCCATAATGGTTGGAACATTCAATTTTTGCCACGACTAGTATTTAATTCTATCGTGCGTTGAACAAAAAACGACGTCAAGTGGGTCATGGACTGCATTTCATCTTTGTCTGTCAGTCAGGTCAGGTCAAGTCTCTTTCAATTACTGTCAAATTTTTCATTGTGGTTGACAATTTTTCTTGACGAATTTTTTGTTGACCGTAGCTTAGGTTCTCGTTAGGATTCAAGACGGGACTTTGTGGCTGCTCTAAAACCTTTACATTCTGAAAATATAAAGACTCCTTTACTAATTTTAATGAATATCTAATATCCTTATCATTTTGAAGTATGAACTTTAAATTGGGTTCCACTTGTTTGTGCGGCGGGATTTGATTTTAGTCATTTTGTGGATGGGGAGATTGAGAGTTTCCAGGGCCAGGAAATCGCGTTCGTCCTTGTCAATGTCCACACCTCGGATCACAAAGACAAAGGACGGGCCTATGCGAGTTGTTTGTGGTATGGGGGCGTTTGTTACGGAGGTTATTCTGACGTTAGGGGCTTCAGTTACAGCTGAGTCCAACGTTTTTGGAGGTCGTTCGGGATGGGTTAAAATTCACTACCACGTTTTTTGATACATGTGAAAAGGATAAACAAAAATACGAGGCACATATGAGTATTGACGTTTCAAATTAATTCTTTTTCATAGCCGCCGTTAATGCACCTAGCAAGCGTAGCCAACCGCCGCGGAATTCCCTAGATTGTAAAATTTATTATTTTATTTTGTATAATAAGTGGCAAAGTAGAAAAAATACTGTATGATAACTCGTTTATAAGCCATTTTGTCGCACTTACTCATTTAGGGCACTCCTCGCTACGCTACGCTACGCTTTCCGACAAGGACACTGGTAATTAAAGAGTAATTAAAAACATTATTCTCTATAAGCAGTTTTTTTTATAACAAGTTTTTAATTTTCATTAGATCACTATGTACATGACGTTTTCTTTAACGTAACAAGTAAGGTAAGAAGTTTTAGGCACGAGCTAAATATTTGCAAACACGATAATAAACTGTAATTGTCATATACCCTCAAGTTGAGTACTATTCTTTCTCTTTGACGAGAAAAATGTAATCAACTTTATCAATTTATTTTATTATTATTACTCATTAGATTGATAGATATTGATAAAAATTTAAGGTAACATTATTACAATAATTCAAGCTAAGTTCTAATTTTGGTTAAATTAGACAATAAAATATTTGGGATATACATACCGTGCGATCATTTAAATTATAAATTGGAGTAGGCTGTGAAATTTAAATTAGGTTGGCACCACTAATTGCACATTAGGTGTGCATCTATTCCGAATCCGCTGGTCGAACGCTGTTGCACTTTTGATGAAACTGTGTGGCATTACCTGGAAACCGTGCAAAAGCACTTTGGGAATTCTCTAAACTCACTTTGAGATTCAAATATTAAACCAAATTGTCAACAATTAGTAGTGCCAACCTAATTTAAATTTTACAGCCTACTCTAAGTTATAATTTAACCGATCGCACGGTAATGTTGTTTCCGCTACATTTTAAGCGTTTCGTTTTGCTGCCATTGAATTGTCAACGTATCCTTCTGCCACGGCCTGACTTTTCCAGCCGTCATGGCGTTTTAATGCCATCAAATCATCTCCTCCGTCAACTAGGCTAGTTGCAGAGGATCTAGTAAAGCAATGTTTCAGGATGTGATAGTTGT
Source organism: Diaperis boleti (assembly GCA_963583935.1). Lineage (NCBI taxonomy): Eukaryota > Metazoa > Arthropoda > Insecta > Coleoptera > Tenebrionidae > Diaperis > Diaperis boleti. The sequence goes on along the minus strand of OY757247.1, from coordinate 23,085,257 downwards.
AAAAATATAGCTGTTGTTTTCGGTTGGTCACCTAATTTAATAATCCCTAATACTTGATGCGTGCACTTCCCATTCTAATGATTTAAAAAATTGAGAACAGCAATTGTAGATCGAAAGCTCTTAAACTTTTTATAAATATCATAGAAAGTTTCAGAAACAATACAAGGTCAATGAGTTTAGTATAATTCATATATCTTTTATGTGATGTATTTGTACCGTGCGATCATTTAAATTATAAATTAGAGTAGGCGGCTTTTTTATTATGCAATGGCCCAGCCTGCAAATTAACTGACAGTTTAGACTGACAGTAAAATTTGAGGTTATCGTAAACGTTGTGACCTTTATGTTCCTCATAAAAATAAAAGACTAACAAATAATGTAGAATAATTGAGAATTACAGGAAATGTTCTCCCGCATCTTCAATTCAGCTGTTAACTCCATTCACCATTTTGTTGCCGTTTTTTTGAAAAGTCACTTTGACATTCGAATTTTGAATGAAATTGTCAAAAGTTAGTAGTGCTAACCTAATTTAAATTTCACAGCCAAATATAATTTATAATTTAAATGATCGCACGGTATATCCTTTAATAGTCTGGTTCACAAGTTGAAAAAGATGTTAATTCTTGCTACTACGATTTAAGAAAACTCGAAAACTATATTAATGTTCTAGAAATAAAAAAAAAGATTCTCAAAGAGGAGGAAATTTCCGAAAAAAGATGTCGGCTTCCGGAATTTTATCTCTATTATTAATACTTTTCATTTAATGTTAAAAATTGGGTCCGCGTGGTCGGCGCTGTACCGTTAAGGGGCCCACTCACACAGAGGGAAACCTCAAGACTTGAATGCACGGGGTACGATGCGTACGGGGCACAGTTAAAACTTCTCGTATGTGGCCAAAATTGTGGAATGCGCATTCTTCCCCGTTGGAATCAAAACTGTCTTGATTTTTGGCGTGTGCAGTTAAACCCGCGCGAGGAAACTTCATTGTGTGTGGACAAAAGTCTTTGCAGGTTTTATTCCGATTTCATTAGCGGCGTGTTTAATTTTAAGAACTACGAAATTAAAGTAGAAAACTTTAGGTCTTCGTAGTTTCTTCCGGTTACCAGGAACCTTAAAATGGCAGTTAATTTTTCGTGTACTGATATGGCTGGTCTCATTCGAGTATCTTGTTTTTTTAAGTAAAGGAGTAACCAAATTTAATAACAGAAGTTTCTACATCCATTCTTAAGTAGTTATGCCAATCATCAGCAGGTTCAAGCCGCAATTCTTTCAAAAAATTAACATGAGATAATTCATTGCGCTTTTGGAGCCATTCTTTAGTCCATCTTGATCGTCGACTTTTTTTCTTGGAATTAAGGCTCTCTCGAAACCGACCGCTGCAAATATTTTTTTTCCCCTATAAAATATTAAGGGCCGGTTTCACCAACATCGATTAACTTTAACTGATAAATAACTGCATAGATACGTTTGTTAAAACTATAGCAACAATTGTTTTTAATAGATGATTAATTTTAACGGAGGTTGGTGAAATCGGCCCTAAGTATTTAAAAATTTGAAAAAATTATGGTATACTATCTGGACACTTGAACGAAAAGAGTTATGCAGTTAAAAAATTTATTCACTGTTTCGTGGAGACCCTTTAACAACTATACTTAATGAGATTATCAACTTGCGGTATTTTTAATTAGTATAATCTAGTAATTATTATGATTTATTTAAACTACAAAAAAATTTAAAATTTTAAAAAAGGGGTCTAAATTTTAATTTTCATAACTACTAGATAAAGAGCTAAATTTCTCTTATGCGTGGCTTTTTGTGGCCCCGACTCATCAGTTTACATTTTATATTGTTTGTCTTTCTTTTATATTCTTCTTACTCAGAAGAAGTTTCTTCGAAGGGCGACAATTCGCCCTTGCCCCTGAAAATTGTGTTTTAGCAATACCTGTTCTGTAAGTCACCATTCACTGAAAATCTTTCATTGTATGTATGAAATATCTTTCATTGTAAGAGGCACTGGTGACCCTGCAATAATATTTACGTATGCCATTTGTGTTCCATCAAAGAAATTTCACCAGGATAAGATAACACTAAGACAAAAAAATAAAGACATTCAGTATTTTAAGCGTCGTTTTTATTTAAAGTAATATGGAACTGACAATTGGTCATTGTATATACAGTAAATATTGATGTTAAAGATTTATGAATTTCTTCCTTTATATTTTCTTCTATATTCGTGCTCGAAGTGCTTGAACTCGATTATGGATGATGGGAAGAAGTGCAAACATCTACATTATTCATTTCGAGAAATGAACTGCCTTCTCTACTGTTGACTTGAAAGATTTTGTTGGAAACTTGTATTTTATTTGTTACCGATTCTGCAAAAATATTTCGCCAAACTGCTTGATACACACACTTCCCGTTATAAAATCTTAGAAAGAATCTTCTATTTTCCGTATTTTGTCAAACTCACATATTTTCTAAATAATTACAAGCACCGAAAATTTTCATTATCCACAATGGAGAAACTTCTTTGTTGTTGGTTTTTGAATCAGGTATTTTAGCCAGGACAAAGTTTCCTTTGTCTGTAATGTCATCTACAGTTATTTTACATAACTCATCTTTGCGACAGGCCAGTGCAATTCCCATAATAGCGACCACTTTCTTCATAAGATATATTTCGTTCGGTGCTTCAGTCAAGAATCTTTCAATTTCTTATATAGTAAATATTTAACTTTTTTTTTTCTTTGGACGATAGCCAATATTTTTATTTTTCAGAAATGCTTTCAACTTTAAATATTTTGAAATATTGACGTTATCGTTAAGAGAAATCGTAGAACGCAGCATTGAGTATTCACACCACAAACTCGATGGGGATGAGTACTTTTTAGACTCTCCAGGAAATACGCCAACAAAACTGACTCTTCGGTATGGTTATTCACTTTTTTTCCTTCGCTCCACTTTCGAAACAGGTCAAACGTAACTTCGTACCTTCTTTTTGCCTTTTCAGGTAACAATGATGCACAAGCAAAACTTGCAGCCTCTTCAATATCATCCATTTTTCTATTTTCACTTGAAATACCTTCAGAACCGTATTGATTTTGCAACAAATGTTGATTTAAAATGATGTTTTTTTGTTTTGTATCCCTAACACGAAACAAACGCCACACAAATTTTTAATTTAGGTACAACAATCTGAAAATGTTTTAGTTTTTCTTATTTGTGCAGATATTGCTAAAAATAGCTTACTAATCTCAAGCTGTAAGTTTTTTTTTTGCACTCACAGTTTACGGTAGGTAATATCCTATTACAGCGCACTTGTATAGAAAATAACTACATCAAGCCTTTAAATTGCTTTTCTATGTTGAACTGTAGGAAATGTAGTTTCCTTTTCGACGATGTGATTCTGAGTGTAAACTGAGGACAAAGAGACATAAATTTATCGGTAAATATAATATTTTGTTCCAACCTTTATGTCCAACAAATAAACAATAATTGATCTATCGGCACTATGTTTAAACAAATGTACATGCACCAATTAATAAATTAAATTTTATGAACAAGGAAAAAATATGACCAAAATTTAATTTTCCACTCGTTATGGCCAACACTGTATGCACTAGGGCTGTGCGTAAAATAAAATACGAATTTAAAAGAAAAAATAATCTTTTGTGTTAATTAAAATAGAAAATTTAACTGCTAATAGCACGCATCAAAAGTTGATTTTTTTCAGTATGCGAGATACAACTTACCAGGAAAATTTATACCCTGCCTATAAAGCACTTCGTAAAAATTTTAACAAAAAACTAGTGAAGTAAAGAAACCAGTAAACAATACGACGCTGTGCCGTGTTAATTATTTTTCATATTAGCTACCTGTTATTGCATTATATCAAAACTGTCAGCTTGAGTGAAAACTCACTCAACAGTCACGGCTGTTAAAAAAATAACAGTACAGGAGGAAGTTTTTGAAAATTTTATTGTTTCTAGAGCAACACAAACAAAATTGATTCATAAAATGTCTAAAAAATATGCTAAACAATTCGATTTTTTTTATTATGGAAAGTACTGAACGATATTCGGCTGATAGGCAAATAACAGACGCGATTGATTATAAAAAATCTTGTCTATTACTTATTTGCCAATTATCGGCCTCATGACGTTAATAACTATAACAGCGTATTTAAATAAAAATGAAAATAAATAAAAACCAATTACTTACTTATGACAAATTATGACATTAGAACATTGTGATTTTGGCGAATTTCTTCTGCATACACTGAATCTTTTATATGTCCTAACAAATAAAAATCACAAGGATTCAACACTGAAAGTCCGAGAACTAGGCACATGAGGTTAAGGAAATCGAACCCTATAAAGTTGTTACCCTCGCCGTAGATGTCTGTTAATTCGGCGTTTTTAAAAACCATCATTTCAATAACCAAACGTACAAAAATAACCGAATAAGTTATCCCACGGTGTGCAGATCACAGCTGTTTGTTTAGCTAGGGAAGGTATTAGGTACTTTTTTGGGACAAAACTCTCAATAAGTGTTTATTTAAGATTTTCTCGGTCAATGGAAGTTTGTGAACGATTCGTGAAAATTTACCATTTCAAAAAATGTTATAATATATGAAGTGGTGGCCAATGAAAACCCTTTATAAAATTTTCTAAGTAACTACAATAAAATCATAGGTATTTCAAGGGTCAACTTCATCGACGTACTGCTCGTTTATATAAACGGTTTGATAGTGCAAACGTTTTGATACACCTGTATATCCCGCAACATACTTAAGTCATAAAGCGATTGTATTTAAGTCATTACTTTTGACGACGAATTACATCTGGCAACAGCACTACAAAATAATTGTCTGCTTATATCACAAGGTTAAGTGTTTAGAAGTGGTATCTCTTCCCTTTAAGAACATTTCAATATGTAATTGCTTTGAGAAGTAGCTAATTCCAACTATGTATTTTAGAATTTGCGTCATTGCATATGCATACAACACCCCAGCATAATAATAAAGCAATAAAGGAGGATATTTATATAATGGTCCTAAACTTTATAATTATTGTTATTACATATTACGCTTTTGAAATTTTTTTCTCAAATTATTTTTTTATTAATAATTATTATTATTGTCGATGCAAATTGTTGAACGATATTAAAATTTCTAGTATGACTATTTTTTATTCTTGATACTAAACTTATATGAATGCATACGAAACTACATATACCTAAAAATTTTAATTTAACATCTTTTTGAAACACTGTATTTTTTAACCACCAATTTTCCGAAAACTGTTAATTTGAAGTAGAGCCACTTTCTGGAAACACGAGCCTCTATCGGGGTTAGCTCGTCGTACGTGTTTATGCACACACAGTATTGAATGCAGGATGCACCCTAGTTGGCTCCTGTTGGAACGTAGCGTGCCAAATGGAATCGCAACCTTACGGATGTGTAAAACGATAACGGAGCGTTGCCCGTCCATTGAAAACGTATATTGGCAGCCTCTTCTTCAAGGTGTTCGACTTGACCATGTTGCCAGTCCTTGAAAAGAAAACAGAAATTTTTGCCAAATACTACATAATGACATAGTTATTTTAAATGATCACACCGACGCGTGGCAGTGTGAAAATCGTCAAATATGCCTGTCATTGTAACTACTGATGATCAGCAAGTCCCAATAAAACTCCGAATAAAATTTTATTGTTCCACTCAAAACAAAATGGACATTTTTGTTCATATGTATATATTACTATAGAAAACTAACAAATTTATACCTAATAATTATTATTATTTATTTACTTTAGCAGTAACAAAATACAGTTCAATTTATTTGATTCGTCGAGATAATACGACGTTTTCACGTGGTCCATTGTTATACCTCATGTTACTCAAGTTTGGGTCGAAATTCAGAATTTTTTACCAAGCGTAAATTTACACTTTTCCTAATTCATTATGAGTCCTGTGGTGCAGATATTTGTTTGCAAAAACAGTGACACATCAAAAATAAAAAAAATTGATAGGGTGCAAATTAACAAAAATAATACATAATATATGTACCTAAATATAATATAAATATATATATAAATAAATATATGTGATCTATGCGCCGTAAGCTCTTCGCTAGATGGAGTTGTGAAACTCTTCTTTCGCGATGCTGTTCTCGGTTACCAAATTTCATAAAAACGTTCTTGAAGTGTGTCAGTATTCTTGAAATCCAACGATATGTATTTTCCGCCGAATAAAAAACATCGACTTTATATATTGTTATTAAAAGCAACTGCTTCTGTAGAAATCTGAAATAATCAAAACTGAGAAATAATCGTAATCGTAATAAATGTTGAAAGAAAAACGTTCTAATTTGTGCAGTAATTTGGAATTTACGCCACAATTTACCTAACAAACGAGAAATTCCTAAAATCATAATGTGCCGTAACTAAATGACTATATCGTTGTTAATAAAATATTTATTCTTTTTTTATGACGATAATCATAAATGAGAAAGCTGTTTGGGCAAATAAACCCATTAATTTATTTTAATTTATAATTGTTTACTAATTAAGTATCAAAAGTATTGTTGAAATTAATAAAAAAAGTGGCCAGGGGCGTCTTGTAAAACCCTTTTAGTTTAATGTAATTTTTAAATAATAATATGTATTGCAACTACTACAATTTTTTATAATCTTATTTGTCTCGTTATATGTTAAATTATTGCATGTTTAAGCTTCTGGCTTTTCCTTTTAATTGAAGTTGTAAAGCGATTATATATCACAACCCTTCCGGTTCTATATCGCAACAGGATTGTATTGCCGATTGATGCAACAATACGTGGTGCAGATAAAAGTGAAATAAATATAGACAAAAGGGCGGAGAAAATTAAAGAAAACAGTAAAAAAAGGGATAAGAGATATCATCGAAAAGTAGGAAGAGAATAGAGGGGTTGAAGAGAGGAAGAAAAATCCTGGAGAAGAAAACGAGTCAATATTTTTATGAGGCATTAGAGAACAAAGAAAGTAGAAACCAGTTGTTTAGTCAGGGAAGTTTAGCTGCATTTAGAGAAAGAACAATATTGTGATAACAGGATGGGGTGCGGAAAGGAAAAGTAAACAGCAGGCCAAAGAGGGGATAGAGGATTTTCTGAGAAAAAATTTAGGAGAGGTGCAAATCAAGGAATGCTACAATATAAATAGAGATCAAGTACTAGTAGAAATGGAAGATTATAAGAGGCAGGAAAAAGGAAAATGGGAAAGAAAGAAACAGAAAGAGGGTTACAGCAGAAATTAAGAGGCATAGTGAAGGAAGAACAGAGAAACCGGAAAAAGTAAGAGTGATATACAGGAATTGACAATAACGCAATGGGTCTGTAATTTGCAATTTCACTTTTATCTTCTGATTTAAATAGGAGCAATTAAGGCTGCTGTTAGTGCATATGGAAATAACCCAATCTCAAATGAGATGTTAATGAGTTGAGTTATAGGTTCGGAAATTACCTCTGCAACATGTTTTAAAAGTAAATATGGAATACCGTCATGACCATTAGAATCTTTTTTAGATATGTGATCTATTTTTGGGTCGTTAATGAAGTATTTTGAAAACTTGATGGAAAATCATTTATAATCTGCATGCAAATACAATGTGTCCCTGGATGGGGTGCCCATGAGGTAATTGATTATTTCTAGTAAGTTGTTTGGAGAAGAATATTTTTGGTCTTGACTGGTTTTGCTTGTTATAAAATTACAAAAAAAGATGAAACATTGCAAATCATAGTTGATATGTTTTAATTGGGGGCTTTTTTCTTCGAATAGGATCGAATTTTTGTCTAAGTCTCAATATTTTTGATAAATCTAGTATTTAAAAAGCCGAACATGCCTAGCAACGCCTAAAAAATACCATTGAAACTTTATGAAACTTCATTGTTGTCAAAAAAAATCGGAATACTAAGTCTTCAGGAAAGAATTTTTTTAATTCAGTGTTACGGTCTTGGCGACCTATCATATCAACACGTAATCCAAGAATTTCAAGAAAAAATTCCTGGGGTTCATTTGAGCCGCAATGGATTGTTCAAATTGTTTGTTAATTATTTTACTCGAAATAAGGTATCAGCCGTGACTGCCACTGTGTTCAGGTTGCTAGGCAACTTTGCCTTCAGTTTATGGACTTCAAATCTTCAAAATTAAAGAAAAAAACGCCTAATTTAAAACAGGTTGATTAAAATGTTTGACTGTTTTAGTTTTCTACAGTTGTAAGATAAGCAAAACCAGTCTAGACCAAAAATATTCCTCTCCAAACAACTTAATAGAGAAAATCACCTCATGGGCACCCCATCGAGGGACACACTGTATTAATACGTGAAGAGACAACTTTGTATCCCTTTCTAAGCATATTAAAGTTTTGGCATAGTTAAAGTTTACATTATGGAGAAGGAGCGCAGAAAGCTAAAATCTATACAGGGTGTAATTAAAATAAGTATCAAAATTTTAACCAGTAATGGAACTTGACAAGAGCATCAAAATTTCTATCTACCATTTTTGCGAAAAATTTTTTTTAGCGTTTTTGTTCCTTCACAAGTGGATGGATAAGAAAAGATATACTTTTTTGTTCTGATTTTTTTGTGACATTTAATTCGAAAGTTTCCTATTTTTATTTACTACAAGTTGAGTATCTAGTCGGGTGTAGTTGGGACCATTCTGTGAGTAACTGAGTTTAAAAAAATGTCAGCCCTTACATACATTGATTAATAAACAGTGTCGAGTACAGTTTTTACGGAACCTATTGTAGTGTTTCTGGGTTCTATTTCGTTATTTATTTGAACACTATGTACAATTTATTTCAACTTCTAATATTACACTAGTTACATTATTTACACTATTTACAATTTATTACTTCACCGGCACGTCTCGTATTATTTATTTACACGTCACGCGGCACTCCGGATAGATAAAAGTAACTGTCCGACACGACCCACTGATCTCGATGATACGACGACGACTCACTAGACTGACTGATGCGACTAGACTAGTTTTCGCTGGAAGGTCCTCTAATAAATATACTGGTAGAAGCTCCAGATGTTCCATGGCGCTCTCGATCTGTACCGGATATTCCAAAAGATGAGTCATACTACCTCGAGTACGTTGTAGTAAATTCCAGTACAGTCCAGTAATTGATGACGCCGCTGCAGCGATGAGTCATCTCGGGACCACGTCCGTCACAGTATTGTTTGACCTCCTACAAAACGTTCCCCTGGCTACACGGTGTCATGTGCAAATAAATAGTTTTCAGAAAATCGTGTTTAAAATATTTGCAGAGCTACTAAAAATTTTCATTCTTTTGCTGCTGTATAATATGTAGACAATTTTTAGAAATGTACATAAAGAACGGCAAAAGCACGAATGTTACACAAAATAAAATCCTCACTTTCGCAAAAGAACCAACTGGTCCTGGCGGGGTTCACCAACAGCTTCGCGCTTTTGCTGTTGACAAATAATATGAAGGTTACCAATGTTGCCCGTGCACATAGGCGAAAAACAGCAAATTTGCACATTTGTGGTTTTGGCATTGGAGGGACGATATGAAGCTATGACATGGCCTCAGATCACCGGACTTAAATGCTTGTGATTTTTTTTGTATAGATACATGATACCATTAGTTTACTCGACACAGTGTGAAAATATTGACATCTTAAGACAACGGGTGACAGATCCAGCAAATGCAATTGTTATCACAATTATTATCCTTAAAATATTCATTCTATTTATAACATTTTGTGGTTTCTAAAAATCTTGTTAAAAAAGCATTGTAAAATTGAAATTGAAATGTCCACAAATGATCTGTAAAATCCCGTTCCCCCAAATTTAAATTTTATTACAATAATAATACACGTATACACCTTCAGGCCAGAAACCAGGATTAATTGCTAATTCTTAAGCTTACGTTTATTAATCTCCGTCGTCCACTTATCTTTTTGATTTCCTGGGAGTCTTTCATCTTCGCTTATGACTGGTGTCATAAATATATATGCGTTTTCATTATGTCTAGTATTGTCAAAAAGATTCTTTTCATTATTTATTCTCTCCTGCCGTAACAATATAGCAGACAGAGATAAAGTTACCGAAACCAGTGACTAAGTGAAATAACTAGCAAAACTACACGGAAACTATTTCCGATAGGTTAGGATTATTTTTGGTCTGAAGTCGTAAATGGGATTGGAACCTGAAATGTTTCCAAACAAAATTAGCTTTCATAATGTGATAACCCCCCTTTACATTACCGCCACATTTTGAATTTGAACATGAAGTGAAATGTCAATGACGTCACCAAACGTCAAATTTGAAACAAACCGCGAACTTGAAAAGGTTGGCCAATGATCGTCAGACAATGGAAGAAAAAGCAGAACCCTACGTTGTGTGATTTTTTTACAAGACAAGCAATGGCGGGACATTCAAACTTACCCAACAAAACAAACCCCAAATTCTTTGGATACATGGCGAGAGCTAATCAGGAGTGGAGCGCAAATTGATAACACAAAAATTATGGTTTTAAATGTTTATTCAGTTTGAACAACTTGAAGTGTCTTGAGTTTAGTGATTGCGTACTGCGGTTAACAATTTCTGGTGTCTTCGAATTAAGTTGGTACACATGCGATTTCATAATGTTAACAATAATGATTCCAAATAATAAATAACAACGGACAATTTTACATGACTTCAACAGAGTAACAATTGGCGGCAAATAATAAAACAATAATACAATTAAACAATCCTGCGGTACATGATGAGTGAGGTTAGATCAGCTAAATACATTCCACTCTTGAGCTTTTGTAGTTTACAGGAACTTACAACTGACTGATACAATGAAACAGCTGAGAGGGAAACACAAGAATATCGAAACGCGTGGAGTTATCAAAGTGGGGTGCCTGTAAGTCGGAGAGTGGTGGCCCACAGGTAGATCCAATGGAAAGACTAAAGCGAAGCGAACAAGACAATTGTCTGTCAGTGAGGCCAGATTGTAGAGAGAGTTTACGATCGTGGGGGCAAAACTTGCACATCCAACGGACCAAGAGAAATGAGTTTATTACGGAATTTTCCTAGACATAGTTACGTTGGTCTTTCTGGGAGGCTTGTACAAACCAAGTCCAAGTTAACGGCACTTCTCTCAGGGACTATTCTTTTAGTTATTTAGTATTTTAAAGATTAGTGAAGTAAGCCATTAGTCAGGAACTCGAAAACAGTGCTGCAACTTGGACTTCGTAGGTTCAAGGAATTAGTGGCAACTCCCTTTTTCTAAGCCCCTATGCACCCAAGAGACAATGGGCATAGGTATCCCTGAAAGTAGGGCCACCTAACTCCTTCTAACAGCAGCCGGCAACGCGGACCACGAACTGAACACTATTTGGTCGCTCTATTGTCTCGAAACATGTACGAACAAACAACACAATAAATCAAATATGCCGTAACGCAATGTTTGGTTTGGAAGCCATTTTGACACGGATACAATGCGATGACATCAGCGGGCGCAACACGTAACGGGGCACTATGTAACTACAACACTACAACATGCACAAACTACACTAAAAACCGATCTTTGGCTTCCACGATGTCGAATAAGCGCTAGATGTCAGTTAACAGCGAACGACAAGAAATCGCAAAGGGCCGCAAAACAACGATAAGACCGTTCAGAACCCCGACATTCAGGTGTGACGTTTGGCCAGCTTTTACCTAAAGTCTTCAGGTCTTACGGAGTTGGTTAATTCAAGTCAACAGAGTCCAAAATAGCTTTGTAACAACCGCAAGCTGCTGTCGGCCTCATAGCGAAAGACAGGTAGTTATTAACAAATTTATCTGAGTGGCAATCGAGTTAATTTGAGTTAGGGAATCACTTTGTTTTGGATTGAACGCGCGAGCCCTGTAACTAGAAGTCAACAACACATTGGAACTTTCTGAAATTGACAACAATAACTAAAAACAAATTACAACAACGATTTTAGCAAGTTATTCGGGGTGCCTGTGACTCATCAGCTTGGTAATTTAGGCTACTGCAGAGAAAGGAAGGGCCGAAGGCAACTGATATGAAATTGGGGGGCTCACGGAATACTTCCAGGGACGATTGTGAACATTATTTTAAACAAAGACTAGCATTCTTTACAAGACATGTAGGTGCAAAGTAGGAACGACTCCATTTTCAAGATGGCGAGTTTTATGACGTCCGAGCGTCCAAAATGGCGGGCTAACGGTAAAATTTGAGATGGTTTTACCTAAAGATTTTCGAGATGCACATGGAATAAACGTCGGTCAATTTCCTGGCCTCTCCGGACGGCGAGTCGGGAGAAAAATATAGAGCAAATGGTTACCTTATTTCCAGGAATACAATCACCACACTTGGCTTAGGGACGCGACGGTGGAAATTCAACTGACTCGAACTAAACAAAACTGGAACCTCCGCGAGATGGATCTCCCTTTGGAAGTCGAACGAACGCGTACAATTCTTTTACAACAAAAGGAAGCTCAACGGTGGAGATATAACTATGCTTTAACAAAATGGCGAATTTAGCGAATAAAATTAACGTGGTGTAACTTCCACGGAAGCAGAACACCCACTGCCGCCCTTTCAAGCGTGGTTCTTCGTTCCCACCGAAACTTCCGACAGCTCCCTCTAGCGTATCCATCTCGGGCGGTAACGGTCGCTAAGGGCTAGGCTTCCAGGGCATTTGTCATACTTTGGCGGTGAACGGGTTGCAGCTCCCTTGGATGGTATTAATTTTGAATCGGGATATCTCAATAAAAAAAAGAGAACCGACTTCAAAAAGTAAAAAATAATAATTGAATACACGTATTATTACATGTGCTACCTAATGATCTGTTTGAAGTCGGTGCCAAGAAAAATAGGTTACAAATTTGTAACATATTGTAATTATACAAAAAGATCAACAACGTTCACTGAACGAAAAAAGTACGTAAATACAATAAAATAGTTCTTTCTCCCAATGAATATGAACATTAATATTTGGTCAACGAACTTATACATTGTCTCAATGTACACTTCTACATTAACCAATAAACGAATTCATCCTGCAATGTACAGTACATTGTATTAACAAATCTTTGTTTATTAAAAATGATTTCCCGATTTCGTTGAATCAACGAAATAGTTTCATAACCTCAATGAACGTGGTTTATTGTCTCAATGTACGCCGTTTATTGTCTCAATGGACACCATTCGTTGTCTCAATGAATGCGGTTTGTTGTCCCAATGAACGCATTTGTTGTCGCAATGAACGCGGTTTGTTGTCTCAACGAACGCTGAACGTTGTCTCAATGAATTTGATTTATTGTCATAATAATATTTATTCATTGTAATAATGAACGTGTTGATTGTTTTTAATGGATAGGTAAAAAAAAATATTAATACTATTTTAAAATTGTATTATTTAAATCTAAAAAGTGTACATAAATAGCTAAAAAGTAAAAGTTAAATGTATTTATAATAAGGAATAAAAAACAATAATACATGTTTACTAATTTAAGCTTTTCCTTACAAAAATGGATTAACGAAAATTAAGCAACTATACATAAGGAATTTTAAAAAATAAATATCATGTATGCAAAGTGCATGATAAGCAAAAAAACCGTTTGTCATTTCTAACAAAATTAAAATTATCAGAAACATATTTATAATAAGTACATACATAAATAAAAAACTAACAATTTTACATAAAATATATGATATAATATACGTTTGACATTTTGACATTAATGATAAATAAAAAAAATATTTTTAGGAGTTTTGGGAAATAATAATAATAATAGAATAATTTTAAAACAAAAGTCTACTGACCTTAAAAATTTAAAAAAGTTATAGGAAATAGACAAGCATAAATTTTTTGGATTTCAGGTGAATAATGTAGTCTTCTACCTCTTGCTTGGCAAAACCCATAAACACAAAAGACTCTTGCGAGTCTTTGATGGTAAATTTCGTTGTTTTATTTTTCCCATCTCCATCTTTCTTCACTACCTTGTTTGTGGAAAGTATACTCGTGCAATGCCCAAAATAGAAGCACATGATTTCGTGAATCTGTAAAATGGAAAAAAAGTCCAGTATTTAATAATAAATCAGCTATATTAATAAAGTTTAGAAGTAAGCGATTACATTAGAGCCTCCCTAACCCAAAGACACGTTAATCCGAATTCCCAATAATTCGAACACCCAGTATATGTGTTCTTCCTTTCTTCAGAACAAAGTCAAATTCCGATGCAATTTATATTATTGCTACAATATACATTCAATTTTTATAGAATTTTATAGATAGTAATCTCGTTTTAGCCGTTTCAAGAAAAAATTGCAATGATATAACGTAATAAATCTATTAGCTATGTACTTACTTTCAGAAATATTTTGACTGCTTTTAAGGATGTCCAAGAATATCAATATCAGGAATGCTCAGGAAAAACGAGACACTCATCTATTCCATTTCTCTAGTAGTTGTTCACCGTTGCCAAAAGCACCAAATATTATCCATTATCTTCAAAATAAATTTAGTTTTTATGTAAGTGAGTAGGAACCTATTATAATACAAAAAAAAAATAATTTAGAATATCACACAGTTTTCTTACCTTTTCGAACTGCTCAATTTTAGTTCTTCACAACACTCTTCTCTTCACAAGACTGTTCACTTCAGCCGTGGAAACAAAATAGTGTCTAAATAAACGTTTCTTTATGCGGAAAGGCCGTTTCTACGATTTCCGAAAGCGGGAAAGATTCCGTACATCGGCCTAATGTACGCATACATTGGACCGATGTACAGTACTTTATCTCAATGTACGCGTACATTAGAATCATACATTGAGTAGAAGTACATTGGGCTGATGTATAAGTTTGTTGTCTCAATGTTTGCGATGTTCTTATATACGCTAACACAATGTACGATGTACATTAATATAACGAATGTTGTTCGTTAAAACCAAATAAACAATTTTAATAAATGCATATATTGGGACAATGTACGGTTTTCGTTAGTTAATGCTTACCTGTTCGTTGAGCCAATGAATCGCAATACATTAATTCAAAGGACAATTTATTAGTCGATCATTTTATACATTCTCACAATGATTGGATTTTATTAAAGTTATTCATAGTTTTTAATAAACGCATTCGTTGTAATAATGAATAGTTTCATCATATTGATAAAATATTCATTGTCCCAAAGAAAAATCTACATTAACCAATGTAAAAAAATTCGTTGTTACTATGAACATGAGTTCATTATGACAGTGTACTTCGTTATTATTTAATGAACAACTGTACGTTGTAATAATAAAAAAATTCGTTGAACCAATGAAAACTTTTCAATAAACGTTGTTTATTAATATTACGAACAGTTTTTTTTTTCTGTGTTATAACGCATAAAAAATTCGATATCATTCAATACGACCGTCAACGACGTCTGCCGTTTGGGTTGTTTTGCTCAGCACGAGCCCCTACCCACGGTCACGCATTCCGGGGCGTGAATAATTTTGTAAATCACTGCACAATTGACGAAGAAATCGGTGAACATACATGAAGTCGGTTAATAAAAAGGAGCGAAAATTTTAGATTTTTTTTCGATTTTCATGGGATTCCCTTATGAAATCTTGACCTTTTAACAATGGAACTACCTCAAGAGTATACCCTTTCAAATACAAGAATAATTTTGTAAATCGCTGCACAATTGACGAAGAAATCGGTGAACATACATAAAGTCGGTTAATAAAAGGGAGCGAAAATTTGAGGATTTTTCTCGATTTCTATGAAATGCCCTCATCAGATCCTGAAATGGTTGGTGACAATGGCACCAATCTGTAAGTATACTTTTTCAAATAAAAGAAGAATTTTACAAATCGGTTTATAAATGACGGAGTTCTGAGGTAACAAACATTGAAAAAAAAACGTACAACCGAATTGATAACCTCCTCCTTTTTTGAAGTCAGTTAAAAAAGACAACCAACGATCTCTTGAGATAACATATAAATCAGAAGATGGACAAAATAAACCAAGATCTATCAAAATGTTTTTTTGTACTCATTGCTTATAGATACCAATTTTCCGTTTATCGCCGATGCGCGGAAGCAAGAATTTCCCGCACTGGGGTGTTTTTTACTTTCCACGTCTAGGAGGGACATTATTTGTTTCATAGGGTGGGTGTTGGTCAGTGCAACGAATACAGGAAGTGACACTAAGACCGAATTCATTGACAAACTTTTAAATGTGCAAAATTCTAAATTATTTATTTTTGATTTCTTTTCGGGCTTGATTCGTTACAAAAAATGTTGGGTATGAGATAAGCAAAAACTTCATGAGATCAATTTTATGCAGAGTTGAATGGAGAACATAAATCCGATAACATTTTCTCGTCGGAGTTACCGTTTACGAGGAAAATGCAGCAAAGGTTCATGAGATCACGCTCGGGGGCGGTTTTCGCTCTTCGGATCTTTATTTGGGTCCCTGTTGGGAGTTCATAACCAAAATTTCAAAAGTATAAATTAGTTCTTCTATTCGGCGTTATCGTCTAATTTGCTTGCTACAGCATTGAACTTAATTGTTCTGTATCTTTCTTCACCTTTACCCGCATATTAAATTATTTGTTTTATTGAAACTAATTATTTTATTTAGGTTTTAAACATTTCATCATCCTTATTTCCTTATAAAATATCCATCCAATTTAAATTTTTTGTTCTAATACTTTATTTTGTTCGTTTGTGTTCGATATCGTCACTTTAATGTTCATTTTTTGCATGTTCTAATTTATACCAACCACCAACCATCAATCACTGTTGGAGGAAACATTCGTTTTGAATTTTCCAAAAAATAATAATATCAAAAAACTTATCTTAGACAAGATCAGAATCAAACAGTTCATTATGTAATGTATAACTCATGTACAAAATTGAAAATATATAATGCATACATTGTTTCCAAATAATAAGACAACGATAATAAAGTATACATCATTAGAAAAAGTTTTTAAATTTTGAGAGTGAATCATACAGTGCGAACGTAAAGTTTCGACCCAATTCGGCAACTTTCAGCAAGAATTCCTTGAACAGGTCAACTTTGGTTTTTAAATTGCCACTTTTTCCAATTATTTTCATTTTTAGATAGTGTTTTGTTTGGGCTATGACGTCATGCACACTTTTTTTAAATGGCAACCCATATTTTTTATGGAATTAGATACAGTATATCATTCTTAATACGGGGATATAAGCATCTTTAACCTTAAAATGAATAGTTGCCGAGATAGTTGGTTCTAAACAAAAAAATAATAATAATAAAATAAAAAACTGCAATTTTGCATTTTATTCTCGATTTTATCCATTATTTTGAGGAACATAGACACCAGAAGGCCCTTTAACTAAGGGAAACAACTATGCAAACAATTTAGATAGCTAAACAATATTTCTCAAGAAATCACAATAAAAGTGTCCTCCAATCATTTCTTGACAATAGCCTAGCCGTCACTTACCTCAGGCTGAATTGCTCTAATTTCATTGCGAATTCTGTTTTTTAATTCTTCAATTGTTGCCGGTCTACTGATGTGAATTCTGCTTTTCAAATAACCCCACAAGAAGTAATCCAAATGAGTGAGATTGGGAGATCTAGCCGGCCATTCAATAAATCCCCTGCGGCCTATCCACTGGTTAGGAAATAATTCGTTTCAATAATTGACCCGCCAAACTGCAAACCACGGATCCAGTGCGCGGCGCGTATAGTGTTACTTATTTATGAGAATCACACATAAGAACCTCTCTTTCTCATAAACAAAATAGGTCAATTTTTAACTATAACCGCATAATGAGCTGGTGCTCCATCTTGTTGATATCATATGGAATCATTTTGTAGATCTGGTTCTAGATTATTTGGATATAAGACCGCCAGTGCGGGAATAAGTTCATGTCTTAGAAACTATTTTGCGCCTGTCAACTCCCCTCCAATGAAATATGGCCCCAAAATACGGTCACCTACAATTCCAGCCCACACGTTAACTTTTTTGTGGGAACTGCATATGGGTGTCCATTTTCCAATGTGAATTGACTGGCGACCAATAACGACAATTCTGCCGATTTATTTCACCATTGAGATAGAAAGTGGCTTCGTCAGAGAAAACGTGAACAAAAAAAACAAATACATAACTGACTTCAAATAAGATTTCATGACTACCTTCGTGTACAAATGAGACTTAAAACAACTATTATAATCAGAACAGTCTTGATAACGTTTTCTAATGTTGCCGGATTAGATGGCAGTAGGTACAATAGCGAAAAAATAAAAAAATAGCCCAGTGGTAATAGGAATATCGCAGCCCTATGTGAAAAAAAAAAACACAAATTACGGCTCCATGAGCTCACCCTCTCAACACCTAAGCAAATATTATGTTTGTATAATCAGATCAATAATAATTATATTTACAACAGTTTATATAAAGTGGTTTATATAAAATTAACAGTGAATAAAAGATACCTACTGAAGAATGAATTAGGTTATTACGTTATTTTAACAGAATTAGGTTTGAAGAATTTAGCATAGTGACTGTGACTGCTGCAGATTCAAGTGGATTATATTATTCTAATTAATTTTGCAAGCAATTCATATTTTAAAATGACTTTTTTAAAATTCTGCAAACAGAAGCTGCTGACGTGTCCCTGATATATAATATTTTAAATTATTTAAATCATAGAGGATCACAAATGTCACACACACACACATTGATTAATTTACATTTTTTATTAAATTTTATTTATTTACTTTTTATTAAATTTATTAAATTCTTAAATCGCTCTCAAATTTCTTTATTTATGAGTATGTTGAGTGAACGACATTTTTATTCATACCCTTTCAATAATGGAAATGTCAAATGTCAAATCGTGGTAGGGCGTAATTTAAGCCTTCCCTGCTTCAGTGAATGATGAGTTTTCGGTTCAGAATTCCTATGTTTACGTATTTAACTCGCTAATGATTACCCTAGACTTGACCTATCGTATATAGTGTGAGTAGTCTCTAGCGACGGGAAAAGACGGGAATAGTTTCAGCTAGCCTATTAATAAAAATATCTACCTACCTTCCTCTCCGCTAACAGTGTGTTTCGTTTCTTTCCTGATTACAGATGCTCGTTACTTAGCAATTAAACTTTGTTGATTTGTTTGCAGAACTCTACGTCGCACATTGCCAGGATGTCTTCAGAATGATGGTTTCTATTGACCTGGAGAAACTATTATTTTCGTACCTGAGTTTGTCCGACGGACTTGCGAAATTCGTTTTGTGTCGAAATGAATTTCTTCAACGTCTCGATATTCCTCCATATTCCGATCTATTTGTAAATTTGTTTTCTAAGCTAGTAGAGCGGTTTTCGGTTGCGACTTAAGGATCTAACATGTTTTTTTTGTTGTTGATAGTTGCAAATTTTCCATGGCACAGTTATTTACTACACTTAATAAAAGGCATAGGCAAAAACCCTCTGATTGTAGTTGTTAGGATAAAGTAACATAGATCTAAGGAGGATAACTAACTAAAACTTATTTTCAATACAATTATCTTTAATAACATGCATGCTATTTTATAATATTCTATACATACAATTTTGAGTACCTTCTTATTATACTCGTATAAGCATTACAAATATACGTAAATTCAAGGGTTAGTCCGTCTTTTTACCCAGGGAACTGTAATAATGGGCTGCTTTCAATTCGGCCTAGATCAGTCGTTTTGCAAGGTGTATACACGACGATATATTTAGTATAGAAATATTAAATTTAATAATACAAAGTTCCACCTCTTACGTGGATTGTTTATATCAATTTTTCTTTGTTTTTGGTTTGATTGTTTTTATTGCTAAACTGATTACTAATGTTTGTCAAAATGAATCTTGTAGTGTTACATATGTGTATTTCAACTACATCAAAAGCAGTCAAACCGTTGTCTAAAATTTGGCTAGTGATATTTAATTAGCAGAGTAGATATTAGAACCCTCTATACAAGGGGATCTCAATTAAATCATAGTAATGTTATTCAATAGTCTATAGTGGCCTTTACCTAAAAAAATGTAAGCATGCAAATGAAACGTTTATAGAGTACTCTATCTCAATATTAAAATTTGTAAGCGGTATCCCTTTGTATACCTAATGTATTTACTCATTGTATTGGAAAATAAACTGTTTTTCATTGACTCTGTGCTTTTTTTCTTTACATTCTAAGGTATTACAAGTACGTGTGCTATTGATAAGACCTAATCTAAAATAAAAACACAATAAAGCTTTTGCCTGACTTCTTTGTTTATTTACTCTAATGAACATGTAATATTAAAAGTATAATTGTTTTGTTTGTTGTGTGAACTTGAAGTTCAATGACGAATGGTAAGATAAGGTTTTATGTAATTAATTTGTTTGGTATAGTAAGTTATATTTTTATTATTTATTAATTTAAGTTTAGAATCCAAACGTATCTATTATGCAAATATAAATAATAACATTAAGCTTTCGGTAGGTAATCTCAACGATTATTTTATACGAAATGTACATTATTTCATAGTATAGTAATCAGATCTTGAGCATTCAGCGCTTGGCAAGGTATTTGCTCAAACAGGATTTTTATCAAGAAAAGTTACTCAAATTGACGAGTTCTATCCCTAGGCCAGGCGACAGAGACTTCAATAAGGAAATAATTAGTGAAAAGCTGGAAATGGCCTTAATCTCTTTTATTGGACCAACTTATTACTGTTCTAAGTTTTTCCCCTCGAGCGAAGTCGGCGTTGGCCCTTATGGACCTAAGAAGGTACAATTTTTCAGTTTTTTTCAAAATATATCTTAAAGCATCAACTTTATAAAAAAAAATACTTATTAGCAAAAGTAATCTAGAGTAAATTTGAAACCAAAAAGTTATTCACCGTTTGTCTCTAAAGTTAACCGTTACGATGCTACGATCAATTAAAGTGGAGCCATTTTTGGTCCTTGTGGAAAAATTATAAAAATCACATGTTATATGAAAGTTTCTATATGTTATAAATAATTTTGAACGTCCCACCTATATAAGCTGTTAATTTGCTGCTACTATAACTACGATATAAGACAAACAGTTATAGCTCACTATAGTCCAAGCAAATTATACGAAAAAAAGACGAATAGAAGAAATACACTCCCCACAAATATTATCACCAGTATTTTTGTCAACCAACTTAAAAAAAAAAAAATTATACCCGACTAACATCTAGATGACTATTTTTGCCACGCAAAAGGAAGGTAGGTATAATGGAGTATTTCTCTCACAAGTAATATAATGATAAAAAGGGGTGAATTACTATGGTTGCACAATGGTAAGACATGAATAATTTTTTTAAACGTCATTTTGACCTTTCATTAATTTTTTGATTTTTAACTTTTACAAGAAATTACACGTCGGGCATAAAACGTCGTATCTTACACGTGACCAAAATGACATTGTAAGCTCGTGAGATGTGTATCACTCGTGCTACCGCACTCGTGATTCAAAGATCTCACTCAATGACAATGAAATATTTCTGTCACTTGTAATATAATCTACTATTATGCCCTACCAACGTCTTGATGACTTATTATTCCACGCAAATGGAACGTATAATGTAGTACTAGATGTAGATACTCACAAGTGATATAATGTTAAGGGGGGTGAATTATTATGGTTACACGATGGTAAGACGTGAATTATTTTTCGATTCGTCATTTTGACAATTTCATATTTTTTTTTAATTTTTAACGTTTTACAAGAAATTACACGTCGGGCATAAAACTTATCGGGTATCTTACACGTGACCGAAATGTCATTGTAAGCTCGTGAGATGTGTATCACTCGTGCTATCGCACTCGTGATTTAAAGACCCCACTCGCTGACAATGAAGCATTTCTGACACTTATAATATAATCTACTATATTCCACCGTGGTACAAATTGTAATAGTAGTCGAAATAAACCGCAATAAAAAGTTTTTTAAAAACTGTTAAGGACGAAATTAAATTAATTTTTAACACTTAAACAAAAATTAACACTCAAACTAATATGGTGCATTTCCACCCCTGCCACGAATAACAGCTTCCATTCTTCTGGACATGCTTGTTGTACGGCCAACAATGTAATTTTAAGTAGATTTTCCCACTCTTGCATAAGAGCTGCCTCAAGTTCTTGTAGGATAAAAAAGGCTCTTTTCTGATTTAGCAAACCTTGCTGAAGATGGTCCCATACATGCTCAATAGGATTTAGATCGGCGCTTGTCGCAGGCCACTGCAATACCCTCAAATCTACCTCTTCCATGTATTGTTGCACAATTCTAGCAATGTGGGGTCTGGGGCATTATCGTGCATGAATAGAAAATTATCCGCTATAAAAGGTACATGTGGTACCACGTGAGGTTCTAAAATGTCCCCAATATATCGTCTCTCATTTATACGAGCACCTTGTAACGATACCAATTCCGTGTTATTGTTATTCCATTATTGAACCTCCCCCAAATGGACCATAAGGTCGAAAATGCACTAATGCATATAAAAAAAAACAAGACTCATCTGAAAACACTACGTTTTGCCATCATCGATAGTCCAATTGGCATGTGTTCCCTGTCGAGATCATCTTCTCGTACACGATTTCTAACTGTCTGTTTCGAAATTTCTGGCTGCTTAAAGTTCATTTTGCAGCATTCGCGCCGTACAATGTCTAATACGTAGAGCTGTTAACCGCAAAAAACGATCGTCTCTTGGGGTACTCATTTCTTTCTTGTCCCCCGGCCTTCTACCATATTCTCCAGTTTCCCTAAAACATGCTGCAGTCCTGCTGATAGTGGAAGGATGCACTCCTCAAGTGCGTGCCACATAACGCATACTGCGACCATCTTCTAATCGCATGATGGTCCGTACAGCTTCTTAGTAGTGTTATTTGTGTGTTCTTAAAAGAAAAGTCTGTCATTTTTGATTGTCTTTTTTATTCAAACGCCTCTTTCGAGGGCTGAATAGAACTGCCTCACAATCGGAAATCGACACATATTTATACCTGCGACCGGGAAAAACCAGATCGCAGGTGGTGTCCTGCTTCCTAATTGGCTGCAGCCTATTCACCCCAAAATCTAACATTAATTATACTTAAATCTAATTAAAACTACACTACAGCGAGCGCTAAACTATACTATTACACTACTTACAACTAACCACTCGCGATTCTACGCGTAAAAAACGCGGAATCGCGAGAGCGCGGAAGTGGGAGGGCCGAACGGTAGACAGTATAAAGAGACCTTCGGCGGCTGGCGCCATTTACGGCTCGACTTCCGCCACTATCGCACCCTCGCTCCCTGTTGAAACCTCATGCTATGCCGCAACAAGGCGCGTGGTGTCTAAATTAGTCTATTCTAAACTTAAAATTAACACTATCACTACACTAAACTACGGAAAATCTGGCCGCGAAACACATACCTACAACAATATGAAGACCATAATATCCATCCTGGTTGCATCCACCCACACCGATCGGCCCGTCAATCCAATTTGCCATCAACCCTGCGTTAAATCAGAGCTTTCTACAAATGGCCCGAGAAGCCCACGAAAAAGCCCAAGACCACCAGAAGACCAATCCCGGCGAGCGACACCCCGGTGATCTGGTCCTTGTAATCTTCCATACCTTGAGCCACCTCTAAGTTTGCTCCGGACCCTACGTCACACTCGCTGAGAAAAGAGCCTGCAGCTACGAGATCGCTTCCCGAGAGCAGCCCGATCAAGCTCTAGGCACCTATCATTCATCCGCTATACGCCGATACGACGCCGGCCCTGAAGAGTCACAGCCGGTGGCCCCCATACGCCATCGTGGGAGACCCCGGAAGACCCAGCCTTAATTTCAGAACCTCCGTCGGGGCGACTTCCGATTCTGAAGGAAGAGATTCTAACAAATTTCCGCGTAGTTCCATTACGCTCCGCAGCACCCTCTCGGTTAGCACCACTGAGCCAACTCTACGCATCCCCCACTAGGACAAAAACCCACCCTCGCGCTGTCCCCCCGAGTTTGCGTCTACCCACACCCCCGTTATATAAACGTCTCTCCCGGTAGTCGAGAGCCAGAATACAGCTTCTCTCTAAAAAAACAACAGCACCCCCCCCCCTATAACAGCACTAGTCTCCGGTCCTTATAATTGGGTCTTGCGGGAAGTACAGAGTTGACGGTAGTCCTTACCTTCTGACGTGTATTTATCGTGACGCGTAATACTCTTTATTGTAATATAACTTATGCCCAATTGCACCGCACATAACTAGGCTTTAAGCGGAACATAACTCCATAGATACCATTGTTGCAACAATAGTTGCTATGATGTTAATCTCTACTTAAAGTTAAATTTTGTGCGGTGCAACTGCCCATTAGTGTCATAAACTCGTTATACTAACTTAATTCATCAGTTAAAATTAAAATTTAAATATATCTAATTTTAATTCATCAGTATTTGTATTTCATTTATTAATTAATTTATAGTCATTTTGATACATCTTTAATTTTGTTCATCTTCAATTTTATTATTTATTGAATAAATCTTTTTAGTGTCTCTGTTGATTACCCCAACAGGCGCACACAACTGTAGTAGGTAGTTTGAAAGTTTTAAGCAAGGTAAGTTTGAGCGAGAGGCGCATCAGGGTGTTCTACCGTAGCGAGGGGAATTCTGATTACGGTAACAATAAGATCAGAAATAGATTATCGTATGCTTTAGGATGTGCCAATCGCTGTGTTCCTATTACCTAATGATGAGAAGAAGGTTGTTAAGTTCGCGTTGATAGTGCAGCTGTTAGGTCTTCATGCAGTTAGACAGTCGAAGGTGAGGCGACATAGAAAGTCTTTGGCAAACCAGTCTTTACAAGCTCCTGATATAGGTGTGTTGGCCGTC
Source organism: Diaperis boleti (assembly GCA_963583935.1). Classification (NCBI taxonomy): domain Eukaryota; kingdom Metazoa; phylum Arthropoda; class Insecta; order Coleoptera; family Tenebrionidae; genus Diaperis; species Diaperis boleti. Next base: position 23,060,353 of record OY757247.1, on the reverse strand, counting down.
ACCTCGTCATCTAGCGATAAAAGTGAGGATGAGCCTCCTGCCGTTTTGGTGTCTCCGGTAGCTGAGTCAAGTCCTGTTGCGAAATGGAACCTTAAGTTTTCTTAAGAACAACTTCGTGTGGCGCGCTATGGCTATGGTATGCCACGAAACAGGATTTGTTAGACGGTGCGATAGATTTGTTCTCCGAGTCGTGTAGATTCTTGAGATGCTTTGGTGTCGGTGTTGCGTCAGACAGCTGACTACAACGATAAATTGACCGAAGAACTTGCGTTTGTGTCGAAATTTCTTCAGCGTCTCGATATTCCAATTTATTTATAAATTTGTTTTCTAAGCTAGTTGTACCAAACCTAGCAATTATTCACTCGGTAATCGAAGGACCACCTGGACAGGGAGGCCAGAACAAAAAAATCCAGTTGAGCTTGGAATAAGAATTGTAATATATTCAAATACGTACAAAAAAAATTAATGGTTACTTCAAACGATCAATATTAATATTATTATCCGCGCCGTATGGTGAGCGATACGTTCTAAAACAATGGGGTCGTCCCACAATTTTCAAAAACAGCTTTTCTAGAAACTAGACGAAAAAATATTGTACCATTGTTTTTTTGTTTATTCGAAGTCACGCGTTTACCAGGTAAAAGAAAATCCGAAACATTCGTCTTATTTGAAACGCGCGCCTTTCTGTGACGTCAACACGGGAAAAAAGTTACTAAATGGGCGGACAAATGAGAAGCGCACGAAAAGGGACGAACTAATGAGAAGGCTACCTCGAAATGAGGAGAAGGAAGAGGCGGTAAATGTACAGAGTTTCAAAATGCTAGTCGAAATTGCGATTTTTGATACGCTCTGTTATCTCACAAAACCACTTTATTAAACAACATAACACGTTTTAGGGCTTAGACGAACAAGCAAAGATACGCCTTTTGAGTCTTGGCACCACATCTCCTAGCAGTGTTATGGTGAAGGGGCTACCGTAATCTAGGCCCACTTTGCTAAAGGCTTTTACTTGGGACACCCGAGGTGCTGGCAAATTTCCTATAGGGGGAATCACGGGGGTTGGATTTACTCTGAAGCAAAGATTACACCGGCTAAGGACGTGGCGAACAGCCCTACGAAACGAAAGAATCCAAAAGTTCTGTTGAATCAAGTGTATGGTGGTGGCAATTCCAGAATGTGAGTGTTTTCGGTGAGTCTGCTCGATTAACAATTCGGTGAAACGATGATCTCTGGAAAAGAGAGCTGGGTGCTTACGTAAGGTATGTCGGAATTCTTGAGACGACCTCCAACTCTCAGAATATGGTGTTGATCAAGAAACGGTGCCAACTTTTGCATAGGTTTAGAACATCGTTTTCCAGCACGAATCTGTGCTATTTCGTGAGCGAACACTGCAGAATGGACAGACTTTACGAGGAACATTAATACATGATTCAATTCTATATCAGTCAATGGACCCACAGGACGCTCGACGCGCTGTAGAAAACGAAAACAATAAGCAAGGCAACCCTGAATTTTACGAAGGGAGGAAAATCGAGCCAACAAGTGTTCAGTCAAAGGCACGAATGTCTGAGCGACCAAAACAATTTTTGCCTCCCCCGAATCAATAACAGAAGTAGGCAACAAGGTTGGGGGATTGGCGGGCCACGATTCTGGATCATCGGACAACCAATAGGGTCCCGCCCACTTAAGCATATGTGACCGAATGTCACTGGGGAACAAACCTCTCGAAGCAGGGTCGGCCGAATTATCGCCTGAACGCACATGACTCCAACAATTTGGAGGGACGCGATCATGAATATAGGCTACGCGATTGGCAACAAATGCCTTCGAACGGTGGGGGAACGAACGACGGAAGCGAAGAGTGTGAGCACGAAGGCAACTAACTTTGCCAGCAAAACGGCCGCACACAATTCCAAGCGAGGAATAGAAAGAGTTTTAAGCTGCGCAACTTTAGATTTAGACATCAGGAAACTAACCACCGAAGAACCATTAGAAATATAACGAAAATACAACACACAGGCATAACCGACCTGGGGAGTATCACAGAACGCACGCAACTGGCATTCTAGGGCCAGCGTGTGAAAGAGAGCGAGGTATTTTCACGAAGACAAGCAACTCAATTTAGGCTTTAAATGTTGCCATTGTTGTCAAATGTCGTTGGGAGGAGTGTCATCCCAACCGAGACCAAGTGTCCACAAACGCTGGATAAAATGTTTTATGAGAAAAGACACGGGACCGATGAAACAGAGGATCATAGATGCGCGCGACTTCTGACTGTTGTCAGCCCGTTTGGTGCACACCCCATGGCAAATTTTGACAATGAACGAGAAGGAGTCTGAAACAAGTTGCCATTCAAGGCCCAAAATCTTGGTAGTAGAGTCTATCATGGAGTCGAAGGTTGCCGGACTGGTTTGCAGTGTGACTCAGGGATGTCCTCCAACACGGACGAACTATTGCTGGTCCACTTTCTAAGTTCAATGCAGCTAGAATGAAACAAATTAATGAGTTGCGTTTCTTGCAGGTAGAGGATAAAGATCTCCAACCTCCTGAGCGAGGTGCAATAGGTGACGGTGTTCAATTGATAAGTGTGAATGGGTTCTAAAGAAAATCTAAAACGAATGAGCTGATATTTGCGATGCTCTGGAGCAATCAAGATCTGCCTATACATCTGACGAACATCGCACGTGAAGACCACGGGTTTGGAGCGAAAACGAAGCAAAATCAAGCCGATGTCATTTTGCAATTTTGGGGCCCACTAGAAGAACGTCATTCAATGATAAATCGTTCAAGTCCTTTGCAAACGCATCAAATACCACACGAATTTTCGATTGATCACCCTCGGTCTTCACCACGCAATGATGTGGAATGAAGTATGAACCAGGAGGTTCCGAAACTAATAACGACATGTGATTCGACAAAAGACTACGAAGTTCAGGTTGAGTGGTGAGACGACGTTCGATAGCTAGCCATCTACGATCGGCGCGAGCTTTCAAATTTTCAAATGTGGGTTCGATTGCCTTAAAAAACAACGCGACACCGAAACGATACGAAGGTTCCCGAAACACACTAGGACAAAACGATTCCTCAATTTTCCAAAAGGCTCTCAAAATATTTTCCAAGGGTAACAAAATAGTCACTAAAAATGACTGTACACCGACAGTGGTTAAAGTGGCAGTCTTGCCCAGTAACATCCAACCGAACGCAGTGTTGACCGCAATGGGTCGCTTATTGTCTCTAGGAATGAGACCATTTTTGAGGATAGCACCCTAAAGATCCGCGCCTATAAGAATATCTACTGGTCCGGGGATATTCCATCCAGGATCAGCCAATTCAAAATTTTTGAACATGTCAAAGGAGGGGTCAACTAAAGACACGGTGAGTAAATTTGAACAAATATTCGACAATACGATCGCATCTAGAACGAAAGTAGGCTCCGACGCTCCAATTGGTCGGATTGTGCAAGTGGTAGAACCATGTGGTTCCTTAACGTCCATATGACCAAGACCGGATATAGAAACTGAAGATCCCGACGATCGCAAACCTAGACGTTTACGACAGCGTTCGGTAAGGAAGCTAGCCTGAGAACCTAAATCACATAAACAGCGAGCAACTTGAAAATTGCCCCATTTGTCTTGAACTTCAAGGGAAATTGTGGCCAACAACACGGTACTATTAGTCTGAGAACTCGTCAAGGCAACACAATAGTCTCCTTCGTAAAGCAAGACGTAACGACGTGCACCGTTTGATCTCCTGTCGCAGTCAAACCAGGAGAAGAAGGGGCGGGGCTTGACCCGTTTGCGTCTTTCGAAAATGCAACAACGAATGATGTTTCGCCAAACAATGGCGACAAGTGTTTTTAGAAGGACAAGAAGCGACAGAATGAGCAGATTGAAGACAGTTGAAACAAAAATATAATTATAATAATAAAAAAAAAAACTAAATAAAATTCTCTATTTCTTCTCCCCTCCCCTTTCCTCTTCTCCCTTCTCCCTCCTCTTCCATACCTCTTTCATCCATTTAATTTCCCTTCCGTCTACATTCAGTATTTCCTCTCTCTTTGTTTCATCTCACTGCACTCGTTCCACATATGTTCAATCGTCTCTCTTTCCTCATAGCACATTCTACACATTCTTCCTCCATCTTCTGCCCAATACCTATTTTCCCTCTCTTCATTTCCGCACCTAAACCTCGCCATCATCTTTCTTTCTTTTTCGCTCTCCCTCCCCAAATATTCGGTACTTCCTCGATCATGCATCTTCCGTACTTCCCGTTGTATCTGGATTCTCTAATTCTTTCTCTCCTCTCTTGTCTATCCGTATCCTTATCTCTTTCACTTAATTCTACATTCATCCACACGCCTCTTTCTCTCAGTCTCTCTATTTCTTTGCTTGCATACCCATTCCTCCTGTAGTAAATCTCCCTATCATTCTCCTCTGAATTCTTCTTTTTTTCTCTCCAGCACTCCTTTAGAATCCTACATTCTTTCCTCCCTTCCATCCTGTCTTCGAACTTGACCGCTCTTTTTCCCGCTTTCACTCTCAACCTATTCCTCTTGCATTCTTCTCTTACTATGTACCCTGGCGTTTCTCTCTCCACCCCTAGCACCCACCTCAGATATTTCTCTTGCACCCTCTCTATCTCGTCTTGTTCTTTCCATCCCCAGACCTCTGCTCCGTACAACAACACGCTTTCAATAAGACTTTCAAACATCATCATTCTCCACTTAAACTCGCCTCCCCACCTTCTCTCTCCTATAACCCATACACATCCTATCACCTTTTTTGCTTTTCTTGCCAGTTCTCCAATTTGTGCCTTATCTGTGGCTCTTTCATTGAACACATACCCCAAGTATTTGAATTATTTTACTTGTTCCATTACTTCTCCCTCCCACCTCCAATCACTCCCTTTGTTCTTCCTCTTTGTCTTATTGAACACCAGCATTTTTGTTTTCTCTACATTCACTTTTAGTCTTTTCTTCTTCACATATTTTCCTAAACTCTTTATCATTTCCTTCATTTCTCTTTCACTCTTTGCCACCATTACCACATCATCCGCAAACGCCAGGCTCCACACTTTTTTTCTACCTACCACACTCCCCCCCGCTTGTGCTCTCTCTAACATTCCGTCCATATCTGCCACATACATCGTGAACAACAAGGGGCTGAGCGGGCAACCTTGCCTCACTCTCTTCGGTGTCACAAACCATTCACTTTCCCTCTCCCCTACCTTCACTTTACTTTTTGTCTTCTCATATATCTCCTCCACCTTTCTTATCAGCCATTCATTTACCCCTTTCTCCCTCAGGCACTCAAACATCCTCTCTCTGTCCACCTTGTCAAAAGCCGCCTTGAAGTCTCGAATAATGCATACACCCTCCCCCCTTTCTTCTTTAACTCACTCTTCGTCAAATGGTCCAGGATGTATACATTATCCATAGTTCCCCTCCCCTCTCTAAATCCTGCTTGGCTGTCTGGTAATGCTCCCTTTTCCTCTATCTCTCTGCTCATCCTTTCATTCAGAATTGATGCATACAACTTGTACCCTGTGTTTAGGAGAGTTATCCCTCGGTAATTTTCTACTTTATTTTTCTCCCCTTTTTTGTAAATGGGGTGAATTACCCCCTCTCTCCACCCTACCGATAATCCTTCTCCTCTCCACACCCCATTCATTACCTCCACCAGCCTCTCTAGCACTCTTCTCGTCCCATACATCCACGACTCATTCTGTATTCTATCCCTCCCTGGTGCCTTCCCTTTTCTCAGTTTCTTCACATGCCTCTCCACCTCTTCCATTGTAATTTCTTCTCCCTCAGGTGCTCCTCGGTTTCTCTTCGTCTCTATTTCCGTTTTCTTTTTTTCCTTTTCTCCCTCCAGCAGCCTCATGAAGTACTCCTCCCACTCATTCATCGTTATCTCCTCGCTCCCATTTTTTTTTTTCTTTCTCTCTCTATTAATATACCTACCTCCTTCTCTGTTCTTATTGCTTTTATCTCTTCCTCCTCTCTCTCCTTCTTCTGCCTCTTCTTCTCCCTGCATGTCTCTCTGTATCTTCTTTTCGCTTCTAAAAAGCCACTTCTGTTCCTTTTAGTCTTTCTCCACTTTCTTAGTTCTTTTATTGCTTCCTTTTTACGTTGCTCACATTCTTTGTCCCACCATTTATTCTTTCTTTTTGTTCCTCCATCGTTTACTGTTATTTCTTTTTTTGTCGCTGCTTTTTCCAATATTTCTACCAATTCTTTCTCCATTTTCCCTACTTCTTGTTCTTTAAATCTTGCTTTTTCCAGTCTTTTCTTAGACTCTTCCACCCCTTGCTCGTCCCATACTTAAATTATCACCTTCCGCATTTCCTCTATTTTTTCTTCTCCTCCTCTCTTCTCTCTCCCCCTTCCTATACTTATAGGCAGATGGTCTGACTCTACTCTTTCCCCTATTCTGAATTCTTCGACTTCTTCCCATGCTTCTTCGTTTACTATTCCGTAGTCTATCACCGTCTCTCCTCTACCGCCTATGTAGGTCCATTCTCCTTCTTCGTCCCCTTGTTTATTTCCATTCAGCACTTCCCAATCCCTGGCTCGTCTTTCCCCAATTCTCCCGTTAAAATCCCCTCCCAGAAGCAGACATTCTTCCCTGTTGTCTTTTAAAGTTTCTTCTATCTTGCTTATTGTTTCTTTCATCTCTTTGCTGTACACTGTCACTATTTTCCACCATTTACTGTCTATTTTAACGTTTCTCACCATGTGACCTTCCTCTTCTCCCTTCTTTTTAGTATTCTCTTTTATTCCTTTTTTACCCCTGTTATTATTCCCCCTGCTGCTCTTCCTTTTTTCTTTCCCCTTCTCGCCCCTTGCCCTTCCCACTTGAACTCCTTTGGTAACAGTTTTTCTATTTTTCCCAGCTTTCTGACCATGTTTCTGTTAATCCAACAATATCGAACTCCTTCACATAGTCCCAAAAATCTTCTTCCTTTTTCCCTAGTCCCGCTACATTCCAAAATAGTGCCCTCATGTTTTTCTCGTTACCTTCTTTGATTTCTCCCTTCCTTCCTTAGTTTCCCTCCTACTTCCTTCTTTGTTTCTTTTTTCCCGTTTCATTGTCCTTTTTACTTTGCCGTTGTCCCCCTTTTTCCCTCCTCCCCTTCTTCTTCTTATTGGAAAACCTCTAGGTTCTCTCTCTTTTCATTCCATCTCCATTGCCCCCCGTCCACTATTAATTTCCTGTATCCCACTCTTACTTCTTTCCCTTCTTCCCTTTTTTCCTTCGTCATACTTCTTAGTTTCTTCTGTACATCTCTTTCCTTCTTTGTGAGGTCGTTGTCTATGTATATCCCCCTTGTTTCCCTCTTCTCCCTCAATTTTCCTTTGTGCTTCATTATTCTTTCCTTCTCACCCCATCCCTCCATCTCCACCAATACTTGATCCTTGTTAATCCTGTAACAATCTTTTACTTTACTATCCTCTACATTTTCCTTCAAAAACTTCTCTACATCCTTTCTTTTACATGATTTTTTCTTTCCCCGTCCCATCCTGTTATCACGATGTTGTTCTTCCTCTTTCTTCTCTCTTCGATTTCCATTCTCTCTTCCAGCTTTTCCACTCTCTCCTTCCACCAGTCTCTCTCTCCTTCCCATCTCTTCTCCTTCTCTTTAAATTCTTCTCTCTGCCTCTCTATCTCTCTCTTGAGTTCCTTGTTTTCTCGTCTTATTTCTTTCATCTCCTCCTTCAACTCTTGCAACAGCTCCAATATTTTTTTCTCCATCTCTGTGTTCGTTTCCTTCTCTTTCTCTGATGTCTTCTGTGTTTTCTTTACTCCAGGAGACCTCGCCGTCTTTTTACTTTTTTGAAAAAATTTCTCTTCCTCCTCTTCTTGTTTTTCTGTTCTACCCTCCCCTTTTCTCTTTCTTTTCCTTTCCTCCAGGTAAAAGTCCAGGCTTCCCTGACTGAGCGAGCGGTTTCTATCGTCTTTGTTCATCCGCTTCCTGTGGCGCCTCCTAGATGTCGTTATGTTCCGGCTTCGCCGATTTATTCTTTTTCCTGACTATATCTCCTCTTCCCTGCCCAATTCTTTCTTCCTACCTTTCTCTAATACCACTTCTCACTTTTCGCAATATCTTCCCTAATTTTTTCTTTATATAACCTTCTATTTCTCTATTTTTCACTACTTAACCTCTCTACCACGTTGTTTACTTTCGGCTCGGTAATACAGGAATCGAAACAAAAATATATTGTGCAAATTGTTAAAGAACGATTTGAACTATTAAATTTGGCAGCCTGAAACGAAGCTGAGCTAGTCTCCAGCGCTGCACAATGTTTCAACACGAATTCCTTTAAATCACAAAACTTCGGAATGTCAGGCGCATCCGATTGCAATTCAAACCGTTTGCGGGTTGCCAAATCCAATTTTTCCATAATAGATCAAACAGAATAAAATCCCAAGATGCTACATCAAATTTTAAATTTTCTAATATTGACAAGTTTTCCGAAAAAACGTCCATCAAACGTCTCAACTCTCTTGAGTTCTCTTGCTGAAGAGCAGGATAAGTCTTCAAAGCTCTCCAATGATTTGTCGCAATTATACGCTTGTTCGAATACCTCCCCACCAAAGTGTCATACGCTAACTTGTAATTAGCTGCCGTTAAAGGTATGGATTTTATTAAAGTTAACGACTCGTCAACCAGTGACAATTGTGATTGGTTGTGCACTAAACTATTATATAGGTCGATAAAAGTTTGCCACATTCTATGGTCTCCGTTAAAATTAATTAGTTGTAATTTTGGCAATCGCACATTTGCTTTAGACCCAGCTACCGAATTATCCGCTTCTACCACTGTACTGGGCAATAACTCCTCAGTTTTTGGACTTCCTCAAGTCGTCCTCCGGGGCTAATTCCGCTGGCGCTGTGGCTAAAAAAGCCGCGAGATGGGCCTGATTAAATCCCTCATACAACGAATTAACACATCTTGACTGAATTTTGAATAATTTAGTTAACGTAGGATCATTTTCGGATGTCCTAGCCAATTGACCAATTTCCCGCAAACGTGCCATTACGAGTTTAAGTGCTAATATAATTTCCTTTTTAGGAGCCATCTCGGAAAAATGAATTCAATAAATAATTAAACAATATATTTAGGGGCCTGAAATTATTCAATCAGGACCCGATCGCTAAATTTCAATTTCTAAACAATCGGTGAAACGATTCAAGTTTGCGACAAAAATCATAAAACGCCGTGAGAAAGGCTAATAAAAACAATGCATGAACCGTGTTATCGCGCCCTCGAAAAACCCGGTCTCGCCAACACGTGGGAACAGCTAACAATAAATAATAATATTTGAAACTTCTGGAAGCGAGCGGGGGATGAGTACTTATATATTCCAACAATTTATCAACAAATACTTCAATATTTCCCACTAATAATAGCGCAACGGGCTCGTAAAGAAACAACAACAATTATTGCAACTGTGGGCTACCACAACAATAAGTACCTGCACCAGGCACCAGCTAAATCCGACTCGAAGGACCACCTGGGCAGGGAGGCCAGGACAATAAAATCCAGTTGAGCTTGGAATAAGAATTGAAATATATTCAACTACGTACAAAAAAAATTAATGGTTACTTGAAACGATCAATATTAATGTTATTATCCGCGCCGTATGGTGAACGATCCGTTCTAAAACAATAATTATCAGGATCACTTGGATGACGCAAGGAAATGCCAACTTACGAATGAAGTGTAGAGGGAATGCAGTGCAGAGGCCCTTGGAGGAGGTGTCGATCTCTGGTCTTCACTCCATCAGGTCTGTTGTTTTGCCTTGATCTCGCTGGGCAGTTTCTTTACGTGGTCTCGCTAGGCAGTTTCTTGGCGTGATGATTCAGTTAGCGGTCGACTCGCTTCTCTCCGACTCTCCCCACGGTCCACGTGATTCTACCCCACTTACTTCGTTGTTGGCAGGGAAAAGTGGGCACAATGCAACAAGGGGCGGAAGGGATTCAAATGAATACGAAACACTCGTAGAGCGGTTTTTGGTTGCGATTTAAGGATCCAACATGGTTTTTTGTTGTTGGTAGTGCAAATTTTCCATGACACAGTTATTTACTACACATAATAAAAGGCATAGACAAAAATCCTCTGATTGTAGTTGTTAGGATTATGTTATATTATGTCGTTTTGCAAGGTGTATACACCACGAAATATTTAGTATACAGGGTGTCTCAAAATTATGGCATTCCGAGTTCAGGGCGTAGACCATACCCAGAAGTAATAGAAAAATTGTTAAAAAATTCTGCCACCTTTCCTTACAAAGAATTAGAGGTCTGAAGATACAGACTTTACATCAAGTTATCTTCAAAAAAAAGGCTATGAATGTTGCCCTTTATTTTTATCTATTATCAGCATGATTATGTTCAAAAAAATCTTGAAAAAGTGGATTTAACGCGAAGGAAAAAAATATTCAATTTTCGCATTTTTTTATCAAAAAGGAACGGCAACAAGGCTAGAATGATATTTTATTTCATACTGTGTCATATTTGTTAGTTTTACGTTTTACGAGTTTTGAGTCCGGGAAATCAGACTTTACAGTACAAGTCCTGTAAAAAAAATACAACCAACAAATCAAACTGTTGTCATAGATAGATACTCAATTCATGTATGTTTAAATTCTGAATTCCGATTTCTTTTTTTAAAATGAAAACAATGATTTAGTATCTGTAGCATGAAATAAAACGCATTACGACATACGTCCGACACTTTTACAGTAACTTGTCCCAAAATTTCTCGTTACTGTAAAAATTAGTTTTCCGGACTTATAACGTAAATTACTATTGTTGCTGTAGAGTTTGGAGACGGCATGGGTCGAATATTATTTCGTTGCCCGGGAAAAGACCGCCAACAATAAATTTTACTTGACAAGTTAGTTTGGTTAGTGATGGTCCATTTGCTTGGTCCGCAAGGAGTCGAGATCTTCCATTGGACTATTTCATTTGGGGATATGTGAAATACAGGGTTTATGAGACGCCTCCAGAAGTACCTGAGGATTTGTAAAATCGTATTTTTACTGTTACCGTAATGATCGACGACGAAATGTTGGAGAGAACAACACAACATGCCATCAGAAGGGTAGAAACATGATGTATTAATGCTGGAGGCAGAAATTTTGAACAATTACTTCTCAATTACTAATAAAAACCTAATATTGCATATCCAACTCAGGTTTAAAAAGGTGCGAAATGCAGTTGGCGCAATGTTGCCGTATTGAACTAAGTTAAAAGGCGAATATCTTGTAGAGGGTGATTAAATAAAATGATTTGTAAATAACTCAATTCTTAATTTATTAATAATTTGTAACAACACTCCGAACACGGAATGTCTTAATTTTGAAACACCCTGTAGAAATATTAAATTTGATAATTTTTCATTGTTTTTATTACTAAGCTGATCACTAATGTTTGTCAAGATGCATCTTGTAGTGTTACATATTATGTGTACTTCACCTACATAAAAGCAATCAAACCTTTGTCTAAAATTTGGCTAGTGATATTTAATTAGCAGAGTAGATATTAAGCCGGCCACAGACTATGTGCACACGTGCGCGCACGTACGCACATATGAGGCATGTGCGTATATGTGCACATAGTGTGTATGGTACCACGTATCACGAAATGCGCCTAGATGTGGCATGCGTGGACGTTCGGATGAAAGTCGGTAAACGAAGCACACATCAAAGACATTTCTTTGATGTGTGCTTAGTTTCCGAAATGCGCCTAGATGTGAAGTCGGTAAACGAAGCACACATCAAAGAGATACGTGTTACCATACACACTATGTGCACATATACGCACATGCCCCATATGTCCGAACGTGCGCGCACGTGTGCACATAGTCTGTGGCCGGCTTAAGAGCCATCTATACACGGGGATCTCAATATAAATCATAGTAATGTTATTCAATACTCTATAGTGGCCTTTACCTAAAAAGATGTAAGTATGCAAATAAAACGTTTATAGAGTACTCTATCTCCAATATTAAAATTTGTAAGCGGTATCCCTTTGTATACAATTAATTCCTCATTGTATTGGAAAATAAACTGTTGCATGCTATTATGTTACATGTTATTACGTAGTGGTAAATACGTGGGCTATTTATAAGTGAGTGATAAACTGCAAGGATCAGACGACCTAATCTAAAATAAAAACACAATAAAGCTTTTGCTTGACTTCTTTCTTCTTTGTTTATTTACTTGTTTCTAATAAACATGTAATATTAAAAGAATAATTATTATTTTGTTTGTTGTATGCACTTACAGTTCAATGACGAATGGTAAGGCTTTATGTAATTAATTTGTCTGGTAGTAAGCTATATTTTCATTATTCATTAATTTAAGTTGAGAATCCGAACGTATCTATTGCAGAAATATAAATAATAACATTAAGCTTTCAGTATAGTACGGGAGTTACATCTGCAGAATTTCATACCATTTTTATCTGTGTTCCCACTGATTTTTGCATATTTTCGATCATGATAATGGGTGTCCGGGCGAGGTTAAGTAGTCCTTATCCACCTCGTAAATTATAAGATCAGAAAGGGTCTAAGGGTTTCTGAGTAAAGAATCTGCTTCGCAAAATACAATGTGGGAAATGTCAAAACACTTTTTAACAAACTCCAGACTTTTATTTCTGAAACTTGATGACCAAAAATGCTTATAAGTGTTGTAACTCCGTAAGAGGGGATTCATTCTGTTGTTAGATTTAGTCTGCAACACATCACTGTACATATTTCCGTTAAATAAATAGTAAATAATTAAATAATCGTCGTGTATTAATTTAATCAACAAACATAATTGGCGCAGTCGGCAGGATAGTGCAATCGTGAATTTTAAAATCTGCATCGAGCAAATTTTCGTTCGCGATTTGGAATTTTTATTCCTTCAGCACTATTAAAAAGACCAACTGGATCAAAAAAATTTGTTTCTGAAGAAATTAATTGTGGCGAAAATTTTGATTATCAATACGAACAAACAGAAGCGGACAACAATGAGTGTTATTCGAGCACTCAATACACTAAAATAATGTAGATTATGGGTCAGAAACAAACATTTCTGACACCTATCAAAATCAAAATTATTATCAACAATCTGTCGACTCATTGACCCAACTTCTCCAATCGCATAATGTCCAAAATTTTTACGATCTGAGCCCTCAACAATCGGCGACATAGTTTGCGAAATAGATAACTTTGCTATCTGTAATGGTCTTCCGTATATCCAAATTCAGAATCCACCTTTAAAATTGTTATTTTATTATTTTATTTAATACTTTAATAATTTTGAAAACGGTTTCTTAGTGAGCGCCTACGCGGTAAAAGAAGTAAGTGTACGAAATTTCATTGCAATCGGTTCAGTAAATCCAGACATTTCGTGATGACTGAGTCAGTCAGTGGTATTTGGATTTCATACAGGGTGAAATCGAAATATATGTAAAAAAAAACTGGTAATACCTTGGGATAAGTAGAGTGCAACCCCCTCGGTTTGGGTTTTCCACTCCGTCCCTAAATAATAGACAAAAACTGTTATCCTTTTTTTGATTCAACTCGGTTAACTGACCTAAGTTCTGATCGAGCGTCGAAACCGAAGACGTCTTTTAACGAAAATAATAGTTGTACAAAAGGTGCAGGTTTTTACCCCGTTGAGAGGTGCAAGATTTTTTAAACATTAAAACTTGTTGTCAACGTCTGATGGGCCGCGTCATGGGTGTGATTCTTGAAACAAAATAAGGGACTTCATTTTGAGATAATGTTATTGTGGCAGGTAAATCAACTTCAATGTGAAGTCCAATGAAGACCAGAGCGTATGCCTTTTTTTGTCATGTCGACTTCATGAACGCCGAAACTAGACTGGGTTAAAAAGTTTATACCTTATTAAAATTTTTGACTCAATTTTCACAGTTATGTTGTACTAAACCTTATGATGCACCAGTTAAAATTTTTACATATATTTCAATTTCACCCCGTATACAGTGTGAAAATTTCTTAACCCTCCGTTGGACGGGTGAGGGCTATGAGTCCAAGCAAAAGTATAAATGGTTACCAATATTTTACGGGTCATAGAACTCGTTTTCTGTACATAACAAGCATATTTCATCGAACTTCAGTTTTAACCAACCTTTCGCGCCGGGTACGGTTTTTTGCGAAGCGTTTTTCCAGGCTATAGTTTTTCGAAGTGTTTGATAATTCAGTAACTGGTAGGCGTTTGAGCGAAAAAAGTTACTCAAATTGAGGAGTTCTATCCCCCCGCCTAAAATATTTATATCCATTTCCATAACATGCAGTATATTGCAATTTAGAAATTGTTGTCTTTGTAGGTACGAATCTATTGAGTGTACCCAGGGTGCTTCTCACCTTATTCCGTTATATACAGAGTGGTCACGTTTAGGCCCACCAACTTCAGCAACAGTTTAGTAGAGATTCTGTAATTCAATACTAGATTCAATCTGCTCACCTGACTAATTTGAAAACGGTCGATTCGTTTGTCTTATTATCCATCCATTCTTAACTTAATTGAATTGTTTAATTTATTTAATTAACTTAATTCATCAGTATTAATTTTTGTATTTCATTTATTAATTAATTTATAGTAATTTTGATACATCTTTAATGTTGTTCATCTTCAATTATATTATTTATTCAATAAATAATATATATAGTTATTGGGGAATTTAGTGTATCTGCTATGTACCCTAAAAGGCGCCCACATCTGTAGTAGGTAGTTTGAAAGTTTTAAGCAAAGTAAGTTTGAGGGAGAGGCGGATCAGGGTGGTCTACCGTAGCGAGGGGAATTCAGAATACGCTAACAATAAGTTCAGAAATACAGGTTTAGTCAAAAGTATGGAATGGGCGATTTATCTCCGTAAATATGAATTTTATGACAAAATGTCTTTAATAATAGTTTTTTTACTAATTATTCTCTATTTCTTAACCTGCTCGTTGTTTTTATATGTCAACGCATTTTCATGGAAACGTAACTGATTTTTGTTTTTTGAATGGAAACCTAGTAATTTTTTTGCAGATTTTTGTTTCTCTTTTTTTTATTGAAATGACCTGGTATTTTTTTGTGTGGTTTGATAGCAAAATTTTTGAGAAAATGGCCATAATACTTTATTCAATCAAATAATCTTTAACTTGAATTAAATGTTCAAACTGAAGACCCCCTGCAGCTTGACAGTAACCTAAACTGTCATAAAAATTGCGTAACGAATTTTGTAGCCAGTTAGGTGGTATTTCTGCGATTCCATGTCTGATTTTGACTTCTAAATCTTCCAAATTTTGGGGTTTATCTTTGTAAACTTTAGTTTTTAAATTACCCCAGAGGAAAAAATCTAAGGGGCTTAAATCGGGGGACCTAGCAGGCCATTCAATAGGCCCCCGACGTCGTATCCAACGACCTGGAAAAATGTTATCCAGAAATAGGCGAACATCAACCCCATAATGGGGTGAAGCACCGTCTTGCTGAAACCTAATATCTCGGTTTGGCATTCCTTGTCGATCTGCATCCGGAAATAATTGTACAATATCGGGTACAATGTGATCACGCAATAGGAGTAGGTATCTATCCGCAGTTAAATTCCCATCAATGAAATATGGGCTTATTATGTGCTGCCCAATGTCACTGATTTCGGACGTCCAGACTTTGGCATATCTTTTACATTTCCAGTTTCTCTAATTTAGACACCGTAGATTGTACAATAGCATTTCTTCCAGGATGAACATTGTTAAATAAATGACAAACATCTTGGTGTGAACGTTGTCGATCTCCATAACCAACCATCATGAGGATTTCAGTTCCTTCAGTTTCACTAAGTTTCACCATGTTTACAAATTAAAATAAAACTATGCTTATTAAATTGATTTGTTAACTTATTGAAAGGTACTTCACAATGACAATACCATTAAAAGAACAGAGGCCACTATAATTTTTTGTAGAATTATCATCACATGAATAAAAAGCATCACTAAAAATTGGAGAATCTGATTTGATACCAATTTTGTCGTTTATTAGAAATTATGATTTTACACAGAAATTTTGTTATGAAAGGATATTAAAAAAATACCAGGTCATTTCAAATAAAAAAAGAGAAACAAAAATCAGCAAAAAGATTACTAGGTTGCCATTCAAAAAACAAAAATCAGTTACGTTTCCATGGAAATGTGTTGACATATAAAAACAACGTGCAGATTAAGAAATAGAGAATAATTAGTAAAACAACTTTTATTAAAGACATTTTGTAATAAAATTGATATTTACGGAGATAAACCGCCTATTCCATACTTTTGACTAACCCTGTAGATTATCTTATGCTTTAGAACGTGCCAATCGCTGTGTTCCTACTAATGATGAGAAGAAGGTTGTTAAGTCCGCGTTGATAGTGCAGCTATTAGGTCTTCATACAGTTAGACAGTCGAAGGTGAGGCGACGCAGAAAGTCTTTGGCAAACCAGTCTTTACGAGCTCCTGGATATAGGTTTGTTGGCGGTCACTTTGTCATCTAGCAAGTATCTCCGGTATCTGAGTCAAGTCCTGATGCGAAATGGAACCTTAAGTAAAGTGCAAAGTCCTGTTGAGACCATGGATTTTTACCTAATAATAGCCTATTTGAACGCCTCACGATCGTTGCCGAGGCGAGTCGTCTAAACATTTATTATTCTTTGTCCTTTTCTACCAGCAGCAAATCGGTATCACCCCAGGACGGCCAGAGGATGAGTTGTTAGAGTCAGAAGTTATTAAGAAAGAAAATCGCCAAGAGCCATTGCTACCGCCGAAGTTGAATTTAGTCCCCTGTTCTTCGGGGGAAGAAGTCAGTTTCGTGGTCCTCCACTTAGAAGACAAAACCGCTTAAAAGTAAACAGTTGGTATGTTGTAACTGTTAGGTTATGCGCGTCGGAAGTGTCCCTTTCCTAAAAAAAAAAATATTGTGTTATCGGTTCGTGTTCGAAAAATGGAGGTTTGTAGAAGGTTACGATTCTGACCCTGTTCAGCCCCGTGCAATAGTAAATATTATAGATGGTGGATTCGGGCGTGATCGATTATAGTGCAGCATGCAAGGGATGACGAAAAACGTATTTGGATGTCGATGTTAACGGGTTCAGGTCTCGTGGATTGTTAGACTACGGTCCCGGGCGATTTTAGACGATCACTAGCCAATCTTTTGGAGCAAATAAGTATTCTGGAGGAGTTGGTGGTCTGAAGTACTGCGGACGTTAAATTTGGGTGTTGACTTTCGCTCAAAAAAGCACCCTTAACAACCTTTTGGAAGCCAAGTTGTTACGCGCACTGGGCCACATAAGATCATAGACAACGAATTATAATATGATCGAGATGAATGTGATAGGGCCGTCTAGTTCGTCACAGGTTTTTCTTGTAAACAAGAAAGACGGTTCCTACCGTTTCTGTATTGAGTTTAGACATCTCAATGCCGTAACAAAGGAAGACACCTATCCGTTGCCGTACATTTCGTCCATATCGGACCAACTTAACGACGCAAAATTCATTAGCTCCGAGGTCGAGGCTGATATCTTTGACATTGCAGGCATGGAGACAGTGCAGATGTGATCAAATAGCAATCAGGTATCACGAAAAGTCTTAGTCGAGCGCGGGCAATCATTATGCCACTAAGCTACGTCTCAAGTTTGTTGGACAATTTTTTTATTAAAAATAGAGCAGACGCCTGGCCTCTGCTCTATTTTTGTCGTTTGTTTTAGCCCTGTCCCCTATGTGCCAACTAATTCATATAGATAGAGACCCCCTATTGTGGTTTTGCGTTCGTTAATAAATTTATGGTTTTTGTTATGGAATGTTTAGAGCGATGTTCAGCAGGGTTACACTACTCGGGTGACGGGTGTCCGAGATCTTTTTCTATTTCCTTCCTTCTTTCGACTATTTTTCCATTTGGTCTCTTTTCTTTCCTTTTTTCTGATATCTGTCCCTGGTTCGCTTTTTTGCTCCATCTTTCTCCTAAATTTGCGGAAGCACATTTACTCTTTTAGGAGAGAGGTGGTGTTAAAATGTAAATTATTCATTAAAATTTAAATTTTAAAATTACAAGTTAGTACGGCGTAACAGATACGAGACGTGGCGTAGCGATAATGTAAGTCAAGCAATGCTATACATGGTCCAAGAGGACAAATTGTTAATAAGTAAAAAAGTTTGCCATGGTAGACAAAATACTTTTTCGGCCTCCGTCTCAATTTAGTTATTTTTTCGGCCTCCGTCTCAATTTAGTTATTTTCCAATCGTCCAAACGTCTTGAAAACGATATTTGCCTGTCTAGGCTAGAAAGTGGAAACTAGGGATTTTTCAATGCAAGCTTTTATGTTCGTTGGATTTGTCTCCGCCCCGAATAGCAGAATAACTACTATTAAAACATCGGAAAAATTGCAGGGGGGCGCCTTGGTATAGGGAAACGACAATAACAAAGCCCGTTGGTACAGGGGGGCCCTTTCGACATGTGAAGTCCTTGAGACGGGGGGCCAAGGGGGCTCTTTGATACACGAGGGTCCCCATGCGTTATAAGGGCCCCCTTAGACTTGTGGGGCCCCTTGCGACATGGGGGTCCAAAGGGGCTCTTTGAGACACGGGGGCCCCCATGAGGCATGAGGCTCCCGTACAAAAGTGAACAATGAAAATCTTTTGTCGGCCGAAAAAGTTTCGTTTATCACACGGCCCGAAACTGTTTTGCAAGTGCCTTGCACTTGTGAAGTCTCGGCTGACGCCTCGCCTCCACCAACTGTGCTCGCACTTGCAAAATAACATTTTCTGGCCTTGTAATAAAATATACTATTGTATGCATAGTAAAGTAAACTTGTCGCACCCAAATAACCGTTTGGGACGAGGCGTAATTCGCTGGGGAAATCTGGTGTACAGGTAGAGGGAAATCAGAGGAAGTCAAGGGAAATCAAATGAAATCAAGAGAAATCAGGAAATCTAAAGGAAATCAGGGGAAATCATGGGGAAATCAGAGGAAATCACTGTAAATTATTATCTGGGCATTCGCCCGAGCATGCGCCTTGGTGAGCTCGTTTTCATGTTAAATACGGAAAGTGAGGTTATAATTCCTTACTTACAAACTGTTTTCGAAAAAAATCCTCACGTGGAAACCCAACTTAAAGAAAATATAAAAAAATTACAATTATTATACCCGAAATAAACCTGATCTTGATGTTATGCAAGTTCAAGATTTCCAAATAAGCAATACATTTTTAGAAAGGCTTTATGACATATCTATTAAAAATTCTTCGAATACACCTAATCCGAATAATTATGATGATGCTCTTAAAAAAAATCCCTTTATATTTATTACACAGGAGGTCGTCTTTTGTTTGAAACGTTACACGCCAACCTAAGGAATACTCTGCCATCAATTTTATGTCTTTATAGATATACAAGAGGAGCTGGTGGACAGTTCTTAGAAGGGGTTTTCCATTTTGAGAAACTAAGTCAATTTTTGGAAGAAAAAATTTAAAAAGTCTGGATCAGTGAAGATGGTACTCGCATCACATCCAAGATAGAATATGATTCAAAAAGTAATAAGATCATGAGGTTTGTTTTACCTTTAGAGAATGGCTTGCGACTAGTAAAACACCTATATTATGGCAACTTCCGTCAAAGAAATTCAAAGTTATTTTCAAAATGCATCAAAATCGAAGAACGCGTACGTTGTCATGGCACAGCCGTTGTGTGATAAAATACTTTGTTTTGTTTGGCTGTATTTGGTACAGACAACCGCTTTACAACCAAAGACATCCAGTCTAGATGGAAATATGTACATGAGAGAAACAGCAGAAACTTTTGGAATTACTGTGTTAGGTTTCTCATCTCATGGAGCCAAGAATATGGCAAGTCTGAAATGTGGTACCGATGTACTGCTTGTGGGCAGTGGGTACATCGCAACTGTAGCGGAGCAGAATCCCCAGCAAATTATATTTGTGATTTTTGTTTAAGTGCTTAATTTTTTTTGACCTACGTATTAGTTATTGTAATGGTATTGTTCAAATCTTTAATGTTTTTTTTTAATATTAGGTACACGTTATCTCTATTGAATGTTTTTTTATTTATTTTTGAATGTATATCCAATGTTTATTTTTGTTTCTTGTGTTTTTTTAAGTTTATTTAGTTTAATAAAAGACAGATGGTTAAAAGACCTAGCTACCTTTCCGTTACCTACTTCAATTCAGAAAACTTTTAAAAATGCTAGCAAAGCCGTATAAAGGTATATTCGAGGGTATAGTAAAACATGAGAAAACTAATCAGAAAATCAAGGGAAGTCAGAGGAAATCTAAGGAAATCAAAGGAAATCATAGGTAATCTTTGGGAAATCACAGGGAAATCATGGTAATCGGGGAAATTACAGGGAACTCTCCATTAAAAGGAAATCTTGTGTACAAAATCTTTTAAGCGAAGTACCCTTCGGTTTGGGATAAACTGGGCAAGCAGTTACTTTTCAACCGTAACAAAAGTTGCAAAGATACTATTTTTCTGCCTGAGCAATAAAAAATATTTTATAAAATTATTAATA
Source organism: Diaperis boleti (assembly GCA_963583935.1). Lineage (NCBI taxonomy): Eukaryota > Metazoa > Arthropoda > Insecta > Coleoptera > Tenebrionidae > Diaperis > Diaperis boleti. The sequence continues at coordinate 23,039,799 of OY757247.1, read as the reverse complement.
TTAATGTAATAGTATATTATTTATTATCTAGAACGAAAAGTGAAGGTTAAAGTACGAGCAAGTTATTTACGGAATTAATTGTGAGTCCTTTTAAAAACACTTCTTCGTTCGAGGTAAATACAACGTTTTATTTCATACTGCAAGTTTAATGAACTCGGTTAAAATAAAAAGAAATTTTGAGTGTTTATCTTGCACAAATTAGTCGTAATAATTAAATATGCTGGAACTAACATTGCCATAGTACCAAACCTTTGTCAAAAATGACAAGAAACTGGGCCACGTTGAATTGTTTTAGATATTTTATTCGATTATTCCGTTTAAAATGGATAAAATTGAGGTGCCTCAAGATATTCTAGATGAAGCGGATAGCGCGAAGAACAATTTGATGCCACAGAAATCTCGGGAACAATATAAGAAATGATTGACGTATAATTTTAAAGTACTAGGACTTTAAATTTTTTCTTTAAAGTACTTGGACGTTAATGTTCCACTTTTGGTATCCGAAAAATGTCACTTTAAATACAACTATGAAATAAAAAATTTTTGACGAGTAAATTTTTTGTCATTCACGGCTGACTGATGTTTGAATATGAAAATGGTTACTATTTATTAGTTTTCAAATTAATTAACAAATTCGCAAAACAGCCTGTGTTGTATGAATTATGTGTTGCCTATTTAAAATTTGGCAATAAAATGAAAGCCATGATCAGTTGTGCTGCGATCAATAATTTCTCGGTACCAGAAAACCGAATGAGTATTCAGGTTCCAACCAACGAACGTCTCCTTCCGAAAGACAAACGTATTATTATTACTATTTGTTAAAATGCCTTATTTTTTAGATTTTTTTTAATTTAATAAGAGATAAACGATAAAAAAGATTTGTTATTAAGGGTGCAATTTATGTCACTTACTTAGTATAGTTGTGATGATCTGATCAATAAATAATTGATAAAAAAATTAAAAAGAACGCATTCTCGGTGTCACTAAATGTCATTATATAGATGGCAAATTTAGAAATATATTATACATCACCGAAAAATAGAAATGTATCCATTCGACATTCATTATTTAAGAGCATAAGTTCATTGATAGTGAATATAAAAATAGATAAAATTAATTGATCGCTATTTACAAAACAAATTTCTGTCAAACCCCAAAAATTATCTGTGCTAATACCAAGGCGTCTGATAAATATCGTCATGTTTTAATCTGGTCTTAAAAATTAGTAACTATTTTAAAAAAATATATCATATCGTGACACATAAAGACATTATTAAGCAAATATAATAGTATATTATTTAATGAGCATGGTGGTTATAATACACGAGAATGGAAATTAAAATACGACCCGCAGGCGAGGATTTTAACCATTCGAGTGTATAATAGCCACCATTATATGCGAGTGAAATACGACGTTTTATCTACAACTGCACTTTTAGAATTAAAATTAGAAATTAAACCTTGTTAAAAACTTGACGTTGAGAAAACATGTCAATATTCATTATTTCATGGCCAGTTAATAATAATTCTTAAAAACCTAGCCTGACTGTCTGTGTTCAATAGACCTAGTTAAGTATTCATAGGTTACAGGTATAATACGTCAATTAAATCAGTTCTAGATAAAGAAATAAAGAAACAATAAAACAAACCTTGTGAAAAACTTGACGTTGAGAAGAAATGTCAACAGTTGTCAATATTCATTACTTCATGGCTAGTTAATAATAATTCTTAAAAACCGGGCCTGGCTGTCTGTGTTTAATAGACCTAGTTAAGTATTCATCAGTTGTAGATAAACAACAATAATGTCCTGATTCAATTCTATTTAATTTCCCAATAAAAATAAGATCATTGCACCTTTATTTATTTCTCCTAAAATGATGAAACTATTAGAAAACATCGATCTTAAATACTTGCACTGACGAAATATAGTGAAAATTTTGAGTTCATTTATACTTCAGTTTTCAGGACAACCATCTTACAAGAAGTATCATATTATGATTACTGATGTTAAAGACGAGCTAGTTATCAGAAAGGTCATTCGGAAAGATTTTGTCTATGAACTAAAGAAGATGGCGTTAGTAAGATTATATGATTATTATCTACACCCATTATTACTTGTTCAAAACTGTACTATGCCCCATCAAAAATTGGTACAAACTCTGGTCAACAACAACGAAATACATATGATTAATCGATTGTTAAATTAGCAATACAACGAAGTTGATTGACCCAGCAATCAAACTACCAGATAATGAAACCCTTAAAACCGTAGACCGTGGCGCCGATATTGTACAATCCTTCGGTCAAAACTAGGTCTAGATTATTTGACAAAGCGAACCATGCAAAATGTATGTCTTATTAAAACTGTTAGGTGTAATAAACATGTTTGATTTTAAGTTGTGTAGTGCTCTTAATTTAACAATATTAAGTAAGAAGAAAATCGGAAATTCCGCTCCAAACATTTAAAGTTACAAACCGTGAAAGGTAATGATTATGACACTGTTGGTGTTGACACTTTATTGACCAAATTTACGATGAGAAGTTAATATGAGATTTGGTTCTAAATTTAATTGTTATTTAATGAACCACAAGTCCCTGTGATTATTATTAACAATTCTTACTGCTATTAGGGATACGCAACGTCTTGTTTACAGCTTAGGTCTGTGTCAGAAAATGGATTTACAAATTTATTTCTGGATGGCACAAAATTTACCTCTGTCCATTTTTCGAATTTTAGCATGGTAATTTTTGTTAATTAGTTCAAAAATATTAGAAAATTACAAAACATTCATCGTTCTGCTTTGACCTACCTTGATTTTGTCGTAAAAGATAATTTGATCGAATGTTGATTAATTGAATAAAAGATAGTTGAATAATAATGGTAAAATATTATCTCTATAAAGCAATAAAGCATAATAAAAGAAGACCACAGAAAATTTACGACTGCTTATAAATGTCATCGATGTGAATGGTAAACATGCTGCGTAATTAAGAATCAAAGACATTTTCTTTCGCTCCAACAGTAACGGAATTAATGGTTATTACAACTTTTTTTGGTTAAATGTATCACAGAAACGAGCTCATCGTAAAAAAAATGGTAGAGTTAGAAACACAATTTATTAGACTACGGTTACTAACCACGTTTAGCCAAATAGACTGGAAAAGTCGTGACATCACTGAGAGTGGGGACTGTTCCAAACAAACGCACGTGCTAGTGAGTGCTAGTGACCGATATTTTTAAATATGTAATAGTAATTATACATCAAGATTGAGAAGACATTTTTCTTCATTATTGCGGGCAATAATACTGCGAGGCTAAGAAGAAACAATTTTTTTCACTACTAGCACATTTTTGTTTACTAAGTTTTCATGAAATCCATGAAAACCAAGTAGGTAGCATGTGAAAACAAATGAATAAAAATGACTCGGTCTACCCAACATTTAGAATTGTATTAGTAATTATACACCAAGGTTAAGAAGCCATTTTATTTATTTAATAAAAGTGCGAAGCTAAGAAAAGGCTTCTCAACCGTGGTTTATATACCATTTTTTTCAATACTAGCATAATTATTTGTTTAACTTTTCTTCAAACGATAATCATGCAGTTAATTAATGCCAAATATTTACAACTACTGCAATTTGTAAAAATCGGAGGCGCTATAATAGTACTTTATATTATAAGTGAAATGCATCATTATTAGCGAGTGGGGCACTTCTCACGAGCTTTATAATGACATTTCGATCACGTGTGATATACGACGTTTTATATTATTCAAGTAAATATCCGCCTGTAACATTAGCATGGTTCTAATATCAGTTTTCGTAGTGACCTGTGATTGTTATAGTTATGAAATAAACGGTCTCGTTTTTTTTTCATTATTTTCACTAAAGTAATAAAAATTGACTTTCTACCGAAAGATATTCAACTAGACGTGGAAGCCGCTGTTTCCAGTTTGCTTCCGGTAAGGTCGAGACACATGTATGTACGAGAAAGAGTATGATCTGTTCGTGAAGTGGAAGGCAGAGAATTACGTTACATTACATGTAATCACATTACAATAATTAATAATTACAATTTTTAATTACAACTGACAGCTGTCAGATTTACTCACTTGTGAGTAGAACTGACAGCTTTATCTCTCTTGTGATTAATATTTAGTATCTGTCACCGAAAACAATGGTATAAGGTGCCTAAAAAACTACACGAGTGAAACGAGTGCTTTTGTGAACCACGAGTGGCTTAAAGCGTTCAATCTACACAGAAACGAGTGTAATACGACGTTTTATCGTTCGACACCACCTCGGAAGGCCTTTAAATTGCCTTAAAATCCATAAAAATAGTGTGACGTTTATCTGTCATTTTCATTATTTCATGACAGAGAGTGTTTACACAAGCGAAAATTTGAAACTTCTGACAGTGTCGAACGATAAAATAATAAACGATATACATTTTGCATGAAACTATATAATCGTAGGTACATTCTACAGCTAGTAGTGAAAATAATAATTGAAACACAAACGTAACATATTGTTAACTGAAAAGCCAAGAATTAATGTTTTTTTTATAGAAAAATTTAATACTTATTTGTCGTTTCGTTTAATTAAGAAATTGTTGTTTATTATCTAATTATTAATTGATTTGTAATTTTGCAGTTGGTGCCAAGTTGAGTTCTGAAAAGTTATTATTATTTATGGACGTGTATCAACAACTGTTGAATTAAATAAGTAACTATAAAACTCATATGCAAAATTTTATGTTTTACTTGGCACCGACTGCAAAATTATAAAACAACTAGCTGACCCGATGAACTTCGTATCACCTACTATCGCGTTCTTTTAAAAGTAATCCGAAGTAGCGATTCCCATACAAAATTACCTATTTTTAATTTTTTGATTTTTTAGCTGAACTTTAGGGTCGCAACCCAAGAGGGCGCTTCTCGGCATCCATGTCCATGTTTCAATAGTTATTCTGCTATTCGGGGCGAAGACAAATCCAACAAATCAAATATCATAAAAGCTCTTCTTGAGTTATAAACCCAACGGGGCCCCCTGGGCCCCCATGTCCATGTTTTAATAGTTATGTAAAAAATACTTTACGACCTATTCTCATACCTACCAAATATAACAAAAAATCATAAAAATCGGTCGAGCCGAAAAATCGGTACAGCCCAAGGAGCCCCCCTGGGCCCTATGTCTATGTGAAAAAAAATTTACCACCTATTCTCATATCTTCCAAATATAAAAAATATATAACAATTGGCCCAGCCCATCGGCCCCCCCCCCCCCTGGGCCCCCATGTACAGGTAAAAAATAGTTTACCACCTATATTCATACCTACCGAATATACAAAAAAAAAATCATAAAAATCAGTCGACCTAAAAAATCGGTGGAGCCCAAGAGGGCCCCCTGGGCCCCCATGTCCATGTGAAAAATATTTTGCCACCTATTCTCATACCTATCAAATAAACAAAAGAAATTTCATCGGAATCGGTCGACCCGAAAAATTGGTCCAGCCCAAGGGGCCCCCCTGGACCCCCATATCCATGTGAAAAGTTGTTTTAAATCATCCCTGGATTATGACGAACAAAACAAAAAAATAATAAAGTCGTTTTTTAGTTTTAGCGTGACATACAAACGGCGATTCATTTTTATATACAGGCCGTTTCAATCGAAACGAGCCACCCTCAATAACTTTTAACGAAAAGAGATTTGAGCAAAATCTAAAAACAGGTCAATTTTAACCTTGAGAGGGACATCTTTTATTTGTCTTTTCAACCACATAAACATTTTTTAGTTACATAGTCTATAAGTTAGTAATTAAAAAAAAAAAATAATTAACGGATTTGTTTTTCATCTAGGCATGCTCGCAATTAACGATAAAAACCTTGCAATAAACATCATTAGACAATTTACTATTGATTTGAATAATGTTCTAATCAAATCTGTCGTCATCCATACCCATTTATACCAATTATTCTTAAATAAGTAAACAAATAATCTGCGAAAACAAAATAGTCACTTATAATACGATAAGTAGTCAAAGTTATGTCGACAATTTCTAAGATGTCACGAATGTCATTGCAATTGCTTAAAATGCGACGAGTGCTTGCACGAGTCGCATTGGCAATTGCAATGAACATGAGTGGAACCATCTTAGAAATTGTCGACTCAACTTTGACTACGAATCGTATTCGACTATTCAGTGAACCAAACCATTTTTCTTAAAAGTACTAGTACAATTATCGGCGGCAATTTGTACTAGTACAATTATCACCGCAATTAATTTTGATTGGCCAAAATTTTGAAATTCTACCGCTGCTATTGGTCGAATGTCGCAGTTTGACAGGTCAACTGAATAGTCACTTATAATACGATAAGTAGTCAAAGTTATGTCGACAATTTCTAAGATGTCACGAATGTCATTGCAATTGCTTAAAATTGCATTGGCAATTGCAATGAACATGAGTGGAATCATCTTAGAAATTGTCGACTCAACTTTGACTACGAATCGTATTTGGAGGACTATTCAGTGTACCAAACGATTTTTCTTAAAAGTACTAGTACAATAATTGTCTTTGACAATTTGTACTAGTACAATGATCACCGCAATTGAATTTGATTGGCCAAAATTTTGAAATTCTACGGCTGCTATTGGTCAAATGTCACAGTTTGACAGGTGAACTGAATAGTCGTGTTTAATTTTCGAGCGATAAAGCAACTCTACCATTGTACATTAAGTTTGATTTTATATCAAATGTTAAAAATGATTTCCATCGAGTTCCATACACTGATACAGACATTTTCAGGATAATCTTTTGTCGCAAATCTTCCAGAAAAGCTGGTTGTGTCGCATAAACTTTAGACTTGATGTGTCCGCACAAATAAAAATTTTGGGGTTTCAAATCGGGCGATCTAGCTCTCCATTCTACAGGACCTCGTCTACCAATACAGTGATCGGGGAAGTTATTATAACAATCAGCAAAGTACATAAATGCTACTTCATTCGGAGTCTAATAATAATTGTTTTATTTTTTGTGTTAATAATTACATAATACGAATGTGTATGGATGACGCCAAAATTAATTTTATATTTCACTGAACCATTATTTGTTTTTTATACCTTGACAACGAGATACAGGGTGTTTAAAAATTGCCGCACCAACGCAATCGTACGTTATTTAGGACCATTTGGTAAGTCAGAGAAAAATATTTAAAAAATTCTTGGTGTTCATTTCTTCTGTGTATGTGGGTTTCTTTTAGGGATATTCGAATGTTGATTACAGCTATTTATTATCAATAAATTACACCCAAAATGCTGCTAAAGTATGCGAAACAAAATGTAGATCAATAATTATTTGACTCAACGCCTTTGGTCTTTTACATAAATGTATTTAAACGCATATTATCTTATCTTATCTTATCTTTTATGCAAAAATCAATGCGGCAACATTTTAATATAACAATAGATATTTTAACACTTCTATTAAGGGATATCTGTATTCAACTGGATGAAGCACCAGTTCATCATCATCCGGTCCTGTGATGGCCTGGCCATGTTTAGCGATGAATTGGGCGAGATGGCCCAACGCATTAGCTCCCCGTTCGCCCGACCTTAATCGTTTAGATTTTTTCTTTGCGGTCATTTTAAATAGTTGGTGTACCTAACACCACCTGAGAGTTGTGAAGACCTTCTCGCAAGAATTTTTGGACCCACTGAAACTCTAACCAAACAAATACTCGAACGAGTACGGGCCAATATTGAGAGAAGGGCAAACGCTAGTCTTACGGGCATGGTCGACAATTTGAACATTTGCTGTGAATTGTATTTTAATGTCCTGTTAAATCGTCGCCTAAGAAGCAACACCGCATATCAACCATTTTCGAAAATCAGGTTTGTACTTTATCTTCTTCGAATTCTCAAGCCGCATAGGCTGCTTAGCATAAATTGTTCTAACAAATGTATAGAAGACATGTTAATTATGCACTAATGAGAACAATTTTATGCTAACCACCCAATGCGGCTTGAGAATTCGAGGAAGAATAAGGACAAACCAGATATTCGAAAATGGTTGATATGCGGTGTTGCTTCTTAGGCGACGAAATAATAAATTGTTCCTTCAATTATTGTTATAAAAAATTACAAACTTCAAAAATAATTGACAATGAAAACATGATCTCATGATTCAAGGAATCAAAGGAATCGAGAACGCCAGGAGCGGTATAAGAAGGGATCAAACGACGGAGCAAGGAGTCGATTGGTAGCATCGTGAACAAGTGGTCAGCGCGTGTTATTGTCAAAGTTTATACAAAAGTTAGTCTTTTTAATAAAAGTTTGTAACTACGGTGTGCATCAGAATATTTCTTTAAATCCTCGAACCCGCCCGGCTCAGGCTACGTTACATTGGTGTCAGAAGTGAGATTTAAAGAAGCGGACATAAAAAAGAAGAGAAGAAGAAAAATCGAACCAACCGGTACGTGACGCATGTCAAAGAAACCTTCTGGAAGAGTCACGAGAAGTAAAACTATGGAAGCTCTACAAGAACAAATGGCCGTTCTTCGAGAACAAAGAGACGACAAGAAGAAAAAGAAGAACAAGAAAAGAGACGACAAGAAGAAAGGAAAGAACAAATGGCACTTCTAGAACAACTAGAGAAGCGACGACAAGAAGAAAAAGAAGAACAAGAAAATCGACGACAAGAGGAACAGAAGAGAATTTTCGATCAGCTGGACATTTTGCAAAACACTTTTAAAAAAGACGTGGAAGAGAAGGTTCAAGTTGTGGAAAGGAAAGTTCTGGAAATTGAAGAAGTTGTAAAAGAAGTTCTGGAAATGAAAGAGGAATTGGAAAAGAAAGTCAAGCTGAAAAGGATAACAACGGGGCAGTCAGTCGTGACAGAGTCGTCATCACAAAGGCTAAAACCTCCGACTTTTGATGGCCAGACCTCGTGGTTTATGTACAGGAGGCAATTCGAGGCAGCGGCCGAAATGAACAACTGGGGTGAAGAAGAGAAAGCCACTGCACTGGTTTTATCCTTGCGAGGGCAAGCTCTTCAGCTGCTGCAAACCGTCCCAAAGAGGGAACAAAAAAACTACGTCGCCGTGGTCAACGCTCTCGAGCTGCGGTATGGAGACCTCCACTTGAACCAAGTGTACCAGTCGCAGCTGACGTCACGAGTTTAGAAGAATGGCGAAAGCCTGCACGAGTTTGCGGCGGACGTTGAGAGACTGGTACATCTGGCCTACCCAAGCGCCCCAAGCGAGTTCCACCACCAACTTGGAACAAGCGCGTTTATTGATGGAGTCCGCGACGGTGAGTTGCAGCAAATGTTGAAACTAGGTAGACATAAAAATGCGCCGATGCCCAGTAACCATAGAGGAAGCCCCGAAAGACGGAAACGACCTGCTGCGAGAAATAAAAACGTTGCTTGAAGAAACGCGACACGGAAGCACGACAGGCAGGCCCAGATGCTTTAATCGTGGGAAAGTGGGCCACCTGAGAAGAAACTGCCGTTTAAGGCGGTCACCGGAGCAGACCCACAGGAATCCGGAATCCAGTCCAGCTAGCGCTTTGGAGCGTGTGCTAGCTGGCTCGACAAAAGCCCCTAGGGTCATCTCGGTCTCGCAGTTACGAAGAAGGAACAACAGTCTGTTGCTGGAGGGTCGAATCAACGGAGCTGGCTGTTCTATGACCGTCGACAGCGGAGCAACCGTCTCGATCGGAAGACCAGACATCTTCAAACCACTGGGACATTTCCAATTGGCAGAGAGCGACCTGGTGTTAAAAACAGCAACGGGAGAAGCAGCACGAGTATTCGGGGAACTTGAGGCAAGGCTCGAGTTGGGGAGGTTCGAGTTCGTTCACAAGGTTATTGTAGCTGATATAGTGGAGGATTTCATCTTGGGTCTTGACATCATGAAGAAATTCGGATTCGTGCTGGACATCAAGAATCGCATGCTGCTAGTTGGCAACGAAGAAATCTTCCTGCACTATGCGATACCATCCGCCGACGAAGTGAAAGTGATAATCTCCGAAACGGTCCGTGTACAGAAGAACTCGGAACAGATCGTGCTGGCAGAATTGGAAGAAGACCCTGGGGGATACCGGACTGGAATAATAGAACCGAACGTGACCACCAACCCGGATGTGAGACAAAAAACACAGATCATGGTAGCAAGAACACTAGTTGAGGCCAATGGACAAATTCCTATCCGTGTAGCGAATTTAAGTGAAAGTCGTGTTACACTACAGAAAGGACAGATGATCGGACTATACCATCCTGTACTACGGGTCGTCCGTTGCGAAGATCAACCTGCTGAGTGTAACAGAAAAGAGGCTCAGGGGACGAGTGTAGAGAAGCTCTTCCTAGACGACTGGAAACACCTTACGGACCATCAATTAGAGAAGGCCATGGTATTTCTCCGCAAGGAGAATGACATCTTTGTTGCCGAAGACCGAAGCACCGGCAGAACCAAAATGGTGCAGCACAGAATCAACACAGGAGATGTTGCTCCGATCCGACAACCGCCAAGAAGACTTCCGTTCGCAAAACACCAAGAGGTGGCTCAGATGGTGGACAAAATGAAAGCAGACGGAATAATTGAAGACTCCTCAAGCCCGTGGTCGTCACCACTTGTTTTGGTATCGAAGAAAGATGGCTCCACTCGCTTTTGCGTTGACTACAGACGGCTGAACGATGTAACTGAGAAGGACAGCTATCCGTTGCCACGTATTGATGACACCCTAAACATGTTGTCGGAATCGCAGTGGTTTTCAACCCTGGATTTGAAGAACGGCTACTGGCAAGTTGAGATCCACACCGATGACAAAGAGAAGACGGCGTTCTCGACTGGAAGCCGTCTCTACCAGTTTAACGTCATGCCATTTGGACTCAATGCTCCAGCCACTTTTGAGAGGTTGATGGAACTGGTTCTGCTAGGGCTGACATGGAAAACCTGCTTGGTGTACCTTGATGACGTCATGGTATTGTTTACCGCACGTTACACGAACAAGGACTGCATCCTTATGTAACTTAGAGATTTTTTGTGTATCCTCATATCAGAGAACATGGAATCCATAAGCGGGTATTGGTTTTAAGGGTAAAAATATTCTTAATTTTACCTTTCAATTTTGCGAAAAAAATGATAAATAAAAAAAAAATCTTTTCACAAGTTTTACTTGTGGTTAAAAAATTTCTAGGACTTTTTTTCTACGACCATTTAATAAGAAAAAGATCTACCAGAATCCGAAATAAAAATTCTCTCTATAGAACCTAACTGTCAAAATCAATAGAGAGGAGCTGCAGCGTAACAGTTCTTACACTTTTGTTGACACTTGCTTCTTTCTCTTCAGTATTTGTTCACAAAACTTACAATTTCACTAGCCTTTGGTGTCAATTGAATGTAAAACTTTGAGAAGCGGGAATTTTATCTAATAAAAGAGAGATTTTATGAATCAGAAAAAGGCATTAAATTTATCGATTATACGCACCAACTATCTATCTATAATTCATTAAAAACTCATTTCTGAGACGTGAAGGAAACAATCGCAATAGTTTTATCAAAGCAAAGAGCACTATCAAGACACTTTTCAAGGACGAAGACGAATTCTTGAAACACGAGGCAGGCAAATGAGCACGAGTATTGAACAAATTTTTCTCATAAAAAAAACTGCTTATCGAGAATCATGTGTCGGCACGCGACTTTGATGAATAACAGGATCGGACTGTTTTTTTACGCCTTTTAAAGGCGCGTTGTCCGTTGCACTTATTTATGCACTTGATTCGTTTACGTGAATTGTGTCTGTGTTGTGTTTTAAAATTCTAAATTAATATTTCTGTAAACTAGATATATTTAAATTTTTTAATTTTTTAATATTTCTGTGTTGTTTAGTGTATTGGTTTAATCATGTTTCGATCCCGAGAAAATAATGCTAGACCAAGCACTAGTGCAGAAACTATAGGAGCTACAATGAAATATTGGAAAATATTACAGATACGGAATCAGATTTGAGTAGTAGTAATGATGAAGCTGGAACTAAAGAAATAATTTTTAATGCGGCTCTTTCCGAAAGATGGTTTTTGATGAGAACTTCTTTATTTTCTTTATTTTCTGGAAGTCACTAAATAGGTGGCGTATTCTTTAACCCGAATTTAAATTATTATTAAACGTAAGATGATTGGTAATAAAGGCAAAGGTAACTGTTTCTGCACTCTCGTGACAACTCGTGAGCAGTTGACAAATGCAAAATTACGATTACAAATTATTCTTAGTGTGATTTAATCATTTTTGTAATAGCACACATTAAATATCGATATAAAACAAATAATATCGATTGATTACTAAGTACAAACATTTGACTGAAATTAAACGTTCAACTTAATGAGATTTAATTATTAAATTTTGAATACCTAATTTTGAATAAAATAGTATACAAACTTCGGCAAAAGTACCATTCCTATGTCTCGAGAACTAGCCCACCTCTAGGCTACGCCTCTCGGGTAAACTATAGTTCTCTCAACAGGAATGGAATACTTTCCGCGTCAATATGTAAAATACTATTAGCATATTATAAAACTTCTGAATTCAACAATGCATTTGATTTTTATTTGTTTGTATTTGTATTGTCACTTCAACAAATACTTAAAAAAAATGAATAGGTTATGTATTTCGGAATATATTTGAAAAATATACAGTTAAATAACAAAGTTTTTTTTTACAGCTTGTACCTACATTGGCAGTTCTGTATAATGAAAATTTACTGTGTAGTTATGTCACGTGTTGAAATTACTTTTTTCTACTTTGCGTTCGTACTGAGGCTATTACGATACGGTTTTGAGTGTCAAAAACGGTGTCTACTAACAATAGTATAATCTATTTTTTTTAATATTGGCAAACTTGCCAATCCTAGGGCAATCCTAACCTATAATACTTCGCTGTCAAGGTGTCAACTCCAAGTGGCTGGCAGAGGGAACAACAGCAACAGCTGTTGATGGGAATTGGCATATCTATTATTGGCACTGGCGGATTTAGGAGGTGGGGGGCACGGAGGGGCACGTGCCTCCCCCGCCCCCACGATATTTTTATGTACTGTGGAGATTCCATCACAGTACATCCTTAGAAGCAAATCAAATTATCAGAGTTGTTAAAATATAGAGAGAGATAAAATTTGGCAACAGATGAGAGAAAATATCCCAATATCTCCAGCAGATGCCTACAAAACAGCATCTGGGCCCCTCCCAGAAAAAAATCCAGGATCCACCTTTGATTGTTGGCACTTGTTTGGGGGGTGCCTTCACGTGCTTTTGGAGCACGCAATTTTGTTGCCTGGTGGTGGTCAAGCTGGTAACACAAACAAGTGCACTGATGGCGCTTGCCAAAGACTGTGATGCCACTATTTATAATTGTGATGACTGAGAGTGTTTGTGTCTCTGGTCAGTGATGACGCGGATAAGGGGGTCCACTTGTTTGTGCGGCGGGATTTGATTTTAAACATTTTACGCACAACTGCATCTTTTATACTTGTTTACATCTTGGTTACCATGACTGAAAATGGATCATTACACCCGTAAAGCAAATGTCCGTAAAGTAAAAGCCCGTAAAGTAAAAAGCTCGTAAAGAAAAAGCCCGTAAAGAAAAAGGACTCAAAATTATCACAAAAGAAATGAACATTTATTTATGATAATTATAACTATTAATTATGCATAAAACGTTGTACGAACCTCTGGCCGAAAGACCGTTTACGCCCTCGGACGACTTAAAATCGTCCTCTGGCGTAAACTCTTTCTTTCGGTCCTCTATACGTAAATTACTATTGTGGATGGGGAGATTTTACAACCTCAAAACGTAAAACTTTTGTGCAGATTTTGTGTAAAGTTTTAAAATATTTAGAACAAACAGATCCTATTCATCTGTACCTCAATCTCTTCGTAAAAATGTGTTGAATATTTTGGTATGATAATTTTTATAGAAAATCTTGTAGTTTTTTGGGTCGTTTATCCAACAGTCACAGAACTCATTTATTGACGTTTCAAATTAATTCTTTTTCATAGCCGCCGTTAATGCACCTTGCAAACGTGGCCAACCGCCGCGAAATTCCCTGGATTGTGAAATTTGATTATTTTGTATAAAAAGTGGCAAAGTAGAAAAAATACTGTATGATAACTCGTTTATAAGGCATTTTGTCGCACTTACTCTTTTAAGGCACTTCTCGCTACGTTCGTCGTGCTCTAAACCCGTGCGTGCGACAAAATGCTTCTTATAAAACTCGAATAATAATATACTATAAAATATTTTTGTACGAAAATAACTTACGCACTAACAATAATCAAGTGCACGAACTATAATCTCAATCTAATTATGTTTTCCTACTTTCAAACAAATAAAATCCCAAGCATCAACTGTCAAATTTTTTTTCTACTAATTAAACTTAATATCTAACAATTAAAAGATCATTGAATTAACTTCCATTTACATAAATACTGGTGCGTGTATTTGAACCTTTTTGACATCGATTCAAAACACTTATTAACATTCCGAAACAATACACAACATAATCTGAACGTAAATTCGAAAAATTTCGTCAGAATAAATTAAAGCTTCGTAAACAAGATGACAAGCTTGCGTCTGCTTTCTAAATCTGCAGCATCAAATTATATCCTGCTTATTTGTGATTCTCTAGAAGATCATTTCATCACGAAAATACCGAAACTTTCACTTAATCCCTCCACATAACAATACTATAAACATCAGTGTACACTCATGGTTGTACGCGGTAAAGCTTTCGTCTTGTTCTATTCTGTACTTTTATACGGCACATTTATTTAAAACGTTTCATTAGCCCCCTTTTTTCTGATGAGGAGGGGATTATCAACTTTGTTTATTATGAACGCTTTCAATGCATTATGGTTTATACGCGTGACTAGTGTCGATGTTATGACTAAAATAACACTGATAACAGTGATAACAATGATGTAACTGCACTAATTTGTGGGTTGTGATTTGCGTTAAAATTCGGTAAGTGAACATAATTATATTTTCATTAATATCGTAGATGTGCATGTATGTATTGTGATTTTTATTTAATAAGTTTATTACAAGATTTTTTATGCAATACATTTAAATACAGAATTATAATTACCAGTCACATGTTTAATTATTTATGTTAATAATTTATTATTTATATTAATTTATTTATTATTATTATGAAGTCATATAAGACACTAGTAGACGTATGAACCCATAATTCAACGATTTTCTAATTTGCCATAGCAATCAGTTCATAAGCCGACAGTTTTGAACCTCAAATTTTTTTGAGTTTTGATGAATGTTTTAAGAACTGTTGCAGAAGGAGGTGTTCGATAAAACTATGTATTACACACGTGTCTTAACAGCAAATAAGTCACTCAAGAAAAATTTGTCATTTCTTTCGGGATTTATTTGCTGTAATAAATAGCTATAATACACGGAGGGCGTATTACGGAATTAAGTCAGTAATTATATGTACTTGTAAAATGTTTTTCCAAACATCACTTAAACCGAGGCTGTATAAATTTTACTCTGCACAGATTTGTAAAAAATCTTAAACAGAGCTAAACTGAGATCATAAATTGTTGGAACCACTAATCGATAATTTTATTTTTCACAGATTAACTAAATAATATATTAATAATCTGCTTTAATTATAATTCTACCAAACATCATTATTATGTCTATAAATTACTGACCGCTTTAATTCATAACATTTATGTCCCAAAACATGTTTCGTAATTTCAAAACAATATAAGTATGTTAAAGAAACAACTTGTTCAAGTGCGAATTTGTTTAGTTTTACAAATTTGTCATAGTTAACCGGGTCAATTCTCTCTGCAATCCGCAGTTTCAGAAGTCTCGTGTTGCAAGTTTTATTATTAAGCAAATGCAAGTTGTAACTAAATGAAATACTACTATCTTGTGTCAATATTTAACCTTCTCACTGGAGTTTTCTCGACTAGCGAGCGAGGTCGAAGAAAGCTAATAAATATTAACATCTAGTCTTTCTCGGAAAATAAACGTTTAATTAACATAGTTTACCAAATATGTTTCGCTTATAGCTAGAAGATAGGGGGTTCTAGTTGCGTGTTTCAATATGAGAAATTTGCATTGTAAAATGAAAATAAATGGGTATAGAAAAAATATTACATCTCTTACGGTGATTATAGTTATCAATAATATAACTGCGAGAACACAAATTTCCAGTTTGAGGTTGTTATTTTAGAAAACGACACTGCATTTTTGGGTGAATTGACGTCACTGATGTTGGTGCTGTAAATTTGGAACGGTTATATTTACAATAACAATGTGATACTACAGGCTGAAATCAATTTATTTGTGTAAACAACAGAAAATAGTTTTTTTTAATTTTTTTACCGTCAGTCCACAATTTACGCCTAGGCCCGTGTGGCCGGGGCCTAGGGCGTCATGATTTTAGGGGCGAAGTTTAAAGACGAATAAATTTCAGAACAACTCAAATTTAAAAATTGATTTAGATTGATTTTGCTATGAATTTTTGAAAAATTTTCAGTAGAATATATTTAATGATTCAAGTATTCAATTTACTTTTTAATTTGTCGGTGCGATGTTGATTTTTTAATAGATTGGTCGTTTTCAAATCGCCTTACAGATGCCATAAGGGCGTCTACCGGCAAAAGGTACCGTTAAAAAGGCATAAGGGCGAATAAACAAAATATTTCGGGAATCGACGTAATTATGTTCTACAAACATAAAACTGGCGAAAAAAGAATTTTTCAAATTCAGATTTTTTTTATATGCCCTTATGGCTTCCGGTACTCGGCCCGGGAATCATAAAGGCGTATAATTTTTTTTCGGGAATTGTAATTATGAACTAGAAGCATAAAAAAAGAAGGAAAATTCAATTTTGTATTTTTTTTTCTCCAAATGTAAGAAAAACCTGGCATTGTATATGCCAATAGGTAATGACAAATGGCCATTTCACAATTATGATAAACAAAGTCGTTTAGCGACGCATAAAGTCAGCTGTCGGCACTAAACCCACTATTTGCAAAAAAAAAAATTGACAGATATGTTAGTAACATTGATTCTCCAAAAAAAATAATTGTATACGCCCTTATGATTACCGCCCTTTCGTTGCGTGCTGCACCTTTACAAGCACACGACTGAAAGTCAAGACTTGCCAAGACGATGGTAGGAATCGTATTTATGTCATTATTTTCTGATACAAATGTTACGGTAACTAAAACAAGGAGACCCACTTGGGTCATCCTTGGGACAGAGGGGCCTTCTGGGAACACCCTTAGGACATGAGGACACCCTTGGGACAGGTGGGCCCTCTTGGGACCGATGGGTCTCCTTGGGCGCCGTTGGGACGTAAGGCGTAATGGCTGGACTGGCATCCGCGAACACAGCTAATATCAATCCATCGTAATTTTTTTTTTTTATTGAAATTGATCGTGTATTGTACAATACAAGTAGGTACAGAGATGAATTATTCTAGTGATCAAATTTATGGAAAATATCCTACGTGTAGACAATAAATTACAGTATGTTTATGAGTTTTTAATATCAAAATAATTAGTTTCTATTCATTACATAATCACAATTCAACATAGAGTGACACCATTGGCATTAGCATTATCAACGTCATTTTGTCGCTCAAATCAAATAATAATAACAAATAATGTTCAAGAATGCCGCACCAAATATATACCAAAAATGTGAAAGATGTGTACATTATTATTTTTTGGCTCACCACTGCAAGAAGAGAAAAAATTATTCATAAATTATGTTAGACACTGGTCATGTGTGTAAATATCAATTGGACCTGAAGTAATTATATTATCTACAGCAGGTTCTACAGGATCACAAGGACCTACAATTTCTGATACAAACTCAAATATTAAATTAACATCTTCCCAAACGAAAACATAACTTAAACACACTCTTCTTGCAATTCTAATAATAGTGTCGGTACTTGTAACAAGATAATTAAATATAAATTAAACAACCACAAGAAAAAATACATATCGCGCTGATATATTATTATTGCAGTCACTGCACATACCTCAAATTTTTTGTCAATTATGTATGTATTGTAATTCTTGATTTACGCTGTATGAGCAGCAAATCGACACTTGAGCAAATGTCCATACTTCCGTTCTTATAACGAGTTATCAAAGCTTTATTAATTAAAGAAATACAGAATGACATATTTTAAGACATATCTCCTCATCGTTAAAGTTGTTATTGAATGTTCCAATTGTAACATTTGAGAATCAATTGAAACACTAGTTTTGTAAAACTTATATTAAGATACGAGTTCAGGGGAAATTGCGCGCGAAATTGAAAAGGTTGGCCAGTGAATCGTGATCGTCTAGAAACAAAGACAGAAAAGAGTTCCTACGTTGTGTTCTTTTTGTGACAAGACAACAGTGGCGAGAAATTCAAACCAAACCTACCAGACACAGAACCAGGTTCTTTGAATGCAGGTGCGCAGCGTTGAAGGCGGGGCGTAGAATAACAACACAAAATTAGGGGTTTATCAATGTATTTGCTTTAGAGAGTTATGGTCGAACTTTTGATTAATAATTGAATTTTAGAACATTTCATCTAGTAGCAATTTTTGATAATTTGACAATGGTGGCTGATTTCATGACTTTTAACAATAATTTGGTTAATTCACACAATAACAATTAATTTAAGTAAATACAATATTTGAATAATTTATGAGAAACATTAATTTGAACAATTGTACCTGTCGAGAGTGTTTCCAAGATTCCAAGTATGTATAGAAAAGCGAAGTTATTATAACATCTCATATCCATTAACAACCCAATCAGTAAAAGTTACAATTTAATCAAAGCAGTGAATGTTTCCTTCCTTTCGATAAATTAAATTTCATTAACAATCCCGAAATCTACAAGAAATAAACCCCTTTAAAATTTAAGAAAAGGATTCAAACAATAAAAAAACATCGCAACTATCATTTAAATGGAATTTGGATCACTTCGACTACAAATAAATAAAACCCACGCGCCGCCATCTTTTCCTTTTCCATACAAAACAAAATGACCGTTACAAACGCAGCGTCCCCTTAACCCCTTCTCTCTCTCTCATTTGAATTTAAATCATTCATCCAGAACGTTATAATATAAACTGTTATAAACCTGTACAGGTGGTTCCCCTAGACGGTGGCGTCCCTCCTCGACTTATTAAATATTTAAAATTTTACCTTTGTTTCGAAAAGACTCGGTCGGTCGACAATAATTTCTACACGAACGAAAAACAAACAACTAAAGGAAATAAGTAAAATTTGTAAAAATTACACTAACACACTCATAACACAAAATCAATTTAGCAATTATATAAAAAGAAACTGAATGTACACTTTGTTAATACAAGAATCAAGGAAACTTTTAGAAACTCTTGGACGCTTGTGGCCAGAACAAAGGAAGAACCAACAGTGTTCAGAAAGTCTCTTTCAGCCTCTCCTAGACCCTTCTGGGGTTCGGGTTTCTACCTGCTGTCCTGTGCGTTCGTGGAGGCGGACGTAGGCAACACACTTGGCCTCCGAGTGTTGGGTCTTTTCAACGTTAAGAAAATAAAACCCTATAGAGCCCTTCGCTTCACCCTACACGTCTGTTAATTCAGATAACCGTACAAAAATTAGCTAATTAGTTATGCCGACAGTGATCAAATCAGAACTGATTGTTTACCTACGACAGGTACTTTTTTGCGACAAAACCGTTCGATCAGTTTTTATTACTAAGGTTTTCTCGGTCAAAGTTAACGTGAGTAATGTTTGTGAATGAATGGTGAAAATAAAGGGCAGAAAAATATAGAATTTAAAAAAAAATTATTACGGCATACGCCGGCATAAATGAAATATCGGCCGAAATTCGCCGTCTAACAAACCGGGTTGTCTCGAAACTCACTGAAAAGATTTCTACGCAGTGGAATTTCGCCCACTATTCGCTAGTGAACTGTCCTAACAAACCGTAGCTTTAGACGGACATCTTAGCATATATTTTTCAACGACAAGTGAAAGCTGCTAGAAAAAATCACGATTTGAAATAAATGTTAACTTTGCAAGTAAGTTTATGAGGATGCGTTCAAAATATAATATAGGTTTTTATAGTTTTTACTAATTTACCATAGTATGGCTTATTTATTACAGCCCTGACCTAATTGTATGCACTTACCTTATATTCACTACCTGCTTGTAGTCGTCTAGAAAATAGTGTTCATAACTCGTTCGAAAGTAATAATATCATTGTTCGTGCGATTTGCCGCACTCGGCTCCCCCTTACACTCGCATGATAAAATATGTCTCACTTTCGACAATATTTACAAAATAGTATATTTCGATACAAATGCGCTGTCAACGCACTTTTCAGGGGCGAGGGCGAATTTTTGCCTCACGAGTGAAAGCCGAGTGTTGCAATGAGCCCGAGCACCTGAAAAGTGACAGCGCACAAGTACTGAACAGCGTTCTTGTATTCGATCACGCAAAATGAGAAAAAAACACGAATTAACATCAAATTTAGAGGTTAGTTTTGACAGCTGTCAAATTAAATACCCATGGTGATATATTTATATATCTACTTATATACCACTTTTTGCCATTATTTATTTCACAAAACAAATTTGATTTTGATAATTATGTGACCAATTTCCCTTAGGTAACCTTTTCAATGATACTTCTTTTTCTCTACGATGTCTTTTATTTTATCTGTACACCACATCGCCACAAAAAAATAGATTTGGATAATTTTGCCGCAGATAGCTTAAATGTGCACTATTAAAGAATGCGCCGGGGATATAGTAATATAATATATAATATAAGGTTTTTTATTTTGCACTTGTTTATTTTCCCTATATCACTATATCCCTGCCGCTTACTATTTTGCTATTTCTATAAAATCCCCATTCAATTTTGAGAATTTTTTACACCAGTCAGTTTTATTTAGGATCTACTTTAATTTTTGGCATAATTAAAAAATCGTGGCGGAGCCTATTGTTGAGTCGTAACACTTTTCTCGTACCAGTTGTCATTCTTGTAAAAAGTATATTAAAATGTATAAAATGTTTTCAAACTTTTCATTTAATTCGTATTGGAGTGATGCTCAAGTTATGTTTAGTTTGAAAAAAGTTTAAATTATATAAAACGAACCTTACAATATTTATTGATACATTTATGTTTATCTTGTTTAGGTAATCCGTTGTTATTGGTTTTAAATTTAAATTTAACACGTACCTGCGTATACTCTTTTGCTATGTTATATTATTATAAAGTGGTTTTTCCTTCTACTTTAATCTTTATCATTTTCTTAAACTATTTTAATTTTTGTCAAATATGGAAATCGTTTTTACTGCTACAGGAAGACTATACAGATAAACTAGTGTTAAAACATGGTAATAGACTCTAATGAGTTATGCACATTCTAACAAAAACTGCCATTAAACTGATTATTATTGTGGAAATTACAGTTTACTCAATGTTCATTTACATTTACTTTTCTCTTATTGACCCATAAAGTTTGAGGTTAAGAAGACAATGATAGAGGAAATAACCCGCCTGAATTTTTTTACATACCGAGATTTCACTTCATTTGAATTACCTATAAGGACTGCGTAATTGAAAACAATGCATTACTTTTACTTTAAACGTGAGTACTATCTTATGTTAAAATACTGTTAGAACTGTAGGTCGGAATTGCAATTATGTATTAGCGTTAAAGACTTGAATAAAACTTTTATGTTGAAGTACACTATATTTTGTATAACATAATTTGTTTTATAATGTACATAATGTAAATATGTAAGTATTATTGTTTATTATGACTTAGAAGTTAGTTTTTTTTGTGAGAGGAATGTTTGTACGTCGAGTCAAGCTGACAGTTCAGACTAGCAGTTTTGCTGGTTATTTCCTAAAGTAACTAGATTGGGTTAATTTAATTTAATCCCATTTGTCCAGCAGCTCTATATAGTGCTTGCTGCCCCATTTCGTCCATATGCTTCGGTGGCTTGGGCACACGCCCCATCGAAGACAAATATTTGTAAGTTGCAGGTCCTCCAGAACAAATTCCTGCACCGAGAAGCCAATCTCCCGCTGCTGAAAGAGTTCCCCTACGAGATCGCCCTGCGGGCCATCAAAAAGGCCGAAGAACATCCAAATTCACTGATCAGACAAGCGGTCGACTGCGAGGACAGTGGACCATCGAGAAGAAAGCGGCCCAGAATGGCGCTGCTAGAAGGGTGACAGTCACACTGACCCTTACATTCGCGACACCCTTCAGCTACTAATCTCTCTTTCAGGCACTAGGTAGAGGTAAAACCCATTTTTTTGCATTTTTGTGTATTTCAATTTCGATGTCCCAAAAGAGGAATCCGGCAAACATCAGCAAAACTGTCAGACGAGTCCTGGGCGCCGACGGGTTAAATCACCCCACCGGTGACGACAACCATTTAGCAAACAGGGCCTATCATTTTTGCCATCAATAACACCATTGCTGGCCGGCGAAAGAGATAAAGGTTAAGAGGTCACTGACTTAAAACCTCAGACAAACAGCGTAGCGCAACGGAAGACAGACAGCTCGAGATCTAGTACTGAAAACAGTCCACCTTGGTCTAGATCCCAGCTAAGAGAACCGACACGGCGCTAACAACGGTCCACCCCGGTTTTCGTTTATAGTAGTATATTATAGTGGAGTAATTAACTAAGCTAAATAAAATATTACTCTACTACAGACTATTTTTAGTTCGTGCACCTATTATTATTGATTGTTATATAATGTGGTTGCTCGAACTACTGTGAAAATACCAACTTTTAGTAGTAATTAACATATAGTACAATATTACCTATCTGCATTTAATGTTACAGTAATTTTAACGCATTATCTAATAGGTACTTGTATCATTATTTTTTGCTCTCATAAATTTCCACAATAATAATAACAGTTTTTTTAAATAGAGGAATATTTTAAAGCAATTAATTCTATTAACGGAAGTTTCCAAAAATACTTAAAACCATTTACGTTTGATTTCGTTAGAACCAAAAATATTACGATCACTTGTGTAACTCAGCTTGCATACACTAAAGGTACGAATTTTGTTGTCAATACAGAACTTCAATAATTTCGCAAATTGTAAGACGTCATCAGCACTCTCTTAAGTAAATACCATCTGCGAAAACTTCTTGTGTAACAAGTGCCATTACCTCACCCAGGCTGCAGTGATTCTAATCAACAACCTTAAACGTATCGAACGGGAGCATTACAAGAAATGATGTTGTTTAAATGCCTAAACGTTTACTTCATGCCATGTGTAACGATAGTTATTTTCTAATTAATGTGATTAACGATACGACCTGCGAAACATTGTTTCTTCGAACAAGAATGAAGCAACACCTCAAGTGCAATATCAAATCGTTAGTTAGTCACACCACTTAAAAAATATATTAAAAATGCACAATGTGAGGTGCAACCAAGTGATAATGTTAATAGACGTTAGGCAACATCACGACCCTCATTTGTAATGTTATCGGCTTACTCAAATGGCGAAAGTCGAATTTTCCAATGTTCGGAACTTGTCATCTCGAGTTATTATTATGAAACAGATATTTAATTATTACACTTTAAGTACAAGCCCGTTTATTACTTTTGGGACTCGTTAAAGTTTTATGGCCTATGAACTTGTGAATGCTTTTTTGCACTGCTCGCTTTGAAATCAAGTTATCACGCATGAGAAAGCAAATCTGCATTTCCTACAGATATACAATAAATCGGTTAAGGAGGATAATGTCAATTTTTATTTGTAAACACGAATTAAAGTGCCTTTATTTGCTTTCTTAATGGCTTCATCGATCACTAATGAAAAGAAAAAAGTGCTTAGAACGCATTTCTTCAGTCTCTTTTGGGTTTCGAAAGTTGCAGATTTTTCCTTGTTTTTTATCTCTACCTTTATTTACTATTGTTTTATATAGTTTCACCGCTTTTCGTGAAAAAAAATTCAAACCGGGCGGAATTGAGTACTCTGTCAGATAAAAATAAAAAGAAGTGTGTATCAGGAACGTAATGCCATCCGGATCAGTCTATTGTTTACCCATCGTAGTTTACCTGTTCGTTGCACCGGTCAAATTGGATAAGATGTGTTTTACTTTTTTTCGGGCCATTTTATTGATTTTATAACACATAATAAATTGAGCCAAATAAGCGATCATACCCTTGACGATGTGGTACAATCACTTCGGTTTTTCGGCTAGGTCCAACAATGTGAACTTTGCCATACTACATTTTTTTTATGTTTATTAATAAATTTTCGCATTTTTTTGGATCGCTTTATCGTTATATAATCGTAATGAATCCAGCTACCCTGTCGTGGTGTTTCGCGGAATATGTCTCGAGACTCGGAAGTATGTACAATCGATTATTATTTTCTAATCTCATGTAATATTAAAACTTTAATATGTATATGAAGTATGTACATAATATAGATTTTGCTGTCTTCTTTTCTGACATCCATTCGGAGAAATAACTATTTCATGAAGCAAAAATATGAACCAGATGAATCTGTATACAGTGGAACTGAATCCCCAATTATTTGGTATTAAAAAGTGAAACAAAGGTTACTATTGTTGTTGATAAAAGCTCAAAACCATAACCAAAAGACTGTTTGTTAAAAATAAAAAATAGTAAAAATCTCCATTTATTATGTTGAGTTTGAGGGAAACAACTGCGAAACCAACAATTGATGTAATAAATGGTTAACGTTTTGTAAGTGCCTACTTAATATTTACTTTGACACTTTTCTACTTTCTCTTTTTGGCAAACGCCCAGTAATTAACACATTTTTTTATGTTCATGGTTAATGTACGGAAATAGTACTGTAAACAAGAAATAAAAAATACAAAGTAATATTTATTTATTCAATCCTTAATGTCAAAATAGCATTTTATCTATTCTTCACTGCATTTTAAAATGCAATTTTATCGTTTAGAAGGTAAAAAAAACTATGCCAACATCTATTGTTGTATTTGTTTTTTTGACATTTTGTTTGGTATTTGATTTTTTTCACGTGAAAGAATTAAATCCATGGGGCAGTAAAAGCGATGAAGATTGAATGAAATTTTATATTATATACGACGATAAAATTGCTGATTATCTTTTCGAGTGACTAACTTAAATGGACTCACAAAGATAATATTCAATTTTATCGTTTTATATATAAGGTGTTCATTTAAAAAAGTCATCAAGTTGCTTGTGATTTTTTGAGTGACGAAGACGAATTGAAAAACGCATGTGATTTATTGTTTCATCTACAAGTTGAAAGTCTGCAACCAGCAATACTTACTATATTATTAATTTGGCAACGTTATAATGTTATGTCAAATTCATAGACGACTTGATGACTTTTTTAAATGAACACATGATATTATAATAAATAACTATTTTTCATAAATTCATTTATTATTCCATTACATATTTAGAATAATAATAATAGTAATTATACACCAAAGCTATTTTATTGAACAATATTAGTGCGAGACTAAGAAAAGTCTGCTCTACCGTGGTTTATATATTTTTTTCACGACTAGAACATATTTGTTTAACTTTTCTTCAATCAATGATAATGCGAAAGGTCGGAACGAATTTAACTAAGATATCCATGAAAACCAAGTAGCATGTGAAAAGAAATGAATAAAGATGTCCCAACTAAAATTTGTACCCCCCAAAAATTCCAATCTCGAAAGACTCCAAACTGTCAGGTCTTAGATTTCACCCCTTTGGCCAGGAAAGCCACCCCCTTAAAAAATTTAAATGGCATGAGAGCTCGTGTAAAGCTTATTAAATTCTCTATTCAGACCTACATTTATCGATTCGTTTCTACGAAAAAAAAAAAACATTAATTCGTTATTTTCCAAATCTACATAAAATACTCAACTAAAATTTGTACCCCCCAACAATTTCTATTTCGAAAGACTCGGAAGAAAACGCTCGAACAGGTCAATTTTGTTATTAGAGGGAACCAAATTGTACCAAACTTTCAAGTTTTAGATCTCACCCCTTTAGCCAGGAGAGCCATCCCCTTAAAAAATTTAAATGGAATGGGGGGTCGTGTGATACATCATTTTAAAGCTTATTCAATTTTTCAAATCCACAAAAAATATTCTTGATTTGGAATTAAATAAGCTTTAAAATGATGTATCACACGACCCCCCATTCCATTTAAATTTTTTAAAGGGGTGGCTCCGCTGGCCAAAGGGGTGAGATCTAAGACCTAAAACTTTGGTACAATTTGGTCCCCCTTGATATAAAAATTGAGCGTTTTCTTCCAAGCCTTTCGAAATTGGAATTGATGGGGGGGTACAAATTTTAGTTGGGACACCTGGTATAATAAAAATGAAATGCTGTTTGTTGGTAAGTGCATCAGTTGAGAACGGCTGGACCGATTTGGCTATTTTTTTTTAATATTCGTAATAGTCGAATTGGGGATTTTAGGGAAATAAAAATTGGAAAAGTTGCCCTGAAAGTGCCTTCTTCTATGAGAATTTTGTATGAACTCAAGATCATAACTCGAACGATTGATATGCGTAATTCTTTTTTTTGTTTTGTTCGTTATGGCACTGGAATAACTGAATAACTACAAATAATAATTACAAAGGAAAGTCGGAACATTCGGACAAACTGCAAAAATCATATTATTTAGTTGAATCTTCTTTTGTTTTGTTCGTTATCCTCCCGGCAAGTAAAAGATCGGGAAAACGCATTCCAACCTAAATTAAAATAAATTTAAATTTGTTTTTTCTACTTTTGTGCTGTTTCTGTTCTGTCCGAAATAGTAATTTGTGTATCGAGGCGGTGATAAGTGATCTTTTTTGGCCGAGGTGCACACGTTTTTTAGGCGATGATCACAAAAGAATTGAAAAATTTTATAATATTTTTTTAAGAGATACTTAACTTTTTTTGTACACATCTGTCAAATTCTGACCGATCGGTCACAAAAAGTAGAGTTTGGCAGATTTATGTGTACAAAAAAGTAAAACTTTACGGCTTCACAAGAAGCCATAGAATCATCGCTTCAAAAAAAAACTTATTGAAATTTGGACAGGACAACGTCTGTCGGGTCAGCCAGTGGGTATACCGACATATAAATTAAAACATAAATTATTATTAATAACTCTAAAACTATCAACTTTAACATATTCATGTCAAATATTCAGAACTCTAAAGCAACTTAGTTATTTATCCAGACCTCTTCTACCTTTCAGTGTAAAGGTATTTGCGTTAAGTTTTACTTAAGTTTACTTGACACATCTTCCACTTTAACTGCTCACTTCCAGTCGGTTTCCTCAGAATTTTTACCACCAGATCATCCTATGTGTTCTAGGTCCTCCTTTCTAGATCTTTATATTATCTTCTAGGCTTTTTTCTGCTTGCTGCACACAAAATCCGATTATATTTTTAGTATATAAGCTGTCGGTATTATCTTTATTATTTATTATCATTATTGCTTGTTCTTCTGTATTTGCTCTTCACTGCTTCTATTAAGCCTCTAAGGATATTTCTGTTTTCTAGAACTATCCATATTTCTTTTCCTTCTACCGAGTCAAATGCCGTCTGGATATCAATGGCACATGTGTATATTATGGTGTCACCTTTCTTTATCACTTTATCACAATCTTAATGTGTGTCCTAAATTGTTGGTTCTATGATAGATCTTAATCTTTTTTCTAATATTCTTTCTCCTCGTTTGAGCAGAACTATTACAGCAGCTGTTTAATATCTTGGTGGTATACGTTTCTTTTCAGATACACTATTGATTAGATTTCTTAGAATTGTCTCACCTACCTCGCCTACTTTTTGAGCATCACCGATTTAATCTCATCTATCCCTGCTGACTTCCCATTTTTTAACGAACTTATAGCTTCATTAAATTCTTCTTGTGTGATTATGTCGCCGTCGACTCTAGTACATTGTGATAACTCCCCTTTACATTACCGCCACTTTTTGAATTTGAACATGAAATGAAATGTCAGTAACGTCACCAAACGTCAAATTTGAAAATTTAAAGCAAACCGCGAACTTTAAAGATTGGCCAGTGATCGCCAGACAATGAAAAAAAAGCAGAACCCTACGTTGTGTTATTTTTTTGACAAGACAAGCAATGGCGGGACATTCAAACCCAAATGAAACAAACTCCAGATTTTTTGGATACATGATGGCGAGAGTTAATCAGGAGTAAATTGATGATAACACAAAAAAATTATGATTTCAAATGTTTATTAAGTTTTAGTCATTTTGTGCATTAACAATAATGATTCGTGTAATAAATTATAGTAGCCTCAAGTTTAAATTGTCACGCATTTTTTATCGATTTTTTTGTCGGAATCGAGACATTGCGGAACAAGTAAGTTGTAACCGATACCACATAGATTCTAACCGGTTTTGATTGTCTTGTTGCAACTGGTCGACTCGATTGCAAGACGCGGTTTCTGGCCGGCACGCGTCCTTGTATCAGAGGCGTATTTAATATTTTGTTATGAATTATTACTAGCTAAAGTGAGGAATTTGTCTTTATTTATTTGGTCCAGCATATGTTTTCTAAAGCTTGCACTTTTAATGTATTCTAAAGTTGAACAGTAAAATATTAATTTGTTACACGTACCGAGAGAAGTGATCAACTCAATCTACATTTTTGGAATATGGTCCTGTCACCATTCCTTTACATCTTCGTCGAACAGTCGATCAAGAGTAGAATGTTTATTTCAGAACCAGTTTAGGATGTTCATAGATAAACCAGAAGAAGGTTGATAAATCCAAGTGGCGTAAATTTAAATTAAAATTTAAATATATCTAAGTCGAACTCCACAAACTTTAATAACTGTAAAATTACAAATGGAACATGTTTCGGCATGTTAATAATAATTTTTAATATTCTGGGCTGATGACGGCAGTAGTGTTCTGCCGAAACATGTTCCATTTGTAATTTTACACTTATTAAAGTTTGTGGAGTTTGACTTAGATATATTTAAATTCTAGTTCATAGATAAGTTGGCCGTGCATCATTTCCCCTCCCAACCCCGTAACAATTTAAGCTTGAGGCTACTATACAACTGACAATTTCCAATGACTTCAACAATTAACAATTTAGTTCTTCAGAACACAGTAAACAATAGTACAATTTAACAATTCTTTTGTACATGATGAGTGAGGTTAAGTGAGCTAATTTTATTCCACCATGAGCTTTTGCAGTTTACAGGAATTTACAACAGACAGCTGCAGTGAAATATCTACGCCCAAAGCGGGCATTTTTGCACCTGAGAGGGAAAAGCAAGAATATTGAAACGCGTGAAATTATTTAAGTTGGGGTACATCTGAGTCGGAGATTGCTGGACAACATGTAGATCAGATGGAAAGACAAGCGAGGAGAAATGAGTTTGTTACTGAATTGACTTCACTATTCTTTTGGTTATTAAGTATTTGTGAAGCAAGCAATTTATTAGTAGCCCGAAAACCACGCTGCAAACTCCAACCTAAGTTTGGCTCAAAAGTTAACAGTAACTCCACTTCGTAACACCCTGCAGCCCCGGGGAGGAAGTTCCAGCAAGCTCGAAAACAACCCCCGTTCGAAATTTCGAAAGCAGTGTCGAAAATAGCTAGATGTCGGTTACAAGCCAACGACGAGATCGGAAATCGCAACGGGGCGAAACAACATAAAGATAAGACACTTTTCAGAACCCCAACATTCGATGTGGCGCTATGCCGCTTTTTGCCCTTTAGTCTTCAGTTCTTACTCAGCGTTGGTTAATTCAAGTCAACAGAGACAAAATAGCTTTTAAATGATCGCAAGCTGTTGTCGGCCCCATACCGAAAGACAGGTAGTTATTAAAGGATTTATCATTGTTTCAAATTGAACGCGCTTGTGGTTCGGGCTCTAGAACTAGAAGTCAACAAAACATTTGAACTTTCTGAAATTGACAACAATATATAAAAACAAATTACAACAACGATTTTATCAAGTTATTCGCGGTGCCTGTGACTTATAAGTTTGGTAATTTAGGCTACTGCAGAGAAAGAAGGGCTGAAGGCAACTGATACGAAATTTCTGGGTTCACGCGAGGTCCACAGAATACTTCGAGTAACAATAGTGAACATTATTTTTAAACAAAGACTAGAATTCTTAAGAAGACATGTAGATTCAAAGGCTGAACAATTTCGTGTTCACCATGGCTTGTTTTATGACGTAGCAGAAAAATGGTCGACTAATGGTAAAAATTGAAATGGTTTTACCTAAGGATTTCATTAACATCTCATTATTTTGAGGAAGACAGAAAAAACAATAGATAGAATAGAAAGCTTACCTGTAAAATACGTCGGGCGCCACCACACACACGATTGTTAATTTAAATTCAACCAGTTCTTCTGGAAACGTAAAATTTCGAAAATGCAATTTAAACATAGAGCACCCTCAACTTTAAAACCAGGAGAACTCATAGTGGATTAAAATCAGATAACAACAAAAAATTAAGCGTTAATTAAGTCTGAATGAAGGTAAAATGGCCGCCGGTCCTCCTTCCACCCTTTAGAAGGGACGCCAACGGTTTTTTTAGCAACGCCAGTTTAAACGCTTTGCCAACCACTGCAGAATGTTGCTAACTTTAGAACACCTTGGCAGATAGGCAAGTCGAAGTTCTCCTGTACATCACATGGTCTATCTTGGAGATATCTCAACATACTATGTATTTTCCCCTTCTATCTAGCACATCGTAAAAGAATTCTTTGAAGAAGAATTATTTGAAAAATTTCGAGTTTTTTGTCTTTATTCCATTTAATATCTGGTTGGTATTCTCGTCGAGTCCTTTTATCATGGAACTTCATTCCCATTTTCCATTCCCTTTATTCCTTTTTTTTCTAAATTTTCTCTAAATCTTTCCCAATGACTGAAGATTTCTTTCTCTTGATTCAATTTCTTTTCCGCCTCCTTCCGATATTTCTTTAGAGATTCCTCTTTTATCAATTTACAGCTTCTGATACTTATAGTATTAATTTCTTTGATGGACCATGCGTTATAACTTTCGCTAATTTTGCTAAAACAACTATGTTTAAAAAACTTTTTTGAAAAATATCAACCTATATGAAATGTATCCTTTGCAAATGTATAACTCGATACATACCTGGCTCGTAGCCACTTGTGAATAACCCTGTTCATATAATTTCATTCAACTTTTTGAAAATATAATAATAAAATAGAAAGATTTTTCATTCAGCATTTTTAAGAAATAAACAAAAAAAGAAAAAACGCCACTTCTTTTATGATACAAAAAGTGAAACATTAACGTCCTAGTACTTTAAAATTATACGTAATTTATTTCCATAGTAACAATTAATTCAAGTAAAATTTCAAGAAACAACTGGTATTCTTTCTCATATTGTTCCTGACATTTCTGTGGCATCATTTTTCGTTGTTATTTTTAATAACTTTTCTTGCTACGAGAATGTTAGTTACCGCATGCTTGATTATTGCAAATAATTTGTGCAAGATAAAAATTCAAAATTTCTTTTTAATTTAATCTAGTTCATTAAACTTGCAGGATGAAATATAAAACTTTGTACTTACCTCGAACGAAAAGTGTTTTTAATGGCACTCTCAAGTAATTCCGGCCTCTGCCGAACTTGCTCGTACTTTAAAACTTCACTTTTCGTTATAGATAAATAATATATTATGTATTAACAATCGGAAAAGTTTTTAGGCTAAGGTTTGATTAATTCAAGCATTTCAAATAAAGTGATATTACTGCTTATTTTAATCTTCATTTATTGAGTAATAAAAAGCTCGTTACATTAACATAGTTTTGTCCAACAGTTGCATCACTCGCAGACAATGAAGCATTTCTGTCACTTGTAATATAATCTACTATTGTCCTTTTAAATACAGTTTTGCACATTTATGTTATGTTTTTTACAGAAAGAAATGGTATATTCCAGCTTGTTTCTTCTACCGTTAGCCGTATTGGGGTCCATAGTACTCTTCTTCTTTTTATTAGATTCTCTGTGGGGATCCTTGCAAGCAATACGTGCCATATTAGCTCCATACTTATTGCAAAATGAAGAAACTTCTTTAGTACAAAAATATGGTTCTTGGGCATGTAAGTATTTTCGTTCTGTATAGGAAGTTTGAACTTGTGTATACAAACTTTTGTTGTTTCATTAAATTACTTACTATAAACAAATTTTTACTATACATCTGGTCACTTTTATTCAAGAATTATAATTCCTTCCGCACTCCCTATAAAGGCACCTACATAATTATGCTAGAATGCTAAAAACCAAAAGTATCTAGCCCCTAGTAGAGAGGATTTTAATAATTTCTGATGTAAGCAATTTTTTTTTCAGTTCAATACATTTTCTATACAGGGTTATACAGGGTGTATCAGAAGGTGCTTACAGAATTTAACAGATTCATAAACTTGCTCTGTGGAATGGCAAATAACTATATATAAACGGTTTGGCTATTGGTACGATCGCTATTATAATTATAATCTTGACAATCTAGTGCGAACCTTGTGACACACCTGTGTATCAGATATAATAATTATTTATTGTAACGAATCATTTCCATTTTCAGTAATCACAGGATGCACTGATGGAGTCGGTAAAGCATATGCAGCGGAACTTGCAAAAAAAGGCATTAACATTATTTTAGTAAGTCGAAACGAACAGAAGCTAAGGAATACTTCTACAGACTTAGGTAAAGTTGTAATTGGTAATAGACAGTTGTAATGTGGGTGCGACTGAAGTGAAAACTTCTTTGGTGAATTGTCTTTCTATTGGAAGTGGTGAGTCCAAAACGTCATCAAGACGGGAGGATATTAGTTTAAAGATTTTGTATGATTTGGTAGACTGTGTAATACGTCAGTCTAATTTGATGTTTGCAATCATTGAGTGTAAGGACTCAATATCATTTAATCTAAAAATTTATCTGAGGTGCGCCTAAAGGAAGTTTTCATTTCAAAAATCTTATATAAACAGAAAATTTACAAAACGCCAGAATATTTCCTAATTTATAATCTTTGATAATAAACTGACTAATTTTATTTATTTTCAGAAACAAAATATTCCGTAAAAACAAAAATTGTACAAGCTGATTTTTCATCAGGACCAGAAGCCATTGAAACAATCAAAAAAGAGTTGAAATTTCTGGATGTTGGTATTTTAGGTA
This sequence comes from Diaperis boleti, assembly GCA_963583935.1. Lineage (NCBI taxonomy): Eukaryota > Metazoa > Arthropoda > Insecta > Coleoptera > Tenebrionidae > Diaperis > Diaperis boleti. Next base: position 23,006,568 of record OY757247.1, on the reverse strand, counting down.
TGTGTATTTCAAATTTATAGCAAATTAGTTTTACAACGTCACCATGCATTCAAAAAGTAGCAACCTATAGTTCATATATTTAACTACTAGTTTCATTGTATTATAATAGGTACTATCTTCGTTTCAAAACCTATTTTTTTTTTTTTCAGTTAATAATGTAGGCAAACAATATGATTATCCCATGTACTTAGGCGAAGTTCCAGAGAAAGACTTATGGGATATTATCAACATCAATGTAGGAGCTGTAACTCTCTTATGTCGTCTCTTCATTGACGACATGCGAAAAAGAGGTCGTGGGGCAATTGTAAATATTTCTTCTGGATCAGAATTACAACCTTTGCCACTAATGACAGTATACGCAGCTAGCAAAGTAAGTGAATACACAACAAATTATACAAGGTGTTACAAAATGATTTTTTCTACTTTGCGTTCGTACTGAGGCTATTACGATACGCTTTTGCATGTCATAATAGACAAAAGTTTTACTAAAATAGTATAATTTTTTTTCTAATAATTCCCTAAATTGTGAAATTTGATTTATTTGGTTTATAAGGCGTGCGACAAAATGCTTCTTATAAAACTCGTATCATAATATACTATTCATCTAGTCGCTTGTGCATTTTCCATGTAAAATTAAAAAATGCCGCTTTATAAAAATAGTTATACCTTTAACGAGGAACAATCCGACGAAGAATCCTCTGCAGCCGTGTTTTCCGGGCCTGGTCAGGTTTCCCATGACAATAAAGTGTACTCATTCCGATTACGGAGCCTCGGAATTAATTTAATTAAATGACGTTTATCATTTGACAACCAATGCGTTATTGACAGAATTAGCAAATGCAAAAAGAATAAAGCGGCATAGAAAAATTTACATATATAAGAATTCCAAAGTTAACTAGATGAAAATCATTTTGTAACACCTTGTACTAAAACTTCATCAAATGAGCTTCCTTATAAAATTGGGGCCCAATTTACTCATTTAAAAAATTAAATTATGTACATGTTAATATATTCTTGTTTTAGGCCTATGTCAAAAGTTTCACAGCAGCACTTCGTCACGAATATGGTAAAGAAGGACTTACCATCCAACATTTGGCACCTATGTTTGTTAATACAAAAATGAACCACTTTAGTACCAGACTACAAGAATCTAGTATATTTGTGCCGGATGCCACAACATACGCCAATTATGCTGTTAAAACTTTGGGAAAAATGGATCAATCGACCGGCTATTGGGCCCATGGAATACAGGTTGTTGTCACAATTTCAAATTCAAGTAATGTTTACAATGGTATTTTGTAGACTTTCTTCACCACTATTCCTCCTGTGTGGATACGTACTATAATTGGAGGACATATGAACAAATCTTTTCGAAGAGAATACTTCGCTGGTCAGAAGAAGGATTAAGAAACATAACATCATTTTCGTGCCTAAAATCTAGAAATTATATAAATTGTTGTTTATTTCGTTGCATATTATAACGAGTGTTCAACAAAAAGATATTTGAATTATTAGGTGGTGAACCATACGTTTTTGGTTAATCCTAAGGAATTGTCGTTGAGTGGACTCAACGACGCATTGTACTTTTAGAGTTGGTAGTAATGGGCAACGCACAAATCTATCTATATATATAAAAATGAATCCCTATTTTCCTTGGTCACGGCATCACTTGAGAACGGCTGGACCAATTTAGCTAATTCTTTTTCTTAAATATTCCTTTAAGTTCGAGGAAGGTTCTTATGAAGTAAAATATGGACAGGGGGGCTCGGGGGGTTTCAGGGGGCCCCTTGGGTTTATAACTTAAGAACAGGTGGACCGATTTTTATAATTTTTGATTTCTTGGATTTGCCTCCGCCCCGAATAGCAAAATAACTATCAAAACATGGACATGGGGGCTCAGGGGGCTCCCTTGAGTTTATAACTTAAGAACGGCTGGACCAGATTTTTCTGATCTTTGATTTGTTCAATTTGTCTCCGCCCCGAATAGCAAAATAACTATTAACACATGCACAAGGGGGCCCAGGGCGCCCCCTTGGGTTTATAACTCATGAACGGCTTTACCGATTTTTATGATCTTTGATTTGTTGGATTTGTATCCGCCCCGAATTGCAGAATAACTATTAAAAGATGGACATTGGGGCGCAGGGGGCACCCTTTGGTTTATAACTCAAGAACGGCTGAACCGATTTTTATGATCTTTGATTTGTTGGATTTGTTTCCTCCTCGGCCCAAATAGCAGAATAACTATAAAAACATGGACAGGAGACTCCCTTGGGTTTATAACTCAAGAACGGCTGGACCGATTTTTATGATCTTTGATTTGTTGGATTTGTTTCCTCCTCGGCCCAAATAGCAGAATAACTATGAAAACATGGACAGGAGACTCCCTTGGGTTTATAACTCAAGAACGGCTGGACCGATTTTTATGATCTTTAATTTGTTGGATTTGCCTCCGCCCCGAATAGCACAATAACTATTAAAACTTTGGAAACACTACAGGGGCGGGGAGCTTGACACAGGGCAAAGACAATAACAAAGCCCCCGTGGTACAGGCCAACAATAACAAATAACGCCAGCCACCAAAATTTGTCGTAAGTAAAAATGAAAATCGATTTTTAATGCGTAACCTCCAAAGTTTCACTTCTGTTGCGAGTGGACTCCACACACAAATTTTTTGATAATATCTTGAGAACTGATTGACTCGACTTTTTTCGTGGGCGAGTAACTATTAAAACATCGGAAAAATTAACGGAAAAAAATTTCTCACATTTTGTATGGAATCCGTATATAACGCGATATTTGATACATGACAGAAACAAAAATGAACATGCCGTTGTATGCTCGTTCCGATAATGTCAGTAGATGGCGTTGTGTTCATTATCCTTTGATAAAACAACGGAATTTAATTCAGCTAAAGAGATAACACAACATTATTTATTGATTCTGAGGCGGTACAAAATTCGCACGGTCAGCTAGTAATTTAAAAAAATCAATTGAAAAAAAATTGAAGTTGTTGGATCTGTTTTATATTTTTTCAGTTTGTAAATTGTGACAAACGACATGACAGCGGTTGTGGCGAAACCCAACGTCGCCTGGTTGGTTTGCCCTATCACCCACCGTCAACTACCACCCTCCCTCAGGACGATCACGCATTTTCTGTTAGTAGGACACGCCAAATTGGACACCATTTGGCTTTTGCATCTCCGATTTTTTCATATTTTGTTATGTTGTAGTATCGGTTAAGAGAGGCCTCCTTGATTTTTTTATTTTTTTTTTTGTAGTGCCGTTTCCGAGATACCAATTTTAAAAAACAAAAAAACGTAATTTGTTTTAAATGCCCATAACTTTCTAAAAATGGGCCGATTTTGACGTTCTTTTTTGTTAAATTTTTCTTAAAAATCTTCAAAACCGTATTTCTATAAAATATTTAAGTATAAGTATTTCTATAAGTTTTTAATATAAAATGTTGATTTGCAAAAAACACGTACCTACTGATCAATTTTCTTCAATTTTTTTTCTAAAATCCTCAGTCCGCAACTTTTAGGCCTCGACCGATAATGGGATAACGATGGGATCTATTTTTTTTTTTTTCAATTTTTTTAATTTCCATATTTTTGTTTAAACCATTGTGGTGCAAGTAGTGACACCCTAAATTTAATTTCCTATATTAAAAGCATTACGTTGTTATGGAAACGAGAATAGAGTGTGAATTATTTGCACCACAAAAAAAAAGCAGTATTCCCCAAAGTTTCAAACGCGCACATAAACAATAGGGATGTTTTCACTGGTTTCAGACAATGGATGTATGCGCGAAAAACGTCAGACAACTACAGAGTTATGACAGGTACAAGTGTCAAAGTGGTCAAGCGACTTGTGTTTAGGTACCAGTACACCAGCGTTCTATCGTATGTATTTGGAGCGTCCCGTTCTAAGCACACAGTCTTTCGACGCGCCAAGAGTGCTTACGGACTCGTTTGAAAACTGTGTGACCATAGCACTTCACTCGCTTTCGCAAGTATTTGGAACGGGACACTCTAAACACGTACGATAGAAGTCCAGTGTAAAGGGACCTTTTGTTTGTACGACCGTTGGAAATTGCCATGTTTATACGCATGCGCAAAAGTACGTAGGAGTCAAAGAGGAGATAGTGAAAACATCCCTATTGCAAAAGTTATTAACAATTATTGTAAAATTCCAAAAAAAGGGGGTCCTTTTAATAACTCCAAAACTTTTAATGTTTACGCTCCGCTGTATGCTCTCCGTTAGAGCCACCGTCGCCTGGTTGGTTCGCCCTACCACCCACCGTCAACTACCACAGAACCCTCTACGAGAGTCGGACCTGCGCCAAAGACCAACCCTCTGTATAAAGCAGGCTGCACACTATCGCGGAACGGAATGGAACGGAATGGAACGGAACGGAACGGAACTTTTTAAAAGCATACATTTAAATGAAAGTCCGCACACTACCGCGGATCGGAACAGCGCGGAATGGTTCGTAAGGAGTATGCTTTTCAAAAATTCCGTTCCGTTCCATTCCATTCCGTTCCGTTCCGCGATAGTGTGCCGGCTGCTTTAAGGGGCTGCTCCTACCGCGGAATCAGTCAAAGCCTCACTTTTCTACCTACAGTTGCACCACGATAAGCTCACTGGTTACCGGTCCTTATCGCTGGGTCTTCTCAAGTAGCAGTCTGACTAGTAACCTACTTTTTTATACATCTATTTACATATATTTCATGTAACCTGTTGTGTATCTTGTATTTCACAATAAACTCGCTATAGTATATTATTATACGAGTTCCTGTGGTCTCGTTTCATTCGTGCTTTTTAAACCCCTTGTGCCGGAACACAGGAACGAGTGTAATACACCGTTTTATCGTTTGACACAACCCCGACGAGCCTTTAAATTGCTTAAAATCCATAAAAACAGAGAGTGTTTACACAAGTTTTTTCTTTTTTAAATCTGACAGTATCGAACGATAATAGTACATGATAAGTGATAGAAATGCATCATTATTAGCGAGTGGGGCACTATTCACGAGCTTTATAATGACATTTCGATCACGTGTGGTATACGACGTTTTATCTTACAGATGCATTGTATAAAATCCAAGAAATATTTATTCAAGTAAATATCAAGTAATAAAGTAATAAAAATTGACTTTCTACCGAAAGATATTCAACTAGACGTGGAAGCCGCTGTTTCCAGTTTGCTTCCGGTAAGGTCGAGACACATGTACGAGAAAGAGTATGTGAAGTGGAAGGCAGAGAATTACGTTACATTACATGTAATTACATTACAATTAATAATTACAATTTTTAATTACAACTGACATCTGTCAGATTTACTCACTTGTGAGTAAGATTTGATTTCTGTCACCAAAAACAATGGTATAAGGTACGTAAAAAACTACACCTGTAAGAAAAAGATTATTAAAGACGAGAAAGTCTTCAAAATATGGCTTTGCGTGGTCGGCGCTGTACCGTTACGCTGTCTGGGAACCGGCCGTTTATTCTATAAAATATTAATCTAAAAATCTGACGTTAGAGTTCTCTTTAACATTCTAAGTCGAATAATTATAAAAAAATAGACCCCTTTGTTTTAATTTTTTAATAACTTAAATTAGTCTTTTTAAGTGGTCAATCGCGTAGCACGAGGCACCAATTTCAGTAATCCACCGTAGTTTCCGTCTGTAAAAATTTGTTTTTCAGTGTACTAATGAAATTGGTGCTTCGCGCATACTCCAAAAAGGTCATATTTCTCTGTACGTGAAACTAGAAATGTGGACAGTATCTCATATTTTAAATTTGGACAACAAAACAGCACCATCGTCCTACTCCTGTCGCAATTGCCAGAAAAAGTCGGAATTGCCAGAACAAAGTCGGAATTGCCAGAAAAGAATCTTTTTCATTTATTTTTTCATTCATGTCCGTTCAGCGCCTTCGTAAATCGAAGTAGCTCTTAAAAGATTCAATTGATTATTTATCTGTTCTCAACTAAAAAATTTGTAAAAACACCGGTAAACGACGAAATTTTAGCCAGTTTAGAATGCGTTACTTTTCAAATTAACTTAAAGTTAGAATATTGTTGTATTGGTTGCATAGGTAATGCATAAACAACGATGTGGTAGATACGGTGCAAAGCAAAATGCGTGAAGCCAACATGACGTCACATTTAGGTTCAATATTATGCAGCCAACTATGCAAGTAGAAGGAACAATTATTTAGAAAATCCACAAAATAAATAAAATCAGGGGTAATATTTTTTTATTACCATCATAATTAATAACGGAATATAGAAAAACAACAAACAACTGGTAACTGGTAATAACATTATAATGTTTAATTATAATTAAATAGAAAAAATCGCGAGAAGCGTAAATTGTGTTTAAATTTTAGTTACATATGTAGGTACATACATTTACATATTATTTACATTTGATAATGAATCTACATTCATGGAAAGGCTGTCATTCAGAATTGTTAAAATACACCTGGAAATATTTTATTAAACTAATGTTTCTCCATAATTATTATAAACAAAAATAAAAGAAATTTATTTTTGTTCTTCTGGAATATTTGTGTGAATACCTTGTGTCTTACAATAAAATTACCTCGTTGTCCGCAACCAACGCAACGTCTGACGTCACATTTGGGTCGAGATGTTGCTCGATATATTATAATATTAATTAAAGATATTCTTTAAGGTAAGAACCCCTCTTGTAATTCATCAATTGTATCATTAATCTCTTGTTAAATTAGGGCTGATGATGGCAGAAGTGTTCTGCCGAAACATGTTCCATTTGTAATTTTACGCTGATTAAAGTTTGTGGAGTTCGACTTAGATATATTTAAATTTTTTAATTTAAATTTACTCCACTTGGATTTAAAAACATTCTTCTAGTTTAATAAAAATTCAGTTACATTATGATTTCTAGCTTTTTCCCTCATTCTATATTTGTCCATTTCATTTTTTTTTGTCCTACTAGGAAGATAATACATCCAAAAATACTTCCTGTGGCCTGTCGGGCTCTTCGAAAACGGTATCTGGAAGTTTTTTAATTAATTTCGAACCTAGAATTTAAAATTTTTTGAAATGAACAAGAAATTGAGGAACTCAAAGGACCTTTAAAGTGCGCTTGCTATGTCTAAAAAATGTGTTTTTATAGATACAAAGAGTTACAAACCGCCATATCCGTTACAAAAAGTGAAATTTCAGGTTTGTATAATGACAATAAAACAGACGAAGACTTGACCCCTTGATGTATTCCAGTCAGTTTACCATTTTTACGATAGTGATATACTTGAAAAAACGTTTAATCATAACAACTTGAAACATTCTCTTTATTCGTTGTTGGTTTTCACTTATGATTTGTAAATAGGATATCGTGGAAATCGGAAATTCGATCAAACAACTGGTTAGCTGATAAGAAAACAATTTATTAAATTGTGCAGAAGAAAATTATATCAAAAGATTTAGCATAGAAAGTATCAACAAATATATGGAATGTGAATCTAATTAAGAAATACCGGGATTTTATCTCTGAACACATACTAATGTGTTTCACGAAACGAATACAAAAAATCTAACTGCAACTATAACAAAATAAAGAATAATTGAGGAAATTCAGAAATAATCATACATACGACGAAATATCAAAATATGTTAACATAATCATAAGCACCTATAAAATTACAGCTACCTTTAATTTATTTAATTTATATTATAAAATGGCCATTACATCTGCAAAGTCATATTTAGCATTTGTTAAAGGGGAAGAAGATAGTAAGTGGAATAAGAAATGTAAAAATACTATTCTGGTTCCTCTAAACGTGTTTTAACTTACATTTCAATAAAGAATATACAGGTGTATCGCATAAGGTTATTTTCCTGAAAATGTGAGATTTTTTGTTACTTTCAATGAAACAACAAATCTAAATCATTAGGAAATTGAAAATTGAACAATAACAAAAAAGGCACTTTGGAAACTGATAATGATAAGATTTATTTCTTGCCTTTCGGCTTTGAAAATTGTTCCATTTTCACTCTCTTGTCTCTCTCTTTCCAGTAGTTGTTTTCCCTTTCTTCGTTCCCACATCTAAACCTTGCCATTACTCTCTTAACGTTCTTCCTTCTCAGGTGTGCCGTATGTTCTCCTTTCCTGCTTCTGTAGATCTCGGTCCTTCTCGACTACCTCTCTCAGTACATTTATTCCATTATTTCCCCGCCTCTCTATTTCCTCTACTGCGTACTCGCTTCTCTCTTTTTCTGCTCTTTCTGCCTTCTCATTCTTTATCTCCTTCCAACACTCTGGTCAGATCTTAGATTCCGTTCATTCGTTTAATCTCTCTTCAAATCTTACTGTTCTTTTTCCTGCTTCCACTCTTATCTTATCTCTATTTCTTCCAGCACCATACACGCTGAAGTTTCTCTATCCATCTCCAGTACTTCGAGCTTTTCCTGCTCCTTCCATCCCAATATTTCTGCTCCGTACATTATGACACTCTGTACTAGCCTTTTAATACCCTTCGACTTTATTTCCAACTCCTTTATATCTCTTTTCTCGTTATTGCTCTCGTTAAATGTTTAATCCAGGTATTTAATAGTACATTACATACTGAGGCGGAAAGAATTACATTCCTGTCGAGGGAACTATAGTTTATCGAGAGGAGTAGCCTCGAGGTGAAGTAGTTCTCGAGACATAGGAATGGTACTTATGCCGAAGTTTGTATACTATTTTATTCAGAATTAGGTATTCGAAATTTAATAATTAAATCTCATTCACATGAACTATTATTGCAACGTTTAATTTCAGTCAAATGTTTGCACTTAGTAAGCACAGCAACAATTGATATTATTTGTCAGATAAATGTCAAAGCATTTTTTGGAATTTGTACTATTACACAAATTAATGAATCACACTAAGGGTAATAATTTTTAATAGTAATTTTTTATTCGTCAACTGCTCACAAGTTGCCGCGAAGCTGCAGCAACAGTTGTGCAATTGCCTTTATTACCATTCATACTTCATATTATAAATTCGGATTGCCTGGCAACATCAGGTGAGTAATGGAATTGGTCACTCTCCAACCGCCTTTGCAGTTGGAACGCAGTATATTACTAACCGATTGTGAATAAGTTCTTTGACTTTTCTGTCTCTTTTTTTCCCAATTCCATACCCCTTTCTGCCTCCTTTCTGAAAAATCATAATTATTGTTTTCTCCACGTTTAATTCTAGCTTCTTTAAGTTCAGGTATCTTCTTAATGTATTCTGATTATGATGCTGTGATAAATGATGAGTCTCGATTGGCCTAACCACTTCATCAAATTATCTTATGAAGTTTTCATTAAATGCCTCTTTGTTTTGTTGTAATCGTTACTACGATCAATTTGATTTTTTTAATTCCAAGCCGTTTGCGTCCTTTAAAAGCCAGCTAAAACAAATTTAGAGTGTTAGTAACTTAATCGATTTTTTTGTGTTTTGTCAATCATGTACATATCAATACTGTAATAGTATATTATGATACGAGTTTTATAAGAAGCATTTTGTCGCACGCACGGTAAGTGCGACAAAATGCCTTATAAACGAGTTATCATACAGTATTTTTTCTACTTTGCCCCTTTTTATACAAAATAATCAAATTTCACCATCCAGGGAATTTCGCGGCGGTTGGCCACCTTTGCGAGGTGCATTAACGGCGGCTATGAAAAAGAATTAATTTGAAACGTCAAAAAATGAGTTCTGTGACTGTCAGATAAACGACCCAAAAAACTACAAGATTTTCTATAAAAATGATCATACCAAAATATTCTACACATTTTTACGAAGAGATTGAGGTACGGATGAACAGGATCCGTTTGTTCTAAATATTTTAAAACAACACAAAATCTGCACAAAAGTTTGACGTTTTGAGGTTGTGAAATCTCTCCATCCACAAAATGTTCAGATTCAAATCCCGCCGCATAAACAAGTGGTCTCCGTCATCACTGACCGGAAACACAAATACTCTCAGTCATCACAATATTATAGTTGCATCACAGTCTTTAGCAAGCGAGATCAGTCCACTTGTTTGTGTTACCAGCTTCGCCACCACCAGGCAATAAAATTGCGTGCCCCAAAAGCACTGAAGGCACCCCCCAAACAAGTGCCAACAATATAGTAATGCCAATTCCCATCAACAGCTATGGATGTTGTTCCCTCTATGCTAGCCACTTGGACACCTTGACAGCGAAGTATTATAGGTTAGGATTGCCCTGGGATTGCCAAGTTTGCCAATATTATAAAAAAAAATTATACTATTGTTAGTAGAATTATTATAACACCGTTTTTGTCTATTATGACACTCAATACCGTATCGTAATAGCCTCAGTACGAACGCAAAATAGAAAATTAGTATATTATGATACGAGTTTTATAAGAAGCATTTTGTCGCACGCAAATGAGTAAGTGCCTTATAAAATGCCTTATAAACGAGTTATCATACAGTATATACGTGTTTCCTACGACTCCCGCTGCCTGCGCTAATATTAGTTTTTCTTCCAGGTGCCTTATGTATGCTGCAAATACACTGGGACTGAGTGGGTATCCTTCCCTTTTGTCGTCGAGAATCTTTTGGTCATTCTCCCGTTTGCTTTTACTCTGTTCTCCGTTCTCTCAGATGATTCCATAATCTCTCTATCTACACTGCCCAACGCCACTTTCAGGTCTACAAACAACGAGCAGATCTTTCCCCCTTTCTTGTCGACTTGTTTATCTTTTAGGTGTTTCAAGATGTACACATTGTCGATGGAGATTCTCCCTTTTCTGCCCGCTTGTCCACCTAGTCCACACTTTTATCTCCTCTAGTTCTTCTCTTCTTGTATTGTAGTTTGTCTTCTTTTATTTTCTTTATTCTTTCTATTACCCCCTTAAACATTTCGTTCGTAATTTGTTCCTCTTTATCTCGTTTCCCTGTTTCGTCTCTCTTCTCTCTTCTTCCCGTTTGTTCCTTGCGATCTAGTAATTCTGTGAAAAAATCTCGACATTCTTCAATCGTTATCTTCTCATCTGTCCTCTTTTTCATCTTCCGTTCTCTGTTTATGTATTTCCAGAATTCTTCTGTTCTTCTCTTTTTCTGTTCTCTTCTTTTCACACCATCTGTTTCTTGCCATTCTTTCTCCTACTTATACTTCTATTTTCTTTGTTGACATCGCTTCTTTCATGCTTCTTTCGAGTTCTTTCATTCTTGTTTCCGTATCTTTTTGTTTTTCTTCTTCTCTTTCAATGTGTTTTAAATGATCCCTGTACTTCTGTATGCTTTCTTCTTCCCAGATTAATGTTCCATTATTTTTATGATTATTTCTTCCTCGTGTCCTTTTTCTCCAACTATTTCTATTTCTAACGGTTGGTGATTTGATTCCACTCTGTTTCCCACTTTAAATCTTTGTACTTCGTCCCAACCAAGGCTCACTGTTGCACAATTAATCAATGATCTTCTCGGCCCCAAATACGTAAATTCTCCTGCATCTTCCTCCCAGTTCCCATATCTTATATCCTTATATCCTCTCTTCTATAAATTCGATCATTTTTCTTCCTTCTTTATTTTATGTTTTATTCTTCGATACTCTTCTCGCTTCTTTTATCCCATTATTTTGTCTTCCTAATCTTGTCCGAATTCTCGCATTGAAGTCACTCCTAATTACTTATTTAATTTTTTTCCGTCTCATCTAACATTACTATCTAACTTATTCTAACATTTGTTTTGTTTTGCAAATCTCATCTGTATACTGTGATTATTTTACCTTTTTTGTTCGTAGTTTTAGTTCCCTGTAGTTTTTGTATTTTAATTATTTTTTCTTCAATTTCTTTTTTTGTTCCTGTAATGCTCTTCCCTTCGCTCTTCCTTTCTTGTTTTTCCTTTCTTCTGCTTGACATCTCCATAATGTAGTCCCTCGGCATTCTCTCTTCCATTCCTTTTCATTTACCCACGTTTCTACCCTTCCAATTAAATCGAAATCACTTCCAAACGTCAAAAAATCTTCTCCGTTGTTTCTTATCTCCGCTACATTCCAATATAACAAATGTATTCTTCCTTTTGTATTCTTCTGTTGCTTTTAAGTCAAATCGTCTATCTTATTTCGTTTTTCCTTATGTCCTCTTTTTCTTTCACGGTTTCCTCCTTTTACCTTAAAAATGTTTTATAGCACAGGCCTCTGTTATCTTCACTTCTGTTTTCAGTTCCTTTTTCTCCCACTTCTCGACTTTTTTGCTCATGCTTTGTCCCATCTATTATTTCTTCTTTTACTTCTTTCTCTTTCTCCCATCTTCGTCTCCATCTGTCTTATCTTCTTTCCTACGAAGATTTTCTCTTCTATTATTCTTCTATCGCCTTATTCAGTTGGTTCATTTCTCTTTGAGTTCTCATATTTTCCGCAAGCTGTATGTTATCGTTCGTCAGCTCTCTCATTTCTTTATTGCTGACTTCTTTTACTTGTTTTCCATCATTTTCTCGATCATCTTATTTTCAGACCGATTTCTTGACTTCTTTTTTGCTTACTGTTTTCTTCTTTTTCTTGAATTTCTCCTTTGTCTTTGTCTTGCCTCATTCCTATTCGTGACCCTCCACACTGTGTCGTGTATTGTTGGTTGTCTGTGTTCTTTGTTATTGCCTTTGCCATTTCTTGCTCTATATATTTTTCCACTCCTCAACTCTTTTCTTCTGTGCTTCTTTTTCCTTCTTCGCTGTTGTCTTCACTTTTATACGTTTTAGTTACTTAATTTTCGACAATTTTTTTCTCCTCACCACTCTCCACGTGTAATTTATCGGTAATTTAGCTGGAACCTTCATAATAACTATAATAATACCTGTTACCTACACTACGGATTGTTACAATAAAAGGACCTCATGACAATAGAAACATAAATCAGTTGGTGAATTTTATTATTAAACAGAAGTTTTCTCAAAACTTTTACTTGTAGAGGTTTATTTTATTAACCGACTTCAAAAAAGGAGGAGGTTCTCTATTCGACTGTATATATGTTTTTTTTATGTATGTTCGGGCATAACTTCTTTGTTTATGAACCGATTTCAATTATTCTTTTTGCGTTGGGTTGAGTATGGCTCCAAGGCGGTCCCATTTTAATTTCATTCATATTGAACGTAAGACTTCGGAGTTATAGCAGGAAACTCTTGAAAATGAGATGGAAAAGTGGTGATTGTATATGTTTGTGCGCGCATAACTTCTTTGTTTATGAACCGATTTGAATTATTCTTTTTGCGTTGTATTCAGTATATCTTCAAGATGCTCCCATTTTAATTTGATTCATATTGGACGTAAGATGTTGAAGTTATAGAAGGAAATTCCTCAAAATCAAATGGAAATGTGTTCGAATGAAGGTACCTGGTCGAGATGAATGGTTTATGGCCGCAACCCAATCCGAGAGTGACAAGCCGAGAATAAATAAACTGTCATCAAGGACGTGATTTATTGTGTCTTACCGAAACCGACTTCAAATATAATTTCTTTGTTTATGAACCGATTTCAATTGAATCGTTTATTGTTAAAACAAGCCAAGTAACATTTTGCAAACTTTTCAGGAAACGTCTATAATATACAGGATGTCCCATTTAAAACTCAGTTCAGATTTCTCCGAATTGATTACCTACTGTGATTGAAAAATCTTCGAACAGGTCGATTTTATTCGCCAGGGGCACATCTTTTAAGATTCTTTTCAAGTTCCGGCGCTTCGTCCTCTTCGCGAGGGGGCTGTTAGCCCCAAAATCTTAAATGGCACTATGGGTCGAGTGATACCTCATTTGAAAGGTATTGAAGGCCTCTATACAACTAACCGCTTGCTTTTAAATTTTTTGCAGTTTTGACCGTACAAACAATAATTTTCTATTTTCAACATGATCCACATTTTCTCATGCTGTATCCCATAGAAACCACAAAGACAATCTATTTTTGCGCTCGGGTGGATTTAAAAAGTCCTTACTAGGTCTACCCATCACTTAAAATTGTAAAATAATTAACTTTAAAAAAAAAACGACTTCAAAAAACCGAAAGTAACATAAGTTAACTAAAAAGTAAAAAATAAAAATTTTCAATTTCAGAGTTATTTGTTGTTCCGCTTAATGTAATTATTTATTTTTCCGTTTAATAAAATTCAGAAATTATTGTTGATTATCTAATTATTAATTGTTTTATCATTTTGAAGTTGGTGCCATAAAAACATATACCTTCCTACAATAACAAATTAGTTACTACGAAAAAAATTATTAAAACAATTCATAGTAATTATATAATAAATCATTAAAATTTTAAATATATCTAAGTCGAACTCCACTAATGGAACATGTTTCGGCAGAACACTTCTGCCATCATCAGCCCTTAAGGAATATAAAAAATTATAATTTTTTATATTCCTTAAGGGCTGATGATGGCAGAAGTGTTCTGCCGAAACATGTTCCATTAGTGGTTTTACAGTTATTAAAGTTTGTGGAGTTCGACTTAGATATATTTAAAATTTTAATTTAAATTTACTCCACTTGGATTTAAGAACATTCTTCTTGTTTATATAATAAATCATTATTTATTTATTTCAAATCTAACAATAAATAATTTTTTCTCTCGGTAAATCCAACCTAAATCATGCAAATATATTACTACGAATATATAGCTTTTTTTGTATTCGTTTTGTGACACACATAATACGTAATGAAATACATAGCAACATACATAAATATTGCATCGTATGTATGTATTTAATTTGGCAGCTGTGAACCTAACCTCAAAATCTGATGTAAATTTGTACCTTTTCTCATTTTTCGGGAACGAATACAAAAAACACTGTTCAATACTCGTGCCCTGTCACTTTTCAGGGGCTCGGGCTCATTGCAGCCCTCGTAATTCGTCTCGGGCTGCAAAAATTCGCCCTCGCCCCTGAAAAGTGTAATAACAGCGCACTCGTTTGAAATATACTACATATTACCTAATGTATCAAATGGGTTCTGAAAAGTTTAATTCAGTAATCATAATCGTAAATTAAGAAGTCTGAAATTATCAAGGAATTATAACTTTAACTTTAACTTCTTTTTTTTTTTAAAGTTAATTATAGATGTCAAAGTCTTTAAAATCCAATTAGCTATAAGACTTTTTTGGTCCTTATACTGAATAGTTCCTTCACGTTGAATTGAAAAATATGCATTTTTTAAAGCTTTAAAAATATTATTAACTTAAACTATCCTCATTATAGTGAGTTGCTGACAGATTATAGTCATCTTAAGTAATGCTTTTCCAGTTATTTGTCCAGACCCAAAAGGGAAAGTGCAAACGAAATTGGGATAATTTGGTTCCTAAATTTCTGTTCTCAGAAGTCATTTCAAGTTGTTAAATTGAGAGTTAATTCAAATAATATTTATGTATTTTATTGCTACATATCGAATCATCTACTTTAACAGCAAAATCATGCATATTTTTTATTATATTATTGAATCTCTCGCGGCTAATAATAAATTATATACCATTATTTTCAGTCAAATAAACTAAGTATTAACAGGAGTATTATATGTTGCCCATTATGCAGGCGGATAACATTATGTTCATTAGCGGTCTTCGTCACTGCAGTAGGTACGTACATTCACCTAGGTCTTGGAAGTCTTCTGAAGGAAAGAGCACACCTTCTACAAGACATTCACCTAAGAATACGCTTGCGCATTATTCAAGCGAAAGGAATTCAACTTCTTGAATTGTCAGTTCTTGACCAATAGTTGTGAGTTATAAACGAAGCAGTCGTATAGATTTTTTTGTTTTAAGGCCGTAACAAAAATTAATGCCTTCAAATAAAAATGTATATACTTCAAAAAATGTAAAAACCATGTGAAAGTGTTTACATTATTTCGTAGTGAACAGTTACTTAGAGGACAGGATACCAGATAAACAAATTCAGTAAGTATTCAATAATACAAAATTTTAACAAAAACGTATTTAAGAAGAAAAGCTCTAACACCTGTAAAAATTCGTTTTTAATGTTTAGAAAGCAACTTTCTTTCTTAAAATATGAGTTTGCGTAAATTACGTATATTTTATGTATTTGTTCATTCAAGCAGTAAATGCATCATAATTAGTCTTATAAGTATGAAATTTAATATCCTATCCGCTAGTTGTCCACGGTATCATTGAAATCACCATGACACTCACAAAAGTTTCAGCCTTCCCGAATGTTGCGCACGTTACGTTATAAATTAACAAACAGTAGGTGAAAGTTGATGAGAAAAAACAGCTACTCCAAAGTATTTAGCTCTTGAAAACAGCACACAAGTTCATAATAGCTATTAATTACTACTTATTTGCTGCAACTTCCATATGCGGCCTTACGGCTCAAGACGCTTTGATTTTTTTGTACATCTAACGTAATACTTGATTCATCATCTTTAATTCATGAATAGATATCACTACTATTATTATAAAAGTGTTGTGATCATTAATTATTATAACCGTAGGCGTGTGGTGTACCGTAATTAAATAATTTCATAACAGGATCTATCGTATCTGATAGAAACAATGACATCGTCAGTTGTAACCTAGATTTTTACATCGCGGATCCTACTTTGGTTTGGCTTTCAGGTTACGCATGTTTTCTGCTGCAGAAAGTGGAATTATTTTAGTTTATAAATATAGGAAAGATTAGAAAATTTTAGAATAAATACTTGTTTAATTAAAGTTACCGGCAAATTCACAAAGAACTGCTAAATAATTATATTTCCTCATGTTGAATTTTTAACAGATACTTCAGGGTAGTATTGCCCAAGAGCAGTTTACGAATGAAGCTACAGAAGATACCATTTAAAATTTAAAATTATTTTTTGTAACAAAATCAATAGTTATTTATTGTACAGAGTGTTCCGTAAGTAAATGGCAATACTTAATACACTAACTCGTAGAAGCTAAAGAAATGTTATTCTGTAGTTTTTTCTGAAAAATTTTAATTTTCAATTTTTTTGCAATTTTTTCGTAAAACACGACAAGACATAAATTTGTAATAATAATAGAACGCCACTGAGTGAACGTCACATTTGACAAATTTCTCGCCATGGTCTAACACCGATAACTTGATATATTATTAGTGCAAATTCATTTTCTTTCTCTTATCGTTGATATTCATAATCTCGGAGATTGCCGTTTACTTATGAAACTTCCTGTATAAGACGATAAAATTAAATCTTAAAGTCACTCGAATCAGCAATTTTATCGTCGTATATATAATGTAAAATTTTATTCAATCTTCACCGTTTTTACTGCCACATGGATTTAATTCTTTGACGTAAAAAAATTCAACTTAGACACTAATAGAACAATAATGGATGTTGGCATCTTCTAAACGAAAAAATTGCATTTCATTTTAACATGCAGTAAAGAGTAGATAAAATGCAATTTTAGCATTAAAGATTGAACAAAATATTTTTTTGCTTACTCAAACAATTTTTGAAATTAGTTGTCGCTAACTGTAAATATTAATCTTGATCATTTAATGGTTAATTAAAATATTTTCTTAATTTATACGTTATTGACCTTTACTAGCATAAAGATAACAACATAATGGAATTTGCATTCACTCTCTGGGTCCTTCCATCAAGTTCTTTATTGTGGGTGACAAGACAAGTTTTACTCGGAAGCATTGCAATACATTTTTATTTCTTTATTCCAGTACTTTCCTTCTTCTTGCTCTAAAAGCATTTTGCATATGGTTAAGTCTTGGGATATTCTAGAATAAATATGTGAATATGAATTTGAATAAATATGCGAAAAACAGCTGTTTTTGGCAGATAGTCAGTTTTCACCTACTGGAGGTCTCTAGAGTGTGTTTCCTAAAGTCTTTAACACACAATTCACTCACTAAAAAGTATCCTTTAATGCTTCAATGACATACTTACTAGGGCTATTAATTAAAATGAAATTAAATTTAAAAAAAAGGAAAAATAAATTAGTAGTGTATTCTTCAACAATAAAGGA
This sequence comes from Diaperis boleti, assembly GCA_963583935.1. Lineage (NCBI taxonomy): Eukaryota > Metazoa > Arthropoda > Insecta > Coleoptera > Tenebrionidae > Diaperis > Diaperis boleti. The sequence goes on along the minus strand of OY757247.1, from coordinate 22,988,579 downwards.
ATATAAAAACATCAACAAGATACATAAGAAAATTATACTTTTTGAGAACAAAAATTGTTTTGTAAACACACTAAATTGACATATAGTTTTATATAGTTTATTTATTTTTATTACAAGAAAAAACAAAATACAATACATACGTGTGCAACAGAAATAGGTAGATATCAAGATTCTAACCAATAACATAACTTGACTAGAGCAACAATTTCTTTCAATAAAACTCTATGGCTGTAAAGTTGAAAAAATTCAAAATGTGTGTTACCGCAGCGTAAACATAGCAAAAACAATTAACCGTAGCATTTATTAATTTAAGTTTACCGTCGTTTATTAATGTAATCAAATTAAAATTTGGGAGAAGGTGATTTTACATTAATTTTAAGATATTTCGCGGACTGTTCGAAATGTTAAAATGAAAATAAATTTATATTTAACAAAAACAAACGCAAATTTCAATTTTAAAACATTTGTTTAACAAGATGGAATTTTTAGGTGCACAAAATGTTAATAATAAATATAATAAATAAACTCACACCATTGCTCAATGACAATTTTAAGGACAGTTTAATTTGTGCTTTTATCAACAAATGAGATGTTTTAATTTCAAATAAACAACCAATGGGACAATTATTATTGATCATATGTTTTTTTCTCGTGCTCGCAATAATAAATAATGTTTCTGGCCTTTTTTTAGACTTCATACAATTACAAGTTCCATGATCCCTCAAAGGTTGTCCTCAGTTTTTACAAAATGTTCGGCGACTTGGAAGCTGACAATTATGAAACCCAACTAGAGACTCACTTTTACTAAATAAAAATATAAAACACTTTAGAAAACAATAAATTAAATATCACAAAAAAAAAATGAAACAAAAAGGTACATAATATCTTTTCTTATCTTCAGAGGTAAATAATGGGACTATTTCATGCAAGCAGAGACGACTCGTTAATGCGAATTTGTAAAGGGGTAATAATGTTAAAAAAATGTGGGTTTTCGTAAAAATGGTAGATAGAAAATTTAATACCTATTTCTGTTATTATACCCTGTATAAAAAAGTTTTTGAAAATAAGGCGTTGCGTGGCGTACAGTTGCGCGAAACAGATGCGCTATAAACACGTTTTAATTTGTGAGGAAGGTAAAATCTTATTAACATTAAAATTGGAGCCCGTCTCATAGTTCTATTCGCAAAATCTTCAGAAATACCAAAGACAACATTTTTATAATTTTTTTGAGCTGTGTAGGTACTTGAAATGTTTTAATTCTCCCATCAGTAATCGTTTGGGAACTTCTGGTTGAGAGGGAAAAAGAACAATTTTTTCACTTGTTTCTAGGTAGGTATGCGTAAAACAAAAGTTATAGTTGGATTAAAAAGATACAGGATTACTGACACCTATGAATTTATGAAGGCTAGACTGATGAAAAAGAAGTTTTATTTTGCACTTAAAAAACCAATTTTAATATTAAAATTGTTACATAATATTAATAGCCATCAAAAAGAATTACTCTACGCTAATAATTATGCAGATTCTTGTTTTTATTGAAACAAATTTTCATTTCAATAGAATTAACACTGGAGAACCAGTGACAGCATTGCTAAGCATAATTCTGTACCACGTTAAAATGTCCTTGATTGAAATTACCAAAACAATTTGGAACTTATAATTACATCTCAGCAGTAACATTGAAATAACCAGAACAAAAATTCATGTGATTTCTTTGAACAGAAATGTAAGGACCTTTATTTATGACGTCATAAATATATGAAGTTTATGCGGGTTTTGGACCACAGACTAGGAAGTTAATGTGAAAAGGTCAGGTTTGGCGTCAAGAACAATGGCAACATTCGATACGGACCTCAAGGTGATTAAAAAAAAGAACTGCAGCTGTTTTGGTGACTATTTAAACAATAAATCTAATCGGACCACCAAAAATATGCAGAAATATTAATTTCCATTAAACAAAACACAAAAATGAATGAAAATAAAAGAGGATAAAAGCAGACTTGTTTTGAGTCGTTCAGAGAATTAAGTTTGTGTTTTACGTTTTCGACTTCTTTTAGAACATTCTTCATATTTCTGCAGGAATAATATTTCAATTTTGCACAATAATAACCAACATTATAACAAAATATTCCCGTGACTTTCTCTTTAAAACGCATAAACAGGATAACCGCGTTGAATATTTAAATCGTATCTAGTATATAGTCAGTTTCTACTTTTAGAAACCAAAAAACATACTTCTATGTAGGTACACAACTCAAAAGGCAAAATGATGGATTAATTGATATTGTTCTGTATAAAAAAAATACCGCAGAGAGTCTGAGACTAAAACTGAGTTTAATTTCCAGCAATTATACTTACAAGAAAATGCAGTGTTTCAAAACAGAAAAAGTCATATTCATAAATAAAACTCCGTTTTTGTATTTATTGTGAAATACAGGGTCATCATAAATGATTCAAACATCCAGTAGGCTTTGAGCGTCAAAATTCTCTATCTAGAAACATGTAAACTTTGTTTGCCACAGTACACATGATGTATGAATCATTTATGAAGACCCGATATAACAGAATGATCTTTATAAAATGTGAAGGTTTTTCAAAATTACCAATGAAAAAGATGTCACAAATTAATCATGAAAACGAAAGTATTTACTTTTATATCGCAATAAATTTTTAGATTGTGACGCATAATTATTCTGGTATAACACACCAGACACTAAGAAACAGTTTTCGAGAAAAGCATATAAATGAAACAAGGTGAACATACCCACCGATTACTCATCCATCGGTTGCACATTAACTGTATTTGTTGAAACAGTTTTTTTTTATTTTCTGTTGAACTCATTTATTAAACGGTTTCGCATATTATTTAATTCGGTTTCTAACATTAACATTTTGTAGACTTCTCACCTGTCACAATTGTATTTCAAAAAATATGAAGTTAATTTCAGAACACGTCAATTGTGATTAATTAATGAGTTTGATTTCAGAAAGCATCAATTATAACTAATAACCAACATTTTACTTTTAATTGCAGTTTAGAATAGAGTACTTAAATATGAGTTCGTAACCGTAATTAAAATATCACCTGAGATAGCTTAGAACATCATTTTCCTAGGATAGTACGGACAGTCTGGATCAGAAAACAAAGCTCAAAGCTTTCATCTTCATCTTAATATTTGTCTAAATTTTGTTATGCTGTAATAGGGTGCTCCTTTCTGAAGTACAACTAAAAAATGTTGAAATATATAAAGTAGCAGAAGAGAAGAAATACTAGATAACATTTTTTATTATACCTGCGTCAGAATCGCCGTTTAAAGCACGCCTGAGAGTGCGAACACAGGCGATTAAAGCACGGCGAGCTTTAAAGGTTGTCAAGGAAATATAGGTATCATTATAACTTCATCAAATTTGAAAACTTTTCATATTCCTTCAGGTATGGGTCTTTTGACTTCGATGGTAGTATTTTGGATTCCGCTTGTTCGGCCAATGCTTCTATATCGGGTGAAATCTCGTTTTAACTCATTTTTCCTCGATTTTTGCTGACACTACTAAATGCAATGACAGAACGTGGACGCGAGAAAAACATAAACAATAATTGTCGTAACTAATGGCAATATTATTACAGCATTTCGATTTATCACGACAAAAAATATTTCTAAGTTTTTAGTGCTTAATTTGTTTCCAGTATTGCTGGTATAATAAAAAATAGCATAAAGTATTCGTGGATAACTGGTCTTTAAAACACTTGCTCTATTTCGAGCACTCCCGGCTACGCCGTCGTGCTCGAAAACTCGCGCGTGTTTTAAAGACCTTGTTATCCTCTCATACTTTAATATACTATTAAATTTACTTTAATCATTAATAATAATAATCAGATGTAATATTAGTCACTTAATACTTGACATACAATGCCAAACAAATACTTTATCACTGAATCAACGATTTAAACTTTTCGATTTCAACATTATTAAAATGGGAAATACGTACTAAATTCGGTAATTAAAACGTACGTAATTATATATAGGATTTACTGGCGTTATAGAACTAAACAATGTAATTAAATAACATAGCGAAGAAAGCACTACATATAAAAAAATACATAGTGAAGCCTTTTCACTGCACTGATAACCAATTTATGTAAAAATATTCCTCTATTCAAAAAAATTGGACAAAGAGATTCAAGATAAGATTCATCAGAAAATAATGTTTATTCAAAGCACGGTTCTTTTAGGTTTTGAGGAAATATTATATTCACATCGATCGCCCGGCACTCAAAATTCGAGTGAAATAAATAAAATGAAATATAAATAAAAAGATGCAAATTCAGCATTCTAAACCGAACCAATTGTAAACGTGCTCTTTGTATCCAGTTAGCCAGTTTCTAACTCGGACGACCGACGCTGATTCAAGTCGGTGGGAAAAAACCTGTAAATTTTTTGAAAATCAAAAGTAATCTACTGGTGTATTAAGAAACAAATATAAAAATCAAAAGAATGTCAATAAATCCAAGTGGAGTAGTAGTAGTATGTATATTTATTACCTTTACAGGTTTATAAAGTATCCGATATATTTCCCATAACTCAAATAAAATAAAATATAATATAATAAATAAAACTAAATAAATCAATAATTCAACACAATAACTAGCAGCTTTTATCCCTTCCCACTTATTCTCCCTCTTCTCCACTCAACCTTCCTCATCCATTCGATCGCTCTTCCGTCCTCATTCAAAATTTCTTCTCTACTCTCATCTCTCCCTCTCAATTCTACGCATTCCTTCAACAAATGCTCTATCGTCTCCTTTTTGTCTCCACACATCCTGCATACTCTATTATTATCCTCACTCCAATATTTATTCTCTCTCTCCTCATTTCCACATCTAAATCTTGCTATTATCACTTTCTCTTTTCTACTCTCTCTTCCTAGATACTTTGGCATTTCTTCCGTTATTTTTTCATACTTCCCATTGTACCTAGACTCCCTAATTCTCGTTCTCCTTTCCTGCACTTGCACATCTCTATGTCTCTGCACTAATTCATCTGTCATTACTCTGCCTCTCTCTCGCATTCTTTCTATCTCCGCGCCTGCATACCCGTTTCTTTCGAAATATGCCTCCCTCTCTTTCCATATCCCCTTTTCTATTTCTTTCAAACACTCTTGCAAAATTCTGCACTCTCCTCTCTCTATCACTCTCTCCTCAAATCTTATTGCACTTTTTCCTGCTTCTATTCTTATTCCATCTCTCTTTGTTTCCTCCATCACTATATACCCCGGTGACTCTCTCTCTCTCTCTACCCCTAGCACCCATTTCATATATTTTCCTTGCACCCCTTCCAATCCCCATACAGCTCCTATTATCTTATTTGCTTTTTTCACTAACTCTCTCACATGTGCTGTTGCTGTGTTTCTTTCTTTCTCTCCTATTCCCCATAGAGCTCCTATTATCTTATTTGCTTTTTTCACTAACTCTCTCACATGTGCTGTTGCTGTGTTTCTTTCATTCATCACATAACCTAAATACTTAAATTCTTTCACTTTTTCAATTTTCTCTTTCTCCCATCTCTACTCATTTACTTTTCTCCTACCACCCCCTTTTCTGAACACCATCATCTTAGATTTCTCTACATTCACCGTCAACTTTTTCCTCCTCATATATTTCTCCATGTTTCCTATAATTCTTTCATACCTTTCTCCTCTCTCGCTAGCACCACCAAATCATCCGCATATGCTAAAGACCACACTTTTTCTTTGGACCACCACAACCCCCCCTGCCTGCCCCTTCCTGAACATCTCCTCTATTTCTCCAATAAAAGCTGCAAACAGGCTGGGGCTTAGTGGGCAACCTTGTCTTACTCCCTTATAAGTTTTGAAACATCCACTCTCACTCTACTTATCGTCTCTTCATATATCTCTTCTATTTTTGTTACCAGATGCTCATTTATGCCTCTCTTTCTCAAGCATTCCCACAGTAAGTCTTTTTCCACATTATCAAAAGCCGCCTTCAGGTCCACAAAGAATGCATATATCTTGCCACCCCTCGTTTTTATCTCATTTCCTGCTATGTGATTCAAGATATATACATTATCCATGGTCCCACTACCTTTCGTAAATCCCGCCTGTCCGTCTGGTAACACCCCCCTCTCATTCATTGCCTTCATCAGCCTCTCTTCCACAATCATCGCGTATACCTTATATGGTGTAAGGAGAGTGATCCCCTATAATTACTGACTGTATCCTTTTCTCCTTATTTATATATGGGACATATTATCTCCTCCTTAAACTCTTGGGGGAATCCCTCTCCCTTCCACACTCCATTCATTATCTCTAACAACCTGTCAACTTCCCTTCCCGTTCCATATATCCACGCTTCATTCTGTATACCATCCTTCCCCGGTGTTTTTTCCTTTTCAGTTTTCTTAGTTGTTGCTCTAGTTCTATTTTTTCCACTCTTTGTTGTCTCTTTTCTTTTTCTTGTCTGTTTTCATCACCCCCCAGCAGCTCACTGAAGTACTCTCTCCATTCCTCCATAGTAATTCCATCTCTCTCTCTCTCTCTCTCTCTCTCTCTTTCTTTCTTTCCTTATTTATGTATCTCCATACCTCTTCTTCCGTCTTTATACCCTTGCTTCCTGTTTCCTTTCCCTCCATTCTTTATCCCACCACTCGTTTTTCCACAGCCCCACCTTCTCTCTTATCTCTTTTTTTTCTGTTGCGTTTCTTATGTTATCGCTCGTTCCCTCACCTTTTCGTTTATTTCTGTTTCTTCGTATTTTGCCTCTCTTGTCTTGCTCTATAATTTTCTTTTCCTTTTTCCGTCCAAATATTCTTCACAATTTTTCTTCTAAACTCATTCACACTTCCTCTATCTTTCTCTCTTCCTTTTGTCTTCACTTCTAAAGGCATATGGTCCGACTCCATTCTTTCTCCTACCGTGAATTTCACTATTTCATCCCATGCTTCTTCATTTACCATAACATAATCAATAACTGTCTCCCCTCTTGATCCAATATACCTGTACTCCCATTTCTCATCTCCTGTGCAGTTCCCATTAAGTATGTCCCACCCTCTTTCTTCTACTACGCTAATCAGTACTCTCCCTTCTGCGTTTTCTTTTGTTGATCTTCCTTTTATTGTTTCTTGTTCCTCTTCTATCCGTCTTCTTTTTCCCCCAATTCTTGCATTGAAATCCCCCCCAATCACCAAAGTTCCTTCTTCTTGCTCTTTTACTCGCTCTTCTATTATTCTCTTCGCTTCCTTCATACTTCTGCTGTACACTGTTACAATTCTCCATTTTCTCTGTTTACTCTTCACCGTTTTTTCCATAATCCCTCTTTCTTCTTTAGCTTCAGTTCCATTTTCTCCTTCCAATCCCTCTTTCACCCCCATTATTGTTGTCCTTTTTGTCGCTCTTCTTTGGCTATCGCTCTTAATTCCTTCTGTATATCTCTTTCCTTCTTTGTCAGATGGTCTTCTATGTATACTCTCTTTCCTTTTTTTCTCTTAGTTTCCTTTTATTTTCCATAACTTTCCTCTTTTCTCCTCAGCTCCCAAGTTCCGCCACAATCATTTTTCCTCCATTTATTTTATACATCTCTCTCACAGTCACTTCTACCTCTAATTCCACCTTCATCCATTTTTCCAGTTTCTTCTCGCTCTCGCATTCATCTCATCTCATTCTCACTCTTTTTTCCTGCTCTTCCATTTTCTCCTCCAATTTTTTTTATTTTTCCTTCTAGTTCCATCTTTTCTCTATCCCATTTTTCTTCCTTTTCACGCATCATAATTTTCAACTGTTCCAGTTCCCGGCTCATCTTCCGATTCTCTTCCTTTATCTCCCCTACATCCTCCATAATTTTTTTCAGCATCTCTTTCATTTCGTCATCCATTGCCTTTTTAACCGGTGATCTTTCTAACTTCTTACTTTTCCTGAAGGTGCTAATCCTCTCTTGCGACTCTCATGCTTCTTCTCTTTTTCTTTTGTAATCTTCTTCTCTCTCGCTCTCACTACCACGTTTTTCATTTTATTTCTTTTTCACTTTTTCACGCTTTTTTATCCGCTTATCTTCTCGAGCGCCGCAAAACACGTCCGCTCGGCTCACTGCTCGAATCGGAATTCTTCCAAGTGGAGTAAATTTAAATTAAAATTTAAATATATTTAAGTCGAACTCCACAAACTTTAATAAGCGCAAAATTACAATGGGAACATGTTTCGGCAGAACACTACTGCCATCATCAGCCCTTAAAGAATGTTTAAAATTATATTATTCTAATTTTTATTTAGTTCTTATATTATTCTTATTTATTATTATATATTCTTTAAGGGCTGATGATGGCAGTAGTGTTCTGCCGAAACATGTTCCCATTGTAATTTTGCGCTTATTAAAGTTTGTGGAGTTCGACTTAAATATATTTAAATTTTAATTATAAAAATCGGTGCAGTACACACCGTTTTATTTAATCCCGCTCGATTCATATTCAACGATTTACGACGATATAGATATCAGTCACCAGTTAAATTTGGCATGTTGTTGGACAGGAAACTGCAAATACATTCCATTACTTTTACGTTTGTAAAAAATTAATTCTCATAATAATGAATAACGTTTCCATAAATATCAACTGAAATTTCAACAATCATCTGTTCTTATGGCAGCATATGTTGGGTAACCTACTTATAAAACGAAAACTAATTGTAAATTTCTTTCTTACTGAAGTCAACGATACTTTTTTATTATTTTATTTACACTTAGCTTATGTAATTATTTATTAAGATAATTATAAAACAAGCACTGCCGTTTTATAATATAAATAAGATTAAAGGAAGTTGGATGCATCTATTATTATAGATGAATTGAGTTAGCTACCACGAGCAAAGTGAAAGTGGGTTACCAATGCTATGACTTAAAGATTGATTTTAAGAGTACCTATTACGAATGCAACAACCCAGTTTGCAAAAATAATTATTTACTTCAGAGGTTCAAAACAAACATTTAGGGTAGTCCAAAATATGTGGTGCTTTGGTCGCTTCACTTTGAACTGAAATTAAATTTAAAAAGTAGTTTTAGTTTTTTCAGTGACTACAATTTTTGAATTTCATTTACGAATAATAAATATAAGTTGCCTCTTAACTAAATGCGATATCAATCTCTTAAATGATAAAAGTTACAATGAGTAGACTGTAAGTTCTTACGTAAACCTGAAATGACATACACGATCTAAATGCCACTCTTTCATAACACCTTTAGTACTTCCAGATAATATTGTACTTGATTTGTAGTGTAATTGATTAATTTTAGGAAATATAAAACCGTTACATAGTGGGTTTTTAAAAATCTGTCTTATAATGAAATCTATTAGTCGTATTAAACATGCTCCTTCTAAGGTATGGTTAAAAATCCAAACATAGTAGCAATATAAATTAACATTTATAATGAAACACAACTTGAATAACATGATGAATAAAAAAAATCGCTTCCAGAATAAAATTTATAACGGTAATAAGGTGATTTGCACTTCTGCCAATTACATTTACATATTTATATATTTCATTTCACATGCAAAAAATTCGAATTCAAATTCGCACAACTAACTCTTGTAACATAATCAAAATCCGACCATACAAAGATATCGTTTATTCAAATTAATATGAGATAATATTGTAGAATACGCGGGATAACAACCAAATTTTGGACTAAGTAGGTACAACTCTCTATTTTTTTGTTTAATTAGTTTACGCAAATTATTATTTAGATTTTTGGTTTACATATTCGATTTAAACTGTAGTCCCAACATCAAAAAATCCGGATTGTTCTGTAGAATTGAAAAACCTCTCCTTACTCTTTTAAGACGACCTTCTCTCTTTGTTCTAAACAATAGAATTATCTTTTTGGGGTTTAATTCAACGGATGTTCAGTTTTTGTCAGTCGTCCTTTTCACATAAAAGTCGTTTATACTGCCAGACAAAATAAAAAGATGTAAACAGTATTCTCCAAAATATCACAAACATTAATGTATCGTTAGATAGACAAAATGTCAACGTGTTACTCCTACACAGTTAAACTACCTATAATTAGTTACCTCAAGCGTAGGAAGAAACGAATTTCACATTTTGCCAGTTTAAACTCACATTTGCAAACTGACAAGATCAAAATTAATAACATATTCAACTTTCTCTTAGTCTGAATGCGGTTGTTAGATAAAAGTAGACCTAGAATATTAGTAAATGTACTTGTCCAAAATGTTTGAATATAAAAACTCTTAAAGGTGAAGGCAGCTAACTTTTATAACCTAGGCTTCAATGAGTAATACAATTATTCAGTACATACGTGTACCTATCCTAAGAATTTTTACTGCTTTCTAAAGATGTCGAAAAATTAAAATGCATTATAGAAGCGACCTTCTTTTCTTCTGTAAACCATTTGAAGCATTTATGTTAAAGTGCGAGAGTTGTTAATGTGTCGTAGGTGCCTTTTGGACTTACTTTTCCATCCAGTTCAAATAATGAGTATTAAAAAGGGTGAAGGAGACAGTAAAGAACAAAAACATCTAACTATAAATTTTGTAGTAAGTCAAGGACAATAAAAACAAAGAACTTCCTTCACGATAGGTAATTCTTGTACTTGTAAATTTAGGGGTCACTGATTTGCAACCGTCTTACAGATGTACGTATATTTTTCCCGACTTTACAGCATCACTTTCTAGTGCGATTTTTACAAAAACTGGTTTGCTGATGCAACTACCCTGATTTTCCCTATTTAGAAATTGAACAATCTGGTAGCCGTACGAACTACATACCTATTCGCAAACCGATTAATATGAATTAAATGCATACTCTCGATTACAACAATTTTAGATAGAATTAAGTTATATCCGTGTTTATAGCAAATAACTGTCTATCATAGCTTTGTTGGGTGCGGCAGTATAGTTTGCCTTGATTTCTTTTTGCCTTTCTAAGCAGCTTTGTATTATCAACACAATGTCTACTGGTTTATTCTAAAACTGACATTACAATGGCAGCTGGAACAAGAACAAAATGGTTATTTCTTGCTGCTTCAAACACCCACTTGATATACTTTCCACAATATATCCACTCAATATAGGGAAACATACCAAGAATGACGATTTGATGATTAAATATATAATTATAGAGACAATAATTTGAAATATCATTAAATAATATACATTAACTGATAATATGAGAAACTTGTAGATGTTAACTTTTCAAATAACAAAACACTTTGGAGGTAACAATGTTTCCACATTTGCCAATCTACACCTCTCTCACTTGTTACACCCCAACGGAGTCGTCCCCCTCAATTGAATTTGACGAATTCGACTATAGCATCTCGTAAACTATATAACTTGAAGCCCTAAAACATTTTCTGTTGTTTAATGAAGTTGTTTTGTGAGATAACAGAACGTATCAAAAATCGCAATTTCGGCTAGCATTTTCAGACGCTGTACATTTACCGCCTCTTGTGACGTCATTTCGGAGGAGCATTCTCATTGGTTCGCGTTGCTCATTATTTAGTCCGCGCGTCTAGTCACTTTGAATTTGTCCCGTGTTGACGTCACAAAAAGGCGCGCGTTTCAAAAAAGACAAATGTTTGGCATTTTTTTACCTAGTAAAGACCTGATTTCGAATTAACAAAAAAATATGGGTATAATAGTTTTTCGTCTAGTTTCTAAAAAAGCTGTGGGACGACCCCATTCTCTGGTACTAAATATAATTAATATTGACTTGTATTGAAATCTTATTTTGTTAATAAAGTACCCAACTGGCAATACGCTTTTTCAAGAGTAATAGCTTAGCATAACGATAGCTAAAGTGCAAAATGGATTTGTTCAAAATCTCTAAATAACAATCAAGTGAATTAAATAATTTTGTTAGACGGTTATTATATTTTAAAGGGTACATGCACAAGATTATCAGTATTTATTTATGATCCAGTCTCATTTATGATCGGCAAAGTGGTAGTAGATTTAAATAAATAGTCAAGCAAGCAGCGAAGAGGTATAATGCAGAATCCAATTCAATATTTGGTCATATCGTAATTATTGTTGATTCATAAATGCGTTTATTCCTTATAGGAATAATTTTGAAAAATGTTATCAGTATATATGTAAATATCTATCGCTGTCTATCAAAATCAATGAGGTAAAGGGAGGCCATATTTGACTAGCTCAAATTTTCTCTTTATCGGATTACTCCTGGTTATTTTTTAACCGACTTCAAAAAAAGAAGGAGGTTCTTTCTATATTTTTGAAATGAACGCTGCTAGCTTTACAACTGTTTATTTTTCTCAAGACAACACTATGAAAATAATTACATTGTCTCAGCTTTATTCGTTTTACGTACAAATTTTCCCTTTAATAAACAACAAAAGCCACAAACATTATTGCCACGATGAGTTTGGAATAACTGATTACTTCTGAAGTGCACATTCTACGTCACAAGCTTTCGCTCATTGTCTAAATATTATGTATCCATTAGAATTGGTCAAATATTTCGTCTTTACTGAGTCAGTATAATCATGTTTCAAATGGAAAGTGTCACAAAATTTTACTATTCAAAAAATAAAATAATAAATAAATTAATGCTATAATGCTTTTAAATACTTCGTTATTAGGTACAGATATAATAATTTATACATTTAACACATAAATATCAATATCACATTATTACGAGTATAGATTTCGTTAGTCTCTTTGTCTTAAAACTTGCCCGTTTAATAATGTTGACAGAAAATAGTAGGTAGACACCACATCTGCATTTATTTTCTTTCTTAAATGCAAGAATAACACAGTTGCATCTCAATTTTATGAATTTCTCTTTGTTACAGCTATGACCTCCGGAGGAATGAGAAATGATAATTACAGCGATGACAATTTCTCCGATGATGAAAGCTCCCCCCTCACGGAAAACATTTATGGAGGAAGGTAAAATTGCAAAATCAACATTACTCATCCATATAAGCCTTATCCTGAAAGTTCCCAAAACACTACCGGAACTGACGTGTCGGAATATCAATTCATTAAAATGCCATTTCGTATTAAATTGGTAGCAGTTTGGGTGTATACAACATGAAAAGTGAAATGCCAAGGAGAACAACAAGTTTGGCGTTCGGTGCTGAAACCCGAGACATGAAGAAAGAGATAACAATACAGTTACGGCATGTTAAAATAAGATCGCGTTAAATAAAATAACGAAAGTGAACCGTTCACATTTTGTTACCGCAAGAACTGGATCTATGAACGACCTTGCGTCTTTCCTGGTATACATGTTCCTCGAGTAACTACACGTTCCAATGCAAATCCTAACAATGTAGAATTTTAAAGCTGGATTATGGGAGAAAACGCAGTTTTACAAAAACAAGATTTGCCTTTTTTATTTTTATTCATTTATAGAAATTGATTTAAAACATCCAAGTAGAAGTTATAAAATCAGAGGTGTTAATCATACAAAACAATAACAATACTTTTAGTCATAAACTTGACTTCTTTAGTTAATAATTCGGCTTTCACTTTTCTTGTCTTATCAATTTTTGTATTGTTCTGTCATAATATAACTTTACATTGTTTAGACTCTTTCTTCATATACAAAAACAGTTCCTCAGTTATTTTGAATTTCCAAAATAATGAGAGCGTCAGAAAAATTTCGATAAAATATTTTGCCTGGCTACACCCGCTTTAGAAACCGATTATATAACCACCTCCGTAACTAATGCAACAAATATTTTTCGCTATACAGCAGACCAACTTCACGTTCTAATTAATAACTTCTTTAAGTAGGTGTTTTGGGTACTAATATCTTATATATTAAAATAAACATTATACAATGAACGTAGCTTTTAGGCTAATACGTCTTATGTTACAGCACAAGAACAGTACAGGAAACAAAAGGATGGGACGTCTTTCGAGATCCTCCCATCAACGTGGAGTCCGGGTCTATGGCGAATCAAAAATGTCTAGAAATCACTGTAAAAATATTAAAAGTAGTTGCTTATCTTGTCACGTTTGTAATAGTACTAGCGTCAGGAGTAATATCTAAAGGAACTCTTCTGTTTATGACCTCACAACTGAAAACCGACAAAGTAACTGAATACTGTAATAGAGATTTAGGTAAAAATATCTACTGAGTGACAACAACGACCATCTAACAGTTTAAATTATTTTTAGGTAGAGAAAAGCAATTTGTAGTAAAGCTCCCTCCAGCAGAACGAGTCGCATGGATGTGGTGTTTGATCTTCGCATTTTGGGTTCCCCAATTAGGATCTCTTTTTCGTTCAGCCAGAATGTGCTACTTTAAATCTTCAAAAAGACCGATCTTTTCTCATTTCTTAATAGTGTTCTTAATGGAAACAGCCCACACAATCGGACTAGCTCTCTTAATATTTTACATCCTTCCAGATCTCGATGTAGTGAAAGGTGCAATGTTAACAAACTGCATTTGTTTTGTCCCCGGAGTATTGGGTCTACTATCAAGAAGTAACAAAGAATCCCAAAGATTTATAAAAGTTATTATCGATTTAGTCGCAATTGCCGCTCAGGCCACAGGATTTGTCGTGTGGCCCATTATAGAACAAAGGGGTGATCTATGGATAATACCAGTAGCGATTTCCCTTGTATCCCTAGGATGGTGGGAAAACTACATATCAAAATACTCGCCGATACCAATTGTCAAACATTTAGGAAAAATGAAAGAACACTTAGAACAATCAAGATACTTCACCTACTTCTTCTTATCAATTTGGAAATGCCTATGCTTCTTTTTATCAGTTCTATTTATCACTTTGATTAAAGAAGGCGAAGTTGCTTTCTTCTTTTCGGAATTTTCCGAAGGATTCGGTGCTCATCAAATTCAAATATTAGAAATAAAACCCGTATTAGGAGGGACATCTCTTCCGGATATTTCTGAAATTATACCAACTGGAGACGACATAATTATCGCTGCCAATGATATGACGGCTATTTATGTATTGTTAATTAACATTTTTGCGTCGTATTTAGCGTACATTTTCGGAAAATTCGCTTGCAAAATCATGATTCAAGGGTTTTCTTACGCTTTTCCGGTAAATTTAACGATTCCAGTTTCGATTTCAATGCTTATTGCTGCTTGTGGTTTGCGTAGTGGCGATCCGTGTTTCTTTCATGACAGCATCCCCTCGTATCTTTTCTTTGAAAGTCCACCGGCCGTATTCCTGAACGATTTTATTTCACATCAACATGCTTGGATTTGGTTGTTATGGCTTCTCTCACAAACCTGGATTACACTGCATATTTGGACTCCAAAATGTGAACGTTTGGCTAGAACCG
The DNA here is from genome assembly GCA_963583935.1 of Diaperis boleti. Lineage (NCBI taxonomy): Eukaryota > Metazoa > Arthropoda > Insecta > Coleoptera > Tenebrionidae > Diaperis > Diaperis boleti. The sequence continues at coordinate 22,973,265 of OY757247.1, read as the reverse complement.
AAAAGTTGTTTGTGACGCCGATGTATGAAGGACTGCTAATTGATCAAAGCTTGGGAATGAACAGACGAAGAGATGACGAAGCAGACGTAAAAACGGAAGATTTAGATGAAATACAGAAGGAAAAAGGAGACGAATACTATGAAACGATTTCCAATCATACCGATGCCTCATCCGCTAAGACGATCAAGAGTAGTGACAACATTACGAGAATTTACGCTTGTGCAACTATGTGGCACGAAAATAAAGAAGAAATGATAGAGTTTTTGAAATCCATTTTGCGACTTGATGAAGACCAATCGGCAAGGAGAGTCGCTCAAAAATATTTACGCGTGGTTGATCCGGATTACTACGAATTTGAGAGTAAGTTTTATGTTACTTTTTTACAACATGCCTCTAAAATCCTTTCATTTTAGCACATATATTTTTTGACGACGCTTTCGAAATTTCCGATCACAACGACGACGAAACTCAGGTTAACAGATTCGTTAAACTGCTGGTTGCAACAATTGACGAGGCCGCCTCTGATGTCCATCAAACCCACATGCGTATACGCCCACCGAAAAAAATTCCCACTCCATACGGAGGCCGGTTAATATGGACTCTTCCTGGCAAAACAAAGATGATTGCCCACTTAAAAGACAAAATGAAGATCAGACACAGAAAACGATGGTCACAAGTGATGTATATGTACTATCTTCTAGGACATCGGCTTATGGAGTTGCCAATTTCTGTAGACCGAAAAGCTGTGATTGCAGAAAATACGTACCTTTTAACTCTAGACGGAGATATCGATTTCCAACCTTCCGCTGTCTTACTTTTAATCGATTTAATGAAAAAGAATAGAAACTTAGGAGCAGCTTGTGGACGTATCCACCCCGTTGGTTCTGGCCCTATGGTGTGGTACCAAATGTTCGAATACGCTATTGGGCATTGGCTGCAAAAAGCTACCGAACACGTCATAGGTTGTGTACTTTGTAGTCCTGGTTGTTTCTCACTTTTCAGAGGGAAATCTCTGATGGACGACAACGTCATGAAAAAATACACCACATGGTAAAAACTCCTTAAAAGTTACTTGTTCTTTGATATCATTTAACACTCGTAGCTCATCGGAAGCGAGACATTACGTCCAATACGATCAAGGAGAAGATCGTTGGTTATGTACACTCTTGCTGCAAAGAGGTTACCGTGTAGAATATTCAGCTGCATCAGACGCATACACCCACGCACCCGAAGGTTTTAACGAATTTTACAATCAACGTCGACGTTGGGTACCATCCACAATCGCAAACATCATGGATTTGCTAATGGACTCAAAAAGAACCATTGATATCAATGACAACATATCAATGCCCTACATTGGATATCAGGTACTCATCTCTTCGTAGAAATCTCATAATAAAATCTTATTCTTTATAGATTCTTTTAATGGGCGGTACCATTTTGGGCCCTGGAACTATATTCCTTATGTTGGTGGGGGCTTTCGTAGCTGCCTTTCAAATCGATAACTGGACAAGTTTCTACTATAACATTATTCCAATTCTGTTCTTTATGTTAGTCTGCTTCACTTGCAAATCAAATATTCAACTCTTAGTTGCTCAAATTCTATCCACTGCATATGCTTTAATTATGATGGCAGTGATAGTTGGTACCGCTCTTCAGTTACGAGAGGACGGTGTAGGCTCACCCTCGGCAATATTTTTGATAGCAATGACAGGATCTTTCTTCATTGCTGCATGTCTACATCCCCAAGAATTTTGGTGCATTGTTCCTGGAATTATATACTTACTCTCTATCCCATCTATGTATCTATTATTAATTCTGTACTCAATTATAAATCTCAATGTAGTATCATGGGGTACCCGAGAAGTCGCAGTTAAGAAAACCAAGAAGGAACTAGAAGAAGAGAAGAAACAGACGGAAGAAGCAAAACGCAAAGCAAAACAAACATCCTTGCTTGGTTTTCTTCAAAGTGGGGGTACAAGCGATGACGACGAAGGAAGCATCGAAATTTCTTTAGCTGGACTGTTTAAATGCATGTTGTGTACCCATCAGAAAGCTGGAGATGAAAAAGCTTCACTCATTAACATCGCCGACTCTCTAGAAATGCTAAATAAACGCCTAGACCATATTGAGAAGTATTTATATTTTATTATGATGTAAATGTTAAACATTAGCAAAAAAATTTCAGAACCGTTGATCCAGCAGGCCACATTTCAAGACGAAGAAGTATGTCGGCATCATCGCGAGGTGATCACCATCTTGGAGCGGTTACAGAAGAAATGGGAGAAGAATCCGAAAACGATACCGATTCGGAAACTACTTCAACGGTTCCCCAAAACAAAAGAGATGAATTAGTAAATCCATATTGGATAGAAGACCCTGATGTGAGAAAAGGAGAAGTTGAGTTCTTAAGCAGCAGCGAGATTCAATTTTGGAAAGACTTGCTGGATAAGTACCTATTTCCTATTGATGAAAACAAAGAGGAAAAGGTAATTTGAGGTTTTTTTATATTACACTATATATTTTTTCCTGCACGTACACAAATTTTGCAAAATTATAGGCCCGTATAGCAAGTGACTTAAAGGAATTACGTGATCAATCAGTATTTGCTTTCTTTATGATGAATGCTTTGTTCGTGCTGATTGTGTTCCTGCTGACCCTGAAAAAGGACTATTTACACATTAAATGGCCATTCGGTGTTAAGACCAACATAACCTATGATGAGAGCTCACAAGAGGTAATTCTATGGGCATCACATGATTGTCGTCTGTTACTGTAGATCGCTTACAGAAATCCAGTGGCAATTTTGTGAGCCCAAGCAAACGCTTTACTAATTTATTTTTAACATTTACAGGCTAGGATAGCGAAGGAGTTAATCGAACTCCGAAATAAATCGGTATTTGCATTCTTCATGTTCAATGCTCTATTTGTATTAGTCGTCTTCCTGTTACAACTTAACAAGGATCAAATCCACGTTAAGTGGCCTCTCGGTGTTCGTACCAATATAACGTACATTGAGGAAACCTCCGAGGTATTTAAAGATCTGTTCAGTGTCTTCTCTCTGGATTTTGGAAACTAATCAGTGTCTTGGGAATGCGTGGGAAGGTTTATTATAACTCTGACTTTTGTGTTGTAATCAAAGGATAAGTGCACATATGTGTAATTAATACACTTGGTGTGTGTTTTACCATTTCTGGTTTGTGCAATAACCTCAAATATGTGTGTAAATGTTGAGGGAAAGGTTTCTATCTATCTGTTTCTTATGCACCCTTTTAAAATGACTAAAAGGGTTTACTTCAGTTGCACTATACATATGTACACAAATGAACAATAAAATAACAAAGTGTTACTAATTTTTTACATAATTCTCAGTGTTTTAAAATCTCACACAAGACTGGACCTCGTCACTTCACCCAGTCCTAACTCCACTGATATGTCGTCAAGTTTCATATTCCTATTGTAAAAGAATTACTTAAAACAGATGTTTTAGTCAAATCTCCTAAATATTTCCTGCGAGTGAAAAGTAGACGAATTGTCCAATTCGTTTTCTTTTCGATCGCATTGTTCTATTTTCGAAACGGGTTATTTGGTTTAGAAGCGGTTCCAAAATGTGTCAGAAGCTTTTCAATTTTTTTTAAACTGAGTAAATTTTACAATCATTTCTATAACAAATCGTATTACAAAATTGGTAAAGTTCATATTTACATAGACCCGTTGGTCCGTCCTCCTTCATTATTCCACACACTTCTTAAATCCATGTGTTAAAATGTAATAATTGCAATGTATATAATATATTAAGTACAAATTTAAGAGTTACAAGTCAGCATCAAGATGATCTTTTTATGAAAGTATGAATGTTGTTTTGCGTAATAGTTGCTCTAATTTGTAACATTTTCGCATGATATTTTTATCATTAATGAATTGGACTGGAACCGTGTAGTTGTTTGTAGTTTTTTTTATCAAAGTTTTTAATATATGAAAAAAACTACTATTCAAAATTATAGATAATAATTATAGAGACATTGAGAAAGAAATTGATTTTTTTAATTTGAAATAATGGTGTTACAATATAGTAATTTATCAAACAATCAACATCAAATGAATTTACTTGACGCTGTCTTGTTGCCTTAACCCTTTTAATACTTTCATAGTATTAGTTATACGTAATACCCATCATAGAATTACACAGTGTATACAATTGAATTTTTATTATTCAGTCACATTGGTACAAAGCTCATTTGATACTTGACATGTGTGTTCTCACGAAATGATGTTAACGTAACAGTCTGCTACAAAAAACTCAATTGATCACACTGTAGACATTCCCCTCAAAGAATTAATCTCCAGGATTCCTCTAATTAAGCTTTTTTATTAGGTTCACATCACCAAAGAATATCTTCAACTCGAGCCCATAGGTCTGGTCTTCGTGTTCTTCTTCGCTCTCATCTTGGTAATCCAATTCACTGCCATGTTGTTCCATCGATTTGGAACGATTGCGCATATATTAGCGTCAACAGAATTAAACTTATGTTGCACGAAGAAGGTAAGTAATCTTAATTTTCCTTAACAAAAATTCAAACTATTTTTCTAAAACAGAAAGAAGAGATGTCTCCTAATGCTTTGCTTGACAAACAAGCGGTCGAAATCGTCAAACAACTTCAGAAACTTCAAGGTTTGGATGACGGCGATTACGATAATGATTCGGGATCAGGTCCAGATCGCATAGGTCGTCGCAAAACCATACACAACCTTGAAAGAGCAGCTCAAAAGAAGCGACAAATAGGAACCTTAGATGTAGCGTTCAAAAAGCGGTTTGCTAAACTAAATGCAAAAGGGAATAATGCAGGAACTCCCGTACTAAGCAGGAGACTAACAATGAGACGAGAAACGATGAAAGCTCTGGAAGTTAGAGTAAATTCCGTCATGGCAGAGCGCCGAAAATCGCACATGCAGACGCTAGGAGCGAAAAATGAATATGGAAACAATAATATCACCGCTAGAAGCCATCGTAACAGTGTTGCGAGTAGTATTCCAGCAAAGGATGTATTCGAAAACGGACATGTTAACAAGGCGTTTGAAGAAGATCAATATGACAAGAGAAATTCGTTACAACTGCAACCAAGAAATGGTGTAACATGGAAAAGCAACAATAGCAGAATGTAGATTGTTAGTAAAAAATAAGTAGGTAATACGTTTCCACTGCCAAATACTGCCTGCCTTGTCACATGTATGCGCTTTGCATTTTGGATTCTCAATATATTCAACGTTGTGAGATAAGACTAAACTTATATAGGTACTTTTAAAGACATCTACTCTAATGAATTACCATTATTTATTGTAAGGTATTGTGATAATAAAAATGAACAATATAAAATTTTTATAAAATTGATTTACTGATTATTATTATTATTTATCAACAACTACATGACACACTATGAATGTCGCTTGATCCTCTTCTTTTCCCTCCTTTCTTGGTGCTTTTCACTATGATGATTTTATCAGTGTCATCCATATCGCTTGTGATCTCTGTAATATCAGAACATACGGCTTCACTAGATTGAATTGTCTGTGACTTTCTCTCTCTAAATTCCCTTTAGCGTTTAGGGTTAAAGAAGGTAGAGTTGCAGCGATGTGTTACCGTCCTGTAGTAACGGATGGTGCTTCTCTGATTCACTGAGTTCCTCAACGTTTATGGTAGTGGACACTGTTTCTATTCGTGAGATAGATCTGTTCGCGATCGTAGACACTGTAGTTCTTTTGAGCACTATTCAGCTTTTGTGAGAAAAAGACGGGAGGCTGAAGTTGGTTTCCTACTTGTTGTTGTAAACAGCTTTTTATAGCAAAGTCCAAAGCGTCGGTCACCAGCGAAAGTGGGGCATTGGGCACCGGGTGAACAAATAGTGTGGCTTGAACTAAGCCGTCCTTGCATTGCTTGAAGGCGTCTTCTGCTTGCGTAGTCCAACTGAACTGGGCTTTTTCCTTGTTGCCGCATTGGTGCAAGATGTCGTGTAGGGAGCCTGAATTTTGGCAGCGTTTGGTATGAAGTATCATTCCCAAAAATTGCCGGAGTTGCGTTGCGTTGTTGGGTTTAGGGAAATTTATTATGGCTGGCATCTTTTCTTTCGGAGAAGTGAGTCGTGAAGCTGAGATGTCCCAGAAAGACGACCTTAGGTGAACCGAAAACACACTTGGCACTATTAATCAATATTCCGTAATTGTTGGGAGAAGAGAATTTCTAACTGTTTTAGATGTTCAGTCCCGTCGCGAGAGGCCACTAAAATGTCATCTATGTACACGTAGCAAAAGTCTAAGCCCCGCACAACCTCATCCATGAATCGCTGAAACGTCTGACTTATAACTCGTATAACCCTAAGGGTATGGCAATAGTAGTTTTTTGTCTCTCTTCGGGGCAAATTGAAATTTGATTATACGCGCGCACTAACTCTATGGTTGAGAAAATAGTTTTTGAAGTAAGGCACTGCGAAAAGTCTTTTATGTGTGGCACTGTGTAAGAGATTCTGACTGTTCGAAAGTTGAGTCCATGATACCACAGGGTCGTCATGATGCATCTTTCTTGGGGACTTTCAGACGGTCTGATGATGCCTTGTTTGAGCATGGAGTCAAACTCTGCTTTAGCGATCTTGAAACGATCTGGTGGAACCGTTTTCTTCACGCAAAGCTAAGAGCTTAATTTTTATTTTTTGCAACAACTGTAAGATAAAACGTTATCATAACAAGCTTTAAATATAATCATTTGATGTCAGAAGAAAATACCAGGAAATTATTCCTTTTCGGTGTAACACTTCTAATGTCACTGAGTATATCATCAATTTGTATAACAACTTTTTACTGAGATCTACTTTAGTTTCATTTTTTTCAACTCTAGCACAAATTACTTCAAAAGCGTCAACGGCATTTTCATCAACTTTGTCTTGTTTTACAATAACTACTTTTAATCAGTTTTTCCCTAAAACACCAAAAACAATTTTATTACAACTGCCAACGCAAGTTTCGCCAACAATGTTGGCATCATCAGGGCGATGAGTAAACTGATTGCCCTGATGATGCCAACATTGTTGGCGAAACGTGCGTTGGCAGTTGTAATAAAATTGTTTTTGGTGTTTTAGGGAAAAACTGATTAAAAGTAGTTATCTACTATCAAAAGTGATCCAGACAATTGTTTTGTTTGTTGTTTTAAAATGTTTTACCAATGGGTGTGGTGTTCACCCTTTTTGCGGTCTTATGTACTATCCCACAATAAGTGGGCTCTGGGCCTATCAAAGGTCTTTTCACTCCCTCTTTGGCAAGGAGGTCAGCTCTTTCGTTTCCTTCAAATCCCTTGTGTCCCGGCACCCACCACAGAGTCACTCTGTTGTGTTCTGTCAGTTTTTCACTCAACGCTAGTAGACTTTGAATTAATCATGAATTATTATCTATGAATAAGGCACGATATAATTATGTCGTAGGCTAATGGTGAAATGACGGAAAAACACTATTGACCGTACATTGTTTAACAGATAGAATTGAAAAAGATGACCATTTTCTTGTTACTAAATTGGTTTCATCGCCATCAATCATTATTTTTTCATTTATATTGATATTACTCACTTTATAATATTGCTTATTTTTTAATTGTTCGAATCTGATATTGTTGAACACATAAGCGTCAAAATTTACAAGTAATCAGCTTCTCTAAGGAGATGTACAGTTTTGGTCACATAAATGTCGTACAAAATAAATTATGATATAATATTAATGCTTTATAATTATTACAAATTTCATCTCAATAAAATTTGATAGTTTGATTCATGTTTTTTTTTGTCAAAATTTGTTTTACAACAAGCATTATTGGAAAAATTTGTCGTGATGTCAAAATGAGGTTGTACGAGATTTATGTGGTCAAAGCTGTACATTATCTTAGAAATTAAAAAACTTCCTGTTAAAGATAACAAAATGAAAATGTAACTTGAAAAATTGATGTTCTGCACCTTACCCTATAATGGATTTTTCTTTTCACCATCATGTTTTATACAATTTTTCGCCCTTAAAAGCAAATGACAAATCAAAATTATTGAATAGTAAGAGATGATAGTGAGCTTTACTTTTTCAAATTCGGAGTATACATATTTATTTTATTCATTCTTATAGATTTCTTCTAGACACAATCATGTAACTACAATCAAGTTCTATGAATACTTCAAGAAAAATATGTTATGCTTATACCATCTGATGTTAACGAGCAGCGTTTCTTTTTATGTTATCAGAAACAGAAGTGCACCAAACAACCAGTAGTTGGTTTCGTTCCACAAAAAATCGCCACCTATTTACATCTGGAACGATAGACATAAACACGCTTAAATGCCAGGGGGAGTGGAAATCTACCACCGTGGCCGAAAGCTATATTGATGAATCCCTGATCAATAAAATGGAGGTTAATTACAATTTTACGATCAGTTGTTTCTCCTGCAGGCGAATCGTCTTCGAAATCTGCACCTGAAATACTTCAGGACCCTCCAGCACAGTTAGTAGGAGAATCCAGTTATAATAACAAAACAAATGTCCAAATAAATCATACGTTGTCAAATCTGATGAGTGAAGAAACAGTTACACATCCGATCATATTTAATAATTGTCATAATAACTCCAATTACTATAAATTTTATAGATGACAAAAAATCAATTAAAAAAAATTGTTTGAGGTAGTAATGAAATTTTTATAATCACAACTTTTCCACTTATGTGTTATTTATCACTTTCCGGGCTCGGTATGTAATCATTATAACTACATCCAATGGGGGAAAACGGAGGACACCTGAATCGGTCTTTTTGAGCTATTGCCTCGATCTTACGAAATCTTCAACGACGTGTGAACACAAGCGAACCTCCAATCCAACCCACCGCACTGATTGTCTTATTGACACTGGTTCGACTTACTCATTAATTAGCGAGACATCAGTGACCAAACGAAACAACAAAACGTCAGATTGGCCGACTAACTTATGGAAAATTCAATTAGTTATCAAAACAATAAAACAGAAGACCACCGGCTGTTCTCCTTTTAAATTGGTGTTTGATCTAGAGTGAGGGGCTGTTAACTATGGAATTACGTAGTTGTACATCTTGCGAGAATTAATTCCGAGTACTATCGGAATTACCATAATTAGTTTGGAATTACATGAAATTATTTCAAGTACTCAAAATGATAGAAGTACTCGTGATTACAAGAAGTACTAATGAATTACTGGAATTACCGGAATTACCCTGAAATTACTGGAATTACCTTCAAATAATATGGAATTATTCTGAAATTACTTGAATTACATCCAGGTTTTATGACTACTAGTGGTCGCCCAATGGTCAAAATTCGATCGTAATTAATTAAATTTGTAAGCCTAAACGTTATTAGGGTTCTTTCTTTTTTCAAATCGTAGAATTTTCAAATTAATTTTTTTCTTATCTAACCTATTAAGTATTTGACAACGTTGAAAACAGAATAAAAAACTATATTCAAATCTAAAATAAGAAACATAGATTGCCATTAAAAAAAATTATTATGACGTCATAACTGTATATAGGACTCAAGGTCTAAACTTTGGATCATGTTTTCTTCAAATAAAAGCAATTAATGTTAGCGTTTATTTCTACTTATGGTTAGGCTACTCATATAAAATAATAATTCAAGCACTATGACCCACCTTCCGCCGCGATCTCACACTTGCGCAGTCAATTACAGCAAATGTTCAAAGTGTTCTCCCCCAGCTTCAATACAGCTGTTAACTCTTGGTTTCATATTTTCAAATGCATTTTTCAACATCTCATAGTACAACTACATATATACAATACGGTGTTTTTGAGATACGAGAAATGAAATAATCTAGAACTGTGAGGTCCGGACTTCGAGGCGAAAATTGAATGACTGAATCATCATAAAACTCGTGAATTCGGTCCATAGTTTCCCTTGTCCTGTAAGCTGGTGCATTATCCTGCTGGAGGTACCCATGTAGAGGTTCGCCATCATGAAGGTTTTGGAAAAATGGTTTGAGTAAATTATTACGATATCTCTCGGCAGTTACGTTCCTTAAAAAAAAAATAAACAGGTCCAACTATATGTCTGCCAGCCAAACATCAATTTTCTGCGGATAGAGGGGCGTTTGGACGAATTCATGGGGATTAATTGTTTATTGTAATTTGTTTATTTACAGTGTACTATTCGTGCAGGAAAATCTCGTGGAAACAACTCTTGCACGACGGTAATTTTATAGGGATGAAGATTTAAATCTTGTTCCATTACTGCTGCAACATCTGCCACAATCTCAGGAATTCTTTTTTTGGGCGCTCTGCTACCCGCTTTTCGACCAACAGTCCCAACATCACGAAATCTTGCCATACGCATTTATAAATTTGTTGGACAAATTTTTGACAATCTGATGGACAATTGGGGTAGGCATTTCAAAATCATTAACACAGCGTTCTATAGAATAATTCCATTCACCAATCTGTCGCCGTTTTTTTGAAGTCGAATTTTAAATCAAATTATCAAAAGTTGGTAGTGCCAACCTAATGGGGTCGTCCCCCTCAATTGAATTTGACGAATTGGACTATGGCATCTCGTAGACTATATAACATGAAGCCCTAAAACGTGTTCTGTTATTTAATAAAGTTATATTGTGAGAAAACAGAGTGTATCAAAAATCGCAATTTCAGCTAGCATTTTCAAACGCTGTACATTTTATTCTATATAGTCCGCGCGTCCAGTAACTTTGAATTTTGTCTGGTGAATTTTGTCCCGTGTTGACGTCACAGGAAGGCGCGCGTTTCAAATAAGACAAATGTTTCGTGTTTTTTTTACCTAATAAATGCGTGATTTTGGATAAGCAAAAAAATAGGGGTATAATATTTTTTCGTGTAGTTACTAGAAAAGCTGTTTTTGAAAACTTTAGGACGACTCCATTTGTTATTTTATTACGAGTTTTATTATTTACGCTTTTTTTATTCAAAAACCCGTGCCTGAATAATGTAAACGAAGATAGATGCAATGAATTAAATAGTTTTCGTGCTTATCTTTTGTTGGAATTACCGGAATTACCTTTTGATTACTGGAATTGGCTACTTTTTGTTTCCTGATTATTGGAATTACGTAGGAATTACTGCGATTACCACGTTTACATGCGAATTAATTCCTCGAATCGGAATTACCGGAATTGTTCGTGATTACCGGAATTAATTCCATGTGGAATAAGTTGTACATTTTTTTTCCAAGTTAACAGCCCCTCGATCTAGAGGGTCAAACTCCTCAAATGCGTATGATTTTGTCTGATTTACCTGTGTCCGATTCAATCAAGTCCCCGCTAGATATCACTTAAATTTCGACTAGATTAAAAGCAAGCGCCGAAAAAAAGTCAGTATTTTAAACAAGAAAAGAAACAAAATAATCAGGTCTTGCTGATCAGAGGACAGCGCGCTGAGAAATTAATTGTGAATTTGTTGGACCATATCTCATCAAAGCCTTATTAGCAAATGATCGTTATTCCATTCACAAAGCTGGCGCTCAGCAAACACTTAAGTGTTCCAAAAACCAATAATTACCCCTCTGTCCCACTCATTAGACCCCTGGCGATTTCCAACAGCTATTTCGCTCTGAAAGTACTGAGCTTTTTTTTTTGTTCCTGGTAACTCCCAATGTTGGTTGTTGCCCTGTTAGATTTGTTAAATCTTTATTCATTAATATGACCCATCGCAAATACGTGCATTTGGCAGTATTTCCATCGAGTCATAAAAAAATTTTATTCATTAATAATTATGACCCATCGTAAATACGTGTATTTGGCAGTATTTCCACCGAGTCATAAAAAATCTTAATACATGTTTACATTATTTGTTTTGAATAACATTTTACATTCAATAATATTTAACAAACTGAAAAGCATTCCGAGAGCAGAATGATGTCAGTTTGGCCGTGTTAGATCTAATTGATTTTATTTGAATTCGCCGCCTTAAAACCGAAGAATAATGAATATAACCGACGAGCTGCGTCGGGTAAAACACAAGATGATGTCAGACACACGTGTGCAGACTATAACTGGTTGTTTGACCATTTTTATTAATTCTGTGTATCCTTTTTAAGAACTTTTAAGAATATGGATTAAATGCATACTTTTGATTACAAGTATTTAAGATAAAATTAAATTATATCCTTGTTTATTTCCACGATGACTTGTGAAGCGCATATTCTACGCCACAAACTTTAACACATTGTCTAAATTATGTACCTATCGACGATCTATAACATCTGCAATTTACATTTTTTACTCAGTAGTAGATCCTGTGGTAGTAGGTATATAAAATATTTCAAATGGAAATATAATGTAAACTCTATATAGCGAACTTCTATTTAACGAAAAACTCCTTGAAATGTAGAAATTGCTAAGATTTGTTCCAAGAATCATATTGTTTTTTTACTCTAAATTAGAGCTGATGATCGCAGTAGTGTTCTGCCGAAACATGTTCCAATTGTAATTTTGCGCTTATTAAAGTTTGTGGAGTTCGACTTAAATATAATTAAATTTTAATTTAAAACTCTTTATAACGAAGTAAAATACCTGGTCCCTTCAATGTCACTATATAGAGTTTACACTGTACCAGTTTCACAAAAATTTACTATTCAAAAAATGAAAAAGAAAAAAATATTTTGTTAGGTACTTTGTTAATTTCCGTCTTTTTATCTTATCTGTTTACAGTAAACAATAGATAGTTTATCTTCTTAATAAATTCATTAATAATACAGATGCATTTTACGAATGTGTCTTTGTTTCAGAACATGTCTTAGAACATGCCCGTTGAATAATGTTGACAGAAAATAGTAGGTAGACATTAAACACCAATCTAACACCACATCTGCATTTATTTTCTTTCTTAAAAATGCATGAATAACAGTTGCATCTCAATTTTATGAATTTCTCTTTGTTACAGCTATGACCTCCGGAAGTACAAGAAATGAAAATTACAGCGATGACAATTTCTCCGATGATGAAAGCTCCCCCATCACGGAAAACATTTGTGGAGGAAGGTAAATATACCGGAACTAACGTGTCGGAGTATTGATTCATTAAAATATTATTTATCTAATTCCGTTATGAAAAGTTCAAATTTTGATAACTCTTTAACGTTATGAAACGTCACATGAAACATGATGAAATCATTACATAACTAGTTATGTTAAAAGAAGCAAGCATAATAACAATAGTAATTTATTAATTTTCAAGTTTCGAATAAACATTAACATTAACATGGGACATGTACAATTGGCAAGATTAATTACACTCCCTAACCCTAAACACTTATATTATTATTCATATTATTTTGAACTCCAACGACGTTGATGTTCATCTTAGGTTCTGACTTCTCTCCCAGAATATCATTGGCAATCTTTTTCTTGTTCTCCAACGACAACTCTACATATCCCTCCGCAACGCTAGTTGATCTCCACCCACCATGCTGCTTAATTTTCAAAAAGTGTGCTCCAGAATTCGAGAGTAGCGAAGCACTGTATTCGGTGCAGTGTAGTAATTGAAGGTACTCAGCAATTCAGTACTCAGAATGTGTTGATACCTACTGGTTGTATTAAAAAAATTTCACTTCTTAATCTATATATAAAAATGAATTCCTATTTTCCTTGGTCACGTCATCACTTGAGAACGGCTGAACCAATTTAGCAAAATATTTTTTCTTTATATTCCTTTAAGTTCGAGGAAGGTTCTTATGAAGTAAAACATGATCTTTGATTTGTTGGATTTGTCTCCGCCCCGAATAGCAAAATATATATTAACACATTTACAAGGGGGCCCAGGGGGTCCCCTTGGGTTTATAACTCAAAAACGGCTGGACCGATTTTTATGATCTTTGATTTGTTGAATTTGTCTCAGCCCCGAATAATAGAATAACTATTAAAACATGGACAGGGGGGCTTAGAGGCCCCCCTTGGGTTTATAACTCAAAAACAACTGGGCCCATTTTTATTATCTTCGATTTGTTGGATTTGTCTCCGCCCAGAATAGCAGAATTACTATTGAAACATTGACATGGGCGCCCAGGATCGATTTTTATGATCTTCGATTTGTTGGATTTGTCTCGGAAAAATTACAGAGGCGGGAAGCTTGGTACAAGGCAACGACATTAACAAAGCCCCCTTGGTACAGGGCAACAATAACAAATAACGCCGGCCACCAAAATTTGTCGTACCGGGCTTTAAAAATGAAAATCGATTTTTAAGGAGTAAACTTGCGGACTCCACACAATTTTTTTGATAATATCTCGAGAGCGGATTGACTGACATTTTTCGGGGGCGAATAACTATTAAAACTATTAAAAAAAATCTCATACATTTTGTATGGAATCCGTATATAACGCCATCTTTGATACATGACAGAAACAAAAATTAACACGGCGTTGTATGCTGGTTCCGGTAATGCCAGTGGAAGGCGTTGTGTGCATTATCATTTGATAAAAAAACATTTATTGATTCTGAGGCGGTACAAAGTTCGCCGGGTCAACTAGTAATTTATAAAAAAGCGATCGTGCTTAATAACTTGAAGGCGCAAATTAATATTATATTTCCTAATGATATCTGTCAAATTTACTTCGGCAATGTCACCGCGCACTCGCACCACATGGGTCTTTGTTTGAGGAATAGTGATTTTCAAAAAACTCCTTTCACTTACTACATTTTGTACTCGTAAATTTGTTAATTCGGCTTTCCTACAGGCACCAGGTTTTTTAGCTGTATACCTTTGCAAATAAAAGTTCGTTATCGTTAGCATCTTTGAAGAATTTTTCGATGTTTTCTTTAGTAAGAATCTCTGATTTTTTAGGGTGATAACCCGCCGCTGACCGTTTTTTCAGTAATGCTATCAATGTAGCAAAATTTTTTATGTTAATTTCTTTTAATAACTTGCAATTTGGTTTTTAGAATAGAGTATGTTGTCCATACTGTAAAAGATTTCAGGGTTTTCATACCATCAAAATATGCCAACAACACCTTCTCGTTAACGATATTAAGTTTCTTCTGTTTACACCAATCTTCGAATTTCTTGTACTCAAGATCTTAACGGTGTTTAGACTTTTCGGGCATTAAACCAAACACCTCCGAATTGGCACCTTCTTCAATATGTGAAGGTATTTCGGAATCGGAATCAACATTCATTGTTTTAATGACATTTGTTTTTTAAATTAGTTACACACTTACTTAATCTTAGATGTTGACAGTGTCGAATTATTTGTACAGGTATGTAAGTATAATAATTAGAGGTAAGAACGATTTATTTACGGAATTAGATAAAACGTTGTACGTAAACACGTTATGAAAACGCGTAATTGTTCAACTCGCGTAATTTGCAAAACTCGCTGGCGCTCGTTTTACTTTATTATCTTTTTCACTACTAGCACATTTGTTTAACTTTTCTTCAAATGATAATCATGATAATGCCAAAAGTCCATACGAATTTGAGGTTATCTATTTTTTGAGACTGAAATTTCTCAGTCAGAGACCGGATTTTCATGCAAAATTACAGAATGCATTTGGTAATAGTCTAACACTTCGTTGTTTGTTTTTTTACATAAATTGCAGTAATTAATGCTAAATATTTACAACTGGTGCAATCTGTAAAAATCGAAGGGCGCTGTTGTTAAGTTGGTAGATAAAATACACGATATGGATTTTGCATCAAATCCGGTCTCTTCAATTATTAACTACTAGTCAATAATGAAATGAATATTAACTACTAGGAAAGAAAAACAATTTCACACATCTTCTACAAACTATATAATCGTTCATTCTACAGCTAGTAGTGAAAAAAAGTAGTTAAACGGAATTTGAGTACACTTTGCTTTACAATGGTTCAGAGGGAATGTTAAGTAAACTCAAAAAAGTGTCCTATTCAAATGACTGACGATTTGGACGTGACCAAAAGTCATGACCGATTTTTGTAAATGTAAAAAAAAGTGACCTTGAAATACTCGAGCGCGTCAGATTTGTATACAGACGGTTCAACTTGATGCCCTAGTCGTCCTAAATGATAATCTGACAATTATATGGAGGGATATTGTAAATCTGATTATTACTGGGTGTAATAAAAATAACATGTACATAGAAAATTTAATCATTTATTGATATAAAATAAATAAAAAATATATTAAAAACAAGTATTTTAATCTTCATCCTCAATGGATTCGTCTTCGAAATTGATTTCCACTTGTTCAACTCTCTCGTCATCTCGTGTTGTACAAAAATTAAATTTATTGTAATTATTTATATGTAAGCCCAAATTCAGTGAAAATCTATCAAAGTAAGGAAACTAAGTGCAAGAAATATTTGAGACCAGTTTTTAGACCTCTGGATCTGGTCAAGTATAAACACAACAATGTTTTTCATACAATGGCGTTCTATATTACATATTTCATAGAATGTCAGTTTTTTGCATATTATTCATCGATTTACGAGGTACCGTCGCCCGACTCCATAATCTAAGATATTTGAAATGTTTTTTAGACCTCATGAGAGTGCAGCAAGCATGTTGGACAATTCTACTTAACCTTTTTGATGATATTATTTTTTCAATACCAAATTAAACAAGACCCCGATGTCAATGTGAAAGGGAGTGAACTGATTCAAACTGGCGCTGAGTGGGAAATATACAGTTATCGGCATCTGTACGCTTCGTCCTTTATTGATAGTTTTAGCTACATCGCCCCTTGAAAATCGTCAGATTATATGTTTTTCGTAATCCTAATAGGATTTCTTTCAAAATAAAAAAATATATTAATCGCGCTCGAGTATTTCGAGGTGACGTTTTTTTACAACTTTGTGACTCGCCCATTTCCTTATGTCACGCTCAAATTGTCAGTTTATTGAAATATACACTTTTCTACATGTACTCAACTTACCTTGTCTTAATCTGATGCGCTCAAGTTTTTCTGAGGATCGATTTTGTTTTCTAATCTGACGGGCTGCCCTCAACGAACCCCTCTATATTAAGCGTTCATATTTGGTAGGGGTACATTACAGGGTGCAAGGTTTCTCCCCATATGATACTATAACATGTGAGCAACAAAATCAGTGATTGTAAGAGCTTCTGAATCCAAAATTTTGAGTCGATACTTGATCATTACGATTGTCTTAAAAAGTCATCGAGTTGTCAAATCTGATTTGAAATAAAAATATGTTCTTTTGCAAAGTGTCACTTGAGTGGAACCCGTACAATGCCTTTTTCATTCGAACAAAAGTATTTTTTTACTGGAAACATTATATTCCGGATACCTGGGAATAATTTGGAGCTGAAAATCTAGACAAGCTACAGCAATTTCTGCAACATTCTAAATCGATGTGTGCAAGATTTTTGTGGTACCGAAAGTGTTAACCGAAAAGAAGGTAGTGGTAGATATTGGGATGTTCGAACACTTGAAACGATTGAAGGAGTGAGTCAAGTTATGGAAGAAGCCCCAAAGACATCAGTCCGTCGTTTATCTCAACAGGTGCGATTATTACATGGTACTTGCCGAAATATTCTTCAAAAGGATTTAGAATTGTATCCTTACCGCTTAACAAGTGTAACGTTTTGAAGCAGATTTTCCTCAACGTGTTGAGCTTTATACAGGGTTTTTGGACACATTTGACAATAGTTTGAAACACCCCTTCATCATAAGAGAGTTGGAGTCTGGGCAGCCATTTCACGCAGACGTATTGTTGCACCGCGCCAGCGAGTGATTTATACGTTTCCGAGTATCTGTAAAGACATTTACCACGAGTTGCGTTAGCTATTTTTTTTTAATAGTCCCACAATAAAACAAAATTTAATTTATTAATGAATCTAAAAATAATGACAACTAGAAATTATTTCAATGGTTGGCGCTGAACTGTAAAAACTGTCTCGGTTGTTACGGTAAACAAATAAAAAAAAAATTGAAAAGCACGCGCATCGCTGTGAATTGTGTTCAAGCAGTGATATAGAGCTTAAAAATGAGCGAAAATGCAGAACTTGACGAAGATTTGTTTCTTCCGGAAGAGATTTGTGAAGAAGCTGCCGGAACATCAGCGGAACTGATACCGGAAAAATCGAAGCATCGCTACGAGAAAGAATACTCAACATTCTCGACTTGGCGGTCCCAAAAGAATGTCAGAGGTGTGAACGAAGACGTGATTTTGGCATACATGTCCCAAAGATCGAAAGCTTTCAGCCCTAATTCACTTTGGTCATATTTTTCGATGTTAAAGATGACTCTTCTTGTAAAGGAAAATAAAGATGTTAGCAGGTACCTAATCAGTGTAATACTTGTACTTTTGACTTGTACCTACGCATTTCCACTGACAGGTATGACAAAGTACTAGCCTTTTTAAGGTGTAAATCAAGAGGATATATACCAAAGAAGGCAAAAATATTTTCTAGAGAAGACATTGTAGAATTTATGATCAAGGCCCCAGATGAAAAAAAATTGTTATTGAAGGTAAATTTTGTGCTTTTGCTTTTATAAAATGTCAGATTGATATTTATGGGGTATGCAGGTCATAATGATAATGGGAATAGCTGGTGGGTGTAGAAGGGAGGAGCTGTTGAACATGAGGACTAATGACATTGAAGACACCGGTTCAATGTTAATTGTAAAAATTCCCATCTGCAAAACAAAAAACCAAGAAAGTATGTTATTGTTAGCGATGGCGATTTTAACGCGGTTGAAATATGCCGCAAATATTTCCGATTGCGATCTGCTAAAACTCCTCACAATCGACTATTTGTGCAATACAGAGACAAAAAGTGCACAGTTCAACCGGTTGGTATAAATTGTATCAGCAAAGTACCTATGATGGTGGCTGAATATCTAAAGAAAGAAAATCCCCGCGAGTAGACAAGTCATTGCATGCGGAGATCGTCTGCAACGTTACTGGTGGACAGTGGTGTGGATATTTTGACGCTAGAAAGACACGGCGGTTGGAAGAGTTCTTCTTCTGCAGAGGAATACGTTGGCGAATCTATAAATAATAAGGTTTGGTTTTATTTTAATGAAAGCAATATTTTAATGAAATAATTATTTGCAGATAAATACGTCTAAATTGATTCTCAAAGGTGCGGAGAAATCGGTCTTAGATAACAGAAATTGCACTGAAAACCACACTAACAATAATTTGGAAAATCAAGAGCTACCTGAATCTCAAGTTGAACAACCCGCCAGACATCTTTTGAAAAACGTGCATCGGTTGGAGCTTGAAAATTTTCCTGAATCTAGTTTTGTGACGTCAAGTGTAAAGGAATGCAGGCAATCCCGCGAGTGCGTTAGAAACTTTCCTGCGAGTTTTGTACACTATTTTTCCCGCGACCATAACAATTTCATTACTAACTCGAACAATATGTGAGCTCCGTAACATAAAATAATGCACCTATAAAGAATTAGGCCTAACCTCCTCAAAGAGTTCTCCGAAATATGCTAAGAGCACTTTTTCCGAATAAAAGTACTTCAATCTATGAACTGCTTACCTAATATATGCTATTTTATATTTCTCGAGATTTTTCTCGGAGTAAGTTTGGTTGCGTGCATTCCAAATCACTTTTACAACCTTCGGTTCTTATTTATAACAATAATTGGATTTGAACGCAACTTTGCTTGAAAAAAGCCACGAAAGCAAACCCATTATCAATATTTTAGAACTGTTAAAAATCAAACAAACCTACTAAACAGTGAAGTAAAAATTTTAAATCCATAACAAACACGTTTGTTAAGGGGCCCACTCACACAGAGGGAAGATTGCACAGTTAAACCCGCACACGCTTCCCTTGAGTTAAAACTGTACCCTCTCAGCGTACACACACACACAGTCTTCCACGTTATTAGCGCGTCAGTTGTGCATTGAGATGTTAACCGAAAAAGACATTTACGGTATGATAGTGGCGTGCATTTGTGCTATTAAAAAAGAAAATTCGAAGAAAAAAAGTCGGCGATCAAGATGGACTAAAGAATGGCTCCAACAGCGCAATGAATTTTCGCATGTGAATCTTTTGGAAGAATTGAAGCTTGAACCTGCTGATTGGCATAACTACTTAAGGATGGATGTAGAAACTTATAATGAGCTCTTAAATTTGGTTACTCCTTTTCTTCAAAAACAAGATACTAGAATGAGACCAGCAATATCAGTACACGAAAGATTAACTGCTACTTTACGTTTCTTGGCAACAGGAAGAAACTACGAAGACCTAAAGTTTTCTACCTTAATTTCACCACAGGCCCTTGGACAAATAATTCCTGAAACCTGCGATGCCATATATTCTGTACTTAAACATGAGTTTATGAAGGTAAGTGCAAAGATATAAAAACGCGACATTTCTTAGAAACACTTTATTATATGAAAGAAAAAAGTACATATCTAGAATACACACGAAAACTAACAAAACAAGAATTTTCCTCTTGGGTTTCGGAGAGCATCTAAAACAATTAATTCTGTGTGTTAAACATATGTATCCAATAAATTAAATTGAAGATACCTATTAATATCCACTGATACCTATGTCAGTAAATAACTGAAAAAAAAACAAGAGCACGTTAACTTTGTTTTTTTAAAGAGGACCAGTTGACATATTATTTAATAAAAAAAGTTATTTACTGGCATATTTCGCTTGCGGACTTTTGTGGAAGACATGTATGTAAATATACATCATAAGGCCACCATTCATAATGTATCTACGTTATCTGTTCCACATAAGCTAATGTGATGTTGCTCATTGTTTCATTTTCCGACTACTATCGATGAATGGAAAATAATAAGTGCAGGATTTGAAAAAAAATTTAATTGTCCCAACTGCTTGGGAGCTGTTGACGGCAAACATGTGAAAATAACAGCTCCCCCAGAAAGTGGCTCATACTGTTGGAATTACAAAGGCTACAACAGCCTAGTCTTAATGGCAATAGCAAATGCCAATTATGAATTTATATTGTGTGATTTTGGTACCAATGGTCGCGTATCGGACGGTGGAGTTATAGAAAACACATTGTTTTATAATAAACTCAAAAATGGAAAGTTGGCGCTACCATTGCCGGAAAAACGTGTTGGTAGTGACAAAAATCTTCCTTTTGTTTTCATTGGCGATGAAGCTTTTGCTTTACGTCCAGACTTTCTTAAACCATTTAACCAAAAAGAATTAAATCACGATAAGAAAATTTTCAATTATCGACTTTCTCGAGCACGGCGCATTGTAGAAAATACATTTGGAATAATGGCCAGTAGATTTCGTATATTTCATACATCAATTTCAGTAAGTTTAAAGCGTATTGATAAGATTGTTATGGCTTGCTGTGTTTTACACAATTTTTTACGACGGAAATGCTCGGAAAGATATGTTCCAAATGATTGTTTTGATACTGAAGATGTGGAAAACGGTGATATACAGTTAGGACCTAGAGCAGATGATCTGGTAGGACTACAACGGGGACATAATAGACATGCAAGCAGTTCAGCTTTATCTGTTCGAAAATTGTATCTACAATATTTTAATGAAGAAGGAACTGTTCCATGGCAAGAGACCATGATAAAGTAAAAATTACCTTTGAATATTAAAACAAAAAATATAAAAGTAAATAAATGTTTTTGCTTACCTCACTGTTGCTTTCATAATCCTCCCCTATATTAGATGTTGAATAGCGGGGTATTTCGTGGTCTTGTAGAAACAAGAGCAACTTGTAATACCATAAATGTGGCTGATATACATCCTCTTCCCCAGCACCAGACTTGAGAGAGGCTAACACTTTTTTATGTTCCTTTCGGAAACAACCACGTATTGTGTTAATTTTTTTGATTACAGTGTCTTTTGATGCATGTCCATCCACTTCTTTCAATTTTTCTGTAAGGTTTTCGTAAGCACTATTTTTTTTATTCCGGTCACTATACTCTTTACTTTTTACACGCCACAGATTGTCTATATAATTCGATAAATTCCGTTAAAAATTCACGGGACATATTCCTCAAATCAGACATAGTGTTTACCACTACGTACGTACTCTCTGATACTTTTTTTAATTCTGTCTTATCTAAAACCAAATTTATCCCTAAATACAACACAGAACAATGCCACAAGCCTTCGGTGCCCGAATGGGTTGGAATTCCCGATTGATGGAAATTCCCGCAATATTGTTCTTAAAACGCATCAATAAACCTAAAAGTACCTTTCTTCGAAAGGTTGTAGGGCGACCATAATTATCCGGCTTGCATATTTTAACCCCTTTCAAAGCGAACACGCCGCTAATGAAATCGGAATGAAACCTGCAACGACTTCTGTCCACACACAGTGATGTTTCCCCGTGCGGGTTTAACTGCACACGCCAAAAATCAAGACAGTTTTGATTCCAACGGGGAAGAATGCGCATTCCACAATTTTGGCCACAGACGAGAAGTTTTAACTGTACCCCGTACCCCGTGCATTCAAGTCTTGAGGTTTCCCTCTGTGTGAGTGGGCCCCTTTATAATAACAAACAGCTGAATGATATTATCAAGATTCGTGGATACTTGATTGTACAGAAACTGTCACTTTCTTATATGGTCGTGGGAAAATAACTATTTCGCTACACATCATAGGCCAACTTCCCGTTCTAACTAATTTCTCTTTTAAGTATCCTGGATATTAATATGTTTTTGAATAATAAACTTTAACATTATAATTATAATGAACGGAGATTCTTATGTTACAGCACAGAAACAAAACGATGGGACGTCTTTCGAGATCTTCCCATCAAGGAGGAGTCCGGATCTATGGCAAATCAAAAATGTCTAGAAATCACTCTAAAAATATTAAAAGTAGTTGCTTATCTTGTCACGTTTGTAATAGTACTATCATCAGGAGTAATATCTAAAGCGACTCTTCTGTTTATGACCTCACAACTGTCAAACAAGACTGTCTACTGTAATATTAGCGATAAAGGTAAATACCTACCAGTACCTACTGACTGTCAACAACGATCACCTAACAGTTTTATGTATTTTTAGATACATATTTAGTAGAGCTCCCTCCAGCAGAGAGAGTCGCATGGATGTGGTGTTTGATCTTCGCATTTTGGGTTCCTCAACTGGGATCTCTTTTCCGTTCAGCCAGAATGTGCTACTTTAAGTCCACAAAAAGACCGGTCTTTTCTCATTTCTTAATAGTATTCTTAGTGGAAACGGCCCACACATTCGGACTAGCTCTTTTAATATTTCACATCCTTCCAAATCTCGATGTAGTGAAAGGTGCAATGTTAACTAACTGTATTTGTTTTGTCCCCGGAGTATTGGGTCTACTATCAAGAAGTAACAACGAATCCCGAATATGTCTAAAAGTTATTATCGATATAGTCGCAATTGCCGCCCAGGCCACAGGATTTGTCGTGTGGCCCATAATAGAACAAAGGGGTGATCTATGGCTAATACCACTAGCGATTTTCCTTGTATCCCTAGGATGGTGGGAAAACTACATATCGAAATACTCGCCGATACCTATTGTCAAACATTTAGGAAAAATGAAAGAACACTTAGAACAATCAAGATACTTCACCTACTTCTTCTTATCAATTTGGAAATGCCTATGCTTCTTTTTATCAGTTCTATTTATCACTTTTATTAAAGAACGTGAAGTTGCTTTCTTCTTTTCGGAATTTTCTGAAGGATTCGGCGTTCACCAAATTAAAATAAAACCCGTACCAGAAGGAAGATCTCCTCCGGATAGTTCTAGAATTATAACAACTGGAGGCTACAAAACTATCCCTGCCAATGATATGACAGCTATTTATGTTGTGTTAATCAACATTCTTGCGTCGTATTTAGCGTACATCTTCGGAAAATTCGCTTGCAAAATCATGATTCAAAGGTTTTCTTACGCTTTTCCGGTAAATTTAACAATTCCAGTTTCGATTTCAATGCTCATTGCTGCTTGTCGTTTGCGTGGTGGCGATCCGTGTTTCTTTCAGGACAGCATCCCCTCGTATCTTTTCTTTGAATGTCCGCCGGCCGTATCCCTGAACGAATTTATTTCACATCAACATGCTTGGATTTGGTTGTTATGGCTTCTCTCACAAGCCTGGATTACACTGCATATTTGGACTCCAAAATGTGAACGTTTAGCTAGAACCGAAAAGTTGTTTGTAACGCCGATGTATGAAGGATTGCTAATTGATCAAAGCTTGGGAATGAATAGACGAAGAGATGACAAAGCAGACGTAAAAACGGAAGATTTAGATGAAATACAGAAGGAAAAAGGAGACGAATACCATGAGACGATTTCCAATCATAATACCGACGTCTCATTCGGGAAAACGTTCAAGAGTAGTGACAACATTACGAGAATTTACGCTTGTGCAACTATGTGGCACGAAACAAAAGAAGAAATGATAGAGTTTTTGAAATCCATTTTTCGACTGGATGAGGACCAATGTGCAAGAAGAGTCGCTCAAAAATATTTACGCGTGGTTGATCCGGATTACTACGAATTTGAGAGTAAGTTTTATGTTACTTGTTTTACATCCCTCTAAAATAATTTCATTTTAGCACATATATTTTTCGACGACGCCTTCGAAATTTCCGATCACAACGACGACGAAACTCAGATTAACAGATTTGTTAAATTGCTGGTTTCAACAGTTGACCAGGCCGCCTCTGATGTCCATCAAACCCACATACGTATACGCCCACCAAAAAAACTTTCCACCCCATACGGAGGCCGTTTAATATGGACTCTTCCTGGTAAAACAAAGATGATTGCCCACCTAAAAGACAGAATGAAGATTAGACACAGAAAACGATGGTCACAAGTGATGTATATGTACTATCTTCTAGGACATCGGCTTATGGAGTTGCCAATTTCTCTAGACCGAAAATCTGTGATTGCAGAAAATACGTATCTTTTAACTCTAGACGGAGATATCGATTTCAAACCTTCCGCTGTATTACTTTTAATTGATTTAATGAAAAAGAATAGAAACTTAGGAGCAGCTTGTGGACGTATCCACCCCGTTGGTTCTGGCCCTATGGTGTGGTACCAAAAATTTGAATACGCTATTGGGCATTGGCTGCAAAAAGCTACCGAACACGTCATAGGTTGCGTACTTTGTAGTCCTGGTTGTTTCTCACTTTTCAGAGGAAAATCTCTAATGGACGACAACGTCATGAAAAAATACACCACATGGTAAAAACTCCTTAAAAGTTACTTGCTCTTTCATATCATTTAACACTCGTAGCTCATCGGAAGCGAAACATTATGTCCAATACGATCAGGGAGAAGATCGTTGGTTATGTACACTCTTGCTGCAAAGAGGTTACCGTGTAGAATATTGTGCTGCATCAGACGCATACACCCACGCACCTGAAGGTTTTAACGAATTTTACAATCAACGTCGACGTTGGGTACCATCCACAATCGCAAACATCATGGATTTGCTAATGGACTCAAAAAGAACCATTGATATCAATGACAACATATCAATACCCTACATTGGATATCAGGTACTGATCTCTTCGTAGGAATTTCATATTAAAATCTTATTGCTTATAGTTTCTTCAAATGGGCGGTACCATTTTGGGTCCTGGCACTATATTCCTTATGTTGGTGGGGGCTTTCGTAGCTACGTTCCAAATCGATAACTGGACAAGTTTCTACTATAACTTTATGCCAATTCTGTTCTTTACATTAGTCTGCTTCATTTGCAAATCAAATACTCAACTCTTAGTTGCTCAAATTTTATCAACTTTATATGCTTTAATCATGATGGCAGTGATAGTTGGTACCGCTCTTCAGTTACGAGAGGACGGTGTATATTCACCCTTGGCAATGTTTTTGATAGCAATAACAGGATCGTTCTTCATTGCTGCATGTCTACATCCCCAAGAATTTTGGTGCATTGCTCCTGGAATGATATATTTACTCTCCATCCCATCTATGTATTTATTATTAATTCTGTACTCCATTATTAATCTCAATGTAGTATCATGGGGTACCCGAGAAGTTGCAGTTAAGAAAACCAAGAAGGAACTAGAAGAAGAGAAGAAACAGACGGAAGAAGCAAAACGCAAAGCAAAACAAAAATCCTTGCTTGGTTTCTTGCAAAGTGGGGGTACAAGCGATGACGAGGAAAGAAGCATCCAAAATTCTTTAGCTGGACTGTTTAAATGCATGTTGTGTACCCATCAAAAAATTGGAGAT
Source organism: Diaperis boleti (assembly GCA_963583935.1). NCBI lineage: Eukaryota > Metazoa > Arthropoda > Insecta > Coleoptera > Tenebrionidae > Diaperis > Diaperis boleti. The sequence continues at coordinate 22,947,067 of OY757247.1, read as the reverse complement.
AAAGAAGCTTCACTTATTGACATCGCCCACTCTCTAGACATGTTAAATAGACGCCTGGACTATATTGAGAAGTATTTATATATTATTATGATGTAAATGTTGAATATTGAATGCAAAAAATTTCAGAACCGTTGATCCAGCAGAGCACATTTCAAGACGAAGAAGTATGTCAGCTTCTTCGCGATGTGATCACCATCATGGAGCGGTTACAAAAGGAACGGGAGAAAAATCCGAAAACGATACCGATTCAGAAACTACTTCAACGGTTCCCCAAAACAAAAGAGATGAATCAGTAAATCCATATTGGATAGAAGACCCTGATGTGAGAAAAGGAGAAGTTGAGTTTTTAAGCAGCAGCGAGATTCAATTTTGGAAAGACTTGCTGGATAAGTACCTATTTCCTATTGATGAAAACAAAGAGGAAAAGGTAATTTGAGGTTTTTTACATTACACTGTAATTACAATGTGTCCCTGGATGGGTGATTTTTTCTAGTAAGTTGTTTGGAGAAGAATATATTTTTGGTCTTGACTGGTTTTGCTTGTTATAAAATTACAAGAAAAATATAAAAAAATGCAAATCTTAGTTGATATGTTTTAATTGGGGGCTTTTTTCTTTCAATATAATCGAATTTTTGTCTAATTGTCCAAATATTTTTGATCAATCTAGTATTCAAAGCCGATCACTGCCTAGCAACGACTAAAAAATACCAATGAAACTTTATTAAACTTTATTGTTGTCAAAAAAATTGGAATGCTTCAGTCTTCAGCAAAGATTTTTTTTAATTCAATGTTACCGTTTTGACGAGGTATAATATCGACACATAGTCCAAGAATTTCAAGAAAAAAATCCCGGAGTCCATTTGGGCCGCAATGGGTTGTTCAAATTGTTTTGTTAATTATTTTACTCGAAATAAGGTATCAGCCGTGACTGCCACTGTGTTCACGCTGCTAGACAACTTTACCTTCAGTTCATGGACTTATTGTTAGAAACAAATCTTCAAAGTTAAAGAAAAAGCCGCTTAATTTAAAAGAGGTTGATTAAAATGTTTGACTGTTTAGTTGTAAGATAAGCAAAACCAATCTAGACCAAAAATATTTTTCTCCAAACAACTTACTAGAGAAAATCACCCCATGGACACCCCATCCAGAGACACAGTGTATATTATTTTCCTGCACGTACACATAAATTTTGTAAAATTATAGGCTCGTATAGCAAGTGACTTAAAGGAATTACGTGATCAATCAGTATTTGCTTTCTTTATGATGAATGCTTTGTTCGTGCTGATTGTGTTCCTGTTGACCCTGAAAAAGGAGTATTTACACATTAAATGGCCATTCGGTGTGAAGACCAACATAACCTATGGCAAAAGCTCACAAGAGGTAATTCTATGGGCATCACATGATTGTCGTCTGTTACTGTAGATCGCTTACAGAAATCCAGTGGCAATTTTGTGAGCCCAAGCAAACGCTTTACTAATTTATTTTTAACATTTACAGGCTAGAATAGCGAAGGAGATAATCGAACTCCGAAATAAATCGGTATTTACATTCTTCATGTTCAATGCTCTATTTGTATTAGTCGTCTTCGTGCCACGGTGCGTTATATACACACCAGGCCAACGAAAGGGTTCGTTCGCCGATTTTTGTTTTAGTTTGGACGGTTTAGCGAAGGCCAACAAAGGTTCGTTGACGTTCGCTGACCATATGCCTCCCGTAGAGTGTCGGTAACATCAAAGGAAGTTATCGCCAAATCTCATTCGTTGGCCATCGTTGGCCCGGTGTATCCGCACCGTTACAACTTAACAAGGATTAAATCCACGTTAAGAGGGTTTTCTAGCGGCACGTAGATTTCTGCCGGTCGAAGTACATTTTCCCGCAACATATATTTTTTAATTTACAAATTTCAAAAAAATCGAGCTGTAGAAAGATCTCTACTTTATCAACACGCCCACAAAAATTCAACAAAAAATCTTCAAAAATAAAAAACTTACATTCAACGCCTGGTACAGCAATGTACGGCGTTGAATGTAATTTTTTTTATTTTTGAAGACCAAACTTATGTCTTCAACTTTCATATTCCTATTGTAAAAAAATTACTTAAAGCAGTTGTTTTAGTCAAATGTAGACGAATTGTCAAAAGACATCAACTCAATTCGTTTTCTTTTCGTACGCATCGGTTTATTCTGAAAACAGGTTATCTCTATAAAAAATCGTATTACAAAATTGGTAAAATCAGTGACTAAGTTATACAGGGTGGCTTTTTAAAGGGGTGACAAAGTTTTACTGGTGATAGGTCCTCCCAAATAATACTTAACTGTAATATTAGTTTTTAGAAATGTTCCTTAACGTCCGAGCAAAAAAAATAGAAATAACAAACATGTAGGACCATTGGAACGTTGTGTAGGTCGGGGTATAGCAGCGTCATCAGCAAACCTCGCGAGAGAAACCGTCGAATTGCAGAAACTTAATACATGATTATCGCTTAAGTAAGTAGGTCAATGTACGCCAATAGTGACTTGTAGAAATCGTTGTTTTAAGTAAGAAAAAAAACACATTTTTTTGGAAAAATGAAAATGTCGTCGAGGTCTAATAAGTCTAATCTATTACCAGTAAAATTTTGTCACCCCTTTCCAAAGCCACCCTGTATAGTCACTGGTAAAATGCATATTTACCCGTTGACTTTTTTTCGTTCGTTATTCCATACACATACTTCTTAAATCCATGTGTTAAAATGTAACAATTGCAATGCATACAGGGTGGTCAAGATAAAAATAATAATAATAATAATTAATAAAATGTGAACTGTAGGGCTTGTCACAGGGCCCCTGAAACAGCAATGCATCTATTGGCGGCATGCCCGGTGTATGATGTTTCGGCCTATATCCATCGCCACAATGCGGCGTTGAGAATGTTATACTTTCATTTAAGACACCATTATGCGATATACCAGACACCAGTGCTGCCCTATATCCCGAACGATATTGAGTCCGTTGAGGAGAACGAAGGTGCCGAATCTATTGGAACTTCTCGTTTTCCACCGTCAGGCAGATAACAGCGAACAAGCCTGACGTGACCACTCTTCCAAGCAGATGTTTGTTATTGAATTTTCGGACAAAAACGGACAAAATATCAAGAACTTTGAACTTAGGAGGCTGTACTCTGGTTATTCAGTGAAACTCGTCGTTTTGGTAATAGGGTATAATACACTTTTTTGCAAAAGTGGCCAAATGATGCACTTTATACAGACAGGATTTTGAATTACGATGGGTAGTTTTTGTTTCAAAAAATTTCAAAGTTCACCCGTAAGCCCCGCCTCCTCTTCATCGTCTGTGTCTTTGACGTCTCCGACACAGACAATTTGGCAACGCCGATTTGATAAATGTGATGAACACTCAACTGCGTTCTTATTAGGGGAGAGTGGAACAAAGCAATATGTGCGTTCCATTTTGCAGATGTAATCGGTAACTACGGACACTCTAATATTATCGGTAAAATTTCATGAGTAAACTACAACGCATTTGATTTTTATAATTATTAATGTGATTGACGTAAGTTTGATAACTGTTATGTCATATTTAGGATTTCGATCATTATTTTTTTTAAACATAATGAGGTATGTTCTTGTTAAGCAAGTTTCATATAGGTTCTGTTCAGCAGTTCTAAATTCTTTTACACTTATTTCATTGATAATGGGGCAAAGTGGAATTTTGCTATTGGGGCAAAGTGAAACGTAAAATTTATGAGAAAATATAGAGGGCATGATGACATTTTTGTATGTATTTTCAGAGGTTGAAGATTAATTTTTATGTCAGAAATCCTTACTGTTTTTTGTTATGGAAAAATTAATAAAAGTTAATACTCTAGGATACAAAGGGAGGTCGTCCTTCATCCATCTGCTTACCAGATGAAAATTGTTTTTTATCATGGCTTATGTATAAATTAATATGTTATGTTAATAAAATATGTTCAAGGATATCCTTAATTAATTAATTAATTTCAAAAACTGTAATTTGATTTTGTTCAATGTTCCACTCATTTGCTTACCAAACGAATTCAATATAAATCGAAAGTATGAGTATCGAGTATTTCCAGTTTGTTACTTGTAACTCGAAAACGAAGCGTTTTTACAAAAAGACCACAATATACAAAATTAAAGTAGATAAAATTTCCTACAACACTGTGGTATTAAGTTTGTTTCTATCGTTAATGGGACGACCGCTAGAGCGTTCTGAATATAGACCACTTTAATAAACATCAATTTACTTGACGCTGTCTTGTTGCCTTAATCCTTTTAATATTTACAGTCTTAGTTATACATGAAAGGTTCAGAAGGCAATCATCGTAAGTCAATATGTATTTGTTGAAATTGATTTATTTACTGCAAGTCATACTCTAATGTTCAAACTTTCAGTTGACAAATCTCCCAAGTCCCCATCTATTGCTGATATCTTGCAACAGTGACTCCACATAATACTCATCATAAAATTAGACAGTATATTCAGTAATAATATCACAAGAGCATAGAAAATATCGATTAAACTTCCGAGTCATGAGACGTATTCCGACGAAATATCGTGACAGCGCAGCTGAAGTGGTATTTCGCGGAATACGTCGAATGACGAGGATAGTTTAATCAGATTATTTTCAATGCTCGAGTGGTATTTGTTACGATTATATAACGAAAAAATGCGAAATTTTGACGGAACTTTTTTTCTGACGCTTATTAACAATCATAAAAAAATCGTTCCTATGGCAAAGTTCATTGTTGGAGCCAACCGAAACAACGAAATGAACATATCCCGTTGTCAAGGGTATCCTCACTCATATACATCGTAACTATGAAAAATCTGTAATTGCTATTGGCTCAGTTTATTATGAGGTATAAATAATCAACTATTATATCCCAAGTGCAGGCCAAATATTCTGATTGTAGTTGGCGTGCACGAGGGATATACGGGAAGACTTTTGCCCGAAACGGTTTCATTTGTAAATTGTCAATTTAGTAATTGTAATTTTCGTTAATAAAATTTTGGATTGTTTATTAATTTTATGTTGGATATTTGCATATGTGCTTATACCCGGGTATTGCACATGCGCATGAATAGTCGATAAGATTCTCACTTGATTGGATAAATTTTAAATCATGCTGTCTCTGGATTGGTTGAAATTTTCTGAGGGCAATAGTCAATTGAATTTTTATTAGTGGGTCACGAACATATGTCACGAGTATGTGATTCAACGAAATTATGTTAACTCAACAAAATCAATTGATCACACTGTAGAGCATTTTTATTAGGTTCACACCACCAAAGAATATCTTCAACTCGAGCCCATAAGTCTGGTCTTCGTGTTCTTCTTCGCTCTCATTTTGGTAATCCAATTCACTGCCATGTTGTGCCATCGATTTGGCACCATTGAGCATATATTAGCGTCAACAGAATTAAACTTATGTTGCACGAAGAAGGTAAGTAATCTTAACTTATCTTAGCAAAAATTCTAACTATCTTTACAAAACAGAAACAAGAGATGTCTCCCAATGCTTTGCTTGACCAACAAGCAGTCGAAATCGTCAAACAACTTCAGAAACTTCAAGGTTTGGATGACGGCGATTACGATAATGATTCTGGATCCGGTCCAGATCGCATAAGTTGTCGCAGAACCATACACAACCTTGAAAGAGCAGCTCAGAAGAAGAGACAAATAGGATCCTTAGACGTAGCGTTCAAAAAGCGGTTTGCTAAACTAAATGCAAAAGGCAATAATGCAGGAACTCCCGTACTAAGTCGGAGACTAACAATGAGTAGAGAAACGATGGAAGCTCTGGAAGTTAGAGTAAATTCCGTTATGACAGAGCGCAGAAAATTGCACATGCAGTCTCTAGGAGTGAAAAATGAATATGGAAACAATAATCTCACCTCGAGAAACCATCGTAACAGTGTTGCGAGTAGTATTCCAACAATGGCAGAATGTAGACTGTTAGTAAAAAATAAGTAATATAAAATATGTTTCGAGTGTTGTAAGTTCGTTTGCTCGTTTAATTATATTCCCACCTCACCATTCATGATCATTAAAATGTAGATTTTTAGAGTTGTTGCGACAAAGGCAGAAATAACAAATGCGCCTTGTGAAACGTAACAATTGTAAGACAGAATAGAGCGAAGGTATAATGGCCGTTTGCACCGTATTTCGTTAAGCATGCCTTATTTTGAGAAAGACTTAAAATTAAGACTAATTTAAGTCAGCCTTTCCTTGCACCGCAGATGCTTTACGTCTTCCTAGCATTGCTTAAGGATATTGGTCGCGACTTCATAAGACAGAGTTTTGCCCACGTCAAATTTTAAAGAAATCTATTTCACATGTCACATTGGCTTTTTCACTCTTACGCATTAATTGCTACACAGTGCGAGGAGAGAGATGACTGCAGTGCAGTCTACCAGCGCAGTTGTTGCTATGAATCAGCGGAGATGACTGACCGACTAAGGTCCCACATGCGCTATCGACAGGGGCGGACTTGCTCCAAATATTTATAGATATTGCAATTAAAATTATTATGGGACAGTTTAAGTTTATTTCAGAGTAAAAAAAATATCAGAAGTCAAGCCTATATGCATAAAAAAATCAACTAATAAAAATTTAAGGACAAACCAGTTTCGACACTAACATATGAAACTGACCATAAATCACTAGGCCACAATTCTGACGAGTGTCACCCTGTATTGCTTCGCGCCGAAAGTTGTGGACCTAAGAAGTTTTTACCATAAACATGCGACGTTCTGTTCAGTAACGCTCGGACTGATTGTACGTCTCCAGTTCAAACGGTAAGAGATAACGCTATTGCATCTTATATTATGTACGACGGAGATAGGAAATTTGCATCGCACTACGAATTTTGGAATAAGAAAGAAACCATTCGGTTATTTCAACAATGATTTAAGGATGTGTTTTTATAATCGAAAGCAACTTCGTACAAAGTTTATTTCATAACTGATTTTTTTTTCAAGTTTTGGTTGATTTTGGTCTTCTCATTACGGATTTAACCTGTTATCAAATAAGATATTTTTATTTTATTTTGAGGGACATTCTACTTTAGTATTGATCATTATCCAAATGTTAAACCAAAAATTGAAGTGCTAGGTGCGTTACTGATTAAGTAATTCCAAAACTAAAGAAATAATTTTTTGGGCCATCTAGCGTCTTCTTCCTATCCATGTCTAGTTAGGCGATAAAAGAGTGGGCTGGTATGACGTTTAGGAATGTTGTTGTGCAGACAAGTTATAGTCAAATGAAGCCGCGTTCAATTCCCTTAAGTCCCGCTCAATTTGGCAACACAGCAAAATTCTAGTAATATTACCAGATATTGGTACTAACCTAGTTACAAACTAGATTAGCCAAGCCGTTGACAGTCATGAAAATGTAAGTTACAATTTTGAACTTTTATATGTATACTTACCTGCTATATTTATATCATGTTGTGTTCATTTAAACAAGTCATCAAGTCGTCTATGAATTTGACAAAACATTTTAACTGTATATGTCTGTATATAATAATGAAGTATGTATTGCTGGTTGCAGACTTTCATCTTGTAGATGAAGCAATAAATCACATGCGTTTTTCAATTCGTTTCCGTCGCTAAAAAAATCACAAGCAACTTGATGAATCTTTTAAATGAACACCTTATATTTATAATAAAACACAACAGGAACCAAACACAAGTAAGTGGAGACCAACTCCAGAAATTCGGCACTTGTCTGAAAAGTTTAATAATAATTTTATAACGAACACAATCTATTTTAAAAATAAAAATAATTGTAGAAGACAAGTCGCAGAAGACCAACACCAGTGGGAAAGGCACTGACGTCGTCTGATGTGGCCGAAACATACCGGGTGTCCCAGAGGTGTGTGGACCATCAATTACGCCCTTATTTTGAAACATATCAAAACGCGGTTTTCGGGGGACGATAGCCACACGATACCTTCACAATTTAGAATCATTAGAAATCATATACAGAGTGTCCTAGTATTAGTAATATACCAAAGTTGTTTTTTTAAATGGGATGCCCTGTATATTAGCTACTGAATGGAAGGAGCAGTTAATGATGAGCAAAATGATATAAGGTACTACAGGTTTATTATGGATTGTTCTTGAGTTATGAAGAATTTTAGGTCAAAATTAGCGCTTTTTTAAAAAATTGCAGAGACCATTCCAACAGAGATAACTGAATACTTTTCTGTCAATAATTTTTTATAGACCCAAACTTTAATACACACTGATTGAAAGTCATCTAAATTGATATTTCTATACAGGGTGTACGATTTCGCAAAATGTATAATAACTTTTTTTTTCAAATGGAACACCCTATATTCCATTATACCACCAAATAGCATTTTTAATAAGCTTTTTTTCAATGTATGGTTTGCCTCGGCAAATGTTAGTACTTTAGGTAATTTTTACAAAAAACTTAGAAAGTTTCCCGAAATTGATGAAATCGTGTATTAAGATCAGATCGCCTTGGACTTGTTGCCATGGAGATATCATTTTAGACTGGTTACCATGGAGCCGTTTGTTCTTGTTGACAGTAAGTTATCCTGTAACAAATATAGTTTCACTTTTGTGATTTTTTTACAAAATGAATTTTACGAAAGAAATAATGATGAATATGGTACAATGCGTTAGGAGAAGACGAAAGAAATTTCTTTTTTTCCACAAAAAATTTACAAAGTTTGAAAACAAGTTGGTGAAAACACTGAGCTAGAAGTTTTACTAATCTTAGAAGAAAATCTTCACTCCAGTACAAAAGAAATTGCTGCCCAATCTGATATTTCGAAATCTTCAGTAAACCGTGTGATCAAAAAACATTGGTTTCATCCATACCACATTGAACTCCATCAAGAATTGCAAGAAGCTTATTTTGCAAAAAGAGTGGAATTCTACGAAATAATGGACAATCTTCTAGAAAGGAATAGAAATAATATTTTAAACAGGATCTTGTTCACTGATGAGGCGACCTTTAAGAGTAATGGGCATGTCAAGAAACATAACACTATTATGCCACTGAAAATCCCCACTGGATGCGGACGATTGATTATCAGAATCAGTGGTCCTTAATGTGGTTGCAACAGGATGGAGCTCCTGTACATTTCTGTATGTAATGAATGTAAGAAGATATTTAAATGACTGGTTGCCGAGACGTTGGATTGGTAAAGGCGGGCCTGTCAAATGGCCCGCAAGATCACCAGATTTAACTCCTCGTGATGCTCCTAGGCTCTTCCCGCCAACAATTTGAATTTAAAAGTCAAATGAAATGTCAATGACGTCACCAAACGTCAAATTTGAAAATTTGAAACAAACCGCGAAATTTAAAAAGGTTGGCCAGTGAATCGTGATCGTCTGAGACAAAGACAGAAGAGCGGACCTACGTTGTGTTTTTTTTATATAAGACCTCAGTGGCGGGAAATTCAAATTAAAACTTACCAGACACAGAACCAGGTTCTTTTGATGCAAGGGACGCAGCGCTGTGGGGGTGGAGCGTAGAATAATAACACAAAATTATGGATTTATCAATGTATTTGCTTTAGAGGTCTTATGGTCAAACTTTTGATTAATATTTGAATTTTAGAACATTTCATCTAGTAACAATTTTTGGATAACTTAACTCGTTTAACAATGGTGGTTGATTTCATGACTCTTAACAATAATTTGATTAATTCATACAATAAAAATTAATTTCAAGTAGATACAATATTTGAATAACGCAGGACAAACATTAATTTGAACAACAGTATGTGGCGAGAGAGTTCCCAAGATTACAAGTATAGAACAAGTGAAGTTATTATAACATCTCATTCCATTAACAACCCAATCAATACAAGTTACAATTTAATCAAAGCAGTGAGTGTTTCCTTTTCTGTCAACAAATAAAACTTCATTTACAATCCCGAAATCTACAAGAAATAAACCCCTTTTTTTAACTTTTGTATGAATTCAAACAGGTACACAGCTAAGTTATACAGTTCGAACCCCTTTCCAGATTATCAATAATTTTTGTATTAGAGTTGAAAAATACTGGTATTGGGATGCGTAATTAAGTCAAGAACCTTCCCAGCTCGCTTCACATTCTGTCACCGCCCGCACGGGGCACGCGCCCGCTCCACGAGGGGGTTAGTGTGGAACTCGTCATGCACATCAAATTTTGAAAACACAATCCAAAATAAACAAAGGCACATTTTTAAAGCACACCACTGCACCTTTCTCGCCCTCACCCTTTGCTACCGCCCGCAAGGGGCATGCAGCCCCCTTAGCGTGGGGTACAGTACGGTGCTGTGTAACTGTTACACACATTGATTAATACACAGATACTAAAGATACACAACTACACAAAATTTCATGTCAAATTCAGCCGTTTCGGTTTACCAAAACTTTAGACTGATAAAATACATTACATTGGATAGAACAATTAAGCAAAGTTAGCTTTTGGAGTGACTTGAATACCAGACTATGAATCTTTTATTATTATTAAGCAAATTTAAGAAAAAGGATTCAAACTGTAAAACATCGCAACTACTGTTTAAAATGAAATTTTTATCACTTCGACTACAAACAAAACAACCCAAGCGCCGCCATCTTTTCCTTTTCCAAACAAAACAAAATGACCGTTACCAAAGCGGTGTCCCCTCTTAACCCCTTCCCTCTTTAGTTTGAATTTAAATCGGTAGTTCGTTATTAAATCAATTAGTTTGAACTACCTGCCACAGGTAGTTCCCCTAGGCCATGACGTCCCTCCTCGACTTATTAAATATTGTAATTAAAGCTTTACCTTTGTTTCGAACACCAATCTGGCACTAGACACTTTTCTACCCGACTTATCAACGGCTGACAACGAAGACTAAATAAAATTGAAATAACAACTAACACAGCTCAACACAGAGTGGAACAACAACAAAAATTATTAACAAAACTGCGTGTGAACCTTTGTTGATGTAAATGAAATAAAAATGGGAACTCTCTCCTAACAGGTCTGAACTGAACAACCACTAAAATCGGAATCCCATTGCATCCCTTATCTGTCAACACCCCCACCTCGTTGGTGTCACCCTTTCTGTCCTGGAGGCCACGGTCAGCAACCCATTTTGCGTCAGTGTTGTTCAGATTTTTACATCCTCTAGATTTTTTCGTTTGTTGTTATGTAAAGGATATAGTCTATCGAATTCTTACGTAAACCTAAGCCTGTCTACCTTTCGGTGTCATTTCTGAAGTAATTTAATACATTAGACAATAAAGGACTATCTCCATGGCAACAAGTCCAAGGCGATCTGATCTTAAAAAGCGATTTTAGCAATTTCGGGAAACTTTCTAGTTTTTTTGTAAATATTACCTAAAGTACTAACATACTAACAATAAAGCTTTTCTAGAAACTAGACGAAAAAATTCCAAAATGAGTTTCTTTCGGCTTCTCCTAAGGCATTGTACCATATTCATCATTACTGCTTTCGTAAAATTCATTTTGTAAAAAAATCACAAAAGTGGAACCATTTTTACAGGATAACTTACTGTCAACAAGAACAAACGGCCATACATTAAAAAAAAGCTTATTAAAAATGCTATTTGGTGGTATAATGGTTCCATTTGAAAAATAGTAGATTATATTATTAAGAGCATAAGTTACGCTTTATGTGCTGAGCCTGGACTGTTGACCGACGAACGAAGTGAGTCGGTTAAGTCCAGGCGAAGCACATAAAGCGACTTATGCTCTGAATGATATATACTATTTTATCCGCAAACCTTACTCAGAAGCCCCCTTGGTCAGGAGCCCCCTTGTTCAGGTTTCCTCTTGGTCCAGTCCTCCCTTGATCGGGAGCCCCCTTGGTCGGGAGCCCCCTTGGTCGGGAGCCCCCTTGGTCGGGAGCCCCCTTAGCCGGGAGCCCCCTTGGCCGGGAGCCCTCTTGGTCGAGAGCCCCTTTGGTCGGGAGCCCCCTTGGTCGGGAGCCCCCATGGCCGCGAGCCCCCTTGGTCGGAAGCCCCCTTGGCCGGAAGCCCCCTTGGTCGGGAGCCCCCTGACCGGGAGCCCCTGGCCGGGAGCCCCCTTGGTCGGGAGCCCCCTTGGTTGAGAGCCCCCTTGGTCTGGAGCCCCCCCGTCCTGGAGCACCCAAACAGGGAGCCCCCTTGGTCACGAGCACCCGTGTTTGGCCCCCCTTGGTCAGAAGCCCCCTTGGTCGGGAGCCCTCTTGGTCGAGAGCCCCTTTGGTCGGGAGCCCTTTTGGTCGGGAGCCCCCTTGGCCGGGAGCCCCCTTGGTCGGGAGCCCCCTTTGTCGGGGGCCCCCTTGTCCGGGAGCACCCTAACCGGGAGCCCCCTTGGTCATAAGCACCCGTGTTCGGCCCCCCTTGGTAAAGGGCGCCTGTAAATAAAACAAGGAGGAGCTAGTCGTTTCATTTACACGCGTCCCCATCCACTACCTCGCTAGTTCACTTTCAATAAATTATAAAACAACAATTTAGTAAGAATTTGAAAGAATTCATTGACAAGGTACAACTGTCACTTATTGTATGTGATTAAGCACATAAAATAACACCTGTTGGCTACTTTATGAGCCTAATCACATAAAATGACACTTTTACCTTGTCAATGGAGGCACATAAGTTGTCACTTTTGTGACGTTTGCGGATAATAGTAGATTATATTATTAAGAGCATAAGTTACGCTTTATGTGCTGAGCCTGGACTGTTGACCGACGAACGAAGTGAGTCGGTTAAGTCCAGGCGAAGCACATAAAGCGACTTATGCTCTGAATGATATATACTATTTTATCCGCAAACCTTACTCGGAAGCCCCCTTGGTCGGGAGCTTCCTTGGCCGGGGGCTCCTTGGTCGGGAGCTCACTTGGTCGGGAGCCCCCTTGGCCGTGATCCCCCTTGGCCTGGAGCCCCCTTGGCCGGGACCCCCTTGGTCGGGAGCCCCCTTGGCCGTGATCCCCCTTGGCCTGGAGCCCTTTTGGTCGGAGCCCCCTTGGCGGGAGCCCCCTGACCGGGAGCCCCCTTGGCCGGGAGCCCCCTTGGTCGGGAGCCCCTTTGTTCGGGAGCCCCCTTGGCCGGGAGCCCCCTTGGTCATGAGCACCCGTGTTCGGCCCCCCTTGGTCAGGAGCCCCCTTAGTCAGGGGCGCCTGTAAATAAAACAAGGAGGAGCTAGTCGTTTCATTTACACGCGTCCCCATCCACTACCTCGCTAGTTCACTTTCAATAAATTTAGTAAGAATTTGAAAGAATTCATTGACAAGGTACAAGTGTCACTTATTTTATGTAATTAAGCACATAAAATAACACCTGTTGGCTACTTTATGAGCCTAATCACATAAAATGACACTTTTACCTTGTCAATAGAGGCACATAAGTTGTCGGATAAAATTAGTTATTATACATTTTGCGAAACCGTACACCCTGTATAGAAATATCAATTTATATGACTTCAATCAGTGTGTATTAAAGTTTGGATCTATAAAAAATTATTGAGAGAAAAGTTTTCAGTTATCTCTGTTGGAATGGTATCTGCAATTTGTTAAAAAAACACTAATTTTGACCTAAGATTCTTCATAACTCAAGAACCATCCATAATAGACCTGTAGTACCTTATATCATTTTGCTCAGCATTAACTGCTCTTTCAACTTACCAACTAATATACAGGGCATTCCATTTAAAAAAACATAACTTTGGTATATTACTAATACTAGGACACCCTGTATATGATTTTTAATAATTTTAAACTGTGAAGATATCGTGTGGCTATCGTCCCCCGAAAACCCCGTTTTGATATCTTTCAAAATAAGGGCGTAATTGATGGTCCACACACCTCTGGAACACCCGGTATTAATAATAATAATTGATTAATAGGAGACACACTTTGGCTTCTAAAAAACAGACAACTACATACGTTATTTTACTCATCTGAATATATTACAAATATGTGGGATGTTCTATTTCACCTTCAATCAACACCAGCAAATTTAGTGTTTTTTGCTTGGTTAAGCTGAAAATATTATAAAATTATATACAATTATGTATTAGATATAATGGCTTCGGACATTGGTACTTACCGGAATCTTCTATAAAAACCCAGTTCATCAAGGATATCATGCTCCGATCTCTGGTTAATTTGACGAGGAAATCCAAAGTCGATTATTTCAAGAATATCAAAATACACATTGTATGTTGTTACAGCAAAATATTTCTTTCTGTGAATTACATATCTAAATATCTAAAATATAGTAAAAACTTGCTAACAAAACATTTTGTTACGAAATTTTAAAGACACCATATGCATAGAGTGGAGCTAAATAAAGCATCCTGTGGTACTGATTGTAACATATCAAATATTTTTTTTATTAATGTACTAATACACTATTAATATACCTATTAGACCTCAATTTGCATTAGCAAACAAACAAATTTATACACTAATAGCAGCCAGAAAGTCGAGCTGTCCGCCCACACTTGCAACCCCCATCCAATTTTTTTGCGTTAACAGATTTTAATTTTTTTACCGGCACAATGCAGCACAACGCGAGCACGATCGGATGCACTCCCGAAAAGATAAAATTTCCAACATTAAGGGGGGACTGAGAGTAAAACTGGCCCCCCACACTTGTAACCCCGATAAAATTATTTTCCGCTATCCGATTATTTGTTTAACCGGCACAATGCAGTACAACCCGAGCACGATCGGATACACATCCAAAAAATTAAAATTTCCAACATAAAGGGGGGGCTGAGAGTCGACCTGGCCCCCACACTTGTAACCCCGATAAAATTATTTTGCGTTATCAGATTTTTTTGTTTAACCGGCACGATGCACGGCACGAGCACGACCGAATACACGGCCCAAAAGTAAAAATTTCCAACATAAAGGAGGGGCTGAGAGTCGAGCTGGCATTTTGTTTTGGTTACATTTAGATGGGGGGGGGGGGGGCAACTCGACTGACCTAAATCTGGGAGGCCAACGGAAAATGTTCACATCAGACTCTTCAAGGAGGTATGTGTGGGAAGGCGTTATCTTGCTGAAAGGTAATATTTGGAAGATCTCGAAGACAAGGTAATAAGTGAGGCTGTAAAACGACGAGCTGTCATACTGCCTCGAATGAACACTAGTTGTGAATATCATTATTAACACCCACGGTGCGGTTTATATGCCTTTGGATACGAAACTGAATAGACCTCCAACAAAATACAAGAGAAGTCATATAAATCGACCAAAAAACGGTCCAGAAAATATGAATGGTCAGAAAATGAAGATCCGTTCACAAAAAAATGCGGAACAGGTGATTCCGATGAATTTTTATTTCACGAGGCCAATCCCAATATCACACCAATGAATGTTTTGAACTTAAGTCTTCACAAGATAGTTGAATTAATTGTTGAAATGAACAAATCATATTCCATGCAAACAAATGCGACATTGAATGCAACTCCCGAAGAAATAAAAGTTTACGTGGCAATTATTTTGCTGATAGGTTACTTACGAACAAAATATATGCGAATGTCCAATATCCACAATAGGTTAGTATCAGTTTTACAGTTTTAATAAAATTTTAGAACAAACTTCACAAACGCGATGACCACTTAATAAAACAAATTACCCAGCCTTCTATTCAATTTTTAAAAAGTTCGTTTTAGCCGCCTACTTTGTCAGAAATTGTCACCATTGTTTTTTACTTTTTTTACAACGAAGTTCTGTCGGTAGGAAAAAAATTGTATTCAAACCTTGTTAAAAAAGTACCCTTGCAAATCTTAGGCAATTACAAACCTTGCCTACCGCTCGGTGCCCGAGATCTGCAAGAGGGCACTTTCTTACCTTAGTTTGAAATATACCGGGTGTCTCAGAAATAACTACATTAACCAGTAGTAGAACCCATCAATGTCAACAATTTTTCTTGATAAAATTTTGCCCTAGACCCCGTAGTTATCGAGTTAAAATTTGTGGAAGTTTTGACGTGAATTTCGGTACACGGCACTAAACCCCTGAGCGGTGATAACGGCACACGACAAAAAACTTCGAAAAACAATTTAAATCGCTAGGCGTAAATAAACAAAAAATCTGAAAACTAACTTACTAAACGTGTCTACTTCAACATCCAATGCTATTGAAAATTGTGGGGCCTAATAAATAATATATATATATATTATATTATATATATATACATATATATATATATATATATATATATATATATATATATATATATATATATATATATATATATATATATATATATATATATATATATATATTGGACAGCAATCGCAAATTTTCGTCAGAACGTTTTTGAAGTGAAACTTCTTAGTTACAGAAAATTTACAAAAAGAAGAAACCGAGAAGAAAGAAAATCACTACAATGTTGTGATAGGAGGCATGTATCATCTATCTATATCTAATGTCCAAGGTACAGGATGCAGAACTGGCTACCAAGAAAACACCTTTACAGAATAGAAGACTGAAAAAATTTAAAATTGTTAAAGTCGGTGAAACGAAAAAATTGGCTTCCAGAAATCCACCCATGAAGTATTATGTAGTTGCTGAAAATATTTTTGAGATAATTGAAGCAGCCCACGTTGCAATTGGTCATAAAGGTCGAAGGACAGGTTGAAGATTGAAACCGCCCGAAAATACGCCAATATAACAATTGGTATGATAAATACTTTCATATCAATGTGTGAAACCTGCCAACGGAAGAAGCATAAGAAGAAAAGGGGTCGAAACCTATACTGCATTCAGAAATGAATAGCCGCTGTTAGGTAGACTTAATTGACATGCAGTCACAAGAGGATCACAGATTTATCAAGACCATTAAATTTGAAAAAATTTGTTTTGCTAAGGCCATTGCAAAGTAGGAGGGCAGAAGAAGTTGCTTATCAACTAATAAACGAGGTAGTGTCATACTGGCCTGAGGTAAAATTGGTTCATGGAAAGCCAAGGTTCGTCAGTCGAGCGAGCTAACCAACACATCGAGAAAATATTGGCAGCCTGGATTCAATACAATAACACAACAAAGTGGTCAAAAGATCTTGCGTTTGTACAATTTATGAAAAATAGAGCCCATTATTCTGGCATAAAACAGTCACCATATCGGTCTATGTTTGGTATTGAGCCTAGAGTAGGGCTTTCAACTTCCAGTTTGCCATCAGAATTTCTTTATTAACGTTTGACTTATGTTTACCAGTGTGATAGGACACATTATGTTTTCATTTTTATGTAAGTGATACTTTTTAGTTCCTCTTTTGTGCTCAAGTAAAGGTATTATGGTGTCCTGTTTTGTGTTTTAACTGTACCCTAGGATTAATTGAAAAACTAGTTTTAACTGAAATATTATGTAGTCAAAACTAGAATCAACTGATAATATTAGTCAATTCTAGTTTTGACTAGGTAAAACTAGAATTGTCTAAAGAGTATAGTCAAAACTGGTTTTTCCTAGGAAGATCGGGTTTTAACTGAAATCGGGTTTTTACGGTAACATATATACAATTATGTATTAGATATAATGGCTTCGGACATTGGTACTTACCGGAATCTTCTATAAAAACCCAGTTCATCAAGGATATCAAAATGCTCCAATCTCTGGTTAATTTGACGAGGAAATCCAAAGTCGATTATTTCAAGAATATCAAAATCGTCCTCCAACAAATCGTCGTCGTAGATTTCCTGGTAATTAGCCATCGTATTATAATTTCAACAAAAACAACACGTGGAGCAATAGTCACCCACACTTCCTAACCAAAATCCAAGTAACCTAACCCTAACTGAGACACGGGGGCCCCCATAAAGCATGACGGCCCACTGCAACAATGAACAATGAAAATCTTTTGTCGGCCGAAAAAGTTTTGTTTATCACACTGCCAAAAACTGTTTTGCAAGTGCTTGCTTGCTTTTAAGAAGACTGCACCCGTGTTTGACGATTTTCCAAAAAAAAAATTGCGAAAAAGGGGAGGGTGGATTTGGGAGCGATTTTTCTCAAAATTCTTATAACCTGAATCTACAATGTTACAGGCATGAGAATTGGCAGTTATGGACACTTACTAGACCCATGTTTGACAATTTTGCAAAAAATAATTTACAAACCGCGAAAAAGGTGTGTAAATGGGGAGGGTGGTGTTCCTGAGAATTCCCATAACTGGAAAACCAAAAGTGGTGAAAATTCAGATCTAGATTCTCCTTTTAAGAAGACTGGTCCCATGTTTGACGATTTTGTAAAAATAATACCAACTGCGAAAAAAAGGGAGGGAAACAAACAGTACGTGAAAATTGGATCTTGCTTCTCCTTTAAAAATGACTAGACGCGTGTCTGACGATTTTACAAATAATATTTCTTATCCGTAAACGTCACAAAAGTGAAAACTTATGTGCCTCCATTGACAAGGTAAAAGTGTCACTTTATCTGATTAGGCTCATAAAGTAGACAACAGGTTTTATTTTATGTGCTTAATCATATAAAGTAAGTGACACTTTTGCCCTGTCAATGAATTCTTTCAAATTAGCGAGGTAGTGAATGGAAACGCGTGTGAATGAAACGACTAACGCAGTAGGCCCCTCCCCCTTTGGGGGCTCCTTGTTTTATTTACAGGGGCCCCTCACCCATGGGGGCTCCCGACCAATGGGTCTCCGGACCAAGGGGGCCCAAAGCAAGGGAGCTCCCGACCAAGAGGGCTCACGACCAAAGGGACTCCCGACCAAGGAGGCTCCCGAACAAGGGGGCTCCTGAACAAGGGGGCTTTTGAGTAAAGTTTGCGGATAAAATAGTATATATTATTCAGAGCATAGGTCGCTTTATGTGCTTCACCTGGCCTTAACCGACTAACTTCGTTCTTCGAACAGTCCAGGCTCAGCACATAAAGCGTAACTTATGCTATTTACTTATTCATTACTTTTTGTAAATTTTTAATTACCAAATATCTACGCGAGTAAAGCAGACCTCAATTTACGCGGGCAAAGCCGCGGGTAATTACTAGTACATAATATTATATTCCTTTAAGGAACCTTTTTAATCTAGTATCAGTACTGACATACGGAGCAATATCAGCGTCAGTGCAGACCGAGCTGTATTTTTTGATGGTAGAAGGGCGTATTGAAGGAAACATATCAATGTTTGATCCTGGCAACAAACTTAGACTTTACACTTCCCGGATAAAATCCCGGCTTCAATGGAAAGTTCTTTCCATAAAGGGTGGTTCTTGCCATTAAATGTTACCAAGTTGATGTCTGGTTTAGATTTAATAGATTCCGTTGTTAGTAACGTCTTGGCACCATGCCCATATTTTTTGAGTGATTTAATTTAGAAGAGGGAATGTTACTCCCCCCATGCGGTTAACAGACGGTGCAGCAGTTGTATTGTCAATTATCAAAGGATTTCACAGTTCGAGAAGTTGTTTTTGCTAAGGCGGCAAGCCCATTATAAACTGCCAGAAGCTCGAGCTTTTAATTTGATTGATACCTCTTCCGTTTTACTCCAAAGACATGTTTGTGTTCTTTGTCCATCAGAGACAGCGCCCCAACCTGTTGGCGAAGCGTTAGTACATATTGTTTTAACAAAACCGAACTTTTTTATAGTGCAAGACGCATTCGGTTTTTTTTTTCACCAAATGAAGTCTGCACGCACCGAAGCGGTAATGTGAAGTTTTGCGTCAAAGTTTTCCATCGATCGCTGTAATGCCAAACAATTTTGCCGTTCTAGTTCTTTGGTGTATCGCCATACATATTCTGTCGCACGACAAATAGCGCCCAGAGTGTCTGTAAGACTTACAATATCCCGGATACGCCACACATATTTCTCTACTCGCATATCGATCGACTTATATTGCAAACCCAAGAAAAAAATACGAATCGAGTTCGGTGCTAATTTTCTTCTTATTGTTCTTATTGTATTGTATTTTTTCAGGTTGTATGTGCAATCTTCCACTGAGTTGCCAAAAAGAAGAAAATCATCAACATAAACAACCGAAAGGAAACCTTGGTTTCATAAATACGTTAGGTACCTACAACAGGTTTGATAATCTTTGTAAAGGGCCAGGGGGGGGGGCACAGAAAGCCCAAATGGGATGCAATGAAACTCGTAAAGCAGTCCATTGAAGGAGAATCTTAAATATTTCCGGAACTCGGAAGCAACAGAAATCATAAAGTACGAATTCTGCAAATTAATCGTCGCCATGTAACAATCTGGAGTGAGTAAGCGAAACAACCGATCTTCCAACTTGACGTGTGGTGGATCAAGAATTTGATTCAACTGGTAATTGTTTTATTGTCTTAGTTTTGTTATTTGTATTGTAGTAGTGATTTGGTCTCAAACAACTTGACCCCTGGCGTATTCCAAAACCACGTAAATGAGTAGAATCGCTCATAGTTGTAGGGTGTCTGTTGTCAGTAATACCCGATTGACACCAAGTCAATTTCGTTTGGTATGTTGAATTACAGCCCGATTTCATGTTCCGGGTCGTAATTTGCGATTAGGTGCAATGGATTATGCAGTAAGGCTCAATTACATGTTTCATTTCAAATGAAATTGATCCTTACTGACTGGTTTTTAGTTACGACGTTTCCATAGCAACCGGCACTTGCGACCAGTCGCAAATCAACATGAAATCGGGCTGTTGGTGTCTTGGGCTCAAGCAATCTGACCCCTGGTGAAAGCCAAAACCACGAAAATGAGAAAAACCCCACTCATGATTGCAGTTTGTATATATGTTGTTAGTTCAGCAACACACGGTTGACGCCATATCAATCTTACTTAGTTCGGAAGAAATCTCCAGGTATTTCCGAGTTTCGTACAAGGGGGATTATTAGAAAAGGAGCTCCATTGAACGCCGGTGCGGTTGAGCCATTTGTTCTTGTGTTTATCTTTGGATCTTGAACTTTTGACAGTTAGCTCTGAGAATCATTTTGTTTTCTAGTTGTTGTTGGAGTTGTTGAGATTGTTGTGGTGGCTCTCCGATTGGTAGTGTTGTTTCCGGATTGTTTCCGGGTGTGCTCCGGGTTAGTTCCGAGTTGTTGGAAGAAGACCACACAATGTTTTGAATTCTCAGAGGCTAGATTGTCATTAAGACCTATATTCGGTTTCGTCTCTTTCTCAGTTCTAGGGTACGGGTATCGACGTCTGTTTATAGGGTTTCTAGAGCCGGGGGTTCAGCAACAAATCGCATAGGTGCGGATTAGACGGACGGGTGATGTATCAGATTATTTGTTAGTTTGAATCGGTTCTACCGGATTGGTGTACCATGAGCTGAGGAATGGGTCAACCGTCTGTCGAAATCTATTGGTTATTTTGTTTTGAGTTTGATATTTGATATAGAGTCTTGTAATTTTGAGATTTGAGGGAATTCTATTCCTCCCGTATTAGTCTGGCATTACTATAACTTGCTAGGTCTGCCTACAGGCCTGGAGCTTCACTCCAAACATGCTAGTTTGTTCGGTTAATTGTGATCGCGGAGTGTAGTTAAAAATAAAAATTCGTTGCACGAATTTTTCTTTTTTCTTTTTAGGAGGGTCGAGTGTTACAATTTGATTTTGCCGCGCATTGGCTATCGAGAAATTCAAGAACGAATCAGCGATTAGAGATAACCAGCACACACAAAAAAGCACGGTAAAAATTTCTTACATTCAACGCCACGAACTGCGTGCTTCTTTTTCCATTGACATCTTATCGAATCAACATCTCTACCACTTCGTTTGTCCTGTACAAAGGTTTAGGGCTTGGGAAATAGCGTCAAGTACGGATTAAACGGTAGAGCTGTTAATTAATTTTCAATTAAATCGCTTCGCGGATATTTAGTGTCGAGTTTCAGAGGAAAAACAGGTAAGATAAGTTACTTTATTGTGTGCAGACATTGACTATTCTCTCTCAATCAAATAGCAGAGCATCAGCATTCACCGTAGGATTGTTTTCATGCTTCACTTTTAAGTGTAAGAACGTTTTTGGAGTAGTTTTTCCACACGTGCTTTCTGGACTGACGTAATCCAACGTGGACTTTTGGAAAATCCTAAGATTGTCTCCCAGGATCACAAGATAAGGTATTTGTAAGGACAGGTCAGCTCCAAAGCCAGCAGAAACCGTCGAAACCGCCTCAGAAGATAAGTAATAGTTCATTCTTTTGTTAAACATTTCAACTCGTTCTTTTTATTATCGCGTCAGTTAAATTGTATATTTTCAACACATCTCTTAATCTTGTATATAATTACTTCAATGTAATTTAACCTTTTTAAGAGTAGTACAATAGTCATAATTTAATTTGTTACATTTTCATTTCAACATTCATGTAGTTTTTTTTTATTTAACCAACTTGTTACTTGTCAATTTACTTTTAATCATCACAACGTAAATTTGATATAGTTTAATTGTAAGAAATTTTCTCTGTTTATTTATATGTTAATTATATGACTTTTGGGGCCATAACTATATTTTCTGTGTCATGACCATTCCTCAAATATTTGTCAGAACGTTACAACAAATCTAGGTTGTAATAGTACCTATATTTGAAGGTAAATTACTTATATAGTAGAATAATAGATAGGTTTAGACCATAATGATTGGACTTATTAAAATAAATCTATTAAACAACTATTATTATTAAGTAAACATAATCAACCCTAAATACTTATAATATTATGCACACTATATTCTATTTAAAGTATGTACACTTATGAGAGATGAACTGAAAACAAACAAGTCATTTGAAATTGAGTACTCCCTCTGTCCAGAAATAAGTGTCGGATTTGCGATTTTTTGAAAACTTAAGGAAAGCAAATCTGTTCGAGAAGATGTTCAGCAATCAAAACCCAAGTGCTGCAGCAGTTTTTTCTTGTGTTGCTGCACTCCTCTCTTTAGCTGCAGCCCTTTGCACTATTGCTGTGGCAACCCTCTCCTTCGCTGCAGCAAATCTTTCATTGGCTTCTGCAGTCCGTTCTAATGTAGCCACTTTTCTTTTGCCAAGCACTTTGAAATTCCTTTTCATGGTTTGATACACTTTTAGTGGTGCTAATCTCTTTTAAGGCTGGCGCTGAAGGATGAATAACGAATCACATGAATGATTGATTTATTCCCTTACCTGTACTGGCGGCATTCTTTTAGAATTACCGGAAAAACCGAGTTTATAATCCTTCTAACGGGGTGGGAGGAACATTATTTAACCCTATCTAACCTACATTTGACAATACGTCCACGCAAACAGCTGATATAATTGCGGCGTTGCCAAACGTAACCGCTCGCACAATACGAAGACCATTACGAAGGGTAGATTGGAATACGAAACTCAAAGCTTATGCTCTTTGAAAGCCTTCAAGTTGAGTCGTATACGCTTTAAAACGTAGGGAGATTGCAATAGCACTCCTATTGCCTTTTATTGCGACGTAAGATAAGATCAAGTTGGCGCGAAAACAAAAGATGCTCGCCATGTACGAACGAGTTGTGAAGATTGACAGAAGAGCGAGACGTTACACAATTCACACGTAAAAGACTAATGGTTTTAGTTTGTGACCACCATTGTCCGCTGACCACGATCTCCCTATCTTCCCCTACAAAGTACTGACCCATTTTATAAGCCATTGCCCCAAAGTAAATGGTAAAACAATGAGAAAGCGCTGTAGAATTTGTAGTACGAAGGGGCTTCGAAAAGATACACCCTATGAGTGTAAAACTTGTAAAGCAGGGTTTTGTCTTGTACCATGTTTTGAAATTTTTCACAAAAACATGTAATTAATATTTCTATAGTAGCGATAATTATAAATGTATGTTTGTATTTTTCATTTACTCAATTTTTGTATTATTGTTGTTTTTTTTTTTTGTTTTTTTTTTGTATTTTTAAAGTATTTTTCAATTTTTTGTATTTGCAATAAAATTTAACAAGTAGAAAAGAAGTTCATTTGATTTCACAAGTTCTACATGAATTTTAGATTCAGTGCATATGTGGCGTTTTCAGCGTTATGCAGCAAAAACTTCACTACACGATGACGAGGCAGCATATTTGAGTTTGAGCCCAAAAGGCATAAAGGCTAAAGGCATAATAGAAAGTTTTAAATTCTATTTCTCAACCATTATCTTAAATTTTATAACAATATTAAAAAAATGAATTGTGGAGTCCACGCGCGACAGAAGTGAAACGCCAATTTTTATTGGAAACTATCTTTCTCAAAGTGGGCGATAAAGCCCCCTTGTGGGCGCTGGGGGCCTAGAGAGGGGCGGTAAGGAGCGCAGAAAAAACAGTATGAAGAGGCTAAATCCCATCTTGATCTTCTTTGTACCGAAACCTTCATATAAATGTTACTCATTTTTACAAACTTAATTATTAAATAAATTCAATAACAAATAAATTATTACTTTACTTTCCCATGCAGTTTGATGAGTTTGGTTATGTATATCCAATCCGAATGCAGATTTACACTCGTAATCACACTCTGAGCATTGGAACTGACATTCAGACTCGTGTTCCTTTAAATGAAAGACTAAATTATGTTTTGAAATACACCTTAAACAAAATGTAACCATGATTTAATAATTAATTATAACGAGTGAGCAACAAAATTCGTGATCGTAGGAGCCTCTGAATATAAAATCTTGATATTAGTGTAAACAGTAAAGTAAAAGAACGATATACGTTTAGCCAACTGCGATCACGAATTTTGTTGCTCACTCGTTATAAAAATTACACATTAACATTTACTTACAGATGTAATCGCAGTGATTACATTTGAACGGTTTTTCAGTAGAATGCTTGTTTGTATGTGATAATATGGATTGCGATGACTTAGAGAAAGTCATTTTACACGTGGAACACTTATAATGGTTAATATGTTACCGCATAATTAATTAATACAACAATCGCTCGCTCGGAAAAAATGTGGAACATTGTGAACATAAATAACTGCATTGCAAATTGGTAAAATTTAGAAGTATAAGTAGCATCCACAGGTTAACTAGAACATTTGTGCAGTAACACATACATAAATTTACAGTGATCAAATTGCTAAATCCTGTAAAAGGGACTGCTGGAAAATTCCCAATAAAAGATTAATTTAAGCTGAGTAAATTAGCAAGCTAAAAGTACAGAGTGATCAAGAAGGACTGTTTGAGTTGGTATTACCATTGTTTAATATACTTAAACAATGGTATTACTTTTAAGATACCTTTTTTGTTCGGCTATTTGCAACACTGCAGCCGGATACACATATTTGACGTAACGTCAGCTGAGAGAAAATTTGGTTAGGTGAATAGAAATTCTATTAATTTAAGGAAATTAAACGATGCAAAAATTAAACTTTAAATACAGAACGATAATCACACTAAAGGTAATGCTCAAAATGCCCCCACAAACTGCTGCCCATTCAGTCTAATTTCACAACGTTTTAATTTCAAATTTGAAACGTCAGTAAGTTGTGAATGACGGCTTTCAGTGTCAAGACGTCAACAACCGTCAAGTTGTTACAATGGTACCATTTAAAAATGAAATTCAGTATTACCAACTCAAACAGTCCTTCTTGATCACACTGTACTTTGGAGTAGTTATGCAGGGTCTTCATCCGTACGTCCAGTAGGCTTTGAATGAATCATGAAGTATCTATGAAGACACGATATAATTATATCCTAGGCTAATATTGAAATGAGTTATTCCGTGAAAAACCATTGACCGTACATTTTATTTAATCGATAGGTTTCAAAAAAATCCATAGCCTATACTAATGTCCAGCTCGAACTCTTTAAGATTTCAGACACATAGTCTGCTGGAAAATAAATCATTAATTGTTTATTTATTACATTACTTACTTTATAATACTACTTATTTTTTAATTGTTTCAATCTGATATTGTTGAACACATAAGGATCAAAATTTACAAGTAATCAGATTCTCTAATGAGATGTACATTATCTTGGTAAATCAGTTTTAACGATGATAATGAAAATGTACTTTGTTATAATAATTTATAAAATAGACTTCCCATTAGGAAGTCAATGAACCGTCGATATTATTAAATTGTTATCTTTGTTTTTTCACTTCAGAAAACATCACTATATGTATATCGTGTTTGATACTTGAGAAGTTGAAGTCTTACCCAATACTGGATTTTTCTCTCCTACTAGTAGATAACAAAAACAAATGGCAATGTTTGTATGATTAATATGATAGCTGATAGCTGAACAATGTAGAACTGGGAAGCCAGAATTTCTTGCTAAATGTTAAATTAGCTGCCTGGGCCACACTCGCAACATCGCAACAAAAAATAGATATGATATTTCATTCCATGATTTATAATTCCATTTATCATGATTATCATTTTAAGAAAAGTTAAACAAATGTGCGAATAGTGAAAAAAATAGTGTATAAACCAAGACTGAGAAGCCTTTTCTTACCCTCGCACTATTATTGCCCGTGACGCTTCGCGTCTTGAAAATAAAATAGCTTGGCTAAGAAAAATGTCTTCTGAACCTTGGTGTATAATTACCAAGTACTATTTTACAAACTCTTATTGAAAAGGAAGAGATGATAGTAAACTTTATTTTTTCAAATTATTGAAGGCCCGTGCGGTTGGTTTATGAAATCAATTTGTCAATACCCAGGGTCGCCGCCGCGCCGAAAATTTGTTATTGTATTTCACATTCGTTGGTGTGTTAATTTGTGCCTTGTGTTTATTTTACAAAATTGTGAAAACCGCCCACCGAATCAGTTTGGAGAATTTTGAAAAAGCAACAATAATTGTATCCCCATCACGTACAGAAAGTCCAATTTTTACAGCCTAGCCTAGCCTAGCCTAACTACGGGGTTTAGGGCAAAAATTTGTTAAGAAAAATAATTGTTGGACTGATTCTTAAAATAAAAATAGTGAAATGTAAGTACGTATACGTAATTCTCAGAAATCCCCACCTTTATAATATATAAGGTGTTCATTTAAAAAAGTCAAGGCTTATAATTTTTTGAGTGACAAAGACGAATTGAAAAACGCATGTTATTTATTGCTTCATCTATCATGTGTCTAAATAAAAATCTGGTCAAGATTGCTTTGGTAAAAATTACAAACATTGAACGTGTGTCCTAAAGATAACAAACAAGACATCAAAAATTAAACACAAACGAAGAACTTTTTGTTAAATAAGGTTTTCAAAACGCCCTCCCTCTGCTTCTTGGCACCGCACAACTAAATGGCAATTTAATTTGTTTCATGGCAATCTTGACCAGATTTTTATTTAGACTCGATACATACTTCATTATTATTTTGGCAACAGACATACTTTAAAATATTATGTCAAATTCATAGACGACTTAATGACGTTTTTAAATGAACTGTGATAACCCCCCCTTTACATTACCGCCACTTTTTGAATTTGAACATGAAATGAAATGTCAATGACGTCACCAAACGTCAAATTTGAAAATTTGAAACAAACCGCAAACTTTTAAAGGTTGGCCAGTGATCGTCAGACAATGAAAGAAACAGCAGAACCCTACGTAATGTTTTTTTTTTTTTTTGGACAAGACAAGCAATGGCGGGATATTAAAACTTACCCAAACGAAACAAACCCTAGATTCTTTAGATACATGGCGAGAGCTAATCAGAAGTGGAGCGTAAATTGATAACACAAAAAATATGGTTTTAAATGTTTATTAAGTTTTAGTCATTTTGTGCATTAATTTGAGTTTTGTGGTCTCGTACTGTGGTTAACAATTTCTAGTGTCTTCGTATTACGTTGGTAACAATGCAAATTTGATGATTTTAACAATAATGATTCGAGTAACAAATTACAACTGAAAATTTCCAATTATTTCAACAATTAAGAATTTAGTTCTTCAGAAAATAGTACTCAATAATACAATTTAACAATACTGAGGTACATGATGAGTGAGGTTAAGTCAGCTAATTTTATTCCACCATGAGCTTTTGCAGTTTACAGGAATTTACAACAGACAGATACTATGAAATATCTACGCCCAAAGCGGCCCTCTTCCCTCCTAAGAGGGAAAAACAAGCATATTGAAACGCGTGGAATTATTTAAGTTGGGGACATCTGAGTTGGAGAGTGATGGACAACATGTAGATCAGATGGGAAGACTAAAGCGAAGTGAACAAGATCACTGTCTGTCAGTGAGGCAAGATTGTCGAGAGTTTACTATCATGAGCGAAAAGCTTGCTCAGACAACGGACCAGGAGAAATGAGTTGGTTACTGAATTGTCCTTGACATACATAGTTTCCTGTCTTTCTTTAAGGCTTGTCCAAACCAAGTCCAAGTTAGCGGCACTTCCCTCGGGGACTATTCTTTTGGTTATTTAGTATTTTAAATATTTGTGAAACAAGCAATTTTTTAGTAGCCCAAATCCACGCCGCAAACTCCAACCTAAGCTTGACTCAGAAGTTAACAGTAACTCCACTTCGTGTTACCCTGCAGTCCCCGGGAGGAAGTTCAAGCGAGTTCGAAAACGACCCCCGTTTGACAAATAACCCCAGAGAGCAGGTATGTACGACTGGGACCGTATAAAATCTCGAAAGCAGTATTGCAACAAGAACTACAAAAATGAATGCTATTTGGTCTATCTGTTGATTCGAAACGAACAAACAATATAATAAATAAAATATACAGTAAAGCAATGTTTTTATTTGGAAGCCATTTTAAAACCGGGCGCCATGCGGTGACATCAGCAGGCGTAACACGTAACGAGGCGCAACGAAGCTACAAACATGCACAACCAAACAACACTAAATACCGATATTTGGCTTTCCCGGTGTCGAATAATCGCTAAATGTCAGTTACAAGCGAACGACGAGAAATCTCAAGGGGGCGCAAGACATAACGATAAGGCACCTTTCAGAACCCCGACATTCGGCGTGGCTCTATGCCTCTTTGTACCCTTTATTCATCAGTTCTTACTCAGTGTTAGATAATTCAAGTCAACAGAGACAAAATAGCTTTGAAATGACCGGAAAGTGCTGGCGGCCTCATAACGAAAGACAGGTAGTTATTAAAGGATTTATCTGAGTGGCAATCTAGTTATGTTAAGCAGTGCCGGTTTTAGCACTACCAGCGCCCTGGGCAAGATTTCTACCTATCCCTATCCCTTTTCCCTATCTGCCATTCAAACCCATACGAAAAACAAGCAAGAGATAAAATGAAATAACCACTTATTTAAAAAAAAAAAGTAATAAAACCTTACTTTTACTAAAAACTGACAGTTCAAGTATGTACTGAGTACTTAGATTAACCTATATTTATACGAAATCAATAAACAATATAATTTTGGTACAAAAAATTAGAACAAAAATGCAAAAATGTTTGGCTTAAATTAATTAAAAACTCAGCGCGTGACTTTTAAATAGTAACTATTACTATCTTGCAATGATAAATACTATGTATTTTCTTAAAGATTGGGGCTAGATGAGTTGGCATTTCAAAAAAATTATCGATTCTTAAGCGTACCACGAATTATATTTAGGCACCAAGGATCATTTTACAGGTACTGATTATTTATCTGATATTTTCTTGTATTTGAAGTAGTCATAGCAATGGGTATGTTTTTTGACTGGTTTCATTTTGACGGTTATGTGAATTCACAAAACATGCGGATGTGGAGTTCAGAAAAACCTAATTTTATCGAAGAGGTTCCACTGCACCCCGAAAAGGAATATGAGCGTGTTGAACTGTCGCTTAATTAAATTAAAAGTGAGGTTGCTTCTCCAGTGTGCATTTGGCTTTCTCTAATATGCGCTCTTTTTGAATAAACCAATCGCAATGTGTTATTTGAAAAACGCGGGCAATGTGGGCGTTTTTTATACTATCTATCTCTTGGCCGACCACGGTAATAATAAGTGACTAATAAGTTTGGTAATTTATGCTACTGCAGAGAAAGGAAAACTGAATGCAACTGTTTTTATTATTTTTAAACAAAGGCTAGAATTCTTAACAAGACATGTAGATACAAAAGCTGAACGATTTCGTTTTCCATCATGGCGCGTTTTATGACGTCCCTAGCAGACAAAATGGCGGAATAAGAGTAAAATATGAAATGGCTTTTATCTAGGAGTTTCTAGTATGCACGTGGAACAAACGCCGGTCAATTTCAGGGCCACCTCATGATATTGAGTATGACACAAAGAAGCAGATAGAATAAAACGGTTACCTGTAGCTACGTCGGTCGGCACCACACACACAATACTTAATTAAAATCCAACCGATCTTTCTGGTAACGTGAAATTTCGACAATGCAATTTAAACATAGAGCACACTCAACTTTAAAAACAGGAGAACTCATAGTGGAATAAAATCAGATCACAACAATGAATTAAGCGTTAGTTACGACTCGATGCTTCTACCGTTAAAAATGGAATGAATGTCTGAATAATGGCCGCCGGTCTTTCTTCCACCATCTAGCAGGGACGCCAACCGTTTCTTTAGTCAGGTTAACTGCATCGCGCTGCCAACCTCTGCTGGATGTTGCTAACTTCAGAGCAACTTGCCGGATAGGCAACTCGAAGTTCTCCTATGCATCGTATGATGTATTTTGGGGATATCTCAATATTATATTTCAAATGAATTGGCATCGCGGCAGGCGCTGGAAATTTAATTTTATGTTGGCAACACGAGATGTCGAGAGCGATGGTCTACTCATAATATATATCTCTAATAGTCCAAGAGCCCGCTGCAAAAAACCTCGCCGATCGGGTTACAGGGTGGAATGTTTTTTAAATGAGCGATGGTCTACTCATAATAAATATCTCTAATAGTCCAAGAGCCCGCTGCAAAAAACCTGGCCGATCGGGTTACAAGGTGGAATGTTTTTTAAATGTTAGTACTCACATCAACCTTAACAAAAACCATGGTGTGCCTGGGCAGAGCCTGTCCACAAGTTTAAGGGGGCCAAGAACTCAAAGATTGTGACAGTTCAACAAATGACAAGGGAAAAGCTTTGAATATCTAAGCGCAGCTTATATACCAATGTGATGTTTCCACTACACTCGTTCGCGTGGTAGCGTACCTGATAACGTTTTTGCTTTTCGTCCGGATAGTCAGGTTTCGATTCCCGTATTCATGTACGTATTTTTTTTATTAAAAAAATCTTTTTTTACTTTAATTAATCTAATACTTAAAAACAATATAAGTATTAAATTAAACAACTAAATATTAGTAAAAAAAAATTTAATACTTACATGAGCGGGAATCGAAACCTGACTATCCGGACGAAAAGCAAAAACGTTATCAGGTACGCTACCACGCGAACGAGTGTGGCCGAAACATCACATTGGTATGTATATTATTAGAAATAATTTATATGTAAAGGGTTTTATTTTAAAAATAAAACAAAACATGTAATCAGGACGACTTTACTCTTCGAACGTTGGAGAATAAGTAAGTGAACAATAACATGCGCCGATATCGGTCAGCTTACTAAGAATAAAATACATGAGTCACACAATATACACGTGCTCGCAATAAAAACTAAGATATATATAAAATGTTGACAACACGGCCAATCCTGACGGACACTCGTCCTCGAGGTCCTTGACGTTTAAGACTCCTCCATTTAATTATTATTCCGTTTAGGCATCAGGTATAAATGTAATACACTGTCAACTTTGATATGTGACTATCAATGTGACATCAATTTACATGCATAATTAACTTTTCTCGTGCAATCTTTGATCTCAACGGACCAACATGACATCACTGTGCCGTGCCAACTTTGATCTCAACGGACCTACTTGACATCAATTCAACCAATAACATAGGTTGTGCCATCTTTGATCTCGACAGGACCAACGTGACATCAACTCAACCAATAACATAGGCTGTGCCATCTTTGATCTCGACAGGACCAACGTGACATCAACTCGAACCATAACTAATGTTGTGCCATCTTTGATCTCAACAGAACCAACGTGACATCAGCTCAAGCAACAACTTAGGTTGTGCCATCTTTGATCTCGACAGGACCAACGTGACATTAACTCAACTCATAACTTAGTGCAAGTCAGACATTAAGTACCATACATTTTGTTGAGAATCCTCATCGTCAAAATTCAGAAGGGCCTCGCAGAGCTCAGGGCACCAATCCTTCGTCCATTTCTCAAGACGCCCTGCTGCAGCCGAGGTGTACCTTCCTGGAGATTTCTCTCGGACAAATTCATAAAGATCCTTACATGGTGGCGCTAACTTATGTCGTTGATTTACCACCCTCCTCAAAACGACCAAATCTTCATTCATAAAAGTAGAACAAAGAGCCTTAAAAGTAGCCTTCTCTTGCCCTTCGGCCTTTCTCGCCAAGAATTGTGCTGCCTTCCCTCGCATAATCCTCCTGTTGATGTTTCCTTCATCGCCACATCGTTTAACACTGCTGCAATGACCGGGACAGACCTTGCGCGACCCAGCAGCAATTGCAGTGGCGTGCAACCAGTAGACTTTTGCTTAGTGGTGTCTAGAACAAGTTGAATCTTCCAAAGTTTCTCAGACCAAGTGCATGGACCCTTTCGGCACTCGTTGCGGAATACCTCTGCAAATGTTGACATACAGCGCTCCATCCAACAGCTGTTAGGCGGCAGCATTCATAAAGGAACCATTATCAGTTACAAGCCCTTTTGGTGTTCCGAACAGTGAAATGGTCTTGATCAAATCCTCTCCAAAGATAGCTGTAATTTCTCAGTTTAGTATTAACAAACAATACTTTGTGAAGGCATCTATTATGACAAGCACATATTTGTAATTTTCAGAAGATCTTAAAGGGCCAAAATAGTCACAATGTAATGTCTCGAATGGGGTATCGCCTTTGGGTATCGAATGCAACGGAACATCGGTTCTCAGCCGTGGCTGTTTCTGAATCAAACATGTGAGACATGTTTTCCAATATTTTGTTACAAAATTTCGCATTTTTGGAAACCAGAAATTTTGACTAAGTATAGTTCGAAAACCTTTTCAGGGCCCACTTGACAATTTTCATCATGATACAACTGCAATAAAGGTAATCGGTAAGATCCATCCTTTTTAGCGACTATTAATAAAATCAGACTAGCATCATACGGAAAATATGATGGTCGAATTATATCCTTTTGGCTTAAATCATGAAGAATTGCGCGAAAGTTTTGTTCTCGGGGTATGAAAAACGATAAGGGCGATACCTGACATAAAAAGTGCGGACTATTCCTTAATTAAATGTTTGAGCACTTCCGGACAATTTTTGATAGTGTTCTTTGTGGTTATTAATTTTGTTCCTGTCCACTTTTATTTAAGGGCACTACAGAAGTGTAACATCATCTAGTCCGACTCAGTCTTAATTAGTCATGAAATGTTTAAGAGAGTTCGATTTAGATAACTCGCCCCAAAAATTAACACACGTTGAGACCTTGGAAGGAGTCGTGCTTTGTTCTTCGTTCGAACAAGTGTTTAAAATCGAGTTTTGCATTAAGAATTATTTAAAAGTGATTGAGGCGAGGTTTTCACTGACCATATAATCCAGGTGCATTTGTAATCATTTCTGAGTTTAAGTTAAAGTGTTTTGAATGATTTATTGTCGTGAAATTGCCAGACAAAAGATTGGTGAGTCAGTTCTAATTTACATTTTAATTATGGTTAATCATTGCAAGTTGATATTATCATGAGAGTACTATAGTTATTTTGCAATATTGCTGAGATTGAAGTACTGGTTGATTCATTTCTTGAGTTATTGCTGACTTATGAGTTTTGGACAAGAGATATTATTGAGATTGAGTCTTGACGTCAAGTTAATTAATCTGTAATTATTCTGCTGACTTTCCCAATGTCAATAATTGAGATGTTCGATAATTCAGATGATTTAGTCATGGATACAATTGATATGATTAGGTATTCATGTTTTAAAACAAACCCTGATCAGTAGTTGATCATTAAGTGACGAACTCAAAGGTATTAATTCTAATCTATTGACTTGAAATACCCAGAAAAGGTTACAAGTTAAGATCCACGACTCTAATTAGGATTAGTTGCTCATAAATCATTTTCTACACAGAATTGCAACATACCTCTCGATACTCGATACCTCTCTTGACCAACATAACTGGTTGTCCAAGGAAAGGGAGTAATTTTGTAAAACAGGTAAAGCTCCTAATATTCAGATTTGAATGTGGTAAAAACGTTAGGCCTTTTGTCCACACGATGTAATAACAAATTTTGACAAATGAGAATTAACACTCAGTATAATTGAATTAACACTCGGTATAATTTCAAATAGAAAAACAAAGTGTTACAGAAGATTTCTGAATAATGTGATTTCTCCGTTGGGCTTACGTTCATAAGAAATTAATTCTTTATCAAGAATATCGGTACAAATTAGCACGGGTGGATCTATCATTTCAGGAATAACATGACAATCTGATTCAAGTGTTAACTCTGGAAATTCAACTATTAATGTAACTTTTTCAGTTATCTTCACTTCAGAATTAAGTTTTTACAGGAATCGAACAAATTCGCGGTTGTAATTGCAATTGTCTCACAAGTAAATCTACAACTGCTGTTAAAAAAAAACAGTTCTTTAACTTTTCAAGTTAATTAAAAATGCCTCCGTGAGATTCTAAAAATAAATTACAGTAAAAGTTTATTTGCGATATTGGAGCTCCGGTATCAATAAGTGTGTTGACTGGTATTCCATAAACAATGGCAATTAAACAATCCGAATTTAACAGATTTTTCGTTCCGGCCTTGACTGCGTTGTTTTGCTAAACGGTATGACCAAATTTGTTGCAGAAACTGCAGTTATCTTGTTTGGATATCTTTTTTTTGGGTGGTTCGTCTCTTTTTTTTTATATTCGAATTATTATTAGTGCATTGACTTTTTAAATGACCACGACGGCCACCACTATAACAACGTTTTTTGTTTTCCAGTCTCGGCCTTTTCAACGATGTATTAAAGTAGAAATTCTTATTACTAACACTGTAATCTTGCTTAGCAGCTGATCGGGTAACCGGAGTGTTTCCTGAGTCATCAAATTCAAAAAACAGTGCTGTTAAATCTGAAACGGTTTGTTTCTGGGTTTGCTTGATTTCATCTCGCATTTTATCGCATTCAATATTCTGACAAATAATACTTACAAGCTCTAAATCAGTAAATTTTTTTACTTGGACGATTCAACAGGGCCAATTTTGTCCTAGCGTAATTAGCGTAAGAAATAAAATTATTCGACTTACATTCAGCCGTCTTCTCAAAACGCATACCAAAATCAATCTGTCTCGCAAAGAGCATCTTAAATCAATCACAAAATTCGACCATTTCCTGTCATTGCTTGAACCATTCCACGGCTTCTCCGACAAGGTAGGGTGTCACCCGGTGCAAAGTCTCATACTCGTCCCACCGATACTTTTCTCTCGCCTTCTCGACGTCTGCAATTCAATCGCTTACGTCTTCTTTCGAATCGAACCATAATAGCTGGATTTCGGTTCCGCTGGTAAGATTTTGTGCGGCTGAAGCATTTCTGGAGTTTTCACCTCTGGAGTCGCTCGCTGTTTTTAAACTTGTCACAACGGATGATGCAACTTCTTCCATGGTACTCATGTAGCGTTTCATGGAGTCCAGGACTTCAACCAGTGCTCCTGACGTTGCGGACGAATCTGACAGAATATCGTCTGATGTTGATTTTTGGCGACGGCTTTAACTTTCTTCATTATGCAGGTAATTTACACTTGCACGGGTTGGATAAGATCCCACTTATGATATTAGAAATAATTTATATGTAAAGGGTTTTATTTTAAAAATAAAACAAAACATGTAATCAGGACGACTTTACTCTTCGAACGTTGGAGAATAAGTAAGTGAACAATAACATGCGCCGATATCGGTCAGCTTACTAAGAATAAAATACATGAGTCACACAATATACACGTGCTCGCAATAAAAACTAAGATATATATAAAATGTTGACAACAATATAAGCTGCGCTTAGATATTCAAAGCTTTTCCCTTGTCAATTGTTGAACTGTCACAATCTTTGAGTTCTTGGCCCCCTTAAACTTGTGGACAGGCTCTGCCCAGGCACACCATGGTTTTTCTTAAGGTTGATGTGCGTACTAACCTTTAAAAAACATTCCACCCTGTAACCCGATCGGCCAGGTTTTTTGCAGCGGGGTCTCGCTCTATAACATTCTTGTAACTAGGCTTGTAACTGTCAAGTTGTTTTCGACGACATTTATGTTTGAATTACTTTTGTGGATTGCTTTGTCGTTTATTTGCGTCTTCGTTTATTGACAAGACTTCGTCTTTCAAGACACATTTTTATCAAGCTATATTTATTCGAAGTGAGTAATGAAATTTGTTATTTTTTGAAGTTGTTTTTGTGTTTTGTAGGAGATTGAACATATTATTTGAAATGGAACACTCTTTGTCCAATTTGACTTTAAGAGAACGCGAAGCAGTGTGTCGTTGCTACCATGAATTTTTGAAAGGTTCAAATTATACTTCTGCAAGTTTCGAACGTGTAGCTCTAGTTTTCCAGGCAGATTTTTAAGCAACAAATGTACAGAGAATACTTACAAACGTCATGAATGTTTTAGATATTATGATATGAACTGCTAGGAGGATACTTTCAAAAAAACTTCAGGGACAGTCACTGGAATCCAAGTATAGGAGTGAAAGAAAAGCTGTTCATTATGATTATGGTTTTAAAGAAACATTGAATGATTTAATTTTTTCAAAGATTAAAAGCAATGAATATGTAAATATTGTGTGGTGATATTTGCGTTTTCTGGTAATGTTATTTCTAATCTCATAAATTTGGAAGGTAGGTTCTCTAAAAAGGTCTCTGCTGAAAAGTAAAAACATGTTATAGTTCAACACAGCGCTTCCTTTCGTTCATTATTGTAATACTGTAATAATACTATAATACTGTAACGTAGCCTGAGTCGGGCGGGTTCGAGGATTTAAAGAAATATTCTGGTGCACACCGTAGTTACAAACTTTTATTAAAAAGACTAACTTTTGCAAACTTTCACAATACCACTTGTTTACAATGCTACCAATCGACTAACTTGCTCCGTCGTTTGATCCCTTCTTATACCCCTCCTGACGTTCTCGATTTCTTCTAGACCGGGAATCATGAGATCATGCTTTCGGTGCAATCGATTATTCCCGAAGAATGAGATCATTCTCTTGTACGAGCGTGGTATAGTATGAGATCACCGCGACAGAATTTTCTATACTCATGAGAGCATCCTATGTGAACAATTATTCCCAGACGTTCTCATGTGGACTGTTCTAGATTAATCACGTTACCATACGTGGTGACATCATCATGACATCATTCGCTTCCGGTGCCGTCGCGCCGTCGTCTCAATATATAAAATAAAATCACAGAGGACCCAGTCCTATAATAATTATCTTTATCCAAAATCGTGTGTAATAAGCGAATTACTATGCTAATTTGAGGGTGTAATGTTGATCATTACACACTAGTGAGAGAACAACTCAGACTCACGAAATAGTCCAAATCAACCAAATGCAAAACTATAACAACCATTCCATAGCTCTCTGCTTTCAATGGGAAATGGATAAAAAACACAAAGGATATAATTATTACGAATGATTTTGGATAAAACTTAATATTACACTCGTGTGGAGTACTATATTAGGCACTTAAGAAAATTACCCGTTCGCTCTTTAAACTTTTTCTTGCGTGCCTAATATAGTACATTCCACACTCGTATAATAAATAACTATTATTCACACTCTATGAACATGGCACCACACCCTTCAAAAGACCAGT
The DNA here is from genome assembly GCA_963583935.1 of Diaperis boleti. Lineage (NCBI taxonomy): Eukaryota > Metazoa > Arthropoda > Insecta > Coleoptera > Tenebrionidae > Diaperis > Diaperis boleti. The sequence continues at coordinate 22,909,346 of OY757247.1, read as the reverse complement.
GACAGCGCGCCTAAATCCCAATGTCGCCAACCACAAATTAGTGGTTTGTGTTGCCAACTGTCATTGTGCCGTAACCTGGTAGCGCACTTCCTTGCCGTCATAAAATAATCGTTTACAAATAATAAATAATTACTGTAATAGCTCCATAATATTTGAAAACTATCTTTGTCCATTTATTTCGAGATAACAAAGTGATCATTTAGTTTGTGAAACCTACTCAAATTTGAAAATATCTTGGGGACCAAAAAAACCGGTAACATAACCTCCAAATAATCTAATGCTAATCTCACATGGTTTAGTAACTTTTTTGACATAAGATAAAGCTCATATATATATAGTATACATATGTTATACGTGACATATTTGTTATCAAAGCAGCAATCTCATCCTGGGGCATCATCTCCCATTTATTCAGTAGCGCCTGTTCCAGCTGAACTACTGTATGAAACTCGCCAAAGCTCTGTCTAATGCTTCTATCTAGATTGTCCCATAGATGCTCTATGGGGTTTAAGTCCGAGTTCCTGGGTGGCCACCTTATTACCTGAATACCAACATCATGAAGATACTGACGCGTGATCTGGGCTGTGTGCGGTCGCGCATTGTTATGTATTAGGAGAAAATCTAATCCTACAAATGGCGCAAAAGGTACCACATGCTCTTCTAAACAGTCCCTGATGTACCTGTCAGCGTTGATCCTACCTCTCTGCAACGTTACAAGAGCCGTACGAGCTTCCAAAGAAATGCCCGCTCATATCATCACACCTCCACCCCCAAAGGGTACCCTAGACAAAAAGCAACACTGAGCATATCGTTCTCCCTATCGTCTAAACACTCTTTGACGATGATCGGGTAAATACCGGGTGAAACGCGATTCATCCGTAAAGAGAACTCGGCGCCATCCGGGCATACCCCAGTCGGCATGAATTCGCGCAAATTCCATCTGCTGCCTGCGATGCTCTGCGTTCAACTTAGGGCCAGTAGCAGGTGGATGAAATGTTAAATTGTGTTCCTTCAACCTTCTTAATACAGTATCGGATGAAATCACGGTACCATGAACATCTGCCAGTCTCCTAGTCAAAGCTGTTGCAGGAAGTGTCCGTTCTCACAGAATTTGTAGTCGAAGAAATCGGACTTCCACTTCAATTGTTACTCGTCGTCTGTCTTGTCCAGGTCTTCTTGAGTAAAAGCCAGTTTCCCTGAATCTTTGTATCGCATCAGATACTGTGCTTCTAGGGATACCAAGCAAGTTAGCGATATATCCGATGCTGCGTCCATCATTATGTAGAGCAACAGCTTGAGCGGCTTCTTTGGACTCATTACACAATAAAATGCTTTCACAACAATTCTTTCTTTCGAACAACCAAAGAACCACACCAGAAACCAGGTCAAAACGAATTTGAGTTTTTTTTTTAAATAAATAAAACCTTGCCGATTGAAAGCCACCTAAAACATTGGTACAAAATCTAATCTTCGTGATAAGGGAAAATTCCAAAAAAATGAAACATTTCTTTCTTTAAATTGTTTACGTATGTGTATCTATATGAAATCAATATACAGACCGTTTTCACAAATTCGCGGAACAAAAATCAAATGTCCGGTTAATTTTGTAGTGTATTAATCAATGTTTAACTTATTGTTAATTCTAGAATATCAGCGTAAGTTGATAGGAAAATATGAATATTTTTGTTTTCTCTTAAATTATTCAATTGAAAAATATTGACATTTTCCTATTAACTCGGAAAAAAATTAAATTTAGACACAGTTTAAATATCCCACCCATTTGAATTAGTACATCGCCTGAACACTGTACGTCGCTGCTAACGCTCAAAATTTAGTTGCCCCGGATTAACATATTGGTATCATCTGTGGGGCTGTGTGCATGGCACAAAACAGCTACTAGAAGAAATGATACCAACATGCTAAATCTGAGGCAACTAGATTTTGAGCGTTAGCAGCGACGTACAGCGTAGAGGCGATGAACTAATTCAAATGGGTGGGAAATTTAAAGCTTTGTTTAGAATTGAATTTTTTCCAAGTTAATAGGAAAATGTCAATATTTTTGTTTTCTCTTAAATTGTTCAATGAACAGTTTAAGAGAAAACAAAAATATTGACATTTTCCTACCAATTTACAGTTATATTCTAGGATTAAGTGAAAAATTGATTAAATTTTAAAAAATATTTATGTAAATGTAAACAAATACATTCTCCTGTCCACTACAGTACTCTATACTATAATACATAACTATAAAATACTTTTCAATTTACATATTCCTTAATAACAAGTTCATGAACACAGTGCTGACAATAAATGAAATGATACTCATAATCAATATGAATTTCAATAGTATACAGTTACGGCCACGGAATTTTGGCCGTCACTTATCATTGATTGTCATAAGATGTAAGGCGACCCTTAGGTATTCGTAACCTAACTTTCTGCTATTTCAAAGACTTGTCATTTTGACAGTGACTCATTCGCATGAAAACACTAACAGTGACAAATTTTTAGATGTCAATTCCAAAAAGTCAATCATAATGACAATAAAGCATGGACTACATCCGTTTTCTTTTAATTGACATTAAAGTGACGGCTAAAATTCCATGGCCGTAACTGTACATTTCACTTTGAACAATAGAAACAATTTTTAAATCATTGAATAAAAATAGTTTTAATCAAACTGTGGGGGGGAAATGCGACCACCTTTTTTCCACCACACTCAGCGCACTTTTATTTCCACACGGTTCCACATACGTCTGTCCCCAATAGATCACATGTTTTGTGATTATAAATGAGCACAAAAGTTTCTTTAAGCATAGTTCACAACTTTCACACTCATACATACAGGCCATCAAACACTATTTGCGTCAATCACTTCGAGTCACTACACTAATGACACCATATCAGACAGTCTTGCCGGGCCCCCCTGGTGCTGATGTAGCGTAGCTTGTGAGCGTAACTATCGGCATAAACGACGGCAACCTATGTGGTTTCGGCGATGTTGTTTGCCATTGCTGCCAAGTTCTGGAGGCTGTCAAAGTTAGCTGTGAGGATATGGCCAGGATGGGCTGGATGCGTGGAGGCAACCTTTGCAACGAGGTCACCGATGTAGCTGGGTTATTGGTCGAGTTGTTGGGCGATACCATATACCAATTACTGTTCTGCTCACATGAGGGATTTGGCCATATTCGCCATTTTGGCAAAACACGCAAAATATCAACATGAACCAATCAACTGACACTTCGCAGAGCTACCGCATCAATTTTTGGGAACTTTTGGGGAATTTGACGAAAATTTTCTGAGTCGCCAACTGTGATGTGGTTCGAAAAGAAAACTACTTCAAATTTTGCAAATTTTGTCCTACTAGCGCCATCCGGCGATAACTTATTATGGTTATTTGCCCCTTCCTCGGCAAGAGTATCACCGGCGTGGTGTGCACTGTGTGGGTATCATTTCAAAATTCTACGCTGGTTGTGGGCGTGTTGTGCACAAAACGTGGCTGTTGATAACAATCCCGATAACAATTGTTGCAACAGTTGAATTCACAGTGCTTCACAAAAGCATTAATGTACGATATAGATGTAACACTTAAGCGTATGTAGTTCAATGTAGTTAAGTGACCTTCATACACATTACACGATATTGTGAAATGTTTAGTTTATCTTTATTCACCGGTAACGTCAAATACTTGTGTTAAAAATGGTTAATTATTTTATTTACGCAAAAGATTATTCGGCTTCGACCCATGGAGTTAAGTATTACCATGAAAACGGTTTAAAAACTATGAAACAATTTAAAAGTGACATTGATACAATAAAAAATGGGTTATCTCAGTGCGGAAAAGCAACAGAATCCCGGATAATTTATTTACACTGGGGAGACCACTGTGAGGAAGTTGATGAAGAAACAGTTATTGATAAGTATGAGACATTATATGCTGATGGTCAAAACACGTTGCCGGAAATGATTATTGCATGGATACAAAAAAATATTGATATTAGTGATAATAATAATAATATAAAATTATTGTACATAATAACCGATGGGTTGATTAACACTGGAAGTATGAACATATGCTTAAAACTCAATAGCAACATACACTATGAAAATGTTGTTTTTTATGCGTTTCATCAATATTTAAATCGCATTGACCTATCAGTTGCTGCGTCATTTTTGAAAAGCTATTGCAAAATTTATCGCAATAACGAACTACTTGATGATATTGATATTTCTAAAGAATTTGATTACGATAAAATTCATCTCGATAACTTTACTACGGAAAGAGATAATTTGAAATCTTATATCAGATTAAAGCATATCAATGCATCAAAAAATGTCACTGCTTTGAAAGAAATAGATAAACTGAAGAAGTTACGAAATCGATTGTTTACTGAATTGTCATCAGAATCACGAAAGAACGATATTACACGACTGAATACAACCAATAAAAATGTATTTTTACGGGAATTTTTGAGTACCAGTTGGTACAAAAATCTAAATGTTTCATCACACGACATCAAGGTTGAGATTGAAAAGTCCATTTCAACTTTAATTAATTACATTGTCAGTGACAAAAAATCTTATGCGTTTGATGCATTGAAATTTGATACAAAATTTAACAATGACGTTGAAGAAGAGGAAATCGTTGATGTTAATTTTACAGCTGAACAAGAAATTGAATTTCCTGATATTATTCTGGATGACGATAAAGGTATACCGGTTATACTATTAACAGAATTAAATTTGCTGGAGAAAATCATTTTTCATTCAACAAAAACATCAGCTGAAGTATTACCTGCAAGTTTTTCAAAATTTAAATCAACAATGGAGTGTCCATTATTTTTGCTAAATGATTCAGATATCAACGAGTCAATTGGTTATTTTTATACTTTGAATGTTTATAAACAGTTATTAGAAAAAACTACAAAAACAGAACCGCGTACTCGTAAACCATTTCACGGTGGTCTTGTGCTGGTAGATTCTGATGAATTTGATAAATACAATGATTATATTTTATCGGCAACGTATTTTAATTTCAAAAAAATTAATTACAATGTCGGTTTATTTTATTTTGTGTTGTGGAAAATTTGTGAAAAAAAGGAGTGGATGGATAAAAATGTTATTGAACAGTTTAAAAAATATGTTATGCGGCGCATCAACACGACTGTATGTAAAATTGGACTGTCTTCATTGCCGCTGGATCCTCAGGAAGATACATCATTGCTCACTGCGTTGTGGTACTGCGTTGAATTATCCTCATACATATTCAAAGCTGATCCACGAAATTTTATGCATGAACGTTTGAGAATGCATTACGGCGTCGCGCATTCTATGATCGAAATATTACAGTATTTTAACTATAATTTAGATTTAGAGTCTATTGAAAAGCGTAGAGATTTAATTAGACATGTAATGATTTTAAAGAAAATCCAAAGACATACTGACAAAGTTTATTATTTGTTAGAAAAAATATTCAAAAAAATAGACGGTTTTTTAGTTTGTGAAATTGAAAATCCGTGTAACTTAAATAAACTCAATTACTTAAAAATGAATCATAAAGAAATGTTGTCTGATGATATAATTAAGGAAAAAGTTCATTTGAATGACTATGTTCACTTAATGCATTATGTTCATAATTCGGACGCTTTCGAAAATGGTATCAAAATGTGCGAAAAAACATTCCGACCTTTTTTTACAATTGATCAAAATAAATCATTTTACACAGAATTATTCAAAATCACTAAAAAAGTTGTTATCAGTAATGACGATGATGAGGAAAAAATTGGAATTACTTTTGATACAATCGATTCCTTAGAATTTAATAAAATATCCTCCTTATATAATTTGTTTATTAACTGTGTTAAAGATAACGATAAATATCCCACATTGGATGAATATAAAGAGTATATCGTTAAGAAAAAAAAATTCTACGGTGATTTAATAACCATTTTTCAACCTAATTTTTATGTTGAACTTAAAAATGTTTATTTGCGTTATGAAAATATTATGAAAAACGTGGATGTCAATGAGTTCATTAAAGTCTGCGATAATTATGTTAAACGATTTGAACGTATCAAAGCCGAAGGAATACAGAAATTCGATAATGATGAAGATATTGTCAAATTTATTTCAAGTGAAGAATCAAAAGTCAATTTAAAAAAAAGTGTATAATACTTGTATATGTGTATAAATGTGTATAATATTGTTAGTGTATCAATTGAAAAATTTTACGGCTTCTAATTTTCTGTAATAAAAATTATAATTTATAATGATATACATAATATATAAATATATATTAGATATTTATTATTAAATAATAATAATAATTTACTTGTTACTGTTTGGTCAGTTTGATTAAAGATAATCTAAGAAAAAATCAAAAAATTGAACAAATTATTATTAGAACAATATTTTTAGATCAAGCTGTTGTGACAACTATTAAAAAAAAATAAAATAAAAACGTAATAATGAATTCAAGTTAAAGAGGGCTCGATTCAAAACAGACGAGTGGTTGCATATAAAACATACATTTTTTTTTATTAAAATATTTATGATTAATTTTGATTTTTATTCGAATAATATATTAATATAAAAATAGTACAATATAAAATATAATTAATAATAATTACCTTAATTCCTTAATTACCTTAATTCACTATCAACATAAATATGTACATAAAAAATCTTAATAGTTATTATTCACTAATAATATTATTATTGTGTTTATTCTCTTCTGCCGGCAACGTGGTCTTCGAGCTATAGACTGTACAGCACACAGTGACGCATGCGCACTGTACTAGGCGAACAGCTGTTTGTCGTGAGACAAACATACCACTCGAGCGGTAATTCTGAAAAACAAAATTCGTGTCCACAATGGAAACAGATATGTTTCGGCAAGGTGCGGTACAAATCTCATTAACGCCATTCTTGAGATTCCCTAAACCCTGTTTGGGCGTGAGAAGACAACTACAAGCGCCCGACAAAAAACACCTATTAAAATGCATATTGTTCGAAATGTCGCGTATGGGTAACCCAATGTAGACGAGCGGATGACAAATTTGTGGATGAATCAGGCCCAACGGAAGAAGCGACCAGAAGCGGGTATGTTATGGGTGTAATACCAACGGTGTCTCCAGAGATCAGTAATATAGGCGTTGTTTATGCAGGTAAAGATGCTCCGGATGTCGCACAAAACTAGAACTAGTGAAGATGCTGGATGGTAGATTGTGAAGATGATGCAGGAAATAAGTTGATGAAAGTGTCTGCGGTTGCCCCAATTGCGAAGGTAAACTCATTATTATTATTTCTTGCTGTAAAAAGACTTATTATAGAGAACAGATTGCTCCACTGTATCCATCGATTCCGTCGCCCCATCTGGCACTGTGGTGCAAGCGAAGCCTGAGACGTGATAGCAGCGACATCTACACTATATCCAAACGGAGATCAATGTCACTGTAAAAATAACAATATTAGGCATAGTACAATAGTATTATACATAATTGGAGGAAGTTTGGATCACTAACCACAAGTTCAAGATGTTTCTGTTGGGACAGTTTGCGACCAAAATAATAGTCCACGAAAAGGGGAGACATCGGCGCCGAAAACCATTAACCGCTTGGTACAAACACCTTCCCGCAAATTGTCGCTTCTGGAGGAGTTGGTTGTGGTATTGGTTCGGCTGCGCACAGAATTACTTCTCAAATCTATCTAAAATACCGCTATAACATATTCGAGGGTTTGATTTCAACTAGTCACAACATGGGCACAGCATTGCTATACCAAAGTTGACATCATACGGCCTTTAATGATGTCGACGCAAGAGAAAATTCGAGCGAATCTGCCTGCAAACTGAAAAATATTCGAAAGTAATATACACTCTGGGTTTGCGATACAATTTATGGGAAATGAAAGAAACATTTCGTTAAATATTCCGCCATTTCTTAAGGGTCATGAGCGATTAACTGAGCAGGAAAAACTGGAAACAAAAAACATCGCAAATACGCGTATTTACATAGAAGATATTGTGGGTGAAAAAAAATGGGAGTCCTGGAATCGTTGCCTTTTGGCTCGGTTCGCCTCAACTTCGGGTACCATCGCCCTGTTAAGAGCTCACCCTGTATCGAAGAGACGTTCACCAACCACGAGGGTGAAAAAGTGTTCCAGCACCCTTCAATCGGAGCCGCCGTTCAATCAAAATTCTCGTCGTTCGTCGTTACCTTGTGATTGAAAACCGCTTTGCCATCGTGGTACTAGTGCCCAAGAACGTTCTCCGTCAACATCACCTCGTCGTCGTCATCGTCTGCGTCTCCCCCGTCAAATTCGTGACATTGGAGCAGTTTTCATGGGCCGCTGGAACACCCAACCAATCAACTTGGACTCCACGAGTGGTTCACCTTCACCGTTCGAGTCAGTGGTGCGTTATCCCCTTTTGTCTTGTAATGTAATTTGTAACCCAAATTTGCTTCTTCTCAATTTATTTTGTTTTATTGTCTACTGTCAATTAATGTCACTTGTAGTTTTCTTGTAAAATTTAATTAGAATAAACACTATTAATACTATCAAGTCCGTGTATTAAATAACGATTGTCACAAACAACAAGCATACATCCTCTCATTTCAACACGAAAGGACTTAAATGCAGTGGAACTCTCATTTCGAATAGTTCTGGGGTCAATGTCAATCGTGGGTGAATTGTTTCCCATAAATCTGCATGAAACGGTATTCGTTCACAGGAGAACCCCTTGAAAATAGAAATTAAGAAATCACACCATCCAATTTAGAGAATTGCCATAGCCATTTGGATATAAATAATACTGATGTGACGGTTAAGGTGCAACAACATCTTTGTGGTTGAGCTGGGGTTTAGGTCGGAGATATATGCTGGCCACTCTAAAACTTGAAGTTCCACTTTCGCCAGGTGATTCTGGCAGTGTGTGGCTTTGCATTGTGATAACCCCCCTTTACATTACCGCCACATTTTGAATTTGAACATGAAATGAAATGTCAATGACGTCACCAAACGTCAAATTTGAAACAAACCGCGAAATTGAAAAGGTTGGCCAATGATCGTCAGACAATGGAAGAAAAAGCAGAACCCTACGTTGTGTGATTTTTTTTACAAGACAAACAATGGCGGGACATTCAAACTTACCTAACAAAACAAACCCCAAATTCTTTGGATACATGGCGACAGCTAATCAGGAGTGGAGCGCAAATTGATAACACAAAAATTATGATTTTAAATGTTTATTCAATTTGAACAACTTGAAGTGTCTTTTGTTTAGTGATTGCGTACTGTGGTTACCAATTTCTGGTGTTTTCGAATTAAGTTGGTACACATGCGATTTCATAATGTTAACAATAATGATTCCAAATAATAAATAACAACGGACAATTTTACATTTCAACAGAGTAACAATTGGCGACAAATAATAAACAATAATACAATTTAACAATCCTGCGGTACATGATGAGTGAGGTTAGATCAGCTAAATACATTCCACCCTTGAGCTTTTGTAGTTTACAGGAATTTACAACTGACTGATACAATGAAACATCTGAGAGGGAAACACAAGAGTATCGAAACGCGTGGAGTTATCAAAGTGGGGTGCCTGTAAGTCGGAGAGTGGTGGACCACAGGTAGATCCAATGGAAAGACTAAAGCGAAGCGAACAAGACAATTGTCTGTCAGTGAAGCCAGATTGTAGAGAGAGTTTACGATCATGGGGGCAAAACTTGCACATCCAACGGACCAAGAGAAATGAGTTTATGACGGAATTTTCCTAGACATGGTTACGTTGATCTTTCTGGGAGGCATGTACAAACCAAGTCCAAGTTAACGGTACTTCTCTCAGGGACTATTCTTTTAGTTATTTAGTATTTTAAAGATTAGTGAAGTAAGCAATTAGTCAGGAACTCGAAAACAGTACTGCAACTTGGACTTCGTAGGTTCAAGGAATTAGTGGCAACTCCCTTTTTCTAGGCCCCTATGCACCCAAGGGACAATGGGCATAGGTATCCCCGAAAGTAGGGCCATCTAACTCCTTCTAACAGCAGCCTGCAACGCGGACCACGAACTGAACACTATTTGGTCGCTCTGTTGTCTCGAAACATGTACGAACAAACAACACAATAAATCAAATATACCGTAACGCAACGTTTGGTTTGGAAGCCATTTTGACACGGATACAATGCGATGACATCAGCGGGCGCAACACGGAACGGGGCACAATGTACTACAACATTACAACATGCACAAACTACACTAAAAACCGATCTTTGGCTTCCACGATGTCGAATAAGCGCTAGATGTCAGTTAACAGCGAACGACAAGAAATCGCAAGGGGCCGCAAAACAACAATAAGACACCGTTCAGAACCCCGACATTCAGGTGTGACGTTTGGCCAGCTTTTACCTTTAGTCTTCAGGTCTGACGGAGTTGGTTAATTCAAGTCAACAGAGTCCAAAATAGCTTTGTAACAACCGCAAGCTGCTGTCGGCCTCATAGCGAAAGACAGGTAGTTATTAACAAATTTATCTGAGTGGCAATCTAGTTAATTTAAGTTAGGGAATCACTTTGTTTTAAATTGCACGCGCGAGCCCTGTAACTAGAAGTCAACAACACATTGGAACTTTCTGAAATTGACAACAATAACTAAAAACAAATTACAACAACGACTTTAGCAAGTTATTCGGGGTACCGGTGACTCATCAGCTTTTTAATTTATGCTACTGCCAAGAAAAGAAGGGCTGAAGGCAACTGATACGAAATTGGGGGCTCACGGAATACTTCCAGGGACCATTGTGAACATTATTTTTAAACAAAGACTAGCATTCTTTACAAGACATGTAGGTGCAAAGTAGGAACGACTCCATTTTCAAGATGGCGAGTTTTATGACGTCCTAGCGTCCAAAATGGCGGCTAACGGTAAAATTTGAGATAGTTTTCCCTAAGGATTTCCGATATGCACATGGAATAAACGTCGGTCAATTTCCTGGCCTCTCCGGATGGCGAGTCGGAAGAAAAATAGAGAGCAAATGGTTACCTTATTTCCAGGAATACAATCACCACACTTGGCTTAGGGACGCGACTGTGGAAATTCAACTGACTCGAACTAAACAAAACTGGAACCTCCGCGAGAAGTCGAACGAACGCGTACAATTCTTTTACAACAAAAGGAAGCTCAACGGTGGAGCTATGGAACTATGCTTTAACAAAATGGCGAATTTCGTGATCAAAAATAACGTGGTGTCACTTCAACGAAAGCAGAACACCCACTGCTGTCCTTTCATCAAGCGTGATTCCTCGTTCGCACCGAAACTTCCGACAGCTCCCTCTAGCGTATCCATCCCGGGCGGTACCGGTCGCTAAAGGCTAGGCTTCCAGGGCATTTGTCATGCTTTGGCGGTGAACGGGTTGCAGCTCTCTTGGATGGTATTAATTTTGAATCGGGATATCTCAGCATGATGCATAAACATGAAGTGGGTGACCACTAACCCAACATAGGGCACCACATAGGCTGCCAAAATCTCTTCTACATACCTTACAGCTGTCAAATTTCTTCTATTACGACCATGGCCTGCCCCAACGATGAAGACAGGTTCAGTTCGTCCTTCCACAGATATCGCACTCTAGATCATGCACGAACTACCGCTATAACTGACGTTTTCATCAATGAAGCATTGTGCAAATCGTTCTTCGGGTCGCCGGTACCCTCGGCCTTTTCCATCGTTGCCGTTGAGACATATACTGGTCTCGTCGGAGAACAGAAGAGACCTCCACTGGTCCGAGGTCCAATTCAGATACTCCCGTGTAAAACGAAGCCGTGCTTGTCGATGAGCTGCAATCAGCTTTGGACCAGTTGCAGGTCTGCGAGGTGGCAGATTCGTCTCCTGCAGTCTTCGCCTCACTGTCCACTCACTAACAGCCACCCCTAAGACACCATGGAGTTGCTGTTACATTTGAACCGCATTAAGTCGACGGTTCATTAATCATGTTGATGCAATGAAGCGACCATTTCTTGCATGTACACCGACGTTTACCTGTTCCTGGTCTCCAATTACAGGAACCAGTCTCCTCAAATCGCTGGTACACCCGTCGAACCGCTGATCGGCTCAGATTCAGTTGTTGAGCAACAAATCGCTGACTATGCCCGAGTTGTATTCAAACTACCTCAGGTGGGGTATTCATTATATTCACGGATAATGTGGCTAATAGCTGGTTGAGCAAAATGTCAACAAACATAATAGGAATTTCCAGCGGAGACTTGATTTTATAGACGTAGAAGTTTTGGCTTGTACATGCCCGCTACCCAACAAATAGCGACAACTTTTGTTTTAAAGCTCCACACTTTAACAGAGAGAAGGAATCTGAGAAATTTTATAGTCGTTGAAAACGTTAATAAACGATCTTTCAAACGACATTCAGTTTTTTACATCTCATTCCCGGCGACTCAAGAAAATGCATTCAAACTCAAAAGTGTGAGGTGGGCCGATTTCTTTGCTCGCAAGTTTATAATTTTGAAGCTAAATAGTAGCCTTTTTATTTTTGATTAAGTAACTAAAAGGTAGGTAAATAAAGATTATGCTTTTCTTATCGATAGATAAAAACCCGTTTATTTAAGGAAAATGTCAACAAATTTAAGTGACAAAGATTACGCAAAAGCAGGTAACCCAAGAAAAAGGAGGGCTGATACACCCAAAAATATAAAAGGAAAAAAATGATGAAAAAACAAAAAATTATTGAAGAGCATAAAATACTGTCAGCTTGCGATGTAAAAAGTTGCATAAGGAAGTGTTTGAGCCATATCAATGAAAATCAGAAAATTCTAATACATAAATACCCATAAATTGAGTGTAACAGTTACAAATTCAATGGACGTGTATCTACTGGTGGCACAGAATCGAGAAATGATTCCAAGTTTATTGGATAGTTCTGGGTAAAACAAAATATAGGTTATTTGAAAAAGGTGATTTCTGATATAAAAGGAATGAGAAATCGACTAAACATGTTAAATATTGTGATAACCCCCCTTTACATTACCGCCACATTTTGAATTTGAACATGAAAAGAAATGTCAATGACGTCACCAAACGTCAAATTTGAAAATTTGAAACAAACCGCGAAATTGAAAAGGTTGGCCAATGATCGTCAGACAATGAAAGAAAAAGCAGAACCCTACGTTGTGTGATTTTTTTACAAGACAAGCAATGGCGGGACATTCAAACTTACCCAAAAAAACAAACCCCAAATTCTTTGGATACATGGCGAGAGCTAATCAGGAGTGGAGCGCAAATTGATAACACAAAAATTATGGTTTTAAATGTTTATTCAGTTTGAACAACTTGAAGTGTCTTGAGTTTAGTGATTGCGTACTGTGGTTAACAATTTCTGGTGTCTTCGAATTAAGTTGGTACACATGCGATTTCATAATGTTAACAATAATAATTCCAAATAATAAATAACAACGGACAATTTTATATGACTTCAACAGAGTAACAATTGGCGGCAAATAATAACCAATAATACAATTAAACAATCCTGCGGTACATGATGAGTGAGGTTAGATCAGCTAAATACATTCCACCCTTGAGCTTTTGTAGTTTACAGGAATTTACAACTGACTGATACAATGAAACAGCTGAGAGGGAAACACAAGAATATCGAAACGCGTGGAGTTATCAAAGTGGGGTGCCTGTAAGTCGGAGAGTGGTGGACCACAGGTAGATCCAATGGAAAGACTAAAGCGAAGCGAACAAGACAATTGTCTGTCAGTGAAGCCAGATTGTAGAGAGAGTTTACGATCGTGGGGGCAAAACTTGCACATCCAACGGACCAAGAGAAATGAGTTTATGACGGAATTTTCCTAGACATGGTTACGTTGATCTTTCTGGGAGGCATGTACAAACCAAGTCCAAGTTAACGGCACTTCTCTCAGGGACTATTCTTTTAGTTATTTAGTATTTTAAAGATTAGTGAAGTAAGCAATTAGTCAGTAACTCGAAAACAGTGCTGCAACTTTGACTTCGTAGGTTCAAGGAATTAGTGGCAACTCCCTTTTTCTAGGCCCTATGCACCCAAGAGACAATGGGCATAGGTATCCCTGAAAGTAGGGCCACCTAACTCCTTCTAACAGCAGCCGGCAACGCGGACCACGAACTGAACACTATTTGGTCGCTCTGTTGTCTCGAAACATGTACGAACAAACAACACAATAAATCAAATATACCGTAACGCAATGTTTGGTTTGGAAGCCATTTTGACACGGATACAATGCGATGACATCAGCGGGCGCAACACGTAACGGGGCACTATGTAACTACAACAGTACAACATGCACAAACTATACTAAAAACCGATCTTTGGCTTCCACGATGTCGAATAAGCTAGATGTCAGTTAACAGCGAACGACAAGAAATCGCAAGGGGCCGCAAAACAACGATAAGACACTTTTTCAGAACCCTTGACATTCGGCGTGGCTTTTGCCGCTGTTTGCCCTTTATTCATCGGTTCTTACTCAGTGTTGGTTAATTCAAGTCAACAGAGACCAAAATAGCTTTGTAACAACCGCAAGCTGCTGTCGGCCTCATAGCGAAAGACAGGTAGTTATTAACAAATTTATCTGAGTGACAATCTAGTTAATTTGAGTTAGGGAATCACTTTGTTTTGAATTGAACGCGCGAGCCCTGTAACTAGAAGTCAACAACACATTGGAACATTCTGACATTGACAACAATAACTAAAAACAAATTACAACAACGACTTTAGCAAGTTATTCGGGGTGCCTGTGACTCATCAGCTTGGTAATTTAGGCTACTGCAGAGAAAAGAAGGGCCGAAGGCAACTGATATGAAATTGGGGGGCTCACGGAATACTTCCAGGGACAATTGTGAACATTATTTTAAACAAAGACTAGCATTCTTTACAAGACATGTAGGTGCAAAGTAGGAACGACTCCATTTTCAAGATGGCGAGTTTTATGACGTCCTAGCGTCCAAAATGGCGGGCTAACGGTAAAATTTGAGATGGTTTTACCTAAAGATTTCCGAGATGCACATGGAATAAACGTCGGTCAATTTCCTGGCCTCTCCGGACGGCGAGTCGGAAGAAGTATATAGAGCAAATGGTTACCTTATTTCCAGGAATACAATCACCTCACTTGGCTTAGGGACGTGACGGTGGAAATTTAACTGACTCGAACTAAACAAAACTGGAACCTCCGCGAGATGGATCTCCCTTTCGAAGTCGAACGAACGCGTACAATTCTTTTACAACAAAAGGAAGTTCAACGGTGGAGATATAACTATGCTTTAACAAAATGGCGAATTTCTTGAACAAAAATAACGTGGTGTAACTTCAACGAAAGCAGAACACCCACTGCCGCCCTTTCATCAAGCGTGGTTCCTCGTTCCCACCGAAACTTCCACTAGCTCCCTCTAGCGTATCCATCTCGGGCGGTAACGGTCGCTAAAGGCTAGGCTTCCAGGGCATTTGTCACACTTTGGCGGTGAACGGGTTGCTGCTCTCTTGGATGGTATTAATTTTGAATCGGGATATCTCAATATAGACAAAAAAAAATAAAAGCTTTATATTTAAAATGCTAATACGACCTTTTTCGCTAATGTTTTGTGTGTGTATGCATTGCGGGACTGTCCTTGATAAAAATCCGGATTCACACGTACGAAATTTTCAAAATTTATACTGGAACGTGGACGCTAAGTAATGAATCTCACTATAGATACGGCATTTTAGTTAGCATGCACAGGTAAATAATTAACAAGAAATGCGTATGCAGTATTTTGTTGTAAAAATATAATACCTTTTGACTATTTTTATTTCAAAAATTGTTTAGGAAACGACATCTTAGCAATTATTCAGGAAAACTATTGAACTAAACTATATGATGTATATTAAATCATTCTTTTAATCCTGGCATTCTGGTAAGTTGAGTTTTCGCCAAGGTGTCATGTAAAACTCTATCATTTGATTTTCTATACCCTAAGGTTGGTAAGATTTTGCACACTTGTACCACTTCACCGTTTTCATCTTTCTAACAGTATTTAAAAGAATTCTGTTTTCTTCCACTTTCTTTCAGTAGTCCGACGTTTTGGATTTTGTCGCGTGCATGTGTTAAGCATAAAAGCCTTTCTCTCTTTATCAGTTAAACTCCAGAAATGTATAGGTATTTATGTATTACAATTTTCTGATTTTCATTGATACGGCTCAAACACTCCCTTATGCAACTTTTTACATCGCAAGCTGACAGTATTTTATGCTTTTCAATAATTTTTGTTTTTTCATCAATTTTTTCCTTTTTTATCTTTGGGTCTATCAACCCTCCTCTTAATTGGGTTACCTGCCATTGTGTAACCTTTGTCACCTATATTTGTTGACATTTTACTTGACATTTTCCTGAAATAAACGGGTTGTTATCTATCGATAAGAAGAGCACAATCTTTATTTACCTACCTTTTAGTTACATAATCATAAATAAAAAGGGAAAAATGTCGATGAAAATAAAAAGGCTACTATTTAGCTTCAAAATTATAGATAACTATAGCGTTACCCAGGTTAGACCATCAATAATTGCTGTAAATCTTAGACAATACCAACATTTATTGGATTCGAAAATTAGCATTAGTTGGCAGTATTCCTTTTAGTTTCTTTGCTCTTAGAGATTGGCATTGAGATTCACCCCATTTGACAGGCGCACAAGTGAAAAAACGCGGACAGGCGCAGAATAAGAAACAATAATTTTTAAAATTTGCTTTTAAAATTAGTTCACAGCAAAGAAATCGCTTCAAGAGGCAGTGGTTAGGTGTTACGCCTTCACCGGGCTTCAGTTGCAAAAAATTGTGACAAATTTACGCGATGTTGGCACTACCTAGTCTCATTCGGGTTCTAAAAACGCATATATTTAAAGGTAGTTTAATTAAAAGTCTACCACGCGTTACAGCTACAAAATTTTCTAATTCAGCTTGACAGCTTCTTAACCTAAAAAATTTCGTGACTAAAGGCTATTTTTTTATTATTTGTCCACCACCTGTTGCATTATGTTTGTTAAAACAAAAAACTCTGTATTGAAATAAATAAAAAATTGTGTTGGTAATAACTTGGATGACATTACATGACATTTTTTATTATCACGTCAGCTTGACAGGATTACTTAAACAAACATAACAACCTTTCGATGTTATGGGCATTGATAAAACCGACACTCACAAATATCACCGCAAAATATGAAATAGATACAATTTGTCACAGTCACGGTATTGATGTTTTGCGGCTCCTTCCCTATCATTGTCAGTATAACCCCATCGAACTGGCTTGGGATTTTTGCAAAAAATATAATAATCACATTAATTTAACAACAAATTACAGGGAACTAACAATGAACTTGTGGACAAAGGCAATCTCTAAGTACACTCCAATTACACTGATCTACAAAATGTAAACTTTTTTGTCACACGAAAACTTATATCAAATTTTGAATGTATTATGTCCATCAAACAATAATGTATCAACGAAAAAAAAATGACACATCAGGTTTCTTTGTGACGTCAAAAAAGTACAAGTCACCCACACTTAAGAGAAATTTATGACTTGATGTACAATAAATAGTTATGATTTTCGTGAATGTTTGGCTTCTGTTAGGTCCCTTTTAAGTCTCCAACAGTAATCTGCTAGCATTCTTGGACTCCATGTCCCTTGATAGCGCTTCTATATTAAGAAAATGTCCTGATGAAATATCTCGCCTTGTTCATCACTCACAGTACCCAAATTTTCGGGAAAGAAATCCAGACGAGAGTCCAGCATATGTATTTTTAAGGACATATTACACCCCAAAGCTTTGTATGAGATTATAAGTTCATTAATTAAGTCTTTTTTAATTTTCCGCTTTATGGTTTGCTAGAAAATTTTGGGCAACATTCACAAATCATTTCCAGGCAAGTTTTTCCTGATCATTCAGTTTTTCTTCAAAGTTCCTATCCTTCATTAGTTCCCGTATTTGTAACCCACAAATAATCCCTCTTTTTTTTGTTCTACAAAAGTTAATACTCCACACACATAACAAAAACTGTCCGGGTAGTTATAGCACTTTCGTGGCATTTTTACAATGTAGCAAACGCCAATTAAATATACATTAGTTATTAGTTATACAGTCGCCTAAATAACGTTACTCTAACAAAAATACGTAAATTATCTTAGAAATGAATATATAGCTGTCACAAAAAAACTGGATGTGGCAAAAACAAAACAATATATTTTTTTAAATAAGGGTACACCATAATAAACAAAAATCATCACAAAGTTCGTGTGACAAAAACAGTGTTTACCAGTGTTATTTGGCAAAATAGTATAAAGCACTGTGAAGATATCATTGCAGAATGTCCGAAATATTCCACCAATAATTATAAATCTAGCTGAAGATTCAGAAACTGACTTTGATGGTGACGTTTCATCTGATCACATAGATGTTACACTTTATTAGTATTAGTAGATTGAATAATAATTAATTTTTAAATTTATTACAATTTTTGAATGCCTAACCTAATTTTTGTTTACACTGACAGAAAAAACACCAGCCATGTTGCCACTTGTATTTTCCATCCAGGTTGCCACATGAGTGGATAAATAATAAAAAAATAGCCTATATCTCCGCAAATAATTTTGTAATCAGATTGCCCCCACTACGATTCTCCTTGACCAAAATCCTGATTCACACGTACGAAAATTTCAAAACTTACACAGAGCGTTGGAGCTAAGTAATGAATCTCACTTTAGATTTGGGTAATTATTACATCATAAGGTGGTCTCCTATCAAATATAGTTTGGACTTGGATCGCCAGATTCGGGAAGAGGTGAACCAGGTAAATGAACGTGGACTTTAAATGTTGTAGTTACCCTCAAAAACAATAATTATTTTTGTTGCCCTCAATGATGTCATTTGAAAAGCATTTTAATTTATAACTGATGAAAGAAACATAATAGTTGATCTAATATCTGTGCCAATGAGCAGACCTCAGAATGGTTCTGGTGGAACCCTCATAGGTCCCTGCTTTACTTTGCCATTATTGCAGTACATGCCAGGTTTTCCATCGAAAGGCTTTACAATAACAACAAAATGTAGACATGTGGCACAGAGGAGTCGTAATTAAAAGCAAAGTTTTTCTTAGGGTTCCAGGGAAGTCGTGATTTTTCCGCTCTCTTGTATTCCGTCTCTGCTGCGTTTCTTATTCTTATTTGACCGTTGTAACCGTTTTCTTGCAGCTTCACTTTTCTTGCAGTTGGTCTACCACGTTTTCATCTAGTAGTATTTTAGTTCCTATTAAAATAGTGATCTTGTGTTGGAAGTGGAAATTTGTTTAAGATGAAGTCGCATAGAAGAAATATTGGAATTTGATCAGATGTATTCATATCGAAAGCAATAGAAACCGCAAATTTATTGAAAAAAAAACTCCGCAGTCTGTTCCATTTTGCTGCTGTTGCACGTCTTAAGGAAACGAAGTTGTTCATCAGTCAAATTAAACATTTTATCAGCGTTCAGACTATCATAAACATAAATTGCAAAACCATCATAATAAGTGCAAATCCAGTGCGGCGTAATACCTAGGTCGGTCTTCGGAACAATTCCACATTAATAGAACTTCTTGTGGTCGAAAATCTGTTTGTGACTCAAGAATTTCACTAAATTTGCCTATATGATCGGTCGACAAATAATAATAATAATCATTGCTTAGTAATTAATTAACGGTAGGGTGTAATAGGAGTGCTATTTGTCAAGCCATTTTCGAAACTCTGCAATTTTACTTTGTTGATAGGTTTGAAAATATGTATATGGTAATTTCAACAATAAACCTTGACAACTGTCGCTGGAGGAGAGCAGAGCAGCGCTGCAAACTGCTGCTTCGAATTGTCTACAATAATCATGTTTTCAAATTATCATTACATTTCTATTTAAGCGAAGCAGCGCGGCGGAGCAAACCATTGTAAAATTTTTGCTACTCTATTCTGGTTTTCTGGGAATAGAGCATTAGCTGGCCAGCACGGCATTATTGTTGGAGTTGTTCTCCAAGTTCTTAGCATTTTTAGGCTTAAAAAAAAGGGAATAACTTCTATGATAATTTCGGATCTTTCCTACAACACCGATAGCACAGGTACACAGATAGGTTACAGTTTGAACGCCTTTCCAGATTATCAATAAATTTGGTATTTGAGTTGAACAATACTGGTATTCGGATGCGCAATTAAAGTACAAGAACTATCCCACCTCGCTTCACATTCCCGTCACCGCCCGAGCTAAGGGCACGCAACCCGCTGCACAAGGATGTAGAACTCGCCATGCACATCAATTTTGAAACCAAAACAAACAAAGACACAGATGTTTTGAAGTGCACCAGTGCACACTTCTCGCCCCCTCCACCTCCTTGTTACCGCCCGAGCTAAGGGTACGCAACCCAACGGAGCGAGAGGATGAGTGTGATGTCGTGTTTCAGATCGAATGAAAACAGACAACTACACATAGATAATAAAGATATTTAGAAATTTTCCTTTTGAGTTTCGTCGTTTTGATTTACCGAAACCGTTGACTTGTAAATTAAAATTTCATTATCTAAACCTGAAACACAAATTACATGCTGAAGTGATTTGAATACCACTCTATGAAATTTTTATCGTTAAAAAAAGAAGTAATTCAAACTATAACTCATTGAACTACCGTTTAAATTAAATTTGGATCACTTCTAATACAAAACAAAGAAAGCCAACTCGCCGCCATGTTTCCTTTATGAAAACAAAGAAAATGACCGTTACAAACGTAGCGTCCCCTTAAACCCCTCTCTCTCTCTCTCATTTGAATTTTTAATCAGTAATCCGGACCGTTATAATACAAACTTTCAGAAACTCAACAAGTGAACTCCTCTTCGACTGATATAAATATTTAAAGTTTTACCTTTGTTTCGGACCCAAATCTGGCACGAGACACTTTTCTGTCCGAACTGACAAAGAAAACTAACCAAAACTGAAATAACAACACTACACAGATCAACACAAACGACATAACAATTACAACAACAAAGACTAAAAACAGAATAACTAGCATCCCTTGTCTGTCAACACCCTGTGGCGTAAAAACTTCTCACGTGGAGGACACTGTCGGCAACCCATTTAGCGCCCAAGTGTTGCAGGTCTTTACAACCCAATAAACATCAATTAATTTACTTGACGCCGTCTTGTTGCATTTACACTTTTAGTATTTACAGTCTTAGTTATACCTAATACTCAATAACGAATTACACAGTGTATTCAATTGAATTTTTATTAGTCAGTCCCGAACATAATAATGTCGTATATACGACGACCTTCGTACAAAGATTATTTGATACCTGACATGTGTGTTTCAACGAAATGATCTTAACATAATGGCCTGCTAAAAAACGTTTTATACAGGCCTGCTAAAAAAATCAATTGGTCACACTGTCGAGCTATACAAAGAATTCATCTCCTCTACTCCTCCAATTAAGCTTTTTTATTAGGATCTCATCACCAAAGAATCTCTTCAAATCGAGTCCATAAGTCTGGTCTTCGTGTTCTTCTTCGCTCTCATCTTTGTAATCCAATTCACTGCCATGTTGTTCCATCGCTTTGGCACCATTGCGCATATATTAGCGTCAACAGAATTATACTAACGTTGCACGAGCAAGGTAAGTAATCTTAATTTTCCTTAGCAACAATTCTAACTATTTTTCCAAAACAGAAAGAAGAGTTGTCTCCTAATGCTTTGCTTGGCAAACAAGCAATCGAAATCGTCAAACAACTTCAAACACTTCACGGTGTTGAGATATCCCGATTCAAAATTAATACCATCCAAGAGAGCTGCAACCCGTTCACCGCCAAAGTATGACAAATGCCCTGGAAGCCTAGCCTTTAGCGACCGTTACCGCCCGAGATGGATACGCTAGAGGGAGCTGTCGGAAGTTTCAGTGGGAACGCTTGATGAAAGGGCGGCAGTGGGTGTTCTGCTTTCGTTGAAGTTACACCACGTTATTTTTGTTCACGAAATTCGCCATTCTGTTAAAGCATAGTTATATCTCCACCGTTGAGCTTCCTTTTGTTGTAAAAGAATTGTACGCGTTCGTTCGACTTCGAAAAGGAGATCCATCTCGCGGAGGTTCCAGTTTTGTTTAGTTCGAGTGAGTTAAAGTTCCACCGTCGCGTCCCTAAGCCAAGTGAGGTGATTGTATTCCTGGAAATAAGGTAACCATTTGCTCTATATTTTTCTCCCGACTCGCCGTCCGGACAGGCCAGGAAATTGACCGACGTTTATTCCATGTGCATCTCGGAAATCTTTAGGTAAAACCATCTCAAATTTTACCGTTAGCCCGCCATTTTGGACGCTAGGACGTCATAAAACTCGCCATCTTGAAAATGGAGTCGTTCCTACTTTGCACCTACATGTCTTGTAAAGAATGCTAGTCTTTGTTTAAAATAATGTTCATAATCGTCCCCGGAAGTATTCCGTGAGCCCCCCAATTTCATATCAGTTGCCTTCGGCCCTTCTTTTCTCTGCAGTAGCCTAAATTACCAAGCTGATGAGTCACCGGCACCCCGAATAACTTGCTAAAATCGTTGTTGTAATTTGTTTTTAGTTATTGTTGTCAATTTCAGAAAGTTCCAATGTGTTGTTGACTTCTAGTTACAGGGCTCGCGCGTTCAATTTAAAACAAAGTGATTCCCTAACTCAAATTAACTAGATTGCCACTCAGATAAATTTGTTAATAACTACCTGTCTTTCGCTATGAGGCCGACAGCAGCTTGCGGTTGTTACAAAGCTATTTTGGACTCTGTTGACTTGAATTAACCAACTCCGTAAGACCTGAAGACTTTAGGTAAAAGCTGGCCAAACGTCACACCTGAATGTCGGGGTTCTGAACGGTGTCTTATCGTTGTTTTGCGGCCCCTTGCGATTTCTTGTCGTTCGCTGTTAACTGACATCTAGCGCTTATTCGACATCGTGGAAGCCAAAGATCGGTTTTTAGTGTAGTTTGTGCATGTTGTAATGTTGTAGTACATTGTGCCCCGTTCCGTGTTGCGCCCGCTGATGTCATCGCATTGTATCCGTGTCAAAATGGCTTCCAAACCAAACCTTGCGTTACGGTATATTTATTTTATTGTGTTGTTTGTTCGTACATGTTTCGAGACAACAGAGCGACCAAATAGTGTTCAGTTCGTGGTCCGCGTTGCAGGCTGCTGTTAGAAGGAGTTAGGTGGCCCTACTTTCGGGGATACCTATGCCCATTGTCCCTTGGGTGCATAGGGGCCTAGAAAAAGGGAGTTGCCACTAATTCCTTGAACCTACGAAGTCAAAGTTGCAGCACTGTTTTCGAGTTCCTGACTAATCGCTTACTTCACTAATCTTTAAAATACTAAATAACTAAAAGAATAGTCCCTGAGACAAGTGCCGTTAACTTGGACTTGGTTTGTACAAGCCTCCCAGAAAGACCAACGTAACTATGTCTAGGAAAATTCCGTAATAAACTCATTTCTCTTGGTCCATGGGATGTGCAAGTTTTGCCCCCACGATCGTAAACTCTCTCTACAATCTGGCTTCACTGACAGACAATTGTCTTGTTCGCTTCGCTTTAGTCTTTCCATTGGATCTACCTGTGGTCCACCACTCTCCGACTTACATGCACTCCACTTTGATAACTCCACGCGTTTCGATATTCTTGTGTTTCCCTCTCAGCTGTTTCATTGTATCAGTCAGTTGTAAATTCCTGTAAACTACAAAAGCTCAAGGGTGGAATGTATTTAGCTGATCTAACCTCACTCATCATGTACCGCAGGATTGTTAAATTGTATTAATGTTTATTATTTTTCTTAAATTGTTACTCTGTTGAAGTCATATAAAATTGTCCGTTGTTATTTATTATTTGGAATCATTATTGTGAACATTATGAAATCGCATGTGTACCAACTTAACTCGAAGACACCAGAAATTGTTAACCACAGTAAGCAATCACTAAACTCAAGACACTTCAAGTTGTTCAAACTGAATAAACATTTAAAACCATAATTTTTGTGTTATCAATTTGCGCTCCACTCCTGATTAGCTATCGCCATGTATCCAAAGAATTTGGGGTTTGTTTTGTTGGGTAAGTTTGAATGTCCCGCCATTGCTTGTCTTGTAAAAAAATCACACAACGTAGGGTTCTGCCTTTTCTTCCATTGTCTGACGATCATTGGCCAACCTTTTCAAGTTCGCAGTTTGTTTCAAATTTTCAAATTTGACGTTTGGTGACGTCATTGACATTTCATTTCATGTTCAAATTCAAAATGTGGCGGTAATGTAAAGGGGGGTTATCACAGTGTTGATAATGATTCTGGATCAGGTCCAGATCGCATAGGTCGTCGCAGAACCACACACAACCTTGAAAAAGCAGCTTAGAAGAAGAGACAAATAGGATCGTTTGACGTGGCGTTCAAAAAGCGATTTGCTTATATAAATGCAAAAGGCAATAATGCAGGAACTCCCGTACCAAGTCGGAGACTATCAATGAGTAGAGAAACGGTGAAAGCTCTGGAAGTTAGCGTAAATTCCGTTATGACAGAGCGCTGAAAATTGCACATGCAGTCTCAAGGAGCGAAAAATCACCGCGAGAAACCAGCGTAACAGTGTTGCGACTAGTATTCCAACAACAGCACAATGTAGATTGTTGGTAGAAAATAAGTAATATGTTTCCAGTGCCAAATACTGCCTGCCTTGTTATATATCTGCGCTTAGCCTTTTGGAGTCTCAATATTATTCCACTTTGTGAGATAATTATTGTAGGTACTTTTAAGGGTGCGTAATTAATGTGGCGCCATCATCCAACTTACGGCGAATTGCAGAAATGCATCTTAGGTAGTTAGGCTATCAAATTAAAGAGGTAGCCACTGTAGCGTCGAAATCATCGAGATATCACAAATTTGTGTACGGGGGAGCATGGCGGTAGTGGGGGAACTTCGTGACTGCAAATACGAGAGACGAGAACCGAATTAAGTTGCTGTAAAATTGGAAAGATTCTCCCGTCGACCTTTTAAAATCTAGAAAAGGACTTTTCTTGTAAAAAGTTCTAATTCAGTAGTTTACAAATTATTATTAAATAAATAACAGCTAATACATTTATACTTGATAAATTTTTATTTTATTATAATTCGATAATAAATATTATCCAAGTGAATTACACCATCGTTTATTTGCGAGAAGAAGCGCGTTTAGCGCGAGTGGAATAAACAGGTTTAATTTAGGTGTTTTATACATAATCTAATTCAATTTTGCTTAAATTGTTAGACTGGAACATTCGACTCGAGACGCAGATCGGCACTTTTCCCATAAAAAAATTGATATTCACATATGCACGTGCTGGCGGCACATTACTAAGAACTTGAAAAAAATAATGATTTTAGCATATTAGTTCCTTCTTTATTAGTTGTTTGTGTGGCTGTGTGCCGATCAGTCGAATATATGAAAACGTAATATAACGCCTCAGAATCAATAACACAAGAGCCCAGGGGGCGCCCTAAGGCCCCATATTCATGTTTTAATAGTTATTCTGCTATTCGGGGCGGAGACAAATCCAACAAATCAAAGATCATAAAAATAGGTCCAGCCCAAGGGCCCCTCCTGAGCCCCCATTTCCATGTGAAAAATGCTTTACGACCAATATTTGGTAGGTATGAAAATAGGTGGTAAACTATTTTTTAGATGGATATGGGGCCCAGGGGCCCCCCTTGGGATGAACCGATTTTTATGATATTTGATTTGTTAGATTTGTCTCCGCCCCGAATAGCAGAATAACTATTAAAACATGGACATGGAGGCGCAGCCCCCCCCCCCTTTGGTTTATAACTCAAGAAGGGGTTTCATGATATTTGATTTAAATATAATTATCTAAGTCGAACTCCAAAATCTTTAATGAGCGTAAAATTACAAATGGAACATGTTTCGGCAGAACACTACTGCCATCATCAGCCCTTAAAGAATTTTTAAAACGATATTTCCCTGTCTAGGCTAGAAAATGGAAACTAGGGATTTTTCAATGCAAGCTTTTATGTTCGTTGGATTTGTCTTTGGCATGTGGAGCTCTTGAGACAGAGGGGCCCAAGGGGGCTCTTTGAGACACGAGGGCCCCCATGTGTTATAAGGGCCCCTTTAGATTTGTTGGGGCCCCTGCAACATGGGGGCCCAAAGGGGATCTTTGAGACACGAGGGCCCCTATGCGTTATGAGGGTCCCTTTAGACTTGTGGGGGCCCCTGTGATAGGGGGGCCCAAGGGGCTTTTTGAGACACGGGAGCCCCCATGAGGCATGAGGCTCCCCTACAAAAGAATGAAAATCTTTTGTCGGCCGAAAAAGTTTCGTTTATCACTAGCCCCGAAACTGTTTTGCAAGTGCTTGCACTTGTGAAGTGTCGGCTAACGCCTCGCCTCCACAAACTGTGCTCGTACTTGCAAAATGTTTCTGGCCTTGTAATAAAATATACTATTTCCAATCGTCCAAATCGGCTTGAAAAGGATATTCGCCTGCCTAGACTAGAAAATGGAAACTAGGGATTTTTCAATGCAAACTTTTATGTTCGTTGTATTTGTCTCCGCCCCGAATAGCAGAATAACTACTATTAAAACATCGGAAAAATTACAGGGGGGCCCCTTGGTATAGGGCAACGACAATAACAAAGTCCCTTGAACAGGGGGGGCCAAGGGGGCTCTTTGAGACACGTGGCCCCCCCTGAAGCATGAGGCCCCCCCCTACAAAAATGAACAATGAAAATCTTTTGTCGGCCGAAAAAGTTTCGTTTATCACACGGCCCGAAACTGTTTTGCAAGTGCTTGCACTTGTAAAATCTCGGCTACGTCTCGCTTCCACAAACTGTGCTCGCACTTGCAAAATGACATTTTCTGGCCTTGTAATAAAATATACTACATATTTTATTTCCAACGGCCGGTTTCGAAATTTCCCCCTCTTTAAGAATCTGTTTTTTTATTTTTTTACCATTGATAGTTTTCGAGTTATTTGTAAAAAAAACCTTTTCTGGGATTCTTTAATTGTTAACAATTTTTGCAATTGTTAGTGTGCGGGTTTGAAACTTTTGCACATTTTTCTAGAGATTATTACGAATCCAATGAGCTATCACACGTATCTTAACTCGCAGTACCAAGACGGTTTTTAATTTCTGAACCAGACTACAAGATAATTTGCAAATGTGAATTATTGTTGTTGACATCAGCCGTTGGCTCCGTTGGCATAGAGGAACCCTACGTTGGCTTGTTGTTGGGCGGCCTCTATCAGAGACTTGCTAAACTAAACCTCTACGCTAACCCCGATTTTTGCCCGATCTTGGCAACCAGACAATCTCAATTATTTTTAGAGGAAATTGGCAAAACGTGAAATAAAAAGTGGCTAAAAACTACATAGATTGAAAGACAAAGGTATTATGCACTGCTCAAAAGTATTTTTTTTCTAGATTGATCAGCTAATACTCTGTTTAAACTACGTTGAAATGTGTTTGACTTTACCCCTAAATACGTGATATTTATTAATTTTTTTCCTTATGAACGACGCTCTAATTTGAAGAACTGAGTAAATTGGGCTATTTGGTGAGCTTTATTTTAAGTTGTGTAAAAATCTCAACTCGATTGCTTTCTTGTGATCCGTGTTTTCCTCTAACAAAAACAGCATGTTTTCGTTGTAAGAATGGTTGCCTAAATCGATTTCATTCGCCCCCTTAAAGACATCTACTCTAATGAAATACCATTCTTTATTGTTAGGTATTGTGATAATAAAACAAATAATATATTTTTTTATAAAATTGATTTTCAGTGATTTAAATGGATAATAATATCAACAACTACATGATGAAGACACATAGCACGCTATGAACGTCGCTTTCTTTTTGATCCTCTTCTTTTCCCTCCTTTCTTGGTGCTTTTCACTATGATGATTTTATCAGTGTCATCCACATCGCTTGTGATCTCTGTAATATCAGAACATATGACCTCACTAGATTGTATCGTCTGTGACTTTAAAATATTCCCTTTAGCGTCAATATCATCAATTTGTATAACAACTTTTTTACTGGGCTCTACTTTAGTTTCATTTTCTTCAACTCTCGCGCAAATTACTTCAAAAGCGTCAACGGCATTTTCATCAACTTTCTCTTGTTTTACAAGGTCGAACTTAAAAGACACTTTGTCTGAAGGCGCCTGAACCTTTTTGCCCTTGATAATTTCTTCAGTTACGTCAAGAGTTTCATAACGAACAGTCTGAAGACGATAAATCCCATCCTGATCTTCTTTATAACGGAACCTTGAATGGCCGGATGGCCAGTGGTAGTTGTGAACTTTCATTAAATGTTTTGTAAGAAGTCCCCCACGGATAAAACGTTTTTTACAATTGTGACATTCGTATATATTACTCAATTCCTACAAACTTACTTATTAAATAGATTCAAAAATAAATAAGTTACTTTACTTTTCCATGCCGAGTTTGATTATGTCTTTCCAATCCGAATGCAGATCTACACTCGTAATCACACTCCGAACATTGGAACTGGCATTCAGACTCGTGTTTCTTTAAATGAAAGACTAAATTATGTTTTGAAACACACCTTAAACAAAATGTAACCATGATTTAAAAATTATATAAAAATGGCACATTAACAATTACTTACCTGTAATCGCACTGATTACATTTGTACGGTTTTTCAGTAGAATGCTTGTATCTGATATGCTTTGCGAGGATCGATGGCTTAGGACAAGTCATTTCACACATGGAACACTTATAATGGTTAATATGTAACCGCATATGATCTCGCAACAATCGCTCGCTTGGAAAAAATTTGGAACATTGTGAACATAAATAACTTTGCACTGCAAATTGGGATTAAATGTTAGAAGTACAAATACCATCCACAGGTTAACCAGAACATTTGTGCAGATATGATTGTAACACTTACATTAGTGAAATTGCAAAATCCTGTAAAATGGACTGGTGGAAAATTCCCATGAGTAACTACTAATAACTATAAAGGGTCTTCATACGTACATATAGTAGGCTTTGAATGAAACATGAATTATCTATGAAGACACGATATAATTATGGCATAGGCTAATGCTGAAACACCGTGAAAAGCCATTGACCGTACATTGATTAACCGATAGAACTAAAAAAGATGACCATTTTCTTGTTACTAAATTGATTCCATCGCCATCGTCAAGTGTGTCAAAAACTAAGAATGTCCTGCCCCAACCATAAATTAACAAAAAAATTAAATCAAACGATAGGTAATTGTAAGAATCAAACAGGGCCAATGACAGACCGACAGACGTAGTCCCGTCCAAATTTGAATAAATTGTTTTTGGATTGATTGCAAAGACTTTATTACAAACCCCATATCAGCATTTGTTTGTTCATAAAAAAAAAAAATTATCAAAAAATGTTCCCCAAAACGATTCATGTTGAAAATTGAGATAATAAAAGTAAAAAATGTGACACTATAAATAGTATTCAGCGTTGCTTTGAAAATAAAAAATAAAAACATATTTGAAAAAGAAACATGGAGGATTATCGAATTATCACTATAATCCAAAAATTAAAGTCGTAAGATTGGTCGAAAACGATAATGAATGAAATAATCTATAATACAATTCAATAAATTTCGCTAAAAATTGACAGGACATATTCCTCAAATCAGACATCATTAATTGTTAATTATTAATAATTAATTGCTGTTAATTGTTAATATTGAACACGCCGCTAATGAATCGGAATGAAATCTGCCACGACTTGTCTCCACACACAGCAAACCATCCCCGCGCGGTTTTAATTGCACATGCCAAAAATCAGGACAATTTTGATTCCAGCGGACTTAATTCCACAATCTTGGCCAGACGAGGAGTTGTAATTAACTGTACCCCATTCTCCGTGCATTCAATGTAATACATTTTCCCGCAATCTTTTTTTCAAACTTACAAATTTCAAAAAGTCGCTCTCTAGCTGCAAAGATCTATGTTTTATTAATACACTCTCCAAATTTCAAAAACAAAAAAGTTATCTTCAACGCCGCAAGAGAACCCTCTGTCAGATACCCTTTATTACGGGTATTTTACTACGACGAATTCCCTATTGTAAAGAAATATGGAAATAGTATGGGTCGTTCGTTTGTTCCCAAAAGCAAAAGGACACTGAGCCCGTTTAGATCAGACGGACTAAGCACTAAATTCGTCCTATCAACATTTAGTCCGTGTGGTGTAAACGCATTACGGTCGAGTTTATGGTATAGGTCAGGTCGTCTCACACAGCCGACTCACCTAAATTTAGGCTGCCACCCCTGCTGCTTAATCGCGGTGTAAATGCTTGGGTCGGGCGGCCAAGTCTTCTTAACGTATGCTAACTGTTTTACCGACCACACTCTTTTATAGGTTAGAGTTTGTTAGAGCACGTTAGAGTGAATTTGTGAATTAAAAACAACGATGTCTTTAAACACCAACTCAACCTAATTGTGACATTTTACTTTACTCTAACATACGACGCTAACCATACTCCTAAATTATAAGCTAATCAAAAAGATGGCGCAGATGAACGGACTAAACAGCACCTATATTTTACTTTAGGTGGCAAGTCCAGGCGGTGTAAACGACACACCACGACATATGCGCAGGTGGAATTTGGGTGACGGTTTAGGTCAGTCCTTGTGATGTAAACGTATTCAATGTAATACCACAAACCAAATCCAACCCAGACATTTTAGTTCTTCTATTCTGAACGAGGTTGCAGCATCTCGCAGCCAACATTCAAAATTTTATCTGACTTCAACATCGGAAGAAATTTGTCTCTCAGTAAATGACAACCTTAATTCGAAACGTAGCCAGCGCCGTTTCGTAGATGGTGCTTCAATTTAGGAACACCCGAACGGCATTTTCGAGGAGTTCTCCAATTTCATAACATTTTTAGGCTTTTAAAAAAAGGTAATGGCTTTAATGGTAATTTCGGATTTTTCAAACAACACCGATAGCAGCAAACTAAATTTCAAGTCAAACACAAGAAGTTGTTTTTTTTTCGGACAAACTTTCCCTTTTTTATATATATATATATATATATATATATATATATATATATATATATATATATATATATAAAGATATATAGATCATCGAGCTCGATGGTATAGATAGAATACTAATTTTATAATATTGCTTAATTTTTTTCATTTGTTCAAATCTGACATTGTTGAACATATGAGGATCAAAATTTACAAGTAGATCATCAGCTTTTCTAATGAGATGTAAAATATTTTAGAAAAGACTCCCTTTTAAAGACAAAAGTGCGCTAAACCACTTGGGAAGTGCGCGACTGACGCCTGACGAAATGAAAGAAAATATCTTGTACAATAAACAGCAATAAAAGTCTTAAAATTTTGTAGTGCACAAATCATCATTTATACACAAACGTTTTGGTGTAACCTGTACAAAGGGTGAAGTAATCTGATTTATACATTCAGGTGGCTGTGATAATCATGTTTGTAATCATAAACAAATTGCTTTATTAATGTCTGAGATGAAAAAAAAAATCAACTATGTATCTTTATTGAGACAATAGACATATGCATTAAACTGGTGATTACAGCCGAACAAAAAATTTTCATAAACTTTAAATGACAGTGAAAGAAATAACACAAGGTTATGGCAGAAACCGTATAACCGACAGACAACACTTCTCCAGAGCCACCTTCCTGCACAGATCCCTCAGAACACTTACAATTGATAGGCATCTGTCTGCGTCGATGATCACAAAATTTGGTCTTACTAGAAAACAAATTCCCACACGTCGGACATGCAATTATTTTTTCTTTAGTGTGTACCCTAAGATGCTCTGACAGCTTGTATTGTGATCGAAAATTTCCGGCGCTGGTACAACCCTTCCAACAGCAATTGATAACACCTTCTTTACATCCGGAAGGATTATGAAAGACATGGATACGAACGTGTTCAAAAAAGTCAAATATCGTGTCAAATTTGTAATAGCAGTATTCCCATTCGCAGTGATATCCGTCTGTCATTTCGGGAATAACAAACGGATCTGTTTGAGTGCAGTTGGGTAACTTTGCTCGAACTTCTACATTTTTACCCACGGATTTCAACTTGGTGTGATAGCCGTGATAACAAAGGTGTTGTTTCAAACTTATTGGTGAATATGCAATATACGAACAGTCCGTCCAACAACACCGTGAGGTTTCTACGAGCAAAAGTGGAAAATCAAGTGTGCTGTTCACATTTTCAAAACGAGAAATTGCGCAGAAAATGTCATGCCATTATGAATTATTTGCTATTTTGCTTTAATATAAACGTAAATGGATATAAATATTTTAGAGGGTGGTAGAACTAGAAATTATTGGAGCAACTTTCTCAAAAGTTGTTAGTTTCCGAGATACAGTTTACTAGGAAAACTTATACCCGCCACTGTCTCTGACCAACTAGCAACAAAAAACTAGGGAAGCAAAGAAACAGATAATAAGCAATCCACCGCTCTATCCTATTAATACATTATTTAATGGTGTATTTAAATAGAACAAAATAAATAATGTATAATCTATTATGACGTCTGTAAAAAAATGCTCATAATGTCTTCGTGCGCAATTCACAATTGAATCCGTCGTTTCTGATATTGGCAAATTTGTTCAAGAGTTATTTGCATACGCTGGGTTACTTCTTCTACGTTGTTAACTCATATTGCAGACACGAATTCTTTTAGGAGCCCCCACAAATAAAAACCGCAAGGATTTAACACAGAAAATCCGTGAATTAGGAACATGACGTTAAGAAAATAGAACCCTATAAAGCCCTTCATTTGACCCTCGATGTCTGTTAATTCAGATAACCAAACGTATAAAAATGAGACAAGTAGTTATTCCGACAGCGCACAGATCAGTACTGATTGTTTACATACGGAAGGTACTTTTTTGCGACAAAAACGGTAAGATAAGATGTTACTATTTGAAAAAGTTGCTCAAATTTACGAATTCTACCACCCCCTAAAATATTTGTATCCTCCATAACACCCTGTATACTACTTAGTTTCATAATCTAAATGTGAAACCACAAGTTTTTATTCCTCAATTTCTGGTTTGATTTAAAAATGGAAATAGCTGGGTACCTCTAGAAACATACCTTCTTCTAATATACAATCCTCCAAATGTTGCTGTAAATGACTGTTGTAAGGAACAAACTCTGTAAATGCTTGACAACAATTATTCCATTCACAAATTAATGTTAAAGGTTCTTCTTCTAACTTAACATAATTATTCCTCTTTTTTGATTTCTGAAAATTTTATGTTTCAGTTACTGAATATATTAAAACAATTTTTCACTTACATAGCTATCATTCAAGTATAGACCCCATTCTGAGGTTGACAAGGAATCATCCAGATCATCTTTCTTAAAAATACCTTTGACTGTCTTGCTAGTCAAAGCACTGTTTTGACGCTTTTGTTTCCTATTTACACTTTCACACATTATGCCTTGTAATTTCACAATTAATTGCTAATAACGTTAATAAAGCATCTATGCCTCTTGTTTGATGTATGTTTGCATACTTATAAAATCTGTTTCACAATTTTGCAAAGGAATTATTGTGGAATTCTTGTTCTTAGTATCTGCTACATCAATCCACAAAAAATTCTAAAACACATGACCAATAAATAAATGTCCTTAACCAAAGACATAATATTTCATACCTCATGTGTAGGATCTTGAGAAAATTCTAGATTTGCATGTTGGGTTACCAACAATTCTATACTGAAAGTATTATCATCTGTTGTGATACTATTTGAACTGACAGAGTGTAATTTTAAACAAAAATTACGAAAATGTTGCTCCAATTTTAATAAAAATTGGTCGCTAGAACTGCCAAAGAGTTACATGTTTAAATTCTAAACCACTTTTCCATACCTTTCCAGACAATCAGTTATTTGCCCAATTTCAAAACAATACCTCCTTACACTTTGTCCAGATTGAAAACAGATGAAAATTCCCTGTATCTGATTTTTTGTCAAATAAAACCTGATGCTACTAAGACAGTTTAAAATATAGTCATTTACAGCTGTGTGAACTGACTGATAAACTGTTACTCCGTATTTATGCCTGCATTCAAAAATTGTCTCTGGGTATACTTTTTCTAAATACAAAATATTATGAATTGCAATTTCGAGGAACTCGCAAATTATATCGATTACTGTACACTCTAAAAAATAATGGCAAAATATAAGTAATTAATACATTTGTAAGAAACCTTACCGGTGGTTGTTTCAGCAAAAATCATCATCAAATCGGTATTTTCGGCGGTACAACATTGTCTTTGTTTTGACGTTTCCTTTTAAACAAGGTTAGGTTCAATCAACATAGACAACTTTGGAACCAATCCGTTGCCAACAGACACGGAACAAAATTTAATTTATTTGTTGATTACTTTGTGTATTGGCAAAAATCACGATCGTCAGAGGGCGCTTCAAAATGACAGTTGAAGGTAGTTAACAGGTCAAATAAAGGAAAATAAATGTTATGTGCCATTTTTCATTAATTGTTTCTAATGTTTATTCACTTATTACTGCAAACTGTGAGCGAAAACTATGTATAAACTCAACAACAAAACTTAAACCAAATGGTTTTACTACAATATTTCACAATGAATTCCTTCATACGAAGCTTATAAAATCTAACACCAGAGGTCGGCCACTTTGCTGATTTTCTCCAATAGATGTGGATCCTACCAATATCTAAAATAACAATTAATAACGAGGGTCTGAAGAGGTTTATAAACATTACTAGTTGCCCCGTCATGGCTTCGCTCATGAAGTATTCGTTTTCACATAAAATACATACCCTTTCCCGTTCACGCTCCCGTTCCCGTTCCTATAGGTATAGAAAACCACGCAGGTATTCAATTGCAACATTATGTCAAAAGAAAGTATTTAAAATTGGAACAAAGTCTACTTCTGCTGTTTTATTGTTTATTGAAAAATATAGGGACATGTTTCGGGCCTATACAGAGTGTCCCAGAATATCGGTCCTATAGAACAATCTCATATTTGTGGAGTTAAAATAAGTTGATTAAACACAACTTACCTATATACTAAGTTGCACCGTTTAGCCGTCAGAGGGCTTCGAAATTCGAAAATAAATTCCAATTTTTTTAAATATTCTTGAAACCACTGCAACAATCAGATTGAAACTTTGTGGAAGTGTATCTTTATTAAAGCGTCACTTATACGTGTATTTCTTAGTTTTGCATTAATATCTTAAGGTTTCAGAATACAAACCCCCGCATACAATTTTACCCCCAACTTTTTGGAATGTCGCACGACTGATTTAATTTTTTTTATTAGAAAAGTACTTTTATTTCTAACATTTTTTATCTCTTGTAAAATTTTGATACCTGAGTTCGTTTAAGCATAAAAAATAATTTAATTTCTGGTGTCATTAAATATCGAGCAATCTGATTTTAAATTAAAAATCAAGTCACCATGCTTTTCAGTTTATTTAGTGAAACAAGTGCATAGATTCAAAACTGCCAGTTTGTTAACGACTCTAGCATCTTGAAAAAATGGTAAATCAGTACACTTTTGCTGAACAAACCGATATGTTACTTGTATTGGGATTTTGTAATGGTAATTATCGTGAGAGTGTTCGAGTTTATCATGAGAGATTTCCCAATCGACTTACTCCATGCCATAAAACTTTTGCAAGAATTGAGAGGCGTCTTCGAGAGAAGGGCTGTTTAGAAGGCGATAAAAAAAAATCCGGACGCACTAGAAATGTTCGCACGGTTGAAGTAGAAGAAAATATTCTTCATACGGTTGAAGATGACCCAAGCACAAGTTCCCGACTGATTGCAGCACAGGTGGGTGTAAGCAAAAGTACGGTGAATCGAGTAACCAAAGAGCAGTTACTTTATCCGTACCACGTCCAGCGTGTTCAAGATCTTCTGCCTCCCGATTATGAAGCTCAAGTTGCATTTTGCCAAATCATTCGACAAAGAAGCCACCAAGATTTGAATTTTACCAAAAAAATTCTTTTCACTGACGAGGCCTTTTTTACGAGACGTGGCATAACAAACGTTCATAACGATCATGTTTATGCAGACGAAAATCCCCATGCTATTAAAGTGAAACATTTTCAGCATGAATTTGGAATTAATGTCTGAGCTTCCGAATCGACTTAACGGCAATGAATACCTAACCTTTCTTCGAGACCATTTTCGACCACTGCTTGAAGATGTACCTTACGCTTTACGTCGCGATATGTATTTCATGCAGGATGGCGCACCCCCTCACTTTGCACGTGCTGTGAGAGACCACCTACATGAACAGTATCGAGAAAAATGGATAGGCAGAGGAAGAGATGCACCAATTCGCTGGCCGCCAAGATCACCAGATCTGACTCCCTGTGATTTCTTCTTGTGGGGAGCTTTGGCAGCAAAAGTTTACTCGGTAAGGATTAATATGAAGCAACAACTCTGGGCCCGAATTCAAGAGGCGGTTAATAATGTGGCAAATAAAGAAACACTGCAACGTGTTCGATTCAATTTTTTGCGTAGAATTAATTTATGCATACAAGAAAACGGTGCCCATTTTGAACACCTGATGTAATTTGTATGTAATCCATAAAAATAAAAATAAAAAGCATGGTGACTTGATTTTTCACTTAAAATTAGATTACTGAATATTTAATGACGCTTTTAATTAAATTATTTTTTCTGCTAAAACGAACGCAAGTATCAAAATTTTATAAGAGATAAAAAATGTTAGAAATAAAAGTACTATTCTAATAAAAAAAATGAAATCAGTCGTGCGACATCCCAAAAAGTTGGGGGTAAAATTGTATGCGGGGGGTTGTATTCTGAAACCTTAAGATATTAATGCAAAAGTAAGAAACACACGTACAAGTGACGCTTTAATAAAGATACACTTCCATCAAGTTTCAATCTGATTGTTGCAGTGGTTTCAAGAATATTTAAAAAAATTAAATTTATTTTTGAACTTTGAAGCCCTCTAACGGCTAAACGGTGCAACTTAGTATATAGGTAAGTTGTGTTAAATCAACTTATTTCAACTCCACAAATAGGAGATTGTTCTATGGGACCGATATTCTGGGACACCCTGTATAGTGTAAGATGGGATTTTAAATATCCCGCCAAGCAGCTCCGTTGGTCACCACTCGATGGAATAGGAGGGAGCGCCGGTGGGACGGCGCATGTGCGGCGCGGCGTACCGGGAAGACGAACAGACGAAGACAAGATTGAGCGTGCTTAAGAGTGTTAATCCATTAATTAATAAATGTTTGATTTTCGGCATAGGGTTTAATTAACAATCTTCAGGCTCTGATGTAAAAAACAAAAAAAATAGAGTCTATCTAAAAGATATTGCGAAATACTTAATACTAACACGTGGACAATATTAAAAATTGTATAAGAAAATGATGTAAAAACTTTTCACAATAATAAAAATAGGTACACGAAGAAACGACAGGAAGTTGGGGGTGTTTGAAAGACCCAACATCAAGATCAGACTCTTTCTAGTCACACAGGAAGAAAACATGTTAAAATACAAAGGGTTCAAAGCACAGATAAAAGGGTAGATTTATTTTTGCCTTCGACCATAAAGTTTCTAGACCCGCTATTAATTCCGATTGTTTCAAGCCAACGTCCAACTGAGGGGAAAAGGAAAACCACGAGAAGTTGGAATTTTTACCTTAAAATCCCTCTGCGCTGATTGGTTCATTTTAGTTGTTGGTTTACAGTCAGTAGCGAATCAAACTTAGGAAGCATTTAAATAAATCAAAAACAATGGTTTTATTGAAATTAGGTTCCATGTTCAAACATTTGAACTACTTCTCGCGCTATTCTGTATCCCGTGGAAAGCTAAAAGATAAAAATTGTAATGATTTTTTGTATTGTTTTGTACGCCTATGACGACTTTGTTCACGTACTTACGCTTCGGCGTTGGACGGAATCTCCGAAAATAAACGAACAATTAAATGAACCAATCAGTGCAGAGGGATTTAAGGTCGAAATTGCATTGAAACAACTGTAGCCCTTCCGCGATTCGCGCCTCTCGCCTATGATGTTGGCTTCAAAACATTCGCCTATAAGCTCCCAGCGTACCTGCTCTATATTTTCTGACGTCGTTGATTTTTGCCTTTAAGTTGGCGTAATGGCATTTGTTAATGCAAGGTTACCAATTTATTACCAATTTCTATGTTTGTAATTATTATTGCTAATCTATAGATTCTTTTGAATAAAGTTTTGATAGCAAATTTAAGTCATTTTCATTATTAATCCCAATGTATAAGTAAGTCTTCACATACTTTAGGGAAGAGTTTGGTCTATATTGCGTTTTAAAAAGCTGTTATATACTTACAAATGAGCAAATTAATAACAATTAACAAATCTTAAAGTATTTTTTAA
This sequence comes from Diaperis boleti, assembly GCA_963583935.1. NCBI lineage: Eukaryota > Metazoa > Arthropoda > Insecta > Coleoptera > Tenebrionidae > Diaperis > Diaperis boleti. The sequence continues at coordinate 22,870,850 of OY757247.1, read as the reverse complement.
GTTATTTATGAACTTAAATGAATTTAACATCTTGCAATAACTTATAGTATAGTTTATTATACGAGTTCCTGTTCTCGTTTCACTCGTGCTTTTGTGAGCCGCGAGTGGCGTAAAGCGTTCAATCTACACAGGAACGAGTGTAGTACAACGTTTTATCGTTCAACACAACCCCGGAAACCTTTAAATTGGTTAAAATCCATAAAAATACTGTGACATTTATCTGTCATTTTCATTATTTCATGACAGAGAGTGTTTTCACAAGCGAAAATTTAAAAATTCTGACAGTGTCGAACGAGAAATAAAGTTAAATTATTACTTTAGTCTTTAGCATTTTTTCCTATCCTATGAGCCTAACTGAATGAGAACGCAACCCAAAAGATCTGATATACCACGATACCAAAGAAATGGTATACCTGCCTCAATATCTGTTGTAAAGACCTGCACAACACTTGGACGCAAAATGGGTTGCTGACCGTTGCCTCCAGGACAGAAAGTGACACCACCGGGCTGGGGTGTTGACAGACAAGGGATGCTAGATTATTCCGATTTTAATCTTTTTTCAGTTCAGACCTGTTAGGAGAGAATTCCCATTTTTATTTAAGTTACATCAGCAAAGTTTCACACGCAGTTTTGTTAATAATTTTTTGTTGTTCCGTTCTATGTTGATCTGTGTTAGTTGTTATTTCAATTTTATTTAGTCTTCGTTGTCAGCTGTTTATAAGTCAGGTAAAAAGAGTGTTGTGTGCCAGATTTGGTTCCGAAACAAAGATAAAACTAAATTACAATATTTATATCAGTCGAGGAGTGACGTCACCGTCGCGGAGATACAACTGTGCAGATCTTTTTCAGAACAGTTTATATTATAACGGTCCGGAGAGAGAGAGAGAGAATGAGAGGGACATTCTTTGTTTGGAAATTTAATTAATTAATTTGTCTATCTATTTTATCAGTCAAAGTTTTAGTAAACCGAAACGGCTAAACTTGACATGAAATTCTAAATATCTTTCTATCTGTGTATTTCTTCTTTTTACATTTGAGGTGTGTGTGGTGTGTGAGAGGAGGTACCTCACTATCTGTTCTCATTTAGTTGTGATAACAATGATCATAGGTCAGGGTAATACGGTTAGCTGATGTGGGGCGGTGTTGTACTTTTAATTACTCATCCGAATACCAGTATTGCTCAACTCAAATACCAAATTTATTGATAATCTGGAAATGTGTTCAAACTATAACTTACCTGTGTACCTGTGTTTGAATTCATAATTAAATTCAAAGGGGTTTATTTATCGTAGATTTCGAGTTGTTAATGAAATTTAATTTGTCAAAAGGAAGTAAACACTCACTGCTATGATTAAATTGTAACTTTTATTGATTGCGTTGTTAATGAGTATGAGATGTTATAATAACTTCACTTTTCTATACTTGTAATTTTGGAAACACTCTCGCCAGGTACTATTGTTCAAATTATTGTTTGTCATGAATTATTCAAATATTGCATTCACTTAAATTAATTGTTACTGCATCAATTAACCAAATTATTGTTAAAAGTCATGAAATCAACCACCATTGTTAAACCAGTTAAATTATCCAAATTGTTACTAGATGAAATGTTCAAAAGTCATATTAATCAAAAGTTTGACCATAAGACCTCTAAAGCAAATACATTGATAAATCCCAAATTTGTGTTACTCTACGCTCTGCCTCCAACGCTGCGCACCTGCATTCAAAGAACCTGGTTCTGCGACTGGTAGATTTGGTTTGAATTTCCCGCCACTGATTTCTTGTCAAAAAAAAACACAACGTAGGTCCGTTCTTCTGTCTTTGTTTCTAGACGATCACGATTCACTGGCCAACCTTTTCAATTTCGTTTCAAATTTTCAAATTTGACGTTTGGTGACGTCATTGACATTTCATTTGACGTTTAATTTCAAATTACTGGCGGGAAGAGCTTAGGCTCATCACACTGTGCACGATACCTTTGAAAATGTGTTTTGGGTTGCGTTTTTTTATTTAGTTAGGCTCATTATATCTCATGAAATACAGTGTAGAAACACACTGCAACGGTGTCCTTTTTTCATTTCTCTCTTTTAACAGTACACTAGTGATCGCCCGTCACTCGAAATTCCAGTGGTATGTATTGAATTGGTAATCAAATCAATGTAAAAATTAAACAAAAATTTAATACAAAAAAGTGAATACTTACGTAAATAGTGTTGAATAAAGACTGGTTACCATATTAGATATTACAATTTTTAATTTGTCTTGTCTGAATAATTAAAAAAAAAAATAACACGGAATAATTTCTTTATATACAATGTTTTGCGTAAACACTTGTTCATTGTGCGGTGTAAGATGCCCCTGATTGAATTGTTCGCTAATGTAGAAACGGAGGACATTGAATGTACGAAACAGAAGACATTACTACCAGTACTGTGTTAAAAAACCTTTTGAAGTATATAATCAATAACGGCACGTTATTAGCCGTTTCATACATTTGATTAAACAATAAATCTTCCGATTCTCGATTGATTTGTTGAGAAAGTCGCAGATCATAAAATATTGTGGGATTGGTAAACCAATTTTTCTTGCCGAAAAATTATGCGATAAAAGAATTGTATTTTGCACAGCTTCATTCGTCCTCTATTTCACACTCTTCACACTCCGCACCCAAACATCCATCCAGATGTGTTCCCTAGCCAACTTGCTCACAAAACCTCAGGGGCGGGACTAAGATACCTATTTTTAGCTACAGTTGTCCAACTTCTCACTTAAAACGATTCACGCTCATTTAAATCGATGACTGTAATTGACCGCTTTTCCCTTAAAATGATTTGCAAATAATTGATGAACCTGTGAAATTTTTGAAAATGGAAAGTAATCTCCGCATAGAACTTGTCAATGTCTTTCATTTAAAAAAAACAATTATCAAAATCGGTGCAGTACAGCCTGTTTTATTTGGTCCAAATTGATTCATATGGTACTTCGTCCAACGCATGATGCTAAACATTGTGAAATCCGTTTCATAATAAGTAAATTGCAACTACATAATATATTTTCTTGTTGTAATCATCATGATCATTAAGAAAAAACATAATTTTGATTGGAAAATAGAATATTGTAATAACCCCCCCTTTACATTACCGCCACTTTTTGAATTTGAACATGAAATGAAATGTCAATGACGTCACTAAACGTCAAATTTGAAAATTTGAAACAAACCGCGAACTTTAAAGGTTGGCCAATGATCGTCAGACAATGAAAGAAAAACCAAACCCTACGTAGTGTTATTTTTTTTTCTTTTTGACAAGACAAGGAATGGCGGAACATTCAAACTTACCCAAACGAAACAAACCCTAGATTCTTTGGATACATGGCGAAAGCTAATCAGGAGTGGGGCGTAAATTGATAACACAAAAATTATGGTTTTAAATGTTTATTATGTTTTAGTTGTTTTGTGCTTTTGAGTGATTTACAGGAATTTACAACAGACAGATACCATGAAATATCTACACCCAAAGCGGGCCTCTTTGCTCCTGAGAGGGAAAAACAAGAATATTGACACACGGAGTTATCAAAGTTGAGTACATCTGAGTCAGGGAGTGGTAGACAACATGTAGATCAGATGTGAAGACTAAAGCGAAGTGAACAAGATAACTGTCTGTCAGTGAGGCAAGATTGTAGAGAGTTGACCAACAGGCCAGGAGAAATGAATTTGTTACTGAATTGTCCTAGACATACTTAGTTTCCTGTCTTTCTTTAAGGCGTGTCCAAACCAAGTCCAAGTTAGCGGCACTTCCCTCGGGTACCATTCTTTTGGCAAGCAATTTATTAGTAGCCCAAATCCACGCCGCAAATTCCAACCTAAGTTTGACTCAGAAGTTAACAGCAACTCCACTTCGTGTTACCCTGCAGTCCCCGGGAGGAAGTTCAAGCGAGTTCGAAAACGACCCCCGTTTGACAAATGACCCCAGAGAGCAGGTATTTACGACTGGGACCGTATAAAATCTTGAAAGCAGTATTGCAACAAGAACTACAAAAATGAATGCTATTTGGTCTATCTGTTGGTTCAAAACATATATGGACAAACAATAAAATATTAAAATATACAGTAACGCAACGTTTGATTTGGACGCCATTTTGATCGATGAGAGGACATCAGCGGGCGCAACACGTAACGAGACGCAACGAAAAAAACTACCAACCTGCACAAACAAACTACACTAAAAACCGATCTTTGGCTTCCACGGTGTCGAATATCGCTAGATGTCAGTCATGTCAGTTACAAACGAACGATGAGATCGGAAATCGCAAGGGGGCGCAAAACATAACGATAAGGCACTTTTTCAGAACTCCTGACATTCGGCGTGGCTCTATGCCGCTTTTTGCCCTTTATTCACCAGTTCTTATTCAGTGTTGGTTAATTCAAGTCAACAAAGACAAAATGGCTTTTAAATGACCGCAAGCTGCTGTCGGCCTCATAACGAAAGACAGGTAGTTATTAAAGGATTTATCTGAGTGACAATATAGTTATGTTAAGTTAGGGAATCACTTTGTTTCACATTGAACGCGCCTGTGGTTCGGGCTCGGTAACTAGAAGTCACCAACACATTTGAACTTTTGAAAATAGCCAAAAATATCTAAAAACAAATTACAACAACGACTTTAACAAGTTATTCGCGGTGCCTGTGACTTATAAGTTTGGTAATTTATACTACTGCAGAGAAAGGAAGACTGAATGCAACTGATACGAAATTTCTGGGTTCACGCGAGGTCCACGGAATACTTCGAGTAACAATAGTGAACATTATTTTAAACAAAGGCTAGAATTCTTAACAAGACATGTAGATGCAAAGGCGGAACGACTCCATTTTCAACATGACGAGTTTTATGACGTCCCTATCAGACAAAATAGCCGAATAACGGTAAAATATGAAACGGCTTTGCTCTAGGAGTTTCTGGTATGCACGTGGAACAAACGCCGGTCAATTTTAGGGCCACCTCATTATGTTGAGGATGACAAAAAGAAATAGATATAATAAGAAAAGGTTACCTGTAGACACGTCAGATGGCACCACACACACACGGTTGTTAACTTAAATTCAACCGATCCTTCTGCTAACGTGAAATTTTGACAATGCAATTTATTAAAAGTGGAGAACTCATAGTGGAGCAAAATCAGATAAAAACAAAGAATTAAGCGTTAGTTATGACTTGATGCTTCTAACGTTAAAAGTGGATTGCCTCTCTGAATAATGGCCGCCGGTCCCCCTTCCACCACCTAGCAGGGACGCCAACCGACGTTTTAAGCCCGACAACTTTATTGCGTTCCCAACCTCTGCTAGATGTTGCTAACTTCAGAGCAACTTGCCGGATAGGCAACTCAAAGTTCTCCTATGCATGGTATGATGTATTTTGGGGGATATCTCAATATATTTAAAAATTTATTTCTACACAAAGGAATTTCTTCAAAACAACCTACGGCTTGCCAAAATTCAAGACAGAGATCCTTGCTGACCACTTCAGGGGTTCGGTATTTACTTCCGTCAGATAAGACGGCACCATTCTAACTGTATGCGACCAGGCATTATCGCGCATAAAAATGAAATCTTCTCCAACATATGGGTCAGGTCAGGTCAGCTCAGCTAAGCGAGTTTCTGGAAGTCCTACCAACTCTGTGCCGCCATTATATGAAATGCCGCTCCAGACCTTAATGGAACCTCCACCACCGTAACTACACAACGTTGGGGGCTTGCTTTGAAAAAAAAAAAACATAACCTTGTATTTACAAGTGACATTCCTCCAACTTAAGGGAAAAAATGAAAAATGAAAAAGAAGGACTGTTTGAGCTGGAATTAATTACTTCTAAGATACTTTTTTTGTTCGGCTATTTGTAACACTGCGGCCGGATACACATTTGACTTAACGTCAACTGAGAGAAAATTGTAAGTTAAATGAACACAAATTCTATTAATTTAAGGAAATTAAACGAAGCAAAAATTAAACTTGAAATACAGAACGATAATCACACTAAAGGTAATGCTCAAAATACCCCCACAAACTGCTGCCCTTTCAGTCGAATTCCACAACGTTTTAATTTCAAATTTAAAAGTAAGTTGTGAATGACGGCTTTCAGTGCAAAGACGTCAACAACCGGAAGTTCTACCATTTAAAAATGAAATTCAGCATTACCAACTCAAACGGTCCTTCTTGATCACCCTGTATTACCTATTGAAATATTAATTGTTGATCCGTCTGTATTGTGATTAATTTAAGTATTGCATTTCTGGAGACCTAAACGACCCGAATCCGTGATGTTTAAATTGAAGTGGACTCGCTTTGTTGACAGATATCAACATTACAATGTCTACAGGTCGTCTACAGAGAATTCTTCTACATACACCAAGATAGTACTGTCCTTTTTTAACCGACTTCAAAAAAGGAGGAGGTTATCAATTCGGTTGTATGTTTTTTTTATGTTTGTTACCGCAGAACTCCGTCATTTATAAACCGATTTGTAAAATTCTTCTTTTATTTGAAAGAGTATACTTGCAGATTGGTCCCATTATCATCATTTCAGGATCTGATGAGGGGATCTCATGGAAATCGAGAAAAATCCTCAAATTTTCGCTCCCTTTAATTAACCGACTTCATGTATGTTCACCGATTTCTTCGTCAATTGTGGACCGATTTACAAAATTCTTCTTTTATTTGAAAGGGTATACTCTAAAGATGGTTACATTGTTAAAAAATCAGGATCTGATCAGGGAATCCCATGGAAATCGAGAAAAATCGTCAAATTTTCGCTCCCTTTTATTAACCGACTTCATGTATGTACACCGATTTCTTCGTCAATTGTGGACCAATTTACAAAATTCTTCTTTTATTTGAAAGAGTATACTCTAAAGGTGGTTACATTGTTAAAAAATCAGGATCTGATCAGGGAATCCCATGGAAATCGAGAAAAATCCCCATATTTTTTCTTCATTTTATGTATATAATTATGTTCATACCGATTTCTTCGTCAACTTTATTGAGGACCTCAATATTGGAGAAGCGTCTTTACTAGGTATCACTAACTTATCACTTAAAATTGTAAAAAAATTTGCTTTTAAAAAAAAAGAGAACCGACTTCAAAAAGTGAAAAATAATTGAATACATGTATTATTACATGTACTACCCAATGATCTGTCTGAAGTCGGTGCTAAGCCAAATAGGTAGTAGATAGATAGGCTGTCTGCTCCAGCCACATCGAAGGTCTCCCGGCGAACGCACCGGAATGCGTGAGCGTGGGTGGGGGGCTTGTGCTGAGCAAAACATCCCAAACGGCAGACGTCGTTGACGGTCGTCTCGAATGATATCGAATTTTGTATGCGTTATAACGTTGTTGATATTTTTGTATAATTACAATATGTTACAAATTTGTAACCTATTTGGCTTGGCACCGACTTCAGACAGGTCATTGGGTAGTACATGTAATAATACATGTATTCAATTATTTTTCACTTTTTGAAGTCGGTTCTCTTTTTTTTTTAAAGCAAATTTTTAACCATTGCGGTGCAAATAATTCACACTATTCTCATTAAATTTAGGGTATTACTATTTGCACAAGGGTTATACATCACACTGGTGTTAAACTGGTTGCAAACGTAGTCTGTTAGTTATCAAATCATTTTAATTTTTGAATCAGACGAAGCTTAGATATCAGAAAAATGTTAAATAAATTTTGTACACACCTTATATTAATTTACTCTTTCCGTTTTCAAATTTGAAATCCTACTTTTTATTTAAATTTTTCCGAACGCACCTCAGAGAGAGAAATGGAAAGTGACATTTGAAAGGACGATTTGCTGACGTCATGGACGAAATGTGTCACGATCTGTGTACAGTAATAAGTTGTTACGTTTTCTCCCCATCTTTTGTCAAATTATTTGCCTTTCATATGATTTTGTGATAAAGTTGGTTATGCTCATTTTTGTGCTGTTTGTCAGAACCTATTACTGACCTTTATTTGTAACAAAACCAAAGAATAGTGGCCAATTTGTGCTCATGAAGAGAAAATTCTTTTATTTTAACATATGATCGCTTTTACCAGATACATCGAACATTTGATTAGCTGTTTGCAAAACTTGCAACATACGTTTAAGTTATTGCAAACCTACGATAGCGTCTATTTTAAACAACAGTGAACCGAAACAATGGGTCTATTGTTTTCAAAACTGTGGAGCTTTTTTGGCAATGAGGGTAAGAACATAAACATTAAGCTCAGAAGCATTATAATAACCTTTGTTGTTTTCAGAACATAAAATTGTAATAGTTGGATTAGATAATGCAGGTAAAACAACTATTCTATACCAGTTTTTAATGAATGAAGTTGTTCATACTAGCCCCACAATTGGTTCAAATGTAGAAGAAGTTGTATGGCGCAATATTCATTTTATTATGTGGGATTTAGGGGGTCAGCAGTCATTAAGAGCAGCTTGGAGTACTTACTATACAAATACTGAAGTAAGTTATAGTTTTTTTTTCAACCATATGGTTCTAACAACATTGTTTATTCCAGTTTGTGATACTAGTAATAGATTCAACAGATAAGGAAAGGTTAAGTGTTATTAGGGAAGAACTGTACAAAATGTTAGCAAATGATGAACTTTCAAAAGCAGGAGTGCTTATTTACGCTAATAAACAAGATGTTAAAGGATCTATGAGTGCATCAGAGATTTCCAAGGAACTGGATTTAACTTCAATTAAACAGCAGCAGTGGCACATACAGTCCTGTTGTGCTTTAACAGGGGAAGGGTAAGACAAATAATAGCATCATGACTTGGTGTGATGAAGCAATCTTTCTGTTTAATATTACTCAAGCGCCATATGTGACATGTGTTTGTTTATATGAATTTAAAGTTCAGCTGGTACAGATGGAACGCACTAAAAATGTTGAATTTAAATTTTATCTATACTCTCAACTCTTGAAGTTCACACAGATTCATGATGTAGGAGGTTTTAAAAATATATTTTTTTATTATGGCAGTGGCTGAAAGGATGACAAAGTAGCTATTTCTATAATTCTGTAGTGATTCTATTTTGTTTGAAAGAAAGAATTGCAAATAAAATTCTGATTTTATGGTAATAGCATTGTGCATTGTGGCAAATTTACCATTTAGGAACTATTTTTAGATACATTTCTAAACACAATGGGATAGTTTGTAAAACACTAATCTTATAATTCAGTATGGCATGAAAAGGACAGATGATACCCACAAGTTTCTCTCCTCAAAACCATCTAAATAAACCATTTTTTATTTTACCTTGGTGTGAGCACTTCAAAAATTTCCCATTTAGAGCACATATTTAATTAGGAAAATATTTTATTGCAGTGAATAACAGTAGTCTATTATACGAGTTCCTGTGCCAATTTGACACTACGTCACGTGGGGTTTATATATTTTTAATTTTTTTGATCCCCGAGTGACCTAAAACTCTCAATTTACACAGGAACGAGTGTAAAACATCGATTTAAAATCCATAAAAATAGTATGACGTTTATCTGACATTTTCATTATTTCATGACACAAGCGAAAATTTGAAAATTCTGAAAGTGTCGAACGATAAATATTAATAACATGATTGGTCATTATTCATTATCATCCAGAACTGAATTATTGTTCACTCCTTCACTTATGGTGCAATTTTTGTAAATTTGTTTGCTGTGGGTTGAGTTGTGGTAATTTTAGTGTGACATGGTAATTTTAATATATTTTTTTTAATACCAAGCCCTAAAACAGATATCAAGTTATCGAGCGAGAACCGTAGACCGGTTTCAGTCGTATTGGACCTCATCAGTATCATATATCCAAAGAATGGCTGTTGTTAGAAAACTTGCACTCTTTAAGTATGGAGGGGACATGCTGAAAGGAGAAATAGCGAAACTACGAGGTCTATGATACGATTCCCGAAACAGCAAATAAGAAAAATTACTCACTCGAGCAAGCTCTCGTGGCTAAACATTTCTTTCGTGACTTATTTGCCTTATAAGACACTTGTATCCTGCGTTGAACAAAAAACTACGTCAAGTGGGCGATGGATTAAAAAAACGTATGGCGTTGATGGTGACAAATATGTCACCTGACATCTGACATTTGACATGTCAGATTATTAGATTCGGGAGATTTTTATGGTGGTGTCTCATTCACGCGGCCAGACACTGAAGCCAAGCCCCATTAGCTAGAGCTTATGAAGGCTCCTGCCGTTCTTCTATCCACATTTACAAATGTCACTGTTTAAATACCCGTAATAAGCACACGTAAACTAAGTCCAAGGCGATCTGATCTTAATACGCGATTTTAGCAATTTCGGGAAACTTTCTAGGTTTTTTGTAAAAATTACCTAAAGTACTAACATTTGCCGAAGCAAACCATACATTGAAAAAAAGCTTATTAAAAATGCTATTTGGTGGTATAATGGAATAAAGGGTGTTCCATTTGAAAAAAATAAGTTATTATACATTTTGCGAAACCGTACACCCTGTATAGAAATATCAATTTAGATGACTTTCAATCAGTATGTATTAAAGTCTGGATCCATAAAAAATTATTGACAGAAAAGTATTCAGTTATCTCTGTTGGAATGGTCTCTGCAATTTTTTAAAAAAGCACTAATTTTGACCTAAAATTCTTCATAACTCAAGAATCATCCATAATAAACCTGTAGTACCTTATATCATTTTGCTCAGCATCAATTGCTCTTTCAATTCAACAACTAATATACAGGGCATTCCATTTAAAAATACATAACTTTGGTATATTACTAATACTAGGACACTCTGTATATGATTCCTAATAATTTTGAATTGTGAAGGTACCTTGTGGCTATCGTCCCCCGAAAACCCCGTTTTGATATCTTCCAAAATAAGGGCGCAATTTTTGTTGTTAACTTATGTTACTTTTGTGTTTTTTGAAGTCGGTTTCTTTTTTTAAGTTAATTATTGTTATTGTTGAATTTTGGCCCTGATGGTGCTTAGATTTTTTGTTTCTTTTAAAGTAATAAATCTCACATTTTCCGGAAGCTAACCTTATACGAAACGCCCTGTATTTTCAGTTTCTCAGGTTTCGTTATTTTCTTCATAATTTGAACTTTTTAATTTATTTTCTCAATTGAAACATCATTGTTTGACAGTTACAAAGATATTTATTCCTTCCGGCAAATCAACCGCGCCGTCTGATTACAAGTTAAAATTATAAAAATCATTAAAATCTTATATCTACATTATGTCGTGGTCCAACCTTTAAGTAGAGCTTAGATTCCACTCTAGATACCCAGAGTATACTGTATACTTGCCGAGGTGAACTATTTCTCGAGAGACAAGAATGAAACTTTCACCGAGGTTGGTATACTCTGCATTTTATTCACAATAATTAAATCACATTAACAGAACTATTGCCACGTATTGCACTAGTAGCCGCTGAACCAATTGACATTATTGGTCAAAATAAATGTCAACATTGTCAAACGCATTCTTGGAATTTTTGTATTATTAAATAGTTTTTCCGAGTAAAAAAGGGATTATTTTCCAACCATTTAAAGAACATCATTTGAAATTTTTAGTCTCATTTTAAGCCAATACTAAGAGCGTTAAATATTGAAAACCGTTTCAATTATTGCTTTCACTTATTTAAATGCGGACTTTCACAAAATTGCAAATTGGTTAAATAATGATAGATACATATTAATTTTTTACACTACCAAGAACTCAAGTTACCTGCCACTGGAGGTTAAAGAACTTAATTTAACGTAAGTGCAGTACATGAATAGACATTACTGATACATACTGCAGAAAAACATTAATTTTATACCGCTTAAGTATAAAATTACCGATTAACGAATTTATATATGTATAGCATTTTCCGATTGCAAGCCAGAATATTTTTTAAAATATTTTTAAACAGTTTAACGGTAGTCCGAGTAAAAGTAACAAATTATAGGTGCATGTACTGTTGTTTAACACTGGAATTATAAAGTAACAAAACCTCGTCATTTTGTTTTTGGTATTCTCCACCACCTCTCGCCGCCGGGCAACTCCCCGCCCACAATAGCAGAATAACTATTAAAACATGGACAGGGAGCCCGCTTGGGTTTAAAACTCAGGGCCCCCTTCGGACAGGGCTTTAAAAATGACTCAGTACTCAGTACCCGGTTTTAAAAATGAAAATAGATTCTTATGGAGTAACCTCCAAAAGTTTCACTTGTGTCGCGCGTGGACACAAATTTTTTGATGGTATCTCGAGAACGGATAGACTGATTTCATTGATTTTTTTTTCGGTGGAAAATAACTATTAAAACATCGGAAAAATTACCAAAAAAAAAGGAATTTTTTTTTTCATGCAATTTGGATGGAATCCGTATACAACGCCATCTCTGATACATGACAGAAACAACAATGAACATGGTGTTGTATGCTGGTTCCGGTAATGCTAGTAGATACCGCTGTGCATTATCCTTTGATCAAAACTGAATTAATTCAACTAATAAATCAACACAACATTTATTGTTTCTGAGGCGGTAAGAAGTTCGCCGGGTCAGATAGTAATTAAATATATTTTTCATAAAAATAAACTACATATTGATATTAAAGTATAAATTAATACCTTTGTTACGTTAACCTTTGACCGAGCGGGGTATTTTAGGTACCTCAGAAGTGGTTTTTCCTAATAACTTTCCAAATTTTGGTCTATATTTTTTTCCTTTTAGGTAATCCTAGAAAATATATTACCAAGCCCTTTTTCGAAAAAAAAAAAACGTGATCTCCTGACTGCTAAAATAATGAGTAAGCTCAAAATAATAATGATTTAAGGTAAAAATTAAACAGTTTTTTTTTAAATAAACAAATTCTTTGAATTATTATTAGTGTTTATTATTGTACAAATTTGCAACAGTCGTTCTAATTTACACAAGTTCTTGAAGTATTTCAGTGGGATCACATAGTTACCCCACACGGTCTGAAACGTAACTTTTTGTAGCAGGCTTCCGGGAAGGTTAAACACAGAATGTATTTATAGACATGATTGTAATGACGAAATTTGACTTAATTTGCCGGATGATGTGATTTGAAAATTCATATTGCTGAAAAGCTCCAGAATTTTGTTTTAATAAAATATTTTGATAATATTTCTACAGGAAAGAATGCATATTTTACTTTCTCATTAAAGTGACCCTTGGAAAATGGCATAATTACCTCAGAAGTGGTTTTTCCTAATAACTTCCCAAATTTTGGTCTATATTTTTTTCCTTTTAGGTAATCCTAGAAAATATATTACCAAGCCCTTTTTCGAAAAAAAAAAACGTGATCTCCTGACTGCTAAAATAATGAGTAAGCTCAAAATAATAATGATTTAAGGTAAAAATTAAACAGTTTTTTTTTAAATAAACAAATTCTTTGAATTATTATTAGTGTTTATTATTGTACAAATTTGCAACAGTCGTTCTAATTTACACAAGTTCTTGAAGTATTTCAGTGGGATCACATAGTTACCCCACACGGTCTGAAACGTAACTTTTTGTAGCAGGCTTCCGGGAAGGTTAAACACAGAATGTATTTATAGACATGATTGTAATGACGAAATTTGACTTAATTTGCCGGATGATGTGATTTGAAAATTCATATTGCTGAAAAGCTCCAGAATTTTGTTTTAATAAAATATTTTGATAATATTTCTACAGGAAAGAATGCATATTTTACTTTCTCATTAAAGTGACCCTTGGAAAATGGCATAATTACGGTCATATGATAATAGCGCACAGTTCACAGCCTCGTACATGTGGCTCATTATAATGTTTACATTAGTATAATAACCCCAATAATGGTTCTTAATTATATAAGTTTGAAATGGAGATCTTTACGAGGGGCATGAAATCAGCCAGGTATTTTTAATGTTAAATTTTCCTAAAAATGTGCTTTTAAAAACCAATTATTCAATTCTTTTATTTGGGGCTGCTATTTCAACTTGAGGCACTAGAATTATTGATAGTTATTCAGAAGGGTAACAGTAACCGATTTTTCCATGCTACATTGGGCACGTGATATCTTTTACTATTGTATCTTAAAAGCCCATTTTTTATCCATTCAACGGTGTACATATATTTGAAATAAGGTACTGAATTCAAGCGTACTACGGAAACACCCAAGGGTTAATTCTACTCGAATTTTCAATGAAGACTAGTGATTTGGACGGCGGGAAATACCCAGGTGATTTATTATATAAAGACAGGACAATACCACCACTCAAACGAACAAGAACAAAGAGCTGTCCTTAATAAATAGACCGTGTACCTATAAGTTTATAGCCGGCGGCTTCGCCCACGTAGAATTCAGTTTATGATTATGAGTATCAGTAAAAAATCAATATACAAATTTTTATCAGTATCCTAAACTAAGTATTTTTATTCAAAATTCACATATATATTTTCATTGTTAATTTTTTATCGCACCGACTACGCGACTGCGCCACGCGTTCCGCTATCTCGTAGACGTACGCGTCTTGCCCCTCGCTACCCGCTGACACCAAAAAACATAACACACACCTTGATGATATCATTCATCAATTTATATTAATATTTCAGGAAATACATACGGGACAAAAGATATTCATTATTTTAAGCCACAAATAGGCAAATGTTCAGACGCATATTTAATTTTGTTTTTGCAAAAACACGATCGTAAAATATAAACTACTCGTCCAAACAATGTTGTGTAAAAGGCAATTTTTATCTACATAAAATTTCCCTGGCGATAAGCAAATTTATTTTGATAAGAATTTAACATTAGCTAATTTAACATTAATCTTTTACCGTTAAATTAAAATTTATATATACCGCTCAACCGTTTTTTCGTCGACTTACGTTGCAGAATTGCTCTCCACGAAAAGCCCTTTTAATTTAACGGGATAATATCGACGGTATCGAGCGAAAACCCGATAAATGCAAGAAAGATAGTTTCCCAATAAAGTAGTTTAAAGTTTAGAAAAATTAAAGCTTTTGTAAAAACTAAAATATTTTTACTAACAACTCACGTCGTCGAAGCACAAATTTTTGTTTTTAATTTAAACTGATGTAACTACCTACCTTTCTTGTATTTATCTTTATTTTCGCTCGATACCCTCGATATGCCTATGTCCACCCTGAAGGTCCATTTTAAATATTGGTGAAAGAATTTTTGAGGTCAGATGAGTAGTTCCGGAGATTATCTCTACATCCAAACTTACAAACTTCACCTCTTTATAATATTAGTGCAGATAGAAAAACATGTCAAATTAATTTCCTTAAAATTAATAATATAACAAGTACCCAATGTATGACACTAAATAAAATATGTATTAAATGTGATCTTTTTTTCAGATTGTATCAAGGCCTGGAATGGATAGTGAGTCGATTGAAGAAAAAATGACGTCCTTAAAATCTCGCAAGTTCCCTACCTATCGACAACTATTGTATTATACAATAATAAAATGCCATCGGGCTTTTTTTCTCACATTGAGAACAAGGTTGTGTAAGTTTGCTTTAGTAAATTCGTTTTTCATTTAAGTGTTGATACGCATTTCTATTGTTTTCTCTTTAAGAAAAAAATAGGTGTGCAAAAGGCGATGTATGTACAGTTTTTGTTAGTGACCTTGTGTATAAAATTTTATAAAAATGTTATTACGGAATCAGTTGTATCCATATACGTAATAATTATTATAAACTATTTTATAAGTAATGAGTACCGATACCTCATGTTTTTGTTACTTTGATAACTAATTTAATTGTACAGTAATGATAGGAAATAAATCTTTCTGTTAATATTTAATGGATTTATTTACATTAATAATTGTATAGGACAGTTCATCTTAATCCTTATCAACCTGCATCTGATTTCACTATCATTTTAGCGTCCTCAATATACTTTATACTTTACTATCGCTTCTGCATCCGTTGTATATTTCGTATACTAATTTCAATACATTAAGCGTCCTACAGTGTTGCCAGATCACACAAGTGATTTAAGTATGTATGATTTAAGTTTAAATTCAGAATTGGACCCGGTAGGTGTCCCCATTTTTTTTTTTAAATGGGTGACACAATGGGCCCGCGGTGTGGTCTAAGTGTCGGTGAGGGGAGCAAATTCCCCCACACCCCTCAACACCTAATCTAATCTTTTTTTAAAATGTCAGTCACGCGTCATAGCTTTTGTGTTATCAATTTCCGTGATATTCCATGTAGAGAGAAACATCTGAAATAAATAAATAAAAATAAAACGCTTCAGTTCCGAGTACTGTTTTTTTGGACGAACAAAAGCTTGACTTGATTTCAACGAAAATAAGCGTGGGAAATTAATTAAAACCCTACTGTATTAATTTTAGAATTTGGAGTATTGTTGGAAACATTAAACGACCTTGACTTTTAATTAAGCAATAACATGTAAAAATATGTCTTTAGAAGTATTTTAACACGACTTGGCGTTAAATAGGAGTGATAAAAAGCCGATATATTGAAAAGCTTCAACTGAAACGCCTCAGTTCTGAAATTTTAACAATTTTGTTTTAAGAGCTCGTTTGAAAAGATCTGGAAAAAAATCTGGATAAACACTTATAATCCTAGCCTATAATAAAATAAAATAATATTTGTTTTTACTTTTGTAATTGGAGAGGACAGCGTCTTTCGGGTCAGCTACTATAAAGAGATATAAAAATCATCAATCACTCACTCATAAAGAAATTCCCGGATCCACTGAATCGATTGCAATGATGAAATTTTGCACTTACTTATTTTACCAACTAGGAAACGGTTTTTCAAAATTCAATTCCTTATTAAATACAATAATGAAATCAAAACAACGTTTGAAGTATTGAATAAAATAATAAAATAAATATTTTAATTATTAAATTGTTCGGCAATGTAGAAACGGAGGCCATCGAATGTACGAACTCTACTTGCAGCCAAATACAGTTGACCATGTGCGAAGACAAATTGTGGAAATAAAATCCCAATCTTATAAAAGGTTTGCCATTGCGATTTATTAATAGTCATAGCGAATGCTAACATGATTGGAAATTGGGCTCGCCTCAAGGAAAATGGCAATAATGTACCACAATACGTCATATGAATTCTGCGTATTAAAATACGTTTCCCAGTTGATCATCCAGTTAAAATTTTGTAATCAATTGTATTTTGATGCAATCGTTATTCTTGAGGTAAATTCCATAATATGAGTGAGTTTCCCACACCACTCTGAATTCACCGCACACCCAAACCTCAGAGGACGGGCCAAGTTATATTTAGCTGTAGTTCGCCAGTTTCTTACTAAAAGCGGCTCACGCTACTTCAAGTCGGTGACTCTAATGGACTAGTATCTGCCGAAAATAAAATGCAAATAATCAATAAACCCGTCAAATTTTTGAAAATGAAAACTATTCGGGACCTAGATATTATTAGTCTTTCATTAAAAAAAAAAAAAACTATCAGAAAAATCGGTGCAGTACACACTGTTTTATTTGTTACCAATCGATTCATGTTCAACGATTAAATATATAGATATGAGATATAAGACATCATCTTGTGGAGTATTCGATACTCATCGAGATTCTATTCTATTCTCTGTATCGCGAGAACTAGATGATGTAATCAGTGGAACTATCTGGAGGCGCCTGGAAGAATGCACGAATCAGGCATCAGTTACAGTCCGAGTCGAATATCAGTGGGTCGAGTCGGAGAGTTGCCTTTATACACCCGGAGTGCCTCACGATGTATAAATAAATAGACGATCCCGTTTACCTGATTTGTAAATAGTGTAAATAATGTATATATTGTAGTATATAGTCTAAATAAATTGTAAAAAAATGGAACCCAGAAATGCAACATTGGTGTCAGAAGTGGGATACGAAGATTTGTAAGAAATAAATAAATCGATATGAAGGTTAACAAGAAATATGAAGTTGGGCACGAAGAAAGAAGAAAGGGTTTTAAGTTGCTTGAGAAATAGCTGGAGCACCGTGAGTGAGTTATAGAAATAACTAGAAGAAAATCGGGGCTCCTAAGAAGGGTGCTTGAGGCGCCTACGTAGTAAAATAAGTAAGTGTTCAAAAATATCATTGCAATCGGTTCAGTGCGTCCAGAGAATAACCCCCCTTTAGAATGGAATTTTAAAAAACCGTTTCTTAGTGAGCGCCTACGTAGTAAAATAAGTAAGAGTGCAAAATTTCATTGCAATCGGTTCAGTGATCCAGGGATTAACCCCCCTTTAGAATGGAATTTTGAAAAACAGTTTCTTGGTGAACACCTACGTAGTCAAATAAGTAAATAAGTAAGTGTGCAAAATTTCATTGCCCCCCCCCCCCCCTGTTGCCCCGCTTAGAAATAGAATTTTGAAAAACTACAATATGATCATATAAATTAATTGTTTGGATTGTCCTATAAAAGGATTTTTTTTTCTATTGGGAAAATGCATTATTATTATTATTATAAATGTCCATAAAGAAGGTCGAGGGGTACCGATACATCAACATAGTGTGATAGGCGATTTGAGAAAGTTGTCCACTGCAACTGCTATCCTAATGCTGTTTTCCCATGGTTGCCAGATCGCTGGACGTAGAAACGTACCAGGTTACCTGTAGTGACCAATATACTGTATACGATAGCAGCACCACCAAAATGCAGTTGCTTGAACTATCCGAGAATATAATTATTACACTTTGCAATAATTCAGCGTCCGTTTGATTATTGCTATCAGCCACAGTTTTGAAGATAAAGATTTCTTTCCAGAGACACCAAACATACTTTCATAGAGGTTTGTAAAAAAAAATTGCATATGTAATTTTACAATGTACGGACGCCGAATTGTCGGCAGGTTATATATACTATTGTGCAACCTAGAAAACAGAATGGACAGAGAGGCCATTATTTTTTCGAGGAAACCCTATATAATTAGGTTTGAACTTCACTGTAGTCGCAGAATCCCCGAGGCTGCCTTTCACCGCCGGGCCAAGCTCTGTCAAATACAAGGAAATCAAATAGTAACTCAACTTTCGTCATGTATAGCTCAACATCCGTCACATGCATCATAAATTTCTTGTTTTTCTCTTTCGTCAACTAAACTGATAGATGTGTGTGGTCCAGTTGCAAGCGTTTCTTACATTTGGATTTGGTAAATGGCCCATTACAACCAATTTTACAGACGTTTCACGTCAAAAACTGAAATATCAAACAAACAGGTATTTATACAGCACATTTTATTGTGATTTTCCATACACTTCCAGGGCATTTGTTACACACATGACAAATTGAACACAATTTTTATAAAATAAATACTTTTAAAACAGAGACAGTCTTCAGTTGCCTATAGAATGAATATTCATCAAATATTTATACAAATGAAGATACCAAATTTAAACTAATATTGCAACTATGACATGTTACATCTGTATTTGGTATTTTTGTCTGGTAAAATAAGAACCAGTCTTCTAAATTTGTAAATTAAAAGCTGCAAAGTTAAATTTTCACTTAATTTAATCAATCGCTAAATTTAGTGGTTTATCTTCATTTAAACTGAGTCTTTGTTCTGAAGACCCACTTAAATCTGTTGATTCATTTTGATCACTTTTTGATAGACTAAAATCCATCATATTAAAATCTTTTTTAGGAATTCTGCCAGAACGATCAGACTTTTCCATACTTTTACTTAAATTTACACTGTAGTCAGAAGGAAAGCAAAAGTCTTGCTTTCCCAATTTTGAAGAAGATACACTTAAGTCTGTTAGAAAATCGGGCTTGGACAAATTCAACTCTGGCGCAATAAACTCTAATTTATTTTTTAAATTTAGTAAATCTGCAGCAAAATCTGATTTACCCTTAATGTCTGTTGGAATTTTTAGTGATGTATGTTTTTCAGATTTTGATTTCCCAGGTAGCGGACTGCTAGTAGACAAAGGTTTCAATAGTTCTTGCATTTTAAATAAGTTTGTTGATAGAAACATGTTATTTGCAGCCAAAGTGCTATGTGCCATAGGGTCAGGGAGACCCAATATGCTACTAGCAGTGGGAAACTTTCCAGAATTAAACAACATGTTCGATATATCAGTTGGTACCATGAGGTTAGAACTTAGAGAAGAACTCAAATTTGGTAAGAGTGGCGACTTTGAAACTGATGGAATGGACAGCAAACAGTCATTTTCTTCAACATGATATCCTAAAGCGTCCTTGATAAATCGCCACAAAACTGCTTCACTTTCATCCCTAGGAAATTTGGACAACAAAGTACTTTTTAATTTATCTATATACAAATTATTATTCACATATCTATCACTGAAATTAATGAAATCTTTCTCTTTCTTATAATAGGCAACGCACTTTTTAATTTCTTCTTTTATGTTCGATGTTATGAGCGAGTCCTGAATGACACTGTAAGACATGAGCATGGGGCGTCCATATTCATTTGGTTTTGTTTCTGGAGGTGGAATAACCCAATAAGCAATTATGCTGGACTCAAGGGAACTGTTATCATAGTTGAAGGGTGCTAAAAGAAAAAGTAATTAACACAAATAAAAACGGATGTGTAAACATTACAAATTATTATTCCAATACATGGAGTATAGTTGTTGTCTGAAACTCCTTTCATTCGAATTTGATAATCCAACTGAGCATCCACATCTCGAAGAGTAGGCGCTGCTGCAGAGAAAGGATGAGAATGGTACCATCCAACTAAAGTAAGTTTGTCTTTCTCAATTGATCTAGAAATTTCGGCTTCAACACTTTGGGCGTTTTCTCTGTCCGATTTTGTATTTCGGCAAGGAAAGGCGTGCGTTACTTGTAAATCTAAAATAAAGGACAAATATACAAGGTGATTGACAAGAAATCTTTGCCGGCTTATTTTGAAAACAAATTTTATGTTACATTGAATAAAATAACTTATCTCCCGATCGGGTTTAAATACATACACAAATTTTTGAATGCATATTGGGATTTCAAATGATTTTCCATCAAGTTGGCTTTGGAAAATATGTCGAATGTTTTTTTCGAACCTTTTGCCGCTTCATTGAAATGCACAATATTCACTATGCACGATGATCAATGAAAATTGTTGGTTGCCTACTAATTAATTAAAATACGCGGCAAATGGTCGTTAAAAATACGTTGACTTATTTTCCAAAGCCAACTTCATTATTAGCTCAAATGTCAAAAATTACGACAAATTTATTTTTTAATATTATTCCAGTACCTTTAGCAGTAATTTTTTATGGAACTAACTCAACCTTTATAATAATAAATATAAAACCGCCACTCCTTCCTAAATTGAACCCACCCCTTCTTATAATCTTTAAAAACTCATCATTTCTTGTTTTTAGTTTCGCCCCTGGTATGTGACAAGACCTGTTATAAAAACGAATGAAATTCGGAGATTTTAATATAAAAAGTCCAAACCTAACTTTTTTTTCTCAAAATTGACAGTCAGCCTGTATAATATAGTTACTACTCTCTTTCCCTTTGATGCCATGCATAACTTACTATGATTGTTGACATCCCAATGTCCAGCCAGGTACCCACAAACTTCTGACTTTGTCAAATGGCAATGAAAGTCCATCAAAAGTGCCGCATTAGTAGAAAGTGAGACCAAGAACGGTTGAACTTTTCCCAAATTCGAAAATGGAATACAATCGATCAACGTGTTAGCGTCGCTAAAATTAAACCACAGTTAAATTCAGCACTGATTAGTGGATATATTTATGTTATAATTACAGGGGAGTGTTACTAAAACTGGAATATTTTGAAAATAACACGTTGATAAAAATAGGGTAAAGAAATACGTGCAATTTTGATGTAGCAATTCATCTCCAATTTGGAGAAGAAAAAAACGATTTAACCTGTTGACTAAACAGGCCAATTAATAAATAATTTTGGTTAGATTTGAAGCGTTTTAACAAGCAACCCACAGGTATTTCACAAAAAATTGATAGCGCACTAAAAGTTTACAATTTTGAAAACTGAATAATAGGTCGGAATGGTGCAATTGCACATTCAACGTTTTTAATTGTTTGTGAAATATCTTTCTATGCCGTTGCCGTTGTATGACTTTGGTTTTACGCGCATTCATGTTGCATTTTCCTTCCCTGTGGTACCGTTTCATTCACCAACGTCGGATATTGGATGATTCTATGGGGTTTTGCCCCAAGCGAATTTTGAAAAAAAAAACACTTTCATAATTTTGACTGATGCTGTAGGTAAAATTACTGCAGGTATTTCTATAGCACCCTCTTGTCGCTCACAGCAGCTTCAAGACCTTCCAACTCTAAAGTGTGAAAATAGACTGTTCCAACAAATTGACAAATTAACAATCCAAATTATTATTTTTTTTTTCAAAGTGGATTTATCAAAGAAGCTCTGTGTTCTGGCAGATCACATGTCAATCAATCATGTATGTTAGTCTGTGGGCACCTTTACTGTACAACTTACTGTGTTAAGGTTCTGTTTGCTATGGTGTTGTGCTTTACAACACCTCTGTGGTAAAACAAATTGTTTTGCATACTCTTTTGAATTAAGTTCTCAAAATCAGCAAGACTATCAAGTTCCTGATTCCTTTCTTGTTTCTTTTTCCTATACCATATGTTTTTATAAGCATCCAGTTTTCGTCCACGATATTTAACAGACGCCCAACCACATCCTGATTTCTTCTCTGGATTAATAAACCTTTTGCAAGCTATAGCCCAAGCGCTCGGCGATGCAAAAACGATATCGGTTTCTTGGCTCCGTATTTTTCCGTCTGCTAATAAATCTCCCACAAATTTCTGACCCTGTAGTAACAACAGACTGATTATTTAAAGTGTTACTGTCTATAACATACCAAATATTCTATTGTCATACTTCCTTTACCAGGTTGCAAAATATCAGCTGATAATAGCATCTGCAGTGTTACAGTACGTGAGTTGGAACTTCCAATGAGTGGCTTTCCTCGATAGCCATTGTCCCCTTCTAAATCCTAAATTGTACAAAAATCAAGTACATATACAAACTGCAACTACATTAAACATTAAAGGATAAACTACCATGCATACTACTGCCCAACAAAAAATTAGTAAAACAGATGTCAAGCAACAAACATTATTAGGTCTGTTTGTGTAAGTATGATTGTGCAAGGGTACAAAAAGAGACCTCGTCTATATAATCTTCTACGTCGTCTCCATCTTCATCATGGAAATTGTTTTCGTCATCATCTATATTGGCAGAAGCATTTACATTAGAGCTGTGCCCTAAGAGCGCCGCCTCGAGTTGAGACTGCATCTTAAGGAAAAAAGGTGTTAATGAAATGTAGTATTACCTAACACCTTAAAACAAAAGGGCTACAGGGGCAGAACTATAGAAATCAACGTCTATTTACCAAATAAAAATTCGTTTTAGAACAAAATAGATAGGTTACCTGTTTTGAATAAGATGCAATATTTTAGTAGTTTCTTCAATTATAGACACGTTTCCGGAAATAGTTCATATTTCACTAAAAACTGCGACACACAACATGTAACATTTAATTTAAAAATCGAAAGTTTGCATAAAACTAGGCTTTGTTATGACGCAAATAGAGGTTAAGGAAACCTACAAAACATCCTGAAAACAACGACATCCACCAACACTAGTGACATTTACTTTGATAGGTTTACAACAAAACAAAAAATATTTCCCTAAATTTATGAATTCAGTAATAAATTAAAACTAGTGATCGCCCATCACTCGAAATTCGAGTGGTATGTATTGGATTGGTAAGCGAAACAATGTAAATAATACTTACATAAATAGTCTTGAATAAAGACTGGTTACCACATTAGTGTCAATTTTTGAAATTTAAATGATTAGTACGAGGTACCAAAACACTACACAAAAATTACTAGAAGGAATAATTAGCTGTGTCGCCAACGTACTGTCATTTTGACAATGCGGAAGTCATAAACATAAATTAAATAGTCATAAAAGTGGATAGTATTTGAGAGTTACCTTTCGCTCACATTTGATTCTTTGAATTTTAGCGCTTCTATTGTACTTTGTTCTTGTCTTGTTACTGTTTTTCGTGTTGTTACTTGTTTCTTGTTCTGGTGATCTTGTGTTTTAGTGTTATTGTTATAAAGTTTTGGTTGTTGTATTCTTAATATTAATAATTTAACAAAATGCCGCGTATTCATAATAAATGCATCCTTCATGCCAGGCTTCACCCCAATCACTCCATGAATTTCCTAGTGATTTAGAATTGCGACAAAGATGGTGTGATAATATATTTGGGGATTCAGGTAAAATTAATTTCAGTTTAACATAATAACAATTTATTGTAATAATTATTGTTTATACAGTACAAGAATTTTATGTGGTGCCTGAGAGAGCACTCGTATGTAATTTTCATTTCGATGTCAATTCATACAGAACATCATCAGGATCAGGAAGAAGATATTTGAAGAAGTATGCGATCCCGACAATTTTTCCGGTATAACGATTTTTGAAAGACATTTTTATTTACCAATAACAAAATTTCCTAGACCTCTGATCTTTATTCTGATGCCTTACCTTCCTACTCATCCTCTACCTTAAATAAAGAAAACAACGAAACTTTTTTTTTACAATGCCAGGTAAGAAGGTTTAAATGGTTTCTGTTCTTCAGTATTCAGCAAGAAATAAGAGTTCTCATTTATGGTAAATACGAGCCTGTATGTAACATAGTACCTACTCAGAAAAATCACAAGCATTAACTTTACTTATTTTTATAAATGCGAGCCATTTTCTGTTGTATACTAAAATAACTGGGTATTATACGTGATAATACGAAGAATCAGTTAGAAATCACGTTGTAAGTCGGTTTTACCCAAATTTTGTGGAATCTATATCCGCAAGGGAGATTGAGAGATACAAAGCGGAAATCAAAACACTGAAACAGTCAGTAGCAAGGCTTAAGAAACAAGATATTTTGAAAAATAAAAAACTAGAAAATTTGTAGAGTTTAGTGGACAATTCAGAATACACGACCATTGAAACAATTAAAAAAGATGCCTTGAAAAATGATCCACATGCAGTATTTATTTTAGATCAAATTTTAAATTACAACAAATGAAAGCCAAAATGGTCAAAAATGACCATTCGCCATTGTGTCATGTGGAGGGTTACTTCACCTAAAGGGTACGAATATGTAAGAAATATGTTTATTAGATTACCCAGCCGAATTAATTGCTTAGACATACTGAAAGCACAAAACCGAGTGAAATGACAGAATTAATCAAAAGGAGACTAGAAGCAAAGGCAAATTGTTAATCTCCTATTGAAAAATTGTGCAGCGTCATAATTGACGACATAGCAATTCAAGAAAAACTTCAATAGAATGGAGGATAAATTCTATGGATTTCAAAATATGGATGTAGAGAAAACTGTTGGAAATCAAAACATATTAGCCAACAAAATACTGTGTTCTGTTATTCATGGGTTTTCTACAAAGTACACAATTCCTGTTGGATACTTTTTCCACAAAAATTTGACAAGTAAAATGTTTTTTAATCAGCTGGATTTCTTGCAATTTTTATTGTTACAGACAACCACAAATGTAATGTTGGATTGTTCAAGTTGTTTGGAAATGCTAGTTTGAAAACCCATGTAGAACATCCATTACACAGTAACATGCCTCTCTTTCTGAACTTTGACTATTGCCATGTTATAAAGAACTGTAGAAACATTTTTCTGGACCACAACATGTACTCCAGTGAAGGAATTATTTCTTCAAATTACTTGAAAACACTGCATGACCTACAAAAGGACATGGTTATAAGCCTGGTAAATTTTTAACAAAGAAACACCTTTACCCCTCAAACATGGAAAAAATGAACGTACGTAGAGCTGTGGAAATATTTGCACCTCCTTTAACAGCTGCTCTAAATTATTTGGCCATACATCACACAGACAATCAGTTCTCAGGATCTGAGACCACAGTCAATGTTCATGGAGATGATGTATGGCATTTTTATGTATGATTCACATTTTTTGTATGATTCACACAAGAAACAGCAGAGGCCTTAAAATTTACCGCAAAAAGCACTTCAGAGTGTGTCAAGTATTTACTTAAGGATGTTGGATTTTATTATGTTCTGACAAAAGCATTTAGTTCTAATGCTGTTGAAGCCATGTTCAGCACTGCTCGTATGAGGTGTGGTTCCCAAGATGCCACTGATGCCCGAGCTGCTCACCATGCCATAAAAAGAATAATAATCTGTGGTCTTGTATGGACAGCAACTTCTGCAAACGTTTCAGAACCTTGTAATTTTTTAAGCCATGTTGGTCAGCTCCATGAACTTGAGGCTGAAAACAATACTAAGATTAATTTGAGTACAAATGCACATTCAGGAACAAATTTTTAGAATTCAAAATTTTGAAATCTGGTTTAACCCAAAGTGCAATAGAATCTGCGTCTGTTGCATTTCTTGCAGGCTATATTGTACCAACAATTCAAGAAAGAGTAAATTGTGAAGCTTATCTGAATAATTTATCAACAGATGCTGGCAATAATATTCTCTGGTGGCCCTCATATATTTACAAGACAGGGGGGCCCTTAGATACCCCTCACTTATGTTTACTTTTTTGATAAATCAAATTATTGTAGGGGTATTAAAAATTGTAAAATACGTACCTGTAGGATGTAGCCCACGAAAAACTGTTACATACCTAATTAAGGATGCGTTGATTACTTCCGAGTTTTTTGTTGGAAGAAACGCACAAACAGCACATTGTAGACATCCTTTTAGAAAAATTGTTAAAACCTGTTTTAACTAACTATACTAAACTCAAACGGATAAATTAGTCACTACAATTAATTTAAAATCGAAACCTTTGTCAAGAAAAGTTTTGAAACTAGAAAAGAAAATAAACTAATAACTAAATTTGTTGTTTGCAAGATAATGTGCATCTGCATCTTGTATCGTTCCAGAAGCAACAAAGCAATATGTATTGACAAACACTTAAACACTTGTGATCGATGGGTGGGCATAACGCAGTGTTTAATTTTGTTAATTGCATTTTTACACACACTGCACCCACTGATTACATTGGCACTTTGCAACTTTGCACGGTGTTTGTATCATGTTGCATCACATTATCAGAGACGACGTCAAACCGAAATGTAAATGTCAAAATTCAAATTGCGGCGCGAAATCGCCGGGTAAGTAGCGCCCTCTGAACAATAATTTACTTCAAAAAAATCAATGCAATTTTGAACAATAGTACAGGCCGGCTTAAAGAGAAATTTATCAAGAAGGTCGTGGTAGGAACAATGTCCGAATAATAAAATAAAATCCCAACCTTATTAAAGGTTTGCCCTTGCGATTTCTTAATGGTCATAGCGAATGCTAACGTGGTTGGAAAATGACATGTACCAGAACACGTCATATGAATTCTGGGTATACGTTTCCCAGTTGATCGTCCGGTTCAAATTTCGCAGTCCATTGTATTTTGATGCAATCGTTTAACAGGCATTCTTGTAACGAGTGAGCAACAAAATTCGTGATCGCAGTTGGCTAAACGTATATCGGTTCTTTTACTTTACTGTTTACATTAATCGTCCATTCACATTACTCGATGACTTTTTACATAATCCTATCGATCAAGAATCGACCCAAAATTTTGGATTCAGAGGCTCCTACGATCACGAATTTTGTTGCTCACTCGTTACCATTCACTAATGCGTTTCCCGTATTTAAATTTCGTATTAGCAAAACAATTGCATTTTCGTTCCACACCAATTTGATGTGGAGGCAATCCAGTGGGAGATAATGAATTTAAAAACTCAATCGGAAACCGAATCACAACTGCTGTAAATGTCTTCTATGCCGGGCATTTGTAGAAGAGTTTTTTTTTTCTTCATTTTTGGGAGCCAAGATAACACACCGTGAAATTTATAATGTGGAATTTCAATTGTGTGATAGTGATAGTTCAAGTTGGGTTACTGCGAGTAAAATTATAAATCTGTTTTCGGTAATTTATTTTTATTATAATTTATTACTGTAACCCTTGATCTCTTTCCACGAACGTTTATAACACCCACTTACGCACCGAAACCTTAGAGGAGAGGTTAAGTTAAATTTAGCTGTTAGTTCTCCAGCTTGTTACTTAAAATGATTCTCACTCATTGAACTTTGTGACTGAAATGGACGGACATCGGTCGAAAAATTACATACAAATAATAATAAATGAACTTGTGAAATTTTTGAAAATGAAAAGTAATCTACCGGGGAATCTTATCAATGTCTTCCATTTAAAAAAAAAAACAATGATAAAAATCGGGGCAGTTCCCACTATTTTATTTGCTTCAAACGATTCATGTTCAACGATTAAATATATAGATGTTTCAATCAATATGAATATATAAATTGAACGCTTTGAACGGATTCGTTTATATCTATTATTGACAAATCATCCGTATCATGGTCTAATATAATAATTCAGAGAGATCGGAAACTAAATTACTTATATTTTATACTTGATACTCCATGGAAAATAAAAAATGTCGCTTTATGAGAATAGTTATACTTTTAACGACGAGGAACAATCCGACGAAGAATCCTCTGTAGCCCAATGCGTTATTGATAGAATTAGCAAATGCGAAAAGAATAGAGCGGCATATAGAAAAATTTACATTTAAAAAAATTCCAAAGTTAACTAGATGAAAATCATTTTGTAACACCCCGTATTTACACCAAAAATTAAGTAAGGTGGGTGGGGTGCTTTAGTACCCATATACAGGGTGTCCCAACTAAAATTTGTTCCCCCCAATAATTCCAATTTCGAAAGACTCAGAAGAAAACGCTCGAACAGGTCAATTTTGTTATCAAGGGGGACTAAATTGTATCAAACTTTCATGTCTTAGATCTCACCCTTTTAGCCAGGGGAGCCACCCCCTTAAAAAAGTTAAGGTCGTGTGATACAACATTTTAAAGCTATTCAATTCTCTATCCAGACCTACATTTATCGATTCCTTTCTACACAAAAAAAAACATGAAATCGATTTTCCAAATCTACATAAAATATAAAATTTGTAGCCCCCAACCATTTCAATTTCGAAACACTTAGAAGAAAACACTCGAACAGGTCAATTTTGTTATCAAGGGGGGCCAAATTGTACCAACTTTCAAGTCTTAGATCTCGCCCCTTTAGCCAGGGGAGCCAACCCCTTAAAAAAATTAAATGGCATGGGGGGGTCGTGTTTAATTTTAAAGCTTATTCAATTCTCTATCCAAACCTACTTTTATCAATTCGTTTCTACAAAAAAGAGCATAGTAGATAAAGACAAGAGTAGATAAGGGGGTGGCTCCCCTGGCTAAAGGGGTGAGATCTAAGAGTTGAAAATTTCGTACAATTGGGGGACCAAATAACAAAATTGACCTGTTCGAGCGTTTTCTTCGGAATCGATAAATGTAGGTTTGGATAGAGAATTAAATAAGCTTTAAAACGATGTCTGTATATTATAAGACATAATCTTATCCATCACTGTTATATCTCCTGTTTCAATATCCCACTCGACATCTGATTCTGATTCTGTGACATCTGATGATTATATATTATTATTATATTGTTGCGGTACAGGGATTACCGATGTTCATTCGCCGCCATTCCGAAGAGTTTTTATTGGTATTCTAAAT
Organism: Diaperis boleti; assembly: GCA_963583935.1. Lineage (NCBI taxonomy): Eukaryota > Metazoa > Arthropoda > Insecta > Coleoptera > Tenebrionidae > Diaperis > Diaperis boleti. The sequence continues at coordinate 22,841,184 of OY757247.1, read as the reverse complement.
GAGTTAGAGCCTGCGGCAATCGCCGCTCTTTGTTTGAATATATTACTTTTTTCCTGAGGGTTGAGCTACCTACCAGGCGGGTCTCCAGGTGGCGGAGACAGAGTCCAGTGGGAAGTTAGTAGAGAGGCCCGGTGTCTAAACCCCTCGCTGTGCTGAACGAAAGACTCTCGCCGCGGACCAGCTGCTGACGCATACCGTAAACCGCGTGTGTGTAGGTAGACAGGGGGCACGGGGGCTTGGTGAGTGGTGTTGCAGGTGCATAAACAGTCACCCACGTGTTTGTGCCGTGCGTGGCGACCCGTGTGGGTGCATGAAGGGATCCTGGTGGTTGATTGAGCCTGATCTTGGCTACGGCCTTGGGAGGGCAACACGCCACTTTGGCCCGGATTTCACCCTAGACGGGCGGTCGAGACTAACCCGGGGCCGACGGGGTGAGCCCTTGGGAGCATTGGGACATGCGACTCCGTGGCGGCCTCGGCTGACCGCGTGGGCTGGGTCTTGGGGGTTATATCTCTCAAGTAGCTCTGGCGTTTGAAGTTCGACGTCCCCATATGGCGCTCCGTGGCGGGTGGGGAGTTTGGGAAATGAAGGTAGAATCCACAGTATGGAAGAAAATCAAAACAACCAAGGATCGCAAGATCCCCAAAAAAAACAGCTCTCCGGAGCTCAGAGAAGAAAGATGCAGAGGCAGAGGCGTGAAGGCGCCTTCCCTGCAGCAAACGTAAGAGCTGACGTAGGAGCGGCCGGATGTTTCACGGGACAGACGACACCTTCGGGTGGAGCAGCACTGTCGACGTCCGGTGTGGCGGAGGAGTGGCCACTGGTAAGCGATTGCGCTCCGACGGCTCCAGCCCGGCGAAAGATCGCAGAAAGCGGGCTAGAAGGATCGAAGGCCAGCGCCCACAACGAAAACAGGCCACACAGGGCCGCGACAAGCACCTGGGAGCCAACAGCAACAGCCGAGGCCAGGCACCTTCCCATTTCGGTTATTGACCGGAAGGATCCTCGGTGCTAACTCGAGGAGAGTAAGGCACGAATTGTGCAGGAAAAGATCAAGGGACTTTTCGTCGAGACCCTTTTTAATAGGTCAGGACCAGAAGACCCAATCCCCGCTTTTGAGGGGTGCATCTTTGCAGGGGGTGTTCTCAGGATAACCTGTCTCATGTCTGGAGAAAGGGACATCCTGGCAACCAAAAGCGATAAACTCGACTACATGTTAGGACGACTCTAAAGATTGTTAGGACCCAAGAGAAGGCAAGCCTCAACGCCGGCGGTGGAACCAACACCGACGGCGATGGAAGTAAGTACTGCTGATGAATCCTCCTACCCAATGTGCGGACGTTATGGGGACCATAACCCTTACCCAATATACGGACGCCGAGGGCACGTCAAGTGAACTCACCGATCCGACAGATAGTGGGATCCGGCCTAATGGGCAAAGGATCCACACTAATCCAAGCTCACCTGCATCGCTGTCGGGAGGCGGCTGTTACCCTAAGTCGTCACCTGACAGCAAAGCAGATAACAATAGCCCTGCTATAAGACCCCTGGTACGTAGGCAACCGGGTCTGCGACACCTACGTAGGATCCCTCAAAGAATGACCAAGAACTTATGATGTTTATGTTTCAGGTCAACAAGACGCCTTCCAACTGACGGGCTACTGCAACCGAGACATCACGGCTATGTAGGTCAACCTGGACATTGGAGGGAACGTAATAAAGGTAGTTTTTGCCTTCGAATGAGCTGGCGGACCTGGTTCGACATTGTGAAAGGGAAGGAAAACAACTCATTGCTGGATGCGACGCCAAAGCTCTTACGAGCACAAAGTTAGAAATACTCAATTGATGAAGCGAACCTACGTTTGTCACCTCGAGGTGTCAGACTGTGATAGACATCACTCTCGCGACACAAGAGATTTCCAAACACATAAGGGACTGGCAAGTATCATCGCAAGTGACAATATCAGACCACAGATGGATAACGTTTTCATTAGAAGCAGAAGAGATGTTACCGAAGCCGTACAGGAACCCAACAGAAACTGACAGGGATCTATTTCTAGAACACCTGTCAAATGTCAGGGATCGGTTTGATATAATTATCCAGATATATCTAATGATCCTAAAACGACGGGAGAACTGGAGAGGGCAGTCACTGAGATCACTAAGTCTCTGATGATGTCTTATCAGCAAGCTTGTCCACTGAAATGGGGCACCCGCTAGGAACACATGGTGGTGTAAGGAACTTGAAAGGGAATTTGATGTAAAGGTAGCCGAAAACCCCCAAAAGATAAAGGTGGCTGCGCGGATGGTGAACCATACTAGCGGAAAATGGGCTATGCGAACTTTCAAACCCTTCAAGTCACCGGGCGTGGATGGAATCTTCCTGGCCCTGCTACAGTGGAGACTATCGAAGATTCTGGACAACCTCGTGATAATTTTTCGGGAATGTGTTGCATTCGCATACGTACCGGAAATGTGGAGGGAGGTGACAGTTGTCTTTATTCCCAAACCAGGGCGAGGAGATGCCTCTTTCACGCAATCTTTCTGTCCCATAAGCCTCACATCGTTTTTGCTAAAAACCTTGGAGAGACTGTGCCACTACCAAATAAGGGATGGGGTGCTAAAGGTCAAACCATTACACCTAAGGAGCACAAACTATACTCCTTAGGAGTATTCATCGACATCGAGGAGGCATTTGACAAGACCACTTTTGATAGTTTCGGGCGAGCACTTCAGAACCGGTCAGAAAGGTCAGTGTAGCGAACGCAACTACTTGGTTAAGAAGGGCTGTCCTCAGGGGGTAGTTCTCTCCCCATTGCTATGGGACATAGTAGTCGACGACCTTCTGTGCACACTCAACGAGGCGGGATTCTACATTATCGGATACGCAGATGACCTGGTCATACTGCTTATACTGGTAAGTACGAAAATGTATTATGCGACCTTATGCAGACAGCACTCTGCCTGGTACAAAAATGGTGTAAGAAGGAGGCTCTGGCTGTAAATTCACAACAGACAACTGGTCCTCTTCACGAACAGAAGGAAGATGGGACAGCTAAAGCTGCCCTCCCTTAAGAGGGTTCTCCAGTGGCATGTACATTTCTGCCGGTCGAAGTACATTTTCCGGCAATATCTTTTTTTTAATTTACAAATTTCAAAAAATCGCTTTGTAGCTGCAAAGATCTATATTTTATCAACACGCCTACAAAATTTCAACCAAAAATCTTCAAAAATAAAAAAGTTACATTCAATGCCGCACATTTTTGTACATTTTTGCGCGCCGTTAAATATAACTTTTCTATTTTTGAAGATTTTTTGTTGAAATTTTGTGCGCGTGTTGATAAAATATAGATCTTTGCAGCTACAGAGCGATTTTTTTGAAAATTGTAAATTAAAAAAAGATATTGCGGGAAAATGTACTTCGACCGGCAGAAATCTACCTGCCACTTGAGAACCCTCGTAACGGCGTCAAGCTGAAACTCTCACAAGATGTGAAGTACCTGGGTGTTATCTTGGATCATAAGCTGTCTTGGAAAAAGCAACTGGAAAGCAAAATAGACAAAGCGAGCATCGCGCTGTGGCAATAATGTAGGAGAGCGGTGGGAAGGTCCTCGGGTTTAAGCCCCAGAATTTCCCTCTGGATCCACACGGCCGTCATCACACCGATGCTGAGCTGCAATTGTCTGGTAGCAAAGAGTCAGATAAAAAACAACAATGGCATGTATGGCTGTGACGGGTTCCATGAGAACCACCCCGACGGCAGCTCTGGAGGCTATCCAATAAAGAGTCCGCATTTCGTGTACGGCAGGTATAAGAGTGAATAAATGAATGAAAATATAGTTTGTTAAAATACCGTAAGTTTGCCGGCCACTGGCTCTATAAGGATGCAGCTCACTAAAGATGACGCTGCCGAATGGATTCTATAACAGATGTGGGTATATTTAAGTGAATTTCTGCATAGTATTTGACTATAATGCATGTAAAAAATAAATCTTATATTGATGTATAATTATCTAAATGAAATCAACGCATTTGTACATTTTAAATTATTTTCATTCATTGTACAGTGTATAGAAAAACTGTCTCAAATTTCACTCTACCACAAAAAAAAATACAAATCTGGAGTGTATAGCTAGCTACTTGGAGAAACTTCAACGTAGGTAATATTTACAATATGAAAAATTGAGTAGATAAATGTACATTGTGCTCAGAAGTATTAAAATAGATCAGAATGTTTACATTTAAATAAAATATTATTGGGATGGAACGGTTTTCTCTTTATAAATAAATTAAACAACGAATAATTAATAATTTCACGTAGGTTAAACACATAAAAGTTTCATCACATAAACCGTACCCAAAATCGCTGGGAATTCGTACAAAAAACTGTTTATTTTTTTGTCTAGCCCACATACCATACTTTTCAGTGTAAGACAACTAAATTAAGCATATATGTACAGGATGTTCCAAAATTAACGGAAAAAAACATGCCGCACAAAAAAGGGTTTCCATATTTACTTTTCGTGAAATTAAACTTTCTTTGTATTTGTGCAAAATTTGTACATTTTGGATTGTAACATGATTTTTCATTTTTTTTTCTTGCTATTTCTCTGGCTTATTGTTGTTTCACTTTTTTCCATTAATTTTGAAACATCCTGTATATATGCAATTAAGCCGTTCAAAGACAACAGCGTACCGCGTACCATGGTGTGTTCAAATTTTGTGGTCCACATATTTTGTAAATAAAACTATGCCCACTTGAACTCATCAATTTGTAAGGAAAAAAAAGAACTCACCAATTCAGACTGTATAGTAGAAAGTTTTTAAGCCACAGAACATCAGTGTGTTTTTTCCATAACGCACTCTTTAATTTATTTGTATGATTTGTATTTTAACAAAATTTGTTTTTACATTAAAATATTCAAAATATAAACAAAAAAGTTCTACACAAATTCACGGCAGTGCAAAAAATGTATACTTCTGTATAAAAAACTAACAAAATTTCGGTTAGTACCATAAAAAATTAATTATGTAATACAATTTCCAAACAGGTTTAATTCACATACTTATTTACAAAGCCTGTTTTATATACGTGGAATTTTCCCAACTACAAATTTATAATTATGTATAAATTTGTCATAATTCTCTACAACTTTGGATAACTTTGATGGCCCTATATTAATATGTATAATGAAAATACAATTAAATTTATTTAATGCCTTCTACAAGGAGATGTATTTTAATGTTCCATTCGCCGTATTCACTAAAACTGAATTATCAACTACATGTACTCGTCCTTTTCTTCCCATGTTCCTTAACACTATCTACGTCACATTTTTTCCCTTTCGCTTGCGCTAACATTGTCACTAACTTCTTAGGAGAGTCCCCTACAATCCAACCGTGCTGCACAGGTCTGTCTTCATCATCTTCAACTTCGTCACGAAGCGGGCGGACCTCTATTAAATCCCTTGATTCGTCTTCACTAGAACTTGACCAATGATAAAGAGGATTGGCAGCTATCCTTTTTCGACGGTTTACACTTGCTGCCGTTGGCGAAGGCTTCATTTTCTTTTGTGTAACTTCTGCTGGAGGTGCTTGGATAACGTTGTCGTAATTGGTAGAATTGTTTTCGGAGTTTACTTTAGGTTCTTTACAGTGCGATTCTTGCACGTCTTTGTTGTTGGATTCGTGTTTGCTCGAATTACTTGAATTTTTCTTCGCTGTTTCTATTATCTGCTTTTCAAGCATTGCCTCAAATGATGATTCGTCTGAGCTCCAATACTCCATTAATACATTTTGTTTCCCACTTGTACATTTTCTTTGACTCTTGCGACTAGCAACACCAATGCATTCACGCAACTCTTGTTCTAAGTTGATACAACTTTCTTCTGAGTTGTTATTCTTTTTCTTCTGTCGTTTCTTGGAATACTTTTGTAATTCGAATTCGTCGTCGCTGGAGTCTAGTTGTCCGTGATTTCGTTTCTTGTTTTTAATTTTTTGTTTCCGCTTAGACAAGCTACTCTTGGGTTGAAGCTGAGGAGATGCTTTTGTACTAGTTTCTTTAGTTTCGTGAGCTTTGCTGCCGATTAACTTATCAAATGCCAAGTTCATTTCTTCTTCAGTCATTCTCGATTTCTTATCTTCGGATTCCACGATCGGTTCTGGACAATTTAAAACAAAATCTTCTACCAACTTTGTGTTATCTATAACTGGTATATTTCTTATATCTTCGTCAACAATTTTCGATTTGACGGCATTTTTGAATATCCGTCCCATTATCATGTATTTCTTTTTGGTGATGTTTTGATCCGTTTCTGATCTGGAAGGAAGCACTTCAGAAACTGAAGAAGCACTGGACGATAACGCGTCGAAACCAAATGTGTCTGCATAATCACCACTATCATCATCGCTCGCATCAATTTTATCTGTATTCCTACTTTTTTCATTGTACCGGAAGCTTCGAAAGTCAGGTTTTGTAAAAACATCCGAGTTATCTTGAGTTTCCTCAAAATCATACACGTCGTGGTTTTTCGAGTCAATATGGATGTCAAGTTTCTTCAAATTTCCACTCTTTTGGATATGTTTTGATTTAGGCGATTTTATAGATTTATTCTGAACTTGGGATTTACGTTTACTCGATTTTGATGTTTTGTTGCTGACATGGGACGTTTCTTCAGAATCGACTTGTGTCTTAGCAGCCGATCCAGATGTAAGAATTGTATCCATATTCAGTTCCTCAGTTGGTATTGAAACTTTGAGTCCTTCAAAAACTTTCATAGCACCTTTTGTTAGCATCTTCTTGCAGTCAATAACACCGGGGTTCTTGTACTCTTCATTTTCCTTTAGAGTAGTTGACTTTTCTTCCAAGTCGGAGACAGGACTGAAAACAAATTATAAAATTGTGCGCAGACCGAGTAATTGACATAATTCAGTTAAGAGAAAGACAGTAGTTATGGAATTCAATGCGAATATATTGATTGAACAATTTCTCCAGTAAACATTTTTTCTTTCATTTTAGGAGCCGTTGAAACGAGTTCACGACTGAAGCGTTGAAATTTTAAAGGAGTCAAGAGCCATTTTCATGTAGTGAGTTTGTGCCATTAAGATCGGGAGATTAATATACTGCGACGACGATCGCGCTGGAAGTCGCATCGAGTCGAAGTCAACTACCTGCCCGAAGGCTCAGAGCGGATGATGTCATCATTCCAGAACGTATATAAAAAGGGAACGAACGACGTGAAGAGCCAGTGGTGTACAGGAATAAGAAGTCAGTCAGCGAAGAAACCGGAAAATCACATTGTTCCTAGTCTAAACCACTAATTTTTAATAAAATTTTGTAATTGGGGTAGTGCACGTATTCTTTAAATCCACGAACCCGCCCGGTTTAGACAACGTTACAATACGAAAAGGGGCATGTGCCAAAAATTTGAAAAAATAAAATAATTTGCTTTAACTTTGAATAAATAACAAAAAGTAAAAATATCGTGAGCCAAACACTCTACACTATGTTTAATTATTAAAATGTGTACTATCTTGATACAGTGTGATTCAAGAAGAGTGGCAAAAATTTAAACATGTAATAGCTCAGGAGAAATGAATCAGATAAGCAAAAATTCGGTAGGTCAAGGTTACATAGTTTTAATGAAATTTAATTTTGAAAAATCTTATCCAAAATCAATCCAAAAAGTTCACCGTTTTTTTGTTTCTATCGAATCAATCAATAAAAAATAATTATTAGTTGAGTTTAAGATTTTGTACACGACGCGACGTTATTTACATTAAAAAATTGTGGTTTTGTCATTTAATGAACGAACCGATATCGTACTTCCGATACGAAAAGTTCGCGGAAATGCTTCAGCGGCTAGAATAATTTGTGGTTAAATTTTCCCAGCAAATGGACTGGTCGCGAAGGACCTAAGTTGTGGCATCCACCTTACCGTGTGACTTTTTTTTCTTTGGTGGCTTGTATGAAACTGCTTGTTTATGCGACTCCCATCAACACCGTGCAGAAATTACGCGAATTAATCGTAAGTAGTAAGTTTTTTGCCCAAAATAAATCCACCGACCACCAAAATGTTTTGAGTGCTTCGCTGGTTGCCCTTCATTTTTCTATTTTACATTAACCGTTTTTTAATACCCTCAAAACTACGTTTAGGGGCCATATAATTTCAACTTCAAATTTTCGCCGCACTTCGTGAATCACCCTGTATAGATTTACAAGAATAATGCAAGGATTATGGGAGCATGGTTCTTTGAAAGTGAACAAGAGGGATATCGGTCCCACCAAAAGTGATTGCAGGTTAGAAATTGAAGAGGAGGTTCTGGATGCTGTTGAAGAAAATCCAGGCACTAGCTCCAGACCATTAGCTACACACTTTGGAGTATCACAAAGCGTGGCTTGGCGAATTATCCATGACCAAAGGTCATGATAAGGGAAATGGAGTAACGATATAAATCTAGAGAATCAAGCACGTACACGTACAGGTTATTAGGTACTCGAATACACCTTTTGAGATAATAACTACGAGTCAAACAAATAGATTCGAAAACTTGTAGCGACTCAGCAGCCCAAAAAATATCAACAGATGAGATCAGTGACGATCCCAGGTGCAGACAGACACATTACTGAAATAAATCAAGAAGGAATGCACGCCAACTCTAGAGAGAACTCGCTGTGAAAATAAAGAACACGAGACCTGAAGGAGGAAGAAATAAAGGCGATTACACAGACCCACAACAAATGGTAACCAAATAGCAACAGTAACAATAAGAGAGGTCGTAGCGGAAGATATAACTAAAGAAGTAAAAGCAAAATCCAAACCAAATATCCGTACTATAGAAAACTCTTAAAGCAGCAGCACTCACTAAATTTCTACAGACAAATCTAGGACGAAATCTATACAGAGTGTATGGAAGTCCTAGCAGAAAATTTAACCACAAGTAGAACTCGTCAAAATAAACATTTTTTCCACTTGGCTGAAATCCACATTTTTCTGACCACTTATTTCACCCTCCGCCTATGCCACATGAACTTGAACGATCAGAGCGTTTTTGTCGAACTAGGAAACACCTCCTAACTTTTTGGGACAAAAAATTTGTCGCTGAACGTAAATTTTAGTTATCAGTTGAGTGTTATTATGATTTCGGACATCCCAGATGTAATCGCGTTTTGGAAATTGAACCTGAAATTTTTAAGTATTCGAAGATGTGCTTCGAAGTTTATTCGAATTGTCGGTGTGTCAACATTTATCGTTTATCGCACGTAACAACGATTAAGTTAGAGAGTTTATTATTACATGCTAACCTACTTCAATATTATGCATATTATGGTAGATCAGTACATGTTTCCATATAAACAGTTTTTATTTCGATTCGTTTATCGGGTAAAGTTTTTGTGGTGGTGGTCGTGGTTCCATAGGCGGGTATTGGTTTTAGGAGTTAAACTATTCTTAATTTTAACTCCGCAGGGGAGCGTTTGCGAAAAAAATTATAGATAAAAAAATGTTTATTTTGACGAGTTCTACTTGTGGTTAAATTTTCTGCTAGGACTTCCATAACACTCTGTATAGATGGACAAATTGAAGATCTAAATGCGAATTAATGGGAATGGAGTTCCCCAATCTAGGAAAAGATGAAAAAGTTTGAAAACCTATAAAACGGCACCCAAATTGATGCCTCAATTTTTTTTTCTCTCAAAAAATTTGATCTTTCAAAAAACCTCTCAATAAAGCCAAAGAATCCAAAAAAAGAAGTTAGAAATTTTACAGGCTTGAAACTTTTAAACTTGTCAATCTTCAGCTATATGAGAAAGTAAAAAAGCTGAAGTTTATTTAAAAAAATTGTAAATGAAGGGCAAAATGTCAAACCGAATAAAATTTCAAAGAAATGGTTATGAGTCCACCTGTATATAGAAAAATGTTCGATACAGAAATCAAGGGAGCAAAAAGAAGAGTACACAATTTGATTTCCGAAAGAAAAAAGGCACTCAAATGGGCTATATAAAAACATGAAAATTAACATATGGGGGAGATAGATACAAAATAGTCATCAGGGGGATAAAAAAAACTCCTTGCGAGCAGTGGCGGCTCGTTCATGAGGTCATTCGGTCAAAAGAAAAAAGTGAAAAACTATTTCTTTGCAAGTAAATTATGATTATGATTGTGATTATGATAAAATTATCTAACGAAAACGTAACAAAAAAATTGATACATTTTAAGTAAAATAATAGACTGTTAAATTTATATTTTTTCACGTATCCTTATAAACATATAGCTAAAATTCGAAATGACCCTCCTGTAAAATGAACCACGAGCCGCCACTGCTTGCGAGGTGCCTTAGAAACAAAAGATAAAGATCGCAATATCGTTATTCGCAGAAAACAAGAGCTGCTGCAATGATTATATGGTGGTGCTGTCACACAATACGGTTTTGTTGTGTGTGAATGTTGATCATAGACGTTTTTTTTTTAATAGATTGGAAAAACTTATTGCGATATGGCTTCTGCTTAGACCTTTATTATCCAATACCAACAATCTAATTTACCTGCTGTAAAAAAAAAAACACCATTCAATCAAATCAATCAATTCAAATCATCATCTCACTTACAGTACAGGTTCACTAATCCGGACATGCGCCAATTCGGAGACTCCAGTAATTGGGGCAGTTTTGCGGCATTCTACTCTATAATCCGGACACATTTAAAAAGACTGTAGTAACGTGACTCAATGGTAAATTCGCTTGGGGAATCCTCTAGTTTCCTACTAAAACATCAAAAGTCTTCTTTGTTCTATTTTGTTCCGCTTCCTTAATTGATTTGTCATCACTGATAGTACTAGAATTATGTACAGATCTCAATGCTATTACACAAATGTTGAATTCTATTGATCAGAAAGTCACTTCTGAGGAAATCTTTGATTGCACACTTGACAAAATGAGGGCATGCCTAATTTTACAGATCAAGACTTAATTGACGAGGCTTCAAGAGCTGATGATAATAAGTTAAAGACTCCGAATGTAAGTTTGTGGAAGAATCGTAAAATCATGCACAAAGATCCTGTCAGGTCATTTTCTTAATGCATACAAAGGGAAGAAGAAAATAATATTAAAAGAAAAAGCCAACATAAATAAAATTAGTGATTTAAAAAAATCTTTGTAATACATTACGATTGTTCTAGTTTTATTTGTTCATAAAAAACATGCATCCATGTAGTTGCCTTCATGAAGTAGGTTTCTTGCTTTGTTTTTTTTTTTCAAAAATAATTCTATATTTCGTAAAATTCGCTAATTCGGACAGGTGAAAAATTCTATATGTTCGGATTAGCGAAGCTGTACTGTATATCTTGAGTCCTTCGAAGTTGCTTTTAGTCCGACACCCATAATCTGTCGTATATTTATTGAAACGAGTCATCGCGTCAAAACAAACAAAATGAAGATACAGGAAAAAGATCGGCAAATGCACTGAGGATGGAGAGAAACAGAGTGCTCCTGGAAAGAGTTCAAAGGACTGAGAATAGGGCAATAAAAAGTGACAAAAGAACACTCTGCGTCTGATGATATGTCGACGATGGTTCCAGATGTACAGAAAAGGTGCAGATGGAGGGGTTTTAGAGCGTATAAAGCCCATCTTTATAATAGGGCCCATAAAAGTGGGAATATTACACCACCTTGAGGCCCCAGCCCTATGTGACAGACCTCCACTAAGCTTCTCCAGAGCATTCATAATGAATTCGGAAGTCACGTCGTCCCAGTTTATTTCTCTATCTAGCGTATATTCTTGTGTCATTTATGCAAGGGGAGGGGGGGAAGGTTCAATTTTACCCAACTTTTCCATGTACGACAAAAAAATCATCTTTAAAAACCCATTAATGATAGAATTACAAAGATGAGTTCTAGTGTCTATTAAAAACTTCATACTGAATTCCATAACAAGGACATATAAAAAAATTACTTACTCTTTCTTCATGTTCTCATTCGATGTATCAAGCTCAGTATGAAGAACCTCTGATATGACCCGATCGAATGAAGAAACCACCGTGTGTAATTCCTCCATCTCATTCCTCTCGCAAAAGATTTCAGTTTTTCCACTAAAAACTTTCTCAAACGTTAAATTTTTGTTCCTTAAATTGTCTTTCCAGCAATCTTTCTTGGAAGTGTTGCAATTGTTTACTTCCCACTGGGACGAAATGGTGGCGGAATTGGATTCTTCTTGTGAGAAGTTATCCCCTAAAGGAGTTCTAATTCTCGAACTATCTGAATAAGATTCCACAAAATTGTAATGTTCTTTTTGTGAAATACAATTGCTTTCTAACCAATCTTGTTCATCAGAACGTTTCAGTTCGGTATTATTTAACTCTTTGGATAAATTGTTGGACTTCTTTGAATAAGAGGACACTTCTGACCCGCTTTTTAATAAACTGCAACATTCTAAAAAAAGTTCTTCATCTCTATTTAAGACTTTTCTTGATTTCTGTTCTTCATAATTTCGTAAATTGCTGTCTTCGGAAATTTCTTCGTATTGCGTAGGTTTTAAAAAACTTTTTTCCACGTCCTGTTGTACAGTGCTGTTTTTGATGCAGTGATTTTCCGAATAAACAGAAATAGCCTCGACTTGTTTTGTTGGTGGCTCAATTTCATTCTCTAGCTCCATATTTTCATTAACGGATGAAGAAACAGACAATTCTTCAATGTAACCCAAACTGGACCGATTCTCGATCATATTTTCTAGTAATGTTATTTGCTTTTCTAGAATCGTACCCGCTGCTGCGTTTGAAATGTCGGATTCTAAATAATCTACATTTTTAACGTGGGAAGTTTCAGACTCAAAACTCTTTCGCTCAGCTAGACTCTTGCAACGGCGATTTTGAGGCTGCACAACATTGTCATTTTGCATTATAATCTCGTCAAAGCCCCGACTGTTTCCATCTTTTTTCAACATGGGTTTATTCAGAACGTCACTTATGATGTCGGCTAGCTTCAGGTTGGAATTATTTACATTTACGGTGAACGGTGAAGAAAACTGCTTGCATTCCGCATCATCCATATTACCCAGCATGTCTAAAAGGTTCAAATCTTTAGTAGAATCTGTTGACATGTGAATGGTTTCCGTATCTTCATTTGGATTCAATTCTTCAGATTTAGACTTCATTGCTGCTTCCTTGGCTTCAAGTTCCGATAATTTTGAAATATGAGTCAATGTGCGCTTGTGCTTCGTCAAGCTTTCGACTCGACTGAATGACTTTTTACAGATATCACAATATATATTTTTAGCCACTTTGGTCTCAGGCACGTTCACTTCAATCTGATTTATTTCATTTAAATTACGGTCGCTGTTATCAACAGATTCAACACCTAGAAGATATTCAGTATCATTATCACCCCCCAAATCTTCTGAATCATTCAAGTTCTTCTCGACAGAAATATTATTTTGTAATTGCGGTTGAGACGTTACGTTTTTGGTCTTCTGCTTTCGAGATTTCTTTTTAGATGATTTCTTTTTTTCCGCTACAGACTTTTCTACATCTGCATTAACGCTGGTTTGCTGAATAGCCTTGTCGCAGCTACTAATAGACACCGCGTCAGTGGAAATTAATACCGCTTGTTCTGACAGATTTTCTTCAATAACCGCTATGGATTTTTCCAAAATATCTTCAAAAACGTCGAAATTGTCATCGTTGAATTCATTGGAAATTTCCTCGAAGGTATTAAAGAATGTGTTGGTCGGTTTTGACAAAAGAAGATTTTCATTTGTGTTTGATTTTAATAAATCAAACAACTCATCCCCGTTTACTTTTTTCTCGGTTTGTCCATTTTTGACCTTCTTTTGAGACAACAATTTACGATGTTTGCGTTTACCGCCGAAAATATCCATCGTGGTTTCTTTAATTATTTTTGATATTGTTCTATCACTTTCTATGTCATCAAGAAGGGGGTCTAATAAATCGGTCTCATTATAAGAGGTTACTCGCTTGGAATTTCTGGAGCTTCTTCTGAGTTCTTTGGAGTTGTCAAGATTCGTCTTGTCTTCGTCAGATAAGGAATTTTCAGTATCCTGTTGAATCGACTTATTGATGGTTGGGTCTTCAAAAATCTCAGGGGCTTCATCTTGCTTTACAGGTTCTTCTTGGCATGCAATATCTGTTGGGAGTAATTCGTTTTCAGTTAACTTTTCACTTGGTGGGTTTGGTTCATCTTCCTTTTGGACAGGTTCTACTTCTGGGGAAATACAAATCTCTTCACATATTACATTTTTCAATTTAACTAGGGGGGCATCATTTTCAGATAATTCCAATAGCACATCATCAAGAATAGACTCCAACGCTTTAGTTTTTGCAGTTCTGGATGATTTTCTTTTACTTGTCTGAGTCTCCAATTCAACACTGCGTTTAAACTGAGACTGTGTTTTGTTTCTACTACAAGACTTATTTATCTTTTTCTTTTGTTTGGGTTTTACAATCGGCTCTTCTACTACTACAATTGAATTTTCCTTGTAATCTGAAGTATCAGATTGATTTTTTTTAGCATCATCCTTACTTGATTCTACAGGTATTATGGGCTCATCACCAATAAGATCGTTTACAGCATTCTTCCAAGCAATGTCATCTACAGTATTTTTCGTAAAGAAGTTGAACTTTATACTGGGAATAGGTGGATTCTGACAATGTGTCTCTGAGGGATTTGAACTATCACCGTCTTTTGTTTCATTTATAGGGTCTGACTTTGCAATTGGCAATGGTAAGCTTGATGATATCACTAATGTGTCTTCTAATTTATTTTCAAGTGCTTTACGATTTGAATGATCGGTTTTATTACTGCTGGTCTCAAAAACCAACGCATTCAGAGTGTTTGGATGATCAGTAATTTCACATAAGTTATCATTAATTTCCATTAATACATCCTTCTTTTTTGACAATTTACTATCACCAGTGGTGTTGTTTAAGCTCTCTTTCTGGGGTATTTCGACATCAGAGGCGGAATTCAAGATGATTTGAACACTACTTCTCTCTTGGCTTTCAACTTCTTTGTCAAGAGGTATCGCATGTAATACGGAAATATCTTGATCTTCTGGTGTATTCGTAAAAACTGTCTCTGTCTCATCTAAATTTTCATTCATTTTCTTATCTTCTTCTCGTAACAAATTAGAAAGCGGAAGCTCGTCTTCAGAATCGGTGTCTTGTACTTGCTGTACTTCTTTTACAATAGATGTGTCTTCGTCTCTGGTAAGCCCGTCATTCCCGGCTGAGGTCTCGTCTGCAGATTGCAGCAACAACGAATGTTGAGCTATAAAACCATCTTCGTTTTTCTTTAATTTTAACACTAAAGACACATCTCGACTATCTGTCACATTATGTTGTTGTGTAATTGTAACATCTAAGGTTTGTTGGGTTGTGAAGGTATCAAGATTCTGTTTTTCAGTATCTGTATCGTCACATTTATTCTCAGCAATATCATTACTTGGGGAGGTAACAGATACTCCAACTTGTGACAAAACATCTTCAGTCTTGTCTTCTTCAACACATGTCTTACTATTTACATTACTTTTGCCATTACTGGACAAATCAAGGCACTCATCTTCTTTTTCGAAGCGTAAATTGAAATGCTCATTTGAAAAGGGAACTTTCAGTATATACTCTGGTTTCTTAATTACATCATTTGCTACATGTATCTGACTAGGTACTTCCTCGTTGAATATATTATGTGATGTAGATTCTTCAAGACGAGCACCGAGTTTGCTTGTTAACATTGCTATGCAATCATTTAGACCTCTAGTCGGCCTTCGAAGTTTTCTTTTTGTTTGAACGGAACGATCCGATTGTGATACAAGGCTTGCATCTTTGTATTCCAATTTGGGCAACAAGGGGCAATTTGAATCAACTTCATTGATATGTGTACTTTTATCGTGTTCCATTTGCTTTTCAGTTTCAAGAACGTTAGGTACATCTTGTGGTTCATCGACGATTGGAGTCGTTCCCAATTCCGATGTGACTTCTGTACTTGTATCTGTTACCTGTGACTCTAAAAAATAACTCTCTTGTGTTTGTTGGTTGCTTTCAGAATTATCTAAAATATTGAGTTGTGTATTATCTTCAGCAGGAATATTTTTGACTTTAGTTTTTAGTTTCCGAATTTTTGTGGTAACCGACACTTTCTTGGTTTTAGTCTTCTTAGTTTTGGTTGAACTGGGGGTTCTGCTCTCGTTCTTTCTCTTTCTCAAGTTGACACCCTCATTTAACTGACTATTGGAGATGTCTTCTTCACCAGCTGAAGGTTGTTGCAATACTTGCTCATTGGATTCAACTTTGCTGTCACTACTATTATTGATTTTCTTTTTCTTTTTGACAGGAAAAAACCGTTTTATGTTCATTTTTTCTATATTCGTGCTGAACTCCAACCGCTTTTCTATCCTTGGAGAACTTCGTTTGGTTTTCTCTTCTTTTTCTAATTTGTCGTTTTTTAGATTTTCATTTGAATTATCCACATTTAGTGTTTCCGTGGATACATTGTCCGGTTGTACCTGTGGCTCTAGATGTGGCGGGCCTTCATCAGAATGCGATTTATGCTTTCGATTCTGTTCCTTTTTCATTTTACGCGTGTATTTCCTCCTCACCATTATCGAAGAATTTGTGTCAAGAATACGGCTAGTCAAAACCTTGTTCAAACATCGTAAAGATCGTCTGTAATTGTTATTTTGAGCTTTGTTGGTTTTCTCAAATTCATTTTTGGCAACAGCATTCTGTTCTTTAACCTTTCCACGAATTAATTTTCCACATTTAAATTTGGGCTGTTTTGTACTTTTAACTTGTTTAGTCCTTGTGGTGTTGAAGCCATCCTTCAACGATATAATTTTTCGTGTTGCTCGCTTCGCAGGTAGGTTAGCCAACATACGTTTAATAGTTTCCGCTGTAAAAGTACAAACGTTAGTATAAAATTTAAATGCGTAATTATTCTTTTACCATCACTTGGTTTATCGTATGTCTTTTTATAAACCTTTTTCTCGGAAGGTTCCGTTTTCTGAGTGTAAATTCTTTTAACAAGACCTGAAACAAAACATTAGCACATGTAATAAAATAATAAAAAAACCTACTATGCTTTAGATAGTGTTAAATGTAGACATGTTTATTTAGACGAACAGTTTCTTTTGCTTCGCTTCGCAATTTACTCCTTTATTAAAAAGAAAATGCAGATTGCAGTGATGCACCAACCAATAAAGCTAATGGTGTATAAAAAACGACAAAACTTTGCTAAACAATGAAGAAATTTCCATTTTTTCTCAATTAACTAAACCCATTACATAAAAAGTGTACTGTGTGAACCGTATCGTCAACTTTCAAATACTGGTTTTAGAAAGAAGCTTAGTTCTAGCAAGCATACGAAGTTTTAGCAAGCAATTACCTCTCCTTTTTCTCCTAGACTTGGCTCCAAAAGGCCTGTATTTGCATTTCTTTCTTGCTAACATCCAAGTCCAATCACCACCACATTCTAGGATGTGTCTGTGTAATTCACCTAAACTATTGCACAGTTTCCCACATTTAGTACACAGTCTGGCATCACTTCTTTTCCACAACTTGCACTGCACCGTATTTTCTAAGACTCCAACTTTGCCTAATATAGGAATGCTCAAGTGCCTGTAGAGTTCACTCTGATTTCCTACAAATTCGTAATGTTGCACCCATATGTACTGATGTGATGCACTCTTGTGCTCCAAAAATTGTTTTATGTTTTGGAGCTTAAGTCCACACGCTGCACAAACATACATCCTTGATCTTGCCCATTCACCAGTAAGTTCCACTTTTTCATCTTTTCCTCGTACTGTGTTACTTGGAAGTTCAAAATTTTCAGTCTCTTGAGATGAACATATTAAAGCTATTTTGTCAGATCTATCGATCTCATTTTCGGGAATCAAATTCTTGGTCGACCTCAAATTTAAATAACTTGGTAGTTCAGGGACGCTGTCTTCACTGAATTGATTTGTGCTTTTCTCAAATGTCGGAATTGAAGTTTCTTTTGTCAATTCAAATACTCTATTTATAATATCGTTCAATAGGTCTCCAATTTCGGTGGAATAATCTTCATTTGCGTGAGTTTCACGGTTCAATTTATCTAAGGCTGCTTTTTTGCTAACTTCTTGTTTCAAATCCTCAAATGGGCCCCGTCGATCCAATATTCGATTCAGTTCTTCTCGCTTCATCATGTTTCTATATTCTTCCCCAGCAAAATAATCTAAAATCTCCTTGGGACTCTTCTTGTCATCTAGCATCTTTTGCTGACGATTTTTAATAACGTACTGGGTCCACATATCTAATTTACTGAGATCTCTATTTTCTTTATGTTCCAAGATGCTTGCCTGGTACTTTCTGCGCGTAAAATATTTATAATGAACTTCATCTTTCTTCATCTGAGTCTTTTTCTTTGAAGGTTTTGACCCGTATTCAATTTGGGATTCTGGATCATCGCCCAGTTGATTCGACAGTAGCAATGACGTAGGTGCAATTGCATTCAATGAAAGTTCACATCCATAGTTTTCTGAATGTACATTTTGAGTTTCTTGTGGGACACTCGAAACCTTTTCGAAATTTGATATTCTACTCTCCGATTCTTCATTTTTGAATAATTTTCCGTCAATGTGATGTTGTAAATTTTCTTGAATGTTACATTTGATTCTTGTAAAAAAGGCCTTGTCAAATACATCATCAAATGTAAGCGAGCTTATTTTTAAGTTATCAATAGAATGATCTGTAATCTTTTTCACTTGGAAGAAGTGATCGAACTCTGGGTACGGATTTACAAAATTCGAAACGGCTTTGGTGGATTTCTCGGACACTTTATTATTGAAGTTTTGCTCCAAACGTTCCTGTTTCTTCTTCTTTTCGTTCAAATCTCTAGCACGCCTTTTCTTTGGAGCTTCACTCAACTTTGCTTGCAATCTTTTGCTTCTCTTAAGTATTATTCGCGAACTCTTCACTGCTAATTTCTTATTTCGGATGTGTTTAATGCCACCCGGCCTGTTTGATGTTTCGGAATTGGAGCCAACGATGGTGGTAGTTCCATTAACCAATTTAACTTCTTTTCGCGTTCTCAGCTTCTTGCGCATTGGTTTTTCAGTCGATTCATCTTGAGGTTCCTGGGTTCCTGAACTCGCATTCATCGAAATAGCATTTTCCATTGTAGAATCTTTCGGTGTACTTATGATATTGTGACACAAAGCGTTGTGGTCTGCCAGATGAGAAGAATTAAGAAACCTGAGTTCACAACTTAAACAACCATGATATTTGTTAGAATGATTCTCAACTAAATGTTTAAAGAGTTCCTTTAATGTATGTTCCGTACTTGTAAATTTATCACAATAAATACATGGCGTGCTTGTGAGGAAGTTTTGATGTTTTCTCAAACTCACACGTCGTAACTGTTTCGAAGAATGGCACCTTTCAACATGTTTCTGCAGTAAGTTGACATTAACAAATGTCCTATCACAATAAAGACAAAGGACCTTTCTTGGCGCTTTCATCTTATTCCCATCAGTTTTCAAAGAAGTATATTTTGATAGGATTGTTTGTACTCTTTCAATTGGAAAACTACAAAACAATGATTTCTTTGTTTCATTGGCATCCGATTTTTGTGAACCTCGTGTAAATTCTAAATTGTTTAAATCACTTTCATAGCTGTTTTCGTTATGTTCTTTAGTTTCAGGTGGCATAGGTTCGATGGCATGTGTTTCATATAGCTGTCCCAGTCCCACGGCTTCCATGACATCATTCCTACAGTTGGGCTGTGTGGCACTGCTTGCTGTAAGTGGACTTGATGTACTGTTGTGTAAATTGTTGGCTTGCATGTATGTGACTTTTGCATTTTCATTTTTTTCAGATCCAAAAGAACCGTTGTTTACCATACTGGATGCCATAAAACTCCCAACCTGAAAGAAAAAAGAAGTGTTTTAGATTCACAAATATGCAATAAATTATTCAATGTGTAACAACGTAAGATCTTTCAGCTTTTAACCAACATTTTTGTAAATGTAAAGAATGGAATCGTGAAATTGCTTCTAGCGTAAGCCTTTTTTCAGTGTTAAGGTTCTAGTTAAGGTTTGAGATTTAGTTCGCAACACATTTTTTTAATTCCTTTTAGTGCGTTTTACAGATAATAATGACCAATTTCCAAAAGGAATACATTAGGCATTTTACAGAAAAATCAGCCATGTCCATTACGTAGATTTTTATATTCACAATCAAGACAGTTTTAAATTTATGTGGAAGTATGGTTTAACAGAGTAAAAAAAATGTATATTAAAAATTAAAAAAAAATAAAAAATATGATTAAAATCAGAACCACGGGTAGGAAATTCTGTTAAAAAACGTTGTTACCGTGGCAACACACTATTTAGAGACGTCTTATCGGGTTAATAAAACGCTAGTGTCTTATATCGTGTCTGATTCTAACATTTACATTAATACATATTCACATTAATAGGTAAACATTCTTTTCTTTTTTTGTTGGTGAAATTGAAGCTTCACGAGCAGTTTCATCAGCATGCGTAATTTTATTTGATAGAGAATTCTCAACGTAGCCTTCTGCTACGGTAGATGACCTCCACCCACCGTGACGTTTGATGGACATAGATCTCCGCTAGCTAATAATGTAGCGGAAGATCGTCTCATGCTATGACCAATATATGTATGACAGCATCTGGTAATTTCAAAAAAGAAGCCGCTGGAGTACGAATTCTTGACATTGTGTTAATTCCCACAGACTGTTTTGTATATTTTCCGTCCATATATGTACTGCAAAAAGAACTTTCCCAGAGAAATCTTGGATGATGGCCGTAAAGACATATTATCTCCTACACATGTCAAGAGCTTTAAGAGGGTTCTCCAGTGGCAGGTTGATTTCCGCCGGTCGAAGTACATTTTCCTGCAATATCTTTTTTTAATTTACAATTTTCAAAAAAATCGCTCTGTAGCTGCAAAGATCTATATTTTATCAACACGCCCACAAAATTTCAACATAAAATCTTCAAAAATAAAAAAGTTATATTCAACGGCGCGCAAAAATGTGCCGCATTGAATGTAACTTTTTTATTTTTGAAGATTTTTCGTTGAAATTTTGTGGGCGTGTTGATAAAATATAGATCTTTGCAGCTACAAAGCGATTTTTTGAAATTTTTAGATTAAAAAAACGATAATGCGGAAAAATGTACTTCGACCGGCAGAAATGTACCTGCCACTGGAGAACCCTCTTAAGAGAACCCTCGTCCATAACGGTAAAACTATGTGAAACGTAGGTTTTTGTTTCAGGTATTGTAACATACAAATATGTAGATATCAATATAAAACCACGGAAAAGTATTACCTTAATGGGGTCGTCCCTCTCAACTGAATTTTACGAATTCAACTATAGCATCTCGTAGACTATATAACACGATATAACATGAAACCCTAAAACGTGTTCTGTTGTTTAACAAAGTTGTTTTGTGAGATAACAGAGCGTATCAAAAATCGTGATTTCGGCTAAGATTTTCAAACGCTGTACATTTACCGCCTCTTGTGACGCTATTTCGGGAGAAGATTCTTGGTTCATGCGTCTCTCATTAGTCCGCGCGTCTAGTAACTTTCTGTCTGGTGAATTTTGTCCCGTGTTGACGTCACAGGAAGGCGCGCGTTTCAAATAAAACTAATGTTTCGATTTTATTCTTACCTAGAAAACGCGTGATTTCGAATAAATAAAAAAATAGGGGTATAATACTTTTCCCTCTAGTTTCTAGAACAGTCGTCTCACAAAACCCCTCATCAAATATTTTGAATCGGGAGCCTCTTGCAAAAATTGCTGCATGTGTCCTTGTTCAAGTATTTTGGCTTTTGTGGTGTGTAAGTACGGGAGTGACTTTTAAAAAAAGCAATCCACTTACTATATCTTGCGATATCTATATTTCTGTGCACTTTCAATGCCGTCTTTAACATGAAGTACATATTTTATCCATAATGATGATGCCGCGAATTTTTTATTAATATTGAAGAAATACGCCAGCAGGACGTCTTCGTTTATTGCTGACCTTTTGTTGTTCTCCAATTGTTGAACTCGGCAAACTCCTTCTCGAACGTGTCCCTGGACTTCTTCGACAATATATTGCTGCCGCGTTTGTGAATAAAATTTTGTATTGCGTTCGTGACTTATTGGTTGAAAACACACTACCTAATTTCTTTCGTTCTTTATAGGCCTAATAAGACACTTATGCAATAAATAACCATTAGAGGCCCAACTTTAACTATTATTAAATTTCACTTTGCACTGAAATAATTGTTCAAAATTATATTCAGTGTGGAAACTACTTATGGAATAAATTCAGTAATTTCGAAACAAATGAAGTTTTTGTAAAACGCTATAACAGGTCCACTTTTATTTTGAGTTGCGCTGGTTTTAAAGTGCTACACCTATTTGTGACATTATCTCCTTCCGAGTTGTGACGTCACATGTATTTTTTTTTAATGGAATGCTAGATTTTTTTTATATAGATAGTACTATTATAAACCTTTTTAATCAACCACCACTACTTAACTCTATTTTCAACAGTTCTTGAGATTTTGAGATATAACTTAACCTAGAATTGAGATTTTGATGATGATTGGGTATGGAGACAGATATGGGAATGAATTACAGATTGTGCAATTGTTCCAGGAAGTGCATCCCGAACTACACCCCATTTCACAAGGGAGAATTTGGACATGTCAAACCTTTGAACAGACACCCTACGTTTGTTCCTGACGACACAAAAATAACCATTCTCCTGAGTATTGTAGAAAATCTTCGTTACGCCAAATTGCTTTAGAAAATGACATTAGTCACACAACGGTATTAAAGCGTTTTAAAAAAAGGGAAGCTTCATCCTTATAAACTTCAATACGTTCGTTCAAGAGTTAACAGAAGATTTTTATGAGGAAATGATAAATTTGTTGGATAGAAATGAAACGAATCTACATTTATTTAAATGGCATAGTCAATGATCACGTACTAGGTCCTATTTTTATTGATGGCAATCTTACTGAAGAAAAATACCTAAATTTTCTAAGGAACGAACTTGCCCCAGCCTTAGCAGCTTTATGGCTTCAGCAAGATGGAGCACCAGCTCACTTTGCCCTTTCTTTTCGACAATATTTAAATGAAGTTTTCCCAAATAGATGAGTTGAGAGGAGAAAATTCATAGAATGGCCAGCCAGATCACCTGATTTAACTTCGCTCGATTTCTTCCTTTGGGGTTATTTAAAGAGTAAAGTTTTCAAAACAAAACCCAACAATTTAGACGATTTGAAAGACCGTATCCGAACAGAAATTAGAAATAGTACACCTGAAATTTTACACAATGTTAAAGAAGAGCTTTATTATTTTAGATTAGGAGTTTGCCAACAAGTCAATGGGGAACACTTTGAGCATTTGCTATGTTAGTAATGAATTTTAAGTTTTTATGTTTACTCTTATTAAATATTTATCAAATTTTTTGCGGTTTTTGTGATGTTTTTGTTCAGTGTTCTTTGGTTAGGCAAAAATGTGCTTGTTTCAAAAGCTACTGTAGATAAATTTATCATGGGGAGTTTATTACAAAGGTTGTTAAGAGTTAAGAGTAAAACTAAAACAAAAATTTTGGGATTCCATTAAAAAAAATTGAGTGTGACGTCATAGCTCAAAAATGGATGACGTCATGAACACATGAAGCAACTTAAAACAAGCATTATGAAAAACAAAAATTGACCTGTTTTACCATTTTCGACAAATGTTATTAGTTTTGAAATTACTTAACTTATTCCATAAGTAGTTTTACAGGCCTCCGAATATCTTCCTGCAACTATTTCGAGTTGCTAGTCGCCCCGTTTGAATAGTCCCATAAGAAAAACGCTAAAGTATAGAAGGGACTGGGAACGGTCGCAACTGAAATTCTGTCGCCTGATACTTTATGGTTTTAGATTGAACCAGTCCCCTGCGTCCCTGTCTGAAAGGAGCTTAAGAAGTTACTTGACTATACTCCATACTCCTTCTGACCAATGGGGGTAAACACTATACGTTTTCTAATTTTTTTTAAATCTAAATTGTCGCGTTTAGTGGTGGTCGTCGATAAAGTATAGTACGCACTCCCAATTATGGTTCTTATTTACACCTTTTACACCACTCGATTATGTTCTTGCAATCTTGTGAAAAAGAACCACCATATTATTATCCCACACATCTGGAAATTGTAAAAAAAAAGCTATTTATTTTTCAAAACCCACCAACTGTTGCATTTAGTTGGTAGAACAAAAAAAAAACTACATTTTTATTCAAAAATTCCGAGGCATTTTAACAGTTTTGACATTAGCGTATGATCAACGCGCCAGTAAATAATTTCAAAGTTTTCAAAAATTAATCGAAATAGCGCTTATCAAATGATATCAGCTGCTATTAACACTCCAGCCTACCATTACTGGGCGCAAAATACAGGAACAGTTGAAGAACGTCTTTTCGATAGGACATTATATCGGCGTTAAAACCTGAAAATTGTGTAACTCCATTGTGAGTTTTACAAACAGGAGAAGCAAAAAACTGTTTACTTTCGCGTTGTGAGTCAATATATTTCAAAACTTTCATTATCACTAAATTCAAAACTTTGATACGAATATAGTAATAATGAAAGTTTTGAAATATATTCACTCACAACGCGAAAGAAAACAGTTTTTTGCTTCTCCTGTTTGTAAAACTCAGAATGGAGTTACACAATTTTCAGGTTTTAACGACGATATATTGCATTGAGTTGAAACGGGAAATTAATATAATACTCTTTATTATAAACCAGAAGAATGTCGATACATCCAAGTGGAGTAAATTTAAATATAATTATCTAAGTCGAACTCCACAAACTTTAATAAGTGTAAAATTACAAATGGAACATGTTTCGGCAGAACACTACTGCCATCATCAGCCCTAATTTAACAAGAGATTAATGGTACAATTGAATTACAGAGGGGTTCTTACCTTAAAGGATATTAAAAATTATGACGTTGACGTAATTTTGAATTAAATTTGACGTTTTCAAAGGGTTACATGATTTTTAAAAAATTTCGTAAAAACAACATTTTCTTTCCAAAGGGCTTAAAGACAATGTCCAACCATTAAATATCCCACACGTAAAACTTGCAGTTGAAACAGAAATCATCATCAATCATTATAATACATCATTGATACCCGACACCATTCCATCACTAGTAACTATATTAACTACCTTATCTAAAGACCCCCACAATATCACAAAGAACATTTCAGATTCAAACATGATTATAAGCTTAAAAACAAAAATTAAAGAAAACAACATTTGTATTACTAAAGCTGACAAGGGTAATTACTAATACTTAACAAACAAGATTACTTAAACAAAGTAGAGAATTTCTTAAAATCTGGTGACTTTACAAAACTCAAAAAAGATCCTACTTCAAAATTTGTTTCCAACCTTAAATCTTCGCTCAAAGACCTTTCAGAAACTGTTAAATATTTCGACCCACAAGCTTTCACACTAATACCAATGAATCCTTGCATACCTAGACTATACGGTCTACCTAAAATACATAAAACTCAACCTTTTCCCATTAGACCAGTAGTTTCTTTTGTCAATTCACCTGTATCAATACTTTCAAAATGGCTTAATACAATTCTTAGACAACATTTAGATTTCAATAACAAATTTGCAATAAAAAACTCAATAGATCTTTGCTCCAAAATTAGAAATTTCCAAATTCCATCAGACACTAGACTTGTTTCATTTGACGTAGTTAATTTATTCCCCAGCATCCCACCCAAATCTTGCTTATTAATTTTAAAAAACCTACTATTTAATTCTAATATGCCAACCATACATGCGCTAAATTTACATTCACTTTGTGAGACTGTCAAAATTTCTTTCAATTTAATAATAATTTTTATTCACAAGACTCAGGCTTAGCAATGGGTTCTAATCTGTCACCTCTTTTAGCAGAAATATTCATGAATAACTTAGAAGATCAGTTTTTAAGTTCTTCTCCCTTTAAAGATCATTTTCTCTTTTGGTACAGATATGTAGATGACATAATTGTTTTATTCAAAGGATCTGATTCTGAACTGGATAACGCACTAGGCAACTTAAATTATTTAAACTAATCCATTAAATTCACCGTTGAAATTGAAATCAATTCCCAAATTCCCTTTTTAGACTTGTTAATCACTAGAAATAATAATGCTTTTAAATTTGACATTTATAGAAAACCTAGTATCACAGATTGCATAATACCTTTTGACTCTTGTCACCCTGTTTCCTATAAATTTGCAGCTTTTCATTCCTTTTTCCACCGATTATTTTCTATACCACTATCAGATTCATCTTTTCAAACAGAACTTAATAACATTATAAAATTGCTTCAAATAATGGATATTCTTTAAAAACTATAAATAAATTATACTATAGATACTATAACAAATTCAAATACACACCACTTGGTTAAAAATCCTTCAGAAACAATTTCCTTTTCAAATTCATTAACATACTTTGCTATCGTCTCAGAGAAATGTTCTAAAATACTTAAGAAAAACGGTTTTAAAGTTTCATTTAAAACAGATAACAACTTATCCAGATTTTCTATTAAAAATAAAGATCCATTAGATTACAAATCATCATCAGGTGTATACAAATTAAACTGCTCTTCTTGTGAGTCATTCTACATAGGTCAGACAGGTCGCAAAATATCAGACCGTATTAAAGAACATTTCAGGTACATCTATAACAACACAGATCTTGATCCTCCACCATCAACACCTTCTTCTTTCGCCAATCATATATTAATAACAAAACATTTTTTCACCATCAAATTCCAAATTGATTCATAAATGCAATAAAGGCCGGAAATTAGATTTTCTTGAGACTTTGGAAATAAGAAAAGCCTTGAAACTGGAAAACAGATCTTGTTTAAATGAACAGAATAACTTCAATAATCCCATTATTAATTCACTATTTTAATTTTTCACCACTCAAACACACTTACCAGATTCTCTTTGATCCATTTTTAATTTTTACGTTTTATAAAATGTTTTTACGAAATCTTTTAAAAATCATGTAACCCTTTGAAAACGTCAAATTTAATTCAAAATTACGCCAACGTCATATTTTTTTATATTCTTTAAGGTAAGAACCCCTCTGTAATTCAATTGAATCATTAATCTCTTGTTAAATTAGGGCTGATGATGGCAGTAGTGTTCTGCCGAAACATGTTCCATTTGTAATTTTACACTTATTAAAGTTTGTGGAGTTCGACTTAGATAATTATATTTCAATTTTAATTTACTCTTTATTATGATCACAAAGAAATGGGTAATTTTCCCTTGGACGATATTCCACCAGTCATAATTTCTCTGGCAAACTCTGACATGGACGTAACAATGATGATGACGATGATAAGGACGGAACTGAAGACGTTCATGAAATAGGTATACGATGCCGAGGAAAATTCTGTAGGATATTCTCAAGCTGGTACAAATTCACAATGCACCATTAGTAAACTTGGTATTGTTTCTTATTTCTATTATATTCGTAACTTTTATTGTATATTTAAATTTTCCAAGATTTCCTAACATAACCTCAAGAATCTAAATGTCAAAAAAATTCCCCAAACTCCCCAAAAGCAGTGTTGCCGATTTATTTTCCGAAGAAATTGCGACGTTTAGCGAGTTTTTAAAATATAAACAGCTTATAATAAAACGATCCGTCAAGTTGCACTTTCTTCAGATACTTCCTATTTTAAAATACTTGTTTCTAAATTTAAATTTTAATTAAAACTTAAAATCCATTCGCGAACAGCCTTACCAAATTGTAACAAATCATGGACTGCAATTCCTAAAACTCCATTATTAAAGTCCATTGTCAGTCCATTACATAATATTATTCTTTAAAGATAAATGGCTAAGAAGTAAATAAATTGCTACTTCATTCGTTAGTAGCAGGATTATTTTTAGAAAGTGACGCTTACCTGGTACATTTAAAGATAAATGACAATTAGTTATTTTCACCTCTTTCTATGCAGTAATACCTTTCATATACACGGTGTGTAACACTGCTCTTCCATGCATTCTATGGATAAAGATCGTGTCAGTATTAAATATGACTGAATTAATGACTTAAAAAGCTAACTACCCCAAATTGAGACATGATTTCCAGGCATTTTCAAGACAGATTGTATTTAGGTACATTATTCAATTCAAAGTTCATTGCCACCCAGCCTCTCGACCAAGAGTCGTCCATAAACCCACGTAACGTTTTTGAAGTAAAACTTCTTTACGGACACTTGACTTTGGGAGTAAGCTGGTGAATGCGTGACGAGAGCGCGTTACGAAAAGTGTGATCGGGCGAAGCGAACGATTTTACAATAATAAATTCATAGAATTTTTTTTTGCCTTAACAGGATTCGAACCCGCGTGCTTTAGGTTGTAGATCCTCACTTCTCTCAATACACCTATTTGCTTGTGTCAGTTTTGTATGCAATTGCGCTACTTATGTTAATCGCTACACATGTTGCCGACTTTTCGCTGACGACAAACTGAAACATGCATTATCCAATACTGCAGACGGTATTAATTCACGATTCTCTAGCTCCATTTATAAACTTACATAAATTAAGAGCACTTTCACAATGGCGAACAGTTTTACTTCAGTCGTGTGGTCTAAAGCACACTCGTATTTTTTTCCCACGTTTTTTACCCTCCCCCTCCATGTAACGGGTGCCTAATAAAAATCTGGTCAAGATTGCTTTGGTAGAAATTACATTGACCGTGTGTCCTAGAGATAACAAACAAAACATCAAAAATGAAACACAAACGTAGAACTTTTCAAGATATTTTGGAGCATTTGTGAAGAATTTCTTCGATTTTGGCCGTTATTCGATCTCTAAGATCTTGAAAATCAATGACAGGTGTAGAACATTGACATTGGAAACGACGCGACGTGCCGAATGTGAACCGCTTTTGTTTAATGGAAATCTTGACAAGATTTTTATTTAAGCACCCGATTCATGTAGTATGTAGGTCACTAGATGAAAAATTCTTCTTCTAAAGGTACCGCCATCAGTTATTTTTCATGGAAATTAAAAGAGATAGATATAATATAGATATAATTATAAGAGATAGATAGTGTTTTAATGTGTTAGAAAAAGATACAATAATCTAGGGATTTTTATTGAATCGTCAAAGAATTTAATGACATAATCAGCATTTAAGGTTATGTTTTCAATATTTGCTGATTATATGAATTTATACCAATACCAACTAATCTTGGAAAAATATTAAAAACACAATGGGTTGGACGGAAGAATTATCAAGACTCCAAAGACTTCGCCACTGGACAGATTTGAACGTGGAAAACATAACGCAGCCAGCCCTCGATTGAGTCACTTTTTCCAAAATCATCAATGACTCGTCAACCGCGCATTTTCCTGACAAACAAAATAACTACATAATAACAAGAGGCATTTTAATGTTATTATTCACACATTTTTGTCCAAATAATATTTTGTATAGCCCGCCTTATACCAACGCTTCTACTTTCACATTTCGTTGATGTCGTTTCTTTAATTTCTTCTTTATTCACTTCTTTAAGCTGGAGCGTTCAAAGGTATCCGTAATATTTACTTTATTCTATTGTTTTAACACTACGCTTGCAACCACTATAAAATCTTCTGAAAAGAAGTGCCTCTGAAATAATTAATATTACATTGGAAATTTACATAGCAATCTATACCCACACTTCATCTCATTTATTGTAAAAAAAGGTAACTTTATCAACTCCAAATTATTGTAAATTAACACTTTTAGGATAGTACCGAAAACATTGCAAAAAATGTATTTTTGGGAAGACCTAATTGTCGTTCAATACTTGAGGTTATGGAACTTTTCAAATTCCACATAACCCTTCTCAAGTATCCCCATTCTACGAAATAGTAAATGTTCATACATGGGGCATTCCATACCAAGTGAGCCACCTAAAATTTAGATTTTGTTCAAATTTGGCATATTAATAGTACTTGTAAATAGCAACTCCCAAGCGCTATCTGAGATTTTTTAGGCTGCTTATTTTTGATATGCATGGGGGTGAATTATAGATGTTAAGATAAGACATGGGCAAACTTAAATGTGTTTTACTCAGTTCCTCCTGATATTATTTCCAATTTAATAACGGTAATAGAGTGACAATGAAAAACCCTTTCAAAATGATCCCATACAATTTTGACCTAATCCAATATTTTGACCTTGAAAATGACCTAGAAATTTGAAAAATGATTATTTTCCATCTTATGACTGCTTTTATTTGCTTCAAATGTTACCCAAAATCTAGCTTATGACGTCTTCTTTATTGATCATAAGTTTTATTGTGGGCCGAGCTTGGGTTCAGAAGATACAATTTTTTTCAAATGTAAAGAGCAACAAATCGACGATTTCACGTCGTAAGGGGTATTTAAAAAATCTATATCTTCTGAACCCAACATCTGCCCACAATAAAACTCATGACCAATAAAGAAGAAGTCATAAGCTACATTTTGGGCAACATTTGAAGCAAATAAAAACAGTCATAAGATGGAAAATAATCATTTTTCGTATTTGTGGGTCATTTTCAAGGTCAAAATTGCATCGGACCATTTTGAAAGGGTATTTCATTGTGCCACTATTACAGTTATTAAATTGAAATAAATGTCAGTAGGAACGAAGCAATCAAATGAAAGGTTTCTCATGTCCTGTATTTTCATTTATAATTCACCTCCATGGATATCAAAAATAAGAAGCCTAAAAAATCTGAAATGGCGCTTGGGCATTGCTATTTATAAGTACTATTAATATATGAAATTTGAACGAAATCTAAATTTTAGGTGGCTCACTTGGTATGGAATGTCCCATATCGCAAACTTCCAAATGTTTTATAGGTGGTTATGAATACACAAGCTTCTTTTAAAAATTGAGAATTTATTGAGTATATTTTTGATTTCTTGCCACTTCTGTTTTTTTTTCGGAAATACCCTAACTTTATTTTTTTAAAATTGAACCTGTATATTTGTGTGTACGTGTGAAACCGCATGTCGCGTCGTTGCCTTGAGCCACTCCAGCGATTAAGCGTATCTATCTCTAGCATGCGCTGCCCACATACTACGAAACATGCAAAACGGGCCGTTCAAAATTAACTGCGTCATACTGTATACAACAATAAGTGGGTACTGAAAATTTGATAGATATATACGTTAAAACATACATACCGTCTCCTTAAGATATACGGGATGGAAGCTTTAACTGAAATAAATTCTGTAACTTGCTTATGTCATTGAAAGTTCCAAACGCAAGTCAAAGGGGCTACATACTGGAACTAGTGTATAGCTACTCCTTTTTTTATTTTTTAATGTAAGATAATGTCATGTGACACTTCATTGGAAAGCTTATTTCAGGTGGATTACAATGAACCTGTTATTTTCTAATTTGCAAAGGATACTTGTTAGAATAAAATTAAAAACGACGACAGATGATCAAAATGTTGACCGTTTCGTTCTTGACACAAAGCCAGTCGTTGGTAGAACTTCTCTCTTCTATTCATCAACATTTCTGGAATGATTTGTCTGATTTCATACCGGATTCACTGCAATCTTCAAGATCATTTGGTTTTGTTGCATATACTTTATTTTTTAAGGAACCCCACAAAAAGTAATCAAGTGGAGTCAGGTCAGGTGATCTTGCCGTCCACTCGATTTGGCCTCTTCTCCTTATCCACCTGTTGGCAAATATTTCGTCTAAATATTTACGACCAACTGCGGTGGAGCTCCGTTCTGTTGAAACCAGAACCTTTCGTCGGGTACATCCGGATCTAGCTCATTTGGGAATAAAGCGGCCAAACTGTAAACAAGTTCTTCTCGAAAAAAGCATACATAGTACATTTCACCATTTAAATAAAATTATTAGGAAAGAATATTGGCCCAAGTGCTCGGTCACCAATTATGCCAACCCACACAGTAACTTCTGAGGACGCTGGGTGTTTTGTTTCTCGCATCCAGTGAGGGTTAACGTCGGCCCAGTAACGACAGTTCTAACGATTAACTTCACCGTGGAGGGTAAAAGTAGTTTCGTCCGAAAAAAGAATACACGCTAAAATGCTGGTTTTTGTATGCTGGAGTTCATGATTTGCTCACAGAATTCGACTCTTCGATTAGCATCATCTTCCATTAGTTTCATTAGAATTCATTATAATTTTTTGTACTTTTGAGGATTTTCAAGACAGCTGTTTAACTTCTGTTAAAGAAGGCATTTTTAACTAACTTCACCCAAAGCAACACATAAATTAAGTACCTAATGCCTCTCACCAACGTTTCTGTAAAAAAAATACCTACAACATCTTGTTTTTGTAACAAAAACTGTTCCAAGGAAAGAAATCCGTGATATCTTAAAAAACAGGAACTTATTTTTTTACGGAACCTATTTCTCAAAATTAGAAAATAATACATCTATTGTAGATACTATGGCGGACATAAAATTTTGGATAACGAATATCAAAAAATGTCATTGTAAGCTGCCCCTTACTGTTATTATGACATTTATAAATGACATCGAATTGAGAATTTGAAGTAAAAGTTTATCAAGTTTATAATAAAAATAATTTATTGATACAATGCCAGCCGTATCTAAATTTAATAAACCTAAAATAGTAACCCTTCGCCAGAGTGGTATGTCGTATGGGCAAACATGACATGACATGATAAGAAAGAGAAAAATAAAAAATGACGTTAGTCGACCATAAAGCCAGTTTACAATTATATGACAAAGGAATGACAAGTCGTTCAAAATATTCTGTCATCTTCAAATAAGCTTTCCAAAGATGTCACATGACATACCCTTCTCTCTAAAAATAAAAAATTAGGGGTAGTTTGAACCTTTTAGGTTAGAGATAAATAGTAGTTGAACCCTTTAGGTAGCCCGTAAAAAACTAAAATTTACATGATTTTGCAATTTTCCGTGAAATGTTATATAAACAAGTTACATAATGTGTTCCAGTTAAAGTTTCCACCCTGTGGATTGTCACAATTATTGTATGACTCGACTACTAGATTTTTTTATCTAGACACTTAGCCATCTCAAAAAGTGACATTGACGACTATTATGGATTTCTAATTCAAAAGAAAACTAGTTTGCTACAGAATCAACCACTCTCGTGAATATTCATTGTCACAAAAATGAGATATAATTGCACTACAAGAAACAACAATAATGGAAACATGAAATTGGCGAATTGCTGGTTTCATAATTCATAAAGCCCTGAAGTGCGCCTTAGAATGTTATATAATAGTTTTCACCTCTATCAAAACTAATCTGAATGTGACAAAGGATTTTAATGAAGCTCCAGAAACGGAAGATACCGAAACATGACCTAAAATTATACCGGGTGATTCAAATTAACTTTAATCAAGTCTGCGTTGCAAATTTGGGTGTCACGCGTGGATCATTTCTATGCTTACATATTTCTTGATTCTAATGACTTGACGTACAGGGGCGTTGGCAATACACAACTTTCTGTTAATCCTAATTTGTTGGTTTTAAAACCTCAGTAACCTTTGCTTATCCCCGATCCCGATGTGTATCAAATATCAAAATTGAAAAAAAAGATTTTTAAATTAAAGAGAAAAAAAGTTAGAAATCGGTGTAAAAGAAACTATTCCCCCAATCTAAACGGAAGGAAAATACACTCAAAATTATGTATTAAGATACAAATGGTCTGTCAAAGCACGACCAAATTCTGTAAATATAGTTATTTCGCCAAAAACAGGTTCTGGACTACGTTTCTAAGAAATTAAGGAAGTAATTAGCAGCGACTTCATTGATAGTACATGTAATAATACATGTATTCAATTATTTTTCACTTTTTGAAGTCGGTTCTCTTTTTTTTAAAAGCAATTTTTTTTACAATTTTAAGTGATAAGTTAGTGATACCTAGTAAAGACGCTTCTCCAATAAAGTTGACGAAGAAATCAGTGAACATATGTATATACATAAAATGAAGAAAAAATTTGAGGATTTTTCTCGATTTCCATGAGATCCCCTCATCAGATCCTGAAATGGTGACAATGGGACCAATCTGTAAGTATACTCTTTCAAATAAAAGAAGAATTTTACAAACCGGTTTATAAATGACGGAGTTCTGCGGTAACAAACATTAAAAAAAAAACATACAACCGAATTGATAACCTCCTCCTTTTTTGAAGTCGGTTAAAAACTAAGGTACTGAAAAGTTGAGAAATTGAGAAACTGAAGAAGTGAAAAACTAAATATGTAACTATAAATTTAAGGAATAAAGAAACAAAGAACCTTATAACTTGGGAACAGATTGAGTAAGAAAAATAAAAAGTGATGAACTATGGAATTGAGTAACTAAGAAAGCGAGGTATTGAGGAACTGAGATATGGAACTGAATAATTAAAAACTCATAATTAAACTCAGGAACTGATTAACTAAGAAAATAAAAAAAAACTAAAGAAATTAAGAACCAAGGAACCCAAATACATAGTGGGAAGATATATGAATATAAGGAACTGAGTATGTAATTGAAAAACTGCGAAACTTGGAAACTACAATCCAGTCCAGTCCAACAACTGAAAGACTTAGGAACTAGAAATCTGAGAAAGTAAGGAATTGAAGAACTATGATGATACTGTGGAACTGAAGAACTGAGAATCTATCTGTTAAAGTAAGAACTAAGAAACTTTGAAACCTAAGCACAAATTGAAACTAATAAGCCAATAAATTAAGCAAGAAAAAAATGCAACAACCAAGAACCTGGAGAAAGTGAGAAACTGTGGAATCTATAGGTACTGAAAGCAAAGAAAATTATACAGCTTGTTCATCGTTTCAAAGTGAACCCTGGCCGTTTGGCTACAATAGGTATTTGTATTTTAGGGGGACGTTTTTATCGACTTCTTTAGTCATTTCATATTACTTCTTCAGTCGTTCATTCGTTATAGAGCGAGAGCCCACTGCAAAAAAACCTGGCCGATTGGGTTACAGGGTGGAATGCTTTTTAAATGTTAGTACTCACATCAACCTTAAGAAGGACCATGGTGTGCCTGGGCAGAGTCTGTTCACAAGTTTAAGGGGGCCAAGAACTCAAAGATTGTGACAGTTCAACAACTGACAAGGGAAAAGGTAGGCTACTACGCCAACGAGTATAGTCGAAACATCATATGATCAATAACGGCACGTTGTTCATTATTAGCCGTTTCATACATTTGATTAAACAATAAATCTTCCGCTTCTCGATTGATTTGTTGAGAAAGCCGCAGGTCAGTTAAACGAAAATATTGTGGAATTGGTAAACCAATTTTTCGGCAAGAAAAATTATGCGATAAAAGAATTGTATTTTGCACAGCTTAATTCGTCCTCTATTTCACACTCTTCACACCCGGCACCCAAACTTCCATCCAGAGGTGTAAATGTCTTAATAAGCATGTCTTAAGTTCCCTACACAACTTGCTCACAAAACCTCAGGGAAGGGGATTAAGATATACTAGTGATCGCCCGTCACTCGAAATTCGAGTGATACTTACGTAAATAGTGTTGAATAAAGACTGGTTACCATATTACATATTACAATTTTTAATTTGCATTGTCTGAATAATTAAAAAAAAAGACGGAATAATTAAAATTGAATATACGAAACAGAAGACATTACTACTACATTTGATTAAACAATAGAATTTAGTAGAAACTAAATAATATATGCCTTCAGTTGGCCAGTTTCTGGTTGGTTCAAGGGGTGTTGGTGGGTGGCTTAGGGTTAGTCCCCGTAAAGTTTTCAGTAATTATTTTTTATGATAATTTATTACTGTATTTTTCGGTAATTTATATTTATGGTAATTTATTGCGGGTCCCTTTCTTTAGAGTTTGCCCCGATGGTATATCAAGTTACTATCACCCCGCACGAAAAACGTCCATCGGACACCGCGTCCATCCCAGCGAGCACTTCCCTAGACCATTTGCTCAGGGGTAGCCACAGTTGTCGAACTTCTCACTTAAAACGATTCACGCTCATTTAAATCGATGACTGTAATGGACCGCTTTTCCCCTAAAATGATTTGCAAATAATTAATGATCCTGTGAAATTTTTGAAAATGGAAAGTAATCTTCGCAAAGAATTTGTCAATGTCTTTCATTTAAAAAAACAATTATCAAAATCGGTGCAATACAGCCTGTTTTATTTGGTCCAAATTGATTCATGTTCAACGATTAAATATATAGATTTAGCTACAGTTGTCCAACTTCTCACTTAAAACGATTCACGCTCATTTAAATCAAGGACTGTAATGGACCGCTTTTCCCCTAAAATGATTTGCAAATAATTAATGAACCTGTAAAATTTTAGAAAATGGAAAGTAATCTTCACATAGAACTTGTCAATGTCTTTCATTTAAAAAAACAATTATCAAAATCGGTGCAGCACAGATTAAATAATATATAGATGAAACTAAGGAACTCTTCTATCTTGGTATAAGGCCAAGACCACAAATTAATGCTCATCAAAAATATGATCTGTCACAACGTCGAGGATCTCCAGCTCTTACA